>CM024599.1:13255527-15955180 GCA_014182555.1 Eucalyptus erythrocorys | reverse complement strand
GATAGCTAAGCCCATAGCAAAATGGTACTGATTTAAAGTAGCTGCCAAGCTTTGGCTTTCCTTAACTGTTCTATCCAATATATATATATATATATATATATATATATATATATATATATATGGCATCATTAGCAAACAAAAGGTGTGACAATGTAGGGCAATACCTGTTGAGAGTGATTCTTTTAAGACTTCCATCCCTGGTGGCTTTATGTAACATCCATGATAGAACATTTGTAATAAGTATGAATAGATAAGGGGAAAGTGGATCTCCTTGTCTAATCCCATGTTTGGCTAGAAAATATTGAGTGGCTTCTCCATTAACTTTCACGCTAAAAGAAACAACTAAGACACATGCAGAAATTTCCAAGTAGAAGAGGAGGTCAAACAGGGTCCAGCAGTACTTGGAACCAGACTAAAGAGCGAGGAACGGCTAGGGGTGGTTGAAATTGCTAATGGGTTTTGTACGAGTTTTTAGGGTTTGGGCGGAAGGTAGATTCAATTTATTAAGAGCTTGTAAGGCAGAAATGTTGCTGCATCTTGGTGCCGAGCAAGGAGGTAATCCATTTGGGAAGAAGCAAAATCGGATTCAAGGGGGTTTTAGGGTTGTGATTACACCATCACCCATGAAGGGGATAAAGGAAAGCTTTGCCCAAGGGAGAAAAAGGAAACTCTATCGAGAGAGTAAGAGAGATGTGAAGAGGAGATTCATTGAATTCTCATATCCTATTTTATTCAATCATATTCTAACTAAAAATCCTGTTAATACCTTATTTTTAGTTGACACGTCACCAAAGGTAAAATGTCGAGATTAGAGTTTCTAATGGCGATTGAATCCTTTTCTCAAACAAAGAGTGTCCTTTTTCATTTCATTTTTCTTAGTCCTTCATTTGTGAGTAATTACTTAGCTATTTTCATCAAAAGCTCAAAATGTCAAAAACTTTTGGGTTGAGTTTTTGGTTGACTCTTTGACAAAAAAATCAGCCCGGGTCAAAATTTGGCTCTTTACACAAAAAGTTTCCAAATAATCCCAATTTCATTTGGCCATAAAATTTTTCGAAAATATCAAAGTTTTGATCATAAATTGACATTTTAGTGATTAAATCAACCGTTTAACCAAAAAAATTGAAAAATGTGAAAATCCACAAATCACCTTATATTAGCTTCAATTTGACTTTGGCCATAAAATTTCTCAAAAATCAATTAACAATCTTTTTTTTTTTTCTGATTTTTTTAGATTTAGATTTGAAATCAGCCAAAAAAAAAGTTACTTCTTTTCTAGTCATATTTTGGCTTAATTTCTTTTATTACATTTGATCTAGAGGTCATTTTGACTCCACTTGTTCGATTAATTTTGTGATTTAGCATGTCAGGATAAAAATTTCCGATTTTAGCCCTAATCAGGGATCTCGAGTCATTATTCATGATTAGTGAGATAACGCAATCAATGAGCACAATTTCTTAGTGGCTATCCATGAGCAACATTAATTTTGGCAAATTCATATGGGGATTTCTCAATTTTATAGATAAAGTCCATCCAAAAGTTGCGAAATCAAGTTAATGGATTCCAATTGAGCCAATTCAAGTTGGCCCATTCTAGACTGACATCCAATTGAAGTAATCAAGTTTCAATTTGGCCCAACAAATTTAATTACGAATATTAGTTTAGCTTGCGGTCTCATTTTAGTGGAAATTAACCCAATTATGGCATTTTATGTATAATTCATCACCTTGGATAATCCAATTACATTTGATTTGACCTAATTTGTAAAAAATAATTTTAATTGGAAAAATTCAGAAAAAAAGGACAAAATTAGGCTAGGAACCAAAGCAATTCAACTCGGTCTAACTCGAGTCAACCTGATTCGATCGGATCAACCCGGTTTTGATCGGCCTGGAATCAACAACCATTTCTGGCCAAATTCCAATGGCCCACAATCTTTTTCAACCAGCCAAGGCCTGGCTGACGACTAGCCCACCCTTTGTGCAGTAAAAATTGCAAAAATGCCCCTTTTGGTAAAGTTACCAAAATGCCCTGGGTTTATTTTTAATTCAAGAAGATAATGCCATCCTAGCCATTCATCCAATACAATCCAGACTATTGGATGTGCCGTCTCATTAACCCATGTGACAAATTTTAGCCTATCACAAGATTGTTTAGTCCCAAGCTTGTTTGATCTTATCTTAAGAGATCAAACCTAGCCATTGATCAAACCAATTGCTAGGATTCAATTTCGACCAAACTATATAAGGTTTTTTCTCCGAAATTCGAAGAGGGGCTCATTTTCAGATTCTCTCTCTGCTGCTAGCTTCACTACCGGCCACCGCCTTGCACCGGCCATTTTTCGGCGATCGCTCGCCTCTTCGACATCCATCAACTCTTGCGATTGTCTCTTGCTAGTCGCAAGACTCGCTGCCATCATCTCTTGCCGAAGCTTGTTGAAGCTTGCCGATTGGCAGCATTTTCTCCTTGGGCCGAGAAAACGTGTTCCACACCATCCTTCCTTCGGCGGTTGCAATCGGCTATTCCAGCGGTCCTTTGATGATCTGATGTAGACTTGCAACGGCAGTCCTCGAGGAGTCCTTGATCCTTCAATGGCCGAAGCTCCTCTGATTCTCTTCTGATTGGTGATCATCTTCAACTTCTTTTGATCTCCATCGTTTGATTACTGTGAACTTGATCTGGATTGAACTTGATCTGGATATTCATCTCAGTTCAAGTTTTGTGATCACTATTTAGATCATTGGAGAGCTATTCTGGCCACAACTTGAGCTAGAATCCAGTGGCCAATTAGGTCATTGAGCTTGAGGATCGAAGATAACATTGAAAATTGTTTTAAGAGATAAAAGTGACTTAAGTTAGAGGCTAACAACTAGACAACAATTAGGCACAACGTGGCATAGAGAAATCTATTTGGCGAAAATTGTTTCGGGGGAGATTTACTTTGGGAGCTAAATTTTCTAAAGGAATCTCTTTTCAGAAAAAGAAAGTCAAAACCGTGGATTGAAAACGATAAACTTTCGTATTTGAATATTTGGACATTTACGACACCAGAAGGATGCGAGTATTGGTAAGGGCGCGCATGATTCTATTTCTATTTCTGGACGAGTTTCTAAGCAAAAATAACTATTTGATAACGACACAAAATTTCTACTCTAAAAATAGAAATTCGTTTAATAATGACACAAAAATTTCTTTCTTTTGGACGGTGGCGACGTCCGGCGGCCGTAGCGGCGGCGTTCGGCGTCGGCGGCGGCGGCGTTCGGCGACCGGCCCGCGGCCGCGGCCGGCGGCGACGGCGGCGGCGGCGGCGGCGGGGGGGCGGCGGCCGGCGGCAAGTGGTGACGGCCGGTGGCAACCGGCGGTGGCGACACAACCGGCGGCTGACAACCAGAGGCGACCGGTGGCAGCGGCAGCGATGAACCATGAAATTTTTTTTTATTTCTCATTTCTGTTTCAAAACTAAAAAAATAACTTTTTTCTATTTTTGATTTCTTGTCCAGATCTATTTCTAGAACCAAAATCTATTTTAGAAATAGAAAAGTGGAATAATTTTACCAAACGGATTTCTATTCCAGAATTGTTTCTGAAATAGAAAAACAATTTCTAGAACAGAAATATTGCGCGCCCTAAGTTTCTGTCATGGACTCATGTGCATTAGCACTAGGAGCATGTGAAAATTGATCCTTAGTTTTCTTTTCTATTTTTTCTATTGATGGAAAAAGCTAGCCAAGTCAAGTCATGCGGATCTCAAATTTCAATCAAATCGCCCTGCATGCACCTGTCGCGTAATGCTGAGAATCGCTGGAGGATTACAGCTGGAGCATGTCGGCTGTCTTTGTCAATTTTCTATACTTTTTTTTTTTTTTGGTAACTATCTTTTTCTATACCTTTCACACATATAAAAAAGATAAGTGTTGCAAAAGTCTTTAAAACTGTCACGAAAATACAATTGAATCCCAAAACTTGTAAAAAATACAATCAAATCCTAAAATTTATTAAATTGTTTCAATCGAATCACAAAGTTAACGCCGTCGAACTTTTTTAACGGAAAATGCTTGACACAAAGATTTTAAATAATTTTTCATTTTCCACATGGTTTTTTAATTATTTTTTATTTAATTTTTTAAAAAATAAGATTTAAAAACTAAAAAGAAAAGTTAAAATTTATTTTTAAAAATTGTTAAAAAAAGAAGAAGATAAAGCAGCCCCTCTGGTAATGGGCGGCGGCGGCGGCGGGGAGGAGTTGCTAATTTTATTTTCTTTTTTAAAATAATTTTTAAAAATAAATTTTCAACTTTTCTTTTAGTTTCTAAATCTATTTTAAAAAATTGAATAAAAATAATTAAAAAATCCATCTGAAAAAAAAGAAAAATTATTTAAAAGGCCACGTTAGTGCCACATCGGCATTTTCCATTAAAAGGATTAACGGTGTTCACTTTAGGACTCAATTGAAATAATTTGACAAATTTTAAGATTTGATTGCACTTTTTGTAAATTTTAGGATTCAATTACATTTTCATGACAAGTTTAAGGACTTCTACATTATTTATCCCAATATAAAAAGCAAGTCAAGTCAAAAAGCGCATCGTGCATTGAGTAGGTTCCACGCATCTTCCTCATGATGCTGCGAAGTTTACGCCTGGAATAATTGCCTTTTGCTTTTCTCTTCTTTTATGGTGGCCGAGCCCTTATTTTGTTAAAAGAAAAAGTGAGTCAAATCGAAGTCGTGCTCGCTTTCATACAAACAACCTGCGCAAGTTCACGCAACCTCCACGAGAAAATATTGGGTGGTCCAGGACCGCCACGTCAGCGTGGTCCCGGATCACTCACGCGGCGCCACATGTGAGGGGAGGGGGACAAGGGACCGGAATGACCGGAACCGGGTGTCCGGGTGGTTCCGGGCCCACCTTTCTGACGCTCTCTGTCCTCTTTCTCTCTTTTGTCCCCCTCCCCTCACATGTGGCACCGCGTGCGTGGTCCGGGACCACGCTGACATGGCGGTCTCAGACCACCCAATATTTTCTCCACCCTCCACACAATGCTGCGGAAATTATGCATGCAATACTTGTCCTTTTCGTGCAGGATGCGTCTTAGCGGTTCGATTAGCATAAACAGTCTTGGACCGCTACACGGCGAGAACTCAGCATTTCTCAAGCACGCACATTGGAGTGGTGTGTGTTGGTAATACAACGTCAAAGGCTGAGAAACGGTGGGGATCACAGTAGTGGGTGGATTGCGTTGTTTGAACACTCGTCAGGTAATCCTTGACTCCTTGCTCTCCGCTTCTCTCCTGTCCTCTCTTTCTTGCTTTGATTGCTCCATTTTCTTTTCATGATTATGAATTGAGTTTTGAGATACATTATGCAATTTTCTGATCTGAGATTCCTTATTTCTCTTCTTTTGCATCATCTCTTTTACTGCCTTTGTATCAGAGCCAATCCTCTCGAGATGAAAAGGAAAGAACCCAATTACTCAGAAGATCCATTTTATGGGGCGTCTTCCTCATATGAAGGCGGGACCAAAAAGCTAAAAGGAAATGATTATGAAGTATTCTTGAACTTTAGAGGGGAAGACACTCGCAAAGGCTTCACCGATCATCTCTATATTCGCCTTGTTGATGCAGGAATTCACGTGTTTAAAGATGATAATGAGCTCCCTATTGGTGAGGCAATTTGTCCAGAGCTTCTTTGCACTATTACGCGATCCAAGATCTCGATCCCAATTATCTCGGAAAACTATGCCACAAGCAAATGGTGTCTTCTCGAGCTAGCTCAGATTTTGAAGTGCAAGAGAAGTGGAGGGCAGATAGTGTTGCCCATATTTTACAAGGTGCAACCCTCGCAGTTGCGACATCTTACAGGGAGATGGGCAGATGCTATCAATGCATATAAAGAGAATTTGGATGAAAAGGTTGTGAAAGAATGGGAAGAAGCACTCAAAGCCGTCAGTTACTTGAAAGGATGGGAATCAGAGAAAATTGAGAATGGGTACATAACTCTCCACTAAGACATTGTTTAATTTCTCATAAATAAATCTTTCTTGAAAAAGAATACAAATATTGTCATCCTATACTAAAATTCATTGTTATTTGACAGGCGTGAAGGAGCATTGGTTAAAATTGTTGTTAGAGAAGTTATGAGTGAGTTAAAAAGATCTTTTCATCCCAAAGAGTTTGTTGGAATTGACAATCATGTGGAAGAGATTATGAGTTGGATAGGTGCAAAATTTGATGAAACAAATATTATCGGCATTTATGGAATGGGCGGCATCGGTAAGGCAACTTTTGGGAGGGTCCTATAAAACAATTTCTCTAATCATTTTGAACATCTTAGCTTCGTTGCAAATATTGGAGAAACATCTCTACACAAGGGTATTGAATGCCTACAAAAACAGCTTATTTACGATATATTAAAAAATTCCACTTGATGTGTCTAATGTCTTTGAGGGATTGGATGTCATCAAAAGTCGGTTTGAAAGGAAGAAAGTCCTCGTTCTTCTCGATGACGTGAGTGAAGATGCTCAATTAGATGCTTTGGCTGGAGACGGTAGATGGTTTAAAGCTGGAAGCATAGTCATCATAACAACTAGAAATAAAAATATTCTGGACAAGGCTAGAGCAGGGCACATGTTCCAACTTGACGACTTGCCTTTGGATCAATCATTAATTTTATTCAGTAGACATGCATTTGGAAAGGATTCTCCTCCAAATGATTATGATGTTATCTCTCGTGATATCGTATCTACTACCGGAGGACTTCCCTTAACTCTGGCGGTTATAGGTTCATTCTTATGGAAAAAGACAAAAGAAGTGTGGGAAGATACATTAACAAAATTAAAGAAAGTGCCTAATACTACGGTACAAGAGAAGTTGATGATAACTTACAAAGCATTAGATGATGAGGACAAACAGATATTTTTGGATATTGCGTGTTTTTTTATTGGATCATCTAAACAAAGTCCATCTTATATGTGGGATGCTTGTGGTTTTTTGCCAAGGAAGGGGATTGAAGTGTTGAGTATTATGTCCCTAATTAAAATTGACAAAGACAGCAAGCTAATGATGCATAATCAACTGAGAGATCTTGGAAGGGAAATTGTTCATCAAGAAAATAAAACAAAGCCTCAAAACCGTAGCAGATTATGGATTTGTGAGGATGCTATAGATGTGCTTGATGGAAACAAGGTAAGAATTTCCTCTACTTGTCTTAGTTGACGAATGTTGAGTCCATTTTCTTTCCTGTTTGATTGCCAATCTTGAGTCCCCAAAACTTGCCGCTTCTACCTGCAGAAGAGCTCTGTGAATTAATTGTTGTTCTTGCATGATTCCATGACACAACTAAGGAGAAATTTCCTTATTATTGTTGATTGATTTATATCTTTACCTCGTAGTATTGTGGTGAGGACACTCTCGTTTGGCAACTTAATGCAACAACAAAGCGGCATAAGCATAATGTTTGTTGGGCACTTTCAGAGAAAATCAGACATTTGTAAATTGTTGGGAGCCATGCTTTTCCCCGCGTCTTTTTGATGCACACGTTTGACGTTCGGATTCTTCTTTTGATTTCTTGTGAAGTCCTTTCTTTCTTCTATCTTTTTTTGAGTCGACTTCTTATGAGTTGCTTGCGGTGATAAATGAGACCTCCGCTCATTTGTTCACAATAAGCTATCCTAATTGCCCTACTTTTCAAGTTGGGTTAAGTACAGATTTAGTCCCCTAAGTATTGTTATTTGTGCAATTTAGTCCGCTATCTAATAGGCTTTTTGGTCAATGTAATCCTTCATCTCTCACAATTTGTGCAATCGAGTCCTTTGTTGTCACCCATGAGTCAACATAGTCAATTAGTTAATGGCTTTCATATTTGTTTATGACAAACGCGCAACCGTGTATTATAACCCTCTGAACGTAATTATTTTCATTTTTTAGACTTTTCACAATAGGGGTCATTTCTATTAATTCGCTAGTATTCTTTTTTTGTGACAATAGATAATTTTTCTATTAAACATCTTATTACAATTTTTTTCTAATATAGGGTTTAATGTTGTAATAATTATTTCTAAACTATTCAAATTTTAGTCAGCATTTTAGTTAGCAAAAAGATTTATTTAATATTGGAGAGAAAAATAGCGCAAGTGTCATGACTTTTAGACAACACTTATTTGAGTGTCATAACTTTTTTATTACTCGGTTAAGTGCCACATTGGAGTGAAATCAATCATTTAAGTGATATTTTAGACAAGTTCTCCTACGTGGATTTTTTTTATTAATTTGCCATCATATGTGAATTTTTTAAATTTAATTTTTTTGATTTTTAATTTATTTTCTTTTCCATTTTAATTTTTCTTATTCTTAAGGGTCAACGAAGGTCACCAGCAACCCTCATAAGTTGCGAAGGCCTTGTCTAGACCTAGTGAGGGCCACTTCGTCCTCAGACGTGGAGGCCCTAGGCTAGGCCATCATTGACTCAACAACCGTAACTAGGGGTGAGGTGGCCCTTGCTCAATGTGGCCATGAAGGCCCTAGGCAAGTGCATTGTGGCCTCGCCGATAGCAGGCGAGGCCACAAAGGCCCTTGTTAGCTCTGGGTGGCTACGGTTAAGGCCACCTTACCCACTCTCAAGCCCACAGGTTCCTTGTACCCCGTTCATGTAGATGTATAGGCATTTTGAAGCCAACCGGTTGCATACTTCCTTCAAATTTTGGAATATCTACCGATCCTAAAAAAAAGGCAAAAAAGAAAAAGAAAAAAGAAAATTCAAAAAATAACAAAAAAATATTTAAAAATATTCACATCAACGCTAACAAAGCCATATAGGACGACTGGTGTTCACATTGGATTTTTCGACAAGGCAAATCACCAATGATAATCAAGTAATCGATTTTTCACATTTGTGACACTAAAGTGAATGAAAAAAAAAAAAGTTATAGCACTCAAGTAAGTGTCATATGAAGGTTACAGCACTTGCGTTGTTCTTACCTCGTTCATATGGCTAATAACGTCAAAAATTCCAACATGGCACATTTGTGCCACATTTACTCAAAACATATTTTTATGTAACAAAAACTCCCAAATTGGAACACTTGTGCTACATTTTCCCCAAACTAATTTTTGTGTTATAAAAAAAAAACCATAATTGGTACATTCATTCCACATTTACCCTAAATTAGTATATTCATGTCATATTTATTTAAAATTGTGGTAAATCTAGGATTTTTTTTTTGGGTATATGTGATACAATGTACCGGTTTGAGGTAAATATGACATGTATGCATTGGTTTGGGGTTTTTTATAACACAAAAGTTAGTTTGTGATTTTTACCCCAAAAAAAAATATTTTCTTATTTTACCAAAAAAAAAAAGTTAGTTTGTGATAAATGTAGTGTAACTATATTAGTTTAAGTAAATTATGGCATAGATGTATCAGTTTAGAAATTGTAATGACACAAATTAGTTTGGAGCAAATGTGGCCCATATACATTAGTTTGAGATTTTTGATAGTGTTAATCGTAGTTAATATATATATATATCACCATTTGTCAATTATGGGCTATCATATTGAATGCTTTCTGATCGATTCTTTTATTGCCAAATGGAGACTACTGCCTTATAATAGATATTTCTACATCATTTATTCATAGAGAGCATTTCATTACGCACATATATAGTATATTTATATCATTTATTTGTTAAATAGGAGCTATCATGTTCTATAGTTTTTACTATCGATTTATTAATGTCATTTACTTACAGAATGCAACGAAATATTTTCGCATGAGTATCCATACAACTTTTCAATCAAAACTATCATCACTTAGTGTACATTTCCTTATATTCATTATATAAATATATGAACTCATGTAATAGAATCCTCTAATTATACAAATTTTTTCCTTCTTCGACGGATAATGTTATATATTCATTTTTTTTTTTTGTATAGCATGTTAAATAATTATTTGGTGATTATGGATATCATTGTTGATGATCTTTAGATACTATTAATCTGTCAAATATAAGTCCAATATGATATTATTTGGTTGATATTAATTTTTTGACAAGTATGATTTTAACATACTATATTTGTCAAATGTGACTACACTGCGTGGTAAATCCAAATATTGTTTCCATTGCTGTATATGTGTGTATGTGTATCTAGATGGCATATGTTTTTGGCGAGAGATCTGTAGATTGAAACAAGATATTAGAAGAAAAAAGTTGAATTATAATAGACGGGACTAATAGAGCCATATTTATTTTACTTAGAACTTTAACACTCAAAATACTTTCAGCTTTTGGTCAACGGGTGATAGCTAGTTTGGTAACAGTAATAGAGAAGGCGGTCATGTATAGCTATTACGCTATGATGTAATAAAACTGTAATAGTTATACGCTATTTGGTTTAAGAAACATAATAGCTATTACACCATTTGGTTTCATGAACGACCTATGTATTAAGAGGAGAATAAAATCAGAATTACCAAAATACCCTAAAGTCGGAATTAGAGAGTATTATAATTATTACTTTCACATCGGCCATGATTCATGAATTTAATACCCTGTATCAATTATTAGATACAAAACCTACCATGCCACAAATTTATTCATATTGTAATATATTATTTATAATTGAGATTAAAGATTAAGCAAATAACAAGTGATTATATTAAAATGAATATTACTCTATAGTAATTATATATTTGATAACGGGAAAATTACCAAAAAAATCTAAACCTATTACAATTGTGTTCATTCAATCTTAAACTTATTTTTGGCTAATTAAATTCTAAATCTTTTGCATTTGTGTCCATTCAGTCTATCCGTATGATGCTAACATGGATGCCGGTCATTTGGCAAATACTGGCGCGAACAATTTTTGATAAATTTTTTATTTTTTTTGAATTTTTTTTTTTAAATTCCTCCTTTTTCTTCCTCCTTCCTTCTTCCTCTAGCTGAGAGCCAAAAGCGAGAGTTGATGAGGTAAGCCTCACCAGCCAATGGGCGAGGGTCGCCCCCACTAGCCACTGGCATGGGCAAGGGTCGCCCAGCCATAGCAAGGCCTTGGCAGATCTAGCAAGGCTCGGCCTTACCCAACCATGGTAAGGCCCGCCCCGCTAGCTACTTGTGAGGTCGACCCTCACTAGATTTGATGGAGCCTCATCTAGAGATAGTGAGGCCAACCGTGCCATGGCTAGGTGAGGCTTGTCGTTCCCTTTAGCCAGCCACCATCGACCATAGGAAGGAGGAAGAAGCAGAAAAAAAAAAAAAAAAAAAGGAAAAAAGAAAAGAAAATAAATAATAATAATAATAAATTTAAAAAATTAAAAATTATTCACGTCAACGCTGATCAATTAAAATTAATCAGATGAACTAAATTGGTATAATTGTAAAAGTTTTAGAACTGAATTGGAAAAAAAAGATCAATGACTTTTTTGATAATTTTCCCTTTTGATAACCATTATGACATTATATATAAATCATCCTGATACTACAATCTAATAAGTGAATTTTTATCTAACCCCTCAATAACTAATTTATGATTATGAGCTATATTTAATCATATACTACTCATTACATAAGTAATAATGCGATTGACATAATAAGTATATCACAATTAGCATTAAGTAATATATTTGGTAATTAAGATGACCATCATATCATGAATAATCGATATTAAGTTATGAAAAATCTAGATAACTGGATCTAATTGGGAGTAACTCTATGTCATGCTCATTAGTATATTTATAAATAATATTATCACAGTAATTATTTTTGTCCTATCTAGATGGCACAATGACTATTTCATCATTATTTACCTATTAGTTAATAATTAATTTATTAATCAAATAGTTTGTGATTAAAGTCAAGGTAAGTATAATTCCTGTTGTTAGACATAAGTACTAAAATATGCTTTATTAATAATTACTAATCAAACATTGATAGAGTAAGTGAGGAAAAAAGGACATGGGTATCTTGGCAATAGCTATTACAGCTTCGGGAATACTTGCTATAATAGCTATTGCTGCAATCAAACTTGCGGTAATAATATAAATATGTTGTGATAATACATTGCAGTAAGAATTATAAATGTTACTAGAACTTGATATATGTTTACAACTAAATGGCACATGGTATGTGGTAAGATTTTTAAATTGAAATGAGAAGTCAGAAGAAAAAGGCTGAAATTTTACTATAAACAAGAGCGACAGAGCAATATTTTAATGTTACTTCTAACCCTCAAAATACTTTTAGCTTCTACTACATACTCTGATCTCAAGATCTCAATTTGTTAAATATGACTAATTTGCAAAAACGAGATGGGTAGTCAACGACTTCCACTCGTAGCTAAACTACCACACTTACCATATCCAGACTCAACTTCCAGGGAACTTCAAGTACAAATGAAATGCTTTATCACTGTGATCCATAAGTCTCTAACTGTAACCCATTTATTGTCTCCTGATCGTTTCAGGAATCAACAGGACACGTGTCAAATGGTTGATATAATAATTGTGACTAAGCAAAAATGCCACGCAACGTGCTCATGCAGCTCATCATCTCACGTTTTTCTCTGATCCATGCGGTCTTTTTTTTTTTTCTTATTTTTCCTTTTCTAAAGTTCCTGCACAAAAGGCAGTCTAATCAGATTGAGTTACTCACTTATTCACGTTTTAATTAATCCCTCGAAAATTACGACCTATATTACATCACAGTGGAAAAATGTGACTATGCATAGCACAAGACTTCTATTATTAGAATCTGCAACGCTTGAAAAAAGAGAATCTAAACATTCTTTCCATGCAATATCAAGAAAAGGACGTTAATATTAAAAACCAATCGCCAAGAAAAGAAAAGGCAAAAGAAGTTTTATAAAGAAGTACGTGTTATTAAGAAATAAAAATAAGTGGAAAGACAAGTGGAACTAACTAAGAAATATTAATGAATGGTATAATAATGTGTGGAAGAAACACGTTGTGGAAAGTCAATCAAAATTTTAAGAATAAAAATGGGAAAGCTATTTATGGCGGATGGAAATGGAAAAAATTTCAAATTTTTCTAGTAAAGATTATGGTAAAAGCCATCAAAAATCCTGAACTATGTCTATTGTGACATATTTGTTCCAAACTTTTTGGTGACCCAAAAATCTCAAAATTGTACTTATATGACAGATTTACCCTAAACTTGTATAATGTAACACATTTATCTCAAACTTTTTTAATATGATCCCAAAATCCACAAAATTTTCTTTGTGACACCAAATTTTTGGGGCATATGCATCACGTGGATATAATTTTGGGGGTTTTTGGTGTCACGCAAGTATAAATTTGGGACATTTGGTGTCAAGAAAAAAAAAATATTACATGGACATAAGTTTTGGGTAAATGTGTCATAGTTGATAAAGTTTGGGATTTTTTGTGTTCTTTTCTCTAAAGATTACACATTCTTTTCTTTTTTGAAGATATCTGAAAATCATTGAGTTATGAGTGATGACATTGCTCCAAAGATTTTATGATATGTTTCATCTTTAGCAAAAGAAGGAATTTCTGGTGGGGAGAATTTTATTGTGCCCGTGAATTGAATCAATTGAACTTTAATTTTGTAGTGTGATGTGTTTAATTGGAGAAGGAAGATGAATATGCAAATCACATAATAAACATACCATTCCAAAACCAAACACCTTCTTATTTACTTAAAAATATGAAGAAATGTGTCTATTCAAACTTAATTTTTCCAGAAAGAAGTGTCTATTAATGTAAACATAAAGAAGTGATTATGTACCGTAAAAAAAAAAAAAAAAAAAAAAAAAGTCTGGTCCGAGCATATTACTTCCAAGAGAGATATATATTTATCAAAATATGAATATACTATTTGTTAAATGTTCATGCAACCATAAAGAAAATGACCCTAATCCATGGATACTTTTATCCCAAATTC
This sequence comes from Eucalyptus erythrocorys, assembly GCA_014182555.1. Taxonomy (NCBI): domain Eukaryota; kingdom Viridiplantae; phylum Streptophyta; class Magnoliopsida; order Myrtales; family Myrtaceae; genus Eucalyptus; species Eucalyptus erythrocorys. Next base: position 15,941,253 of record CM024599.1, on the reverse strand, counting down.
GAGAAAGAAGAATATCATAAGTAGCATTATCGAACATAAAAAATCAATGGAGTCTAACTAGCCCTTTTTTTGGTCGGAGAGTCTAACCAGTTTTTAAAAATGCGAAAAGTGATGCATATTTAAACGCACTTTTTTTTTTTTTTTTTTTTAAATTAAGGTGTTCGTTAATGAGAATATGGATAAAGTAAAAACAAACGTACTATTTTGATAAAGGAAACAACAGTAACGGTATATTACTTTCTTTTTTTTGTCAGAAACGATATATTACTTCAACGATCCTTTATTCAACATTGAAAGAACAATGAATGGTCAAGTCAATAATAAAGACTTTGTTCATAAAAAAAAAAGTCAATAATAAAGACCACAAAGCTAAATGACATCGTTTTAGAAGAATAATGAATATTTCCCAAAAAATATCCATAATCGTGAAAACTTTACGAGGATTAGTTATTACGACTTCTATTCTTATACACATACATTTGAAAATAAATTACCAGGTCTTAATATCTATAAAAGAAGTGTCGACAAGAATTTTGGGTGGTGAAATTATGGATTTATTTACAGCATTGCATTATACCTCGGTAAGATTATATATCTGCAGCGATATCAACAAAACATATATTGGCAGATGTACACCTCACCACATTATTACTAACTCTTTAATGTCAAAGAATTATTAAAACCAAAATTTTTAATATATTATAACTTGAAATTTTTATAACATGACTTCTTTTTTTATGGAGAATCATAGAAGTTTATACTTTAGTGATAGCAAATTGAAGTCAATATATCTTTCCTTATCTACAGTTGGTCTCATCTCATCATTTGCACTCCTCAATGTTTCCTAATTGCAGGGCACAAGTAACATTGAGGCCCTTTGTCTTGACAAAAATGACCGCCCAAGAAGCTACACAAGTGAACAATTCAAAAAATTAACCAACTTGAGGTTCCTTCAAGTGAAGGCTGCGAATCTTGCTGGAGATTTTCAAGACTTGCTTCCTCAATTAAGATGGCTTCAGTGGAAGGACTGTCCCTCAGATTTCGCAGCAGCCAACTTTTATCTGAAGAAATTAGTTGTGCTTGATCTATCATGGAGTGAGATTTCAGAGGATTGGGGAGGATGGGGTCCACTTAAGGTAAGATATGAAGAAAGCTTACCTCATGTGACTAATGCCGTGTTGTAAAAGTTCAATAACACCAAATTCTCCTTTCTTTTTTCGAAAAGAAAACATCTATATGTTGGTCACATAGTTAAACATTGTTACTCAACAAATATTTTAATAAAACAAACATGAGGTAGTGGAGCATCATAGCACTGATAGTATGGGGACTAAGTTACGAAACATATCCTTTTAAAAAGTCTACATAAAAGGAGTAGTGTAGCATGGGTGAAGAATTTTAAAGAGTAAGGAAACTAGGAGTAATGAAAAATCATACACTTGAGAAGCCCTATGTCACTAAACTATCCTCTCTTTCATTCAGATGGCAATCGAGCTCAAAGTTCTCAACCTCTCCAGTCATTCTTTGAGAAGAACTCCCAACTTGTCTAGTTTTAAAAGTTTGGAGATTTTGATTCTTGAAGATTGTGAGAATCTAATAAATATTCATCCTTTTGTTGGGGACATCAAGAGCCTCATCTCCTTGATTATTCGGAGATGTTGGAGACTAGAGGAGTTACCAACTGAAGTAGGTAAGATGGAAGAATTGAAGGAGCTTCTCATAAATGACACTGCTATAAAAGAGCTTCCTATTTTGAGACGTTGTTTGAAGCTAGAGACTCTACGTGCCTCGTCTTGTGAGTATCTTGCTCAACTTCCAGAATCCATGGACTCCCTTATGTCGTTAACTCAGCTAGACCTATCCCATTCGCGGATTGAACAATTACCCGAATCAATGGGCTTCCTTTTGTCGTTAACTCAGCTAGATCTATCTCATTCACGAATCGAAGAATTACCCGAATCCATGGGCTCCCTTGTGTCGTTAACTCAGTTGAACCTATCTTATTTACTAATTGAAGAATTACCTGAATCATTGGGCTCCCTTGTATCGTTAGTTCAGCTGGACCTATCTCATTCACAGATTCAAGAATTACCTATATGCATTGGTTCTCTGAAGGAGCTCAAGACTCTTAATGCCTCTAATTGTAAATTTTTAGAGTACTTACCCTACTCCATAGGCCATCTAACATCTTTACAATGTTTACTGTTACAGAAATGCGATCCTTTGAGTGACATCCCTGACTCAATTGGAATGCTGACATCATTAATTGAGTTGGATTTAAAATTTACGATGATTGCAAAATTACCCGAAAGCATTAGTTCTTTGAAGGAGCTCAGGACTCTTGATGCCTCTAATTGCACATTGTTAACCCACATACCCAACTCCATTGGCCATCTTGAATCTCTATCTTTCCTTGACCTGAGATTTTGTCGAAAACTTGCTCAACTTCCAAACTCTATAGGCTCCCTTGCGTCTCTACAACGCTTATTGTTAGAAGAATGTCGCTCCTTGAGGGAGATTCCAAACTCAATCGAAAAGTTGGCTTGGCTGACCGAGCTGAATTTAAAACATACAGCAATTGTGGAATTACCCGAAAGCATTGGTTCTTTGCAGGCGCTTAAGACTCTTAATGCCTCTTATTGTGCATCGTTAGCTTACATTCCCAACTCCATAGGTGATCTAGCATCTCTATCTACCCTTGACCTAAGATTTTGCCAAAAACTTGCTCAACTTCCAGATTCAATAGGCTCCCTTATGTCTTTACAGCGATTGCTATTACGAAAATGCCGCTTGTTAAGACAGATCCCTAACTCGATCGAAAGGTTGGCATCATTGAGTGAGTTGGATTTGAGATGTACAGGGATTATTGAATTACTTGAAAGCATTGGTTCTCTGAAGAAGCTCGAGACTCTTGATGCCTCTTATTGTGTATCATTGGCCTACATACCCAATTCCATAGGGCATCTAACATCTCTGTCTCTCCTTGACCTAAGAAAATGCCCTAAACTTTCTCAACTTCCGGAATCCATAGGCTCCCTCATGTCTTTGCAGCGCTTATTATTATGGGAATGTCGCTTGTTGAGAGTAATTCCTGATTCGATCGGAAAGTTGACATCATTGATTGAGTTGGATTTAAAATCTACAATGGTTGCGGAATTACCTAAAAGCATTGGGAATCTTCAGAAGTTGAAGAGTCTGAACATTCAAGGAACTCACATAGTAGAATTACCCGATGCCCGAATTCGGCAAATTGCCAAAATCTAATTGAAATTCATGGCCTTTATAGGTTGGAATTATTGACAAGATTGGATATCTCTAGGTGCAAATCTATCGAAAGATTACTAGATCTTCTAGTTCAAAAATTCAAGGGAATTTCTAGAAGTTCGAGGCCATGATTGGTTAGAAACTTTGGAGAGGTTCTCGATGCTTGTCCGTGGAAAGATTACTAGACCTTTCTAGCTCGAAAGGTCTAAGGGAATCTTATGTTGCAAAATTGCCGAAATCAAGTTGAAATTCATGGCCTCGACAGGTTGGATTTATTGGTAAGATTAGATATTTCTGGGTGCACATATTTCATAAGATTACTGGAACTTTCTATTTTAAAGAATTTGAGGGAATTTCGTGTTGCAAATGGCAAGAGTCTTGAAATTCATTGCCTTGACGGTCTCGAATTATCGGTAAATTGGATATCTGTGGTTGCACTTTGCTAGGAAAATTATCGTGCTTGAAATCCCTGATGTAGTTGAACATCATCTGCTGTGAGAACCTGGACGTTCAAAGCCTGGATAAATTTTCATCCTGTTAGTGTATTCAGGGATGCAAGTCGTTAGCAAATTTCTAGATGTCTTGAAAATTTTAAGATTCAAGGAACTTGATGGTGACAGATTGCAAGAAACTTTTAGACTTTCCAGGGCTCAAATGATCAAGATACCTAGAAAGTACATAAATTTCAAGATACTCATCAATTGAGACTTTACCAGATTTGTCAGGGTATCAGAATTTGCAATATTTGGTTGCACGAGATGGTGCCAAACGAAACGAGCCTCGTGGGGTTGGCAACGTGGAGCTTAAAAACACTTTAGATATCTCCAAATACAGGTCGCTGAAAGCGATACCTGAACTGAGCCTTATGGGTTGTTGTTTCGCCAAGGTGTTCATGAGATCACATTTTGGTGATATTTGATATCAAGACAATCCATGTCCCCTAGAAAGGAAAAATCTTAGTCTTGATATTGGCAGGAATGAAGCCGGCAGTCCTGGTGTATCATCTGTGAGTGATTCTTCTTTTCACATTACCGAGTGATGCGTGTTTCTTAGTTGGAATGAAACCTTTCTCTTGATCATCGTGAGAATGTCACTGGCAGCCCTTTTTGGAGGACTAGATAATAAGAGTGCCTTTTGAGAAAATAATTTGTCATATTTCGTGCCCTATGGTTCTCCATTCTCAACATGATATCGAGAACCAGACTTTTAGATAAGTAATCTTTTTGCAAGTTCTGTATTTGAAGGTTGTTGTGCTTGCTTGCAGGTCGTCTAACACGTGTTTGTTTCATTTACACGGTGACTCAAACTTTTATATCTAATTCTTATCCATAATATTGATACGGAGGAAATTACAAGACGTTGGAAGAACAAGCAGCTCTGTAAGAAAATCCCTTTGACCATAGTCATCTCAATTTCCTAAGATGAACGATCCTACACTTAGGAATGACATGAATTTCCTTGCTTTTCCCAATTACTTGAATTGGTTTTTTATTGTTCTGCGATACTTCAACTGCAATTCTCTCTTTGGTCCTTTCTCATGTGACTATTCAAAGGATCTTAATGATTAATATGTGGATTACCAAGGAAGTTTTTGGAGGCAAAGTACAAAAACATAGGCAAAGGAGAGAGATCAATACAGCTGGATCTATGGCGCTCTCAAACCCCAAAATCCACCTGGCTCTTTCAAGCTCGAAGGGTATAGTTTCGCGGTTTCAAAGTCATTTCAAATTCTTGATGAATTGTTTATGTGTTGAGTTTGATCCTAAGAAGATTCACTTCATTTCTCCAATCACTATGTGATTTACTCTTATGCTCGTTAGTCATTCCAATGTTGGGATTTTTTCATTATTGCAATAAAGATTTTGTTCTAGCAAGTGATGTTCTGTTTTGACTTTTCAGTATGCAAATTTTCATCTCCTGTTGCTATTTTTTTTTTTTTTTTGATACTTTTGATAATCTTGGTCTTCATGATATCGGAACTGCAAATAGGACCAACTTTCAAAATTTTAGAGGAGAACCATATGTATGTTACAAGTTTGAGCAATGTTATATGAATCATGCTGGAATTGTGAGAAAGAAGCCTTTTTAATGAGTTTGTGGTGAGTAGCAACATCTCACAATCTATTTATAGTCTACCTGTATCTAGTAGAAATGATGATCCTCATGTATTATGCACTTACACAACATGAGCAGGACTAGCAGTGCGACAGCGAGAGAGGAAGCATCACTTCCAGGTGGTGGCGAAGATGTGGTGGGGCAGGTGGTTGGGGCTGGTAGTGACAGGGATCCTGCTGGACTAGAGGCTGGGCTGTGGAATTTAACTGATGGTGACTACCAATTTTTGGCCGTGAGAGGAATGGTTGCCATTAGCAAAGGTGTATATGTGAGTAACACTCGCCAGCTGTGGCGAACGGAAAAGGTGGCAGGACCGTAGGCTAGGGTGGTGAACGGAGAAGCGGTGTTCCAGTTGTCGTTGTCATCCTTTGACACATTCGCCACATGATGTGAACCCTATATTGAACACTGCAATAATAATGGAAGATCATCGGCATTAAAGAGTGAAGCTCGAGATTGATTTTTTGGCCACTGAAGCTCAAGATTGATTGCAGTTACAAGTAATCGAGAACGGACTGGTCGGAGCAAAGTCCTTAAAAATTATGATAAGTGAGTATGTAATTCCTACTCAAAGAGCACCAAAATGAGAACGGTACATTGGCTTGGCCCAGTCAAATTATACGTTGCTGCTAGAATTGATCCTTCATCCTGCAGAAACTCCCATTGCATAATCCGTCGCCTTTGCTCTTGAAAAAACTGCAGTTGCAACTGTGAGAACGAAGACTAATTTTTCGTACTTGGCCATTTTGGCAGGGCTTATGTTATAATTTCAGGTCAAGATCGCCCCCTTAGATCTCCATGCTTTCTTTTCTTTGTCGAAGGTGTGGTTTTTTAGCACAAACATAGGTGGGAAGCCAATGTTGCGAAGGATACACATGAACTGTGTAGTGAGTCACTAGCTTTGTTGCTTCGATTGAGCATCATACTTTCTGAGTGGTTGGTGAGTGAGAACGCGATTGAAAATGAAGGAAGCCGGTACTGTCCATTCATTCTCTGTCGAAATGATGCATTCACATCCGTCTTTTGATGGGAGTGCAATTAGTCGATTCTAGGATATTGCCCAAACAGATTGTGGGATTGAGTGGGAATGAGCATGACTCCGTAATGCTCAGAGCATTTGTAGTTGGATTAAGGAGGACGATTTGATCATGGGCTGCAATCTCACACATTCTCTATTCTATTCAACTTGTCAATCATTCTAGCGATCAACCGCAATATTTTGACTAATCGATATCTTTAAGAACTCCACATTATAACTAGATTAAACCATATTACCGCTCAGATCGCTTGTATATTATGTCATACTGCTTATATTCTGAGTCGCCTCTCGGGCCAGGCCTTGCAAGTACTACTACTAACAGGTTGATGAAAAATCAATTGCTTTCTAAGCTTCGGGACTCAAAAAAGCATTTGCGATTGATGTCATCTGAAAATTCTCAAGTGTATTTGTTTTGTACCGAGTGTCTAAACCACAAGGACTAGAAAACCATGCTTTGGTATGTAAGCTCAACATCCATACATGAACATCGACTCTGACATGCAAAACACATTCATCATGGATGAACCATTAGAAACCACTCTCACGATGAGAAGAGATCAGCATTGCATCACACCACCGATCCTATATCTGCTCCTCCAGAATTCCAAGGATAACTAGCGCCATTGCCCGTGAAAAAAGGGATCGGGGCATGGCGAGTCTTTCCAAAGAAAAGGGAAGCGCTGGGACTTGAAAGAGCATTTTCGGTCGATGTCATTCGGTGTGCAACCTCAGCATCTATCCATAAACATCTGCCCCGACGTGCAAAATGCAATCGCGATAGACAAAACCACTAGAAACAACTCTCGCGAAGAGAGATCAGTGCCGCGTCACACCGACCCTGTATATGCTCTTCGTGAATTCCACGGATAAATCGCACCATCGGGAGTCTTGCATATACACACAAGATTGTACCTAAAGCCTGCAACTTGTATAAAACCCAAGGACATAATCCTTCACTCCTTGGGACTTCATAGGATCGACCCGTCCCCGGTCGAAGCTTGGTGGGAATGTTCACTGATTTAGACCGATTCTTCTTGCTCTTTAGGTATGAATTTATTTTCCTCAGTTGAATACCCAAAATGATGCGGATGGTAGTCTAGTGCCATTATAAGAAAAGATATCAGTAAGCTCAAATTCATGAAATATGTTCAACTCGAATGATTTAGATTTTTTAATCCTGTGATCATATGATTTTTTTCCTCAACTTGACTCTAAATTTCTCATCACCTTTTGATTGGTGACCCGCATGTTATGGACATCATCCACATACAAAATCAACTAAATAGTAAATATGATTGTGAATGGTGTGGATGGTTGGGACTCCCAGTCCCCTAGGAGAAAAAGAAAGAAAACGACACTATCAATCCTCGAACTTTGGCCCAATATGTAATTTGGTCCCTAAATTTTTATTTGTTCCATGTCATCCTAAATTTTAGCTTGATGAACAATGTGATGCTTGAACTTTAAATTTATTTGATGTAGTCTCTGAAATTTTAATATATATTCAATATAGTCCCTAAACTGTATAAAGATGTTCAATGTAATTTTTGGTCTTGAATTAATGGAATGACTACATTAACCATTTTTAAGGATTTACATGGGACAAATTAAAAATTGATAGATTAAATTACATATTGAACGAAAGTTTTTGTGTCGTTACCCTAAAAAGAAACGGAAAGAAAATGTCATCTTCATTTAAAAGATGGCTAGCCCAGCCCACGTAATTCTCGGGCTCGCCAGGCCGTCCCGTGGAGTTTCAGGCCGAACCTTTCCAAATTCCGGGTCGGATCCTTCGGTAAGATCCGACCCGGATTCGATCCTCTTCCTGCTTTCGGGCGTCTCGGATCCCCGGATTCCCCCTTCCATTTTCATTCATTTTCCTTTTCACAAATTCGACTTTCTCTCTCATCAGTGCGTTCAAAGAAAAGCAGAAGAGAGAGAAACCCGAGCGAGGAGGAAGTTTTCGTGAGCGAGGGTTCACCGAGCGCTCTCTCTCTCTTCGCTTTCTCTCACTTAGGGCTCCAAACCGATCGTCGCCGGAGACTTTCGCCGGATTCCCCGACCTCGCCTTCCCATTTGCAGCACCGGATCGAGATGGTCGGTTCGCCGCCCCCGCTTTCAGATCTGGAGCGGCAATCTCGCTCCTTCGCTTGTCCTTTTTTTTTTTTTTTTTTTTTTTTTTGTGTGGGGATTGAATCGTCGTGGCGGCGTGGCAGGAGGGCGGAGGAGGCAACCTGGAAGCCGCCATAGAGCAGCGGCTGAACGTGGAGAAGCAGATGAGGCTGGCCGGCGAGGTCGCCGAGACGAAGAAGGCGGTGACGGAGATCCTGCAGCTGTGCTTCGAGGCCAAGGCCTGGAAGACCCTGAACGACCAGATTGTCTTGTTGTCCAAGCGGCGCGGTCAGCTCAAGCAGGTGAAAAGATTAGGCTTTTTTCTCCTGCTTGTTTCCCGGTTGTGATCTTTTGGCCTTGCTTAATTATGGAATTTTGGATCCCTGCTTTTCGGGTTGCTGGTTTTCTGGGTGGAGCGCCTCGCGGCAAGTGATTGGCTGGTTCGATTGGTGGCTCACCTAATAGTCCTAGGTGGTGGCATTGGGCAACTGAATGAGGGGGTTCTTAGTGCGTTTTCGCCGGAACTTGTTGGTTTGGTACCATGAGTATTGAACGTGCGTGACATTGTTGAGTTAGCAGATGCGCTATCTTGTAAATGATTTTCTTTTAGGATGACACTTCTTTTTGCATTATTTATTGAAGTTAACTTCTCATGGATAAGAAATTATTCAAGTTGGCAAGATTTTGGAAGAATTGATAAAAAGATGTGGTTTTGGAACTCTTTTATGAAGAAAGCTTGGGTTTAATTTCTTTGGAAGTTTAATATTGCACCTGTGTAAACGAAGAATGTGTGAAAAGCAAAGAGTTAGCCCTGATATATATACCCTTCCTGGCAGGTTATTTGTATTTTCTTATCAAGTGAAATTGATCAATATCAGTGAGTCTTCATCACCTAGGAAGTAGAAAGTGAGTTTCCACCATAACCATTTAGCATTGTGGCTTGCTCCCAAAAAAAAGATTACAGGAGACAGCTAAGTAAATAAGTAGAAGGTGCTGAAAGGCTACTTGGTTTCTTAACGGAAACTCTTATTCAAGATTAGTTATGGATAAATATTTCCCAATCCATCAAGTCTACATGAAGTTGTGTGATGTTGCATCCTATCAAGAACACTAATTTGTAGGCAGTTACTGGCAAAATACTTTGAAATTATACTTTTGCAAGATGGACACTCCGTTTGGAATTGAAGTAAAACACATGCGAGTGAAGGATTGAAAAATATTTATCCTTAGTCTATGATAACAAAGAGAAAAGGTACATTGCTCAAGTTAAGTGGCTTTATTTTGTTTTATCGTCTTTTTAGGGTTTAGTAAAGTCAGTAGGTGGTGCTACTCTTTGTTTTTATTATAGTCAGTAGTTTTGATTTAGGATTTGAATTATCCTGTATAGGGATGGATTCTTTTTGTCGTATATGGATAGGTACTTCATTGGTACCTTAGTTATTATATCTTTTACATAGCAAAGAAACCTGGGAGAAAAGAAATTGGGATTGGGTGCTATAGGAGTGATTCCAAATACTGATCCAGGGATTGATGTTTGTCTACCCACAGAAAAACTAATATTTGTTCGATTAAAGATGAACTATGAGTATGGGTTGTACCTCTCCGTTGCAATAAGGGTTTGCTGTGGAGTATTTTTCTTGCATGAACACAGCATGTGTTAGGTTTACTGGTGGGAAAGGAATATCAAAAAAGGAGGAGCCAAGATTATTGTGTTTGGTTGTCTACCAAGTTCGTGGGCATGAACTTTGGTCTTCCCAGCTCAAAGTACTCTGTGTTCCTCTTCTTCAAGTGATATTAGAGGAGTCAAAATTAATTGATGACACTGATGCTTGGATATTAATATGTGTTAAATTTAAGTTGCTCCAAACTTTTCTGTAACACAAGTATGTGAGAAAGAATATACTACCTTGTTAAGAGTTAATTGGGTTGTTTATTAAACTATGTCCATATATTTGCCTTTTCATGCCTTCTTTGGGCGATAAGCTTGTGGAATTTTCGCTCTTCATTGATCTTATTTGGTTGGTATGCTGTGCTGAAGGTTGATAAGTTACTCTGGATAGTCAGAGCATTATGACCAGTGGCTATTAATTGTGTGAATACAAGTTTTTTACTTGAACATTGTTTTTGGGATTACTATCTGTATACAATGCAATTAAAAAAGATGGAAAGTGGTCTTATTGTAATTCATTCCCAGTTGAGATACTGAGTAGGATCATTGGAGGTAGAATGGAATTCCTAAGCCCACTCCTAAATATCCTACTTTGCCTATTTAATTAGGACTCAACCTCATAGTACTCAAATTAGGCCCAAGTTCTGATTGTGCATGACGCCTTGTATGTCTGAACAAATATCAAAAGGCCAGACCTGCTAATTAGGGTATGAAAACTGCTGGGAATTGAACTATAAGAAGATTATAAATGAGAATAAAATGCTGTGCTCATCCTGCATTAGATTGGATAGCCAGATAGTGGATTTAAGTGGTGGTTGTGGCAAGGTGGAAGATACTTTCTGCACAGACTTGGGAGAGTCCATAAGCTTTTGGCTGGAATAACAATAACCATTAATTGCCGGATTTGGAAATGGACTCCACTTTCATGCGAATTTCTGTTGGGATAAATGGGATATCTGGTGTGCCTGCACAAGTGGCATTGCAGCACAATGCCATCATCTTTGTATGGCAACCATCTCTTCTGGGTGGGGAGGGAATTCTTCTTGTCATTGCATTTTGGTCTTTAGTTTGTCTATTTCTTTCTGCCCCTGGTCTCCTTCTTATATTTCATCATCTGTAGACCTAATCAAGTTATTGGATGGTGACGATGCGTCCCTATTTTCTTATCAACAGGCTGTGACAGCAATGGTGCAGCAGGCTATGCAATATATTGACCAGACACCTGATCTTGAGACCAGGATAGAGCTTATTAAGACACTTAACTCTGTCGCTGCTGGGAAGGTGAATATGCGAACTCAAACTTTATGCAGCTTATGTTATGAGCAATCTGTTTAGTGTTTTGTGGTTTCTATAAATAGTTTCATTATGCAGATATATGTTGAAATCGAGAGAGCACGATTGATCAAGAAACTCGCAAAAATAAAGGAAGAACAGGGTCTTATAGCAGAAGCTGCTGATTTGATGCAAGAAATTGCGGTAACTAGAAGTTGACTTCTGTGATCATAGATCTTATAATTTGTTTTTCCTTGTCCAACATTATGATGGTTTTGCAATGCAGGTAGAAACTTTTGGAGCAATGGCAAAGACGGAGAAAATTGCTTTTATCCTTGAACAAGTATGGGTTTTTGGTATTGCTTTTGGCCGATTAGGCACTATTCCTATGATTGGTTTTCTGATCGATGGATTTTGCAGGTCCGTTTATGCTTAGATCGCCAGGATTATGTCCGTGCGCAGATTCTTTCCAGGAAGATCAGCCCTCGAGTCTTTGATGTGGATCCTTCCAAAGAGAAGAAAAAGCCTAAAGAAGGTGAAAATATTGTGGAAGAAGCACCGGCTGATATTCCGTCACTTCTGGAATTGAAACGGATATACTATGAACTCATGATACGGTATATTGGTGTTTTGCTTTGCTGGGTTCATCATTTTTTAACTAAAACTTTTTGTCGATCAAGTGCTACCTGCCACTCAGGTTGCAGATCAAATTGTGAACTTGTATGGCTGTATTTATCTGGCACATGCTCTTCTTCCTTAATGGATTTGAGTTACACATCTCAGTTTACCTTGTATTCATGTGGTTAATGATGTAGGTATTACTCACATAACAATGATTACCTCGAGATCTGTCGATGCTATAAGTCAATATATGAGATTCCATCAGTGAAGGGAAACCCAGAGCAGTGGATACCGGTGAAGCTCTTTCCAATGAGGATTTGTTAAGACTTCGCTGAGTTTTTTGAGGGACAGCTTTTCATACTGTGGTTTTATTAAGTGCAGGTTCTAAGGAAAATTTGCTGGTATTTAGTTCTGTCACCACATGATCCAATGCAGTCAAGCCTTCTTAATGCCACTTTAGAAGATAAAAATCTCTCAGAAATTCCTCAATTCAGGTACCTCTTTGATTTTGCTTTAGGTAATTGGTCGTACATTCTCTTTCATTATCCCAATAATGTGCCATAGAATAAGGTTGACAGTGCCTTCAATATTTTAATGCAGGCTGCTGCTGAAACAATTGGTCACAATGGAGGTTATCCAATGGACTGCTCTTTGGAATACTTTCAAAGATGAATTTGTGAATGAGAAAAACATGCTTGGAGGTGCACTTGTTGAGAAGGCAGCAGAAGATCTTCGGCAGAGAATCATTGAACATGTAACTACAGAACTTTGTCATTTTTGTTCTTTTCATTGGATCATTGAATAGATGTGACCCACTCTATTTTCTGCAGAATATTATTGTCGTTTCGAAGTATTACTCGAGGATTACCTTGGAGAGACTTGCAGAGCTTCTATGCCTCAGCATCCAGGTCTGATTATGTTGGAACATTTGTCTATAATCTTTATTAATGTCAATCTTTATGAATGATCGGCGAGACCCCTTATTTAACTCCGAGCATCCTCTCTGCCTGTGATCCCTGATTGGGGCATGGTTGCTGCATTTGTGTACTAGTTCGAAAAAAGTGAATAGAGGTTTTGGGGCCTTGGAAGCCAAAGGTTTGTCATGGAAGTGAGAACGTTGTCTTTGTAGTTTTGTTCCAGAAACTTTTCTGACTGACATATAGGTGTAAGCTCGGCTTGTCAACTTCTGCTCACAAATTTGGCATGGTTATAAGTGTCATTGTCTGGCATCTTGAAGCCATTTTTTGTCCTGTGGTTCCTGAAATTCTGATACCCTTTAGATGGGTGGGAGGAGCTCTGATATGTTTGCTAAAATAGCTGGGCTAGCTTTTCAGCTAGTATTAACACTCGCTCTTTCCTGCTTTACACAAGTATATCTCACTGTTACAGCTTTCTTAATGTGAAAAAAAAAATTATGTAGCGGGACCCTCAAGGAATACAGATCTGTTTTTGAGGTTTTGTTACCGCTGTTTTGGAGAGCTCTAACTATTCACATGCCTCAATTTGTTAAGTCAAAAGTATCATCTGATAGAGAGACCATATAGCGATAATTGTACAGCTTGAATGATATTCTGTCGGCGTGACCTGTTAGTTCTATCTTTCCATTTTAGGAAGCTGAGAAGCATCTCTCCGAAATGGTTGTTTCCAAGTCCCTGGTGGCAAAGATAGACCGGCCGATGGGAGTTGTCTGTTTCCAGACGACAAAGGACAGTAATGACATCTTGAACTTGTGGGCAACAAATTTGGAGAAGCTCCTCGATCTTGTAGAGAAAAGCTGCCACCAAATCCACAAGGAAACCATGGTTCACAAGGCTGCTTTGAGAGGTTGAAGATGTTTTAGTTGAATGAATGATCTATCTCCCCTTGAGCCTCCCGCTCTCACCAAGAGAGAGAAGCTGATGAATGCTGTTTCACATTATGCTCTGGAGTGGGGACTGAAGATATCCGTCATAGAACTCTCTTGTAGCTGGCTTCAATTTGATTGCATATTTTGTAGGTGGACCAGATCTGGGCCTTGTTTCGGACAGAAATGATATACTGAATACACATTCTGCATAGGAATGTAATGTGGTCTTTTCATCTTTCCTCTTTTCCCTCTCGCTTCATTTGAGATTTGTGGACTTTCAGTCCAGAACTTTATACCAATGGAACAGGTATGGGCACGTGTGCACTCAGTAGTACTGAAATGAGCACCTTTTCACTGAGTTCTGTTTCGTATTGCAAATATTGCAGGTGCTTGTTTTTTTTAATAACATCCAAGATTACATTAGCTCTCCAGGAGGCTAGTGATCGCAATTTTTTTGTTTCATTAGCATTTGAATTTCATATTCAGTGGAGAGACCTTTTTTTTGAAAAAAAAAAAATCTAGACCCAGTCTTGGCTGTTGGCGATTCTAAAAACCTCTTTCTAGGAGCTTCATTTTCAATCGGATAGCTACACTTTCTACCTCCTCAAGAGACGTAGCTTTCTTCCATGTCGATACTTGATTGGTGGGGGTCTTTGTTCTCCAGGTACAGTTTGCTGTGATGTCATTCCTCTCCAACCTTTTAGTCACTGTAATGTGTTTCATTGTTAACTAGTTTAGATATCTCTCAACCATTGGCATGTATGTGGATAGTACATCGTGAAGCAGAACGTATTGATGAAAAGCTCCAACTAAAAAGCGAACATATGACATTCATTCGCATTACCTGCCATTCTCCTTGAGAACACAACCTACTCCAGCATAGCACCTTTTGATTCCTCGCCGGATCACGAGGTGCCGCCAAATGGGGTTCTCACATGATCACTTCCCATTTTCAATCTGCAGTTGTTGCTTTCGAGTGGCATGGCTCCTCCTCAAGGAAGGATGAGAACTAAATTGCGTGAGAAGTCCTCGTCTCTTCTTCACTCTATAAGCTGATTGTTTCGTTACTGTCGGTGTGTAGAGCTTGGGAATGCTTCATTTCTTTTCCTGTTTTGTAATAAGCCCACAGGAAAGCCCATGTTGAATATGATAGTCCATCAATGCAGATGGTGTAGAAGAGAATATGCGCGATTGTGTATAAGTTGATTATGAAAGTCAGGTCGAATGCATTTTCCAGTTTTACACTGGCATTAAAGAAAAGTCATCCCGAGTAGTAATCTTCTATTCAAGCTGAAGAAGCCAATTTTGAGAAAGCCCATCAATATTCCTGTTTACTGGCAATAAGTAACTCTTTATGGTTTGTTGTAAGGATATTAATCATTGCCATGCCAGAAAGCATTTGGGTTCAACTGACATTGTGGATCGATTTATAGGACTCAAAGTCGTAATTTTTTAGTTTAAGTGAACCTTGAATTGTATGTGAAGGAATTCGAAAAAGTACGCTTGTAAGAGTGACCAGGTAGAGACAATGTTTGAGGCATTCATAAAATAAAATAAAGGTTGGGTTGGATGGAATGGAACTTTTTAGATATATGTAAAAGAAGTTTCATCGTGTTAACGTTTTTCATTAATCATTCATTTGGATCTTGAAGAGAAGTTTCAATTGCGTTCATTTGCATCTTGAGACCTATAGGTGGACATAAGTCATCGTTGACTCATTTTCAATGATCACATTTTTCACATATTTTCATATTCCCAAGCCTTTTAAAAATAGTTTGACAAAGAAATAAAAAAAGATAGGAAAAATTAGGAATTCAAAATATTTGTCAATATTAGGCATCAAACATCTATCTCATTCGACATCGCTTATATCGGGATTGTTACACTGCTAGATAAGTATTGCACAAATTCAAATGGACCTGACACGATTTAAAGTGGATTGCTACCAAAATTGAAAATATTTTATCTAGTGGCAGCAAGTCTCGTGTCGATTTGCTTAATGCAATAACACCAGGATTGGGATGTTGGGGATCTGAACAGTGTTGGCAAGCTAGGCTGTTAATTTACCACCAATTGATAGTATCTGAAACAAGATCTTCAACCAAGGAAATGAAATTGTGGCATTTGGTGTAACTCTTGTTTATCATTGATACCATTAAACATCAATCGTAACCCTAAACGAGGCTATTGATTTCATGTGTCCCATACTTTTCCAATTAAAGGAATTTGTCTTGATCTTGTCGCGTGACAAGTGGTTGTGATCGTGCAGTTGAGACTTCGACCGTCAATTTCATCTCAAAATCGATTGTGGATTTTTGTATTGCAGAGCTTAGTGGGTTTTCTTGTCTTTCTTTCTTGGATAGCGAGCATACTTGGGTTTCCTTTTCAAATCACTCTATCATGTGATCCAATGTTCCCCTTTGGTCTATTTCCGAGTAAGCTTTTGATCCTAGAATAATGAGGTGGGGTTAGTACTAAGCTGTCGAGCTTTCATATCGTCTCTTATCATTTCGGATTCTGAAGAAGCTCACAAGGCAAGAGAAGAACCTTTGCAACTATGAGTAAACAAATGAATATTTGCTCTTGCCTTAGGAGGCTTTATTAGCTAAGCTGGTTTCCAGAGTGGCAAAAATAAGCAAACTAGAAAGCTACAATATACTAAGTGTCAAAGTGATCCGTCGTTGGCCTCATGTAAAATGCAATCTCTCTCCATATAATAGCTTCCATTTAAATCGTATTTTCTGACGTTAAATAAGTTAATATGTGAATTTCTCCTATACTGTGCTAAGACAAAAAAAAAAAAAAAAAAAACTTAAGATTTTGGTGGGGGTCTTCCGAATTCCATATTAAAGACAAAAGGATTAAGGACATCCAATGCATCAACCCTTCAAAGATTGGTTGAATGATTTAAGTGCCTGGTTGAGATGTGGTAGTTTCAATATCCGAATGATAGTTCCTTTCACTCATAGCAACTTTTAAGGGTGACGTCCATCACTTTGTTTGTAAGTGGACTTTTATCGGTGCACGTGGACATGGTGAAATTGCGACGGTAAAAGATTATTTGAGCCTAAGATATAGACTGCAAGAAAAGAAAGGTGATAAAAATTTTCTCTATTCTTGATTGGAGGAAACAAGTTTCTAATTGGTTACAAATAATCAACATTACTCACGTGCAAACTTAACTAAATATAAATATAGATGAAATCTATATTTGTAATTTATCAATCGAAACTAACCGAGGAATAAGTTTTTTTTTTCTTTTTTTGGTAAATGTAAGTAATAGATAGATTTTCCCAAAAGAATGTACAAATAAGGAGACCCGGCACCAACAAGAACAAATACTCAAAAGACAAGGAAGTCAAAAGAGTGTAAACTAACCGAGGAAGAAAGTTTCTTCTCATCAGAAATGTGAAAAACATGATTTGAAATGAAAACGACATGCGATATGCAACAAGATTTCTTTGTTTTGAGGACATTAATACTATATTTCAGTATATTTCGTACCTAAATATAGCCTTCTCTTGCTTATGTAGAGAAGGCCACATTCATATCCCTGAGCCTATGTGATCTCATTGGGAAATTAACCTAGGCTTAAGCGCCGCATGGACCTGCAATAATTTACCAATAAGACTTCCAGATTAACTTTCCCAACACAGCTAAAAAGAACCTCTCAAATATCACGTTCGCATCTTCCACCGCTGCCGTGAAGAATTGCTCACAATAAAAGTAGATACAACGTGACAGACAAAACTAATTGCGACATACAACAATATTAACATTGTTAAAACATGATAATTTTTGAGCTTTTATACCACGAAATACATAAGAATGTGCATATGATACTCAGTTTGTGTGACCCATTTATCTATTATACAACCTACCTCCATCATCATTGATATAGGTACTTTTACTTTGAAAATTTTCAATTATCCAAGTCAACGATGATAGACATAAATTTTACGCCCAAAAAATTTACATGATCAGTGCATTTGAGTTTATTCCTTCTTATAGATACTTGTATATTTCAAGTGTGTAATTGACTTGACCTAACAACAGAATGAGTCCACGCAATAATCTCTTGCCCATCATCACTGAAATTACTGCAAAGGGTCCCTTCCCAAACAATCATTCTTGTGGTCCATGCATCCACACAGGCAGACACACATACATGGCAGTAAATGCAGGCTATAACGAAGTGCATTGATGCATGTATGGTGAATGCAACGCATGGCATGCATAAAGAACATACCCAATTCATCAAGTGGCCCTTGCTCTATACAAGTCCACATCGAGGCATTATTTGATAGGGAGAGTCAGAAGGGTCGCCCCCCTCGTCCGCTGTAGAAAAAAGCCAGATTTGATGAGGGCGTGTGTGGCCGCTTATACTTTGCTTCAGTTGAAGGACATACGCAAGTGTATCTGCTTGAGAAAAAAAAAAAAAAAAGGACAAATCTGTGCAAAGATACTCTTTTCTTTCCCTCACCAGGAAAAAAAAAATTAATGAGTTTTCTTATATATGTGCTCCAATTGACTTCACAAGTACAAAACATTGTTAAAAACCTATGTTACTGAGATAATACTGTCAAACAACAAAGCTACATCCTTCGAAGAAAACAAAAAGAAATTATAGTAAATACATGCCGAGTAAATCGCATTCACCGTATCACATTTTTCTACTATACTTGAAAATTTCATTCTTAGAGATAGAGTATATAGATAGAACATCCATTCATAATATATAACATCTATCTTATCCTATCGATATATATAATATTGATCGTGAATTTTTCACTAGTGATATTATACGATACAAAAATATTTGAGGAAAAAAAATAAAAGAAACAAGAAACTACTCTAGATGCCTTCTCGGGCTAGTAGAGAAAACTAGTCTAGAAAACTGTTTCCAATTCATAAAGCAATTCAAGTTGGATGGACACGATATCTATGGTAATGCATCCAAAACCAGTTCTCTTCCTCCTCTAGCCCTAACCCTGCCTAATATCTGAAAGCTCTCTCCCCCACTTTATACCCTCTCTCTCTCTCTCTCTCTCTCTCTCTCTCTCTCTCTGTACCCAACCCAGTTCTCAATAAATCCCAACTTTTTTCTGTTCTACCTTTTCCCGGACCCAGCATTTCCTGCCTGCCATGGCCACTTCTCATCCCACCTTTTTATCATAAAATTTCATCTCTCTCTCTCTCTCTCTCTCTCTCTCTCTCTCTCTCATTTGTCACTCCATAAGATCCTCTCTTTTCTTCTGAAATTTTCCTCTATTTATACCACCCAGGACCATCTAGGTTTTCCTGTCGTGATACGCCTCAACACCTCTCAGAAAGCAAGTCCTAACTCATCTTGCTTCTTCTTCTTCTTCTTCTTGTGCAATTGAGGAGCTTTATTATTATTATTTTTTCTGTGCGTGTAGAAATGGCAAGCTGCGTAGATATCACACCCACAGAACAGCTCTGCTACATCCCTTGCAACTTTTGCAATATTGTGCTTGCGGTATTATCATCATCTCATCTCTCTCTGGGCTTATTAGTGGGGTTCTGCTTTTTCACTTCTTTTTAAGTCCCACCCGGAGCTCTGATTCATCCATTGCTTTGCAGTTTTTATTGCTTCTGTGGTTGTATGCAATGAGTCTAAGCACTAGCAGCTGGAAAAGAAAAAAGAAGCATAAGTTATTAGGTCCAGAAAAAGATATGGAAGGGGAAGAAAAAGGAAAAAACATTGCACCTGTGTTATCTATTTTGTCTATTTTTGAGATGAAAACCCCATTGATCTCCTCTTTGAGTCTTCCTTGTTTTTTGGTGCAGTCACGTCTCCATCGTTCGACTGTACCTTTTTTTTCTTCTTTTCTCAGTCAAATGGAAGTCATTTCTTAAGGTCCAATAGAGGGGGAGAGAGAGAGAGAGAGAGAGAGAGAGGGCCGGTTGGCTTGAGCTGTGTGTTGCTCCTGCAGATATACGGATTTATTTTTAAGGAAAAATAAGATTTTCGTGCAAAAATATTCAAGCGCACAATGACAAACTGACGAAGACAACTCCAACATCTTAATTTCTTAGCAGTGTGACTTATCTTTCCTTCACCAACACAGATCTGATGCACTCTTAGCCTTGCTTCAGTATGTGTTTTAGGTCACCGGAGGAAATTAAAAAATAAAGGCTATTTCTCAAATCTTCCATTTACTTATTCCATGCCCACCAAAGCACACTTCACAAGCAAAGCACCATGACATACTTTTTTTAGGGTTTTCTCTGAACTGAGCTCACAAAAACCAAACGGAGATCCTTACCAAAAAGAAAAAAGAAAAAACCCAAACGGAGAATAGAAGGTTTTCAGTTAATGAAGCCCCCCGTTTATTGTCATTCTAGAACTCTTTGGAAAGAGTAAGAACCCGAAAAGGAAAAAAAAAAAGCAATAACTAACTAGACAGATCGCAACCCAAAAATTAGTCATTCTTTTCCTGATCTGGGTTTTCTTCCTTAGTTCTTAGTTCTTCTTCTTTTTGGCAGTGATTAAGTTTCACTGGGTAACACAATTTCCCTTTTGTATAGATTGACTTTGTGATTTGTGGATATTATGCAGGTGAGTGTACCATGCAGTAGCTTGCTCGACATAGTGACCATCCGGTGCGGCCACTGCTCTAATCTTTGGTCTGTCAACATGGCCGCTGCTTTCCAGTCCCTCGCTAATTGGCAAGACGCTCAGGTGTGCTGACAATAACTTCTTTGTTTTTTTTTTTTTTTTGGGTTCCTTTAGAGAAAAAGAGGGTACATTTCGAGTATGGTGTGTCCAAATTTATGACGATATAGGGTTTTTCAATTCTTTATGGTCTCTGAAATGCGACTATAGCAGCCGTCATAGGACCAAAACCTATGCGTTTTTTCGCTTTTGTGTAGGAGAATTAGGTTTTGCGGCCGAAGTTGTCATTTTGAGTCAGTTTCTGTCCACTCTCTTCAAGGCAAAAGCATCATTTTCCCCCCTCCGTAGGTTTTTGTTTTTTTTTAGCTACTCTTTTTTCATTAATATTTTGAATCTTGATTTGGTTGGGAATGGATTTGAGTTAAAAGCATCGGTTCTTTTCAATGAGATCTGCGCCCCCCGTTGGGGAAACAAATCTCAAGAAATGGGTTCTTTTTGTTTTCCTCTTCTTTTTGTGTTTTTTAAGATCCCGAAGAAAGAGAGGGCTTGGCCTTGGTTTTGAAAGGACTGTCAATCTGGGTTTTATTTGCAATTATTATAATTATTATTGTCTTCTTTCCTCTGAATGACAGCCACCATTCTATGACTGATCCAGTCACTTCAATGCCGGTTTTTTCTCTCTCCTCTTCCAGCTCGATCCCAGAAAACATCACCTCACCTCTCTCTCTCTCTCTCTCTCAAAGGACATTGCCCGCACGAAAAATGTATAAAATATTATCAACGCCATCCATATGTGCTAACCTTTTTTTTTGGTCAGAATCCATATGTGCTAACCTAAGACCTCTTCTTTTTGCCCTCATTTTTTTTTTCTCTCGTTTTACCCCAATTAGTACATATTAAGGTAACTTTTTTCTTAAAGGAAACACCTTTTTACTTCCCTAGTAGCATAACTCCATATGGTGAAAATTTTTACCCATCTTCACCGGGGGAGTTATTAAAAGGACGTATTAAGCTCAGCTCCTAAGTCAACAATAGAGCAGCAGAAATTTGAGGAAAAATGATCTAATAGCTAAAGCAACAAGCTTTTTTCTTTAATCTTGAACTACTAATCACAGCTAACTTAGGCAACCTCTCCTCTCTGAATATTTCTCTCATATAGGCTCCCAGGCAGGATTGCAGGATGGACATGGGTTCATCTTCAAAATGCAATAGCAAGATCACAATGCGAGCACCACCCACGAATGTCACTGAGCAAAGGGTTGTTAATCGACGTGAGTCTGAAATCTTTCTCCTTAGACAACCTAAAGTTGGTGCTTTTCTACCAAAATTACAGACATTTCATATAATCTCTGGACACGAGCAGTGAGTAAAACCTGCATACTTAGAACAGTGTTTCCTATGAAAACTTCTATCCGGAGAAATGACATTTTCATGTTGCCTTTTACAAGGTATTTACGTTCTTTCGACCATCAGAGGAAAATTCAATTTACAATGAAAAGAAAATGACCTCTTCCGATTATAAAACAGCTACTTCGCATGTTGCAGATAATTTCCAGGCAGAGGAGCTTATCCTTGCAAAGTGAAAAATCAATTCGCAAATCAATTTTCTTATATGCTTGACGAATGATATAATGATATAATAAAGTTTTGATTGGATAAAGTTAAAATATTGTTATAATGCGTGATAACTCATGAGTTGTAGCTTTCTTGGATTTGCAGCTCCCGAGAAGAGGCAGCGAGTACCTTCAGCCTATAACCAGTTCATAAAGTAATGAAACAGAAATCGCTGCACAGCATGCGCTTAAAAAACAAATTCCTTTTTTTTTTTTTTTCCATGATAAAAGAGAGAAAAGAAAGCTCTCAGCAATTATTGACATATTTGGTTATTGTCCTCTGGTCAAAATCATGGCGATTTTTTCAGAGAGGAGATTCAGAGGATCAAGGCGAGCAATCCAGACATTAGTCACAGGGAAGCATTCAGTAATGCTGCTAAAAACGTGAGTTGATGATAACATATCAGAATGATAGATTTGAGTAATTTTACTTAATTTTTGTTGGGTAAAATGTTAATGTCCATATCTTTTCATTTAACTTTGTTTCTGAATGATTTTTGCTCTCTATACTAGTGGGCACACTTTCCCCATATTCATTTCGGACTGATGTTAGACAACAACAATCAGGCTAAAATGGATAATGTAAGTTCCTCTCTATTATAAACATATTGCTCAGTTCTTTTACTTTGCCCGCTTCACATTGCATATCTCGACGTTCTTAAATTTTACTTTTGTTTTACACTTTTTGGTAGAAACTTCGTAAACAAACTGTTTCTTAGAATATGTTTAAGCAGTGTGATGTTTAATATGATAGAGCATTATCTGCAATAGTCTGTGCCTGACCTAAGTGCCTGTAATCTAAAAGGAGATAGTCCTTGAGCTTAGGTGCAGTAACCTCTCTGAACTCATTTGACGTTTAACTGTTTCATTGTTGCCGATAATTTAGTATGGTCTTAAGAATAATTGTAGGAAAATGCTGTCTATAATATATATTCTGAACAGACTCGACAAATAATACCTCAAGAAACATGTGATACCTGTGTTGGAACCCCACAGATAGAATGCACGGACCATGTACGTTTCCAGAACTGTATTGGCTGAACTTACACCAAACTAGGTTCAATGTACCAAACTGCATGTTGTGACAGTCCAATTTCATTAAGCATGTGTTTCGTCTGAAATGGCCTGTGATTGGTGGTAGTACTTTGAGGCTGTTTACCAACAAATCTTGCAATGGATATTATCATCTTGTCCATGTTAGTAACTACTGATTATTGCGGTATGCATGTGTAAAGTTTTTATTAGAAGGCTTGATCATCTTATGTCTTTAATTGGCCCTATTTCTTCTCTGCGATCTCATTGATTCCTCGTTTCCCTCATTTTTCAACTTCGATGCAGCGTTCCGAGAAGCACTTGATGTCAAGGGCGGCACTGCTAAACAAGTGAACCTGTGTTTGATTGCGCAGTACTACCTTCTATTTCATGTGAAGATGTGAAGACTCTATATGAAACCTCTGCTTTATTATTATATATTATGTAAGAACGAAAGGGATTATATCCCTTGACTGCAATCCTTTCAAATTTGCCCCTTTTATCTTTCATGTTTATTTCACGACTGGAAGTAAAGTTCAATTTCACCCAGCAATTTTTGGTTAGATCTTATACTTTTAAAGTGAATTTGATCATATGAGTGAAAATTACATAAGTTTAAGGGTGTATTTATTTGAGTGAAAGAATTTTGCGAGAATTAGTTTAAAAGACTTTCACACGTTTGATTTGCTAAAAATAATCAGATGATAGAAAAGCATTTACAGTTAATGAAAATATATATGCTTAAAGTTAGGAAAATCAATTTCCTTACGTGAAAAGGGAAAACAATCCCATAAAATGATTTCTCATAAAACATTTCCTTATTATGAAGTTTTCCACGAAAGAAACACATCATAATAGAGTTTCTCTTTCAGTGTTACATAATTTACATAAAATGCACCCAAAAGTATTTTCATTTCTTGCAAGTACTTTTGGATGTGGGAAGAATGCTCTGGAAGTTCTCAATCTTTCGTATGACACTTACACGTTCAGTGCCGCAACTTCTACCCGTTCATTTGAATTCTCTAATTTTCAAAGTTCCATTCATTTAAGTTACTCCATTGGCTAAGATTGCCTCAAATGGCGACCTAGCATTTCTTAATGACAAAGTTATTTTTACATGGCTTTTTCCAAATAGTGTCACATTAGTTTCTGGCAATGGTGAAAGCCACCAAAAAAATCCTAAACTATGCCCACTATAACATATTTATCCCAAACTTTTTTGTGACGCCAAAGCCCCAAACTTTATTTATGTAACACATATACCCTAAACTTGTACAATATGACATATTTACCTCAAATTCCTTCTTGTGATACCAAAAATCCCAAACTTGTATTCTTATAACATTTTAACCCAAAAAATTTGGTGTCAAAAAATTTTGGGATTTTTTGTATCTCAAAAAGAAAATTGGAGTAAATGTGTCACATGTGTGTAAGTTTTGGGTTTTTTGTGTCATAAAAAAGTTCGGGATAAATACACCACATGGGTACAAGTTTAGGGTTTTGGTGTCATAAAAAATAGTTTAGAGTATATGTATCACAATGGGTGAAGTTTTGAATCTTCTGTAGTTATTTCCCTTTTGCCGAGGAATGAATAAAAATTTGAAAAGCTAAGAAAATTAAATGAGCATCCTGAATGTGAAACTTTTTTTTTTGGTCAGAATCCTGAATGTGAAACTTCTAATATACTTTTTTCGAAATCGTTAGAACCGCGTTATGCAAAAGTTGTGCCAAAGTTCCCAATTAACCAAGCTATAGACCTCCTTGGGTCAAGATGATAAAAAAATTTTAAAAAAAGTAGGAATATCACTGTATAATATTGCGAGTGATCATCAAAATGACTTCTCTTCATCTGATGGATCATACCACAACATGCAGTTTATTTGGGCATACGATTTCAAAATTAAATTGAATAATGCCAATCCCGAGAAGTTATTTCTTTTTTTAGTCAAACCAATCCAGATAAATTTAAGCTGATAAATAAAAGCGTTATTTAATGTACTTTGTATTGTGCAAACCCTTGCTAACACATTCATGTCTTGGACAACAATGGCATAGACATTGTATCTGATAGAAGCAACTTGAAAACGAGGAGCCTGTTTGTTGCAATTTATGAGCTACTTTTGACTCTTGCTTATGATTTTCTCGCAATATTTTAAGCAAATTTCAAAAAATTATGAGAATATTTTTTCTAGATGTCAGTACTTGAACATATTGGAAGGCTTTAAGTGTGTCGGATTATATACAAATCAAGGTGTGAGTTCCGTAAAAATTTCCATAAAGTTTAAATGCAGAAATTAACAAAGGCGGTAAATTGTTAACCGGATAAAAGAGTTGAATTCATCCTCAATTATTTTACACTTACATGTAAAAGATCAAAACTAGATCAAATGAATAGCATTCTTCATATTGGCAATTTGATTTCTAACAACGGAACAAACACATATTTGATGACTCTGAAGCTTTCTAGGTAAACTAGCACACTCCTATAAGTGTTTGCAACAAAAAGAAAACAGTAAATACGTAACTAAAGAGAAATCTTAAGTTACAAATCATTTATGCTGGAGATTCACCTCCTCTCTTCTCCAATTAATTCTAGATGTTCTTTGAACCATTAATCTCTAGAATGAGACAAGAGGGGTGAATCACTAATCTCCAGAGTGATTTAGGGGGAGTGAACCACCTCTGGCAAAGTTACAAATAACTAAGTGCTCTCATTTGCATATGTGCAAGTTCTCCCAATCCATATTGCAGAAAGTATCTCAAAGAGAAGAGTGTGTTTTCCTTTAATTGAGTTCTCAATCTTTCTTAACAAGCGGTATGAGAGCTTTTGATGCACACATTCAACAAGCAGTATCACAGCTTATGTTGTGTACTCCCAACATATGTTTGGATGGAGTGAATAGCAATGTGATAAGAAGAGACATGGTTAAAAAATATCACCGTGGATTGAAAAGAAGAAAAAATGAAATGACTTTTTTGTTATTGGGATGCAAATGTGGAGAACTAATTGAAATAAGGAGAAAAGAAGATAAAGCCACTTAATCCATGAGAAAAAATCTCAACTATCCAAATTTGCCCCCCTTTTGGAGGACCTCAAAATTAATATTGACTTTGTTCTCTTTCTTCCACTCAAATCAATGACCTCTTATCTAGAATCTCTTCTCTTTCCTCCAAATCTCCCCGTCAAAACCGGGTATAGGTTGAAAGGATGTAAACGAATTTTTTGCAAAAGATTTACGGGAATACACAATAGTTACTTAAATTACTTAATATTTGCGAGTATTTAACAAAATTCAAGAAGTGAGTCAACACATTGACACAGGCATAGTTTTTAAGTGTAGTAGCCAACTACATTCATTAATCAGATAATATTCTCATTCTCATTCCAAGCCTTCCAATAGTAGAATTTATTAACCTCATCTTGCAATTACCTGTGACACTGACTTTGTCTCGAGTGATTAAATTGGTTGCGTTGCTTATTAGGTAAATACCACAATACCTAAATGAAACATGACCATTTCCATCATCTCAATATAGTAGGAGAGACTCCTAGGTGCACCAAAAGCACGACATCCATCCACCCAATGCATCTCGACTCTCAGTTTTAGTAACCCCATGCGGGATATGCACGATTCAAGAGCAGGGAGGTATATCGAAACCTTCAATTTACCTCATGACGTCATCTTTAAGTGATTAGATAGATCCTATCTATATGACCTTACCCCTACACACCACTTAAATTCAATTTCAAATTTGTTTTAATTTTCCAATCAACAACACCTAGTATGGCTCCCCCAGTCACATCCAATAGAAGATCTTTCACAGCTTTTGGGGGTGAAATTGCAGACATCCATTTTTCATTTAAGCTGAATACACAAACTACTTAAGAAAGTCTCTGCTTGTTTTGTCGTGGAAATCCACATGTGATGTAAAATTAATATTCCTCGAGCAGAAAACCCAAATTTACAGATGGTTAGATAGGACAAAAAAGTACAAAGAATATGAGGGAAGCTAATCCCATTGAAATGCACAGGGAAAATGGATAGCGTGAGCTATGATCTATAGAGAAAGAAACAAAATTTCATCCATGGTTTCACAATCCACGCAAGAGCATCAGAACAGTTCTTCCATCGCTGATTAGCTAGAAATTCCTCCAATTATACCTCTAATTGGTGGTCATATACTTAATCATCACTTGCGTGTGACTGTAAATAATTAATCGATTGGAGTAACTTTCCTCCAAATTTAATAGGAAAAAGAGGGTCACATTTTCCTCTAGCTACCGTTCTAATTAGTGAGTTACAACCATGAATATCACCTACTTTTATCTTTAGTTAATTTCACATGCGCATCAATCCAAGTTGGAGGAAATTATAGCTCGGACATAGATATGGATATTTTTTTTCTGTATCGTATGAGTGGATGTAAGATAAGGCTGCAATTGGGTGATAACTAAGCATATTGCCACCAATCAGAAGTCCGGTTCAAGGTACCTAGGAGGTAAACATCACCCAAATGAAAAAGTACTCCGTTTTGATGGTTAAAACTATTGTATATATAATGCATGATTAGGTTGATTTGATGAAATAAACGTCCTGTATATTGTCTTTCTATGGTTTGGTATGGATTTTAAGTTAATTTTCGCCTAGAATAGAAGTTATCATTTAAAATTAAACCAAGGCGACAACAATTAACTTTAGAGTTTTGATCAACATTCTCATTACAAATCAATTAAGTTTGATTTGGACAGAAAAATAAGTCGAACTGAACTAAAGCGAACCATGACGACCCTAATAGAACCCAATACTTCCATTAGCTTCAGTAGCATGGACAAATATGTATACCACATCCAAAAGAACTTATCGATAAGGTTCATACACAATTATTTTTTTCTCAAATAACACAGGGTATCTAACTTTCAGCTCTACCCATTCTCACATATGAATATAAACTGCACCGTCCAAGTGCATTAGGTAAGGTTCCACCAACAAGGTTTGAAAGGGGAATTATTACGTGTCGACACAACTTTCGTTGCGCATATTATTGGCATGTGCTCATGTGTGCGTACACAAACAAATTGAGAGAATCCTGGCCGTTTCTCGAAAGAGAATTGTAACACATGATTCTCCATATGACGAAACTGAATAAGGTTCGAGGAGCAAGGCTTATTCGGCCGGGGGAGTCGTAGGCTTATTCTCCTTCTCATGTCGTTATCAACACATGGGAGTCGCAGGTTCTTACTTTATTCTCGCTGTCTACAAGGATTCTTGAAAAATTTTGTTTTACTACACATCGAATAATGTGTGCATGGATTCTAGTAAAATTACTGGACAAAAGGAAATTAAATTGTGTGAGAAAATGGCCATTAGGGTAGCGCATGGGAACGTTTCTCTTTGTCTGTTCTTTTGTTCCCCAGAACCAAAAAAGGATAGAAATTAATTTGGTAACGTTAACTAATTTTTCTATTTTCTGGAATAGAATAGTAGCCAGAGAATATATTTGAAATAGAAGCAATAAGTGAAAAAAAATAGCTTCTTATTCCCAAAAAAAAAAAAAAAATAGATTCTAGTAAAATTCTGCGGGTCGCTGCCCGCCACCCATCGCCATAGCCCGCAGCTACTAACCGCCACTCGCTACTCACCGCCTGCCACTACGGCCACCGCTAACAACCAACTACCCGCCACTACCAATTGCCGCCAACCTACTAGTGGCAACAACAGTAGAGGCTGCGATGGTAGCGGGTAGCGACTATCAAATGCGTTCATATTCTTTTTTATAAATCATACCAAACATATTCCTATTCTTTTTTTATTCCGAGAATAGAAATTTTATATAGTTTTTAAATAACTTATTTTACTCGGAAATTATTCCGATGAGTAGAAATAGAAAAGAATTATTTTTCCAAAAAAAAAATTATTCCACGAACAGAAATGTTACCATTCATACCCTAGGTTTGTTATTATTTTTTTTTTTAAACTCAAAAAACCTCAATCGAACTTCCATCCTATCTATTTAATATATCAAAGACTTTTAAAATGGTATTTCAGGAAGAGAAGAGAGGTTAATTCCTTGAATAGATGAAAATTCCGGACAATTATCTTGAATTGGAATTTCGAAATAATTCATGGGTCTAATTTACAGTGATTACAAAGTTATGGAAATCTTTGACATGGAAACTAAATTAAATACAAATATAAGAGATGTTCGTGTCTGTAAACCCAGAAGGCCAGCTGACGGGTCCCAACTGAAGATGGAGGAAAATATGCTCGATTTAAATTTTCTTAAATATCGGGGTGAGTAATTTCCTTAATTTAGCCTAATTTTGCATCCTGGGTGTGGTGGGCAATCCTAACGGCTGAACAGAATGACAAGGAATTCACAGATACAACTCATGTGCCATCTGAAGAAAACATCGTCTTCCTAGAAATAGCATACTGTTTGAGCACGCAAGCATGCAACATAAGCATCACGGTGCACACAATACAGGTCAAGTTTCATAAATCAAGAAAGAAAGGAAGGTTGCATATCTAAGAAAACCTAAAAGTTGCTTCTCCCTACCCATTAAAAAAACCTATGTTATGTGTGTTTTCCGTCGCAATCATCTCTCTCTAACACAAACCTAGATATGTATGTACATGTGTACAGTAATTTTGTAACGATTCAAGCCGTTTCAGGCATGCCAAATTTTTAAAATGAGCATTCAAGTAACCATATAAGTTGGTGACTATTTGAAGTTGGATCTTACTTAGGAATTTTTTTAGCGGGGCCATCCCAATCCAATGTGATATTTTAGGATGTCACAAACTTCCCAACTTAAAGAACTAACATACTCATCAAGCGATACTTCCCTTAATGGAGAGTGATCTGTTCATTCCTACATTCTCCAACATCTTAGAAGTTTTCCAAAAGTTGTACCTTGTCCAAGCCCTCTTGCCTGGATGAGTACTCTCCAATCTCATTAGACTAGGTATGGACCTAATCCATCCATGAACCACACATCTACTTAGGGAGTCTGACTCTGATACTATCTAAAGATCTTACTTATTCCATATGGACCAAAGGCCCCAAAAGGAACAATCAAGTAATCACACCAAGCGGTGAGAATTTAAGGGTAAGTCTTAATTATGATATATTTGACGTGGGACTTTGGGATGTTTTCATTATTGTTTTGTGATTTGAACACCTTAATGTTGGTCCTCTTTTAACCTAATCCAATAAATTTTGTGGCAGCCTCTTCTTGACCAGTCTAACTGTTCAACTTTTTCCTAGGGCAATCATGTAACTCTTCAACTTTTGATATTTCAGAATGTGTGAAAAATATCCATTTTATTCAGGGGCTTGAGGTTTTGAAAGTTTTATTTATTTATTGTGGTACTTCAAATTCTGACCTATTAATTGTCCCTTTTCCTTCGCTTGTGGATGGAGGTCACCGGCCAAGCCATATCAATTTCTTGTATTGCTCTTTTTACTCTCCCAATTTTATTTTTTGCTTCATCATCGCCTTTTTGCTTAACAACTAGATACTCCTAAATAGTCGAGGCAACATTATCTAAGCCCGTATACTCCAAAAAATTATTATATTGGACACAACATGGCCCCGATACCATTTTTTGCAAGGAAAAATCCTCCAATAATGTTATCAAAAAATTCAAATACCCGATACTATTTACCGTGACTAGGGTTTATGGTGAGTAAGCCATTCTTAAATCACGATTTGGCAGTCATGGATAGCGACACCACCACGTTCTCCTCGCGAATAATGCCTTGTACTTAAGAGATGCTATTCTTTTTGTGTCCTCATTTCTTTTCCCTTTTCTTTCTTCTTTTGTTGTTATGAAAGTAGGTGTGTAGAAAAAGGGATCTAAGTGCCCAAGCATAGGCTGCAAATGGCAGACTCCTGATATTTTTTTCATAAAGTGATTGGACCACAAATCTGGCATCCAATCTCAGTGTCCAAAGATCCTCCTGAAAAGCAATAGGTAGAGAGAAAAGCTCTCTGTATAGCTTCATTCAAACTTGGCCTTATGCTGTTCTTGACTAATAATTGCAATTAGGGTTCACATTCCACTGCGCACCTACTTTCCTCTCGAGAGAGAAGTAGCTCAGCTAATGTGAGTCTCAAGCAACACGGAATCCTAGAAAACGCCACGCCCTTTCTTCATTCAAACAGCTCTTCAGTAAGCGAAGTTACCAAAAGGCTAGCACTTTAAAAGGGAACATCGCTCACTAGGATCGCTTTTTCTATGGTCGAATTCGACTCTTCGAGTCATTATGTTGAAGTTGTGTCATCGACAAGCATAGTTTCCTCATCATAGCAAAATCTACGTTCGGCAGCTTCATCACAAGACAACTCTGAATCTTTTTCTTTTCTTCAGCCGATTTCTTCAGTGTTTAATGAGATCTTTTGAGGAAAGCCGAATTTGATCTCAGGAGTGCACTCTACTCTTCGCTAGGTTAGCCAACTCGACACAGTGATATAATGCGTTGTCGCTTGGCTCTGTTAAAGAGGTATCAATCCGAAACAATGATGCTTTCCATCGGTACAACCACTAGACATCAAAATTCATTCATTGTCAAATGCCCCCAGAAAATTCTGGTGTCTTCCCACTTGATAATAAAGTATCGACTGCAACATAGGCAGCTTCTAAAAAGGATTCAGGGATCAATTGACTGCGGAAAATTTTAAGGTTTAGAACTTGATTACCTACATTTTGCTCATAGCCTTAGGAATTCTTATGAGAAATCAGGTTTGTCCAACATAGGTACTTGCAATTCTCGTGAAGTTTCAGATGCAGTTCAATAGCTTTCGCCGCGTCAGGTTAATGCTTTAAAAGCTCAAAGCTGAATCGAATTTTCTCACTAAGCGACTGTAATTTCTGATTCACAAATCAAATCATCTACCGACAGCTTATGTAATTCAAGCCATTGAGTCACAAGTGAATCGCGAGCTAATTAATCACCTGATGTGTCCAGTCAGAAGAGCATTTGCCCAGAAGAGGCAAAGTTCAGGACATCTTTAGTTAACTTGACAAAGTTAATCATGGAAAGATTTGAAGAACAAAGTCTCACAGAGCCTGTCAAGGGGAAAGGACAAACTTTGGACTCTGGTATTGTACTAGTAAGATATTCTCTGTTAGCCTTCTTTTGTATGTCCATTTCTCCAACGATACAGAAGACTAAGAGAAACTTTCAGATCTTGGATCATAGATGATATAATGATGGATATACACTAGTCTTGTCAGGTAGGTTAGGCAGTTAGACTCGAGGGTTTTAGTAAAAATTCGAGTACATCAAGTACTACTCAATATGTCACCATATTTATCCCGCAAAAGAAGTTTCGAATGATCTCATTCTCATGTTAAATTCACATAGAGAGACATAAATAAAAGCACAATCATGAATTATAAAGCACAAACATGTTTGTTCCTCCGATAAATTATTATTGATATTTAACTAATGCCTGAGACACACGATGTTCATCAATGTTGTCTTGTCATTTTCATAATGGGCAGTCTATTATTTGTAGTTATTTGTGAAATGATTATGACTCAACCTGCAAGGATGGATGGTGTGTGCATTGTGCAACGACAGTGACTTTTGATCCGGACTAACTTGTTATTTTCTCCCAAATGCCTCTTTTGGCCCTTACCAGAACTGTATAAGCTGTCACTTCTTAACTTTTTGGTCCTAAAAACCTCAAAATCCGTGAACCAAACAAGACTAGCTGTGGAGAGAGAAGATACCAGTGAGATTGAGGGTACTTCAAGCCACCAAAATGCCTTGCTAAGAAGAGAGTCCGCCCTGAGTATTTCTTCTGTTAATTTATCGCTAGGCTTTATTGACATGGTATTACTAGCTACTGAAATATTCTTCTTTATTTCACATTTTTCATAATAATATACATAACTTACTGTAAATGGGAGGCAGGCAATATTAAGTTCTCCCAATTTTTATGAAGCAGAAATAACGCATGTTCCTATTAATGTATTTGCCCATAAACTCGCAAACTCATAACCCACAGCAAGTAAGCCTCAACTACATTGTGGACAAGGCCTTGCATAAACAGAAAATAAAAGCAATAGGAAAGGAGAGAGAAAAATCTCCCCTGCTTTAAGGGTTTTATGAACCCTCGATGGACTAATTCATCGTCTTAAAAATGTCATGTTCAAATTCATTTTATCATACTCCTATAAAAAAAAAAAATGTCATTCTCCGCAAACATTTCAAAAGTTGTCTATGAACGGCTGACAAAATCAAAATGTTGCAAGCCAAGTTCCCAGCAAACCTAAATGTGGGGGAAGATATATGCAGGAGCTTGTAGGTGAGACCGTACAGCTTTTAAATGGGAAAAAGAGAAAAAGGAGGGGTTAGCGGGGGAGGGGGAAGAAAAAGGTGGGAGAGAATAAAAACAATCGGGGCACCTCGGGATCAGCAATGTGGGACAACATAGCAGATTTTTTTTTTTTTTTTTTTTTTTTTTTTGTCTAAGATAACATAGCAGATTACAAGTTGGCATATGCTGCTTTTATCAGAATTCAGAAAGCAACACCAAAAAATGTTTATCTTCCTCTCTTTTTGTTTTTGAAAGAAAAGAGAAGCTATATGTCATTTAACAGAAATACATAAAAGAGAGTTTTTGCCAAGGAGTGCTTCCAAGTAATTATTTAAAGAACCCCTTCATAAAACATATTACATTTTCAATGCACCAGTAATACAAGATTAATAATGCATTGATAATGATAAATTTTCCCTAGGAATTAGATCTTAATTTTTATGTAGTGGATGGAGCCATGGCTCAACGGCCTTAAGGATGAGACATTTTTCACGTGTGTTCTTACATACAAGCGTAATGCATCCCGGTTTTTAATCATGTGAATTTTATTTGAGATAAATTAATTTAAAGGATTTACATGCATTGGAATCACGTCGCACGTCAATTATCTATAAAAAATTAGGTAGGAAGGGCTGCTCTCTCTCTCTCTCTCTCTCCCACTGCATTGCGCTGCCACCTATTTCTGACAATTAGAATCTGAAACGTCAAGCTCAATGTCTGATCAAAGCATTCAATTTCAATTCTGATGTCCCCCCGGCCCCCTCTCTCTGCTCCTCTCTCTCTCTCTCTCTCTCTCTCTCTCTGATTTCTCCCCCTTCTCTCACGCACTTGCTTGCTCTTTGGAATCTTTATGTGCCTTGATCCCTAGTGTTCCTACAAGAGGACACAGCACCCTTTTGATTGGGACCCATCCACAGAATTGCTCAGACTGATTGCAAATTTCAGGTACAGGGCCCAATTACCCTCTCTCTCCCCACATGGGTTTGGGTTTCTAGCAGAGACGCGAGGTGATAAGTACTTTCCTCCCTCTTCTGCGAGTAATCGGATGGGAACATGTGACTCCCATGAGGCACCATGTTCTGTGAACGACAGCATGTTCGTCCCCGAGTGGTCGGAAAACCCGCCACGTTTCGCTCCCAAAATGCTCCTAAACCCTCCTCACGGACGGGCAAAGTAGAAATTCTGAGACGTTGAAACACGTCGACTGGACCGCGCAAAAAGTGAGACTTACCCCGTCAGTCTTATCTACTGTTTCCTCCATGTAGGGTCAGATTTTACATTGTTCCAGGCCTTGGGCGGGCAAAATTTGTTTCGAGCATTTATTAACGAAGCCAACAAGCGTGACTCTCCGTTCTATGAATAAGATGGAGAACCGGAGTCGTGAACCCAGTAAATCAACCTTCTAGCCAGTAACCAGTTAGGCAAATCTCACAGCGTGAAATTTCATTATGGTTGAACTGAGGTCACTTTCTTATATCCTTCCGCAATCACAAGAAGCAAGAACCGTGAGGCCTAGATAAGAGCGATGGATGACGACTGTGGATCATATCTTGAGTACTTCACATTAGCTTCCCAGGCATCAAAAAAAAAAATAAAAGCACGCCTTCACATGACGATCTTCCTAAAACATGGCAAAATCGTCTCAGCTTCCCATTCCTCCCCATGTTTGTCTTCCAGGGTAAAGAAATGAAGGAGAAGAAGAAGACCTCGCACAATTTCCCTCAAAAGTTTGTGATGCTAGACTAATCTTCAAGAGCCAGACACAGACCACATTAACAATATATAAAAGGCCAATTTTGTGGCTCTGAAATGCAACCATGTGGCATGTTCAATCAAAGTCCTATGACCACGAACTAAGTAGAAAATAGATTCAAATGGCCGGGTAAACTCTCTCTTTGAAAAGGAGAAAAATAAAGAAATTTGATGAAGGTAACCCAAAGATATGTCTACACTTAAAAGCAAATGGCATCTTTTCCTACTGAACTAAAAGAAATCCTCTTCTTATCGGATCCAAATTTAAATTCCAGATCTGAGGCGTCACTGGGAATTGAGGCATTGCTTGTTGAAGGGAAAGAAAAGACTAGGGCAGGTGAAGACCTCCTCAGACCAAACTTGTAAGAGGGAATGGCGGAATCCTCTTTTGGTTGATCCAGACTATCGACAAAAGAGGGAGGCATGATGGACGGTGTTGGTGGCTCAGGAAACATCCCAGGCGAAGCAGAAATGGGAAATGTAAACCCAGCGCTATAATCAGAAGAAACCGCAGCCCTTACTTGAGGCTTATCAATGGAAATATGTGGAAGAGCTGCTTTAGATCCTGACGCCGGTTTCTTTGGTATCATATGTCCACGAGAGTCAGAAAACCTTGGAAGTTCCTTGAAGACATCCTGCATATAACCCAATCAGAAAGACATCTATATGAGAATCTTTCAGTATATATCTGTAAATACAAGCCGGTGTTCATATACTTGGGGGAATCTACTTCCACATCAAAAAAATGACTGAAAAAGGACAGCTAGTCTCCTAACATCAGTATAGTTTTAAAGAAGCTACTGGATACGAATTTCCTATCAATTTCACCATGGTAAGAAAGAGCTAATCAGTTAAGACATTCACCAAATATCAAACCATAGTCACCTGTCAGCTCTAAATCAGAGCGAGCATCTAATATTAAACAACTCATGTCTTAACCGCCGCTACAGGTCTAAATTGCTGATAAAAAATGGAAGGAAACCCATTCGCAGTCAATTTGATTGTCTCTGGGGTAGAAAAGCATTGCAAAGTTGAGGCAGTACCTTATCTGTACTCTTGGAGACAAACTTGTCAGCCACACCAGAGTCTAGTGAAGCAGTGTCATTAACTCCAGGAACCGGGATAGCATTGCAAATATCTTCATTAAAACTGGACAAGTGTCCTTTTGCAGCATTAGCAGTTTTGTCAACATTCTCTTCCGCTGGAACTCTAAAAAATGGAGTTCCTGTACCTCCATTTGAGAAAGCAGCATTCATCTGGTTAGTCTCGTCTGCTTTGCTGTATTTAACAGAAGCAGACAGATACGATAAATTACCGCTACTCAACATTGAATGAGCAACATCAGAAGACTCAGATTTTTTCCTCAAAGTGGCTTGCTTCAACTCCGCAACCTTATCCTTGGGAGTTGGAATGCTTCTGTCAAGATGCTCCAGTATCTTTCTAGCCATCTGACTAGAATGTGTGGGAACATTTGAGACACCAACCTCAAAATTTAGTGACTTGTTTTCTACTGATTGAGGTTTTGTACTGCTACTTGTTCCTCCAGCCTCCATATTCTTGTTGAAGGCAGGAAAAGAAGGCATGCGATAGTCAGTTGTTTCCCTCTGAGAAGAACCAACTAAAGAAGGAAAACCACTAAATTTTTGGGCACTTCCAGTGATGAACTTTTGCCTTGAACTACGAATGGGTCCTATGGATCCATGGTCACCTTGCAATTCATCATTTCTGAATCTAACCTGCGTGCGTTCCAACAAATCTAAAACAATCAATTTCAGTTCACCAAAATAGGTTTCACCCCTATAAGCATGGAAAAACACAAGTTTAGTAACCACAAGAGTCAGCTTATGATGTATGTTTTGCATCTTAATGCTAATTATTTGATTACATTTGAATTATGACTAAAAACAAACAAATCCAAAAACAAAGATTCATATTCATCACTACTGCTGTAGGAGACATTCAACTTGATTCCATATCCAATCGCTTCCCAAAAAGCATGCACTCGCACCATGCTCGGCCAGAAAAAGTACTCACCCAGACCCAGCTTTGATTTGGATTAATGACATATTAGAGCGCAAAAGAGACAGTGAAACAGTACATAGGCATTCATTTTCTACTTCACCATTACCCCTATCTGTCCTTTAAGTTTAACACCATCTTGATAAAAGATAAGAAGTAATTAACCAGAACAATTAGCTCAGTTGCAGCTGCCTCTGGTGACTTTACTTCTCCCATTTGTCATTGGAGAACAATTAGAAAGCTTCACAAGCAGATGAGCATGTCCACATTGACAGGCACATATGTTATGGATCAAATCGATATTAAAGATTCACAGGACATGTTTTGCATACCGTAGACTTGGACATAGAATGTACAGGTCTTGAATATGGGGTTCTGCGGAAATTTGGAGTCGCATGTCTGCCTCTTTGGGTCTGTGGGGTCAAATACTGATCTTGTACTACCGAACCAGGCCAGCATAGAGATGACTTGGGTAGAGGCGATGAACTATAAGGTTTCTGTAAACAGCCATCCACACGAAGCAATTCTTTCGGATCTTCAGGCAGGTTACTTTTAAGAATAGAGCCAACTTCTGATGCTCGACTTCCCATGTATGCTCTAGCAATGTCGACAGGTGAAGCACCGATTTCATCACGTAACTGCAGAGTTTTCAGAGCACCATAAGTATTGCCAGAACAAACATTACCAGTTTTCTAAATTTGGTTCAAGCCAACAGAAGATAACAATGCCCAGACTGAAGTGGAACTCTTAACACCCGAAGAAAACTTCATCCGGTCTAAGATGGCCTCCCCATAAATATATATATATATATATAAAAACAGAGTTTCACTGCTAACACCATATTAAAATTCACGAGCTAGCACCAACAGCTTCCACTTGGATTGAAGAAAATACTCCATGCATAAGATACAGTACTATTTGAGTAGCTTTTTCGAAAAGGATACAGATATTTAGCTATTTATAAACATACGTGAAAACAGCAGAAAAATTTCAGTAACTTATAAACTTGAGAGATGGCATCACAACACATTTAATAGGATACCTATG
This sequence comes from Eucalyptus erythrocorys, assembly GCA_014182555.1. NCBI lineage: Eukaryota > Viridiplantae > Streptophyta > Magnoliopsida > Myrtales > Myrtaceae > Eucalyptus > Eucalyptus erythrocorys. The sequence goes on along the minus strand of CM024599.1, from coordinate 15,902,879 downwards.
TTATTATACCAAAGAGACAATCTAATGCTCTTCATTAGACAAGATGGCACTATAAAATGCCTCAACGTTACAGACATCAAGAAGCAATCCACACTATATTTGGGAAATCTCCCGACACACAGAGGGAGAATATTAAACATGTTAGACCAGTTAATGCCATGATCTAATAGTTTAAACTATTAGATCAGTTCGTTGTGATCCTACAAAATTTCACAAGGTGCCATAGCAAGAGATCCTGAATTCAAATCCTTCCACGTCCCTCGTTTGCCTCCCCATATATATTTCCAAGCTTTAGTCTTACATCAAAGTCACACCTAAGTGTGACGGGCACTGTTAAACCATTTAGGGGCTGTTTGGATTAAATTTTTAATTTTTCTATTCGCTTAATCTAAATCTTGCAACACGTGCACTTTGACTTTTAATGAAATCCGATTCTCCTTAAACTTTCACAACGCCCAAGTCTTGCAACGTAAATTTACATGTAACTTTTACATAATTTTTTTAACTTTGAACAATATTTTTCAAATTTTGGTAGAAAAGAAAAAGGAATCTTTTCATTTTTGTTTAAATGCAATCAAGCATGCCCTTAAATATTAAACCACACCTTCATCTAATAATTAACCTTTTAGAATAGTTGGCTTTGGTCCCATAAAATTTTACAAAACAACTAGCAGAAACTAGAAAGAAGCAAAAGGTCATCAACCCCAACAAAGACTCACTAATGCTATGTACCAAGGCACATTCGAATACCTTCTAATATTTATTTCCAATAAAAGCATGGTGAAGGTGCAGGAAGAGCATTACTATACTATTCACTTCATCAAACACACTTCAAAAGCACATAAAAGAAATTCCATTATGCTTCATGAACAATTTGAGGCAAAGTTGGGGCAAGGAATGCTAGGAAATCACATGTATCCATAGTCGTCTCAATAAGCTATTTAGATCCCATGGAGAAATAAGATTTATCCTTTAGCTTTTCCAATATTAAGCTACCTTCAACATTCTCTGTAAAAAAGATTTCAAACTGCTGGAAACTCACAAATACAACATAATTAGATGTAGGCCACAAACCTCATAATAAGACATCTTGATAATTGCCGAACCATCAAGTGACCAAGCATCAGTTACCAACTATTGATGCCAACGGAACTTATCTGTCATGAGGGCCAAAATATGAATTACAGCAATCCAGTAACTTTCTCTTTAACTTATGGGATCTCTAGGTCATTATTCTATTCTAAGAATCCTTGGCTCACATCTAAAACAACAATGGCATTCTTAACAAGTTGCTTCGAATTCATTGACATTATGCCTGTGTACTCTAGCACAAACATTCGAGAAAAGATGTTCTGACAGAGAAATGTATCGAAGAATCTACTCTACTTACATTTGAATGATGAAGGGGCGTTGAAACTTCCCATAGAGCTCTGTTCAAAACTCCCTGCACTCCACCATTTGTTTTGCTTAAATTGTGAGGCACAGTTGCATGGACCTCAACTTCACCCACAGCATTCATTTCAGAGTTGTTCTCGCTTTCCTTCATCTTTGGTAGATTAACAGTCTTTGATTTTAATATCTCAGTCAGACGACTAATTTCATCCCTGCACGATGATAAAAACTATCAAGGCATGGAACAAAAAAGACATCCCCTGAATAGTATTACGTACAAATCTTGTTGGTTAACTTTGAGAGTCCCCATCAATTATACATTGTCAACCAGAATTACTGTGCAAGATTAATAAGCCATTACAGAGTCAAGGACAAAGTAATTTCTAAAAAGCAGGTTGAAATTTTGCCAAAAAAGCCAAATTTTCCTTCCACCATTTTCCACCTGCCCACTTTAAGTAATTTCTAAAAAGCAGGTTGAAATTTTGCCAAAAAAGCCAAATTTTCCTTCCACCATTTTCCACCTGCCCACTTTAAGTTGTTGCAAGCGCATATTTGAAACAAACAATTTACCAGAAGAAAGAAGGAAACTCTCTGCAAAAGGTATACAATTCAGAACAAACTACAGAAACAAGGTTTGGCCTAGTGGTACTTCCCCCTCACCAAAACCTAAGAGGTCATCATTCTGATCTTTACCCTTCCCCTCCCTCACTAAAGAACCTAAAGGTAAGACAACAAAACTTCTCGAAAGATAAAATTGCAGAATAAATTATCGCAAATGACTTTTCAGAAAAGAGATATATATGCATGAACTCAAAAAGACAAAGCACTTCACAGGTTAATGTGCACCAGGACAATATAGTACATGGTACATTAAACCTTTAGACAAAAGATTGATTTACCTGGAGAACATTTTTCCTCTAATCAGCTGCTCAATTTCAGGAAGGGTACCATCTTTTGGAGGGTCAGTTACTTTGTTTTCTGTTGTTTTAAATTCTTTGTACCCATCAAACACAGTTCTTTTTGGTAGATCAGATGCAACAGCATTTTCTACTTTGGCTGATCTTGATAAACCCAGCTGCATATTATAAGAACATCATCAAGGTTATGTTAAAAAGAAGGACAAACGAAGCCAATGGTAGAAAACTATGAGATTAAAATAAAACAACGTCTGCCATTAGAAAGACGTATACCATTTCATTTGATGGAGATAAGCACATGTTGGAAGCTACTTTTGGGACAAGATAGTTAATCCAAACGCCTGACCTCAAAAGCCATGTGCATATAGAGCCACACAAGCAAGGGTGTCACATGTAGGAAAGGATGATTTCCTTGAAAAACATGACAGGATAGCATGCATGTTTACCCAGAATATATGGATAATGGTGCACCACATATGTTATTTGACAGAATCACTTGAATTTTGGCAAAAGAAAACAGGAACAAAAATGACAAGGCGATGAAGAACATAGGGACAAAGTTGCAGTGCTTGGAGAATAATAGTTTTACGTGGCACCATCAGCCACTCTTTTTGTTCAGTAACTTCACAATTATAAAACTATTTCAGAATGAACCCAGTCAACCAGAACAAAGACCTCATGCAATATCCTAGAAGATGCAAGATTTAGAAATCATGAAAGAATTTGCAAGACTATTAACCAGAATACAATCTGAAGTGCCTCAACATGAACAAGAGCTATTCAGTAACTTACATCTGAATTGCTTTCGTGGTTACTCCCTCTAACGTCTTGATCGATCTCTCTCTTCAATTTATCTATAACAGAACATCACACTGATTGAAAATATGAACACGGCATAGCATACAGAAATAGATATCTAAGCAAGTCTGAATATTGAAGTTACAAAGGTCACATTACAAAATATAACCAGAGGACACACTAAAATAAAGGGAGGATGACATACGGTCCACATGCAAATCACAAGCAGGAGTGTACAGTATAACTGCCCGGAAGAGAATAACATACGATGTCAGAGAAACAGATATACATAAAAGAAACAAGAACTGAATATATGCAAAGTGAACATAAGAAATTATCTTGAGCAGGAAATGCACTCCACAGCTGCCCAGAAGGGAGTACATACATTGGACAAGCAGAGAATCAATTATCTTGAGCTAGGGGCAGCTTAGAAACTTATTTTGAATTGCCTAAATTTATATATATATATATATATCAAAATCACAAAGGAAAAAATCTGCATGAATCGAAATGTCAGCATTTATATGCTTTTAAAGAATTGGCGTGTTTGATATTAAACAAAAATCGAATTTTGAATGTCTAAAGTAAAAATATACCTTGAACGCATAGTTCACCTTTAAACTTCCTCAACCAAGAAAATCAAGCTAGCAATACAAAGCAAATTCCCTCGCAATAGAAGAAAATCAATGCAAGATGGTGGCTGACAAGATCAGCCATACAAAGACAAGCATTCTTGACAGTAGGAGTGCACAAAAACCAAATGAAAATTTTTCTTGTTGTATAATTGATACATAATACTTTTATTCAGTCATACACCATCCTTTTTGTTTAACTGTGATCCTTGAAGACTTCTCATAGTCATAAACAACTTTTATACGTTAGAAGCACGTCCCCCCAAAAAAGAAACCACTCCATAGACAGATTCTAATAATGAAGAGAACATATCTATTTTTCATTATCAGATGTTGCTGACATGGAAAAGAATATTAAAAAGACACACATATAATGGAGTCTAGATTTGCAAAGTGAGTTGTATGACCAAATTTTGGCTCTTACAGTTCCCACTCTATTTTCTTTAGTCCTTGAATACAGAAAAATAAATAATTTATGTATTAGATTAGGATCACAATCCGAAATTTCATCTAGCAAATTGGAATATTGTAACACCAACAGTTGTCAATGCGGGGTTGGGGGTAAAGTACTGGTTCTTGTAAATAAAGCTTTCCTTCAAAAATGGCTGTGGATATTTAATGTGGAGAAAACCAGTCCTTGGAGGAGGGTAGAGATTGCAAATTTGGTTTGAAAGATACAGAGTGGATAACTAAATCTAGTCAACGAGCACATAAAAATCAGGCTTCGGAAGCGCATTAAGCAAGGCTGGGATGTTTTCAAAAGCAGAGTTTCTATATGTAGTGGAAGATGGTAAAGATACTAATTTTTGGGATCACGTATGGTGTGGAGACGCTACTTTCAAAGATTTATACATTTACTTGTATGCATAACAACAGTAAGCAATGCATTTTAGCAAATTTCATCGCTTTTTTTCTTCTCTAATCATCTCAACACATATGTCTCTCCTTCAATCACTGAAAAAAGAGCATAAACAAAGAGAAAGAAATTACTTCACATCACCAAGGAATGGACAACGTGCTTCCATTACGGACCCAACTAGACAGTACCGGAAACCTCTCTTGAATAGAGCAGAAGCAAACAAAAAACCCTAATCACGGGAATGAACCACGAAGCGGTAAAACTTGACCTCAATTCATCTAATCATCCATGCCGACTACCCAGAGCACACGAGAACAACTACAGGCAGCGAAGATTGGAAAAGCGCAAACTGAGGAGAGAGTAACAGACCGTCGCCCTCGTCGTCGCTGCTGTCGTCGTCGTCGTCGTCGTCGTCGTCGTCATGGAGAGGAGGCAGCGAAGCAGGGGCACGCGACCTCGAGAAAAGCGAGGGCAATATGCGGGTGGCACCGCCGGAGATCAGGCGGTACGCCGGATCCACCAGCTTCGACAACCAGCCGCCGCCGCCGCCGCCGCCGCCGCCGCCGGCGGCAACGGCCTGAGGTTTGCTCGAATTGGGGCGGGCGTAGGGCGTGGCCCGCGGGTTGCGGCTCGGAGGCCTCCTCATCTTTCCTCCGGCGCCCCTGCCGGGCTCCGCCTGATGCGACGTCGCCGCAGCCGCAGCCGCCGCCGTCGCCGCCACCTCCCCGTCGTTCTCCATCGGCAGCGAACTTCTCGAGTAGAGAGAGAGAGAGAGAGAGAGCGCGGGGTTACTTTGGGTAATCTGCGGCTAAATTATTTCGGCGTTTTCAAAATTATACGTTTTTCAATCCGCCCCGAATTTTTAGCTTATCAGTTTGGATTATTACGTCATCAGTTTTAAGAAAAAATTAAGAGCCGCGGCGTATGATTTAAGCGATATCTTATTCATCTATAGTGCTAAATTTTTAACCACCAGGAATTGCCAATTTGATTTGATGTCTCCAAAAAGATTTTGTATTTGGTCATCGCAATTTCTATTTTGACTAGTCTTGCTTCAGAAAAATGTGGAATCTATAATCTTGGTGTTAGTTTAAAGTGAAGGACATAAATCCTATTGATTTAGGAATTTATTGCCAAATTAAGGAAACCAAATTCAACAATAGATTAACATTAAAGGAATCAACATAATTGAGCATATTTAAAACGTCTTCAAACTCGTTAATCAAAATAAAAAAAATCTTTATCGATTTTTCAATGTGGATCAATGTATTATCGAAATGTGAAAATAATACATGGTCTCAAGTTTCATTGACAAGGAAGTTTTTCAAATTTATTCAATAAAACAAAATCAACCTCTTCCATATTTTTGTGGAAAATTGAAGCAATTTGGTATGCCCGATAGTGATGCCTCAAAAGTTGAAATTCATTGTCTCTAAAAATCTATCCTCTTTCAAAGGCAAGTACCAATCAAAGAGGGACTACACAAGATCCATTAAGATCAACATTCACGGTTCAGAAATAGTAGTAAAGACTTAGCATTCTTATCTACAAGAAATTTGTCACGGCTGTGAGTGGGACGTCACAATTGTATTGTGGCCAATTGTGCTAGTACTTCTCAAAAGGCCACAAGAAGCATATCATATGGTCTCACTATCGAGGACTCGCAAAAGACAACCCTGTTTTTTTTTTTGGTAAATGGTAAGAATTATATTAACTAAAGCCAAAGAGAAGCAAGAAGCTATATAACAAAAACTCGGCACCAAAAACTTATACTCATGAGGACAAGAATAGTTAAAGCGAGTGGAAGGGTGCCAAAATAAAACAAGACCACCTACATAGGAGCAGAGGATAGCTAAAACAGAGGCAAAAACAAACCAAACGGCCTACACAAGGAGCAAAAAGAACAAAGAACCCAACAACAACACAAGTGCAGAGTGAAAACCCCATGGTAAGATTGGTAGGTGAGTGATTAGTCCACCAAAATGGAAGGGTTTATAGACCAGCAATGCAGCAACCTACAATTCGTTGTGGCTATGATTTGCAAACAACTACCCAGGAGTGACCACTAGTCATGGCTATGACCAAGGCAACTACAATTCACGAATGGATTTAGATTTAGGGATTTCAAAATGAGGGAGAAGTGGAAAAGGATGCAAGAAAAGAGAGAGTAAATGGAGCATATGCATTGCGCAAGGTGAAAGAACAACGAAAAAGACATTTGAAGTCTCCTTCGCCCTTTTCAATGAAATCAGACATCGATCTCAATCATGTACTATGTAGGGCCCGTCCAAGCAACACTGTGTGGTCTCAATTGGCATTGCCCATCAAACGAAACTTTGTACAAAATGGATCTCATTTGACATTACATCTCAACTGAAAAATGAAATGAATAGACTGAGGTCTGTACACATAGCACAATCGACGAATGGATTTACAAAATTCCCATGTCGCACTCGAGGAGCACCAGGTATTTCTCAACCAAGGGACCTTGCCTCCTTCCCCCCTCTGCTTTGGTCTCGTAGGGGTCTGTTTTCAGACCAGGCAAGGCGGAATCTAATTCCCAGCACAGGCTGAAGTAGCCGTTTCCTGCGCATGGCTGAATCTGATGCTGTTATTATTCTTCTTTGTTTTCACTTTTCTGGTTATTACAATTTGTAGTGTTTATCCAAGGAGCACCCAATATTTTTTGTTTTTTTTTTAATTAACCCTTTCGCCTATTTACCAAAAAGATTCCAAGTACAAACGATAGCGTTACAGCAATCATCACCAACTACCCTAGAAGGGAAAAAGATAATCTAGCAAATGATGCCTTGGTGGAATTTCTAAACCGGAACCGACTTACCGAAAGATGTTGATGATATGATCAGTTTGATTTGATGCAAAATGAAGACTCCCGTGAAATAAAGCAAAGGCTTGTCCGCCCCTCTTTGATGCTTTTCTGTAGTGGGGGCTTTGGAAATGCCTATTCCCTAGGGGTTCATCATAAGCACACTTTTTCTTGCTGTGCCTGTTATCAAATGTCAAACCCGTTGCTGTACCCATCACGTCTCCCTCTCTCCTGTCTGTGTTGCCTCATTGGCTAGAACTTTCCGACTTACAGGGCCAAACTTTTTCCGAATCCTCGGGCTTCAACGACCATTTTACATGGCTAGTCTGGAACAGGAGCGTTATTAGCAAACCAGCTATGCTTGTGCGGCAAACCGAGTGAAGCAATAGGCTGTGTGCATGATCTTGTTGTTTCTTGTTGGTGCAGTAACAATAAGAATGCCCGCCTTAGAATGAATCTTGGTCTAAGTTGGCGTTGTGGGTCGAATGAGAATTTCGATCGAGCATGCGATCCTCCTCGATCCCAGGAGGGCATTTGATTCTACGCTCGCTGGGACAGGGAGGTCAAGGGTGGACTCAATATCCTAGTGCCGTTCAAAAGAGTAAAGCTACACTTGATGACAAAGGAAAGGTACCGGTAGAATTGGGGGATCAAGGATAGTTAAATTACTCCGAATGAGCGAGTTGTAGCACTTCGACAAAGAAAGGTTTATTTGAATGCCCACTCACTGTATCGGAAAGACGATCGAAGAGAATGACAGTTTAATCGAGTAGTAGACATGATAAGACAAGACTCTTTAGTAAAAGGGCTGTCACGGACATGGTAATAGAGTGAATTTGCCGAATTCTTAGGGGCTCATCATAAGCACATTTCTTGTCATGCCTGTCATCAAGTGTCTAACCCATCGCTGTACCCATCAAAACTCCCTCCTGTCTGTGTTGCCTCTTTGGCTAGAATTTTCCAACTACCGGGCCAAACTTTTTCCTGTTCCTCAGGCTGTAATAACCATTTACATGGCTAGTCTTGAACAGGAGTCTTATCAGTAAACCAAGCATGCTCGTGCAGCAAACCAAACGAAGCAACAGGCTGTGTGCATGAACTTGTTATTTCTTGTTGGTGCAATAACAATGCCACCTTCCTGCATCCGATTATGATTAGATGCTGAAACACAGCATCGTGCGGATTGATTTCCAAGCGCAGATTTTTCCATATTTACCGCGTGAATTCCTTTTTGTTGGGCGACTAGACATGCCTTTTATCTTGTAGGTCCCATCCTTTCACATGGAGGATGAAATTTGAGTAGCAAATGGGAAGAAAGAAAGAAAGGTCACGATTGAATGACAGGTGTCAAAGCAAGGTTGGTGGACATGGAGCTTTGTTTTGCCAAGGAAGATTCCCATGTCCATTATAAACAAAACAAAATAGCGACGTAATAGACAAAATCAATCACAATACAAACATGCCAAGATCTATGCTCTTTGAAGTGACTTGAATGTTTTAAATGATTTCTTGAAAGCATATTGGGCTGTTTCAATGAAAGGATTTGGATGATATTGTCATATTTGAGAGGTACAGAATTAAAGTTGCTCAAGCAAATCAATGGAGGCTAATCTAATCAACTGAGGCAACCTCTAATGCACGCCTAAGCCCTCATTTGACGAGAACCTGCTTCTCGGATCTTTTCTCTTTGAATAATCTCTTCAAGATGGTGACCTATTTGTGCCTTTCCCTGAGCAAGCTCAGGGGCCACGCCTAAGCCCTTTTATGTTACCTTGTGCAGTAGGAGAAAGTGACTGCAACCCTTTCGACAAAGAAAAAACATATATCGAAAGTCGATCATGCTGAATGCGAAAATGAGTGAGGAATCGTGTAAAGATGACTCACGTATAAATTGGGATTAAGTGAGAAGGTATCTGGGCACATGGAGCAGATGTTCTTTTCCATGTTATTGCCAAACTCCTATCCGAAAAAAGTAGAGTATCTGCACAACCTCGTGAGGCATCCTAATAACGTGACATTCGCCTATTTGAAGAGTTGTTAGTAAAGCAATCTTCTCTAGGAATATTGAGCTGTGAATGTGAAAAAGACTTTTACTTTCACGGTCAGTACATGTAATAAAGCTGATGATATTTTGGGTTTTCAACTACTCATAAACACGTGAGTGGTGATGTCAAAGATGAACTCAAAAAGAAAGTAAGGAGGTATAACTCTAAATTCTTGTAGAGATCAATTATTTTGACAATCATATTCCTATGTCTAGCAGGACAACTAGGACACAGAGAGTACTTCTAATACTGCCCATCCGTTGGTGACCCCACAACGGGCACACACAATTCTTGTACATGCACCAGCTTGCACTTATTCCAAATCCTTACCCATCAATCAAATCTTTGGCCCAAAAAACACACAGACACAAGCTGTCAAATAGGGGCCTTACCGGCTCTTACTCTAATTCCCTCCCTCTGATTGTGGCTTACAATTGCAAGTATCACCATCCCAACATCTTGTCAAGACAGGGCTTTTCCTTTTTCCTCTAATGCCCCTCCAATCAAAGATCACTTTAAAAGTATGCCAAGGCTCCCTTACTTGTGTGTGCTCAAATTCCACTTCAAATTTCTAAAACTGTTGAGGGAGAGTCCAAGTTCAAAAAAAAGACATGGAGAGCTTGAAGGGTCCTGGAGATGATCTTCAGCCACTAGACACCTATAAGCTTGCTTATATCATTCATTTCTTGTTAGGTGCCGGGAATTTGCTTCCCTGGAATGCATTTATCACTGCCGTGGACTACTTCGGTTATCTCTATCCTGCCAAGCATATCGAGAGGGTCTTCTCAGTTGGTTACATGAGCTCGTCGGTGCTGGTTTTGGTCGTGGTGGTGAGCTTGGGCGGATGGAGCAGGAAGTTGAGCCTCAGGACGAGGATGAATGTGGGGTTTTCGTTGTTTATTCTATCTCTGATGGTGGCTCCAATCATAGATTGGACTTCAGGTGGTGGCAGTGCCGCGAAAAGAGGAGGAAAAGTGGCGTATGCTGTCACAGTTTCATCAGTGGTCATGTGCGGAGTAGCCGATGGGTTGATAGGAGGAAGCTTGATTGGATCCGCTGGGAAATTGCCAAAACAGTACATGCAGGCTGTGTTCGCCGGAACTGCTTCCTCAGGTCAGTTTTTGCGACTTCCTAATTTTGCTTCTTAATCATTAGCAGAGCCATTATTTTTCCCGAGATCCAGGGACATTTCTATTAGCATTCAAAGGTTCCATGACTCAGTCACTAGGATTAGCATTGCCCCTAACATGATTCATAGATACAAATCATCAACGAAAAATTGATAAATCATCGAAAGCAATTTTTGAACACGCAAGCGGATGTCGACTTCACCTAACCAAATGCATCCGTTGGTGTTGACAGGAGTTCTGGTTTCAATCCTGAGGATAATCACAAAAGCCTCTCTTCCACAGAATCCGCAAGGTCTCCGTACCAGCGCTCACTTCTATTTCATAGTGAGCACCTTCATTCTGCTCCTGTGCCTTGTGTGCTCCAACCTGCTGTACAAGTTGCCAGTCGCTCGCCAACATTACACGTTTCCTCAGGACAATCTCCAATACTCAAGGCTGAAGCTCTGGGTCGTAGCCGAGAAAATCTGGCTCCCGGCTTTCGGCATAGTCATGATATATCTAGTGACACTGTCCATTTTTCCTGGATTCATTGCAGAGGACTTGAAATCCAAGGTTCTCCAGGATTGGTATCCTGTTTTGCTGATCACGATATACAATGTTGCTGATTTAGCAGGGAAGTCCCTGACTGCAATCTACGTCATGAAGAGCGTGAAGAAGGCGACATGGGGTTGCATCTCCAGGCTTCTATTCTATCCCCTCTTCTATGTTTTCCTCCACGGCCCCGACTGGTTGAAAACCGAAGGTCCGATGGCCACACTGACATTCATGCTCGGGTTAACAAATGGTTACCTTACGAGCGTCCTAATGATTCTGACGCCGAAGACGGTGCTGGCTTCGGAGGCAGAGTTTGCCGCGATCATGATGGTTGTGTTTCTAGGAATTGGGTTGGTCGGTGGTTCGATCATTAGCTGGTTTTGGATCATTTAGGCTTTAGTTGAGAGAACTAGTCAAGCTGAATGCTCTTTGCACCAAGAATTGATTTGAGTCCTAGAATGTTATGGTCAACGGATGTTGAAAAATGCAGGAATAAACTCTTATTCATCCTCTCTATTGGCAAAATGCAGGTGACGTCAAATATCAGCAACACAACTCAGATTTAGATGGCATGATGCCATACATCTAAAGAATGTACAAAGTGAACTAGTATTACTAGGTTGAACCATATGGTTTGCAAGCTAAATAGCAACCTAAGGGATGAAAATTTGAATTGGCTTCGGATCACATCGACAGAAAAACCAGCAAAACAATACCGAGAGTTAGACCATGAGCTATATCGAACTGCATCTCCTAAGCAGCTTTTAGAGCTTATGATTCACGGGCTCGAATTCAGCAAAATATTGCAATCAATCAGCAACGTCAGCTGAAACCAGTCTAGTCACACTTATGCTCAAGGAAATATGTGATCGCGATTGATGATGTGAAGTAACACAGGAAGCAGCTCCAGTTAGTGAATAGTGATGACCTTTTCTTCAAAATTTAAAAAACGGAAGTAGCTTTTTGAGTCTAAGAAAACTGAATATTTACATGATCTTCGTACCCATCGATGGACTTTAGATGCTTCCGTGTTAGGTGAAAGTCAGGGTGTCAACCAGTTTGGAGAAAAACAAAGCTATTGTACTGCTTTTATACGTGGCCTTTTCTCTATAATGAAAAAAAAAAATTAAATATCGAAAGATTATTAATAAAATAAATATAATTTTACTGGTCAAAATTAGAACACCTTTTCTGAAGGGTATCAAGTGCTTCCGCTACATTATGTGAAAGTGTAAAAGCCGCAATATTTAGAGAAAATTTACAACAAAAAATATATCATTTTAAACAGATGAGAAATTGCAGTTTCATTCATATTTCTCACCCTCCTTTTTTATTGAAAAAAAGAAGGCGGCCCATGTAAGGTGCCGAGGCCATGGAGCCCCGAGTTATAAATTGTCTTAGAAAGTCATATTATTTTTTTAAATCGTTATTCAATACATAATAAAAGGAAAACTTCAAACATGGTATTATAAAATGGATTAATATCACGAAAGATTCGAATTGATATACTCATGATAAATTTACCCTAAACTAAATTTTTGATACCAAAAATCTTAAATTGGTAAGTATGTGACAAACCACTAAAAATTAAAACCGATACATTTATAACATATTTGCTATCCAATAATTTCCATTGAATTTGATTATTATTACGAAAAATTATAAACTGATATATTATGATAAATAAATGGTAAAATTTTAAATTAATATTCTCGTCAATTGTCATGTCATCCAACTCATAATTTGACGGTAAAATTTAATGAAAAATAACGAAAAATGAATTTATTACAAATATATCGATTTTGAATTTTTAATGGTTAAAAATTAATTTTGGAGAAATTTGTTACATGCACACTAATTTATGATTTTTTGTTATATTAACCTTATAAAATTTCGTAACTTACCAATTATTTTACCTGAAAAAAATAAAACATTCCACAATGATCAATATTGGGCTGTAACAAAAAAAAAAAAAAAGGAAGATTTATTTATAATCGGTGACAGCATCAGATATACGGTGCCTTATTGAATAATGCCTGTGGCCTAGTCTTACTACATAGATCAAAATTTGATTTTTAAGGCGGAGATTCATCCGCGCACGGTGGACGCGCCGCTGAAACGACAAGATTTGAGGTTGTTTCGTTCTCCTTTGGCATCGCCTCTTTGGTTCGCGTACAGTCTCGATTCCATCTCGTCCCGTTTGTTCGCTCCTCTGCAGCGCATTCATCTCTGTACCTCAGGTGTTCGCGAAATTGCCCGAGTGAAGCTGCTGGTCTCGGAGGCTCGTGTCTCGATCTGCGGCTGCTTCTTGGGTGTTTTCTTGAGGTGGGTCGGTTTGGTTTTCGACGATCATGCTTTCCTGATCAGTACAAAGTTGGCTACTTGGAGGGCTGTCGCAATTACACTGCTTCTTCCACCCATTAAACTCCGGCTCAAACCTGAGAAAGAAGGGAAGTAAAAGAGACATCTTTGTATGCATAGCGTGATTGCTAGACGTTGCTTTTGCACCGGGGCTCCGCGGCCTTGGCTGTTCGTCGGCCTGGGCAATCCCGGAGATAAGTACAGAGGAACCAGGCATAATGTACGTAGCTGAACCCAGTCACTGTGCACTAAAATATGCTTTCTTTTTTTTTTCTTTTTTTGCTGGAATTCCTAGTTGCAGAACCGTTAGTTCTGTGTTTGGGTTTTGATCGAGCAGGTAGGGTTCGAAATGATAGATGCCTTTGCCGAATCGCAAGGGATTCCGATGAGCACAGTCCACTGCAAAGCTATGTTCGGCCAAGGCAGGTGCTCAGTGATTTTCGTTTCAGCTTTATTTTGTTAGGGGCGCGTGGGTTGCATTTAATTTGGTGGATGGAATATTGATGCAGGTTTTGTTGGTGATGTCCCTGTATTCCTCGCAAAGCCTCAGACTTACATGAATCTGAGCGGTGAATCGGTAAGCCGTCTCAATGGTTTTTCCCCCTACTCGGAATACTTATTGAGCTGAATCACAAACTGATTTTCCTGCACTTTGTAAGATGGACCGGCTTTAGTGGGAGATGGTTAAGTCATAGGAGAATACCAGGTTTCTAAAAGTTGTAGAAGTAGAATCGAATAGACTGAACTCCCTTAAATGAAGTATTCTGTTTTGTATGGGGATTGCATAAAATTTATTGAGGACTTGTACATCATAAATGATGGTTGAAGTGAAGATTATGTTGACAGTAAGAACTAATGATGTCATGGGGAGTTTCCATTCGTCTTGAGATTTTCAAATTCTGTTGATTGCTGTTACTTTGCACTAACGAATGGACTTGTTAGCTGTCCAACTTCAGTGCCCACTTGTCATTGTATTACGAGTCGCTCAGAAAATCGAAATGTTGGTTTTTTAAGTTACTTCACATGAAGAAAAAAGTGAGTGAAGTTTAAAGAACTAATGTTGTTATTAGTGGGAGGATTAGGTGAATCGCCTTATTGTCTTTTATTGATGATAAAACTTTTCAAAAATGTGTAAGTTCATTTTTGCTCAAATCTTGGCCATGTGGGTGAAATCTTTCCAGAGCAATTTTATTCCTTGTCATTTGAGCAAATAGATTATTTCTTTTTTGATGAGACTTCTGGATTCTATCTTTCATGGTTTTCTACTGTTTACTTGTACAACATAGCAAAAATCATGGCCTATGAAGTGTATCACTTAGTAGGCTCTAAATAACCATTTCATTGTCATGCCAAAGTCTTTGAGATCTGGTGTTTCTGTTGAAAAAAATTCATGACATGCTTTGATGAGATCATGCATGAAAGATAAAAGTTCAAACGTTGACATTTTCACCTTGAAGCTTAATAGAGATGCATGATATGGAAGGTTGAATGTTATAATGGCATTGTTGGATGGCAACTGTGGCAAGTAGTGCTCATCTTCAATAGTAATGCAGCATGTGTTCGCTTTGTTTAATTGCAGGCTGGACCTCTGGCTGCTTATTATAAGCTGCCTCTTAATAGGGTGCTCGTGGTAATTTGCTCTTTCATATTGATGTCTCTCTATTGGCTTGCATTGAATGAGCTTCTTTCAGTGTAACAATTGGTCATCTTTATTTAGATTCATGATGACATGGACTTGCCATGTGGGGTGCTTCGGCTTCAACATAAAGGTGGTCATGGAAGTCACAATGGGTAAGGACTAGAGATCACATTAGATAGCCATCTTTAGTTGCTCTTCAATTCGTCTTTGTTGTGCTACATTACATTGGATAGCCTGCAGAGCACACCTTTTGTGCATGCTTACTGCTAATTTTTCGTGTTCAAGGTATGACAGTGTCATGAGACCTTGAATCATGTTACAACTCTCTTGTTCTGTCATTAGTGTAGCTTCTCTTGACTGCCCAGCTATTCTCCAGATTCCTGGAGGAATAATGCTGTGCAACTTCACTCTCAGACTACAGTCTTCTTATACCAGGGGTTTTTATGGGAATAAAACTAAATCTGGGACTAGGTGGCTACAGAGAGGGATATCTTAACCCACATGTAGAGAATGGTTGTCTATTACTTAGTAATTGCTGGGAACTTGTAAGGTATGTACAAGAGTTTCTAGAATGGAATGTCTTGTGCAGAGGTGTTACACCCAGGTTCTAGGGGATATATTATAAACATTAATAGTTGGACTAAAGTAGATGGGGCATGAGAAAAGAAATATACAGATCTAGTTCGTTTATATGCCAAACATAGAGTGCCGGTTTGACTTGGAGGCTTTGGGAGATAACAAGCAGCAAGCAACGTGCTGTCAGAAAAGTCTTTATTGCAAATTTCGCCCATTCTAGTGAATGAACCACAGCAGTGCCTCATAAAAGAGGGCTAAGTATGGGATCTCTTTACTTTGCATTATCAATGAAGCAAAATGGATAGACAGTTGGTTAGGTTCCCTTACATCATAAGGCCATTGGCACTGACATATCATCTAAGTGTCGTAAGGAAATGAGTCAACATAACTCTTGCAAATGGCAAAAAGGAAAAATAAAACTCAAGCCAACAAGAAAAGGTCAGTGTGTATGGTGGCCTTCTGCATACGAGCCTGAATTTGATCCCATCAAGTCAAAAGTGTCTCTAAAACTTCCTTAAAAATGGAAATGACGTGATCCTGCGACCAATACCAACTTAATGCTGCATCCAATGCCGGTGAGAACCTCCCTATCACAAGTTCTTTTCTAAAAAATAGGACAAACAGTCAAGAACTAAATAAATGTAGGATGGATGTAAAAAAACGCATGTTCGCAAAGCCTACTTTACACCTATACAATGTAAAAATGAATAAAATCTTATGAGACATAAATTGGTTTCCTGGTGTTCTGGAAAGTTTCAGTTGTCCTGTTGGTGCAATTTCAACTGCCTGATATGACCTGCAATTCTGAAGGACTAGACTTTGAGGTTACTAATGAGATTTCTAGTAGCTTCATGCACTTCCGGTTGCTGAAGTACCACCCTCTCTCTCTCTCTCTCTCTCTCTCTCTCTCTCTCTCTCTCTCTCTGCCTTAGGCTGAAGAATGTAATATTTCATTTTCGAGGAAACAGAGAATTTGCTCGGCTGAGAATTGGTAAGTTTCTGGTACTGTTTAAATTACCCTCCTCTTTTGTGAAGTAAATAATTTACATCTCTGTGCACATGGATGTGTGTGTAGGTATTAGCAGGCCCCCTGGGCAGATGGATCCCAAAGCATTCTTGCTTCAAAAATTCAATCAGACGGCGAGGGAGCGGGTAAGCACGTAATTGCTTACTAGTCATAGTAATATCCTTGGCATCCTAATCCATTTTAAAGAAGATTAGGTACAGGACAAAAGAAAACTTGATCCAGCTATAAAATGTGTTAGATAAACAAAAGCATATTATCCAATGATATTATCTGATAATCAATGCTTCTCTTACTATGAAGTTTTGACAGGTTTTGATAATGCTTCCATTTGTTCCTTTTCTTATACAAATCTATTTTTGAGTGGCGTGTATAATCCTACCTTGTTTCCATAATAGTCCATGATGATACCCCTAGTTTTAAAACTATGTCAAACAAATATTAGCAGATTAATCTTTCTTTATGTTTTGTCTCCATATCTTCAACCAGCATGCAACATTACTTGGTGATATTAATGATATGATCTCCTATGGTTTTGACGAACTAGATGGACGTTGCTTTGCAAGAGGGAGTTGATGCTCTGAAGCTTGTCTTGTCCAAAGGCTTGACAGAGAGTACGAGATGCTTCAACAAGGAACAAAAGTACAAGCATATAAGATTGCAAACCCTGCCTACATAAAAAAAATAAAAAAATAAAAGAGGTATCTACTGTAGCTTAGAGGAAATTTCTTCTTCAAACTTTTCTCTTGGTATGGCTTCCATACTTTTCTTCCACAGTGTGTAAGTGGCTCACGTTTGCTTTGGGCTGATATCATAGAGCTCATTTTCCGAAGAAGAATGTGAAAATGCCATATTGCCATTAATTCCATGATGTTTGATTCCTACACAAGACATGCTTAGCTTACTAGCAGCTTAAAGATGAAGATGCTTGAGTATACATGGATGACTATCCTTCGTAAGAATTGTTTTACTGATTAAGCCTAGTGAGTCTTGTGGGCTTTGGTGCAGAAAACTATGGGAGCCTTCAGATAGAATAATTTTATTTTCCTTGTCTACTCTACTTGTCATCATCCAAAGCGAGAGAAATCGGTAATTCACAGTAGATTTAGCTGAGAGATTTTTAGGGAAGGCAATGTAGAGCTTTGTAAGCTACTGTTCTTCTGAGTGGTTTTTCACCTTTCCTCATGCTCTGCGAGTAGATCGATTGTGCATCCTTGATCATGACATGTCGGACACGTGAGATATGATTCCTAATCAAAACGAACTCAATTATAAGACTATGATGCGATATTCTGATGCTATTTGCATATTGTGCGGAGTTGGGTATCTTTAGTTTGCTTTTCCGGATTGAATAACAAAAAATGGGATAAAGAGGAATCTATTGAACTGCATATATCTTATCTCTTGTGTGGAAGATCCCTACCAATAGAACGGATATTCTCAATCTATAGCTTTGAGAAAAGAGCATTCCTACACATTCGACTAAAACAGCTGGATTAATCTAAATGTGCGAATGGATGGCATGGTTATAAACTTATAATTCCATTGAAGATCTGGACCAACACTGACACTTACAATTTCGCCTCGAAGTCTTCGAAATGTCAATCAGTCATCTCCTTGTAGTAGTTACTTGGTCTTATTTCTCCATGGAATAGATTATGAAGCATTGTAGAGAGATTTCTGACGTTTGCCCATGTTTCCAAATCAAGATAAAAGTGACCCAACCTAGTCCTAGGTGGGTTTTTCTTTTTTTTTTTCTCTGGTGATCGAGGAACCACCGGAGACTCCCTTATGGGGCCACTCCGCCCTCCGATGCCCGGTGGCACCATCTGACGTCATCACAAGTCATTATTTAGACGTAAAATATCGGGAACTGGCCCAGTACTCCATCCCTAGGACTCCACTTAAGTCATGTAAATGCAAACGAGAGGGTTCGAACCCTCGACCTCGGCGATGAGAGAGGCATGCACACTATTTACGCTATCTATGATTGGGTTAGTCCTAGATTGTTCTAATCTTCTTTTACCCTATTTGATTGGCGTATCTTGATTGATTAATTGATCAAGGCATGATTGGTATCTTCCATGCATCCTCAAGTGGCCAATGATCCAAAACTCAGTGCTCGCCCCACAACCAAAGTGGAAATGGAACCTGATCTCATGGTCCACTCATCGTTGTACTGACGAAAGCAAATCGTCTCTTGGTCACGATGCACGCTTGTGGAGTGTACTGTTCAAAGGGATTGTGACCGGGGATAATTCTTTACAGTTTTATACACCTTGAATCGATATCTTTTGGCAGACTATTGCAAGACACGTGCGAATAAATTAGCTATTTTAACAGTCTTTACGCATTTGGTTAGGTTGATGTCGAAAGAACTTTCCTATTTAACAATAGATGTAAGTTAAAATTTTCATGAACTTTTTGTATGGATATATATAAGTATTTTGGGCATGATGATCCATCCCTAAGGCTGCCAGTGTTCTCCACGAATTAAAACCACGGGCTTTAGCCCCTTGTCCAGTGCCAAGATAGATATGCATTTCATAACTGTAGGGAAAATTACCCAAAAAAAAGTCCTAAATATGTTATACGGGTTCCAATGTAATTTTAAATTTTTAAATTTGACCAATTTAATTATATATCTTTTGACGATTTTTTGATATAATCCATTAGGTCACTTTAGGTCCAAAATCGCTGATATGATGGTCTAGTCAATGTCACCCGTTCTGTGGCAAGGCTCATGGTGAACATTAAAGATATAAATCAAAACATCATTTTGCATTTTTTTAAAAAATTTTCTGAAATTTATTTTTTTTTAATTTTCTTTTATTTCTTTTTTCCACATCACTGTTCATTTGTCTTCATCTTCTTCCACTTCATCGCCAATAGGACATCACTACTCATCTTCTTTTTGTGCCGTTCCACCATTGGCAATGGTGAGGCGGCATAAAAAGAAGATGGACAGGGAGAAAAAAGGAAAAAAAGAAAAAAAAATTCAGGACAGTAAGAGGTTTGGAAAAGAACAAATAAGGAGACCATTTACAATAAAAAAATAAAAAAAAAATCTATAAAATTTCTCAAAGCAATATCATGTTGATTGAAATCCTATATATCAATCATGCCACGTAAAACAGACAGTCAGCACCGACTGGATTACCACATCAGTGATTTCTTGCTTAAATTGGCCATATGAATTACATGGAAAAGCTGCCAAAAAATTTAAAATTAAATTCATCTTTAGATTGAATTAACATACGTATAATAATTTTATGACTTTTTATATAAGTTTCCCTAATTAAGTATTGTCAGAAAGCTATAACATTTTCTCCTCAACAATTGTCGTTCCTTTTGTTCTAAGCAATAAGACGACAAAAGTGTGTAAGTATAATCATCCACTTAATATGTGGCAAAAGAGGGGGACCGATTAGACGGTTGCTTCTAAACAATAACATGGGTCCTTAAATTTGCTAATTCCGCCAAACCTTTGGATAGTGAAATTTGTCGAGATCAAGCTAAGAGAGCGAGGTACTAGACTCCTAGCAACGTAGCTAGCGAGGGAAAAAGTACCAACTCTCGACTCGATGAGACTGAATCCAATGCTCTCTATAAGTCCGTTCCGGCAAATGAACCTCATCGACGATTCGCACGATTGCCCGCAACGTACTCTTGAAATCATGCTACATTTCCTTCGCCGTAAATGAACTCCTCCATTGCTTGTAGACTCATCTTCTACCTACCCAAAAAGCGTAAACGTCAGATCCTTCTCTTGGAGGAGCGCTTTCGAATCGTCCCATCCGAACGTCTTTTCGACCCTTCAGTACAGTCAAATCTCCGAATTCTCCACGAAGACGACATGTTCTTGGAGCACTAGGGACACGAGCGCTAGTGTCCAAACTGAAGAAGAAGAATTAGGAAATGACGTGCGAGCAATGATGACCGAGGGCCCGCGGATTATACTACTCGAGGAGGATTCTAGAGGCTCCTCCGGATTGATTCCAACCAAGACAAGCAGAGAGTTTGGCAGGATTGTCTTGAATCAAAATGTTGCATAAACAAATGCTGGATTGGCAGATAGGTTTGGACTACATATGCCTCCATTCTTGACCATGTCATTTCAAATGTCTGGATTGGATCATCTCGGTAAACTTCCCAAATCTTACGTGTCACAATGTGTTGTCGAGTCCTGTCGCTAGAAATATATGAAAACGTACTGTAGATTGACTTTTTTTTTAATAATAAAAGTGAAGAAGAGACATTGACGGTAGTGTAAGTAAATTTATTGACAAAAATTCACGTGTAATGTGAGATTAGTTGAGTGCTTACGTATTTCTAGTAGATGGTTTTTATATCGACGTGTGATTTTTCTTTCGGCAAAATGAATGGAAAACAAGAAGCAAAGTGAATTAATATGTTAAGTATTCGTTGACAAAAAAAAAAAATGATCAACTTTTGATTGTTATCAACAGATGATAGATTTAGTTGACGAGAGCAGAATTTAGCGAAAATAGAAGTCAATAAATAGAATAACAAAAAATTTGGAGAATATCCACAACTCACAAGTAAAATGATAAGACATCACAATCATGAATGAGAGCCTTCGCTTTGCTATTGATAAGGTCATCAATACCCTTGTGTAATTGCCAAGTGGTGGTATTCATATTTTCGAATCTGTAATTGCTTGTGGATAATCGCTGTCTATGATGAGATTGTAGATAGAGCTGAACTTCTTGTAACCACGAATAAAATTAGAAAAAATATTTGTTCATTCAAATCCAATAGCCGCTCGTAAGTAACCACCGATCACGGGTTCTAAATACCACGTTGTATCATTTTAAGATCTCTAATCAACTACGGGATTCAATAGTCCCTCCGCAAATTTATCATTACTTGCTTGCCATCCATCTTTTCCGCAATTTACACCGTAGGCAATGACGGTTTCTTAACGTTTGCACCCTGAATTTTGCATCGTTTGTTTTCCCATGTCAAAATCAACGACCGATGACCCTCCACAGCCCCTTTCATTTCGTACTAATAATCCATCCACGTCCTGGAAAGCATTTTCCTTCTAAGTTGTGACGCTTAAAAATTCTAGAAAAAAATGCACGAGTGGTGTGACTTTATTCATGTAAAATGGCCAATGGACACCGGGGCGCGCGCATCTTTTATGTTATCGCAAGGACCAATCATGTGTAAAGGACAAGGCCTCTTTTTACACGCGCCCTTGAGAAAAGATCCCACTTCGAAAAAGCGCTTGCGTCACCTGATCTTCTCGGTCAACTTTTTGATATATTTAGGTTGTCGAAAGGAAAATTAATACATCATCGCTACATCCCATGGCACACGCGTGGAAATGTTACTTTCCTTAATCGACTTCCGGATTTTCGGTAAAAAAAAAGGAAAGAGGTGTTAATATCACGAAAAATTTTAAATTTATTTATTTGTGACAAATTTATTTCAAATTAATTTTTCGATTATTAAAAATTCTAAATCGATAATTTTATAAAAAAATTATTCTCTATTAGTTTTCGTTAAATTTTGACCTCCAAATTGATTAATTATTAGATGACACGTGATGATTGACGGATGTATCAATTTGTGATTTTTCGTGATATTAATTAAATTTAATGAAAATTAATATAAAATAAATTTATTATAGAAGTACTGATTTGAAATTTTTTATTGTTAAAATTATTTTTATTTTTTATAATTAAAAATTAATTTGAGGTAAATTTTCGTCGGCGTATCAATTTGGATTTTGTTACGGAGAGAGAGAGAGAGAAAAAAAAATAAAAAGAAAGAAAGAAACGAACTTTCGGACACACGCACGTGCGTATTCGGCACGTAATTTCCTTTTCTCGAAGTCATTTTTAAACGTGATCAAGTTAAGGTTAAATTTAATGTTGTTTTTTTCCGAGGATGTCCGTGACGCCATTGCATGCACACCACAAGATTGACCGCCAACCCCCCATCGTTCCTCCCCTCCTCCGAGCTGTCGAAAACCTTCGCTCGATTCGACCCTCTCTCGATCTCGATATCTCTCTCTCGGAATCGCGCTCTCGCCGGAGCTCGCGGCGGTGGCCGGCCGGCCGGTCGAGGCGGGGGGGCTCCGTCGATTCCGCCGGCGAGAATCTTGGGGGTCGAGCGCTGCTGGCAGGTTCTGTTGCTTTCGACTCCGCGTTCTTTGTTCTCGCGCGCGGTGTTCTTGTCGCTTCCGCGTGCGGTGCTTGTTGCGTCTGAACGAGGGTTCAGTGCGGAATTGGCCCGCCTCGTGATCTTTTGTTGGGGGGCAGTGCCGGATGTTCCTGCTCCGGAGCTGAGGATTGGATTTCAATTTAGTTTGTGTGGTCGGATTATGTGGTCGGCTGCTGTTCGTGTGTAGGATTGGAGATTGTTGGGCATGGTCATTGGGTTAATTTAGTTCCGGGCGATCGCCGTGTGGTTCGATTTCTTTCTGTTTGCTGGGACTTGCTGAAATCGGGGAGTTCAGATTTCGGATTGCGTGATTTCGTTGGGAAATGGTGTAATCGATGCTGGGATCAGTTTTGTTTTCTGGGTTTTACTGGGTTTCTGATATAGCTGCTTCGGCAGATCGCTCGTGCAGATTTCCAGTTTTTTTGGACGGTGAATTGGAGGAAGGCGCTGGATTTGTACGGACGGAGTGTGATAGAGCATGCCAAAATGGTGACGAGGAAGGTGGGGAAGTATCAGGTTGGCCGGACAGTAGGAGAAGGGACTTTTGCAAAGGTCAAATTTGCGCAGAACACGGAGAATGGAGAGTGCGTGGCCGTGAAAATCTTGGCTAAAAGCACCATTCTTAAGCACAGAATGGTTGATCAGGTGCTCAGCTCTTAAACTCGTCATGAAAATCCTACTATTTGAAAGAAAATGGTAATGATTGCTCTAATAATAGCTATCTATTTTTCAGACATTAAGATATTCTAGAAATTGTTTTGTCATATATCATGGGGTTCATTCCTCAAAGATCAAGATTTTGATTGGCCCGGGTTAACTCTTTTGTTGTGCTTAAATCATTATCCAAGGGCCATGATTCATTTTAGCTTTGGCTCCACTTAGATCTCTAAGTGACCTTCACTTTTTCCTCCCTTGACTTTGGTTCCAGATCAAAAGAGAGATATCCATAATGAAGATCGTCAGACATCCGTATATAGTCAGATTGCATGAGGTATGACATATCATCTCTGTTTCCTTGGAGTTCGAAAATTGAAATCAACGATGACCTTTGTTTAGCCACAGTATAAGTTCAGTGTGGCCACTGCCTGTAACTAATTTCATTTTCCCCTCATATCTTTTCTGGATTCTAGGTTTTGGCAAGCCCGACAAAAATATACATTATTCTTGAGTTTGTTTCTGGAGGAGAATTATATGATAAAATTGTAAGTATTTCCGACATCTATACATTGTAGAAAATGCCAGAAATTGTTTGTCCTCACTTTGCTTGGCCTGTTTTGAAAAAACTAGTTTTATTTATTTAATAGGTTCTATCAAGTGCTGGTGCAGTGAAATGATCTTTTGGCTAGGAAGATTAAGGTGGGAGTGAGTAAATCCCCATACATCATTAGACAAATTCTAGGTTTCTAATGAATAGTCTTTCACCCTTAGCCTTGCCTAATCTCTCAACCACTGGGAGGATTTGCTGGATCACTTACGGTTATATTCTATTGAGAAGTTCCTTTCTACTAATTTGGTTTTAATTTTCAGGTTAACCAGGGAAGGCTTTCTGAAAATGAATCTAGACGGTTTTTTCAGCAGTTAATAGATGCAGTTGCCCACTGTCATAGTAAGGGTGTCTACCACAGGGACCTGAAGGTGCTTGGCTTTGCGACTGTGCAGCAATATTGCTGCTTTCTGAACTAAATCTCTTCCTGATTTTTTTTCTTCCTCCTCTTTCTTGACACAGCCTGAAAATCTTCTTCTTGATAATCGTGGAAACTTAAAAGTCTCTGACTTTGGATTGAGTGCATTGCCCCTTCAGGTAAGCATGATGATATGTGCACTTTTATGTGCAAAAGTTACTTGACCTGTGAGATTAATTTTCTTTGGTTTTTGTAGGAGCAGGGAGATGGACTTCTTCATACAACTTGTGGAACCCCAAATTATCTTGCTCCTGAGGTACAGTTGACAACTGATATTGCGGTTGATGTTTCTCATGCTTTTCTGTTGTCTGGAACATTGCACATGTAGATGATTACAGTCCATCATGAATAGAAACCGTTATATGTGCTAGAAAAGGGAGAAACTCAATTACTTTTTATGGATCTACCTGTACGTCTTGGATATGTATGACAGTTGGGTTGAATGGAGGGATCTCGAGTTTCTCTCCATTTCAATATGTTCACTGCCAAGAATAAAGATGAAATTTCATGTGTGCTTAACCATGATGGTGCAAAATTCTAAACTTCTTCCTTCGCATCAAGAATAGATCTCCTACAATTTTTTCGGATCATTTGATTAAGCATCTGTCAGAAGCCACAAACTTGTTCATTTCCCTTTAGATATCAAATATTTGCATCCTAGCACACTAAAATGTCTGTTTCAGGTTCTCGGTCAGCGGGGTTATGATGGTGCCGCAGCTGATATATGGTCATGTGGTGTCATTCTTTATGTTTTAATGGCTGGATATCTTCCATTTGATGAGACAGATCTTCCAACACTGTACAAAAAGGTTTGCTCTCCCCTTTTTGTTGCAAGCTTGTTCTTCTACTTCCACATGGCTTTTGAAACTCAATTCCTTTTCTCCTTAATTTATCAGTGAATGAGGGAAATTAATGGATGATTTCTTGAAGCAATGCAGCAAAATTCTTGATGGGTCTGCTGCCAAATTACCCTCATTTAGCCCATAATGTTCGAAAGTAGTTACCTGTTCAGTGTTTAATCTCTGGGTCAGATGTTGGTGCACACTATTGAGCTAATTTAAATGCAAGATTTGGGTCGGAATGGTGCATCAGCTTGTTGTGGATGGTTCTTTAGGTTTCTCAGAATCCTTCATGATTTTTCTAGTTTTTCTTGTTTGTATATGTATTTTTCATGAACTCTTTACCCAGTGGAGTGTTGCCTGGGGAGTTGCAAGTGACCCTTGTCTTTTCCCACACATATTGTCAAGGCTCATTTTTCACATCCACATGTGTGTTTGATCGTATCCTATGTATTAGTTTATGCAGTTCTCTGTCTTCTTCATCTTGCATACCAGGAGAAGATGTGTTTTCACAGCTGTCTTTCTTTTCTAACCTTTTTGTTGATGTTATTTGAAGGATTTAGAACAGGAAATATACTTGGAAGTTTCTGATCCCTCGCTTATGTGTAGATAACTGCTGCAGAGTATGTATGTCCGATTTGGTTTTCTCTGGGGGCAACGTCATTGATCAAAAGATTACTTGATCCCAATCCTAGAAATGTAAGTAGCTACTTTATCACATCAAAGTCGGCATCCTGCTTTAAATAAACCAACTGAACTTTTATAAGAAGTATACAGGTTATGACCTGGCAATTCACTGGAAAAATTGCTAGACAAAAAAATAAGCTAAGAGGATCTCAATTTGCTGAGCTCGTCTTGGCTGTCTGAATAATGATGTTTTCAAGCCTGACATATTACTAATTTTCCTGGCAGCGCATTGGTATTGAAGGAATTAGAAAGCATTCA
The DNA here is from genome assembly GCA_014182555.1 of Eucalyptus erythrocorys. Classification (NCBI taxonomy): domain Eukaryota; kingdom Viridiplantae; phylum Streptophyta; class Magnoliopsida; order Myrtales; family Myrtaceae; genus Eucalyptus; species Eucalyptus erythrocorys. The sequence continues at coordinate 15,876,484 of CM024599.1, read as the reverse complement.
TGGTTCCGAAAAAATTATATGCCAGCAAGGTGTAAGGAAGATGAAGAAGTTAATTTGGATGATGTCCGCGCTGTCTTTGATGACATTAAGGTTTGTGCAACATTCCTGAATAACCCAGATATCCAGCATTTGTAGGTTCGCTTGTTGTTTTATGCATTGTTGTAAACATGGTCACTTTTTGGAGGAATTGCTGTCCATTGGCTTTTCCAGTACCCTTGATATTTTTGTTTTTGGTTTGTTGGTTATTGCTGTAATTTGCAGGAGCAATATGTAGCTGAGCAGTTAGAATCCAAAGATGGTAGCCCTTTGATAATGAATGCATTTGAGATGATCACATTATCTCAGGGATTAAATCTATCATCACTATTTGACCGGCAGCAGGTTGAATTTTGTTTTCCCAGCGATTATTTTCTATTTTGATAATTATGTCTAGAGTGGAGTAGTTTGGCACTTTCACCAGTTATATTCCGTGAGTTCTAGCCTCTAGGCCCTTATAAAAAAATTTGCTTTCATAGTTTTCTTGATTTTCTGCTGGTATGAAAATCACTTGAATACTGTTTGTAGGTGACTTTGTTCTTTGCCCCACCTGTGATAATATATCATCTGGATCTGCATAGTCCTTTAATTCAAGGTTAAATTTAGCACATAAATCAAAATTTTCTCCTCGTTGTGTGGATTATTTTTCTGTTTGCTTCATTAATGCAGAATTAGTAGTTAGAAGGAAATTAAAGAAAACCAATGTGGAACCAGAAATCTAGTTTGATAAAAAATTGTGTGCTGAATAAGAACCTTGACTGTAATTGTTCAGTGCTAAACCTGTGAAATTTTTAGCATTGATTAAAAATCTCAGTCAAAACACAGAAATTGCATTATAATGATCAGGAAGGCAGATGAGATGCTGTGGATTGATTGTCAGAACTTCTCTCTTAAGTTAAATATCTATCGCATTTTAGTTGTCCGGTTGGTTAATCTTGAATTGAAATCCCCATTTAACTGACTTCTACTCGTCCTGAGCCATGAGGTTCACTCATAGTCAGCGATAAATCTGGATAGCCTGCACATAAAGAAGTCTCTCTCTCTCTCTCTCTCTCTCTCTCTCTCTCTCTCTCATCGCTGTTCATTTTGTAGGATTTCATAAAGAGACAAACTCGTTTTGTCTCCCGGAAACCCGCGAAAGTGATCATCTCATCTATAGAAGCAGTGGCAGGCTCAATGGGTCTCAAGGTCCATACACGTAATTTCAAGGTATGTGTAATTTTGTTTTGATTCATCTAAAATGGTTTACTGTCCATCGGTGCTTGAAGAATGGTTTTAAATTTGACCTCACATTGGATTGGGAAATAGTGAATATCTATGAAGCTTTCTAAAATTAGTTAATGCTTTTTCGGCAAAAGCGTTTTCCAGAACATCCCTTTTCATATACTATATTGGACAATTGTAAACTAGACGGTTTGGACAGGCTTGACTTCTTTTTATGAAGGATATGAGTTGTTTGTTTAGGAAAATTGACTTAAGTCTTGTCTTGAGTGAAGCATGTACTGTGAAAATTTGTATTCAGAGTTATCCAGTCTCATTCGAGTGATATGTTTTCTTCTCAGACAAGACTTGAAGGATTGTCTGCAAATAAAGCCGGCCAGTTTGCAGCTGTCATTGAGGTAAATTTTGAGATCGTCGTATGCATTTCTTCATTTGAAATATCTAAGGTATGGAGGCCTCATGTGTTTGAGTTCCTAATTCATTTGTAGGTTTATGAAGTGGCACCGTCCCTCTTCCTGGTAGATGTTAGGAAGGCCGCTGGAGATACTCTTGAATATCATAAGGTGAGCTTCAGAAAATACAAAAACTTCGTTATCCAAAATCTGTCCTGCTTAACCTTCCTTAATAGCTTAAAAGACCTCCTAAAAATTTCTCGAGTGGTCTTGAAAGGCATTTTTAGTAACTTCTCTTGGAGCATCGCACATGAACTAAATTATTTCGTCTCGATTGGCAGTTTTACAGGAGTTTCTGTACAAAACTTGAGCATATTATATGGAAGCCAACAGAGAGTAATGCCAAGCCTGGTCTGCTTAGAACGATGAGTTGCAACTCCTAGTTTGTATTGATGTAATGCAAATCAATTAAGCAGACCGCGTAGAGGTTTCACCAACTTACAAATCGAGGCAACAGCATGCTGGAGCGGTCTTGTGCTGTATATAAACTTAATTTTTGACGATCTATATAGTGACGAAATCATTACATGTGATGTTTGTTTCTTGACCTGAGAATCATCATCTACAGTCTTATGGTCGTAGGCCTTGGAATTCAGATTTCAGATGAAGCTATGTAAACGAGCAATTCAAAACTATCTCAAGTCGCAAGATACATAGAAGCCCTTTTTTTCTACTCAATGGTGTGAGCGTCTCTTTTTGTACAGATTCAATTTTCCTGGCATAGCGTAGAATTAGCTCACGAGTTCGAATTACTTGCAGGTGTGTCATCATAGGATCGAGTCTAGAACATCTTGGCTAAAGAGACCTTGAATGCTGATGGCGTTCTGTTCTCTTCGGCGGCAGAACTTCGAATGGTTCGCTTAGCTAATTTTTTAGACATCCCCGTGTTATGTCATTCGAAATGAGCCTTCAAATTGTACAGGAAAAACACTTCAGGATATAGTTATTCCACTTGCAGTTTAGGAAAGTTTACTTGCTCTAAATCTCAGAAGCGTTTTAATCTTTCCAGCATTTGCCTGGGTCCACTGTCCAGCTGTATCCTCCATTTAGAGACTCTCCATCGCAATAAAGGCTCGCTGAAGCTAAATGGCGAGTCGCGGCAGGAGTCGGCTCTATTCTAACCCTTTTCCTCGAAACCGCTAATGAAATCTGTCTCGATAAGATGCATCTGATAAGTCAGTTTATTCAAAATGATCCAGCATGTCAAATTTGAATTTGTTGTGGGGACGAATGCTTCCATTCTATGTAGGAGCTCGTGTAAGGGGAACAAGTCCTGAATTGGTTTGAGACACATTTCAAGATGAAGATCAAGCGGTGTTTGGTTCGGCTTGATGGCAGGACGAGGGGGACGAGGGATCAGATTGCGGTTTGAATAACGGGTGTCTCAAATTTGAGAACCCCCTGGAGTTAGAACTTCTGAAAACCCCCTTTAGTTAAAACTAATTTAAGTGCGTTGCAGCATTGGGGTTCTGTTTGTGGGGCTAGATATTATAATGTCAAGAACCGACGAAATGTAATGATTTTCGAGAGATTCGAAAGCCAAACTCAACTTGAATTATGCCAGCAGAAAAGATGACTTCCGTCTTTGCTTGGACATAGTTTTTCCAAGTACAGATGACGATGACAGCATCGGCACAAGCTCATCCCAGATTATCTAAAGCGTCTCAAGTCACCGTACAAAGCAGAGAACCATGAGATTAATCTTGTTTTTCTCGGCGGTGAATGACGGAGTAATGTTAGTAAGTTAAAGCCAGCGAACCCAACAGGCACCGCGCACAAAGGCAGGGAAGGACAGAGAATGCAAAAATGTGAACAAAGATGATGGCTCTTTCATCAAGATCCAGCTCAAAAAGAAAAGTATGCAAGACAAAGGAATACACAAAATGCCCGACACAGCTAGAACATTGGATAAGAGCAACCAGCAGTATATGAACAGACCCTAGATTGTCGACCACAACATATCCACAAACAGGAGACATAACATCAGGGACTTGATGACTGACTTCTTCAGGAACAGTGGCCACTAAAGAGGCGGTGGCCTTCCGCAATCGGAAGGAAAACAGTCACAACAAGCATTTCAGACACGAAAGCTTGCAAAAAAGAGGGTATAGTTGGTGTACTAGTTTGCCAAAACTTCCCTAGAAAACAACCAAGCCACTGAACGCCCATCCCAACCAGACTACTTGGCCTAAAAAACCTACTCTACAACTTGCTGCTGCCCATCACTATCTTTAAACCTAATTTCTTATTCTCTTTCGCATCACTACCAGGCCAAACTTCTTCATGTTCAAAGACCTTCATATCCACTTCCTAATCAGGTCGAAGACCAGATTCGCTTGACTAGGAGAGGATATCACATCTCCACAAGCTCTCTGCTAGCTGTTCAACCATGCCACTGCTGATGGAACGGCAGTGTTGCAAATTCAAGCCAATTAAACTGGCCGCCAACTTCTTCAAGAAAGGCACACTCTTATTTGAGACCATAGAACAACCAGCCAAAGAAAGTACTTGTAGATTGAGGTGCCCGGCTAAGGAAAGGACTGAGACACCCGAATCAGTAATGCTGCATTTCGACATGTCAAGGTCATTGAGTAACAAGCAATTGTCTGCAATTGCGACCAAGCTTGCATCTGAGACTTTTCTGCAACCATCAAGATTAAGCAGCTCGAGGGTCCCTCCATGTAGCCGGACCAAGGTGGAAACTGCTTCATCGGTGATGTTTAAACAGTTACTGAGGTTAACTTTCACAAGTCCTGCTTCTGAATTTTCCAGAAGAGGGGAAAGCCCAGCATCTGTTAACCCACAAAGGCCGGTTAAGTCGATGTGCTCCAGATGAGGGCACAACTTTCCCACCATGGCCAAACTAGCACTACCAAATCCAGGGCAATTTCGGATCGATAAAGATCGAAGAGATGTGCAAGACGAGAGCACCGGAGACCCTTCTAGAAGGTCCTTAATTCCCATACACTTGGTAATAGATAGAGACTTCAGCTTCATTTCACAGTTTGAAATCACACCGATAACTCCTCTCAAGGAGATCCTGTCCAATTCCTCGACTTGTAAATATTCAAGAGAACTAGCTGCCCTCGAAAAGGCTATCAACCCAGCATCAGATACAAAGAGACACTTACGGAGGCAAATCTGCTTCAAGTTTGTGCAACCCTTTCCAATGGCCCCTAGACTCAAGTCTGTGATTCCGTGACAGGAGGCAATTGTCAAGGACGACACTTTTTTGAGACCCTGGGCATTGCCCATGACCCAAAAGCCCTTCTCACTCGCATTTCTGAGACTGCCAAGGAAAAGACTAGTGACAGCCAGGCCAAAGTGCCCAATCACCGCGAGAGAGAAGTCTGTTATATTCAATCCCTGAAGCTTTATCTTGCTCAGGACAGAAGAAGCAGAAGATACCAGACTTGCAACACCATGATCTCCAACTAGAGGGCAGTCTTTAATGGAGATTGATTGCAGCCGAGGGCAACACCTTCCTATAGCTTCCAGGCCCTCATTCCCAATCTTTGGACAAGATTCGATGTTCAAAGAAATCAAATCTCGACAATTTTCTGCAATAGCAATCAGACCCTTGTTGGAAACGGAAGGACAATGGCTAAGATCAAGCTTCTTCAGCAGACAACATTCTTTGGCTATTTCGACTAGACCATCATCCCCAATTGAAGATAGATTCCACAAAGAAAGAGCCCGAAGAGAAGGGCAGCCACGGGCAATTGCGGATATCCCAATGTTTGTGACTCCACGAGTAGAACTGGTTCCCCGGATCGAAAGCTTGCCAAGACCACCACGACCATTAGTTCCCACTGCTACAGCGGCAAGTCTGACATCCGTCGCCTTCTTCCCCTCCAGGCACCTTGTGAGGTACCCATCCTCCTCAAGTCCTCCACTTACATCGCATGAAGCCAGTTCGACATCACCAGATGACGAAGTCTTCATCTCCTTGTCCTCCTTGGAAGAGTTTTCAACTCCACCTGATATTTCATTTCTGCGCATGCTACTCAAAAGGAAAAGCCAGTGCTTGGAGACACAGGCACAGGCGCTCCTTTCTCTACCGCCGGGGAGCCGTCTGAAGATCTCAAAAAGGCATTCATCCGGGAGTTCCCCGATGGACGATGGATGTTCCCCCTCGTACTCGTAAGAGCTGACGGCGTATGGGCCACATATGCGAGCCCGCTTGTGGGGAGGGTAGTACATGTCCATACTGGAACCCATCGAATACAAACGATCCAAGTCGATAGAACTTGTGCATAAAGATCCGCCACCGAAGAATTGATCTTCGCCTGTAAAACCAATTATAAACAAGTCTGATGAGTTAATCTGGCCAAGTGTTCAAACATAAACGCAGCAACACAATCTAACACAGCAGTAGCAAAAGCTTTCTACCTCCTATCAACCACTCAAGAAATCCAGTTTCGTCTTAATACATGGAGCCACTTCTTAATTGTTAACTTTCGCAGAAGATCAAAATCACAAATCGATCTTAACATCTACCAACAAAAACGGAAAGAGGGTATCGATATCTTAAGCTATAAGTCATAAAGTTCTGATCTTCGACTTCTACGCTACCCACCAACCAAAAACCGCGAGAACTCCCACCGTTTCTTCAATCAAAACCCAGAAAACATTTCCCTTCATTCGAAGAGCTTACAAAAGGGAGGAGCTTTTACCTCCATAATTGACGAGAGTCGGCATGGCTGATCCCCAAAGCAAGAAGAAGACGCTTTACCGAGCGCAAGGAGAGCTAGACCCAACGCCAAGAACGAAACAACAATGCAGACGAAACCCGGTAGGCCTTCAGCGCATGAATGCATTTACAAGACGGAGCGAGTTCTTGAAGAGCATGGAACGGCCAAGAAACCCTAGCAAGCAGGGCAAAAAGAGAAGTAGAGAGGAGAGGAGGAGGAGGAGGAGGAGGAGGAGAAGGAGAAGGGAGAAGGTGGGAGTGCTGCGTTCGGTCCTGGGCTGGGAATGTGTCACGCGAAGGAGTTATATTGGTGTCATCTGTCACTGCACAGAGAGAGAGAGAGAGAGAGAGGGAGAGAGAGATTACATGCAAGTGCAATGTATCCATCCTCAAAACCGGGCATTCATTCCTAGTCCAACCAACCACCTCAGCCCCCCAAAAAAAAAAAAAAAAAAAAAGAGAGAAAATTAAATCTTAGGAGCAACTAGAAATTTCCTCTTCTTTTCCATAAAAAAATTCCCCCCTTTTTATCTTTCTGCTCTTTTCCCTCGGGATTTTTTTTTTATTATTATTATTTAAAAGACGAGACGATCACGGCAATATCAAAACCCATTATAGAATGTCGAATTTGAATCATAATTACTGTCTATGAGTTAGACCTCGTCACCAATGTTAATCGTGGATGAGACAGCTTGTGATGACATTCGATTCAAGACAATAGTTAACGCAATTAGACACGGTATTCATGATCGCTTAAGAAAGGAAGGCATTTTCTTTGCTAGGATCATTGTCTTATTGCTTATTAAGTTTTTGAGTAAATATTACTAGAAATCTCAAACCGATACATGAATGTCACATTTACACACAATTAATTTTGGTGTCACAACAAATCCAAAATCACTAATATGAGGATTAGCAAAACCTGCTAATTTTTCCCTAAGAGCTTATTGACATTTTGAAAATCTACTAAAATCCTTAATTTTACCCCGATTTGCCCAAAGATTTTGGTGATTTGGGAGAAAGAGAAGGAGTGAATTCAATTCTATTTTTAATTCTCAATCTCAAGTTTATCTACTTCATCTAGCTTTCTCTAAACAACGTAATTTAAGAGACCTATGTATGCTAAATTTTCACATTGAATCAACCTCACACATTGATCATCTGAGTTGTTTGTAATGTGCTTCCACATCAACAATTTAGAGGGATATTGGTCGAAAGTTGATGGTGGTATATTTATTAGGTTTTTTGTGTACATGAAGATTAGTTTATGGGTAATCATGAGACAAGTTTACCAATTTGAGCTCTGTAATGGTTATCCTTTTTTTTCCTTTGCTTTTTGTCTTTTCCGGAAAATATTTCCAATTTAGTTTGAGTGCGTTCATTGATGCCAATGTAAAAAAATGTCTTCATTTCCAACGCGTTGATTATATACATAATACAAGGAAAACAACAATTTAGGAATGATATAATCTTTCTTTATTTCTTTCTTTATTCGAAGGTTCAATACATGTCCCCCAAGGCGTTTGTGAACAAATTTTCTTTCTTCTCTTGATTTACTAGAATCTATGCCAATTGTCAAGAAGGGTGGTCTCTATCGAGTGTCAAAACTCGAATTTACATTTCAGTGGTGCGAAATAAGGGCCTCATTATATGCTTTATGACTATGCCCTATAAAAAAAGATTTCATCATTCAATAAACCACGCTTTAGTCTTAGCTTTAGCTTGACCAAGCATCAATTTAGGTGAAGGTGGGGCTGAGAGCTATTCAATTAATGAATCAATCAATTAATTTTTGCCAAATGTGATTAATAAAATGAAATGAAATTGCATCCCCATTGATGGCCTTGACAAGTTGATGAGAAATTATAATCTCACGGGAGATGAATTGGCAATTGGCATGCCAGATAGATGGGGACAGAGTAGCACTTGGGATTTGGGGAATACAACTGTCTAAGCACTGGAGATTCATCTTCATCCTCCCTCCCTTTTGTGCATCCTAACTTTTTCTCATTCAACTCACCCCTGCAACTTGAGCTGCGTCTGCACCAAGTGGGACTTCTCGGAAAGCAGGCGGCGAAGGAATTAAAATATATGTATTCCAAATCGGGGGTTAGGAGGGATTGGATTAGGGGAATCGATGGATTATCATTCTTTAATCCCTTGTTGCTTTTATTGGTTAAGGGGGAATCGATGGGCTTGATTAGGGACAGTGAACACAAGAGGGGTTGCTTGTTTTAGGTGATTTTGTTCCCAAGACTGGCCTAGATTGCTAGTGCTTTGGTGGTTGTGCTAACGAAATCAAGACTGGTACTAACCAATTTTAATATTAGCTCCCCATGACCGAGAAACCCGGTTTAAGTGAATAATCCCGCAATTTATGAAATCTTGTTCTAAATTTGTGGATTGGACACGCAATGAACCAAAACTCAAGTTAGGAATCTCGGAATCGAAGTCAGCCGGGCTTCTTTGTTCACAAGGGTCGCTAGCTGTGAATAGATTGAACAATTTTGCAGAACTCTAAAGTGAATAGAAGGAAAATGAGTCGAAGATCATCTCTCATTGATCTGATGGATTTGGTTGTATTATCCTATTATTGTTCTTCCGAGGCTTGGAAGTTGCAGTCATTTCTTATGCCGTATGGCTTGATTATACACAGCACATATATTGAGGGACATTTGCGGAAATTTTCTTGAAATTTTATTATATTTCTTAGCGCAACACAAATGTATAGTGAAGAAGATTTATTAGAGGAAGATTACAAAGCAAAGGGAGAAAAATATTTTCCTAAAGATCTAAATATCTTGGGGAAACTTAACAGAATTAGAGGCACAATAAAAATTAAAAAAAAAAAAATGCTACGAAGCAAAGAGAGTAACAATGCTAGGCATGAATGGAAAAGTTGTAAACAAAATGAGTGAGCGTTTACAGGAGCAGATCATGTTCAATGTTTAAATGGAATCTTCCATCACATAAAATATCACATCTGTAGATCATTCTTACCATATTTAACATTATTAAGTGAAAGAAAAAAAAAAAAAACCAAAGTCGAGATTTTTCCGAGGCAATGATTGAGTAACCAAATAAAGTGATCAAGCTTTGAAAGTTAAAGTTAATGCAAATCGGATTTTGTTAACAAGTACTTAATATTTTCTCAAATTCACAAAACCCCATATCGGCGAATTTTGAACACTGAAAAAGAAAAAAAAAAGAAAAAGACAAAGTTGCAATTTTTTCCGAGGCAATTGTTGAGTAACCAAATAAAGAGAGTGGGATCAGTACATTTTCAGGTTAAAGTCATTCTAAATTGGATTTCGTTAACAAGCACTTAATATTTTCTATTGTACATAAAACTCCATGCCGACAAATTTCGAACATCGAAAATCAACATATTCCAAAGACCCTTAACAACTACTTTTAAATGCAAAATAATTCAATATTTTCCTTCCTAAAATTATGAACACGCTCATCAAGGGCGGTAGTTAATGAAGATGATTATGGGGGTGGTTTTAACTTCAATGACAATTCATCGAACTTCCAGCTGGGAGTCACAGAGCGGTTGTAAGCTTCGGAAGTTGAAGTCGACCCAAAAGCAGTTTTTGTCGTTTCGCAAGGCAAAAGCGGGGAGAAGCGTACGGTGCAGATGAGCAGGTCAGCCCCGGTCGACTTTTCGTGCGGATGCGATGGAGCGGTCAATTCCCTGTCGTTTCCCAAACGCGGACAGGGGCTCTTTCCCACGGATGTTCAATGAACTGGGGTACAACTTGAGGCATCGTCCTGGAAGAAATCGACCAGAAATCAACTTGATGAGATGGAAGTTGGCTTTAGTTAGTGCGATGTGACTTATTTCTTTTATGATGTTGGTTTCAATTCGGAAGAAATTGGGAAACCACGTGATTCTGTGCAATGTTGAATGAGTCCTCTCATCGACTTTTATCGGCCAAGAGTGTTCAGTAAGGAACGTTTATTTGATGCTCGCCGAAAGCCCGATGAATTTGCTATCTCTTTTCTTTTCTTTTTTTGAGTTCCATGATGAATTTGCTATCTCTTTTTTTTTTTTTTTTTTTTTTTTTTTTTTGAGTTCCATGAATTTACTATCTTAATGAGTTGGTTGTGTTGTCTCTTCTTTTTCATTTAATTTGTACTAGTTGTTGCCCTTGGATTATCAATGAAAATTTGCAACAAGAAAGGGGTGATACATCGAACGTACATAATATTGCCTATCGTACATAACATCGCCTATCGTACATTATGACTAAGCCAAAAATGTCTATTTGCTGTCTAATTAAATAGAATGTGTATTAGTTTCATGGTCTCCATGCAAGTTCCTTGCATCGTTTTCATTTATTAGTTTAAATATTTAAATTATGGTTACGTATGGTTTACACTTTTCAAATAAAACGGAAAATTCATGAGTTTTACGTTTATCAATATGGGTGGTTTTACATTTTAATCTCTCCATCATTTTATTTGCTATATTACATTATATCATCGGACTTTAAGCTTCAACACGAGACCGTATCCTATTTCTATCCTATAAGTGAGAGATGCATCATAAAAATTATCTTTAACAATTTAAAACATTTTCAAAAGATTATTATTGATAGTAAAATAACTTTCTTGTATATATATATATCTATTTTGTGGAGAGAAAACACCTTTAAAATTAGAAAATGACTTTTTTTTTGGTCAGTGAAAATGACTTGATTTAAGGAGAACTATGTACATCCCCTCCTTGCCATTCGGTTTATCGGGAAGGTGAAGTGTCCGTTTTACCCCCATCCAGTAAAGACGACACCAGCCTCCTCCGTTCGAAGATTGGCCTTTCCATTCGTTGTCCTTTTCTGTCTTTTGGTCAACCTGAAAGCGAGGAAAAGTCGGTTCAGCCCCTCCTTACCTACTCTGGATTTGCCTTCCTTTTTATGGCCGGTTCAATTTGAGAGATCTTCGCCTTTTTCTTCTAATAATAATAATAATAATAATAATAATAAAAATGTGTTGGAGACGTGACGCTGGTGGCGCGAGAGGATGTTTCGAGAGAGCGCATCGGAGACGTCGACGGACGAACGGCCCGTGATGGGCCCACGTGGCGTTGCGCCTCCCCACCTTAAACGTGCGGTAGCCGTTTTTCCGTTCTACCGATGGGAACGCCACGATTTTTATTTAATTTATTTATTTATTTTAATTATTTTCGGTGGTCGTAACGCCGCTGGTTGACGTGGGGGCGGGGGGCGGGATTTGGACGATGAATTTGGGAATATCAGGGGGCGGGACCCACCCGCACCCCGGACCACGCTTTGCGTGCCCCGTCCCCATGCAAAGGTCCATTGCACATTGGCAGCGAGTCGTCCGTAGTAGGACAGTTCCATTAGGTCGTCGCCTCTGGTATTTTTTAAAAGAAGAGAAGAACCGGGTTAGGATCAATGGATTTCTCCTCAATCTTATTCTCCTTTTCTTTGCTTGAATGAGACCTTCTCAATCACATCCACGAATACCGTCTCCTTTTTCTCCTTACGTTTCGGCCGGATTGGAGACGACGCGTGAAATTGTCGATCTTCTTATTTTCTTTTTCGAATGAGATATTCTCAATCACATTCATGAATATCGATTCCCATTTTTCCTGGATATTTAAGTTGAATTAGAGACTGCACATGATATTTGACAAATAGAGATATGCACATATCAAAAAAATTGAAACGGAATGCGACTTTGATGTTATGTTGAGAAGTCTATTTTTCAATTGGTGGGAGAGGCTCCGGTCAAGTAGGAGGCTCCCTTCCCTTAGATGGGGGCTTTGTTGACGTACGGACCTCGGTGGCTCGACTCCTCTATTGAGTGGTGAGTCATCTTCTCCTTTTCTTCGCTTGAATGAGATCTTCTCAGTGACATCCGTGAATACCATCCCCCTTTCTCCTTATGTTCCGGTCGGATTAGAAACGACGCGTGAAATTGTCAATCTTCTTATTTTCTTTTTTCGAATGAAACATTCTCAATCATATTCATAAATATCAGTTCTTGTTTTTCGTTGATATTTAGGTTCAATTGGAGATGACACATGAAATTTGATAAATAGAAATCTGTACATATCAAAGAAATTGAAACGAAATGTGACTCTAATATTATGTTGAGAAGTCTATTTTTCAAGTGGTGGGAGAGGCTCCGGGTGAGTAGGAGGCTCCCTTCCCTTAGACGGGGGCTTTGTCAACGTACGAACCTCGGTGGCTCGACTCCTCTGTTGACTGGCGAGTTGTCTTGCTTTGGGTTCTCATCGACAAACGATGGTTATTGCCTTGCCTTTAATTGGCGAACCGATTGATTGACTGAGACGAGAGACTCACTGATTGATTGTGCAAAGATCTCCAAGCCCCTTGTTTTCCCGAACCTAGCAGCAGACGGGCGGGACGGGCCTGAATTCAGACCAGACTCTTCTTTCTTTGTTTGAGCTGCTCCCACACGAGATATACATAAACCCCAGAAGTGATCGATATCGGATACTCTTAACGATTAGAATGAAATTGGGTTTTGTCATGGTGTCGGGTTGAGCTACGTCCCCATCTATCGGCATCTTTAGTCCTTGCTTTTTATCGCATGCATGCATTCGAATCCCACATAGTTGATTCTACACTTGACAGGGAAAAAAAAAATAGTTGGTTCTACTTTCATAAAAAGAACTCTCTCAGGGTTAGTGTACATTGAATATTTATACTTATCATATCTCTTTACAAAATGTCATGAAAGGCCCCCATAAATCATCAATTTTCTTACCGAAGACGAAATCATGCTTCAAGAGTAGATGAAATCTCTAACTCATCAAATATTATTAAATTCATTTTCTTAAATAGACCAAATAACTTAGCATCTTCCAAAAATGACAAATTATTATCTCTTTCTGAATAGAAAGCGTGTCCTCTTTTGATAGTGCATGATAAATGACGACCATTTTTGTCGCACTTACTGATAATGAAAAAGGATTCATAATCGTTACCACTGGCAATATATCAACCTTCAATTTATATTTAGATGAATAACATATAAAATTTATGCATATCATATACGCATTCCATTGAACACAATCGTATATGTTTTTTTTTTATTATTATTATTATATTGAGGAAACGCCGGAGCCCCCTTATGGGGTCACACAACCTGCCGTGCCCGGTGACACCATCAGCCCTAGCCGCAAACCGCTATTTAGACGTATATGTTCATCTCTATGTCAAAGAACAAATTGAATTGATCCAAAACAATAATACCCCATAATTTAGTTTGACATCCCCATCCAAGTTCTGAGGATTCAACAAAAGGAATTACATCGAGCCCTTCCCCATGACTATACACAAAACATTCATAATGATGTTTGGTGGTGTTGGTGGCGTTTAGTCATATTCTTGAAGGATACGGCCAGATAATTAAAATATGTTCATTAATAATAATTTATATGTATTCCAAATCGGGGCCTAGAGGGGATTGGATTAGGGGAATCGATGATTTTATTCTTTAATTTCGTGTTATTTTTATTGGTTGAGGCGGGACCACGGGCTAGATTAGGGAAAGTGAACGCAAGAGGGGTTGCTTATTTAAAATGACTTCGTTCCGAGGGCTAGCCTAGATTGCTAGTGTTTTGGTGGTAGTGCTCATGAAATCAGGACCAGCATTAACCACTTTTAATATAGCTCCCAATGACCGAGGAACCCGATTTAAGCGAATAATCCTGCAATTTATGAAATCTCGTTCTAATTCCTTGTTCTAAAACTGTGAATTGGGCAAGCGACTAGTCAAAACTTGATTCAAATATCTCGAAATAGAAGTTTGTCACGCTTCTTTGTTCACATGGGTTGCCAGTTGCGAATAAATCGAACAATACCACGGGACTTTAAATTGAATTGAAGGAGAAGAAGAGTCGAAGATCATCTCTTATTGATGCGATGAAATAGGTTGTATTGTCCCATTGTTCTTCCGAGGCTTGGAAGTTGCAATCATATTTCTTATGCAGTTTGACTTGATTATACATATTACCCAGCACATATATCGAGGGACATTTGTGGAAGTAGTCTCAAAATTTTAATATTTTTCTTAGTGCAACACGAATGTATGGTGAAGAAGAATTATTAGCGGAAAATCACAATGCAAAGGGAGTAAAATATTCCTAAAGAATTTAAATGTTTGGGGGAAACTTAACAGAATTGGAGGGAAATAAAAATGAAAAAAAAAATGCTACAAAACAAAGAGTGAATGGAAAAGTTCTAAACAAAACGAGCGAGCATTCATAGGAGCAGACCATGTTCAATATTCAAAATGAGTCTCATATCACATTAAAGGTCAAATCCATAGATCATTTTTACCACTTAACATTATTAAGTGAAAAAAAAAAAAAAAGACCCCAAAGTTGCCATTTTTCAGAAGCAATGTTGATTAACCAAATAAAGAGATTGGACTTTGAAAATTGAAATTATTCCATATTGGCTATTGTTAGCAAGTACTTAATATTTTCTAAAATTCACAAAATCAGGTATCGATAAATTTCCAACATCGAAAATGAATATACCTCAAAGAAACGACGTGCTTTTAAGTGAAAAATGCAAATAATTCAATAATTTCCTTCTAGAACTAAGCATGCTTATCAAGGCGGTAGTTAATGAAGATGATTATTGGGGGGTGCTTAACTATAATGACAAGATTCATCAAACTTCCAGCTGGAGTTATGGAGACGTTGAGCTTCGGAAGTTGAAGTCGACTTAAAAGCAGTTTTTGTCGCTTTGCAGGCAAAGCGGGTGAAGCGTATGGTGTAGATGAGCTGGTCAGCTCGGACGACTTTTCGTGCGGCCACGATGGAGGACCGGTCAATTCCTGTCGTCTGCCGGACGCGGACAGGAGCTCTTTCCCATGAACGTTCAATGCACAAGGTACAACTTGAGCATAGATTTGGAAAAAATTGACCCAAAATCAATTGATTAGATGGAAGTTCCCTTTTTGCGATGCAATATAGATTTAAATATGTTAATTCCATGCAATGCCCAATGAATCTTTCGTCAACTCGAGAGTATTTAGCTAAGAGCATTCATGCTAAATCTTGATGAATTGATCATGTTTTTCTCTTCTTTTTCTTTTAATTAACAATGCTTATTGCCCTAAATTATCAAAGAAAATTCGCAATAGCGAGAAGATGATACATTAATCATATGAAACATTGGCTGTCATGCATTAAGGCTAAATTGAAAATCTTTATGCAGCATCTAATTCAAGAGGATGTGTATTAGTTTCATGGTCTATACAAAAACTCTTTGCATCATTTTCATTAGTTCATGTAAATATTTAAAATCGTGTTTACCCATGGAATTTAAGTTTCACCTCGAGGCCCTATCCTATTTCCATCCTATAAGAGAGAGAAGTGACATAGAAATTATCTTTAATAATTTAAAAAAATTTCAAATAAATTTACAATGATTTTGTAACGCTCCGTGTTAACGATTGCTATGAGTAGGAAAATAACTTTATTGTTTATCAATGATAGATAACACTACTAGATATATATATATCTCGTGAGAAAGCCACATTTTAAAATTTAGAAAATGACTTGATTTAGATTGGAAATGTAAAAGGTCGGTTTTACCCCCACGAGATGAAGACACAATGATCCCCTCCCACTTCTATTGTCCTTTTTCTGTCTTTAGCTCAATATGAAAGGGAGAAAAGTCAGTTCTGCCTCTCCTTAACTACTCTGGATTTGGCATTTTCCATAGCTGGTTCCATTTGAGAGCCCTTCGCCTTTTTTTTTTTTTTTTTTTTTTTTTTTTAAATAACAACAATAATTTCGACCAAAATAATAATAATAATAATAATAATAATAATAATAATAATAATAATAATAATAATAATAAGAAATAATTTCAAATAAAGACTCTAAGTATCCTCGATTTTTCAAATAAGGATCGAAATGAACATTATATTAAATAAAAGCTTGAAGTGTTTTTATTTTGTCAAATATTAGTTTAAAGTGGATATTATTTCAAATAAATACTTAAAGTAGCCATGTCTGTCTCAAATAAGAATTTAACCTCATTGGCTGGCCAAGAACATTTTCGTCCTTTATTTTTTTAATCTTTTCTCTTTTCCGTTATTTCCATAAAAAAGACATACTAAAAAAAAGAGAAAAAAAAAAGACTAAAAGTAAAAATAAAAAAAGAAAACACAAATTAAATAAAAAGAAACCAGGCGAGGGCGGGGTTAGCCCTATATATTAGGCTAGTTGATCTTTGAGATTAACATGATTATTTTAAGTTCATATTTGAAGTAATATTCACTTTAAGCTTTTATTTAAAAAAATAAGGATATTTTAGATGTTTATTTCGAATCTTTATTTGAGAAATAGAGAGGAGTGTTTTGAGTCCTTATTTGATATTTTTTTTCTAATGATAATAGTAAAATAATGTGATGGAAATGTGGCGCACGTGGCGAGATGATATTTTTTTTTTTTTTTTTTTGTCGATACTACTATATTCCTACTCTAACATTCACTTTCGGATTTTTGCCCTACCACACAGGGCGTGGGAGTCGAAACCTACTCTTGAAACTTACTCGTCCCCACTCCAACCCCTCGAGAAGGTGGAGATTTGAACTCCTCACCTCCTCCTTCCACATTGAAAAGGTGAAAACTCCAATAGTTTGGTGAGATGATATTTCGAGAGAGCATAAGAGACGCTGACGGATGAACGGCAGGGGTGGGCCCACGTGGTGCCGGGGGGGCGGCGCCACCTAAATGTGCGGCAGCCCCATTTCGATCCCGCCGCGAGTGGAGTGGGGCCGGGGGATTTGTGCAATAAATTAGGGAATTTGAGTGGCGGCCACCCCGTCGTCCCATTTTGCATCGCCACGTTCCCATGCAATACATTAATTTAGTCGTTCACCATAGCCGGAAAGCTAGAAGGACACTTAGGTCGTCTCAGATGGGAAAAAATTGAACAACAGGGGTTAGGATCAATGAATTGAGACCTTCTCGATCACATCCATGCACATCATCGGTTCCTTTTTCTCCTTTGGCGTTCGAGCCCACACTAGAGATGATTGTGAGATTTGACGAATGGAGGACCATCCATAAAAAAGGAAAATGGAACGGAATCATTCTGATATCGTGTTGGAAAGTTCATATCGAAGTGATTGGGGTTGGGCAAATTTAGGGTGCCTTTCCGTCAGTACGGGCTTTGTCGACCTGGCTAGTTAGTTGTCTTGCTTTGCTTGTGGGTTGATGAACAATGGTTATTGGCTTTTAATCACCAGACTGATTGATTGACCGAGGTGGGATACTCACTGATCCATCATGTGAAGATCTCCAAGCCACCTGTGCTCCTGAACCCAGCAACAGATGGGCAAGACGGGCTTGAATTCAAACCAGACTCTTCTTTCCTTCGTCGGAGTTGCTCCCACCGGCGCGATATGCGCAAACCCGCAAATATATGACTGGTGGATACCCTAACGATTAGTGTGGAGTTGGGGTTTGTGATGGTGTTATTGGGTTGACATATGTTCGATGCCCATCGATTGGTTATCTTTCGTCCTTACCTTTCATCGCATACATACATTTGAGTCCAACGGAGTTGATTCTACATTTGTAAAAATAACTCTCAGAATTAGTGTGAATTGGATATTTATACATATCATATCTCTTTATAAATTTCATGAAAGGCCTTTATATATCATCCAATTTTCTTTCTAGAGACAAAATCGTACTTCAAAAGTAAATGAAATCTCTAACTCATCAAGTATTCTTAAGATCATTTTCCTAAGTAGACCAAATAACTTAGTATCTTCCAAAAATAAATTTTGATAGTGCACGATATATGGTGACCATTTTTGTCACATTTACTAATGATGAAAAAGAATTCATAGTACTTACCACTGGCAACATATCCATATTGAGTTTGTATTTAGATAGATAATACATTACATTTTTGCATATAATCATATGTTAATCTCTAAGAGGGCACTTGTCAAAGAACAAAATGAACTTATCCAAAACACTAATACCCCATAATTTTGTTTGACCTCCCCCATTCAAGTTGTGAGTATTCAACAAAAGGAATCCCATCAATTTCAGAGGCAAGTTGTGAAACAGAAAATTGGAAGAAGGGGAAAAAGATCGGCAAATTGGTTTCTTTTCCCAAATTAGAAAATGACTTGATTTAGGTTGGAAATGTAAAAGGTCGATCTTACCCCATGAGACAAAGACACAATGATCCCTCCCCCAGTTTTTTTTTTTTTTTTTTTTTTTTTTTCAATCCTACTCTATGCTTACTCTAACACTCACTCTCAGACTTTTATTCTACCTCTTGCAGGGCGTAGGAGTCGAAATCCATTCTTGAAACTTACTCGTCCTCATCCTATCCCCCTAAGAATGTGGGGATTTGAACCATTCACCTCCCCCAGCCATATTGAAAGGGTGGCCACTGGGGCGAATCCCAGTGGTTATCCCCTCCCCCTTATATCGTCCTTCTTCTGTCTTTAGTTCAATATGAAAGGAGTTCTGCTGCTCCTTAACTACTCTGGATTTGGCATTTTTCATAGCTGGTTCAGTTTGAGAGCCCTTCGCCTTATTTATCTATTTTTTTCAAATAACAACAATAATTTCGACCATAATAATAATAATAATAATAATAATAATAATAATAATAATAATAATAATAATAATAATAATAATAATAATAATAAAGGCTCGAAGTATCCTCAAATTTTCAAATAAGAATCCGAAATGAACATTGTATCAAATAGAGGAATGAAATGTTTTTATTTTCTCAAATAATAGTTTAATGTGTACATTATTTCAAATAAAGGTTTAAGTAGCCATGTCAGTCTCAAAGAAAGAATTAACCTCATTGACTGGCCAAGAACATATTCGTCCTTTATTTTTTTAATCTTTTATCTTTTCCGTTTTTTCCTTAAAAAGACATACTAAAAAAAAAGGGAAAAAAAGACTAAAAAAAAAAAAAGAAAACACAAATTAAATAAAAAGAAACCAGGCGGGAGGGTGGGCGTCAGCCCTCCCACTCTTTTTTTAAAGAAAAAATAAAAGAAAATAAGAAAAAGTAAAGGACGAGGGTGCTATATATTAAGCCAGTTGTTTCTTTGAGATTAACATTATTATTTTAAGTTCTTATTTGAAGTAATATTCACTTTAAATTTTTATTTAAAAAATAGGATATTTTAGAGGTGTATTTGGAATCCTTATTTTGAGAAATAGAGAGCAGTGTTTTGAGTCCTTATTTAGTATTTCTTTTCCCAATAATAATAGCAAAATAGTGTGATGGAAACGTCGCGCACGTGGCGAGAAGATATTTCGAGAGGGCCATCGGAGACGTCGGCAGATGAACGGCAGGGGGTGGGCCCACGTGGCGCGGGGGGGCCCACCTAAATGTGCGGCAGCCCCTATTTTCTCCTATTTCGATCCCGCAGCGAGTGGAGTGGGGCCAGGGGGTGATTTGTGCAATGAATTTGGGAATTTGGGTGGCGCCCACCCCGTCGTCCCGTTTTGCATCGCCACGTTCCCATGCATTACATTAATTTAGTCGTTCACCATAGCAGGAAAGCTGGGAGGACACTTAGGTCGTCTCGGACGGGAAAAAAAATGAACAACAGGGGTTAGGAATCAATGAATTGAGACCTTCTCGATCACATCCATGAACATCATCGGTTCCTTTTTCTCCTTTGGCGTTCGAGCCCTGCACTAGAGATGACAATTGTGAGATTTGACGAATGGAGGTTCATCCATAAGAAAAAAAAAATGGAGCGGAATCATTTTGATACCGTGTTGGAAAGTCTATATCGAAATAATTGAGGTTGGGCAAATTTAGGTGCCTTTCCATCAGTACAGGCTTTGTGGACGTGTGGCCTATGTTGGTTGGCTAGCTAGTCGTCTTGCGTTGCTTGTGAATTGATGAACAATGGTTATTGCCTTTTAATCACTGGATCAATCGATTAACCTAGGTGGGATATACTCACTGATCCATTGTGTGAAGGTCTTCGATCCACCTGTGCTCTCGAACTCGGCAACAGATGAGCAAGATGGGCCTGAATTCAAACCGGACTCTTCTTTCCTTTGTCTGAGTTGCTCCCACCGATGCGATATGCACAAACCCGCGAACAATTGACTGGTGGATACCCTAACGATTAGTATGGAGTTGGGTTTTGTGATGGTGAGAGATATGTTCGATCCCCATCGATTGGTTATCTTTCGTCCTTACCTTTCACCACATGCATGCATTTGAGTCCAATGTAGTTGATTCTACGCCAAGAAGGGGGAAAAAACAATAGTTGATTCTACTTTAGTAAAAATAACTCTCAGAGTTAGTGTGAATCGGATATTTATACATATCATATCTCTTTATAAATTTCATGAAAGGCCCTTATATATCATCCGATTTTCTTTCCAGAGACAAAATCATACTTCGAAAGTAAATGAAATCTCTAACTCATCAAATATTCTTAAGTTAATTTTCCTAAATAGACCAAATAACCTAGCATCTTTCCAAAATAATTTTTGATAGTGCACGATCTATGATGACCATTTTTGTCACATTCACCGGTGATGAAAAATAATTCATAGTACTTACTACTGGGAACATATCCACATTGAGTTTGTATTTAGATAGATAATACACTACATTTTTGCATACGATCGTATGTTAATCTCCAAGATGGCACATGTCAAAGAACAAAAAGAAATTATCCAAAACACTAATACCCCATAATTTAGTTTGACCTCCCCCATTCAAGTTGTGAGTATTCAACAAAAGGAATCCCATCAATTTCAGAGGCAAGTTGTGGAACCGAACATGGGAAGAAGGGGAAAAAGATCGGCAAATTGGTACCTTTTCCCAAATTATCAGAGCCAAGTTGCGGGGAAATTAAAGTACTACCGACAATGTGGCCAATTAGGAAAAAAAGAAGAAGAAAGAAAGATCAAAAACATATTTTTCTTGATTTTTATTTGTCTCCGCACACATCTAAATGTCTTAAATTGACCCCTATGGGACCATCGAGCCCCCATGAATGTACACAATGTTTGGTGGGGGTGATGGTGTGTAGTCATATTCTTCGGATTCAGACAGAACGGCAACCAACACGCCAAACGAGAGAGCGGGACAATCTTCGCAGTTCAACTACTCAAACCTGCTCCGATTCTCTTGTAAAGGGTGCGAATGCTTCTGCCTTGAAGGGAATGTCCCTGAAAAAATACAAAGTCTCTTAAGCTAATGAATATAAGTAGTATTTCGCAGAGGGTACCTTAAAAACATATTGGAGAGCGATATTGATCTAAAAGCCATTTGGTGAAGATTGTAATTTGTAAAGTAGTTGATTTACAAAAGAAATAATTTAAGGAGTGCTTCGAATTATTTTCATTTTGCTGCTTGTGTAGCACGACATAAGATGGGATCCATATTCACCCACGTCAAGATAAATTTGTAGGACCAACATGCCAAGATTTTTTTAATGTCTCGATCCTTTCAAGAAGTCAAATTAAGTTAACCAAATCTTTGTGGATTCGCAAACCATTAAATGTCAAAGATGGACGGTCGAGAGAGCTGAAATTTTGGGGGAAGAAAAAGGTCGCGAATTGAAGTTCATGCATTTGCAATACTTCGACACATCACGAGAAGCAAAATGCATGATATGCATTGAACTATAGACAAAGTCGTAAATCATCCAACGCAGATGATCATTTTCGCCGTCAGTACATCTAATAAAATTGTAGCCCTTAATTTAAATTTTTCTTACCATCCTTGGAATGTCAGTGCTCGTGCGGCGCCTGATTTGAAAGCATGTGATGGGTGATCACGCTTGATCAAAGGGGCTAATTTCTTCCAAACTCCCTCTCCATAAAAAAAAAAAAAAAAAAAAAAAGCGTCAGCATCGTGATGATGCACTTGGCACCAAAAATTAAGGGTTACATTCAGTCCCCCCCAATTGTCAGATGACACAGCAAATGTTGTCTATTTTATTACAAAAGTAAAACCACTCCAGTCCACTCCACCTTGGCCTTACAGCACGCGATTCTAGATGTTTTGAAGCCTCAACATGGCAACTATGGGATGATAATGTAGGATCGTGTAATTTGTATAAAAAAGATATAGGGCCGTGGGGTTACCATTTGTGGGTTTTTCGCCTACTGGAGTAAGAAGATTCTCCTGCAAAAATATTGTCTCAAGTTGTTGGACTGATTGAAAATCATAATAATTTATGCTTGTCGTCTCGAAATGATGGGTCAATGATACTACTTTCCATGAACGGCATAGCACTTTGTTTGTTTCGATTCAAAAGTTGTGACCGAACATTTATGAGTCTTGGAATCAAAGTAGTCTTGGCCTGCATTTAGTACGTCGCTAATTGGCTTCTAAGTTCGATATTTTATACATACACATTTTAAACCTACCACATCGAAGAACACGATGAAAAAACTTTTTCCAAAAACTCCCGTGCCTATGCCAAGTTGTTGAATACTTTCTAGAACCGTAATATCCTATTTTCTTAGAGCCCGCAATTATTGTTGTGATGTTTTGACAAAGAAGTTCTTAATTTGTGATGTTAAGTGTCTTTCACTTGTGGGTGATTGAAGAACACGCGATTCACCAAAACTTTTTGGCTTCATGTCCAAATTAAGGTTTGACAAAAAAAATATTGAAATTTTGTCAAATACTTTCTAGAATTGTAATATCCTATTTTCTTAGAGCCGCAATTATTGCTGTAACGTTTTGACAAATAAGTTCTCAATCTGCGATGTTAAGTGTCTTTCACTTGTGGGTGATTGAGGAACACGTAATGCGCCAAAACCTTTTGGCTTCATGTCAAAATTAAGTTTTAACAAAAAAAAAATTGAAAATTTGTCAAATACTTTCTAGAATCGTAATATCCTTGCTGTGATGTTTTGACAAACAAGTTCTTAATTTGCGATATTAAGTGTCTTTCACTTGTGGGTGATTGAGGAACACGTGATTAGCCAAAGCTTTTTGGCTTCATGTCAAAATTAAGGTTTGACCGAAAAAAAAAATTGAAATTTTGGAAAGAAAATTGTTCAAAAAGTCCATTAGGCCAATTATGTCCGGAAATCACAGACGTGGCGTCCAGTCAACAATGCTCATCCTCATGGCACGATCAGCATTCTGTCTTATACGGCTTCACTAGAAAATAATGTTGTTTTGAAATTTTATTTTTTTTTTAAATTATGTTCTTTACTTTCCTTTCTTTTTTCTTCTTTTCATTTGTTTCCTCATCGTCATCTTCCTAGAAAGGGCCGGCGAGGCCGCCGGGACCTCCGTGATGGCCAGCAATAGGTGAGAGTCTCCGAGCCCCGACAAGCAAATGGGTGGGGGTCTCGAAGCCCTTGCTAGCAACTGAGCAAGGGACTGCAAGGGCTTCCACAAATCTTCGCCTAAATTGTGAGGTCCAAGCTGTGCTACGTGAAGGTGCTGAGGAGGCTGAAGGAGAGCCAGTCATAGTTTGGTGACCTCTTCCCCGGCAACTACCCTTTCCTCCGGGGGAATCCAATGCCTATGAAGAACTTGATTTAGAAAGATGCGAAATTAAGAGTATTAATGGGAATTTTCTAAGAGTTAAGAAGACTTGTGACTTAATCTCAAGCTCTTTGTATCTAAAACGATCTAGAATTAAATTCATCGAAGGATGAATAAAATGATAAGGCTAACCTAAGGGGACTAATCATAATGATAAATGAGTGGACATTCACGTCTCTAGAACCATAATGTTTTAAGCTATTAAGGAGTTCTTTTGGACATTTAGAAAAGTAAATGTTCAAGTGTCTAGTTAGAGAATAGGATCTGTACATTATTCGATCAGGCAATTACAACTTTTGATCATAGAAGAGTCGTGAGATCCATAAAATCAATTTGGACAGCCTTTTCAGAAACTCTATACCATGACCCCCAAGATCTTCAAGGTCATTTTTGGCCTCGAAATCTATCAATTTAATGCATTTTAGGACCATTTTCTATGTCTAGGCTATTTGAGGAAAATGTTATTGGCTCTTCGCTTTTGATCGAGTTAATTTTGAATATTAATTTCTATTCAAGGTCAATTACGAGCCGGTCAAATGAAAGGAAGCAATCCATCCATGCATCCCCTATCTATGTTATAAGGATCCACTAGGAGGCAGCTAACCCCTTAATGACATACCAACTTGGATTATTTCATAGACCAAAGTCATCAAAGTCTAGATGGATATACGAACACGTTAATCAGAAGTTTATGGCCACTAAATTGCGTATGATAATGGCTAGTGGCTCATCAATGACCACTTAAACAGCTCTGAAATTTTCCACACCCGCTTTTGCCTCGTTGACTAATTGCATATACACGGTTCAATGCATAATCCTCGATCGAGAGTCCCTAGTCAACCCGATCCAATTCAAAAAGAGAGCCTATGGATTTGTCACCATCTCCAATTTTTCTTTGAAGAAAACGATAAGATGATGTAACAAAAAATCGATACACGACAGTTTCAGCCCGATAAAAAAAGATATTAAAAAAATTATAACAGTGGTATGGTAGATTCAGCAAATGGGTTTGTTAAAACACAATACTTTCCGAAAGCCGTGTTCAACGTTGTTCCTCTTTTGAACTTTAGTATTTGGAGGACCCTTTATTAAATCACTTTTCGACAATTAGATAAGATAGATGTTGGATGAATCTGGGAGTACACCTTCACGAACAAATGCAGCCTGCCCATAATCTTATGGACATTTAAATACCAAGTTGAAGGATTTCTCTGTTCATTCCCATGTAATGTTCATTGCTTCAACGTTTATTTTATGGATTCCCATGTATTCATGTCGAGATACAACCAATGATGGTGTGAGTTGACAGGAAGGCTTGTCGTTATTTCGGTTAGAGATGGTCGAATAACAAAATTCGACCATAAAAGCTTTACTCAAAATACACTTCGTGATCTGTTTAAATAAGTGAAAATTGATATTACGTCCAAAGATATTTCAATTAATGCAACGATATAAATACATTCATTTCTAAGGTCAACTAATACATTAGGGTCATTAGCGCTAGTCACCCTTGCCCGTTTGAGAGAATTATTTAAAAAATCCTACACCTATTGTATGGTGGCCAATTTAATCATGAATTTTTTAATCATGCCAATTTATTTTTAAATCTTTTGATGCTTTTCTAATATAGAATGAACGATGTTTCTAATTTTTTCCTTTATTTTCCTTTCATTTTCTTTCTTTTTGCCTTCTTTCTTTTTCCCATCATGTTGCTCATCTTCTTCCTTCGTTAGTCGTTGGCCATAAACAAGGATCGACCTCACCCACCACGCCTCATCCAAATCTGGCAAGGGTGACCTTTTTTGCCCTCCTCTAGATCTAGGAAAGCACAACCCCCACTAACCTGCCTGCCGGCGTTGTGGTTGGGCGGTTGCCAATCATTTTCTTATGGTGTATAACTTGATAATACGCAAAATATTTATTGAGGGAAGTTTGAGAAAATTTTCTCAAAAGTTCATTATTGTCTTAGCGCAACACGAATGTATGGTGAAGCAGATTTGTAGGAGGAAAATTATAAAGCAAACTAGAGCTCCTAAGATCTAAATGTTTGGGCGGAAACTAACAAAGTTAAGAAAAAAAATGAATTTCGACAAATAGTTTCCTTTTTTAATTTCACAAAGATCTTCTTGACGAAGTATTAGTCGCTGGAATAAGATCAACAAACTCTCAAAAATGGAAATGAAAAAGAAAAACCGCACTGCAAAATAAAAAGGATAATGCTAGGCTTGAATTGAAATTTACAAACATTACTCCTATGTTATGTTATATCTCAAGTAATGAGTGAGCATCACGAGAGCAGGGCATCATTGATACTTAAGTTGAATATTACACATCACATAAACTATCAGATTTGTAAACTATTCTTACTCTATGATACGTCATTAAGTAAAAGAAATGAAGTGGCAACTTATTCCGGGCCAATTATCAAGTAACGAAAGAAATGGTGCATTTCTAATAAAGTGACCTCTTTTGTATTATATATGATCAATGCTTTGATAGTTGAACTATTCTAAGTTGAATTCTTTTTTACGAGTGCCCTAAGGACATCACTTAAAACTTATACTATTCATTAAAAAAAAAAACCGCACGTCAACGAATTTTAAAAATGAAAAATGAATATATTTTTAAAATGAACGTTTCAAATGAAAAAGTGCTTGTATTTCTAAAGCACAATTAATGAACCTTCTCTCATTTTTAATCGACGAAACTCAAAAGACAGTTGTTAACATGACATTTTTTTTAAGTATATGATCTTTGGAATTAATTTTTTTTTTTTGGTGACCTAGGGAACCCCGCACGGTCGGATGTCGGGAGTAAACCACTGGGGGCGACACGTGCTAGTCACCACACACGTGCCACCAGGTAAGTCACCCTGCGATGCGCTCGGGTTTCGAATCCTTCCCCTTCGTGAGGGGGAAGAGGCCCAAAGCCAACTGCGCCACCCAGGTGGGTGGTGGCATTAATTTTTTTTGGTCTTAGGATTAATGAGGTTTTAACTTTAATGACAGATTCATAAGTCTACAGCTGGAGTCAGATGTTGAGCTTTGGAAGTTGAAGTCTAACCCAAAGCAGTTTTTGTCGTTTTGGTGCAGCAAGAGAAGCGTACGGTGCAGATGAGCACGCCACAACTTCGACGAACTTTTGGGTTAATGTGATGCGTGGTCAGATCCTGTCGTCTCCCAAGCACAGAAAATGCTCGTTCCGACAAACTTTCAATGCACTAAATACAACTTGAGCATTACATTGGGCGAAGAGAGGGAATCCACAAAAGGAAAAAATGAAATAGACGTGAAAAATTGACCAAAATCAATTGATTAGATTGAGTTTTATTAGTTACTCAGGTGTGATTCTTATATCCAAATATGGATTTAAGTTCAAGAGAGAACCGGAAAATATGATAATTTCATGCCATGCCTAATGAGTCTCGTAGCAATTGAGAGTACTTGATTAAGAGTTTTTTTTGGTATCATCATTGTTGCTTGGGTTAAGAACTCCATGATATAATCAAAATCTTCACAAAGATTATTATTCGGTGACTTTGATATCATATTCACTGTCTTAATGAATTGATTGTGTTTTTCTTCTTTTTCATTTAAAGGAATTTGTTGCCCTAAATTATTAAAGGAAAATTTACAACAGTGATAGAATGTCTGTTCACCACCTACATGTACTTGTCTCATGGTCTTTACGTAAGTATTTTGCATTGTTTTCATTAGCTCATTTAAATATTTAAATCACGTTTGCTTGCGATTAGACATTTTTCAAGTAAGATAGATGGTTGATGAGTTTTACATTATATTGAAATAAGAGGATGTACATTCCGATCTCTCCATCTTTTTATTTGGTATATTAACTATTATATGATCGGACTTTGAACTTCAACATTGAGACACCTATCTTATTTCCATCCTATAAGGGAGAGATGTGTTTGTAGAAATTATCTCTAATAATTGAAAATTTTCAAATATATTGACAGTGATCTTGTAATTGCTCCATGCTAGCGATTGTTATTAGTAGTAAAATAACTTTTTTTATTTATCAATGATAAATAACATTATAAGAAAAAAATATCAATTTTTGAGAAAAACACCTTTAAAATTAGGAAGTGATTTGATTTAAGGATATATATATATATATATATATATATATAGAGAGAGAGAGAGAGAGAGAGAGAGAGAGAGAGAGAGAGAGAGAGAGAGAGAGAGAGAGAGAGAGATTTGTTATTTAGGCAAATATCACAAAAAACATAAAACTTCCTTAAACTTTTTTCATGTCACAAAAAACTCCAAACTTATTCACTATGACAAAAGCACTTTTAACTTTTTTTGTGTTGTGAAGTAAGTGAAGTTTATACATTTGTAACGCATATTAGTTATATTTTGGTTCCATTTTGGGTATCTCTATTACATTAATATTAGTTGAGGGCTTTTTATGGCACAAAAAAAAAAAAAAAAAAAAAAAGACTTGGGATATCTGTGTTACCATGTGTATAATTTGAGATTTCTGGTGATATTAACCATTATTATTTTGATTAACTGGAAACGCGAATGTCTATTTTACTCTCATGACATATATAAAGACACCAAAACCCTTCTCCATTTGAAGATTAACCTCTTTCTTTTCTTTTGTCCTCGGGTTAATAAATGCCATGAAAATTTTTTAATTGATATACTTATGATAAATTTATTTCAAATTAATTTTTGGACGGTAAAAATCTTAAACCGATATACCTATTTGACCATTAAATACTCCAAATTCATGCATTTATAACAAATTTATCCATTATTAATTTCTGTTAAATTGTATTTATATTATAAAAAAATATAAATTGATACATTTGTAATTTGATAATAAAATTTAATGAAAATTATTTGACATAAATACATTAGTTAGTAAGGTAGCGCATGGCAACGCTTACCGGGGTCAGGGAGTAGTTTTTTAAGAAATGCTTCTTTTCTATTTCTATTGGGGACAATTTACGGGTAAAAAACCCGTTTGGTAACTACACAAAATTTCTACTCTAGAAATAGAAAAAGAATAGAAATGCGTTTGGTAAAAAACAGTTTCTTTTTTATATTTATTTGTTTTTTTATTTTTGTTGGCCGATCGCCGCGGGGACGCCGCCGCCGCCGCCGGATACCGCCGCCGCCGCCGGCCGCCGCCGCCGCATGTCGCCGCCGCCGCACCGCCCATCGGCCGCCACCTCCCGTGGCCACGGCCGCTGATCGGCGGCGGCGGCGGGGCGGCGGCGTGCGGCGGCGAGTGGTGGTCAACGGCGGTCAATGGGCCGTGTGCAAGAGAAGAAAAAAAAAAAAAATTTCACTTATTTCTTAAACTTGTTCCCGGGAACCGAAGTAACTTTTTTTTACTTCGATTTTTGTTCCAAAACTATTTCGGGCTAACTTTTTGTTCAGGAATTAAAAAATAACTCGGCGTTACCAAAGCGGTTTACGCTCTTTTTTTATTAGGGAACAAAAAATAAAAATTGAGAGAAGCGAAATGTTACCATGCGGCACCTAAGGGTGCGCATGGTAACGTTTCTACTTCTCCCAATTTCTGTTTTTGTTCTCGGAAAAAAAAAAAAAATCCGTTTTTAATGTCAGTTGTTTTTATTCAGAGGAACAAAAAGTTAGCCCGGAATAGTTTTGGAACAAAAACCAGTAAAAAAGTTGTTTGTTCCGGAACAAGTTTAAGAAATAAGTGAAATTTTTTTTTTTATTCTTCTCTTGCACACGGCCCATTGACCGCCGTTGACCGCCACTCGCCGCCGCACGCCGCCGCCGCCCGCCGCCGGCCGGCCGACCGCCGCCGCGCCGCCGCCGGCCGACCGCCGCCGCCGCCGCCACCGGTCGACCGCCGCCGCCGCCGCCCGCCCGCCGACCGCTACCCGCCGCCGCCGAATGCTTTGCCGCCGATCGCCGCCCGCCGCCGCATGTCGCCCGCGCCGGCCAACCGCCGCCGGCCGCCGGAGGTCGATCGACCGCCGCCGCCACCGGCCGACCGCCCGCCGCATGTCGCCACCGGGCCGACATGGCCGCTGCCAACCCGGCCGCCGCCGCGGCCGCAGCCGCCCATCGGCCGCCGCGGTCGGTCGGCGGCGGCGGTCGGCCGACGGCGACATGCGGCGCGGGCGGCGGTTGGCGGGCGGCGGCGGCGGCGTCCGGCGGCGATCGGCCAACAAAAATAAAAAACAAATAAATATAAAAAAGAAACTATTTTTTACCAAACGCATTTCTATTCTTTTTCTATTTCTAGAGTAGAAATTTTGTGTAGTTACCAAACGAGTTTTTTTGTAAAAATTGTCCCCCAGAAAAAAAAAAGAAGATTTTAAAAAAAAAACTACTACGGCAGCTTTCGTGTCACGCTTACATGCACCCTAAGTGTACCGATCATTTTCTGTCTTTTAATCTGAAAGGGAGAAAAGTCAGCTCTGTCCCCCATTAGCCGATCCCGATTTGTCCGACCAAAAAAAAGTAAAGGAAAAAAAGAAAACGTGAACGTAAAGCAAGGTGGGGGGGAAATGATATTTCGAGAAGCATCGCGGGATGCCGACGGTTGAACGGCGGGGCCCCCACGCGCGTAAGCACTTTTCGGTCAGTGACTCAGTGGTGGGCCCCCTCCCTCCTCCCCCACCTTTTTTTTTTTTTTTGGGTCGGTCCGCCTCTCCCTTTTGCATGCCCGTTTCCCATGCAAGGTCCATTGCACATTGATATAGTCAGTCGTTCGTATTATCGCCTGAAAAAGCGCGAACCAGACCTACCAATTAGGTCGTCTCACGAAAAGATGAGGACCAGAAAAACAGGGTTAGGATCAATGTATCCTTGCTTTTCTGAATAACCCGTCCATAAATCTCGGTTCTTTTTTTCTTTAATCCTTTTTTTTTTTGTCTCTCTTTGACGTGTGAGCCGGATCGAAAACTGGCACTTGGAACTTGATAAACGGAGGAGTCGCACGTATGAAAGAAATCAAAATGAAACCCCGATTTTAATATCATATGAGGAATTAGAGGTTCCCTTCTATTGAATTGAGCTTTTATTGACATGCAATCTTCGGTGGCCTAACACCTCTCTGTTGGCTAGCTAGCTAGCTAGTCATCTTGCTTTACTTGTCGAGAAATGATGATTATTGCATTAATTGACAGACCAATTAATTGATTGAGATGCAATGCTCACTAATTGATCGCGCAAAGATCTTTGACCATCTTGTTCTTGAACCCAATAGTAGATGGAGGAGACGTGCTTGAATTCAGACCTGACTCTTCTTTCTTTATTTGAGCTGCTCCCACACTCTAGTGAATAATATGAAATTGAAGTCATAATTAGAAATTGCCGCTCCCATCAAACTTTTTAGAATCGAGTTACTGTTCTTTTTTAGCTTGGATAGCACGATAGAAGATGGGATCCATACTTAGCAACGTCAAGGTAAATTTATGAGACCAAGATGCCGAGATTTTTCCAATGTCTTGATCAATTTAAGAAGTCAAATGGAGTTAACCAACTTTTTTGTGGGATTCACGATTCTTTAAATGTCAAAGAGGGAGGGTCAAAAGAGCCGAAATTGTAAGGGGAGACGAAAAGGGTAATTGAAGTTCATGCATTTGCCAATCCTGATACATCACCACAAGTAAAATGCATATCGCATGATATGCATTGAATAATAGGCATTGTCACGAATCATTCAATACATATGATTTTTCAAACCATTAGTGTATCCAATAAAATTATAGTCTTTAATTTAAATTGTTTTACCAACTTCGGAATGTCAGTATCCGTGTAACGTTTAGTCTAAAACCATGTGATCGGTGATCACGCTTGATCAGAGGGCCCATTTTTTCCAATCCTCATCTCCATGAAAAATACGATGAGTCAGCATCGTAGTGGTCAACTTGGCACCTCAAATCGCAGGTTACATTCAGTCCCCTCTAATTGTCAGAAAACACAGCAAATGCTGTCTTTTGTATTACAAAAGCAAAATCAGTCCACTCCACTTTGTCCTTGGAACATGCAATTCTAGCTGTTTTGTAACCTCAACATGGCAACTATGCGATAATAATATAGGACCGTGCAGTTTATAAAAAGACATAGGACCGTGTGGTTTTCGTTTGTGCGTTTTTCGCCCACTGATATAAGAAGATTCTCCCGCTAAAGTTTTGTCAAGTTGTTGGACAAATTGAAGTTCATAATAATTTATGCTCGTCTTGAACCCATGGATCGATCAATCTAATTTTTGTGAACAGTATAGTACTTCGCTTGATTCGATTTAAAGTTGTAATCAAACATTTATGAATTCCAAAATCAAACTAGTCTTGTCCCGTAATTAAAGCACTTTGCTAATCGTCTTCTAAGTTCTATGTTATATCTGCAAGAGGTTGTTATTCAAGCGCTATCTTCTTTGAATTGGAAGTACGGGGGTTTAAATCGTGGATTTCATGACGGAGCGCGAAAAGAAATTTTTTTAGGAGGTATTGGGTCATTATTATACTGATGAAATCCTTCTCATCCATTCTTATCATTATTCTAAGGCCTTCTTGTCTCCATATGATATCTTGGATGCAGTGTTCCTTAAGCATAGCCAAGACTGTATGTAACTGTGTCATGAAGTTTCATGATTTGCACGTTGATAATACATGTTTTAAACCTACTACATGTAAAAAACACGATGAGATAACTAATCATAAAGATTCCAGTAACCATGAGAAGTTGTCAAATGACTTTTTGAATTGTAATATCCTATTTCGTCAGAGCTGCAATTATTACTACAATGTTTTGACAAACAAGCTCTTAGAATGCATTATTGAGTGTCTGCACCTGTGGGTGATTGAGGATCACATAATTTGCCAAAACTTTTCAACCTCAAGTCAAAATTAAGGTTTGACCAAAAAAAAAATCCAAAAAGACCTTAACTTATTGTGTCGCCGTTAATTCAGTTATCGACTTTTCAATTTGGATAATGCATTCCTAAACTTGTTGACAATTTTCCAATGAAGTCCATATGGTGATTTGACTTGTGCAACTTCACTAGAAAACACTGTTTTGAAAAATTATATATTATTTTAGTTTTTTTCCTTTTTCATTTATTTCCTCATTATCATCTTCCTAAAAAGGGTCGGCAAGGGTGTCGGGGCCTCGATCATGGCCAACATTAGGTGAGGGTCTGTAAGCCCTAGCCACCAAATGGGTGGGGGTCTCGAAGCCCTTGTTGGCAACTTAGTAAGGGACTGCAAGGGCTTCCAAATCTTCGCCTTGATTGTGAGGTCCGAGTTGTGCTACACGAAGGCGCTGAGGATGTTGAAGGAGAGCCAGTCACACTTGGTGACCTCTTCATCGGTAACTGCCCATTCCTTTGGGTGAATCCAATGTCAATGAAGCACTTGATGCGAAACTAAAAGTATTAATTGGAAATTTACCAAAAATAAAAAGGCTTGTGATTGAATCTCAAGCTCTTTATATCTAAACTGTTCCAAAATCAAATTCATCAAAGGATGAATAAAAGTAAGGCTAACCAACCTAAAGGGATGCTCACGCTGATAAACAAGTGGACTTCACGTCTTTGGAAACATGATGTTTCGATTTATTATTGAATTTTTTGAACATTATGTTCAAGTGTCTAGTTGTAGAATATTATCAACACATTGTTCAATCAGTCACTTACAACTTTCGATTAGAGAAGAGTCATGAGATCCATAAAATCAATTGAGAAAGCCTTTTTCAAAAGTTCTATAGTATGACCTCACTGGACCTTCGAGGTAATTTTTGGCCTTGAGTTCTATCAATTTCAAGTATTTCAGGACCATTTTCTATGTTCAGGCTACTTCAGGAAAATGCCTTCGGCTCTTTTGCTTTTGATCGAGTTAACTTTGGATACTAATTTCTGGTCAGGGTTAATTTCAAGCCTGTCAAATGACAGGAAGCAATCCACCTACGCATCCCCTATCTATATTATGGATCCGTTAGGAGGCAGCTAACCCCGTACCAACTTGGATTATTTTTATAGACCAAAGTAATCAAAGTCAAGATGGATATGAACACGTTAATCATAAGTTTATGGCCACTAAATTGCGTATGATTATTCTCGACCAAAAAAAAAAAAAATTGCGTATGATTATGACTAATGGCCCATCAATGACCACTTAAACAGCTCTGAAATTTTTCACGCCCGCCCTTGCCTGGTTGATGAATTGCATACACGCGGTTCGATGCATAATCATAGATTAAGTGTCCCCAATTAACCCGATCCAATTTAAAAAGAGAGCCAATGGGATTGTCGCCCACCAATTTTTTTTTTGAAGAAAATAATAAGATATTTTAACAAAATTGATGCACAATAGTTTCGGCTCACCTATTAGATTTTATGACACCATGCCAATTATTCTAAAAGTTTAAACTGTTGTTAAATAAATGCGTGGTCTATTATTTAAATATTCTAATAATCCCCCGCGTGTTTGGTTTGGTCTTTTGTTTTTTAGTACTGAGTGTGAAAAGTTAACTGGGAAGACAAATGGAGCCTAGAAATATTCAAATTTAGAACCTTCAGTTATATATTATGTGAGATTTTGTGAGATCACTGATAAATGTTTTAAATGATTAAATTGTTAGATGAATGCGTGATTTATTATTTAAATATTCTAACACCACAGTAAAAATTAAAAAATAATAATAATAACAATGAGATGGTAGATTAGTCAAATGGGTTTATTTTTCTTTATTATTTTTTTTTTGGACAGAAAGAGATACATTAAGAGGAAAAGAAACTACAACCCGTTGCTAAAGCGCCTGAAAGCAAAAATGGGTTTATTTAAACATGGCACTTTACGAAGGCCAGGTTCAATGTTATTCCTCATTTTTCAAACTTTAGTATTTGGAGGACCCTTCATTAAATCAAATTTGGACACATAGATAAGACAGATGTTGGATTCCTTGAATCTGATGGTACGCCTGCATAAACAAATGCAGCCTGCTCATAATCTTATGGATTTTTAAATTCTAAGTTGAAGGATTTCTTTGTTCATTCCCATGGAATATTAATTGCTTCCACGTTTATTTTATGGATTACATGTATCCATGTCGAGATACAACGAATGATGGTGTAAGTCGGTAGTATGGCTTGTCGTTATTTCAGTTAGAGACGGTCAAATAACAATCCGACCATAAAAGCTTAATAAAATTGCACTTCACAATCTGTTCAAAGAAGTGAAAATTGATTTACATCCAAAGATATTTTAGTCAATACATTATATATAAATACATTCATTCCTAAAGTCAACTAATAGATTGGGGTCATTAGTGTCGGTCACCCCTGGCTGCTTGGGAGGATTGTCCAAAAAATCTTACACCTATTGTATGACGGCCAATTTAGTCATGAATTTTTCCAATTTTGCCAATTTATGGCATATACTTGATAATAGGCAGCATATTTATTGAGTGAAGTTTGAGGAAAATTTCTCAAAATTTTATTTTTTTCTTAGCGCAACACGAATGTATGGGGAAGCAGATTTGTTAGAGGAAAATTATAAAGCAAACTATAACTTCTAAGATCTAAATGTTTGGGCGGAAACTTAACAAAGAAAACAATACATTTCGACAGATAGTTTCCTTTTTAATTTCAAAAAGATCTTCTTGACAAAGTATTAGTCACTGGAAAAACGCAAACGAATATGGAAAAACCACACCGCAAACTAAAAAGGATAATGCTAGGCATGAATTGAAATTTACAGACACTATTCCTACTTTACGTTATATCTCAAGTAATGAGTGAGCATATACCCGGGCAGAGCATCTTTGATATTTAAGTTGAATATTACGTATCACATAATTAATCAAATTTATGAACTATTCTTAGTCTTTGTACATTATTGAGTAAAAGAAATGAAGTGGCAACTTTTTCCGGGCCAATTATCAAGTAATCAAAGACATCGTACACTTCCAATAAAGTGACTGGTCTTGCATCGTATATGATCAATGCTCTAAAAGTCAAATTATTCTCAGTTGGATCTTGTTAACAAGCGAACTAAGGACACATCCCTTTAAACTTCTAAAATTCATAAAAAAATCCATATCAACAAATTTTAAATATAAAAAATGAATATATTTCGAAAAATAACGCCCTCCAAATAAAAAATGTTCGTATTTCTAAAGCACAATTAATAACCATTAACAAATGTTTCATTTTTATTAAGCATTCCTAAGTTGTTGATACGAATTTTTCTTTTAAGCATATTATCGTAGGCAGTTTTTTTTGTCTTAGGCATTAGTTTTTTTTTTTTGGGTCGGTTATCTTAGGCATTAGTTAAGGAAGATGATTATGAGGTCTAGCTTTAATGACAGATTAATCAAACTACGGCGGGAGTTAGATTTAAGATTCGGAAGTTGAAATCGACCCCAAAGCAGTTTTCGTCGTTTTGGTGCAGCCAGAGAAGCGTACGGTGCAGATGAACGGGTCAACTCGGACGACTTTTTTAGAGAATGCGATGGAGTGGTCAAATCCTGTCGTTGCCCAAACACAGACGAAAAGCTCTTTCCTACGAACGTTCGACGCACTAAACAAATGAGCATTATACTGGGCGAAGAGAGGGAATCCACAAAAAGAAAAAACGAAATTGACGTGAAAGATTGACCAAAATTAATTGATTAGGTGAAGTTTTATCAGCTACTCCGGTGTGATTTGTATATCTAAATATGGTTAAATTCAGGAGAAAATTAGAAAAATGATGATTCCATTTTACTTTCCCTGGTTCTAGGGGGGCTGCTTCGATGCCTAATTAGTCTTGTAGTGACCGAGAGTGTTTGACTAAGGGCTTTTCTTTGGTATGCAATCTTTTGGTGACCTCTGTTGATAGGGATGGTAACTTTGTGATGACCGAAATCATCACAACGACTATTGTTTTGGTAACTTTGACGTCAAATCTACTGTATCAATGAATTGATCGTGTTTTCTCTTCTTTTTCATTTGGTTAACGATACCCGTTGTCCTAGATTATTAAAGAAAAATTTAATAGTCTCACAGTCTTTATATAAGTTTTTTGCATCGTTTTCATTAGCTCATTTAAATATTTAAATTGTGTTTACCACTGTTTAGACTTTTTTCAAATAACACAGATGGTTATGAGTTTTATATTTTGTCAAAATAAGATGTCTTACATTTCGATCACTTTGTCCTTATATTCACTATATTAATTATCATATGATTGGACTTTCAGATTCAACAAATTTCAAATATTTGTGTTGCCGTGATATGGTTTAAATTTTTTGTGGTATTAATCAGTATTATCTTGATTAATTAGAAAGATGAAATGTCCGTTTGGCTCCCATAATATAAAGACACTGATGACCCTTCTCCGTTTGAAGATTAACCTTTCCCCCCTCCCTTTTTTTGTCCTTTTCTGTCTTTTTGGTCAATCTGAAAGGGGGAACAGACAGCCCTGCCCCCGTTAACGAGTCCAGATTCGTCCGACCAAAGAAAGAAAGAAAGAAAGAAAGAAAGAAAAGAAAGTTAAAAAGAGAAACGTAAACGCAAAGCCGGTGGGGGAAAATGACATTTCGAGAAGCATCGGGGACGTCGATGGACGAGCGGAAGCAACCTTTTCGGTTGCCTTATCGTGGACGCCGCGAGGTCGAGAGAAGGGGGGGTTCATACAATGAATTTGGGAATTAGGGATGGGGGCCTACCCCGCTTTCCCTTTGCATGCCCTGTTCCCATGCAGGGTCCATTGCACATTCATTCAAAGTCGTTCGTCTAATAGCCTGAAAAAAGCTAGAACGAAGGCTCCTTAGGTCGTCTCGCCGAAAGAAAGAAAAAGCAGGGTTAGGATCAATGAATTCTTCTTTGACGTGCGAGGCGGCTGGAAAACGACGCCTGAAACTTGACGCATGGAGGGGCTGGCTTGCACACGCGAAAGGAACCTGAAAGGGACCCCGATTCCGATACCATGTTAGGTTGGATTGGGCTTCTTGTCAATGAACAGCCTTCAGCGGCTTCGTTTCTGGTCGTTTTTTTTCCGCTTCTCGTCGGTGAATGATGATTATCGCCTTAATCAACGAACTGATTGATTGACCGAGATGCGATGCTCACTGATGGGTTGCACAAAGATCTCCGAGGCCTTTGTGCATGAACCGGCAGCAGGTGGGGGAGACATGCCTGAATTCAAACCAGACTCTTCTTCCTTTGTTTGAGTGGCTCCCACACTCGCGATAGCCATAAACCCTTCACATAAGAGATGTTGGATACTAGGATACTCTAATGAATAGTATGAAATTGAGATTTTTGATGGTGTTGGATTGAGATATGTTCAATCCCCGTCAATCGGTATTTTTTCTGAATACTTTCATCGCATGCATTCATCTGAATCCAATGTAATTGATTCTATACCCTGAAAAAAAAAAAAGAAAAAGTTGATTCTACTTTCATGAAAATAATTGTTAGAGTTAGTGTGAATCAAATATTTATATATATCATACCACCCGCCGTTGTGGCTCTGCTGAGTAGGCTTTAGACTTCCTTTCGCTAAGAAATCTGGAGTTTGAAAACCCCAGAGAGGCTGGCATGAGACATTGACAACTTACCTGGTGGCACTTGTGTGGTGGCTAGTACGTGTTGCCCCCAGTGGTTTACCTCCGGCTGCTAGCCGTACGGGATTCTCTGTGTCATAAAAAAAAATATATATATATATATATATATATATATATCATATCTCTTTATAAAAATTCTTGAAAGGCCCCTTTACATCATTCGATTTTCTTACTAGAGACCAAATCGTACTTCAAAAGTAATGAAATCTATAACTCGTTAAATCATAATTATTTCTTGATCTCAAACACTTCCTTTATTTTTTGCAAAAACTTAAGCTCATTTTCCTGAATAGACCAAATACTCAAAAACTTAGTGTCTTCCAAAATTAATGAAGTATTATCTCTTTCCAAATGGAAAGCACGTCTACTTTTGATCGTGCGCAATATATGGCGACCATTTTTATCACATTTATTGATAATAAAAAAGAATACATAATACTTATCACCGGCAGTATATCCACTTTCAATTTGTATTTAGATAGATAACATATAAAATTTCTGCATATAATCGTTTTTTCATCTCCAAGGGGCACATGTCGAAGAACAAAATGAACTTATCCAAAACAATAATACCCCATAATTTAGTTTGACCTTCCCATTCAAGTTATGAGTATTCAACAAAAGGAATCACACCAATTTGACAATACATACATACATACATACATACATACATATATATATATATATATATATATATATATATATATGAATGAAATTGAAAAAGGGAAAAGGAGCAAAATAACCTGCAAATTGGTACCTTTTCCCAAATTATCAGAGCCTATTTGTGAGGAAATTAAAGTTCTTCCGACAATATGTGGCTAATAAAAAAAAAAAGAAAAGAAGAAAGATCAACATCGTATTTTTCTTACCACCCGCCTGGGTGGCGCTGCTGGCGGTGAACTTCTTCTCCTAAAGCAAGGGGAGGAGTTCGATTTCCGGGCATCGCATTCTGGGTGACTTACTCGGTGGCATGAATGTGGTGGCTAGCACGTGTCACCCCCAATCGGCTACCAGCCGTGCGAGTTCCCTAGGTCACAAAAAAAAAAGATGGGTATTTTTCTTGGTTTTTATCCGTCTCCGTACACATCTAAATTTCCTCAAATTGACCCCGATGGGACCCTCGAGCCCATCCCCAAGAATGTACACAAACATTTAATATGATGTTTGGTGGCGGTGGTGGTGTCTAGTCATATTCTGTTACTCTTTAGGTTCAGATGGAACTGCAACTAACACGCCACAATTCTAACTGCTCAACTTGCTCGGATACTCCTATGAGGGGTTTGTTTGGTTTGGTGTTGGCTGCTGGGGGAAGTCTCCAAAAAAATGCAAAGGCTTTTGGGTCAATGGGATTTTTCAAATGCAAGTAGTATTCGTTAAAGTGTATTTTAAACACACATTGGAATAAACTTTGCACTAAATGTTGCTCGGTGGAAGCAATACTTTATAAAGCGCCTGATTTGCAAAAGAAATAACTTAAGAAATGCTTAGAATCATTGACATTTTGCTGCTTGGATAGCATGACAGAAGATTGGATCATACTTAAGCCACGTCAAGATAAATTTGTAGGACCTAGATGCCCAGATTTTTCTAATGTCTTGACCATTTCAAGAAGTTGAATTAAGTTAACCAAATCATGGTCGATTCACGAGCCTTCAAATGTCAAAGATGGAAGGTCAAAAGAGCTGACGTCCGTTGTTTTTTTTTTTTTTTTTTTTTTTTGGGGGGGAAGATAAGGGTTGGATTGAAGTTCATGCATTTGCGATTATTTGATGCATCACGAAAAGCAAAATGCATGATATGCAATGAATGATAGGCAAAGTCATGAATTATTAATGCGGATGATGTCTTTCACCGACGATATATCCAATAAAATTGTAGCTCTTAATTTAAATTTTTCTTATCATCTTTGAAATGTCAATGCACGTGTAATGCCTGGTATGAAAGGATGTGATCGGTGATCACGCTTGATCGAAGGGGCTAATTTCTTCCAATCCCCATCTCCATTAAAAAAAAAAAAAAAAAAAAAAGATCAATGAGTCTGCATCGTGATTATCAACTTGCACCTCAAATCGTGGGTTACATTCAGTCCGCTCTAATTGTCAAACAACACAGCCAATGCTGTCCATTTTATTACAAAAGTAAAACTAGTCCACTCCAATTTGTCCTTAGAACACGCAATTCTAGATGTTTTATAGCCCCAACGTGGCAACTATGCGATAATAATGTAGGACGGTGTAGGCTGTACAAAGATATAGGACCGTGTGGTTATCATCTGTGGGTTTTTTGCCCACTGATATGAGAAGATTCTTCCGCTGAAGTTTTGTCAAGTTGTTGGACATATTGAAGTTCATAATAATTTATGCTCCCCTCAAACTGATAAATCGACGGATCTAATTTTCACGAACAGCATAGTACTTCATTCGATTCAATTGAAGTTGTAATCAAACATTTATGAATTTCGAAATCAAACTAGTCTTGCCTTATAATTAGAGCACGTCGTTAATGGACTTCTAAGCTCTAGGCTATATATGCTTGTAATCTTGGCAAGAGGTTGTTATTCAAGTGCTATCTTCTTTGAATTGGAACAACGGGGATTTGAATTGTGGATTTCATGATGGAGCGTGAAAAGAAATTCTTTTAGGAGTTATTAGGTCATTGTTATTCTGATGAAATTGTTCGCATCCATTATCATCCTTATTCTAAGGCCTTCTTGTCTCTAGATGTTATCTCGAGTTCAATGTTTCTTAAGTATAGTCAAGATTGTACGTAATTGTGTCATGAAGTTTCATGATTTGCATATTGATAATACACGTTTTAAACCTACTACTCTTAAAACACAATGGGATAACTATTCCTCCTGTAACTATGAGAAGTTGTCAAATACCTTATAGAATTGTAATATCCTGTTTTTTCAAAGCTGCAATTATTGCTATAACGTTTTGACAAACAAGCTCTTATCTGCATTATTAAGTATCTTCACTCGTCTGTGATTGAGGACCACATAACTTGCCATAACTTTTCGGCTTCATGTCAAAATTAAGGTTTGACCAAAAAAATTTGAAAATTTGGAAAAAATTGTCGAAAAAGGTACAGGTGCCGATTTGGTTATTAAACTTTCCAATTTGGATAATATAGTCCATTAGACAAATGTTGTTTAGAAGTCGCTAATATGGCATCTAGTCAGTGTCGATCATCCTCATGATATGCTGACGATCTAACTTGTACAACTTCACTAGATAATAATGTTGTTTTGATATATATATATATATATATATATATATATATATATGTATATATATTAATTATATATTAATTCTTTTCTTTTCTGTTTCCTTAGGGCCTTGATGATGGCCAGCAACAGGTGAGGATCCGCAAGCCTTGCTTGCCAAATGGGCGGGGGGGTCTTGAAGCTCTTCCTAGCAACTAAGCAACGGACTACAAGGGCTTCTAGATCCTCATGCAGGTCATGAGGTTCCAGCTGGGCTACGCGAAGGTGCTGAGGAGGCTGAAAGAGAGCCGGTCACACTTTGATGACCTCTTCACCGGCAACTATCCGTTCCTTTGGGTGAATCCAATGTCAGTGAAGAACTTGATTTAGAAAGATGTGAAACTAAGAGTATTAATTGGAAATTTACCAAAAATAAGAAGACTTGTGACTGAATCTAAAGCTCTGTGTATTTAAGACGATTTAGAATCAAATTTGTCAATGGATGAATAAAAGTTAAACTAACCTAAAGGGATGGTCATGTTGATAGATGAATGGAGTTTCACGTCTTTGGAAGCATGATGTTTCAATCTATTGCCGAGTTTTTTGAACATTTATAAAAATAAATGTTCAAACATCTAGATAGAGAATAGGATTTGTGCACTATTCAATCAATCAACTACAACTTTCAATTGGAGAAGCCTCGAAGTCTATCAATTTCATGTATTTCAGGACCATTCTCTATGTCTGGGCTATTTTAGTAAAATGCTTTCGGTTCATTTGCTTTTTGATCAAGTTAACTTTGAATATTAATTTCTATTAAAGGTCAATTACGAGCCGGTCAAATGAAAGGAAGCAATCCATCCATGCATCCACTATCTATATTATATGGATCCGTTAGGAGGAAGCTAACCCCTAAATGACATACCGACTTGGATCATTTTATAGACCAAAGTCATCAAAGTCTAGATGGATATATGAACACGTTAATAAGAAGTTTATAGCCACTAAATTGCTTATGATAATGGCTAGTGGCTCATCAATGACCACTCATACAGCTCTGAAATTTTCCACACCCGCTTTTGCCTGGTCGGCGAATTGCACACACACGGTTCAATGCACAATCCTCGATTCAGAGTCCCCAATCAACTCGATCCAATTTAAAAAGAGAGCTAATGGATTTGTCACCCTCCAATTTTTATTTTTTTTTAAAGAAAATAATAAGATGTTTTAACAAAATTGGTGCACGACAGTTTCAGCCCACCAAAATAATAATAATAACAACAACAACAACAATGAGATGGTAGATTAGTCAAATGGGTTTTTTTAAACATGGTACTTTACGAAAGCCACGTTAGTCACCCTGTTTTTTCAAACTTTAGTATTTGGAGGACCCCTTATTAAATCAAATTTGGACTAATAGATAAGATGGATGTTGGATTCCTTGAACCTAGGGAACGCCTGCAAGAACAAATGCAGCCTGCCCACAATCTTATAGACATTTAAATACTAAGTTGAATGATGTCTAGATGTTCATTCCCATGGAATATTCGTTGCATCGACATTTGTTTTATGGGTTGCATGTGTTCATGTCGAGATACAACAA
The DNA here is from genome assembly GCA_014182555.1 of Eucalyptus erythrocorys. Classification (NCBI taxonomy): domain Eukaryota; kingdom Viridiplantae; phylum Streptophyta; class Magnoliopsida; order Myrtales; family Myrtaceae; genus Eucalyptus; species Eucalyptus erythrocorys. The sequence continues at coordinate 15,833,152 of CM024599.1, read as the reverse complement.
ATGATGATGTGAGTCAGTAGGAAGGCTTGTCGTTATTTCGGTTAGAGATGGTTGAATATCAACCGGAACCACATAAGCTTTACTTATGACGGCCTTCACAATTTGTTTAAAGAAGTGAAAATTAAAATCACATCTAAAGATATTTTAGTTAATGCAATGGTATAAATATATCATATTTAGATACATTCATTAATAAGGTCAACTGATAGATTGGGTCATTGGCGTTGGTCATCCTTGCTCGCTTGGGAGAATTTTCCAAAAAGTTTTAGACTTATTATATAATAGTCAATTCAATCGTAAATTTTTCAATTTTTTTAATTTATTTGTAAATCTTTCGATGATTTTAAAATATAGTCTATTTAGCCAATTCAAGCCTAAAATTGCTAACGTCGCGATCTAATCAGCACTGGCTATATTATTAGTGTGAATGATTTTTTGCAATTTTTTTATTTTTATATTTTCTAAAATTTTCCTTTGTTTTTTTTTTTCCTTTTCTTTTCTTTTTTTCCTCTTTCATTTTTTTTCCCATTCTATTGTTCCTCTTCTTCCTTCGCTAGTTGTTGGCCATAAGTGAGGATCGTCCTTGCTAGCTACACCTCAGCCATCTCGCCAGCCACACCTCATCCATGTCTGGCGAGGGTGACCTTTGTTGCCCTTGTCTAGATTTGGGAAAGCGCTGCCCTCCCTAACTCGCCTGTCGATGCTATGGCTAGGCAGCTATGATCATTTTGTTCTAGCATGGAACTTGATAATACACATCTATTTATTGAGGGAAGTTTTAGGAAATTTTCTCAAAATTTTATTATTTTCTTAGCGGAGCACGAATATATGGTGAAGCAGACTTGTTAGAGGAAAATTATCAAGCAAACTATAACTCTTAAGATCTAAATGTTGGGGCGGAAACTTAACAAAGTTAGAAAAAAAATACATTTCCACAATAGTTCCCTTTTTAATTGATAAATATCTTCTTTAAGTTGAATATTCCATGTCACGTAAATTATCAGATTTGTAAACTATTCTTAGTCTATAAAAAGTAATTAAGCAAAGGAAATGAAGTGGTAACTTTTTCTGGACTAACTATCAAGTAACCAAAGAAATCGTGCTCTTCTAATAAAGTGACTAGTCTAATACTGTTTATGATCAATGCTTTGAAAGTTGAATTATTCTAAGTTGGATTCTTTTTATCAAGTGCCCTAAAGATACATCATTTGAAACTTAAAAACTATCTATCGACAAAATTTTAAACACGCGTGTCAAATGAACAAGTGTTCATATTTTTTGAAGCACAATTAATGACCCTTATCTCATTTTATTTCTTTTGGTAAAGAGAGCTAAAAGCACCCTTATCTCATTTTTATCAAGCGTATTCAAAAGAAAGTTGTTAATCTGAATTTTTCTTTTAAGCTTATGATCTTTGGCATTAATTTTTTTTTGTCTTAGGCATTAGTTAATGAACATCATTACGAGGTTTAACTTTAATGACAGATTCATCAAACTACAGGTGGAGTTAGATTTAAGATTTGGAAGTTGAAGTCAACCCCGAAGCAGTTTTCGTCGTTTGGGTGCAGCCAGAGAAGCGTACGGTGCAGATGAACTGATCAACTTGGACGACTTTTTGAGTGAATGCGATGGAGTAGTCCAATCCTGTCCTCTTCCAAACACAGACAAAGAGCTGTTTACTGCGAACGTTCGATGCACTGAATACGACGGGAGCATTATATTGGGGCAAAGAGAGGAAATCCACAAAAAGAAAAAAAAAATGAATTAGACGTGAAAAATTGACCAAAATTAATTGATTAGATGAAGTTTTATTAGTTACTCCGGTATGATTTGCATATCTAAATATGGATTTAAATTCATGAGAAAATCAGAAAATGGCGATTTCAATTTACTTTGCCTGATTCTAGGGGGGTTACTTTGACGCCTAATGAATCTTGTATTAATCGAGAGTATTTGATTAAGGGTTTTTATTTGGTACGCAATCTTTTGGGGATCTTGTCACTGTTAATGGGGATGGCAACTTTGTGATATGACCTAAATCTTCACAAAGACTATTATTTTGGTGACTTTGGCATCAAATCTATTGTCTTAGTGAATTAATCATGTTTTCTCTTCTTTTTCATTTGATTAACGATACTTGTTGCCCTAGATTGTCAAAGAAAAGTTCACAATAGTGAGCATATAATTCAAGAGGATATGTATCAGTCTCATGTTTTTTATGTAAGTTTTTTGCATCGCTTTCATTAGCTCATTTAAAAATTTAAATTGTGTTTACCTACGACTTTTTTCAAATAAGATGGATGGTTTATGAGTTTTACATTATATCAAAATAGGTCTTACATTTCAATCTCTTTATCCTTATATTCGCTATTTTAATTATTATATGATTGGACTTTAAGCTTCAACACAAGACCCTATCCCATTTCCATCCTATAAAGGAGAGTTGTGTCGTAGAAATTATCTCAAATAATTGAAAATTTTTAAATATATTGACAATGATCCTGTAATACTTCATGCTAGCAATTGTTATTAGTAGTAAAACAACATTTTTGTTTATCAATGATAGATGACATTAATAGATAAAAAAAAAACATGCACCTTTAAAATTAGAAAATGACTTTGATTTAAGGGAGAACTATAATAGAGAGAGAGAGAGAGAGAGAGAGAGAGAGAGCTATTTGTTATAAGGATAAATATCACAAAAAAATTTAAACTATATCTACTATAGCACAAATATCCAAAAAAAATTATATCAATAAATTATCCATCGTAATAAAAATACCTTCAATTTTTTTTACGTCGCGAAAAAACTCAAGCTTATATATGTATGTCATGACATATACACTCTCTATTTTAATCACATCCACAATATATTTATCACATGTGTCATAATAGACAAATTTAGGATTTTTAGTGATACATAAAAAAAAAAATCGGGATATTTGTATTGTAGTGATATTAATTATTTTATTTTGGTTGATTAAAAATGTGAAATGTCCGCTTTACTCCCTCGAGGTAAAGGACACGAAAGACCCTCCTCCGTTTGAAGATTATCCTCTCCCTCCCCTTTTCATTTTTCTTTTGTCCTTTTCTGTCTATTGGTCGATCTTAAAGGCCAAAAGTCAGCTCTGCGCCCCATTAACCAATCCGGAATCGTCCGACCAAAAAAAGGAAGAAAGGAAGAACCCCAGAAAAAAAAAAAAAAAATAAAGCAGCAGACGTAAAGCGGGCGGCGGGGAAATGATATTTCGAGAAGCATCGGGGAGACGTCGATGCACGAACAGCGGGGCCCCACCACGCGTGCGTATGCACCTTTTGGGTTCCCTTGCTGTGGACGCCACGCCAGGTTCATACGATGAATTTGGAAAATCATGGGGTGGGGCCCCACCCCCACCTTTTGTCCCTTTCCCGCCCCCGTTCCCATGCAAGGTCCATTGCACATTCGTTCAAAGCCGTTCATATTACAGCCTTGCAAAAGGTTGGAACGAGACTGCTCATTGGGTCGTCTCGGAAAAAGACAGTAAAAAAAGGAAAGAAAACGGGGTTAGGATCAATGAATGAATTCTTTCCTTGACGTGCAAGTGGGATGATTGAAAACGAAGCCTGCAACTCGACGAACGGAGGGGCTCGCACGCGCGGAGGAAACTGGGACGGAAGGAACCGGATTCCAATACCCGTGTCGGGAATTAGAGGCTTCTTTCCATTGGATCGGGCTTTTGCGACGAATGAAGGGACTTGGCATAGGCGAAAGGAACTGAAACGGAACCGGATTCCGATACCATGTTGGGAATTAGAGGCTTTTTCCTTACTTTGGATTGGGATTTTGTCGACACGGCCTCTGACAGCTTTAGCGCCTCTCCGTTGGCTGGCTAGCTTGTAGCCTTGCTTCGCTTCTCGTCGGTGAATCATGATCATTGTCTTAATCGATGGAGCGATTGATCGATCGAGATGCAATGCTCGTTGATCAGCCGTGCAAAGATCTCCAAGTCATTCGTTCCCGAACCCAATAGCGGACAAAGGGAGATGTTTTTGAATTCAGACCGTACTCCTCTTTTTTTGTTTAAGCTGCTCTATTACGCGCGGTATACATAAACCCTTCAAACCAGAGATCTGGACACTCCGATTAGTATGAAATTAGCGTTTTTGATGGTGTTGGGTTGAGATATTTTCTCTTTATTTTTCATCGCATGCATTCATTTGAATCCAACATAGTTGTTTCTACACCCAGAAAGAAAAAATAGTCGATTCTACTTTTGTGAAAATAAATCTAAGGGTCGTTGGAAATCAAATATATATATATATATATATATATATATATCATATCTCTTTATAAAAAAAAAATTCATGACAAGCCCCTATATATCATCCAATTTTCTTACCAAAGACAAAATTATACTTCAAAAGTAAATAAATTCTTTAACTCATTAAATCACCATTATTTTTTAATCTTTTCTTTATTTTTCTTTGCCAAATATTAAGCTCATTTTCCTAAATAGACCAAATACTCAAAAACTTATAGTGCATTTTGTTCCACTTTAGAAATGGGCTTTAAGTGCAATGAAAATGTTAAAAACTGCAATTTTTATAAAATGCAAATTGCATTTTTTTTTTGGTCAGTCCTACTCTATAGTTATTCTACACTCACTCTCAGACTTTTGCCCTGCCTCTTGCAGGGCGTGGGCGTCGAAACCCACTCCTGAAACTTGCGCGTCCCCACCCCATCCCTCCCCGAGAAGGTGGGGGTTTGAACCCCTCACCTCCCCCTTCCATGTTGGAAGGGTGGCCACTGGAGCGAATCCCAGTGGTTAAGGGCTTGGTAAAGAAACTTTGAATGTAATAATGTTTGGTAAATTTTTTTTTTTGGGCAAAGGGCTTGGTAGTAATTTCTTTTTTCTTTTTTTAATTAAAAAGAAATCAAGCCCTTCATTGGCAAAGAGTTTGTTGCTACAACGAGCCAAATCTAGTGTTGGCGGTCAAAAACTGAGGTTGCATGACCTCAAGCAACTCCCAGCAAAGGTCGCAAGACCTTAGGTGGCCATTTCCTGGGTTGCAAGACCCTAGGTGACGGTTGCTTGGGTTGCATGACCTAGACATCCCTCACTATGGTCTTGCAATATTGCTAACCCTTTGTTGGTTAGATCTCACCTCGTCAGCCCTTGATAGTCACCCTCACAAAGACAATGAACTACGAGGGGCAAAATCGAAAAATTGAAGAATTGATGATGGTAGTTTTGAAAAAAAAAAAAATTATTCAACCATAGTTTTGATATTCCGCAAATACTATTTCAAAAAGCTAGTCATCACTTGCCTTAGGTTTTTAGCATTCCCAAGTCTAACATTTGACCAAAAGTTACTTCGAAAGACTTGTCAAACAACCCAGCATTTCTCAAAGGTTTTTGAAGGCGGAAAGCTCATTGAGAAAATTGAATGAAATGGACCGTTAGTGTCTTCCAAAGTTAATGAATTATTATCTCTTTTCAAATGAGAAACGTGTCCACTTTTAATCGTGCACAATATACGGTGACCATTTTAATCACATTTACAGAAAATGAAAAAGAATTCATAATACTACTGGTGACATATTCACACTCGATTTGTATTTAGATAAGATAATATATAAGATATTTGCAAATCAGATAGGCATTCGTGGGACGCAGTCGCAGGTTCATCTCCAAGAGGACACATGTCAAAGAACAAAATGAGCTAATCGAAAACAATAATACCCCATAATTTAGTTTGACCTCCCTATTCATGTTGTGAGGATTCGACAAAAGGAATCACCTCAATTTCACCCACAAATACGCACATATATACATATATTCCAACCTTTTTTGTTTTTTCGGTCGGAACATATATTCCAACCCAAAAAAGGGAAAAAAGAGCAAAAAGACATGCAAATCAGCACCTTTTCCCCAAATTATCAATAACAAGTCGTAAGGAAATTAAAGTACTACCGATAATGTGGCTAATAGAAAAAATAGAAAAGAAAGATCAACCACATCTTTTTCTTGATTTGTATTTGTCTCCGTACACATCTAAATTTTCTCGAAGTGACCCCCATGGGACCCTCGAGCCCATTCCACGAATATACTCAAAACATTTGAAATGATTTTTTTTTGGGGGTGTGGAAGTCGTATTCTATTTTTCTTCAGGCAGCAACTAAACACACCACAACAACATGAGCGGGACTATCTTTTGCAGTTCAACTACTCAACTTGCTCCGATTCTCCTGCAAAACGTGGGTTTGGTTTGGCACCACGAGAGCGTCCTTATAAAAATGCAAAGGCTTTAAGGGATTTTTCAAAATATAATTAATGTTCAATAAAATGTATTTTAAAAATAAATTAAGAGGCAACTTTGACTCAAAAACCGTGTGATGAAAACTGCACCTTGTGAAGTAGCTAATCTTAAAAGAAACAATTTAAGAATTTTGCCTTGAATTATAGTCATTTTGCTGCTCGGGCAGCATGATGGAAGATGGGATCCATACCTAGCCACACCGAGATAAATTTGTTGAACCAAGATGCCAAGATTTTTCCAATGCCTTGATCTTAAGAAGTCAATTAAACTTTAACCCATCTTGGTGCATTCACGAGTGTTTAAATGTCAAAGATGGAGGGTCAAAAGAGCCAATATTGTAGGGGGAAAAGAGAAAGGTCATGAATTGAAAGTACATGCATTGGCAATTCTTGATACGTCACGAAAGAAAAATGTATGATTATGCGTCATGACAGGTTGATGATGTTTTACATCATCACTACATCCAATTAAATTGTAGCCCTTCATATAAATTTTTGCTTGCCAACTTGGGAATGTCAGTGCATGTGCACCGCCTGGTCTAAAAGCTTGTGATCGGTGATCCCTCTCAGTCAAAGTGGCTAAGTTTTTCCAATCCCCTAAAAAAACAAATGCGTGAGCATCATGATGATCAACTCGGCACCTCAAATCACGGGTTACATTCAGTCCCCCCTAATCCTCATACAACAAAGGAAAAAGCTGTCCATCTATTTCAAAAGTAAAACCAGTCCACTGAACTTTGTCCTTAGAGCACGCAATTCTAGATGTTCTATTGGCGACTATGGGATAATGATATAGGACTGCGTAGTTATTATTATTATTTTTTATTTTTTTTTAATTGAAGGAAAATATTGTATTCATCAAAACGGAAGCTTACAACTTGATGCTAAGGCGTCCACATAAACAAAAGATATAGGACTGTATGGTTATCATTTGTGGGTTTTTGGCCCACTGGTATAGGAAGATTCTCTTGCCATAGTATTATCAAGTTGTTGGACAAATTGAAGATCATAATAATTTATGCTTGTCTCCAAACAATGGATGAATTGATCTAATTTCCATGAAGAATGTACTACTTCGTTGGATTTGATTTAAAGTTAGCCCCGCAGCACGTGTCTAATCGGCTCGTAAGTTCTATGTTATATATAGACACACACATCATTCTAAGTAAAGATCTGAGGAGTTTTAACTTATTCCATCGTCCGCATGTAATCTTGGCAAGAGGTTGTATCCAAGTGCTGTCTTCTTCGAAATGGGGAGAGCAAGGATTGTATTGTGGATTTAAGATGAAACATGCGAAGAAATTCTTTTAGGAGCTATTAGGTCATCGTTATACGTGACCAAACTTTCGCATGCAATTCTCGTCCTTAGTCTAAGGCCTTGTTGTCTCTAGATATTATTCCGGATTCAGTGCTCTCTAAGTATAGCCAAGACCGTACGTAACTGTACCATGAAGCGTAATGATTTGCATATTTGATAATACATGCTTTAAACCTACTGTATCTAAAAACACGATCAGATAACTATTCCTCTTGCAACTATGAGAGGTTGTCAAAAACTTTTAGAATTGTAATGTCCTATTTTTTCAGTGCTATAATTATTGCTAAATTGTTTTGACAATTAAGCTCTTGGTCTGCATTATTGAGTGTCTTCACTTGTGATCGAGGACCACGTAATTTGCCAAAACTTTTTGGTTTCATGTCAAAATTAAGGTATGACAAAATGAAAATCGAAAATTTGGAAAAAAATTGTTTGAAAAGTCTTAAATTTATTATATGGTCATTAATTCAATTTTAAACTTTCCAATTTGGTCGATGTAGTCCTAAAATTTTTTATTATTTTTCAATGTAGTTCATTAGATTAATTTTGATTGGAAATCGTTGAAATGACGTCTAGTCAATGCCGATCATCCTCATGGCACAACCGGTGATCTGACACGTATAAATTCATTACAAAACATCGTCATTTTGAGAATTTTTATAACTTCTTTTATTTCCTCATTATCATCCTCCTAGAGAGTGTTGGTGAGGTCGTTTGGGCTTTGCAATGGCCAACGACAGGTGAGGACCTTTAAGCCCTTGTTGTCAAAGAGCAAGGGCTTTCAAATCCTTGCCTAGATGGCGAGGTCCAAGTTGTGATAGGCGAAGGTGCTGAGGTAGTTGAAGGAGAGCCAGTCACACTTTGGCAACCTCTTCGGCAGCAACTGCTTGTTCCTTTGGGTGAATCCACCGCCGGTGAAGAACTTGATTTAGAAAGATGCAAAACTAAGAGTATTAATTCGAATTTCACCAGAAATAAGACGACTTGTGATTGAATCTCTAGCTCTTTATATCTAAAGTGATCCATAATCAAATTCGTAAGGGTAAGCTAAAGGGACTAGTCATGCTGATGAATGAGTGGACTTTCATGTCTCTTGAAACATGATGATTCAAGTTATTGATGAGTTTTTTCGAACATTCACAAAAATAGATGTTTGAGTGTCTAGTTGGAGAATAGGATTTATACACCGTTCGACCAATCAATTACAACTTTCAATCAGAGAAAAGTCATGAGATCCATAATATCAAATCGGAAAGGCTTTTTCAAAGTTCCATATTATGTCTTCTGAGGATCTTCGAGGTCATTTTTGGCTCGAAATGAATCAATTTCATGCATTAGGACCATTTTCTCTGTTCGTGCTATTCTAGAAAAACGCTTTTGGCTCATTCACTAATTGTTGAGTTAACTTTGAATTTTAGTTTCTAATTCAGGTTGATTAGGAGCATTTCTATGAAGGGGAGCAATCCTTCCGTGCACCCATTATCTATATTATATGGATCCACTATGAGCCAACTAACCCCTGAAAGAAATTTCAACTTAAAATATTTTATACACCAAAGTCATCAAAGACTAGATGGATATGAACACGTTAATCAGAAGTTTATCACCACCAAATTGCATGAGATTTTGACCGACGGCTCGTCAATGACCACTTAGACAGCTCTGAAATTTCCACACCCGCTTTTTGCCTTGCCGGCTCAAAAGGAACCCGTCTCTGGACAAATACATAACGCGCGGTTCAATGCATAATCCTCGATTAACAGTATGGTCTGTCGCCATCACCATTTTGAAGAATATAATAAGATGTTGTAACAAAATTGGTACACGACCGTCTCAGCCCACCAAAAACAAAAATTAAAAATAATAATAATAATGGGGTGGTAGGTTGATCAAAGGGTTTTTTGTTTTGGTCAGTTGGTCAAAGGGGTTTGTAAAACGTGGTACATTGCGAAATCCAGGTTCAATGTTGCTCCTTTTATTAATTTTATTATTATTTGGACGAACCTTTATTAAATCAAATTTGGACATTGAGATAATATATAGGTTCGGTTCCTTGAATTTAGGTGGTTAGCCTGCAACACAAATTTTAGTGAAGCAAATTAGTTAGAGGAAAACCCAGTGGCCACCCTTCCAACATGGAAGGGAGAGGTAAGGGGTTCAAACCCCCACTTTCTCAGGGAGGGATGGGGTGGGGACGCACAAGTTTCAGGAGTGGGTTTCGACGCCCACGCCCTGCAAGAGGCAGTGCAAAAGTTTGAGAGTGAGTGTAGAATATGTATAGAGTAGGACTGACCAAAAAAAAAAAAAATTAGTTAGGGGAAAATTATCAAGCAAACTATAACTTCTAAGATCTAAATGTTTGGGAGGAAACTCGACAAAATTAGACAAGAGTACTTTCGACAAATAACTACCTTTTTAATTTAACAAAGATCTTCTTGACCAAGTATTTGTCGCTTGAATATGATCAACGAACTCTTTAAAAATGAAAAAGAAAAACGAAACTCCAAAATAAAAAAGGATGATGCTAGGCATGAATTGAAATTTATAAACAACATTCCTATATTATGTTATATCTCAAGTAATAAGTGAGCATTTACACAAGTAGATCAACTTTGATATTTAAATTGAGTCTAATATGTCACATAAATTATCAAACTTGTAAACTATTATTAGCATATGCAGCATTATTAAATAAAAGAAATGAAGTTACAACTTTTCTAGGGCAATCATTGAGTAGCCAAATAAAGCAATTGTACAATTCCGGTAAGGTGGCTGATCTTGTATTGGCTGATCTTGTATTATATAAGATCAACACTTTGATGGTTGAATTATTCTAAACTAGATCTTATTAACAAGTACCCCAGCGACATTAGTTAAAGTATTTAAAATTAACAAAAACCCATATCAACTAATTCTGAAAATTGAAGAGGTATATATTTTAAAAAGGCGACACTCTTTTGATAGAAATGTTTATATTTTCAAAGCACAATTGATGATCCTTAACAAATGTCTCCCCTTTTTTTTTTGGTTGAAAATGTCCCCCGTTTGCCAAGCGTTCTCAAGATGGTGGTTAATACGATTTTTCTTTTAAGCATTGCGATTTGGATTCATTTCATTTTTCTTATTTTCTTAGGCATTAGTCAATGAAGATGTTAATGGGGTTTTAACTTTAAAGACAAGATTCGTCAAACCACGGCTGGAGTCAGAATTGAGCTTCGGAGGTTGAAGTCGACACAAAAGCAGTTTTTGTCGTTTCGTGCAGGCAAGAGAAGCGTGCGGTGCAAATGAGCAGGTCAACTTGGACGACTTTTCGAGGGGGTACGATTGGAGTTGGTCAAATTTTGTTCTCCCCAAACACGGACAAGAGCTGTTTCCTGTGAATGTTCAATGCACTCTACACACCTTGAGCACAGACGTGAGAAATTGACCAAAACCAATTGATGAGACGGAAGTTTCCTCAGTTATTCCGACGTGATTTATTCATTTATTTCAAATATTGATTTTAATTCGGGAGAAATTAGGAATGACGGTAATTCCATGCAATGTAGAAGGAGTCTTTTCATCAACCCACAAGAGTTTAATCAAGGACTTTTATTTGGCACTCAATCTTTTGATTGGATGCTAGCCATGAGATGGGCTTGCATAAAATGAGCCAGTTACCGTAAGAATATGCAATACGATAAAAAAGACAACCATCCCATAACTTAACTTTGTATTATTCACACTGTCCTTTTGAATGGATAAACTGAAAATGCTCGAATTTGAGAGGGTCACTATTAGTTTTATGGTCTTTGCTTAGGTTTTTGCATTTTTTTTTCATTATGTTAATTTGAATACTTTAATTGCCCAACCGTTTAGACTTTTTTTATAAAATGAAAGGTCTGTGATTTTTTAGGATATATCAAAAGAGGAAGTCTAACATTTAGATCTCCCCGTTCCTTTTTATTTGCTTCATTCACTATAAGACGATCGGACATTAAACTTCAATACAAGACCATATCCTATTTCCAAACTATATGCGAGAGACGCATTCGAGAATTCGCATTATTTTTTATAATTTGATAGCAATCCTCTAATGCTCCAAGCTAGCAACTGTTATTAGTAAAACAATCCTTTTTCTTTTTAAATCAAGGATAGATAACTTTAGTAGATAAAAGGGAAAATGACACAAATACATTAAATTTTTGCACATGAAAATCACACCCTAGCACTACTACTCTTCCAATACCTGTCCACAAATTCAAACTTTATATGGCTAATTATTTCATGATGAAAATATAAATGTCCCGAATTCAATACTATCACAACTAGTGTGTCAATAATATTGTCCACACTTCTAGTTGATCAAAGAAAAACTCGAGATATTATAGACTTCCGGATAGTTAAGTCTTTCATCTGTGCCCTAAATTATGAAAATATGTCATTAGGCTGCAAATAAGTAAAGATAAATTTGTCTTCTTTGGCATCCAAATTGCAATTCAAATTTGTTAAGTGAAGGATTAAATTCATTGGGTTTCTTAGCTACAATGCCCGCTTTATCATGTATATCTAACATCATGCTGAAATACATTTCTCAGTGCAACATGTACCATGTTTAATGAACAAAACTTAGAAAAAGTAAAAAGAATGATATATACATGATTAGTGAGGACCCATTGATCGAATGATTTGTATATTCTAGTTGTCCACTAGATTTATGCAGCATATAAATAAGAAAAATTATCCAAAACAACAATACTCCATTCAGGTTGTGAGGATTCAATGAGAGGAATCACATCAATTTGACGAAAAAGAACAGGAAATTTCCAATCGAAAAGGGCAAAAGAGCAAAGAGACCTGCAAATGTGTAGCTTCTTTTCCAAATTATCAAATGCCAAGTTGTGAGGAAATTAAAGCACTACCGACGATGTGGCCAATAGGAAAAAAAAACAGAGAAAAGAAAAGATCAACAACATATTTTTCTTGATTTTTATTTGCCCCCCCCCCCCATAGACATCTAAATTTTCTCAAATTAACCCCTATGGGACCCTCAGGCCCATCCCATGAATATTCACAAACATCAAGAGTGATGTTTGGTGGCGGTACTGTGTGGTCATATTCTTCAGATTCAGACAGAACAGCAACTGGCACGCCCCAACAAGGAGACAATCTTTTGTAGTTCCCCTACTCAACTTACTCCTGTTCTTCTAGAACGCGGCTGATCTCCAAAAGAACTATAACAGCACAAGATAGCACGACAGAAGATGGCTTCCATACTAAGCCACCTCAAGATAAAATTTTTGGGACCAAGATCCAAGATTTTCCAATGTTTTGGTTAATTCAGGAAGTAGAATTCAGTCGACCAATCTCGTTGGATTTACAAGTCTTAGATGTGGGCATTAAGGTCACGCAGAAATGTTAAGGAAAGGAAGAGGCGAAATTAGGGTTTTGGGGTTTGTCAAAGATGGAGGGTTCAAAAGAGCTGACATTGTCAGGGGAGGGGGAAAGGAAAAAGGGTCACGGATGTAAAGTGCATGCATCTGCAACTCTTGATACATCATGAAAAGAAGAATGGATTATGTGCATTCAGTGATAGGGCATTTGTCATGAAATGCAGGTGATTTTTGAAGATGTCCATGAGTATGGGCTAGAGTCAGAGACACCTCCTCACCATAGCCCAAGTTGAGCCTTTTTTTTTTTTTTTTTGGGGGGGGAAGTATAATTCCCAGTTGAGCCTTCGTGGAGAAAGGTGAGAATTCTGACCACATTCGCATCATTGAAATAATCAATGATTAATAATATGATTCATTTATCAAGATAAAAAATTGGGTACACATCAACGCCTAAATTTCGTTCGGGTAATAATTTGTCTTCATGTCGTGAGCGTGTCCAATGAAAGTCCAGAATACTTCGCTCTAGCCTTTAACTGATTGATCAACACCAGCTGTAAAACAATTTTTTTACTACTAGACAAAATTGTAGACCTTAATTGCCAAGCAACGCGTGATGCGCGATCACTCTCGATCAAAGTGGTTATTTTCTTCCAATCAGCAACTCCAAAAAAATACAATGCATCGGCATCATGATATCGACTTGCCACCTCGATCCTCGAATCATGGGCTACATTCAGTCCCCTCTAATACTCGGACAATAAAGCAAATGCCGTCGACTTATTACAACCATTCCACTCGACTTTGTCCTTGGAACACGCAAATCTAGACGTTTTACAGCCTCGACATGGCAACTATGCAATAAAGATGTAGGATCGTAGGTTATCATTGTAGATTTTTGCCCACAAACATGAGAAGATTCTGCACATAAACTATACTCAAGTTGATGGACTATTTGAAGATCATAACAATTCATGCTAGTCTCGAAAAGGCGGATGGATTGATCTAATTTTCATGAGCAGAATTGATCTTTGTATTTAAAGTTCTAATTGAGCATTTATGAGTTTTGAAATCAAAGTAATCTTGCCCCGCGTTTAAAGCACGTCGCTCACTAGTTTCTAAGTTCTGTGTTATATATTCACCATTCTAAGTAAAGATTTAAGGAAAAGTCTAATTTATCTTGACGTCTACATGTAATCTTGGCCAAGAAGTTGTTGCCCGTGTGGTATTTTCTTTGAACTGGGGGTGATCAAGGAATTGAATAGTGGATTTTTTTTTTGGGTCGAAACATAGATCTATATTAAAACTTCATAATCAGTCCTTACAAGGGAAAACGACCTCGTATAGGTCGGAGCTTAGAATTGAAAATAAAGCAGGTGGGGGTGTAATCCACCAGGATAGAGGGAGCCGGTGATTTCGATGTTGTTTTGCAACCCAATCTGCCGCTGCATTTGCTTCTCGAAGGCAATGGCTCAGTAAAATGGGGGAGCTTTGGGCTAAAATGGATTGACAGATGGAGACGGCCGTATTAATATCCCAAGGGACCAAAGCCCAGCCCAAGAGCGAGTGTACTGCTACTGAACTGTCACTTTCAACCACCCATGAGGCCGATGGAGTTCCTTGATCCGCCACGTGTTGAGATCGCAAGTCTTCTATAAAAAGGAGTCCAAGCCGGATGGCTTCAATTTCGGCCGCGTTCGAAGACGAAGCCCTAGCAGAGGAGGCGAAACCCTCGCGGACTCTTCCAGACGCGTCTCTCACGACTCCGGCCACCGAACAGAGGTGTTCTCCTTCACGCCAGGCCGCATCTATGTTAATTTTGAAGGAAGGAGGTCGAGGGGGTTGCCATCTGGAGAGGGGATGCGAGAGAACTCGAGCGGTGGTTTTCTCCTTTGGGTTAAGTCTCACATCGTCAATTTTTCCTTTCTGTTTGTCAAGTCTTGCGATTTTCTCTGTTTTTAAGGTAAGAGGAGTAAGAGTTGCTAACCTGGTGGTGGGATGTGGCTGATCCAGCAGGTCCATCTTGATCGGAGAGGAATTTCGCCCAACACAGTGGGTGTTTTGCTCCTGCCGGTGATGGCTCCTTTGGCGTCGCCGTTGATTCTCGGGGAGTTCAGTGACAGAACGGAGATTTGGAGTCACCATGGACGAGGCTCGGGGGTTTGTTGCTGGTGTGGTGGCTCCCGATCTGCCATTATAGGCTTGATGATGCATCGGCTCAAAGGTAGGGTGACTCTTTTTCAGGTTCGAGGAGCAGTAAGTGTCCGAACAGGGGATTTGAGTTGCTGCTTTCTGTCGAGGCCTGAAATTCACTTGATTTGCCACAGGAAGCCGAGAGGAGGAGTATGGATCGGAGATTTCCAGGGGCGGGGACAACTGTGTGGTCTTTCGGTGGGCAGAACAGAGATCTGGAGTCACCATGGACGAGGCTCGAGGGTTTGTTGCTGGTGCGGTGGCTCCCGATCTGCCACTATAGGCTTGATGGTGCTTCGGCGCGAGGTAGGGTGACTCTTTTCAGGTCCGAAGAGCGGTAAGTGTCCGAACGGGGATTTGAGTTCTTTGCTTTTCGGCGAGGCCTGAAATACACGTGATTTGCCACGGGGAAACCGAGAGGAGGAGTGTGGATGCAGGATTTCCGAGGGGCGGGGACAAGTCGTGGTCTTTCGGTGGTGGTTTGATCCCGATCTCTTACAAAGAGGCTGATTGACCAGAGGTGAGGGCGGTTCGAAGGTGACCCGGTGGTTGCAGATCTGCGGATTTGGTGTTCTTGAAAGCCCAGATCTAGAATGTTGCTGTTTGAGTGGGGGAGTGGTATTGTGGACAGGTATATGTTCTGTTGTGCTTTGAACAGATACTAGGTTAGGTATGGGCTGATCGAGTTGATTCCATTTATCTGTATTGATCCCCTAGTGATGTTCAAATGCGAGGTTGACTATGAGTTTGGGTTTGGGAGGCCGATGATTGAAGATCCAGTCGTTCCTCGCCTTCCATATTCTCCACAGGAGATTCCCGAGTACCTCTCTACCAGGTGAGGTTTCTGATTCCTGAAAAGCTTCAAGTAGCCATATGTCTGCACGCTGGAGCGTTTTTTGAGGTTTGATGACCTCAAATCTCTGATCTCGCCATATCTGACGAGTCCACTTGCATAGAAACAGAATGTGCTCTGTTGTTTCGATATGAGCATGACAGAAAGGACATAATGGATCTGAGATTATGTTTCGGCGATGCAGGTTCTCCCTCGTGGGTAGAGCGTTGTGGCATACGCTCCAGAGAAAGGTTCGGATCTTCGGAAGGACTTTCAACTTCCATATTTGTGTCCATAGTTTACGTGGTGCGCTGTGGGATGATGAAGGTCGATCTCGCTCTGAATTGCATACACTCATGGTGAGTTTGTTATATCCACTCTTTACCGTGTAGTTCCCTGATATATTACCAGTCCATATGAGCTTGTCTGGTCTGGCTTGTTGGGAAAGAGGGATAGCTAGGATTGCTTTTGCTGTTTGTCTGTCAAAAAACTGATAGATTTGTTGTTGATTCCACTCTCGGGTTTCTGAGTTTATTAAATGCATTACCAGTAGAGGTTCTGATGGATGGGCTATACCTCCAATGATCCCCTGTTTCAGCCATTTGTCTTGTCTAATGTTAATTGATGCCCTGTCTCCTACTAACCATTGTATGTGGTTTTTAATGGAGTCTTTGCCCAGCAAAATGCTTTGCCAGATCCAAGATGACCGGCGACCTCTGGATGCTATCCAAAAATCCCGATTGGGAAAGTAGATACCTTGGATGATTCGGCTCCATAGAGTGTCAGAAGCATTGACCAACCTCCAAGCCTGTTTGCCTAGCAAAGCACGGTTAAAGGTTTGCAATTCTTTAAAACCGAGCCCTCCATTATCCTTTCTTTGCCTCGGAATTTCCCCTCTCTTCCAATGCAACGCTTTTTTATTATCTCCTTTTTGCCACCAAAAGGATGCAATGCGTTTCTCTATTGTTTTACAGATGGAGGATGGGAGCTTGAAGATGGACATAGCATATGTTGGAATAGCTTGCACCACGCTTTTGATAAGTATTTCCTTCCCCGCCTTTGAGAGTAACTTTTCCTTCCATCCTGCCAATCTTGAATTGACTTTTTCCATAATCCACTGACACATGTCTCTTCGAGATCGACCCCATTCTGTGGGTATGCCAAGATACTTTCCTGTTCTGTGCAACTCATTAACTCTTAATTCTGTGGGCAGGTTTTGTCTCAACAGTGACGGGCAGCTGGCATTGAAAAATATGCCTGACTTGTTGTGATTCACTGCTTGGCCTGTGGCGTAGCAGTACTGATTCAGCGTAAGTTGCAAATTCTGACACTCTAGGAGGGTTCCGTCAAGGAAAAAAATGGCATCATCAGCAAATAGCAGATGGGTAAGTTTGGGGCAGTTTCGGTTTAGTTGTATGCCATGAATTGTACCATCTTCTGATGCTTTTCTCATCAGCCAGGTTAAAACATTGGAAATCAGAATGAAGATGTACGGAGATAAAGGATCACCTTGACGGATGCCTCTGGATGGTTTGAAGAAAGAGGTGAGCTCCCCATTTATCTTCACGCTATGGGAAACCGTTGTGATGCAGTACATAATTAGACTCACCCACTTAGGAGAAAATCCCATATGAAGCATATAATCCCGAACGAAATCCCATTCAACCCTGTCATAGGCTTTCTGCATATCTAGCTTTAGAATCGCCTGATGTTTGGTTCTATTTTTTTTTAATTCTCAGCTGGTGAAGTACTTCCTGCACAATGATAATATTATCCTGGATCTGCCTCCCCTATACAAAGGCTGTTTGCTCGGCTTCAATGATAAGTGGCAGCCATTTCTTGAGTCTATTTGCAAGAATTTTGGATATAATTTTGTAACTGAAATTGCATAGACTAATTGGGCGAAATTGGGTAATTTTTTCAGGGTGAGGAACTTTGGGGATCAAAGTGATATGCGTCTGGTTGAGGCTTGGATCGAAAAAACCTCTTTGAAAAAACTCCTGGACTAAAAACAACAGGTGAGTGTTTAGAGTATCCCATGATTGCTGGTAAAAAGCTCCATTGAAGCCATCGGGTCCTGGGGATTTGGATGCACCAAGTTGGAAAGTTGCTGTTTTTATCTCCTCCATTGAAGGTAAAGCCACTAACTTTGTATTCATCTCTTCTGTGATGGGGGAAGGACATTGATCCAGAACAGGTTGGTAATATCGGGAGCCTTCTGTTCTATATAGTTCTTCATAAAAACTTTGAATATGATGTTTGATTGTTGCTGGATCTCGACACCATCTTTGATCGTCAAATTGCAACATGGTTATACGATTCCTCTGTCTTCTTTGCACTGTTGTGGCATGAAAATATCCCGTATTTCTGTCTCCCCATTGTAGCCATTTGACACGAGAACGCAAACCCCAGTATTGCTCCTCTTGTTTTCTGAGTGTATCAATTTGCTGAATAATAATCTGCCTTTGCTGTGTAAAGGATTGCGGGTTACTCTGGTTTGTTAAATCTGTGAGGGCTTGGCTAAGCTTCTTGATCTTGAGGGGGGCATTGGCAAATTTTCCTCTACTCCATTTGGAAAGTTTCTGTTCTGTCTCGTGAATTTTCTGTGAAAAACTGTCCCTGTGGTTGGGCCTAGCAGACCATATCTGTTGAATGATTCTCGGATATTCTTCATGTTCTCCCCAATAGGCTTCCATTCTAAAGTGTTTCCTCCTTTTCCTTCTTTCAGGGTGAAGGCTAAGGATCAAAGGACAATGGTCAGAGCCAATTGCAGGACTCAAGATGGTGCGTGAGAAGGAATTCTTTTAGGAGCTATTAGGCCATTGTTATATGTATCGAAATCTTTGTATACATCTTCATTCTCATCCTAAGGTCTTTTTGTGTCTCTAGATGTTATCTCAGATTCAATGTTCATTAGGTATAACTATAACTGTGTTTAATTATATCATGAAGTGTTATGATTTGCATATTTTATAATACATGGTTTAATACACATATTTATTTGAATAGTCCAAGGTGTAGAAGAGCGATTAGAGTGGCTATCTCTGTTCAGTGATGTCAAGACAGTTTTATGCCCATTTTAGAATGTTTGGATTTAACACCAACTTAGTTTGGAAAGATGCAAAACTTAGAGTATTAATTAAAATTCTACCAAATATAAGAGGAGGTTGTGAATAAATCTCAAGTACTTTGCATTTAGAATGATGAACTACCAACTTTGTCAAAAGTTGAAGAAAAGTAAAATCGACCTAAAGGAAAGTGGAATTTGCACGCCTCTAAAGCGTGATGTTACGGGTTGTTAATTAGTTTTTCGAGCTTTCAGAAAGATAGATGTCATTGAGTTTGCAAATGCAATATGCAAATTGTTCAACTAGGGAATATGACTTTTGATCGGAGAAGACTCGGGAGATCCATATTATCAATCTACAAAACTCCTTCAGACTTCTATATTATGCCCTCGAGGGGATCTTTTGAGGTCATTTTTGACTTTAAAATCAATCAATTTCATGTTATTTTACGACTAGTTGTTCATTTTCGGGCTATTTTTAGGCAAAGGTTTTTGCTGTGTATTCAATCAATTTCGTAATTTTAATTTCTATATAATTACTAGACTGTCGATGAAAGGAAGCGATCCATCCATGCATCCACTTTGTACATTACACCGTGTCTGTCATCAGGCAACTAAAGCGATACCGACTTGGATTATCTTTTAAACCAAAGTCATAAAAGTTTAGATGGATATACTACGTTAATCAGAAGTTTATGGCCACTAACAATACGAAGATTAATGACGAATCCACGACTCATCATCGTCGTCATCATCATCATCTCTTCCTCCTCAAAGTCCACCGAACAATGCTGTCAAATTTCCACTCCCCCTTTTGCCCGGTTGACAAATTGCTACGCATGGTTCAATGCATAATCCTCGATTGAGAGTCCCGAATGAACCTTATCCAATTTTAAAAGGGAGCTAATGGGTTTTGTCACCATCTCCAATTTCTTGAAGAATATAATAAGATGTTGTGACAAAATCGGCGCACGACAGTTTCCGTCTACCAAAAAAGAAAATTTTAAAAGATAATGGGATGGTAGATTAATCAAAGGCTTTGTTTAAATATGGTAATTTACGGAATCCAGGTTCAATGTCGTTCCTTATTCTTTAAACTTTAGTATTTCGACGACCCTTTATTGATTCGAATTTGGACGACTAGATAATATATGTATGTTCGATTCCTCGAATCTAGGGTTCAGCCTGCATAAACAAATGCAGATTGCCCATCAGCTTGAAGGATTTCTCTTCCATTCCCATGGAATGTACATTGCACCCGCATCTGTTTTTATGGTTTGCGTTGTATTCATGTGGAGATAGGAACAAATGTTGGTGGGAGTTGGTAGGTTGACAATTGGACTTCTCTCTTGGAGGGCTTGTCGTGGACGGTCGAATAGCAACTCGATTATATTCCATTTTCACATAGAAATTGATATTAAATATAAAGATATTTTACTAATTGAGACATCATAAATATATTATATATATGTAACTACGCTCTTGTAGTTGATCATTATGATGCATATCAACGAATAGACTTTTATATTGAAAAGAACAAAGCCGGATACGATAAAATTTTCTGGGTCACATATGATTTTTGATAAATAGATACAACAATGCATGTAGATGTAGACTACCTAGCATCCGTGAGATCAAATTAAGCAGATAAACAAGCTGACGTGATTCAAAGAAAGAAAGTCCTCGTGAGACCGACACTATTCATTGAACTATGGTCAAGCCACACATGAACTGCCCGGCATCTGTGCGATTGTCCCAAGGCGGTTGCTTTAGGACATGACAAGGTGATCATGGTTTTCTGAATTGAGAATCGGCCGCATGCATACCAGGAAACATTAACTTATTTACGTAACTTTTACTTCTTACTTTTCACAATATCCAAATCTTAAAACTTACATACTGTCGATTTTTTTTCAGGGGAAAAAAAACCCCAAACGGCTAAAACTTTCATGATAGTCAAATTGTAACATGTAGATTCACTAATGAGTTTATTCATAATTTTCTGAAATTTAAATAATATTCTTAAGTTTCGGCGCAAAAGTATGGTGTTCCAAATCTCCCCACCTGTTGAGGTTTTTTTTTTTTCTGAGATAATGTAGCTCCTTTTTGTATTAGTGTTTCTAAATGGGTTTACAATTGCTGGTAATAATGTGGTGGAATTCCCTCTTTTCTCACGGACTGAACTCAATGCAAAAAACAAGAAGAGTAAAATGAGAAGTCCGTGAGCAATGATCGCATCATGGGATGCCGCGCACAAGGCCCATTACGGCCCACGGTAACGGCGCAGCCCGTTCCATCGGCTATTCTAAAACTCAGAATATGCAACAAACTGGCCAATTCCCACATCTGACACAAATTCGTTTCACAAAAAAATATTTTCCGGAAAAAATTTCTTTAAATGATTTCTTCTTTAAAAATCGGATATCATTTTTCAATTTATATAAACTTTTGGATTAGAAACTTTGCGTTTGCTCCTAGGCCCTTGGCAGTTGGACCGGGTCTATTGAGAGCAAGCCTAGGTCCATTGAGGCAGGCCTGGGACCTTAACGCTTGGGCCCCAGTCCATTGAGGTTGCCCCTTGGACTCCCATGCTTGTGCCCATGACCCTGAAGCCCCTACTCCGGTCCATCTAAGTCGAGCCTAAGTACATTAAGGCTAAGCCAAGACCCCCATTCCTGGACTCAGTCCTCAACACTGGCTCCCTAGTCTGTTGAAGCCTAGACACTGAGGATCGGGTTCTTAAAGCTTGTGCCCAGCTCCCTAAGGCTTAAGCCCTAGTCCACTGAGGTCAAGTTTGGCTTATTGGTGCCCACTCTGAGGTCCATTGAGGTTGGGCTTGGGACCCCAGTGCTTATACCTAGGTTCCTAGCACCCTAGCCTAAGTCGAAGTTGGGCTGGAGACCTTGGTGCCCATGCTCGGGTCCATCGAAGCTGAGCCTAGGACCCTAGCACACATGTTCGAGCTCCCAATGCTAGGCCCAATACTTCTAAGGCCCCTACTTGGATCCCCAGTCCATGAGCTTGGGACCATCAATGTTAGGCTCAAGTCCATGAAAGTTAAGCCTAGGATCCTAATGCCCATGCCTAAATCCTCAGCACCACTGATGGGGTCTTAACCTTGCCTCAATGGACTCGTGTCCTATGCGCCGGGGACCTCCTTGGCATCAAGGCTCGAGGACCAGCTTCAATGGACCTAAGCATGGGCGTCTAGTCAAGCTTCAATGGACATGGATATGAGCGTTAGGTACCCGGCCTAGGCCTTTGTGAACTAGGGACCGGTGCCCATGCTTGTGCTTAAGAGTTGGGGATCTAGGCCCAAGACCCTAGTTTTTGTGCTCGATTCTCAAACCACCCACATGGCGCAAGTCATCAACACCTGAACAGTTTATGTTTATTTAGGAAAATAGATTTTTCTCATCAAATGACAGAAACCATTTCCATATCAATTTTCGGATTTCAGCTAAATACTGATTTTTTTTCTTTTGTTCTTTTCTTGGAAAATGACTTTTTCTAGAAATGTCATATTTTGCACAAAAGAATCGGAGCCAAAGAAAGAATATGTAACATGCAAACTGTTGAGGAACCAACTTCTTAATAGTTCGCTCATGATACATTGTAGCGAGTCTCGTGACGAAACTTCTCGCTGGCACGAGAGCAGTTCAAGGACAACGTAAAGGTTTCATCCGTATCAAATCGATATTCTGCTGCTACCGGACACCAGTATTCCTGAGCGAAAATTTTGCAGCGATGTCTCGTGAAATGACTTGACGTCCGTAGTCGAAAGAAACAGCACACACCAAAGTGAGATTTCCAAAAGCATGGAACTTCTTTCTGGGAAGAAATCTCCACGAAAGCGAAACGAGGTCGCTTGTGCAAAGTTCAACTTTGGACATGTCCAATGCAATTGCTGCCAGTGGTCCATCTCCCTCTACAAAACCCCTTTCTGTGAAATGTTCCCTTCCCTTTTCTATGATGGTAAAACAACCTGTTTGCGACACATTCTGTGCAGTTCTCAGGTTGTAACGTAGCTATGAGCTAAACCACCATTGAAAACCGGATTCAAAAGCCCTATTAGTTACTGGAGCAGCACTAAACTTTTGAGCTAAGTCTGACTCTTGGGTGACAGGTAGAGGGTTAGGCAATTTATTGAACAGTTAATTCTATCTACATTGGATCTCCCCAGTTTGAAGAGTATTACAGTGAGATCCCTGGCATTACATTGGGCACAAGGAAAGATTATACCAGCAATACAAGTTATGAAGCAAATGTGCCAATCACCGATAACAAATAAACGTGATATCTCTCAAGGCATAAACAGAGCATGCCTACAACAGCTATATGTTCATAAACCCCAAGCAAAAGGTATCTGAAACAAAATGCCCTACTTGAATAGGAGGGATGCCAGGCTCGACCGCCATCCAAACAACATAGAGGGCTCAGGCTTCTTGGGCATAAGAGCCATAATGCTGGTCTGCACATTGGAGGTAGGTGAAATTAGCTGCTTCAAGCCTGTCTCTGATGACCTGTAACTAGAAAAGATAAATGCTTTTACAAATAAGTACGAAAAATGCAAATGAAATATTATCAAAACATGCAGAGGTATGTTCAATCAAATTTCATTCGAGTGCCCAATGTAGCTTACTCGTGTAAGCTCCAACAAAAGGAAAAAGGAAAACCTGAGGCACTCGAGATCAACAGAACCAGTTGCTCTTCAATCTAGTGCACATAAATAAAATGGCACGGTTTGCCTAAAACAGGTGCTTTCATCATCATGCATTCCAATCAGAATCAAGTAGCAGGACGAAGGTCATGTCCCATTACTTAATATGTGCATACTCCATCCAATAGCAACTTCAAGGCACACACTAAGACACCTAGTGGCTACTGTGATTGGTCTCCTCCGAATGGAGGGACTACTTAGGGATCCTATTATGATTTTGCCAGTTGCCATCAAATTGATTGTAATTAGCAAAGTTCTGGATTACTTCCAACTGACAAAATCACACTCTTCAGAAAATACAAGAAAACTATACTAAGAACTCAAAACGTAACCTTGCATTGCAAATGAAGATTGAAAATTATTTTGCCAAGCAACTCTGGTGTAAATTTAAGAGTAAGGGCCCATGCTATGCACTATAACAGTGGAGCAATCGATGGAAACCTCATTGGACGCTTTGCTGAGAATTGTAAAGGCACAGTGGATTCCCGAGAGAAGGAAGCTGGGATTGGGTGATTGAAAGACAGCAAAGGTGATCCCAGTCGATGGAGAAAGCAAGGCAATGGAATGCAAGGCAGTACAAGCCATTGAGGATCAGCTAAAAGAACCAGTAAAGGGGAGGGGTCGAAGTAGCCAATTCGAACTTCTGGTATAAAGCAAACTAAGGCAACTGTGTAAATGGGAGATCAAAATCGCCATGGTAGGAACATCTAGAACGCAAGAAGTCTATTCCAATTTCCAAGTAATCGAGTTAAGGTTGACTAGAAGAGAAGCCCATGAACGAGAGAACGAATCAGCTAAACACAACACCAGCTACTCGACAAGAAGAGAATCCCATGAGCGTGCACAGCGCGAGGAAGATGCCCGACAAGCCACAATCCTCTCTCGAGGCCTAAACAGAGCACCAACCAATCCTCTCTCCTTCCCTTACGTTCCATCGCATGTAGTCATTCAGCTCCCGTAACATTTGCAGACCGAATTTAAAGCACGAATCACGCAAAAGATCGAAAATTTTCAACAGGGTTCGAGGAAAATCCGTACGCGGGAGGGAGCTGGCCGTCGCCGGCGAACGTCACCATCCCCTGCCGCTGCTTGTGCTTGGGATTGGCCGAGCAGATGACGTACACGCGCCCGCGGCGCTTCACCGTCTTGCAGAACTCGCACATCTTCTTCACCGAGGAGCGGATCTTCATGGTCGCTGCTGCCGAAGGGGGAAGCGAATCGACACTAGCGGAGCAATCGACAGTGATGGAGGAAACCGAGGCGAAACCCTAGCCGAAGGAAGACGGAGACTCCCTCACGTGTTGTGGGCCCATTTGGGCTCTTGCTCGTTCTAAGGTTGTAAGGCCATTTGCAAGCCTGAAGCCTAGGCTGGGCCTTAGTATTCAACAAACTTTTAAGAGGTAAATGCAACGGGAGTTTTTAAAACTTGTCATAGGAATGTAATCTGGTCTTTAAACTTATCGTAAAAGTGTAATTTTTTTTTTGATAAAGACGACTGTCGTAAAAATGTAATTGAATTTTAAAATTTTTTAAAAAATATAATTGAGTTCTAAAACTTATTAATTTAGTGCAATTAAGTTCTAAATTTGTCAATTAGTGCAAATAAGTCTTAAAACTTATTAACATCTCTCATTTGTTAGGTTGGAGAGGCTAATGGAAAAACTTAATTACACAAACTTGATAAGTTTAGAATTTAATTGCATTTTTGAAAGTTTTAGGAGTTAATTGCACAATCGTGACAAGTTTTACGACTTTTAGTACACTTGTCCTAAAACTTATTAGTACTGTCGATAGTTAATTTGTTACTTAGCCCTTAAGTATATCTAATTTATTGGAAATTTCCTGTTATTTTTAAATGTTTATGGTATGAATGGCTAAAATTATCGAAGTTCACTTCTAATTAAATAATGAGATGCTTATATTCTTTAGGGATCTCTTCTCTTCCTTTTCCCTAAAATGCCATCGACAACTTATTTTCGAATTCATTGATATGAGAACAAATGTATAAGTGAATTTTTAAATGGTACTTCACACGTCAGCTTAACTCGCGAGTCTCATAACTTTCACTTTCTTGCATTTTCTCATTCTTGATTTTTGTTTTCTTTTTAACTCTCATTCTCTATCAATCAAACACATTATTGTAATGTAAATATGCTAATACATGCAACTTTTGAGCTTGCAAGTTCTATTTTATGGAAAATTATAGTTTTTACTTCAAACATTTACACCTACCCGTTGGGTATAAACTTAAGATCTTTATATGGTGAGTTTAATGCATGAGTAGGGGTAATCAATTCTAAAGTCAAAACTTGGAATCGGCCTGTAGTTCTGTAAAATTGCAACAAAAAATTAGACCAATTATATATGGAACCAGCCTGTATCAACATACATTATGTGTAAAAAATTAATCATATGCCCAATCCTATTAAGTCAGGTTAATTGTTGTTGTTGCTTCTACTATTGATTATAAGGTCGGTCTTTTTGGACTTAGATTTGGCAAAGATCAAAATTGAAGTTATCTTATGGACATTGGGCCCATTTGGTTCAATTTTTGGGAAATACATTTGCTAAAATGCAAATACCTTTGAGTGAATGAAGTTTTCCCAAATGCAAATATCGTTTGGTAAAATTTGCATTAAGATACAACTTTGGCCAAAATACCGTTTGATAAAATTTACATTTGTAAAGGACTTTTATTAAATTAAAAAAATAAAAAAAATTTGTATTTTTTTTTTGAAGTCCAGCCACCGGATTGTCGGATCTGGCAGTGCGACCCTAGGCGCGCGACCCCGGCGACGGTCACGCGACCTCAGGCGGCCACCTGGGTCGCGCAACCCAAGCCATCAATCGCCTGGGTAAGCGTGACCCAGGCGTCGCCTGAGGTTCGGCGATGGTCGTCGGGGTCGGGTGACCCTCAGGCGATGGTCGCCAACACCTTGCCAACGCGCGCGACCTCTTGGCCGGTGATCGTCGGCCTCCGGTCAGCTTCTTTTGGTGGTGTGCGGTGGTTTTGGAGAAGATGAACAGTATCGGGACTTACATTTCGGAGAGGCAACTTCCCAAAGTACTTCCGGAACTGCATTGGGCTAAAGGCCGTTGGAGCCACTTGGAGATATAATTGCATCTCGCCAAAGTTGCCCAAAAAAATGAACCAAACATCTTCGCATTTGGCCAAGGGACTTTAGAGTCCCAAAGGGTTTTCCAAATGCCCAACCAAACAGGGCCATTATGTTCGCATAAATATGTGCGGGACTGCTTATCCAGAGTGCACCTGAAAAAGGATACCATCCTGAAAGGGCTAATACTTGATTGCAATTGAAATTGTTTGTGCTGAAGACTGTCCATCGGCTTCTATATCTTTCATTCATGATTGTAGTGATTCCTTCCTTCGGAGATCTGCATGCTTTTCCATCTCACGCCGATGCGTCAATAACGTGTCAGTTTATCACTTTTGGTCTTTCTTTTGTTGTAAACGTTGGATGTGTGACTACGCCCAGAGGTCCAAAAACTTCATAACAGGAAGATGGTCTGGGTAGCTTGGTACAAGTAATTCTTTGTCAAGGGCCGAAACTTGTCGGTCGACTGATAGGCAAGTACGTGCTCACTCCGACAGTGCGGAAAGGGGCATTTTCATCTGAAAACATTTCATTTTTTTCCCTTTCTCTTTTCTTTCTCTATGCTGATCACTTTTTGTATACCCCATGGTTGACATCTTCTCCTTCAATCCCGAACATTCAACCTCTAACGCAATAAGCTCGAATGAAAAAATTTGCAGGGGAATCACAATTTTACATGACAATCCTCTACTGTGACAACATCACATATCCTCTTCTTCGAAGACCGCATTGCATACTCTTTCCTACTGCGATTGCCTTAACATTTTTATTCTCCATTGGTTTCTCGCTGTCTCCAATTCCTTGTCTTTCATTGTTTTTGGTTTGCTAATCACTCTCCTTCGTAATTCAATTTCTATTTCTTCAAAGTATTCAAAGTCTTCCAATTTTGTTTTTTTTCTTGTTATATTTCATTAATGTTGTTGTGCAGGTATTTTTTTTTTGTTAATGTATTTTGATGTAGGAAAAATGTCACAAACGGTTCATGAACTTTCATCTAATGTTCAATTTCATCCATGAGCTTTCAATTTGCTCAATTTGATCCCTGAACTTTCATATAATGTTCAATTTCATTCCTGAGCTTTTGATTTGCTTAATTTAATCCCTGAACTTTCATCTAATGTTCAATTTCATCCATAAGTTTTCGATATGCTCAATTTGGTCCCTAAACTATTAACAAATGTTCCATCTAGTCCTTCCGTTTGTTCAAACCGTCAAGTGATGACATGGAGCATTAATTGATGACGTGGAACTGAGTTGGATTACTAGAATTATGAGTCAATATATATCTTTAAAAAGGTAAACAAATTAGGGGTCAGCTAGAGATGAGAGCATCGATCACAAAAACAGAGAGAATAAGTGTTTTCGTATCTCTTTTTTGGATGGTGGCCATAATTTGACATGTTTTAAAAGTAATTTTCATGTGGATATTCCACATGTCCTTTTTTTATTTTTATATTTAAGAGACTAAAAACTATGGAAGTCAATTCCGTTAACTTTAACTGACGGAATGACAAAATTGGTCAATTTTCAAATAATCAGGGATGAAATTGAACATTAGATGAAAGTTCAGAGACCAAATTGAGCAAATTGAAAGCTCAAGGATGAAATTGAACATTAGATAAAAATTCAGGAACCATTTGTGACATTTTCCCTTTGATGTACTCGTGATTGTTGGAATTGTGCTGTTATCATGAGTTTTTTTGGGGGGGAGGGGCTTCAATTTGGTAGGTTGGTTTGTAACGTGGAAACTAGGTTTGGTTCGGTAGATCTTTAGCCTCCGTTGCACCACTCACAGTTTCTTACAATGCTAACAATTTCACCGACTTCTTCCCTTTCACGAAAAATGGTGTGAAGCTATCTTCATCTATCAAAAAATCAACTTTCTGAGCCCATTCTTACTTCTCTTGGAAACTTAGATAGTTTAATCGAATTCAGCATTTCACTGAATAACTTTTCCGATTTAATTCCTAGAGAGATAAGTGACTTGAGGAATTTGACTGTACTTTATTTACGGCAAAATGGACTTTTAGGATCCATACCTTCAGAAATTGGAAGGCTTGCTTCCTTTATTGAACTTGAGCTAGCATTCAACAATCTTACTAGCTCAATTCGTCATTCCCTTGGAAACTTGACAAATTTATCTTTATTTAGCCTCTTCCAAAATTATTTGATTGGTCCAATCCCTACTTCTCTTGCGAAATGAAGCAATTTAACCTATCTAGGCATTTCAAGGAATAACCTTTTTGGTTCCATGCCACAAGAAATATGCCACTTGAGGAGCTTAAAGGATCCTAGCTTATGGGGAAATAGATTGTTAGGTTCAATTTCTTCAAAAATAGGGAAGCTCACTTCTCTTACTAAATTTTACCTAGGACTCAGTAATATCAACGGCTTGATTCCTTTTTCTATAGGAAACTTGACAAATTTATTTTTCCTTTACTTGAATGGAAATGCACTCTTGTTCTCGATCCCTCAAGAAATTGAGAGATTGGTACATTTCGAAAGATTGGATTTGTTAGAGAATTATTTGGTTAGTCCAATACCATTGTTTGTGCAAAACTTGAGTAATCTAAAGATTTTAGACCTTTACTCAAATCATCTTTTAGGCTCAATTCCACAAGAGTTTGGGAAATTAATATCTCTTCAAGCATTAGATGTAGCCGCTAATAATTTGATCGGTCCAATCCTTGCATCGATT
Source organism: Eucalyptus erythrocorys (assembly GCA_014182555.1). Taxonomy (NCBI): domain Eukaryota; kingdom Viridiplantae; phylum Streptophyta; class Magnoliopsida; order Myrtales; family Myrtaceae; genus Eucalyptus; species Eucalyptus erythrocorys. Next base: position 15,803,540 of record CM024599.1, on the reverse strand, counting down.
GGAAGCTTGGCGAATCTAACTACAATAAGCCTTCACAAAAATAAATTCATTGGTTCCTTGCCTTTTGAATTTGATAAGTTAATATGTTTGTTTAAGTTAAATCTATCTAAAAATGAATTAGGGAGGGAACTGCCAAAGGATGTATGTCTTGGGGGATCACTGTAATATTTCATTGTCTTCAACAATCATTTCAAAAGCCCCATCCCAACAAGCTTAGAGAACTGTAGTACATTAATCATATTGAGACTAGAAGGAAACCAACTTATTGGAAACATCACAAAAGCTTTTGGAGTATATCCGCATCTAGGTTATGTGGACTTGAGCCACAATCATTTGACTGGCAAACTTTTGTTGAAATGGAAGTATTGTCATAATTTGACGAGTTTAAGAATATCAAACACCATCATTTTTGGCGAGATACCCATAATATTTGGAAGGATGGCTCAATTACAAATATTGGACCTTTCTTTAAATACTTTAAGTGGGGAGACTCCAAAGGAATTTGGAAGCTTATCATTGTTGTTAGAACTCAATCAAAGCAACAACGCGATCACGATAAATGTCTCGATTGAGATTGGACTGCTATCTCATTTGGCATATCTGAACTTGGCATCCAACAATTTAAATGTATCGATACTAATGCAGCTAAGCTCATGCCAAAGCTTGTGGAGCTTGAATTTGAGCAAAAACAAATTTCGGAGAGGCATCCCTTTTGAGTTACGCAACACACAATTCCTTGAGGTTCTTGACTTGAGTCATAATATGTTGACTAAAAACATACCGGAGAGCCTGGAAAGTTGAGAATGCTGTAAGTTTTAAATATTTCCCACAACAGCCTCTTCGGTTCCATTGCACATGTTTTTGGTAATATATCCTACAATTACTTGGAAGGTCCTCTCCCAAATGTCAAGGCTTTCATTGAGGCCCCATTTGAGGCAATTCCACATAACAATGTGCTTTGTGGAAACGTTGTTGGTTTACCAAAATGCAATTCTACTGTGAGCAAGAAAAGCATTGGATGTATTAATACTAGAATCATAGTTTTCCCAATTCTCTCGTTATTGGGGTTTCTCCTTCTCTCTTGCACCTTGACCGTTCTTATAATCATCAATCACCGTCGAAGGATTATTAGATGAGAGAACAATAAACGGGCAAATGATTTAGATTTTATGTGTATTTTGAGTTATGATGGCAATGTTTTTAATGATCGAGTCGTCAAGGCCACGGGAGGATTTGACTCCAAGTACTATGTGGGTGAAGGAGCATATGGAACTGTTTATGAAGCCGAGATATGAGAAGGTCAAATGATTGCTGTCAAGCAAACCTCGTCATCTCGAGAAGATAATGAGATCGTTGATTTGATATAATGTGCAAGGGAAATTCAAGCCTTAAGAAATATATGGTATATTGTGAAATTTTATGGATTCTACTCTCATGTACAACCTTGATTTTTGGCGTACGAGTACATGGAAAGAGGTAGCTTGAGAACAACTTTGAATGATGATGAAAGAGCAATAGAGTTCCAATGAGTTGCGGATGCATTGTCTTATATGCATCATGAATGTTTGCCTTCATTGATTCATTGAGACTTGATTAGTAATAACATTCTATTGGATCATGATCATGAGGCTTGTGTTTCTGATTTTGGCACTGCAAGACTTTTGAGGCCAGATTCATCAAATTGGACTATTATTGCTCGCATAATCAGATATATTGCTCTAGAAACTTCGTAATTTTTGCAATTTTTAATGACATTGGTGTCAGACATCCCTTTCATAACTGAAATTCTGCTAGTTTGTTGTAGTTCTTTAGTTATTTAATCTTCTTATAGAAATTTGTTTACTCCATCAAAGTTTTCAAGTTCGGTGCAGATAGAAAGCTTTTCGATTTCCCCGATAAGTAAGAATTAGTAAATGAGGAAAAATATCATAATTGATCTACTTCAAAGATATGAAGCTCGTGTTACTTAAAGATGCTCTTACTTCAAGTTTTGGAACAATTTTTTCAAACTTTTGTTGGAAGATATGAAAGGATTACCCGAAATATTTGATGGGAGATTTGATTAGAGTTGATTGCGATTGTGTACATATCAATCGAGATTAGATTTAGATTTAGATTGATACATAGGATCATTTCTTTTCATTCATTGTATATTCCTTGTATTATATCTACAGAGATTTGTACATTTACATCAATTAATCAAAGAGAATACAAGATCATCTTCCTTCGGTCACCATCTTCTTAGTTTCTTTCATGGTATTAGAGCCTCCAGGCTTCTAACTTAAGCTTCCGCTTCAATTTTCCGTCTCAACCTTCTGCCCAAAAAATTCTAACCTACAAAACAGAATAGCATCCGGCATAAGAGTCACTCTTAAGGAAGATTTTTTCCACTTACCATTGCTATCCTGCAAGATGAAGCTTCTGTTGCTGGCAACCAGCCCGCTGAAGAAGTCGTCCCTCAGATCTCGCACATTCAGAATCCACTTGCAACATTACTAGCAATGGAACAACAACCGTTCCAGGCACAACTCGTACAGTGATGGCCCACACAGGCTCAGTTCAATATGGTGCAATCCATGATGGGCCAACCTTACTAGTGGATTCCTTATTTGCTTTACCTTGGGCCAAGCCCAAACTCATAATCTCCTAGATATGTGGGCCACCAGAGCCACATCCAAATCGATGGGGGCCCGCCAACCACCAGTGGGGCAAGCCCAACCGATGGATTGGAGCAAACAAGCGGGTCGGGTAAACCGGGTATGGGAACGAATCCCTACCCGGGATATTTCAATGCGGGTTATCCGATCGGGTCGAGTGAATTGGGTTTAGGGACGAATCCCTACCCGAACCTTGTGCCGGATGACCAGAACCCAGTGACTCCCTGTTCATTTCTATTGTCGACGGACCATAATTGCGACTAATCGGCCAGCAACTGACCAGACTAGAAAATTATCCCAGGTGGTCGTAGGAGTTCCGACGCGCCCTAGCAATGAAGGACAAGGATGGTTTCCTTGACGGAACCATTCCAATACCTCTCGATGAACGTTTGGCTCGACTCTAGAGGAAGAGCAACCGACTCGTCCGAATGTGGATTGGCAATTGCATCTCCCTAGAAGTCTTGGCCGGACTTCCACCAACAGAGGACGCCAAAAACATGTGGGAAAACATCAAAGAGATGTACGGTAAAGAGATGCAAGGGAACATGACGATCATGGCTTGTTTCAACAAGCTATCATCACTGTGGAACAACCTCGAAGCGGCTGAAGAAAAGCTCAAGGGCCTAGAATCCACAATCAAGCAGTACAGATCAATCAAAGATAGGGAGAAAGCCACACGTTTTTTCCTTATTTTGAACGATACGTTTCTCACCTTTCGCTCATAGATCCTCGCCATGGATCTCATGCCACTGATCGAACAAATCTTTCAACTAGCCGTACAAGAAGAGAGCCAGCGCCTTGCGTTGCCGGAACATGCAAGGAACAATAAAAGCATAGCCCTTGCAGTTCGCGGAGATCGGCGAGATGAGGCCAGCAAAACCTTAGCGTGAGAAAAGGAGAAGAGAGGGACGCTAGGGTTCGGCGGAGGAGAGACGCGTCCCCTTAAAAGGGAAGGATTGAATGGCCCAGATCGAGCGCAAGGATCCGACGGTTCACAGGGGCCCGTCACTTTAAGCGGATCGAACGGTGGAGATGAATCCGTGAATAAAGAGATGGACAGCCAGATTTTCGCCACGTCATTAAGGAATTTCGGACAAAATTTCAAAGGAGGGGGCAAATTATTTTGTGAATATTGCAAACGTTTTAACCATATGATTAACAACTGTCGGAAATTACATGGAAAGCCAGGAGAAAAAGGAAAAAAAATTTTGGTTGCTTATCAAGTCAGTGGACCCACCGGTCCAAATGCCGATCCTCCTATTACTTATGGACAATACCAACGGCTGATGCAAGCACTGCAAAAATTGGATAACTCTGACAAAGGAGGGTGTTTTTTAGGTATCACACATTGCTTGATTAATTATATATTAAGGAAAGCATGGATTATTGATTCAGGGGTAAGTGATCATATTATATGTGACAAAGGATTTTTCTCGAGTACAAATGAAGGACTAAACTTTCCTGTTTTCGTACAATTACCCAATGGAAATATCACTCATGTTAATATGACAGGAACAGTCAATCTCAGTCCTTAGATTACTCTTCAAAATGTCCTATATGTCCTGGAATTCCAATTTAATCTTATTTTTGTGTCAAAAGTTTGTAGAGAAAATTCATCTTGGGTATTATTCAACGTTGATACCTGTTCTTTTAGGCCCTTTCGACTGGGAGACCGATGGGCTGGGGTAACCATTCTGAAGGACTATTTTTTTGGTCAAGTTTTCCAAGTAACTTTGATTTATCCTGCACTTCATTGAATAAACCTTCCTTATGTAATTCGAGCATGAATGACAAAAATTTCCTTATGCACTTGAGATTGGGTCATAGTGCCTTCTTTCCTTGTCATCAATGTCCTATATATCCTCTTGCAAAACAATCTCATACACCCTTTCCATCCAGTAGCTCCCGTACTAGTGAGATTCTTTCCTTAATTTGTGTGGATATTTAGGGACCTTATCATACAGTAAATCATGATGGATCTCGTTACTTCCTCACCATAGTAGACGATTATTCTCATGTGACGTGGATTTTTTTGATACAGTCTAAGGATCAGACTTACTCTCATTTAAAAACATTCATCGCATTATCCAAGAATTAGTTTGGAAAATCCATTCAACGGATCCGTACTAATAATGGAGTAGAATTCTTCAGTCACAATTGCTCCTTGCTCCTTTCATCTCATGGGATCCAACATGAGAGTTCATGCGTTTATACACCACAACAAAATGGAGTGGTTGAACGCAAGCATCGCCATTTACTAGAAGTCGCACGTGCCTTAAAGTTTCAAGCTTCAGTTCCAAAAGATTATTGGGGAAATTGTGTCATCACGACGGCTTTTTTAATCAACCACATGCCCACTCGGGTGCTTAATGGGTGAATGCCATTTGAACTACTATTCCGGAAGAAACCTGAGCTGAAACACCTCAAGGTTCTCGGATGTCTATGCTATATTGCATAAATAGGTCCTGGAGACAAGTTCAGTCCACGTGCTCGGCAATGCATTTTCACGGGATATTCGAATCTACAAAAGGGATATCAAGTTATGGAGATTTCCACAAAGGAATTGTTTGTAAGTCATGATATAATCTTTCATGAGAACATTTTTCCTTTCTCTAAGAAGACATCTTTAGATGAAGATTTAGGGATAATTTCCAATCCTCGTGGCCTCTTATTTGAGGAGGCATTACCTCGAGATTCTAGTTACATATCACTAGGACAACCGAGGAATATTCCTATTCTTGCACTTACTCCAGCAACAACACAAAATCCAGCTGAGAATTTGCACTCCTTAGAAAATCTCTTGGAGAACACACCAGAAGACTCCACCACTAATGAGGAAATCTAGGATATCTCGCCATTGCCCTCCAATGAGAGAATCCCTTCTCCTATGGAAGTCGACCAACCAAGATGTTCTGGTCGGGCTACACGACCTCCAACCTGGACCAAATAATATATTAGTGCCACTCACAATTCTCCGGGTATTCAGTAACCAATCTCATCCTATGTTTCCTTTCATAGATTGTCACAGAAACATAGATGTTGCATTAGTCGCCTATCAGAAGACAAAGAACCATCTAATTATGATGAGGCATTTATTGATCCAAGAAGGCAACAGGCCATTAAGGCAGAACTAAAGGCACTGATTGACAATCAAATATGGAATCTTGTCTCACTGCCACCTAATCGTAAGCCAATTGGGTGCAAATGGCCGATGGCTCTATTGAATGCTACAAGGCATGATTGGTAGCCAAGGAATTCACCCAACGAGAAGGTTTTGACTATCACGAGACATTCTCTTCGGTCGCCAAAGATGTCACAGTCCGTTCATTCTTAAATGTTGCTACCATTAATGACCGGCCTCTACATCAAATGGACGTGTACAATGCCTTCCTCCACGGTGATTTAGATGAAGAAATCTATATGGATATTCCCTAGGGTTTACAAAGACAGGGGGAGAATAGAGTATGTTGTCTTCGCAAATCCCTTTATGGGTTCAAACAGCATCCGGACAATGGTACACCAAGTTTGCAAATGCTCTTATAACAGCAGGCTTCAAGCAGTCCAAACATGACTATGCTTTATTCACACGAAGCAAAGGTATGTCATCTATTTATTTGATGATATATGTCGATGATATTCTTCTTATGGGAAATGATAAAGCTGCCATAGAAAGATTCAAGGAATATTTGCATGCCACTTTCCACATACAAAAATTTATATTGGAGACTTTATCAGAAGCAGGTCTGTTAGGATGCAAGCCAACTGTAATTCCCATCAAGCATAACACTAAGTTGACTACTGCAGATTATGATAAGGGCATATCTAGAAATGATGATCCAATACTCAGAGATCCATAAGGTTATCAAAGGCTTGTTGGGAAGCTCATATATCTGACTATGACTAGGCCCAATATCTCCTATGCAGTACAGACACTTAGTCAGTTCATGCACAATCCAAAGCAATCTCATTTGGATGCTGCCTTGAAGATTGCAAAATATTTAAAGAAATGCCTAGGACTCAGGATACTTCTATCCAAGAAATGTGACATGCAAATGACAACATATTATGATGTAGAATATGCAACATGTCCCACAAGTCGAAGATTAGTCACTGGATATTGCATCAAATTGGGAGAATCACTTCTTTCATGGAAGACCAAGAAGCAACCTACTGTGTCTTTGTCCTCAGCTGAAGCAGAGTATCGAGCTATGGCAAAAACCACTTGCCAAATAGTATGGATACGAGGCCTTCTTAAGGATCTCGGAGTACAAGTGCAAGGACCAATGAAGTTGTACTGTGACAATGATGCTGCTCTCAAGCTTGCAGCAAATCCTATAGTGCATGAGAGAACCAAGCACATAGAAGTGGACTGTCACTTCACATGGGAGAAAATCCAAGAAGGAGTAATTGAGACAAAAGGAATTGGGACAATAGAACAGCTAGCAGACATCTTTACCAAACCGTTATGTCAAAGACAACACGCATATTTATTGAACAAGCTAGGTGTCTTGGACATCTACAAGCCACCAGCTTGAGGGGTAGTGTTGAAAGATATGTGAGGATTACTCGAAATATTTGATGGGAGATTTGATTTAATTAGAGTTGATTGCGATTGTGTACATATCAATTGAGATTAGATTTAGATTTAGATTGATACATAGGATCGTTTATTTCCATTCATCGTATACTCCTTGTATTATAGTTATAGAGATCTGTACATTTACATCAATTAATTGAAGAGAATACAAGATCATCTTCCTTCGGTCACCATCTTCTTGGTTTCTTTCAACTTTATCCAAGCATAAACTCCCATGATCAAATCAATGTTGTAAGTGTATATTAATTAGAATTTTGTATTTGTAATCATCACGTCATGGAAAGCAATGTTTTAAACTTGAATACAGCTTATGATCGAGGTTACAAAAACCTATGAATTTTTACTTGCAAAGCTGGCTTATTCTGTAGTTCCTACAAAAAATATGATGTGTATAGCTTTGGAGTCGTCGCATTAGAGACGATCATTGGAAAGCATCTAGGATATCACGTCTCCCGAGGATGTTCATGTTGGTTGCAACTCATGCAACCCCAAGATCTCCATAACCAGAACAAGAAGAAGCAATTGTGAATAGAAGGATTGACGCACCTGATTTAGGATCCATTGTTCTTGAGCGGAAGCGGAGGAAACACAATGTTCCTTGCGCAAATCCTTCTCCTCTATTACCCTCCTGATCACTGGCTCAATGAGGTGGCCTCTCACGATTGACGTTAGAGCAACGTCCCTTAGGTGAGAATATGTGAGATTAGGGCTAGAGGAGAGACTTGAGCACTATTTATAGAGTTTCCAGCCAGTCCCCCTCATTACGGGCCAGGCTCAACTCGGCCCACACTAGCCAGTCCCATATAAGACTAATTAAGAAATCTTCTATCTCACCTAAGACCAAACCCCGTAAAACGGTAAACGTTAAATGGTAAATTACAATAACAATGTCAAAATAATTTAGTCCATTAATCTGGAAAACTCTTATATTCTCCCACTTGGACTATATTAATTGAAATTGTATTGTATGTGCGACATTGGTCCAGAGATAATTCTTAATAGTCAATCCTATCCCATAAAGCCTCCAACACCGAATCATGGCGGTAACTGCATGTATACACACAGAGCCTTCCATGGTCACAAGTGTTTTCAACTTTATTTGATATGGATTCAATATGGTAGTGTGGCAAATGGCTAACATCTCTCATAGAGAGATCCATTTGTCAGTCACCATTCTCTTACTTAGGCGACACAAAAGTTTGTGCCACAAGAGAATGAAATTATGGTTCTAATGAACCCACATATGTCTTGTCCTTATGGTTAACCTTTTACAAGAACATAAACACAAGGCTAATAATGAATTGCCCCTAGCCTTCACTCAAGGTAATACCTTGAGAATGATAACAATATATATATATATATATATATATATATATATATTCAACAAAATAACAAACCATTCAAAATATTGTATTGAATGCAAAAGTTGAAATATATATATCAAAACGTTACTAAATTGTAACAAATGCATATATAAACTTTATTTAAAAATAAAATATAACTCCCACTAAATGACAGCATCCCAAGATGCTCCTAGGCCCATACTAATGACATGTCGATCAAACACACATGGGCGTAGGCTTTTAGTTAGTGGATCTGCAATCATATCATCTGTAGAAACATAATCTACAGCAACGTCACCATTCTGCACTGATTCCTTTATAGTCAAAAACTTGACCTCCATGTGTTTAGACCCCTTGAGACTTCGTTGTTGTTAATAAACAACACTGCAGAATTATTGTCACAATATAGTTGTATGGGTCGATCCACAAAATCAAAAACTGATAACTTCCTAATGAGGTTCCGGAGCCAAATAGCCTGAGTAGCTGCTGTAAAACATGCTATGAACTCCGCTTGTATGGTAGAATAAGATATGGATTTCTGTTTCTCGCTCTTCCATGATACTGCACCTCTTGCCAACATAAATATGTATCCTGTGGTTGACTTTTTGTCATCTTGACAACCAGCAAAATCTGCATCAGAATACCCTACTAGTTGCAAGTCAGGAACATGTCTGTAAATCAGCATATAATCCTTTGTTCTCTTTAAGTACCTTAAAACCTTCTTGGCAGCAACCGGTGATCGTATCCTAGATTTGTCTCGATATCTGCCTAGAAGTCCAACTGCAAAAGCAATATCTGGCCTAGTGCAAACTTGAGCATACATGATACTTCCAAGCACACTAGCATAAGGTACATTCTTCATTTGTGCTTTCTCAAAATCTGAAACAGGATATTGTGAAAGACTCAATTTATCACCTTTAATAACGGGAGCAATTCCTGATTTGCAGTCTTGCATACTGAATCTTTCTAAAATACGATCAATATATGCCCTTTGAGATATGCCCAATGAACGGCATGAGCGATCCTTATGAATCTCAATGCCAAGAACAAAAGACGCCTCACCAAGGTCTTTCATATCAAAATTTTTCGATAACATCCGCTTTGTCTCATGCAGTAAACCAATGTCACTACTTGCAAGCAAGATATCATCCACATAAAGTATGAGAAAAATATATTTTCTCCCCCTGACCTTGGTGTATATGCACTGATCTACTTTGTTCTCAATAAATCCACATGAAGTGACAACACTATGAAATTTGAAATACCACTGTCTAGAAGCTTGTTTAAGGCCATAAATAGACTTCTTCAATCTACAAACAAGCTTACCCGAGTCATCAAGCGTAAAGCCCTTAGGTTGCACCATATAAACCTCCTCATTGAGGTCTCCATTAAGAAATGCAGTCTTAACATCCATCCGGGTGTAACTCCATATCAAAATGAGCTACCAATGCCAAGATCACTCAAGGAATCTTTAGAAGAAACTGGAGAAAATGTTGCTTCATAATCTATTCCTTCTCTTTGAGTGAAACCCTTAGCCACCAGTTTGGCCTTAAACTTTTCAATCTTTCCTTTAGTCTTGAATACCCATTTGCAGCCAATAGGTTTGCAACCTTCAGGTAATTTAACAAGCTCCCAAACACCATTGTGTTCCATAGATTGCATCTCATTTTTCATCGCATCTAGCCACAAATCCGATTGAGGACATGAGATAGCATCCTTATAAGTGACTGGATCAACAACACAGCCAATATCATAATCATGCTCTCCTAGGTAGACCACATAGTTTGGTGGAATAGCAAAACGTCTTTCCCTAGCAGATCTTCTGAGTGGAGCTACTTCAACCTCATTCTGAACTTGAGGAGCTTGAGGAATTGCATCAGGAACTATCTCAACAATGGGATCTTGAGCCACAACAGGTTCATTTTGTGGCACAAGAGGATCCAAAATTGTCTGCACAGGATGAGATGAGGATCCAGTAATCCCCACCATACTATCATCTTCAGAAGTTTGTGAACAGCTACCCTTTTCAGCTACATCAAATTCAAGAAACTTTGCAGTCTGAGATTCCACAATTCTTGTACCCCCATTGGGGTTGTAAAACCGATACCCCTTTGAATGATCTCGGGTAAGACACAAAATAACATCGTGTAGTTTTGGAATCCAGCTTATTCAATGTAGGATTATATAACTTCACCTCTCGCTAGACATCCCCAAACTCTAAGATGATTCAGACTAGGTTTACGTCCAGTCCACAACTCAAAAAGAGTCAATGGAACCGCTTTACTAGGAACACGATTAAGAATGTAGAGAGCTGTTTTCAAAGCTTCACCCCATAGAAAAGTAGGTAAATTGGTCCTACTAATCATACTTCTCATCATGTCCATAAGAGTTCGATTGCGCCTTTCAGCTACGCCGTTTTGTTCAGGACTTCCAGGCATAGTAAACTGACCTACTATCCTAGAATCCTCTAAGTATTTGGCAAACGGCCCTTTAAGTTGTCCAGCATCACCGTGCCTACCATAATACTCACCACCACGATCAAATCTGACAATCTTTATAACTTTTCCCAACTGTTTTTCCACTTCAGTCCGAAAAATCTTGAATTTGTCAAGGGACTCGGACTTTTCTTTAATCAAATATAAGTATCCATATCGGGAATAGTCATCAATAAATGTGATGAAATAAAAGTTTCTGCATAAAGTAGCTGTGTATGGCCCACTAATATCAGTGTGAATAATCTCCAACAAGCCAGAACTTCGAACAGCTGATTTCTTCTTTATTTTCATCATCTTACCTCTACAACAGTCTACACAAGTCTCTTGATCACCTTTAAGAGTAGGTAGGATGTCAGCCTTAACAAGCCTTTCTACTCTTTCTTTGGAGATGTGACTAAGTCGTTTATGCCACAATGTATAAGACTGTTCCTTAGATAGAGGCCTTTTGGAAACACCTTTTTCAGCTGAATATGCAACATACATGTCCTTGGGACATAAACTCAATCGATATAATCCATTGGATAAATTGCAACACCCAATCTTATTGGAATCATAAAAGATGGCAATAGCATTACTCTTTATCTCAAAAGAGTATCCACTCATGTCCAAACAAGACACAGAAATTAAATTCCGCCTAAATGAAGGCACGTAAAAAGTGTTCCTTAACATCATCCTAAAACCAGAATCCAAAACCAAAACAACATCTCCCACGAACTCGACATTAACTCCAATGTTGTTTCCAATAGTGAGCTTTGATTCATCCTGATTTGGCGTCTTTCTGTTTATGAACCCTTGTATGGTAAACGCAACATGATTAGTTGCACCACTATCTAGCCACCAGGAATTAGTCGGAACTTCAGATAGATTGGATTCATAAACTAATGCCAACGAATCATTACCTTTAGGCTCACTCTTCTTGTTTCTGTTAGATAACCAATCCTTAAACCTTTTACAATCCTTCTTTACATGTCCTCTCTCCCTACAAAAGTAGCAAAAAACACCCCTCTTTCTAGGGAATGTTTTCTTAGGACCCATACTGTTAGAAGGACCAACACTGTTAGAAGGACCAGCACCTTCAGAATTTCCTTTACCATTGGAAGGTCCAGCTGCATCAGAATTTCTCTTCTGAGTATAATTCTTCACACTCTTACCCTTATCAGTGGCAGAACTTGAAGTATAAAGAGCAATGTGCCCTTTATCTTTCTTCAATTTCTCTTCCTCTGCCACCACCCTAGAAATCAGTTCATTAACTGACCAGGCTTCATCTTGGGAACTATAATTAGTCTTGATAATCCCAAAATCAGGAGGAAGAGTGTTTAAAGCTTGATGTACGATGCAGGTAGTGGGAATGGCAACATTGAGAGCCTGAAGCTTGATCTGCAAATCAACCATTCTCAGAATATAATCTCTTACCCCACTAGAACCATCATACTCCATGGTAAACAGTGTATGAATGTGTGTTCCTATCTCAGCATTAGATGACACACGGTACCTAGCCACCAAAGCTTCCATCAGTTGCCTAATAGTGCAGTTCGCAGGCAAATCACTTTTCAAGTATTCTTGAATTGAACGCTTCATATACAGCAAGCAAATTCTATTGCTCTTTTCCTAGGCAGTAAAGTGTGCTTTCTGATCCTCTGTACTCTCAGCAGTAATGGCTGCCGGTCGATCAGCAGTAAGAGCCAAATGAACATCTGCCATCTCCATGGTAAACAGAAAATCTTCTTTCCACTTCTTAAAGTGGGAACCAGTGAGAACCTCAATAGTGACGGAGTTACCGTTTACAGAAAAGGTGACTGAAAAACAGCAGTATATAACAATTAGCATCATGTGAGTATTGTGTACACAAGTACACATCCGAGAGAGTTACATGCAACATCACATAATCACCTTTGGGCAGAATACATGACATGCAATTGTACACTCCCACATGACAGCGGTCAGGAGAATATATTCAAATCTTCGTGAATTCATCACCTTTGGGCAGAAGAACCACTAAGACTAGACAATCCTCCACCACATCATCATGTATCCCTCCATGAGCTAATACATAATCACCTCCTTTGGGAGTATGACTATACATTAGACTAGGAGACATCCCAGACAACATACGAGACAGAAATTTCTTAAACCCAATCAAGTGTGCCACTTTGGCGGTCACAACTCAATTGAATCCTTGAAACTCTCTCATATCAGGGATATATTTATCTCACACACACACCATATACATGTGACTTAATTGTAGTGATAGAGGCACATATCACTCAAATCACATAACATGCTAATTAATCTGCCTTATGAATGAACAAAATAGCATACCAGTAACCCAAAGCACTTGTATTTCCAAAATCACAGAAAAATACAAGAAAAATACGCAAAAAATTCACTTAAAATACACGTATTTAGGGCTTTATATGCAATTTCACATCCATAAAATCATCAAACATATAAAATAAATATGCCACAAGATAGGAAATCCTCATACGAATCCAACGCCGCTAACCACTCGCCGAAAGGAGGCCCCACGCGCCCGCACGCGCCGCCTGAGTGCGCGACGCGTGGGGCTCACACGCCTGACGTCAAGCCGGCCATAAAATCGGTTCGACCGGTGGCGGTCCGACCGCCCGGTCCGACTGGCTGACCGGACCGGTCAACCGTTGACCGGGTCGGGTCGGATACCGGGTCGGGTCGGTGCTCGGGTCGGGTCGGTCGCCGGCCGGTTCGGGTCGGCCAGCCTGCTGACGTCATGGGCTGTGCGCTGACGTCATCGGGTCAGCAACCGGGTCGTGTCGACCCGGGTTGCTGACGTCAGCGTCACGTGCGACGCACGCATCGGGTCTGACCCGGGTCGCTGACGTCACGCTGACGTCAGTGGTCGCGTGCGACGCACGCCCCGCGTGTGTAGGCATGTGGCCGCGCGTGGCGGCGCATGGCCGCGCGTGGGCGCGTGCTCGACACCCCCAACGGCGCGTGGCCGTGCGTGGGGGCGCGTGCGGCGTCCCACGGCGACGCGCCGCCGACGGTTTTCACCGTCTCATCGAGCCGAACCCCAATTTGCAATTTATTTTGATTTTTATTAAACTTAAAATCTCGAAAATCGCAAATTAGGGCAAAAATCATACTAATTAGGGCAAATCAGTATAATTTAGGGCAAATTCGTAGAAATTAGGGCAAAACCAATTGCGTTCATGTTCTAGGGTTATGGAGGCTGTGATATCATATGTTGGTTGCAACTCATGCAACCCCAAGATCTCCATAACCAGAACAAGAAGAAGCAATTGTGAATAGAAGGATTGACGCACCTGATTTAGGATCCATTGTTCTTGAGCGGAAGCGGAGGAAACATAATGTTCCTTGCTCAAATCCTTCTCCTCTATTACCCTCCTGATCACTGGCTCAATGAGGCGGCCTCTCACGATTGACGTTAGAGCAACGTCCCTTAGGTGAGAATATGTGAGATTAGGGCTAGAGGAGAGACTTGAGCACTATTTATAGAGTTTCCAGCCAGTCCCCCTCATTACAAAGCCAGCTCAACTCGGCCCACACTAGTCGTCCCATATAAGACTAATTAAGAAACCTTCTATCTCACCTAAGACCAAACCCCGTAAAACGGTAAACGTTAAACGGTAAATTACAATAACAATGTCAAAATAATTTAGTCCATTAATCAGGAAAACTCTTACAGTTCATTGTCTACCCAATTTGAGTCGCCGATGATGTTGAAGAATGTGCTGGATCAATGTCTCTCGCCTTCTAGACTTTGTCTTCAAGATGCGCAAAACGTGATCTTGATCGCCAAGCTAGCATTTGCATGCTTGTAAGCCGATCCGCGACTTCGACCGACCATGGGACAAGGCTCAGGTGAGCTTCGCGTTTAAGTACCCATGGAAATGCCTTTCTCCGCAGTCAAACTTGGAGCAACTTCGCAATCTCAGTGTCAAGAAATTTGGAGCATTCACGAAAGATGGTACATTTTGAAGTTACCTTTTCATGTGGTATCGTGTCTGGTTTTTAATCATGATGATGATCACCTTTTGAATATTTTATAGTCTTCACTAATCCCAACCATGTGATTTATCATTTTCCCTACAAAGCTAGCTTCTATGTGAACGTCGTAAGAATAGTGCGATGTTTATAGTTTGGAGTTGTGGCACCAGAAATAATTATAAAAATACTTTTGCGAAGATCTCATTTCACAACTATTTCCAGCATTTTGCATAGCGAAGAGGAATTGAATTTGCGAAATGTATTGGATTGACATCTCTTTCCTTCTTTGAAGCAAGATGTAAATGCCATGTAGTTTCTATTTCTGGCAGACATATACTAGTTATCGGTGAACTTTTATCGATGTGTAGTGTCATACTTACATTTTTAGTTAGTTCAACCAAGTTACTTTTTGACAAAAGTAAAATGTAGTTTCGAAAATTTTAGTTGGCCCACTTAACTTCCTCATATACTCTAATACGTTGATTGTCATTCTTTCATTAATTGATTTAAATGAAGTGTGGCACAGACACCGAAACCACAATTCACGCTCCTTTTTTTTTTTTTGGTCATTCCTACTCTATACCTACTGTACACTCACTTTCAGACTTTTGCCTTGCCTCTTGCAGGGCGTGGGAGTCGAAACCTATTCCTGAAACTTGCGCGTCCTCACCCCATCCCTCCCTGAGAAGGTGGGGGTTTGAACCCCTCACCTCCCCCTTCCATATTGGAAGGGTGGCCACTGGGGCGAATCCCAGTGATTAATTCACGTTCCTTAATATGTGCAATATTCAATCATACTACTTTTTCTTTTCGAACACACATCCAGTTGGCTCTCTTTAATAACGACTTTTGGTTTCTTCTCCGAAAAAAAAAATAGAAATAATGACTTTGAAATCTCTGCAGCCAGAGTGTAGAGAAAACGAAATTGTTTTCTTTCGATGCACTGTGAAAAATCCCTCCTCTTCTACATTTGAAATGATCTCGATTGAAAGCTTGAAGAAGAATAAGGCCACATTGATCATATTGAGTATTCTTATCCTAAATTGGATGCTTTTCTTAACCAGTGGTAGAATTTCTTAAAAATGTTAATTTGAATCCGAGTGTTGATTTTGGTCCTCTCACGCAAAACTAATAATGTCCGGAACTATCCTTTTCATCTAATTCTTTTTTATATTTTATCATCTTGATTCTTTTGTTGATTAATTTCTACATAACCCTTCTCAATACCATGACACGATAATGTGTAGTTTGACATTGGATTAAGTATCTTTTTTTCGTATATCAATAGGATACATGCAAATTGATAAATGGAGTAGGCACACAAAATCAAGGAGGTAAATTAGTTATCTAAGGAGTCTTGAGACTACTTAGCAAATAAGCGTTGGACAGTGTGTAGAACATACGCTGGTGTTATAGAAACAACTGTGCGCATACAAAAAACAGTAATCTTCTTTAAACAAATATAAAGGGATAAAAGAAAAAGATAATGACACAAATGACCCATGAACTTGGATTACATGTGCAATGTGGTCTCCGAACTTTTAATTTGTTCCATGCAGTTTCTAAACTTTGGCCCAATGTGCAATGTGGACCCTGGATTTTTATTTTGTCTTAAGCGTTTCCTAAACTTTTGGTACATGCTCAATTTAGGCCATGGATTGTATGGAAATGTTCAATATTATCCATAATCTTTTATGTGCAATGTAGTTCTTGAATTTTTAATTTGTTCAATGTAATCTCTAGACTTTTGGTACATATTCACTGTAGTCTATAAATTATATTAAAATGTTCGGTTTAGTCCTTCCATTAATTCAAAATCGTGAAGATTGGAAAGGTAAGTCAAGAACTTACTAATTAAAAAGGAAAAAAGGGTATGATAGCTTGAAAATGTCATTACTTTAATAATTGAGCTCAATCAAATTATGAAATTGAATAGCTTTGCGCCAATAGTAAAATAATCAGACCATTTGAAGGGTTGGAAGTAAATAAAAGGCGAAAAAGTTAAGGTCTTTATTGTCAAGGTCGTCCCCATAATTAAGACAAATTGATTGGAGAGAGAAAAGAGAGGGAAGCACAGAGAAATTTTCGAGAAAACAAGGGCAAAAGAAAGATAAAGTCGATGTTGATTTTGTTGTTTATGACGATTTCCTTTGTTCATAGTTCAGGAGTGTTTTAGGGTTTGAAGACTTGTAAGTGAAAAAAGTGGCAGACCTGCACTCGTGAAGCCAATCCAATATTCACGTCTACAATAAATAATTGTGCGAGAAGGGGGGTTTTTTAACTGGAGCCTAGGTGATGTAAAAAAAAAAAAAAAAAAACTGGAGCCTAGGTGAGTTGCACTCCTTTTGAAGTGTGAATTTAAAAAAAAAAGAAAAAAAAGAAAAATTACTTGGGAGTGGGGAGAGAGAGAGAGAGCTCCATTGAGGCTCACAAGAAGCGTCTGGTTGAGCTTCAAAGAACCAATAGAAGAGTGCCATTAACCATATATTATGAAAATTATGAAAAGATTATGAATTCACGCATTGTGCGAAAATTCATCACGTTTCAAGTTAAGCAAAGATGACAGTGCGTCCCACCAAAATTTAGATGAAGTAAACAGTAAAACTTGAATGTCTATTATCCGAGTGGTTTCAATTAAACTAAATGATCCTCATATGGGCATCACAATCAGACAGATTTAAATCCAATGCATTTGTTAAGTGATTGCGTTGCGTGAGTGCAAACATTATCTACTCATTTATTCAGTCCAGGGAGATAATCAACTGAGTTGCTGGAAATCGTAGAGAGGAAGCTGATGTCAAAGATCCATTTTTTCTTAACCGTGGCCTTTCCGCTCCACGAGGCAAAATCAAAAAGGCCCTAAGCTTTCTCAATTTCCGACCGAAAAGGTCAGAACTGAATAGCGTTGCACTAACAATAAAATAATTAGACCATTTGAAGGGTTCGAAGTAAATAAAAGGCTAAAAAGTTAAGAGAGGGAAGCACACAAAGAGAAATTTCCAAGAAAACTAAGGTAAAAGAAAGATAAAGTTGACGTTGACTTTGTTGTTTATGACGATTTCTTATGTTCATATGTTCATGAGTGTTTCGGGGGTGAAGACTTGTGAGCAGAATAACAAAAAGCAGACCCGCACTTGTGAAGTGAATCCAAGATCCATTAACCATATATTATGAAAATTATGAAATGATTGTACGTGAATTCATGTATTGTGCGAAAATTCATAATGTTTCAGGGTAAGCAAATGTCCGACTCAAAATTTAGATGAAGTAAATAGTAAAACTTGAATGCTATTATTCAAGTGGTTTCAATTAAACTAAATGATCTCACATGGGTATCGCAATTAGACCGAGATTTAAATCCAATGCGTTGGTTAAGTGAATGGGTTACGTGAGTACAAACATTATCTACTTATTGATTCTGTCCACGAAGATAATCAATTGAGTTGTTGGAAATCGTAGAGAGGAAGGTGATGTCAAAGATTCATTTTTTATTAACCGTGGCCTTTTCGCTCCACAAGGCAAAATAAAAAAGGCCCCATGCTTTCGCATTTCCGCCTGAAAAGGTCGGAACTGAATAGCTTTGCACTAACAGTAAAATAATCAGACCATTTGAAGGGTTGCAAATAAATAAAAGGAGAAAAAGTCAAGGTCTTTATTGTTAAGGTCCTCCACATGATCGAGACAAATTAATTGGAAAAAGAAAAGAGAGGGAAGCACACAGAGAAATTTTTGAGAAAACTGGGGCAAAAGAAAGATAAAGTTGACGTTGATTTTGTTGTTTATGACAATTTCCTATGTTCATATGTTCATGAGTGTTTTAGGGGTGGAGACTTATGAGCAAAAAAAAAGCAGGCCCGCACTTATGAAGCGAATCCAATATTCACGTCTACAATAAATAATTGTGCGAGAAGGGATTTTTTAACGGGAACCTAGATAAGTAGCACTTCTTACGAAATGTGAATTTTAAAAAAAGAAATTACTTGGGGAGAGGCACAAAGAGAGAGAGAGAGAGAGAGAGAGAGAGAGAGAGAGAGAGAGAGAGAGAGAGATAGAGCTCTATTGATACTTCAAAGAACCACTAGAAGAGTGCCATTAAGAACCAGTAGAAGAGTGCCATTAACCATATATTATGAATATTATGAAACGATTGTATGTGAATTCACATTTTGTGCGAAAATTCATGACTTTTCAGATTAAGCAAAGGTGAAAGTACGTCCGATCCAAAATTTAAATGAAGTAAATAGTAAAACTTAAATATTATTATTCAAGTGGTTTCAATTAAACTTAATGATCCTCATATGGGCATCACAATTAGACCGAGATTTAAATTCAATGCGTTGGTTTAGTGATTGTATCACGTGAGTACAAACTTTATCTACTTACTTTTCCTATCCACGAAGATAATCAACCGAGTCGTTGGAAATTGTAGAGAGGAAGCTGACGTCAAAGATCCATTTTTCCTTACCTGTGGCGTTTTCGCTCCACAAGGCAAAATCAGAAAGGCCTCACGCTTTCTCATTTCCGCCTTAAAAGGTCGGAACCGAATAGCTTCGCACTAACAGTAAAATAATCAGACCATTTGTAGGGTTGCAAGTAAATAAAAGGCGAAAAAGTCAAGGTCTTTATTGTTAAGGTCCTCCACATGATCGAGACAAATTAATTGGAGAAAGAAAAGAGAGGAAAGCACACAGAGAAATTTTCGAGAAAACTGGGGCAAAAGAAAGATAAAGTTGATGTTGATTTTGTTGTTTATGACAATTTCCTATGTTCATATGTTCATGAGTGTTTTAGGAGTGGAGACTTATGAGTGAAGAAAAAGACAAGCCCGCACTTGTGAAGCGAATCCAATATTCACGTCTACTATAAATAATTGTGCGAGAAGGGGGTTTTTAATTGGAACCTAGAAGAGTCGCACTTCTTTCGGAATATGAATTTTAAAAAAAGAAATTACTTGGAGAGAGGCACAAAAAGAGAGAGAGAGAGAGAGAGAGAGAGAGAGAGAGATCCATAAAGGCTTCAAAGAGCCAAAACAGTGCCATTAACCATATATTATGAAAAATATGAAAAAATTGTATGTGAATTCACGTATTGTGCAAAAATTCATAACGTTTCAGATTAAGCAAAGGTGAAGGTGTGTCTGACCCAAAATTTAGATGAAGTAAATAGTAAAACTTGAATATCTATTATTCAAGTGGTTTCAATTAAATTAAATGATCCTCATATGGGCATTACAATTAGACCGAGAATTAAATCCATTGCGTTGGTTGAGTGATTGCGTTATGTGAGTACAAACATTGTCTACTTATTTATTTTGTCGATGAAGATAATGAGTTGTTGGAAATCGTTGAGAGGAAGCTGATGTCAAAGATCCATTTTTTTCTTAACTGTGGTTTTTCCGCGCCACAAGGCAAAATAAAAAAAGGCCCCATGCTTTCTCAATTTCCCCCCGGAAAGGTTGGAAGTGAACTTCAAAATTTCCCAATTAAACTGATTAAAAAAAGAAAAGAAAAGATTTTTTCCTGCAATTTATCGTAAATGAGAAGGCCCCATCTGCTTGGAAAACGTTGTACAGCTGTAATAAGCATTGGTTCTGACTGAGGCTTCAAGAGTGATATTCCACCTATAAATATGTCATCAATCTCGTTAACCATACGTAGACCTGAACCATCTCGCCTTTTAAACCAACCATTCCCCAAATCATGGTTTCTTCCGTATTGCTGTCCAACCACTCTCCTTTAGCTGCCTTCTTGTTCTTGTCGCTCTTCTTCGTCTACACCACTTCATTTCATGGTGAAGGCGCTTTTGCGTCCTCCACTTCTTCGTTCACTATCAACAGGACTGAGAATAAGAATGAAGCAAAAGCTCTCTTGAATTGGAAATTTACTCTTGACAATCATAGCCAATCTCTCCTCTCATCATGGCATGGTAACAATCCTTGCGGCTTTACTGGTATTGCTTGCAATGACTATGGAGCCATCACTCATCTAAATCTTTCCTATCTTGGTTTGAGAGGAACTCTAGACGGCCTTGATTTCTCACAAATAAACAATGTGGTTAGCTTGGAACTTGGCAACAACTCAATCTATGGCTCCATCCCCTCAAGTGTCGGTAACCTTTCCAAACTCAACTCTTTTGATCTTTGTGGCAATGAACTGTCTGGGAACATTCCTCCAAATATAGGTATGCTAGAGAGTCTTCATTATTTGTCCCTATGTGCAAACAACCTGAGTGGTCACATCCCTCAAAAGATTGGACAGTTGAATTCTCTTTTGAAACTTGATTTTTCCAGAAATGCTCTCACCGGTTCTATCCCTGCTTCACTAGGGAACTTGAGTAGCCTTATTGAACTTGACCTATTAGTCAACAATCTTATTGGCTCAATTCATTGTTCCCTTGGAAACTTGACAAGTTTATCTATTATTAACCTCTACCTAAATGATTTGACTGGTCCAATCCCTACTTCTATTGCAAAATTGGGCAATTTAACCAAATCAGTCATTTCACAGAGTGCCCTTTCTGGTTCCATGCCACAAGAAATATATGACTTGAGGAGCTTGAAGGTTCTTAACTTATGGGGAAATAGATTGTCGGGATCCATTTCTTCAGAAATAGGGAGATTGGTACATCTCGAAAAATTGGATCTATCAGATAATAACTTTTTTGGTTCAATTCCGAGAGAGATAAGTGACTTGAGGAATTTGAAGTCTCTTAATTTATGGCAAAATAGATTTTCAGGATCCATTCTTTTAGAAATTGGAAGGCTCACTTCCCTTATTGAACTTGACCTATCAGTCAACAATCTTACTGGCTTAATTCCTTGTTCCTTCGGAAACTTGACAAGTTTATCTATTCTTATCCTCTATGATAATGCAATCTCATCCTCAATCCCGCAAGAAATTGGGAGATTGGTACATCTCGAAGAATTGGATTTGACAGGGAATCAGTTGGTCGGTCCAATCCAAGCATCAATTGGAAGCTTGGTGAATCTCACTTTATTAGCGCTTGGTGACAATAAATTTGTTGGCTCCTTGCCTTTTAAATTCAACAACTTGACACGATTGGTTAGATTGGAGCTATATAATAATGAATTAGTAGGGGAATTGCCGGAAGATGTATGCCTTGGGGGATCATTGCAATATTGCTCTGTCTTCAATAATCATTTTGAGGGTCCCATCCCAACAAGCTTAAAGAACTGTAGCACATTAACCAGATTGAGGCTAGAAGGAAACCAACTTACTGGAAACATTACAGAAGCTTTAGGAGTATATCCACATCTATATTATGTGGACTTGAGCCACAATCATTTGAACGGGGAACTTTCATGGAAATGGGAGCATTGCAATAATTTGACAAGCTTGAGGATATCAAACAATAGCATTTCTAGTGAGATACCCGCATTATTTGGAAGGATGGCTAAATTACAAAGACTAGACCTTTCATTAAATAATTTAGGTGGGGAGATTCCAAGGGAATTGGGAAGCCTATCATTGTTGTTAGAACTCGATCTAAGTAACAATGCGTTCATGGGAAATCTCCCGACTGATATTGGATTCTTCTCCCATCTGGCACATTTGAACTTGGCATCAAACAACTTGAGTGGATCGATAACGGTGCATTTAGGCTCATGCCAAAACCTGCTAAGCTTGAACTTAAGTAGAAACAAATTTCGGAGAAGCATCCCTTTTAAGTTAGGCAATGCACAATTCCTTGAAGTTCTTGACTTGAGTCATAATATGTTGACTGAAGACATACCAAGAGAGCTTGGAAATCTGAGAATGCTACAAGTTCTGAATATCTCCCACAACAACCTCTGCGGTTCCATTGCACATGTTTTTGGTGATGCGTTGGCCTTGACTTCCATTGATGTATCCTACAATGACCTGGAAGGTCCTCTCCCAAATGTCAAGGCTTTCAATGAAGCTCCATTTGTGGCAATTCAGCATAACAAAGGGTTATGTGGAAATCTTGTTGGTTTACCAAAATGCAATTCTACTGTGAGCAAGAAAAGCATTAGATGCATTAATACTAGAATCATAGTTGTCCTAATTCTCTCATTGTTGGGGCTTCTCCTTCTCTCTTGCACCTTCACCATTCTTGTCATCATCAATCACCGTCGAAGAAGGATAATTAAGAGGGAGAACAATGAACAGGCAAATGATTTAGATTTTATGAGTATTTTGAGTTATGATGGCAAGGTTTTCTATGATCGAATCGTCTTGGCCACCAGAGGATTTGACTCCAAGTATTATGTGGGTGAAGGAGCATATGGAATTGTTTATAAAGCCAAGATATCAGAAGATCAAATGGTTGCTGTCAAGAAAATCTCATCATCTCAAGAAGATAGTGAGATTGTTGATTTGATACCATTTGAAAGGGAAATTCAAGCCTTGAGAAATATACGTCATCGCAACATTGTGAAATTTTATGGGTTCTGCTCTCATGCCCGATGTTTTTTTTTCTAGTGTACGAGTACATGGAAAGAGGGAATTTGAGAACAATTTTGAACGATGATGAAAGAGCAATAGAATTTCAATGGGATAAGAGAGTAAATGTGGTCCGAGGAATTGCAGATGCATTGTCCTATATGCATCATGAATGTTCGGCTCCGTTGATTCATCGAGACTTGACCAGTAACAACATTCTATTGAATTCCGATTATGAGGCTCATGTTTCTGATTTTGGAACTGCAAGACTATTGAGGCCGGATTTATCAAACTGGACCGCTATCGCTGGCACCATTGGGTATATTGCTCCAGGTACTTCGTAATTTTGCAATTTTAATTACATTTGGTGTGAGATATCCTTTCTATAATTAAAATTTTGCTAGTTTGGTGTAGTTCTTTAGTTACTTAATTTTCTTATGGAAATTAATTTACTCCATAAAAGTTTTCGAGTTCAGTGTAGACAGAAAGATATTTTATTTCCCTGGTAAGAAAGAATTGACAAATGAGGAAAAATATCATAATAGTTCGTGTCACCTAGAGATGCTCTTACTTTGAGTGTCAAAACAAAATTGTTCAAACTTCATCGAAGCATAAACTCCCATGACCAAATCAGTGTTGTAAGTGTAGATTAAATAGAAATCTGTACTTGTAATCATCATGTCATGGGAAGCAATGTTGTTGACTTGAATATAGCTTATGATCGAGGTTATGAAAAACTATGAATTCTTTGCAGAGCTGGCTTATTCTATAGTTCTGACTGAAAAATGTGATGTGTATAGCTTTGGAGTCATCGCATTAGAGACAATCATGGGAAAGCATCCAGGATATCACATCTCTTCGAAATGTTCATGGTCCGCCCAATCTGAGTCGCCAATTATGTTAAAGGATGTGCTAGATCACCGTCTCTCACCTTCTAGACTTTGTCTTCGAGATGCACAAAACGTGGTCTTGATCGCGAAGCTAGCATTCACATGCTTGCAAGCCGATCCACGGCTGCGACCGACTATGGGACAAGTTTCGCGTGAGCTTTGCCTTCAAGTACCCATGGAAATGTCATTCTCTGCGGTCAGCTTAGAGCAACTTCGCAATCTCAATGCTAAGAAATTTGGAGAATTCATGGGAGATGGTAAGTTTTGAAGTTACTTTTTCATGTGGTATTGTGTTTGGCTTTTACTAATGATGATGGTCGCCTTTTAAATATCTTCATAGTTTTCACTAATCCCAAAAATGTGATTAATGATTTTCAATACAGAGCTAGCTTCTCTGCGAACGTCATAGGAATAGTGCAGTGATTATAGTTTGGAGCTGTGGCACCAGAATTAATTACGAGAAGGCTTTTGGGAAGATCTCATTTCATAACTATTTCCAGCTTTTTTGCGTAGCGAAGAGGAATTGAACTTACAAAATGTATTAGATCAACATCTCTTCCCTTCTTTTGAAGCGAGATGTAAATAACATGCAGTTTCTATTGTCGGAAGGCACAATGACACTAGTTGTCTGTGAACTTTTATTGATGTGTAGTGCCACTCTTTCATTTTTAAATTGGTTCAATCAAGTTACTTTTTAATATATATACGATGTTATCTAGAACTTTTAGTTGGTCCACTGAAATAACTAATGTACTTCAAAATGTTTATGGTCATTCTTTCATTAATTAATTAGAACGAAGTATGGCATGGACACCAAAACCACAATTCACTTTCCTTAATATGAGCAATATTCACTCAAACAACTTTTTCTTGTCTAACACACATTGTAATCTAGTTGAGTCTCTTCAATAACGACTTTTGGTTTCCTGTCCCTAGGAGGATAGGGGTAATGACTTTGAAATCTTTGTAGTTAGAATGTAGAGAAAATAAATTGTTTTCTTTCGATGCGCTTGGAGAAATCCCTCCTCTTTTACATTTGAAATGATTTCGATTGAAGAAGAATAAGACCACATTGATCAAACTGAGAATTCTTGTCCTAATTTGGAAGCTTTTCTTGACCGGTAGTAGAATTTCTTAAAAATATTAATTTGAATCCTACTGTTGATTTTGGTCCTCTTACGTAGAACTCATAATTTACGGAGCTATTTTTTTCATCTAATTCTTTTTATATTTTATCGTCTTGATTTTTTCATTAATTAATTTCTGCAGAACCCTTCTCAATACCCTAGCACAATAATGTGTAGTTTGACATCGGATTATGTATCCTTCGTAGATTGATAGAATAAATGCAAATTGATAAATGGAGTAGGCACAAAGAATCAAGGAGGAGGTGAATTGGTTATCTAAGGAGTCGTGGGACATCTTCGCAAATAAGCGTTGGACAATGTGAAGAACATGCGCTGGTGTTAAAGAAACACTCATGCATATACAAAAACAGTAATCTTCTTTCAACAAAATATAAGGAATAAAAGAAAAGGATAATGACACAAATAGCCTCTGAACTTAGGCTCAATGTGTAATGTAATCTCTTAACTTTTAATTTGTTCAATGTGATCCTTGATTTTTTATTTTGTTCAATGTGTTCCATAAACTTTTAGCAGATATTGAATTAAGTCCATGGACTCTATGAAAATGTTTAACAATGTCCTTAATCTTGAATATGTAATGTGATTCATGAATTTTTAATTTACTAGACTTTTGGTGCATATTCAATGTAATCTCTTAATTATATTAAAATGTTCAATTTAGCAATTCCATTAATTGAAAAGCAAGGATAACATTGAATAATTTCATATAATCCATGGATTAAATTGAACATATACCAAAATTTTAAGAATTACAATTAATAAAATAAAAATTTAGGGAGAACATTGAGCTAAATTTTAAAAATCATATTAAATACATTAGAAGTTTATGGATGATTTTGCAAAATTTATGGACTGTTCGTATGATTTCCCTAAAAGAAATGCAAAATATTTTTTTGTTCGGCCTATCCACCTGGCTTACTGCCAGCTCTAACACGCTAAATCAAGGCTATAAGGCACTATTTAATCTTTAAGATGTGACAGCCTCGAAAGATGCTTCATTCTACAATTTATTGGTCGTGCTATATTCAATCCAACGGAAGTAGTTGAGTTGGGGAAAAACGAACAAAAACTATTTTTGTTCTCTGAGCGTTTGTCCGTGAAGAGAGGATCACCCGGTGCTGTGTTTAGGCCTCAAAACTAATTTATGCCGTGAGTGTTCGATCACATGTAGTAATGTAGCTCTCATAAAATTTGCAGACTGGTTTCAAAGCCCGAACCACACAAAAATCGCAAATTTTCAATAGGGTTAGGGCAAAGCCGTACATGGGAGGGAGCTGTCCTTCGCCGGCCGGCGAATGTCATCATCCCCTGTCGCTGCTTGTGCTTGAGATTGGCCGAGCAAACGTTGCCCACAGCGCCTCACCGGCTTGCAGAACTCGCACATCTTCTTCACCGAGGAACGAATCTTCAGGGTGCTGCTGCCGAACGGAGAAGCTATCGACAGGCTACCTCACGTGTTTTGGGTCCTTTGGGCTCTCGTTCGTTTGAAGATTTTTTAAAAGGCTGGGCCTACGGTACTTCACGCATCTACTTAATTCACGGGCCCCCCATCTTCCACTTTTCTTTGCATTTTCTCACTCTTGATTTTTTTTTTTTGGGAACATCTTTTATTATCTGTGATAATCTCATTCTCTGTTGATCAAACACATTATTTATGTACATGCAACTTTCCAGCTTGTAAATTCTATTTTATGGGAAAAAAATTTACTTAAAATATTTACGCCTCACCGTGGGATATCAACTTAAGGTGACCTTATGTGGTGATTTTATATGCACGAGTGAGGTGATCAGCTCCAAAGGCGGAAGATGGAATCCACCTTGGAGTTCCAAAGAATCGGAACCGGAAATTTGAACTAGTATCATTTGAAACCAGCCCACACCAACTAACATCTCCTAATTCAACCCAAGAACTGAGTTTGCTTCGTGGAAATCAGTTTATGGTGATTGTTTCACTGAAAGTGTCAATGAAGCACCTTTCAAAATATGGATCAATATGGAAATTGTCAAAGGATATGAAGGGACATTTGTCAATTCTTGGACAGGAAATGCTTATTGATGAAAAAGTTAAAGGTTCGAAAATTGGAAACAATCACAGTCAGCCATGTAAAAGGGTACTATAATGTAAAGATAATGGGAAGATAAAATTTGAACAACTAGTGTCTATTGATTGATTAATGGTTACTTGCTTGAATTACAAATTAATATTTAAATGGGTTAATACCCTGAAAACCCCCAAACTGGTACACTGTGACAAATTTAGCCCCAAACCAATTTTTTTACCGCTAAGAATCCCAAACTAGTACACATTTGATAAATTCACCCAAAACCGGTACACTTATTATAAATGTACCCTATATTAGTTTTTATTAAATTTTACTATCAAATTACTAAGTTTAATGACACATGACGGTTGACTGGTGTAACGATTTGCGATTTTACTCTTCGTTTGTCATAGTTATGCAATTTTTGTAATTTTTATGGGATTAATTCAATTTAACGGAAGGTATATTTCTTACAAATATACCAGTTTAGAGTTTTCGGCGATTGAATAAATTAGTTTAGAGTAAATTTATCCCAGGTATATCAGTTTGGTATTTTTTTTATGGTCAATTAGGGTAAATTTGTCATGGGTATATCTGTTTGAAGTTTTTCATGATAAAAAATTTGGAGTAAATTAGTCACACGTGTATTAATTTAAGACTTTTCAGGGTATTAACCCTATTCAAATCCACTAGCAATGGTTAATAATAATTATAAAGAAAGCAAATAACATCCTACGTGACTTCTAGAATTCACCAACACGTATTTACAAACATAGCAATGGTTAATAATAATTATAAAGAAAGCAAATAACATCCTACGTGACTTCTAGAATTCACCAACACGTATTTACAAACGGTTACCAAAGATCCACTATCGACGACCATGTATTCATTCCTCGCCCCACGTCGACGGTTTCTTCAGCAACTTGCAACCCCTCTTTCTAAGTTACAACAGCCCATGTTTCTCAGCCTCCGCGGTTAATCGCTTACAATATTTATGGCTCCACTACTTTTGGATCATGTCGGCCTAGCAACCACATTGACTCACTCATGTGAATTGTATTCGAGATCATCACTCATAACCTTGGTGGTTATTTATTAGTGCTCAGCTCGTTGCCGATAATGTGTTCGTGGTCTGTTTGTTGACTAAAATGAACTTCACTTACCGACACTCATGTCTTAGGACTTAATAATTTTTCTGTATGCACACTTTTGGCAATTGCTAATCACCTCGTTGACTATCCATGTTTGCCGACGAAGAACTCCCGATACTTAGCGGATTTAGATCCACCATGTCCTGCTCAGTCTTTTCTAATTAGAGTTGACAATCAAAGACTTGGGCTATAACTTTTTCCCGTAACTCATGATGGATCTCTTGTTAGCCAAGTGATATAGTGCGTAAATCTCATAGTCGAGGACGGGGAGTCCAGTCCTCTCGGTCGCAACTCCAATTCGCCAAACACCCAGAACATTGTTTATAATGTCTTTTGTACTTATGAAATTTATAAAAAAAAAAAAAAAAAAGTCAATTCAATTTTTTCAATAAAGAGTTTAGATTGTTCTTGTCTCTTATATCAAGTTGTGTTAAAGTAAAAAAAAAAAAAAAAACTACATATTAGATGTGTACGAGGCAAATTAATTTCAGAGTATGTGGCTTAATATATAATTGAGTACTTATTTATGAAAGAACTTTCTTTATGTTGTTTTTTCATATGACAAATGAATTAAAAATCAAACTAAATTTTCCAACAACGAATTCAGATTGTTCTTGTCTCTTATATAAAGTTTTATTTAATTGAAAAATTGTATATACTAATGGTACAAGTGTTCAAGGTAAAATAGTTATAGAGTAGGCAGCCTAACATAGTGTATAGTGTTAGATGTGTTGAATGTGAATTGAGTATAGAGTAAGGGGCACCACTTATAATTGAGCAATTATTTATGAGCTCATCGATTAAATCTCTTCATATGAAAAGTGGGAAATCCCAAGATTTCAAGACGTACTGAACTATAGAAGGCTACACTATGGATCTTTCTCATCATGTAATATATATAGATGGACCTTAGGCTATGATACTGATTTAAGGAATTCTCATTACAAATCTCACTATGAATTATGAAACATCTCTTTTTTATTAGTTGATGTAGTAATTTAGTAATTTATTTTCCTGCGACATAGCATGAGTTTCTTTGTAATTATTCCAATACGAGGATAAATCCCTTTCTCCAAAAAGAGCATGCTAGGTCTTATACATAGAGTTTCTAATGTTATGGAGTACTTAATGTATTTTTTCTTTGCACTAACAGAGGATGTCTTCTTATTTGGCAATCTTGTCTCAATCCTCTTTCTTTATTTTTGAAAAATATGCAATCTCCAATTAACCCATTACCAATGGCCTTAATACTGAAAGTGACCGCCCATTTTTGCCAACCGATTACTTAAATAAAAGAAATTGCTTGCTATATGTGATGATATTTTGCAGCATACGAAGGTCAGTTATTACCACAAATACTTCTGTCCTGGATCTTCCCAGCATCTCGAGAAGATGCCCCAACCTACGTCACACCCACTTAAATTAACAACTCAATGTATGATTAATTATGGATAATCCTTATCTTGAAATCACCTTTCTCGAACTTCTTAACGTGTGATGACCTGGAACTTATCATTCATGGGACATACAATGCCTTTCATCACCATCGTTTTCCCACCTAAATTGCCATAGCAAAATTTCAAACAATTAGTATAGGATAAATTTATGGTGGGTATATTAAAAATTAATTCGAGATAAACTTGTCATGTGTATTAGTTTAAGGTTTTTGATGGTTAAACAATTAGCTTGTGATAAATTTGTCGTTGATGTACAAAAAATTAGTTTTGGATAAATTTGTCATAAGTATACCAGTTTGAGATTTTATGTGGTCAAAAAATTAATTTGGAATAAATTTGTTACGAGTATATTAATTTGTAGTTTTTTTTGTCAAAATATTAGTTTGGAAAAAATTTGTTATGAGTGTACTAGTTTTGAATTTTTTATGATCTAAAAATTAATTTAAAGTAAATTTATTATAAGCGTACTAGTTTAAAGTTTTTTACCCTAATATAAAAATCATTGTTGTCGAATACCATATTTATTATTAATAAAATTAAAATAATATTTGAATATAAATAATACTAATTAACAAAAAATAACAACAATTTTGTTTTTATTTATTTCTATTTATATATTTGAATTATTTATCTTATTATATAAATTCAAAATTCATAAATATATGTTTAGTATTTATATTTATTACATATTTTGGGTAGATTAGTCTAGTTTAAAATTTAAATTAAATTTTATTGAGAATGATGAAATGGGAAAAATGAAATAAAAAAGAGAGGGAAAAATAATTAAACAAATAAGCAAACAAAAATGAACTAGGCAAGTTGTGAGAGATTCTTACCATACCGAGCCTCAAGGTTTTGCCTTTTGGCATATAAGTGGATGCGCTGCCAAGAAGGCGCCTACCTATCTTGAGAGTTCTTTCACTGAAGCAAGCTTGAGTTCTAAAACTAAGCTTGTCATTACATCAAAACGTTATTCACCTCTAGAAAGCTTGTAGGAGCATGTCCGGACCCTCTAACCCCAGCAACTACTCCTCATTCTCATAAGACTGAATAGTTACAAATGGGATCATTCGTGCCAAATATTAAACATGATAAGATGTGAAAATGTCTGATTTTATTAATGTGATTCACCAAATAATTGATGAGATATAACAAAATTTTGAATTTCATGTTATATTATATTCAGTTCTGTCCTAACTAGAAATCTAGACTATCAACTTCATTTTTTTTTAAAAAACTATTTGCTAGAATAAGAATTGGGCAACAAGATAATTCTGAATTACATGAGTTTTACTTTGATGAAAACTCCACTTGCCAATTAAACTTGTAGACCATTAGATTATGTTTGGTAGTCAGAATAAAATTCATGTTATCCTATGTTTGGTTCCTTCTCCAAATAGGATAAAGTCAAATATAAGAAGAATATAGCCCGAATAAAATTATCCCAAGGGAGAAGTGAGAGAAATGTGAATAGAATTTATAATATTCACAATATAAAAGTCATATTTGTCGAATACCATATTCTTATTAATAAAATTAGAATAATATTTTAATATAAATAATTCAAATTAATAATATATATTTGGGTTAATACTCTGAAAAACCCCAAACTGGTATACATGTGACAAATTTACCCCAAACTATTTAACAAATTTACTCCAAACTAATACATTTGTGACAAATTTATTCTTTGTTAGTTTTTGTTAAATTTTAATTAAGTTAAATGACACATGACAGTTGACTAGTATTTTACACTTCGTTTGTCACAATTTACAATTTTTGCAATTTTTTTTGTGGTATTAATCTAATTTAACAGAGTATAATTGTCACAAATTTACCATTTTGGGGTTTTTTGTTTGGGATAAATTTATCATAAATGTACAAGTTTATGGTTTTTTATGGTCAATTGGGGTAAATTTGTCACAGGTGTACCAGTTTGGGATTTTTTATGGTAAAAAAAATAATTTTGGATAAATTTGTTATAGGTGTACCAGTTTGGAGTTTTTCAGAGCATTAACCCTATCTATTTATATATTTAATTTTTTTATATCTAATATATAAATTCAATATTTATAAATATATGTTTATTACTTATATTTATTACATATTTTAGGTATATTAGTATAGTATAAAATTTAAATTAAATTTACTGGAGAATGATGGAATGGAAAAAATAAATTTTATAAAAAAAAGAAGGAAAAATAAATAAAAAATTAAGTAAACAAAAATGAACTAGGCAAGTTGTGAGAGATTCTTACCATACTGCCTCAAGGTTTTGCATACAGGTGGACGCACTCCCAAGAAAGTGCCCACCTCTATTGAAAGTGTTCTTACTTGAGCACGCTTAACTTTGGAGTTCCAAAACTAAGCTTCCCATTACATCAAAACATTATTCTACTTTAGAAGCCTATAGGAGCACGTCCAAAACCTCCAACCTCAGCAACTACTCCCCATCCTTGTTAGACTGAATCGTTACAAATGGGTCAGTCATACTAAACATCGGACATTACAGGATGTAAAAATATCTGATTTTATTAATGTGATTCACCTAACAATTTATAACATATCATATTCAATTTTGTTCTAACTAGAAATCCATACTATGAAATTCTTTTTCTTTAAACTATTTGCTATAATAAGAATTTGGTAACAAGAAAATCACAACCATGGAGGGTGTGCATCCTTTTCTTTTATTATAATTCCATGCTTCTCTTCCCCGTATAGTCCTTTCCCCCGCCTCCGCATGCAGTTTTTATGAAATGAGAGAAAGATGGTAGATAATCATAAATTTTTTATATTTTTATACGTTGTGATATATCATATAAGCATTACATTAAAAGATTACGAGTTACAACTTTTTTCAATGGATTTTAGAAGTAGAAAGTATCCGGACTCCAATTGAAGGTCAGGCCTAAATTTTTTTTCCTAAATATCTGTATCATAGAAGTATACGTTTTGAATATATTCAAGTGGGACAGGACTTTATTGGAGCCCGTCATGTGTAACACAGTGAGAGACCACTCACGATGAACTAGGCCCATGAGACTAAAAAGGTAAGTCAAGAACTTATCGGTTAAAAAAAGAAGAAAAAGGGAATCGATATCTAAAGAAATTGGAAGACAAAATAGCACGATAACTCCTTCCAAGTGGATCCAAGATTGTCATTTACTTGAATAATTGATTTCAATCGGATAATGAAATTGATTCCCTTTGCACTAAAACTAACATAATCAGATTATTTGAAGGGTGGAATTGAAAAGAAGGTGAAAAAATTAGGGACTTCATGGTCAAGGCCCTCCACATGATCAAGGCATTGATTGGAAAAATAAAAAGAGGGAAGCACACAAAAAGAACTCTCCGAGAAAACCGGGGCAAAAGAAAGATATTGCCGATGTTGAAATTGTTGTCTATGGGAATTTGGCATGTTCATACACTCATGAGTGTCTAGGGAGGTGAGCACCGAGTGAACTAAAAAGAGAGGAAGACCCACAGTAGTGAACTGAATCCAAAAGTTGTTCGAGAACGTGGGATCTTTTAGTGGAGCCTAGATGAGTCGCTTCTTTCGTAATGTGATCTTCTGCAAAAACGATTTATAAGCTAGAAATTTTACCCCCAAAAAATTGCTTGGGGGGAGAGAGCAACACCACTAATCAAATTTTCCAAAATTTATTAAGTAAATCAAATTGATACGATTAAGTTCAGGCATGCCTTTCATTTTTCCCGTCATCGTCTCCAACAAGTACAAGATTGCTCGAGTGTCCGATTGCAAGACATTGATTCGGTTGGGAAGGCCAGTTTGAGCCATTGCGGTCGTTGGGGACTCGGACTCCAACGAGTCAATGAGAACCGTTCCGAAACAGGGGAGGGGACTAATCAAGTGGTTTTGGGCGTGGCAAACGCGATCGAGGATCATGAGAGTCAGATTAGGTGGATAATCTCCGGTGCGGTGCAGGTAGATTGCAAAACTACAACGCCCATTGAGAATAGAGAGAGGTAGAGGGCTGGAACGTCGAGCAGAGTAGGGGAGAATATTAGGGCAAAGTAGCCTCTAGTGAGGCCAAGGGGGACGCGGAGAGAAGAGGCCAGAGACTCGACTCAACGGATGAGCTTCGAGAATGCGACGCGGCGGGAAAGCGGCAGTGTCGATGAGAGCATGGCAGTCGGTGGAGGAGAGTGGGAGGCAAGGTGAGAGAAGACATAGTCATTGACGGGAGAGTGACACGAACAGCTAAGAAAGCGGAGCGAGAGGCCTCGGGGCATTTGGACATTTCTTTTTGACAAAAATGCCGCTATCCATGGTGCAATTAATGGCATGTAACACGCACATGGCTCGTCGTCCAGCGAAGATTTGTATTGCCGGTGAGACTGGGGAGTCAATTGACAGGTGAGAAGAAATACAGAAGCTAATATCGAAAGTAGATGAAAGGAAGAAATTCTCTATTCATTGAATCAAGCGAATGAACAAATGAATGTACATCTGAGAGCTTTTACTTTCTTCTCTCTACTCTTACTCTGTTTTCTCTGTTTTCTATTCCATAACCTTTCTAAAAATGAAGATCAGAGTATTTATATCAGCTACATCAAGTCTTCGAGGAAAGAAGATGAACTTAAAAACAGAAAGAACAATCATAACAACTTCAGTTACATCTCCAAACAACAAACCAACTGCTTTCCTATATTAGAACACGTGAATTTCCTTTTAAATCTCGAGCTTCATTTAACACGTGTGGCCTTGACCTCTTCTTTCTTCAGCAGCATTATCATCAGTCACGTGTGGCTTCGAGCTCTTCTTTCTTCAGCAGCATCATCATTAGTAACTACAGCTTCAGTGTTCTGTATCTCTTTGTATTGCCGATCTTCTTTTATCTTCTGATCTTTAACATCCCCCGCAAATTGGGAAGGGGGAAAGATCCCAAGCCCAATTTGGTTCGAAGATTAAAATGTTGCAACCGAGGTAAAGACTTTGTAAAAATATTTGCAAGTTGTCGAGAGCTTGGGATATAGGTAACAAGTAGAGATCCAGAAGAAACCTTTTCATGCACAAAATGAAAGTCGACTTCAATATGCTTTGTGCGAGCATGGAAAATAGGGTTAAGTGTGAGAGCAATGGCTGACTTGTTATCACAAAATAACTTTGTTGGAGCAGTCAAACCAATCCCAATGTCTCGAAGCATGAAGCTGATCCATGTAAGATCAACTGTTGCTGAAGCCAGAGCTCTATATTTAGCCTCTGTTGAAGAACGAGAGACTGTAGACTGTCGTTTGGCTGACCAAGAAATTAAGTTTGAGCCAAGATATGTACAAAAACCAGTGGTAGATTGCCTGGTAGTGCTGCAGCCTGCCCAATTAGCATCAGAAAATCCATATAGATGCATGAAGCTATTAGGGTGAATGGTCAGTCCAAGAGCAACAGTTCCTTTGACATATCGAAGAACTCTTTTCAATTTGTTAAAATCTCCTAAGGTAGGTTGCTGCATCTTTTGACAAAGGAGATTCGTGGCATAAGCAATATCTGGGCGAGTGAGAGTGAGGTACTGAAGTCCACCCACAAGGCTTCGATATTCAAATGGATTGGACAATAGGGTGTCATCAGTGTTCATGACTGTAGACCGTAATGATAGAGGAGTGGAAATAGGTCTGCAATCTTTCATATTAGCTCGAGTAAGTAAATCAAGAGCATATTTAGTCTGAGAAAGAAATAAACCTTTTGAATTCTGTTTGGCCTCAATTCCCAAAAAGTAATGCAGAAGACCGAGATCCTTCATATGGAATTGAAGGCTCAGTATGCGAATGAAATAGGAAAGCAACTGGGCTGAGCTACCAGTAAGCACAATATCATCAACATAAATAAGTAACAGTATGATTTCTGAGCCATGATGAAGCACAAACAATGAGTGATCAGTGGTGCTGCAGCAAAAACCATTTTCAAGGAGAAAGTTGCTGAATTTATCAAACCAGGCTCTTGGTGCTTGACGAAGTCCATACAATGACTTCTTAAGAAGGCACACATGGTTAGGTTTTTGAGGATTTGTGAAACCTAGTGGTTGCTGCATGTATATTGTTTCATTCAAAGTTCCATGGAGGAAAGCATTTTTGACATCTAGCTGATGAATAGGCCAATGTTTGGTCATTGCCACAGAAAGAACAATTCGAATAGTTGCATGTTTAATGACAGGGCTAAATGTTTATGTAAAATCAACACCTTCTTCTTGATGAAACCCTTTAGCCACTAATCTGGCGTTAAGTCTATCAAGCTTACCATCTGCAGTAAGCTTGGTTTTAAACACCCACTTGCACCCTATAACATTCATATGATCAGCTCAAGGTACTAATTCCCAATTCTTATTTGTATGTAAGGCATTCATTTCATCTTGCATTGCTTGGCACCATCCTTTATCTGCAAGTGCAGACTTGATTGATTTTGGTTCAGTGGGAACTTGATATTCAGCCAAGCATGCATATTTAGGATTTGGTTTAACAATTCTAGACTTTGATCTAGTTTGCATAGGATGAATAGACACAATACCTTGTGTATTGACTGAAGAGCTGATTTGTTCTTGATTTGAATTAGTTTGTGGCAGCAAGGGAGATGCTTGGGCAGAACAGATTGGTACCTCAGACACTGTATCCATTTGTGATGTTTCAGCAGGAATTGTTCTGCAAGTGTTGTTATTTCTCATCAGTCCAGTATCTTGCAAATAACCTATATGCTCATTGGTCTTGGACTTGACTTGTTCTGTTGTAGTGGAATCCAAAAGAGTTACTCCATTTATCCACTGTTTATATAAGTTAGTACCTTGGCTATACTCAGTAGGTAGTCATTTGGTGAAAGGAAATACTGTTTCATCAAACACCACATTTCAACTAATATAGACATGTCCATTAGTGGGCAGAAGACATCTATATCCTTTATGTCTTTCACTGTATCCCAAAAATATGCACATGAGAGATCTTGGATCAAGCTTATGTTGTGCATATGGTCTGAGGCAGGGGTAACAAGCTGATCCAAAAACTCTTAAGTGTGTATAGCTTGGATTAAGTTGATACAGTTTGCTGTGAGGTGAATTTATGTTTAATTTTGCTATTGGAAGAAGATTGATGATGTAATTTGCTGTCATGAATGCATCTACCCAGTACTTCAATGGTACCTTAGCATGATATAGCATAGCCATTCCTAACTCAACCGCATGTCGATGCTTTCTTTCAAGGATTCCATTTTGCTCTGGTGTGTAGGGACAGGATATATTCTGTTTAATGCCACATTTTTGTAGATGACTCTGAAATTTGATACTGGTAAATTCACCTCCTCCATCACTCTGAAAGATTTTGATCTTATGATCAAACTGGTTCTCCACTTGTCTCTAGAACATGACAAAGATGTCATAGACTTCTGACTTCTGTTTTATTGGATGCAACCAGCTGTATCTAGAGAAGTTATCCACAAAGATGACATAGTAACGAAACTTCTGACAAGATTGAACTGGTGAGGGTCCCAAAACATCACAATGTGTCTTTTCTAGGGGAGTATTAGAAACATAATCTGTCAAAGGAAAAGGTAATGCTGAGCTTTTAGCAATCTGGCAACTACTACATATGTCTTGAGTTTTCAAATTGCATTGAATCAAGTGCTGACTCTGCAGGTACTATACTATCTTTAAACTGGTGCGTCCCAGTCTTTGATGCCACACTTCTTCTCCTACTACTTTTTGTACTTGAGTGAAGAATACTTATGTAACTTTAGGATTGACTTAATACAGCCCCTTGATTTTCCTTCCTAGCTTCACTATTGTATTGCTACAATTGTCCTTCATATATACCCCATATTTGTCAAAAATGAAAGAACAGGGATAATCATATTTTAATTTTGAAACAAAAAGTAGATTTTTCTTGATTTCAGGCACTATCAAGACATCATTTAATGGTAAAGAGTTGGTCTTTGTATGCAGCAGACCAGTACCAACACATGAAATTGATAAATGAGAACCATTCCCTATCATGACAGTATCTGTTCCTCTATATAAAGAGTAGCGTTGGAGCATACCAGGATCTACAGCAATATGGGATGTAGCTCCTATGTCTAGATACCATTCAATGCCATGAGGATCCTCGATGTGTATTGCTGCTAGTGCAGTTGGTATGTCATCTGCTTGATATGAGTTATCAAAACGATACCAACATTGAAGAGCTGTATGTCCTGGTCTTTTGCAAATTTGACACTCCAAGGGACTATTATTTGTTATTTTCTCATTCTGAAGATTCTTCTCAGTAGTTGCATTTTGTGGTGGTGGATATGACTTAGTAGCTTGATATTTTTGAGAAGAATTCACATAGGGTCTAAACCCTTGTCCATAGTTAGACCAGTTGTTTGCCATTTTGTCAATATGATCTTCTTGATTCAGATTTGGATTATTCATCCTGTAGTACTGGTTTCTTCCTGTTCCACCATAGTTACTGCCACGGCCTCTGCCATTGTTATATCCTCCTTGACTATTCTCTCTTTGATTTCTGAAATTGGAGTTTTGCAAAACTGTAACAAACTTTCTTTGCCCAACATAGGCTAGATGAGGATTATACTGATTTGCAGAGTAAGTCTATAGCCTTGTTTCAAATCTTTCAAGCTGTGAGATTACCTCATCATAATCTGGCTAAGGTTTTAGACAATACATTGTGGTTCTGAAGCTTTCATATTTTTAGAACCTAACCTTTCGAGTATACCAAACATCTTGATTATCTCATCAACAGGTTTTCCAATGGCATTAAGTTGATCACAGATGGACTTAAATTCTCAAAGATAAGTACTCAATGTTTTATCTCTTTTCTTACAAGCTTGCAATTTTCCCCTTAGTTCGAACTCTTTTGCTACTGACTTTTGAGTAAAACGATTAAGAAGAGTCTGCCATACCTCATATGAAGATTCTAGTCCGATGATCAAGCTCAAAATATTCTCTGAAACTGCTCCACTTATCCACGATGAACTCAGTTGATCAGTCTTTACCCAATCTGTATAGTCAGGATTCACCACTTCTGTTTCATTTCCTTCAACCTCCACTTGCATCATTGGAGCTGGTGGTGGTGTTTCACCATTGATGAATCCAAAAAGATCTTGGCTTCGCAGAAACCTGTGGAACTGAGCTTGCCAAAGTAGAAAATTGTCTTCGGCCAACTTTATTGTGACAAAATTGGCTATATTGACATGAATAGGAAAGGGATACTTCTGCACTCTTGCTGTCATTCTGGATTTTCTAGAACTTTTGAGGATATACCTTCTTCGACTGTTATTAGCTATTAAACTTCACCAGCTTCAGAACTAGAAGAACATGAAAGTACAAGCTCTCAGGCGAGCTCTGATACCATGAGAAGAAATACAGAAGCTAATATCGAAAGTAGATGAAAGGAAGAAATTCTCTATTCATTGAATCAAGCGAATGAACAAATGAATGTACATCCGAGAGCTTTTACTTTCTTCTCTCTACTCTTACTCTGTTTTTCTCGTTTTCTATTCCATAACCTTTCTAAAAATGAAGAGCAGTATTTATATCAGCTTCATCAAGTCTTCGAGGAAAGAAGATGAACTTAAAAACAGAAAGAACAATCATAACAACTTCAGTTACATCTCCAAACAACAAACCAACTGCTTTCCTATATTAGAACACGTGAATTTCCTTTTAAATCTCGAGCTTCATTTAACACGTGTGGCCTCGAGCTCTTCTTTCTTCAGCAGCATTATCATCAGTCACGTGTGGCCTCGAGCTCTTCTTTCTTCAGCAGCATCATCATTAGTAACTAGAGCTTCAGTGTTCTGTATCTCTTTGTATTGCCGATCTTCTTTTATCTTCTAATCTTTAACAAAAGTCAGCAACTTCATGGATTCCTTTGAGATGAACATTATTTTGGGGCGAGATGAACACTATTTTGGTTTTCCTTTGAGATCAACACTATTCAGCTAATTTCTATCTAGTTTTTCATCTTATGTTCAGTGTCAGTGAGAATGGGAAGACTCTGCCGTTTTATCTGCGCTCTTCCATTGGTGAATCCTAATGCACTTGGTTTTCCTTTCCTCGTAAGGAGGCTTTGGCTAATGGTGATTGTGCTTTTGTAGTTATTGCCACACTACTCACTGAAATCTATTTGAAACTTATACTTACGGCTGATGAATGCATCTTTTGTGATCCAAAGGAGAAAAGTATCTATGCATCAATTTTTTTTATTTGTTTATTAATTCATTTGTATTCCATTTTACTGAAAGTTTGAAGAAAATGATTTGCGCTAAATCAACAATCGCATGCTATCTGCACGATTTAGGACATGTCATCTTTTGTCAAGCTGAAAAAACATAATGTTAATGGGACAATTACTCCTGTAAATATATGACAGTAGGCCATAACAATGATGAGCCCATTGTTGGTTTACTAACTTTACCCTGTGACCGGGGGTGAAAAAAAAAAAAACCAAAAACAGAAAACTCGACCCGAACTAACTTGAATCATGTTTATAGTTTGAGTTGCAATTTGATTCGGATTATACACTCATCCTAACGGTTTGGTTTGGATCACTCACCCCTAGCCAGTACCATGCATGAATGAGATGTTCACCACCTTTAAGTGAGTACTAAGTAAGCCTAAAGTTCACTCCATAGGTGATTGATTGAGTGGATCGAAGTGGAGGATCATTCGTCTTCCCCTTTTTTAAATGGTTAGAAACTTGAACCAGCTTACGACTAGACCTAAGTAATGGCATATCTAGGCGTAGGTCTTGGATGGTCAGAGTCAACATTGGCACCTAAGAGCTGTTGATGCACTGGTTTAAGAAGGAAATTGGTTAACTAAATCCTAACAAATTATGTTGTTGGCATGGGCGGGCCCAACAAGTAGCTCGGTCAATGATCTAGAGTTTACTTGGGACAGTGGTACCCATGAGCGCATGCCGTCGAGCGGATTTTTGTCCTGCCAGAATCTTGGAGGAGTTGCGAGCTCACTCATCTCAAGTTTTAGGCTTTTGATGGCCTCTCTTGGGATCTATACCTCACACGCAATAGTTATGACAAAAATCATATATTTTCGTACCGGGCATGCAATTCTTATGCTAACGTTAAGGAAGGGCTGTCTACAGTGGTCGATCCTAAACGCTCTTGCAGAGCTCGCACATCTTCTTTACCGAGGAATGAATCTTCATGGTCACTGCTGCCGAACGGGGAAGCAATCGACGGTAATGGAAAAACGATGCGAAACCCTTGCCGGAGGAAGGGAAGACTGCCTCACTTGTTTTGGGCCCTTTGGGCTCTTGTTCGTTTGAAGATTTTAAAAGGGCCGGGCCTAGTAGTACTTCGCGCATCTACTAAATTCAGGAGTCTCACATCATCGACTTTTCTTTTCATTTTCTAACTCTGGACTTTTTTTTTTTTTTTTTTTTTTGGGAACTTCTTTTTGATCTGTGATAATCTCATTCTCTAGTAATTAAGTTGAAGATGCTAATACCTGCAACTTTCGAGATTGCAAATTCTATTCTATGGGGGCAAAATAATTTTTATTTAAAATACTTATACATCATCATTTGATGTTAACTTGAGGCAATTTTATGTGGTGATTTTATATGCACGAGTGAAGGTGATTGGTTCCAAAGGCATAACATATAATTGACCTTGTAGTTCTGAAGAATCGGAAGCAAAAATTGAGCTAGTTACATAAAATCTCAAACACCGAATCATGGCGATAACTGCATATATACACACAGAGTTTTCTACAGTCACGAGTGCTTTCAACTTTATTGATATGGATTCAATATGGTAAGGTGGCAAATGGATAACATTACTTATAAAGAGATCCGATTTGTTAGTCACCATGCTCTTATCTTAAGTGTTACAAAAAACTTGTACCACTAGAGAATGTATTTATGGTTCCAGTAAACCCACATATGTCTTGTCTTTACGGTTAACATTTCTTTATGTATAACAAAACATATGCACAAGACTAATAACCGGTTGCCCTCAGCCTTCACTCAAGGCTTATACATTACCTTGAGACTTTTATCAATATGTATTCAACATAATAACAACACATTCAAAAATATATTATTGAATGCAAAAATTTAATCGTCGAGATTGAAGGAGTCAATTCAATATTTTTTTATTCATTTTCATTCAAAGTGATGAGATGATACATATCAAACCGTTATTAAGTGTAACAAACACAGATGTAAACTTTATTTGAATAAAGCCAAAATAACGCCCACTAAACAACAGCATCTCATGATGCTCTTAAGCCCATATTAATGATGTGTCATTCAAAAACAGAAGAGCGAAGTCCTTTAATTGGTGGATCTACAACCATATCATCTGTAGAAATATACTATATTATAATATCACATTTCTGTACCGTTTCTTTACAGTAAAAAATTTGATTGCTATATATTTAGACCCCTAGAGACCTCTATTATTAATAATATTATAAATTTATTG
The DNA here is from genome assembly GCA_014182555.1 of Eucalyptus erythrocorys. NCBI lineage: Eukaryota > Viridiplantae > Streptophyta > Magnoliopsida > Myrtales > Myrtaceae > Eucalyptus > Eucalyptus erythrocorys. The sequence goes on along the minus strand of CM024599.1, from coordinate 15,760,893 downwards.
TCTCAACACAACTGTATGGGTCTATCCATAAAGTTAAAAATGGTCAACTCCTTAATAAGGTTCTGGAGCCTAATAGCCCAAGTAATAGTCTAAAAGAATGTTACAAACTCAACTTACATAGTTGAAGACGACATAAAGCTTTATTTACTGCACTTCCTGCTAACATAAATATGTATTCCATTATTGATCTCATGTCCTCATAATAGCCAGCAAAATTTACATCTAAATACCATATTAATTGCTACAAAAAAACATGTCTATAAATCAGCATATAATCTATTGTCCTATTTAAGTACCTTAAAATTTTCTTGGCAGCAATCCAGTGATTGCGTCCTGAATTTAACTGATATTTGCCTAGAAGTCTCATTACAAATACGATATTTAGTCTAGTGCAAATTTGAGCATACATTATACTTTTAAGTGAGGGGACCTAGACTGAGGTCCTCTCTCCCAAGACCCCTATGGTTCGTCCTTATCTCAAAACATGAACATATCCTTCTATAAGAATCCAGCCAACTGGCCTCAGCCAAGCATTCCTACCGACATTACAGAAGATGACAATACAAATTGGAACCTAGAAGAGGCATCACACTGGGCACATGAAGAAGCATCCTCATCATATTAGCCAAGGCAGATCCTCTCACCAGAAGATCTTGAAGCTCTTGAACAAAAGTATGAAGAACATCTCTTTGCGATAAGACACAGCTCAGAGGACTCAGACTATGAGACCATCTGGCATTTCAGACATAATTCTTCAAGGCATAGATGGATTTCTTGCTGTATTTCTCCCAAGGGAATGTCTTGTACCCTTTTTTGCTTTCCAAAAAAGGATCTTTCCACCATCTGGGATAATTCTTTGGGGATGGAGAACAGGAAAACATGCTTCAGATTTGGATCAGCTCCAATTTGATAAAAAAGCTTAAGCATTTCTCGATAATGCTTATCAAGATGTTTCTTTTGGAGAGAGCAACATTTTCTCTCAAAAAATTCTCTTTTTTTTTTTTTTTTTTTCATTTCCACAAGGTCAATGGGTTTTCCCACAAAGAAATGATATAGAAGGGTGATGGCATGGCTAAAATCTGGGGACATCAGAAAATGAATCTGGTCTTATTCTGCCACTGATTTCCACCAAGCTTTGAGGTTTCCTGTAAACCTTGTAACAAAGTTGTAAAGGACATCATTCATATCATGGTTGGTGATAGATTAAGTATTCAACCAAGTATGAAATTCTTCAAGTCTTTCTGGCCATTTGTGATAAGGAATATCATCAATGGTGAAAAACTGTTTTGATGCCATGGACACATGTTGTCCGAAATTGTTCTGAATGATTTCTGGCTCAGAATAATTTGATTCCATATCATGATCTGGAGGGTCAGCCATGAATATGGATGAGGTGACTGGTGCAATAGGGAGAGATTCAACAGTAGGAATTGAGAAGGATGAAGAGGAGGAAAGAGATGCTGAATCAGATTTGGTATCAAATATGTTAGGAAAAGTTTGTTCTGCCGGGAAAAGAATCTAATCATTTGGAATTTCAGGATGAGGTTGTTGGATAACAGGATCGGGTTGTTGTTCCTGAGTGCCCAAAACCTTTAGAAAAGATTCTAATGGATTTGATAGCATCATCTGTTCTGGCCTTTCTCTAATAACAATAGAAGAAGATTCTGTAGGTATTTTTTCTTTTCCTTTCTCCTTTTGTCTTCAAGTCAAATCTTTGAGGCGGTTTCGCATATTTGCCATATCAGGTTCCTTTCTGTAAGGATCCTCTGGAATGGCGGCAAAGATAGACGTCTAAGGTGGAGGAGGTACATACTCGGTTCTCACAGTAGGTGCCAATGGATTGAAAGGTCGAAACCTTCCTTCTTCAAGGAGCTGAATTTGTCTTTTGAGCTTTTCTATCTCCGGCTTTGGGCTTTCCAGATGATGATACCCAAGGTGCTGTCCTAATTCTAAGGCATCAAGCCTTTTTTGGAATTCAAAGAGTAATTTTTTGGTGGTCTCATCATGCCTTTGGAGATCTTGTTGCACATTTCTGATCTTATAATCGATTACTTTGAAAGCATTGTTTTGTGCTAACAGAGTCTCCGATTGCCAATTTATGACAGCTTCAGCAGCAGTAGTTCTTTTTTGTCTTCTGTGCTCATCCACATCGGTGGGGGTAGGTATCTTGGGGGTATGAAGATACCTGCCCTGTGGATCAGTAAATTCTTCCGGTGCGGGGAACGTGAGTTTAGAGCTTTCACGGACAAGAGGAGGAAAATCCTTTTCCTGGAACATAGTAATGGAAGAGACAGACTGTATTTCTGCTGGAGTTTCTAGTGGGTAAGAGTGTTTCTTAGCCCACTTCAGGATTGGCTTATAAAACGGGGAGAGAGCGGGTTTCTTCCTGGGAGATGAGGGTGGAGATGACGGTGGTGGAGTTGGTGAAACTGAGGGTGGAACGATATATTCTAGTGTTGGAGGAGGTGCGTAGGAAACTACGAACTGATATTTGTCACACTCACCAAGAGTATCAACAGATGGATCTCCCTTCAAGTACTTTTGGAAGAGGGGATCTCTTCGTTTTTTCCTTTGAGGTGGAGGTTTATCAAATGGATTTACCTCGTCAAGGGATTTTAAACAGTAGGAACACTGGCAGAAAGGATCCCAAAAACAATGACCATGTTGGTCTTTGTAGTAATGAACTGGATGTCCATTACCATTAAAATGTCGCACAAGCTTTTTTGGGTCTAGTTCGGAAATGGACTCAGGAATACATGGTTGAATCATGAAAAGGGTTTGGAAGATAGATGGACTTTCTTCCTTTTCCTTACCAAACTTGATGGAAACAGTTCCATCTTTCTTTCGGATAAATTCAGAATCCGAAGACTAGAGAGGCTTACTGTTCTGGTGCAGCTTTTCATAGTTTATGATCCATGTATCTGGGAGGAGAGTGGCTAACTTCTCCTTTGGAATCTGTCTGGGAACATGGATGCAAGAGGCCTAATCATTTTGCATAGAGATGAACAGGGCATCTTCATTTCCATTGTTGAAGTTTAAATCAAGAGCATGATTCTGTACTCGATAAACCATCTGGTAGTGAAGTGTTGCTGCGATAGAATCAGCAGTTTGAGGGGCTCCAATAAGTTGAACCTGTACTTTCACGAAGGAAAGTAGTTGTGGGTCGGAAACAACGATATTAAAGTTGGGATACAAGGTGACAAATACTGTGCCAGCATTCAAGGTGGTTTGGACTGTGCCAATACAGGCATGCTGGTACTCCAAAAAGCGAGTATCCAATAATGCTATCCTGGCGACAACAGGTAAACCTTTGTGGCCATGAAAGGTAAGAGCAAGACGAACAGCGCCATAGTAAACATGAGTATACCCCTGTTGAGTCCACTGTCTAGGGAACTCCGGAGGGATCTGGAGAGTAACAAAGTACTCTTTTTCAGTAGCAGGAATGGGTTGCTGGTCGAATTTGGAGGACTGTACGTACTCCTTTACTTGCTTTGGAGTTTGATGGATAAGTTGACGAATGGAGCGGATGGGTGAAAATGATGAGTTGGGTTTGGCAAAAGTAGAGTAGGGGTTCATGAGAGGTAGCTGGGTTTTAGAGATTCTAATCTCATCACTAAGAGAGACTTCGTAAAGATAATCTATCTTATAGGCATTAGAGACAAGGAATTCTGGAGGGGTGGATGATAAGGGGCAAGAGAAACAGGAGCTTCAAGAACATCTGAATAAAGACAATATAATAGATTCGATCCATCACTCTTAATGACAAGAGCAATTCTTGGCTTGCAATGATGTATTTTGAATATTTCCAAAATACGATCAACAAATGTCCTTTGAGATAAATCTAGTAAAATCCAATATATATGGTGAGAATAATCCTTGGACCTCGGTATAAATGACAAAAGATACCTCAAGGTTACTATTTGTAAGCAAAATATAATGTACATAGGGTATGAGAAAAATAAATTTCCTACCACTAACCTCGCAGTATATAGAGAAAAATAATTTTCCCCCCACTGACTTTGCAGTATTTACATATGAATTACTTTATTCCCAACTGAACAAAACGACAACACTATGAAACTTTAATAATATTGTTTGGAAACTTACTTAAAACTATGAATAAGACTTTTCAGTTTACACACAAGTTTACTTGAATCATTTGCTACAAAATCCTCCAGTTGCACTATATATATTTTGTATCTTTTTGGCGTAACTCCATATAAAAAATAAACTATTAACGTCACGTTCACTCTGAAAGAATCTTTGAAAATGTTAGAAAGAAATAATTATTTCTTCACAATTAACTATCCACCCCTCTTTCAGAGTGAAAACTTTATTGTTTTTTATGACATCTAATCACATACTTGATTAAGGACAAGAAATAACATTTATATGAGTCGCTAAATCAACCATGTAGTGGATATTGCAGTCATGCTCTCATAGGTAGACTATATCAAGAATAGTACCTTGAATCTCAACAAGTTTAGTCTATGGTACAAGAGATTCCACAATTATCTGTATAGGCAAAGACAAAGACACAGTAACCTCCATCGTACTATTATCCTTGATAGTCTTAGAGCAACTATCCTTTACAACTACGTCGAACTCTAAAAACTTTACTATATGTGATTCCATAATTCTTATACCTTCATTAATGCCATAAAATCAATATCCTTGTGAACAACCTGGGTAAGATACAAAATAATTCCAAGTGGACCTGAATTCTAACGTGGATTATATGACCTCACTTTTGCATGACACCTCTAAATTTTAATATGATTCAAGTTAAAATTACGTTCAGTCCATAACTCAAAGGAAGTTTAGGGAATAATTTTGGTAAGAAACATGTTTTTGTATGTGAAAAGAGTTGCTTTCAAAATATCAGCCCATAGAAGACCGAATAAATTAGTCATATTAGTCATACTCATCACCATGTTTATTATGGTGCAATTATGCCTTTTGGCAAAATCTTTTGTCAGAATTTTCAGGCATAGTAATTAAGTTACCGTCCCAAAATTTACCAAGTATTTGACAATTGACCCTTTAAGCTATTCTGCGTTGTCATACTTGCCTAAATACTTACTGCCACTATTAAGTTTGACAACCTTTAAGACTAATTCTAACTGTTTTATTCTTTACCTCGGTCATTTTACTATAGAAGTCTTTAAATAACCGTTAAGAGTAGATAGAATATCAACAATGTCAACTTTTTTACTTTTTCTTTAAACATATGTGAGATTATTCCTTGGACAGAAAACTTTCGGAAACAATCTTTTCAACCGTATACGATACGTATTATGTTAAAAAATCCTTGTTGTCCTAATTTCGGTATTAGACAAGACATAATTTTAAGCCACTAAGACTTCCATCCTTTGCCTAGCTATGCAATCCGCAAGAAAACTACTTTTCAAGTGTTCCCAAATGGAGCACTTCATGGACAGTAAGCTCTTTTCCAAATAAGAAATCCTATTTCCACTATTTAAAATTTGAACCAGTAAAAACTTTAATAATATCAGAGTTATTAATTACATAATATATGACTGAAAAATAAGTAATGTACATAATTAGTATCATGCGAGCACAATGTAACTTGACGTACAAGTACACATCTAGAGAGTTACATGCAAAATCATATAATCACCTTTGGGCAGAAAACATGACATGTAGTTGTACACTTCCCACATGATAGCAATTATAAGAATATATTCTAACCTTCGTGAATTCATCACCTTTGGACATATGAACCACTAAGATCAGTCACTCATCTATCACACCATCATGTATCCCTCTGTGAACTAATACACAATCACCTCCTTTGGGAGTATGACCACGTATTAGACCAGGAGATATCCCAATCATTATATGAGACAGATATTTCTTAAACCCAATCAAGTATGCCACTTTGGCAGTCACAACTCAATTGAGTTCTTGAAACTCTCTCATACCAGGGATATAAACTTTACATCTCGCATACATCATATACATGTGATTTTAACTTTAGTGATCGGGGCAACATATCACTTAAACCACATATCATGCTAATTACATTGCTTTATTCATTAATAAAAATTAAATTATATATATTATTAATGAATAACACTTTTATAATGTTTATGTGATAACATACCTGCAAACCAACACTTGTATTTTCAAATTCACAGAAAAATACAAGAAAAATACGTGAAAATATACTAACAATACATGTATTTAAGGTTTTGTAAGTATTTTCACATCTATAAAATTATCAAACATGTAAAATATACACACCACAACATAGAGGATGAACATACGAATCCAAAGCCGTCAGCCACGTGCCCATCAAAGCTCCCATGCGCCTCCACGGGTGGGCGAAAAGACCGGTCAAAAACCGGTCCAACCGGTTCCCAGCTCGACCATCCAGTCCAATCGCCCGATCCTACTGGTTGACCGATTCGATCAACATTTGACCAGGTCGGGTCGGTCAACGGGTTGGGTTAGTTCCTCAGATTGGGTTGGGTCGGGTTGGCCACGTATCGGGTCGGGCTTGGGTCGCTGACATCATTATGACATCAGCACCCGCATGCGTCGCACACGCGAGCTGCACCCCGCGCATGGGAGTGCGTGAGGGTGCGTGACCGCGCGTGGGGCGCGTCTCTGACGCCCTGGCTGAGCGTGGCCGCGCATGAGGGCGCGTGCAGCCTCCTCCATCTACACGCCACCCACGGATCTGCTTGTCTCAACGAGCCTAGTTGGAATGTACAATTTAATTTGATTTTAATTGAACAAAAAATCACGAAAATCACGAAAATATGGCGAAAATTGAGACGCGAACCCCCTGGAGTGTCATAACTTAGTAAAAAGGGACACTTAAGTACCATAACTTACAAAAGGTACACTTAAGTGCCAAAATCGAAGCAAAATGGATCACTTGAGTGCCAATCCGGCCAAAACGCTGACGTGTCAATTTTCTGGCGAAGCATGTGCAAAAACGGCGTCGTTTTGGGCTAACATGATAAAAAATAATATAAAAATTAATTAAATTTAATTTTAAATTGAATTTAGTTAAAATATTTAAAATAATAATTTTAATATTAAAAAATTAAATAAAAAAGGGCAGGTGACGGCGGGTGGAGAGTCGGGTGGGGTCGCCGTTGCCCGCCGGGCGCAAACCCTCGCCCCGGCCGCCGCTGCTAGGGGTCGCCCCAATGGGCGGTGACCCTTGGCTCGGTCGGGCGAGGGTCGCCGACCCTTGCCCCGATCTAGGGCGAGGGCTTGCGAGCCCTCACTACCGGTCGGCCGGGGTCGTCGGTCCCTAGCCAGGGCCCAGCGACCTCGGCCGACCCTTCCCCCGCAGTTGCCAACCCTTCCTGGCAACGGCGGGGAGGCGGCAGCGGCAAGGCGAGGGCTTCCCCCTTTTCCTTTTTTTCAATTTTTTTAAATTTTAATATTAAAATTATTATTTTAAAATATTTTAACTAAATTTAATTTTAAATTTAATTTATTTAATTTTTATAATATTTTGTTACCACGTCAGCCTAAAACGACGCTATTTTTGCATTATTTAGCCACGTCAGCGTGCAAAACGATGTTGTTTTGCACTCGCTTCGCCAGAAAATTGACACGTCAGCGTTTTGGCTGGACTTTGGCCGGAGTGGCACTTAAGTGATCCATTTTTTCTTGAATGTGGCACTTAAGTGTATCTTTCGTAAGTTATGGCACTTAAGTGTCCATTTATGTCAAGTTATGGCACTTGAAGCATTCTTTTACAAGCGAAAATTATATGCATTCGAGTTCTAGGGTTATGGTTGCTCTGATATTACATGTTGGACGCAAATCACACAACCCCATGATCTCCATAACTAGAACAAGAGCATAGATGAATGGATAGAAAGATTAACGAACCTATTTTGGAATCCATCGTTCTTGAAGTAGAAGTGAAAAGTGATGATCCACACGCAAGTCATTCTCTTCTATTGCCCTCTGTATCATTAGCTCAATGAGACGGCCCTTCACCCTTTAGTGCTAGGTAAACGCTCTTTATGTAAGGATACTTGTGAGAATTTATTAGGGTTAGAGAATAAACTTGAGCACTATTTATAGAGTTTCCAACCATGCCCTCTCATTATGAGCCAGGCTCAACTCGGCCCACACTAGCCAGTCTCATATTAGATTAATTAAGAAACATTCTATTTCACCTTAGACCAACCTCATAAAAAGGGTAAATTATAATATCAATTAATATAGCCCACATCAGGAAAACTCTTACAATAACATCTATATTTAATGGCTTCCGAAGTTTATGGCTCCACTACCTTCGCATCATGTCGACCTAACAATCACATTGACTCACTCAAGTGAATTGTATCCGATATCGTCATTCGTTATTTGGTGTTCTGCTCGTTGCCGATAAAATGTATTCATGGTCTACCGGCTGACTAAACTGAACTTCACTTACGACACTCATGTCTCGGGACTTAGTAATTTTTCTTCGTGCCTGCTGTTGGCAATTGCCAATCACCTTGTCCACTCTCCATGTTTGCCAACCAACAACTCCAACACTTAGCGGATTTTAGCTTCACCATGTCTTGCTCAGCCTTTTCTAGTAACTTGGGCCATATTTTTTATCTGTAACTCATGACAAAACTCTTGTTAGCTAAGTGATTTTGTGCATAAATCTCATAGTCAAGGACAGGGGTCCAGTCCTCTCGGCTGCAACTCCAATTCGCCAAACACTCAGAACAATATTTATGTAGTCTTTTATACTAATAAAATAAATAAAAAATCAATTTAAATTCTTCCATAATGAATTTAGCTTGTTCTTGTCTCTTATAGTAAGTTGTATCAATGTAAAAATTAGTTACACATTACAAGGGCATCAAGGCAAATTAATTTCAAAGTTTGTGGCTTAATGTATAATTGAGTAATTATTTATGAAATTTCTTTATGTTGTTATTTTTCATTTGACTAATAAATTCAAAAATCAAACTACATTTCAACAATGAGTTTAGCTTGTTCTTGTCTCTTATATATCGAGTTGTATTTAATTAAAACATCACATATACTAATGTTAGGAGTGTTCGAGGATAGTTACAGAATAGGTGGCATAACAATAAAGCTCATATGATTATGAGCTACGACTTTTTGCAATGGATTATAGAAGTAGAGACGATCCGCATTGAAATCAGGGGTCCGGCCTAGATTTTTACGTAAGGCCCTCCATCATAAAAGTATAGGTTTAGCAAATTTTCGAGTGGGACATGACTTTATTTAGGCCCATCACATGAAACACAGCAAGAGGCCATGACTCACAAGGAACTAAACCCATGAAGACTGAAAAGGTAAGTCAAGAACTTACTAGTTAAAAAAGGAAAAAAGGACACGATAGCTTGAAAAATTTCATTACTTTAATAATTGAGTTCAATCAAATTATGAAAATTGAATAGCTTTGCACAAACGGTGGCATAATTAGACCATTTGAAGGGATGGAAGTCAAGAGAAGTTGAAGTAGTTAAGGTCTTCATGGGTTAAGGTTCTCCACGTAATTAAGACAAATTGATTGGAGAAAGAAAAGAGAGAGAAGACCACCAAAAAAAAAAAATCGAGAAAACTGAAGCAAAAGAAAGATAAAGCATTTTTTTTTTATTTGTCAAAAGATAAAGCTGATGTTGATTTTGTTGCTTATGAGGATTTCCTGTGTTCATACATTCATGAGTGTTTTAGGGGGTAAAGACTTGGCGAGCAAAAAAAAAGTAAGACCCACACATGTGAAGTGAACCCGAGATTCACATTTGCTATAAATAATGTGCTAAAACGGGGGTTTTTGTTGGAGTCTAGATGAGTCACACTTCTTTTGAAATGTGATCTTTAAAAAATTATTTTAAAGAAGAAGAAATTACTTGAGAGAGAGAGAGAGAGAGAGAGAGAGAGAGAGATCTATTGCGGCTTGGGAGGAGCATGTGCTTGAGCTTCAAAGAACAAGTAAAACAGTGCCATAAACCATATATAATGAAAATTATGAAAATATCGTATGTGAATTCACATATCAATATTTATATAGTGCAAAAATTCATAGTATTTCATATTAACAAAGGTGAAAGCACATTTGACCCAAAATTTAGATGAAGTAAATAGTAAAACGTAAAAATATCTATTATTCAAGTGGTTTTAGTTAAACTACAATGATCCTTATATAGTCATCACAATTATAGCAAGATTTCAATCCAATGCGTTGGTTAAGTGATTGCATTATGTGAGAACAAACATTATCTACTTATCTATTCAGTCCATGAAGATAACCAACAAAGTTGTTGGAAAAAGTAGAGAAGAATTTGATGTCAAAGATCCTTTCTTTTCCTTCTTTTTTCTCCCTTAATCGTGGCTTTTCTGCACCAATAGGCAATTGGGAAGTCTCACGCTTTCGTAATTTCTGCCTAAAATGGTTGGAACTGATTTTCCAAATTTCCCAGTTAAACTGAATTTCCAAAGTCCCACGCTTGGAAAATGTTGTACCCCTATAAAAGGCAATGGCTCCAACTGAGGCTTTGGGAGTGATATTCCATCTATAAATATGTCATTAGTGTGGCTAATTATATGTAAACCTGAACCATCTTACCTCCCATAAACCAGCCATCCCCAAATCATGGTTTCTTCCTTATTGCTGTCCAACCACTCTCCTTTAGGCACCTTCTTGTTCTTCTCGCTCTTCTTGGTTGACGCCACTTCATTTCATGTTGCAGACGCTTTTGCGTCTTTCAATGTCAATGCGACTAATAAGTATGAAGCAGAAGCCCTCTTGAATTGGAAATATGCTCTTGACAACCATAGCCAATCTCTCCTGTCTTCATGGCACGGCAACAATCCTTGCGGTTTTATTGGTGTCGCTTGTGATGACTATGGAGCCGTCACCCATCTAAATCTTTCCTCTCTTGGTTTGAGAGGAACTCTAGACGGCCTTGACTTCTCGCACATAACCAATGTGGTTAGCTTGGAGCTTGGCAACAACTCAATCTATGGCTCCATCCCCCTAAGTGTCGGTAACCTTTCCAAACTCAACTCTCTTCATCTTTGTGGCAATGAACTGTCTGGAGACATTCCTCCAAGTATAGGTATGCTAGAAAGTCTTCATTCTTTGTCCCTTTGTGCGAACAGCCTGAGTGGTCATGTCCCTCAGGAGATAGGACGATTGGATTCTCTTTTGAAACTTGATTTTTCTAGAAATGCTCTCACCGGTCCTATTCCTGCTTCACTAGGGAACTTGAGTAGCCTTATTTACCTTTTCCTATGGAAAAATCAACTTTCAGGCCCCATTCCTAGTAGTCTTGGAAGATTGGGCAATTTAATTGAATTTAGCATTTCACGTAATAACTTTTCTGGTTCAATTCCAATAGAGATAGGCGACTTGAGGAATTTGAAGATTCTTTATTTATGGCAAAATGGATTGTCAGGAGCCATACCTTCAGAATTCGGGAGACTCATTTCTCTCATTGAGCTTGACCTAACATTCAACAATGTTAGTGGCTCGATTCCTTCTTCAATAGGAAACCTGACAAGTTTATCTTCCCTTCACCTCCATGGAAATGCACTCTCATCCTTGATCCCTCAAGAAATTGGGAGATTAGTACATCTTGAAGAATTGGCTTTGTCACAAAATGATTTGGTCGGTCCAATACCCTTGTCTATGCAGAACTTGAGCAACCTAAAGATGCTAAATCTTTACTCAAATCATCTTTCAGGCTCAATTCCACAAGAGGTAGGGAAATTGATATCTCTCATTGAGCTTGACCTAGCATTCAACAATGTTAGTGGCTCGATTCCTTCTTCGATAGGAAACCTGACAAGTTTATCTTCCCTTCACCTCTATGGAAATGCACTCTCATCCTTGATCCCTCAAGAAATTGGGAGATTAGTACATCTTGAAGAATTGGTTTTGTCACAAAATGATTTGGTCGGTCCAATACCCTTGTCTATGCAGAACTTGAGCAACCTAAAGATGCTAAGTCTTTACTCAAATCATCTTTCAGGCTCAATTCCACAAGAGTTAGGGAAATTGATATCTCTCATTAAGCTTGACCTAGCATTCAACAATGTTAGTGGCTTGATTCCTTCTTCAATAGGAAACCTAACAAGTTTATCTTCCCTTCACCTCCATGGAAATGCACTCTCATCCTTGATCCCTCAAGAAATTGGGAGATTAGTACATCTTGAAGAATTGGCTTTGTCACAAAATGATTTGGTCGGTCCAATACCCTTGTCTATGCAGAACTTGAGCAACCTAAAGATGCTAAGTCTTTACTCAAATCATCTTTCGAGGGCTCAATTCCACAAGAGTTAGGGAAATTGATATCTCTCATTGAGTTTGACCTAGCATTCAACAATGTTAGTGGCTCGATTCCTCAATAAATTGGGAGATTAGTACATCTTGAAGAATTGGCTTTGTCACAAAATGATTTGGTCGGTCCAATACCCTTGTCTATGCAGAACTTGAGCAACCTAAAGATGCTAAATCTTTACTCAAATCATCTTTCAGGCTCAATTCCACAAGAGTTAAGGAAATTGATATCTCTCATTAAGCTTGACGTAGCATTCAACAATGTTAGTGGCTTGATTCCTTCTTCAATAGGAAACCTAACAAGTTTATCTTCCCTTCACCTCCATGGAAATGCACTCTCATCCTTGATCCCTCAAGAAATTGGGAGATTAGTACATCTTGAAGAATTGGCTTTGTCACAAAATGATTTGGTCGGTCCAATACCCTTGTCTATGCAGAACTTGAGCAACCTAAAGATGCTAAGTCTTTACTCAAATCATCTTTCAGGCTCAATTCCACAAGAGTTAGGGAAATTGATATCTCTCATTGAGCTTGACCTAGCATTCAACAATGTTAGTGGCTCGATTCCTCAAGAAATTGGGAGATTAGTACATCTTGAAGAATTGGCTTTGTCACAAAATGATTTGGTCGGTCCACTACCCTTGTCTATGCAGAACTTGAGCAACCTAAAGATGCTAAATCTTTACTCAAATCATCTTTCAGGCTCAATTCCACAAGAGTTAGGGAAATTGATATCTCTCATTAAGCTTTACCTAGCATTCAACGATGTTAGTGGCTCAATTCCTTCTTCGAGAGGAAACCTGACAAGTTTATCTTCCCTTCACCTCCATGGAAATGCACTCTCATCCTTGATCCCTCAAGAAATTGGGAGATTAGTACATCTTGAAGAATTGGCTTTGTCACAAAATGATTTGGTCGGTCCAATACCCTTGTCTATGCAGAACTTGAGCAACCTAAAGATACTAAGTCTTTACTCAAATCATCTTTCAGGCTCAATTCCACAAGAGTTAGGGAAATTGATATCTCTCGTTAAGCTTGACCTAGCATTGAACAATGTTAGTGGCTCGATTCCTTCTTCGATAGGAAACCTGACAAGTTTATCTTCCCTTCACCTCCATGGAAATGCACTCTCATCCTTGATCCCTCAAGAAATTGGGAGATTAGTACATCTTGAAGAATTGGCTTTGTCACAAAATGATTTGGTTGGTCCAATACCCTTGTCTATGCAGAACTTGAGCAACCTAAAGATGCTAAGTCTTTACTCAAATCATCTTTCAGGCTCAATTCCACAAGAGTTAGGGAAATTGATATCTCTCGTTAAGCTTGACCTAGCATTGAACAATGTTAGTGGCTCGATTCCTTCTTCGATAGGAAACCTGACAAGTTTATCTTCCCTTCACCTCTATGGAAATGCACTCTCATCCTTGATCCCTCAAGAAATTGGGAGATTAGTACATCTTGAAGAATTTGCTTTGTCACAAAATGATTTGGTCGGTCCAATACCCTTATCTATGCAGAACTTGAGCAACCTAAAGATGCTAAATCTTTACTCAAATCATCTTTCAGGCTCAATTCCACAAGAGTTAGGGAATTTGATATCTCTTAAAACATTGGAACTATCCGTTAATAATTTGACCGGTTCAATCCCCGCATCGATTGGAAGCTTGGCAAATCTAACTTATTTAGGGCTTGGTGACAATAAATTCATTGGTTCCTTGCCTTTTGAATTTAATAAGCTGACATGTTTGATTAAGTTGGATCTATATGATAATGAATTAGAGGGCGAATTGCCAGAAGATGTATGCCTTGGGAAATCATTGCAATATTTCTCCATCTTCAATAATCATTTCAAGGGTCCCATCCCAACAAGCTTAGAGAACTGTAGCACATTACTCAGATTGAGGCTAGAAGGAAACCAACTTAGTGGAAACATTACAGAAGCTTTTGGAGTATATCCACATCTATATTATGTGGACTTGAGCCACAATCATTTGACCGGCGAACTTTCGTGGAAATGGGAGCATTGTCATAATTTGACGAGTTTAAGGTTATCGAACAATAGCATTTCTGGTGAGATACCCGCAATATTTGGAAGGATGGCCAAATTACAGAGACTAGACCTTTCATTAAATAATTTAGGCGGGGAGATTCCAAGGGAATTGGGAAGCTTATCATTGTTGTTAGAACTCGATCTAAGTAACAACGCACTCATGGGAAATCTGCCGACTGAGATTGGACTTCTCTCCCATCTGACATATCTAAACTTGGCATCAAACAATTTGAGCGGACCGATCATGGTGCAGCTAGGCTCATGCCAAAACTTGTTGCGCTTGAACTTGAGCAGAAACAAATTTCGAAGAAGCATCCCTTTTGAGTTAGGCAATGCACAATTTCTTGAGGTTCTTGACTTGAGTCATAATATGTTGACTGAAAACATACCAAGAGAGCTTGGAAAGCTAAGAATGTTGCAAGTTCTAAATATCTCCCGCAACAACCTCTATGGTTCCATTGCACATGTTTTTGGTGATATGTTGGCCTTGACTTCCATTGATGTATCCTATAATGACCTGGAAGGTCCTCTCCCAAACATCAAGGTTTTCATTGAGGCTCCATTTGAGGCAATTCAGCATAACAAAGGGCTTTGTGGAAATGTTGTTGGTTTACCAAAATGCAATTCTACCGTGAGCGAGAAAAGCATTAGACACACTAATACTAGAATCATAATTGTCCTGATTTTCTCATTATTGGGGTTTCTCCTTCTCTCTTGCACCTTGACTGTTCTTGTCATGATCAATCACCGTCGAAGAAGGATAATTAAGAGAGAGAACAATGAACGGGCAAATGATTTAGATTTTATGCGTATTTAGAGTTATGATGGCAAGGTTTTCTATGATCGAATTGTTGAGGCCACGAGAGGATTTGACTCCGAGTACTATGTGGGTGAAGGAGCATATGGAATTGTTTACAAAGCCAAGATATCAGAAGATCAAATGGTTGCTGTCAAAAAAATCTCATCATCTCGAGAAGATAGTGAGATTGTCAATTTGATACCATTTGAAAGGGAAATTCAAGCCTTAAGAAATATACGCCATCGCAATATTGTGAAATTTTATGGGTTTTGCTCTCATGCCCAACATTGTTTTTTGGTGTACGATTACATGGAAAGAGGGAGTTTGAGAACAATTTTGAACGATGATGAAAGAGCAATAGAATTTCAATGGGATAAGAGAGTAAATGTGGTTCGAGGAGTT
The DNA here is from genome assembly GCA_014182555.1 of Eucalyptus erythrocorys. NCBI lineage: Eukaryota > Viridiplantae > Streptophyta > Magnoliopsida > Myrtales > Myrtaceae > Eucalyptus > Eucalyptus erythrocorys. Next base: position 15,745,335 of record CM024599.1, on the reverse strand, counting down.
GCGGACGCATTGTCCTATATGCATCATGAATGTTCGCCTCCGTTGATTCATCGAGACTTGACCAGTAACAATATTCTATTGAATTCCGACTATGAGGCTCATGTTTCTGATTTTGGCATTGCAAGACTATTGAGACCGGATTCATCAAATTATACTGCTATTGCTGGCACGATTGGGTATATTGCTCCAGGTACTTCATAATTTTTGCAATTTTGATTACATTTACTATCAGACATCCTTTCTATAATCGAAATTTTGCTAGTTTGGTGTAGTTCTTTAGTTATTTAATCGTTTTATGGAAATTTGTTTACTCCATCAAAGTTTTCAAGTTCAATGTAGACAAAAAGCTTCTTGATTTCCCAGGCAAGAAAGAATTGGCAAATGAGGAAAAATATCATAATAGTTCGTGTCACCTAAAGATGCTCTTACTTTGAGTGTCAAAACAAAATTGTTTGAACTTTGTCGAAGCATAAACTCCCATGATCAAATCAGTCTTGTAAGTGTAGATTAAGTAGAAATTTGTACCTGTAATCATCACGTCATGGGAAGCAATGTTGTTAACTTGAATATAGCATATGATCGAGGTTATGAAAAACTATGAATTCTTTGCAGAGCTAGCTTATTCTATAGTTCCAACCGAAAAATGCGATGCGTATAGCTTTGGAGTCATCGCATTAGAGACAATCATGGGAAAGTATCCAAGATATCATATCTCTCAGGAATGTTCATCATCCACCCAATCTCAGTCGCCAATAATGTTAAAGGATGTGCTAGATCACCGTCTCTCACCTTCTAGACTTTGTCTTCGAGATGCACAAAACATGGTCTTGATCGCCAAGCTAGCGTTCACATGCTTGCAAGCCAATCCGCGGCTACGACCGACTATGAGAACAATCTCGCGTGAGCTTTGCGTACAAGTACCCATGGAAATGCCATTCTCTGCAGTCAGCTTAGACCAACTTCGCGACAGTGTTAAGAAATTTGGAGCATTCACGGGAGATGGTAAGTTTCGAAGTTACTTTTTTATGTGGTATTATGTTTGGTTTTTAGTAATGATGATGATCACCTTTTGAATATCTTCATAGTTTTCACTAATCCCAACAATGTGATTTATGATTTTCAATACAGAGCTAGCTTCCCTACAAACGTCATAGGAATAGTGCTATGATTATAGTTTGGAGCTGTGGCCCCAGAATTAATTACGAGGAGGCTCTTGGGAACATCTCATTTCACAACTTTTTCCAGCTTTTTTGCGTAGCGAAGAGGAATTGAATTTGCAAAATGTATTAAATTGACATCGCTTCTCTTCTTTTGAAGCGAGATGTAAAGAACATGCAGTTTCTATTGTCGGAAGGCACAATGATACTAATTGTCTGTGAACTTTTACCGATGCATGGTGCCATTTTTGCATTTTTAAATGAGTTCAATCAAGTTACTTTTTGACATATGTACGATATTATCTTGCAACTTTTAGTTGGTCCACTTAAATCCCTAATATACTTCAAAAATTTTATTGTCATTCTTTCATTAATTAATTTGAGCGAAGTATCGCATGGACACCAAAACCACAAATCACATCCCTTAGTATGGGCAATATTCACTCAAACATCTTTTCTAACACACATTGTCATCTAGTTGACTCTCTTCAATTACGACTTTTGGTTTCCTGTCCGTAGGAGGATAGGGAAAATGACTTTGAAATCCCTGCAGTTAAAATATAGAGAAAACTAAATTGTTTTCTTTCGATGCACTGTGAGAAATCCCTCCTCTTCTACATCTGAAATGATTTCGATCGTAGAAGAATAAGACCACATCGATCAAATTGAGTATTCTGGTCCTAATTTGCAAGCTTTTCTTTACCAGTACTAGAATTTCTTAAAAATATTAATTTGAATCCGAGTGTTGATTTTGGTCCTCTCGCGTGGAACTATTAATTTACGGAACCATCCTTTTCATCTAATCCTTTTTTATATGTTATCGTCTTGATTTTTTCATCGGTTAATTTCTACGGAACCCTTCTCAATACTATAGCACGACAATGTGTACTTTGACATTGGATTATGTATCTTTTTTCGTATATCAATAGAATATATGCAAATTGATAAATGGAGTAGGCACAATGAATCAAGAAGGAGGTGAATTGTTTAGCTAAGGAGCCGTGGGACATCTTCGCAAATGTGTTGCGCAATGTAAAGAACATGCGCTCGTGTTGTAGAAACTATTATGCATATACAAAAACAGTAAACTTCTTTCAACAAAACATAAAGGAGTTTAAGGAATAAAAGCTAAGAATAATGACACAAATAACCTCTGAACTTGAGCCCAATGTACAAAGTAGTCTTTGAACTTTTCATTTGTTCAATATAGGCCATAAATTTTTATTTGTTCAACGTATCAATATATGTTTGGTATATGCTCAATTTAGTCCATGGACTCTATAAAAATGTTCAGCATTGTCCCTAATCTTGTATGTGTAGTGTGGTTAATGAATTTTTAGTTTGTCCACTGTAATTTCTAGACTTTTTGTATATATTCAATATAGTCCATGAATTATATTAAAGTGTTTATTTTAACCCTTCCAATAATTCAAAATCAAGGATAACATTGAATAATTTCATATGGTCCATGGACTAAATTGAACATATGCCAAAAGTTCAAGAACCACAATGAACAAAATAAAAGTTCATGAAGTACATTACACATTTGGCTAAACTTTAAGGACCACATTAAATAAATTAAAAGTTTATGGACCACATTGCAAAATTTATGGACCATTTGTATCACTTTCGGTAAAAGAAATGCAAAACATTTTTATGTTCAGCCAATCCACTTGGCTTACTATGCTCTCCCAACTCTAACAGTCTAAATCAAGGCTATAATGCACTATTTAATCTTTGAGATGTCACAGCCTCTAAAGATGCTTCATTCTACAATTTATTATTCGTGCTATAAATTCAATCCAACGGAAGTAGTTGAGTTCGGGGAAAACGAACAAAAACTATTTTTGTTCTCTGAGTGTTCGTCTGGGAAGCGAGGATTAGCCGGTGCTGTGTTTAGGCCTCAAAACTAATTTGTGCTCTGAGCGTTCCATCACATGTAGTTATGCAGCTCCCATAACATTTGCAGGCTGATTTCAAAGCACGAATCACACGAAAGTCGCAAATTTTCAACAAGGTTCGAGAAAAGCCGTACGTGGGAGGGAGCTGTCCTTCACCGGCGAACGTCGTCATCCCCTGTTGCTGCTTGTGCTTGAGATTGGCCGAGCAAACGGCATACAGGCGCGTGGGCGCTTCACCGGCTTGCAAAACTCGCACATCTTCTTCACCGAGGAACGAATCTTCATGGTCGCTGCTGCCAAACGGAGAAGCTAACGACAGACTATCACGCGTGTTTTGGGTCCTCTGGGCTCTCGTTTGTTTGAAGATTTTCTAAAAGGCTGGGCCTGCGGTACTTAACGCGTCTACTTAATTCACCGGGCCCCCATCTTCCACTTTTCTTTGCATTTTCTCACTCTTGATTTTTATTTTTTATTTTTGGAACATCTTTCATGATCTGTTATAATCTCATTCTCTGTTGATCAAACACATTATTTATGTACATGCAACTTTCCAGCTTGTAAATTCTATTTTATGGGAAAAAAATTTACTTAAAATATTTACACCTCACCGTGGGATATCAACTTAAGGTGACCTTTTGTGGTGATTTTATATGCACGAATGAGGTGATCGGCTCCAAAGGCGGAAGATGGAATCGACCTTGGAGTTCCAAAGAATTGGAACCGAAAATTTGAACTAGTTACATTTGAAACCAGCCCGCACCAACTGACATCTCCTAATTCAACCTAAGAACTGAGTTTGTTTTGTGGAAATCAGTTTATGGTGATTGTTTCGCTAAAAGTGTCAGTGAAGCACCTTTCAAAATATGGATCCATATGGAAATTGTCAAAGGATATGAAGGGACATTTGTTAATTCTTGGACCGGAAATGCTTATTGATGAAAAAGTTAAAGGTACGAAAATTGGAAACAATCACGGTCGGCCATGTAAAAGGGTAAGATAATGGGAGGATAAAATTTGAACAACTAGTGTCTATTTACAATCCTAAAATTTTAAATGGGTTTTTTTTTTTTTTGGTAAGGCTATTATTTAAATGGGTTAATGCTATGAAAACTCGTACACTTGTGACAAATTTATCTCAAATTAATTTTTTGACCACCAAAAATCTCAAACTGGTACACATTTGATAATTTATCTCAAACTGATACACTTATTATAAATTTATCTTATTTTAATTTTCATTAAATTTTACTGTCAAATTATTAAATTAAATGACACGTGACAAGTTGACTAGTGTAACAATTTGCAATTTTATTCTTCGTTTGTCATAATTATGCAATTTTTGTAATTTTTGTGGTATTAATCCAATTTAACGGAAGGTATATTTGTCACAAATGTATCAGTTTACACTACATACTAAGCATTTGAAGAAAAACGAGGGTCATGCACCATTTTGTTATCAAAAATTGAAGACAATGTCATAGAATACATCCTACGGGTGAATGATTGGGTGTAAATATGTCCCTTCGGGTAAGCAACTCGAGCACACTACCCAAAGATTTGAAAGGACTGGAGCTTAGTGGGACTGTTGATAGTTATTGGAAGTTAAACCATATGAAAATTGAATTAAATCTAGTTCCCGCCATTGAGCTTGTTAACCTTGAAAAGCCGATCTCCAATGCGCCAAGGATCATTAAAGTGTTAGTCGATGAGAATTTCGACATACATATTCAGAATGAAGGAATAAAAAGGGAATTTCATTAATGAGAAATGTTATTTGGATATACATTATTTTTTACCTCCTTTTGAAAAGCCAACATGCGAAAGCTTAGGGCGCGCATGATTCTATTTCTGTTCGAAATAGTTTCTAGAACAGAAATAGATTTTTCTATTTCTAGTTAAGATGAGTTTCTAAACAAAAATAACCGTTTGATAACGACAAAAATTTCTACTCTAAAAATAGAAATTTGTTTGATAATGACATAAAATTTCTTTTTTTTTTCGGACGGCGGCGGCGGCGGCGGCCGGCGACCGGCGGGCGGCGGCGGCGGCGTCCGGCGACCGGCGGCCGGCGGGCGGCGCCCGGCGGCGGCGTCCGGCGACCGGCGGCCGGCGGCGGCGTCCGGCGGCCGGGCAGCGGTGGTGTCCGGCGACCGGCGTCCGGCGCCCGGTGGTGGCGTTCGGCGGCCGGCGCGGCGGCGTCCGGCGACCGGCGGAGGCGGCGCCCGGCGACCGGCGGGGCGGGCGGCGGCGGCGACCGGCGGCGCGCTGGAGATCGGGGCGGCGGCGGCGGCGCCGGCGTCCGACGCCCAGCGGCGGCGTCCCGGCGCCCGGCGACGCGTCGGCGGCCGGAGGCGGCGGGAGACCGGCGGCGGCGGGAGCGGGCTACGGGCGGCGGGCGGGCGGCGACGGCCGATGGCGGCCGGCGGTCGACGGTCAGCGGCGGCGATGAACGATGAAAATTTTTTTTATTTTTCATTTCTGTTTGAGAAATAGAAAAATAGCTTTTTTTTATTTCTTATTTCTTGTTCGATCTATTTATGGAACCAAAATCTATTTCAGAAATAGAAAAGTGGAATAATTTTACCAAACGGATTTCTATTCCAGAAATAGCGCGCGTCATGCACCCCCTTAACTTGCCATTTTCCGTGGTCTACCGACTCTCGAGGCCACGTCTTTTGGCATTCCTTGCTGTCAAATGGTCATATTCATTCTTCTTTAGTTCTTTGAGGGAAGTAGTGTGCCGCTCCAAGACCTCTTCCACTCGAGCCCTCTAAGCAAGCTTAAGTTTCTGTTAGTGACGTGTGGCAGCCAGCTCCGTTTCAATTTGAGCAAGTTGTTTTTCAAGTAGTGTCTCTTCCTTATCGAGACAAGCTACTTCATCAATTATAGTGCGCAAAGTAGCTTGGTTAGTTCTCACACTGTGGCTGGTTTCTTCAATGGACTGATCGAGGGCTTGGTGATTTTCTTCTAGGACAGTCAAAGAGATTATCGACTCATGGTTGTGTTTGTAAGTTTCCATTCTAATGGTAAACCCATTCTAGAAGTCTCGACATTTTTCTCTGAGTCCAGAAGGCAAGGCAACGCTGATATTCTCTTCACACAATAGAAAAGCCGCCACTTGACAGACCAAGGAACTCCAACAATTTACATCATATCCTTTTAGTAGTAGCTTCGCCAGGAGTTTAGGATCCTGAAGATTAAATTGTTGTAGTTGATAGCTAAAACTCGGGAAGCCTTTTCCAATTTATGTCTGGCTTCAGCAAGAGAGCTCAGAAAACGTTCATCACCAATTTGATGTAATTGCTGCGTTGAAGATGAAGATGGCAATAAAACATCGGAGAAGTGTTTAGCGGGAACAGAAGTTGATGGAAGATCACGAGGGGTTTCAACAACAGAGTCAGTCCCTTTGTTTAGCTCGCCAGAAGAGGATCCTAAGTTGACAACTGAATTTGGAGCAGTTGATGGAATCACTAGTGGGTCCTTCATGGTACCTGATGAGGTCAGAAATGAACTCATTCAGCTGAACAAATCAAACAAGATTAGAAAAAGACAAGTAATATAATTTGCTCTGGTGCTGGAAGAAGTAAAAGAGCAGGCTCAGCTGACAAAAGTTGTAAAGATGTATTGACGAGTACATTTGATAAATCCTTGATAATTTTATTTATTTAATTATTGGATGGGCCTAAGTTGGCCCGTCCGCCCATGATGGGCCAAAAAGCCCGGCCCACAAATTACGGCCCATGGATGAGGAGTTGAATTGAAGGGGTGTGATTTATTATTTTTTTTGGGAGAGGTATATAAGGAGGGGGAAGGGAGAGAAAAAGTACCTTTTGGCAGAAAACAACGTACGTCTTTTTCTTCTCTCTCTCTCCCTCCAAAACTCTCAAAAAAAAGGAACAAGAACAGTAGGCATCAAAAAGGCGACACCCCTCTTCCTCCAAGGCGATTTGCTGTCGTTGAATCAAACAGGACTGTTATTTCTCTTCCTCTTGGCGTCCTTGGTGTTTAATCCGTGGAAAATAAGGTATGTCCCAATCTGTGGTATCCCTTTTGATCGGTGATGCATATAGAATTCCCGGGCTCGTCTTCCGCGTAGTTTTAGGGGTTTGATTTTGGGTTGAATTCGTTTTTGGATCCGACAAATCCCGACATTGGTATCAGAGCGTCGTTTTATGTTTCCCGATCCCCTTTTATGCTTTTCCTGACACTTTGTTCATGTCTCGTGGATGTGTTTTTTTAATGATTTTCGTCCAAAGCAATTCGGCCGGCACCGATCGGGGCAAGAAATTCCCGACACCCGAGATCGTACATGCAATTTTTCGACTTTCTGTAAGTCGAAATTGATTTCTGATGGAACTGGACGAAAGGTCTCGTCGAGACGAGCGCAACGAGTGGTGGAACACCGCGAAGCGCCGCCGGACGCGCCCCCAAGCGCAGCCAGAGCGAACGGGTGTCATCGGCGCGTGCAACGCACGCGCCGACTCGGGACCGCAGCGCGTGCGTCGCACGCGCGCGCGCGCGTACGCATGTGCGACGCACGTGCACCTGGCGCGCCCGGGCGCGTGCGTCGCACGCGCGCCATATGACGTCATCGTGACGTCATCCGCATGCGGGCCGCACGTGCCGGGTCGGTCCGTCCGACCCGACCCGAACCGGCGACCCGACCCGTCTGACCCGGCTGACCACGACCGTTGACCGTTGACCGTTGACGACCGTTGACCGTTACTCCGTTTGACCGTTGACAGTTGACCGTTGACCACCGTTGACCACCGTTGACCGTTGAAAAAAAAAAAAAAACGGAAAAGAATTTGTTTCTTTTTCAATTATGTCTATGTGGATTATATGTAATCCCTATTTATTCTGCATTTGTTGCAGGAACAATGCCTCCCCTTAAGTTCCGATCGCCCATTCGCGTACATACCGCCGAACAAAAGGAAAGGCTTGCGAATTTGATAACCGATTTGGATAATTATCGATGGGAGAGCGGGGACATAATTGATCATATTCTTGAGGTCAACGGGAAACTTCAAAAGGTCATATGGAATGGTCGTCCAATGCCACGATCGACATGGTGCGATATTTCATGAACACCCTTCCACCGAATGGCATGGAGTGTTGAATCGCATATGGAATGCCAACCAAGCCGCCTCATATAAGAAAATTGTGATGGAATTTGTAGATGATTATTACCTTATTATGACAAAGGACAAGATCAAGAAATTGAACAAAAAGGAGCTTTCCCGGTTCGTGTGTTAGCTTATGTTTAGACATTTTGAGCTGTCCATCTTTTAATATAGTTTTAAGGATACTTTAAGTAAATTCTTTTATTAATTATTATCTGATTATTGTTGATGTAACGACTGATATATAAGTTGTATTGTATGTAAGCATAATTGTTCTATTAAATGTAAGATGTTATTTGCCTTCTTTCTGTTGTTGGATCTTTGTTGATAGTTTGTGGAAGTTTTCGTAACTTCATAAAATTTAGTTTGCATATGACAATTATATTAATGATAATTTTAAGTTAGGATTTTTTTTTTTTTTTTTGGAGGATGATTGGAAACTTAGTGACCTTTTGATTCCAAAGCCTTACTTAAAATTATTTATCAATATGATGGGTCTCGTGCAAAGTGGATGCATAAGTGATAGGCATTAATTTTTCGTGCATGTATGAATAATGTGTTGAGATCAATGGCCTCAGCTACAAAAAGTATAGTTGCCGAGCTCAACAAAGGTGAAAAGCTCAATGGTGACAACTATGAAATCGGCACATGAAAATCCAATATGTTTGGAAGAGCAGGAGGCGCCGGAAGCTCTAAACCTAACCATGGAAGAGCCGAAGATGGAACCACTGCACAACATAAGAGAAATAAGGATGCATACGCTGCTTGGAAAAGGAAGAACTCCCTTGCTCGCATCACGTTGCTGAGTAGCATGGAAAACGATGTCATGCGTGAGTTCAGGCGTTTTGAGAATGCCAAAGAAATGTGGGAAGCATTGGCAGCTAGATTTGGTCATACTTCGGTGACCAAACTAAGGCAGCTCACCATAAGGTTTGACTCCTACAAAAAGCCTCATGGTCAGACTATGAAGCAACATCTGAGGAAAATGTCAAACATGATAAATGAGCTGAAGGATGCTGGCCATGTCCTGACTGACGAGCAGCAAGTGCAAGCAAAGTGATCCGTTCCTTGCCTCGAGTTGGGAGCATATGAAGGTGCACCGACCCACAATGAAAATATCAAAGTCTTTGAGGATGCAGTGCGCCATCTTGAGCTGGAAGAGGACCGCCTCTTGGCGGCTAAGCCGGAAACTGATGTATATTATGCTGGTTCTAGCTCAAGTGGAGCTTCGGGCTCCAAGCGCAAACGTCCTGATTGGTTCAATAAGTGGAAAGGCAAGGGACCAAGTTCTTCAGGAAAGAAACCAAAGCTTGACCAACGTGCAAGAGGAAAGCGTCCTCGAATGAAGAAGCTAGCAAGGGTGAAATGTTACAACTGTAACAAGAGAGGTCACTATGCTCGCGATTGTCGCGAGCCAAAGAAGGTATATACCCCTTGTGCTTTTAAGAACTTTGTTTATGTATCAAGTTCTGTATTCTTGACTGAATCCAATCCTTTGTGGACTGTAGATTCAGGAGCAACAGACCATGTAGCGAAGGATAGAGGATCCTTCGTGGAATTCCGACGAGTACCACACGGAAGTAAGTGGATCTATGTGGGAAACAACTCTAGAGCTGAAGTGAAAGGAATTGGCACCTGCCAACTAAACATGCGTGGTGGACGCACATTGCTCCTGCATGATGTGTTGTATGCTCCGGAGATTCGTCGGAATCTGGTGTCTGTTTTGGTGTTGGTCAAACTAGGTTTTAATGTAAACTTTCATAATAGTGGTGTGGATTTGTTTTTGAAGACAAATTTCTATGGTTGTGGTTATTTTCTGAATGGTTTCATTGTATTGGATGTTGACTATGTTAATGTGAATGTTTGTTATTCCCTTATCACATCTCCTAATACATATGACAATGATGTGAATGTGTGGCATGCTAGACTTGGTCATATTGGCCAACAACGTATGACCAGACTAGCCAAAGAGGGCTTGCTGGGCAATATTGAAAAAGTCGATTTGCCCACATGTGAGCATTGCCTAGCAGGGAAAACAACAAGGAAACCATTTGGAAAAGGTAAAAGAGCTGAATTTCCTCTACATTTAATCCATTCGACGTCGTGGTCCAATGAATGTGAGAGGAAGGCATGGGGCTGTTTATTTCATCACTTTTATAGATGATTATACTCGATTCGGATATGTCTATTTGATTTCTCATAAATATGAAGCCTTAAGTTGTTTCAAAAGGTTTATGGCCTTGGTAGAGAATCAATTAGACAGAAAAATAAAAGCATTAAGATCCGATCGAGGTCGAGAATATTTATACGATGAGTTCAGAAAATTATGTGATGAAAAAGGAATAGAAAGACAGTTGTCTATTCCATATACTCCTCAACAAAATGGTGTTGCGAGAGAGAAGAAACGAACCCTACCGGAAATGGTTAGGTCTATGATGGCACATGCTAACTTACCCATCACCTTTTGGAGTGATGCCTTATTAACCGCTGCCTATGTACTTAACCGGGTGCCTTCCAAATCGTTACTTCCACTCCATATGAGTTATGGACAGGTAGAAAACCGGACTTGGGTTTTCTTAAGCCATGGGGTTGTGCAGCCTATACCCATGAGCCCTCTCACAAATTTGGGAAATTAGGTCCCAGAGGAAAAAGAGTATTTTCATAAGATACTCGAACACTCTAAAGGATATGTGTTCATAGGTGAGCAGGAAAGTGGGAGTGTAACTGAATTTGAATCACGAGATGTCACATTCTTAGAGGATGAGTTTCCTAAGAAGGGCGAAATAGGTGAAGATTACTCCCTATTTGAAACCATGGATCAAGATAATGATATTAGTGGGGTTCGTCCAAGTGGGAGTAGTATGAGAAGTGATGAATTGCATACAAGCGATTCTCAATCACAACCACACGATGAGACGACATCGTCATTATCTAATCCTAGTGGGAGCATAATGAGAAATGATATGCTAAATGCACAATCTCCCATACGGCGAACAAGTCGCAAAAGTATTCCCCGTCGACGTTTTGACATTGAAGGGGAAACTTTTATGATTGCCCCACAAGATGAGGATGAGCCAAGAAATATTCATGAGGCTCTAAATTGCCCTAATAAGGAAAGATGGATGGATGCAATGAGGGAGGAAATGGAGTCAATGAAGTCAAACCATGTTTGGGAACTGGTTGATCTTCCAAAAGGACGCAAAGCTATTGGGAACAAGTGGGTTCTCAAGATAAAGCGTAAAGCTGATGGCTCAATAGAAAGATATAAAGCTCGCCTTGTGGCGAAGGGGTATAATCAACAGGAAGGGATTGATTATGAGGAAACATTTTCCCCGTTGTGAGATTTACCTCAATTCGCATTATTCGGCAATAGTGGCTAGTATGGATCTTGAATTACATCAAATGGATGTAAAGACTGCTTTCCTCAATGGAGAATTAGATGAGGAAATATATATGGAACAACCTGTTGGTTTCATTACAAAAGGCCAAGAAGGAAAGGTATGTCGACTTTTGAAATCGATATATGGCCTTAAGCGATCGTCAAGACAATGGTATATACGATTTCATAATGCTATGATGGCATATGATTTTACAATGATTGATGAGGATCATTGTGTATATTTCAAAAGATCCAAAGATCAGTTTGTGATCATATCATTATATGTAGATGATATACTTATTGCCGGAAGCAATATGGAGTTAGTTAATACCATCAAAAGTTGGTTATCTTCAAATTTTGAGATGAAAGATATGGGTGAGGCTGCATACATTCTTGGAGTTAAGATTTCAAGGGATCGTTTGAAGAGGTCGTTATCTCTTTCGCAAGAAACATATATAAATAAAGTTCTTGAACGATTTCGTATGCAAGATTGTAAACCCATAGACACTCCTATTGCAAAAGGTGAAGGATTGAGCCATAGATCGTGTCCAAGGACTCCACAAGAAAAGGAACAAATGAAGCATGTTCCTTATGCCAGTCTTTGTCGGGAGCTTAATGTACGCTATGATGTGTACAAGACCCGACATATGCTTTGCGGTTGGAATGGTGAGTAGATACCAATCCAATCCAGGTCAAGCACATTGGAAAGCCGTTAAGAGAATACCGAGGTATCCGAAAGGAACCGCGATTACAAGCTAAATTACCAAGGAAAGGATCGCGACTTGAAGGCTATTCGAATCGACTCGGGGAGGAGATTTAGATGAAAGAAAATCTACCTCTGGATTTGCTTTCTTCGAACAATGGCGCCATATCATGGAGCGGTAAGAAGCAAACATGTATAGCCTTGTCCACGATGGAAGCTGAGTTCGTGGCATTATCAATTTTGTACAAGAAGGAGTTTGGCTTAAGAGATTTTTGGATCATTTAGGTGTTATTGAGAAAGCTGCAAATCCATTATTGGTTAACCGTGATAGCCAAGCAGCTATAGCGTACACCAAAGATCCAAAGTATCATGGCAAGACCAAACATATAGATACCAAGTATAACTTTGTAAAAGATATGGTTGCACGAAAGGATGTGAACTTACAAGTACATATCTACGCATAAAATGGTAGCAGATCCTATGACAAAGCCAATACCTAGAGATGTGTTTTGTAGTCATGTAAAGTCTCTAGGATTGCGTAGAGTCGATGTACTTGGATATTGTAATTTCCCCGAGTTGTTCACATTTATGAAATTGTGTTTTTTCATCATTAATGCCTATGAATCTTTATGTGATCTTTATGCATCTTAATGCTCAGTGCATTATATTGAGTTGAGAAAGTATGTCGGACGAGATAAGAGATTAGCCCACTCACACGGGTAATCGCCTCTATTTCTTGTGTGATAAATAGAGATGAGACGATTTTAAGCTTATTATCTAGGTGATAATCGAGAGCTCAAGCTTAAAATATATATGTCGCCTTAACTAAGTGTTGAGATGAGGACATGATAAGTACTATGTCCGAAAGTAAAATACCTCACATATTTTACTTTATCTGTCTAAGATGCCGATGTGAGTTCGATGAATTATGTGAATGAGTAGATACGTGAACTCAAGTTAGACATTGAGTATGTCCGAACTATCATCCGTACGGTTTTGATTGTGTAGACATACGCTCCATGGGAAAGGAGTTAATACCGTAATACGTATTTCATACTACGTATGCATAAGACGACCAATAAGAGTGGAAAAAGTTTGATCTCAACTTTTATGCCGTGTGAGACTCTTGAGGGAAAGGTGTTCCTCGTTTTTTGTCCCCTCGGGACTCTTACTTATTCTCAAGATTTCTATTTAGTGTTTGCTATCTTAGAATGTTGCCAATGGTCATGAGTTGATTCGATCTAATGGGACATTTCTAGAAAAGCAAGCTGGACTGAAATTGAGAGTTTGAAGGAAAGAGGAAGATCGATTTTGGAGAATCACATTGTTTTTGTATTCACTGGTCGACCAATTATGACTGTCTTTGGAATAATCATAATTGTGAATGCAATATATATCGTTGTTGAAAAGAGATCAAGAGAGATATAAATGTGATTGATCGATCTAGGGTACTGCATACTAAATCTACTCGGAGTGTGACGCCTATTATGAGCTGCCGTATATTCCTAACAGATGTATGGCAACGAGCTCTCAAAGTATGCCGGTCGCACGGATTATTCACTAGTATGAATGCTGCAAAGAGGTTAAGAAGATCCTGTTCGGCCCACCATGTGCGAGTGGGAGATGATAATTTTATTTATTTAATTATTGGATGGGCCTAAGTTGGCCCGTCCGCCCATGATGGGCCAAAAAGCCCGGCCCACAAATTACGGCCCATGGATGAGGAGTTGAATTGAAGGGGTGTGATTTATTATTTTTTTTGGGAGAGGTATATAAGGAGGGGGAAGGGAGAGAAAAAGTACCTTTTGGCGAGAAAACAACGTACGTCTTTTTTTCTCTCTCTCTCCCTCCAAAACTCTCAAAAAAAGGAACAAGAACAAGAGGCATCAAAAGGCGACACCCCTCTTCCTCCAAGGCGATTTGCTGTCGTTGAATCAAACAGACTGTTATTTCTCTTCCTCTTGGCGTCCTTGGTGTTTAATCCGTGGAAAATAAGGTATGTCCCAATCTGTGGTATCCCTTTTGATCGGTGATGCATATAGAATTCCCGGGCTCGTCTTCCGCGTAGTTTTAGGGGTTTGATTTTGGGTTGAATTCGTTTTTGGATCCGACAAATCCCGACAATCCTGACCACCTATAGATGCACTAGCAAATTAGCTTTGGGCTGTGTCAATGCCTGAGCCATGCCAACATTGCATAAAAGGAGGAATCGTTAGTGTGCTGGGAAAGACTTGCCATACACTGATTAAAGGAATTGGAGATGGAACTGGTAAGGTATTCACAGAGGCAGGAGGAAAATTGTGACTCAATTCAATAATTACACCAGCATCGCCAGAGGAAGACGCGGCTGGAACGACCTGACTGCTTATCAAATGCTATTGTAAGACAAGTTGGATCAAGACCTCCTTCGGTCTGTGAACTTCTAGGTAAAGTTGAGGAGTTCCTCTTCCTTTTCTTCGCTAAAAGTGTGTTTGCATCCACTAGTTCCTCCTCTTAAAAAGCGCGGAGTTCATTAAATCGGGACATTCCAGTGCAGGAGGAACAAGTCTGACCGGTTGAGAGGCACCTATTGAGAGCAAGAGATGATTTAGGAAAACATGGAAACAAAGGCAAGGAGTGTAAGGCAAGACAATTGCCTTTGTTAAATTTTCTTTTGGTATTCTTTTTCGAAAACTTTGGAGATAAAAGAGTTGTAGTGTCCTCTGAAAACATCCTTTCGATTTCTTCATCTATTGATGAATCTTGCTTCGATGCTTGTTGATTGGACGGTTTAATAGGATTTAGGGCCTTCTTCCCTCTTTTCTTGGCAGCCTTGGGTTTAACATGCGTATGACTAAAAAAAAAAAAAAAATCACCCGTTATGGTGACTCCGCTGGATAGGCGCTAGACTTTTATTGTAAAGGTCTAGTATTCGAAACTCCTGCAACATTATAGGAAGGTTGGCGTTGAGACATTTGGCGACTTATCCGGTGGCACATGTGTAGTGACTAGCACATGTCGCCCCCAGTGGTTTACCTCCGGTTACCGGCCGTGCGAGTTTCCCTGAGTCACAAAAAAAAAAAAAAAAAAAAAAAAAAAAAAACATGCGTATGACTATGAAGTGATTTTACTTGGGTTGGGCCGGACTTAGTGGCCTCTTTGTAAGAAGAATCAAAGACTACAGAAACCCATCATGTAGTTCATTCAGTTGTACAACCAAGAGCAGGTTGGAATTCATCGATGTCGGAGAAGTACCGACCGTGCATAATTTGGGTGACGATAGAGCAGTTGAAAGGACCCATCTCCGAGAGCTTATATTTATGTTTGTCCATTTAAAGGAAATTCAGGAATTATGGGGCTTGCATCGGCACAGCTTGCTTTAGGCCATATTGTTTTGCACGATACTGTGGAGAATACACTTCGAACTTAGGGTAAAACTTTCTTTCATCGACAATCTTAAAGGAAGGTTGACTAGAGCAAGCCCATTAAGCCAAAAATTGAAAGATCTTTTTCGAAGGAAAAAGTCATAAAGAGTAGGAAACATGTGTACAACAAATGAGACGACTATAGATAGTCATGTGCATAGCACGTGAGTACTAATACAAGCATGCTTACTTATCGACAAGTATATGGATAAATATATGTTGACTTGACGATGGTATTCATCGATGCCATCAGCCCAGTTGTGAAAATACAGCGATAGACAACAACCACTTGCTAATATGAATATTAGCAATATCTATTAAAAGAATATTAATTAGCTGCTCCGAAATTTAAAGTTAGTAAGACCAAAGGCATGTCATTAAAGACCAGGTCGTTCGATGAATTAGTTGAGATCAAAGACACACATTATTTAAGTGATATTTACTGCTTGAAAGCAAGATCGCGGAACATACATTGATTACAAGAAACCAGGTTACGGAGCAGTTTGTGCACTTAAAATTTAGGAACATATAGGTAACCGACAAAAGTTACTTGGAAAATTATAACCGCTGAGAATCGTCAAAAAGTAGGTACCATAAGCCATTAAAAATACCACCAGTCACCCATTTGAGAAGCCCCCCCAAAAAAAAAAAAAAAAAAAAAAAGAAAAATTCAGCCAAATGTCATCTTTCAATTATCTTTCTTGTATTGTACTTTAAATTTCCTTAACTGTAGTTCTCAATTTCATGTTATCAATTAAATTCCAACATGTATTTTTATCTTACTGCTATGTCATCGATTGAATTCCAAGGTAGTATCTTTATGTTCTCAGGCCGTGTCATTGACTAAATTCCGATGTAGTTGCATTATCCAGTTTGTAATTTTAGGCCTCATCGTTGATTAAATTCCAACTTAGTTTGGGACTGTATAGAGCTATATGAATTGGAGAAGTCAATTCCTTTTTTGTATGAGATATCATTTGCCCGATGTTAGCGCAAGACCTTAATCTTTTTAAATAAAAGCTGAAAAATTGCTTTTGCAAAAAGATATTTTATTACAAAAACAATTCTAGCAAAAGAATGGGTTTTGTGAATTTTTGAGCGGGACATGACTTTATTCGGACCCATCATGTGTAACACGGTGAGAGATCATGACTAACAAGGAACTAAGTCCATGAAGACAAAAAAAAAGTAACGTAATTATGAAATTGAGTAGCTTTGCACTAACGTAATTGGACCATTTGAAGGGATGGAAGTCAAAAAAAAAAGTTGAAGTAGTTAAGGCCTTTAAGGGTCAGAGTCCTCCACATGACTAGGAAAAATTGACTAGAGAAAGATAAGAGAGATAAGCATACAAAAAGAAATTTTCAAGAAAACTGAGGCAAAAGGAAAGATAAAGCTGAAGGCTTTTTTTTTTTTTTTTTTTGTTGAAAGATAAAACTGACATTGATTTTATTGTTTATGAGGATTTCTTGTGTTCATATGTTCATTGACTAGAGAAAGAAAAGAGAGAGAAGCACACAAAAAGAAATTTCCGAGAAAACTGAGGCAAAAGGAAAGATAAAGCTTATGTTTTTTTTTTTTTTTTTTTTTTATAGATAAAGCTGACATTGATTTTATTGTTTATGAGGATTTCTTGTGTTCATATGTTCATTGACTTGAGAAAGAAAAGAGAGAAGCACACAAAAAGAAATTTTCGAGAAAACTGAGGCAAAAGGAAAGATAAAGCTGATGCTTTTTTTTTTTTTCGTTTAAAGATAAAGCTGACATTGATTTTATTGTTTATGAGAATTTCTTGTGTTCATATGTTCATGAGTGTTTTAGGGGGTGAAGACATGGTGAGTGAAAAAAGAGGAAGACCCACACATGTGAAGTGAATCCCAGATTCACATTTGCTATAAATAATTATGCGAGAATGGGGTTTTTTATTGGAGCCTAGATGAGTGGCACTTCTTTTGAAATGTGATCTTCTTTAAATAATTGTTTCAAGCTAGAAATTTCACAAAAAGAAAAAATAAGAAATTACTTGGGAAGAGAGAGAGAGAGAGATCTATTGGGGCTTGGGAGGAGCATGTGCTTGAGCCTCAAAGAACTAGTAGAAGAGTGCATTAATAATATATAATGAAAATTATGAAAAGATTATATGTGAATTCATGTATCAATATTTATATAGTGTGAAAATTCATAACATTTCAGATTAACAAAAGGTGAAAGTATGTCCAACCCAAAATTTAAGTGAATTAAATAGTAAAACCAAAATATCTATTCAAGTGGTTTTAATTAAATGCATGATCCTTGCATGGGTATTACTATTATACTGAGACTTAAATCCAATGTGTCGGTTAAGTGATTGCCTGATGAGAGAACAAACATTATCTACTTATTTATTCTGTCCGTGAAGATAATCAACAGAGTTGTTGGAAATCGTAGAGAGGAAGCTGACGTCAAAGATCCATTTTTTCTTAACCGTGGCTTTTCCGCGCCACAAGGCAAAATCAAAAAGGCCTCACGCTTTCTCAATTTCCGCCCGAAATGCTCGGAACTGAATTTAAAATTTTCCCAGTTAAATCGATTAAAAACAAAAAGAGAAGACTTTTCCTGCAATTTATCGTCGATGAGAAGGCCCTATCTGCTTGGAAAACGTTGTGCAACTGTAAGAGACTTTGGCTCCGACTGAGGCTTTGGGAGTGATATTCCATCTATAAATATGTCATCAGTCTAGTTAACTATATGAAGACTTGAACTATCTTACCTCCCATAAATCAACCATTCCTCAAATAATGGTTTCTTCCGTATTGCCGTCCAACCACTCTCCTTTGGGTACCTTTTTGTTCTTGCTCTTCTTGGTCAACGCCACTTCATTTCATGGTGTATACGCTTTTGTGTCCTCCACTTCTTCTTTCACTGTCAATGCGACTGAGAATAAAGATGAAGCAGAAGCTCTCTTGAATTGGAAATCTACTCTTGACAGCCATAGCCAATCTCTCCTCTCTTCATGGCACGGCAACAATCCTTGCAGCTTTACTGGTGTCGTTTGCGACAACTATGGAGCTGTCATCCATCTAAATCTTTCCTATCTTGGTTTGAGGGGAACTCTAGACAGCCTTGACTTCTTGCGCTTAACCAGTGTGGTTAGCTTGGAACTTGGCAACAACTCAATCTATGGCGCTATCCCCTCAAGTGTCGGTAACCTTTCCAAACTCAACTCTCTTAATCTTTGTGGCAATGAATTGTCCGAGAACATTCCTCCGAGTATAGGTACGCTAGAGAGTCTTCATTCTTTGTCCCTTTGTGCAAACAACCTGAGTGGTCACATCCCTCGAGAGATTGGATGGTTACATTCTCTTTTGGAACTTGATTTTTCCAGAAATGCTCTCACTGGTCCTATCCCTGCTTCATTAGGGAACTTGAGCAACCTTATGTATCTTTATCTTTGGAAAAATCAACTTTTAGGGCCCATTCCTACCTCTCTCGGAAAACTATGCAATTTAATCGAATTTAGCATTTCGCAGAATAACTTTTCTGGTTCAATTCCGAGAGAGATAAGTGACTTGAGGAATTTGACTATACTTTATTTATGGCAAAATGGACTTTCAGGATCCATACCTTCAGAAATCGGAAGGCTCACTTCCCTTATTGAACTTGACCTAGCATTGAACAATCTTACAGGCTCAATTCCTCATTCTCTCGGAAACTTGACAAGTTTATCTTGTCTTAGCCTCTTCCAAAATTATTTGACTGGTCCAATCCCTACTTCTCTTATGAAATTGGGCAACCTAACCGAATTATTCATTTCAAGGAATACCCTCTCTGGTTTCATTCCACACGAAATATGCAACTTGAGGAGCTTGAAGTTTCTTGGCATATGGGAAAATAGATTGTCGGGATCCATTCCTTCGAGTATGGGTAAACTTTCCAAACTTAACTCTCTTAATCTTTGTGACAATGAACTGTCCGGGGACATTCCTCCATGTGTTGGTACTCTAGAGAGTCTTCATTTTTTATCCCTATGTGCAAACAACCTGAGTGGACGCATCCCTCAAGAGATTGGACGGCTGAATTCTCTATTGACACTTGACTTTTCGAGAAACCATTTTACCGATCCTATCCCTATTTCACTAGGGAACTTGAGCAGCCTGATTTATCTTTACCTGTGGAAAAATCAACTTTCAGGCCTCATTCCTGATTCCCTTGGAAGATTGGTAAATCTTGAAGAATTGAGTTTGTAAGAAAATGATTTGGTCGGTCCAATACCATCGTCTTTGCAGAACTTGAGTAATCTAAAGATATTAAGTCTTCACTCAAATCATCTTTTAGGCTCAATTCCACAAGAGTTAGGGAAATTGATATCTCTTAAAGCATTGTATGTATCCTTTAATAATTTGACTGGTCCAATCCCTGCATCAATCGGAAGCTTGGCGAATTTAACTGAATTAGGGCTTGCTGAGAATAAATTCATTGGTTCCTTGCCTTTTGAATTTAATAAATTAACAAGTTTGGTTTGGTTGAATATATATGATAATGAATTAGAGGGGGAACTACCAAAAGATGTATGCCTTGGGAGATCATTGCAATATTTATGCGTCAACAATAATCATTTCAAGGATCCCATCCCAACAAGTTTAGAGAACTGTAGCACATTACTGAGATTGAGGCTAGAAGGAAACCAACTTACTGGAAACATTACAAAAGCTTTTGGAGTATATCCACATCTAAATTATGTGGACTTGAGCCACAATCATTTGACCGGCGAACTTTCATGGAAATGGGAGCGTTGTCATAATTTAACGAGTTTAAGGATATCAAACAATAGCATTTCTGGGGAGATACCCGCAATATTTGGAAGGATGGCTCAATTACAGAGACTGGACCTTTCATTAAATAATATAAGCAGGGAGATTCCGAAGGAATTAGGAAGCCTATCATTGTTGTTAGAACTTGATCTAAGCAACAACATGATCATGGGAAATGTCCCACCTGAGATCGGACTTTTATCCCATTTGGCATATTTAAACTTGGCATCAAACAATTTGAGCCGATCGATACCGGTGCAGTTAGGCTTATGCCAAAACTTGTTGCGCTTGAACTTGAGCAGAAACAAAATTCGAAGAAGCATCCCTTTTGAGATAGGCGGCACACAGTTCATTGAGGTTCTTGACTTGAGTCATAATATGTTGACTGAAAATATACCAAGAGAGCTTAGAAAGTTGAGAATGCTGCAAGATCTAAATATTTCCCACAACAACCTCTCCGGTTCTATTGCTCATATTTTTTATGATATGTTGGCCTTGATTTCCATTGATGTGTCCTACAATGATCTGGAAGGTCCTCTCCCAAATGTGAAGGCTTTCATTGAGGCTCCATTTGAGGCAATTCAGCATAACAAAGGGCTCTGTGGAAATGTTGTTGGTTTACTAAAATGCAATTCTACTGCGAGCAAGAAACGCCTTGGAATTAGAATCACAGTTGTCCTCATTCTCTCGTTCTTGGGGTTTCTCCTCCTATCTTGCATTTTGATGATTCTTGTATTCATCAATCACCGTCGAAGAAGGATTATCAAGAAAGAGAACAATGAGCCGGCAAATGATTTGGATTTTATGCGTATTTTGAGTTATGATGGCAAGGTTTTCTACGATCGAATCATCGAGGCCACAAGAGGATTTGATTCCAAGTACTATGTGGGTGAAGGAACATATGGGATTGTTTATAAAGCCGAGATATCAGAAGGTCAAACGGTTGCAGTGAAGCAAATCTCATCATCTTTGGAAGATAGTGAGATCGTCAATTTGACTCCATTTGGAAGGGAAATTCAAGCCCTGACAAATATATGCCATCGAAATATTGTGAAATTTTATGGGTTTTGCTCTCATGCCTGACATTGTTTTCTGGTGTATGAGTACATGGAAAGAGGGAGCTTGAGAACAACTTTGAGTGATGACGAAAGAGCAATAGAATTTCAATGGGACAAGAGGGTAAATGTGATTCGAGGAGTTGCCAATGCATTGTCCTATATGCATCATGAATGTTCACGTTCGTTGATTCATCGAGACTTGACCAGTAACAACATTCTATTGGATCGTGATTATGAGGCTCATGTTTCTGATTTTGGCACTACAAGACTATTGAGGCCAGATTCGTCAAACTGGACAGCTATTGCTGGCACCATTGGGTATATTGCTCCAGGTACTTCGTAATTTTTGCAATTTTTAATGATGTTGGTGTTAGACATCCCTTCCATAACTGAAATTTGCTAGTTTGGTGTAGTTCTTTAGTTATTTAATCTTCTTTAAGGCAATTTGTTTGCTCCATTAAAGTTTTGAAGTTTAGCGTAGACAGAAAGCTTTTTGATTTCCCCAGTAAGGAATAATTGGTAAATGAGGAAAAATATCATAATCAATCCATTTCAAGGTTATTAAGTTTGTACTACCTAAAGATGCTCTTACTTTAAGTGTCAAACAAAATTCTTCGAACTTCGTTGAAGCATAAACTCCCATGATCAAATTAGTGTTGTAAGTGTAGACTAAGTAGAAATTTGTTCTTGTAATCATCACGTCATGAGAACCAATGTTGTTAACTTGAATACAGCTTATAAAATAGGTTATAAAAAAGCCGTGAATTCTCTACTCGCAGAGCTAGCTTATTCTACAGTTCCTACCGAAAAATGCGATGTGTATAGCTTTGGAGTCGTTGCATTGGAGACAATCATGGGAAAGCATCCAGAGTATCACATCTCCCTGGAATGTTCATCGTCCACCCAATCTGAGTCGCGAATAATGTTGAAGGATGTGCTAGATCAACGTCTCTCACCTTCTAGACTTTGTCTTCGAGATGCACAAAATGTGGTCTTGATTGCCAAGCTAGCTTTTACATGCTTGCAAGCCGATCCGCACCTTCGACCAACTATGGGACAAGTTTCGCATGAGCTTTGCATTCAAGTACCCAGAGAAATGCCACTCTCTACAATAAGGTTAGAGCAACTTCGCAATTTCAGTGTCAAGAAATTTTGGACATTCACGAGAGATGGTAAGTTTCAAAGTTACTTTTTCGTGTGGTATTGAGTTTAGTTTTTAATAATGATGATGATTGCTTTTTGAATATCTTCATAGTTTTCACTAATCCCAACCATGTGATTTACCATTTTTACTACAGAGCTAGCTTCTCTATGAACGTTATAGGAATAGTGCGATGTCTACAGTTTGGAGTTGTTGCACCGAAATTAATTGCGGGAAGGCATTTGGGAAGATCTCATTTCAAAACTATCTCCAGCTTTTTGCGTGGCGAGGAGAAATTGAAATTGCACAAAGTATTAAATCAGCATCTATTCCCTTCTTTGAAGCGAGATGTAAAAATTGCAGTTTCTATTGCCAGAAGGCACAATGATACCAGTTGTCTGTGAACTTTTATTAATGTGTACTATCATACTTGCATTTTTAATTAGTTCAATCAAATTACGTTTTGACAAATGTCCAATGTCATCCTAGAACTTTTAATTGGTCTGCTTAGATCCCTAATATACTTTCATATGTTTATTGTCATTCTTTCATTAATTAATTTAAATGAAGCCTGGCATGGGCACCAAAACCACAATTCACGTTCCTTAATATGTGCGATATTCACTCAAACAACTTTTTCTATTCTAACACAAATTGTCGTCCAGTCGACTCTCTTCAGTAAGGACTTTTGGTTTCTTGTCCCTAGAAGGATAAGGATAATGACTTTGAAATCTCTGCAGTTAGAATGTAGAGAAAACTAAATTGTTTTCTTGCGACGCACTGTGAAAAATCCGTCGTCTTCTACATTTGAAATGATTTCGATTGAAAGCTTGAAGAAGAACGTTGATCATATTGAGTATCCTTGTCCTAATTTGGAAGCTTTTCTTTAACAGTGGTAGAATTTCTTAAAAATATTAATTTGAATTCTAGTTTTAATTTTGGTCCTCTCACGTAGAACTAATAATTTACGGAACTATACTTTTCATCTAATTCTTTTCTATATTTTATCGTCTTGATTTTTTCGTTGATTAATTTCTACAGAACACTTCTTAATACTATAACACAATAATGTGCAGTTTGACATTGGATTATGTATCTTTTTACGTATATCAATAGGATATATGCAAATTGATAAATGGAGTAGGCACGAAAAATCAAGAAGGAGGTGGATTGTTTATCTAAGGAGTCTTGGGACTTCTTCGCAAAAAAGCATCGGACGGTGAGTAGAACATACGTTGGTGTTATACAAACAACTGTGCGTATACAAAAACAGTAATCTTCTTTCAAGAAAATATAAAGGAGTTCAAGGGATAAAAGAAAAGGATAATGATACAAATTGCCCTTGAACTTGAGCTCAATGTGCAATGTGTTCTCCGAACTTTTAATTCGTTTAATATAATCCATGATCTTTAGACCAATGTGTAATGTGATCATTGAATTTTGATTTTATGACATTTTGGTATATTAATTTAGTTCATAGACTATATGAAAATGTTCGATATTGTCCCTAATATTTTATATGCAATGTGGTTCCCGAATTTTTAATTTATTCAATGTAATCTCCAAACTTTTCATACATATTCATTGTAGTCCCTAAATTATATTAAAATATCGAATATAGTCATTCTAATAATTCAAAATCATGAAGACTGAAAATGTATGTCAAGAACTTACTAGGTAAAAAGGGAAAAAGGACAGATGTCGGTACTTTAATAATTGAGTTTAATCGGATTATGAAATTGAATAGCTTTGAACCAGCAGTAACATAATTAGACCATTTGAAGGGTTGGAATTAAATAAAAGATGAAAATGTTAAGGTCTTCGTGGTCAAGGTCCTCCACGTGATTAAGACAAATTGGTCGGACAAAGAGGAGAGAGAAGCACACAGAGAAATGGGGGGCAAAAGAAAGATAAAGCAGATGTTGATTTTGTTGTTTATGAGGATTTATTGCGTTCATATGAGTGTTTTTAGGGTGTGGACACTTGGTGAGCCAAAAGAAGGCAGACTCGCACTTGCGAAGTGAATCTAAGATTCACGTCTGCTATAAATAATTGCGCAAGAATGGGGGGTTTTAATTGGAGCCTAAATGAGTTGCGCTTCTTTCGAAATGTGAATTTTGAAAAAAGAAATTACTTTTGGGGAGAGAGCTCCATGAAGGCTTGCGAGAAGCATCTACTCGAACTTCAAAGAACCAGTAGAAAAGGGCCATTAACATATATTATGAAAATTATGAGAAGATTGTACGTGAATTCACGTATTGGGAGAAAATTCATGATGTTTCAGTGTCGTATAGATTATGTAGAAATGTGTACTTGTAATCATCAAGTCATGGGAAGTAATTTTGTTAACTTGAACACAATTTATGAACGAGGTTATAAAAAAATTGTGAATTCTCTACTTGCAGAGCCGGCTTATTCTGCAATTCCCACCGAAAAATGTGATATGTATAGCCTTGAAGTCGTCACACTAGAAACAATCATGGGAAAGCATCCAGGGTATCACGTCTCCTTGGAATGTTCATCGTCCGCTCAATCTAAGTCGCCAATAATGTTGAAGGATGTGCTAGATCAACATCTCTCACATTCTAGACTTTGTCTTTGAGATGCGCAAAACGAGGTCTCGATTGCCAAGCTAGCTTTTGCACGCTTGCAAGCCAATCCGCGACTTTGACCGACTTCGGGACAAGTCTTGCGTGAGCTTTGCGTTCAAGTACCCATGGAAATGCCACTCTCTGCAATCGGCTTAGGGCAACTTCGTGATTTCAGTGTCAAAAAATTTCGAACATTCACAGGAGATGGAAAGTTTCAAAGTTACTTATTCATGTGGGATTGTGTTTGATTTTTAATAATAATGATGATCACTTTTTGAATATCTTCACAGTTTTCACTTCCTAACCGTGTGATTTATCATTTTTACTATAGAGCTAGCTTCTCTATGAACTTCATAGGAATAGTGTGATGTTTATAGTTTGGAGTTGTGGCACCAGAGTTAATTACGGGAAGCATTTGGGAAGATCTCATTCTATAACTATTTCCAGCTTTTTGCGTAGCGTGGAGGAATTGAATTTGCAAAAAGTATTAAATCAACATCTCTTCCCTTCTTTGAAGCAACTTTTGGTTTCTTGTCCCTAGAAGGATAAGGATGATGACTTTGAAGTCTCTGCAATGAAAATGTAGAGAAAACTAAATTGTTTTCTTGCGATGCACTGTGAAAAATCCGTTGTCTTCTACACTTGAAATGATTTCGACAGAAAGCTTGAAGAAAAATTAAGACCACATTGATCATATTGAGTTTTCTTGTCCTAATTTGGAAGCTTTTCTTTAACAGTAGTAGAATTTCTTGAAAATATTAATTTGAATCCTAGTGTTGATTTTGGTCCTCTCATGTAGAACTAGCAATTTACGGAACTATCCTTTTCATCTAATTCTTTTTTGTATTTTGTTGTCTTGATTTTTTCGTTGATTAATTTCTACGGAACCCTTCTCAATACTATATAACCCGATAATGTGTAGTTTGGCATTGGATTATGTATCTTTTTTCGTATATCAATAGGACATATGCAAATTGATAAATGGAGTAGGCACAAAAAATCAAGGACGTGAATTGGTTATCTAGAGAGCCGTGGGGCTTCTTCACAAATAAGCGTTGGAAAGTGTACAGAACACTCGCTGGTGTTATAGAGACAATCGTGCGTATACAAAAACAGTAATCTTCTTTCAACATATTAGGGAAATGAGAAATGGATAATGATACAAATGGCCTTTAAATTTGAGCCCAATGTATAATGTGATATTTAAACTCTTAATTTGTTCGATGTAGTCCCTGAATTTTTATTTTGTTCAATGTGTTCCTTATACTTTTGATATATATTTAATTTAGTCCATAAATTATGTGAAAATTTCAACGTTGTCCCTGATGTTGAATGTGCTATATAGTTCTTGAATTTATAATTTGTTCGATGTAATCTCTGAGCCTTTGATACGTATTCAATATAGTCCTTAAATTATATTAAAATGTTCAATTTAATCCATCCCTATAATACAAAATCATTGACAACTTTGAATATTTTCATATAGTCCATAGATTAAATTAAGCATGTATCAAAAGTTTAAAAATCACAATGAACAAAATAAAAGTTTAGGAACCATATTACACATTGGGCTAAACTTTGGGGACCATGTTAAAAAAATTAAGAGTGTAGAGACTGTATTGCACAGTTCATGGACCATTTGTATCACTTTTCCATAAAAGACATGCAAAACATTTTTATGGTTGGCATATCCATTTGGCTTACTATGGTCTCCCAACTCTAACAGCCCAAATCAAGGCTTAATCTTTAAGAAGTGACAGCCTCTAAAGATGCTTCATTCTACAATTCATTAGTCGGTGCTATAAATTCAATCCACCGGGAGTAGTTGAGTTGAGGGGAAACGAACAAAAACTAATTTATGCTCTGAGTGTCTGTCCGGGAAGAGAGGATCAGCCGGTGCTGTGTTTAGGCCTCAAAACTAATTTATGCTCTGAGCGTTCCATCACATGTAGTTATGCAGCTCCCATAACATTTGCAGACTGATTTCAAAGCACGAATCACACGAAAGTCGCAAATTTTCAACAAGGTCCGAGAAAAGCCGTACGTGGGAGGGAGCTGTCCTTCGCGGGCGAACATCGTCATCCCCTGTCGCTGCTTGTGCTTGAGATTGGCCGAGCAAACGGCACACAGGTGCCCGGGCGCTTCACCGGCTTGCAGAACTCGCACATCTTCTTCACCGAGGAACGAATCTTCATGGTCGCTGCTGCCGAACGGAGAAGCTATCGACGGACTACCTCGCGTGTTTTGGGTCCTTTGGGCTCTCGTTCGTTTGAAGATTTTCTAAAAGGCTGGGCCTACGGTATTTCACGCGTCTACTTAATTCACGGGCCCCCATCTTCCACATTTCTTTGCATTTTCTCGCTTCTTGATTATTTTATTTTTTGGAACGTCTTTTATGATCTGTGATAATCTCATTCTCTGTTGATCAAACACATTATTTATGTACATGCAACTTTCCAGCTTGTAAATTCTATTTTATGGAAAAAAAAATTTACTTAAAATATTTACACCTCACCATTGGATATCAACTTAAGGTGACCTTATGTGGTGATTTTATATGCATGAGTGAGGTAATCGGCTCCAAAGGTGGAAGATGGAATCGACCTTGGAGTTCCAAAGAATCAGAACCGAAAATTTGAACTAGTTACATTTGAAACCAGCCCAGACCAACTGACATCTCCTAATTCAACCCAAGAACTAAGTTTGTTTTGTGGAAATCAGTTTATGGTGATTGGTTTGCTGAAAGTGTCAATGAAGCACCTTTCAAAACATGGATGGATATAGAAATTGTCAAAGGATATGAAGGGACATTTGTTAATTCTTGGACCGGAAATACTTATTGATGAAAAAGTTAAAGGAACGAAAATTGGAAACAATCATGGTTAGCAATGTAAAAGGGTACTATAAGGTAAAGATAATGGGAAGATAAAATTTGAACAACTAGTGTCCATTGATTGATTAGTGGTCACTTGCTTGAATTACAATCCTAATACTTAAATGGGTTAATACCCTGAAAAACCCTCAAACTAGTACACTCATGACAAATTTATCCCAAACTAATTTTTTAATCACCAAAAACCCATCAAACTAATATACATTTGATAAATTTACTTCAAGCTGGTACACTTGTGATAAATTTACCATATATTAGTTTCCATTGAATTTTACTATCAAATTACTAAATTGAATGACACGTGACCGTTGACTAATATAACAATTTGCGATTTTACTCTCCGTTTGTCACAGTTATGCAATTTTTTTGTTTTTTTGTAATATTAATCCAATTTAATGGAGGGTATATTTGTCACAAATATATTAGTTCGAGGCTTTTTATGGTTAGTTGAGGTAAATTTATTATAAGTGTACCGGTTTTAGGTTTTTCATGAACAAAAAATTAATTTTGGGTGAATTTATCTCTAATTTGAAATTTTTCAAGATATTAAGCCTATTTAAATCCACTAGCGATGATTAATAATAATTACAAAGAAAGCAAATAACATCTTACGTGACTTCTAGAACTCACCAAAACATGTATTTACAAACGTTTACCAAAGATCCATTATCGACGACCATGCATTCATTACTCGCCCCACGTTGACGGTTTCTTCAGCAACTTGCAACCCCTCTTTCTAAGTTATAACAGCCCATGTTTCTCAGCCTCCACGGTTAGTGGCTTACAAGATTTATGGCTCCACTACTTTTGGATCATGTCGGCCTAGCAACCACATTGACTCACTCATGTGAATTGTATTCGAGATCATCACTCATAACCTCGGTGGTTATTTAGTGCTCAGCTCATCGCCGATAATGTGTTCGTGGTCTGTTTGCTGACTAAATTGAACTTTACTTACCGACACTCATGTCTTAGGACTTAATAATTTTTCTCTATGCACACTGTTGGCAATTGCTAATCACCTCGTCGACTATCCATGTTTGCCAACTAAGAACTCCCAACACTTAGCGGATTTAGATCCACCATGTCGTGCTCGGTCTTTTCTAGTTAGAGTTGACAATCAAAGACTTGGGCTATGACCTTTTTCTGTAACTAATAATGGATCTCTTGTGAGCCAAGTGATATGGTGCGTGAATCTCATAGTCGAGGACGGGGAGTCCAGTCCTCTTGGTCGCAACTCCAATTCGCCAAACACTCAAAAACATTATTTGTAATGTCTTTTGTACTTCTAAAATTAAAAAAAAAAATCAATTTAATTTTTTCAATAAAGAATTTAGCTTGTTCTTGTCTCCTAAATCAAGTTGTGTTAAAGTAAAAAAAAAAAAATACATATTAGATGTGTACGGGGCAAATTAATTTCAAAGTATGTGGCGTAATGTATAATTAAGTACTTATTTATCAAAGAACTTTCTTTTATGTTTTTTTTTTTCTATATGACAAATGAATTAAAAAATCAAATTACATTTTTCGACAATGAATTTAGCTTGTTCTTGTCTCTCATATCAAGTTTTATTTCATTAATAAATTGCATATATTAATGTTACAAGTGTTCAAGGTAATATAGAGTAGGCGGCATAGCATGGAGCGTATGGTATTAGAAGTGTTGAATGTGAATTAAGTATAGAGTAAGGAGCACCACTTATAATTGAGTATTTATTTATGAGCTCTTCCCCTATTACATGCATCGATTAAATCTCTTCATATGAAAAGTGGGAATTCCCAAAGATTTCAAGACATTTTGAACTATAGAAGGCTACACTATGGATCTCTTATATATATATATATATATATATGACCTTAGGCTATGCTACTGATTTATGGAATTCTCATTACAAATCTCACTATGAATTATGAAACATTTCTTTTTTATTAGTCGATGTAATAATTTAGTAATTTATTTTCCTGCAACATAGCGTGAGTTTCTCTGTAATTATGCCAATATGAGGATAAATCTTTCTCCGAAGAGAGCATGCTAGGCCTTATACATAGAGTTTCTAATGTTGTGGAGTACCCAATGTATTTTTTCTTTGCACTAATAGAGGATGTCTTCTAATTGGCAATCTTGTCTCAATCCTGTTTCTTTATTTGTGAAAAATATGCAATCTCCAATAAACTCATTACCAGCGGGAGAGTAATCCTTAATGCCGAAAGTGACCGCCCATTTTTGCCAACCAATTAGTTAAATAAAAGAAATTCCTTGCTATATGTGATCAACTTTTGCAGCATATGAAGGTCAGTTATTACCACAAATACTTCTGTCCTGGATCTTCAGAACATCTCGAGAAGATGCCCCAACCTACGTCACACCCACTTAAATTAACAACTTCTTAACGTGTGATGGACTGGAACTTACCATACAATGCCTTTCATCACCATCTTTTTCCCACTTAAATTGCCATAGCAAAATTTCAAACAATTAGTTTAGGATAAATTTATCATGGGTGTACAAAAAATTAGTTCGAGATAAACTTGTCATGAGTGTATTAGTTTAAGGTTTTTGATGGTTAAACAATTAGTTTGAGATAAATTTGTCGTTGGTGTACAAAAAATTAGTTTGAAATAAATTTGTCACGAGTGTACTAGTTTTGAATTTTTTATGATCTAAAAATTAATTTAAAGTAAATTTATCATAAGCGTACCAGTTTGAAGTTTTTTACTCTAATATAAAAATCAATGTTGTCGAATACCATATTTCTTATTAATAAAATTAAAATAATATTTGGATATAAATAATTCTAATTGACAAAAAAAAACAACAATTTTGTTTTTATTTATTTTTATTTATATATTTGAATTTTTTATCTTATTATATAAATTCAAAATTTATAAATATATGTTTAGTATTTATATTTATTACATATTTTAGGTATCTTAGTATAGTGTAAAATTTAAATTAAATTTTATTGGAGAATGATGAAATGGGAAAAATGAAATAAAAAAGAGAGGGAAAAATAATCGAACAAATAAGCAAACAAAAATGAACTAGGCAAGTTGTAAGAGATTCTTACCATACCAAGCCTCAAGGTTTTGCCTTTTGGCATATAGGTGGATGTGCTCCCGAGAAGGTGCCTACCTATCTTGAGAGTTCTTCCACTTAAGCAAGCTTGAGTTCTAAAACTAAGCTTGTCATTACATCAAAATGTTATTCACCTCTAGAAGCTTGTAGGAGCATGTCCTGTCCCTCTAGCCCCGGCAACTACTCCTCATTCTCATCAAACTGAATAGTTACAAATAGGATCATTCGTGCCAAAATTAAACATGGTAAGATGTGAAAATGTCTGATTTTATTAATGTGATTCATCAAATAGTTGATGAGATATAACAAAATTTTGAATTTCATATTATATTCTATTTAGTTCTGTCCTAACTAGAAATCTAGACTATCAACTTCATTTTTTTTTGTTTGGAACTATTTGCTAGAATAAGAATTGGGCAACAAGATAATTCTAAATTACATGAGTTTTACTTTGATGAAAGCTCCACTTGCCAATTAAACTTGTAGACCATCAGATTTTGTTTGGTAGTCAGAGTAAAATTCATGTTTTCCTATGTTCGGTTCCTTCTCCAAATAGGATAAAATTGAATATAAGAAGAATAAAGCCTGAATAAAATTATCCCAAGGGGAAAGTGAGAGAAATGTGAATAGAATTTATAATATTCATAATGTAAAAGTTATATTTTTCGAATACCATATTTCTTATTAATAAAATTAAAATAATATTTTAATATAAATAATTCAAATTAACAAAAAAATAACAATATTTCGTTTTTATTTATATCCGTGTATATTTAAATTTTTCTATCTAAATATATAAATTCAATATTTATAAATATATGTTTATTACTTATATTTATTACATATTTAGGTATATTAGTATAGTTTAAAATTTAAATTAAATTTATTTTTTGGTAAAGTTTAAATTGAATTTATTGGAGAATGATGGAAGGGAAAAAAGAAATTACAGAGAGAGAGAGAGAGAGAGAAGGAAAAAAATAAAAAAAATAAGTAAACAAAAATGAACTAGGCAAGTTGTGAAAGATTCTTACCATACTGCCTCAAGGTTTTGCATATAGGTGGATGCCCTCCCAAGAAAGTGCCCACCTCTATTGAAAGTGCTTTTACTTGAACACACTTAACTTTGGAGTTCCAAAATTAAGCTTCCCATTACATCAAAACATTATTATACTAGAAGCCTATAGGAGAATGTCCAAAACCTCTAGCCTCGGCGACTACTCCCCATCCTTGTCAGACTGAATCGTCACAAATGGGTCATTCATACTAAACACTGGACATTATAGGATGTGAAAATATCCGATTTTATTAATGTGATAAGTTAATAAAATATCCTATTTAGTTTTGTTCTAACTAGAAATCCAGACTATGAAATTCTTTTTCTTTAAACTATTTGCTGGAATAAGAATTTGGTAACAAGAAAATCACAACCATGGAGGGTGTGCATCCTTTTCTTTTATTATAATTACATGCTTCTCTTCCCCGTATTGTCCTTGCCCCTGCTTCCGCATGCAGTTTATATGAAATGAGAGAAAGATAGTAGATAATCATAATTTTTTTATATTTTTATATTTTTATACGTTGTAATATATCATATAAGCATTACATTAAAAGATTACAAGTTACAACTTTTTTCAATAGATTGTAGAAGTGGAAAGTATCCAGACCCCAAGTGAAGGTCAGGCCTAAATTTTTTTTCCATATCATAGAAGTATATGTTTTGAAAATTTTCGAGTGGGACAGGACTTTATTGGAGCTCGTCATGTGTAACACAGTGAGAGACCACTTGTTGACACCTAATTTTAAAAAAAATTTGCATTTTGAACAAATAAATGAAAAAATGGAAAAAATGGGGAAATTGATTTGATTGTTCATGCATGGAAGTTTGACATTCGATGAGCATTCGGATTGTTGTTAAATGCAGAAACAATCAAAAATCAGGTGAATATTGGCAAGGATTTCAATAAAATGGAACAAATCAAGCAAAATCGAGTTGATTGCGAAATCACGCTACGATTTGCATGCTTGATTTAATGCAACAGAAAATGGAAATCCGAAAGTTGCTAGAAAAGTGACCGTCTAAAAATCACTATAAAAAGGGCCATAATTTTTCGTGAGTTTGGAGGCTTTTTGGAAAAAAAAAAAAAGAAAGAAAGAAAAAGAGAAAATCAGCTGAGAGAGCTGAGGGAGAGGGAGAGAGAGGTAGGAAGTGAAAAAAGAAAAAAGCTCCCCCTTTTTACTGTTCATCTTCTTCACGAAAGGGGGGGATTCTGCTCGCGCCCTCCGAGCCCCATCGCCGTCGCCACCGAGCCGCGACGCCGCCTCCGTCTGCAAATCCACAGCTCGCGACGCCCCCGACGCCGAGATCCAAGACCCCGACGCCTCCTAAGCCGCCGCGACGCCCGATTCCGAGCCGTCGCCCGACGCCATAGCCCCGCAGCTCCTCTGCGCAGCCCCGCCCACGGCGCCCTCCTCGGAGTCCAGATCCGGGCGCCCCTAGGCCTTCCCCGACGCCCTCGCAGCTCGCGACGCCCCTCCGCCGCTCCAGTCCGCCGCCCGAAGTCCCCCTTCGCTGCGAAGCCCAGAGCCCCGGCCGCTCCTCACGCCGCCCGCGACGCCCTCGAGCTCGCGCCCACGCCGCCCGAGCCGCCTCCGCAACGCCCCCCCCGCCGCCTCGTCGCCCACGCCAGCCGCCGCCGTCGCGCCGCCTCCGCGACGCCCCGCCGCCGCGTCGCCGCCCCACCGCCGGCCCCGCCGCCGTCGCGCCATCCCCCGCCGAGACCCTAATCGCACCCTCCCCTTTTTTCTTTTTCGAAAAAGAAAAAAAAAACAGAAAAGAAAAAAAGCAAAAATCAATTAGGTAGATTTTATTTTATTTATTTACTTTACTTTATTTTATTTTCATTGTTTTATTGTTATTTTATTGTTATTTTTTTATTGTTATTCTATTTTTGTTAATAACATTAAGCCTTGATATGTGATTGGAAAATCCAATTCACCCACTAATTCGCAACCGCGCCGATTTTTTATTTCGTCTATAAGGCTTTAGACGAGTAATTAATTATGTGGGAATAAAATTAATATTTTGATTTTTAAGGCTTAAGATCAATTTATCGATTTTACAAATGAAATATTGTCCCGAGTTTGAATGATGTGTGATATTTTCTGGATAATTTTTTATGGTCTTGATTGCTTTATTTATATTGAAATATGTGCAAGTTGTGATGTTGCTTGTTAGGGGTAATTTGCATGTTTAGGCTAAGTAATTTAGGTATCATGAATTTTCAAAAAAAAATAAATAAATAAACCAAAAAATCAATTAGCTTAGATTGCATGTTTAATTATTAGAGATTGTTTAAAAAAACTCAAAAAAAAATCTTAAATTAGGATTAGCCTTTTTTATTGTCCTGCATATTTAGATTAGGGATTTTAGTTAGGTCATAAAAAAGAAAAACAAAAGAAAAAAAAACAAAATTCACTTAGGATGCTAGTTGAATTGCATGTTAAATTTTAATTAAAAAAGAGAAAAAAAACAAATAAAAATCATTATGCATTTTAGAATAGAATTGCATGTTTAATTTTAAGCTTAGATTAATTTTTTAGATAGGTTGCATCTTAGGCTAGAAATTGTTGAATTAAAATAATATCTTAAATTAAATTAGGATAACCTAATTCCTAGTTTAAATAGGATAAAATTTTAATTTAGTTAGGAATTTCATTCAAATATCTTAGGATAGATTAATTCCACATTTCTAGGATAAATTGCAATTTTTAAAAAAAAAAAAAAAATCATAAAATCAAAAAAAAAAATCAAAAATCTTGCATGAGCATGTAGAATTAGGAATATAGATTTAGTAAATAAAGCATTCAGGCTAGTAAATTAGACCTTTTTTAGAATCACATTTTTAGGATCATATTTTTAGAAATCTCTTTTTAAATAGGTTAGGATTAGATTTAGATAATTTCATTCTTAGAAAACTTGGCATTTAAAAAAAAAAAAAAAAAAAAAAAAATGAAGAAATGATTTTCTAAGTCAAAATAGGGTTAATTTAAATTAATCCTAAACATGAATTAGAAAATTATTCGTTTTAGGTAGTTCAATTAGGGCTTTTATTAATTCAAAATTCCAGATAAAAAAATAAAAAATTAGGTGCATGTTAATCAATTTGCATTCTAGGACCATTTAGTTTAAATTTGCATATTAGGTCATTTAAGTTGCAATTATTGCATTTCATGTCATATGATTTAGATCATTTTGCCATGTCATATTAGGTTATTAGCATGCATTGCATTTGGATTAAATCCCATTAAATAAAGTGAAAACAAAAAAAGAGAAATTTGCGTGTTAATTAGAGACCATATCTAGGATTGTTGATGTGGAATTTAATCTAATGATACAGATGCTTTCGTTGCTACAAGGTAAGTCCCTTAACCTTATTCATTGTTTTACTGGGTGTTAAATTGGTGGATTGCGCACCCGCATGATCACCTCACATGTTAGGGAGATAAATTAAAATCGATTCAAGCTGCCTGCTAAACATTTTTCAGAATAAAAGAATGGTACCGAAAGGGCATTAGAGAAATCTAGTGTAACCAAGTCCCCGTACCCATAATCTCTGGTTCGTATGAGTAAAGTAATCTCCCATTACTTTACTTGGGTTTCTAATCGACCCACCAAAAACTGATTAGTGGCGACTCCTTAATAAAAATCATTTGCATGTTAAGAATTCAAACCTAAGTCGCGAATTGGTATGGGCTTGGGAGAGCCCGAGTTAAGTCTAGGCTTAACAATCCATTAGCCAAACCCTAGGTG
This sequence comes from Eucalyptus erythrocorys, assembly GCA_014182555.1. Taxonomy (NCBI): domain Eukaryota; kingdom Viridiplantae; phylum Streptophyta; class Magnoliopsida; order Myrtales; family Myrtaceae; genus Eucalyptus; species Eucalyptus erythrocorys. The sequence goes on along the minus strand of CM024599.1, from coordinate 15,709,309 downwards.
GTTCACACCCCGAAAAATTGGTCGCGACAGCTTGGCGACTCCACTAGGGACTTGTGTTAAAACACTTAGTGGACTTAGGCCAATTTTTCTTTTCTTTTGAAAAATGTTTTTGTTTGGCAGCGAGGATTCCAGGTATGTCCCTAACATTTAAGGTGTTAAATGTTTTTGCAGATTGGGAGGTATAAGGGGAAGTGTTTGCTGACCTTTGTTTTGCAGGGAGGCGTAGGAATGAATGGTTTATTTTTATGTATGAAGTGTTGCTTGATATAAACTGTTGTGCATGCCTTGCATTTAACACTACACTTTTGCACACACAACCCGCCGCCGGACCGGGCCGCACTAGGATATTTAGGATGGTATTGAGTTGGATACGACTTCGACCGCGAGGCCGCGTAGTAGAGGTTGCCCAACTCAATCCCGAAAGTTTCTTTCTTGGTGTCAAGGATGTTTACCGCCCGCGAGGCTGCGTCGCATTGGGGTATCATTCTTGATTGAGCCGGAGTTAGAAGGGCTTGACTTAGTATGCGAGGCTGCAACTAAGTCATCCCACCCTTTTAGTTCCACCTTGTTTAGCCTTCCTAGTTAGAAATCGAACCTCACATCTCATGCGCATGTCTATGTGATTGCCATTGATTTTCCTTGGCGAAGTAAGTCTTCTATCCCTATACCTTGCAATTTATTTTGTCGTGCTTTTGGTCGGTCCATGATAATCTAGGTTAGTCATTTGATTTAATTCATTTGTCAATTAGGAATGAAATAAAGAAATTGCCATGCAATGAGTCATTTGGAAAATAAAATAAAATAAGAGAATTTGTTTTCAATTCATGTCTAGGAAATTTAATCTTGCTAGGGTGTCTATTTTTCTAGCTTTCTTTAGGAAATTCCATTCTTGCACAAGCTTTTCATGAAATCGAAAAATTGATTAGATCATTGTCATGGATTGGTTCTTTATCTGCTCCTCATGCTGACATATCTTCATTCATTCAAATTAGGTGACAACGAACCCTCCACGCTCACCCATTATCACGCGATCAAAGGCCAAAATGGCGGAACAAAATGAGATGCATGATCGTATGTCCAATATGGAAAATCAGCTCCGTCAGTTAGCTGCCTCCATGGAGGTTATGATGACTCAATTCAGAGCATTCCAAGTCAATCCGACTCCTCCACCCGTTCTTCCTCAGGCTGTTATCCCGAAGATAGCAGATAAGCCCCAGTCAAGTAATAATGGCATACCTGATTTAGAAGAAGACTCAATCCAGATCAATGTGGAAAAGGGAAAGTTTGTTGACCTCCCCAAGACAGAGCCGGATGAACGCTTCGCGAAACTTGAAGAAAAGGTGAAGCAATTGCAGGAGTCACAGAACTCACTCCCTTTTGACTTGTCGGTCTACGAAAAGGTCAAGATGCCGAAGAAGTTCAAAATGCCAGAATTTGAGAAGTACGATGGTACATCTTGCCCAAAGTCTCATTTGCAGATGTATCATGTACGCATGGCCCAGCATGTCAAAAATGAGCCCCTCATGATCCAATCATTCCATGCCAGTTTGACCGGACCTGCATTGAACTGGTATGTGATGAAAAATATCAATCTTCTTGATACTTGGAATGAAGTGGTTGATGCATTCCTCAAGCAGTACAAGTTCAACATGGACATTGCGCTTTCTCGAGAAGATCTTGAGAGAATGGAGAAAAAGAGGAGCGAGTCGTTCAAGGAGTATGCCGTGAGATGGCGGAATTTGGCTGCTCAAATCACTCCTGAGCCTACCGACAAGGAGTTGATGAAGCTCTTCATAAAGACCCTCCCATCTGAGTTCCGTAATCGGATGGCAAGCACTTATGTCGAGAGTTTCAACCAACTGATTCCAGTGGGAGAACAAATTAAAATGGGAATAAGGGAAGGATGGTTTGCTGAACCGTCAAGTAAAAGATTCTCTGCTAAGAAGGAGAAAGAAGCTGTCGAAGACATGAATATGGCTTATGGCCAAGAAAGTACCAACCGTGGCCTGGCTGTCCAGATCAATGCAAGGCAACAACAAACCACTGGTCGTCAACCATTTGCAAATGACCAAAGGAAGTTCGCTCCTCTCCCTGGATCTCCATCCCAGGTGTTGGCAATCTTAAGAAAGAAAGGTTTGCTTACTAGTGAACCAAAGCGCCCTAACCACGAAACCCTTTGTAGTTATGATCCAACAAAGAAGTGTGATTACCATAGTGGGGAATTGGGGCATTCAACTGATGAGTGTTTCACCCTCAAGCACAAGATCCAAAACCTCCTGGACACGAAGGCCTTTTCATTTCAAACCACTCGGCCGAATGTCCAGAAGAATCCGCTACTGGAACATGAGGGTATGGTTAATGCTATCCTAGAACCAGACGATGCATCTCGAGACTCACCACCACCCACTCCTGAAGTTTCAAATGCTGCCTTTATGATGGGAGGGGTCATGGATGGGAATGATTTTGTTCCTGATAGTGGCCTTGGAAGGAATGGTCAGGGTATTCAAAGTCTCAATGAAGCCCTTCGAGGTCTCATCTTTGCTGGAAGAGAGGGACAAAATCCTGGAGGACGAAGACAGGAAAGACCAAACCCGACGCCTAACCGAAGGCAGGGGAGGCAAAACCCATTGCCCCCAAGCATTTATGAGACATTCCCTAGTCCTTTGATAATAATGCAAGATGAGGCGGAAGTGATAGACACCCTGGGGCAATCAAGTGGAAAATTTGACTATTTGGTGAAGTATTCGGCCTCTCCAAGCTTCTACATTGATCCCCGGAGCATTGTCCCAGATGGATGGGGTGGTATGGATGATCTGACACCCCTAAAGACTGAGGACCCTGATGATATGCCGGAAGGAGTTACCAGTTTGTTTGATGACGTCGTCATAGGAGCCATCGACAAAGGATCTCCCGATGAAATGGGCCCTGGCCCACAAGAGTAACTCATTTATCGTTTTCTCACATTCCCCGCGTGGGAATTTTTATTGCTTTCCAGAATAATTATCGCTATCTAGCGATTGTCTTTGATTTCTTTTTAGGACTTGGATTTGCATTTTCCATTCAATAAATGTAATTGATTGATGAATATCAATAAAATTACAAGTTTTATTTTGAGGGCATGATGAGGTACACCAAACTAGCCCGGTGATAGTATCCAGCCGATGAAACAAAAGAAAAATCCAAGGAGAATTCTGAGGCCTGGGCTTCATCATGCTTCCCTGTGTCAAAATGTTTAAAAAAATCATTTCCAAAAGTCTTTCAAAAAAAATCTTTCAAAAAAATCTTTCAAAAATACAGATTACTTTGTTTGTTTTTTCGATTTATCTACTTCTGTTTCGGGGATAATCTTATAGCATGTAAAGATGTGGAAGAGATCCAATCCAATTCTAAGTCCTAGGGGCAAGTTTACTCCAAATCACAAAGTGGACCATATTTGGTGAATTTTTTGGAAGTGTTTCAATCTCGGCGGAAACGGGATTGTCGTGAGTTTTTCCACTCTAGTTAATTCGCATGCTATCAGGAAGTATTATCCATGATAGATTTTGACATGTCATGTTTTGAATTACAAGCATTTCTATGATGAATAAATTGCCTCAATAAGTTGAATTGTTCAAATGTTTTGCAAATCTTGCATGCTCTCCCTGATGAATTGTATGAGATAAATTGAATGTGTCAAATGGGATACTTTGGAATGACGAAAGGCGAGCCTTATTTCATACACTGTCTAATACACTGATCCCCGGTGAGTTGTGTGGAAAAATTTTCATATCCACAAGGTAAAGGGTAATCTCGCAAAGGGTACGACAACTGAAGTGACGAGAGGCAATTTTTTCTCTTATCCTAAACACTGCAGGTATGCCCATTGTTTAGCCCTTTGAGCCCACACACATGAGGTGTTTTCGAAATTACCCCTGTTAAGGATCATCCCACACTCGGACCAAATTTGAAATGAATGGTAGGGATTCTCTTACTCACACTTGCATCAATCTTTGAGTATTGCTTTCGCAGTGTAACTTGTACGATGATTAAAGTGCCTTAAGATGATGAAGAGCAGTCATTTCTCTATCCTATACACCTTCTTCCATTGCGTACCCCACTTGAGCTTATGAATTCATTTCATAATTAAACCCAGTTGGTGATCACCCCCACCTTGGGGCAAGACAAATTCAAGTGGCATGAATTAAGATGCCCACAAAAAATGAAGGTTCTGATAAAAAAAAAAAAAAGAAGTGCAAAAATGGGGCATAAAAAAGCAGTGTGCCTGGTAAAAGCAAGGCTGATGCCCAAAAGAAAAAAAAAGGCTCAAATGCTGTTGCAATCAATGAGTGCAAAAGAAGATCTTCGACATTGAGGCAGAAAATCAGTGGAAGTGTCAAGATGATCACCAACTTTACCCTTTAAACACTTTTTGAGCTTAATGATCCTTTCATTTCTCAACCCATAAACCAAGCTTACGTTACGTCCCTTACAAAGTCTCTTCAGATTAGGGCACTTAAATTAACGTAAAGGTTCATATGTTCGAAAGCATCACTCGAAGAAGTGTGAGTAAGGCAATTTCTACTTCATTTCGCATGTCTCTTGACTTGTAAACCCAAAGATGATTTCAGCAATATCATTCTTCATTAAGCCTTGACTCAAAGAGTCCCCTTTGTTAAGCCATTGATCAAGCCCACGTTACGTTTCATGTTAAAGACCTCTTAGATTGGTAAGGTCGTACCACTTGCGAGATTACTCGAACCCCTGTTTGGCATGATGATAGAAAGACAGAGTGATTGTCAAATTCCTGCATCAAAGGTCAGGACAAATAAGCCTTTTCGTGAGAATGAGTGGAAAGTCCTTTCAGACCGAAAGATCCCTCATTTGACATGTCCATGACACTCATGACTTCAGATTGGAATATTCTTTTGAAATATTTCCAAATGGGATTTGGTAATACAAGATTGATAAAAATCATCACATGTGAACCTCATGTCTGTGAATGCACGTTGCCTCCCCTATAACTGTGTTTTGCAGGAGACATATCCCTTAAGGAACGAACATGTCATCAGGTAAGTACATCTCTATCCAGACCTTAAAATACTTGTCATTGTGCAGGTATTCCTTTTCAAGCACCAGCACTCGATGGAGTTGCCCCCCAAAGATTTTTTCTCCAAATTCAATCGATTAAGGCGACCGAAGAATGGTTCGAGTCTGGTCGGGTAATCTCGTTGCAAGGCGGGCGACCGTAGAATGGTACGGGTCCTAGTCAAGCAAAACCTCAGTTTAGGCGACCGTAGAATGGTACGGGTCCTAGACACCACTCAGGCGACCATAGAATGGTACGGGTCCTAGAAAACCCTTTTTCGTTTAGGCGACCGTAGAATGGTACGGGTCATGGAAAACCCTTTTTTCGTTTAGGCGACCGTAGAATGGTACGGGTCCTAGACACCACTCAGGCGACCGTAGAATGGTACGGGTCTTGGAAAACCTTTTTTCGTTTAGGCAACCGTAGAATGGTACGAGTCCTAGACACAACCAAACAATGCCCCACTAGGCGACCGTAGAATGGTACGGGTCCTGGACATGTAACACCAGTTATCTTGAGTTACTCTACCCTCTTGAAGGTAAGTTATTCCAGGTAAGTTCCTTTATTATTTACATTAGTATTTTCATGCATCATATAGATTTCATTTCAAAATAGGATTTATTTTCAAAAAAAAAAAAAAAAAAAGCCATTTAGTGCATTTCAAAATAGGCTCATTTATTATTGCATTTAAGAAATGGAATTCATTTTCCGACCAAAAAGAGTCATTTAGTGCATGTGTATGATCTAAAATTAGGTCTCAATTTGTCTTTGAAAGCAATCTCTATGAGCTCACCATCAAAGAGGGGCAGCTGTTGACACCTAATTTAAAAAAAAAAAAAAATTGCATTTTGAACAAATAAATGAAAAAATGGAAAAAATGGGGAAATTGATTTGATTGTTCATGCATGGAAGTTTGAAATTCTGATGAGCATTCGGATTGTTGTTAAATGCAGAAACAATCAAAAATCATGTGAATATTGGCAAGGATTTCAATAAAATGGAACAAATCAAGCAAAATCGAGTTGATTGCGAAATCACGCTACGATTTGCATGCTTGATTTAATGCAACAGAAAATGGAAATCCGAAAGTTGCTAGAAAAGTGGCCGTCTAAAAATCACTATAAAAAGGGCCATAATTTTTCGTGAGTTTGGAGGCTTTTTGGAAAAAAAAGAAAGAAAGAAAAAAGAGAAAATCAACTGAGAGAGCGAGGGAGAGGGAGAGAGAGGTAGGAAGTGAAAAAAAGAAAAAAGCCCCCCTTTTCTTGTTCATCTTCTTCACGAAAGGGGGATTCTGCTCGCGCCCTCCGAGCCCCATCGCCGTCGCCACCGAGCCGCGACGCCGCCTCCGTCTGCAGATCCACAGCTCGCGACGCCCCCGACGCCAGATCCAGCACCCCCGACGCCTCCTGAGCCGCCGCGACGCCCGATTCCGAGCCGTTGCCCCGACGCCATAGCCCCGCCGCTCCTCTGCGCAGCCCCGCCCACGGCGCCCTCCTCGAGTCCAGATCCGGGCGCCCCTAGGCCTTCCCCGACGCCCTCTGCAGCTCGCGACGCCCCTCCGCCGCTCCAGGTCCACCGCCCAGAAGTCCCGCTCCGCCCGCGAAGCCCAGGAGCCCCGAAGCCGCTCCTCACGCCAGCCGCGACGCCCTCGAGCTCGCGCCCACGCCGCCCGAGCTGCCTCCGCAACGCCCCCGCCGCCGCCTCGTCGCCCACGCCGGCCGCCGCCGTCGCGCCCCCCCGAGCCGCCTCCACGACGCCCCCGCCGCCGCGTCGCCGCCCCACCGCCGCCGCCGCCGTCGCGCCATCCCCCGCCGAGACCCTAATCGCACCCTCCCCTTTTTTCTTTTTCAAAAAAAGAAAAGAAAAAACAGAAAAGAAAAAAAGCAAAAATCAATTAGGTAGATTTTCTTTTATTTATTTACTTTACTTTATTTTATTTTCATTGTTTTATTGTTATTTTATTGTTATTGTTTTATTGTTATTCTATTTTTGTTAATAACATTAAGCCTTGATATGTGATTGGAAAATCCAATTCACCCACTAATTCGCAACCGCGCCGATTTTTTATTTCGTCTATAAAGCTTTAGATGAGTAATTAATTATGTGGGAATAAAATTGATATTTTAATCTTTAAGGCTTAAGATCAATTTATCGATTTTACCAGCGAAATATTGTCCCTGAATTTGAATGATGTGTGATATTTTCTGGATAATTTTTTATGGTCTTGATTGCTTTGTTTATATTGAAATATGTGCAAGTTGTGATGTTGCTTGTTAGGGGTAATTTGCATGTTTAGGCTAAGTAATTTAGGTATCATGAATTTTCAAAAAAAAAAAAAAACCAAAAAATCAATTAGCTTAGATTGCATGTTTAATTATTAGAGATTGTTTAAAAAAAACTCAAAAAAAAAAAATCTTAAATTAGGATTAGCCTTTTTTATTGTCCTGCATATTTAGATTAGGGATTTTAGTTAGGTCATAAAAAAAAGAAAAACAAAAGAAAAAAAAAAACAAAATTCACTTAGGATGCTAGTTGAATTGCATGTTAAATTTTAATTAAAAAAGAGAAGAAAAACAAATAAAAATCATTAGGCATTTTAGAATAGAATTGCATGTTTAATTTTAAGCTTAGATTAATTTTTAGATAGGTTGCATCTTAGGCTAGAAATTGTTGAATTAAAATAATATCTTAAATTAAATTAGGATAACCTAATTCCTAGTTTAAATAGGATAAAATTTTAATTTAGTTAGGAATTTCATTCAAATATCTTAGGATAGATTAATTCCACCTTTTTAGGATAAATTGCAATTTTTTTAAAAAAATAAAAAAATCAAAAAATCAAAAAAAAAATAAAAAATCTTGCATGAACATGTAGAATTAGGAATACAGATTTAGTAAATAAAGCATTCAGGCTAGTAAATTAGACCTTTTTTAGAATCACATTTTTAGGATCATATTTTTAGAAATCTCTTTTTAAATAGGTTACGATTAGATTTAGATAATTTCATTCTTAGAAAACTTGGTATTTAAAAAAAAAACCAAAAAAATGAAGAAATGATTTTCTAAGTCAAAATAGGGTTAATTTAAATTAATCCTAAACATGAATTAGAAAATTATTCGTTTTAGGTAGTTCAATTAGGGCTTTTATTAATTCAAAATTCCAGATAAAAAAATAAAAAATTAGGTGCATGTTAATCAATTTGCATTCTAGGACCATTTAGTTTAAATTTGCATATTAGGTCATTTAAGTTGCAATTATTGCATTTCATGTCATATGATTTAGATCATTTTGCCATGTCATATTAGGTTATTAGCATGCATTGCATTTGGATTAAATCTCATTAAATAAAGTGAAAACAAAAAAAAAAGAAATTTGCGTGTTAATTAGAGACCATATCTAGGATTGTTGATGTGGAATTTAATCTAACGATGCAGATGCTTTCGTTGTTACAAGGTAAGTCCCTTAACCTTATTCATTATTTTACTGGATGTTAAATTGGTGGATTGTGCACCCGCATGATCACCTCACATGTTAGGGAGATAAATTAAAATCGATTCAAGCTGCCTGCTAAACATTTTTCAGAATAAAAGAATGGTACCGAAAGGGCATTAGAGAAATCTAGTGTAACCAAGTCCCCGTACCCATAATCTCTAGTTCGTAAGAGTAAAGTAATCTCCCATTACTTTACTTGGGTTTCTAATCGACCCACCAAAAACTGATTAGTGGCGACTCCTTAATAAAAATCATTTGCATGTTAAGAATTCAAACCTAAGTCGCGAATTGGTATGAGCTTGGGAGAGCCCGAGTTAAGTCTAGGCTTAACAATCCATTAGCCAAACCCTAGATGATTCACACCCCGAAAAATTGGTCGCGACACCACTCACGATGAATTAGGCCCATGAGACTAAAAAGGTAAGTCAAGAACTTATCGGTTAGAAAAAGAAGAAAAAGGGAATCGATATCTAAAGAAAATGGAAGACAAAATAGCACGATGACTCCTTCCAAGTGGATCCAAGATTGTCATTTACTTGAATAATTGATTTCAATCGGATTATGAAATTGAATCCCTTCGCACTAAAACTAACATAATTAAACTATTTGAAGGGTGGAATTGAAAAGAAGGTGAAAAAATTAGGGACTTCATAGTCAAGGCCCTCCACATGATTAAGGCATTGATTGGAAAAAGAAAAAGAGGGAAGCACACAAAGAGAACTCTCCGACAAAACCGGGGCAAAAGAAAGATATTGCTGATGTTGAAATTGTTGTTTATGGGAATTTGGCGTGTTCATACACTCATGAGTTTCTAGGGAGGTGAGCACTGGGTGAACTAAAAGAGAGGAAGACCCACGGTAGTGAACTGAATCCAAAAGTTGTTCGAGAACGCGGGATCTTTTAGTGGAGCCTAGATGAGTCGCTTCTTTCGTAATGTGATCTTCTGCAAAAACGATTTATAAGCTAGAAATTTTACCCCCAAAAAATTGCTTGGGGGGAGAGAGGGACACCACTAATCAAATTTTCCAAAATTTATTAAGTAAATCAAATTGATACGATTAAGTTTAGGCATGTCTTTCATTTTTCCCGTCATCGTCTCCAACAAGTACAAGATTGCTGGAGTGTCCGATTGCAAGACATTGATTCGGTTGGGAAGGCCAGTTTGAGCCATTGCGGTCGTTGGGCACTCGGACTCCAACGAGTCAATGAGAACCGTTCCGAAACAGGGGAGGGGACATTTCAAGTGGTTTTGGGCGTGGCAAACGCGATCGAGGATCATGAGAGTTAGATTAGGTGGATAATCTCCGGTGCGGTGCAGGTAGATTGCAAAACTACAACGCCCATTGAGAATAGAGAGAGGTTGAGGACTGGAACGTCGAGCAGAGTAGGGGAGAATATTAGGGCAAAGTAGCCTCTGGTGAGGCGAGTGTCGATGAGAGCATGGCAGTCGGTGGAGGAGAGTGGGAGGCCAGGTGGAGAAGACATATAGTCATTGATGCGAGAGGCCTCGAGACATTTCTTTAGGACAAAAATGCCCCTGTCCGTGGTGCAACTAATGGCACGTGACACGCACATGGCTCATAGTCCAGCGAAGATTTGTATTGCCGGTGAGACTGGGGAGTCAATTGAGAGGAAGTCAGCAACTTCATGGATTCCTTTGAGATGAACATTATTTTGGGGGGAGATGAACACTATCTTGGTTTTCCTTTGAAATCAACACTATTCAGCTAAATTCTGTTCAGTTTTTCATCTTATGTTTGGTGTCAGTGAGAATGGGAAGACTCTGCCCCTCCTTAGTTTGCTACCATTATATCTGCGCTCTTCCATTGGTTAATCCCAATGCACTTGGTTTTCCTTTCCTCGTGAGGAGGCTTTGGCTAATGGTGATTGTGCTTTTGTAGTTATTGCCACACTACTCACTGAAATCTATTTGAAACTTATACTTACGGCTGACGAATGTATCTTTTGTGATCCAAAGGAGAAAAGTATCTATGCATCAGTTGCTATTATTTGTTTATTAATTTATCTGCATTCTATTTTACTGAAAGTTTGAAGAAAATGATTTGTGCTAAATCAACAATTGCATGCTATTTGCAGGATTTAGGACATGTTATCTTTTATCAAGTTGAAAAACATCATGTTAATGGGACAATTACTTCTGTAAATATATGACAGGAGGCCATAACAATGATGAGCCCATAGTTGGTTTACTAACTTTACCTTGTGACCAGGGGTGAAAAAAAAAAAACAAAAATAAAAAAGTCGACCCGAACTAACTTGAATCATGTTTATAGTTTAGGTTGTGATTTGATTCGGATTATACACTCACCCTAACGGTTTGGTTTGGATCACTCACCCCTAGCCAGTACCATGCACGAATGAGATGTTCACCGCCTTTAAGTGAGTACTAAGTAAGCCTAAAGTTCACTCCTTAGGTGATTGACTGAGTGGATCGAAGTGGAGGATCATTCGTCTTCCCCTTTTTTAAATGGTTGGAAACTTGAACCAGCTTACGACTAGACCTACGTAATGGCATATCTAGGCGTAGGTCTTGGATGGTCAGAGCCCACATTAGCACCTAAGAGCTCTTGATGCACCGGTTTAAGAAGGAAATTGGTTAACTAAATCCTAACAAATTATGCTGTTGGCATGGGCGGGCCCAACAAGTAGCTCGGTCAATGATCTGGAGTTTATTTGGGACAGTGGTACCCATGAGTGCATGCCGTCGAGCGGATTTTTGTCCTGCCAGAATCTTGGAGGAGTCGCGAGCTTACTCATCTCAAGTTTTAGGCTCTTGATGGCCTCTCTTGGGATCTATACCTCGCACGCAATAGTTATGGCACAAAATCATATATTTTCGTACTGAGCATGCAATCCTTATGCTAACGTTAAGGAAGGGCTGTCTACAGTGGTCGATCCTACACGCTCTTGCAGAGCTCGCACATCTTCTTTACCGAGGAACGAATCTTCATGGTCACTGCTGCCGAACGGGGAAGCGATCGACGGTAATGGAAAAAACTGATGCGAAACCCTTGCCGGAGGAAGGGGAAGACTGCCTCACTTGTTTTGGGCCCTTTGGGCTCTTGTTCGTTTGAAGATTTTAAAAGGGCCGGGCCTAGTAGTACTTCGCGCATCTACTAAATTCAGGAGTCTCACATCATCGACTTTTCTTTTCATTTTCTAACTCTGGATTCTTTTTTTTTTTTTGGAACTTCTTTTTTGATCAGTGATAATCTCATTCTCTAGTAATTAAGTTGAAGATGCTAATACCTGCAACTTTCGAGCGAGCAAATTCTATTCTATGGGGGGAAAATACATCATCATCGGATGCTAACTTACGGCAATCTTATGTGGTGATTTCATATGCACGAGTGAGGGTGATCGGTTTCAAAGGTGTAACATATAATTGACCTTGTAGTTCTGAAGAATCGGAAGCGAAAATTAAACTAGTTACATTTGGAACCAGCTCGCAGAAACCGATGTTTCCTGCTTCAATCGAAGAACTGATTTTGATTTGTGGAAATATGGGTGATTGCTTCGCCGAAAGTGTCAACAAAGCCCCTTTGAAATATAGATTGATGTAGAAATTGTCAATGGATGTGAAGGGTCATTTGATAATTCTTAAATAAGAAACATCTATTAATAAAAAAAATTAAATGTACAAAAACTAGAGGCACTTGTGGTAAGCCATGTAAAAAGGGCACTAGAACGTGAAGATAATAGGAAAACAAAATTGAACAATTGGTATTTATTGATTGATTAATGGTCACTTGCTTGAATTATAATCCTAATATTTAAAGCTACTAGCGATAATTAAAAATAGTTATAAAGCACAAATACCGTCTAACGTGGCTTCTATAATTCTGACGTGTATTAACAAACACTTACCAAAAATCTACTATCGACGACCATGGTTTCATTTCTCGCCCCACTTTGACGGTTTCTTCTGTAGCTTGCAACCCCTCTTTCTGAGTTATAACAGCCCACGTTTCTCAACCTCTATATTTAGTGGCTTCCCGAAGTTTATGGCTCCACTACCTTCGCATCATGTCAGCCTAACAAGCACATTGACTCACTCAAGTGAATTATATCCGATATCGTCATTCGTTATTTGGTGCTCTGCTCGTTGCCGATAAAATGTATTTATGGTCTATCGGCTGACTAAACTGAACTTCACTTACGACACTCATGTCTCGGGACTTAGTAATCTTTTCTTCGTGCCTGCTGTTGGCAGTTGCCAATCACCTTGTCCACTCTCCATGTTTGCCAACCAACAACTCCCACCACTTAGCGGATTTTAGCTTCACCCTGTCTTGCTCAGCCTTTTCTAGTAACTTGGGCCATATTTTCTACCTGTAACTCATGACAAAACTCTTGTTAGCTAAGTGATCTTGTGCATAAATCTCATAGTCAAGGACAGGGGTCCAGTCCTCTCGGCTGCAACTCCAATTCGCCAAACACTCAGAACATTATTTATGTAGTCTTTATACTAATAAAAAAATCAATTTAAATTCTTCCATAATGAATTTAGCTCGTTCTTGTCTCTTATAGTAAGTTGTATCAAAGTAAAAATTAGTTACACATTACAAGGGCATCAAGGCAAATTAATTTCAGAGTATGTGGCTTAATGTATAATTGAGTAATTATTTATGAAAGAACTTTCTTTATGTTGTTTTTTTTCATTTGACTAATAAATTAAAAAGTCAAACTACATTTCAACAATAAGTTTAGCTTGTTCTTGTCTCTTATATATCAAGTTGTAATTAATTAAAACATTACATATACTAATGTTAGAAGTGTTCAAGGTAAAATAGTTATAGAATAGGTGGCATAACTAGAGCGCATATGATTATGAGCTACGACTCTTTCCAATGGATTATAGAAGTAGAGGCGATTCGCACTCAAATCAGGGGTTTGGCCTAAATTTTTATCTAAGGCCCTCCATCATAAAAGTATAGATTTAGCAAATTTTCAAGTGGGACATGACTTTATCTAGGCCCATCACATGAAAAACAGCAAGAGGCCATGACTCACGAGGAACTAAACCCATGAAGACTGAAAAGGTAAGTCAAGAACTTACTAGTTTAAAAAGGAAAAAGGGACACGATAGCTTAAAAAATTTCATTACTTTAATAATTGAGTTCAATCAAATTATGAAAATTGAATAGCTTTAAACAAACAGTGGCATGATTAGACCATTTGAACGGATGGAAGTCAAAAGAAGTTGAAGTAGTTAAGGTCTTCATGGGTCATGGTCCTCCATGTGATTAAGACAAATTGATTGGAGAAAGAAAAGAGAGAGAAACCCACAAAAAAAAAAAAAATCGAGAAAACTGAAGCAAAAGAAAGATAAAGCATATGTTTTTTTTTTTTTTTTTTTTTTTTTTTGGTCAAAAGATAAAGCTGATGTTGATTTTGTTGCTTATGAGGATTTCTTGTGTTCATACATTCATGAGTGTTTTACGGGGTGAAGACTTGGCAAGCAAAAAAAAGAGTAAGACCCACACATGTGAAGTGAACCCGAGACTCACATTTGCTATAAATAATTGTGTGAAAACGGGGTTTTATTGGAGCCTAGATAAGTCGCACTTCTTTTGAAATGTGATCTTAAAAAAATTATTCTAAAGAAGAAGAAATTACTTGGGAAGAGAGAGAGAGAGAGAGAGAGAGAGAGAGAGAGAGAGTTATTGCGGTTTGGGAGGAGCATGTGTTTGAGCTTCAAAGAACAAGTAGAAGAGTGCCATTAATCATATATAATGAAAATTATGAGAAGATCGTACGTGAATTCACATATCGATATTTATATAATGTGAAAATTCATAGCATTTCTGAAAAAAAAAAAAAAAAAACTCTTCCCCAATTAAGAAACGTTGTCATGCGCACCCATAACTTTTCTCACATTTTTTTGAAAGGTGTCTATCTATTATGTCATATCAAGACGAACTAGTGTGTCTTAATCACACCCCATTATGGATGTACCAATGAAATATAATAGCAGCCACTTCTTCCTCCTCTTAAAAAGCACGGATTCAATAAATGGGGACATTCCAGTGACTGGAGGAACATGTCTGACCGGTTGAGAGGCACTTGTTGAGAGGAAGAGATGATTTAGGAAAATATAGAAACAAAGGCAAGGAGTGTAAGGCAAGACAATTGCCTTTGTTGAATTTTCCTTTGGTATCCTTTTTCGAAAACTTCGGAGAAGACTGAGTCCTAGTGTCCTCTGAAAACATCCTTTCGATTTCTTCGTCTATTGATGAATCTTTTTTCGATGCTTGTTGACTGGACGGTTAAATAGGATTTAGGGTCTTCTTCCCTCTTTTGTTAGCAGCCTTGGGTTTAACATGTGTATGACTATGAAGTGATTTTTATTGGGCGGGGGCGGATTTAGTGGCCTCTTTGTAAGAAGAATCAAAGACTACGGAAACCCATGATGTAGTCCATTGCATTGTACAACCAAGAGCAGGTTGGAATTCATCGACGTCGGAGAAGCGCCAACTGTGAATAATTTGGGTGATCATAGAGCAGTTGAAAGGACCCTTCTCCGAGAGCTTATATTTATGTTTGTCAATATAAGGAAATTCAAAAGAGTATGAGGCTTGCATCGGCACAGCTTGCTTACACTTCGAACTTAGGGTCAAACTTTCTTTTATCGAAAATCTTAAAGGAAGGTCGACTAGAGCAAGCCCATTAAGCCAAAAATTGAAAGATCATTTTCGAAGGAAAAAGTCATAAAGAATAGGAAACATGTCGACAACACATGAGACGAGTATAGACAGTCATGTGCATGGCCGAGTGCTAAAACAAACATGCCAACTTATCAACAAGTATATGGATCAATGTATGTTGACCGACGATGTTATTCATCATTGCCATGTGTCCAGTTGTCGAAATACGGCGATAGACAACAAGTATTACCTAATATGATTATTATCAATATGTATATAAATATATATATTAAAAGAATATTAATTAGCTGCTCTGAAATTTGAGATCAATGAGTCCAAAGACATACGATTTTGCAGGAACAGTGACTGTGTAAAGTCTAAGTCGTCTAAGAAATCAGTTGAGATCAAAGACACAAATTGTTTAAGGGAATAGTAACTGCTTGAGAGCAAGATCGTGGAACATACACTGATTACAAGAAACATGGAGCAGTTTTTGCACTTAAGATTTAGAAACATAGAGGTAACTGATACAAGTTACTTGGAAAATTATAACTGCTGAGAATCACCAAAAAGTAGTGACCATAAGCCATTAAAAATACCGCTGGTCACCCATTAAAGAACCCTCCAGAAATCAAGCGAAATGTCATCTTTCAATTATCTTTCCCGCATTGTACTTTAAATTTCCTTGATTGTATTTCTCAAATTCGCGTTATCAATTAAATTCCGACATGTATCTTTATCCTATCACTGTGTCATCAATTGAATTCCAATGCAGTATCTTTATGTTCTCAGGCTATTTCATTGATTAAATTCCGAATGTCACTGCATTATTGAGTTTGTAATTTCAAGCCTTGTCATTGATTGAATTCTGACTTGGTTTGGGATTGTACAAAGTTATATGAATTGGAGAAGTCAATTCCTTTTTTTGTATGAGATATCCTTTGTCCGAAGTTAGTGCAGGACCTTAGTCTTTCTAAAGAAAAGTCGAATAATTATTTTTGGAAAAAGGTATTTTATTATGAAAACAATTTCGGCGAAACAACGGGCTTTGTAAATTTTCGAGCAAGACATGACTTTATTTGGACCCATCATGTGTAACACGGTGAGAGACCATGACTTACAAGGAACTAAGCCCATGAATACAGAAAAGTAACATAATTATGAAATTAAATGGCTTTGCACTAACGGTAATGTAATTAGACCATTTGGAGGGATGGAAGTTTTTAACAAAAAGGTCGAAGTAGTTAAGGTCTTCAAGGGTCAAGGTCCTGCACATGATTAAGACAAATTGAGTGGAGAAAGAAAAGAGAGAGAAGCACACAAAAAGAAATTTTCGAGAAAACTGAGGCAAAAAAAAGATAAAGCCAATGTTTCTTTTTTTATCTTTTTTTTTTTTTATCTTTTTTTGCCGAAAGATAAAGCTGACATTGATTTTATTGTTTATGAGTATTTCTTGTGTTCATACGTTCATGAGTGTTTTTTGGGGTGAAGACATGGTGAGCTGAAAAAGAGGAAGACCCGCACATGCAAAGTGAATCCAAGATTCACGTTTGCTATAAACAATTGTGCAAGAATGGGGTTTTTTATTGGAGCCTAGATGAGTTGCATTTCTTTTGAAATGTGATCTTCTTTAAAAAAATTATTTCGAGCTAGGAATTTCACAAAAAGAAAAAAAGAAGAAATTACTTGGGAAGAGACAGAGAGAGAGAGATATATTGGGGCTTGGGAGGAGCTTGTGCTTGAGCGTCAAAGAATTAGTATAAGAGTGCCATTAACCATATATAATGAAAATTATGAAAAGATTATATGTGAATTCATGTATCAATATTTATATAGTACGAAAATTCATAACATTTCAAATTAACAAAGGTGAAAGTATGTCCAACCCAAAATTTAAATGAATTACGTAGTAAAATGTAAATATTTATTCAAGTGGTTTTAATCAAATACGTAATCCTTGTATGGGCATTACAATTATACCAAGACTTAAATCTAATGCGTTGGTTAAGTGATTGCCTTATGTGAGTACAAACATTATCTACTTATTTATTCTATCCACGAAGATAATCAACGGAGTTGTTGGAAATAGTAGAGAGGAAGCTGATGTCAAAGGTCCATTTTTTCTTAACCGTGGCTTTTTGACAAAATCAAAAAAGGCCCCGCGCTTTCTTAATTTCCGTGCGAAAAAGCCGGAACTGAATTTCAAAATTTCCCAGTCAAACTGATTATTAAAAAAAGAAAAGATTTTTTCCTGCAAGTTATCGTCAATGAGAATGCCCCATTTGCTTGGAAAACGTTGTACAGCTGTAATAGGCATTGGCTGACTGAGGCTTCAGGAGTGATATTCCACCTATATATATGTCATCAATCTGGTTAACTATATCTAAACCTGAACCATCTTGCCTCGCATAAACTAACCATTCCCCGAGTCATGGTTTCGTCTGTATTGCAGTCCAATTACTCTCCTTTAGCTACCTTCTTGTTCTTGTCGCTCTTCTTCGTCTACACCACTTCATTTCATGGTGCAGGCGCTTTTGCATCCTCCACTTCTTCATTCACTGTCAACGTGACTGAGAATAAGGATGAAGCGGAAGCTCTCTTGAATTGGAAATATACGCTTGACAATCATAGTCAATTTCTCCTCTCTTCATGGCGTGGCAACAATGCTTGCGACTTTACTGGCGTCGCTTGTGATGACTATGGAGCTGTCACCCATCTAAATCTTTCCTATCTTGGTTTGAAAGGAACTCTAGATGGCCTTGACTTCTCACGCATAACCCATGTGGTTAGCTTGGAACTTGGCAACAACTCAATTTATGGCTCCATCCCCTCAAGTGTCGGTAACCTTTCCAAACTCAACTGTTTTGATCTTTGTGGCAATGAATTGTCCGGGAACATTCCTCTAGGTATAGGTATGCTAGAGAGTCTTCATTATTTGTCCCTATGTGCAAACAACCTAAGTGGTCACATCCCTCGGGATATTGGACAGTTGAATTCTCTTTTGAAACTTGATTTTTCCAGAAATACTCTCATTGGTTCTATCCCTGCTTCACTAGGGAACTTGAGCAGCCTTAATTATCTTTATCTGTGGAAAAATCAACTTTCAGGGCCCATTCCTACCTTTATCGGAAAACTAGGTAATTTAGTCGAATTCAGCATTTCACGGAATAACTTTTCTGGTTCAATTCCGAGAGAGATAAGTGACTTGAGGAGCTTGAAGTTTCTTAGCTTCTGGGGAAATAGATTATCAGGATCCATTCCTTCAGAAATAGGGAAGCTCACTTCTCTTACCGAACTTTATTTGGGACACAACAATTTCATTGGCTCAATTCCTTTTTCTATAGGAAACCTGACAAGTTTATCTTTTCTTTACCTCAATGGAAATGCAATCTCATCCTCAATCCCCAAAGAAATTGGGAGATTGGTACATCTCAAAGGATTGGATTTGTCAGAGAATCATTTGGTCGGTCCAATGCCATTGTCTCTTCTGAACTTGAGTAATCTACATACTTTATCCCTTTACTCAAATCATCTTTCAGGCTTGATTCCACAAGAGTTAGGGAAATTGAAATCTCTTCAAACATTAAGTGTATATGCTAATAATTTGACAGGTCCAATCCCAGCATCAATTGGAAGCTTGACGAATCTAACTTTATTACGGCTTTGTCGCAATAAATTCGTTGGCTCCTTGCCTTTTAAATTTAATAAGTTAACACGATTGGTTAGTTTGCAACTATCTGAAAATGAATTAGAGGGGGAATTGCCAAAAGATGTATGCCTTGAGGGATCATTGCGATATTTCTCTGCCTTCAATAATCATTTTGAGGGTCCCATCCCAACAAGCTTAAAGAACTGTAGCACATTAATCAGATTGAGGCTAGAAAGAAACCAACTTACTGGAAACATTACAGAAGCTTTAGGAGTATATCCACATCTATATTATGTGGACTTGAGCCATAATCATTTGAACGGTGAACTTTCATGGAAATGGGAGCGTTGCAATAATTTGACGAGCTTAAGGATATCAAACAACAGCATTTCTGGAGAGATACCTGCATTATTTGGAAGGATGGCTAAATTACAGAGACTAGACCTTTCATTAAATAATTTAGGTGGGGAGATTCCAAGGGAATTGGGAAGTCTATCATTGTTGTTAGAACTCGATCTAAGTAACAATGCGCTCATGGGAAATCTCCCGACTGAGATTGGACTTTTCTCCCATTTGGCACATTTGAACTTGGCATCAAACAATTTAAGTGGATCAATAACGGTGCACTTAGGCTCATGCCAAAACTTGTTGCGCTTGAATTTGAGTAGAAACAAATTTTGGAGAAGCATCCCTTTTGAGTTAGGCAATGCACAATTCCTTGAAGTTCTTGACTTGAGTCATAATATGTTGGATGAAGACATACCAAGAGAGCTTGGAAATCTGAGAATGCTACAAGTTCTAAACATCTCCCACAACAACCTTCGCGGTTCCATTGCACATGTTTTTGATGATGCGTTGGCCTTGACCTCCATTGATGTATCCTACAATGACATGGAAGGTCCTCTCCCAAATGTCAAGGCTTTCATTGAGGCTCCATTTGAGGCAATTCAGCATAACAAAGGGCTCTGTGGAAATCTTGTTGGTTTACCAAAATGCAATTCTACCATGAGCAAGAAAAGCATTAGAGGCATCAATACTAGAGTCAAAATTGTCCTGATTCTCTCATTGTTGGGGTTTCTCCTTCTCTCTTGCACCTTCACCATTCTTGTCATCATCAATCACCGTCAAAGAAGGATAACTAAGAGGGAGAACAATGAACGGGCAAATGATTTAGATTTTATGCGTATTTTAGGTTATGATGGCAAGGTTTTCTATGATCGAATCATCAAAGCCACCAGAGGATTTGACTCCGAGTACTATGTGGGTCAAGGAGCATATGGAATTGTTTATAAAGCCAAGATATCAGAAGATCAAATGGTTGCTGTCAAGAAAATCTCATCATCTCAGGAAGATAGCGAGATTGTTGATTTGATACCATTTGAAAGGGAAATTCAAGCCTTGAGAAATATACGCCATCGCAACATAGTGAAATTTTATGGGTTCTGCTCGCATGCCCAACGTTGTTTTCTGGTGTACGAGTACATGGAAAGAGGGAGCTTGAGAACAATTTTGAATGATGATGAAAGAGCAATGGAATTTCAATGGGATAAGAGAGTAAATGTGGTCCGAGGAGTTGCGAATGCATTGTCCTATATGCATCATGATTGCTCGCCTCCATTGATTCATCGAGACTTGACCAGCAACAACATTCTATTGAATTCCGATTACGAGGCTCGTGTTTCTGATTTTGGAACTGCAAGACTATTGAGGCCGGATTCATCAAACTGGACTGCTATCGCTGGCAGCATTGGGTATATTGCTCCAGGTACTTCGTAATTTTGCAATTTTAATTACATTTGGTGTAAGACATCCTTTCTATAATTAAAATTTTGCTAGTTTGGTGTAGTTCTTTAGTTACTTAATTTTCTTATGGAAATTTATTTACTCCATCAAAGTTTTCGAGTTCAGTGTAGACAAAAAGTTTTTTATTTCCCCAGTAAGAAAGAATTGACAAATGAGGAAAAATATCATAATAGTTCGTGTCATCTAAAGATGCTCTTACTTTGAGTGTCAAAACAAAATTGCTTGAACTTTGTCTAAGCATAAACTCCCATGATCAAATCAGTGTTGTAAGTATAGATTAAGTAGAAATTTGTACTTGCAATCATCACGTCATGGGAAGCAATGTTGTTAACTTGAATATAGCTCATGATTGAGGTTATGAATAATTATCAATTTTTTCAGAGCTGGCTTATTCTATCATTCCAACCGAAAAATGCGATGTGTATAGCTTTGGAGTCATCGCATTAGAGACAATCATGGGAAAGCATCCAGGACATCACAGCTCTTGGGAATGTTCATTGTCCACCCAATCTGAGTCGCCGATAATGTTAAAAGATGTGCTAGATTACCGTCTCTCGCCTTCTAGACTTTGTCTTCAAGATGCACAAAATGTGGTCTTGATAGCCAAGCTAGCATTCGCATGCTTGCAAGCCGATCCACGGCTTCGACCGACGATGGGACAAATCTCGAGTCAACTTTGCGTTCAAGTACCCATGGAGATGCCATTCTGTGCAGTCAGCTTACGGCAAGTTCGCGATCTCAGCGTTTAAAAATTTGGAGCATTCACGGGGGATGGTAAGTTTTGAAGTTACTTTTTCATGTGGTATTATAGTTGGTTTTTAGTAATGATGATGATGGTCTTTTGAATATCTTCATAGTTTTCACTAATCCCGACAATGTAATTTATGATTTTCAATACAGAACTAGCTTCTCTGCGAACGTCAGAGGAATAGTGCAATGATTATAGTTTCGACTTGTGGCACCAGAATTAATTATGAGAAGGCCTTTGGGAAGATCTCATTTCACAATTATTTCCAGCTGTTTTTGCACTGTGAAGAGGAACTGACTTTGCAAAATGTATTAAATCGACATCGCTTCCCTTCTTTTGAAGCAAGACGTAGATAAGATGCAGTTTCTATTGCCGGAAGGAGCAATGATACTAGTTGTCTGCAAACCTTTGTCGATGTGTAGTGCCATTCTTGCGTTTTTAAATTGGTTCAATCAAGTTACTTTTTGACATATATGCAATCTTATCTTGAAACTTTTAGTTGGTCCACTTAAATTCCTAATATATTTCAAAATGTTTATTGTCATTCTTTCATTAATTAATTTGAATGAAGTATGGCATGGACGCCAAAACCACAATTCACGTTCTTTAATATGGGCAATATTCACTCAAACAACTTTTTTTTTTCTAACACACATTGTCATCTAGTTGAGTCTCTTCAACGACTTTTGGTGTCCTCTCCCTAGGAGGATGAGGATAATTACTTTGAAATCTCTGCAGTTAGAATGCAGAGAAAACTAAATTGTTTTCTTTCGATGCACTGTGAGAAATCCCTTCTCTTCTACATTTGAAATGACTTCGATTGAAGAAGAATAAGACCACATTGATCAAATTGAGTATTCTTGTCCTAATTTGGAAGCTTTTCTTTATTTGTAGTAGAATTTCTTAAAAATATTAATTCGAATCCTAATGTTGATTTTGGTCCTCTCACGTAGAACTAATAATTTACGGAACTATCCTTTTTATCTAATTCCTTTTTTATATTTTATCATCTTGATTTTTTCATTGATTAATTTCTGCTGAACTCTTCTCAATACTATAACACGATAATGTGTAATTTGACATTGGATTATGTATCTTTTTCCATATATCAATAGGATATATGCAAATTGATAAACGAAGTAGGCACAAAAAATCTAGGAGGTGAATCGGTTATATAAGGAGTCATCGGACATCTTCGCAAATAAGTGTTGGACGATGTAAAGAACATGCATTGGTGTTATAGAAACAATCATGCATATACAAAAACAGTAATCTTCTTTCAACAAAATGGCAATGACACAAATAGCCTTTGAATTTGGGCCCAACGTGCAATGTAGTATCTGAACTTTTAATTTTTTCAATGTAATCCCTGAATTTTTAGTTTATTCAATTGTTCTCTATACTTTTGGTATATATTCAATTTAATCCATGGACTCTATAAAAATGTTCAACATTGTCCCTAATCTTGAACGTGCAATGTGGTCAATAAATTTTTAATTTGTTCGATATAATACCTAAACTTTTAGTACATATTGAATGAAAGCCCTGAATTATATTAAAGTGTTCAATTTAGCCCTTCTAATAATTCAAAATTAGGGACAACATAATTTTATGTAGTCCATATACTAAATTGAAGATGTACAAAAAGTTCAAGAACCATAATGAACAAAAAAAAAATTGGGGAGTAATTGCACATTAGGCTAAATTTTAATGACCATATTAAACAATTTAAAAATTTAGGGACCACATTGCAAAGTTTATGAACCCTTTGTATCACTTTCCCTAAAAGAATGGAAAACATTTTTATGTTCGGCCTATCCACCTAGCTTACTATGCTCTCCCAACTCTAACAGCCTAAATCAAGGCTATAGTGCACTATTTAATCTTTGAGACGTGACAGCCTCTGAAGATGCTTCATTCTACAGTTTATTAGGTATTGCATGGTAACACTCCCGGGAAGAAGAATTTCTATTCTTTTGTTCCCAGGGAACAAAAGAATAGAAACCCGCATGATAACCGCAAGTTAGTTTTTGTTCCCGGGAATAAAAAGTTAGCCCCGGAATAGAAATGAGAAGTAAAAAAAAGTTGCTTCTAGTTCCCGGGAACAAGTTTAAGAAATAAGTGAATTTTTTTTTTTTCTTTTATTCTTCTCTTGCGCATGGCCCATTGACCGCCGTTGACCGCTGCTTACCGCCGCTCGCCGCCGCCGGCCGACCGCCGCCGGTCTCCGGTCGCCGGCCGAAGACCGCCGCCGGTCGCCGGTCGCCGGAGGCCAACCGCTACTCGCCGCCACCGCCGCCGACCGCCGACGCCGCCGCCGCGCATGCGCCGGCCGCCGAGCCGCCGCCGCCGCCGGCCGCACGGCCCATCGGCCGCGGGAGGTGGCGGCCGATAGGCCGTGCGACCGGCGGTGACGGCGGTCGGTCGGCGGCCGGCGGTTGGCCGACGGCGACATGCGGCGGCAAGGGGAGGTCGGCCGGTGACAGCATCCGGCGGCGATCGGCTAACAAAAATAAATATAAAAAAGAAACTGTTTTTTACCAAACGCATTTCTATTCTTTTTTCTATTTTTAGAGTAGAAATTTTGTGTAGTTACCAAACGGATTTTTTTACATAGAAATTGTCCCCAGAATAGAAATAGAAAAGAAGCATTTCTGAAAAAAAAAAATTGTTCCCCGGCCAAGAAGCATTGCCATGCGCAGCCTTAGTCTCTGCTATAAATTCAATCCAACGGGAGTAGTTGAGTTGAGGGAAAACGAACAAAAACTAATTTATGCTCTGTGTGTTCGTCTGGGAAGAGAGGCTTAGCCGGTGCTGTGTTTAGGCCTCAAAACTAATTTATGCTCTGAGCGTTCCATCACACGTAGTTATGCAGCTCCCATAACATTTGCAGACTGATTTCAAAGCACGAATCACACGAAAGTCGCAAATTTTCAACAAGGTTTGAGAAAAGCCATACGTGGGAGGGAGCTGTCCTTCGCCGGCGAACGTCATCATCCCTTGTTGCTGCTTGTGCTCGAGATCGGCCGAGCAAACGGCATACAGGCGCCCGGGCGCTTCACCGGCTTGCAGAACTCGCAAATCTTCTTCATCGAGGAACGAATCTTCACGGTCGCTGCTGCCGAACGGAGAAGCAGACTACCTCGCGTGTTTTGGGTCCTTTGGGCTCTCGTTCGTTTGAAGATTTTCTAAAAGGCTGGGCCTACGGTACTTCACGCGTCTACTTAATTCACGGGCCCCCATCTTCCACTTTTCTTTGCATTTTTTCGCTTCTTGATTATTTTATTTTTTGGAACGTCTTTTATGATCTGTGATAATCTCATTCGCTGTTGATCAAACACATTATTTATATACATGCAACTTTCCAGCTTGCAAATTCTATTTTATGGAAAAAAAAATTTACTTAAAATATTTACACCTCACCATCGGATATCAACTTAAGACAATCTTATGAGGTGATTTTATATGCATGAGTGAAGTTGATCGGCTCCAAAGGCGGAAGATGGAATCGACCTTGGAGTTCCAAAGAATCAGAACCAAAAATTTGAACTAGTTACATTTGAAACCAGCCTGCACCAACTGACATCTCCTAATTCAACCTAAGAACTGAGTTTGTTTTGTGGTAATCAGTTTATGCTTATTGATGAAAAAGTTGAAGGTACAAAAATTGGAAACATTCACAGTCAACCATGTAAAAGGGTACTATAATGTAAAGATAATGGGAAGATAAATTTGAACAACTAGTGTCCATTGATTGATCAATGGTCATTTGCTTGAATTACAATCTTAATATTTAAATGGATTAGTACCTTGAAAAATCTCAAATTAATATGCATGTAATAAATTTACCCCAAATTAATTTTTTGAACATCAAAAATCTCAAATTGATACACCTTTGATAAATTTATCACAAATTGTTATATTTGTGATAAATTTTCCCTATGTTAGTTTCTGTTAAATATTATTGTTAAATGACTATATTGAATGATACGTGATAGTTAACTGATGTAGTAATTTGAGATTTTACTCTCTATTTGTCACAATTATACAATTTTTGTGATTTTTTTGTGGTATCGATCCTATTTAACAAAGAGTATATTTGTCATAAATATACCAGTTTAGGGTTTTTGGCGGTTGAGTAAATCAATAAATGACACCAATTTAGAGTTTTTTATGGTCAATTGGGATAAGCTTGTCACAGGTATATAAATTTAAAGTTTTCATGGTCAAAAAAATAGTTTAGCATAAATTTGCTACATGTGTACCAGTTTAGGATTTTTTAGGGTGTTGATCCTATTTAAATCCATTAGCGATTATTAATAATAATTATAAAGAAAGCAAATAACATCTTACGTGACTTCTAGAATTCACCAACATGTATTTACAAACAGTTACCAAAGATCCACCATCGACGACCATGTATTCATTTCTCGCCCCACGTTGACGGTTTCTTCAGCAGCTTGCAACCCCTCTTTCTAAGTTATAACAGCCCATGTTTCTCAGCCTCCACGGTTAGTGGCTTACAAGATTTATGGCTCCACTACTTTTGGATCATGTCAGCGCAACCACATTGACTCACTCATGTGAATTGTACTCGAGATCATCACTCATGACCTTGGTGGTTTTTTAGTGCTCAGCTCATTGCCGATAATGCGTTCGTGGTCTGTTTGTTGACTAAATTGAACTTCAATTACCGACACTCATGTCTTAGGACTTAATAATTTTTCTGTATGCACACTGTTGGCAATTGCTAATCACCTCGTTGACTATCCATGTTTGCCGACGAAGAACTCCCGACACTTAGCGGATTTAGATCCACCATGTCCTGCTCAGTCTTTTCTAATTAGAGTTGACAATCAAAGACTTGGGCTATAACTTTTCCCGTAACTCATGATGGATCTCTTGTTAGCCAAGTGATATAGTGCGTAAATCTCATAGTAGAGGACGGGGAGTCCAGTCCTCTCGGTCGCAACTCCAATTCGCCAAACACCCAGAACATTGTTTATAATGTCTTTTGTACTTATGAAATTAAAAAAAAAAAAAAAAAGTCAATTCAATTTTTTCAATAAAGAGTTTAGATTGTTCTTGTCTCTTATATCAAGTTGTGTTAAAGTAAAAAAAAAAAACTACATATTAGATGTGTACGAGGCAAATTAATTTCAGAGTATGTGGCTTAATATATAATTGAGTACTTATTTATGAAAGAACTTTCTTTATGTTGTTTTTTCATATGACAAATGAATTAAAAAATCAAACTAAATTTTCCAACAACGAATTCAGATTGTTCTTGTCTCTTATATAAAGTTTTATTTAATTGAAAAATTGTATATACTAATGGTACAAGTGTTCAAGGTAAAATAGTTATATAGTAGGCAGCCTAACATAGAGTGTATAGTGTTAGAAGTGTTGAATGTGAATCAAGTATAGAGTAAGGGGCACCTCTTATAATTGAGTAATTATTTATGAGCTCTTCCCCTATTACATGCATCGATTAAATCTCTTCATATGAAAAGTGGGAATTCCCAAGATTTCAAGACGAATTATGAAACATCTCTTTTTTATTAGTTGATGTAGTAATTTAGTAATTTATTTTCCTGCGACATAGCATGAGTTTCTTTGTAATTATTCCAATACGAGGATAAATCCCTTTCTCCAAAAAGAGCATGCTAGGCCTTCTACATAGAGTTTCTAGTTGTGGAGTACCTAATATATTTTTTCTTTGCACTAACAGAGAATGTCTTCTTATTGGCAATCTTGTCTCAATCCTCTTTCTTTATTTTTGAAAACTATACAATCTCCAATAAGCTCATTACCAATGGGAGAGTAATCCTTAATGCCGAAAGTGACCGCCCATTTTTGCCAACCAATTAGTTAAATAAAAGAAATTCCTTGCTATATGTGATGAACTTTTGCAGCATATGAAGGTCAGTTATTTCCACAAATACTTGTGTCCTGGATCTTCCCAACATCTCGAGAAAATGCCCCAACCTACGTCACACCCACTTAAATTAACAACTCAATGTATGATTAATTATTGATAATCCTTATCTTGAAATCACCTTTCTCGAACTTCTTAACGTGTGATGGACTGGAACTTACCATTCATGGGACATACAATACAATGCCTTTCATCACCATCTTTTTCCCACCTAAATTGCCATGTGAATGTCATTGTCGCTTCTTTTGTTAGGTATATAAAGAGCACAAACAATTACTTGATTAAAAGATAGTAATTACCATTGATTAGGGGTTACCTCCTGTCATCCCCTTCTATTTTTAAGTATAGTTCGAAATTGAATTCGACTTCAATTGACACACAGTTTTTCACTTCATAACACATGGTGTGAAGAAAACGATTTTGGCGGGCATGTCCCCGTCATGTTTTATGCTTGCGAGTATCTTCATTCCACTCATAAGTAAAGTTTGCAAGCGATTTTTTTTAGTATGATCCATAAAACAAACATATGTGTGTAATAATGAGATGGAGAATGGCAACATTACTAGGTGGATTCTATTCATGAAAATGTATCGCTTGAGAGACTAGAATCGAGCAAAAGCATCGGCTCTTTTATTAATTAGTAATTAAAGAAAAACAAACCACTAAGTGGAGGCCCTGGACCACCTGCATCAGCAAGAAAACCTTATTTTTGTATCCCCCTTTTCACAGAGAGTCAAATTTTCTTTTGCTTTAAAAATCGGATCAAAGTGGCTGAGGTTATAGAGAAAGTGGATCTAGGAAAAGCATACATGAGATTTAGAGATGTCACCTAACTTTTTTCGATGTGCAGATTCTTGACTGGAAAATTGTGCATGCATGTGTCATCTTCCACTCAGCAAACATCATGACATTTTTCTTTTCGCAAATCCTGCTCTGGCTCTTTTTTAAAAGGGGAAAGTTATCATAAGTTTGCATTAAGTTGAGTGACCGATGATTTATTTGTTTTGATTGTTAGGAATAGGGTCGTGTCGTCCACCACAATCGCAAAATTAATAGAGGCATACAAGAGATGGAAAGACAACGCATCGGGATATACGTTGCTTGGCACTATGTCCACAGAGAGGGCGGAAGTAATCCACTATAGACGAAAGATTACGTGCTCCAATCAATGTCTCTCTCTGCTCCAAACCTCAATCACACTTAATTAATTCTCACCTAATATTTCACGTAAGCTCTCGCTAGTGTTTCATATCAAAACTCAAAAAGAGAAAGCCTAGAAACATTCTCAATAGATCCTAACATGTAACGCCGCAAAGTACCTTCATATAGGCTTTTATGGATGTAAGTTAGGCCAAGTTTGTGGCACTTGCCGGGTTTTTCCGGGTGCTCAATTCATGCCCATTATGCCTGGACAAAACGCAAGCACCTGGCCAGGCGGCCGCTCGTCCCCCTTCTCGTCTGGCCGATTCGTGTTTGGGTGCTCAGCATGTGCCCAGTGGCCACGGGCCATTCCAAGCCTGTGGCCAGCAGCTCGGGACTATTTGATCGGATGCCCAGCCCTTCCCCTAGGTCGTGGCCTTACAGCTCTCGGTCTTATCCTTAACCTCAACTCCGGGCTTCGATCATCGGTCGGATATTTGGTCATACCTCAAAACATCCACAACATCAATTTTATGGTACGGTCGAATTGCTTACGGGGCAAATAGAAGGCCACAACTTTTCTTTATACAGTGAGTGGGTGAACCCCACATAGTACTGAGCGGTCCAAATACATTTGGAGGTACCCTTTCCGACTATGTAACGACATTTCCATAGGAGGAAGTAAGCTAAGTAGGTCATCTTCTTAATGCGTAAAGCCATCTCCTCTTTTGCTATTGGTTGTGGTGACCTGGTCAAAAGCCCTCAAAACGCCAAAACAATTCGCCGAGCAACCGAACTTTTTGGCCTCTTTTTCGGGACGTATTCAGCCGTGTCCGGACACTGACGAAACCAACAAGACAGGAAGACTAAACAAAGACCTCAAAAAAGCCCCACAAGCAACCACGTCCTGGTGATGACCCATGATGCTAGAACATGACAAAGAGAAACCAAAAGGGACAGCAATTATACGTAGATGCGTGTGCATTCCGTTGTTAGAATCGGTGCAGTGATTCCGCAGCAATTTGTCTCAGCTGCCTATGCCGCTCGATTGAGGTTTTTGCTTCTTTCACTCGTCACCAACACATGCTCGACAGGTGGCCCGCGGGAAGTTTCATTGGCTCCTGTCGTTCTCTCGTAAAGAAACGGGAAATTATTGCGGCCCCTTGATTGGTTACAAGATTCAACCGATGGTTTGTTCGGGAGTAGAGCTTGAACGATCACCGAATCAAATTACAATTTCAAGTCGATAGTTGTTGACCTTGAGTATTCAATCAAGAAATGAGAATGGAAAACCTGGGTTTTATAGTGTTTTCATTCTTTTGAGCTCTCGAAGTTGGTTTTAAATGTGAAGAAATACTTGCAAATAGTTAATCTAGGCATTACCATGCACGAATGAGATGCTCACTGTCTTCAAGTGACTATTTAGTAAAGCCTAAAGTTCACTCCCAAGGTGATTGACCTATTGGATCAAGGTAGAGGATCCATTCTTCTTTCCCTTCTTTAAGTGATCGCTAACTCGAAATTGCTTATGACTAGTCCTTATTAATGGCAGATCTAGGCGTGGGTAGTGGATGGTCGAGTCAACATGACCGCCTAAGAGTCCTTGTCCAAATCCTTTTACCAATTCAAAGTACTAATTTTTCTCTACAAAATGAACGATTCCGGGCAAGCTCAAGCAGCCCTCGGTTGCATGCACTGCTTAAGAAGGAAATTGGTTAACCAAATCCCGCCAAATTATGTTTTGGCATAGGCCGGCCCGACAAGTCTGTAGGTCGATGGTCAGGAGTATGCTAGGGACAGCGGCACTCAATGATCGCATGTTGTTGAGCAGATTTTTACTCTGGCAGAATCTTGGTGGAGTTGTGGTCTCGCTCGTCTAAAGTTTTAGGCTCTTGATGGCGTCTCTTGGGATCGATTCCAAGTGCACAGTAGTTATAACACTCAAATCATATGTTTTCGTCACAAGCTCACAATTCTTATGCCAATTTTAAGTAAGGGCCATCTACATTGGTCAATCCTACACGCTCTAGGTCTCTATTATCCGCGTGAAAATTATCAGCACCTATATGTAACTATATATGGTAAATACGCTGCCGTGCTAAATAATAGTTGCTCTTTCTTTTCTTTCTTTTTCACAAAAGCAAGTACTACTTATAGGAAAAGCTACCTATCACGCTTCAATTATTGAGACCTTCAATTCAAATCGAATTTAATATTGTACCTTAGGCGTGCCGCACGCGTTCTAAGTCTATGGGCCAAGTCCTGATTTCATTGGATCGATTTGCTTTTGTTGTGTAATGCAGGCTAGGAAGGTTCAAGGAAGATGCCTGTGTTCACACGCCAACCACGAAGAAAAACAGAGACCGGTTCTCGTCCTTTGTTGTCGCGAGTGGTCCTTGTCCCGCCAGTTCTCCTAACGACCAAATTTGGGATTAGGGCAAGACGTATCGATGCCCTCTACTTTTCCGCCCGTGATCCCGAGGAAGTATTGTAATTCTTTGCCGAACATATCCAATCGAAAATCCGCGATCATACGAAGGTACTCGAAATAGCAGGACAAAGCACAAAATATTCGAGTTAATTATTGTTAAGAAAATCAAGTCTTGAAATGCCATGAGCAAAAAGTTTAAAAGAAAGGGAAAGAAAGAGTAATCATCATTCGAAGACATCCTAAAGATTTTTATGTTTAAGTGGGTCCAATGGTGTCATATTCTCTAATGGGTTAATGGTTATGTAGTGGCATGTAATTTGCTGAAAAGATGGTGTAATTGCTCTGTGCTTGGATTGCGGTTGAAGCATGATGAACGGTAATTTATGCAATGACAGTGACACTTCAATTTCATATCAGACAAAATAGATATTCTTAGACGATTCATAGGCAAAACTCGCCACTATGTGGTCATTGCTTGCAAGTCGTGCGATTAGCAAGTACTCCTTTTGCAGGCTTTAATCATGTGGAACGAATCAAATTGTTACAAATTGTAGCATGGGACATGAATCAGTGAATATACAACTCGATGGCAGACTCTAACCTATCCAACGTGGACAGGTGTGATCATTGGAGCATGAAAGTCTAAACAAGGCAACCTTCGATAACGATGTAGCCAAAGCGAGAGACTATAGCTATTGTTCAGTATAGGCCCACGCCATTGAGGGAATTGGCGCTTTAGATAAGAGAGTTTACGGCACTCCAGATCCCACAGAAAATGGCAATCGGGTCGGGTTGGATCGGGTCGACATAGAGACGATGCCACCTTCCAAGCACAAACTACTGCGATAGACAAAGACCGACAGAACGGCATCTAAAACGACCATACGACCTACCGGATGCCGCAACTCCATGATTGTCAAAATGCGTGATTGGCCAGGGTAATGTCAAGGGCAAACGAAGGGGTGAAAAACCCCTGTAGTTATCACCTCCAATAATTGACGACGAATCTTTGCTTCACGCAAACTAAACCGATACGATCGGAGAGAAGAAGCGAGAGCAAGGATCGGCCAATCTCCCCAGATGTCGCCATCCCGGGATGGCGATATCAACTCAAGCAGCACAGCGGCACGCATTCGCTCTGCCCGATCAGCAAAAAAGAAAAATAAATAAATAAAAATTCTTCAAATGGCAAGAACAGAAGCCTGAAAATTTCTAAACAGCGAGGCAGTTACACAGATTCGGCCATCGAAATTACCCTATCCTAAGAGGCTTCCGGGCCCAGCAAGTTCCTAAAATTCCATCACCTTCCGGGCCTAAAACCGGAACTGCTGAACATCTTCCTCAGAGTCTAATGAAGCAGGTATCTCCGACAGGGCGAAAAAGGAACTAACGAACAGGGGCAGCGGGAGGGGAATCTTTACAAGAATATACCGCATTACCGAGAATAGATTAACTTATCGACAGCAGCAACTGGGGGGGGGAGAAACGGAAGAAGAAATGGGGAAAGCCCTCCCGTCAGCAGGAATAGGCCAATCTCTGAACGACACGGTCTTTGAGAATTCCGTTGTACAGAGCCATCCTATTTGCAGGCATTCCTCTGGCTTTGCCGCTCGCATTCTTCTTGAACTTGGCCGGATTCGGGGAAGGGGAGGGAGGAGCGGGACCGGTCGCGATCCCGTGCTGCCTCCTGAACTCCTCGCTGTAGCCGCTCGGATCCACCACGTCCGCCGCGAAGTGGACTCTCTTCTTCTTGTTCTTCGCTCTCCGCTTCCCATCTTCGAGACGGAAAAAACAGGGAAACACCCACGATCGTGATCAGGGCAAGAAGAAGAGGAGAAAAAGAAAGGATTTCGCGACATGGGTAACTCGGGACTTCGGCCGGAGAGGGAGAAAGAAAAGAAAAAAACAGAGAGAGAGAGAGAGAGAGAGAGGTTCTTCTTTCGGTGTTCGTACCGGACAGCATGCAGGAGCGGAGGGCCCGCTGCGGGGGCTGCGGGACGTGGTCGTCGACCGGCTTCTGGAGGCGGAGAGCGAGCAGGATGACGGTGCCGGAGACCGCCATGGCGGTGGCCAAGGCCATTCCTTGATGGGTCAAGATGGAAGACATGTTGAATTTGATGAAGAAGGACGAGAGAGAGAGAGAGAGAGAGAGAGAGAGAGAGAGAGAGAAGGGTGCTACTTGTTGGCTGCTGTAAGCAGAGGAAGATGATGGTTGCCTTCTTGAGGTTTACTTGGTGTGGTGTGGTGTGGTCTGGTCTGGTCTGGTCTGGTGTGCTTTGCTCTCTGCTCTTTACACACAGAGAAAGAGAGAGAGAGAGAGAGAGAGAGAGAGAGAGAGGATGGGACGATGGTTGCAATGGAATCTAAACAATGGGGCATTAAATAATGATTAGCCATAAGATACGGTGACCTACAAAAAGAAGGGGCCGCAAATTGGCATTTTATTTATTTGAATGACAGCAAGTAGCAGTAGGAGCCTAACGTCAAAAGGAAGAGTGGGATTGGAGGGTTTTTCTATCCCTTGTGAAAAAAATACATTTTTCTTTATAGTATTGGATGAGAGGAACGTCACAATAAAGTTTCGATTTTCGTGAGATGACGTCGCGGAGAGAAATTCATTATTACATAATTTCGATGAAATTTAGCATAATGCTCACGAGCGCGAGGAATCTGGATTTGGACAAACTCTTCGGTTTAGTTCAAGATTTAATCCATCCAGAAGGTTTCTCTAGAAAATCTTTATTTGGCACCTAAACTTTGTGTCTCAATTAATTTTATTTTCAATAGATATCTCAAGGCTTAGAATTTGTATGAATCCAAAATGAGCAGGACATTTGATTCAACCAAACGACATGAACATTTTGGAGAGATATTTAAGGAAATGTTCATAGTTATCCTGAAGAGGTATAGTAGCACATAATCTGACCCTAATGACGGACTGGAAAAGTTTAGTGGCCTTGGAGATGCTTTACATGTCAGGCTAAAATAGGCAAAAAAAAATCAGAAATAGAATGAGTAGTAGGGCCTCTAAATAAATATGGGAGCAGGTGTTTTTGTGTTTTTATACAGTACCAAAAAGGCTGCTCACTATTAATAAATTTCGAAAAAGAAAATAAGAAAAAAGTCTATTTCAAAAATAAATAGGTGTATGTGTAACAAGAATTCTCAATAATATTATGTTACAATAATAAATACAATGTTTTCCCTTCACTTTTTATTTGAAGAATTTATATGTACGGATTTATGATTTTATGCATGCACAAATTCTAGTCTCAAGAATTAACGGACATTCTCATTTTATCAGATCCGAAAGTCTTTACATTTCATAGAAAATTGTTTAAGCTTTTATAATTCTCTCAAAAAACCATATAGAAATACGGAAAAATGATCAGAATTTGCTACAAATGTTTTTCTTCCCGTAGGTATGTGCATGTCATTACATCATTGTCTTTTCACTTACTTTCAGGCAGGAATGAAACCTTCTACCTGTACTTACACAGACAGCCATTCCTATACAGACAAATACGTCGCAGACGAAGAAAAGCGTTCGCAAGCGACCCAAAAAAAAAAAAAAACAATTTACATTATAATTATTATTTTAGAAAAATAGAGACAACATGGAGCCAACGAAAGCAAGAATCACGAAATCGATTAACCTATTCCAGTCTAAAGTAAAAAAAAAAAAAAAAAGTTAGAGTAATATCAGTAAGGAAAAAGCTCCCCACGTCTACTTTTTGCACCAGTGACGCATATTATTTCCAAGGCCAATCAAGATTAATTAAGGTTCACAAAGCTTCTTTGGCACCCTGGGGACCGCATGACGAACAATTAAGATGAACTCGGTTTACATGATCTACCGACTGTACAATTCTTTATCTTTTTCTTTTTTTAATTTTGGGGCCACGCCGTGTAAGAAGTTTGAAGAAAGTCCACGCATGATATTTGTAATTTTTTAAAATTTTAAGTGATATGGTGCTGCGAAAGTAATTCGACGCGTGGAACTAGATTCATTGCTCCGCTGCACCAATTTATGTCAAGATGAGATTGTGAAATTCGAGAAAAAACTTATCTTGTAATATAAAACAGAATAAGAAAATAATACCAAGATGACTCAAAAGTAACAACTGAATCGAAGATCCAGCATCCCTTGACATACATAGATGGGGAGGGGAAGATGGATTCATTGCATACTTGAGAAACATGATGCTTCCAAGACAACACAATGACCTTCACCAAAAATCAAGATTTCTTTAATGGAAAAGATAATTAGATCTTAATCCCCTTTAAACCCAGTAAAGAAATGCACATTTTGCACGTATGGATATGATTACTATGGACTTAATACACTCCTTTTTACATGCATGTGGGCAATTGAACCTGCCTCGAAACCGGATGGTCTTTGTTTAGGTTTTTCCCAAGTGCCTCGCTAGAATCCAAGGGGCCATCATGTGTAATCTTCAGCTTTCAAATTTTCTTTTCTTTTCTCCTTCTTGTCTAGAAATAAAGCGAGACAGTGGGAGCAACGTGTGCAGAAACAATTTCAAAATTACAGCTTTAGAAAAATCAATAATTGGTTCTCATTGTAGCGTCCCCATGCATGTCACGCAACCATCTCCTTGAAGAGCTTAAAGTATGACCATTGACCGAGGATGTGGATAAAGTCAAGAATAATTTAAATATAGAAGATAAACAGAAAAATGGGGTACTTTGGATCTCGAGTTGCGATAATGAGTAAGTTCGATAAATATCAATTTCTAATATGTACGAACAAAGCGATGCCACAAATTTCCATGGGGAGGGGAAGGGGGACTGCTTTGGGTTTGATACGGCCTTTCATTTTCTCAGCTTTGTCTCCCCAGTAAAGTCCAGAACTTTTAACCAGATCAGAGCCTCGTCCGCTTGGACAGATCAGAAGTCATTTTCTCCTGAATTTGGAAAAGTAGGATATCCATTTCAATTCTTGGCTGAGAAGCGGTACTTCAAAACCGCATTGATTCTTCTCATATGCATTTTGTTCTGAGTGAATTTGACATTAGCCCTGTTTTTATTTAGGCTTATGAAGCCAATCGCAACTGTTTAAAATTTCACGTTACCCTTAGAGATAGAGATGTATTTTATTGCCTTTTTATTCACATAATCTTTTGTATTAAAATTAAAATATGACCCGAAAGACGGGAAGAAAAAGGGATTTGAGGAAGCCGAACGTGCGACCACTTGAGTCATCTTTTAGAAAACCGACAGATCCGTGCCTAATAATTCACTTTGGACGAATGAGCGCCTCAACCATAAAACAGGAAATGGGACAACAACGTCGGCAGATTCCCGTCGGACAAGGAACATTGCCTAGAAAAAGCCTACCCAAAATCCAGCCAAGACAGCATCTGCCAGTCAAGTAAAGCCATGCTAACGAACATTATGGAATCATGGGTTTTCCCATTGACAATTTTGTAGTAATGGAATTTTTGCCTCCTCGAAAATAGCATCTGTTCACAAAAGGAAAGTATTTTGAAACCTCGATGATGCCCGTATCAATGCATTTCACAGTGAATATGTAGAGAAGTTGATGGATCGGATCGCCTCAAACCAATATCAAAACCCACTTCATCCTTGCAAATCGTTTTGTGATACAGAGAGAGAGAGAGAGAGAGAGAGAGAGAGATTCTGTACAGAGATTGGCAAGTGTTTGTTGATAGTCATTACAAGGACAAGCGATAGGAAGATGTGTCGGGAGTCAAATCCATCGCGACCTGGAGCAGGTGTTCAATGTTGATGTCCGGGTAGTGCTGTAGAAGCTTCAAGTTCGCTATGAAGTCACCACTCATCAGTCTGCTCTTTATGCATAACAACATGGCACAACAAACTCGCAGCAGCATATCCTGTGACACCAGACGTATTTCATTGTCATTTTCTCAAGTTGCCAACAAGTTGATCGATTGAAGAGAGGGGAATTCGCAAAAGAATTGTGTCCACCACAAGCATAATATTAGAGTGTATGTTCAATTACCAGCAGGAGGCAAAGTGAAATCTAAATGCTCTAGCTCTATGCACAGGAGAGGACAGACTGTTTCCACCCCAAAAAGCATCACTCACCGATCTGACTGAAGTGACCTAAACAGTATTGAGAAAATGACGAGCAGACTTGCACTCCACCATAAAAATCAAGACATGAAGGTGAATGAAAATGACAAGAACAAAGCAAGCCTTATCCTAATTGATTGATTTAGCCTAGGATCAACACGCTTTCAAATGTTTCAAATTTTAGTCATTCAAATACTTATCAAATGCCTTTTTATGTCTTTCTTCATCCTTTTCAATCAGCATTCACATCATCAAGAAGACTCCACATGTAAAAGATTCGCGATTCCCTTTTTTGTCACTTGCTGATCTTGTCCTTGATTGGTGTCACAACAACTTTTCCTTGAAAAGGACATTTTCAATCTCCTCTTCTTGATTTCCCATCGAAAGTATCCTTATGTCTCGTACACATATCCAGTGTATCCATTACGTTGAATAAACTATTGTTGGCCATAAAATCACACAGAATTTAACCTTATATTTAAGTAGCATTCTTGTGTTCCATATATTATAACATGCACGCTTCTCTATTTAACCTATCATGTGCATATATCGTGAGGGAAATATTGATTGATTTAGACCAATTTCCCATTTCTTTTGCACAGAGAATCCAAGATTATGATCACCCTGCTCACTGTTACTTTATGATCTCCAATTCTCCCCACTGCTTCATTTGAATTTCTACCTATACCGAACTTAAAATGAAATGTATAAATTCAAAAATTCCTCCCAAAATCGAGCTTCTCATATTATCCTCCTACATCTACAAACCCTAGCATGCATCAGAAATATCATCCTAAATTGGCAAGTGGTTTTTCCTCTACTTATCAGGCATTACATTTCTACATCATGAAATTATTCCAATAAAATAAAGGGCCATTTTCCAAATAAAACAGGTCTCTACATCCGATTATTTCCAATATCTTTCTCAGAAGATGTACTCAGTGAGTCCTGGTAGACCAAGTAACCCAGTCAGACCAAACCACTTCAAAGTAACCCATATTGGTGCTTACTTGTTTCCATGGATTCCAATAACATGGATAGCGTGCACAACTGTAGAAATGGAGAGTGCAGAGAGAGCAAAAATACCTGAACACCAAAAGGGTTGCCCAAAAGAGAATCCCATATTCTCAAGATGGATTGGAAGCTAAATTCTTGGGTAAGAAGCAGTGTGATCCATCTAAATGCATAGAATTGTGGTTCAACCTGCTCATAACAATCATGACATTAGCTGACCAACAAATCCCAGAATTGCGATGTCAGAAAGCAGAGTTGAAGAAGGTGCGCAACCACAAAATGTTGAACTTATGAAATTATAGCTTGAGCCATTTGAAATTACCCTGGTTGTAAATTCAAGATGCCGCCACAATTCCTCATCATTCGTCTTTAAAAACTCAGATAAGCGGGAAAGGGTAGAGAGTATTCCCACTGAACTATTGTCTAACTGTTGACAGAAGTGATCCACTGAGTCACCCAGGAGCCTGACAAAACATGAAAAACTATCTGCTTCTGCATTTGCCTGCACAGACATAAGACAACATCTCCACATTAGATGCGAAAAGATAACAAGTTCATTAATGGAAAGAAGAGTACAAGCTAGGCAACGTGGAGTGAACACATCAATACTTTGAAAGACGGTGAAGTTGGTAGATTGACATGATTTTGAGACTTGAGAGACCATGATACAGATGTTAAAGCAAACAAATGACCGTAGAGGGTACCAGATGCACAACATGGAGCAAATGCATATTCACAAAAAGAGGCTGAAATTAGATATACATTTGACGCTATATTTCGTATTTTCTTAGACTTGAGAGACTTATCACACAGATATCAAGCAGAGATATGTCCTGAGTGAGTATGACACGAGCAAGTAAAAGCACTGGTCAGAGAGAGAATATTTATAGAATGAAATTATAGCTTTCCAGTGGGGAAAAAACTGGAATTGTACCTACCTTTGAATTTTCCTTTACATCACCATGTTGACTAAAAAGAATCCAGCTCAATTAATTAGCGCAAGTTCGATAGACACTAATGTGAAAACATGCATAGTAAAACGCCTCAAAGACCTCTACACATTTCATTGCCTATCGGAGGAGATCAAGATTCCGCAAAAACTCAGCTGATGTAAGATCGAAAAGTGACCTGAACATATATAAAGCTTGAGCTTTAAAAAAAATGACACCTAGGAAATTCCAAGCCATGTAAGTATAAACTTGGACAATTTGCAAGCACAGAAATACAGTAATCCAAGGGCAAATGACATACTTCTGAAGACAAGAAGATTCAGTAACTCTTACAGCATTTTGCTCATTAGGATCAGTACTGAAGACATAATATATGGGTGCCAAGACCTCATTCATTCCTTGCACATAGCGGATAGCAGGATTCAATTTTGCAAACAGGAGGAGAATATTTCTCATTGCTTCCTGTAGACACACAAAAAAATACATCAGCTCCTCTTCACAAGAAAAGAAAGTAGTAACAATCTCATATAGAACAACATAAAAGATACCATACCCTGTGTCTTCTACTGATCGCTGTTTCTCCAGAAAAGAATTTCATATCTGGGTGGGTACGTTGTAAATCACGGTCTATCTGCTCTGCAACTTCTGTATTCTAGAAACACACGTCTCTATTGTGGTAAACATCAGCTCAAGAATAGGG
This sequence comes from Eucalyptus erythrocorys, assembly GCA_014182555.1. Taxonomy (NCBI): domain Eukaryota; kingdom Viridiplantae; phylum Streptophyta; class Magnoliopsida; order Myrtales; family Myrtaceae; genus Eucalyptus; species Eucalyptus erythrocorys. The sequence continues at coordinate 15,669,632 of CM024599.1, read as the reverse complement.
CAAGGAAGGACAAAGCGAACCCCAAATGGTGGAAAAGATATGCACCTCAAAGTACTGATTCCAAACGCTAGCTTTACCAAGACTCAGAGGATGATCCTCCTGAGAGATTTGGTGCCGGCGAAGTGGCCCATCAACATCACTCCCTGCTTCCGTTTCACAAGGACTGAAATCTAAATTTTTCCTTCTAGCAAACTCTGACTGCCTAGAGTCAAGATTTTCATGCATCACGAACTTCAGAGTCATATGATTCTGGCGATACAAGTTGATAAATAGAAAGGAAGAAAGCAGCTTACAGGACTTATAAGAAGGTCTTCTTTCAGTTTGGCATACTTAAGTCGGTTCTCTGATAACTCCTTTTCCCACAAGTTGCGAGAAGGGGGAAGATAGCCAAGGAGCAGCTGCTTAAAATAGAGCAGATTAAACAAAGATTTCACAAAATGCACATCTTCAAAGTGCCTATCCTTGTTTATCCTTCCAAAGGCATTCGCTCAATTACAGATCAAGTTCACACATTATAACCTCAGGTACGAGTAAATAGGAATTCTGTTAAAGGTTCAGGAACTCCCAGTCTTGCATATGCTTTTATCCACCTCATCGTTTTTGGTACATGGCAAACTAGATTGGAAATGTTATCCACAATGTACCGGAATCAGACGAGCTACTTATGAAAAGTGGGTACGTTAGGGTAGGCTTACTTGGTTCTTTAATTGGGTTATGATACAGTTCAAAGCATGTCAAACATATGCACCATAAGAATGGAACAGTCCTTGCTGAAAGTCTTTGTTTCAAGGTCACAAACAAAGTGCAATATTGATCACCTTTCAATCATGGAAGGTAAAAGAATTGTGGCTCCAAGCTCTCTAACTTCAAAATCCTAAGTCAGGCAATGAATTTTCCCTATACTGTTTTAGAATAAGATGATAAGATTAGACTGATGGCAGTATGTGTTGTCGCACATATTCAAGGCAGTGTCCATCAAATTGCCCTTTTGGTGAACTTGTATGTAAGAGCATGCACACATGGAATAATGTACCCAGAAAGCAGTTAGGAATGGGGAATCCAGTATGACAATCTCAGTGACAAACCATTTATACAAAAATAGCACTTATTCCAGACTTAGGCAATTTAAGTACATGCAAGAAGCTGAAAAATGGATTATCCTTCTCCCATCAAACGATGCAATTCAAGTTTTTGTAAGGTGTTGTCTTGCTCCACACACATATCATTACTATGAACCAGCAAAGTGCTTGAGGAATGAAGATAATTAAGTTCTAACCTTCCAAGTCGTGGCGCGCAAACCCCCCTCATCGGGAAGCCCTTTACTCGCAATTCTCTGCAACTTCTCCAAATTTATTTCTTCCTGCGATATCTGCAGAAAGAATCCAAGAATTGAACCAACAAATCGAGAACTTCCAATCGACTACACACACAATGCTGCATCAGTTCACGCAAAGTAACAACGTGAGCCTCAAGCATTCAACTATCCGAAGGCAAAAGTCATCAATTCACATCAATCCATCATACCTCGTACTGAACATCAGACCTCTTCTCATCAGCTGCAATCACCTCCAACACCGAAACGGGAACCGACCCTTCTCTCGCGGGCCTCTGCCTGGCCCGAAACTCCGGCTCGCCGCCGCCGCCGCGGCCGCCGCCGCCGACTCCTACTCCGGTCAGGCCCTCATCCTGCACGCGCCCCTCTTCCACTCCATCATCCGGCTCCTCGAACTCCCGATCCGACCCGAACCCGTTGGGCTGAATCGTCTCGAGCTCTTCCCCGAACTCGAGGGCCGCATCGGACCCTCCATTCTCGCCGTCCCGGTAGTCGAAACCGACGACCAAGCTCCCCAGCCGGTCCGGGAACGGCTTGCGGGTCTTGTCGGGGATCTTGAGCTTGTTCTTGAGCATGGCCTGAACAGGACGGTTTCTCCGAGTTTCAAGACAATCCGTGGGGCGCTTCTCTATACTTGCATTGGAGGTTTTGAGTGTGATGAAGGGTTTGTTCCCCTTTTTAAGGTGGGGGAATGCGAGAGGTTGACGCGGGGATGAACTCCGAGTGAGAGCAAAGCCGGCGTTTCTTTTCTTAGTGTTGGCAGAGGGAAGGGGGCAGGAGACTGGTAGTTAACGGTTGACTGGTAGTCCTTTGGCCCACGCTCCACGAGAGCACCTGCGGATCTCATGGTGGTTTCCCCCCCGTACAAGAGCAAAAAGCCCAATGCTTCTGTCTAGATTTATAAACTTTTTCCAATATTTTGGTGCAATTTTTTTTTTAATATTGCACTTTAATTTATAAAACTTTATACAAGCAATTTATGTCCTGTCCCAGCATCTTGCCACAGCTTTTTTTTAAAAAAAATTTAAGTCTAATTTTCTATATGCTTTATTGTTAACCATGATTAAATTATCACAAGCTGATGCTTTAGATCAACCATACGACAAGTTAAGCTTCTTTTAATTCATTGAGTCGCCTAAGTTTAAGCCTTTTTTTTTTTCCTAAGATTGAATGTTCACCCCCTAATTCATTTAGATCGTAGAGAGACAAAGTGTTTAGAAAGAGGAACCTTAGAGAATGTATTTCTATTGCTCAAGTGCTAATCGATACAAATGAAGGGAAGGGCACCCTTATTTATATATGTGAAGATCTACTCTTCTCAATTACATCCACTCTATTAAATATAAGACCACCATCTACTCCATTAAATATCATAAATACAAATATACATTATCAAGAAACCCTCGACTTTTAGTAGTTTAAGGCTTATCCCATTCATAGGGTCATTTCTCGATATCAAGCGTTCAGAACCTTGGGATTGTGACATTCTTCCTCACCTAATCGAGCGACATCCTCGATGCTTTCAACTCATTGTCTTTTGCTTGAATTGTCGATTTCTTCATAAGTTGGCGATTCTTCCATCTTTCATGCCACTTAGTTTTTTTCCTCTTGATTTGTCAGTTACATGGCTCTCGAATCCCACTCATTTCTCAAGCAACTCCTTATTTGATACAACCATTTTCATGTTGCTTGGCAAGCTATGCACTCTCAGAAAAAAGCAAATGACCGGTATCTTTGAGTCGGCATAGGTTCCCCCCAATTCCTCCTTCGGCATCTCCAAAGGTTGTGGTTTTACTCTCAAGTCAGCAATGAGTTCCTCATCTCTCATTCTTTCATCCACAAGTGAAATCATGCAGATGCTTTTAGGCTCCATCGACCCAAAGAACACTGGTAGCATCAATCGAATGGTATCATGGGTTGATGATAATAATTGACTCGGTCACGGCATTCACTCTATCAAATAATTCCAAACTCAAAATAAGATCATCTTCATGAAGCTCAAAAACCTCAAAAGAGAATTTGCCTTTCTAGTCACTGATGTATAGTTCCACGTTGTGAGCAAATACCAAAGGTCGGTATGTCATCCGAATTAAATCTCAAGCTTTTCGCCGCTTCACTCAACAAGAACATGTTCGACCCAGTCATGTCCACCAAGGCATAGAGCTTTGTGTTACTAACCTTGACTTCTAGAAAGGCAAACTTATACTTGGAGGCTTCTTAGAAGAACTTGAATCTTTGTGGAGTTGAGAATCTTTATAGTTCCAAGCCCTAATTCTCTTCTCTCTTGCTTGTATTCCTCCTCTTCTATGGCAAGTAATGCCGTCTCTTCTATGGCGAGTAATGCCGTGAGCTTTTTCCTCTTTGGGCAGTCTCGGTCAAATGGGGACCGTTGCAAGTTGGCAGCCTTTTTTAACAAGTGATGTTGATAGTAGTCATTGTGACACCTAACCATCATTCGCTTTCGTACAATTTGCATGGAGTTGCTTGTATTTTAGTCCGTATGGGTTAAGTTACTCTACATTCTCTAGAGAGAGAGATAATTTGCGACTCATTATTGTTAACAAGTATCTTGGATTATATATTATAATTTTTTATATGCCATCTCCTTCAAGTAGAGTGTAATCAATGCATCAGAGTAAAAAGTTTCCTTATTAAATAATTTAACAACTGTCTCAAGCACTCGTTAACGAAATTTTAATTATAATATATACAAAATTGTATAGTTGATGTATAATTATTAAATAAACAATACAAGATTGACTCGACGCTTAGGATTTCCAACATGTTGGCTGTACCACGATTTGTAACTTTGGTACTATGTGGTGGAGTGATATGTGCGGGATAGCATCATGAAAATGTTTATTTGGATAGAAATTATCAAATTCAAAAGCTCTCTTTAAATATTAAAAAGCTACCACAGCAGAGATGCTGAGCACCAAAAGATTGCTTCTTGGCAAATAATTTGTAATCCCCACTTAATTATGCTTCTTTTCACGTAATGATAGCGCTACTCAATTCCGTTCACATGAAGTAATCCGTAATGATGATACCACTAGAAAAGCATTTCGATTCTCTTGAAGTAATGATACATCTTTCAAGTAATGAAAAGTATATTACGTCCTAATATTTTAACATAACAGCAACTGCATAGATCCTCAGATTAAATCAAAACTTGTATGGGCGGTTCAGGCTAGGCCTCAAGCCCTATGCCTAGGCTTGGCCTGAACATCAATCGGGCCTAAAGGAAGCATCAAACTTGTCCACGAGATCCTAAATATGACCGATCTGACCATTTTCTAGGTGGGCTGTCGCATCGGCTAACCCTTGATCTAGTATGCTAGTTATACGTATTGATATTGGATTCCCGATTTGCAGTGTATGCTCAAGAGAATTTTTATCTTGTTGTACGGATCAAAAGGAAGTTAGAATTGACACGATGGACGCGTGAGGATGCCTCTTAGGAATGCTAGCTAAGTATATTTTGTTTATAAAATTGGTATATGGATATAAATGATGAGCTGTTAGTGTGTATTTTAACGAGTTAATCATGTTTAACACCTAATAACCGGCTGCGGCATCATTTGAAAAAGTATAGTAGATGAAGTATAGGTATCTATAAAAATTATGGGAATAACGTGCATGTTTTGTTGAGTAGCTTTCTTCGTTATCAACCCATTTTATTGCGGCATGAATGAGCAACTCAATAATTCTAGCATTGATATAGGACAAGTCCTATTATCATTAGAGATGCCCTGTTCCCGCCCGATTTGACCACCCTAGGTATATTTATGTAACTCATAACAACCCCGGCGGACGTGGGGATTTTCCCCGCCCCACTTGCCCCATTCTACGTTAATATCAAGCTTAAAAGTCTCAAGTCAAGTTAAATTATTGAGCAAACATAACTTAAAAATATAAGAATAATACCAGGGGATTTACGGCGCGCTGTTGGCACAAGCTGATTCCTCTTACAAAAAAAAAAAAAAAAAAGAAAAAAAAAGAATAATTATGATTCGCATGATGTTATTAATTAATAATTTAATAAATATTTTAATGCGAAATAGTATTGGCTATGAAAGATTGTAATCATTGGAGTTTACCTCAATGTTCATTCTTTTCACATGGGAAGAGTAAGATGATAGGTTCAAATTTCTGCATCCTTAAGAAGATTGGATGGGAACGATTTAATTTCAAGTGTGGATTTTGACTCTTATATCTTACAAAGAAGCAAGACAGATGTTTAAGAGTAAAAATTAGAGTAGAATAAAAAAAAAAAAAAAAAAAAAGATAGAGAGAGATAAAGACAAAACAAGGGTTTTGATTTGAAAAGTAAAAACTTAAAAATTAAAATATATATTTATATATGTACCAATTTAGTTTAAGTGAGTGAGCGGGTTATTCTACGCTTAGAATGGAGGATCAAACTAGTACTCATTGGTTTAAGTGAACTGGAATTGAGAACTGAATCGGTCTCATGGGAATTGCCAATTTTGTACTAGTCTGGTTTGGTTCCAAGTAATTTTCGATTCTTTTGCATATTCCTACTCACCTTGGTCGACGAGAGTCGATTGGCAACTCTCATTGAACTTGGTAGAAAAAAGAAGAAAAAGAAAAAAAATTCAAAAAAAAAAATATAAGAAATAGTTCATGTTAGTACCAATTGTCCTGGGTAACATTACGGACGTTCACATTAGCGATTTCATATTAAAATTGATTGGAGGAACTCAATTGAAATATTTTAAAAGATTTAAAAATCAATTAAAAAAAATAAAAAATTCAGAATTGAATTAAAACTCGTAAAATGACGAGGGACTCAAAACGGGAAAATACGCAAGTGCGGTGGTAAAAAGTGTAAAATCTCGCCTCCTCTTTAATTGGGCGCGCCCGACTCGGGTGACGAAAGCACCATAGAAGAATCTAGAACCCTAACCGAAGCTCCCCGACTATATAATCTCCCTCCTCAGTGCGCCCTCTGCACTCTCGAAATCCCAAAAACCCTAGTGCCCCCTCGGTCCCTTCCACCCGCTCCTCCTTCCCGATCTGTGAATCCCCTTGCGTCGGCGGCGAAGGATCCGGCGAGAGAGGTTGCGGCGGCGGCGGAGATGGCGGAGACGGAGACGTTCGCTTTCCAGGCCGAGATCAACCAGCTCCTCAGCCTGATCATCAACACCTTCTACAGCAACAAGGAGATCTTCCTCCGCGAGCTCATCAGCAACGCTTCGGACGTGAGTTTTCCATTTCATTTTTTGTCATTTCCTTTTCTCGGATCGCGTCCTGTTGCCTGTTTTTTGAGTCCTGCGAGAGATCGCGTCGTTTGTTCGTGTTCTGGATGGAGGTTGCTCTCTTTTTTCTGGATTTAGCCTTTGTTGTTGCGTGCGATTGCGTTTTAGGCAGCTGAAGTGTTGCGCGAGATCTCCGGGGGGGATGTGGTTTTTTGTGATGTTGCTGCTGAATGTGAGCATGTGCCGTTGACTGTGTTTCGCAGTAAATGATGTGATTAGGGTTTTGTAATTGTAGCATGTGAAAATTTCACGCTCTAGGGCACAGAGTGATGTTGAGGATGGCAGGGAATTCCTCCCCTGAACACTTTTGGAAGGCGGATAGATCTGTTGAACATGTTGCTGCTCGTTATTGCGGTACCTCTTAGGTCGTTGGTTTGGTAAGCTTGTAGTCCGAACATAATTCTGAGAATTTGTAGTGCGAGCGTTATTTAAGAGTGTTAATATGAGAAGAAGAGTAACTGATGAGAATTCCTCTTTACTTGTTCAATCGACGCTCTTGCTAACATGACCATAGTGATTCATCGAACTGAGTGTTGTCTTGACCTGCGTTACATGTAAAGATGACCGATTGTACAAACCTGTTGATTTATTATATTCAATTTATGTTATATCTCAAAAGTCTGTACTGGGGCCAGCCGAATGCGGTATAAGTGGAATGCTGGCTCATCTATTTCTTTGTCTCTTTCTTGGAACTGAATACAAACTCAAATTTCTTCAGGCTCTTGACAAAATTCGCTTTGAGAGCTTGACTGACAAGACCAAGCTCGATGGTCAACCAGAGCTCTTTATCCACATTATCCCTGACAAAGCGAGCAACTCACTGACCATCATTGATAGTGGGATTGGGATGACCAAAGCAGGTCTGTAAATTGATGCTTGGCTTTGGGCATATAGTCCTGATTTCACCCTTACCTAATGTATAATTGTTTGCTAACTGTTGAATTTGTTTCTTCAGATTTGGTGAACAATCTTGGTACCATCGCCAGATCAGGAACCAAGGAATTCATGGAAGCACTAGCTGCAGGTGCTGATGTCAGCATGATTGGCCAGTTTGGTGTTGGTTTCTACTCTGCTTACCTTGTTGCTGAAAAGGTGATTGTCACTACTAAGCACAATGACGATGAGCAGTATGTTTGGGAATCCCAAGCTGGTGGATCTTTCACTGTCACTAGGGACACTTCTGGTGAGAATCTTGGCAGGGGAACCAAGATCACTCTTTACCTTAAAGAAGACCAGCTCGAGTACCTTGAGGAGCGTCGTCTGAAGGATCTAATCAAGAAGCACTCTGAGTTCATTAGCTACCCTATTTCCCTCTGGGTTGAGAAGACCACTGAGAAGGAAATTTCTGATGATGAAGATGATGAGGAAGACAAAAAGGATGAGGAAGGAAAGGTTGAGGATGTTGATGAAGATAAAGAGAAGGAAGAGAAGAAAAAGAAGAAGATCAAGGAAGTTTCTCATGAGTGGTCCCTGGTGAACAAGCAGAAGCCCATCTGGATGAGGAAGCCTGAGGAGATTACGAAGGAAGAGTATAGTGCCTTCTACAAGAGCCTGACCAATGACTGGGAGGAGCATTTGGCAGTGAAGCACTTTTCAGTTGAAGGTCAGCTTGAATTCAAGGCAATCCTCTTTGTTCCAAAGAGGGCTCCTTTTGATCTCTTCGACACCCGCAAGAAACCCAACAACATTAAGCTCTATGTTCGCCGCGTCTTTATCATGGACAACTGTGAGGAGATCATTCCTGAGTATCTTAGCTTTGTGAAGGGTATCGTGGACTCTGAGGACCTCCCGCTCAACATTTCCAGAGAAATGCTCCAACAGAATAAGATCCTGAAGGTTATCAGGAAGAATCTTGTCAAGAAGTGTGTTGAGCTCTTCTTTGAGATCGCTGAGAACAAGGAGGACTACAGCAAGTTCTATGAGTCATTCTCGAAGAACCTCAAGCTCGGTATTCACGAGGATTCTCAGAACAAGGGAAAGCTAGCTGAGTTGCTTCGTTATCACTCTACCAAGAGTGGTGATGAGATGACCAGTCTCAAGGACTATGTTACTAGAATGAAGGAGGGCCAGAGTGACATCTATTACATCACTGGTGAGAGCAAGAAGGCTGTTGAGAACTCCCCATTCTTGGAGAAGCTGAAGAAGAAGGGCTATGAGGTACTGTTCATGGTTGATGCCATTGATGAGTATGCTGTTGGCCAGCTCAAGGAATTTGAGGGTAAGAAGCTCGTTTCAGCGACCAAGGAAGGTTTGAAGCTCGATGAGAATGAGGATGAGAAGAAGAAGGCGGAAGAGCTGAAGGCCAAGTTTGAGGACCTGTGCAAGGTTATCAAGGATGTTTTGGGTGACAGGGTTGAGAAAGTCGTGGTCTCCGATCGTGTGGTCGACTCCCCATGCTGCCTGGTTACTGGCGAGTATGGGTGGACTGCCAATATGGAGAGGATCATGAAGGCACAAGCTTTGAGAGATAACAGCATGGCTGGTTACATGTCGAGCAAGAAGACCATGGAAATCAACCCCGAGAACCCCATCATGGACGAGCTCAGGAAGAGGGCAGATGCTGACAAGAACGACAAGTCAGTGAAGGACCTCGTTCTGTTGCTCTTTGAGACTGCACTCCTGACCTCCGGCTTCAGCCTTGATGACCCCAACACATTCGGCAGCAGAATCCACAGGATGTTGAAGCTGGGTCTGAGCATTGATGAGGATGCGGGTGAAGGTGATGCGGACATGCCTCCATTGGAGGATGCCGAGGCTGAGGCCGAGGCCGAGGGGAGCAAGATGGAGGAAGTTGACTAAATTCCGCACCGCAACTTCTGGATGTTCCGAACTCTTTTATCGTCTCAGGGCTTTTTAGTATTTTGTTATGGCTTCATCATAACGCTTCGGTCGATTGATGAAGCTTTAGATTTTGGGTATGTCTTATGCGCTCTTGGACTTGTCTCAACCGTTTCTTCTATCAATAGTAGCAACTACGGCTCTTTTCGTGCACAGAGTTCTCTGTCACTCGACCTCGTTTTGCTTTGGGCTCGTGTTTTTTCGTGTTGGTTGGATCATGGGGAGGTTTGGCTTTCTCTTACTGTGATGAGAAGTGCGGGTTCGACAGGGACATGGGGATTTCCCCTCGGCGAATTGTTATTCGACTTTGTTTCTCGAATTGACAGGCTTCGCCACAGACGTTGAGGGATCACCGCCGGGTCCATCGCATTCTTCGGGATCGTGGAGGAGCAAGGATGTCGCGAAATGAAGGATTCTCTCCTTTCCGTACCGATCTCGACCTCGCACTTTGTCTAACCTTTTCCCATTAATGTCCTTTCTGAACGGAGAAGGAACTTTTTAAGTTCCGGGAGCAAATCGGGAATTACGGCAATTTTCGGGGTCAAAGTGGCAATTATAGTTTATAGATTTCCTTGTTAGTGTCTTCACTCTACTACTGTCGCCAATGCACGTGCCGATCGTATTTTCGTCATCGCTCTTGCACACACACCTAAATTTAAAGAATTTTCTTCTTCTTTTTTTGCCGACTTTGAGAATGTCTAAGTCAAGTTATTGAACCACATAGCAATCTCATGTTGGTTGCATGCGAAGAATTGCAACTAGGATTGTTGGTAACTTAAGGTTTTCCTTCTAGATAATTAGCATCATCATTTCTTACACAGGATGTAAACTTTAATAGTAGTTAGACAGCTCGACGCCAGCTATGTTACGATGCTGCTTCAACATACATGTAAGAACTTTGCGATGTAGACATGACACAAAGAAGGGTGTTGAACCAGAAGCACATGAAACTAAAATTTTATGGGCCAAATAATAATCTCCAGACATCAAAGTTGGGACCATCTAACGTGGCCCTCGCCACTGACACTTGTTTCTCGTCACTCATTTAAAATGTTTTTTAAATTAATTACTTTTCATGAGATAAACGAAAGTTTAGTTTAAGTTCTTTTCTTTTCTAAGTAACATTGTACCAGAAGGCTTCTAATACAATTTTGTCGTATTTCTTTAAATAGTTTGAAGCCTATCTCGACTCGTCGCCATAATGATTGGTACAAATTAGACCTTTCGTCATTACTTCTGGTAGGATTCTGGTGGGAAGAGGGAGGATGGTAGCTACTATAAGAGCGCAATAAAGACAGGAAAATTACTAAAAAAAGTCATAAATATATTATAATTGTGTTGATTTAATTTCAAACTTATTTTTTAATCAATTGAGTTTTAAACTTTTTGTAATTGTATCAATTTAGTCTATCCAATCAAATTTGACTGGTCAACACTAATGTAAACATTGGGTGACACCAGCAAATAATTTTTTATTTTTTCAAAATTTTCATTAATTTTCTTAACATTTCTTCTTTTTTCCTTTTTTTTTTGCCTCCCCCCTCCTTCCTCCTCCTTTCGGCCATCGGCCAGAGGGGAGGATTGGTTACTGGATTTGGCCCCAAGCCACTAGCAAGGCTTGCCGTCATCGGATCTTGCGGGGGCTCGCCCCACCAATGGCTAAGTTTACCGTCGCATCTTGCATAGTGACGATTGACGGGGTCTTCTTTGCCAACATGGTCTTCTTTGCCAAGTTGAACGAGGTCTTAACTAGGGAGTTTGCCTAGTGACACCCTCACTCAAATGACATCCAGCCACTAGCGAGGCGACCCCTCGCTAATGGCTGGATGAGCTCGTCCTCACCCAAATCCGACGAGGTCGAGCTTGTCAATCCACTAGCGAGGTTTGCTTTCATCAGATCCAGTGAGGGCAAGCCTTGCTTATGGCTAGGTGAGCTTGCCCTCACCTAGCGAAGGCGATGTGAGCTCACCGTTGGCCGATTGTCTCAATTCGGTGACTAATGCTCCACTCTGGCCGATAGTCGAAAGGAGGAGGAAGGGGGAGGAAGAAAAAAAGGAAAAAAAAAAAAGAAAGTGAGAGAAAAAATTTTAAAAAAATTATTAAAAATTATTCATAGGCGTCCATGTTAGTGCTGCGGTTAAATTTGAGCAGATGGATTGAATTGATACAATTGCAAAATATTTATGACTCAATTTACCAAAAAAATAAGTTTATGACTAAATCGACATAATTATAATATGTTTAAGGCTTTTTTGATAATTTTCCCCAATGAAAGACATGTCGACAATTGCTATGGTGGAGTTTGAAGAAGTTATTCTAATAAACGGAGAAGTGAATTGTGACTTAATTAGGGTTAAGTTGCACACGCTGCACTTGCATCCATTGAAAGATGTACTTGATCAGTGTAGGACAAATAGATTGCATCATGAGTAGATAATGTGTGACTTGCTCAAAATTCGACTTTATTCAGGATATGATAAGGGGTTTACTTCTATCAATGCGTAATTAAGAGAATTAGACTTTGAATTGGTTCGTGAACCATTCAAGAGTGTTAAACCTACTGGGAAATGCAATTTAGGATTTCGATATGCACGACTAGAGAACTCAACCATGGATTGACAATTCAACTATAAGGATCGATGGGGGAAAATCTTAAGCCATTTCAGACCAACCCAGGAACGGTTATAAATCGATGCGATAATAGTATATAATCGGATTGTGGATGATTCCGCATGATTAATATATTAATTATAAATGACCCTAAACCAATTCCAAATGATCGTGTACTTTTGAGCGACTAATTGACCTTTCACGATTACATGACAACTAAAGATCATCCATGAATTGAAAAGACTCAAACGTGGATTGATATCGAATCAATCACGGATTGAACTCGTGAAACCCCTAAAAGCTGCTAAGTCACATTTGATAGATTTCAACCACAAATTCTAATATGGTTAAGGGTATCGAACTTAAGAGGATTATGTGACCACTATTGGGCATCGCTTTATCAAATTCCTCAATTTTTTTTTTTTTTGGTCAGTATCAAATTCCTCAATTATCGGTAAACCGTGAATTGTTAGATAAGTGAAATTGGGCTAGAAATTGAAGGCTCAATGGGCTACACGCCCAAGTTAGACCCAAATTGGATGACTCAAGCCTAAACCCAAGCTCTATGTGCGTGAATAGTGTGCATCTGCTGGACCTTCATTATTTTTCAATTTTGTAGAGCTTTTTGTGGTTTGAATCTCACAAAACTTCATTAATGAAAGTTGTTCAAAACATATTAATCTACAATATAAATTAATTTTATATTTTTATGAGGTGAAATTGTTGGTACAAAAGCCTATTCTTTTACCGTGGAAAAACTGCTCAGTGCAGTAAAAACAGTGACCTATTGGTTTTCTCGATTTTTTATAATTTTTTTCTTTTGGAATCTAAACATGCTTCCTTCAACAGAGTTGTAGAGGACATTTATATTTATAACATACTTCAAAGTGTTTTATGAAAATTTGGATATTAAAATGGATAATTTTCTGCGATCATTGAAACTGTTCAATAGATGAGATTTTGGGTTGCCTTTGGCGATTTTTTGCTCTTAATATTAAAAAAAAAAATTAGGCTTGGATTCCCCCATGAAAAATGTTATTTAAAGTCTTTTCTACAATACATAATTTTTTTTATAATTTTTTAAATCCGTTTGATAAGGCAATGACATTTATTTCCAAAATTGTTTGAGACTATTTTTCACATTGGAAGGAGAGGGCCACACGCCCAAGCTTGAAGGATAAACTTAGGCAATTGCATAATTGAGATCAACTCTCGCCTCCCAAGTTTGGAGCTATCATTGCAAGATCTTGGCATTTAATGAACGTGCGGACCCCTAGAGTGCCATAATTTTGCATAAATGGACACTTAAGTGCCATAACTTACGAAAGATATACTTAAGTACCAAAATTGGAGTAAAAGGGATCACTTGAGTGCCAATCCGACCAAAACGCCGAAATGACATTTTTCCGGCAAAGCGAGCTCAAAACGACGCCGTTTTGCACGCTGATGTGGCCAAATAATGCAAAAACGACGTCGTTTTGGACTAATGTGGTTAAAAAATAAATAAAATTAATTAAATTAAATTTAGTTAAAATATTAAAAAATAATAATTTTTAAATTAAAAAAAAAAGGGTTGGAGGTGGTTGAGGGATCGGCCCTCGGCCGCCGCCGCCGCCTCGCCGCCACGGAAGGGCGGCGACGGCGGGGAGGGTCGGCCGGGGTCGCCGGGCCCGGCCAAGGGCCGACGACCTCGGCCGATCTGCGAGGGCTCGTGAGCCCTCGCCCCAGTCTGGCGAGGGTCGGCGGCCCTCGCCCGGCCGCAGATCGGGGAGGGTCGCGGCCCTCACCCCGATCCGGGGCGAGGGCTCACGAGCCCTCGCCGCCAACCCTTGGCCGGGGCTTGGCGACCTCGGCCGACCCTCCCCCCGCCGTCGCTGGCCCTTCCCGACGGCGGTGGGGCGGCGAGGGCCGATCCCTCGGCCGTCTCCCCACCTTTCCTTTTTTTTTTTTTTTTTTTTAATATTAAAATTATCATTTTTAATATTTTAACTAAATTTAATTTTAATTTTAATTTAATTAATTTTTATATTATTTTTACCACGTCAGCCCAAAACGACGCCGTTTTTGCATTATTTGGCCACGTCGGTGTGCAAAACGATGCCGTTTTGCCCAGACTTTGGCCAGAGTGACACTTAAGTGATCCGTTTTTCTTTGAATGTGACACTTAAGTGTACCTTTCATAAGTTATAGCACTTAAGTATCCATTTGTGCCAAGTTATGGCACTTGAAGCGTTCTTTTGTCGCATTTAATGCATACAAGAACGTGAATAGTGCATGAATAGTATAAGATTTTGGTGAAGTGATCAAAATGCCCTCCCTTTTGACTAAGGTCAAAAGGGCAAGGATGGAAAATGGACTTGGAAGGGGCAGCAGTTGCTTTGAGCAGCAAAGAGGAGAAGTTTGAAGACTAATCTAACTTACCTAGCTAGCCAATCCACTCAAGTGCCTAAATCCTTGCATTAATGCAAGGATTTTTTTTCTTCCACAAGCTACCCTCACATCAAAAGAACTCTAGATTTAGTAGGTTGAGGGATATAGAATGGGATGGGCATTTATGGAGATGGAATGTTCCTCTCTCTCCCCCCACCCTCACCGTTGGCCACCCTTCTCCCCCTCACTCTCACTTTCTCTCATTTTCCCTCATTTGCAACTTTAAAACTCACACATTCTCTCTCTCCTCACCACCAGCCGAACACCACCCCATTGTTGACACTTTGGCAAGCTCATTCTTCCATTTTTCCTCTTGTTTTACCTCACCGGCGACCACCTTTCAAACCCCGACGTCGGACCACCCTTCGCATTGCCAAACCGCCGCCTAGAGCCGACCAACCAGCCTCCTCAAGGGATGTTCAGCACTGTGCATCCCTCACTCATGCACCCTCTTGCTCGTTTCTTCCCCGATCTAGTCCCTCGCAAAGCTTGGAGGTCATGCCAACGTCGAACCACTGTTGGACCGCCACCAAGCCACTACCGGAGCCACGACCAGCCATCGTCTAGTTTGCTTGTGCCACGTAGACGCACAATGAGCAGCCCTCAGCTGCTGTCCAGCCTTGTCACACCACCTTCGACGCCTTACGAAACTTGGATTAGTTTGTGAGTGGCTTTCTAACCCTTGATTAGGGTTGTTATTGCATTTTGGAAGTAGTTTAGGGTGAAATTAAGGTTAAATGATGATTTATTGATGTGATAAACAGATGTTGCGTGATAAGTGATTATTGGGCTTAGATAGGTTATTGAATGTTTACCGATAGGTTATCAAGTTTCAAAACAATAGGTTATCGGATCGTGGATTATAAGCTATCGAGCTTAGAACGATAAGTTATTATGTTGGGATAATATGCTATTATAATATGTGAATAATAATATGCAATAATAAAGGGATAAGTTACATTGGAATGGTACATTGTTTCAATGTGCCTTAGTAGGATGGCATACTATTATGTGAGATACGTGTTTTATGGAGTATGGATTATACGTTAAACCTATTATTTGGATGATGTGTCATGTAGTTTAGTGGTTATCTATGTTATTTAGGTTATGTGCCATATGGTTTAGGGGTCAGTTATGTTATTTGGATGATGTGCCATGTGATTTAGTGATTATCTATGGCATTTAGGTTATGTGCCATGTGATTTAGGAATTAAACATGTTGTTTGGATGATGTGTCATATGGTTTAGTGGTTATCTTTGTTATTTGTGTTATGTGCCATGTGATTTAGGGGTTAAACATAATATTTGGATGATGTGCCCTGTGGAATAATGGTTAAAAATGATAATTGGAATATGTGCCATGTGAATTAGCAGTTAAATATGATATTTGGATTATGTGCCATAAGTTGAGAAGTGAATGGTGCATGTGTGTGATATAAGTAATGCACGTGTATGGAATGATGGCAATGTATTAGATGTGTTAATTTGAAGTAGTTATTATACATAAGATATGTTCATTATCCATAGTCAATGTGTGAACACCCCGAGCCTCCGAGACGAGATAAGTAATGGTTCTTGGACATGCAAGGAAGCATGTCGGGTCAAGTCTTTATCTTGGAATCAATTGAGACATATAATTCCTGAACCAAGTCTAGTACTAAATCGGTGATCATGCTACAACAAGCTGGTCCTTTTTCCAAGTTAAGTCCGGTACTAGGTTGGTGATCATGTCACAACGGAGCGATCCTTTCTTGGTCTCGATGCAATATTGGAGCACATCATTTCCAATCCAGATTGGACTTAGGCCAGTGTTCAACGTGACGGGCAAAGCCATGGATTTTCGTTTCATGCTCGACATATTTTATAGATGTATTTTCGATAGATAATAACACACACTTCACTTGGCACGCAATTGAGACATTCATACTTGGCTAATGAGAAAAATAACAATGAGCGTGAGTGATGATGTACTCGTGTGATTATATAAAGACCCTGATGCATTTTACGCAGGGACGATGCTCAGTTAAGTTCGGATGCCCCCAAGTCAACAGGATGACGTTCACGGATGGATTTCAGAATGAAGCTCCTTACAGGACTGCCCCCAAGTCAACGGGATGCCGTACTCAATGGGACGAGATGATGCCTGGTTACGTCAGATGACTGCGAACCTTCAGATTAGCCTTGGGTCTTGAGCGGCCATAATAATTTGAAAGCATGGTTTCGAGGGTTGCATGGAAGTATGCGATGCCATGCGATTCTCAAGACGTCACATGTATAAAGTGCATGAATGTTGAGTGCATATGATGAGAATGATGCCATAGTCTGCACATGTGTAGTATGGATATATATATATATATATATATATATATATATATATATAAAAGTTACATGAGAAAAGTGCATGAATTAACTATCATTTCAGTGACTTATGTGACACATGCATGCTTTGATCGATTCTGTTTATGAATTGAGAGGTGTGAAAATATCCTGCAGGTTGATGTTTGAGTCAAAAAGACATGGGTAAGTTTGTGAATTTGTATGCCTTTGATTAGGACTTGAGAGATTTGAGTTGTTGCATGGTGCCTAGAATTATTGTTATTCATACGTGATGATTAAATTGTGAAAGTCATATACTTAATGGAATGATGCACTCACGTAATGATTGTTCATACTATAATAGGACACGTAATAGATTGTCGCATGTCGAGTGGTCTAACTGTCACGCCCCGAACTCCGAGACACGTGAACAACCCGCCATGGTCGTGCAATTGCGACATTTCCAGGTAGTGTCGCCGACCCAAATTAATTTAATAAGCGCATGTGGAACGTCCTAAGAACCCCTGACAAATTAAAAGCGGGATAGAACAACAGGAATGAAATCAATTTAATACAAACCAACATACTATCATAAAATCAACCGGAGTTTACATACAACCAAAATGAGTCAGAGTCTAAGTGCATCAAAAAGGGGTCAGACTGCACACTAGGGGTCGATCTACCAAAAAGACGAAACAGTCCTAAAGCTACTAGTCGGACTCGATTGTCGATCCCCCATCTTCAAGCTCTGCGACTCCTTGAACAACTGCACCGGCAGTCCACCATCCTCCACTAGTACCGCCATCTACGGCCCTGAAATATTTTTCCCACAACGGGGTGAGACATTGTCTCAGCAAGTTCACCCCTCCTAAGCCCCTATTAGAAAGAAAATACACCCCAGCATGACCTAGCCACACATCGAGAAGACTTACCTCGCAATAGTCCGCGCCTGCAGGTTAGCACAGTTCATATCATTCAATCACGTGCAAAATTAACAATTAAATAATCAAGGCACAATCACATCATCAACCAGTCAACCACTTGGATCGTCTCAGCGATCAATCGGCTCGGCCGATTACATGTCATTCAATCAAATCAATTAATGCTCCCAACCTCGACCCTAAGGGTAGACTCAACCATCGGTGGTAATCACGGCCCCACGTGACACGACCTTTAATAAGGTGGTTAAACAACTAGTGGCATCACGGCCCCACTCGGCACGGCCTCTCATAGGCGGTCAATTAACTAGTGGCATCCTGGCCCCACTCGGCACGGCCTCTAATAGGCGGTTCAACAACTAGTGGCATCACGGTCCCACTCGGCACGGCCTCTAATAGGCGGTCAACAACTAGTGACATCACGGCCCCACTCGGCACGGCCTCTAATAGGCGGTCAATTACAGCCAAAATCCCCACAATTCCTACACATGGAATTTCTACACATAACCCCTATTTACGCAATCACACTCAATTCGCCACCAATCAAGTATCAAATTTAATTTCTAACATCACAAAGCGGCGATCAGCACGAAATTCTGAGCAATTGGGGCTAAAAATAAAATTTTCCTTTTTTTAATAATATTTAATTAATTTCGGAATATTTTATTATTATTTTAAATCAGCCGAATTTCTAGCAATTAAATAAATCTAAACTAAAATCCAATTAAGTCACATCACTACTTAACTTTAATTAAACACAATTAACCTTAAACCAATTTCTTAATCCAACTTATAATAAAATAATTTAATCTATCCACATAAATATGCTTAATTCAAACTAAACATACTTAGGGCATAATTAACCGTCTAATCAAGGATTATTGAGATAAACTCACGGATTTGGACGCCACTTAGCTCAAATCGAATAGGGCGACGCCGGGATCGACTTTCCCCAAAGGTGGTCTCGCGTTCGGGGCCGGGAAGGGGGTCGAAACAGCCCTCGAAGTGGCTGGAAACCCACTGAAAATGGCTGATGTGGGCTGCTGAACGGGAGGCCGAACGAGGCTAGTCGGCGGTGGCTTGGGCGAGGAAGAGACGGAGGGGGCGGTTCGGGCTGGTGGCGGCGTGGACGGCGACGAACGGGGACGGGCTGAGCTGCGGTTGGCTGAGGAGGCGTGCGCGGCTTGGGCGAGACGGCGGTAGCTCGACGGCATGGCAAGCGGCTGAGGCGCGGGACAGGCGGACGGCGCGGGCGGCGACGGCGCGGGCGGACGACGAGGCGACGGCGAGGCGCAACGCGACTGAAGGGGGGCGGTCGACCGGCTGGGCTGCTGGTTTCTCCTTTCTTCTTTTTCTTCTTTTTCTCCTCCTTCCTTTTTCTCTCTCTTAGTCCATAGGTTGAAGAAGGAGTGGTGGAGCCCACCTCCTCCTCCTCTCTCTCTCCCCTTTTCTTTTCCTTTTCCTTTTTCTTTCTTTAATTCCTCTAGTGGCCCACCATGACATCACCGATGATGTCATGGTCCACTACTTCTTACAACATCTCCAATGGGTGTAATTTCCTTCTCCGCCGGGGTCCAGAATCTTGTGCGCTTAATTCTTTCAATGCCTCCTTCAATTCTCTTCTAATTGAGTCCAATTAAAATCCATAAAATTAATCCAAGATCCTATTAAGACTTGTGACATAACCGGGCCTCCAATTTTTAATTTCAATTTCAATTTTCACGGTTAAATTCAATGCAGTGCGATTTCGGCACGCCCGATCCATCGAGTAGCTTTCGGGGAAATTTTCTTGCATCCGACCCGAGGGTGATCGGTCCCCGAGCTCGACACATCAAAATCCCTTAATTGCTTCACCCAATAGACCAGTCCTCGCGCGAGTGGCCAATTCAGAAGGACGGCTACACGCACAGATGAATCGCCCGGTTCAATTGACTGAAAATAAATTCAAGAAAATTCGGGATATCACAACTCTTCCCCTCTTATAGAAATTTCGTCCTCGAAATTTAAACCATTACAAATTCTTAAGCAAGAAGATAGGGGTACAATTGTCTTATCGATTCTTCGGTCTCCCGAGTTGCTCCTTCGGGCCCGTGGTGTTGCCGGACCACTTTGACCATTGGGATGGTCCTGGTGCGCAGGACTTGTTCCTTGCGATCCACAATTCGAACTGGGCTTTCAACATACGACACCCTGTCGTCCACGTCTAATTCCTCGAAATTTAGAACGTGGGTCGGGTCAGGTTCATACTTCCTCAACATCGACACGTGAAAGACGTCATGCACCTGTGACAACTTCGGCGGCAGTGCAAGACGATGCGCTAGAGTCCCTATTCTTTCCAAAATCTCAAAGGGACCTACGTACCTCGGGCTCAGTTTTCCCTTTTTGCCAAAGCGGGAAGTACCTCTCACCGGTGATACCTTCAAGAAGACGTGCTCACCAACCTGAAATTCCAACGGCCTTCGGCGCTTATCTGCATAACTTTTCTGGCGGCTCTGAGCGGTCTTTAATTTGTCTCTGATAACTGCAACTGTTTCCACTGACTGTTGAACCAACTCTGGACCGGTGATCTTTCTTTCCCCGACCTCATCCCAGCACACTGGCATCCTACACGCTCTACCATACAACACTTCAAAATGGGCCATCTGAATACTCTGCTGGTAACTGTTGTTGTAGGCGAACTCGACTAGATGAAGCTGTTCTTCCCAACTCCCCTTGAAGTCCAAGACACAAGCCTTAGCATATCCTCGAGGATCTGAATCGTCCTTTCAGACTGGCCATTCGTCTGCAGGTGATAAGCCGTACTATATTGCAATTTCGTCCCTAACGCTGACTGGAGGCTCTTCCAAAAGGCAGCGGTGAATCTTGGGTCCCTATCTGAAGTGATCGTGACCGATACCCCATGCACACGGATTATATGACGGACGTACAAGTCTGCGTGCCTATCCAAGCTGAGGTCCCTTCGAACCGCGATAAAGTGTGCCGACTTCGTCAATCTGTCGACCACTACCCATATCGAATCATTTCCTCTCTAGCTCCTTGGTAGTCCTGTCACAAAGTCCATCGCAATATGCTCCCATTTCCACTCTGGGATCTCCAGGGGTTGCAGAAGTCCTCCAGGCTTGCAATGTTGAACTTTCACCTGCTGACACGTCAAACACTTAGCGACATGCTTGGCGATGTCCGCCTTCATGCCACACCACCAGTAGTGTTGACGCAGATTCTGATACATCTTGGTACTACCAGGATGAATGCTGTAACTGCTACGATGTGCTTATGATAAAATCTCCTCCCTAAGCTCCACATCGTCAGGTACAACCAATCGTCCTTGGAATCTCAACGTTCCATCATCAAAAATCTGGAAGCCAACTTTCCTCTTCTCTGAATCCTCTTGTACGATCCGCTGAACACGGGGATGTCTCGCCGAAGCGCCCGATTCGACTCGCATTTCGGCTCAATTCTGAGGGTGGCCATAAGGCTCGAAAGGTGGCCTACCTCGAACTTGAAACTCGAATCTCGAGCTCCCTCAAGTAGACTCCACTCCTTGAGTACCATATGCGCAACCGAAGACTTTCTACCCAAGGCATCGGCGACCTTGTTCACCTTTCCAGGATGGTACAGGATCTCACAGTCATAGTCTTTTAGGAGCTCCATCCACCTACGTTGTCTCATATTCAACTCCCTTTGAGAAAACAAGTACTTAAGACTTTGATGGTTAGTGAAGATCTGAAATCTTTTCCCGCACAAGTAGTGCCTCCAAATCTTAAGGGCAAAGATGATGGCTGCAAGCTCCAAATCATGCGTCGGGTAATTCAACTCATGGGGTCTCAACTGTCGGGACGCATACGCGACAACCCGACCATGCTGCATCAATACGCAACACAATCCTTTAAACGACGCATCACTGTAGATCTCAAACCCTCCTGAACCTGATGGAATAGTGAGTACCGGTGCAGTAGTTAGCTTTTGCTTGGGCTCCTAGAAACTACTCTCGCACTTATCTGTCCATACAAACTTCTCCTCCTTTTTTAGCAGTCTTGTCATCGGCGACGCTAACCTTGAAAACCCTTCCACAAACCGTCTATAATACCTTGCTAAACCCAGGAAACTTCTGATCTCTGTCACTGTAGTCGGTCTCGGCCAATTGATCACCGCTTCAATCTTGGCTGGGTCCACTGAGATTCCTTCTCCAGAGATAACATGACCTAGGAAAGCCACACGGGTTAGCCAAAACTCGCACTTACTGAATTTAGCATACAACTCATGATCCCTCAAAGTTTGGAGCACAATCCTCAAGTGCCTTTCATGATCTTCCGTACTCCTCGAATACACCGGGATATCGTCAATGAAGACAATTACAAACCGATCCAAATACTCCCTGAACACCCGGTTCATCAGGTCCATGAAAGCAGCTGGGGCGTTCGTCAAGCCAAACGGCATCACAGTAAACTCATAATCGCCATATCGAGTGCGAAATGCCGGCTTTGGTATATCTTCCTTCTTGATCCTTAGCTGATGATATCCCGTCCTCAAGTCGATCTTAGAAAATATCGACGTTCCCTGAAGCTGATCAAACAAATCATCAATCCTTGGCAACGGATATTTATTCTTAATTGTTACCTGGTTGAGCTGTCGATAGTCGATGCATAAGCGCAATGAACCATCCTTCTTCTTTACGAACAACACCGGCGCTCCCCAAGGTGATGCACTCGGACGTATAAACCCTTTATCCAGCAACTCTTGCATTTGCACCTTCAGCTCCTTAAGCTCTGACAGGGCCATCCGGTATGGTGCTTTGGAGATCGGCTCGGTCCTGGGGGCTAGCTCAATTACAAATTCTATCTCCCTTTCTGGCGGTAAACCCGGTAACTCCCTCGGGAACACGTCTGGGAACTCTTGCACCACTGGAATGTCCTCTAACTTTGACTCCTCTACCGTCGTATCCACGACAGTCGTTAGGTAACCTTGGCAACCCCTGTCTAGCAAGCGAGTTGCTTCAAGTGAAGAGATTAAGGAAATCGAGAGTCCTCCCCGACTCCCAACGAACTCGAAACTCTCACCCCCTAATGGGTTAAACTGAGTCGCCTTGCGATAACAGTCCATCTTAGCTCGTTGCTTGGTGAGCCAATCCATACCAATTATAACATCAAAATCATACATGGCTAGGACTATCAAGTCTATCCTCCCCTCTCTCTCACCAATCACTAACTTGCAAGCAAGGCAACCCATCGTAGCTAACACATTATCTTTCAATGGCGTAGATATACTAATCACAGACTTCAACAACTCAGGAATTAATTCTACCAACTTAACAAATCTTTCAGCTATAAACGAATGCGAAGCTCTAGGATGAAACAAAGCGTAAGCAGGTCGATCGTTCAATAAGACCATACCTGTGACTACATTAGGCGCATCCTCCGCCTGTCCTCTAGTAATCGCATAAGTCCTTCCCTGAGCTGGAGGTCGGTTCTGTCCACTCGGCGGCATGATCTGCGGCGCGAATCCTCTATTCTGACCCAGCGGTGGCGGTGGCGGCAATTGCGGCTGTCTCATCGGTCTCCTGGGGCAAGCTCTAGCAATGTGGCCCTACTGGCCACACTCAAAACAGGCACCCGTCCTAAGAGAGCATCGGGCTGAGCCATGTCGCCTCCCACACGCACGACATGCTCCATTGAAGCTAGATGACGACTTCCCCACTCCACATTTCCTGTTGGGTGGAATAGGGTACCTCCCTCCAGGCATCGGCCTCTTCCCAAATCGATTGTCATCCCTATTCGAACTAAACTGCGATCCAGAGGCGGCAGCTCTCTCATTCTGATCCTTCTCTATCATCTGGGCCCGCTTGTAGAGGTCGTTGTACTCCTTCAGGTCTAGAGGTACCAACAAGCTCCTCACCTCAGTCGGAATCCATCCCTAAACCTTCGAGCTCGGTCGGCCGGTCATTTGGACTAACTCGGGGGCATACTTCGACGGGTCGGCGAACTTCGCCTCATACTGATCAACCGTCATCGTACCCTGACGAAGACGCTGAAACTCGGCCATCTTCACCTCCCTGGCACACTCAGAGAAATACTTGTCATTGAAGACTTTAAGAAAGGCGTTCCACTCTGGAACCACGCCCTCAGGGAATACAATCCTCCTGTTGGTCCTCCACCAGGTAGCTGCGGTCCCCCTCAACTAATAGGCTGCTAGGACAACCTTTTCTGCTTCAGTGCACAGCAGCAACTCAAAAGCATTCTCTAGCTCCAAGACCCATAGTGATCGCCGGGATCTCCGGCTCCCGTGAATGTTGGCGGGTTCATCCTCAGGAAATGCTGCACCAACTTCTGTCTAGCCCTCCCAGCTTCCACATTCTCAGGTGGAATCTCATCAGGGTCCTTGTCCTCCTCTTGCTCGGCAACTAGCATGGCGGCAGCTGCGGCGGCAGTGGCAGTGGCATTGGCGGCATTGGCTGTGTTCACTGTAGTGGCGATAGCGGCAGCCTGCTGATCCATCCTGTCCCTCATCGCCTCAAGCATGTGCATGATCCCCACAAACCCTCGATCCTCCTAGGCCGCCGCTTGACCGACCGGAGGTGGCAGGTTGCACCACCCGCACCGGTCCCGCCTCGTGCTCCTCCCGAGGCACCACGGGCACCAACCCTCAACGAAGACCCACCTCGAAACACGGGCCCGCTGCTCTCTTCCGAGCAGCTCTCGGCACTCGGTCACTCATCTTTGGAGGCTCAATACGACGCCTAACCGGCGAATTCCAATACCACATTAGAATTGAGTAACCTCACAATCAAGTTAACAAACAACTAACAATCACATGCATTAGAATAAGTAAAGTCTTTCCTACTAACTATCCCATGACTCATCGCCCTTATCACTCCATACACTGACCATGCTCTGATACCACTTAAACGGGGATGTCACACCCCGAACTCCGAGACACGTGAACAACCCGCCATGGTCGTGCAATTGCGACATTCCCAGGTAGTGTCGCCGACCCAAATTAATTTAATAAGCGCATGTGGAACGTCCTAAGAACCCCTGACAAATTAAAAGCGGGATAGAACAACAGGAATGAAATCAATTTAATACAAACCAACATACTATCATAAAATCAACCGGAGTTTACATACAACCAAAATGAGTCAGAGTCTAAGTGCATCAAAAAGGGGTCGACGCACACTAGGGGTCGATCTACCAAAAAGACGAAACAGTCCTAAAGCTACTAGTCGGACTCGATTGTCGATCCCCCATCTTCAAGCTCTATGACTCCTTGAACAACTGCACCGGCAGTCCACCATCCTCCACTGGTACCGCCATCTACAGCCCTGAAATATTTTTCCCACAACGGGGTGAGACATTGTCTCAGCAAGTTCACCTCTCCTAAGCCCCTATTAGAAAGAAAATACACCCCAGCATGACCTAGCCACACATCGAAAAGACTTACCTCGCAATAGTCCGCGCGCACGGTGTTAGCACAGTTCATATCATTCAATCACGTGCAAAATTAACAATTAAATAATCAAGGCACAATCACATCACCAACCAGTCAACCACTTGGATCGTCTTAGCGATTAATCGGCTCGGCCGATTAGTGTGCGCATGGTAACATTTCTCATTCTCCCAATTTCTGTTTTTTTGTTCCCCGGAATAAAAAAAGAGCAGAAATCCGTTTGGTAATGTCGAGTTGTTTTTTTATTCCCGGGAACAAAAAGTTAGCCCAGGAATAGTTTTGGAACAAAAACCGAAGTAAAAAAAAGTTGCTTCGGTTCTCGGGAACAAGTTTAAGAAATAAGTGAAATTTTTTTTTTTTATTCTTCTCTTGCACACGGCCCATTGACCGCCGTTGACCGCCACTCGCCGCTGCCGGCCGACCGCCGACCGACCGCCGCCGCCGCCAGCTGCGCGGCCCATCGGCCGTCGTCGACTGCCGCCACCGTCGCCGGCCGGACGTCGCCGCCGGACGCCGCATGTCGCCGCCCACCACCGCATGTCACCGTCGGCCGACCGACCGCCGCCACCACCGGCCGCACGGGCCATTGGCCGCCGTCAACCGTCGGCCACCGGTCGCCATAAAAAACAAATAAATATAAAAAAGAAACTGTTTTTTACCAAACGCATTTCTATTCTTTTTCTATTTCTAGAGTAGAAATTTTGTGTAGCTACCAAACGGGTTTTTTTACACAGAAATTGTCCCCAGAATAGAAATAGAAAAGAAGCATTTCTAAAAAAAAACTACTCCCCAGCCCAGAAGCGTTGCCATGCGCTACCTTACATGTCATTCAATCAAATCAATCAATGCTCCCAACCTCGACCCTAAGGGTAGACTCAACCATCGGTGGTAATCACGGCCCCACGTGGCACGACTTTTAATAAGGTGGTTAAACAACTAGTGGCATCACGGCCCCACTCGGCACGGCCTCTCATAGGCGGTCAATTAACTAGTGGCATCACGGCCCCACTCAGTACGGCCTCTAATAGGCGGTCAACAACTAGTGGTATCACGGCCCCACTCGGCATGGCCTTTGATAGGCGGTCAATTACAGCCAAAATCCCCACAATTCCTACACATGGAATTTCTACACATAACCCCTATTTACGCAATCACACACAATTCGCCACCAATCAAGCATCAAATTTAAATTCTAACATTACAGTAGCGATCAGCACGAAATTCTGAGCAACTGGTGTGACACCCTTAAACCCAATGGGATCGCCACAGTCATTAATCTTCTTATAACTAAGCCAATAAATACTTGGGCATTCCCCTTTTTTTTTATATATTTATCTCGGTCCCAGCGCAGTTTAAATTTGCGGAAGCATAATCTTTTCAACTCTCCCTTCACATAAACATGAGACATTTGCACACCAACTAGACATCAAGGAAAGAAAACCGAACCATTTTATTTACATATTTACAGGATGGGTTAATCACGGGGTAGGTACATACAAAAGTAAGCCATCACACAACTAGTGTGGCTTATACTCAAAAAGGGACACCTCTACCCCTTCCTCACGGATCTCAAAAGAGCGACCCATCCCTCCTTGGTGTCGGTCGTGTCCAAAAAAGACCATCAGCTCTTAGCCCTTCCCCTTCACGCAGCAGCTACACCCATCCTGGTGCATCAGGTGGTGGAGGTGGTAACATCCCTCGAATCATCCCATCCCGGCGCACATGGATGGAGATGAACTCCTGGGTGACTGGGCCATCAGGTAGGCCCACCTCATATGAGACAATCACACGAACCCGGAGAAATGACAGTCCAGAACTTGGGACTGTCGATCACCATCACCTCTACATCTACATCGGACGGTATACCATAAAAGGTTTCCCGCGTGACAGGTGGAATCGGCATCTCTAAGCTGAAATGTTAGTCCCCAAAAGGAATGAGTACAACCACTCAGCAAATAAATAATTCCCTATTGCTACTCAAGCATCACACAAAACATCACAATTAAAATCCATATACATGAAATTGCATCATATAGGAATACATCTCCGCACATCCACATATATGTCACAATTCGCCATAGGAATTCATCCATCTATGTATTCAAATTCAATACCCATGCATACATTTCACCATATGCATCAATTCAAGCTCATGCATTCATATCACCATAGGCATATCAATCCATGCTCATGCATATATATCACCATATGCATATCAATACATGCTCATGCATATATATCACCATATGTATATCAATCCAGGCTCATGCATACATATCACCATATGCATATACATCCATCCATGCCCATGCATACATATCATCATATGCATATCAATCCATGCTCATGCATATATATATCACCATATGCATATCAATCCATCCATGCCCATGCATACATATCATCATATGCATATACATCATTTCAATTTTCACAATTTTTAATTGGCTTTTTAATGCATTCCCGGCACACACCATCCGGGCTTCCGGCCCCCCACATTCTGGGTATCTCGCACCCCAACTGGCATCACGAGGATTCACGGCACACACCATCCGTGCTTCCGGCATTTACACTCCCTGGCCGGGCATCTCGCACCCAAACTGGCATCACGAGGCATTCACGGCACACACCATCCGTGCTTCCGGCATCCCCTACGCTCCGGGCATCTCAACTCCGAGGCCATCCAGATTTACGCACACAGGGCTACTGGGCATCCGGCATTTTCACTCCCTGGCCGGGCATCCCGAAACTCCCGGGGCATTGTCGGCACACACCATCCGACAGCCTTCTCATTTATCATGAGATATAATTTTTTTTTTTTATGCATGGCTCAATCTCATATGGCATACAACGTGATGCACATATCCAATATCAACACGATATATCAAAGATCATCATTCATGTAGCATGGTAAAACACTTGGGGCCACATCAATCATCTAATTCATGCCATTTAAACTTGCCCATATATCTCCTTCTTTTGAAATCTTGCAAAATTCCAGCATACATGCTTTATGAAAATGCCCAAATTGGATACTCGATTGACTTTCAAAAATGTTGGGATTCGCACAAGTGATAGCCAAAACACAATAACACATTTTCCATGAAGAATTCAAGTTTTAAAAGTCATTACATAAAAAGATGAAATTTTAACTTCACAGCAGACAAATTTCGAATTCCACAGCTTATACCGGTTCAGAATTCTCCTTAATTAAATAACTAAATGACCTCTAAAAATTATAAAATTTTACCACAAAATAGACAAGACATGGAGGCACAACTTTCAT
This sequence comes from Eucalyptus erythrocorys, assembly GCA_014182555.1. Classification (NCBI taxonomy): domain Eukaryota; kingdom Viridiplantae; phylum Streptophyta; class Magnoliopsida; order Myrtales; family Myrtaceae; genus Eucalyptus; species Eucalyptus erythrocorys. The sequence continues at coordinate 15,641,156 of CM024599.1, read as the reverse complement.
GAAGAACTCAAGTCCAAACGATCACCACACAAAAAGATATAAATTAAACAATCCAGCAAATTATTCTCGGGTACACAGTTTGCACCGTTTTACAATCTCTTTAAAATAAATATTCAAAAAAGATTCAAAAATTATAAAAATTTACCAGGATCTAGCCAAGATGCTAAAGTATGTTTTCCATTAAGACATCTAGGTCAAATTCATTATAAATAATTAATTATAGTAATCACAAGCTTCTGCTCCTGGCGTCATTGCATCCAGATTAACGCCCGATGTTAACATCTACCCTTTCTCAAAATTAAATGTCCATTTGGCCTTCAAAATTTATGATATTTTACCATGTGATCAACAAGACCCTAATATAAGTTTCTCATGAAGACACTTAAGCCAAATTCATTATAGAAAATTTATTATAACTAAAAAGAGCTTCTGCCCATACACCGTAAATTTCCAGAATGTCCTGTCTCCGAAAAATTTACGTATGACCAACTTAGTTTGCTTCTTTTTCTCTGGATTTTGGATATGTTCTTGATTAAAGTGTGCTCTCCAACTTTCATTTAGACATCAAAACTAAATACCCAAAGTAACATCACCTTATAGTCCCCCGAAGTCACTGACGTCAAGAACAGTTCATCCAGTTTTCACGTCTTCAAGAAAAATGACATTTCACTAGGCTATTCATGTTAGTTTGGTCTCAAATTTCATTATGTTGTTCCTCTTGATGTTTTTTACAATTTTCATGGAGACCTTGAAGCAAGATTCTCAACAGAAATTCAAGTACAGCAACCAAAATCATCAAGACTCCACATGCATCACCAGATCTGAACATCTTTTTAGAAAATAAGTTTCACCCATCAAATCTCGTCCTTTTTATCTCAATTTTTAGTATGTTTCAGTTCAAGATGTGATCTTCAAGTCTCATGAAGAAGTCGAAACCAAATTCTCACTCCAAAGTTACATGCAAGTCCACACAAGTTACTGGCGCACAGGAATTCACTCGGACAGAATACCACTTCCAACCAAACCCCTCAAATCCGTGCCTTCCACTCTTTAAAAACCACGAATTTCACCACAAATCAACACTATACTCACAACAAGACATGCAAGAGTAGATAAGGGAATTGATTTCTTGCCTTAGACTCAAGAAATCGAGCAAAATGGACGGGTGGACACGGGCGGTACGGTCGGCAGCTCTCTCCTCTTCCTCTCCTCCTTCTTCTTTCCCTTCCTTTCTCTCTCTTTCTCTCACCTTCCGTCGACTAGAAACCCTCCTAAGCCGGTCACTCTCCATTTTTATTTCCCCTAAATCCCATCATTGCTTGTAATCATTTCATTTTACACTTGGTTTGCATGCAAAAATTTGCATGCAAACCGGCCATCCTCCCCTTGGTTCGACCGCCCACGGTTTTTGGTGGGTTGTGGGCTGGTGGCCTTGTGGGCTTGTGGCCGGCCCACTTGGCCCGTCATAGGCCCACTCAAATTCGGCCCAAAGCCCTCAATTTAATTAAATAAATTTTCAACTTAAAAATAAATAAATAAATCATTTCTTAATTAGGTTGATTAAAAATTAAGTCAACCCATAAAGATGCACAACTTCTAATCACATGGCCAAAATCTTTTGCCATTAAAATATATTCTTTACAAGCTCATGGTCGAGCCTCGGTACGAGTCATGGGCAATTTTATTGCTAATTACAAATCACAAAATTTCCCTCGCCTATCCATATCCCAAGGATTCTTAGTAAAAATTCCGGGATGCCACAACCGGGGCTAAAAATAAAATTTTCCTTTTTTTAATAATATTTAATTAATTTCGGAATAATTTATTATTATTTTAAATCGCCGAATTTCTAGCAATTAAATAAATCTAAACTAAAATCCAATTAAGTCACATCACTACTTAACTTTAATTAACTCCTTTTAACTTTAATTAAACACAATTAACCTTAAACCAATTTCTTAATCCAACTTATAATAAAATAATCTAATCTATCCACCTAAACATGCTTAATTCAAACTAAACATACTTAGGGCATAATTAACCGTCTAATCAAGGATTAGTGAGATAAACTCACGGATTTGGACGCCGCTTAGCTCAAATCGAAGAGGGCGATGCCGGGATCGACTTTCTCCAAAGGCGGTCTCGCGTTCGGGGCCGGGAAGGGGGTCGAAACAGCCATCGAAGTGGCTGGAAACCCACTGAAAATGGCCGCGTGGGGCTGCCTGAACGGGAGGCCGAACGGGGCTGGTCGGCGGCGGCTTGGGCGAGGAAGAGGCGAAAGGGGCGGTTCGGGCTGGTGGCGGCGTGGACGGCGACAAACGGGGACGGGCTGAGCTGCGGCTGGCTGAGGAGGCGTGCGCGGCTTGGGCGAGACGGCGATAGCTCGACGGCACGGCGAGCGGCTGAGGCGCGGGATGGGCGGACGGCGCGGGCGGCGATGGCGCGGCGACGGTGCGGGTGGACGACGAGGCGACGGCGAGGCGCGACACGGCTGAAGGGGGGCGGTCAACCGGCTGGGCTACTAGTTTCTCCTTTCTTCTTTTTCTTTTTTTTTCTCCTCCTTCCTTTTTCTCTCTCTTAGTCCATAGGTTGAAGAAGGAGTGGTGGGGCCCACCTCCTCTCTCTCTCTCTCCCCTTTTCTTTTCCTTTTCCCTTTTCTTTCTTTAATTCCTCTAGTGGCCCACCATGACATCACCGATGATGTCATGGTCCACTACTTCTTACAACATCTGCAATGGGTGCAATTTCCTTCTTCGCCGGGGTCCAGAATCTTGTGCGCTTAATTCTTTCAATGCCTCATTCAATTCTCTTCTAATTGAGTCCAATTAAAATCCATAAAATTAATCCAAGATCCTATTAAGACTTGTGACATAACCGGGCCTCCAATTTTTAATTTCAATTTCAATTTTCACGATTAAATTCAATCTGATGCGATTTCAGCACGCATGATCCACTGAGTAGCTTTCAGAGAAATTTTCTTGCATCTGACTCGAGGGTGATCAGTCCCCGAGCCCGATACATCAAATTCCCTTAATTGCTTCACCCAATAGACCAGTCCTCGCGCGAGTGGCCAATTCAGAAGGACGGCTACACGCACAGATGAATCGCCCGGTTCAATTGACTGAAAATAAATTCAAGAAAATTTGGGATGTCACACTAACTCCTATTAATAGATAATGCAAAGCGAATGCTTTTCTATTGAACTATTATCAATAGATAACTTGCACATTTAGGGCGTTTTTTAGGTGAATGACTTTCCTACGTGAGGTCTAAGAAGTTCACTTGTTGAGTTTTATTTCACTATTGTTGTTTTAAATGTTTTACAGGCCCTAAGCATGTTTGAGCCATACCACTATGTTCGTTTTAGTGTGCCTATGAATTAGGACACTGAGATGACCTTTTATCCAGTTTCGAATGTGAACACTGGATATGAGAAGCATGTGACCATGACTTGGGTAGATGAAGGGTTGCTTAACCTAGTGCCCCATAGGTTCAAAGCCTGGTACGTTTAGTTTAGAGAGGAACATTGGGGCCCTCTTCGAGGATTTGATGGACCGTTAGGTGGGGGATCCAGGGGTGCTAATTAGGGCGACATGGTTAGGGATACCTTTGACGGCGATATCGTTAACCCTGAAGTGGACCCAGATCTGGAGTCAGACATTGAGCCCAAGCCGGGGCTTTATAACCTAGACGTGAAGGGGATAACACCCCCTTGAAGTTGCCTTGTAGCATAGAGGTGCTATGCCAATCTCGAATCCTCTTTGGAAGTGCGTGTATGGTTAAACTACCGGGTGTAATTAGAGCTAACTTGTATTGGCTAATGTATGTGTTTATGAAAGTGTATGTTGATGCATTCCTGGTGATCCCTATTTGTTGGTTGGGTGAATTTTTTCTACTTCTGCTTGTGTATATAATCGATAATACGAATGGGTTAGCGACACGCCCTAATATGTCACAAACAAATAACCTAAGTGAAAAGTGATGGTGTGGGTTGTCATGAGCCCGGAGCGGGTCGGGGCATGACATAATGAGTCCGGTAAAATTACCAATTTAGTTCTAGACCTATTATATATATGCTAATTTAATTTTAAACCTTTCAATTTTATCAATTCAGCCATAAATCTTTTATTCATTTGTTAATGTACTCTTTTCAACCATTTTTGACTTGAAATTGTTGACATAAATGTCGATCATTTTATATGGCATGGTCAGCATCGACGCTAACCCTCACCGAACTTGGGAGGGAAAAAAGGAAAAAAGTTAGAAACTTTTAAAAAAGACTTACAAAAATTTCCTCCAAGATATTACGATCATCATTCTTACATAGGATGTAAATTACAATAGTAATAGTTAGATAACTCTACATCAATTATGTTACTATATTGTTTTAATATAATTACACATAAGAACTTGTGATCCAGATATGATATAAAGGAGGGTGTTGAACCAAAAGCACATAAAACAAGAGTTTCAAGGGCTAAAATCATAAATCTCCAAATATCAAAGTCAAGACCATCGAACGTTAATCGTGCCACTTCGACTTGTCTCTCCTCCCCACCATTTGGATTGTCGCTCGCCAATTGCCATGGCCATCTCCAGCTACTTCTCTATCTCTCTCTCTCTCCCTCTCTCCCCACTCCATGTTAACCAAATCCTTAAATCTCACAACTTTTGCAAAAAATAAATAATTTTAAAATATTTTATAAAATATAATCGCTTATATCATTTAAAATAATTAGTCAACAGAAAATATTTTCATTATCGATAACAGTTTATATCTAAATATTTTCGGAATAATAAAAATATATATTTTTTATTTTTATAAGTGACGCAAACGATCTTTTTCATTTTTTTTAAATCCTTCATTTTCGATGAGATAAATGGAGGCTTGATTTACATTCGTTTGTTGGCCTGAATGTTAGGTGAAATGTGTAATCAAGTTGTGAATGTCTGAAAAAGTACAGTTAAATTTAAAACTACTTCCGGTGCAATCAATTCCTTCTAGCACCACTAAATTAATTTTGTTGACATGGTTTGAGAAATTGGTGTGGCCTTCTTAAATGAGTTGACTTTGGTATGATGTGTGGCCACGTAGAAAAGTCAAAAACTCACCAAAAAAAGTTGGAGAAAGAAATTCAAAAGAGTTAATGCATTAAAAATCCAAAACTGGTATACCTGTGACAAATTTATCAAAAACTATTTTTTTTACCATAAAAAACTCCAAACTAGTACACTTGTGACAAATTTATCCTCTATTAGTTTTCGTTAAATTTTACTATTAAATTAAAAAGTTAAATGGCACGTAACAGTTGACTGATATATCAATTTGAGATTTTATACTCCGTTTGTCACAGTTGTGGTATTAATACAATTTAGCGAATGGTATATTTGTCACAAATTTACTAGTTGGAGGTTTTTTGCGGTCGAATAAATTAGTTTGGGGTAATTTTGTCATAAATATACTGGGTTTATGATTTTTCATGGTCAGTCGGGATAAATTTATCACAAATGTACCAGTTTGGGATTTTTAATGATAAAAAAAATAGTTTTGGGTCAATTTATTATATGTGTACTAATTTAGGTTTTTCAGGATATTAATCCAATCCAAAATTTATAATTATGAAAAATCATAGAGGAGAAATGCGGGTTGGTTCCCCCAGCCAATGCCACACCGACTCTCGTCGAACTTGGCAAAAAAAGGGGAAAAAAAAGGGAAAAAAAAAAACAGAAAACTTATCTAAAAAAGTTAGAAAATGTTAAAAAAAGACTTACAAAAATTGTCCAAAAACCTTGTAACAAACTTGTGTATTGTGAAGGAGGGGTGGGGGCCATATTAGGTTGAGCCCGACTCAAGAAAAATCACGTCTCACTAGGCTCGTTATGGAACGTTCTTTTTTCAAGTCCATCCATTTAACTTTTAGTTCAGGATGGACGGTTGGATCTGAGTTATGTGCATGATGTATATTGCGACGCATATTTCACGTCATGTCGAATTCCTTTTTTCTTTTATGGGAATTTAATGACAAAATGACCAAATCTTCTCTCCCTCTCTCTCTCTTTTTACTGGTTAGACTACTTCATACAATTGACAACCCCACGACATCGTGGAAATATCAACCCTCGGCAACAATTTTGAGGTTGCTTCGACTATAACTTGTCACATCAATGCACTTGGTGAAATCACATTAGTCCTCGCCTTCCCAAGAAGGACCCAAAAACCTTGCGAAGATTTTTCTAGCGGGAACGTGGATGGTGGGGGCACTGCCAAGGGGTGGGTACAAAAAGATAATAAATTTCCGATGCCTGTAGAAGCCTTCAACGCAGGCCCATGTGGTTTGATGGGAAGCCATAGGAGTTGTTCCTTTCAGTATCATACCAAGTTCGATGTAAATTTAATGTGACCACCCCCCCCAACCCCAGCCCGCCTGGCGACGTGGTGGGAGAATCTCCTCCTCAGGTCTCCTCTGCCCTCCGGCCGTCGCATGCGGGTGGATGCACGCACCGTCGTCTAGCGAATCGAGAGATCAACACGCTTTCGTTTCGGGATTATGCCACGACGACTAGGTTTCTCCGGAAGTGCTCGTTGACCGACCAGTCCAATGAAAATATCTATGGTTCTCGACTCTTGTGGAGTGTACGGTAGTCGTACGGCCTGCTTAATCAATGCCTAAGAACATCCGTGGAAATGAATTATTCGATTGTCGAGCCGAGCGAGAGAGACGTAAATTTTGGGAGGCGACGGTGTCGCGAGGCTCGCGAGTTGAAGTCGGGCGCTCGTCCTAGAAGAGTTACTTTTTAACGGTCGGTGGAAATCATTGTCTTTTACGGGATTACTTGCAGAGCGGTTGATTGAGGAAATTGTCACCGCTCTCAGGCGCATTGATTGCTCTCGTGGAGCGTACAATCGACGCCTCCAGGGGCGAAAATGTTCTAGACCCTTTTTTTTGTTTTTATTTTTGTTTTTATGGGGGCACCGAGCGAAACTGAGAAGGGAGGGACGAAATCAATCGAGCACGTGAATTGAAGTCCTCAGAAGCCAATGGGAAGTCATTCACTTTTTGAGTGGCCCCTTTGGGGTAAATTGGGCATGGGTAAGGTTGTGGTAAACTAGAGTTCATCGTACAATTAGGGAAACGATTTTGCCGACACACGCCGGTCCGATTGACGCGTAAGATCGAATTGCGCTTTCAAAAGCTTAGTCAACATACATGGGGGCCAAATTTCCATCCTCCCATCTTAAGGTGTCTCCCTAGCCCTGAAAATCAACGATTAAGAGTAGACAATAGGCGTTGTCGCGGTCGTATCAGACTAGCCGGTTGATCTGATTAGTCCACACACGCCCGACCAATGCCTTCCGGGGAAATTGGACTAGGGAATCTCCACTCATCGATGCCCACTTTGTCGAGCCAGCATCGAATAGCTCGAGAAACATGCATTGTCATCACACACCCAAGAGACTAACTGAAATTCTTTTTGTCAAGTATTTCTAGTCCGCGACACTTGTTGGGCGACTAATTAAGGAAATTATTACAATTCTCGATGCGTATCAAAAAGCCAAGCTTTTGCCATATGGTTTGCTTTATCAATATTGGAAAAAGTACCAAAAAAATCATAAACTTATTACATTAGTACTAATATAGTATTAAATATTTTAATTAGAACGATTTAGTTTTAAATATTTTCACATCGATACCAATTCACTTCATTCATTTAGTTTAGGTCGGAAATTACTGACGTTGATGTCGGCCATCTTACATGGCATGATCAACTCACCGAATGAACTAAATTGATACCAATATGAAAATATTTAAAATTAAATTTGACATAATTAAAATGTTTATAATTAAATTAGTACTTACTTAATCGGTTTATGAATTTTTTAAGTACTTTTCTTCGTCAATGCCTTCAGAAGGCTTGTTAATAAGAACCTTTTACTTTGGCGGGTGCGCGGGGCGAAATCCAAAATGGGAGGGATGAAATCATCCGGCTCATGAGTTGACGTCACGCCCACGTCAGGGAAGGGCTATGAAAAGTCAATGGAAAGAAGGCATTGACTTTTTTAGGGGACCTTTTCCTTTTGTGTTAATTACTGGGCGTAAATAACGCGCCTCAAGTGCCCTAAAATTCACCGTGCAATTAGTGAAACAATAATGCACAGACGAAACAGAGTGGCCTGCAACCAATGAAATTCACTTTACCCAACCCGGAAGTGTCGTCCGCGAGATTCACGCGTAACTCCGTACTATGCACTTTCACGAATTGTAGTCGACATATTTGGTATCTCTTGTCCCGGCGATAATTATCGAGCCCGGAGTGCAATGTTGATAATTCATGACAAGAATTGACCGGAACGGCTGCATTGAATTTTTGTGCAAATGTCGAGGATTGACTCGGCAAAATTGGAAAGTATAAGACTAAGTTTGTATCCATACAATAAATTTAGGAACCTCTCAACACCGTCCAATTAGATTGGACAATCAATGCGCACTTTGTCAAGCCCTCATTTAGCAACTCAGGAAATTCGTGTGATTGCAAAAACCCCATTATGTCCAAAGTCCACAGAAATTGACTCGTGCTTTGTTTCTCAAGTGAATTTCCAAGGGACACGTCAGGTTTGTACGACCAAATTAATTTATTTTGAGCCGCATAATTCAAAGGAGGATTACTTCCGATGAACTGGCATGACAACGCCGGGCGGCCTCCTAAATCTTCGTCTCTTTAGTTTTCTCTTGGCTTCGTGAATTAATGTAGCAATTAGATCAGCAATTGATGGTTTCGTTAAAAACTTTGCCCCCGATATGAGATTAGAGCTGGACAGAGACTTCACTGAACAAATGAAGGACTCTCACTCTCAGACTGATGCAACTACATTTGTCCGGCGTGATGGTACGCATCGCTGAAACGAGAGACCAAGGCTGGTTCTCGCATTTGAATTGGCCTTGGTTTCATCACAAACGGCAACTCGATTCGTCCCGTACTCATCTGGGGAAGCACGGTCGCATGCTCTTCCAGAGTTTTCAAGTGACGCTTCATGGTGATTATTTTGACTTTTTGGGGTTCGAGGTCTTTCCCATTGTGACAATGACCGCCTAAACTGATTGGCTATTGTTACCGTTTCGTAGGTGGCAGAACTCTACGGGGCATTGAGGACGGTGGAGGTGATCCACGGGATCATGAGCTCGAATTCGCGTCATGACTAAACCACCGTACAACTCGTGTTAAGTTGAGTAGTTCTAATATATTTTTTATGAAGAGACACTTGGACTGTTAACATCTCAACGAGATATGGAAACGTTTCTTCCCACCTTTTTAACTCACAAGGAAATGATTTTTAAGTCATCGTAATGTTTTCGTACCGGGAATAATTATCAAAGAAGTTATAAATTTATTGTAATTGTGTTAATTCAGTCTCAAACTTTTATTTTTTTTACTAATTGAGTTATAATTTTTTGTATTTACATCAATTCAGTTCATCCAGCAAATTTTAACTAGTCAACCTTAATGCTAACTACTGGGATCTGCCTCAATGGTCACCCTTCCAACATAAAAGGAAGAGGTGAGGGGTTCAAATCCCCACCTTCTCAGGGGATGAGGTGAGAACAAGTAAGTTTAGGAGTGAGTTTCGACTCCCACGCCTTACAAGAGACAGGACAAAAATTTGAGAGTGAGTGTTACAGTAAAAATAAAGTGGGATTGACCAAAAAAAAAAATTGATCTTTGATAATTTTTAATAATTTTTAAATATTTCTCAAGTTTTTAAAATGTTCTTATTTTTTTCTTTTTCCTTTTTTATTTATTTATTTCCTCTTCCTTCTTCCTCTGTTGCCCTTGATGAGGTTGCCCCCTCATTGAATCTGGTGGGGGCTCACCTTGCTAGTGGAGCAACATCAAGGTCGAGCCGTGCTGGTTCTCACCTTTGGCCATTTGCCCCAGTTTGACGACCAATTAGAGGAAGAAGGAAGAGCAAAAAGGAAAAAGAACAAATAATTTAAAAATTGGTAAAAAAATTAAATATTATTAAAAATTATCAACATCAACATTAATCGTACCACGTTAGCGCCAATGAGTCAAATTTGGTCAGATAAACTGAATTGGTATAACTATAAAAGATTTAAGACTCACTGACAAAAATAAAAAGATCTAAAATTGAATTGATATAATTATAATAAGTTTTGTATTTTTTCGATAATTTTTCTTTTCCACTGCGTCTTTTTCTTTTCTTCTTTTTTTCTGCACAGGACAAACGATCCACATTGTAGTTACTACCTGAGGGAAGATCATGTACAGTCGAAGGGGTACGATGAGGATACAACGTAGTCAAAACGAAGTAAATGAAACGAAGTAAATGTGGGTACAGAGGGAGAAGGGGGGGTCACTCAACCATGCGTCGCGGGAAGACGGTCGCCTTCGACCTTTTTTTTTTTTTTTTTTTTTTTTTGGTCAGTGCCTTCGACCTTATACGAGGAGAAATTCATGCTTCGAAGGCCACGCCTCAAAAGTCACCTCAGAGTTAATGGGCCCAAATTGAATCTCTCTCTCTCTCTCTCTCTCTCTCTCTCTCTCACGAGTTGTGGTGGCGACAGTGTTCCTGCTCGTCCTTCTCGGGTGGGATCGTACCTCATCCTTGGAGAACTTAATTTGGATGAATCCGTTGAGGTGCGGTCCGTACTTGCATCTATAGGAACTTCTATTAGGAACACATAGGAATCCCGCCTTCGGGTGAGCAGGCAGGCTCGGGCTGCCTGCGAGTCACAAGAGCAACACCCTAGGCTTTAGTAATTTGGATTCAGGCTCATGACTTAGTACTGTGTGATTATAATATCTTGTAATTAAGAGACATAAGAGAGGGTGTGAAGTGTTGATTCTAGTGGAATCTTCTGTCGGATGTATTCTCATTTCAAGGGTGAATAAGATACAAAAACCTTATGTCTCGATCTTTCTTTATGTCTTTTACTCTCTAATTGTGTATCTAGTCTTTAACAGAATCGTGGGCACTCCCTACTTTCAATGATGCAGGATTTTACTTCAAGACTACGGGTCATTTCGGGCTGACAGAATACCCTCGCTAGAATTATGAGTCAGGTGAGATGCATATCACGTACAGTTTGGTTTCAATGACAGCGGTGTTAGTCATGGTTGCCAATCGATTATGATGAGTGGAATCCAGAACGGTTGGCCTGAAATGGGGAAATTGTGGGCGCGCTATTTAGTGAAACGGATACGGAAGGAGTTACAACATGGGTGAAATCGGCATGGAGAGCTCTTTCATGATGCTGCATAGTCCATACCTCATTTGAGACATTTTTCGGCTTAAAAATCTATCTTTTCTAATGGGTTCCTAAGGGTCCTCTATTGTTTTTTTTTTTTTAACTATTTTTTTATCAGATTTTTTTAAACTATTTATTCGAGCACTTTTTCACAATCTTTTATATGTCTTTGTTTATTTAAGAGTTTTCTGACGTAAACTAGAGCCCCATGAGGCTTTCGTCTTTCTTGTATATAAGGGTTAAGACACGTGTTGCACGTGTTGTTGTACTTAGATGGTCGGAGAGTGGCTATCTAAAATATGTGAGTGTGACTGCAGAGCAAGGTACCTTTTGAAGCATGCAAGTAGTGTCCATTTAGACAAGGTTTACCTAGGAAAATGAAAAGGTCAGCCTCCTAACCTTCCGCCTTATGTAGAGCTTATGCCCTTGATCTTCAAAACCACCAACATAAGCACAAAAAATTGCAGTTCATAACTCAATCGAAATATTGAAATGTTGTTCATGGAGAATCAGGCGTTTCCATAGGATATAAAATTGGCAAAAATTGATAGGATTGAACTATTAAACAATTTCATGTTGACATAGTCAATGTTTTGGTGGGTCAACCTTCGTAACCATACACAATAAATAATGCATGACAAATATCGCCCACCACTTCAGTTACTGTCTTTCATTTCTTTGCCAACCCTTAATAAGGAGGGGTCCCATTCACTACAATGTTTACGTGTCGTTTTGATGGATTAGATCATGAATTTACGGTCAGAACAGTACAAAAATAGATGAGAACCTTTTGCGTGCGCCACTAGTGAAACCGCTAAGGGGGAGCTCAGAACTTCTCTAAAAAATTTACACCAATGAATTATGAGTTAACTAGGATATCAATTCTTTAATGTGATTTTCTCTAACACAACCCATGTATACATCTTAACAATTACCTGCAAGTATAAGTTTGGTGTTTTAAGTTTGATTTAGGTATCAAGAAATCTTTCTTCACATTGAACTATTAAATCTACCACCAAGATTAGATGTTACACCATAATACATTTTGATTGGTGAGATTGCTATGAGGGACCTCTAATCTAGCTTGTTAATATATTCAATTAAACTTACTTTTATTCAAAAAATTAATCCTATGAGTTATGGGTTAACTAGGATATATTGACTGTTTTATACCATACAAATTCATCGATGTGAAATTTTTCTAGCAGAATTCATATGTGCATCATGACATCTTGATTAATGGATTACAAGATAAGTATCGCCCATAAAATGATTCCTCCAATTGAAGATGTAGAGCAAAGCAAATCCAAAATGAATTGTATGGATAGTCATTATCATCGAGTTGGTTGTCGAGCAAGTTTTTTCTTTCTAGTTTTGGATTGATTACATAGCTAATGTGAATAAACAAATCAGTCGCCCTAAAGATGATGATTAGGGCATGTGTAGGCATACAGTTTTGGCATGCTTATAAGGGTTTGGCACTAGCTACAAAATATTTGGATTGAATCACCGATTACTCTCAATTGATCCGTAGGTATCCGAATGAACCCATCTCGCCATCACCACGAGAGGATTACAGCTCCAAAAACCCGTCCAGCGACGCAAGGATCCCGTAGGACCATCGCAAGCGAGTTCCAACTTGCGACCTCACGAAAGAAGAGCATCCATTCGGTACCATCAAAGCCACTTATTGTTACCGACATCTACGTTGAAACCTTGAAGAAAAATTACGCGGTATCGTCGTCCTTCTGTCCCGACTCATTCAATCCAATCTATAACATCATCTACAGTGGTTTAGAAATAATAAGGGGAGGAGGCACAAAGTCCCGTCCCATTTAATGGGTAGGTTTAACAATCTTGTTGTGGAGCCTCGGGGAGAGGTAGGGGAGCCGACCCTTCTTGCAGATGTTGCATTGCAAAAGTTGTGTACTGTGTCCCCCTTTTTAGTTCGCCGACAGATTACTCCTGTTCGGAAGAACACAGAGACCCACAACTACAAACTTTTCCGAGCTTCCCCCTCTGAGTTTGCTCTCACCTCCCCTCCCTTTATATTCTGCAGTAAGATCCGGCGCTCCATCCTCGTCACCAGTTGGACCGCGACCTAGATTTCTCTCTCTTTTTCTCTCTCTCTCTCCGTCCGCGTCTGGACAAAGAAAGAAAGACAGAAACAAGACGGAACGAGATGAAGACGGTTCAATCGAAGAAGTTCAGGGGCGTGAGACAGCGTCACTGGGGCTCTTGGGTTTCCGAAATTCGCCATCCTCTGTTGTATGTCGTCTCCTCCTCCTCCTCCACTGCCCCAATTCTTGTTCTTGTTCTTGTTCTTCTTCGTCTGCGATGTTGCTTCGTTGCCAAATTTCTGGGTCGGCCTTATTCGCAGACAAGATATTGATGACCTAATAATATTCAAGCCCTCATAAGTTTCTTGTGATGTTCTGGTCTATAAAATAATTCGCGTCCGACAGCTGGGGACTTGACTTTTATTGCGTATAACGAATCAATGACAGTCTAAAACCCTAAAAAAGGGGAGTTTCTCAATAGGATCCTGAATGTTTATCATACATTTGTTTCACTTCCCACCATGTGATCTATTCATCATGCAAGTAATCTCAAATTATAGGAAGAGAAGGGTGTGGCTGGGCACGTTCGAGACGGCTGAGGAGGCGGCGCGAGCCTACGACCAGGCCGCCATCTTGATGAGTGGCCGCAATGCAAAGACCAACTTCCCGACATCTCCAACCACGGACGGCGACTCCGCCGCTGCCAATTCCTTGTCTTCCTCGAAGCACTTATCGGAGATCCTCCATGCGAAGCTCAAGAAATGCAGCAAGACGCCGTCCCCATCCCTCACCTGCCTGCGGCTCGACACTGAGAACTCCCACATCGGAGTCTGGCAGAAGGGCGCCGGCCAGCGCTCGGACTCCAACTGGGTCATGACCGTACAGCTCGGCAACAAAAATACCGATTCCATCGGAGAGTCTGGGGACCATCTTCCTCTTCCTCATCCTCCTTCCACTTCTTCTTCTTCTTGCCCGTCTTCTTTATCGGTGCCATCACCATCGTTGCCGCTGCCGCCGCCGCCGCCGCCGTCTTCTTCAGAGTTGATGGCGACCGGCGCTGTGGAAGAAGAAGAGAGGATGGCCTTGCAAATGATTGAAGAGCTCCTGAACAGGAGTTGCGCTACCCCTTCTCTTGGAAACCCGGAGGAGGAGGAGGATAGTTTTTTTCTCTAATCAAATTTGATGTATTTTTATGATAGAAGTAGCAAATGTATTGTGTATAAAGTATTGCGAGAAGTCGTTATACTTTTGAAAATAACAATTGTGATGTGTCGGTGATCATAGTGTTCGAGATAAATAATGTTTACAGGGACAGAAAATGGGGGGAGAGGAACAAATTTAGGGGAGTGCAGGGATGTATTGCTAAATATGTAAAATTGTGGGTCCAAAATGTGTGGCTTGTGTGCAGTGTGCACGGAAGAAAAAGATTGGATCGTTAACACTTGACAGCATTTCTTATAATTTTGTTTCTTTTCCTATTCTTTTGAAGAGTGGATAATTTGAGATCCTCCAATTTCCGATGTTGCTGGATGTCATGGGGTACATCTGGTTTACAGGAGGTTATATTGAGATTTCCTTAAGTCCAGCGGTTTTTTCTGATTCTCTATCCCACGTCGCTGAACAACAGTTTTCATATGTTTTTTACATACATATTGTCTTCCTTTATCTATCGATTTTAGGTTAGACTTCCTAACATGATATAAGGGTGTGTTTGTTTAACTAAAAACGTAATGTTTTTAAAAAATATTTTCCGAGAAACCATTTTCCAGGAAAACGTTCATTTGTTTGGTGTTACGTGACTGAAAATATTTCCTGGTGTTTGGATTGCATTTGAAAAATAATTGAAGGTATAGAAGATGCCAACGAAGAGGAAGAGGAGGGAGCGAAGCCAATGGAAGCACAAGAGAGGCTAGGGTTGGAGGAGGCGGCGGCGAAAGAGAAGGAGAGGAGAGGAGGAGTTAGGGTTTACATTCGCAAGCAAAGAAAGAAAAGAGAAAAAAAGAAAAGAAAAGATATAATAATAACAAATTCAAAATTTTTAATTAGAAATTCTTTTTAATAATAAATTTTTCATTAAGCAAGGATCTTAAAACATTTTGGAAAATATTTTCTAGTTCTTTCAAAAGGGAAATCGTTTTTCTAAATATAAGGTTTGGAATGAAAACATTTTCCGTTGATTTGGGAAAACATTTTCCGTTGATTCATTTTTTTAAATGAAACAAACGCTGAAAAATGAGGAAAACTTTTTCTCGAAAATTGTTTTTCGCAAAACAAACACACCCTAAGAGTTCGTAATACTAGCAGCACCGACTGTGTTTCCAATTGATCGTGGCTATGCCATGGTCAATGTTCACATGCCGCTATTAATTCGGCTTACAACATATGCGAGAAGTGTTGAAATTTTATCTCATATTATTGATAAGTTATTTTATTTGACTAGCTTTTTTTATGAGTGACATCGTTAAGATTTATTGTATAATTTGATGCACCTATTTGACCGAAAATTTGATCCAGTCTAGCCGCTACAGCCTCTCTTCCAATTCGTTGCTCTACTTTCTTGATCCAGATCCAGCTTTGAGAATTTTGCTCTCTTGATATAATTCTAAATCTAGGAATTTTAGTGAATAAGTACTCCGCCTCACATTAAATAGTGTTCATAGCAACTCTGGTGTAAGATCTACCCTCGTTTAACATGTTTGTATTAGAAACTTTCGCATCCGGCACTTACTAAAATTTAATAGTATTCACAATAATTTTGGTATAAAAATTGTGCTCGTTTAAGAAGTTTTGGTTCATAGGTGCCGATTTGAACTTGTAATATATATTTTTGTTGTCTCTGTACATATGGTGTTGAGGACATTGAATTTAGGTGCATATCGTCGAAAACCAAAGTCGTATCTATAAATAGAGATCCCCGCATGTGCTCATTATTGATGATGACATGTGATTCGATAATCGACCACCAATCTTTTTGCTCGGATGTAATTATAGAAATGTTCTTGAAAGACGATGGTGTGCGGAACTCTACCGATCATGCTCTAATGATATACCTTGATGGATTTGGGTTTGTTTTGTAGCTCTATGGGATTGTGATTTCGAGGATTTCCTATACCTTCTTTCATGTATTATTTTGATAATGAATGGAAATTTTTTTTGACAAAAAAAAAATTACCGCATTGTCATTGCCATGAAAATATCCTAATGGAGTTAATGATTAAAGACTAATTAGATTATTTGGTTTGAAAAAAAAAAAAAAAAAAAAAAAAAACAAACTTAGGACGAAAAAATTGCAAAATGCCATAAACTATAGGATTAAATCTTGACTTAATTTACTTTCATCGCCTCAGGGGAGGTATGCAAAAGTGACGTTATGTGCGACTTGTGTCTATCGATACTCGAGCGGTAATTTCGATCATATTAGATGAATTTAACAGTGGAATTTTGAGGGTGCATGCGGAGCCAAGTTCATGTGATGAAGGAGGGAGAAGAGCGTAAACAACTATATTATTGTAGATAATTGTTTTCACAAACATAGTAGGATGCAAATCACGGGGTCCTTGTGAAAATCACCAGCTCGAACGTAGCTTTTGTAGGACGAAGATCGACAAAACTCTCAATTGTCAGTGCATTGGGTCATAAATCTTACAGCTACCATTTTTTTACATCGATCGATAATTTGAACAGATGGGACACCGGCAACGATGCAATTACTAAATAGCGGAGGATCTCATCCCGTTACTGCATCATGACGAGCTCGATCGGTCGATCTGTATAACAGGTGCATCCAATTATCTTCTTCGATTCTTGATTTGGACCTCTCGGAGAATATACTCAAAAAGGGTTTCTCGTTGTTGCTGTGTGTACGTGTAAAATGCGCAGGCAAACGTCCGAGGCCCCCATCCCGCTACTGACGTAGAAACTGAAATACGAGGATTCGGGGGAATACGGAGATTGATATTGACAGATGGACGAAAAGTCTCCCAGCAGCCAGCAGCAATCGTGCTCCCGTCAGCCGTCACTTCACACTGCTGTCTCGTCTTTTCGTGTGGCTGCGTGCGTGGCCAAATTTAGTACCCAACTTCACGGTTCACGCATGTTTCCTTTCTCGGGCCTTTTCCCGTCAGGAAAGGGGAGCTCCCTGTTCATCGACTTCTCATCTCATGACTACAAAAAAGAAGAGGAAAAGGGTTATTGCGAGTTGACTCGTTCTCCAGCACGAGTGGACAGATTCAAGCATGGAAACGGACATGGGTGTATGATGAGGGTTGCAAGAGATTGGAGATTTATTCTTACAGGAAGCACAAAGTAGGAAGACACAGAGAACTGACACAAAATGGAAGATCCTAATGTAAATCAATTCAATTTTTCTTATATTCAAAATATAAATATTCATACAACATGCACAGCCTATATTCCCTAAATCTACTTCTATTGATATGGTAAGTATAATTGAAAGATTGAATAAAACAACTCATAGGATAAGGAAGCCATGATGGTATATATGATCACGCTAAGTACGACTATTTTTGAACAGCATGCTGTTGTTCCTCTTGTTTAGTAAGGCATATGCTTTATTGATAGTAGGGAGTGGATCTATATGGAAGATTGACTCTGTGTCGCGGCATAAGATTCATTAAGGCTTTGGAGAAATTCTAATAATGAATCTATCTTTAAGAAATTGTAGCAGGGTCAACTTTGCTCCACAAATGTAAGTCGGCAAGGCTCGGTACAACCATAGTTATCTCGATAGGATTAAATCACGATGTAATAGATAGATGTCGAAGCAAAACCTTGTTGATGTGTAGAGAAAGCCCTATGGATCTCAAAAATTTGAGAAGCGCTACAAGTGGAGAAGTGCTCCTAACGATCATTCTAGATATCATTTGCCAACTCATGCCAAAGAATACTATTTGAGATTGTTGGTACGGTAGAAGGGATCAATCAGGACCTCACCATGCTATTGCAATGTATCCATGAGGGATAATCCGAACAGGTTGAACTAGGGCACAACAAGGATCCATCAACAAAACACAATTTTTTGCCTCAAGGGCCATGAGCATGGCAGATTGCCATATTGGATAATTGTTTTTATCTAAAGGAGGAGAGACTAGAGGGGCATTCGGATGATTACTCGAGTGAAGAAAAAATAGAGAAGTTTCATCGATCTCGAAAGTCATCGTGGAAGTGTTTTGATCGGCCATGAAGAAGAAATTACATCGGGATCAATGTTTGGTCGATACCAAGAGAAAGGACACAAAATGGAAGATCCCAATGTGATTTGATTCAATTTTTCTTGTACTCTAAATGTACATATTTGTCCACCATTTACAACTATATTTCCTGGATATATTCTTATAGATATGGTATATACAACTGAAAGATTAAATAAAACAATTTGTGGGATAAGGATGCTATGATAGCATATGATCATGCTAAGATTTCGTATGATCACGCTTAGTGACACGCTCAAGTTATGCCAAAACTCTCATGAATTCTCGTCCATAGTTACTTCACGTTCATCGCAATGTCATTTGATTTCACTTTCGGCTTTCGAGTCAAGTTAATGATCCGATTATGTGCATTGTGATTATCGTTGCAACTGTTTTCCAAGCATTTTACTTTTCTTTGTCGAATGAGGTTGATTTCCATCTAATGCATTCACACTTTGATCTTAAGATGTGGAGGGAGAGTTTCCGACATCATCCCGACACCCTTATCAATTTGCATCCTCCGTATTAAAACGTGCTGTGGACTCTACTCGAAATTTTGTGCACGTGAAAGGAAAAAGAGAGCGACTCATAATTGCCCTATGAATGAGGGTAAACAAGCTTTTGTTTTCAAGATAAATACAATAAAAGTCTTAAAACTTCTCACAAAAGTGTAATTAAGTCCAAAAATTTTCAAATAATATAATCAAATCTTATAGTTTGTCATAAATGTATAATCAAGTCCTAAAACTTATCAAAAAAGTACAATTGAGTTTAAAACTTTCACAAAATACAATCGACCAAAAGACTTAATTTGATTAATTTGATAAGTTTTAAAATTTCATTATAATTTTTAAAGTTTTAAAACTCAATTGTAATTTCATAATAAATTTTAAGATTTCATTTCACTTTTAAAAAGTTTTAGGTTTCAAATGTAAATGACTCCATGTTTGGGTCATCTACTCACATGCCTAGGGTTAGAAAAGAAAAGGAAAGAGGGAAAAAAATTAATGAGAAAAATATATTAAAAAATTATCAAAAATTATATATGTGATATAATTGGCTGTGCCATATAGGACAACCGACTTCTAGTCAATTATTTTCAATCAAAATTGGCCATATGATTTCAATTGTTAAAACATGAAAATATTTTAAGATTCAATTTACAAAATTAAAAAGTTAAGAATTGAATAATAAAAACGTGATAGATTTAATATTTTTTGGATAATTTTCCCAAAAAGCAACTAATTATTGCCCTATGAATGGCAGTAAACAAGCTTTTCTTTTTTGACAACAAGAAATCCATTTAAGGTTCGAGAATACCATACCAATAGAATACCCTTCTAATCTTATGGACTCGGAAGGTGACATGCAAATTCCGAGGAGATGGTCCGAACATGGACTTATCTACCTTTGGAGTTGTTGGACGACGTCGAGCTTGTGCTGTACACCTAATCCAGATACAAGTTTCCGTTCCTTAGTCACAACAACACGACTTTAGGGAAGATTATATGCCTCGAATCCGATTATCAGCATCATTCATTAATAACGCAGCCGCCGTCATCTGAAATGGACTCTCCCCCAATTAGCCATCCGAATTTTTCCATCGATCAAGCTTTGCATTTTTCCACAATGGAGCTTCGAATTGCGACTCTTCTGCTTTCTCCTTTCTCGCGCGATGGGCTAAGCCGTGGCGTTTTGCGACCGATGGGGACCTAATGATCCCGACCAGCACCTAATTATTTGCTGTGAAGCATCGATCACGCAATAATATCTGAATGTCAAGTGGGCAGTTGTGGCATCACCTCAATGCTCAAACTCGTTGAAGATTTCTGCAAGCGAGAGACGTCACGTCGTTAACTCGTGCTCCACTTTCCCGCTTCTTATTGTCATTCGTTACATGCTCGGTTTCCATTTATTTTGGGTTACATCGAGTCCCCATGCCAGGACCAGATACGAGACGGGGAAATAAGTGCTCCCGAAGACCTTGGGAAGGTCAGGGTCCAGGTGATAATGGCGAATAGACATTAGATGTGCACATAATATGATTATACTAAGGGCATTAAAGGATGATTCAGGAAACGAACCAAAAGTCATCAAACTATACGTAGTAAATTTACTTCTTTGGTCTTATTAGCACGTACAAGGGAGCGATTCGTGCATTGTTATGTGAGGTTCAGTTCCAACTTTGATGAAAGTGGGGTCTGGGTTCTGGGTTTTTATTTTTTTTTTTATTTTTATCTACTCCCCACTGAATTCGTTTCCAAAAGATTCTTAAATTATTATATGATGCACCTAATTTTGGAGTTCTCCTTTTCATTTTTCATCACTTTTTTTTTTCTAATTTCCATTTTTTAGCAACTTAATTTAGAAACATAAGTTCTGACTTAATTTAGAAATATAAATTCTCACATTCGAAAGCATGACCGCAATCGCCATCTCATTTTGCTTATTTCTCATGTGGTCCGTTCGTATTCATATAATTTATTTTGAGTTATATCGAGTCCCCACACCTAGTCCCAAATCTTGTACCGCAATCGCTACTTCATTTTTTCCTATGTCTTATGCCTTCCGTCCGTATTCGCTTAATTTATTCTGGGTAACATCGAGTACCCATACCAGGCCCCAAGTCTTGAATCATGGTACGAGGAAAATGGGCGCCCTGAGGACCTTGGGGAGGTCGGTTCCAGGTGATAATGGTGAAAAGACATTTCATGTACACACAATTCGAATATAATTATGGAATGAAAAATAATTCAAGAAACGGGAGCAAAATTATCAAACTGAGAAGTATTGTACATATGTAATACTCCCACTTTGAATTTTTTTCCTTTCTTTCTTTCTTTTTCCTTTCTTTTCTTTATCTTTTTTCCCTATTTTCCCTCTGTCGGCCTCAGGCAACAGCTGCTGCCCTTTTGCTATATCAGACAAGGCCCGGCGATGGCCGAAGCAACACGAGATAAGGATATGAAAGATTTTACGGTGTGTATGGATGGTCTAATAAATCGGTTTTATCTTTCGCCCTGACTTTTTGGGGGATAAAATAGCTTGGAATCAAATGCTATTCTTGCCCTGATACATTGTGCGCATGAGTCATGACCATCAGATGAAATCAACTTGAAACACTCTTCTACAGATTGGGCCTCCTGTCTAAGCACTTTGCTCCAACCAGTCCATTTTCAATTGCTCGTAACTGCAATCGATCTTGAGCTTCCATGGCCAAAAAATTCAATCTCGAGCTCCATCTTTTGATGGCGGTGGTCTTCCATTATATTCGCAGAGTTCAACTTCAACACAGGGTCACATGACGTTGCGAACATGTCGAAGGGTGACAACGACAACTACAACACCGCTTCTCCGTTCATTACCCTAACCAACGAGCAGGCCGCCTTTCCTTTTGATTACACCTGCGGGTATTACTTCGTCTACATCTGTGTGACCACCTAGAAGTGATGCTTCTTCTCTCAGTGTTACACTGCTAGTCCTGTTCATGTCCATTGCCATGAGCTTGAGAATCATTGTTTCTACTAGATACAGGTGGACTATTGACAGGTTGTGAGATGTTGCTGCTCGTCATAAAGTGAATAAACTCGTTAAAAGGCTTCTTCTCGCCATTCCAGCATGATCCACATAGATAACCTTGCTCAAAATTGTGATAGTTCATAAGTTCCTCTGAAATAGATATATGGCTCTCCGAAATTATGTATTATGGCTCGCTCCTATTCGCAGTTCCTATGCCCTGCGGATCAAGATTATTAAAAAAAAATAAGAAAGCAGTAGAAGACCAAAACTTGCATAGTCGAATAGGAGCATCATTGACGTAGCGCAAAAATCCCAGCGCTGGAATGACTAATGACAATAAGAGTAACTCGGGTGGCGATAGGATAAACAATGTGAACCTTGTTAGGATCAAACTTTCAATACATGAACAGTTCAACGGGAATGTAAAATGACGATGAAACTATGAACTTGCTCTTGCGGACTTGCAGCATATCAAGCAAGTACAGAATGATCTCAAGGCGACAACATGCTGGGGAGGTAGATCTAGAAAACCTGAAGTTGCAAAAATCTTACAGAGCCAAGATGATACGTAACAAGCATGCCATGTCGTTGAGAGGGACAATCATCCTCCGACCGTGCAAAGTATTTGTATTGTACGAGCGTGGTGGTGAGCTGCCTTGACACATCATTGACTAAATATTCACCCGCGGGTTCAAATGTCGGTCAAGTACTCTTAAGAATGCAAGCATCGAGCTTGAAGGTGTTACGGATAGTGCGCATAAGTAGGGGTGATCGATTTCAAGGTGGACAGTTCCCATATTAAAATCAGGAACTATTTGTTGATTGCATGGACTCATTATAGGGTCCTTATCTAGAATATTCCGTCATCATAGACCCAATCAATTGCTATCCAAATTGTATGAAGAGACATTTTCTAAGAGGTTTACGTGGTGTTGACTGCATATATTGTTCCTCTTTCTTTTGTGAGGCACAAATCCGCAATGCAACTATTCGTAAGGCAATGTGAATCCAGTGTATGTTTTAATTCAAGAACCATGAGATCTAGACTTAATTAGGTTTGAGTGCAACGGTACCCATTTAGGATCGCGTTGGGTGGGAGTAACTTCTCCTCAATCCATTCTTGGCTCTAGTAATTCGTTGCATGAAATGACAGAAAAAAATAAAAAGGACAATAAATATGTGGCATTCTTCTCCCATGTTGGGGTTTTGATCCAAAACATAAAAGATTAAAATATATATATACCAATCCACTCAGGGTAGTTAGATGGTCGGTTTTACACTTAGAACCAAAAACCAAACCAATACTCATCAAGTTCAGTAAATTAGAATTGAGAACCGAACC
The DNA here is from genome assembly GCA_014182555.1 of Eucalyptus erythrocorys. Lineage (NCBI taxonomy): Eukaryota > Viridiplantae > Streptophyta > Magnoliopsida > Myrtales > Myrtaceae > Eucalyptus > Eucalyptus erythrocorys. Next base: position 15,617,758 of record CM024599.1, on the reverse strand, counting down.
GGTCTCCATGGGAATTGCTAATTCTAGGGCCAGTCTATTTTGGTTCTAGGTGGTTCCTGATTTTTTTATCACACCCCTAGGCATGAGAGGCGAAAACAGAGAAATTGGGGCAAGTTGATGACCATCAGTAGCCGTCTTAGCAATGGCAGCGTGATTTAGCCAAATTGCCATTGCCTTCTCTAGTAGTCGTCGGCCGGAAGGCTCGTGCTTGTTGGTGAGACATTAGTCATGTCCAAATCGAAGTCAGAGGATCGACGCGAGAGTGAGGAATCTGGGTCGGGTTTCTTTCTTTTTATTTTTAGGTCAGTCATACGTAGTCGAACCCGTCTGCACCCCTCAAACTCCCTCGCCACCGAGTGGCCCAAATGGGTGCATTTGGGTCATGTTCATTGACGAGACGATGGACCGGAGGCCGAAAAAAGAGGAGGAGGGGCAGTAGGTGGTGTGCTTGGACATGTTGTCCATTGAGATCTTGAAGCCCGAGAGGCCCGTTTTCGTTGCGTGGTCTTGGATAATGGTAGGTCCAAGAGCGACTCGGGCGGGTCGAGAAGTGGCGAAAAGCCGGGGCAGGCCATCACGCTAGAGACCGGTCGCGATCGGCGCTCCGATGCAACTGTCCAGGCCGTGACCAATGCGGCCACGAGATGAAGACAGAAACCCGGCGTATGTTTTCGTAGGCAAGTTCTCGAAGAAGGTCGTCGATTCACAGATCATGGCATCATCGGGAATGGGATTGTTATACGTTTGATCTGAACACGAATGCGAGCATCATGACCGCGTTCCACGTCGAGAGAAACGGTGCTTTGATATATAAAATTTTTCACTAGAAACAGCTTCTCAAACGCCCTAATTCCCTTTGTTATGTGCTGATGTTATTGCTGTAACTGCTTTAAACGTTTCTTAGTAATGCATTTCCGTTTGTCTGATAAAAAAAAAAAACCTTAATTCCCTCTAAAAGCATCAATTGCATGTTGGGTTATAATTCTACTCCAGTTTTTTTTTTTTTTTTTTTTTTTAAATTATAAAAAGATGTGACCTTTTAGCCCGTATTTCAAGTTTAGCCCATTCTTTTTTCCAATAATGCAATAAGACAAGGATTTTCAGTCGCTATCCAAGTCTGATCATAGTCGAGTTTCCGTCGTATATTACTCAAAATTTTGCTTTCTTACATAGGGATGTGTAAAGTACCGAACGGCCTCATTGGACGGAAACTTGAGGATGGCCAAATCTGGGGGTGTCTTTTATGAGATGAAAAAGAAAAAAATTTGGTTGAGAATTGAGACCCCACGTTGAAGTTGACGTTTTTTACAAAGCATTAAAAAGGAAAATGGGTCAGAATGAACTCGAGTCAAAATGAGTTTTGTTTTAGGAGACAAGAAGTTTAGATCGAGATTGAGGCCCAAACTAAATTAGGCGCTTCTAAGGAAATTAGGCCCTCGGACTTGGTCAGGTCCTTAAACTGACCCTTGGGGAGTGCCCTATGAGAGGGTCCCTAGGTATTGGCCGGAATCCCTACAGGGGAGCTGGTGACGGTCGAAAGGGGACTCCCTCAAGTACCCCTAGAGACCTTAAAATTGATTGAGGGTAGAGGCAGCTCTCATGTCTCGATAAATATAGTGGCTGGGGATAATCCCCATAAGACATTTGGTCCTTGACAAGACCTTAAATTGTCACGTTTATCGGAGTTAACCTTAAACGTAAAATGAGATAATGATAACCGCGGGACAATTGTAACCAAATTGGAAACAAGCCTCCGGTCGGATCCCCACGATGCAGTCGCCAGGCCTACCTGGACGCTGTACAGAGAAATGAAGGCAGGCCCTTGTAAAGTATTTTAATTTTCTACCGACCAAAAAAAAAGTACTTTAATTTTCTGTCCTAATCCTTAAAATCTGAAGGAAAACGTAAGATAACTTAAATAATAATGAATGAGAACATGGGATACCAAATTTTATCATCTATATGACAAGGGACGGCTCATCATACATCCTTGTCTTGAGATATACGTAAGAATATTCTCTTATTCCAATTAAATAGGAACAAGTTGACTTATACGAATATTATCGGGAACAAGCTGACCCAAAAAAAAATTCATTTTATTAATGATATTATTAATATCGAACGTGAAAAAATATGTGAGGCTAAAACTGAATAAACTAAAAAATATGTCGTTATGGTTTTTAGTTATTATCTTGAACGTTTTCAATTGTACAGGATGAGCTTGAGTTGTGGCGGCAACGACGCTTTATTATATCAGTTTTTTCATTGCATAGCTAGACAATCTTGTTATTATCATTTTATAAGACTATCACTCGTATCAAACGAGGAAAAAAATACCTGAAACTAAAAGAAGCATTGGATCGAAGTAGTTGTCCATAATAGATAGGTTGTATCTATCTAAATTAAATAAAACAAAATGATTTCATTATGCTTTTAGATTATTTGATATCTTGTAACCTTTTAAATCATACGGCCATTTCCAGTCGCGCAAACAACTTGTAAGCCCGTGTCACGGCAGTGATTGTGCTTCGTCATATTAGTTTCTGCGTTGCACAACTAGACAATTGTGTTAGTTCTAATTGCTTAGCAAATAATCTTGTGACAGAATCATTCGATGATCTTGTCGTGGGACATTGTCAATTAGAGCATTGGAACCTTCCCATTCCTCGGAGATTTTTTCTCCTTCGTATAAGTAACCGGAAGAAGTTTTCTAACTTGAGTTTAATCCTACGATATATTAAAAAAAAAAAAACAATCAACTTTTATATAATAACCCTACTCATCGTTATATTTTATTCGGGATAAGTACATTAAAAATGTCAAAACTTATTACAAATGTGCAATTGAGACATAAAATTTAAAACAATACAATTAAGTTCTAAAACTTATCATAAAAATGCAAATGAGTCATAAAATTTTTAAAAAGTGCAATCAAGTCCTAAAATTTATATTGAATTTTAAAATTTTCAAAAATCATTATTAGCGGAAAGACTTGATTTAACAAATTAAACAAATTTTAAGACTTCATTGCATTTTTTAAAAATTTTAATACTTCATTATATATATATATATATATATATATATATTTTTTTTTTTTTTTTTTTTTTTGTGACTCAAAACCCCGCACTTGGTGGATGTTTGAAAGAAACCACCGAGGCGACACGTCGCTGCCCACCACACACGTGCCATCGGTAAGTCGCTCACCCCGCGACACGCCTGGGGTTTCAACCCTCCCTTTTTCGTGAGGGAGGAGCCTAAAGCCAATCGGCTATTCTACCAAGGTGGGTGGTATACTTCATTATATTTTTATAATAAAATTTCATAATTCACTTATCCTTATTTTGTGATCTAATGGCCCAGGAATTTGGTTAATATAGGGCAACCAAAGTACTCGAGAAGACCCCGTGTGAGGGGGAGGCTCGAAATTAGGTGGGCCCCACGTTGGCACGGCAGCGCGCCTCATAGGCCGGGCGGCGGTCCCCGCGTGGCGGACGCGATGACAAATCCCGGTGCATGGCTCCGGTGAGAAGCTAGCCGAGCCGGCAAAGCCGAGCCGAAGATAAACCTGGATCAGCCAATCAGCCCATCCCACTTAGATCTCATGACGAGCATGCCGACATGCGACTTTTCCATAATGCGGAGAATCTGCGAATCTACCGAAGCATCATCAGGACTCCCGTTGTCGTCGTAACAAAGATTTCAGCCCCACGCCCTAAGTAAATAATTAATCTTTTTACTTTGAAAAAGAATTATAAATATAGAAAAAACCTCACGATTGAATTGACTCTCCGGAGACCGCTCCGCGGTGGCTAGCCGCCCGCCTCCGACCCGGCCACCCACCCGCCACCGGAAGCCACGGAGGAGGAGGCGGCGGGGGAGCGGCGGCGGGTCCCGGCGCTCGTCGAGACGGCGGAGCAAGGGGGTAGCGGGATGTAGCGTTCCGGAAGATGGGAAAAGTTGGGGGAGAAGACAATAATGATAAATAATAATGAAAAGAAAAAGGTGGGACTTGGAAAACCGAGGATGGGCGGAAGGTGTCAGAGAATATCCGAGGGGCATATCCGGATCTTCCGAGGATGATGCTCCTCAGCTCGTAGAACGTTCTGAAAATTCAACGTGTTCCGAGGCACGGGCCCCATGCGGCGTCTTTTTCCACTTCTCCCGGTTTTGCCCCTCCGGCCCTTATTGACTTTCTCTTCCTCGTCTGAATTTTCATTTAAAGAAAAAACAAAGACCTCTTTCTCGCATGCCTAAGCCAAGCAATTGAATAAGAACGATGGGCAACGACCACCGAAAATACTAAACCCAGATTTATATTTCGTGATACATTTGCTCTTCATCAAAATTCTATCAATAAAAATCGTTAAAATAATGTCTATATGAAAGCAAACGATATTGATAAAATGTCCATATAATTTTAACCGAAAAATTATCTAATAGTTGTTTGAAGTTTCTTTATAACATTTTCCATGAAAAAAAGAATCAAGATTTTTCCCAACATCGACCTCTTTCTCTTGATCGAATATTTGAAAATGCGTTAACGTGCATTCGTTAAAATCGAACTTTCCGTCAAAAGAAAAGGGCGACTTCTCGGCGCGGGTCCCTTGTCGTGTTTTGCGAGGTGGTACACATGTGGCGAGGAGCCGTACCAGGCAAGCTAGGCCCTTTTACGTCTTTTCACCTCTATCTCAACCTTTTCTGAAAATTTTTGTTCTCGGAAATGATGGGACTGAGAAAGAGAAGGTGAGATGAGCTGGTGCGGCGACGGATATTCCAGATCCTTTCGGGATTATACCATCCTTCATTAAATATGCCAATCAATCCCCCCCAACCTCCCCGCTCGGCTCGGCTCGGCTCGGCTCGAGCCGCGAGCCGCGAGCCGCGCCGTTAAGCTAACCCGCATCCCCTGATTTTCACCTTGGTCCTCCGCTTTCCATATTTTTCCGAAACGGGGGAAAGAAAAAGAAAAATTAGCTATGATCTCTCTCTTCACTAGGGCTTTCGAGGAGCTCGCTTTTGCAGTTGCCCCGGACATCTAAATCCCCTATGCGAAAGTGTCAATCGGCGAAAGGGAAAGTGAAGACCGTGCGATAGGAAAATTCGAAGAACATTCCTCAAAATCGATCGTCATCATCTTATTGTAACATATTTTGGAAATATCGTGATTCGAATCCGTTCGAGTCAAAAGCTCGGGTCAGCACCACGCTCTCCACAAGTGCGTGGCCGCCAACAGTCAATTAGCTGCCAATAATCGAGGTCCGTACGAGACGTAATTATCTGATACAGTTATTTTCCTGTTTCACGATACAGTCTGTCACCCTTATATAAATAGTTTCTGTGTCGCACTTTGACCGGGAAACTTCGCGTGAACTCTCACTTCACTTCCGAAGACACTTCTCAGTGCTTGCACTCACGCTACTCGGATCCGAACGGAAAATCTTTGTCGTCTCGAAACAGTGTCGGTGGTGACCTGTCCTGACGTCTTAAATAAAAGAGAGAAAAACACAGCTTACAACCCATCTGATGGGGTGGCGGCGTGAAATGACCTTTATGACCCTCCAGAACCGGGGTGGGGGGGCAGCCCCTCAATACCTCCGATTTTGCAAAGAAAAAAAAAATACTCCTCTCTCGTATAAACGACGGTACGAACTTCGGTGACGCCGCGGCTCGTGAAATCCCATTTTCGCCCTCCCCACCACCCTCCTTTTGAACCTCGGGGATCGCGTCATATTTCGGGTCCACGACGTCACCGGACGGCAGGCAGAGGACTCCCGGGAAGGTTAAAAAAGTAAAAAGCAATCTTGGCAAATTGCGGGGCGAAGGCAGGGGCTTCTCGGCAATTTACTTTATGGCCACTCGGGATTTATAAAATTATCCGGCGAGGTCCCCCACCACCCTCAACGCCCGTGCGCCTTTTTACTCCCGACGAAGGAAGATGAGGCTCCTCCCCGTCTCATCCGCGGCCCTCTCACTGTCGCCGAAACCAGCCAGTAGCCGCGCGTTGTCGAGCCACTGCACTCACGCCACCAACACCCCCAAAAAGAAATAATAAAATTAAAAAAACACAAAAAAGAATCAATTCATCAACAGAAGCAGTCCGGAATTTTTACTCGTCATCAGTAACTAACCGAGGAAAGCCCAGACGAGCTCCACGAAATAACCCTCCAAGCCACGTGGCACTCCGCGAGGCGCCGGAACCACTTTCGGAAAAGCGGTGGGGGGGAGGAGGAAAATTGGAAAAGGGTTAATTAATTAATTTTTTTTTTTTTTTTTTTTCGGGAGGAAAAACGGACCGGGCGGAGGTGGTGTTTTTACGAAAATGGTAGGATATTCCTTGGCACAAGTTGACGAATATTCTCGCCTTCTTTCGCCATTAAAATCACCCTCCCCTCGCTTCTCGCCTTTCGCCTAGCCTCCTCTTCCTCCCCGGCGGAAAAAAATAACCGATTTTTCCTCTCTCTCTCTGTCTCTCTGTCCCTCTCTCGCTTTCTGCGTTTTTTCCTTCCTTCCGTTCCTTCCTTTCTTTTCTCGGAGAAAGGGATTCTCACCGGCGGCGGCGGCGGCGGCGGCCATGAAATTCGGCAAGAGCCTCAGCAACCAGATCGAGGAGACGCTGCCGGAGTGGCGCGAGAAGTTCCTGTCCTACAAGGACCTCAAGAAGCGGCTGAAGCTCATCGAGCCCAAGGGCGGCGACCGCCCCGCCAAGCGCCCCCGCCTCGAAGCGGCGGAGGCGGCCGCGGCCGGCGGAGGGGCGGTCGAGGCGGCGGCGGCGGCGGCCGGAGGGGCGGCCGGAGCGCCGGCCGAGGGCATGACGAAGGAGGAGGTGGACTTCATCCGGTTGCTGGAGGCCGAGCTGGAGAAGTTTAATTCCTTCTTCGTCGAGAAGGAGGAGGAATACATCATCAAATTGAAGGTACTCTCGGCCGGCCTTGCCTTGCTTCCCTGTTTTCCGGTTTTCCTGTCGATTGGATCCGTCTGCTCTTCGTTCGCTCGATCCGCGCATCGATTACCGCGAATTTCCGGTTTCCCAGTTTCGTTTCGCCCGATCTGTCTCGTCGGATGCGATTGATTTGCCTATCGACATGTGAAAACGAGCCGATTCGTGATCCTATAATCGTTTGAATTGTCGTAGTAATTGAAACGTAATCTTTGGAACAAAAATCGTGCAATTCTAGACATGATTAGCGCTTGAATCGTCGTGGAATCGTCTTTACCTCCTCGGAAAGTTACAGCCTTTATAGCTTTTGGTCCGTCGTTTTGTCCGTTATTGATCTTTTAACTAAGATTCTTAGTTAGGAAGTTTAATGTAGGAAATTACCTCGAGTTTGGAAACGAGCGACTTGTCGAAAGGGTCATGTTACACTTTTGTGGTCACCCTACTTCTTTGAATAGGGTAAGGTTAAAATATATAATGTGGAGCTGACTGGGACCACAGATTAGCTGACGAAATGTCGTGACTGATATGCCCGGTCTCGCCTCTGGTGGGGCCGGATTCGTCACGAGATGCACTTTTGCACGCGCCCCTTGGTTTGGGCTTGTGCAATTTGGGTTGGTGGTGATACGTGAAATTGCGGAGTGCCCTATTCATGCCCTTTTGTAAGTATATTTCACTAGATTATCAAGGCATATGCCATATTATGATCTAATTATATAGATATATATACATATATATCTATATATAGACATATATCTATATATATATACACATATATATATATATATATATATATATACACACACATATATATATATATATATATATATATATATACACATATCTATATATCTATATATATATATATACACATATCTATATAGATATAATGTGGAACTGACTGAGACGACAGATTAGCTGACGCAAGATATTCCGCGAGACTGACTGATTTATCTTGCTTTATTCATGGGTAATGGTAATTATTTTTGTCTATCGACCATTGCCACGTGTTTATTTAGTTCAGATCGTGTATAGTGATACTGTTTATGACATGAGATGTGCTTAGTTGCTCTATGTGCTTAGAGAGATTTGGGTACTTAGAAGTTGGGTGGTTTTGGGATCATCCAAGCGAGACACATTGTTGACGGAATGTGTATTTTACTTAGTGGTCAAAGCACGCGACGTCTGACTGAGACGACAGATTAGCCGACACGAGATGTGGCGGCGACCAATCTAATCTCGTTTTATTTATTTATTAAGTTCCTCTGGCTATGTGTGTAAGTATGTATGTATGATCCGGGATGCGTACCTATAAGCTGCTGCCACATCACTCTTTTCCCCTGTAATACGTGTCGATCTTGAATTGCGACAAATTCTCGTTTATTCAATTGATTTTTTAGAAATCATGCATGTAGACAGACCGTGCATCCCGCTCTCATGCACGATGCATATTTAAATCTTGGATCTAGAGAACCATGAAATGGCTTGGAAAGTTCAAGCATTTGGCACCTGTTCAGATGTTGAGGTGCTCACTGTTGCCTCATGAAGCGCCATGAATACTTGGATTCTCTAGTCAAAAGTTGGGCAATAGGGAAACGTTGTTGGGTTGTTGTGTGATGCTGATTGTAGTGCCACCTCTTTCAGACTAAGAGGAGTTTGATGACTGATGTTGGTATTGTGGGTTATCACAGGAATTACAGGATAGAGTAGGAAAGGCCAAGGATTCTAATGAAGAGATGATGAAGATTAGGAAGGAGATTGTCGATTTCCATGGGGAGATGGTCTTGTTGGAGAATTATAGTGCCCTCAACTATACAGGTACTGCAAATTTCTTTTTCTGAGTTTTGAATGGACAGATTTGTTTATTATTGGGGATTCTGCAACCTGCAGTTTTTTTTTTTTTTTTTTTTCATTTTTGTTTATGCATTTGGTTTGACCAGCAGAAGACATCAATAAATTCTCAAAATCGAATGCGAGTGTAATACGGAATGCATTTTGACTTGTACAGACTGCAATCTTAGATACACAGTTGCGTGTTCTTCTGCTAGACTTAGTTGTCGCGTAGCGGGTTTTGGAAGTCTCATAACAGTGCTCCCTGTTAACTTTCTCTATCGGACAGAAAACTTGATGTTAAGTAGACTGCTTCAGATTAGTAGTACCACTTGCAGGCCAGTCTTAGACACAGTTGAAAAAGAACAAATAATCTCTCAACGTCTTCCTAGGATTGAATTGCTTATGGCATTTCTCTGTACTGTGTGTCTAGCGAGCTATTGGTTCAGCAATCAAGCAAACAGAATTATCATCAGTTCCCATTGGTCGAGATCAAGAAAAGAAACTGTGATCTGACGATAAACTGACAGGGCTTTTGATTTGTGTTTTCTATTAGCCCCTCAAATTGTTTCCTAAGTCTATGTTGTCTCTGGTCACAGGGCTGGTGAAAATCCTGAAGAAGTACGACAAAAGGACCGGAGCTCTGATCCGCTTGCCTTTCATCCAGCGGGTCCTGCAACAGCCCTTCTTCACCACCGACATGATTTACAAGCTGGTGAAGGAGTGTGAGAAGATGATCGACCAACTCTTCCCTGCGAACGATCCTCCCCCGCCTTCAGCTGAGGAGCCTAGAACAGACGACGGCTGCTTGGACCCCACAACCTCTGCCTCCACAACCTCTGCCTCCACCAACACCGACGGTGTGCTCAGAGTGCCCAAGGACCTCGCAGAGATCGAGCACATGAAGGGCCTATATATGAAGAGCACGATATCGGCTCTGCGAGTCCTCAAGGAGATCCGGAGCAAGAGCTCAACGGTCAGCGTCTTCTCATTGCCGCCGCTGCAACTGAGCGGGTTGGAGGAGGCGTGGAAGAAAGTCCCGCTCCTGGAACAAGAAGCTAAATAGCTGTCCTCTCAGTAGTTTTTTCTCCTTTTTTTAACCTTTTACTCTTCATAGCTGCATACACCGTAATGTGCTACGAGATTTCATGGGGGAACTAATTCTATGTACAAGACAGCATGACTTGTTTACTAAAAGGGTTCGTGTCCCTGGCAGAATTGTTACTGTACTAAAAGGATCTGCTTAATGTCTTGATGTGAGATTCGAGCTGCATCAATATCGTTCTTGCCTTCATCTCTGCGCATCATTCGATACATTATAATAGTAAGATTCATTACAGGGCGCAACCCTTTACAAAAAGCTAGGTGCATGAAAATGCTTTGTTAGTGACTAACCTAAAAATTATAAGAAAGTAGTGTAAAATTGAGTTTTGTGATGGAAGAACGTCATTAGGAAACTTCATTGTCTCTCCCATTATCTCTCTTTGCTTCCAAGCATATTCTGATTCGTGCCCTTCTCACGTCTTGAAGGGTTGGCTTGTATGATTTGTTGTTGTCCCTTTGATCATAATAATAAGATTAATTACAAGGTGCAACCCTTTACAAAAAGCAAAGCTTATAAAAAGTTAAGTTAGTGATTAACCTAAAAATAATAAGAAAGTTGCGTAAAATTGAGTTCTGTGATGGAGCATTGTCATTGCAAAATTTCAATATCTCTTTCGATCTCTCTCTTCACTCTGAAGCCTATTCTGATTCATGCCCTTCTAGCATCTTCAAATGACAAAACTTCATTGTCTCTCCCAATCTCTCTCTTGGCTTCGAAGCCTATTCTGATTCGTGCCCTTCTAGCATTTTGAAGTGACAAAACTTCATTTTCTCTCCCAATCTCTCTCTTCACTCTGAAGCCTCTTCTGATTCGTGCCCTTCTAGCATCTTGAAGGTTTGGCCTAAATGACTTGTTGCTGTCCTTTCAATCTTGGTGACTATGACCTCGAATTGGTTTCGGTTCAACTTTGATCGTGATGCAACATCTCCCCTTTCCATCTACTTTTGGGCATTGAATCATTATCAATTGAAAGGAGAGTATAACCCTCAATTCCCATTTGATTAAAACTATTACTTTTGGCATTGATTAGATGTAAAATAAAAACTTATTAATCCACTTATCTATCATTTGACGTTTCCAAAAATAATCAAAATTGGATTCATGCGATCCGTGAAGAGTTCATTAGTGATTATTTGAGTATCATGCTTAATGCTGCTAACTTTTCTTGGAGCTGTTGCATGCCCTTGCACGGCATTGTCTAAGTCGTAGCAAGGATTGGAGCGAGGGGGGAATAACAGAGCCAAATACAATTAATTATGTGTGTCGACCAATAAGATTATACAAGCTAATTGAAATATTCTTTTAGGAAATATTAAAATAATAAGCAATTAAAGGCGCCTACTTTTTATTTCGGTCAAAAAAGGCGGCTACTTTTTTTTTAGATTGCATGAGTTTTTTTTTTTGTCAGTTTTAGATTGCATGAGTTCAATAAAAGAAAAAATAAATAAATTTGTTACTCATCTAACAATGATATCCAAGAACGAAAAATATTGGAATGGATTCGACTCTATCTATAATATATTATGTAATTTTGAATTTTTAAATATTTTATCAAAATTGATTTCAGCAAAAGTCAATCCGAAACAGTTGAGGCTTTATAATATTTTTGTGAGATTTTATAAAATTATTACGAGCTGCCCCAAAACTTAAATTTTTAAATCAATGTATGGTTTAACAATTAAATATTTTATTAAAATATTTTACTATATTCTTTATGTCAAATTGCCATTAGTGAGTCAGTGACATCATTAGCGTTTCGTTTACACAAGAGCTCTTCGTAATTATTTAATCTACCCCTTCATGGTTCAGCTGATGACATATAATTCCAAAATGATTTCTTTCCAATTTTTATGTTGAGGAGATAACTGAGGAAATTCCACTTTAAATTATCTTTCTGTAGCATTCATTATTCAAAATTTTAATTTGATTTTTCTATATATGGTCCTCTCAAGATGCCCACTAACTGTTCAGTAAAAGGCCTCAAAGCATTTCTCAGCGCTATCTTTTTCTTTAATTTTTTTTTTTTGGCTACTCTTGCCATAATTTAATTTATTATCGGCAACCTTCTCTTGAAACATGTCTTCTACTTTATTTTTTTGTATGGTGATAAAAGTTTCTGCACTTTGATTACGCAACATTGTGGTTAAAATTAGATTTGCGCTATGTTGACAAAACTGCAAGTAACAAAAGATGCTTTAAAAATGAGATTAAAGTCTCTTTTTTATATGCGGCCATGACTATAAATACAAAGAAAATTTGGTAAAAACAAAAAAATAAAAAGATTGGTTCTTCTAACTGAAGTCTAGCTATCATTCAAAATCTGTAAGTCTATATTACTTTGCCATTTTTAATCTAATCAATTTGCTCCTTGTTTGAATTTCTCACCAAAATGAATATAGCATATGGGCAAATTTTTTATATCTCAAGTACACGTTCAAACCAAAATAAATAAAATTCTAAATTAAAATCATGATTTACCACCACAAAAAGAAATTAAAAATCAGGCAATGCATGGGCAGAGAACTGCTTTTAACAAAACAAATGATAAATAATTTCTGATTTATCTAATGTATCGGTTATGGATATGCAACGATTGAAATGAAGAAAACTGTGCAAATCATGGACAATATATCTAGTGTTATAGTAATCACGCCTGGCTTATCGCATAAGCATAACATCACACTTCTCACTTGCAATTCGTTCTCGTGGTAGATGATGTTGTTGTTTACTTTCAACAATGATTGGTGTAGGATCCTTTGGGTAATATCCAAAGAGGACCGTTATAGTTGGTCACCACTCTCCACCCTTTTCACTCACAAAAGAAACTATATGGCTCATGTGAAAACCTTGCTTTATTTCTACCCCATCATTATTCATGCAAGACCGCATAATCAAATGAGAGGGGTACTTATTGAATCTACCCATCTTGATTTTCATCTAATGGCAGCATTTTCCACCAACGAGAAACTCCCTCCAACCCTACTGGCTTATAGATTATTGACATCACTTATCAGTAAGGTTATCAAATGGGTAGGTCGAGTTGAAAATAGATTGACCTAAGTACAATTAGGAAATTAGTAGGGTTTGCTCTAATGGCCATCCTTCCAACATGGAAGAATGAAGTTGAGGGTTCGAATTCCCATCTTTTCGGAAGTTGGGATGTGGGCAATTTAAGTTCAAGTATAGATTTTGACTCTCATGTTTTTTAAGGAGATAGGATAAAATTATGAGAGTAAAGATTATAATAGGATTGACTAAAAAAGAAGAAGGTACAATTAGGAGCGAAGGAAAACATGGTCAATCTCATCATCATTACCTTCAATCTTGCGATCTTGAGCCAAGCTTCTGTGTGGGTTGAGGATCCAAGCCCAATTCATTCATTAAACCCTCGCTCGTATCGCCCTAGCATTTCCTGAATCGGCCCATCATAGCAAGAGAGGTTTGCCGAACTTAGTCCAGCAATGTACTGCGCTTTTAAAAGCCTCGTTAGACTCGAATCCCTGAAGTCCCCTCCTCATCCGCAGGCCGGTCTAAAATTACTCTCGAAAAGAGAAGCGATAATATCACGAAAATTTTCAAATCAGTAGAATCGTGATATATTTATGCCAAATGAATTTTCGTGTCAATGAAGATTCCAAATTAGTAGATACATAATAAATTTACCCTTTATTAGCTCGAGTCAAATTTTACTGCGAAGTTGTTGATGGCATTAGAAATCTACAAGTTTAAAATGCGAAAAACCCTAGATCCCAAATTAATGTACTCTTAATAAATTTAGGTTTAAATTAATTTTTGTGTCGCCAAAAATTCCATTGGGTTCCCTCAAATATTACTTAAATTGTACAAATTTGGAGTTTTTGACGACATAGACTAATTCCAAATAAATTCATCACAGGTCTCGGTTTGCAATTTTTCGTTGTATTAACTCAAAAAAGAATAAGCGATTGAGTTATAACGTTGTTTGAACGTTTGCAGCAGGAACGAGGGGAAAGAAACGCATTGACGCCGCACGATGCATTTGGGAATTTCTATGCTTTTACTTCGGTGAGACGAGTTTGGGTCTCCGTGCTAATTAAGCAATAGCCATATACTCGACAGGATTCTCGGGTAGCAAAAGGACGGCCCAAAGGCCAAAATTACATTAAAAAAAGAAAAAAAGAAACTCCACGAATGCCAAAACTTCCTACGTCGATCCGCTTACAAAAGGGACACTAGGATCCTCTGGTATGTTCTCCGGCTCAAATCGCAATTACCCAATTCAATCCGCGCACTGATTGACCTCCCACTAATCTTCATTCACAACGAGGAAAGATATCTCTCCTCCGTTCTTGTGAAGGAAAATGGCAGAGGCGATTTTGATCATTTCGCAGAAGATTAGTGAATCGCTTCGCAGTAGTTTCCGTGAAAGTGTTAGAGGCGGCACAACCCCATGTAGCGGACGCAGGATATACGTATCAGTACTGCAACGGGGGGCTGAAGTTTGAGACCTTTGCTTTCGGAGACTATCGACCCGTACTTAGAGCTCACCACACGAGTCACTGCTACGACATTGTAGTTGACGGATTATTTTTCAATCAAAAGGTCGAGAAAGAGACAACTCCTAGACATAATTTCAAGGGTCTGTTTAGATTGATTATCACTGTCCAAATTGCTGTCAGTAATGAAAACGGTCTTCATTGACTAATCATTTCAAACTATAAGAGTGATTATTTTTTTAAAAAAAAATTTTCAAATAAATTATCGTCTGCAAAACAAAGAAAGTTGAAAATTGTTTCAGTTAAGTAACACGGTAGGAGCGGTTAAGAGTTTTGTTTTAAACGTTGGTGATATTTTGGAAAAAAGCTTGACATGTCTATCACTATATTGTTAATGCTTATTTCAGAATTAGTGAAAAGAAAAAATGGAAATGGGCCGAATCCTGATATGAGATAGCTTGGTTCTTGGATGATATTTTTGGACGCATGCTGACTGAATTCCTTGCCTCTTTTTCATTTTTCATTCCTAACCTTCTTTGGAATAATGACATAAAAAATTCATAAATTTTTAATTTATTTAATAAATTCCTTGAACTTTAACATGATGTGTAATGAGATCTATGAATTTTTAATTTATTCAATGTGATTATTTGGATTTTGGTATGTATTCAACTTAAGCAGAACATACACATATTAGTACTATGACAGGGATTGAACTTTGTGACCTTTGCACTCAGGGACTATTGACCCTTATTTAAACGCACCACACAAGTCATCACTGCGACACTAATAGTCAATGTTTCTATTTTTTCTTTTCAATCAAAAGGCCAAGGAGACTCGACTTCTAGGCATAACTCTAAGTTGCCATATTTGTTATGGAGTGTTTAGATCGATTTTCATCATTTATGAAAATGTTTGGATATAAATTGCTATAAAGATGAAAGCATTTTTCGTTGATTAAGTACTTCGAGCGATATAAGTAATCATTTTTTAGGATTTTTTTTTTAAAAGATCATCTTTCACAAACACAAACGAAGCTGAAAATTGCTTTAGTTAAGCAATATAGTATGAGCGGTTTAGAGGTTTGTTTAAAACGTTGGTAATATCTTGGAAAAAAAAAGCTAGACCTATCTATCTCTACATTGTTAATGCTTATTTTAGGACCGCTGAAAAGAGAAAACATGGCTAAATCCTAATATGAAATAGGTGGTTGTTGGATGATGTAGTTGGACCCATGCTGTATTCCTTGTCTCTTTTTCATTTTCCTTTCGTGATCTTTTTTGGAATGATGATACAAATGTCTTTAAATTTTTAATTTGTTCAATTAACTTTAGCCTAACGAGCAAATGGCCTTGAACATTTTATTTATTCCATATGATCCTTGAAATTTTAATATATATTCAACTTAGTATTTAAATTATATAAAAATGTTCAACGTTACTTTTCTATTAATTCAAGTTCAAGGATAATAATATAATATTTTTAAATAATTCAAAGACTAATTTAATAAGTATTAAAAATTTAGATACCACACTGAATAAATCAGAAACTCATGGATCATATCACATATCAAGTTATAATTTAAATATCACATTGCATAAATTAAAATTTAAGGATTTAATGGCATACTGAGTTGAAGTTAAGAAACTATTTATCTCGTTTTCCTTTTTAGTTTTTTGTCATTTCCCTTTCTTGGTCCTTTTTCCTTCCACGGAACTGAAGCGTTTGGAAAAGACGCCAACAACACAGTTCCACACGTTTTCCTCTCGCGTCGCTCGAAAGTGTAAAAAAAACTCACCCAGAAACCGCAAATTGCAAAACTCGACTTCTCCTCTTAACTTCTTCTTCGCGTTTCCCCCCGACAGCCGTCGGTTCACATTCACTCCCCCCTCCGGTGACCTCCGCGCGCCGCCGCCGCGGCCGCCGCCGCTTCCCCCATATTCGCATTCTTGACATACGCGGAGCGCGTGTCCAGCTTCCATCAGAGCTTTTGCAGATAAGCTCGCAGCACCACTCCGCCCATGCGGCCTGCGAAAAGGCAACAATAGAATATTCCCACAAAACCCGAAGCACATAATTGGCTTGCTATTCTTTTATAGAGTATTATCCAGCTTGTTGTCCCTGCCTTGAAGATTACTCTTTGAATCCTCTCGTTCCAAGTTCAATCCCCCCTACCCTCTCTCTCTCGCTCTCTGTTTCTCTGTTGGGTAATTTCCCGCTTGAGGTACCTTGCACTCTTCAATCTTTTTCGCGGCGTCAATGGCTTCTTTAACCACAGTGCCTCGCTCCGCCTGCTTCTTGAGCAAGACCCAGTTGTCGGAATCGCGCCCTGCCCGGGTTTCCTTTCGCCCTCGTCCGGGGACCGGTTTCTTGCAGAGGGGGTCTTTCCGGGCGGCTCGCGGGATCAAGAACATGCCCCGGAAGGCGGTGGTGGTGGCGGCGACGACGGCGGAGAAGCCGAAGAAGAGGTACCCCGGGGAGGCGAAGGGGTTCGTGGAGGAGATGAGGTTCGTGGCCATGAAGCTGCACACGAGGGATCAGGCCAAGGAAGGGGAGAAGGAGGTGAAGGGGCCCGAGGAGAGGGCGGTGACGAAGTGGGAGCCGAGCGTTGATGGGTACCTGAGGTTCCTGGTGGACAGCAAGTTGGTTTATGATACGCTCGAGAGGATTGTGGAGGATTCTGCTTTCCCTTTCTGTAAGTGTGGTTGATTTTATTTGTGGTTTCCTTCGGGGGTGTCATTGGTTCTTGGTTTGTTGTTCGGTGTTGTGATCAGGTTTGATTGATTTCATGTGGTTGTGATAATTTGTGATTATTGGGGTGCTGGGTTTGAGTGGCTGGATGATGCTTTTGATATGGTGAGATGGACCTGTTAGAAATATGTGGCTGTTGAGATGTCGAGCTAATCTCAGATGCGGATGATTGTTGGATAGTTTTTCCTTTCATCCTGAAGGAGGATTGATGGTTTCACTCCTTTCTGAGTTCCTTTGTGTGCTTTGTCAATTTCTTGCTTCTGTGTCACATGCTGCAGCCAGTCATTGTTTAAAAATTTTGGTGCGAAAAAAGTTGTAATCTTGGCAGACGAGGAATGATCGAGCCTCTAACAGTTGGAAACACGCAATGGCACACTTCTTTCTGCCTGATGAATTCAGCGAATGCGTGCATCGGACGAACTTGTTCAAAAGCTCGACCTTTTCTTTTCTTGTGTATGATGGTGGACTACTTTCTGCAAGCTCTTGAACATATTAAATGTTCTTCTTGGTTTAATTGTTTTATTTATAGATTTCCAGCTCTTTCGATACCATAGTGCTGGCAGCAGATAAAAACCTCTCGTTTTCATTCAGAAATAGAACTCCTGTGCGTTGCAGTCCACATTTGATGCTGAGATATTTGTAATGTCATTTTGTGTCTATTGCCAGCCAAAGCTGGTCTATTGTGATTGAGGATCTTAAAGGGAATGTAGAATTAGGATGTTGGATTCTCGGTTCTTGAACCATTTTCTTTTCCGTGTGGGAATGCTGCAATTGGCTTATCAATTGTAATTGTTTATTGTCCCTCTGTTTAGTTGGGCTTTTCAGATGTACTTGTTTATTATCACTCTGCTGTTTCTCGGGAAGTGTACTCTTAACACGTGATTAGCAAAAGAACCTCTCTAATTTTTATCTACCTAATTCTTGTTTTAGCTTGTAGACACCAATGAGAAGCATTATGTAATACTGTCCTCATTCCAAGCAGCTAGTTCAGTGGTTTCAGAATATCTGGCTGTTGCATTTTCTTTGTCGAAAATCTCCTTGAAAACTGTTCTTCTGTGCATAATTTCCAGGATCCCTTTGGAATAAATCCTTAGTTTTTCAACTCCTCCCCCCCCCAAAAAAAAAAAACCACCACCACCCAAAAAAAAAAAAAAAAATTCACTTAGTCTTTATTTAATTTTCGTGACTTGAGAATAAACTTTACCCATTTTTAGGACACTATAAATTCACTGCAACCTGCTAAATGCTAGAAAATTAGGACTGACTTTTGTTGACATACATTTGCATGGGTTTTTCCTTTAAGTATGCATTTGTTTTGACCTCAGTCATGACCCTGAGCCAATGGGAATCTTTGAATTGTTTTGAGTGTAGATGCTGAGTTCAGAAATACTGGTTTGGAGAGGTCAGAAAAACTTGCGAAGGATCTGGAGTGGTTCAAAGAGCAAGGTTATAACATTCCCGAACCTTCTTCACCCGGGGTGACATATGCCCATTATCTCAAAGAATTGTCCGAGACAGATCCTCAAGCATTCATCTGTCACTTCTACAATGTTTACTTTGCCCACAGTGCTGGTGGTCGGATGATTGGGAAAAAGGTAAAGTGCTAAGGCTTTGAAATCAGTCGGTTTATTTCTGTCCCAATTCATTTGTGCATAAATCAGTGTATTAGATGGATATTCTTCATGCTTGAAGAGATCAAATATGCTGTCTTGAGCCTAGTCCACATGGAAGAAACTGAATCGCATGTCAGCTTAAAATATATGAATGCCACCAAATACTCAACCATTCTGCCTCCGCCTCCTTTAAGTGGATATTGAAAGCTGTGTTTATTCTTATGCGTTGTGGGTCTTTTAAATTTCTCATCTTTTTCTTGGATCCTATGGAGAATTTGTCGTGATATGTTGAATTGGAATTAGGTGGCAATAGGCAATTTATTCTTTGATCATAATATATAATTTAGTAGAGAGGCATCAGGAGGTTGCCAAAGCCATATATAGAATTCCAAGCCCTTAAGAGCTCAGCCACAAAAAGAGAATCTATAGTCTGTCAAAAAAGCAGTTACCTCCATGAGCATCTTTCAACCGCGCCAAAAGTATAAAGCCAATCTTTTTTATTCATAGAATCTGCCAGGACCCAATTCGACCATTCAAAAGTATAAAAAGTTTATCCATATCTGATCTGCCATGTCAAAGGCAATTTGGATGGAGGTGAGTGACAGATAACCCATCCTTCATTCAGAAAAAGGATTGATATTCCGAAAATTTTATGAGATTCATTGGCGTTGTTATCCTACCTTGCTGTTTATTTTCCTGAGCATGCTACCGACTTTGCTGGAGTGTCTTTTATATTCTCGATCTGCTTTTGGAAGTGATAATTCATTTATCTCTAAATTTTATCTTGTTTTAGGTGGCTGAGAAGTTACTTGATAACAAGGAGTTGGAGTTCTATAAGTGGGATGGTGAACTTCCCCAACTATTGCAGAATGTGAGGGACAAACTGAACAAAGTTGCCGAAGTAATTCCTTGGCACTCTTCTGCTACATCGTTTACTCATGTGACTGGATTTGTAAATGGTCTTCACTATTATATGTTCACGTGGAAGAGCTAGTTCCATGGTTTGACATGTAAACTGCTTGTTTTGTTGTCTAACGTGTAAATTTCACATGTGGTGTCGCCAGAACTGGACCAGGGAGGAGAAGGACCATTGCTTGGAAGAGACCGAGAAATCATTCAAGCACTCTGGCGACATTCTTCGTCTGATACTGTCATGATGCACATATGAAATCCCAAGTGTTGTACCGACCTGTTTTAAGTAACGGGGCAGAAAGCCTTGACAGTTTACACCTGTGTTTGAACCTGCACAATTGATCTGCGACCGCAAGCAAGTCCCCGGATTTGTCGGTTGTTCCTGTCAAATGTGACATATGGATTCTTTTCTTCATGCAGAACAGAACATAGGGTTCTGCTGTACATAACTTCTCATACTGAAACTTGGCTAATCTTTTCTTGATTTATGAAGCGGGAGACATGAATTTCTTTTATCAATGGTTTTCCCCCTTTAACTTTACATTAACGTATGCTAGCGTGTGGAGTACCTGGTTGGGATTTAGGATGCGGCTTCTCGGAACACGACTATGCGAGGTAGTACTGTGCCTGTACTTCATTCTGTTAGGGTTGAACACTAAACTCCTAAACTACTGCCATGTTCCGAATCCTTTTCCGAATAGGCCGAGTCTTTGATGGCTCGCGAAGTGAGGAGGTTACGGTTGAGTCGAGTCTACATGATGCATGTCGACTACAAAGAGGCTTTGGGACAGCCTGGTGCATTTCTGGAAATAACTGCATCTTCTTAAACCATCGTTTTAGGAAATGATTGCATCTCCTTAAGCCATTACTTTACCATAGGACTAGATTCAATGAATTCAAACTAGTTGGAATTTTGGGATAGTTTGAGTCATTTTGGGATGGTGGGTCAGTATGGATTTCAACGCCATTCGCACTAAAGTCGTGAGAATAATCAAAATGGTACAGTCATTAGTAATATTATTAGCACTATTTGTGAAGTGATGGTCTATTTTTAAATACCACTTTCCTTTTCTGGTACTGAAGGGAAAGGATAACCAAGAATCAAAATGGAACAGCTGACTTCGGTTTCTTTAAAACCATGGGGAGTCAGATTCGGCAAATGGCATTTTATTAGCGATATTTGTGAAGTGGCGGTCTATACGTAAGTACCACTTTCACTTTCTGGTACTGAAGGGAAAGGATGACCAAGAACTGAAATGGAACAGTACGCTCCGGTTTCATTCAAAACAATGGGGAGGTCAGCTTTCGCAAATGGTATTTTCGAGTACAACCGAATCATCCAGATCCCCTATCCCCTCTTCCTGTCGCTCTGTTGGTGGGTAAGAAACGCAAGCGAATAGGAAATAAATAAAATGATGTGAGAGTATGTTTCAAAAGCAGCGCCTGTAGCTCAGTGGATAGAGCGTCTGTTTCCTAAGCAGAAAGTCGTAGGTTCGACCCCTACCTGGCGCGAGTTTCCTTCCCTTTTCCTTTTTTTTTTTTTTTAAAATTCAAATTAGCCATTACTTTCACTTTTGCTGTTCCCCTTCAAGATTTCTCCACTGTGTATTTGTCAATGATTTTGCATCTGCCATGTGACTGTCGAGAAAGGGCGTGGAGCTTCGAATTGCAAAGCTCGAGATTCACGGTCCAGACTGACGGACGAGCATCAGCCCGAGAAAGCCTTGCTATGATCAGTGACAAGGATGCCGTTGCAAGATCAGCGTCTCTTCTTGAACCACGACAGGGCGTCAACTCGATGCTGCCAATCACATTGGCTCGAGATTAATATGTTCCAGGAGCGGTTCTGGAGAGACATTTGAAGACCGGTATTATTGTCGCGCCTTTGCCGCTATATCAAAACCTCTTCCATATAAGCTTATCAGAGATAACACTAAAGAACTGAATGTACTCGGTACAGAATGGACATCATCCTTCCCATTGGGACCTCAAAAACAGCAAATTGCATACTATCCTTATGAAGGGCGATTGTACTCAAGGCTCGTGCACATAACTGAAAATAATGAAATTTAACGAAAGGAGAAATTCATTCGTCGAATGTGCTCATGAATCCACCGAGGAAGCCAGCTCCGTTGCATTCCCCGCACAACATATCCTTTTTGCCTCTGCAAAGCAATTTAAACGTTAAAAACAACATCACGAATTGGAGGTAAAAGGAAAGAAACAGGGACATTGCTAAACCTTAGCCATAAGTAAGTGACTAAAAATGTGTGTGAGAGATAGAGATTGCTCAAGTACCTGCAAAGCCAACATATCCCGCCGGCTTTAAACTGTCCGTTGAAGTGGTCTACGGAGTTTACTCCAGTCCCTTTACATTGGGAACACTGCACTGCACCTGGTAATTACAGAGGAAATCAAAATCTTCCATTCCAAATACTGCGCCGCATACTACTAGAATATTAGCACTTGGTAATAAAGCAAGCCCGACATTTTGCACAGAAAATGATCATCAAAGTAGACAAGTTTCAAGTTTCTATGATCCGATGAACTCAACTAACAGACACACCAGATGCCACTTCCTTGGATATTTTTCTTTCCCCTGAAAACTCGTCCTCGACCATAAAGATGGCCAATTGATGGAAGATGAGAGAAACCAAGAAAACAGTTTCCCTTGTCTCTAAATGTAGGTACATCTCTTCCTAACTATGGTACATCTCAAGGGACTCATTTTTATGATGAGCAGAAAAACATTTGTATGATGGTCCATTTATGATATGAACTTGCCATAAATAAGCGCATAGAAAATCTTCACATTGTGATAAAAATTATAAGCCATGCTCCAAAAAGAAAACTTATTATTCAATGCTTGTGATATCATGTAATACAATGAATATAATTTGTGCATCAGGAGAAATAAGATCATAAATGTGCATATCTGCAAAGAATATTCATGTCGGGTATAAAATATTACATCGCAATACACAGATTGCCAGTATGCATATAGTATTACGACAGTGGATGTGGATTATGGAGAGCACTCATGGTGATTTTCTGTCAAATGTAGCAAGTCTTGAACATTTGGACAAAATTTAGGAGTCAGTAATCAGTATTCAAGAATCAATACTTGACCATTACCATTTCCATCACAATTAGTACAAACAATGCTTCGGCGTTTGGTGCCTTGACTGTCCTCTGCAGCCTGTAAAACCAGGAGACAATGTTCAAGCCAAAGGAGGGGAGGAAAAAATAAAATGAAAAATGAAAAACAATCATGGAGTACAAACTCAATATGTATAAATTCAAAAGGTCATTCAAAAAGGATTTTGTTAAGAAGTGCCCTCAAGTCACTTGTTAAACACCTCAATGAAGAAAATTTGACATTTCCAATCTACGATGTTTCTTGTATTATGTGTAATCCATGCATTAAAATAAAGATGTTTCCTTATTAAGTATGGTTAACAAGTGCTTTGAGGACCACTCGTTAACAATACTCTTCTAAAAAATACCCATTTAGACATTACTTTTGTTGTGAAAGGTTACTTCTCCATATTTTGCCTTCTCTTGCTCAAGCTAACACCATGTGATTAATCCTTCTATGATCTACTAATCATTCAAGTAGCCAGAACATCAATGGCGCAATATTTTTCACCGTCACTGTGGCGTAACTCGCATGAAGTTATAACCACCCGATAAACTTCCTAGCAACTTCTCCCTACTGCAAATTGCTCAGAACCAAATAAAATACCAATAAAATGCACCCCTGTTGCCCATGGATTACTTTATCGCCCTGCCACAGGTTATTACATAATTTGCACAGGTAGTCCAAGAAAGGCGATTTCCAAAAGCTTGCGGCAATCAAACCCTCATTCAGTATGGTCCAACTCAGAGCAATCTCATCACCAAACACCCAAGAAGAAAGATCAGCCTTAGAAGCTACCACCCATTTGCTTCAGCATTAAAACCCCTCATCCCCCACATACTAAAGTTCACTGCAATTTAAGAAGCAAAAAGATTAGCCTCAGAAGCCATCACCTTAGCTTTCAAAGACCGAAGTCTTGCAACTTTAGTCCCAACACACGCTTCGTTCACTCTGAGAACTTTCCCAGCGACCGAGCTACCAATCACCGCTCCTGCAATGCCCACCCACAAAACAAGAAGAGATTGAACGTCAAGTCAAATTTTCACAAACAAGAAAATCAAGAATCAATGTCACATCCACATAGGAGGGAGGGAGGAAGAGAGGAAGAGGAAGTACCCACTCTGGGTGGAGGCTTGACAGAACAAGCCGGAGCGAAGCATATAGAATTCGCCATGTCCAGGTGATGCTCCAAGCTCCTCTCGTTCTTGGGTTGGACTGAGCACAACCGGAAAACTCAGCCTAAAAGGAGAGGAGGTGAATGACGGCAGCTGAGGTTTTTGCCTCTGATCCCCCACAGATAAGGCCCTCATGGTTTCATGAATGGGGACAACTCTAAACAGAACTTACCAAAATACCCTCCACACCAACTCTGAGCAACTGGTGGAGCTGAGGGGGTGAAGGGTAATATCAATAGTCTGTGGCGAAAGCACTTTCTTTTCTGGGGGCCAGTGGTTCCGCTTGGCGCTCGCAGAACCAGAACCCAATTTTTCTTATTATTTGTAAAACGAGAGAGAGAGAGAGAGAGAGAGAGAATGGCAAGCGCCCTCTTGTCCACGGGTCTCTTCGTCCCGTTAAAAAGTAAGCACATCAAAGCTCGTTCATTTACAACTTTTTAAGGTTCAAAATCTCACCTTTTGAGCTTTTCACTGTGATTTGCCATGCTACTTTCGTTGGAATTGAGAAACAGCTTGGGGTCTCTTACATGTGCCATTTTGAACAGATAGAGGAGAAACTGGTGGGTTCCGCGTGTGGAACTCCAGGAGCTCAATTCATGGCGTATTGCTTTCCAAAGCCAATCTAGTGAAGAGGGAAATTAGCAGCGACGCGAGAGGACGCCTTGTGATTGCGTCCGTGGTTGGTTTGCTCTTCACCTCTGCTTGTCTGTTGTCTTATCTTAAATTCAGTCTTTTGCGTTCAAAACTTGGCTCAGCACGATGATGTACTAGAAAAGGGCTTGCTTAGGCTATTTTGGTAATTTTTTATGCTTGTGAACTTTGAGCTCTTCGGGGAGCTGTGGCCTGATACAGTTGGTCATTGTAATGTATGGCAGCTTGGGAGGAAGGTCACCCGGAGAGAGACTGTAGTTCCTGACCCTGATTATAGAATACCCATTGTCTTACTTGGTAAGTGCCCTATTACATTGCTTTTCTCACGTTGAAGTTTGCTTCTACTCGCTCTCCACAAACTCAATTGTGATAGGACGATTTAGGTGAACCTTCAGAATTTGTAACCCTCCTTTTGTAATGTTCGATCTGGGGATTATCCTATTGGCTACTGAACTGATCTTGACTGATCATTTTTCCAAATCTTTAGAATTCGCTTCTTGGATGTTAGTATATACCGTCGTTAAGAAAAAATAGATCAGTTGCTAGATGGTCAAATGGCAATGA
This sequence comes from Eucalyptus erythrocorys, assembly GCA_014182555.1. NCBI lineage: Eukaryota > Viridiplantae > Streptophyta > Magnoliopsida > Myrtales > Myrtaceae > Eucalyptus > Eucalyptus erythrocorys. The sequence goes on along the minus strand of CM024599.1, from coordinate 15,592,609 downwards.
AGAAGCTGACAGGAATACTGATTTGAATCAGGTATGGCTGGTGGATTGGCCTATACAAACAATCTGTTACCTTCTGCCCCTTTCGGTCTACTTGGGCTGCTCTTATTATTTCAGGTGATGTTACAATTAAGGCATGTGGATCCTCTACTAGTACAGTGCTCCCCCCGTTGCCTCGGTAAATCTCAATCAATGATTCATGAAAATGAGACTTTTATCAACGGTTGAAATTTGTCGAGACATCAAGGGGAGCACAAGGAGTAGAGGATCCTCACCCATAATTAAGGATCAATTTTTGCAGGTAGGTTGTGAAGTGTAGTAGAAAATTTGTCTGACATGCCACCTTAAATTTGCTTCCTTTGGCAATAACTAGTTGAAGATTTTGAGTTTCCTTTGACAATGTCCGCTCGTTACTCAATGCAAATTGTGATTTGGTTTGCCTAAATGGTGACTCTGTTTTCTTTCTCTTCCTTTTGATCCAGACTACTAGAGTGAGATTTGTCTTTGATGATGAGGCTCTGGTACGTTAATCGATCTTCATCACAAGCTTGCAATTCATGCATGAGCTAATTGGCAAGAAAACTAAACTGAGTGTTCTAGTCTCTATGTGTATTGTGATGGAAGTAGATTCTTATCAATGTGATCTACATTTCTTTAGTCTGAATTTTTTGCACTCAAGCATGGTTCTGGCCCTTCACTATTTTGACTTTAAAAGTTCAAGGTGGACCTTGATGATTCTAATTCTGGAAGCTGAAGCTTCTGCTTTTGTAATACTCAATTTAAGCTCATCTCCAATTAGAGAGTATTTTGAGCTGATGTGTTAATCTTAACAGAAACTCCACCTACTATGCAACTTGGATTCTTTTCTCCGATAATAATTGGAATCTAAAGATGGTTTAATACCATGATTCACTAGTTTCTTCATTGTATGTTTCCTTTCATTATTTTTGGAATTCTTCCTTTAGTCATATTATGTCTTAGTAACTGTAGTTTGAGGCTTTGAGCCATGTCATTGTAACTTTAGCTTGAGCCATGACCACCCTAATGGATTTCTCTTCATTTCAAGATCCCAAACAGATCAGTTAGTTGTTACAGGAGGATGATTCTTCTTGACAAATCACATGCTATGAGATTGATTTGAATTCATTTTAGGCTGTCCAGTTTCCCTGGTTTCATGGGCTTTGGATTTTATAAGAAACATGAAATAACTTACTGGTTGCATACAATTTCACTGCATGGTGCTATAATATGTCATTATCTTAGGAGGTGAAAGTTGGAGAGGAGCTTCAAGAATCAGGTGAAAATGTCTTTGTAGGAGGGAAAAACCGGTGGAAGTAAGTATTTTAGTTGCTGCAGTAACTTCGGGAAAATTTTGCTTTCAGTGAGAATTACAGAAGCTGCTGTTTTGCATTCTGCATGTCTACAGATACTCTACCTTTGTGAATTGGGAGCTCTGGTGGCCAAATTTTCCTGTCCTTGTGTACTTCAAAGAGACACAAACAAAGCCTGAGGGACAAGTGCACTTCTTTCCAGTAATTTTTGTAAGTGAAAGATATAAGTAAATTGCGATTGCTGCAAAATCATGCAGCATCTTGTTCAGCTTCTCACTGTTTTTAGGTTGTGGAGCCAGTGAGTGTTCAAAATCTCATCTATGACTATTTTTCTTGGAATATCAGAATGGGAAGCAACTATATGATGTCATGGTGGAGAGAGCTGGTCCTTCAAAAACAAGCGGGCCAAAATAATGCTAAAAGAGTTTATGCATCAAGCTATGCCATATTATGTGGGACTTTAAATTGACGAGGTATGACATTACATTTGTGAAATTCAAGAATGAGTGATGTCATTCTGGCTTCTGTAGCAGCTGTATTTCGGCATATTCTTTAGGTTGCTTCTTCATTGTGATTTTTGGAAGTTTGGAGACTGTCTTGGTTAGCTTTTATCATCAATCTCCTAGAACAGATATCTATTTGGCTGTGTGATTGACTTTATGCTGCATTAACCCAGAGGCTTTCTTTTGTAACGGAATTATTTGAGTCACCTTATGCCATTTGAATGAAACTAGGGATTGTCGCACGAACGTCATCCTTTTCCCTCCTCTGACATCTGCGATTCTTTCTTTTGCAGGAAATGCTTCAGGGTGCTCGGTTAATTGAAGATTCACTATGAGAGTTACGTGAAAGACAGTTTTCTCGTGTGCATATGTACCTATGTATGTTTTCTTGTGGAATGGTAGTAGCCAGTTCGAGTCATTCGTCACAAACGAGAAAGAATCTGTATATTTATAACGCTCCTCTGATTGTTTACATGGATCATGTTCTCTCGTATCTTGTAACTACATCCAACTTTTTTATGCATGGAATTGTCGTGAGACTGAATTTTTGGTAGAATGGAGAATCCTCTTGTTCTCTCCCGTTCATGCATAAGCACAAACTCACAAAACCCTGAAACTACCAAATTTTTCACATTCTTTACCAATCAAACCAGACTACCGTGAGTACATTCTAAATGTGGTCAGATTGCTTCATTCTCATGGAGATATAAATTCACAGGAAAAACAAGACTACAAGTGAAAAGGTGTTGAATACGCCTTTGTAAGCTCTGGTCAACAACTAAATCTGCATTCACTCGCAAATCGCAAGGTCATTTGCTACAAATACAAAACATGAATTGCAATAAATAAACATGATAACAAATTGGGTGTTGAAGATCTAATGGCGACAGATACAGCCCTAACTATGCTCCAAGAGAAAACCATAAAGTATCCGTGCTTCCTCACTTGCTCAATAACTGGCTCCTTCAATGGTCGGCGTGTCTCATTACACATTCCAAATCTAATTCTCCATCTAGGAACTGAGTGGAAGTTCTGTCCAACGGTAGGCAAAACTCTCACAAAGGAGTCTACTAAAGAATTGTCCCTTTTCATGCTTTGACTCGGTGATGTTTCATGCTTTGACTCGGTGATCTTACGTCAACAAGGCTAAGGTAAATTAATCCACTATCAGCCGTTCTTGGTGCAGTGTGCGTCTGTACCATGCTGGGTGCAATGACGATACCCAACAGAGTGAAGAAATTTTCGAATCTCTTTAGAACTGCTGTTACTTGCCTGTAACAACCGTTCATCTTCCTCATAGATCAAATACGGTGCCTTGCCTGCCTCTCTCGACAGCAACTTCACAGCCCCCTTCAGAACATGATGCTCCCAGCCCTGAACATCTATTTTGATGAGAAGAACCGGTTCTGACTCTGGTATCACTTTGTCCAGTGGGATGGACCTTACTTGAAGTTCTATTTCTTCATTGGACTTGAATGCCAACTTGGCACCGGCTGATGAGACAGCACTGTTGTCGAGCCGGCCAACCAACTGAAAACATCAGTCAGCGTGGACATGATCAGCACAGCAAAAAGCATAGCCAGATACCAACGATAAAAAAATAATTGTACTCTCAATCTTCTTATAAGAATGACTGCATCAGTATCGGGAACTCAAAACATGATCAGATCATATGACATCTGGGACTGGAAGGAGCTCATGCAGATTGTCCTCCCTATTATTTCAATCTAATTATAGAACTCGAACACATATAGTTACTTTTTTATTAGCACAAAGCAGCACGAGTCCTAAATCATGTAGTGCCACCATCTCTCTTGCACCAAGTTGCACAGCAATTCAGATAACAAGTTTAGTGAGAATTATAGAGGCCACGTTCTTATTTCACAACATTATTATTGTTAGTCCACAGCTTCAATGTAAACAGAAAAGTTTGATGTTCCTATTAATGGATACACCATGCCAACTATTGTCATTTCAAAATACAAGAGCTCAAGATGTTCACTGTTGAACTTGCAAATAGCGAATACCATTTTGAGAGTATAAAATAGTTTGAAATACGCACTACCTTCTAGTTCTAGCCACACCATTAAACAATTTCATTTACGCACAGAATGCATCAAAGCACTGAAATTTTCTTTCCAAGGGTATTAAAATGATAGAGGGCCAAAGCCTACCACTCATGTCACATCCCATTCATTAACCACTCAAATTACATCCCATTTGTTAGGCCAAACCAAGCCAAATGGAGCCACATTCTATTAGCAACATTACCACACAAGTTTAAGCAGAAACCCTATTGGATCGGAAACTTACCGCTCCACAGTTCAACCTTTGTCTCACATTCATATTCAGATCAAACCATGGAGTCCTAAGTTAGACTGTTTCAAGTGGCAAATACACTGACTGACTGAATGATCAACTACAAAATTGGAAAATGCACGATCGTCACTAGCCTCCTAGGAACAAGATTCTCCACCAGCAGAGTTCATTCCATTTTTACCACAGAAACCAACCAATACAGATGAAAAGCCTCAAACTTTAGAGCGATTCAAACAACTCAACTAGTATAAAGAAAACGCCACCTTGTGAAATGTGATGTTCCCAACCCTGTCCGACGCAGCCGCCGCGAACAAATCCATCAGCTCCCCGACCCGATTCATCCAAATCCCATCGCAGATCCGCTGCAAGTTCTCAAAAACCGGCTCGAAGGCCAAAACCCTGAACCCCATTGCCGCGGCGGCGAAGCTGGCCATCCCGACATTGGCGCCCACGTCCACGAAAATCCCATCTCTGCCCTCGTTCCGGAACCTCTCCAGGAGCTCCTGGACGGTCACCGATATGTCGGGCCGCCGGAAGGCCTTGCCCTTGAGAGTCCGGACGATGTTCTTGTGGGGCTTGTCGGGGAGCGATCCGAAATCGGAGAGGGAGTAGAGGAAAGGGTGCTTGACGCCCTCGACGACGTTGGCGATCACGGGGTGGGCCTGGGGCGACGCGAAGCAGTCGAAGGGGGAGATGGCGGCGGAGGAGAAGCGGGATTTGGTGGAGAGGGTGGAGACTGTGGAGGCATCGGGGGAAGGGGAGGAGGAGGGACGGAGGGAGAGGAAGTAGAAGATTAGGAGGAGGAGGGACGAGGAGAAGATGAGCAGGAGGAACCTGGAGGACAGGAACTGGGACTGCTTGTCCCTCCTCCACGCGTTCGCCATTGCAGGGAGCTGCTGAGAGAGAGCGCGAGAGCTTCTGGGTAAATCAAGATTGGATCTGGGCACTGGGCCTGAACCTCGACTTTGGAAAAACTTGCCCCTTTTACTTTCTTTCTTTCCAAGCGTTTTTGCTCGTTTTGCCCGACTACTTACTATATCACCTTTGGGTTCGGGGGAAATTGTCCAAAAAGGCCTAAACCTATTGCATTTTTATCAATTCAATCATAAACATCTTTTTTTTTTTTTTTTATCAATTAAATCATAAACTTTTTACAATTGTGCCAATTCAGTCCATCCGACTAAAATTAGCCGGTTGGAGACAGTTGGTCGACGAATAATTTTTTAATATTTTTTTTCCACCTTCTTCCTCCGGCCGGCGCCGACACCGGCCGGCCAGAAGCGAGGGCTGGTGAGGCTCGCCCTCGTCGGCCACTAGTGAAGGTGAGCCTCGCCCAACGACGGCGAGGTCGTTGTCGCCTAGTCGAGGCGAGGCTCGACTTTGCCCGGCCATGGCGATGTCGAGCCTCGCCGGATCTAGCGATGGCGGCCTCGCCGTCATTGGGTGAGGCTCGCCTTCGCCGGTGGCTGGCGGAGGTGAGCCTCGCTAGATCTCGGCAAGGCTCGACCTCGCCATGGCCGGGCGAGGCCGAGCCTCACCTCGGGCGGGCGATGGCGGCCTCGCCATCGCTAGGCGAGGCGGCCTTCGCTAGTGGCCGCGCGGGCGAGCCTCGCTAGTGGCCGGTGAGGCTGACTTCGTCGGCCCTCGCCCGGTTAGCCGGTGCGAGAGGAAGAAGAAGGTGGAAAAAAAAAAAAAAAAAATTCGAAAAAAAATTAAAAATTTCAAAAAAAAAATATTAAAAAATTGTTATTTGGCTAATTGCCTCCGGCCGATGTCCACGTCAGCTACGGCCGGCTAGTTTTGGTCGGATGAACTGAATTGGCACAATTGTAAAAGGTTTAGAACTCAATTGACAAAAAAAAAGGGTTTATGATTGAATTGATAAAAGTGTAATAGGTTTAGGACTTTTTGGACAACTTTCCCCCTTTTTGGGTATGTTTTAAATTTTGCATCGAAGGAATTATCTTTTTTGACATATGAATTTTGCCCATTAATTTTTTTGTAATTGTCTTTTGGATTTAAAACACACAGAAAAAATTGGTTATTGCCTTTTTCAGAGATGAGAATAAACAAAGATAGGAGTAGAGCACATCTGTTAAAAAAGGTAGGAAATTTTATCTAGCCATAACTGTTATTGTGGATGACTAATATGGACAGTCACATTCAATTTTGAGTAGTTGCATATAGATATGATGTTCATAACACTCCCAGCGGAAAGCATGGTTGGAGGGAGGATTGCATGAAAATAGCGAGTTAAATCAAGTTCATAGTTACTTCATTTAGATATATTTGATTTTGGAGTTCTATTTGATCAATGATTCTTCATGCCATTTATAATCTAGCGACTGTTGTGCTACCAATGGCTGACATTGGCAAGGTTTCGAGGGATACTACTATACCTAGTATTTTCTTCATACTTGATAAGTTGGTGTCAAGTGGACAATTGATCAATACATGTGGGTCCACTCTTCAAATTTTTCCACACTGGAGACGATGTCTTTGGGTTTTGAAAATAACTTGGAGTAGCTTTTTTCACACTCAACTCACAAAGATCTTTTAGAGAGACAAATCCTATAGAGAAGCTCTGAACTTGTATTTCACTTGTGAATGAGATGGGGAGGAGACTCTTATATATACAAGTACAGGACAAATTATATCCATAAATCTCTCATCGATCTGAGGGTGGAGATCATATCTCCCAATTACCATTTATCCACATTTATTACATAAGTGTACAATTACCGTATTGCTTGCCCTCAAGAGTATTCTAGAATACTCGAGAAAGTCTAGGACTCAGGATACAAGTCGAGGGTCACTTGCTCCACGGATGGGTCACAATCGTTGTTTAGAACCCCCTTGGATCGGCCTTTCCTTCAGGCCATGACATAGTATGCTTAGTTGGCACGTGGCAAGTATGAGATGTGCTTCAATCTCATGATTTCTAAGAGACACTCATCAGAGAACATTGATCGGAGGGTTGGCATTTGGCATTAGAACATCTAAATCAAATGACTGGAAGAGACACCGCAGAGTTGCTATTTATATGCCCAAGGGACCGTAGAACAACCCTATAATTTTGTTCATATCAAAATTTTTCATGCCGGTGGATTAGGTCTATCACATCTGACAGGGAGCTTAGTGTGGCCAAAACACACAATCTATTGACAAAGAAAGGCATTACCGGTGAAATCTCAGGTCCTACTTCAAATAGAAGAGCAACTATTAAGTTATACATTAACATCCATCTATAATGCCATATTTGAGGCATCCGGGAAAATGCGGATCATGAAAATTTAAGTGGAAAACTTGAAATTTTTATATTCTTCGGGAGATGATAAAGGAACGAAAATGTTAAATTGTGAGTATTCTTTTTCCCATTTTCTTCTCTTAGAGGCTCTCAAACAGAATCTAAAATGGTGATTACCTTGTATGGGCACTCATAATACTTATTTTGAGGTTTAATCCCCCATAGTCGGATTTTTATAATGGTATCAACTCTTAACAAGTTTTTAGGGGGACGAATGAAATTGAAATATACAGCACCGCACATCAAATAGGGGAGCACTAAGGAGTATCGTTGGGTACACGGGCCAAGCAGAAGGGGAAGAAATGAATTAAGTCACATCTACTAGGGTGGTAACCCAACGTCCTATTTTAGATTTTTTTTATAAAAAAAATGCCCCACTGAATGGTATATAAATCAACACCCCGACCTCGAATTCCACCACCTTGTGTGGTTGTATTTCTTTTTGGGGGCTGTGTCTAACGTTGAACAAGCCTGATAAAATTTCAATTCTGATCCTTGAACTTGTGCCTAACTTTAAGTGAAATCCCTTCCAATCCAAATTCACTTAACTAGAGTTAATGTATCCATCGGATTCAACAAGAGTTTGATGGGGGTAAAACTCACTGCACCGTAGGCTGTCACCTAGTGGCTATGCATGGGATTGAAAACCTTGAAAGCACAAGAGAACCTTGAGTATTGAGATTTCTTAACATGAACGTTGCACTTGAGTTTTCCATGTGAAACTCTTGGTGGCTCCAATGGACACATCCACAGCAATTAATCAGATTTAGATTCAAGATCGGATTTGACGGAATAAATTTAGAGACAATGCTGAAATTTTACCTAATTTCAAACTAATCAGTCCACGGGCGAAGTTATTCATTCGCTTCTTACAACCTCATCTTACTTTTTTTCATAGCTCAAAGACACTAGCTCAGAGGCCCGACTACTTGAAGATTAATGAAACACCTCGCAAACCTCATTAACTAGCTTAATTTAGGCATTCGACTTATATGCTCTGAATCACAGCAGTTGTATGCAGTTGGAAGGATTAAAATATATTTGAATTGGAAATCTCCTCAAAGCTCGACCTAGGTTGTCAGACAACCTCGTCACCTCGGGCAATACAAATTTGTGATCTATTATCGTATCTGAAAAATTATCAACCAAACTCCGGAATATTTTTCTTTTTTGTAAGAAAACATATCATCAAATGACCAAACCCGGATGAAGAATTCGTCATGTCAGCTCACGGATTTTACGATTTCATGGTTGGGTTCAGTCCCAATCTAGAAAGAAGGAAAAATGTGAAGATCAAAGCGATTTCGTGGGACTTGGCGTGAAGATCATGCGGCCGGAGCGCAGTCTGACAAACTTGTCGTTATTTTTTTCCTTCTTCACGAGAGGCCCTCTTCTTGGGACCATCGAATTTGTCCTTTTCTTTTTCCTGAGTGTTTTATGCTTATCTCTCTCTTCTTTTCGTTTCTTTCACTTTCACATGCATTTGCTTTCTTCAACCGGCAGAATTTGCTCTGAAATCTCTCTCTCTCTCTCTCTCTCTCTCTCTCTCTGTAAGGAAATCCTGGCCTTCTCTCTAAACTCGATCTTTCCACTGATTTTGCTGAAGAAGGTCCGGTGTTTCTTGTTTCAACCCTGTCATGGATGGTATCTGTTCCCCAGTTTCTTCTCCCGTAATGTGTCATATACGTGTATATTGGGCATTGACATAATTCTCTGATAGCGTCTTGAACTTACGATGCTGATTTATTGTAGCATTTCTGCTCATGCATGCCTCCATGCCGGTTCGATCTGAATTGTTGCTTTACTGGTCTTATGATGCTGATTTATTGTACATACTTTGTTCACGCATGCCAGCATGCCGATCTTGCAATGTTACTTTACTGATTAAGCCAAATAAAAAAAAAAAATTAATGCGTTTCTGTTACTTTACTGATTAAGCCAAAAGAAATAAAATGAGTGCGTTTCTGTTAAGGAATGACGGGGAGTTATCGTTCTTCAATACATAGAGCATTCAAGTTGATTTTCTTTTGCTGAACAAGCAATTAAAGGCATAGGCTGTTACATGAACTAACTGAAAGTTCACGGATTATGAACATTTTAAAACAGTTAGCTTTTTGAACCGTACGCTATTCTTCATGCTTGTCCAATGGTGCATGGAGATTCCGTACAAGGAAGAAGCAGGAGCAGCGATGAGAACGGCGACAATGGAACATCGTTCCTTCAGCTAGTGCTTGCACTGAGTTCTGAAAACTTCATGGTGAGTGTCCTAACGATAAGCTTTATGGTCAGGCCCATGACTGTATTGTTCTGTATTCACGTTTAAAGTACAATGTAAGCTCATTTGTGGATGACTGCTTTGCAACTTTGCAAGGGTACATTAGCTCTTGTTCTCGCCTTTGGATCGATTTCTTGTGGCTTTGGCTTTGTGATTGTCCTCGGAGACTCCGGATTTTTCAGTGTCTGCAATTATGGAGCCGTTGGTGATGGCATTACAGAAGATACAGGGGTAATACTTTTTCCTATCAATACTTAACCACTCAAATTTGGTCTATAATTTTTTCTCACTGTCTTGGATTTGACATTGTCTCCCACTTGTTGCAGGCATTTCTCGAAGCTTGGCAGGCTACATGTAGCACGCAATTCGAGAATCCAACCATGATCATTCCAGATAATTACACGTTTCTGGTACATCAGCTTACATTCAACGGGCCATGCAATGCCAAAAATATCACATTCCTGGTATAAATAGATTGACTTCACCCTTTTACCTGATTATCAAATGATTAGAACTGACTGTTCAAGAGTGCAATAAAATCTTTAACTTTGATTCTCTTTCATTTTTCCTTCATGACAATTTTGACTCATCTATCATGCAATTCCATAGGTATTAGGGAATATACTCGCACCTGCCTCGCCTAGAGCATGGACAGATCTCGACCCTGGCTCCTGGATCACATTCCATGGCATAGATCAGCTCCGTGTCACTGGCTTCGGTACAATTGATGGACATGGATCAGAGTGGTGGAATCAATCTTGCAGAAATCATTCACATTTGGTACATCAAAATTTCTAAGTATATTTTTTATTCTACTTGATTTTCATGGCTCTTATCATGCAATGGACTGTTATTTTTCAGGAAGGATGCACGTCTTTGGCACCGACAGTAAGTCTACAACCTATTATCTTGCATTGTAACAAAAACACGCATCTAATTGACATATTGGCAGGACATTGATGAGTTTTAGTTGAACAATTGTGGAGATTTTGTAATTGGTTTGCAGGCTATGAAATTCCTTTCATGCAGTGCGAGCAGTCTAAACAATATAAAATTTGTAAACAGTTCTCAAACCCATGTATTAATTAGGGGATGTGGCTTCTTTGACATCGGCGATTTGTTGATTAAAGCTCCAGGGACGAGCCCTAACACTGATGGCATTCACATTCAATCCTCCCAGCATGTGTCCATCACAAATGCTGTCATTGCAACTGGTAATTTCTGCGATTCCTCTTTTGTTTGGTCTTCCTTATTGCAATCAGAAGTTAGGAGTGTTCGTGTCCATGATTTCTGTTTTCCTTAAAGTTGGGCTTGTGATCACCAGGTGATGATTGTATATCCATCGGAGACTATACTTCGAATATTTATGTCTCGTCTGTCACATGTGGACCTGGCCATGGTGTAAGGTGAAGTCCAATTCTTCATGATATCTTTGTCAATGTGATTATATGATGGAATCAATCATGACAAAAGGACATTGGATCATGAACACAAACATCTCTTTGAGCAATCTTAATCTGGAAAATATCTACATTGTGCTGTCAAGACACGTGCATAAGATAATTATAGTTAGTATTCAGGAATTGAGTATTGCAGATGGTGCACCAATCTTAAACCTAAAAGGGGGATGAACTTTGTGTTCATCTGATAAAAATGCAGATCCTTTCGTTCTTGCTAAAGTCATGCAATTCCTACTCCACTTCGCATTTTTGTCATTACTTTGTTTATGCATTTTTACAGCATTGGAAGTCTTGGCCGAGGAGGGAATTTTGTTCAAGTTGAGAACATTCATGTGAGCAATGTACAATTTAAGCATACTACAAACGGTGCTCGAATCAAAACATGGCAGGTAATAAAAAATGAGTGCGAACTGCATTCATCCATGATAAGAATTTCATTTCATATTTCTATTCTGTTTGAACTTCCTCAATATTCCTTTGTGCTGCTGTAGTGAAGGTCGGGAAGGGATATGTACGAGGAATCACTTTTGAACATCTTAAATTCGACTCAGTTAGGAACCCCGTTATCATTGATCAAAACTACTGTTCCATCCGAGGAGCATGCCAAGAAATGGTAAATTCCTTTTGCTAAATTGATGCTTTTCTTTTTCCATGAAAGATGCAAATTGTTGAGGCAATTTCTTTCTCCCCTTGAAATTTTTGGACGAAGCCAACTGGAGTTCACATAAGTAATGTGGCGTATATCAGCCTATCGGGGACTTCAAGCACAGATGTCGCTATTAACCTGAACTGCAGTCGGAGCGTTGCGTGCACAGGAATAGTACTCGAATCGATAGAGCTGATGTCTGCAAAAATGGATAGGCAAGTTACATCAAGTTGCCTCAATGCACACGGGAACACCATTGGAGTGGTTCGACCCGATCCCTGTCTCCAAAGTTGACAAGAGCACATTAATCTCTTTCTGTTCTATTGAGAGACCGGCATCTAACTATGTCGATTTCTCAAAGTTTCTTTGGCTGTTGCAGAAAGCTTCCCGTGTATCCTCAGGAGTTGTGCGGTGAAAGTTGTCTGGGTTGTCTCTATATGGAGCCATTTCTTGCTGAAAGTGCTTCTCTGCACCGGCACTTTCTTTCTGCACATCCATGTTTCTGCATTATTTTGTGATTGTATGTTCTTTATCACGATAGCTGAGCTTAGGAACAATATCGTACAAGAGCCCGACGCCAGTCGATAGTGATGGATTTGGCTAACGTGTTCTCCGAAAACCCGACGGGAGGATGGTCCCTACGGTAATGGAGAAGGGAGAAATTACATTTGGACAACGGAGTCAGGCGGTTTTACCACAGGTAGTTTATTAATAAGACCTCCACTAATAATCTGTAATGACCTAGTCGAATTTTGCATAAGCATGGCGTATGAAAACCGAAATCTCCTTTAGTGTTGGCTCGTTATGCCCAATTGATAAGTCCCTACCCTTATTGGATCAAATATGAGCCTAGCCCATTTACGAATTGCATATCCACTAAGAGTCATGCTTTGATACCATCTGTAATGACTCAGCCTGATCTACATGGGCCAAACCTTCAAAAGAAGTAATTTAAAGTAACCACACAAGATGGTGACCATTTTGAGGTCGGTGTTAAATAACTCAACAAGTCTTCTCCTATTGATCTATCTGATGTGAGACTTGAGTTGTCAAACATGTATTTATTTCCTCACATGCTAACTTAGGTAAGTGAGGTTCAATCCAGGTCAAAACCCAGAACCCCTCAATCTATTCTCATGCATGTAAATCCATTCCCGGCGATCGTGCATTATCATCGGTAGTTTCGTTGGGAGGAACAACAGATAGAATTGATCAAGTTTGAGCATCATCCACGATTACCTCGTGCCCCTGAAATTTAGCACCATGAATAAGCAACGTAATCTTCAGGAAATGATATCATTCTCATCCAGAGCTATGCAGACTGCATCAATTTTTAGACCATTCGTACATTGATTATGTCATCGGTCTTCCATGCGCCATGACTACACAATACAGTTTTCGCTTGCGCTGGAATAATACGCCGCAAGTCAGGACAATCGTGACGCATTTGGCATTAGTATCTGACCTGCTAAAGTGTATACGAACTGCAGATTCTAGTTCTAGCGGCACAAGTTTGCCATTGTCCACAAGCATACATCTAAATGCAGAGAAGAGTTTTTTTTTTTTTTTTTTTTTTTTTTTTTTTTTTTTTTTTTTTTTTTTTTGCAATCTATAAATATTTGTCCTTTCTTGGGAACGAGGTAGGATGTTTTTTTACACTTAATTTGAACGAGTCATTGGGCATATTGACACATTAACCGAAACGATCTTGACAGCCGCATGAGATGAGCCATATGCAGTTCACGTGGACGGCAATTGCTCTGAAGGCTTTGTTTTTGTTAGTAGCGGATTGTAACGAGGAATCTTCTCTTGATTAGAGTCCTACATATCTCTTGATCCCACTTCTTGTCTTTGTTGTTGATTATTTCCTCTAATATTCACTCGGAGCAAACATACCTTAACTTTCCCGAAATTTCAACACATAGTTGCCAAAAGAAATTCCTAAACGGGAGGACAAACGATTATTGATTGGTTGAGTCCTAACCTCATTTTGGCGGATAAAGCTTTCAACATTTAAAATATGTGCAATCAAGTTTTAATCTGACTCTCGCTAGTTTCGCAGGCTAGAAACCCCATTTATCTAAATGCCATGTGCCCACAAACCCATCAATATTATAGGATTTTCGATGGCGCGTTTATGACTTGATAGTACCTTTTTTTTTTTATATAATGTTTAACAGTTAATTGACCGAAATAAAATGCTAAGATCTCATTCTTTTTTAACCATGCTCCTATTTTTTTTTTCGTGACTTTATTCCTGTATGGCTGGAATCCTAATTGATTCTCGAACTTAAATTGTAATTACGCAAACTTCAATGATGTGCTTAACACTGCCTCTGTAAGACGATTTCTCAAGAGTTTCAGGTGAATAGGAGAAAAATTCTGTTTTTTTTCCCTCTTTCGTCTTTCCATTTTTTGGCTCATGCAAGCATATCAGCAGGACGGATATTCCTAGGAGAGGGTACGTGCACATTTCCTTTGGATGAGGACGGAGGAAATAGTTTTGAGAAATCAATCACCAATGAAATCAATCAAAGGCAAACCAGTGCTGTGCTCTATAAATACAGGGATATAGATGGTCCACATTATAAAAATATCTACCCATATTCGGATGAGAGTTAGCTTTTGCCGCTTCTTCTTCTGCTTCTTCGCTTGTTTTCTTAAGCTTCTTCCAACAAAAGGAGGCAAGGCAACCATGGAAGTGATGAACAAATACTGGACCATAAAGACCCATATAGAGGACGCACCAAAGGAAGATGACTTCTACCTCAAGACTTCGACTTTGGCTCTGTCACTTGGGCCTGGCTCGAAGGAGATGATTGTGAAGAACCTGTACGTGTCCATCGACCCGTACCAGTTGAACCGGATGAAGAGTTCCAGCTCGTCGCAGAAGACCGGCGGTTTTGCCGTGGGAATCGCTCCTGGCCAGGTTAGCCAATCTGTTCATAAAGTAGCTAAGTCTGCTTTGACATTGTTGCTGTTCTGTTAATCAAATTAAAGCACTATTATTTTGGTGAATTTGTAATGCTTCCAATGCTTGCAATGATGACTTTTGTTGTTGGCAAAAAATAAAACGATATCATTGCAAAGACCAAGCTAATCATCAATCATTCTCAATCAACGCAACTGTAGAAATCTCCCGTTTGCGTTGAAAAGATCGACTTGAATGGCAAAAACATGAGTCGGGCGTTTTGTCTTATGAATAATCTTTAAACAGGAAATTGAAGCTTTTGGTGTTGCAAGAGTTGTGGCCTCAGATAATCCTGAATATGGGAAGGGCGATTTGGTTGTGGGACTTGTCACTTGGGCAGAGTATAGCAAGATAGGAAGCAATGGAATGATCAGGAAGCTTGATCCAATGGGGTTTCCTCTGTCTTACCATGCTGGAATATTGGGTAATCTCTTTCACCATCTTATATCTCTGTAGCGAGTTCTGTCACTTGAGAAATGCCCCTTTTTGATCCTCCTGTATTCTTCCAGCATTTAGTGGGCTCACAGCCTATGCCGGGTTCTTTGAGATATGCAAGCCAAAGCGAGGTGAAAAGGTGTTTGTATCGGCGGCGTCAGGGTCAGTCGGGAACTTGGTTGGACAGTATGCGAAGCTGCATGGGTGCTATGTCGTCGGTTGTGCAGGAAGCAAGAAAAAGGTCACTTTCCCCGTTGTCCTACAATACAAGTATCCCAATGTTTGTCGCCAAAAGATCGTGAATCATGATGAACTTTTTGTTGTTACAGGTAGAACTGCTCAAGGAAAAACTAGGTTTTGATGAGGCCTTCAACTATAAGGAGGAAAATGATTTGAACTCAACTCTCAAAAGGTCAGATTGCGTCAGATCGTATCAAGAGTCTAGATTGTATATTCTTTCCTCAAAAGAAAAATCTTGTCATCTTTCTTGCGTTTGTTTTTGTCAATTGACAGGTATTTTCCTGATGGGATCGATATATACTTTGACAACGTAGGCGCCGAGATGCAAGAAGCTGCGGTCGCTAACATGAATGCCTTTGGCAGAGTTGCTGTATGTGGAGTAATATCCGAGTATGCAGATTCCGGGAAAAAGGCGGTGCCCGACATGTTAGATGTCATTTACAAGAGAATAAAGATCCAGGGCTTTTTAGCCGGCGATCACATTGGCCTTTTCCAGGATTTCTTCTCAACCACCAGCGAACATCTCCGCAGTGGCGAGTTGTGCGCACTCGAGGACATCTCAGATGGCCTGGACAGCATTCCCTTTGCTTTCTCAGGGCTGTTCCGCGGCGACAACATCGGGAAGAAAATTGTTAAGATTGCAGAAGAATGAGAGTTGGCTCATTGGGGTACTAACTTTGTCAGATCGGTGCTTCAATATCCGATTCATTTGAGTTTACATATCATAAATTGCTGGAAACTTTCTATAGCTTTTATGATGGGAATCTTGAAACGGAGAATGGTAAAACAATTTGATGCAGATCAGGCCATGAAAACTTCCGAAATTAGAAATACTGATAGTCCTAAGTAAGATATTGAAGTACAGAGTCTAGTTTCTGCATCAAGTTTATGCAGCATCTCATTGAGGTTAGAGATAGCTTAGTGATATTTCTCTCTATGCTATTGCAACCTCTTTAGTTGCATCTATTACACTGTTATGTAATAGAACTTTAATAAGGATCATACTGATCGGTTTAATTCGAACAAATGATCATACTGATTGGTTTCATTAATGACATGTAACCCTAAAATCATAATTAAAAGGGGAATATAAATTCACACCTTAAATAATGATTCACGAGCTTAATACCTCGCATATATCATTAAATAAGTAACATGATATAAACATTGTATTATGATTATTACTTTACTAGTCAATCATGAGTGTAATTATCCTGGTATGTTATTGTGATTTTACAAATGTATGCATAAGTTTTTGTCTATTATTAAATAATTAACATGTGATTATGATTATGCTTCACATTGACCCCACATGGGTTATGAATGATATTGTACTTTATTATAAAAATCCAGGTAATCGTCCCTTGTAGAATAAGCAGCAAACATTATGCTAGTTATTGTAGTATATATAATATTTTGTAAATAACTATGTGTTATCAAGATATCATAAAGAATCTGTAAAAGATTAATCATATAACATATGAGCATGCCAGAATAAGTACGATCGCGGTGATCAATACCAATATAATATAAGCAACTTAGTTGTAATTAACATAGACTTTAATGATAATTATTAATCTAATATTGACTGAGTGAGTAGAAAAAAGAAAAAAAGGAGGGCTACTTTTGGAGCCGCGATAACTATCACATTCCTCGTAATAGACCTGTATCATAAGTAAACAGTAGCAGCTACTACCGTAGACAAACACTATAAACTTATAATAGGCCAGTGATATAGCGGTCATTAGTGCAACTAAACATGTTGTTAATGTTGCATTTCCTCTAATTTTAGTGTCGGGAAATAAAACTTCACGCGATAGATAGACGGGCTGTCGGAGGACAATCGCGATCCATCAATTACATGCGCCTAATGACGTCAATTTTAGCAATGAAAATGTAGCTTACCCGAAGTATGGCAATCACATATGAATTGACTCGTCTCCCATATTTAGAGGGTAAATTTAGAAGACTAAGATATTATGTATTTTGATTATTAGGAGATGAGATTATCCCAAATCATGCGAATATGTACAAGTTAAAGGTGAAAATCTGAACCTCTTTCGATTTAGGTGTAGATATGAATTTGGGAGTTTTTCTTTCTCATTCTAAAATCTAGATTTGGGAGTTTCTTAAATGTATTTGATTTGTGGTGGTTCAACATATTATTGTTGTTGTCTCTGCATGGCGATGATGTTGAGGATGCCGAATCTAAGCACGCACAACGAATCATAGTTTCTAAAGGAGAAGATCTCGGCATGTACTTATTGTTGGTTGTTCATTCAAACAAACTAAAACATGCCTTATCTCACATCGAAATGATGTGAGTGCAGATGTGGACGAGATTTGGTACTAACTAACAATAATTAATTTCTATTTATTGAAAAATTCAGATTTATAATCATAAAAATCAACCCCAATGTTTTGTTCAAACAGTGTGATTGTTCACAAAGGAGCTACGATTATTTATTATTTATTATTTACTTGATTCCGAATTTTTCATACACCTTTTTAAGATAACTTTTGAGAACCTAGCTGTTCATTTTGCAACCTTTTTTCGAAGGATTTCCTTTGTTCAAAAGACATAGATAAATACGCTAGTTTTTGGGGATCAATCTTGATGAAGTCTTTTCAAATTTTCTTTTTAAAATTACAGCTGTCATTTTCAATTGGAGATTCTAGAGAAATATTAGAACTGCTATATGGTATTCTTAATCGAGATTTATTGTACTTTGGAGGAAATTTACTAGTGACCATTCTCAATGTTGTGGGGCCAAACAATTTCTGAAAGAAAGTGAAATCATGCCCTGAAATCTGACTTTATTGTTCTCCTCGATTGTTCATCATATTTTCCCAATAATTTTAAGGAATTATTTTTCCAACAATGGAGTCGCAGTCAAAGAGAAGGAATTGATGGCCGAAAATGAGAGAGGTTGATCGGTGTCGCCACCAAGAACAAGACTCTGATGAATCCCACCAACACCGTCTTTGATGCGAAGCGATTGATCGGGAGGAGTTTCACCGACCCTTTGGTCCAAAGTGATGGGTGCCACTGGTTGTTCAAGGTCATCGCTAGTCCCGGCGACAAGCCCATGATTGTCATCAATTACAAGGGCGAAGAGAAGCGATTTGCTGACGAGGAAATCTCATCCATGGTCCTCATGAAGACGCATGAGATCGTTGAGATATACCTTGGTACAACTATTAAAAAATGCCGTTGTCACGGTCCTTGCCTACTTCAATAACTCTCGGAGGCAGGCCACCAAGGATGCCAATGTCATTGCTGGCTTCAATGTCGTGCATATTATCATTGAGCCGACTGCAGCAGTCATTGCCTATGGTCTTTACAAGAAGGCAACAAGCACTGGAGAGACAAGAAGATCCCTCTCGTGTCAACCTCAAAATGAAGACTGCCCGCTTTTGCATTTACTTGGTCGAGCCACAACAACAAGTGCCAAGCCGGTGATGTATAACGATCATCAACATTGAAATTATGGACAACGTTGTGAACAGAGATGACCCTACCTCTCTTGAAGCGAGCGGTTTCAAGCCCAGCCTCACCGTGAATGGCAAGATGGAATAGTTCCTGTGTTTCGGGGGTAGTTTTGGACTGTGGGGTTGATCCTAGCAACTGGAGGATTGTCTTCACTCCCATCATGGTTGGTTTGTTCAATGTGATTACCACTGAGAACAGTTTCAAAGTGATGGATTCATCTCTCCATCTCGAATTTGTCCTAGAAATTATTTGGAGACGCCCCGCGCCTAAACTGCATCCGTGATCCTGGCATCAGACCACACCTACAACTTCTCCACAACGAACAGCCACGACACTTTGCCATACCGACGCCATTGTCGCTGGGTCTCACCCATGCCACTCCCTGTTTGCATGTCTGCACCAACGAGCTTTCATTGTTTTGCAGGTCTGTGGACGGACTCGGCAACCTCCGACAAGCCCCTTCATTGCCTTGTCCGTTTTAGTCCAGTTTCGCTAGTGGCGCTCCAGTCGTTCACCAAGAACTTACTACATTTATGGAAAATGGATTTCACACCTCCACCGCAGTTTGTGATTTGACATCGCCAGTAACATGTGACAAAGGCTGCGTTTGGAAAGCCTTTGGGGGAAAGTCCTTAGGAAAATGCAAAGACCTTTGAGTGAAAAGTGTTTTCCAAAATGCAAATTGTATTTGGTAAATTATAGTTTGAAAGCCCTTTGCGAAGTATCCTTGAGTAAAATAGTGTTTGGGAGACAAAAGGGCTTTTGTGAAAATAAAAAATAAAATAAAAATAAAAAAAATGAAAACCGGCAAGGGCAGTGGCAGCCGGCGGCCGGCGGCAACACCGGCGACCTCCGGTGACCCCGGATCTGGGTCGCAGGAGGCAGGTCTGGTCACGCAACCTTCGCCGACCAGATCTGGTCGCGCAGAGGTTGCGAGACGTTCGCGCGGAGGTCGTGCAACCTCACCGCGACCAAATCTGGTCGCCGCGAGGTCGCGCGACCTCCGGCGACCCGGCATTTGGGTCGCCGCGAGGACTGCGACCTTCGGCGGCCGCCGGAGTCGCCCGACCCCTAAAACAAAAGTTAGCTGGCCAGAACAGTAGTCGCCGGCGAGCAGGCGGTCCGGCGGAGTGGAGGAGGTAGCGCGCCGTGGCCCAGGCGACCTCCGGCCACCTCCGCGACAAGGTCGTGGGTCGCCGGAGGTAGCGAGGTGGAGGAGGTCGAGCGCCGCGACCCGGGCGACCTCCGCGACCCAGATCTGGGTCACGGCAAGGTCGTGGGTCGCTGGAGGTCGCGGCGACAGCTTGCCGCAACCCTAGCGACCTCTGTGACCGTAGCGACCTAGGCGATGGCGGTGAGGTGGAGGAGGTCGCGGCGCGCGACCCAGGCGACCTCCGCGAACCAGATCTGGATCGCCGGAGGCGTCACAACCTAGATCCGGGTCGCGGCGAGGTGGAGGAGGTCGCGGCGCGCGACCCAGGCGCGCGACCAGCGACCTCCGCCACCTCCGCAACCCAGGCGCGCGACCTCCGCCATCTCGCCGCGACCCAGATCTGGGTCACGCGACTGGTCAGCGACGGTCGCCGAGGTGCCGTGACCACGCCGGCCTCTCTTGCCCGTCGCCGACCCATCACAACACCTCGCCGGCCTCCTTGACGAAGAAGAAGATGAACAGAGGCAACGAAGGAGAAGAGAAGGCAATGAAGGAGATGAACAGTCAGCGTAAGCCAAAGCCAAAGCTGAAAGCCCAAGGCACCCCCAAGGGTGCCTTGGGCTTTCAGCCTTCAGAAGGCTGGCTTTCGTTCAAGGGGGTTTCAAAAAAAATTCCCAAACGCCTGATACTTGGCCAAAAGGCCTTTAGGGGCCCAAAGATGCTTGGGAATGCTGTTCCCAAAAGCAGCCAAATACAGGGCATGGGGATGTGATTCACCATTCTAAACCCGTGGGATGGCTCTACAGCAATGAGTTCACCGATTGTTTTATTTGGATGTTGATGATTGGATTCTCCAACTGTAATAGTGCAGAGCTGCACAAGGTCGCCATCAATAGATACAAAACAAATTTGTGAATGAAGAGTCTTGGGTGGGTTTATCAATCAGCGAACTATTGCTGGCGTTGAGAAGGTCCTTTTCCGTTCGATAGTGACAGTACTTTTCCGCTCACTATGAGGATTGTCAATTTATGGATGAATTTGTCGCAAAAGAAAATGACGATTTTTGTGGGTTTGATCAATAGGAATGACTAATTTGATAATACCACCGGCTGTGGTGACTCCGCTGGATAAGACTCCGTTGATCATTTCCCTAGAGATGAGGAGTTCTAAACCCAGTAGAGGCGCTTGGTGTCTTAAGCGTAACGTCGGGGTAGTGGGTTCTCCGCTAGCGTTATTTGGGGGTTTACGTCGCGCCTACCGGCTGCGGCAGTTCCTCCAGTCCCCCCAAAAAAAAAAAAAAAAAAAAAAAAGACTAATCTGATAATGCTTTCTACATATAGATACAAAGATTTTCCCCTTTTCTAATATCATTTATTCCGATTGCATCCATAATTATCCTGGTTAGAAGTGAACAAATTGGACTTTGATGCTGGCAATTAGAAAGAGTCTGTGGCATGTGTCCAACTACCATTTAGATTAGTTACGTTAGGGCAAACTCTACTGTTTATATCCGGTGTTCACCGAAGGGTGGATCGATGACTCTCCTTTTGTTGGTAGTTTGTGCAATTGTGTAATACCAACTGGTCTTTGGGGAGAGGCATTGTTTATTGCATGTTGCATTCACAATTGCATTGGTTTTCTATTTTTGATATATGTATTTCATTGAGCATGAAAATTTAATTATGCATAGTTTTGATTGGATGCTTCCTGAAATATTCTTGAAGTGGGGTATTTGAAGGGGACTTTGGAACTACTATAACTGGAATCAATGAAACTAAGATGTATTTAACTTTCATTTTTAAAATGAATACCATCTTGGGTATTAAAGTTAAAAACATAGTGGGGGTTATTTTTTGAGTCAAAGTGATTATGTGGAAAAGATGTTAAATAAATTTCAATATTTTGGTTTTAAAGAATTGAGCACTCATTTGATTCTAGTATTAAATTATAATACTGGTAGAGTAATAACACAACTTGAATATGTGAGTGCTATAGGGTCTTTATTGTTAGCAATGCATTGTACTAGACTTGATATTGCTTATTCCATGTGTAAGTTGAGTGATATACTAGTAATCAAAGTATAGAACATTGTAAAGTTATTACGAGAATTTTGGTTATCTTAGATAACTAAAAATTTGGGATTATTCTATAATAATTATCCAACTATATTAAAAGAATACATCGAAATTAGTTGGATTACAAGTGTGCTGAAAAACATTTCACTTATGAATATATTTTCACATTTGGTGGATATTTTGAAAAACAATGAAATCCGAATTCATTACTTTAGCTGTAATTGAGAAAGAGGCTGAATAGATTAGGAATTTATTATTGGATATCAAATTATGACACAATCCTATGCCTCTTATTTCTATCCATTATAATAGTTAGGCTATTTTGGCAAGAGCTTATAGTAGCACTTACAATGATAAATCGAAACATATCGGTCTAAGATATGAATATGTGAGACAATTGATACAAGATAGTACCATAACAATTATCTATGTGATGTCAAGTAATAATCTAGTTGATTCCTCGACAAAGGCTTCACTAAGAAAAATGGTAAATATGACATCACAAGAAATGGGGCTTTATTATAAATCACCAGTAATAGTAACATAACATTTTTTAAGAATATCACAATTACAAGGTTTAATGGATAAAAATTAGTTATTGAAAGTGATTGTTTGATATTGACATTAGCCTTGATATGCGAAGTCAGTATCATTTATTACGTTTTATAAGCTGAATTAAATTCTTAATGAAGTATAGTACAAATTAGTAATGTGTGTAGCAGAAACAAATGGTAAATACTTTACCAATATAAGCTTAGAAGTGTTGCCACTTTTTATAAAAGTTAGGGTTGCTTTTTAGAGAGCTCATGAAATAGATACAAACGAGAGGTCATAATACTGCATAGTAAAATAGAACTTCTCATTGAAAAAGATGTTAGTATATACGCGGTATGTTTGAATTTATTATTTAAAATGTAAGTTGAAAGCTGAGCTACTTATCACTTTGATAGAGTTTTGAGATACTTACACTAACTAAATATTTAACTCGAAAGAGACCTTTATGTATATATATAAATCTCATGAAAATTTTGGCTATATATTTTTAATGTTTTATTTTAAGCATTTTGTTTTATAAACAAAGTGAGGGATTGTTGGTAATTTATTTATAAAACAAACTATGAGATGCCTTGTCCCATATAAAAAATATGTGAGTATGCACATGGACGAAATTTGGCACTAATCAACAATAATTAATTTTTATTTATTGAAAAATTTAGATATATGATTATAAAAATTAACCATAGTGTCTTATTGAAATAGTGTGATTATTTACGAATGAATTACGATTATTTTTTATTTATTATTTATTTGATTCTGAATTTTTCATATGTCTTTTAAAGATAACTTTTGAAAATGTACCTGTTCATTTTATAACATTTTCCAAGGGGTTGCCTCTGTTCAAAAGATAGAGATGAGTAAATTAGTTTTTGGGGATCAATCTTGATTAAGTCTTTTCAAATTTTCTTTCCAAAATTACAGCCATCATTTTCAACAGTTTCACTCGAGAGACTCTTCAGAAATACTAAAATTATTACCTAATATTTTTAATCGAGATTTTGTTGAATCTTGTAAGAAATTTGCCGGTGATCATTCGCAACGTTGTGGGGGCAAATAATTCCTTAAATAAAGTGATATAGTATCTCAAAGTTTGACTTCATTATTCTCGTCAATCGTTTGTCATATTTTCCTAACACGTATCAAGGACGATTCCTGTAATCAGCCACCGATTGTTTCTTGATATTATGACAAATAAGGTCTTTTGGAATAAGAGCATACTTATAGCTACAACCTGTACTATTTTGTTTTCTAAGTTTTGTTTTGTTTTGCAGCTCTTTGGGAGCGTCCTTATTACTATTTTACTCGTACTACGTAGTTTCAATAAATATACGTATTGCATCGGATTAGATACTGTCATATTATGCAAAAAGAAAATATATCACGAGGTTGCACTGGCATCGCAGACGATATGTAGTGAATCCATTAGGGCTTTTCCCATCAATATCTCCCACCACACCATATAACTTCCAATCTGAATCGTTGGGGGCAAACGTTGCGATCAAAGGTAATCGTCCAGTGGGCTTGTCCCTGCCGCTGTTCAGGTCTAACTTATTGCCTAGGCTCGCGCACACGAAATCAAAGAAATGATGATGATGATGAGGAGGAGGAGGAGGAGGAGGAGGAGGAGGATGAAGTCCACGGAACATTAAAATTCGACGAATGAGAAAATCTAGACGTAAGATTTACTTATAAGAAATCTTAATCATAGCCTGGTTAGGTGCATGATCATGGATATTTTATCAACTAGAAAAGTTTTAGCTTGATGAGTCTATACATTTGGTTTGGCTTTTAGTCCTATTGTTACCTGAAATTTGCTTAAAATATTGATCATACTATGCATGTTAGAGTTGTAATTGAGTTGACTCAAACTATCATTCATATTAGAGTTATGATTAAGTCGAGTTGAGTTGATATAACTTAATGCTTGAGCTCGACTCAAGCGTGAACTTTGACTTTAATCTCAAAAGCTTTAGTCTTGCAAATTCGATGAACGTATAGTGAGGAAAACAAACTTAATTAACAAAATAAAAAATAAAAAAGGGAGAAAGATATATGACTCACCTTAAGTATCATGTCATCTACTACATCTGGCATGATTATACAATGCAGCGTATTATCCTATATAAAATTCGAGATTAAGAAAATGACAGTTTGATTGAAACATAATTTCGGGACTGTGCTTACAAGTAAAGTCGAACACGCAATAATTTATTCTAAAATATTATCTAGCCAATCAAAGGGGAGTCTTCTCTTGTTGCGGGCATTGCTCGTTCTTGAACTTGCTCGTTTTTTTGTTTCTTTTTCTTTTGTTTGTTTGTTTATCTCAGACCATATTTAGTACAGTTAAGGTTGTTGAAAAGGACATTGACAGTCACAATCACTAAACAGTGCTTTCACATAGAATGCAGTACTATGTTTGTTAAAACCGACCCGCGAAAACATAGTGACCATGAGAAAATATTCACTGGTATGAGCGTGCCACGTCATTCGCTGACGTGGCGCGCACATACCAGGCAGAGAGAAAAAAAAAAAAGATAAAAAAGAAAAGAAGAAGATGAAGTGTTCTCTTCTTCGTCAAAGTCTCCGCCGGCGTCTGCTGCTCGCCCGCTCATCTCGTGCATCCACCGCCGGTGCCTGCCTCACCACCCGTGCCCAGAAGCCACCGCGCCTCTAGCTGCGGAACCCGCGAGCGCCGCCCTGCAGCCGTCCGAAGCTCCCCCTCGCCGTCGCTGCTCCCGCGCCCTCCGCCTGGGCTTCTGCTCTGTCTCTGTCTCCCCAGCCGCGACTCGCCCTCTTCTCAGCCCAGCGCCCGAACGCTCCATCACCGCTGCTCCGCGCCCCTGAAGTCACAACGCCGCCTCTGCCGGCCCCGCTTCTGCCCGGATCTGTCGTGCCGGAACGCGACCCCGAGTCACCCCGCGTCTGCGCGTCGCCACTGCTGCAATCCGAGCGACCCACTGCACCAGCAACGACGCCTCTGCTCCGTCGCGCCTCAACCTGACGCCGTCGCCACTCGCCACTCGCCACCGCCCAGGCAGCCTCCGCTTGCGCACCCAGCGACCTCCGCGTCTCAGTGCCCGCACCAGCAGCGCCGGACGCCAGAAGCCCCGACGCCGCCTCGAGCCGAAGCCCACCGCGACCTACAGCCCAGCACTGTCGCCGGCGTCTGTGGGTCCGCTCGCCGCTGCTCCCGCGACGCCTGACCCGCGACGAACGACCCACCTGCTCCCGCGGCTCCGCCAGCCACCGCCTCGCCGCCGCTGCAGCCCCTTGCTCACTACTGGCCCGCTTGCCGCCGGTGCGCCCGTTGATCCCCTCGCCGGAGTTCCTCGCCGGCGACTCCCGTCGCCGGAGCTCCGAACCGGCTTCCAATTTTTTTTGAAATAAAAAAAAAAGAAAAAATCAAATTAGGTATATTTGCTTTATTTTATTAAGCAAGTTTATCTTACCTCATCTCATCTCATTTTATTTTATTTTATCTTGTTTTGTTCCTCTGCATAATTGAAAATCCTGAAAATCCTGACGTACCACCTAATTGTCCACCACCTAATTCGCAATCATGCATGGGTTTTTTCTGGGTCGGGAATAAAATTAAAATTTTGATCTTTAAAACTTAAGATTAATTTATCAATTTTATTAGCGAGAAAATCAAGCTTAATATAGATATTGCTCCTTGATTATGGTACCTTTGATGATTTTGAATGAGTTGTCTAGTCTTGATTACTTTATTTATTTTGAAATATGTTAGATTTAAATGGCATGTTTTAGGTAATTTGCACATTCAAACTAAGCATTTTATTTATTCTGAATTTTTGAAATAAAAAAAAACAAAAACATGAATTTAGGATATTAGATTTTCATTTCATTAATTTAAATTGCATGTTTAATTATGTGACAATTTTAATTTCGAATTTTTATAAAAAAAGAAGAAAAAAATTAGAATTAGAGCATTATTTGCACGTCATTGAATATTAGGATAAACTGATTAGTGGCGATTTTAGATAAAATCCATTTGCATGTTAAGAAATTTGAATTAAGTCATGAATTGGTATGAATTTGGGAGAGCCGAGTTAAGTTAGACTTACTAATTGATTAGCCTAACATGCACCCGAGATCTAGGTTGCGACACCTTTCAGCTTCTTCCTGTTCTTCTGCAACCATGGCAGTGGCTGACAAGCATGTGACCCTGAAGACCCACATAGAGGGTGCACCCAAAGAATCTGATTTTGAGCTCAAAACCTCACCTTTGGCTCTATTGCTTGACCCCGGCTCAGGTGAGATGATAGTGAAGAACCTGTATGTGTCCATCGATCCATATCAGTTGAACCGGATGAAAAGTTGCAGCTTGTTGCAGAAAACCGGTACGGGTTTCGAAGGAATTGCACTTGGTGAGGTGAGCCTGACTTGTTCATAGCAGCTATATATATGTTCACGGGAAGATCATGTAAATGTGATGGGAATTGAAAAGCAGGAAGTGGGTTTTCTTTGATTTTTGGCTGCAAATCTTTGTGAAGGAAATTGAGGCATATGGTGTGGCAAAAGTTGTGGCTTCAGACAATGTTGATTTTGAGAAGGATGATGTGGTTATGGGAGTTGTTACTTGGGCCGAGTACAGTAAGATAAGAAGAAATGGGATGATCTGGAAGCTTGATCCATTGGGGTTCCCTTTGTCATACCATCTTGGAATACTGGGTAAATTTTTCATTCACCAACAATTTCCTATCTTCATAATCATTTTCAATGGTGCATGATTTCTTTGTAATCAAAAGAATTTTGTAGGACTCTGCCAGGGAAAAGAATTTTACAGGCGTGCTTCGGATTTTGGCATGTGCCTGCTTAAGTAGCTGTATTATTCCGGCAGAATAAAGTTTTAGTTAACTGATTTTAACAGTAGCAACATAAAAATTAAAATGGTGTTGAAGTCATATGATTCATTACAACAATATGTCACAAGAGGTACACATTCGAACAAGGACATGTCTTAACATGATCAAGAAATGATATAGGGGTTATTTGACCTTGGATCGGCATCTTGCAGAATGCACTATAGTTAGGTGATACAAATGATGTCTCAACCTATGTCAAGTTCGTGATCTCAGCCTCTCAGTAGACATCAAACTAAAAAACATTCGTTTGCACTGATGCTCCAGGCTACCAAACGTTTTTCCCCCTTCTGGTGGCGTTTCTATACGGGTGTTTGCTTGTTCTTTCAGGATACAGTGGACTTACAGCCTATGCCGGGTTCTTCGAGATATGCAAGCCGAAGCGAGGCGAGAAAGTGTTTGTATCAACAGCAGCAGGGTCAGTCGGGAACTTGGTCGGACAGTATGCGAAGTTGCACGGGTGCTATGTCGTCGGTTGCGCTGGAAGCAAACGAAAGGTCATTTTACCCATGGTCCTACATCGCAACTTTCCCCAATGTTTCCGTCACCAAAAGATCACGAATCATGATGAACTTGTTTTGTTGTTACAGGTACAACTTCTCAAGGAAAAACTAGGTTTTGATGAGGCCTTCAACTACAAGGAGGAAACGGATTTGAACTCAACTCTCAAAAGGTCAGATTGCTTCAAAGCGTATCAAGAATCTGGATTGTACATTCTCTTCTCAAAAGGAAAATCTAGTCATTTTTCCTATGTTTTTGTCGACTGACAGATATTTTCCCGACGGCATCGATATATACTTTGACAATGTGGGCGCCGAAATGCAAGAAGCTGCGGTCGCTAACATGAAAACCTTTGGCAGAGTTGCCGTGTCCGGAGTAACATCCGAGCATGTAGATCCAGGGAAAAGAGCCGCCCCCAACATGTTACAGGTCATACACAAGAGAATAAAGATCCAAGGGTTTTTAGCCGCCGATCACGTTGGTCTTTTCCAGGATTTCATCTCTACCACCAGCCACCATCTCCGCAATGGCGAGTTGTGCCCGCTTGAGGACATCTCGGATAGCCTGGACAGCATTCCCTTTGCTTTCACAGGGCTATTTCGCGGTGACAACATCGGAAAGAAAATTGTTAAGATTGCAGAAGAATGAGGGTTTGCTAATGGAGTTATAACTTAGCCATATTTAATGCCTCATTACAGATTCCTTTGAGTTTACTATGGGGGTGTTGTCATCTCTATTCATATTATTTTTGTGAGCTATATAAGTGGTCATTTTTATGAATGTTTTCTAAATCATTTATTTTTCGAAAAATATGCCAAATCTAAAATAAGAGTTACCTTGAAAAGCAATTTATCACATGACAGATAGACTATTTTTGGATTTTAACCAGCTCCTATAATTCGTTTGGTGCTCGTTTATTTTGTTCTCAAGTATTCTTCTAATGCATCTCTTTTCAGTCTTGCAAATTCAATAAACGTGCATTGTGGGACACAAAAATTCATTCAACAAAATAAAATAAAAAAATTGGAGAAACATTTATGATACACTTTAAGTATCAAGTCATTTACTGTGTGTCATAACATCAAATTTAGTTATGCAACATATTATCTATCGATATCAATTAAGAAATTGACAAAGTTTGATTGAAAAATAAATTTGGTGCTGTTCTTACAAATAAAGCCTAATACGCAATAATCTATTATAAAAATTGCTGTTATTATACAGTTTAGCCCTCAACACATAAAGAAATCGCAATCATTTCCTCTTGTACTTATAATTCGTACTACTCCGTATAATAAAATCACCCACCAATCGAGTAACTATGCAATTGGAAATTAGTGACCACTTGGCTTAATTTGGCCAGTAGGCCTAAAGGAATCTTCTCAACGCATGACTAGTCCTTCCATCTTTATTTAAGTAATCCCAATTTGTCACGGGAATTATCTGGCCAATGAAAAGGGCTGGCTCTTGCTGCGGCTACTCGTTCTTGATCCTGCCCTTATCATTTTGGTTTTTTTTTTTTTGGGTACTTGTGTTAAACCTTATTTAGTATTCTAAATTTTTTTGAAAAGGACAAAAGATCACAATCACTAAACAGTCCTCTTACCTAGGATGCGGTACTAAGTTTATTAAAACTGGTCTATATAAGTAGCATATTGAGTTTTGTAGTATAGTACAAGCTGATATTTGACAGAGTAATCATATTTATTACCTAGTGAGAGTTTAACTCATTTTTAGTGTACTAAGTTTAGGAATCTTTCTTGTCATTATACTTGACATCACTTATATGACATTACATGTTAGTATCCAAATATGTTGAAATTTTTGAATTAATCTTAATTAAATTAATCAAGCTTTAGATGACGAAAGTAAAAAAGGAAAGGGTATAAGCCATCAACATTTTCTGTGAAGTAAGCACTGTGGTAGATTACCACTACAAAAGGTTACTTTCATGCAAACATAAAAGAAAAAAAAAGTTCAATTTTGGTTATTGTCAATATGTAGTGGACTTAGTCAATGAGAATAGAGTTTTGTCATTTATGAATAGAATTATCGACAACTTAAAAATGAATCGACAATCTCAAATAGTAGAATAAATCAACCATTGAGGAAGGAGTCAAAGAAACTGTCAATGTAACCATTTGATAACCATTTGTAACATTTGTTTATAACATCTATTTTAATAACCATCAATTATAGGTTTTAAATAGTCGGAGTCTCTACACAAATCAAACAAATTACTATTTTTTCAATATCTTTGCTTTCCGCGTAGTACTTTATTTTCTATGGCTTCCAAAATTTGCGTTGTCAATTGAATTTAGGTGTGCATCTTTATCCTGGGCGTTGTCTCATCGATTAAATTACAGCATGGTGCTTTTATGCTTTTGGGCTGTGTCCTTGATTAAATTTCGATATATTTTGTTTGCATTTGGTTACTTAACAATTAACTTCTGGCATGATTTGCGTTTGTACATTCCTGTTCTAATAAAAGTTGTTGGTTGCTGATCATCTTTGATATTTTGTGTCCGGAGTTTGTGTAGAAACCTGATATCCTTTAATTAAAAGTTAAGGAACGACTTTCAGTGAAAATATATTTTATCGGGGGAGCAATTCCGGTGAAACATAGAAAGACTCGTCAATTTCACCCAGACAAGAATCTGTCTAGTCTCCAAGCTTCAGCCTCTTCTTGTTCTTCTGCAACCATGAAAGTGAAAGTGGCCAACGAGTATGTGACCCTGAAGACCCACATAGAGGGTATACCCAAAGAATTTGATTTTGAGCTCAAAACCGCACCTTTGGCTCTATTGCTCGACCCGGGTTCAGTCTAGACGAGTGAAGAACCTGTACGTGTCCATCGACCTATATCGGTTGACCCACGCAATGCATTACAACTCGTCGCATAAAACCGATACCGGCTTTGAAGGAATTACTCTTGGTGAGGTCAGTGTGACTTGTTCATCACCGGCTAAATATGTTCACGGGAAAATCATGAAAATGTGACGGGAATCGAAAAACAGAAATTGGGTTTTCTTTGATTTTTGTCTTCGAATCTGTGTGCAGGAAATTGAGGCATATGGTGCGGCAAAAGTTGTGACTTCAAATAATGTTGAATTTCAGAAGGGTGATTTGGTTGTGGGAGGTGTCACTTGGGCAGAGTACAGTAAGATAAGAAGAAACGGGATGGTCAGGAAGCTTGATCCATTGGGGTTCCCTTTGTCATGCCGTGTTGGAATATTGGGTAAATTTCTCTTTCACCAACAATTTCCTATTGTCATGATCATTTTCAATCGTACATGAATTTCTTTGTAATCAAAAGAACTTTGTAAGACTCTGCCGGGGTGAGGAAGAGAGTTTTAAATGCGTGCTTCGGATTTTGGCGTGTGCCTGCTTAAGTAGCTGTCCTATTCTGGCAAAAAAAATGTTTCAGTTAAGTGATTTTGAGAGAAGAAACATAAGAACTCAAAATGGTGTTGAAGTCATGTGGTTTATTCTAGCAATATGTCGCAGAAGGTACACATTTGAACAAGAACAGGTCTTAACAGGGTCAAGAAATGATTTAGGGCCAATATGTCGCAGAAGATACACATTAGAATGCACTATAGTTGGGTGATACCAATGATGTCTCAACCTATGTCAAGTTCTTGATCTCAGCCTCTCAGGAGACATCAAATTGAGGAACATTTGTTTGCACTGATGCTTCAGACTACCGAACGTTTTTTTGCCCTTCTGGTTGCGTTTCTTCATAGGTTTTTTCTTGTTCCTTCAGGATACAGTGGACTATGGGCCTATGCCGGGTTCTTCGAGACATGCAAGCCAAATTGAGGCGAGAAGGTGTTTGTACTGACGGCATCGCAGTTGGGAACCTGGTCGGACAGTACACGAAGTTGCATGGGTGCTTTGTCGTCGATCGTGCTGGGAGGAAACGAAAGGCCACTTTCCCCATAGTCCTACATTACAACTTTCCGCAATGTTTCCATCACCAAAAGATCGTGAATCATGATGAACTCGTTTTTTGGATGACTCATACCATCCGTGTTAGAGCTATAATCAAGTTGAGTTGAGTTATGAAAACAAAACTTTACATCAAAAGACACTTCCACAAGTTAAGCATGTCATGTACATTGCAATTATGGTGTTAAATCCATGTCGCCCGCTAAGTGGTTCCCCTTAATCATCTATCTTGGATGGAGTCATCATAATGTCATGTAAGATTCATAAATTGCATGAACCGTGGAATTTGCCATTTGATAGGCTTCAACAATTAAGTGTATGTTTTATTCACACTTACGCAATAGAGATAGTTGGAATATTGACCGTAAATTTCGTCTATTTTATAGCCACATCTTCACATTCTCACCATCCTATTCGTTTGTCATTTGGTTCATGCAAGGCCCAAGCTCGCATTATGGGATCAGGGGAAGCAAAACCGATAAGTCCCGTAAATAATGATCAGTAAATTCATGCAAGAGTTGAATAAAATTGAGGCATTCATAAGAAAGACAAATAAAATTAGTAAACAAGAACAAAAGTTGATAAATTTTAAATAGTCACATCGTATTTATTATTTATTTCATTTTTCCTCTCTTTTTAAATTTTCTTTCTTTCTTTTCCCCTTCCATCGTTCTCTAATAAAATTTTATTAAATAGTAAACTATATTGATATACCTAAAATACTAAAATACATAAAAAATGTGATAGTTATAAATATATATTTTTGAATTTATATGATGAGATATAATTAAAGTAGAGTATAGAAATAAATAAAAGATTAAATGAAAAATAAATTGTTATTTTTGATTATTTTGAATTTCTTATATTAGAATTTAAATATTATTTATATTAAAAACAATTTCATTTTTGTTAATTTAAGAAGTTTGTCGAGAAAAATAACTTTTTTATTGTAGATATTAAAAATCCTATCCATTTTTATCCACTTCCATTAGATAAATTTCTCTAACCTATATTCCTTTTATATCCGATTTTATCTTATCTTGAGTAGACACCAAATGTAGTATAAGATAATAATTTTTATCCTTGTTGCCAATACTCTAAAGTTCATGCATTTTTTCCCTTTACTTTAAAAATCTGTAAAATTTAAAATTCACCGAATGCAAATGTTTGCATGTGAATTTAAATATATATATTTTGCAATTTTTTAAAAATTAGAGTGATATTTTAAATTTTGGTTGGATATTTTGCTATTGCTTCCTCTTCCATAAAACTTCTAAAATATGTAGTGTTAGGAAGTAGAGACCAAGTGACGATGCATTCTTCCTGTTTCATTTTGATTAGTTTATTCACATCTTGCAATATAGATAAAAATATAAAAATCTTTGTCGAAATTTTAAATATGCATTTATTTTATAAAAATATAAAAATTGATAAAAAGGTAAAAAGCAAAACAAAAGCCAAAAAAATAAAAATAAATAATGAATGAAATTTAAAAAAAAATGAATCGAGCGGGCCTGCATAGCCGGCCCATTCTTTTAATAAATTTTCGGCCCCCTAAAGTCCCTCTCCCTTGGCCCATCTCTTTTTTTTAGTTTTCGGCCCATTTTTCTTTATTTCTTCAACTCCCCAATTTGAGCCACGCGGGGCCCTGAGCGGGAGGAGAAGTCACAAGCCGTGAGCGAGAGCAACTTGAAGCTTCTAGAATCGTGAGCTGGCAAAGGGGAAAATAACGGAAAAGATTCGACTCGCCCGAGGCAGGCGTGCGAGGAGTGCGCGAACGTGAGGGCGGTTCGGCCAAGCGGAAGAAGAGGAAGTCGTAGAACGTGCTCCACGTTCGGAGAGAAAATCAAGGAGCATATGAACCAGCGGCGTCAAAAATCGAATCGTAATCGGTTCGGTTTAATTTTCCGGTTTTCATTAAAAATTGATATTTTTTTTATTGATTCGATTTTTATCGGTTGATCGAACCAAACCCAAGCACAGATCCATAAAATCAAACTTTATTCTCTCCCGACTCCATCTCCTCTCCTCTTGTGTCTCATCTTGGTCGGCTTGGAGGTGCAACGGCGACGGTGACTGCGATGGCGACGGCGGCAGGGACGGCTCCGCTCTTCTGCGTTTTGGCTTTTGGTCGAGTCTTGGGGGCTTAGATGGCGGATGTGGTTCGACTGTCTTCATTGCGCTTCTCTTCTTCTCCTTCTTCTTCGTCTCTGACGCCGGCCTCTTCGCGCCAGCGTGGTGCCCTCTGCTTTCCTCCTCATAAGCTCCACAGGTGGTCCGATGCTTTTGCGAATTGCTCCTATGGTGGTGGCGTTGCGGGTCTTGGTTTCGAACCCGAAAGCGATTTTGCCTCTTTGAAGGTGCGATTTTTCCCTTTTCTTTCTGGGGAAATTCTCTCTTCTTGGAGTAAGTTATCTTGTGAGGGCTCATTTGAATGAGCTGTTTGTTGTGACGATATCTGTTTTGCACATTACCCTGGCAAGGTCATGTTTCGGTTTGAATCGGATTGGTTTCTTTTCTTAGTGTTTTGGGGGCCTGTTCTCGTGTATGATTGTCGGAGTCTGTAGCATTACATGGACTTAATGACTGACCAGCATTAATTTGGAGTAGTAAGGGCTTGTTAGGAAATGAATGAGAAAAGATCTCATCTTGGTTAGGATTCTCGGTGTATATCTCATACGTTGGGTCTTGCTCAATCATCCTGTACTTTAGTTGGAAATTTTGTTGCTCTGGATGATCAAAGAAAACCAAGAAATTCCAATAATGCATCGTCCACAGGTGCTTTGGTTTCGGTCAATTTGTACATTGATCCTTTGAAGTGGAACAATAAGGTGATTTGATAAAAAGGGAAAAAGCAAAACAAAAGCCAAAAAAAATATAAATAAATAATGAATGAAATTTAAAAAAAAAAAAAAAAATGAGGGGAATCTAGCAGGCCTGCGTATCCGGCCCACTCGTTTAATAAATTTTCGGGCCCCCTAAAATTCCTCTCCCTTGGCCCATCTTTTTTGTTTCGTTTTGGCCCATGTTTCTTTATTTCTTTAACTCCACAATTTGAGCCGCAGAAGAAAGAAAAGGGGAGCCCAGGCCCATTCCCTCTCCTTCTTTCGCGCGTGCTCACGTCCGTGAGCAAGGAGGACCGTGACGCAAGAAGATGGAGGCAACTGTAAGATCCTCTGTGTCGGAAGCACTTTTGCAGATCACCAAATTTTGTGATCTTTATCTCGTGGAAACAGTTCTTGATGATGAGAGTGAGGTAATTGCAAAACACTGAATTGCATCTGTTTGGACAACACTAGAGAATTCATCATTTATGCTAGAGTATTTTCTCATTCGAGCACTGTGAATGCCAGTACCATTGCTGGAATACTCCTAGTAAGCAGTGTATGATTGTTGCACTAATGATTTTACCAAACCGCTATGTTTGCACGCAATGTGCTTGTTTTGTGTGGACCACTTTGCCTTAGTTATTTCTGGTTTTTGGACCTTTTAGCCTTAGTTATTTCTGGTTTTTGGACCTTGTTAATTGTTGGTATAACCAAGCTTTAGCTTTAGATTGGCTCATGTAGAATTGCTATTAACATCCCATGGTTCGTTCATTTTGATTATGTTTTGTATTAGCATCAGATATTGTTTCTTAATCGTACTTCATTTTTGTCATTCTGTTTCTTAAGATAGCAATTGTATTGCTGGGGCAATTTCCTCAATTTGTTTTATTTCAGCTAGTTGTGCTGCGTGTTGAAGTTGTTTTTTTCATTTGTGCAAAAAAGAGTTCTTCAGGCTTCGGAGTATTCTGGAGTCTTTACTTCAGGTGGTCTGATCGAGGAGAAAGTACACAAGTATCTGTTATGAACCTAAGCTGGCCTATGGATTGTCGCATGGGCAATATGGTAATAATTTTTACACCCTACATGATCGTCTATCCCAAGCATTTCTTCTTCTTTAATTTAATTGGATTCTGGGTTGGAGGGAACTTCTTCATGGCATTTATTTTTATAGTTAAACTATATCATGAACACTATTAGCAATCTATCATCAGATGCTACTCCACAAGAATATAATTCTGTTTCCTTGTGATCTTCTCATAGCCAAATGCACGTTCGACCTAGCAGCACAATTAACTTATTACTCCTAGCGTGTTGAAGGTGAAGAATATGTTGATAAAGATAAAGCTGCACTGTATGATTAGGCAATAGTAAAGGCTTTATGATCTATCTCAGTTGAATTGATAAGTAGCGTAAGCAAGGGACTCAGAAGGTCCAGACCTGTTGAGAGTAATTGTGTGTTTTGCAACATCAGTTGGGTTCATAAGCATAAGCCTTGGAAGAAAATTACAGTGGTTTTTCTGCTTCATGGAAATTGTTTGAAAAGAAGAGTTTCTAGGCATGATGCAGTCCTTCCTTTTAGAATAGGTGCAGAGTCTTTGCAATCAGGAACCAAGTCCCATGTGAGGAAGGTCATAAAATTACGTGGTGGATATTCTCACTTTTCAAAGCCTTTTAATGACATCCGATGCAATTTTATTTTTTTTAAATTTTCATTTACTTGCTATTAACATAATTTTTTATTCTAGCTATATAGATAAGACCGCACGTCATTTAGGAAAAATAGGATGTACTAATTTTACATTTATGCTTTCAGTTTGCAACAACACGTCCTCATAAACTTTTGAGAAGTTTCCAATTATTCATGAGCTAAAATCACTTTCATACGCCATTTTTCATAAATTTGTTCAATCAATGTGGGTCGGATTGATGGCGTTAATTAAATATTCACGTTAGCATTTTCAGGCTACAATTAGCCTTGAAGTGACTACATTAAAGTTTTCTGAAATGATTTAATATTAAATTTACAAAATTGAATGTATTATGATTGAATTAGATATTTTAGTGATTTTTTTTTTTTTACCCTAAGTACAGCTATAGACGTCGAGTATCTCTACGACACCACCATGAAATCAAGAACAGCAGGAGAAGCGTGGACTACAACTCGGGATTGAGAGTTCGCCGTCGCTGCCTTTGCCAGAAAAATCTGTAGAGCATTCTCGAGCTTGAGAGAAGAAGCAAACTTCAAATGGAAGTCGTCCGCCCGATCGACGAGAAGTGCGCTCTTGAAATCTCCGCCCTCCTCCAACCCCCCTCCTCCTCACGAAATCCAGGTAATGCTCCTCTCTACTCCTTCATTGATCCTTTTTCGAACGAGCAAGTTGTTGCAATCTTAGAATAGAAGGAACGAGTCGCTTTCACGTCCCTTCGCATTTGCATTGTCACGATGCAACCGGCGACCGTCGTGTTTTCTCCTGTTGCGGGTGAGATGGCAGTAGAATCAATGATAAATCGAGAGTATCGAGTGCGACGCTTGTGAATACTGAAATTTAACTTTAATTTCAGTGAACGAAATAATTAGGCATCATTGTTAGTTATCTATCTTTTATTTGTGAGTCCATTAATAAATCTGAAGATGATAAAAGATGTAATCTTTAAAATCTGATGTTGAAAAGTCATGAGTTTAATGGCTCCGGAACCATTGTCGTCTAACTAGATGGTTCAGCAGATTTTCGCACTCTTTCCCTCTGCCTTTCCTCCTACCTTTTTGATACATATGATATGTAATAAATATAAATAAAATACCTAAAATATAATTAAATTTGAATATATAAATAAAAAGATTAGATTAAAAATCCAAATTGTTATTTTTTATTATTTTGAATTTCTTATATTGGACTTCAAATATTATTATATTAAAATATAATTTTAATTTTATTAATTTAAGAAGCTTGTTATATGAGAAAAATAACTTTCTTATTATGGATATCAAAAATCTTATCCATCTTTATCTAACCTCTCTTATGGAATACATTTATCCGGTCTATAACACTCTTATTCTGACTTTATCCTATTTTGAGTAAGTACCAAATATAGAATATAATATTATCATATCATAAATTTTATCTTAATTGCCAAACACGGTCTAAAGGTTCTTCCAATTTTGGGTTTCAAGATTTTTAATGGTTTTCCAAATTTAACTTTTTTTAATTGAAATTTTCTGATTTATTTGTTAACATTATTTTTGAAATTTTAAAAATTAAGAATTGTCTGGATTTTTGGTGTTTTAAATGCTTTTATGAATTTTTCGAAATTTTTTATTGCTATTAATAATTTGGAATTTTTCAAATTAAGTATATAGGGGAGAGAACTTATAGAAACACCAGGTTCTATAGAGATCCAATGGAATCTATTATTGGACCATAAAATCTGCAACCAACCAGGATTCTTGCATTTTGAGATGAAAAGAAGAGTTGGTCATTTTCGACTGTGAAAGTCGGGGGACACACATATTAGAAATGCTGAGGTATATGTAGCTCACAAACTCGTGAGCTTCATCAAGTTTCCAATTTGTACGGGAAGTGATCCGGTCAGACCCTTGTTGTAAGACAGGTCCCTACACGAAGGGCTTATTATACTCAACAATAACAACTTACAGAGGCCATTTTAAGCAGCTAAAATAGATTAAAGGACCAAATTCTAGGCATGAATTCCCCTACTTGCGCATCATTGATAGCTTCACAAGCAGTTTAGGATGCATGGAAGAGAAGATAGTACAAGAATCTAGATGGGAGGACTACTTACATGATTGCAGCAAAATAAAAAACTTAAGCCCTTCTTCTCAATAATTGTTGTATTTTGCCAATTACTCATAAGCCCCGTGATTGCACTGACTGCTTTCGAATATGACCAATTGAACAATGAGAAAATAATAAATATATTTGAGGATTGGAGAAGTCTCTAAAGCAAGTTGCTAAGAAGTCGTCGTTCATCTATATTCCAAGAGTGCGCAAGCAAGAAATGACAGATAAATCATCCGATAGAAGCTACTCTAATAATGTCCAGAACTTTGGCTACTTGAATAGCCAACCAATAGCATGATCTTTTTACCAGAGGAGCTAAAACCCTTAAAACTTTGTAACCGACTCCCTTATCAAAATCATGCTTCTTGCATTTGATGAGGGAGTCCTCTATGCTCCTGGGGGTCGAGCTCAGCCACGTCTCTTCCCTCTCGTCCCTCGACATATCCACCTTCTACGTCACCAGTCAATGGAACATCGCTCTCTCCGTCAAGACCCCCAGCAAGATCATTGTTGTCTCGTACAGTCACAAAAAGCTCCTCTTGAATTTCGATCACCACCTCCCCCTCTCTCGTCCCACGCTCATTCCTGCTTATGTTTAGAAAAAAAATTATGGAAATTGTTTATGAACTGAACTCCTAAACAATTTACATAACTTTTTCAAAACATCATAAATTCTCCACCCTACTCATAGAACTCACCCACAAAAATTTGCAGGAACAAGGAAAAAAAAAAAAAAAAAAAAAGAGTTAACTCAAAATGACAGACCGCCACGACGGCACGAGCGGATCATCTTCCTATGTATCTTATGTGTTATATTTGCTATGCTTGGCCCCGCCATGGTGATCTTCGTGTTAATACCTACCTCTATGCCCCTGGTCCCATCTCTTCCCTCTCCTCCCATGACATCTCCACGTCTTGCGTCACCGGTCAATGGAACATCACTCTCTCCGTCAAATAACCCCAACAAGCTCATTGCCATCCAGTACACCAGCATGAAGCTCCTCTTGAATTTCGATCACCACCTCCCCCTCTCTTGTCCCACGTTATTTCCTGCTTATGTTTAGAAAAAGTTATGTAAACCGTTTAGGAACTAACTCAAGGAAAAAGAGAAAGAAAGAGTTAACTCAAAATGACAGACCACCGCAACCGGCATGAGTGGATCATCTTCCTATGTATTTTATGTGCCATATTTGCTATGCTTGGCCCCGCCATGGTGATTTGCTAATACCTACCATTATGCCCTCAAGTTCGAGCTCAACCACGTCTCTTCCCTCTCGTCCCATGACTTCTCCATCTCCTACGTCACCGGTCAATGGAACATGGCTCTCTACGTCAAAAACCCCAGCAAGCTCATTGCCATCCAGTACATGCGAAGCTCCGCTTGAATTTCAATCATCACCTTCCCCTCTCTCGTCCCACGCAGTGTGAGACGAGAGAGGGGAAGGTGGTGATCGAAATTCAAATGGAGCTTCATGCGAGTGTACTGGACGGCAATGACTTGCTCGGATTCTTGATGTAGAGAGCCATGTTCCATTGGCCGATGAGTAGGAGATGGAGAAGTCATGGGACGAGAGGGAAGAGACGTGGCTGAGCTTGACCTCCGGGGGCATAGAGGTATGTTTTAGCACGACGATCATTATGGTGGGGTTTAGCATAGCAAATATGGCACATAAGATACATAGGAAGATGATCCACTCGTGCTAGTCGTGGCGGTTTGTCATTTTGAGTTAACTCTTTTTTTCTTTTTTTCCTTGTCCCCGCAAATTTTTTGGGTGACTTCTGTAAGGAGGGCGAAGAATTTATGATGTTTAGAAAAAAGTTATGTAAACTGTTTAGGTTAGTTCCTAAACAGTTTACATAACTTTTTTCTAAACATAAGCAGGAATGAACATGCGATGAGAGAGGGGGAGTTGGTGATCGAAATTCAAGAGAAGCTCCATGCGAGTGTACTGGATGACAATGAGCTTGCTAGGGTTCTTGACTTAGAGAGCGATGTTCCATTGGCTGGTCACATAGGATGTGGAGATGTCAAGGCACGAGAGGGAAGAGACGTGGCTAAGCTCGACCTCTGGGGGCATAGAGGTAGGCATTAGCACGGAGAACACCATAACGGGGCCAAGTGTAGCAAATATGGCACATAAGATACATTGGAAGATGATTCGCTTGTGCCGGTTGTGGCGTTCTGTCATTTTTCGTTAATTTTTTTTTCTTTTTTTCCTTGTCCCTGCAAATTTTTGTGGGTGAGAAGCTTGTTTTAGTGGTTCAAGTGTGAGTAACAGTAGTGCTTCCAATGCCGATTTTGATGATAATGAGTGTGAAATCCATGCTTGACATAAAAGCTTTCTCCATGCGAAGAAAAGTGTTGTATGAAAACAAATTTGAGCTTGATTGATATCTTGAAGTTGAAAGTGAAGATGTCCTTAATCTCGATCTTTTGATGTGACGGAAGAGTATTAGGTTAAAGTATAAAATCTTATCTTTGATGGCTTTGGACATTTTGTCTACTCCCATGATTACCGTTGCTTCCAAGTCGACTTTTAATACATTTGGACGTGTACTTGATAGCTTTCGAAGTTCTTTGACTCCTAAAGTGGTGGAAGGTTTGATTTGCACTCAAAATTGGTTGAGAGCTGTTTGCGTATTGAATAATGTCGGAGAGTCTACTGGAAATGTAGAAAAGTTTGAGGTGAGTAAGTCGTATATATTTCTTTCTATCTTGTAATTCATTCGCATAACTATCTATTAAGTGAATACTTTATTTAATCTATTTTTTGGTTTTTAGATGTGGATTGTCTTAGGAGGACATTATTACTGGAAAATAGACTTCATTTTGTGGATACTTTGATTTTGTGGTAAGTAAATAGACTTTATTAAACCAAAGTTTTTGTGTATGTCTCTAGAGCATAATTTATTGTTAATTTTTCTTTACATATGAATTTCGAGTATTTGTTAGAGATTTTGTATCACGTGGATTGGTTCGCCTAATTTCACTTTTGGATGAGGTGTTATGCTGATTTCACTTTTAAAGGAGGAGTTATGCTTGCAGCATAAATTTGCTAACCATTTTAGATAAATGACCAATTTCATGTAATATTTGTGGGAATGAGACTAATATTAGATCCACGTTTGTTGCTAAGGTTTATGCAATGTTAGGATTTTTGCTTTGCCTTATGATTTTGGTTATGATAGTGAGCCTTATGGATCCTTATTTTTTTATCTAGTCAAAAAATTCATGTACTTATTGATTACATGTCCTTAATGTTTCAATATAAATTATGATGATTAAATTATTTTCTCGCATATTAATGTAAAATTCGAAGCCATATAAGATATCAGACGGTTGCAAAATAGGTTTTAGTAGAAATAGGGTTGATTGTGAAATCAGATTGGAAAAACAGAGTAGGTTGGATATAAGGTCTAGTACAAACATGGTTGAGTATAGGGTCTAAACAAGGGAACTGATTATAATAGAGTCGGATACAAAGTTCAACTCTAGACTCTACTCACCCTTGGTTGCCCCCCTATCGCTACGACTCTTCCTCAAAAGCCCCGTGCCTTCTCGTCCTCATCCCGTTCACTTCCTCAAGAGCCCCGTGCTTTCACCTTCCTTGTCTCGTGTTGAACAATCGATTAAGTGTAAGTCGATTTATTCACTTGGAACTTATCTAATGTTTGTTTCTCCATAATTTGTGGTGTGGTGTTTTTGTCGGGGAGAGTTAGTATGATTTTATGCCTTCGTTTCATTTCTCAATCAAATGCATGTGATGCATTCGAGGAAATGCCTCAGAGGCACGACTGAAAAATGATCCATGAAATTCTCAGATCCGAAAACGTTTTGACATAGATTGGTCGTTTTCAATTGATTTGTTAAGAACTTAGATCCAATGCCAGTCATATGTCATCACATTCAAATCGGTATGTTAATTTTTTTTAGTGTTTTTGTTTTATGTTTTGTATATGTTCTTGTGACTTTTGGGCCTTGGTGGTGTGAAGTCAGAATAAGGAGGGAGGAACTGATGTTGGCAGATGACGCGCCCCCACCACCTCAATTCACTCGATCAATCTATGTTGAAAAATTGATTGATTGAGAAATACGGCACAAAAGATAGGGAAGGAAGAGACGGGGCTGAGCTCGATCTCGGGGGCATAGAGGTAGGTATTAGCACGAAGATCACCAAGGCGGGGCCAAGAATAGCAAATATGGCATAAATGATAAATAAAAAGATGATCCGCTCGTGCCAGTCGTGACAGTCTGTCATTTTGAGTTAACTCTTTTTCTTTTTTTCCTTGTCCCTACAAATTTTTATGGGTGAGTTTTGTGAGGAGGGCGAAGAATTTATGATGTTTAGAAAAAGTTTTGTAAACTGTTTAGGAATTAAAACTGTTCATAACTTTTTTCTAAACGTAAATTAAACTGTTCGTTTAGTTCCTAAATAGTTTACATGACTTTTCTAAACATAAAGTTCTAAACCGTCTAGAAATTTGAAAAAGTTCCGAACTCACCGTTCCTAAAAAGTTTGATTTTTGAAGAAGTATACGTCCATTACATTGAGGTAAATATTGAGATCAAGATGATACTTACACACTTTGTAGACTGAAAATGATGAAAGGGAGGATAGGTAGCACTCCTCAAACTTGTGTGCGTTCCAACCTTCTAAAATTGGTAAAAGGTATATAGCTATTATTTACTTAGAGATCTTCTATCTATATCTTTAGAAAAGGGGAAAGAGATGGTTAGTCCGAAACCCACAACCTCAAAACGATAAAGTGCCATGTTTCATTTCAATGGGGCAGGGGGGACTTGAAGTGAATTGGTGGAGACAAGACACGGATTGGGAAACGTTAAATGTTGTCAAAGATTGTAATGTTGGAATCCATGAAAGTAAATATATGGATAGGTGAATAAGATGATGCCAACGGCTGGCCAGCAATCTTCTTTGCTGGGGAGACTCAGTTTTTGATCGTCCAAATGGTGTTCGACAGCCATTCCATCGTATGGAAAGCCACCAAGAATGCGATCACCACTCCTGCCCATATTTTTATCCCAAGTTCTACATTACATGATGTTTGGTCAATGAAGAGTAGAGACCACTGATGTTCATAGGAGCGGTGATCACTGCATTTTCATTCAAGGCCCGCCTCGATCCACAATTTGCCGTATTATTCGACTTCTCGGTTATCGTGATGATTTTTATTCTTATTTCGTCGTGTCATTGTTGCTAACAGGCCTCCCTTTG
Source organism: Eucalyptus erythrocorys (assembly GCA_014182555.1). NCBI lineage: Eukaryota > Viridiplantae > Streptophyta > Magnoliopsida > Myrtales > Myrtaceae > Eucalyptus > Eucalyptus erythrocorys. Next base: position 15,548,646 of record CM024599.1, on the reverse strand, counting down.
AGGCACGCAATCTTTCTCTTTATGACGAGGGTACTACTCTACTCTACCATTCTCTCGTTGGCCTTCGCTCATGTCCATGAGGTAAGAGCCATGGCGCCCGGGGATTTCGCCAACAATGTAGAACTCAAGATAAAAATATGGGCAAGAGTGGTGAAATCCTCGGGCGCCCTGGCTCTTATCACATGGACATGAGCGAAGGCCGACGAGAGAATGGCAAAGTAGAGTAGCACCCAGAAAGATTGCGCGCCTTGAAGGGGGGGCCTGTTAGCAGCAATGACACGACGATATAGGAAGGAATAAAAATCGTCGTGATAACCGGGAAGTCGGAAAATACAGCAAATTGTGGATCGAGGCCGGCCTTGAATGAAAATGTGGTGAGCACCGCTCCTATGAGCATCAGTGATCTCTATTCTTCATTGACCAAACATCTTGTAATGTAGAACTCGGGATAAAAATATGGGCAGGAGTGATGATCGTGTTCTTGGTGGCTTTCCATACAATGGAATGGCTGCCGAACACCATTGGAACGATAAAAAACTGAGTCTCCCCAGTTAGGAAGATCGTTGCCCAGCCGTCGGCATCATCCTATTCACCCATCTATATATTTACTTTCATGGATTCCAACATTACAATCTTTGACAACATTTAACGTTTTCCAATCTATGTCTTGTCTCCACCAATTCACTTCAAGTCCCCCTTGCCCCATTGAAATGAAACATGGCACTTCATCGTTTTCTGGTTATGGGTTTCGGACTAGCCATCTCTTTCCCCTTTTCTAAACATATAGATAGGAGATCTCTAAGTAAATAATAGCTGTAAAACTTTTACCAATTTCAGAAGGTTGGGACGCAGGCAAGTTTGAGGAGTGCTACCTGTCCTCCTTTTCAGCATTTTCAGTCCGCAAAGTGTGTAAGTATCATCTTAATCTCAATATTTACCTCAATGTAATGGACGTATACTTCTTCAAAAATCAACCTGCTCCATTGAATCGACTAAAAAGTTCTGAGTTTGGAACTTTTTCAAATTTCTGGACCGTTTAGAACTTTATGTTTGGAAAAGTCATATAAACCATTTACCGTTTAGGAACTAAACGAACAGTTTAGTTTATGTTTAGAAAAAGTTATGTAAACAGTTTAGGAACTAACATTGTTTCAAACAATTTTAGTTCCTAAACAGTTTACATAACTTTTTTCTAAACATCATAAATTCTCTGCCCTGCTCATAGAACTCACCCACAAAAATTTGCAGGGACAAAGAAAAAAAGAAAAAAAAGAGTTAACTCAAAATGACAGACCGCCACGATCGGCACAAGCAAATCATTTTCTTATATATCTTTTGTGCCATATTTGGTATGCTTGGCCCCGCCATGGTGATTTTCATGCTAATACCTACCTCTATGCCCCCTCGAGGTCGAGCTCAGCCACGTCTCTTCCCTCCCTATCTTTTGTGACATAGATTGATTGAGTGAATTGAGGTGGTGGGGGCGCGTCATTTGCCAACATTAGTTCCTCCCTCCCTATTCTAACTTCACACCACCAAGGCCCAAAAGTCACAAGAACATATGCAAAACATAAAACAAAAACACTAGAAAAAATTGACATAGCGACTTGAATACGATAACATATGACTGGCATTGGATCTAAGTTCTTAATAAATCAATTGAAAATGACCAATCTATGTCAAAAACGTTTTGAGAATTTCATGTATCATTTTTCAGTCATGCCTTTGAGGCATTTCCTTGAATGCATCACATGCATTTGATTGAGAAATGAAACAAAGGCATAAAGTCGTATTCAACTCTCCCCAGCAACAACACCGCACCACAAATTATGGAGAAAGAAACATTAGATAAGTTCCAAGTGAATAAATCGACTTACACTTAATCGACACGAGACGAGGAAGGTGAAAGCACGGGGCTTTTGAGGAAGAGTCGCAGCGACAGCGTGGCAACCAAGGCAAAAATTCTTCTGTTGAAATTGCTGAAGAAATTTCAGAAATACGGTGATCGTGTCTTCGAATGCCCCGCCCTCCATCTCATGCCCTCTTCATTAGAATGCTATGAAATGGTCAAAAGGTCCAATGGATTGCCCTAATCCCTGAGAGATTAGCGACGCATCACATGTGGAAAGATAGCCAGGCAAGGGCGCTGGTTGAAGTCTTATCTGTTTGATCCATCAATAAGTTTGAAATGTTGATTTTTATAAAAAAGATCAATGTACAAATATATTTCAATTTTTAGGTTACATGCAACCTATCTAGATAGCAAAATAAATAAATGAATAAGAATTCGATTAAGTTATGCTAATTCATGTAATTTGAGTATGGACTTGTGTCCTTATATGACTTTTAAACTGAAGCTTCCTCTCAGCCAAACTTTATAAAGCAATCTAAATAACAATTTAATTTTTGTAAATAAAAAAGTAGACTCTGGAACTTAAACCACTTTTCTTGCACTTTCAGTTTCAGTATTTTTATTTTTATTTTTGTGAGGAATGATTAGGAAATAAGACGCTGTTTAAAAGAAAATATTGTTTCTCTTAAATTAGTTACTTGATTTGAATTATGATTCTTTTTTTTTCATTTTTTATTTTCTTTATTGACAGTAGAAATACTAGATTTGTATTGCATGAAAATGAATTAATTTGGGTCGGATCATGTTTGGCCTAACTCAGCTCACCCATTTGATAAGTCTAGGTGTGGGTGATGCTAACAAAGTATTATATAGACTTACTTTGTGGGTGAAGGGGTTGAATGAAATGCTATTCAAATGGCGTGAACCATCACCAAAAACATTAATGTATGAGTATATCATTGCATGTTTACAGTATCTATGCCTGTTTCACTTCATTCGCATGCTTTGTTTGTTCCTTTATTCAACATTAGTACAAAAACACCATAAAAATTTGATATACTGATTTGAATACAATGAAATATGACTAGGATTGGATGTAAGATTTTCACAATAATTGAAAGTGAGCAATCTATGTGGAAACACTTTCGGATGTAAGAATTCCATGCATCATTTTTCGGTCGTGTGTTTGAGGCATTTCCTCAAATGCATCACATGCATTTGATTGAGGAATGAAACAAACGCATAAAGTTGCACTCAGTTCTCCCTAGCAACAACATGGCGCCACAAATTCTTGAGAAACAAACCTTAGATAAGTTCTAAGCGAAGAAATCGACTTACACTTAATCAATTGCTCAACACGAGATGAAGAAGGTGAAAGCACGGGGGCTCCTGAGGAAGTGAACGGGATGAGGATGAGAAGGCATGGGGTTTCTGAGGAAGGGTTGCAGCGATAACATGGCGACCAAGGTTGAAATTCGTCAGTCGAAATTGCTAGGCGGCATGGGACAATGTCCACTTCGAATCCTTATCTAAGACAACGTCCACTTCGATCAAGAACTTCTACCCCAATGCACATGGCCCAAGGTATCATCTGATCAAGAACTTTCCATCTCAAGTCCAAGACATTTAAGTGAAACTGGACTTGTTCACTCCAATCAAAGTTCATTCCAATCAAAGAAATTCATTTCATTGAACAAAGGAACAGACAAAGCATACGAATGAAGTGAAATAGGCACAAATAATGTAAATATGCAATAATATACTTATACATTAATGTTTTTTTGTGGTGGTTTTGTAGAGGAAAACTTCTTTTTTCTCGTGAAATAAACGAATTCATTTTTTCATGGTGTCGTCACCGTTAGACCGGAGTCCTATGTTAGCCTACTAAAAACTAAGGAGAGGGAGTGTATTGGGATAAGTAAGCTACTATAATTCCATCATCTTACCTTAGGTCCTTTTTGAGAGGGTACCCGGTTATGGAAGGAAAGCAAGAAAACTTCTCTACAATATTTCTAGTGTATTTTCATGAATTGTATTGGGCTCGCTTGGTAGAGGCTGGCGTTAGCTACCCGAATCAAGACCTGACTTGATGACGTCATCAACCTTACTTAACTGGAGACCCGACCTAGTCAAATTGGTCGGATTGGCTTAAGAGCCGGATTTGACTTGCAGCGTGTGCGCCACATGCGCTACGCACTTAGGTTGTGCATATGGGTGTGTGGAAGCTCCAATTAGAGCATAGTTTGTGTCGTTGTGTTCGTATTGAAATTCTCTTCAATAAGGTATAACTATTTTACATGTTTATAGCTTTTCACGCCACGATTAATTTATCTAGAGTACCTAGGATAAAGAAGAAGAAAGCATATGGTATGAATATCTCAATTAATTCAGAAATTCTAAACATGGGTTTGAGGAGGAAATCAAATTAGATAAGTAGCGAAATGATATCTCAATTAATTCATATCACATATATACTCCCATTTGAGCAAAAGAAAGCGCTTGGTAAGTGTCCAAAATTTCTATTCTCACAACAGAAATGCATTTGGTAGGATTCTTAAATTTGTTTGTTTCTTTTAAGTCATATCACATCAGACATTTAAAATTTTGATCAATTAAGCCTATGCAAATCTAATAAAGAGTTGCCACTAGCATTTTTAGGGTTGGCTAGAAACCCAGTAAAATACATGAGAATATCTTACTATTCATGCAATTAGAGATTCTAGAATCGGGGACTCAATTACGTTAGCTGTAAGAATAATCCCCCCTCAGTACCTAAATTGATCATGCTAACTAATGCCATAGTAGCCTATCAAAAAAATCTAAAATTTGTCTTAACCATTCTAGAGCAGGCAAGTAACACCGAAGATATTGAAATATACATTTAATTATAATCATAAAGGTGAGCAAACAAGCATCCTAATATCGTCCTAAAAAAAAAAGCAACACAAAACAAAGAACTCTATTGTAAAGCCCTAAGGGTGTGTTTGGTTGTCTAGATTTCTAAATATAATATGATAAGAAATTCATGAATTTTTATATATCCTATCAACTGTTTGGTGAACTGTCAATTTAAAGTCGAATATATTTACATTATATTATGTATATTATTTGGTATAACAGTACATCAGTATAAATGAACCTAAAAGTTCACAACTGTAGATGATAAAAATCTTTCACAGCACTCGTGCCTACTTCATTTTTATTTGTCATTTTTTTCCTCTTTTCTTAATTATTTTCATTTTCATTTCTTTTTATTAAATAGTAAAGTAGACTAATATACTTAAAATATCTAAGATATGTAATACATATAAATATATTATATTAAATTTATATTATAAGATATAGTTAAATTCGAATATATAAATAGATAATAAGATCTAATTAAAAATCTAAATTTTTATTTTTTTATTTTGAATTTCTTAAATTGGAATTCAAATATTATTTATATTGAAATATAATATTAATTTTATTAATTTATGAAGCTTGTTATTTGAGAAAAATAAATTTCCTATTACGGATTGGAAAAATCCTATCCTTTTTTTTTTTTTTTATTCAACCTCTCCCTTAATCTCTCAAGAAGCCCAGAAAATCGTTTTTTTGACTTTTGGATGGTTACCTAGTCGACCTTCATCATTTTCCATAATGTGGACTCCTGAATAAAGAAAGGCAGAGAAATATTAAGATAAAAGAGGATTTTCATCGACGGGGATGTTGAAGCAACTACTCACACATCTGATGATTCGCACATAGATCCCAATTTTGCTTTTTTTAGCCCTCCTCGTTGAATACACGTTTTAGCCACTGCGAACGCAGAAAGAGAGAGAGGGAGGGAGAAGAGGGAGAGGGGGGGCGGTTTTGGAAGAGGAGGATGTGGGTGGCGGAAGAGAGACATGGTGGGAGCGCACGCGCCCAGAGAGAGAGAGAGAGAGAGAGAGAGAGAGAGGGAGGGAGAAAGGGGGCACAAACCTCATTTGACCGAATATTTAACAAGGATTATGTTCGAAAGAAAAAAATTATTCAATGAAATGAGCAAGTACTATCTTATTTGCCCTTTATGCTGACGGACAATGCATTTGAAGGTGCTCTATTCTGAAGTAATATGAATTAATGATAGCTGCTGGCTGAAATGGCATAAGCAAAGAAATCAGTGAAAATACAAAGTGTAATCTGAGAGCTCCGATCTTTACTTGCATTAGTTGATCCAGAACCTATATGCATCCATCGATCCGTATTAGTTGAACCTGATGAAGCTTTACAGCTCATCGCAGAAAATAGGTCCCAGTTTCAAAGGAATTACCCTCGGCGAGGTGAGTGCGATGTGTCCACAGCAGCTAAATATATGTTCAGAGGACAATCATGTAAATTTGATGGGAATTAGAAAAGAGGAATTGGGTTTTCTTCGATGTTTGTCTTAATCTATGCGCAGGAAATTAAGGCATATGATGTGGCAAAAGTTGTGGCTACAGACAACGGTGAATTTGAGAAGGGGATTTGTTGTGGGAGTTGTTAGTTGGGCAGAGTACAGAAAGAAAAGAAGAAATGGGATGATCAGGAAGCTTGATCGATTGGGGTTACCTTCGTCATACCATGTTGGAATATTGGGTAAATTTCTCATTCACGAACAATTTCCTATTATCATAATCTTTGCAGCGATACATGAATTTCTTCTTAATCAAAAGAACTTTACAAGACTCTGCCGGGGTGTATAACAGAGTTTTACAGGTGTGCTTCAGATTTTGGCATGTGCGGCTTAAATAGCCGTGCTATTTTGGAAGAAAAATGTTTTAGATAAGTGATTTTAACAAAAGAATAGTGTTGAAGTCATATGGTTTATTAGAGCAATATGTCCCAGAAGGTACACATTAGAAAAAGGACAGGTCTCAACAGGGTCAAGAAATGATGTAGGGGCAATTTGACCTTGGATCGGCATCTTACAGAATGCCCTAATTCGAGTTTTGTCAAGTTCTTGCTCTCAGCCTCTCAGGAGACATCAAACTAAAAACCATTTGTTTGTACCGATGCTTCACACTACCAACGTTTGCCCCCCCCTTCTGGTTGCGTTTTTTTTATGGGCTTTTGGTGGTTCTTTCAGGATACAGTGGACTTACAGCCTACGCAGGGTTCAAGATATGAAAGCCAAAGCGGGGTGAGAAGGTGTTTGTATCAATGGCACCGGGGTCAGTTGGGAACTTGGTCGGCCAGTACACTAGGTTGCACAGCTGCTACATCGTTGGTTGTGCTAAAAGCAAACGAAAAGTCACTTTCGCCAATGTTTCCGTCACCAAAAGTTCGTGAATCATAATGAACTTGTTTTTGTTGTTACAGGTACAACTGCTCAAGGAAAATCTAAGTTTTAATGAGGCCTTCAACTACAGGTAGGAAACTGATTTGAACTCAACTCCCGAAAGGTCAGACCGCTTCAGAGCGTATTAAGAATCTAAATTGTACATTCTCTGCTCAAAAGAATAATCTGGTCTTTTTTCCCCTGTTTGCTTGTTGTCGATTGACAGGTATTTTCCTGACGAAATCGATATATACTTTAACAATGTGGGTGCTGAGATGCAAGAAACCGCAGTCGCTAACATGAATACCTCTGGCAGAGTCACTGCGTCCGGAGAAACATCCAAGTATGCAGATTCAGGGAAAAGAGCCGCCCCCAACATGCTATAGGCCATATACAACAGAACAAAGACCCAGGGGCATTTAGCACAGATCATGTTGGTCTTTTCCAGGATTTCGTCTCGGCCACCAGCAACCATCTCCTCAGCGGCAAGTTGTGCCCGCTCGAGGACATCTCAGATGGCCTGCAGAGCATTCCTTGTGCTTTCACAGTGCTGTTTCGCGGCGACAACATTGGGAAGAAAATTGTTAAGATTGCAGAAGAATGAGAGTTTGCTAATGGTTTGTGAGTTAGCTGGATTCAATGCCTCCATATCGGATTCCTTCGAATTTACCACATGAACTTGACGAGCGTTGTCATCTCTAATGGTACTGTTTTACTCACATTACTATGTACTATCAAAAGTATACGTAAAGTTGTACTGCATCAACAGATGATATAAAGCAAATCAATTGACATTCTTGTTACTCCCTCCGTCTTGTAACTTCCAGTCTGAATGTTGGGGCAAAGGTTGCGATTAAAGGTGATCATCGGGGAGGCTTGTGCTGGATGGGCATCCAGTTGAGGCCTAACTTATGGCCCAGCCTTGCAACACGAAATAAAAGAACAAAAAGCTTGACAAACGAAAAAATCTCGATGCCCCATGATTTGATTACATGCTTGACTATGATTATTTTCTTAACCAAATTAAGATTTAGCTTCTTCAAGTCTATGGCATCTCTCTCTCTCTCTCTCTCTCTCTCTCTCTCTCTCTCTCTCTCTCCGTCCCTCTTTTCTCGTCATTTCCTTCAACCATCAGCCATAGGGGAGTGTTTGAGCTAGTCTCACCCTCTCCTCTCCCTCTTTTATTGATTTTGTTTGTGTTTTATTGTTCTTTTCTTACCTTTTCTTCTATCCCAATTTGGATTTGAGAGCTTTCTTCTCCTGATTTAGTTCTCTATTTGAGAGTTTGAACTCTCACAATCTAGTTGTAGATCTGGGTAATATCACCTCTCAATTTAGATTTGGAAGTTTAATAAATATACTTTGGGGAATTTGAGATGAAGAAATTGACAAAGTTTGATTGAAAAATGAAGTTGGTGTTGTTCATATTAGTAACACCTATCTATTTTAAAAATTTAAGCAGTTATTATATGCAGCAAAATCCATTTTAGAGCTCAACACATAAATAAATCACAATCACACTTATATATTGAACTACCTTGTAGAATAATCACCCACCAAACGAGTAATTTTCTTTACCAAATTAAGTTTTAGCTTCTTCAAGACTATACCTTAAGTAGCATCGAAACTGACATGCGACACGCGACACGATATGACACGACACGCTAACACGTCATTTATAAAAAAAATAGATAATTCCGACACGTTCAGACATGTTGTATATTATATGTATATTTTATATATAAATAATAAATTATTATTTTTATATTTATTTCAATCAAATTAATCCGATTCAAATTCACAAATAAATAAATAATAATAAAATCCTATAATAAATTTACACTAAAAACATTAATCCACCATGTCTTAATATCCTTCGTTAATTCAATTTAACAAATTCAACTCCATTTCAATAAATCCATGAAACTTGGAAAGGAAAAAAAAAAAAAAAGTAATTCACATTCTAGACTTACGTATCGGACATGTCGTAAAAAAAAAAAAAACTTGAGGGTAAATTGTATATCACGGAAAGTAACAGTCAAAAGAGAAGAGAATAAAATATTATGTTTTTCTTATTTCCTAATTTGTTATTTTTATTATTGATTTTTATTTTTTTCACACACACACATTTATATATATATATATATATATATATATGTATGTATATATTTATACACATATATATATTGACCCTTCATTTATTGAAATTTTTTAAAATTAACCTCACATGTCTGAATTGTGTATTGGAAACTCGCATGTTAAAATTCTGACTCGAGTGTTGAAGAGTGTCAGAAAATCTAATTAATCAAGTGTCAGATTTTCTGACACATGTTAACTGAGTATTAAAGAGTGTTGAACATATGTCGAAGTATCCGACATGACACAAAAACTCCCGGAAGAAAGAGATTTGATATACATAGTAGACTAATGAAATTAATAAAAAGTTCACCAAGAAAGTGAGATTTTGAGATAGGAGGGACAAAAAAATAGATAATTTTTTTATAAGATCAATAACGAAGAATAGACTTTTCAGTTTTATACTACATTAAATAATGTCTTCTTCTTCTTCTTCTTTTTACTATTAGTGAGATGATTTTACACAAAGTATGTAAAATCTTGTAAGAATATTTGAGAATGCATGCTTCTTTAATACACCAAAAAACAAAATATGTGAAATGCTCAATTATGGACCTATCATGAATAGAAAAAGAAAAAATAGAAGAAATGAGTGGGGCCATCACTTTAAACTGCAATTGAAAGATTGAAGACAATTTTGTCTTTTTAGTGTAAATAGGGGTAGATGTAGTCATTTAGAGGTGGAAATAGCACCACCCTTTTAAAATGTCAATAACTAAACATGTTGAAACTTTTGAAATAATCTTATTTAAATTAATCAAACTTTAGACGAGGAAGATAAAAAGTGAACGGTAGAAGCCATCAACTTTTTCTGCGAAGTCCACCGTGGTAAATTCCCACTACAAAGGTCAATTTCACGCAGATGTTTTATACATATATAGTCCTATAATAATAGGGCTCGTCAATTTCCCCCAGACAAGGATCTGTCTTGTCTCCTTATCTTCAGCTTCTTCCTGTTCTTCTGCAATCATGGAGGTGAGCAACAAGTATGTGACCCTGAAGACCCACAGAGAGGGTGCACCCAGAGAATCTGATTTTGAGCTCGAAACCTCACTTTTGGCTCTATCGCTCAACCCCGGTTCAGGCGAGATGATAGTGAAGAACTTTTATGTGTCCATCAACCCGTATCAGTTGAACTGGATGAAGCGTTACAGCTCATCACAGAGAACTGGTCCCGGTTTCGAAGGAATTACTCTTGGCAAGGTGACTGACTTGCTCACAGCAACTAAATATATTTTCAGAGGACATCATGTAAATGTGATGGGAATTAGAAAAAAGGAATTGGGTTTTCTTTAATTTTTGTCTTAAAATCTGTGTGCAGGAAATTGAGGCATATGGTGTGGCAAAAGTTGTGGTTTCAGACAATGTTGAATTTGAGAAGGGTGACGTGGTTGTGGGAGTCATTACTTGGGCAGATTACAGTAAGATAAGAAGAAATAAGATGATCAGGAAGCTTGATCCATTGGGGTTCCCTTTCTCCTACCATGTTGGAATATTGGGTAAATTTCTCATTCACAGACAATTTCCCATTATCAAAATCTTTTCAATGATACATGAATTTCTTCTTAATCAAAAAAACTTTACAAGACTCTGCTGGAACAGGAAAGAGAGCTTTAGAGGCGTGCTTCGGATTTTGGCGTATGCCTGCTTAAGTAGCAGATCTATTCCTGCAGAAAATGTTTTAGTTGACTGATTTTGACAGAAGAAACATAAGAATTCAAAATGGTATTGAAGTCATATGGCTTATTCCAGCAATCTGTCACAGAAGCTACACATTTGAACAAGGACAGGTCTGCTTGATCGGAGCAAGAAATGATGTAGGGTCTATCTGACCTTGGATCGACATCATGCAAAATGTGCTACAGTTGGGTGATACAAATGATGTCTCAACCTATGTCAAGTTCTTGATCTCAGCCTATCAGGAGACATCAAACTGAGAAACATTTGTTTACACTGATGCTCCAGGCTACCAAACGCTTTTTCCCCTTCTAGTTGCGTTTCTTTGTGGGTTTTTGCTTGTTCTTTCAGGATACAGTGGACTTACAGCCTATGCTGGGTTCTTCGAGATATGCAAGCCGAAGCAAGGCGAGAAGGTGTTAGTATCGGCGGCATCAGGGTCAGTCAGGAACTTGGTTGGACAGTATGCAAAGTTGCACGGGTGCTATGTTGTCGGTTGTGCTGGAAGCAAACAAAAGGTCACTTTCCCCAGTGTTCCCTTCACCAAAAGATCACGAATCATGATGAATTTGTTTCGTTGTTACAGGTACAACTGCTCAAGGAAGAACTGGGTTTTGATGAGGCCTTCAACTACAGGGAGGAAACTAATTTGAACTCAACTCTCAAGAGGTCGGATGCATCAGAGCGAATCGAGAATCTAGATTGTATATTCTCTTTTCAAAAGAAAAATCTAGTCGTTTTTCTTGTTTGTTTTTGTCAATTGACAGGTATTTTCCCGATGGGATCGATATATACTTTGACGACGTGGGCGGTGAGATGCAAGAAGCGGCGGTTGCCAGCATGAATACCTTTGGCAGAGTTGCTGTGTGCGGAGTAATATCCGAGTATATAGATTCAGAGAAAAAAGCCGCGCCCGGCGTGTTAGATGTCATTTACAAGAGAATAAAGATCCAGGGCTTTTTAGCTGGTGATCACGTTGGTCTTTTCCAGGATTTTGTCTCAACCACCAGCAACCATCTCCACAGCGGCGACTTGTGCCCGCTCGAGGACATCTCGGATGGCCTGGACAGCATTCCCTCTGCTTTCACAGGGCTGTTTTGGGGCGACAACATTGGGAAGAAAATCGTTAAGATTGCAAAAGAATGAGAGTTTGCTAATGGGTGTTATAACTTAGCTAGATTAATGCCTCAATATCTGATTCCTTCGAGTTTACTGCGAGTGCTGCCATCTCTTTTCGTACTAAATTACACACATTACTGCATATCATCAAAATGTACGCATTGCGTTGGATGATATATTATCATATTTTGCAAAAGATAAAAATTTACTTAAGGTTGTACTGGCATCACCGAATAATATATAGTGAATGTTGTGATTAATGGTGGTCATCTGGCAAGTTCGTGCTGGATGGCGTCCAGTTAAGACCTAACTTACAGCCTGGGTTTGCAACACGAAATAAAAGAACAAAAAGTTCAGGCCCATGGAACAAAAATCTTGGCAAATGAAAAATTCTCAACGTGCCATGACATAATTAGCCTTACTCTTACGGTTGCTTAAAATTTTGCTTGAAATTTCGCTTGAAATTTTGCTTAAAATAGAGAGATTTGCATGACTCATGCTATACTTGCTACAGTTGTAATCATATCACGTAGAGTTGTCATTCATATAGAGTTGTAACCAAGCTAAGTTGACGCAATTCAATGATCAAACTCGACTCGACACGAACCCGTAAGGCTTGATACCCAATTTGACCTTAATCGAGCTTGACTTCTCAAACTCGAGCATGACTTAATTTACTCTTTAATAGGCTTGTAGTTCAACTCAACTTTATTCAATTAGCCGAGTACTTTTTGTTTAAGCTTGGATTAAGCTTGGACTTGAGCTCGAGCTTGAGTTGGAGTCTAAAAGCACAATGCAATTGATCAATAATACGACTTTTTGTGTGTGCATAAAATTTAAAAAAGCAGACATCATTGGGCTTGCAAATTACTTTGATCTAAGTAATTTTTAACTCATGCTTGACTCAATTAGATATTCGAGCTACCCAAAAAGAATTTAGTCAATTTTAGATATTAATTGGGACTCGTCATTGTTAATATTTAAATAATAAACTACACATTTATTTAACAACTTAAACTTTTAGAATAATTGATTGTGGTTCCACAAAATCTCATATGATATTAGAGTTGGAGATCTTTGAATTCAAATTTTTACAAGCCTCATTTGCCTCCCCAATTAAATTTTCATACTTAATACTAGGAAAAAGAAAAAAAAAAAGACCAGACTAAGTATACTTAAACTTTTAGAACAATTGGCCGTAATCCCACATAATCTCATAATTATCCAGCACACATTTTCAGTCCAAGTAAATTTTCACTCTTAGTATTAGTAAAAAAAAGACTAGACTAAGTAAGAGGGAGGTGTTTTTCATCTAAGAGCCACTAAATTTTACAGTTATTCAACACACATTTTTGGTCCATATCATTGCTCTATAATTTTTAGTTAGTTAACAAATTTGTGTATCGGATCATTTTGTTTAAATTATTATGCGCATTTTAGGAAAAATCAAGAGAAGGGTTTCCTTGAAAATAGGAGCTATTCGTCACATAACAGATAGACTAATGTTTGATTTCAACCGGCTCCTAGTATTCCTTTGGTGCTCGTTTATGTCGTTCTCAAGTATTCTTCCAATGCATCATTTTTCAGTCTTGCAAATTCAATAAACGTGCATAGCGAGAAAAACAAATTTATTCAACCAAAAAAAAAATGAAGAAATATCTATGATAATACATTTTAAGTATCATGTCATCTACTATGTGTCATGAGAACAAAAATGAGTGATGCAACAAATTATTTATCGAAATCTCGAGATTAAGAAATTGACAAGATTTGATTGAAAAATAAGGTTTGCATTGTTTGTATTAATAATGACTAATACGCAATAATCTATTCTGAAATATTGAGCTGTTATTATACATTTTAGAGCTCAACACATAACAAAATCTCAATTGTGTCCACTTTTGTTTATATTTCGAACTACTTTGTAGAATAAATCACCCACCAATCGAGTAATTATGCAATTGGATATTAGTGTTCACTTGGTTTAGATGGCCAGTAGGCCGAAAGGAACCTTTTCTACGCATGAGTACTCCTTCATCTCTATTTAATTAATCGCAACTTGTCTGGCCAATGTAAATGGCATCTTCGCTTTCTTCGCTTGTTGCGGGTACTCCTCGTTCTTGATGCCGCCCTTGTCTTTTTGCATTTTTTTTATTTATCTTCAACCATATTTAGTATTCTTAATGTTTTCGAAAAGGACAAAAAATCACAATCATTTAACAGGCTCTTATCTAGGATGCAATACTAAGTTTATTAAAACCGGTCTATATAAGTAGAATATCGAGTTTTGCGGTACTATACAAGACAACATTTGACAGCATGATCATATCTATAACCGAATGAGAGTTTGTCTTATTATCAGTGTACTAAGTTTAGGAATCTATCTTGTCAATATACTCGACATCACTTTTTATGTAGATAATCCTCAAAAATATTTTAATTAATTTTTTAAGGAAAAAAAACTTTGTAACGTTAAAATGTCAATAACCAAATATATTGAAACTTTTGAAATAATATTATTTAGATTGATCAAACTTTAGATTACGAAAATATAAAGTAAAAGGTAGAAGCCATCGACATTTTTTGCGAAGTACCACCGTGGTAGATTCCCACTGCAGGGGTCAATTTCATGCAGATTATATATATGCGGTCCTATAGTTATAGAAAGACTTGTTAGTTTCATCCAGACAAGAATTTGTCTACTCTTCAAGCTTCAGCTTCTTCCTGTTCTTCTGCAACCATGGAAGTGGCCAACAAGTATGTGACCCTGAAGACCCACATAGAGGGTGCACCAAGGAGTCTGATTTCGAGCTCAAAACCTCACCAATAGCTCTATCACTCGACCCTGGCTCAGACGAGATGATAGTGAAGAACCTTTATGTGTCCATTGACCCATATCAGTTGAACCGGATGAAGCTGTACAGCTCGTCGCAAAAAATGGGTACCGGTTTAGAAGGAATTACTCTTGGCAAGGTGAGTGTGACTTGTTCACAACAGCTAAATATATGTGTAGAGGACTATCACGCAAATGTGATGGGAATTAGGAAAAAAGGAATTGGGTTTTCTTTGATTTTTGTCTTCAAATCTGTGTGCAGGAAATTAAGGCATATGGTGTGGCAGAAGTTGTGGCTTCAGACAATGTTGAATTTGAGAAGGGTGATGTGGTTGTGGGATTTGTTACTTGGGCGGAGTACAGTAAGATAAGAGGAAATGGAATGATCAGGAAGCTTGATCCATTAGGGTTCCCTTTGTCATACCATGTTGGACTATTTGGTAAATTTCTCTATCACCAACAATTTCCATTATCATAATCTTTTCAATGATACATGAATTTCTTCTTAGTCAAAAGAACTTCATAAGACTCTGCCGGGGCGGTGAAGAGAGTTTTACAGGCGTGCTTTGGATTTTGGAATGGACGCGCCTTGTTCTAGCAGAAAAATGCTGTGCTTTAACTGATAATAACACATTTGAACAAGGACATGTCTTAACGGGGTCAAAAAATGATGTAGTGCTTATCTGACCTTGGATCAGTACCTTGCACAAGGCGCTGTAGTTGTGTAATACATCCGATGTCTCAAGCTATGCCAAGTTCTTGATGTCAGTCTCTCAGGATAACATAAAAACATTTGTTGTCGCCGACGCTTCAGGCTACCAAACGGTTTTCTTCTTCTGGTTATGTTTCTTTTATCAATTCTCTGCTTGTTCATCCAGGATACAGTGGACTTGCAGCCTATGCTGGATTCTTCGAAATATGCAAGCCCAAGGAAGGCGAGAAGGTATTTGTGTCCGCGGCTTCAGGATCGGTTGGGAACATGGTCGGACAGTACGCGAAGTTGCTCGGCTGTTATGTGGTTGGTTGCGCCGGAAGCAAGCAAAAGGTCGCTTTCACGAGCTCCTGTGTGACTAGTACTTGACGTGCGCCCACTTATGAATCTCCCAAGTTTTGGACTTGTGTCACAGGTAGAACTGCTCAAGGAAAAACTCGGCTTTGATGATGCTTTCAATTACAAAGAGGAAACTGATTTGAATTCAGCACTCAAAAGGTCAGGTTCTCCAATTTTAATATGCACGGATGCACTGACCACCTTCTTCTCCAGTGTTTTGGGATAAATCTAAATTCTAAAACAATCCCACAATCATTTCACTTCCCACATTTCCGGTAACAGGTACTTTCCCGACGGAATCGACATATACTTCGACAATGTAGGTGCTGAGATGCTAGAAGCTGCAGTGACTAACATGAATACCTATGGCCGAGTTGCCGTCTGTGGGGCAACATCTGAATACACGGATCCTGGAAAAAGAGCCGCACCCAATATGTTAGATGTTATCTACAAGAGAATAAAGATCCAGGGTTTTCTAGCCTGGGACCACATGGACGTCTTTGAGGATTTCATTTCGACCACCGGCAACTGTCTCCGCAGCGGCCAAATGCACCCGCTGGAGGACTTCTCGAATGGTGTGGAGACCATTCCCTCTGCTTTTGTAGGACTATTTCGTGGAGATAATATTGGGAAGAAGATGGTTAAAATCACAGAAGATTGAATTTGCTTGGTTAAACAACTTAATCAGAGAGCCGGTAATGTTTGTGTGACTCATTATGGCTTTCGTATAATGATTTTCAGTTTATCTAATCTTAGTCACAAAAACTTTTAAATGGCTAACGGCAAATTCACTTACAATCAAGATGATCCTGGCAAAGCGGGAAAGATGTGGACGCAGAAAAAATACTACCGCTAGTAATTGATGCCGGGTTGCATGGTAAAGTAGGTTGATACAAGTGATAGTGAATAAGAATTATCCAAAAGGCTCGAATCTCTAAGGCCAATGCACAGGAGCATTTCTAATGCTAATTAGAGCACTAAGATCACAGTATTCTTTCGGGCTACCGTTTGAACTCTCTATCCAGACAGTCAACAGAGGAACTTCCATTCTCAGAGTGATGACTGGGGACATTTATCAGAAGAAATTCCACTCTCGGAGCCATGACATCCATAGTTTACTCAAGCATGGAACTTATACAAAAAAAAACACGAATTGCATAAGAAAAAATATCTCGTTACATAGAAAGAAATAAAGCAATCTTAAATAGAACGCAAGAACTGTGCCATCACAAACGAATGAATCCTAACTTAACAATTAGTGTAACTAGTCTCTCTTACAATTAGATTCCCCAAGGGAGTCCGTCAGTGGTAACATAGTAGGATGACCAAAAAAGTTATAAAGCGTAGGATCCCTGTGAAGCACTCAAAATAGGGATGACACCACGACAGAGGGTCTACAGTAATATACTCCACAACATGTGAAGAAAAACCAGCACACATAGTACTGATATATACAATCAACATTCCATGCACAGATTAATCTTAATTGTATGGAGATAGACTAGACATGTATCAAAGTTAGATCTTCCATACCCAAAAAACCATATTTACTTTGCCTCTTGCAATGGGTTAATCACCTTGTAACCCTTCCATGTTAGTTCCTTGATAATCACTGGCCACATTTCTGCCAGGATACTCATAAGAGTTTGCTGATCTCTGCAAAAGAGAAAAAAAAGTAGCATAAATTCTCACATTTTGCTTAAAAATGTCACATGACAATGTCAAATTTCTCATGATGCATATAGTACCTCGCTCAGTACACCTGCATATGCCATGTTGCAACATTCAAACAGCTACATTAATCAGTAGCATCAAATATCAAAGGAATATAAAAGAATGCCATGACAGTGGGACTATAGATTAAGTTTACTTATGTAGTTGGCTCAGTAAATGGGTAGAAGCCACTTGCGAACCAAGGTGAATGGCAAACACCTCTTGCATTAGATAAGTTAAATGGTCTCATTAATCAAATGAAAAAAAAAAAAAACACATCTCAGGCCAAGAGAAGATACCCCATTATTAAGACTTGGATTTGTAGTAGGACCCCCAAAATTGCGAGGAGAAAAGACACTTGACAGCTGATGTGAATGTGCCAAATGAGTCAGTAAATGGGCTTCGTCCAGAGTAGCGCCAACAACCAGCTCTTCATTACAGAATGAAATCGTAGTTAAATGAAGTGTAAAGTAAAATAGCTCACATAATTAATGGAAGTAAACTCATTATACAATATATTACCAATCACCTCGACTCTGTATTGCAGTTGAGGTTGCTCCTTTGGATGATTTTTTCCTTTTTTTCTCCAACTTACTCTCAACCCCATCACCTGTTACTCCCTTCGCTTTCCTTCGAGGGTTATCTGTTATTGATGTCTCGCTAATGGAGTAAGAAACCTCATTAGCATTCACAAATCTATCGCTGTTAACTTCACCATCTTTGGCCAAAAGATTGGATTTGTGCCTTAAAATTTCCTCCACCATCTTGTCCAAATTTTGCATTGCAATTGTCATTGTATCTTCATCTTCGGCAGCCAAGCTCATTACAGCAAAAGCTTTTCGCATCAGTGTGGAATAACGACTAATCTTTGATGAACATGGTGACACTTGTGGAGAGTCATCATGCACAATACAATCCTTGGCACCCTTAGTCCATCTCTTTAAAACATAAGCCGATGGGATTTTTGTAACCTTAATATTCCCGTTAAGTACATACAAAGCATGACGGCACAACCACCCATTTGATTCAAATAATTTACATCCACAAGAGACTGAAAAATTAACAGAATCAAATTTCACAACATTTTTCCCTTGAATCCCATGGCAAACTAGAGTATATTCAGAGACTGCCCCATCACAACTACAATCCAAAACTCGTTCTGACATACTTTGCAAAAATTCCTCATAAAACTTGGAAAATATGGTACGAGTGTATGCCACTGCAGCATGTGTCAAAATCGCATTATTTGACACAACCAATTCTGGCTTACCTCTAGAACTGTGATCATCTCGAACTTCAATCTCCCTTATATATTTTAACTGTTGTTCATAGTGATGGACAAATCCAATAAGGTCCATGCTATTAGCAGGCATCAGCCGGAAGATATCATTTGTGCCCTCACTCCTCTGAGTTGATCTGATACCGCATGAAAATATACCCCGACCAAAGGCCGCACTCCATTTATTTCTCGATTCATATAGTCTGTTAAGCCAAGAGTTGTCCTTAGTGCCCCATTCCTTTTCCATTTCCTTCCAAGTGGATTCAAATACAGACTCTGTTTCACATCCATACAGTAGTTTTGAGAAATATCTATCCCTAAACTCAGGCTTCTCATAAAGATTGGGGATCTTTTTAGCAGCATTTTTTGCAATTTGTGATGTGCATACACAATGTTGTGCATTCGGAAACACCTTTTCAACAGCTTTTTCTATAGCTTGGTCTTGGTCAGTGAAAATTGTTCTAGGCGCTCTATTTCCCATTGCCTCCAAAAATGTCTCAAATAGCCATATAAATGAATTTACTGTCTCATCCAACAGGAGAGCGCACCCAAACAAGGTATTCTTCCAATGATGATTAACCCCTAAAAATGGTGCACATATCATGTCATATTTGCTAACGCGATATGTGGTATCAAGCATCACGACGTCACCAAAACAATCATAATCGAATTTAGACAAACTATCTCTCCAAAATAGGTTCGTCAATTTACTGTCTTGATCCACTTGTACAGCATAGAAAAGCATAGGATTTTGCATCTGCAGGCACGTGAAATGATTCAAGAGGTTTTGCCAATCTTCCCCCCTTGCGATGCTTGAACTTTGAGTTGGCAAGAAATTATGGCTACCATGCAAACTAAACCCCAAATTTCTACTTGCTCCATCTTCATTTTCCAAGTTAAATGACCTGAAATTTACAATGCCAGCTTTTGCCATGTCAGCTAAGACACCTTTACTTGGATCAGAAACTATCCTTCCACATCTGATCAGATGCCTTTGATTTTCCGGAAGAAATGCATGGTTATGCTCAGGCTTGTACTCTATGATTTCATGAACACCATTTTCGACCTTAAATTTAATATGCGCTTGACAGCCACACCTAATCTCAGCTCTTTCCATCTTTTTTTGCTGGTAGGGTGGAGTGCAAGAGAAACCCTCACAATTACACAAAAATGTACGCCGAGTGATTTCTCCTTTGGAATTTCTAACTTTATTACCCTTCCGAATTCCAAATCCCTTACGTAATGCATATGCCACATACGTGTGATATGCTTCAAGTTCACTTGAAAAGACCATCCCCACTTTAAACTCGAAATTTTTGGGGAGATTGTGTATTGAGTGGCGAAGATGGGCATCGTCATCTTCTACAGTCCAGAAAAGTTCAAGTAGCAAATCATCAAAACATGAGATTCATAAGTTGTAAAAGCATAAGTTTGATTAACAAATTATCGCAGGTCATTAAAGATCTTCATTACAAAGAAGAGATCTACACACCTTCTGCTATCTCCTTGCTTGCATTCTCTGGTTCCATATTATCTCCCATCCTGGTACTAAATTCACAAAAATCAGACACAAAGCCCTCGGTAACCCACAAATACAATCCATAAACACAACCGTCCCATAATCTGTATAGCGACAACTACTGAACAGCAAAAATTGGACCTTCTCTTTCTAGAGAGAACCCAATTTCTCATCCACTATTAACCAGTCACCCACATATTACCAGCTCATGAAGTATCAACAGATGCTCTAATTTCATTGCTAAAAAGAATGCGATTCCAGATACCAACTTAAGGGCTATATCAGAAGCGGAAATCTCATTGCTGTACAGAGTAACAGCAAGGAACTCTCACTAAACTACGAGAAAAAGACAGAGACAGAGACAGAGAAGCAAAACCCTTAAGAAGAAAGACAGCAAAGTGGAAACCAGCACATTTATTTGCCTTCTCCGGCTCAGAAAAATTGAAACTTGACAAGTCTAACAGTGAAATGAACTCGAGACGTGAATGCTACGGAGAAGAGAGAGGAGTAACCTGGGGCTCCTGAGAGAGAGAAGAAGCTGGAGAGGCAATTGGCACCCCTAGAACGACGGGCGGCGACGCTCGACCGTCCCGCTTCCGGTGATCTTCACGGTGGCACCGCCCCGATATCCGGTCTTCTCCGTTCGACCAGAGAGAGAGAATGATCGGACATAGAAGGAAACTCTTAAGCCCCAGCTCCAGAAATGGTCGAAATTGCCCATTACTTGTATTCACTAGTCACACGTGTGAATGTTGATAAATTTTTATGGTATCAATTACTAGAATGTTGATAAATTTTTATGGTATCAATTACTAATTTCTTGTCCGAAACCTTAACAGTCATGTAGTCAAGCCATCATCAATAATACTTTTCATATTAAGATTAGAAATTGATTGAAGAAATTACTAGTTATTGAAATGGTCTAAGATGTTTTTACATAAGAAATCAACGTCAATTTTAACAAGTTGGCTGGCGGCCATAAAGATAAGTTCGAACTTAATATTCTCAATATAAAAGTACTAGCAAAATAATGAGAAAAATTACTAGTTGGTCGGTAAGTACTTATTTTGCCAATATATAACCATATTAGTCCAATAAAGAAATTACTTCTCATAATCACTGACCAAGAGGAAGGTCGCCAAGTGATTGATAAATATTTTTGGTAAAAAGTTACTGATGATATACATACATATTTAAGGCGGCATTGTTTCCACCCATTATATGACTAAATTCACCCAATTTTCACCAAAAAGACAAAATGACCCTCTATTATTTAATTGTAATTTAAATTGGTGGTCTCAAATTTATTTGCATTCCTTTTTCTAAGTTTTTCTATATATATGTAGGAATTTAGGGCTGCACTATTTTGACCTCTTATATGACTAAGTCTACCTAATTTTCAGCAAAAAGACAAAATTACGTTCTATTATTTAATTGCAATTTGAATTGGTGGTCCCAAATTTATTTACATTCCTTTTTCTAAGTTTTTCTATATCTATGTAGGAACTAACTACCAAAATTAAGAATTTCATATATTTAGTTTTTGATTATTGTAGATATTCCATGTATATTAGAGGTGTTATATCTTTTTATATTGTTAAATATAAAAAAAAAATCCAAGAAATCTACTTCTTTTCTGCATTGTCAATTATTGTCATGGATACATTGTTAAGTAAATGAAATTTAATTAAATCAAAAAATTGCATAAAGTAAGATTTTTTTTTGAAAATGCAAATGAAATTTTATTATTTTGAATTAAAAATAATATCATCGACAAATTGTTTAAGAAAAATATTAAGATATCTCATTATGCATAATTTTTTAGTGTGCTCTCAAATATTTCTCTAACTTCTCACATGTTTTATATAAAAGTAACTCATCAATATAATAAGGAAAAAAATATAAATTCTTTGATATAGTAAATAAAGAGAGTTAATAAATATTTTAGACTAATAAAATTAATAAAAATTTCACCAAGAAAGTGAGCTTTGATATAAGAGGAAGAAAAAAATAGATAGATTGTTATAAGAATGATAAAGAAGAGATTTTTTTAGTTTTATACTATATTAAAGAATGCATTTTTTTCCTTTATTGTTAACATGATAATTCTACATAGAGCATGTAAAGCATTATAAGTATATCAAAGCTAAAAAAAAAAAAAAAGTGAAATTCTTAATTATTGTAACTATCCTACATAGAAAAAGAAAAAAATGGAAAAAAGTAGTGTGGAAATAGTGTCGCCCTATATTTATTATACATACATACATATATATATATATATATATATATATATATATATATATATATATGGTTACTAACCACTTGATATATGTTTGCTCAATATAATTTGATTCGCCTGAACGGCACAATGATAATTACAGCCATTTATTGTAAGGGTCTTAGTGAAAATATTTAGATTAGCCATGACTTGACCTAAGATCAACTATATGGGGATGTATTCTTGTCTAGACTTGAATGGATAGATCGGGTGTAATCTCATTAGTTTTATCTAAGTCCAAAATATTCAGTACTGTGATATGATTTACAAATCTGGCTGCGAACAAGTATTCCATGGATGTAGTACATAACTCATTTTTCGTCGGACTTGATGGGATTTACATCGGACCTACCATACCAGTCTCCATCATCAGGATTTTGGAATGTGTGCGCTTAAGTAGCTGTGTTATTCTGGCAAAAAAATGTTACAATTAACTGATAATAACAGAAGAAAGATAAAACCCCAGATAGTTCTGAAATCATCTAGTGTGTTGCAGCAATATGTCACAGAAAAGTACACGTTTGACTAATATAGGGGAGCACATTTGAACAAGGATATGTCTTAAGAGGTTCAAGAAATGATGAAGTGCCGACCTTGGATCAGTATCTTGCAGAACGCACGATAGCTGTGACGTACAAATGATATCTCAAGCTATTTCGTGGAGAGCACCCCCCCTGCTTTTGTAGGACCATTTGGCGGAGAAAATATTGGGAAGAAGATGGTTAAAATCAAAGAAGAATGAGTTCGCTTCGTTAAACAACTTAAACCGGACAATTAGTCACGTTTGTGTGATTCATTGTAGCTTTCATGCAATAGTTTCTGGTTTCTCTACCAAATCTTAGCAACAAAGCTTTTTAAATGGTTAACAGCATATTCACTTCCGATCAAGCAGATCCTGGTCGAGCAGGAAAGACGAGGATAGTGAAAAAATCTATAATTAGTAAATGATGTTGGGTCACTTGGTAAAGTAGTTTGATACGAGTGAAATGGAAAAGAATTCATCCAAAAGGTTCGAAACCTTGTGGCCAATGCACAGGAGAATCTGTAATGCTAATTAGAGTAAGATCACAGTATTCTTTTGGGCTACCGTTTGAACTATCTGTCCAGACAGTCATCAGAGGAACTTCCGTTCTCAGAGTGATGACTCGGACCTTTATCAAAAGAAATGCCATTCTTGGGACCATGACATCCATGGTTTACTCAAGCGCGGAACTTGTACCAGAAATAAGATGAATTGTGCGTGAAAAATATGCTGTTTACATGTAAAGAAACCAAGCAATCTTAAAATAGATCACAAGAAGTGCGCCATCACGAACTGATGAATCCTACCCAAACAGTTTGTGTAACTAATTTCTCTTACAATTACATTCCCCAAGGGAGCCTGCCAGAGGTAAATATCAGATGACCCGAGAAAAAATATACAGCATAGGATCCCTGTGAAGCGCTCAAAACAGGGGTGACACTGTGACAGAGGGTCTACAGTAATATACTCCGCATGTGAAGGAAGATAAACCAGCATACATAGTACTGATATAAACAATCAACATTCCATGCACAAATTTTGTCTTACTTGTCTTGAGATATATTATACATGTATCCAAGTTAGACCTTCTATCCCCACAAAACCATATTTACTCTGCCTCTAGCGATGGATTGATCAACCTTGTACCCCTGCATGTTAGTTCCTTCAGATTCATTGGCTACATTTCTGCCAAGATATTGATAAGAATATGATGATCCCTGCAAAAGAGAAAGATATTACAAATTCTTACATTTTGCTTAAAAAATGTCGCATGAAAATGTCAAATTTCTCACAATGCATATAGCACCTGACTCAGTACACGTGCAGATGCTGTGTTGCAATATTCAGACATCTGCATCAATCAGTAACATCAAATATCAAAGGAATATAAAAGAATGCAACAACAGCAGGACTGTAGATTAAGTTCACATATGTATTTGGCTCAGTAAATGGGTAAGAGCCACTCCCAAACCCAGGCGAATGGTGAACACTTCTTACATCTAGATAAGTAAAATGGTCTCGTTAATCAAATGGAAAAGCACGTCTCAGGCCAAGAGAAGATATATTGAGACTTAGATCTGTAGTTGGACCCCAAAAATTGCAAGGAGAAAAGACACTTTAGTGCTGAATTGGATGTGCCAAATGAGTCAGTAAATGGGCTTCATCCAGAGTAGCACTAACAACCAGCTCTTTAGTACAGAATGAACTTGTTGTTACGTGGAGTGTAAAGTAAAATAGCTCATATAATTAATGGAAGTAATCTCATTATGCAATATATCCCAATCACCTTGACTTTGTATTTTGGTTGAGGTTGCTCCTTTGAATGATTTTTTATTTTTTCTCTCCAACTTACTCTCAACCCCATCACCCATTACTTTCTTCGCTTTCTTTCGAGGGTGATCTGCCATTGATGTTTCACTAACGGAGTAAAAAACCTCATTACCATTCACAACCTTTTTACTGTTATCTTCACAATCTTTGGTCAAAAGATTGGATTTGTGCCCTAAAATTTCCTCCACCATCTTGTGCAAATTTTGCATTGCAATTCTTATTGTATCTTCATCTTCAGCAGCCAAGCTCACCATGGCAAAAGCTTTTCGCATCAATGTGGAATAACGACCAATCTTTGATGAACATTATGACACTTAAGGAGAGTCATTATCCATAATACAATCCTTGGCTCCCTGACTCCATCTCTTTAAAACAAAAGCCAATGGGATTTTTGTAACCTTAATGTTCCCATTGTATGTAAAAACATTAAGTACATACAAAGCATGGGGGCACAACCACGCATTTGATTCAAATAATTTACATCCACAAGAGACTAAAAAATTAACAGAATCAACTATCACAACATTTTGCCCAGGAATCCCATGGCAAACCAAAGTATATTCAGAGACTGCCCCATCAGAACAACATCTCAAAACTCGTTCCAACGTACTTTGCAATAATTCCTCATGAAACTTGGAAAATATGTTACAAGTGTATGCCAATGCAGCATGTGTCAAAATCGCATTATTTTCACAACCAATTTTGGCTTACCTCGAGAATTGTGATCATCTCGAACTTCAGTCTCCCTTATATACTTTACTTGTTTTTCATAGTGGTGGACAAATCCAATGAGGTTCATGCTATTAGCAGGCATCAGCCAGAAGATATTATTTGAGCCCTCACTCTTTTGAGTTGATCTGATACCACATGAAAATATACCTCCACCAGAGGCCGCACTCCATTTATTTCTTGATTCATATAGTCTGTTAAGCCAAGAGTTGTCCTTAGTGCCCATTTCCTTCCAAGTGGATTCGAATACGGACTCTGTTCCACAGCCAAATAGTAGTTTTGAGAAAATGTCCCTAAACTCAGGCTTGTCATAAAGATTGGGGATGTTTTTAGCAGCATGCTTTGCAATGTGTGATGTGCATACACAATGTTGTGCATTTGGAAACACCTTTTCAACAGCTTTTTCCATAGCTTCGTCTTGGTCAGTGAAAAGCGTTTTGGGTGCCCCATTTCCCATTGCCTCCAAAAACGTATCAAATAGCCATATAGATGAATTTACCGTCTCATCTAATAAGAGAGCACAACCAAACGAGGTATTTTTCAGATGATGATTAACCCCAACAAAAGATGCACATATCATGTTATATTTACTAACATAATCAAATTTAGACAAACTATCTCTCCAAAATAAGTTTGTCAATTTGACATCTTGATCTACTTGTACAGCATAGGAAAACATGGGATTGTGCATCTGCATGCACGTGAAATGATTCAAGAGAGTTTGCCAATCTTGCCCCCTCGCAATACTTGAACTTTGACTTGGCAAGAAATTATGGCTATCATGCAAACTAAACCCTGCATTTCTACTTCCTCCATCTTCATTTTCCAAAAAGTTATTTGACTGAAATTTACAATGCCAGCTTTTGCCACATCAGCCAAGACTCCTTTACTTGGATCAAATATCATCCTTCCATGTCCTATCAAGTGCCTTTGATTTTCCGGAAGAAATGCATCATTATGCTCAGACATGTACTACATGACTTCAAGAATACCATTATCAACCTTAAATAGAATATGTGCAAGATGACCGCACTTGTTCTCAGTCCTTTCCATCTTCTTTTGCTGGCCAGGTGAAGTGCAAGAGAAACCCTCACAATTACACATAAAAGTACGCCGAGTGATTTCTCCTCGAACTCCAAAACCCTTATATAATGCATACGCCACATATGTATGATATACTTCGACTTCACTTGAAAAGACCATCCCTACTTTAAACTTGAAATTTTTCAGGAGATTGTGTATCAAGTGGCAAAGATGGGCATTGTCATGTTCTGCAACACAGAAAAGGATGTGTAGGAAATCATCAAAACATGAGATTCATAAGTTGTAAAAGCATAAGTTTGATTTAACAAATTATCACAGGTCATTAAAGATTTTCTTACGAAGAAGAGATCTACACCCCTTCTGTTATCTCTTTGCTTGCATTCTCTGGTTTCATATTATCTCTCATCCTGGTGCTAAATTCAAAAAAATCAGACCTAAAGCCCTCAGTAACCCACAGACATGATCCATAAACACAACCGTCCCATAATCCATATGGCGACCACTACTTAACAGCAAAAATTGGACCTTCTCTTCCTAGAGAGAGCCCAATTTCTCATCAAATACTAACCCATCACCCAAAGATTACCAGCTCATGAAGTATAAAGAGATGCTCCAGCATCACTGTTTAAAATGAATGCAATTCCAGATACCAACTTAAGGGCTACGGAACTCTCACTGAGCTACGAGATAGAGAGAGAGAGAGAGAACCAAAATCCTTAATGAGAAAGACAGCAAAGTGGAAACTCGCACGTTTATATATGCCTTCTCTGGCTCAGAAAAAAATTGGAACTTGACAAGTCTAACAGCGAAATGAACTCGGGACATGAATGTTGCGGAGAAGAGAGAGAAGCAACCCGGGGCTCCTGAGAGGGAGAAGAAGCTGGAGAGACAATCGGCAACCCCAGAACGACGGCGGCGGCGCTCGACCGTTCCACTTCCGGCGATCTTCACGGTGGCGCTGCCCTGATCTCCGGCCTTCTCCGTTCAACCAGCCAGAGAGAAGAACCGCAGTTGGAAGGAAACTCACTTCCGGCGTTGCCCATAACTTTACTGGTCACACGTGCGATTGTGCTAAATTTTAATAGTCGTGTGATCAAGCTACATATATATTTTTTTATAGCTTTTCATATTAGCATTAGTAATTGATTGAAGAAATTACCAGTTATGGAAATGGTCTGAGATATTTTTTTTTTTTTATAAGAAATAGCAGTTTACAAGTCACCCGCCGACCACAAAGATAGTTCGAGTTTGTTGTTCATAGTATAAAAGTAATACCGAAATGATAAGAAAAATTACTAATTGATAAGTAAGTACTTATTCTGCCCATATAAAATCATATTAGTCCAATGAATAAATTACGTCCCACGATCACTATCAAGGAGGAAGCATCACCAACTGTTGTATTGAAAAATCTTTTTTAGCTATAAGTTATTAATGATATAAAAAATTACTAATTACTATATATACATTTTTACCTTTTCTTTTATAAGTAATTACTGAACACTTGATGCATTAATTTATTTTTCAATATGATTCGGTTCACTAGAATGAGTCTGTAAAAATCATGCCCATTTATTGTGTGGATCTCCGTGAAAATTTTAAATTAATCAAATTCGATGCAATTGAGATCCATTACATGGGGATATATTCTTTGTCTAGACTTAAATGGATAAATCAGGTGTAATCATGTGAGTTCTACCTAAGTCCATAATTTTCAATTATCATGATTCGATTTATGGATATGGTTGTGAGCACATATTCCATGGATCTATTACTTCTGTTAAACTAAATTTGTATACAATCTGATAAGATTTACATTTAACTTATTAATTTTGATTATATATATTCGACTTAATATAAACACCACACTCATATCATATAAAGGCAGATTAATTAATTACATCCGATACATGTGGACCTGGTACGTGAAATTTAGTTAATCATGTGATTCTCATGTGTAGAGTAATGCTTTGTGTGCATATAAAAATTTGAGATAATGAGACGAATAGTCTTTAAATTTTGATTCAATATACAATGTAGTTTCAAAACTTTCAATTTGTTCAATATGATCTTAAATATAAGCCCAATATGTAATGTTATTTTTGAATTTTGAATTTGTTTAATGTAATTACTAAATATTTGATAAATGTTCAAATTAATTCATAAATTATATTAAAATATCTAATATTATCATTCTATTAATTTAAATATAGGGACAACATTGAACATATGTAATCACATTAAATCAGCGACGACATTGCATTAGGCTAAAGTTCAGGGAACAATATCAAACAATTTAAAAGTTTAAAAATTATATTTCACATTGAGTTAAAATTTAAGGTGTATTTATGCCAATCTTTCTTATAAATATTATTATGGGACAAATCTGAGGTCAAAGCCGCGTCATTCAATGACGCGAACAAATTCACCACGAAGATACGAAGGAGAAAAAAAAATGTAGTCTCTTCCCGTTGGAGTGACACCAAGAAGATGAACCAGGCTTGACCATTGCCAATGACTCAGAAGGCCATCACGGCCAGCCAAGCCGCCACCCTCACTTCCGTCGCGAGGAAGTGCACGACTCTGAGCCAACTCAAGCAGCTCCACGCCCACATCCTCAAGCTCCTCCGCCCCGAAAGAAACCCATCAGCCATCGGGCCTCTTCTCTCCGTCGCCGCCACTTCCGGCGACCCCCGTTTCTTCTCTTACGCCTGCTTCATTTTCGAGCACCTCCGTTGCCGCAACACCTTCATGTACAACACCATGATCAGGGGTCACGTGCAATCCGGGTCCCCTGCTGCGGCGGTGTCGTTGTACTCGGCTATGTTGAGTTCTGGGGTCGAGGGCAATAACTATACTTTCCCGCCGCTGATCAAAGCTTGCATCTTTTTGGGTCCCGGTTCGAAGTCCATTGGTTTGCTGGTCCATGCGCATGTCGTTAAGTTCGGGTATCATGTCGACCCTTTTGTGGTTAGCGCGTTGATCGAGTTTTATTCGTCGGTTTGTGATTTGGGGAATGCGCGGAAGCTGTTTGATGGAACTACCGTGAGGGATGTGGTCACATGGACTGCACTGGTCGATGGGTATGGGAAAGCCGGGGACTTGGAGAATGCGAGGCTCTTGTTCGACGAAATGCCCGAGAGAAATGTTATATCGTGGAGTGCGATGATGGCAGCTTACTCTCGAGTCAGCGACTTTAAGGAGGTTCTCTCTTTATTCAGGCAGATGCAAGAAGTGGGTATTGAACCTAATGAATCTGTTCTCGTTAGTGTACTCACTGCTTGTGCGCATCTCGGTGCCGTCACTCAAGGGTTATGGGTGCATTCATACGCTAGGCAGGTGAATTTCATTTCGAACCGCATCTTAGCTACGGCACTGGTTGATATGTACTCAAGATGCGGTCTTGTGGATTTGGCTTTGTCGGTTTTTCACAAAATATCTGATAAGGATGCCGAAGCATGGAACGCTATGATTGCTGGGGTTGCATTGAATGGAGATGCAGAGAAGTCTCTTGAGCTATTTAAGAAAATGATTGCACACGGGACTCAACCCACGGAGAGCACCTTTGTTGCTCTTCTCACAGCGTGTACTCATGCCAAGATGACTAAAGAAGGCCTCAGGCTTTTTGAAGAGATGGGTAATGTCCACGGTGTTAGGCCAAAGTCAGAGCATTTTGCATGCATTGTTGACCTTTTGGCCAGGTCAGGTATGGTGGAGGAAGCCGAAAACTTCATGGAGGAGAAGATCGGAGGACTACAACAAGCAGATGCCAATGTGTGGGGAGCATTGCTGCACGCATGTCGTGTTTATGGGAATGTAGAACTCGGGAATAGGATCTGGAAGAAGCTTACTGATATGGGCATAACTGATAGTGGCACTCATGTACTCTCGTACAATATTTATAAAGAAGCTGGTTGGGAGAATCAGGCTAATCACTTGAGGAAGTTGATCTCAGATGCCCAAATGAAGAAGCTACCTGGTTGCAGCATGATCGAAGTGAATGGCATTGTTAAAGAGTTCCGTGCCGGTGATTTTTGTCATCAACAGGCACTGGAGATGTGTAAATTACTCGATTCTTTCCTCAGAATAATAAATTTGGAGGAGTTATACATTGGCTGAAAATGTTCTCCT
This sequence comes from Eucalyptus erythrocorys, assembly GCA_014182555.1. NCBI lineage: Eukaryota > Viridiplantae > Streptophyta > Magnoliopsida > Myrtales > Myrtaceae > Eucalyptus > Eucalyptus erythrocorys. The sequence goes on along the minus strand of CM024599.1, from coordinate 15,517,648 downwards.
GGAAAGTGGATTGGGCTAGGACTTCAGGAGTTTTGGTAGGATACCCATTCTTTCGATCTGTAACGTTTTGATTCTTGTATCAAGCTCAGCGAGTTAACCAATCTTGCAATCATCCATAAGGATTGCATCTTTGATGGATTCTTGTCTTCCAAATCAAGGCAATACCAACCCAACTGCAATCTCCCATGATCATTGATAAATTCGACCTTCTTTTACCTGGGAGACTCGTAATCTATCGGGACATGGAAACTCACTCTCAACCCCCAGCTACAGCTTTAAAGGAGGTCCTAACGAAAAAGTAAAAAGTAGAAAGAAGCTCAATAATCTTGATTGGACCTAATCTAATTGGAAAAATTTTAGGAAAAGATTCTTGTTACTCTAAGCAGAATCTAATTACTGCTGAAAGTACCAAAAGATTTACTTCTGGAGAACCTGATATTTGCTCAAGGTAAGGGATCATAGTATTAATAAAAGAAGACATGAACCTTGTAGATTACTCACATCATGTTAAATACCACGTTGGTGGGCCTCGGTTTGCATTCCTCCAAATTGAAGAGAGCTTCGGCTTCGTTCTCTCTCACCAACCTGAACCTTCATGATCACCCGCCACCTCAAAACCAGGACACTCCGCAGAGTAGCAAACCCACGTTCGTATCATTCAAATCAAACTCTCATCGCTAGACCACCTTCGTCTCCATCGTTCGACCAAAGTCCTCGCTCCAATAATGCATTCTCCATCAACCGTTCGATGGTCGATTCCATCCGCAAGAAACACCCAACTCAAGCTCTTTCCCTATTCAAGAAACAGCTCCAGCTGGGCTTTCCCGGCGGCGTCGATGAAGCCACCGTCTCCCTGGCGCTCAAGGCCTGTGATGGAGACCTCGGGCTCTGCCGCCAGCTCCATGGCTTCGCCATCTCTTCTGGGTTTGTTTCGTTCACCACGGTTTCGAACTCTCTGATGAACGCTTATACTAAAGGTGGGAACTTTGACCGAGCTCTGTACATTTTCGAGAACTTGGAGCGGCCCGACACCGTTTCTTGGAATACCGTTCTGTCTGGACTCCCGGATAGCGAGGACGCGTTGAGTTTTGGCGTCAGGATGAATTTGAGTGGGGTTGGTTTCGATGCAGTGACATACACTACTTTGCTTGCTATTTGCTTGGACTACGAAGGGTTTCTGTTCGGACTGCAGTTGCATGGTCTAGTGATTAAATTTGGATTGGATACTGAAGTTTTTGTAGGCAACGCTCTTATAACTTTGTATTCGAGACAGGACATGCTAGAACATGCCAGGAAGGTGTTTGATGAAATTCCCAGTAGGGATATAGTTTCGTGGAATGCGATGATATCAGGCTACACGAAAGAAGGAAGTTATGGGGCGGAGGCGATACGTTTATTTATTGAAATGGCGAGGGAAGGCATGAAGCTTGATCATGTCTCATTTACCAGTGCTGTTTCGGCTTGTGGCTATGAAAGGAATTGGGAGCTTGGGAGACAGATTCATGGCCTGACAATAAAAGCTGGATATGAGAAGCACGTCTCAGTTGGTAATGTCTTGATCTCTAATTATTTGAAGTCTGAGACCGTGGAGGATGCCAAATTGGTATTCATGAACATGAGGGAACGTAATGTTGTCTCGTGGACTACAATGATCTCCATGGATGAAGATGCCATGTCTCTTTTCAATCAGATGAGAGTGGACGAAGTTTACCCAAATGATGTTACATTTGTTGGACTTCTGCATTTCATAACAAATAACGATTTGGTCAAAGAAGGTGAAGTGATTCATGGATACTGCTTAAGTACTAGTTTTCGCTCAGAGTTGAATGTTTCCAACAGCCTCATCACAATGTATGCAAAATTTGGAACCATGGAAAATTCGTTGAAGATTTTTGAAGAGCTCAACTATAGAGAAATCATATCTTGGAATGCTTTGATATCTGGGTACACCCAAAATGGACGGTGCCAGGAAGCAGTCGAGACTTTCTTTTTGGCGACGAAAGAGCTGCAGCCTAATGCATATACATTTGGTAGTGTATTGAGTGCCATAGGAGCTGGTGAGGCTATTTCTCTAAGGCGTGGTCAAAGATGCCATTCGCATCTAGCAAAACTCGGACTGAACACCGATCCAATTGTTTCAGGTGCTCTTCTTGACATGTATGCGAAGCGTGGGAGCATTTCTGAGTCTCTTAATGTTTTCCATGAAACTCCTGTAAAGAGCCAATTTGCATGGACAGCAATAATTTCTGCTTATGCAAGGCATGGAGATTGTGAGTCAGTGATAAGACTATTCAAGGAAATGGAAAAGGAAGGCATAAAGCCTGACGAAATAACATTCCTTTCGGTGCTATCCGCTTGCAGTAGAAAGGGAATGGTTGATATCGGCCAAGAACTCTTTGACTCGATGGTCGAGGAGTACTTGATCGAACCATTGCCCGAACATTATTCATGCATGGTGGACATGTTAGGCCGTGCAGGGAGGTTGAACGAAGCAGAGGAGCTTGCTAGCCGCATTCCAGGAGGCCCAGGATTGTCTGTGCTCCAGAGCTTGCTCGGGTCGTGCAGAGTGCACGGGAACGTCGAGATGGCAGAGAGGATTGTGGATGCTCTGATGGACATGGAGCCCACAGAATCAGGGTATTACGTGCTGATGTCGAACTTGTACGCCGAGAAGGGACTGTGGGAGGAGGCAGCGAGGGTGAGGAAAGGGATGAGAGAGAGGGGAGTGAGGAAGGAAATAGGGTTCAGCTGGGTGGACGTGGGTGATCCTGATGGTTCGTTGTGCTCGCACGGGTTCTCATCGGGTGACATGTCGCACCCTCGGTCGGAGGATATATTCAGGATGGTGGAGTGCCTGGGATCGGAAATGCAGTTCTTGAGAGAGAGACAGAGACGGGGAGAGACTGAGAGGATGTTTGCAATGTGATTTCATCAACTCACTCGATGCGCATTGGTAAATTTTCATCGAACTGGATGATGGATGATAAGGACTGAGCACCACTGCTTCACGTCAATCGGTCTCGCGGTGAGAAACATGGAAGAAAACAAGATTTTGGAAGGAAATGCGTTTATCTTTACTCGCCGAGGAAAAGTTCAGTTTCAGTTTCCATGTCCAGCAGAAGCTGATGAGACCACGACACATCGTTTGAGGGGCCGATGAGAAATGATTTCTTGCTTAGAGATGGCAAAAGCTTGACGTTAGATATCACTAGTCTTTGCTTTTCATTGTTTGAGCAATGGAATGCGCTACATTATTCTTTGACTATGCGGAATTTTTCATACATAGTAAACATTGAATAAACATTTTTCGACCAAAGCTTTAGAGATAATTAAGAGATTCCTCACGTCTCCCTTAATTCTCTATTTTTCTTGCGGTCATGCATACGAGATTCTCCACATTTGGCTTAATTCTCTATGTCCATTAGGATTGTGCATGTATCTCCCGTGATGGTGTACATACATAATTGATCCTAATTGATCGTGATTGATAATGTCTTGTTACCTTAAATAGTTATTTTATAAAAAACGATAAAATCTTGTGTACACTACATCATAAGGCACACAAAAATTATACAATTCCCTTCAGTGAATTTTATCTTGGTGTCGGAGCTCTTGTTGTTTGAAGAAGCGTTGCAACATGAGCTCTTCAGTGTTATTTCCAACACTTTCCATTCGCTCGAAAGAAAAGGAACCCAAAGGTACCATCCGACTCGCCGCACTCGAAATAGTATCCTTAAACTTTGAGGCGTCCGGACGCACCTCCATATGTCGCTGCATTTAGGGTTTCACCCTAGAATTTTTTGCGTGCATGATTGTGGAAACCATCGGCCAAGTCACCCTGTTTTCGTGTTACCTGCCGTGTCAACAATTACCTTAAACGACAAAAAAGAAGGAAAAAACAGCCACCTCAAGACTCAAACGCGTATTTGCCATGTCAGGCTCAAATGTGTATTTGCCATGTCAGGCTCAAATGTGCATTTGCCATCCCTTGTTTTCTCGTGGCATGCCGAGCCAGCAGCCACCAAACTCAAATTGGCATTTGTCACGTAGACTCAAAAATTCTGCCACGTTAGGTCAGCCTATTGTCTTGTAGCCCATTTAAATTAGTCGCTTCTCTCTTCAGCAGACCAAATTGGTTCGCCTAGTCTACCCAACCAATCCTCTAACATCGGTTGATCAGACGGAAAAAGAGTTAAAAAAATCCTAATTTTTTTTTTTTTACATTTATGCTAATTTAGTCATACACTTTTTTTTATGTCAATTTACTTATAGACTTTTTTATTTGGTATCAATTCAGTTGTTCCCAACTAATTTTGGCTGGATTTTGCTGACTGAGTACTGAGATAGTTAACGTGGCACAATTGGCACTAGCGTCAAAATTTTAATAATATTATAATGTTTTTGAATTATTTATTTATTTATTTATTTTTCATACTTTCATTCTCCTCCGAACTTAGCGCGGCCGCAGGCTTTGCCGTGAGGGTGGCCTCATGGCCTAGGCGCCAAGGCTCGCCCTCGCCAACCCGACGTGAGGTTGCCCTAGCGGGATCACCTTGCCCATGGTCAACGAGGGCAAGCCTTGCTACCTAGGCTATGAGGCTTGCCCTTGCCAAGGCGACAGAGCCTCGTTGGCTGTTGTTGGAGGAAGGAGGAGGAGAAGGGAAAAAGAAAAAGAAAATAAAAAATTTAAAAATATTAAAATATTATTAAAAATTGTCTACGTCGCGCTAATCATGTCACGTCGGCCGGCCTACATCCGGTCAGCAAATTCTGGCCAAAATTAACTAGAAATGACTATATTGACATCAAGTAAAAGGGTTTAGAACTGATATAAATGGAAAATATTTAGGACTTTTTAAACATTTTTTCCTTGATCAGACTACTGATGTCTTTATTAAGATACATCCACCCAAATATTTTTTACATCTTTCCTCCAAATTTTGATCGACTTTTTTATGTTAGAGGATGTTAGAGATAATTAAGATTACTATTGTATAATCTTTGTACCTTAGACAATCATCTTGCCAAGCCAATAAATAGCTTGTGTGCTATTCATTATCATCTTATAAAGTTGATGTGTCGTTCATTATAAAAATTCACTCAAATTACACAATTCTCTTTGGCATATTCTTATCTTGTAAACATTTTACAATGTAAAGAAAAAAAAGAGGAAATACTCAAAGGCTTCATCTTTGCTTAATAATTTTACCTTCTAATACTGTTACGATGAAGAATATACGAATATTTATGTAGGAAGGAAAGTAATCTAATCTAACAAGAAAATTAGTTATCTTAATCTAACAAGAATACTAAGCACCTATGAAATAACAAGATATTAAACATAGTCTTTGAATGGAACTACATACCCAACAACATTCTTTAATATCTATGAACATACTTCGAAAATCCCTCTTAAGCTGGTGCATTCAGCTTGCATATAACAAGTGCAACTTTCTTTGTGACCAAGTGTCATGTAAGCCGAACTAGGTCAGGTATATGGATACATCAAATCAAACAGAGACAATGATAATTGTGTAAGTTAGACCTTATATGTCAATTTGTCATCATCAAAATTGACAAACGTTGAATAAGCACATGATTAAAATGTCGACACCTCTTTTGCAAACAACTTTGAAACCGTTCGAAAACCCAAATTTAATTGTGGCAAACTAAGCTACATCGCCTCATGGTGCTCAATTTAACTTGCTCAATTTGCTCAATTAAGTAGTGCTTGACTCCCAACGCTCATGGCTATCAAGACATTTGACAGCGACTTGGTCGTGGTTGATGCACGCAATTGACAGAGCCCTGCAACAAATAATTTCTACGGTTGACCTTGTTAGGTGTTGACAAAATTGGGAGGATTTTGAAGATGAGGTAATTTGACGACAAGAAAAAGAAAAGGATAAAAATAGGGTTTTGGTTTTGGTTCCTCTCACTTGGTTAAATATTTTAGAATCTTCAAAAACTCGGAGAAAAAGAACACGGCTACATCATTACTCAATAACTTTATCATCTAACGTGTCAAACAAATAAAGTAATCTAATATTATAAGAAAATTAGCTATCTTATTCTAATGAGGAAATTTGGCTTCATTTATTTCACGAAAAATGAATGATTTGAAAAATATTTTCCTAAAAATGATCGTTTATATCCCTTAAAATAATTACCCTATGAAAAATATTTTTACATTGATAACAATATATGTCTAAATATTTTCGTAGATGATGAGAATATTTTTCATTTATTTATTATTGTAAACGATATAAGCAATCATCTTAAGAAAATATTTTCTAAATCATTGATTTTTTTTTAAACAAACAGAGCCTTGGTAATCCTAAAAAATAATGGAATAAAAAAATAAGATTCCTAATATGTATTGATATCTCTAACAGATTATTTTAAATATACTTAAACATAAAGAAAACGTCAAACTATCGTTTTCCTATTCCTATATAACCAAAAAAAAAAAAAAAAAAATTGTTCAAGATTCAGAATAAGAGAGAAGCATTTAAAATTTGCTCGCATCTGATGCGAGGAAGAAGTTGTAAAAAAAAAAAAAAATTATTCTTGATCTTCTCTTTTCTTGTCACGTCTTTTTTAATCTCTCTCAAGATTTATAGATTTGAAGGAAAAATCAAATTAAATCCTCAATTCGACCTTTTCTTAATCGTTTCTTTTGGCATTTTTTTTTTGGGAAGAAAAAGTACTTGGTTTTCTTCAAGCTTAGTTCAAGAAAGAATAAACTATTGAAATTTATATTTAAATCGAGATAGGAAAGTAGAAACGCTAAATCATTAATTTTCCTTGAAAAAAAAAAAAAAGATGTTTGTACATCAAATACATGCTTAATAAAGTTGAAGGCTAATTTGATCAATAAACATAAGAAGATATGCTTCAGTAAAAAAGATGAGGAAATAGGACCATCCCGTTTAACTAGTATGTCTTTATCCAATTTGTAATTCCTTTACATCCATTAATTAAACATATTGAACGATCATATTAAATTGGATTAAATAGTAGTCATCCGTACAATAAAAAATTTACAAATTTCCTTCATGTGTAATCAATATTAGTATTAGTAGAATTTTCTGTTGATATAAAAATCCAGTCAACTGGACGTCAAAATTTATGTGTAGTTAAAATTGAGTTAATTTTGTGAAGGGTTTTTATTTTTTATTTTTTTAATATCAATATAATTAATTGGTTGAAAAAAATACAAACGGAGACTAATGAGACAAGTGGAAGCGTGGGTGATTAATTATGCGTTGTCATGATTGTTATAGAGAGAACGTGGATGAAGCGGTTATTGGTAGGAAATTTTGCTGAAGTCAAAGTTTGGTGCAAGCGAAGGCTAAGAAGATGGCGTGGAACGAGCCGTTCGGCGAGTCAGCTCCCTGGCCCGGTCGCCCCACCAGCCGGCCCTTCTATGCCCCTCCCCACGTCAAGTGGGATGACGACGGGTATTTCGGCCCCGGCGGCGCTGAGTCGGCTTGGTCTCGCCCCCGATTCAGTGCCTTCGATGCCAGGCCCGCCTAGGGCCAAAGCCGCGGCCGCCACGGTGGAGATAGCTTTCCTTGGCCGCCGTCGTTGCAGCTGGCTTCGCCGGCGACCTCCATAGCGTTCCAAATCTTCACGGCTAGTATTGGTCGGATCGCTTGTGCTTTTAGAGATTTTTTAAGCTCGGGCTTCCTCTGCGCTAGGCGATATTCCTCAGAAAAAGGCAGCGGTGGGGCTGAGATTTGGGGATTTGAAAGGTCGACAAGATGATTTAAAATGGGGGAAAACTACTTGGGGGAGGGCGGAGGCGAGCGCGTTGTTCCTACGTTGCTACGTGATGGAATGATTTAGGGGGGCCCTATTCTCCTCCTAATTTGCCGGGAAAGGTTCGATTTGCGTGGCCAAATCAATCACTAATCACTTGTCTTTTATTTTCTTCCTTTGATTGTCTTTTTTATTATTATTATATCTCAAAAAAATTGACAGTCTAATACCACCAAAAACAACAAACCATGCACATTATAGTATGAACACTCGCAAATCTTTATGAGATATCATCAAAAATCATAAACTTCAAATACCCTAATGATTTCAATCTAACTTTTTGCCACACTTACATAAGTTCGAGAATGTAATTTTCAATTTAAAGTCTCTAGAAACACAACTTTTACTACTTTTAATTAACTTAAATAGTGTTGCAATGTCGTTGTCAATGCCTTATTTCTAATGTAGGGAAAATTCGAGGCAACACAAAAATCAATTTTTTTTCCCATTATTTGAAGATCTTTTATTTTTTTTACCACGTACTTGAAAACCAATTAAGAAAGCAATTCAAAACATTTAATTTGATAAAAATTAGCGTTAGAAAAAGTCTGTGACGTTGATTACTGTAAAGCCCAGCTGGTGAAAAATTCGAATTCCTCATTGATCAAGAAAGCAATTATCGAAACCGATTAATTCTTGTGAAAAAAAATCTATTAAACTTTTCTTTTTTTCTTTTTTTTAGCGTCCCCTCCGGGACGCGGGCCACGATCTTTTGAGGTGAAGAACGTGACCCCACCGGAGAAACCGCAGCGGTTTTTGAATGTGGAGTGGTTTCATTAAAATCGGATCTCCTCCGATTTTCTCTCTTCCCATTCCCTCATTTACCTCTCTCTCTCTCTCTTAATTCCCCTGAAATCTTTTATTAACCGTTTTTATTCTCTCTCTCAAATCAGGATGTTCGTTCCTCCATAGGCCTCGAGCTTTGCCCCTTCCGATTTGCTAGAGAAATGAATCGAGATGGGTTAGTTCTTTTTTCTCTTTTGATCGAATTCGTCGTTTCTGGCGGGATATCAACGAGTCTTCAGCACCTGACCGCTTATAAATGAATGGGGCCGTCGAGGTTAACGTGTGTCCAAGTATTCGCCTTTTCATCGTGATGCGATGCTGAATGCTGATAAGTCCCCTCTGGATTACTCAGAGCATTATGTCCAGTGGCTATTAATTTTCCTAGGCAAGATTTTTTTTTTTTTTTTTAACCTTGAAAATCGGTTTCGGGATTGCTGTCTGCATAGGATTCAATCAAGAAGATGGAAGTTGGTTATAGAGAAAATCATTCCATGTTGGGATTGGGAGTAGGATCATTGGAGATGTAGTCGAATGGGATTGAACTATAAGGGGATTATGCATGGGAATGAAGCATTGCCCTCATCCTGAATTGGATTGGATGAAAGATTTGATTGGGGGATGTGGCAAGGCTGAAGCTCTTTTGTCGTTAGCTCTTCACATTTTTCAAGGCACTACCATTCATTCTGTGATTTAATTTAATGCAGGTTCTAAGGAAAATCTGGTGCTGCTCGGTTCTATCACCACATGATCCTATGCAGTCAAGCCTTATTAATGCCACTTTAGAGGATAAAAATCTCTCAGAAATTCCCAATTCAGGTGCACCCTTAATTTGCTTTAGATAATTGGTTGTACGTCCTCTTTCATTATTTCCACAATGTGCCATAGAATAAGGTCGATAGTGCCTTCAATTTAATAATGCAGGTTGCTGCTGAAACAATTGGTCAAGTTGGAGGTTATCCAGTGGCCTGCGTTTTGGCGTACTTTCAAAGATGAATTTGATAATGAGAACAACATGCTGGGAGGTGCACCCGTTGAGAAGGCAGCAGAAGTTCTTAGACAGAGAATCACTGAATTTGTGATTGCAGAACTTTTGTCGTTTTTCTTCTTTTTGGATCATCATTCAGATATGACTCAATATTATCTGTTTCTGCAGAATATTATCATTCAGACGTGACTTGGTTGATCTGCCACTCTTGGCCAGAGCGCCTCCTGTTCATTTGTTGCGATCATGGCCGTCAGGAACATGAGCCCACTCATTTTCTCTTCCATTTCAATCCTAGAGAGCATGAACATTGGCAGTCGGGGGAGAGAGAGAGAGAGAGAGAGAGAGGAAAGAGTGGACTGTGATCCTGGCGGCAATGATCGCAACAATGACATTCAAGGGGCCGTACTTCGAACTTGTATTTTTACAAGATGGCCCACCCTCCTTTTGGAATTGAAGTCGAACACGTGGGAGTGAAGGGTTCAAAATTAAATAATATCCTTGGTCTATGATGACAAAGAGAAGCAACTCATTGTTTCAGTTAAGTACTTTTATTTTGTTTTTTTTTTTTTAGCCTTTTCGGGGTTTAGCGAAGTGTCTGTAGTTGGGGCTCCTCTTTGCTTTTTATTCTGGTTCGTAGATTTATTTTTAGGGTTTGCATTATCTTGTATAGAGATGGATAGGTATTTCCTAGTTGCCTTACTTATTGCATAATAAAGAAACCGGGGAGAAAACAAATTGAGATTGGGTGCCAAGGGAGTGATTCATAATGCTAATTTGGGGATTGATGTTCATCTGCCCACTGTCAAACTAATATACAATCGATTAAAGATGAACTATGATTGCGAGTTGTAACTCTACATTGCAATAAGGGTTTGCTGTGGAGTTTCTCCCTCGCACGAACATGGCATGTGTTATGTTTGCTGGAGAAAGGAATATTCAAAAAGCAGGAGCCAAGATACCACCATCTGCGGTGGCCCAGCTGGATAAGAGCTTCCTATGATACTCGCCGAGGGAGGGGAGGAGTTCGAATCCTGCAGGCCGCACGGGATCTTAAGTGCGACGTCGGGGTGGTGGGTCCTCCGCTAACGTCGTCCCAGGGCTGTCCGTGTTGGTACGGTGCGCGGGTTCCTTGGGTCATCAAAAAAAAAAAAAAAAAAAAAAAAAAAAAAAAAAAAACAGGAGCCAAGATTATTGTGTTCGGTCGTCTACCTAGTTCTTGGGGCTTGAACTTTTGTCTCTGCCTTCCTCTTCAAGTGATATAAATGAGTCACAATTATTTGATGACATTGATACTTGGATATTCGTAAATGTTAAGTTGTTTTCACTGAATTTTGTTGCTCCTAAACTTTTTTGTATTATCGGATCAAAAAAAACTTTTTTGTATTAAAAGAAGTATCTCACACTCCTTTGTTAGGAGTAAACAGGGCCGTCCAGGTTAAACAATGTCCAAGTATTTGCCTTTTCATCTCTACTTTGGGTGATAAGCAGGTGGAATTTTCACTCTTTGTCTTCATTGTGATGTGGTGCTGAATGCTGATGAGTTCCTCTGGATTAGTCAGAGCATTATGACTAGTGGCTATTAATAAAACTATCCAAGATTTTTACCTTGTAAATCGTTTTCAGGACTGCTATCTGCATAGGATGCAATTAAAAAGATGGAAGTTAGTCATATCAAATATCATTCTGAGTTGGGATCAAGACTAGTTTCAATGGAGATGTAGAATGAGATTCTTAATCCCAGGATTGGTCCAAATTTTTTACTTGTTCTCGTACTCATGTATGAATCACATTACTTTTTTTTTTTTTTTGGGTCTAGTTCAGGATAAGTTTCATGATATGTCCTTTAGGGGGATATTATAGTGCTTGTGCTATTTACAAGTTTTCAATTGGGTGGGATTCTCTATATGGAGATGCCTGTATTTGTATTGCATCTTGCTATTGTCCCTTTTGGTTCCTTTTGTGACAATATTTCATTCTAGAGTGATGAATTTTTCATGCTATTAATCAAATAGTTCAAATCAAAGTTTTCAATTGTGATCTAGATGTACTTGATTGGACAGTGACATACATGTAGCTATTTTCTAATCAACAAGCTGTGACAGCAATGGTGCAACACGCTGTACAATACATTGATCAGACAGCAGATCTTGAGACCAAGAGGTTAATTAAGATACTTAACTCTGTCGCTGATGGGAAGGTGAATATGTGAAATCAAACTCCATTGCAGCTTATATTCATTCATAATCTGTTTTTGTTATGTGGTTTCTATAGCTAGTTTTGTCATGCAAATATATGTCAAAACTGAAAGAGCACAGTCGATCAAGAAACTTATAAAAATATAGGAAGATCATGGTCTTGTAGCAGAAGTTACTGATTTGATGCAAGAAATTGGGGTTAACTAGAAGTCGACTTCTGTTGTCACCGTTCTTGTAATTAGTTTTTCCTTGTCCTGCATTCCTATCATGGGCTTGAATTGTGGATGGAAACTTTTGGATCAATGGCAAAGACGAAGAAAATTGCCTTTATATTTTTAACAAGTAAGGGTTTTTTGTTTAGCCTTTTGTGCACTGTTACTATGATTGGTTTTCTGATTGATGGATTTTGCTGGTTTGTTTGTGCTTAGATCGCCAGGATTATGTTTGTGCACAGCACATATCCTTTTGAGGAAGATCAGCCCCGGAATGTTTGATGCAATTCCTTCCAAAGAGAAAAAAAAAAGTGTAAAGAAGGTGAAAGCATTGTGGAAGAAGCTCCAGCCGATATTTTGTCACTTTTGGAGTTGAAATGGATAAACTATGACTCATGATATGGTAAATTGGTGTTTTGCTTTTTCTAGTGTTGTGCCCACTATCTTTTAACTGATGTATTTTTGCCGATCAAGCGCCACCTGGTGTTCAGCTTGTGGTTGAAACCACGGCACATTCTCTTGTTCCTTTCTAGCTTTAGCACAAACTCTGACGTTCCAGATGTACTTGATAGATTTGTACTCGCATCTTAGTTTACCCTACATTTATGTTGTTAACAATGTAGGTATATGTATTGCTCTTACAGCGATGATTAACTTGAGATATGTCGATGCTACAAGGCAATAGGTGAGATTTCATCAATGAAAGGAAACCCAGAGCAGTGTACACTGGTGAAGCTTTTTCATTGTTAAGTCTTCACTGCGTGTTTCAATGAACAGATGTTCATTCTATGATTTAATTTTATGCAGATTCCAAGGAAAATTTGCTGGTGCTTGGTTGTAGCACCACATGATCCTATGCAGTCAAGCCTTCTTAATGAGTCTTTAGAGGATCAAAATCTCTCAGAAAATTCCCAATTCAGGTACCATCTGTGAATTGTTGTGGGTAATTGGCTGTGCATCTTGAAATATCACAATAATGTGCTATAGAATTGGTTGACCATGCCTTCGATATTTGAACGGAGGCTGCTTCTGAAACAATTAGTTAGGTTGGAGGTTATCCAATGGCCTGCTTTTTGGAGTACTTTCAAAGATGAATTCGAGAATGAGAAAAACATGTTGGAAGGTGCACCTGTTGAGAAGGCAGCAGAAGTTCTTAGATAGAGAATCGTTGAACTTGTACTTGCAGAGCTTTGTCATTTTTCTTCTTTTTGGATCATGATTCAAATGTGACTCGATCTATTTTCTACAGAATATTATCTTCATTCCAAAGTATTACTCGAGGATTACCTTGAAAGGACTTGCAGAGCTGTCATTAGGGGTGTAAATGGTTCGGTTCGGTTCGGTTTTTGAAAACCGAACCGAACCGAACCGTTAGAGAAAATTTCCGAACCGAACCGAATAAGTCCCGAACCGATAACGAACCGAACCGAACTTTCGGTTCGATTCAGTTCGGTTTGGTTCGGTTTTTCGGTTTTCAACATTCGTCTTTTTTTCTTTTTTTTTGGGACGGCTTACCTTTTGTACCTTATGAGGGTATCTCATTTTCATTTTTCGTGGGATATATTTAAAATTTGCCGAGCGTATGTTTGTCGCCAAGTTTTGCTAGGAACGTCTAAATGGATATACAAAATCCATATGTTAGTCATGAACGATGTTTAGCCGAGCACCAAAATAGGTGAATTTCCGAACGATTCATCCGCGATTCCGTTGGATCTAATTTTTGTGGTACCCTTGTTGAGATGTTTGAGTTTTCTTCGACTCATGAAGTGATCATGCTCCTATCTTGATGACCTCTACATAACCATTCTTTCCAATTTCTAATTGGGTTTATGCGCCGGACTTTGCTTCATGATCTTTAGCCTAACTGGTATCAAACATCGTAACTTGCTTATCTGGGCTCTTCGCTGGAAAATTTAGCTCAGAAGATGCAGCATTTGTATTCACAGGGGCACTTTCTGTTTGCCTAAATCGAGTCTTGATTGATGTCTGAAGTGGTTTTAACTAAAAGTGAAGGAGTGAGAACTTATCTTATTGATCCTCATCGTTCACATGATGTGTGCAGGGGCTGACCGAGAAGTTCAAGGAGAGGGACACCATTTACTTAGGCTAATAATTGCAAGTAACTTCAGATGCAGTTTTAAGAATTCTACCATAAAACTCTGACTAGAGTACAATGTCGCCAAGCTTTTCCAAGTCCGGAGAACCAACACCTCTCTCCTGCAACACCCTCGGTTTCTACACAACCTCAGAGATACAAAAATTATGAAACTACGGACAGCAAACTTAACGCCCACGTCCGCGTCCACGTCCACGTCCACGTCCACGGCCCCGTCCTCGTCCCATCGCCTTCCCTGCATTAAGCAATCCATGTCAATGCTTGATGATTCATATCAACATTCTGCTCCATATACGAATTTAAGATAGCAGAGAAAAGGGAAAGTAATCAGTTCATTCAACAGCGGGAGAAAGATTGTGTGTGATACCAGTAGTTGGTTTCTTCGGTTTGACCCGAGGCGTCTCTTCCACTAATAAAGTCTCAAGATTTATACTGTCTGGAAGAATGTAGTAACGAATATGAGCCACAAAAGGAATAATCAAGAAAGTTGATATTAGATCAACAAGCACACGTACTAAAAGACTAAATCCTCCTATGTCAGATTCAATTCTATCTCGATTATGCATAACTTTCTTGAAATTTGGCCGTTGTATGTACTTGGGTGAGCAAGGGAACACGAAATTCAGACATACACTCACTCCCTTACGCTACTATGAATTTACCTTTTCGAGCTTAAAGACGATATTCAATCATCAAGAGAAATTGTTATTGAATTCAGGTCCATGGTCGTAGATGACAACTCTGCATTAAATTTACAACGAAAATGAGAATTGAAATATCAATTGTAATATTGAAAGATATAAATATTCCATGGTTATTTTTTTCTCACCTGACTCGAAATTTTCAAGTTCTTCTAAGTCCTCCTCGATTGATTGTGAAAGTGGTGCGGATCGTAGCCAATCCTAAGTACATATAAGAGCCTCTACCATGATTGGGGTCAAGGAGCTACGAAATGCATCAAGTAGTCGACCTCCGGTGCTGAATGCGGACTACGATGCTACGGTGGAGATGGGCACGGCCAAAATATCTCGAGCAATGGAAGATAAGATAGGATATCCGGAAGAATTGACTTTCCACCAATTTAAGATATCAAAAGTAGAACTATACCGTTCACATCCTTCTTCCAAATACTTATCTAATTCAGATTTTTCTTCCAGATATTCTTGTCCCGTTTGGCTAAGATACATTGCAGTCATAATGTCTGCACCAACCACAGGAGACATTGAAATGTTCACTGTCCTTGTCCCCTTTAATCTCACGCTGCTTTGGGGGCATGTACCGGTACGATATTGCTCAAACAATAATGTCAGAGATTTTGTCACTCTATCTCGCAAAGTTTCTGCCCGATTGCCTTCATACACTTGATTAATCATCCATTTCACATAATCCATCTTATGTTGAGGGTCAAGTATACATGCAATGAACCATGTGAGATTTATGTTGTTCACATTGCCAAAATACTTAATGAATTTGATCTTCATTCTCTTGGCTACTTCTTGCAAACTCCTATCCTCATCTCCACAATATCTATCAATCATCATATAAATCCCATAGACATCTTTTGCCATATCATTGCAAGTAACATAAGAAGAGCCCGATACTTTTAAAGTTGCATCATAGAACAACTTCAAGAAAGGAAGAAATCGTCGGGCATAATCCCAATCATCATCAGTAGGTAACCCTCTCACCTTGGAAAGCTCTTCAGCAAATTTTCTGTCTTGAATATCTAATGAGATAAAAGCATTTCAAAACTTCAAGGCCACTTCTAACATCAGATATGTTGAATTCCACTGAGTCTCCACATCCAAACATACAAGATTATGAGAATCAATATTTTCCAGCAAAATGCACTCCTTAAACCGTTGCAATCTCGAAGGAGAAGATCTCACATAACGTACAACTGAGCGTATTCTAACAATGGAATCATCTATATCTTTCAAACCTTCTCTCACAATCAAACTAAAGATATGAGCACAACATCTCACATGAAGTAACTCACCTGATAATATCAAAGCATTCCAAGAGTTAAGTCTTTTCTTCAAGTATTGAACTCCTGAGTCATTGGAGCTAGCATTATCAACAGTGATAGAAAAAATGTCTTTGATCCCCCAACTAGTTAAGCATTTCTCAACCCCTTTCCCTATAATCTCAACCGAATGTCCTGGAATTTGACAAAAATTCAAAATTTTCTTTTGCAACTTCCAATCAGAGTCTATAAAGTGAGCAGTAAGACACATGTAACTTAGATTTTGACATGAAGTCCACGTGTTAGTCGTAAGACAAACCCTTGGAGAAGTATCAGAAAAATATTTTTTCAATTTACTTCTTTCCTCCAGGTATAACTTGTAACAGTCCTCCCTTAATGTGTTTCTTGAAGGGATGAAAAATTTTGGCTGGATTCTACTCACGAATTTTCGAAATGCCTCAAGTTCCACAAACTTAAAAGGTAGTTCACCAATGATAAACATTGCCGCTAGATCTTTTCGACTAGCATCTTGATCAAATTTCCAAGGACCAACTGAAGTAGAACTACCAACCCCAACAGATTCATTTGAGGCACTTCTTTGCCTTTTCTACACGTTCGCATATGGATAATTCTTACATCTACCTAAATGATTATGCATCCCACTAGTCCCTTGAGTAGTAGAACAACCAATAACAGCTCCACAATATAAACATTCGGCTTTATCTTGGCTATTTTCTATCCTTTTAAAGTGTTCCCATACAACGGATCTCGTCTCCTTCTATTTGTACCGCTAGATTCACTTATCAACGATTCGCTCATTGTATATTTGAGTTGCTTCAGCTCAATTATCACAAACCTTTACAGCCAACTTAAGTTACAGAGCAAAACGAATACCCCAAACTAACAACTTGATGTTGCTTCCTTGATAAGAAATATACTTATGTCATACCGATAAATATTGAAATGTTCCCTCCAGTAGTTGTGGCTTCAGATATACACCACCAGTAATATAGGAAGCCTGATCAAGTGAAACCAACATCAACAGGACATAGTGCAGATAGAAGCCCAACATCAGCAAAACAAACAATATAATACTCTTTGACCTCATAGTTAAAAGATGCTAGACTGAGAAGAAAAGGATCTGGATTTCATTTTTCAAGAAAAAATGTACCTGCTGGAGAAAGGCTGAATTTTGAGCTCCAATGAAACAGGAATCAATAGGGACCTGCAGAAACAAAGTTTCACGACAACATGCCCCAAGCAACTCCTTGTAGCTGCTGCATCAAAGTGCAAGCTGGTTGCTGCAGTTGCATCTAGCAGATCCAAATATCTCTCCTGTGAGGCATTCCGAGGGTACCCTCACAAGGACACCTTGACCATCTCCAATGTCACCCTGCTCAGTTGATAAACTATGGTGAATGAATCACGTGACGGTATATGTTGCTGTCTAGAGGGAGGACATAAAAGTAAAAGAAACTAAGGATACTTTAACCAAAATTATGACATTCCTATATCAATTGCAGACACATATGGGCCCCTTCTTAATCATTTCATAAAATATAATTATGGTAGGACATAGCCCATCAATTCACTAATAACCTAACAATCATTCCTCCTCATGTCAAACATTCCTGTCCAAACAGCATTCGTCTCCAAGTAACATGAATTTGGTATTCCAATTTGTGATTGACACATGATCAGATTTTTCTTTTTTCTTTTTTTTTTTTTACAAAATTTAAGATAAATTTAAGGGCATTCCTCCTAAAAGATACCATCAATTTCTCACTGGTGTAAATATTCACCTCTAAAGCTTGACAGCCAGTTCCAGTAAAATTATTCTCAAACAAAATCATGCACTGGAAGTATATAAAGATGAAGTTCAAATTGAAGTCGTGTTGAAAAATGCACTGCCACAAACAAGATTCTCAAAGTTTACAACTAATCCATTCAAAACTCTGTTTTTACTAGTTTCTGAATTCTTTGAATAGTTTTAGCAATTCACTCATAATCTATCTCACCTTGACCATTGCAATGTGCATTCCAACTTATATTGATCTATAGTAATAGGCTGTGAATGCCCCCCACGTTGTTGCTAATCTCTTTTCAGGCAGTACCGGTAAATTTATGCATTTAATGAGTCATGAAATCATTTCTAAATAACACAGTATAAGAAGCTTCTCAATATACAAGTCAGAATACCTCAGACAACTTTAAACACTCTTTTGTCAAGCAAGACGTTCTATCCTTATTTCCTGGTGATAATGTTGAGAATCACCTCAAGCTCTGCCTCAGTTAATGGTCAACTGACATTCAGACATAGGTTTTGAAACAAGGTAAATACTAGAAAATGTACACAGAGTTAACGGCAGTCATGGGCTCATTGACATGACTCAACAAGAACCCTGGCCAGTCATAACCAATTTCAAAAGTTGAACATCAGGTAATAGATGAACTGCAAACACTAATCTAACGACTACACATAAAAAATTGTGACCACAAACGTGCATTGTGCCTTTGATTTGCAAGAATTGTATTGAGATCTATCAGAATGAACAACACATCGACAAGTCTCGCCAACTTCTCACTAGTGAACCACTAGAATTTTCACTGCTCAAAATTCTTTATAGTCACATTGGAGAAGGATATTTCACCATCGAGCAGACCAACTGCTTTCAGATTCAAATTTAATGACAACGAAATATAACCAGAATTGAATCATTGCACTAAGAAAATGATTAGCATACATCCACGCATTTTTAGATTGAACAAAAATATGATCTATTTCGTGTGTGTCTAAGAGGCATAATAGTGAACAGTTTGCATGCATGGAATGCAGGACAGACCTAAGTGTCATTGAACCAAGCTTGAGGGCCGAATTTACTCGAAATCAATCAAGAACAAGTGCAATCAGTGACACAAACTTGAATATAATTGATTCGGCCTTAATGTAAAATATGCCATCATGGGTTTCTTCCCCAGCAAAATCGGGTATTACAGAGAGGGATAAATTTTACCTAGTCACTTGAGCGTGAAGAGGTTGTAATCACAGGTAACTAGGTCGAGGCTGGAAGCTTCAAGGACTGTCGAATGCCAAGATTTGGTCTAACAGGATAATGGTACTTGCAATTTGAGCTCTTCTCCTTTTTCAGACTATAAAACAAGGGCTGTATTGCAAGAAAAATGTCCAATTACTAAAGAGAAAGTCAAGATTTAAACTTCCAATGCAGCAAAAAAAGATTTTGAGAACTAGACAATAGAATGAGCTGCAAAGGGCAGAGGTTGCATGCAGAAAGCTTCCCAATGTAATGTAAGTATCAGAACATGGGAAGCTACAAATGAAGAGTAAGAGAGACAAGAAAAAGATGATCAGGAGAGCAATCAAGCCGTGTTCGGCCGACCGAAAATATGACCAAGGCACGACTCAACCCTGTGCTGATTTGATCCGAAAATGAAGACTCAATCGACCCAAGTTCCATCTAGATTTTAAATTTCATGATACGAAACAAACCCCCCCAGAAAATCCGACTTCAATCCAATCCGCACGAGCAAGAACCCTAGCTCGAAAGTCCAGCTACCATCGAACGAGCGCGCGAGAGGGCTCGAAGGGGAAAAGCGAGCATCCAATCGGCGAACGAGAACGCGAGAGTACCTTGCGAAGCATCTGCTCGACGTTGCGAATCTGGTTCTTGAGCGAGACGGCCTTCGGCTTCTTCTCCACCCCCGGCGCCTTCAAGCACGAGCGCCCCGGGCACGAACGCCCCGAGAGAATCTGGTTCTTGGGCGAGGGGCTTTGTCCCTCAATCAGTCGCCATCGCCGTCGCCGTCGCAGTCGCCATCCCTGCCGCCGTCGTCATCGCAATCGTCGTCGCCTTTGAGAGAACCCTGCCGGAAATTGATAAAAACCAAGAGACGAGAGGACTGAGAGAGGGAGTCGGGAGAGAACGAATTAGATTTGGTTTTATCGGTTCGTGGTTCGGTTTTCGGTTCGGTTAACCGATAAAAACCGAACCGATAAGAAAATTTTCGATTTTTGATGAAAACCGAACCGAACCAAACCGATCGAAGTTTTCGGTTCGGTTCGGTTCGGTTTTCGGTTCGGGTCTTGACAGCCCTAGCTGTCATGCCTCAGCATTCAGGCCTGATTGTGTTGAACATTTTTCTTTATATTCTATTTCAATGTCATTCTTTATGAATTGTTGCCTAGACCCCTCATTTAACCTGAGCAACCTCCCTGCCTTCAATTCCTGATTGGGGTATGGTTGCTGGACTAGGATACAAGTTCCAAATTAGTGGAAAAGAGTTTTTGATGCATTGAAAGCCAAAGGCTTGTCATGAATTTCTGACTGACAAATATGGGTACTCTCAGCTTAGTCGATTTTTGCTAATATATTTGTTGGGGCTATAAGTGTCATTGTCTGGCATCATGAAACCATTTCTTGTCCCCGGGAGCCTGAAATTCTAATGCGTCTTTGAAGGGTGGGAGGAGCTTTGCTATATTGCTAGTATCAACACTCACCACTGCCTGTGTCACAAAAGTTTATCTTGCTATTAGAGCTTTCTTAATATGTTTAGAAATTCTGCGTAGGGTTGTGTTACCACTGTTGTATGATTCACTCAAGGAAAAGAGCTCATTTTTTTGGAGTTTTGTTACCACTGTTGTAGAGGCCTTTTATCAATCACATGCCTCAACTTATTAAATCAACACTATCATCCGACAGAGAGACGATATGATGATATCTATACAAGCTTGGATGGTATCCTATCAGCATGACCTGTTAGTTATATATTATCATTTTAGGATTATCATTTTAGAAAGCTGAGAAGCATCTCTTTCCAACTCCTTGGTGGCAAAGATAGACTGGCGGATGACAAAAGACAGCAACGACATCTTGAACTTCTGGGCAAAAAATTTGGTGAGCTACTTGATTTTGTCGAGAAAAGTTGCCACCAGATGCACAAGGAAACTATGGCCCGTATGGCTGTCTTGAGAGCTTGAAGATGTTTTTAGTTGAATGGATGACCTCTCTCCCCATGAGCCTTCCCCTCTCCCTAACCAAAAAAGGAGAAGAAGAAAGCTAAATAATGTTGTTTCACATTGTGGTCTGAAGTGGCACCAAAAATGTTCATCATAGAACTCTCGCATAGCTAGCTTCAATTTGATTGCATATTTTTTTGCACAAGGGACCAGATTTGGGCCTTGTTCCGGACTGAAATCATATACTGAACACACTGCATAGGAATGTGTTCTGTCTTTTCATGCTTTCTCTTTCCCTTCTCCTTTTAATAGAAGATATGTAGGCTTTGAGGGTACTAACAAAGTAGGTATCGACATAAGATGGGCACTCATTCGGATTGAAATAAGCACCTCATCACTAAATTCAGTTTTGCATTACGAATTTCGCTGGTGCTTGTCAGGCTAATGAATACTATTTGTCATTTCCCTTTAAGGGACGATATTTTTCTCGAAGTCGATACTTCAATAGGGGAGGGAGGGGCCTTTGTTCTCTAGAGTTCTGGCTCCTTTATTCTTCATCACGGAAGCTGAACAATATTGGGAAGAGGAAACAATTGGGGCGATCATTGGTCTATTTCGGCAATAGGTAATCTACATATGTGGGGAGTATTGTTTGTTCATCGAGAAAAAGTTGTTGGCACATCTTTAGCTGTAGTTGTGGAAGTAGTAATGCCCAATGAATAACAAGTACTTTCCTAACAAAATGAATTTATTTACCATTTTATCAGAGAATGCCACCACGAGACTTGCTTAGGAATCGGCATAAGTCAGACAAATAAATTAGCGATTTTCAATGTTCTAACTTTTTTCCTATTGTTTTTTTTTTTGGTAAAGAACTTTTTCCTATTGTTCATATAGTCAAAGATTTGAAAATTACATAAATTATTATAAGATACACTTAAAAGTGATTCGTGCAGTCAATAAATATTTTGGCCATTATTTGAAGATCTTTTTTGGTCATGTACTTAGAAAACTAATTGAAATTTTAAAAAGGGAAAAAAAAAAGAAACAGGTGCTATAAAGCATTGAAAACAGTTTTGTTTGGCAAAAAGAGATCTTCAAATTGTTCAAAACATTTTATTTGACCAAATTTAGTGTAAGAGAAGGTTTGTGATATTCATTACGGCAAGGACGAACTAATGATAAAATCAAATTTTTCATTGCTCAAAAAGAGCAGTTGTCGAAACCGATCAATTCTAGTGAAAAAATTTATTGAACCCTTTTTAAAATGAACTAGCCGATCATATGCTTGATGAAGAAGATCTTCCACATCAATTATAGTTGACAATTTTTCGGTAAATTGGAGTTGTACCAATTTCGAAAACCCTAATTGGTTTTCCTCTTTTTGTTGTTTTCTTAATAAAACCTTGAATCCCATCTTCTCTTTCTTGTACAATTCTTTTGTTTTCAATTTTTTTTCCTGTTTTTTATTTGCCATCGTACGTGTAGTCATTTTAACCTCGGCATTTTGACAATGGCAACGTGGTAAATTTTAAAGAAGAAGAGATCAATTTTGGAAAACAAAATAAAGTAATTGAAAATTTATCAGTCCGATGTTCTTGAGAAGAAGAAGAGATTAAGTCCGATGTTCTTGAGAAGAAGACGAATAGGGGACGAAGAAGATGATGCACAATGCCACCATTGACCCAAAAAAAAAAATAATAATAAAGAACAAGACAACCGAAAATTTTTTAAAAAAAATTGACAAAAATATCCCTGATCAAGCCACCGGAATATGCATTGGAGATGCATTTATTCACCGACTGGCGAATGAGGTCCTTCTTTGAGACTAAATGACCACTTTGGATCATTATTTGAGACAGACTCCACTCTAGGTCATCTTTTGAGAAAAGTAAGATACTTTGGATCCTTATTTGGGATTTTCCCTAATTTAGTTGGATCTTAAGCAAAAGCTTCAATTGTGTTCATCTACAACTACACTTATCGATGGACATAAGTGATCGCGGACTCATTTTTCGTGGTTGCTTATTCCATGTATTTTCAAATTTCAAGCTTCTCAAGACTACCTCAAAAAAAAAAAAGAATAAAAGAATAAAAAATAGAGGAAAATTCGTAACTCGAAATGTATGTCAGTATTAGGTGTCAAATATTTATTTGATATGACACTGTATGTTTGGAGATTATTACACTGGTAGTACACAAACTCAAATCGGTGTGAACCGCTACCAATAGTGACAATAAGAGCTCAGTCGAAGTGGCCTAATACAGTAATATTAGGACTGGATTAGGATGTTGGGCGTCTGATTATTATTGGTAGGCTGGGCTATTTCTCAACACCAATTGATACTAATTGAAACGAGATCTTCAACTAATGAAAACAAATATCTCCTCTTGATCCACGTTTCTTGATATGATCTCGCCTGAGAATCAGAGATAATACCTCATTGGGTGTGAAAAGGATAACGCTGTTTGATGCGGTCAGTCAAATTGCTCGATGATGCCCCTCATCATCTCTTTTTCGATTGCTCCCTTACAAAAGTCAAATTTTCGCCACGATGCTGTGAGTCTGACCTTGAGATCAGTAGCGAAGCACGGCAAGTAACGAGATTCAACTGGAAGGTAGGAAGGGTTATTAGGACAATTTCATAACCTTGGCAAAAGGAAAAAAATTCTCGTAGGCAAGGAGACATGGAGAAACTTGATTCGATTGCAGACAGATTCGGGATGGCTTTTGGATCTCGAGCGGGGGTGATTTAGGGTCTACATGATAACGTTTCTATTTCTCTCAATTTCTGTTCTTTTGTTCCCTAGAACAAAAAAAAAAAAAAAAAAAAAAAAAAAAAAATCTGTTCGGTAAAACTTTTGTTTCCGAGAATAAAATATCTATTTTTCTGTTCAGGGAACAGATTTAGAACAGAAACAAGAAAAAAAAAAGTAGCTTCTTGTTCCCGAGAATAATTTCTAGAAATAAGCCAATTTTTTTTTTCTTTTGTTCCTCTCTCTTGCTACGGCCACCTCCAATTGCCCGAAGTCACCGCCGCCCACCGCCACCACCACCGGCCTTCGCCGACCGCCACCCGCCTCCGCCCGTCGCCACCCGCCAGCTGCCGACCATCATCGCTGACTGCCGCTGCATAGCCCATCGGCTGTCGCCGTCGGTTAGCGTCGGTGGGTGGCAACGGGTAGAGGCGGCAAGTGGTGACGGCCAGAGGCAACTGACGATCGACGGTCAGCAATCCGTGAGCAAGAATAAAAAACGAATAAATACAAAAAAGAAACCGTTTTGTACCAAATGCATTTCTATTTTTTTTTTCTTTTTCAAAAATAGAAATTTTGTATAGTTACTAAACACCTTATTTTACTCAAAAATTGTTCCTTGGAGTAGAAATAGAAAAGAACTATTTCTGAAAAGAAACTGTTCTCCAGCCAAGAAGCATTACCATGCGCACCCTTATTGGCTCGGATTTGACCATAGAATGAAAATAGTAGTTTTGGGATTGGACGAGCTTGATTTGTGTTCAATTGAGTTAGATATGACTTTATGATTGAATATCTTGTTCGGATATATGTAGAGTGAAGATGATTTTTCAAGCAAGAATGGGCGGGTTTATATAATGATCGGGTTTGGAAAATATATTTTGATGTCTTTTTAGCCATCTATTGATTTTGTATACCAGAAGATGTGAATAGATCTATTGAAATAAAATAGGAAGAATATATTATGACGTATTTAGGTCTCCACTTATTAAGTCTACACATTTTAGAAGGTTTATGGAAAAGGAAGCAAAAGCACTAATATGTTCGGCTACTAATTTCTTCTTATACTTTATAAAATAGAATACTCTAATTTTTTGACTCCACTAAACCTTGTGAATACATTATAAATTGCCACCCAACCCGTACATCATATGGGGTTCCACCTATAGAGTGGCAAGCATGCCCTACAAATTGATATGTGTGAGAGATTGTGATATGGACATATAACATATTCAAATGAAATGCTTGATCGCTCAACCAATCTAAAATCTAGTATTATCATAGCGTCGCCTAATTGTCTAGCTCAATTATTTTCTACAGCCGGTAATGATTTCAGGTAGTCAGGTTAGGTGAAAAGAAATATTCTATATGCTCATTACCAATGTGATAATTTTCAATGTCCTAGAAATAAATAAGGGTCTCTTTGTTGCAACTTAGATGAAAAGCAAAAAATCCCACCAAAATTTAAAATATCACTCTAGTTTAAATAAAAAAAAAAGACAAAAAAAATCTACATGTGAAACTTAAGATTTGATTAGATAAAAATAAAAAAATGAAAGTTAATCCATATAAACCTTCAAATCCATTCGAAAGACCATCAATTAACAATCAGAGGGGTGGAAAAGTAATAAGACCCACCAATTGTGGTTACGTTGATCCTCCATTGTACCCTTATGCCTTTTCTACCCATAGAATTTCTGAGTATCCTTAAGGTATCTTGGAGGACTAGCCATTCGTATTCTCATGTCATAATGGATTGCAATTCATATCAGCTTGAAAGATCTTAATTTTGACTCTGTGTCAAGTGATTGAATTACATTGAAAACATGTTAATTTGTATTTATTTGTGTCAATGAATAAAATCGGGCATGTCAAGACACATTCGAAATCTCTTTTTGTTGATTCATGTTTTATCTTGTCTCCGCTATTGCTAGCACCCTTGGATAGGCCATGAGATTGGATGACCCCTTATTATAAGATTCTTGGTATAAGATTTTTGGTCTTTCCCAAGTTTTGGGAGTATTGACAGGCCCGCTAGTTGCTTTGTGGGCTTGAGAATCTCTTTTGATTTATGTTTCTTGGGCTTTACCAGCATCTAATATTATCTGTAGTAATCAAATGAGAAATTCTTGAATAAATGAAAATTTTGGAAAGTAGACCTTGTCTTGTAAATGAATGTACGGACATCTGGAGTGCCAAAACTTTACACGGAGGGACACATAAGTGCCAAAAGTTTATAAAGTAACACTTATGTGCCAAAATCGGAGCAAAATGGATTGCTTAAGTATCATTCCAGCCAAAATCTGGCCAAATACCGACATGGTGATTTTCCAGCGAAAAAAGTGCAAAATGACGTCGTTTTGATGCTGACGTGATAAATATAAAAATTAATAAAATTAAATTTAAAACTAAATTTATTTAAAACATTTTAAAATAAAATAAAAATAATTATGAAATAATTATAAAAAAAAGGCGTTTTGCACGCTGATGTAGCTAGATAATACAAAAACGGCATCGTTTTGATGCGACGTGATAAAAAAAAATTAATATAAAATTAATATAATTAAATTTAAAATTAAATTTATTTAAAATATTTAAAATTAAAACAAAAATATTAAAAAAACTAAAATGAAAAAATGGGGGGGCAATTGAGGGTGAGCCCTCACCGCCTCCACCTCAAGGGGGAGGGTCGGCTGGGGTCACCGGGCCCTTGCCCGGCGACAAGGGTCGAAGCGGCGGCCCTTGGCTCGGCGGCGAGGGCCACCAACCCTCCCCCTTTTTTTCCGTCATTCTTTTTTAGATTTTTAGATTTTTATTTTATTTTTAAATGTTTTAAATGAATTTAGTTTAAAATTAAATTTAATTTAATTTTATATTAATTTTTTTATCACGTCGATACAAAACGACGTTATTTTTGTATTGTATAGCCACGTCGGGGTGGCCCTTGGCCTGGCCGACCCTCCCCCCTCCACTTTCGGCCCTTCCGGAAGAACGGGAGCGGCGGCGCGGGGCCGGCCCTCGCCGCCCGCCCCCGCACCCCCTTTCTTTTAAATATTTTTAAAATATTTTTAAATTTTTAAATAAATTTAGTTTTAAATTTATTTAATTAATTTTTAGATTAATTTTTTTACCACGTCAAATACAAAACGATGCCGTTTTTGTATTGTCTAGCCACGTCGGCGTGCAAAACGGTATCGTTTTGCACTTCCTTCTCGGAAAATCGCCACATCGGCATTTTGACTGGAGTAGCACTTAAGTGATGAATTTTGTTCCAATTTTGGCATTTAAATGTCACTTTTCAAACTTTTGACACTTAAATGTCCATTTGTGCCAAGTTTTGGCTTTTGAGGTGTACTTCTACCCTTGTAAATGAAACAAATTAAGCCTTCCTACATTATTGTTGATCGTAGGAAAAAAGTGGAGAGCAGATGTTGATTTCCATCTTATAAGAGTTAGATAATCAAAGAATTTAACAGAACTTCTCCTAGGCCAGAACACTTTGGTATTATGTTTCTCTCGATACCTATTTAGGTGACCCAACCCCACTTTTGGATTCAATGGATAAGTGCTCTCCACATATGGTGCACATGACATTTTCTCTATCATTGGGGAGGACCTTTAATTTCAAATGTCTTCTACACAATAAACATTCATCCTCACGAAATTTTATGTAGTGTTGTTTGGGGTTTGCACGATTGTGGGGGGCAACGCTTTTGCTGAGGGGGAAGGGGATTGGAGTTGTCGTGGGAATGGGTAGCCCCCTCTACCAGCCTTGCATTTCTAAATCATCCTCCGGTTGTTGTCTTCATCGTCATGGTACTATTCTTGTTGTTATTTGGGTGAAGTAAGCATGTAAGGTGGTTAATGGGTCCTTGAGATAATGAGGGAGTCGAAGTGCCACTGCTCGCCTAAAGGTACAAAATTGTCATCCGAGAAGCAAGTTAAATAGCGATTTGGATCAATTTGTTTCGTAAGATCGAGATATTGATCAAATCATGCATAAAGGTGGTAATTCTTTAAAAAAATTGGATCTCTTGAGAATTTGTAGGAGAAGGATGAAGGTGAAAATGAGAGAAAGCTCTGTAATTTGTGAATTTAGCCAATTATCCAAAGCTCACCATTGGACCCCATGTTAGATTTTTGTGGGCTCATTAAAATGCCACATGGGCCCAATCAATGGATCATGGAATCGTGGTAGCCTTGTTAAAATCAACGGTTGGTGGTGCTTTGAGCTTGAAAGAACCGAGTGTGTGCTATAAACTCTTTTTCCCTCTTTCTTAAATATACTAGAATCATACCTCACATTGGTGGTGGTATTTTTTGCATGGCAAAATTTTCTGCCAAAGCACATTTTATATTATAGAGTTGGGTCGAATGCCTTGCTCAATAGAATTGTGGGATGTGCTCGTTACTTCTAACTTTGATTAATCAAATTGAGAGTCGATTTTAAATCCTTGAGACGCAATACAAAACACAATTTTTACCAAATCATATTGTTAAGAAATTGGAAAAACAAAAGTTGCCAATTTAGGAAGGTAGACCACAAATTGTATGGACTCTAGGGAATGGCACTAATTGGTTCATTTGCAAGATTCTTCGAGACTTTTGATTAGGACATGACATAGTTGTAACACTCGAGATTTAGACATGTGAGTGAAAAGAAGATGATTATTCTAAGTTGGAGGGTTTTACTAGGGGGTCAGCGGATTAAGAAGCTAAACTTTTTGTAAACATTATGACTTGGGTAGTTAGCACAGAGTGAATTTAACACGACAGGTCACCAAACTTTTAAAATTATAAGCTGCATACACGTAGACTTATAAGAACCCATCAAGTTTTGACCAAGAGTGATGCTAGGTATGTTTTATCCTTTGTTGGTGATATATCAATGAAAGTCTTGATTAGTCTTCTCAAGAACAAGAGCGAGGTAATTGATTAGTTTAAGTCGTAGAAATACTAATTGAAAAGCAAATAGTAGTAAAATAATGTCCTACTTCTTAACAATTGTGATGGGGTTTTCTACTCCGACTCAAAAGTAGGTATGAATCACAATGGAGGCACCCCTTTTCATCATAGAAGGATGCGTGATTTATTACTTAAACTTTCAACACAAGCATGTTCGCATGCATTTGAATTGACCTTTTTCGAATCCCATGGAGTTGCATATAATTCTTGTAGTCTTCAAAATACAAATAAAAGTCCCGACGCCGACGAGATTGGAAAAGAGTGATGTACTTTGGCTTCGGAAATTCATTAAAAGAAGAAATGCTCTTTTTTGGGACGGCGGCAAGTGGCTCGTTGTGGGTGCATGCAAATTTGAGTCCAATGTGAACCCCAATTCCGATGATGGAATGCGTGATTTCTTTCCAAACTCAATGGAGAACAAATTCCATGCCTTTCAAATGTGGCAACCAAAACATAAGAAAAGCATCATCCTAAACACTTTTTTCCATTCCCCTCTAATGCTAAACGGCACGGCCGTAAGAAACTTGAAGGGCATAGCGTGTGTGGCAAGATTAGCGCGGTCTTCTTAGTACCGCAACCTTCCTTGCATCCAAAGCTAGGCATCGAGAGGAGGAGGGAGGGTTAAAGAAAGGGGGAGGCATCTGAGACAGAGAGAGCTTCCACGAAACTTTTCTCTTTTGTGCCTTAAATTTTGTCTTTAAAAAAAAAATGGCATAAAAAAAAAAAAACTTTCGGAATTTCGTACGTCAGTATTATTCATGTACGAGGATCTTAGGCGCTTTAAAGCAGCTGGCGATGAGGTATTATAAGGGAAGACGGACGAGGACGAGCCAAAAAGGGTGGAGCGTGGAGGGCAGTTCGGTCAATTCCGCCCGGGGGATTGGGGGAAAAGTTATTGTGGCTCCTCCACGTCGCGCATCCCCTGCAGCATTAAATGAAACAACAGAGTGAAAAGAGAGCATGTCTCTGTCACACCCCCCCTCCCTCTCGCTCTCTCTCTTTCTCTCTCTATCACTACTGTGCGAATTCTGAGAAATTTTCTTCCCGCAAGCTTGATCGCGCGCGACGTAGCTCGCCAACTTCGTCCCTTATCTCTCCGCAGCAAATCAAATCTCCTCTCTCTCTCTCTCTCTCTCTCTAGGAGATCCCGTACGCGAGCGAGGCAATGTAGCGCCAGACCCACCGATCATCTCCACGCATTGCTCTCTCTCTCTCTCTCGCTCTCTCTCTACATTTCTGCGGTTGGCATCGGACGAAGCGCCAGCTCGCCACCTTCGCTGCCCCGTACGGCCGCCCCGCATCGTCAGAGGCGTACCCTCGTTCTAGGGTTTCGCTTCCTTCTCGGCGGTCTGCCTGTCGCTGCGAGCCAAGGCTAAGAAGATGGCGTGGAACGAGCCGTTCGGCGAGCCGGCTCACCGGCCCGGTCGCCCCCCCGGCCGGCCCCTCTACGCCCCTCCCCACGTCAGGCGGGACGACGACGGGTATTTCGGCCCCGGCGGCGCCGAGCCGGCTTGGTCCCGCCCCCGATTCGGCGCCTTCGACGCCGGGCCCCCCCGCGGCCGCGGCCGGGGCCGGGGCCGCAGCCGGGGCCGCCGCGGTGGAGATCGCTTCGCTGGCCGCCGAGCGGAGGTACGGCGGGACGCGAGCCCAGACCGGGGTTTCAGCTCGCTCCACGTGGCTGCCAAGTTCGGTGACCTCGAGGTCGTCGTCGAGGAGAGCGACGACGCCGGCGACGGGTCCATCAACTTCGCCGCGTACGAGAACGTGCCGGTGGAGGCCAGCGGCTCCGACGTCCCGCCGCCGGCGAGCACGTTCGAGGAGATCGACTTGGGGGAGGCGCTGAGCCTGAACATCAGGCGTTGCAAGTACGCGAAGCCGACGCCGATACAGCGTCACGCGATCCCGATAGCCGTCGCGGGCCGCGACCTCATGGCGTGCGCACAGACCGGGTCCGGCAAGACGGCCGCCTTCTGCTTGCCGATGGTCTTCGGGGTCTTGTGCGAGGGCTCGAAGAGAGACAGGCACCCGTCGTCGAGAAGAACCGCGTGTCCTTCGGGCCTCGTTCTGTCTCCGACGAGGGAGTTGGCTTGTCAGGTAAGCGCCATCTTTTTCTCTGGGTTGTGCGAGGAAAAGAAAAGGAAGTTGGGTCACAGTTGCATGACGTAAGCATTGTGACCGGGTTTGAATTATTGTACGTTAGATATCTTTGAGAATGACCTACGATGAGAAAGGTTTGCTTTGCTTGACATTTTATCAGCCCATGATTATGGCCGTAACTTACGATGAGGTTGTGTTGTGGTTTGTGTGGTTTTTCACTGTGCAGATATATGAGGAGGCGAAAAAGTTTGCATATCAAACTGTTGTGAAGGTTGCTGTTGCATATGGTGGTGCGCCATTTGGTCAGCAGGTAGAGCTTCTTGTGTTTTGTTTCTGATGCTCTGTGCTTATTGCGGGGGCAGACTTTTCTCCATGTTTACTTTGATTTGGATGTACATTTCGCTGAGGGACAGTATCAATGATGGATTTGTGCTTATCAATTGTCGTGCTGATTTGTAGTTATTGCATTTGCATTCCTTCATTCCTTTTGAGTTGTGTAGGTTGGAGGGGAGGGCGGTGAGGCTTGATCCTGTAGCAGGGAATGGTTTCCTCCATCGTTGTAACAGGGTCTTTAAATTGTTGTAAATTGAAAAGGGGTGTAGTCAGTAGCGGCAGTAGTGCTTTTGGATTTGTTTTGTACTTTGTGGGTCCTTGTGCTTACACCACTTGTTATGATGTTTCTTAACCAATTAGGATATTCAAGTTCCAAGTCGAGGGTGGTCATGTGGTGACACTGTCTAATATGTGTAATTCTAGCATACACTTGCAGTAGAATCTTCTTCTTCTTCTTCTTCTTTTTTAAATAACAGGTGTAACCAAACGTTGATTTGAGGGTTTTAACCATCCACTTTCTTACCAACCCTTAAATCATGCGTGAATGAGGCTCCTAGTGTAAATTTTTCTTTACACTGATGGTGTATGGTCTGATTCTTTGTCTAAAATTCTGGTTATAGCATGTTTTCTTTGGACTTTCCTTACCGAAACCTCCTCTTTTGCACTGTATATGGATTTCTCTTTTTGTTTGATGTCTTCTTTCTCCTTTCGAAGAGCAGGGTTCCTATTTTTTTTTTTTTCCCGGTCAGTCTTTCCTTTCACAGTTATTAACAAGACTCCTCTATACCAATTTGCTTGGAGATTTTGTTAATAGGTTGCCAAGTTGCGACTGTGTTGATTTTTGGCCACTGTTTTAGAGTAGCCACTTGTAAGTTTTCTTTTCTGGAGATCACATATGAAGCTCTTTGCAGATGTGAAAAGTGACATTAATGGCATTTGGAATCCTGTATCATAATCTTGCTTTCTGCTTGACTACCTGGATCCATTCCATGGGAAGATTTGTACTCTTTGTACCACAGGTTTAGATTGCTTAATGTCTTAAGGCTTTGTGCATTTTCTTTCACAACACTTGGATCTTGTTTCAATGACTAGCTTCTATGCTGATTTTCTTTCAGGTTCGCACCCTGGAAAAAGGTGTCGATATTTTAGTTGCCACACCTGGTCGGTTAGTGGATATGATTGAAAGAGATAAAGTCTCTCTAAGGAAGATTAGATATTTTACTTTGGATGAAGCTGATCGCATGCTAGATATGGGCTTTGAGCCCCAGATTCGCAAGATTGCCGAACGAATGGACATGCCACCATCTGGAGCAAGGCAGACAATGTTATTCAGTGCTACTTTTCCAGATGATATACAGGTTTGTAAATGCTCTGTAATAAGCTGCCAACATCTTTGGGGGGAATTCGGTGATTAATTAATCCAATAATATGTGAAAACTGGATTTTATGGCTGATGTTTCTCTTTTCACATTACAGAGGCTGGCATCCGATTTTCTCTCTGATTATATATTTCTTGCCGTTGGAAGGGTAGGCTCCAGCACGGATCTGATTGCTCAAAAGGTTGAATTTGTTGATGATAAGGATAAGAGAAGCTTTCTTGTGGATCTTCTTCATTCCCAAGCAAAAAATGGATGTGTCGGCAGCAAGGTACGAGGATTAGTTCATTTATCACAATGTTGCTGTTTACTAAATTCATAAGAAAAATCATTCTGGTTTTCTTCCTCCCCAATTATGTGACTGTTTCGATATGATATTCTAGTGGCTTACTGAACATAAATGGAATCATCTTTTGCTGCAGCAAGGTTTGACTTTGGTGTTTGTTGAGACAAAGAGGGGAGCAGATGCCCTTGAGAACTGGCTGTTGAGAAGTGGCTTTCGTGCTATCGCTATACATGGAGATAAAGTTCAAATGGTTAGTTTCTAATATGAATTGCATTTCTTCTCTTTATAGTACATTTGGTTGATCAGTCTTATGCCTTCTCTGTACCTGGTGGCATCAAGTTGCCTAACCCATGTTTGTCCAGAGTCCTACTTGAAAGATCTTATTGTCTATCTTCATGTGTTGCCGGCTTTTCTTATGGGGTGTTTAATCCCTCATCTTCTTATCTGAAGGAAAGAGAGCGAGCTCTGAGATCATTCAGAAGCGGAGCCATTCCAATTATGGTAGCGACAGATGTTGCCTCACGAGGTCTTGATATCCCACATGTTGCTCATGTAATAAACTATGACTTGCCCAAAAGTATAGATGACTATGTGCACAGGATTGGCCGGACAGGCCGAGCTGGTAAATCTGGGTTGGCTACTGCATTCTTCAATGGAAAGAATTTGTCACTGGCAACAGCTCTCGTGCAACTTATGCAAGAGGCCAATCAGCAAGTCCCTTCTTGGCTTGGTGAGTGTGCCGAACAGTCATGTAATCGTAGCCAGGGCGTGGCTCGAAATCGTAGGGTGAGCAGGTTTGGCGGCAATGACTTCCGAAGAGGTGCAAAATCTAGCAATAGGAGTTACTCTTCTTCTAGCAGTTACAGAGATGCGCATACTTACGGTGCTGGTGAAAATTGTTATGCTGACCCTCCCAGCACCAATGTTTACGGCTATGCTGCTGCTGACTCGTACCTTTCAGCAAGCCACGGTTATTATGATGCTGCTAATAACAATTCCCGCGCCAATGAGTCGGACGGGTATGGCATGAGCCATGGATCAGTCGTGGCCAGCGAATGGGAGTAGCCTCGCCTCGCCTTGGTCCCGCTTTTGCATGTTTTTTGTGTTGACACAGCACATTCCCGCATGAAGTATATAATTTTAGCTTCGGCACCATGATAGGAGAGCTATTCAAGAATTACATACAGGTCGGAAACTGGGAAATGCATTTGGCTGTTCCGACTTCGCAGTTTTTTATGTTTTCCCCGTCTTGGGAGTTTGTCGGGGGCCAGGGGAAGTTGCTCCCAGCTCGTTTTAGATACACTTACCTGACCTTGTGCTGATATATTATATCTTGAACATGACCTCATCTTTCGTCTAACCCAACCTTCATGTCGGGTTCCTGGTTCTTTTGTTCGATCCTTTGCGGGTCATTCATCTTTCGACGTGGCTGTTTTTGCGGGCATTGCCTATTGTGGTGCGTAAGTTCGATGATTGATGGTAAGTTTTTGCACCGACAGAGCAGTGGTTCCGCATCTGACGATCACAAAGCATTCTTGCATTGGATGATGGAGACAAATCGCACTAGGGTAATGAGTTCCAGAGTAGGACGACTCCTACTCTTCCATTTCTAGAAAGTGGGAGTTTTTCAACTGTAAGAAAAATTAATTTGATGATTAGGGTTTGTTCTAGATAAAAATAAAAATAAAAATCTAATAAATCTTGGCCGTTTGTTGATTTGTTCTATGCGGTTCTCGTTGTGGAGCTGGACATTGGATTAATTATTCTCGATTTCAAATTTTTAAAATTAGACTAAACGGGTCTTTTGTAAATCACTTGAAACTAATAAAAAAGGCCAGCACATCTTAGAAACATTTGAGGAATTTAATCTTAAATGATTTGAAAAATATTTTTTTGAATATAATTTTCGAGATGAACATGATTTAAGACAATAGATGAGTCGGTTCTTTATTTTTTGATTTCTTTTGTAGGGTCAAACAGTATTTTCATGTGAAAAATTGCGATTTTACTTTAAAACAAAAATTTATATGAACGTAGCTCCGAAATTTTGAGCAAATGATAAATGAGTGGAGCTCGAAATGACCAAAAATGGTATTTCACCCGCGTTCCTCGGTCCCGACTCCTCTTGCCCGAACCCGCGCGCGCCGTCCGATTAAAATCCAGATCGGCACGATCCCACGGGCGGTTCCGTGGTAGCGGAAGAAGGAGGTGCGCCAACGGCCAGGATCGCCGCGACCACGTGTAGCCCTGCGGGCAAGGCGCGTGGGTAACGTACGCCGGCCCGCACCCGAACACAACCGCGTTCTATAATGGCGACCTCGAGCTCTTGACGATTTCAGAGGACCATCGGCCCCTCTCTCTCTACTTCTCTCTCTCTCTCTCTCTCTCTCTCTCTCTCAAAAATCGCCTGATCTATAAATCCTACCTCTAATCCGCTCCACCTCCGTCGGGATCAACGCCTCGCCGTCGCGAATTCCGCAATTTTCCGGTCCTGAATTTGGGGTTCCCGCGGCCTCCGGCGATTGCCGGCGCTCCGTCTAGGGTTTCCTGCTCGATCGATCGATTCCGTCGATTCGGCGGCGCTGCGGAGATGGACGGCAACAAGGACGACGCGCGGAAGTGCCTGAAGATCGGCAAGGAGGCGCTCGAGTCGGGCGATCGCGCCCGCGCCCTCAAGTTCGTCGCCAAGGCCCGCCGCCTCGATCCCGGCCTGCCGGTCGACGATCTGCTGTCGAAAATCGAGGGGCAGTCCGATTCGCAGTCGGAATCGGCCACCAACGGCGAGGGCCCGGCGCCGGACCGATCTGGCGCGGCGCAGTCGGATCAGCAGAGGCCGTCGGTGCGGCACCGGGGCCCGTCGGCGGCTGGTTCGTCCTCTGTGTCGAGCGGCGCGGCGTCGTACACCGAGGAGCAGATTGCGATGGTGAGGCAAATTAGGAAGAAGAAGGACTTCTATGATATATTAGGGGTGGAGAGGGGCTGCACCGTTGAGGATGTGCGGAAGGCCTATAGGAAGCTTTCCCTGAAGGTTCATCCTGACAAGAATAAGGCTCCCGGGGCCGAGGAGGCGTTCAAGGCGGTTTCCAAGGCCTTCCAGTGCTTGAGCGACGAGGAGAGCCGGAAGAAGTATGATGTCACCGGTTCTGATGAGCCTGTTCACATGGCTCGGGCGGCCAGGCGTGGCCCGGCGCAAGGGTTCAACGGATTTTA
Source organism: Eucalyptus erythrocorys (assembly GCA_014182555.1). Lineage (NCBI taxonomy): Eukaryota > Viridiplantae > Streptophyta > Magnoliopsida > Myrtales > Myrtaceae > Eucalyptus > Eucalyptus erythrocorys. Next base: position 15,481,565 of record CM024599.1, on the reverse strand, counting down.
TGAGGCGGAGTTCGACGCCGATGAGATATTTAGGAACTTCTTCTTCGGCGGCATGCACCCGGCAACTACTACGCAGTATCGAGGGTTTAGCTTCGGGACTGGAATGGGGCAGAGACAGGCGGATAATGGGTCGAGTGGGTTCAATCTGAGGATATTGATTCAGATGATTCCCATCATTTTGATCCTGCTATTGAACTTCTTACCATCTTCGGACCCGATTTACTCTTTATCCAGGTCGTATCCCTATGAGTACAAGTACACGACACAGAGGGGTGTGAATTATTATGTTAAGTCCACCTCAAAGTTTGATCAGGATTATCCCCCGGACAGCTACGAAAGAGCGAGGCTTGAGGTGAAGATCGACAGGGATTACATCTCCATCCTGTCGCAGAATTGTAGGGTCGAGATGCAGAGGCGGCAGTGGGGATTTATAAGGGAGATGCCGCATTGCGATATGTTGCAAAAGTTTGAGGGAGTGGCTTGATGAGCGTGGAGATGAGGTTGGTTCCCCAGAAGTTTCTGTTGCATTTAATTCTCGTGACGAGGAAAATTAGAAACCTGGCCTGTGGTCTTGGCTTAATTAAGATAGTCTTAACCTGGTCACTGCTGCATATCTCGCCTAATCTATGCACGAGTTATGCAGACTCGTGCGTTTTGTTATTTGGGAGCTTTCTTTGGAGTACTCGCCTAATCTATGCACGAGTTATGCAGACTCGCCTAATCTATGCACGAGTTATGCAGACTCGTGTGTTTTGTTATTTGGGAGCTTTCTTTGGAGTATATGCATGAGGTTATCATATAGTTGGCTCTGAATAAGAATATTCTATGGATGCTTTCAATAGCTGGATACTCCCTTGTTGAGAAGCTTCGAATTATTGGCTCTTCTTTGAGGAATAGCTATTTTTTTTATTGCTTTGAATTTCTTGATGTTTCTGCTGCTCTAGCGTTTCTGCTGCTCTAGCGTTCTATCTGGAAATGATGCAACTACTAGCTGGTCTATGATCGTTGCTAGCAAGAAGTAGGCCAGCTAGTAGTAGGAGTACTTAGGTTTTTTGGAGTGTCCATTTTTCTTCTAATTCACAACAGCCCTCTTGTGTGGGAAATTTCATGTATTTGATAAAAAAAGTTTTTAACGTAATCTTTTTTAAGTTACTGTGGTCCCTAGTTGAACATGAGTTTTTCCTGGAAATATGGCTTTGATGATTGAGTAGCGTCTATTAGGGATTGCCAAGACTTTTGAGCTGTCATGTCTGTTCTTTTGGATCGAACCAACTGCTTATTCTTCAAATTTTAGTTTATGTTGAATGGGAGAATCTTCAATTCCTTCTTGCATATATCTACGCCAAAAACCAGGTTATCTCATCTTGTTCCTGCTGTCTCTTTTGCAGATTGTCCAATGGATACATTTCATCCATTGGCTCTTGTGAGGAGACGTTGGCTTTCATGAGCAAGCTTAGGCAATGGACTCAAAAGTAATTTTTGTTATGAATGCGGAACTGAACTTCCCTCTTACACCTTTAGCTAGTAATGCCCTTCAGCCTGGGTTTGAGACATATCATATGAATTTCCGCCATAGGTTATTCATGTTTGTTTAACTATAATAGTTTTGAACAGTCAATGTGACTCCGCCATGCATCCGGAGTCGTCATCATTTCCGAATTTAGATATGAAGCTACTGTAATGCTCTTAATATCATCAAGTTCCTTGCACATATGGTACTACCGGGCTCTTTTCTCCAGCTAACTGTATGGCTGTTTATATGGAAGCGGTTGTTGCTTTGCTGTGGAGAAGACTTGGCTTCATACAATAAATTTCTGTGGTGGGATGCCATGGACTCTGCAGACGATACTTAAAAGCATTTGTTTTGCTGCAATGCAGCTTGTTTCCTGTTATAAACCTATTTAGTGGGAAAAGTCATTAATTTCATCACACGTGAGTTGTTTGGATCTGCCTGTTGTTTTTATGATTAGCTCTTGCATTTGGGTACAGTCGGACCTATGTGCGACGCTATAAGTCTCTCTCTCTCTCTCTCTCTCTCTCTCTCTCTCTCTCTCTCTCCCCGCACGTGCATGTTCATCTTTTAACATTTGAGATTATGGAGAAAAAAGCAGTCTTGATGTGTTTTAATTTCTCCGAGATCCCGCTCCAAACAGTTACTAGATTGGTAATGGTAGATCCATTTCTTACTTCTAAAGTCCAGAAACAAGAGTGCATAGGGGTCGATGGTCTTTGCTGTTTTCCCTTTTCTGGTGCTGGTTATGTGAAAAACTCATCCCGGAGTTTATAAGTTGGACGCTGCAATGAGTGTACACTCGACAGTGTACACTCGACGATCTACCCTGACAAGATATGGCCGGGGATACATGGTGGAAAATCTGACGGAAGTGCATGCAGTGTGGTGCTGTTCATCCTTAAAATCAGTCAGCGATGGGATTATTTTGGATGTGAGCTGAATATGAGATGAAGATACCGGGCAAGAGTTGAATTGCTGTCCACGGAAAATAAATCATGCGGCTCCTTGGAGGTGTTCTTTTGCCGTTAACATGGCTGGAATGAAGAGCAGTGAGAGCCGCGGGCTTCTCTTGGTCTGTTGTGGTTCCGACTAACACACTTGTAATGGAGTAAGCAATACGATTTGATGGACTCGTCAATAGTTTAACAATTGAGCAATGAGGTACCCGAATTACCAGTATGCATAGGGGTTTCAGAAGTCTAATTGTGGAGGATGGCAAATCCAGATTCTGTGAAGGGTAAGCCAGACGCATGCATTGTGATGGCACGTTTTTATACCATGATATTCGTTCGATAACGATATGTCTCATCACAACGAAACAACATTCCATCTTGACAAAGCGAGACAGACCCTCGTATATTTTCGCATTGCGACTTGTTTTGTGACAATAATCAAGGCTAGTTGAGTGTCGAGACTCTTGTCCTTTGCCTCCAGCGCGAACCCTCCTTTTGGCTTTTAGGTAGAAGAGGTCCGTAGAACCAGAAGCTTGCGCATCCTACTCCGTTGAGGTTAGGACAAACAAGCCCAATGCACCTATCAATATGTACTGCAAGAGATTCACAAGTCGAGAGAATGGCATCAGCAAGCATCTTCAGATAATGTTTCAAAGGCATTTCGATGTGGTGGACATGCTGACTAACAATGGCGACGTCAAAGGGAAAAATTTGAAGACTTGAAGTTCCAAAGGTGAGGCAAACCTTGATAATAGGCTTCTCGGTCATGATAATTGTCAGATACCCAACGTATGGTAAGTGCCTGCGGGTTCAAGGAAATTGCCCTTTCATATTAGCATTGGCAGAAGGAGTGAAATATCAGATAGTTCAACTGTTTTGTGAACTCTCTTTCTCCTGACATGCTACATAATGCTTCTATGATCGGCAAAACTGTGGAATAATCGGTTCTCTCTGGTCATGTCATTTTCAAGAAGACAGCGTGTTCTTTTTTCCCTTTAAACAACAAGCCATGTTTGCTTAATCAACTAAGAAGTGAGACTTGGAGACTAAGGCAGAGATAAAAGTAGTCTAGCATCAAAAGAGCGTATATAGCGTGGGATACTGAAAATGCCGGGTTCTCTGCAAATGACCCCTAATTCCAACTGCTAATTTGCCAACAGAATGTTCAAAGGAAAAGGCTGAATTACCCAACGGCTCTCCCTATGATGTGCTGCTGCTGCAACCAATGTTGGCCGTGCGCATACATGATCCTATCATCTATAGGGTTATTGTCACCTGATAATTTAGCCAAACAAAGAGATCATGAAACTGGGTAAGGTGGAAGGCAAATGAAAACAACAGAAGCATCATGAATCAGAATCGCAGCAGGCTAGAATTCCTAAGAACTCTCATCTTTTGATTGACTTCAGGAAAGAAAGCATTTCAGTGCGATAGATATGAAACAATGAAATTGCAGCTCGGTGCTTCCCCTGTGAATGGTTAGCTTGTTTTTGCCAAGGTAAAATTGGATGATCTTTAGTGTTGTGCTCAACCTTTTGTTAGAATGTCAACTTCACCAGCGCCACCATGCTCATGAACCTAAATAAAATAAGCCGACGTTCAGTGTCCCATCAACCGGCTGTCAGGAGCAGTAACAGGACCTAGAGAATGTAATGTGCGAGTGCGAGAGAGAGAGAGAGAGAGAGAGAGAGAGAGAGAGAGAGAGAGAGACTTACTTCAATAACTCGATGCACAATTGGAATATCACGTCCCTGGATGATGAAGCAATCATGTCCACATTGCAGAAACAGAAACGATGTTCAGTATCTATGGGCCATGAGTACATGACACACATAAGAAATTAAGAATTCGAATGCAAGCTCTAAATAAAGGATCCATAATATGCAGAAAAGAATTCATGAACTAATGTAGCTAGTGAACTATTGACACAATGCCTTTTTTCTTCTCATCGGAGATATTTCACGAAGACTTGTCATGGCAAGGAAGAAGGGGAACAAGCACCCTTGGAGACTGCAATATAATGGATAGTTGTATGCTGCGTTTGGAAAGGATGAACCGCTCCGAAAAGGAACCTATTGAGTTTCTCCCAATTGATTGGATTGTAGTCATGATGATTTACTTCATAGGCAGATAATAATTGCATGAGATGTTTGTACTAGCATACGACTATGGTCAACGGATGGCCAGATGAACACCGACTAATATTACACCCAAAGCAAGTTGGTCAAAACCAACTGGGATTTTATATGACCAATTCGTTTCAAACAATTTTCTGCAGAGAGAGAGAGAGAGAGAGGCCGATGCCTCTTTTCCAGCAATGTTTTCAAGGGTTTCGATGCTGCTGCAGATTGAAGCAATACTAGAATTTCAATTCTCGTGTGAAAGGGTTCCTCTTAATTTAAGTGCATCAGATGTCAAAAGCATTCAAAAGCATATTCAAATTACATACGAGGCAAGTAAATTGGTTAAATGCCAATTAAAAGAACGTACGTCTATATTGAAGACAACAATCTCTCCTGTCCGAATAGGATCCCTGTTCATATGCAAGAATAAAATGTCACCCTGCAAGAGAAAGTCATATATGCAGATTATATCACTAGGCAGACGAACAAGGTAAACTCTAATTGCTTTCTATGCAAATTTTCTAGGATCAGGTGCCACTAACAAAGCACTGTAAGATCTATGCAATTTGTCCATAGAATGTCACGACATGAGAGAATTACTGGTTTTACAACTTTTATTTCTGTTCTTTTTGCAAAATTTTCATGATGCCTGAGTGAAGGAATGGTGAGTGATGGTGAGAAATAATCATCCTTTTAAGTCCCAGTTTCTAGTTTCTTGGGTAAAGTCAATTCAAGCAATTTAGCCAGGCTATGGAAATCCAAATATTAGGTGAGCAAACAAGTTTAAACTAATAATGGTGCTAATAATGGTGCTTTGTTACAGGCATGAGCATCAGAATCTATGCCTTGAGAGATTAAAACATGAGTTATGTAGGAATGTTCTGAAGTCTGAATGGAAGCATTCATTCTTCATCGTCAGAGAAATAAGAGCAGTTAGTGTTGATGTGCATTCCAAAACAAAAAAACAACCATCTTTTGCGTTATAAATATCAGACATGATTTTATACAAATCTAAATCAATTACTCATAAAAACTACCATTGGAACAGGAGAGAGACAGCAGAACCCTGCTCCATTCAGCTGGTTTAAGTCCACAGCATTTACTAGTGCCAGTAAAAATTATACTCACTCTTTTGAAGCCAGGTTCCATGCTTTCAGAGAGCACCACAACAACAGGCGATTCACTACCGGTAAAGTATATCAAGCCCTTCCATATCATCAAGGCTGATGTCACTATCATGCCTGAGAGAGTTGAGCATATCAGAGAAAATTAGAGTTTCACTGTTAACAGCATAAGTATCCTACAGCACACACTCAGAGTATTAATTCAGAATGATTATGCCACCATATTGGAGAAGAACAACTAATGCATCCTCATCTCCCAAACAAAAGTAACACACTCTAAACTGTAGATTGAAGCTCGACTTTCATCATGTGTAACAAATGGCACTCAAAAAAGATTCATCAATTTCCAAGCGAGCGAGTTTTGGATAAACTGTAGAACTTATAGTTGTTTATTTAACATGCGATGTCTATAACTTCTACTCTTTTCCTTAATGCGATGCTATTCAGCAAACAGTGGGAGCTAATACTTTTGAAAGACATTATATATCTTAAAAGTACTGAAACTTAGGGACATGTTTAGCGTTCCACCCCTGCCTGATTAAGATCATTCTTAACAAGCAGCACATAAAGGTCCCAACTGGATGGATCACAAATTGGATCTCATGTTCTGAGGGACTAATCAGACATCCCATCTATAGAGAGAACAGTTAGGAACAAAGCCTAGAGATCCTGCCAGAAAGGCAGTCCATGGCGATGAACTTCTCCATCACATGTGCAATTTATGAAGAAAAGTTTGACTAGCTGTAATAAAACTCTCCATGAAAGAAAAGAAGAAAAGAAAAAGAACTAGCCTTGAATGCAACAACTGCGATTCATCAATTTTTGATAATTACAGTGAAAACGAACACCACCCAACCAACTTCTTGTCGTGCCTTCATAACTGACTCCCTTACGGTGGTCACACCCTATCACCAAGCACAATGGTTTTGCAACGGTGACTCAACTTTGGAGTCCCCGGGGAATCTACCAGCAGTTTGGCCATGAATTCCCAAGGTGGCCGCACTCTAATGACAACAAACGCCACCCAACCAACGCAGTCTCAGCTCTTCAGTCTACCATCTAAATAAATAACAATCATTAGGATAATTCACCACAGGAAGCTAGTAATCCCAAGGACGAGAGAGAGATCTAGGTATCCATCAATGTGCACGAAAATCTAGGGGACCCGACTTAAGCCCGCCGCAGCAAAAGAGAGACAGACGGTAAAGCAGCAAGTAATGCATCACAACGATCTCATCACCCACACAACCATCAAGTGAAAAAAACCGAGAACCGCCCCTTCCCCTTCCACTACCAGAGAAAGAAAAATGACTACCAATCCCCTTCCGAACCATGACAAACGAATGCCTAGAATCTCGATTGAACAGTGCAAATTACAACGAAGAGAATCAAAGGAAACGCATGCTTCTTGACGAATGGACTCTTAGAAGCTAGAGGCAACGGACCAAGACTGATGGCCTGAGACAGAGCATCTCTGAGCTGCGTGCGCTTGAGGGAGTCCAAGGTTTCTGCTACGAAACCCATCCTCCTCGTGTCGACCTCTCTGCTCTTGATCCCTCCTTTCTGAGAACGACCGAGGAAAGCTTCGGGAATTTCTTCGGGTGGGGCGTGGGGTTGCTGGTGCAAGAATCCGCGGAATATTTTGAGTTGACAGTTGAAGAGAACGGGAGCTTTCTCTGTCCTTTTTCACATTATAGGCTGCTAGAACTCGAAAGCGTCTCTTGCTGCGCAGTGCGCACGACTCATCTCGCCAATCAAAATCCTTCATGGACGAGGTGTCCACGTGTTGTTGTTTGAGTCGCTGAGACACGTCCTCCGGTGGAGGCGAGAAAACTCGCGCCTGGCATGTTTGTAGAAAGAGGCCGCTAAAATTGCTAAAGTAATGATTTTTCAATAAGATTAATATCATGAATGATCCTAAATTGATATAATTATAAAAAATTTACTCAAATTAATTTTCAAATCACTAAAATTTTAAAGTAATGTACCTTTTACAATAAAAACTTGATATACTTATGATAAATTTACTATAAATTAATACGGATGTTAATTGAATCATTATTATGTATCATTCAATTTAACAATTTTATATTAAAATTTGACGAAATGTAATAAAGGGTGAATATTTCATGAGTGTATCAATTTGGGATTTTTATAATTTAAAAATTAATTTGAAATAAATTTATCATAGATATAACAATTAAGTGTTTTTTATAATATTCATCCTTCGATAAATCCCCAAATTGTGATTTTAATTACTCAATTTACTAAGTTCATGCGCTTTGATCAAATTTCTAGAATGCTTGTGGCATGGCTACATGGCAATCAGGCGACATTGAAAATTTATAGCCACATGTCTCTCGCGCTACCAATTAAAGAATGCAGACTGAATGTACTAAATCAGATGCATTACGCGGTGGTAAATTAATATCATCGTCTTGACTGTGAAATCAACTTTAAGATACATTTCTTTTGTTAGAAAACATCTTCCAAAAAATTATTTTCTTCATTTTTTGACGTTTAATTGCGAATGGAATTTACTTCAAAGATATTAACCACGACATGTCGAAAAATGATGATACGAACATGAAAAGTTATTACACAAAACTCGAAACTAATCCACTTCATATCAAATGCCACAAATATCAGCCCATATGGAAGAGGTAAAAGCCTCGAAATATTTTTTTTTTTCTCAAATTATGATTGCAATTGATGAATTCCTTTTATAAAATTTTCATTTCTTACGTAGTGCTTAGAAAAAGTATTTCATCCGTTATGTAAATGTTCTCCATTTGTCTTCTTTTAAGAGCTTAAATGGCCCATCTTGAGCGTTTGTCTTTGCTCCCAAACTCGAACATTTACTTAAGACCCTTCTTTGGGCATCTTCCCGGCTCTGCTCCCAAAATGGGAATGGAACATATCACGTGGGCTTCGTGATTGGACTACTAAGGAGTCAAAGGAAATGATTCGATTTGAGTGATAATCTGACCGACAGACTGACGGTTCTCCTCACATAGAGCCCTTCCCTCCTTTTTGTATGATTTGCTCATAAACACTGGTAATTCCCATCTCTTCCCTCTTATTGGATCCTTCTCTCTCTTATTTTCCTCCTCGATTGCTTTCTTTGCTTCGTTCGCCGTACGCCGCTCCTCACATGTGAGATGGTTTTTTCAACGGGCAAAGTAGCGAACCTGAAGGCTTCCCCCTCGCAAACACCCAGCTCTCCATCACCATGTTCGTCCTCCTTGCAGAGGTCACTGACCTAGCCCTTTTTGGACAATGTCGGCCATATGTGAACTTTCCATTGTCCGTACCATTGTCTTACACTGCTCAACTCCAATTGAGCTTTAGGAGCTTTGAACAAAAGTCCGACTTATTCCGAGAACATACTCGCGAATGAGATGTTATAAATGAGAGGGAGGCCCCTATATATGTACAAGTATAAAGCTAATCGTAACTGTGGATTTCCTTTTGATCTAACGGCATAAATTACATCTCCCAAATTACCAACTACACACATTTATTACATAGGTGTATAATTACCATATTGTCCGCTTCCATAATTATTCTAGAATATTCGAAAAAATCTTAGCACTTCAGAAACTAGAATAAGGGTTTAATATTCTTTAAAAAAATTTAAAATATATATTACTTAATTAATTAAGTAAATATAATAATTGATATGTAACAAAACTTATTCTACCCGAGAATTGGATTGAATGTTTGAAAAAACATTTTCGAAAATTGATTCTCATTGGAATCGATCTTGTAACATGTTCTAAACTTTTCAAACCGGTTGTAACTACAAAGTTCTCCCCTTCCCTCTCTCTGTATGATCTGCTCATGGTAATACCCATCTCTTCACTCTCATTGGATCCTTCTCTCTCTCATTTTCCTCCTCGATTGCTTTCTTTGCTTCGTTCGCCGTACGCCGCTCCTCACATGTGAGATGGCTTTTTCAACGGGCAAAGTAGTGAACCTGAAGGCTTCCCCCTCGCGAACACCCAGCTCTCCATCACCATGTTCGTCCTCCTTGCATAGGTCACTGACTTAGCCCTTTTTGGACAATGTCGGCCATATGTGAACTTTCCATTGTCCGTACCATTGTCCTACACTGCTCAACTCCAATTGAGCTTTACAACTCCTATTGAGCTTTAGGAGCTTTGAACAAAAGTCCGACTTACTCCCAAAGGGTGACTTATATCTCATAAGGATCTCGACCACGGTTATGGCCAGCCATGAATTGATTATAGATTGATGGGATTTTGAGTAACAATTCGGAGAATATACTCGCGAGTGAGATGTTATAAATGGGAGGGAGGCCCCTATATGTATGAGTATAAAGCTAATCGTAGCTGTGGATTTCCTTTTGATCTAACGGTATAAATTACATCTCCCCAATTACCAACTACACACATTTATTACATAGGTGTATAATTAGCATATTGTCCGCTTCCATAAGTATTCTAAAATATTCGAAAAAATTTTAGGACTTCATGAGCTAGAATGAGGGTTTAATATTCTTTTAAAAAATTAAAAATATATATTACTTAATTAATTAAGTAAATATAATAATTGATATGTAACAAAACTTATTCTACCCGAGAACTGGATTGAATGTTTGAAAAAACATTTTTGAAAATCGATTCTCGTTGGAATCGATCTTGTAACATGTTCTAAACTTTTCAAACCGGTTGTAACTACTAGTTGCGAAACTAGTTTTATAAGTTAAAAAATTAAAACCTAATTTCTTTTTTTTCCTAAGTTTTAATTTCAATACTCCATCATCCTTTGTTCTTTCCTCTTCTCCTAAATTTTATGGATGAATGACGAATGGAGTTTTATAATTTATATTTTAAGTTATGTATTTGAACTTTTAATAATTTATAATTGTACATAACTACATTTTCATCTCATGGAATGTTGTTTTTTTGCGGATTAGGATTTCTGTTTTTCACTAGTTACTTCGTATAATTTCGTTACTTATAACTTCATGTGCTTCTCCTATAAAACTTAACTAAAAAAAAAAAAAAAATTCAAACCCTAGAACTAGATCGGAAAAATAGGGTAGGTATAAAGTAAGTTCTAAAGTCTAAAAATTGAGAACCAATCTGGAATCTATCCACCTTAGAATGAATCACCTCTTGTTGAGAGATGTGAATTGATCACGACGTTAAAAAAACTTGTGAATTAAGTGGATTCATGAGGTCGTAACACATACATCACTCTATCGTCCATAGGGTCATGGTCACCTGATAATTTAGCCAAACAAAGAGATCATGGAACTGGGTCTGAGCTCTCCTATGAAACCCATCCTCCTCGAGTCAACCTCTGTTCTTAATCCTTGTTTTTTTCCCCTCTGGGGCCGATCCTGGAAAGCTTCGGAATTTCTTTAGGGTGGGGGCGTTGGGTTGGTGGGATAATTTAAGTCGACAGATGAAAAGAGCAGGAGCTCTTTTTTTTTTTTTTTTATTAAATTTTTATAGGTTGCGAGAGCTTGAAAGTGTCTGTCTACTCATCTTCTCGCCAATAAAGTCGCCGCGTGTATGGACAAGGTGGCCGCGTGTCGTTGTCTAAGTCGCTGAGACGCGTCCCGCCTGGAGAGGGGGAAACTCACCCCTAATTTGCACGTAGATAAAGGCTGGTAAATTACTATAGTAATGACTTTTTGATATAATTAATTAATATACATGTGGTAAATTTATTTTAAATTAATTTTGGATCACAAAAAATCTAACATAAAATACTTATAATAAATTTATTTTAAATTAATTGTTTAATCACCAAAAATCTTCAATAAGACACTTATGATAAATTTACCTTAAATTGATATGAGTTTTGATTTGAATTTGTCAAGTCATATATAATCCAGCTTAGTAAATATATAGTAAAATTTGACGAAAGCTAACGGAGAGTAAATATATCACAAAATTGATCATATTGAGTAGGATTAGGCATTGCATAAGATACCATAAACTAGTATCTTTCACTGTCTTCACCAGGAGGGCGTATGGAAGAATCCCCATCTAAGTATCTATGGTAGAAAGGATCTCAAGCTTTTTTAATTTTCTTCTTTGTTGAAGGGCGATCATCTTCATTTTCTAGAAGGGTTGTACAAAGTTCATACTAGCAGTCCACATTTCAGTAATATTGTCCTGTAATTAGATATTTGAAGTAGTAAATAGGATTAGCACTTGTATAAAAAGAACAAACAGGAGGATACGTCTTAGAATTTTTTGTGACATTAACTTTTTTGAATACTTGTGATTCTAATTATTCAATTTACTAACTTGATGCACTTTGATCAATATCCTAGAATGCTCATGGCGTGGCTACATGGCAATGACGTGGCATTGAGAAAATTATTCACATCTCTCTCGTGCTAGCAATCAAAGCATGTAGATTGCATATACTAAAATCAGGTGCATCATGCAATGGGAAATTAATATTATTGTCTTGATTGTGAAATCAACTTAACTTGAATGGACATGAATGAAATTTACATTCAAGATACTAATTGCGACACGTCAGAAAATCATGATACAAAAATTGAAAGTTATTATGCAATATGCATCGAAATCAATCTACTTCGGGATCAAATGCGACAATATCGACATCCTTGAAAGATATAAAAGCCTTAATAATTTTTTCTCAAGTTATGATCGCAATTAATGAACTCCTTTTATAAACTTGGATTAATATCATGAAAATCCTTAAACTAATATACTTTTGATAATTTTGCCCAAAATTAATTTTTTAATTACAAAAAACCCTAATTTGGCATACTTAAGACAAATTTACTTTAAATTCATTTTTTGATTACTAAAAACTCAAAAGCGGTACCTTCATGACAAATTTACCTTTCTTTTATTTTTATTAAATTAAATTAATACCACGGAAATCATAAAACTTATATACGTACTATACCCATCAACCGTCATATGTTATCAAACTCAATAAGTATATTAGTTTGAGTTTTTTTGTAGTAGAAAAATTATTTTAGAATAAATTTATGACAAATTTACAAATTTGAGATTTTTCGTAATATTAACCTTATAAATTTCCATTTCTTACGTAGTGCTTAAAAAAATTATTGGTTATAAAAATATTTTTCATTTGTTTTTTTTTTTTTTTGCCCTAAACGGCGTCGTTTTAGGCGTTTGGGTTTGTTCCAAAGCTTGAACCTCTTGCTTAAAACCCTTCTCCGAATACTTTCCTCCCTCTCCTCTCTCGTTCCAGGAAAAACCCTAGCCTCCCTCTGCACAGTTTGCTCATCGACAATGGTAATGCGCATCTCTTCCCTCTGATTGGACCCTTCTCTCTCTTGTTTTTTTCAATTTCTCATTTACTGTGAAGTGTTCCTCATGCGCACGAATTGGTTTTCATTGCTGGTGCAGACGGGCGAAGCGGTGAACCCGAAGGCTTATCCCCTCGCGGACGCCCAGCTCTCCATCACCATACTCGATCTCGTCCAGCAGGCTGCTAATTACAAGCAGCTCAAGAAGGGCGCCAACGAAGGTGGATCTCTTGTTCCTTTCTTTCCCGGGATTTAAAGGATTTCAGTATGGGGTTGTCTGGTTTTTGGTGTGGGGAATATGACCGGTTTTGCTTTTTGTGTTTGTGTTTGTGTTTTGGGGGGTTTCTTTCTTCAGCTACGAAGACGCTGAACAGGGGTATCTCCGAGTTCATAGTGATGGCTGCGGACACCGAGCCGCTCGAGATCCTCCTCCATCTTCCGTTGCTTGCGGAGGATAAGGTGCTTGCTCACACAGCATTCGTCTTTCTTCTTTTTAATTGATGTTCTCCTCCAAGAGAACTGCTAAGTAACGGTAGTTTTGATTCTGACTATATATATAAGCTCGATAAGATGCTTTGGATTGTGTTGTGTTGGCTCTTTTTATCTGTCCGGGCATCAATCCCATGTTAAAACGTCGGTTTTTGGTAGCTGGGTTGGGGTCATTGATTGATATGAAGCTACCACTTTTGATTTATGCTCTTACACTGGAGACTTTGTTCTATATATGTTGAGTCCCGGCTTTCCTAGAGAATATTGGAATAATGATCTGAGGTGTTCTCATTGTTTGGAACAGGTTTTAGGGCGGTTACTTTAGGCTATACATGGTTCTTGGAAACTAAATTTCACTATCATCTTTATTGCATGCTTTGGTTCACAAGGCTTTTGAATTGTGTCAGAAGATTTGGCAGAAGTTGCATACATGGAGAATGTCCTTTATATGTGTTGTTGTTCTCTATCTACACAAGGCCTGTTCTAGGAAACTGTGCACACCAACAGAAGTAATTTTAGGAGGTTGACTGTAAGAATTGGTTTAGAAGCCCTTGTTGTATTGGATTAGATGATTGAGCATTCTAGTGTTTTTATGGGTCTAATCCCTTTATAGGCTAATCACCCAGATATTGCCAGTAATTGTTCAGTTCAAAATATTTTCAGCAGTTAATTGTGATGTTTTGCATAGTTAAAGAAGTCAGTGGAATCATCGGTAAATCCTGTACTTCTATTGCTGGAAGCCAATTGATTGATTATGTTATGCTAGATGGCCTTCTGCTCGTTGGGTTAAGTAGTCATGTGGAAGGGATGTTGCACTGTTTAGTTCATAATTTAAACAGCAGGCAATTGTAAGTGAGTATTGCTGATTGACGGATCAGGCATGTGAAGTGAATGTTGCGTATCAGTTGATCATGCATTGAAGGATGTTTTCTACCTCTTGTACAGTTAGGCCGAGGAGTACTTGTTTGGTTTTCTATCTGTGATGTGCTTTCAGAGACAATTAGCGTTTTCCAGTTGATCATGCATTGAAGGATGTTTTCTACTTCTTGTATGGTTAGGCCGAGGAGTACTTGTTTGGTTTTCTATCTGTGACGTGCTTTCAGAGGCAATTAGTGTTTTCCAGTTGATACTGAATCTGCTCAATGCCGGACTCTGTAATTAGCTTCAATTTGTATATGTGGTTGTTGTATCATTTTTACAAAGTTGTCAAAGAACCTGCTAATTGATAGTTCTTTCATAGAAAGGATAACTTTTATCCGGAATAATTGTTCCTGTTACATAATGTCCTTTAAAACCTTGCCTGACTGCAGTTGTCAATGCCAGTTGCTTGTTTAAAGAGTTGGTTCATGGAATGCGTGGATTATTTCAGAGAGTTGTGATTGGCTAGCTTTTCTACGATGGAGAGATTCATATAGTGATTCCATCTTGGAAGGTTATAAAAGTGTGTATCTTGCAAATGTATTTGGAGGATCTAATTATCTTGATTGTTATAGCTAACAATCATGATCTAGCATGTGCCTAATATATATTAAATGATGGATCACTTTCCCCGATTTTCTTTTTGTTTGTGAGAAATAACTTATTTTTAGGAAATTCACGGTCTAGATGCGATAGCTTCTGCTATATTTGCTGCCTCCTAACTTTTTCACAGCAAGTAGACCCTGATTCACTCATTAATGAAATGGCAGAATGTGCCCTATGTGTTTGTGCCCTCAAAACAAGCACTTGGCCGAGCATGCGGGGTCACAAGACCTGTCATTGCCTGTTCCGTGACCACAAATGAAGGAAGCCAGTTAAAGTCTCAGATACAGCAACTCAAGGTATGCTACTGCCTTCCCATCATGTTGCCTCATATAAAAAAGAAAAAGAAGAAACATGTCATCATAATGCTCGAGGTTGTTTACTAGTCTTATTGTTTGCGTAATGCAGGATGCAATCGAGAAGCTCTTGATTTGAATCTTTGTGAAGTGCGAATCGGTGTGATGGGCCTCTTGACTCGGTTGCGCTTTGGGAGGCTTTGACTGAAATAGTTGCTATTAGAGAGAGGTTGTGTGTTTGTCGGGGCTCTTCTTCTTTGTTATTGTTCTACTTAAATATGACAATTATCCTTCTGTATCATTTGAGCATCAAATTCGTGAGCATGTGCTTTTTGGTTCTGACTTATTTCTCGTTGAAGTGAGTATTGAACTAGGCAGTAAGTCAATGGAATGATAGCATATGATCATTTGCCAACTCTTGGGCATTGTCTTCATGTTGAGAACTGTCAAGGCCAGGATTGTCTCTGCTGGGTTGAGCTTGTACCTTCGGGGAGATATATTGTCCCACGTTTTTATAATCGAAATATGTTCAACATGATTTATATAAGTTGTTTATAAACTGAGATGGCAAATTCTCTATCGGTGAGTAGAAGCAGAGCGAACGATAACTTCTTGTATCAGATTCATAACTCGAACAACTTATTGCCCCAACGTTGTCATAAGCAATTTGAGTTGGTCGGTCGTGTTGCAATACAACGTGCAGCTTGGAGAGGGGAAAAGTGCCAAAAAAGTCCTAAACCTTTTGGGTTTGTGCTGATTTAGTCCTTAACCTTTTTTTGGTGCCGATTTAGTCCTAAAACTTTTTTACGTTGTGCCAATTCAGTTCTTTCCGGCCAATTTTGGCCGGATTTTGCTGACTGGACACCGGCCACCGAGGTGGCTGCGATCGGCGCCGTGTGTACAACTTTTAATAATATTTTATTATTTTATTATTTATTATTTTATTATTTATTTTTATTTTTTCCTTTTTTTTTTTCTTCTCATCTTCTTCCTCCAGCCGGTCACTGGACTTGGCGATCGGCTAGAGGCGACGGCTGGCGAGGTCGACCTCACTGGCCACCTCGCCAGTGGCCGCGAGGGCGAGCCCCGCCGGCTCGGCGCGAGGCTAGCTGGACTCCTCCCTCCTCCGCTTGTCATCGTCGTCGTCTCTAAGGGTTTACGAGAGCTCGGGGTGTCTTAGGTCGCGTGGCTCCGGCCCCGAATTTTCACCTGTTTCTCCCGCGGCGGTGATCCGTCGGGGGTGGGGGTTTTGTGATTTTTGGGGTTCTCCGAGGTAGGCGGCCTCGCGCCGAACCGGCGAGGCTCGCCCTCGCCGACCATGGGTGAGGCTCGACCCTCGCCATATTCGACGAGGGCGAGCCTCGCCACCCAGGCCGCGAGGGTGGCCTCGCGCCGAGCGGGCGAGGCTCGCCCTTGCCGGATTTGGCGAGGTCAAGCCTCGCCGGCCATGGGCGAGGCTCGATCCTTGCCAGAGCCAGCGAGGGCGGGCCTCGCCTGCCCGGCGCTAGGCCGCCTTCGCGGCCACTGGCGAGGTGGCCGGCAAGGTCGACCTCACCGGGCCGTCGCCGGGCCGGTTGCCAAGCTCGGCGTCCCCGCTGGAGGAAGAAGATGAGAAGAAAAAAATAAAAAAATAAAAATAAAAATAAAAAAAAAAAAAAATTCAAAAATATTAAATATATTATTAAAAAAGTTGCACATGTCGCCGATCAGCACGTCAACCGGCCGGTGTCCAGTCAGCAAAATTCGGCCAAAATTGGCCGGAAAGGACTTAATTAGCACAACGTAAAAATGTTTAGGATTAAATCGGCACTAAAAAAAGGTTTAGGACTAAATCGGCACATTTAGAACTTTTTTATTACTTTTCCCGCTTGGAGAGATGAAAGGGAAAGTGATCAAGTACCACCTCATAGGCCGGTAGATGCATATTATTTTGTTGACCTCGCCAAATTTGTTCAGAATTCCAAGGCCGTGGAGAGTAATCTCCTCATGGATGTCGCTCGCAGCCGAGGGTTGCTGACGGATGGAAGGGTTTGGATGATGCCAGCACGGTGCATTGGTCGTGAGTGCCCAGATTTTGGGATCTCGAACTGGAGCCTGATGTGATGTCGTGCTGGAATCCGTCCCACTGCCCGGCTACCTCCACCTCATTGCTGCAACAATCGACTTGAACAGTAGAGAGAAGATGAACCCAGATTTCCTCCATTTGCCTCCAAGACATCCTCGACTTTTTGGTTCTTTTTTATGGCCTGCTCATGATGTTTGGTTGGAGAACAAAAAATGAAGAAGGCTCTGGTTCCTTTTGCTCTGTCCAGTGAGGAGAGTGCCCCTCCCACGAGATGTATGGGTTCCATCCGAAGGGGAATCTTCCAGTCCATGACTTGCCCATGCTGCTGCTCTTGCTTCATGTGCCTGCCGAAGTAGCAGCATAGCTCTAGATCTAGCAACGGACGAGCCTGGCCGCGAGCGACGGTGCTCGTGGGTGGCTCGGCCACGGTCACCGGCGGACTGCCGCGAACGGAGAAGAAGGATTGGAGAGGCAGACAATATGTTGATTGTTACAACGAATTAAAGAATAAATAGTTTTTGGTAGCAACTTGGCCAACGAAGTGGGCGTGCCGGAGTGGTTATCGGGCATGACTAGAAATCATGTGGGCTCTGCCCGCGCAGGTTCGAATCCTGCCGCTCACGCCTTTTGATTTTTTGGTCGTATTGATTTTCTTTTTTCAATTGTAACTCTTGAAATAAATATTGCTATATAAAATCACGTCCTTATTGTGAATATTTAAGGTATTCTTTATCTTTTTCAAAATATCGAGAAAAATTACTTGAATTTATAAGTGAACAATTGAAACTCTTGAAATAAATATTCACCTAAGCATGTGATTTTATAGGTGAATATTTAAGGTATTCTTTATCTTTTTCAAAATATTCACAAGTACAAAAAAAAGCCTCAGACGCTTTTACGAAGCTTTGAATTTGATATTATCCAATATATATATATGTATGAGATAGTAATATATGAAAGGACGACATGACACCTAAGTAATATAGTTATTGGAAGCTAGGATCATCAAGCGCATCACAAGGCCAAATGTGCAATTGGATAGAGGGTTGTGGTCAAATCAAATATGGCTCATGGCCTTTGCCGTCACATTCAATGCGGCTATTGATGGCATCTTCCTCATCGATTCCCACAATGAGCCAATTAAGGCCAAACCAACAAGTCATACTAATTTTTCCTTAAAAAAAAAAGTGAGGTCTAAATCCTCATTTATAAACCAATTTTCAGTGGAGTCACCAAAGAGTTACAACCCTCCTAGGTAGGGTTTAAGGGATTGCCATGTGACTTACCCTCAATGACTTTGCTTGGTCAACTTATATGTTCATATGTGTGTTAACAATTGCATATATGAGGTAGCGAGAATCTTATAGTTTATATATATAATTTTTTTGGGGTAATTGGAGCATAAATTAATGATAAAAAATGACTTAAAAGACATACCTTGTGAGTCACCAAAGAGTTACAAACCTCCGAGTTACTTGTTTCTATATCTTATCCAATCCTTTAAAATATACAAGAACTTGGTAAACTATAGCCCTTTTTGACCCATTTAATTAAATGTAATCACACATGACTCGGATTTTATACCATTTGATTGTCCTAAAGCAAGTTATCTAATAACTAATTCTTGCTGCATTTTATTTATCCATTACAACATGCAATATATCCAATCCATTACATTTCGGATAACACATCTCACGTTTATCTTTCTTGTGATTATGCATATATGCACTCTCGCTCCTCGACAACACATTTCACAGTTGCTCTCCTATTCCTCATTACTATGAAGACCAACTTCGTCCCATCATTCTCATCCACTACACCCACCCTTCATGGTTGGTTAGTTTTAGGATTTAATAAAGGGACAAAATTTGAAAGAAAGACGAGACAACCCTAAGTCGCGAACAAGGAAGAGAATAGAAACTTGGCAAGCCAATTAGTCATGATTTTTGTAGGTTTTGTGATGCATTGAATATCACTCCCTTTGGCTATTGACAATTTTCTCCGAGAACGATGGCGGTAACTTTCGTTATTTTCTCATATTGAATTGCCTCAATTATAAGTAAATCCTGTTCTTTTTATTTAGTAAACTATCTCAGACTCTTTTTTGGTGTTCATAATTGTATTCACTAATATTGTTTAAATAGATGACATGCACCTAATTCGCAATGCATACAAGTCCAGATAGTATTAAGCTAGTTGCTAATTTGCAGGTGGCAAGTAGACTAAAAGTTTTGAATCTCGCGGGATCTAAATCCTTAATCAAAACACCTAAATCCTCTAGATAGAGAGTAGTTCCAAAGTGAAGATTTTCATCACTTCACGCCAATATAGACCGTAAGGAGCCAACGGCACAAAGGCATAGTTGTAGCCCAAAACTTCAGTGGCCAATAGCTGAGGACGAGACGTGAGGGCGAGGTTGTGCTTGGTATAACACGCGAGGGCGAGATTGTGCTTGGTGTAACATTCTCTGGCTATCTTGGAACTGCTAACCACTATGGCTATTAAAAAACCGAGCCTGATGGTGAAGAATGACCTGTACCCATCTGCCATGGACGTGAAGGTCCTATGAGGAAGACAGGATTTTGCTAGTATGGGCTCACTTGTGTAAGTATTTTTTAAAGAACAGCATATGACTTATACACCTTCCCCTCGTAGGATTATTGATTATTTCTGTAAAGTATAATTAATTATAGATTAGGCTCCAATTGTGCTTAAGAAGTCACTGCCTCGGAGGATTGTTAATTACTTTCTGAGTGCCTTGAGGAAAGCACATCCCACGTGCTATGAAAAAAAAAAAAGTTCCTACAGAAGTAGGAGTAACTGGAATGGTGTTCTATGAGCTCGGGGACCAACAAAAGATGCTTTGTAATTCATCGTAAAAGGAGAAGAATGGGTCGATAGGCTTTCGGTACTACTTTCCAGAAAAGCCGTCGGTTGAGGCTATCAAGGGAGAGACGACAGGGGAGAGAGAAAAAAAGGTAACGGAGATGGAGAGGGGGTTGAAAGAGAGCAACAGAGACCGGTAAAGGAGGGAGGAGAGAGGGGAGAGGACTTTTGGACATTCGTATAATGAGCTCATCTCAATCAATTCGGTGCTACTTTCAGGCGGTTTCTCCTGTGCCTCGAACGGTTATTTCTTTGCACTAACTATTCCATTATCCCATGACCGTCCCATGCAGTTATTCTTGAGCCCACGATCTATTTTCAAAAGATAACTGCTCGTAACTGTTTGTTTTCCGAAGGAAGACTATCTCAATTCTATTCTCTTTTTCCATTGGTACCGTCATAATTGGAGAACTCATCGTCATAATAAGTGAGCCCATCTGTACCTTTTGTCTCTGGCTTTTCCCTAACTCCCTACCCATCTGAAAAACGAGAAGAAAAGGTAGCATCCTCTACGAATACTGAACCCAGATGATTCACCTCACCCTTGTCATAGTATAGATTGCTTCAAATAGTGACGTGCGAGGCTAACTGATAATTGACGGCCATTTGTGCAGGACTTTCGGGTGAAGATTTCCAAAAGCCTGACAAATTGTGATGGACGAACCTTTTTGTTGGTCTTTGGCGTAAATGGACGAGTGTGTATATGTGGGATTTCACAACATAGGAGCTAAGAAAACTTCTATCAGATAGTCCGTAATGGGAAGAGAGGAGGCACTCTGTCTGCAATGGGAAGAGAGGTGTTTGGTCTACCAATTACACAGTTGAACAAGCATGAGCTTTTTTGTAGCCCTCTATCCCCGCCTTTCTTCAGCAACTATTCTCGACTTTTTTCTTCTTCTTTTCGGAGATCTTTTTGTTGTTTTTTCTGCTGTATATTCCTCATACCTCTTGCCTACGTCAAAGTAACCGACTTAGACCAAATCATCTAGAGATCTCTCGTACGTGAAGTAAACTTGCTGCTCATCTGGACTACTCTAGAAAAAGTCTGCAAAAATGGGTCACCCATTTAACACCTTCTATAATTCAAAGTACCTTGAACTAAACTTAGTCTCTTAATGAAAATTAGCCAATTTAAGGTACAAATGAGAAAATGGATAATTGCAATAGGAAAATTTTCATTTTCCATTCTGGTCAACCTGTGCAATGGATTCCTAAACTTCAAATAAGTCATGAAGAAAGTATCTGACAAAGTCATTTCATGTCTTAACTTGTTTTGCAACATAATTTTCGAGCTTAGTGTAGGATGAGAACTTCATGGATCAATGTTTGCAATGCCAAATGATATGATGTCATTCCCCATTATTTTTCAGCCAATATTGGGGTAGAGAGTGAGACAAAAATTGAGCGAAGGAT
The DNA here is from genome assembly GCA_014182555.1 of Eucalyptus erythrocorys. Taxonomy (NCBI): domain Eukaryota; kingdom Viridiplantae; phylum Streptophyta; class Magnoliopsida; order Myrtales; family Myrtaceae; genus Eucalyptus; species Eucalyptus erythrocorys. The sequence goes on along the minus strand of CM024599.1, from coordinate 15,459,885 downwards.
GAAAGGTAATCACTATGTTGGTGTTTGCGGAAGCGTGTGTTAATGTGTGTGCAAGGGAGTGTTTTGTATGTGAATTATCAAGAGTGCAAAAGAACTAAGAACAAAGTGGGTAAGAAAATAATTGGGCAAAATGATAATAAAGAGTGGTAGCAAAGGAGCACAAGGGAACAAAAGAAAGCTTTTTTTATTTAGTTATTGTAGTACAAAGGAAGGGGAGGAGCTTGCTTACCTTTTTTGTTCTACAACACTCCCCCCTATTTCCTATTTGTAGTGTGCTCCACCCACTAAGTACAACATTCTAGACTTATGTAGAATGCCGTCCACATAGGCTTCATCTAGGAAATTCTAGATTGCAGTTTAGTCACTTTTCTTCTAGAGACTTCTACATTTGTGCTTCTACACTTTTCTTTGCCACCTAAGCTAGATTTTCTTTTTTAAGGATTTTTCTTGTCTTTTCTAGCTAATATCAATCTTGAAGTTTCTAGAAATTGGATCAATAGTTTAACACTCCTCCTTGATCCAATTTCGCATTACTCCAAGCATTTCCCACAATGTTTCAAACTTAGCTAGCGGTAGTGCTTTAGTGAAGAATTTGGATCAAGGAGGAGTGTTAAACTATTGATCCAATTTCTAGAAACATCAAGATTGATATTAGCTAGAAAAGACAAGAAAAATCCTTAAAAAAGAAAATCTAGCTTAGATGGCAAAGAAAAGTGTAGAAGCACAAATGTAGAGAAGAAAAGTGACTAAACTACAATCTAGAATTTCCTAGCTAAAGCCTATGTGGACAGCATTCTACATAAATCTAGAATGTTGTACTTAGTGGGCGGAGCATCCTATAAATAGGAAAGAGGGGGGGAGTGTAGTAGAACAAAAAAGGTAAGCAAGCTCCTCCCATTCTTTTGTACTATAATAACTAAATAAAAAAAGCTTTCTTTTTTTCCTACATAGTTTGCTCGATTATTTGTTTTCGAGCGACAATCTTTTTCTACGTGGCCATATCTTTTACAAAAGCGGCATTGTTTTTTATTTTTAAACCAACAATCCTTTTCCAACTGATTTGTTTTCTTGCAAATACCACTAGGTGGATAATTTTCTTTTTGTATAGTTTCTCCTCCTTTTATATTTTTCCATGAGCTCATTCCACCATTTTTAGATTGATGAGACCGTATATTTACTTTAGACTGAAAGGCACTTTCAACTGAATCTTCATCTTGTGCCATTAGTCTTTTCTCATGTGCTTCTAGAGAGCCAATTAATTCACTTACTGATAGGGTCGTCAAGTCCTCAATTCCTTCTATAATTGTGACTATGGGGTTGTATTTTTTAGTAAGTGACACCAATATTTTCTCAACAACCCTTTGATCGGTTATCCCATCACCATAGGCTCTCATTTGATTAACTAGTTCCTTTAATTTTCCACAATATTCTTATACGATCTCATAATTTTTCATTTTAGAATTCTCAAAATCTCTTCTCAAAGTTTGAAGGCAAATAGTTAGTACATTTTTCCGATCCTTGAAATTCTTCTTGTAGTATATCCCAAGCCCCTTTTGCAATCCTTGCTCCAATTATTCTTGGAAATATGGTTTCTGAGAGTGCTTGATGGATGAAGTATAGTGCCCTTACATCTTTTTGTAGTTCATCCTTCGAAACACTTGCACCTTCTTGCTGAGCCTCACAACCTTTCTCCACAATGTCCCATAAGTCTTGGGCCATCAAGAATGTAGTGATTTTTATGTTCCAAAAGTCATATCTGTTCCCATAAAAAAAGGGGATGGGGAATGAGGATGAGGTAGAGTTGGCCATGGTTTAGTTGTTGGGTATTTGGAAATGGTAGTTTTAGGAATGTGTAGGTATGACAAACGCCCAATACAACAAGACGTGGCTCTAATACCACTGTTGGTGTTTGTGGAAGCATGTGTTAATGTGTGTGCAATGGAGTGTTGTATATGTGAATTATCAAGAGAGCAAAAGAACTAAGGACAAAGTGGGTAAGAAAATAATTGGGCAAAGTGATAATAGAGAGTGGTAGCAAAGGAGCACAAGGGAACAAAAGAAAGCTTTTTTTATTTAGTTATTGTAGTACAAAGGAAGGGGAGGAGCTTGCTTACCTTTTTTGTTCTACTACACTCCCCCCTCTTTCCTATTTAAAGGGTGCTCCACCCACTAAGTACAACATTCTAGATTTATATAGAATGCTGTCCATATAGGCTTCATCTAGGAAATTCCAGATTGTAGTTTAGTTACTTTTCTTCTAGAGACTTCTACATTTGTGCTTCTACACTTTTCTTTGCCACCTAAGCTAGATTTTCTTTTTTTAAGGATTTTTCTTGTCTTTTCTAGCTAATATCTTCTAGAAATTGGATCAATAAATAGTTTAACACACTGTAACCTTTTTTCATTGATACTTTGCAAGTATTGTGCCTTGAAGTAGTATATCATCTATTAGGATTATCATTCATGGTATTGTACATATGGCTATGCCATAATTGTCTCTTTGGGTCTAAAGCCTTTTCTTTTCTTCTTTGATCATGGTTGTAGTTACTATCCATTCCTTGTTATTAATTCATGTTTCATATTTATTCCTATCTTGGACGATCAAGGTTCTTGATTAAAAATTTCTGCTTTTCTTTGCATGTTAATGTAGTGTAAACGATTATCCTCTTTTAGCTTTTGCTAAGCACCGAGCTTTCCCACTTCTCTCTGCCTCATCAAGTCATGCATTGATGCTTAAGCTATTTGTTCAGGTCACATGTCGTTCGCTTGGAGTTATTCTTGAGGAAAGTAGTCCTGAGGAGCCTCAGGTAATAGAATCCTTTGTGGGGGTCCCATTACCATATTCATTTGTTTTGCATGAGTGTTGCCTGATTTAGTACTTGTTTTTGCAGAAACGAGCAACCATAAGATCCTCTGTGTCGGAAGTACTTTTGCAGATCACCAAATTTTGTGATCTTTATCTCATGGAAATAGTTCTTGATGATGAGAGTGAGGAAATTGCAAAACACTGAACTGCATCTGTTTGGACAACACCAGAGAATTCATCATTTTATGCTTGAGTATTTTCTCATTCGAGCATTGTGAATGCCAGTACCATTGTTGGAATACTCCTAGTAAGCAGTGTATGATTGTTGCACTAATGATTTTACCAAACCGCTATGTTTGCACACAATGTGCTTGTTTTGTGTGGACCACTTTGCCTTGGTTATTTCTAGTTTTTAGACCTTTTTGCCTTAGTTATTTCTGGTTTTTGGACCTTGTTAATTGTTGGTATAACCAAGCTTTAGCTTTAGATTTGCTCATGTAGAATTGTTGTTAACATCCATGGTTCTGTCATTTTGATTATGTTTTGTATTAGCATCATATATATTTTCTTAATCGCACTTCGTTTTTGTCATTCTGTTTCTTAAGATAGCAATTGTATTGCTAGGGCAATTTCCTCAATTTGTGTTATTTCAGCTAGTTGTGCTACGTGTTGAAGTCTTTTTTTTTTTTGGCAACCCGGGAACCGCAGTACAGCCGGTAGCTGATGACGTAAACCCAGGAAAGTATTAGCGCGGGGACCCACCACCCATGGCACCCCACTTAATAGGCGTGCGCAACTTAAGGGGAGGCATTGTTCCAGGTAATGCTCCTCTCTACTCCTACATTGATCCTTTCTCGAACGAGCAAGTTGTTGCAATCTTAGAATAGAAGGAACGAGTCACTTTCACGTCCCTTCGCATTTGCATTGTCACGATGCGACCGGCGACTGTCATGTTTTGCGGGTGAGATGGCAGTAGAATCAATGATGACTCGAGAGTATCGAGTGCGATGCTTGTGAATAGTGAAATTTAACTTTAATTTCAGTGAACGAAATAATTAGGCATCATTGTTAGTTATCTATCTTTTATTTGTGAGTCCACTAATAAATCTGAAGATGATAAAAGATGTAATCTTTAAAATCTGATGCTGAAAGGTCATGAGTTTAATGGCTCCAGAACCATAACCATTGTCGTCTGACTAGATGGTTCAACAGATTTTTGCACTCTTTCCCTCTGCCTTTCCTCCTACCTTTTGATACTTAAGATATGTAATAAATATAAATAAAATACCTAAAATATAATTAAATTTGAATATATAAATAAAAATATTAGATTGAAAAATCCAAATTGTTATTTTTTATTATTTTGAATTTCTTATATTGGACTTCAAATATTATTATATTAAAATATAATTTTAATTTTATTAATTTAAGAAGCTTGTTATATGAGAAAAATAACTTTCCTATTATGGATAGTAAAAATCTTATCCATATTTATCTAACCTCTCCTATGGAATAATTTTATCCGGTCTATAACACTCTTATTCCGACTTTATCCTATTTTGAGTAAGTACCAAATATAGGATATGATATTATCATATCTTAAATTTTGGTTCTTCCAATTTTGGGTTTCAAGATTTTTAATGGTTTTCCAAATTTAACTTTTTTTTCATAGAAATTTTCTGTTTTATTTTTTAACATTATTTTAAAAATTTTAAAAATTATGAATTGTTTGGATTTTTGGTGTTTTAAATGCTTTCATAAATTTTTCGAAATTTTTTATTGCTATTAATAATTTGGAATTTTCAAATTAAGTATATAGGGGAGAGAACTAATAGAAACACTAGGTTCTATAGAGATTCGATGGAATCTGTTATTGGACCATAAAATCCGAAACCAACCAGGATTCTCGCATTTTGAGATGAAAAGAAGGGTTGGTCATTTTCAACTTTGAAAGTCAAGGGACACACATATTAGAAACGCTGAGGTATATATAGCTCACAAACTCATGAGCTTCATCAAGTTTCCAATTTGTACAGGAAGAGATCCAATCAGACCCTTGTTGTAAGACGGGTCCCTACACGAAGGGCTTATTATACTCAACAACAACTTACAGAGGCCATTTCAAGCAGCTAAAACAGATTAAAGGACCAAATTCCAGACATGAATTCCCCTACTTGCGCATCATTGATAGCTTCACATGCAATTTAGGATGCATGGGAGAGAAGACAGTACAAGAATCTAGATGGGAGAACTACTTACATAACAGCAGCAAAATAAAAAAAAACTTAAGCCCTTCTTCTCAATAATTGTTGTATTTTGCCAATTACTCATAAGCCCCATGTTGACACCTAATTTAAAAAAAAAATTTGCATTTTGAACAAATAAATGAAAAAATGGAAAAAATGGGGAAATTGATTTGATTGTTCATGCATGGAAGTTTGAAATTCTGATGAGCATTCGGATTGTTGTTAAATGCAGAAACAATAAAAAAAATCAGGTGAATATTGGCAAGGATTTCAATAAAATGGAACAAATCAAGCAAAATCGAGTTGATTGCGAAATCATGCTACGATTTGCATGCTTGATTTAATGCAATAGAAAATGGAAATTCGAAAGTTGCTAGAAAAGTGGCCGTCTAAAAATCACTATAAAAAGGGCCATAATTTTTCATGAGTGGGGGGTGGTTTTTTCGAAAAAAAAAAGAGAAAGAAAAAAGTCAAAGCAAGAGAAGAGAGAGAGAGAGAGAGTTGTCGAAAAGGGTGAGCTAAGGGAGAGAGAAAAAAAGAGAAAGAAAAAAAAAAAAAAAAAAGGGGCCGGAGCCCCCTCTCTCCTCGGGTCTCTTCGTCTTCCCGAGGGGGATTTCGCTCGCGCCCTCCGAGCCCCATCGCCGTCGCCACCGAGCCGCGACGCCGCCTCCGTCTCGCATATCCCACGGCTCGCGACGCCCGACGCCAGATCCAAGACCCCGATGCCTCCCGAGCCGCCGCGACACCCCGATTCCGAGCCGTTGCCCCGACGCCATAGCCCCCACCGCTCCTCGCAGCAGCCCCGCCCATGGCGCCCTCCTCAGTCCAGATCCGGGCGCCCCGAGGCCTTCCCCGACGCCCTCTGCAGCTCGCGACGCCCCTCCGCCGCTCCAGGTCCGCCGCCTCGAAGTCCCGCTCCGCCCGTGAAGCCCAGGAGCCTCGAAGCCGCTCCTCACGCCAGCCGCGACGCCCTCGAGCTCGCGCCCACGCCGCCCGAGTTGCCTCCGCAACGCCCCCGCCGCCGCCTCGTCGCCCACGCTAGCCGCTGCCGTCGCGCCGTCCCCGAGCCGCCTCCGCGACGCCCCCGCCGCCGTGTCGCCGCCCCACCGCCAGCCGCCGCCGTCGCGCCATCCCCCGCCGAAACCCTAATCGCGCCCGTTTTCTTTTTCTTTTTTCTTTTTTCGAAAAAAAAAGAAAAGAAAAAACAGAAAAGGAAAAAAAGCAAAAATCAATTAGGTAGATTTTTTTTATTTATTTACTCTATTTTCATTGTTTTATTGTTATTTTATTGTTATTGTTTTATTGTTGTTCTATTTTTGTTAATAACATTAAGCCTTGATTGGAAAATCCAATTTACCCCCTAATTCGCAACCGCGCCGATTTTTTATTTCGTCTATAAGGCTTTAGACGGGGTAATTAATTATGTGGGAATAAAATTGATATTTTGATCTTTAAGGCTTAAGATCAATTTATCGATTTTACCAGCGAAATATTGTCCCTGAGTTTGAATGATGTTTGATATTTTCTGGATAATTTTGGATGGTCTTGATTGCTTTATTTATATTGAAATATGTGCAAGTTGTGATGTTGCTTGTTTAGGGTAATTTGCATGTTTAGGCTACCTAATTTAGGTATCATGAATTTCAAAAAAGATTAAAAAAATCAAAAATCAAAAATAAAAAAATCAATTAGTTTAGATTGCATGTTTAATTATTAGAAATTGTTAAAAAAATCAAAAAATCTTAAATTAGGGTTAGCTTTCATTGTCTTGCATATTTAGATTAGGAATTTTAATTAAGTCATGAAAAAATAAGAAAACAAAAAAAAAAAAAAAAAGCAAAATTCACTTAGGATGTTAGTTGAATTGCATGTTAAATTTTAATTAAAAAGCGAAAAAAAAAAACAAATAAAAATCATTAGGCATTTTAGAATAGAATTGCATGTTTAATTTTAAGCTTAGATCATTTTTTAGATAGATTGCATCTTAGGCTAGAAATTACTAAATTAAAACAATGTCTTAGTTTAAATTAGGATGACCTAATCCCTAGTTTAAATTAGATAGAATTTTAATTTAGTTAGGAATTTCATTCAAATATCCTAGGATAGATTATTTCCACTTTTTAGGGTAAATGGCATTTTTTAGAAAAATAATAAAAAAATCATAAAATCAAAAAGGAAAAAAATCAAAAATCTTGCATGAGCATGTAGAATTAGGAATACAGATTTAGTAAATAAGACATTTAGGCTAGCAAATTAGTTTTTTTTTTTAAATCACATTTTTAGGATCATTTTTTTTTAGAAATCTTTTTTTTTTTAAAAATAGGTTAGGATTAGATTTAGACAATCTCATTCTTAGAAAACTTGGCACTTTTTTAAAAAAAAAAAACCAAAAAATGAAGAAATGATTTTCTAAGTCAAAATAAGGTTAATTTAAATTAATCCCAAACTTGAATTAGAAAATTATTTGTTTTAGGTAGTTCAACTAGGGCTTTTATTAATTCAAAAATTCCAGATAAAAAATCAAAAAAATTAGGTGCATGTTAATCAATTTGCATTCTAGGACCATTTAGGTTAAATTTGCATATTAGGTCATTTAAGTTGCAATTATTGCATTTCATGTCATATAATTTAGATCATTTTTCCATGTCATATTAGGTTATTAGCATGCATTGCATTTGGATTAAATTCCATTAAATAAAGTGAAAACAAAAAAAGAGAAATTTGCGTGTTAATTAGAGACCATATCTAGGATTGTTGATATGGAATTTAATCTAACGATGCAGATGCTTTCGTTGCTACAAGGTAAGTCCCTTAACCTTATTCATTGTTTTATTGGGTGTTAAATTGGTGGATTGCGCACCCGCATGATCACCTCACATGTTAGGGAGATAAATTAAAATCGATTCAAGCCGCCCGCCAAACATTTTTCAAAATAAAAGAATGGTACCGAAAGGGCATTAGAGAAATCTAGTGTAACCAAGTCCCCGTACCCATAATCTCTGGTTCGTAGGAGTAAAGTAATGTCCCATTACTTTACTTGGGTTTCTAATCGACCCACCAAAAACTGATTAGTGGCGACTCCTTAATAAAAATCATTTGCATGTTAAGAATTCAGACCTAAGTCGCGAATTAGTATGGGCCTGGGAGGGCCCGAGCTAAGTTTAGGCTTGGCAGTCCATTAACCTAAACTCTAGGTGGTGCACCCGGAAAAATTAGGTCGCGACAGCTTGGCGACTCCACTGGGGACTTGTGTTAAAACACTTAGTGGACTTAGGCCAATTTTTCTTTTCTTTTGAAAAATGTTTTTGTTTGGCAGCGAGGATTCCGGTATGTCCCTAACATTTAAGGTGTTAAATGTTTTTGTAGATTGGGAGGTATAAGGGGAAGTATTTGCGACCTTTGTTTTGCAGGAGGCGTAGGAATGAATGGTTTATTTTTATGTATGAAGTGTTGCTTGATATAAACTGTTGTGCATGCCTTGCATTTAACACTACACTTTTGCACACACAACCCGCCGCCGGACTCCGGGCCGCACTAGGATATTTAGGATGGTATTGAGTTGGATACGACTTCGACCGCGAGGCCGCGTAGTAGAGGTTGCCCAACTCAATCCCGAAAGTTTCTTTCTAGGTGTCAAGGATGTTTACCCGCCCGCGAGGCTGCGTCGCATTGGGGTATCATTCTTGACTGAGCCGAAGTTAGAAGGGCTTGACTTAGTATGCGAGGCTGCAACTAAGTCATCCCACCCTTTTAGTTCCACCTTGTTTAGCCTTCCTAGTTAGAAATCGAACCTCACATCTCATGCGCATGTCTATGTGATTGCCATTGATTTTCCTTGGCGAAGTAAGTCTTCTATCCCTATACCTTGCAATTTATTTTGTCGTGCTTTTGGTCGGTCCATGATAATCTAGGTTAGTCATTTGATTTAATTCATTTGTCAATTAGGAATGAAATAAAGAAATTGCCATGCAATGAGTCATTTGGAAAATAAAATAAAAAAAGAGAATTTGTTTTCAATTCATGTCTAGGAAATTTAATCTTGCTAGGGTGTCTATTTTTCTAGCTTTCTTTAGGAAATTCCATTCTTGCGAAGCTTTTCATGAAATCGAAAAATTGATTAGATCATTATCATGGATTGGTTCTTTATCCGCTCCTCATGCTGACATATCTTCATTCATTCAAATTAGGTGACAACGGACCCTCCACGCTCACCCATTATCACGCGATCAAAGGCCAAAATGGCGGAACAAAATGAGATGCATGATCGTATGTCCAATATGGAAGATCAGCTCCGTCGTTAGCTGCCTCCATGGAGGTTATGATGACTCAATTCGAGCATTCCAAGTCAATCCGACTCCTCCACCCGTTCTTCCTCAGCCGTTATCCCGAAGATAGCAGATAAGCCCGATCAAGTAATAATGACATACCTGATTTAGAAGAAGACTCAATCCAGATCAATGTGGAAAAGGGAAAGTTTGTTGACCTCCCCAAGACAGAGCTGGATGAACGCTTTGCGAAACTTGAAGAAAAGGTGAAGCAATTGCAGGAGTCATAGAACTCACTCCCTTTTGACTTGTCGGTCTACGAAAAGGTCAAGATGCCGAAGAAGTTCAAAATGCCAGAATTTGAGAAGTACGATGGTACATCTTGCCCAAAGTCTCATTTGCAGATGTATCATGTACGCATGGCCCAAAGCATGTCAAAAATGAGCCCCTCATGATCCAATCATTCCATGCCGGTTTGACCGGACTCGCATTGAACGGTATGTGATGAAAAATATCAATCTTCTTGATACTTGGAATGAAGTGGTTGATGCATTCCTCAAGCAGTACAAGTTCAACATGGACATTGCGCCTTCTCGAGAAGATCTTGAGAGAATGGAGAAAAAGAGGAGCGAGTCGTTCAAGGAGTATGCCGTGAGATGGCGGAATTTGGCTGCTCAAATCACTCCTGAGCCTACCGACAAGGAGTTGATGAAGCTTTTCATAAAGACCCTCCCATCTGAGTTCCGTAATCGGATGGCAAGCACTTATGTCGAGAGTTTCAACCAACTGATTCTAGTGGGAGAACAAATTGAAATGGGAATAAGGGAAGGATGGTTTGCTGAACCGTCAAGTAAAAGATTCTCTGCTAAGAAGGAGAAAGAAGCTGTCGAAGACGTGAATATGGCTTATGGCCAAGAAAGTACCAACCGTGGCCTGGCTGTCCAGATCAATGCAAGGCAACAACAAACCACTGGTCGTCAACCATTTGCAAATGATCAAAGGAAGTTCGCTCCTCTCCCCGGATCTCCATCCGTGTGTTGGCAATCTTAAGAAAGAAAGGTTTGCTTACTAGTGAACCAAAGCGCCCTAACCGCGAAACCCTTCGTAGTTATGATCCAACAAAGAAGTGTGATTACCATAGTGGGGAATTGGGGCATTCAACCGATGAGTGTTTCACCCTCAAGCACAAGATCCAAAACCTCCCGGACACGAAGGCCTTTTCATTCCAAACCGCTCGGCCGAATGTCCGTAAGAATCCGCTACCGGAACATGAGGGTATGGTTAATGCTATCCCGGAACCGAGACGATGCATCTCGAGACTCACCACCACCCACTCCTGAAGTTTCAAATGCTGCCTTTATGATGGGAGGGGTCATGGATGGGAATGATTTTGTTCCTGATAGTGGCCTTGGAAGGAATGGTCAGGGTATTCAAAGTCCCAATGAAGCCCTTCAGAGGTCCCATGCTGCTGGAAGAGGGGGACAAAATCCTAGAGGACAAAGACAGGAAGGAGAGAACCCGGTACCTAACCAAAGGCAAGGGAGGCAAAACCCATTGCCCCCAAGCATTCATGAGACATTCCCTAGTCCTTCGATAATAATGCAGGATGAGGTGGAAGTGATAGACACCCTGGGGCAACCAAGTGGAAAATTTGACTATCTGGTGAAGTATTCGGCCCCTCCAAGCTTCTACATTGATCCCCAGAGCATTGTCCCAGATGGATGGGGGGGCATGGATGATCCGACACCCCCAAAGACCGAGGATCCCGAAGACATGCTGGAAGGAGTAACAAACTTGTTTGATGACATCATCATAGGAGCCATTGACGGAGGATCCCCCGAAGAAATGGGCCCTAGCCCACAAGAGGATAATCTTATAGCATGTAAAGATGTGGTCCAATCCAATTCTAAATCCTAGGGGGCAAGTTTACTCCAAATCACAGTGGACCATATGTGGTGAATTTTCTGGAGGTGTTTCAATCTCAGCAGAAAAGGATTGTCGTGAGTTTTTCCACTCTAGTTAATTCGCATGCTATCAGGAAGTATTACCATGATTGAATTTGCTGTGTCATGTTTTGAATTGCAAGCACTTTTATGATCAATAAATTGCCTCAATAAGTTGAATTGTTCAAATGTTTTGCAAATCTTGCATGCTTTCCCTGATGAATTGTATGAGATAAATTGAATGTGTCAAATGGGATACTTTGGAATGACGAAAGGCGAGCCTTATTTCATACACTATCTAAAACACTGATCCCCGGTGAGTTATGCGAAAAAATTTTAATGTCCACAAGGTAAAGGGTAATCTCGCAAAGGGTACGACAACTGAAGTGACGAGAGGCAATTTTTTCTCTTATCCTAAACACTGCAGGTATACCCATTGTTTAGCCCTTCGAGCCCACACACATGAGGTGTTTTCGAAATTACCCCTGTCAAGGATCATCCCACACTGGGACCAAATTTGAAATGAATGGTAGGGATTCTCTTACTCACACTTGCATCAATTTTCGAGTATTGCTTTCGCAGTGTAACTTGTACGATAATTAAAGTGCCTTAAGATGATGAAGAGCAGTCATTTCTTTATCCTACACACTTTTAACCATTGCATAGCCCACTTGTGCCTATGAATTCAGTTCATACTAAACCCAGTTGGTGATCATCCCCCGCACTAGGGCAAGGCAAAAATTGAGTGACCAGAGGTGGAGACTATGTGAGTCCAAAAAATGCAAGAATGGGGCATGAAAAAGCAGTGTGCCTGGTAAAAGCAAGGCCAATGCCAAAAAAAAAAAAAAATTCAAACATGAGTTGAAATTGTATCCCCAACAAGGCGGTACTAAAAGCTCAAAAGCTGAGATGTTACATTCAATGGAGTTTTGATACAAAAAGAGAGGAAAAAAAATTCTCAACAGTTGAGAAGTAAACTGGTGAAATGTCAAGATGATCACCAACTTTGACCCCTTAAACACTTTTTGAGTTCAATGATCCTTTCATTTCTCAACCCATAAACCAAGCTTACGTTACGTCCCTTACAAAGTCTCTTCAGATTAGGGCACTTGAATTAACGTAAAGGTTCATATGTTCGAAAGCATCGCTCGAAGAAGTGTGAGTAAGGCAATTTCTACTTCATTTCGCATGTCTCTTGACTTGTAAACCCAAGGATGATTTCAGCAATATCATTCTTCATTAAGCCTTGACTCAAAGAGTCCCCTTTGTTAAGCCAATGAACAAGCCCAAATTACGGTCCATGTTAAAGACCTCTCAGATTGGTAAAGTCGTATCACTTGCAAGATTACTGGGACCCCTGTTCGGCATGATGATAGAAAGACAGAGTGATTGTCAAATTCCTGCATCAAAGGTCAGGACAAATCAGCCTTTTCGTGAGAATGAGTGAAAAGTCCTTTCAGACCGAAAGATCCCTCATTTGACATGTCCATGACACTCATGACTTCAGATTGGAATATTCTTTTGAAATATTTCCAAATGGGATTTGGTAATACAAGATTGATAGAAATCATCACACGTGAACCTCATGTCCGTGAATGCACGTTGCCTCCCCTATAATCGTGTTTTGCGGGAGACATATCCCTTAAGGAACGAACATGTCATCAGGTAAGTACATCTCTATCCAGACCTTAAAATACTTGTCATTGTGCAGGTATTCCTTTTCAAGCACCAACACTCGATGGAGTTGCCCCCAAAGATTTTTCTCCGATTCAATCGATTAAGGCGACCGAAGAATGGTTCGGGTCTTGGTCGAGTAATCTCGTTGCAAGACCGGGCGACCGTAGAATGGTACGGGTCCTAGTCAAGCGAAACCTCGCTTAGGCGATCGTAGAATGGTACGGGTCCTAGACACCACTCAGGCGACCGAAGAATGGTACGGGTCCTGGAAAACCCTTTTTCGTTTAGGCGACCGTAGAATGGTACGGGTCCTAGACACCACTCAGGCGACCGTAGAATGGTACGGGTCCTGGAAAACCCTTTTTTCGTTTAGGCGATCGTAGAATGGTACGGGTCCTAGACACAACCAAACAATGCCCCACTAGGCGACCGTAGAATGGTACGGGTCCTGGACATGTAACACCAGTTATCTTGAGTTACTCTACCCTCTTGAAGGTAAGTTATTCCAGGTAAGTTCCTTTATTATTTACATTAGTATTTTCATGCATCATATAGATTTCATTTCAAAATAGGATTTATTTTCAAAAAAAAAAAATAACAAACAAACAAAAACAAAAATGAAAAAGAAAAAAAAAAGCCACTTAGTGCATTTCAAAATAGGCTCATTTATTATTGCATTTAAGAAATGGAATTCATTTTCCGACCAAAAAGAGTCATTTAGTGCATGTGCATGATCTAAAATTAGGTCTCAATTTGTCTTTGAAGGCAATCTCTATGAGCTCACCATCAAAGAGGGGCAGCTGTTGACACCTAATTTAAAAAAAAAATTACATTTTGAACAAATAAATGAAAAAATGGAAAAAATGGGGAAATTGATTTGATTGTTCATGCATGGAAGTTTGAAATTCTGATGAGCATTCGGATTGTTGTTAAATACAGAAACAATAAAAAAATCAGGTGAATATTGGCAAGGATTTCAATAAAATGGAACAAATCAAGCAAAATCGAGTTGATTGCGAAATCACGCCACGATTTGCATGCTTGATTTAATGCAACAGAAAATGGAAATCCGAAAGTTGCTAGAAAAGTGGCCGTCTAAAAATCACTATAAAAAGGGCCATAATTTTTCGTGAGCGGGGGGTGGTTTTTTTCAAAAAAAAAAGAGAAAGAAAAAAGTCAAAGCAAGAGAAGAGAGAGAGAGAGAGAGAGAGAGAGAGAGAGTTGTTGAAAAGGGTGAGCTAAGGGAGAGAGAAAAAAAGAAAGAAAAAAAAAAAAAAAAAGGGGCCGGAGCCCCCCTCTCCCCGGTCTCTTCGTCTTCCCGGGGATTCGCTCGCGCCCTCCGAGCCCCATCGCTGTCGCCACCGAGCCGCGACGCCGCCCGTATGCAGATCCACAGCTCGCGTCGCCCCGACGCGAGATCCAAAGACCCCCGACGCCTCCCGAGCCGCCGCGACGCCCGATTCCGAGCCGTCGCCCGACGCCATAGCCCCCGCCGCTCCTCGCAGCCCCGCCCACGGCGCCCTCCTCAAGTCCGAGATCCAGGCGCCCGAGGCCTTCCCCGACGCCCTGCAGCTCGCGACGCCCCTCCGCCGCTCCAGTCCGCCGCCCGAAGTCCCGCTCCGCCCGCGAAGCCCGGGAGCCCCGGCCGCTCCTCACGCCGGCCCGCGACGCCCTCGAGTTCGCGCCCACGCTGCCCGAGCGCCTCCGCAACGCCCCCGCCGCCGCCTCATCGCCCACGCTAGCCGCCGCTGCCGTCGCGCCGTCCCCGAGCCGCCTCCGCGACGCCTCCGCCGCCGTGTCGCCGCCCCACCGCCAGCCGCCGCTGCCGCGCCATCCCCCGCCGAAACCCTAATCGCGCCCCCTTTTTTTTTTTCTTTTTTCTTTTTTTCGAAAAAAAGAAAAGAAAAAACAGAAAAGGAAAAAAAGCAAAAATCAATTAGGTAGATTGTTTTTTATTTATTTATTTACTTTATTTTCATTGTTTTATTGTTATTTTATTGTTATTGTTTTATTGTTATTCTATTTTTGTTAATAACATTAAGCCTTGATTGAAAATCCAATTTACCCCCTAATTCGCAACCGCGCCGATTTTTTATTTCGTCTATAAGGCTTTAGATGGGGTAATTAATTATGTGGGAATAAAATTGATATTTTGATCTTTAAAGCTTAAGATCAATTTATCGATTTTACCAGCGAAATATTGTCCCTGAGTTTGAATGATGTGTGATATTTTCTGGATAATTTTGGATGGTCTTGATTGCTTTATTTATATTGAAATATGTGCAAGTTGTGATGTTGCTTGTTTAGGGTAATTTGCATGTTTAGGCTACCTAATTTAGGTATCATGAATTTCAAAAAAGATAAAAAAATCAAAAATCAAAAAAAAAAAAAATCAATTAGTTTAGATTGCATGTTTAATTATTAGAAATTGTTAAAAAAATCAAAAAATCTTAAATTAGGGTTAGCTTTCATTGTCTTGCATATTTAGATTAGGAATTTTAATTAAGTCATGAAAAAATAAGAAAACATAAAAAAAAAAGCAAAATTCACTTAGGATGTTAGTTGAATTGCATGTTAAATTTTAATTAAAAAAGCGAAAAAAAAAAAAACAAATAAAAATCATTAGGCATTTTAGAATAGAATTGCATGTTTAATTTTAAGCTTAGATCATTTTTTAGATAGATTGCATCTTAGGCTAGAAATTACTAAATTAAAACAATGTCTTAGTTTAAATTAGGATGACCTAATCCCTAGTTTAAATTAGATAGAATTTTAATTTAGTTAGGAATTTCATTCAAATATCCTAGGATAGATTATTTCCACTTTTTAGGGTAAATGGCATTTTTTAGAAAAATAATAAAAAAATCATAAAATCAAAAAGGAAAAAAATCAAAAATCTTGCATGAGCATGTAGAATTAGGAATACAGATTTAGTAAATAAGACATTTAGGCTAGCAAATTAGTTTTTTTTTTTTAAATCACATTTTTAGGATCATTTTTTTAGAAATCTTTTTTTTTTTTAAAATAGGTTAGGATCAGATTTAGACAATCTCATTCTTAGAAAACTTGGCACTTTTTTAAAAAAAAACCAAAAAATGAAGAAATGATTTTCTAAGTCAAAATAAGGTTAATTTAAATTAATCCCAAACTTGAATTAGAAAATTATTCGTTTTAGGTAGTTCAACTAGGGCTTTTATTAATTCAAAAATTCCAGATAAAAAATCAAAAAAATTAAGTGCATGTTAATCAATTTGCATTCTAGGACCATTTAGGTTAAATTTGCATATTAGGTCATTTAAGTTGCAATTATTGCATTTCATGTCATATAATTTAGATCATTTTGCCATGTCATATTAGGTTATTAGCATGCATTGCATTTGGATTAAATTCCATTAAATAAAGTGAAAACAAAAAAAGAGAAATTTGCATGTTAATTAGAGACCATATCTAGGATTGTTGATGTGGAATTTAATCTAACGATGCAGATGCTTTCGTTGCTACAAGGTAAATCCCTTAACCTTATTCATTGTTTTATTGGGTGTTAAATTGGTGGATTGCGCACCCGCATGATCACCTCACATGTTAGGGAGATAAATTAAAATCGATTCAAGCCGCCCGCCAAACATTTTTCAAAATAAAAGAATGGTACCGAAAGGGCATTAGAGAAATCTAGTGTAACCAAGTCCCCGTATCCATAATCTCTGGTTCGTAGGAGTAAAGTAATCTCCCATTACTTTACTTGGGTTTCTAATCGACCCACCAAAAACTGATTAGTGGCGACTCCTTAATAAAAATCATTTGCATGTTAAGAATTCAGACCTAAGTCGCGAATTGGTATGGGCCTGGGAGGGCCCGAGCTAAGTCTAGGCTTGGCAGTCCATTAACCTAAACTCTAGGTGGTGCACCCGGAAAAATTAGGTCGCGACACCCCATGATTGCACTGACTGATTTCAAATATGTCCAATTGAACAATGAGAAAATAATAAATAGATTTGAGGATTGGAGAAGTCTCTAAAGCAAGTTGCTAAAAAGTCGTCATTCATCTATATTCCAAGAGTGCGCAAGCAGGAAATGGCAGATAAATCATCCAACAGAAGTCGCTCTAATAATGTCCAGAACTTTGGCTGCTTGAATAGCCAAACAACAGCATGATCTTTTTACCAGAGGAGATAAAACCCCTAAAATCTTTGTAACCGACTCCCTTATCAAAATCATGCTTCTTTCATTGGATAAGGGAGTCCTCTATGATCCTGGAGGTCTCTTCCCTCTCGTCCCTCGACATCTCCACCTCCTACATCACCGGCCAATGGAACATCGCTCTCTCCGTCAAGAACCCCAGCAAGCTCATTGTTGTCCAAGTACACTTGCATGAAGCTCCTCTTGAATTTCGATCACCACCTGCCCCTCTCTCGTCCCATGCTCATTCCTGCTTATGTTTAGAAAAAAAAAGTTATGGAAATTGTTCGGGAACTAAATTCCTAAGCAGTTTACATAACTTTTTCTAAACACCATAAATTCTTCGCCTTACTCACAGAACTCACCCAAAAAAATTTGCAGGGACAAGGAAATAAAGAAAAAAAGAGTTAACTCAAAATGACAGACTGCCACGACCGGCACAAGTGGATCATCTACCTATGTATCTTATGTGCTATATTTGCTATGCTTGGCCCCACCATGGTGATCTTCGTGTTAATACCTACCTCTATGCCCTCGGAGGTCGACCTCAGCCTCGTCTCTTCCCTCTCCTCCCACGACGTCTCCATCTCCTACGTTACCGGTCAATGGAAATATCACTCTCTCCGTCAAGAACCCCAACAAGCTCATTGCCATCCAGTACACTAGCATGAAGCTCCTCTTGAATTTCGATTACCACCTTCCCCCCTCTCGTCCCACGCTCATTCTTACTTATGTTTAGAAAAAAGTTATGTAAATTGTTTAGGAACAAAAACCGTTAATTCCTAAATAGTTTACTTAACTTTTTCTAAACATCATAAATTCTCCGCCCTCCTCACAGAACTCACCGACAAAAATTTGCAGGGACAAGGAAAAAAAGAATGAAAGAGTTAATTCAAAATGATAGACTGCCGTGATCGGCACGAGTGGATCATCTTCCTATGTATTTTATGTGCCGTATTTACTATGCTTGGCCCCGCCATGGTGATCTTTTTGCTGATACCTACCATTATGCCCCTGGAGGTCGAGCTTAGCTACGTCTCTTCCCTCTCATCCCACGACATCTCCATCTCCTACGTGAACGGCCACTGGAACATCACTCTCTCTGTCAAGAACCCCAGCAAGCTCATTGCCGTCCAGTACACTTGCATGAAGCTCCGCTTGAATTTCGATCACCACCTGCCCCTCTTGTCCCACACTCATTCTTGCCTTCATCCAGGGTCTCGGCAACGTGACCACTGTCCGAGCCGAGGCACTGTCAGAGATCCTGATCGTCAATGACTTGCACGTGAGGCCCCTCATGTGCCCCTCACGTGAGACCCCTCACATGCAAGTCATAGACGATCGGGATCTTTGACAGCGTCTCGGCTCGGACAGTGGTCACATTGTTGAGACCCTAGATGAAGGCAGGAATGAGCGTGGGACGAGAGTGGGAGAGGTGGTGATCGAAATTCAAGCAGAGCTTCATACGAGTGTATTGGACGGCAATGAGCTTGTTGGGGTTCTTGACGAAGAGAGCAATGTTCCATTGACCGTTGACGTAGGAGATGGAGATGTCGTGGGACGAGAGGGAAGAGACGTAGCTGAGCTCGACCTACGGTGGCATAATGGTAGGTATCAGCAAAAAGATCACCATGGTGGGGCCAAGCATAGTAAATACGGCACATAAAATACATAGGAAGATGATCCACTCGTGCCGATCGCGGCGGTTTGTCATTTTGAATTAACTCTTTCTTTCTTTTTTTCCTTGTCCCTGCAAATTTTTGTTAGTAAGTTCTATGAGCAGGGCGGAGAATTTATGATGTTTAGAAAAAGTTACGTAAACTATTTAGGAACTAACGGTTTTTGTTCCTAAACAGTTTACATAACTTTTTTCTAAACAGAAGCAGGAATGAATGTGGGATGAGAGAGGGGGAGTTGGTGATCGAAATTCAAGAGGAGCTCCATGCGAGTGTACTGGACGGCAATGAGCTTGCTAGGGTTCTTGACTTAGAAAGCGATGTTCCATTGGCCAGTCACGTAGGAGGTGGAGATATCGAGGGACGAGAGGGAAGAAACGTGGCTAAGCTCGACCTCTGGGGGCATAAAGGTAGGTATTAGTACGAAGATCTCCATAGCGGCGCCAAGTAGCAAATATGGCACATAAGATACATCCAAAGATGATCCGCTTGTGCCGGTCGCGGCGTTTCGTTATTTTGAGTTAAATCTTTTTTTTTTCTTTTTTTCCTTGTCCTTGCAAATTTTTGTGGGTGAGTTTTGTGAGGAGGGTGGAGACTTTTAGGGTATCGGGATAAAGCTTGTTTTAGTGGTTCAAGTGTGAGTAACAGTAGTAGTGCTTCCAATGCCGATTTTGATGATAATGAGTGTGAAATCCATGCTTGACATAAAGGTTTCTCCACGTGAAGAAAAGTGTTGTATGAAAACAAATTTGAGCTTGATTGATATCTTGAAGTTGAAAGTGAACTTGTCCTTAATCTCGATCTTTTGATGTGATGGAAGAGTATTAGGTTAAAGTATAAAATATTATCTTTGATGGCTTTGGACGTTCCCATAATTACCGTTGCTTCAGAGTCGACTTTTAATACATTTGGACATGTACTTGATGGCTTTCAAGGTTCTTTGACTCCTAGAGTGGTGGAAGGTTTGATTTGCACTCAAATTTGATTGAGAGCTGTTTGCGTATTAAATAATGTTGAAGAGTGTATCGGAAATGTAGAAAAGTTTGAGGTGAGTAAGTCGTATATATTTCTTTCTATCTTGTAATTCATTCGCATAACTATCTATTAAGTGAATACTTTATTTAATCTATTTTTTGGTTTTTAGATGTGGATTGTCGTAGGACATTATTACTGGAAAATAGACTTCATTTTATGGATACTTTGATTTTGTGGTAAGTCAATACTTTATTAAACCAAAACTTTTGCGTATGCCTCAAGAGCATAATTTCTTGTTAATTTTTCTTTGCATATGAATTTCGGGTATTTGTTAGAGATTTTGAGGTGTTCATCAAAATATGCACTCTTGTTGGCTACATCTCCATCTATGCGCTCTCCAAGCTCACTTCAACGTTGAGTGGTGTATCATGCTCAGTGTGGAACAATCTCTTTTGTTCTTCTCATCATTGAGGTACTCGTCATGCTAGAATCCCTTGATGGTTCATCATGTAGGTTGCCCGCATGATGCGGAGTGCTTCTTTGCCAGGACCTCTAGTTCCGAGGAAGAGGCCATACTTCGGCTCATTGACATCAAGGAGGCTTCCCATATCTCTTAGTGCAACAAGGATATTGCCAATGTCACTAAACAAAGCATTTGCTCATTCGAGAGCTTTAATCAACTTAAAAATATTATTTTCAATTTGTAGATATATTGATATTTAGTTTTGGTAGGTACTTTTTTTTATTTTTCTTTATTTTTCATTTACATCATATTTAGAATTTTACAATTCATTAGTATAATTCAAAAATATGTATTATTATATTATTTTCATACAAGCTGAATACATAAAACTAGGATAGGAACCTTAGTCTAGACGAATTTCCCAAAAATTATAAAAGATCATGAATTTTGCTAAATCATGTGTATTATCAAAATGAACATGAATTTTTCTAAACCAAGTGTATTATCAAAATGAAACTAAACTAATTCTAATAATAATATTAGGACTATTTTTCTGACCAATTTTCCACTTTTTTTCTATATTTTTTTATTTTTATTTCTCCATTTTATCCATGTTTATTGCTTTCCTGACTTTTCTTTCATTCCTATCGTCTTCCATCAACAATTGGACCGAATCCATATGAAATCATTTCAACACGTCTGCAACAACTGATGTAAACTACAATAGGACTGATTTGATTCTAAACTTTTCTCAACTTTTTTTCCTGTAAAAAAAGGGTGTAACCAACCAGATTCAATCAAAAAAACAAATGGACATGAGCATTTATATGACTACTCGAATTTGGAAAACTTATTCCAATATTGGTTCAGTTTCAGATACCACCAGACTACATCTGGCAATCAGCAAGTAAAAGACATGCTCGAGAACGAACTAGATCACTCTAATTGGACTCGAGCATTTCATGGATCCGAAGGTATGCATCTCGGCTCTAAGTCCAAATGCAAAAGTGAAATAGCGGTTCACAACCAAACCATCACAGAGACAAGATTGCAGATTCGGGTTATCAAATGAATTTCAATAGCAATTAAATCTCTCACAAGCAGAAATTGTAATTCTCGGTCAGTGTTCGACAGGAAGAGCATCAGAAGACTGAACATGAGTTAATGTTCAACATACCTCGATCTTTAGTGTCGAAAGATGTGCAGATTGAAGAACAGAGTCCTTAGATGGCTCAGTGGTGAGGGCCGGTCTCTGACCAAAAGCAGATCGAGCAAGAATGAGGGTCTTTGAGGTCTCTGATCTGTATACAGAGTAAAACAGGGGTGAAACTGCACGGCTCGAGAATTGTGGACGACGGTTGGAGATGGCTTACCACGGTTCGAAATCAATAAAGAAAACCGTCGCTGGTGGGTGGCGCCAGCGGACAAGCCACGAACGAATTCCAACTTCTGCAACCTTTCTTCGTCCGATGACAAAGCAGAACCGGTAGGAGCCGAGCGCAAGTATACAGTCCGACGAGCGGCAGCGTCCGGTCGCGTTGGATGGCAACTGAGATGGTTTCTCTCCCTCCGGAGATTTTTCATCGTGAAGATGGGTCGCCATGGAAGGGAGAAGAAAGAGATCGTGATAAGGAGTAGCGGTTCTCCTCGAAAAGAAAGATCCCAGAGGATTCTCTCTGCTTCCGGGCGGTTGTCCAAGCGAGATTTTCCGGAGCCGAGAGCAAGTACAGAGTCCGACGAGCGGCGGCGTCCGGTCGCGTTGGATGGCAACTGAGATGGTTTCTCTCCCTCCGGAGATTTTTCATCGCGAAGATGGGTCGCCATGGAAGGAAGAAGAGAGAGATCGTGGTAAGGAGTAGCGGTTCTCCTAGAAAAGAAAGATCCCAGAGGATTCTCTCTCCTTCCGGACGGCGTGTGTTTTCTCCACGATCGAATACGAGTATTCGCTTGCAACCGTCATCGGCTTCACCTAAAAGGGAAAAAGAAACTGACAGCAAACCGTTTAGGATAAAAATAAAGATTTAGAGCTCCCAAGTTTAAATTCCCCTTCCTTTGTTGTGGCCGAATTCTCAGGGTCTCTATTTTTTTTTTTCTTTTTATAGTTCGGCTCAGGGTCTCTTTTGCTCTCCCAAGTTTTGTCGAAAATCCACCTTCCTAATTTAGAAGTCAAGTCCGACCCAAAAATAATTAAGATTTAGAACTTGGGCCTGAGCCAAAAAAAAAAGGAAAAAGGAAAAAAGAACTGGGGCCATTCAGCCGAAGCAAGGGAAGCAATGGGCTCGGCCGAGATTGAAGTTTCCAAAAAGTTTAGGGCCTCGCCTCTCTCTTAAGTTTAAGTTCATTTAGTATGTTGGGTTAATTTCAATATAACCCATGAAATTTACTTAACTTGGACGTGCGATTGCTAGATGAAAATTGCTCCTAATACTTAGATGCAATGTGAATGCCAAATTATATTATATTGGTATTTTGATTTTGGGGTAAAGTTCGATCACTAATTTTTTATACATTGGATGACAAAGTTGAAAACCAAAAAAGTTTAGGTGTTACCACGTAAAATAAGAAGCTAAAAACATGAAAGAGCAAAGCTATGCGCAGTAACTTGTTGATAGGTTATTATGGATCTGTTATTGGTTGGTCAAAAAGTGGCGATGACCCACCTTTCAAACTGGTTTGGGATTTAAAAACAATTCAATCACTCGAATGAGATAATGACTATCATAAGTTCAACACTATCATCTAAACACAATGGAATAACGCATTTATTATAAGATCATTTTTACCCCTAATCATATACTAAAGATCATATTTTTGAAATGTCCATTATGAATTAGCCTCCCTATCATATTCAAGACATAAGTTTACCATGAGCCGAGATTCCTCATTCATTGGTGAACGAGATTTGGTGTTATAAAGAAAATAATTTATTTACCGCTTTCGAGAAACATGTAGATTCTTCCTGCTTTGTAATTGATCTGAAATTAAATTGCGATTTGAACCAAACTTGTGGTTAAAGAGGATGGTGGAAAGGTTAAAAAGGAGATAAGAAAGAAAAGAGAAGGGAAGGCTGTTTTTGTGAAGCTGCGGCTGCCGCATCAAAATCATGGCTTTAGCACAGTAGACACAACACCTTTTCTTTTTCTCCCTTTTGACTTTATTTTATAAAAGCTAAGCATGAACACATCACGTGGATACACACATGGCTTTGTAATTGGGCCTATAAAAGGTTAATGCAATTCTCAAGAGGCTTTCTTTCCCTTTGAAGATTCTACTATTTTGGGCCCACAACTGTTCTTGGTCCCCCCTACTTGTCCCAACACTTGTCGTTTGTGCATTTGTCGTCCTCAGCCCAATCCTCTATCACTAGAATCCGTTGATAATATTTGAAGGCCAATGTCGTTAGTCTGCCAACTATTCCTATTGGCTTCTTTTTTGGTACAAATAGAGCTTTGATAATGCCAAGACATGTTCCTTCAGTGAAAAGATGTAAACTGTGCAAAAGGATTTTAGCCAATAATGTTTAGGAAATTGGATATGAGAACATTTCATCTTGGATAAGCCGAGTCGATAAATGTGTTTTCAATGAGGGGGCAGTATATTTTGGCAAAAACGTAGCACCTTTGGTCCTTTTGTATGTCATGTTTACAAGCTTTTGGTTTCTCAATGTGCACATGAGCATCTGTGATGCATGTTTTGCTATGGAAGAGGCTATGAAAATCCATAAGGGCATATGTACATGGTCTCTGTTGGATCAACCTTATTTTTTTGGTTCAATGATATCATGGTGGTTCGTGGGAGCCCAAACTGAAGTTGATGTATTCTTTTGTTCTTTCTTTTTCTGGTTTTTAATTTTGGCATCAACAGGGTACCTGGGGGTGGGTACATCATTTACAAGAGATGAATTCTGATGGATGTTGGATCCAAGGGATGAAGTCTATTGGATCCAAAAGCCGTGGAGCTCTATTTCTTTTAATAATTGACCTTTAACGATAGTTTTATCATTTTTATCAATCATAAAGCTAGAAAAAAAAAAAAAAAAAAAGAAGTGCAATGACCACACTGTTAACTTATTATTTCTTTCGAAACAGAATTAAGTCGCAAGAGATTGATTCATTATAGAGCTTGAAGACCAAGTTGTCTTCCATTTAATACTCTCCTTAAATGCATCTTGACTTGAAGAGCAAGTCGATAGATGAAGAAGGGATAGCCTATAAATAGAGGCATCCTCCTCATATTTCTTCACACCACCTCATCTTGCTCTCCCTATCTCCTCTTGGCCAACCAACCCCTCTCTCTTGCCGCCGATTGCTATTGTCGTTTGAGCCACCGTGAGGCTGCTGGTCTAGGAAATTGTAAGTGGATTTGTTAATATTTGGTCAGGGCATTGTGATATGCTATCCCGAGTGTGTAATAAGTAATTGTTTGAGTTTGTTTAGATTGTTTATGCTTGAACTTGTTTGATAATGATTTCAATCGTTCCTAAGTTGCCGATTTATTTTATGATGTTGCTCGTGCCTGTGAGCCAAACTATGTCCCAAACAATGAAAAGGGGTCTCGTTGGTCTTTGACATGCATTGAAACGCAACGGACTGGGCCTTACTTGGTCTTGGGTCGATATTGAGGCGTATCGATTTAAAGCCATGTTCAATTTTGGATCGGCGTTCAAATGTAACGGATTAAGTCACGAGCCTTGAGTGGTAAATGAACTTCATAAACCTTGGCAAGGGCATTGTGGTGCGTTGGTAGAGCGAGTCGTGTTCTTGATCGCTTGTGTGATTATGTATCTTTTGTTGTTTAAACTACTATTGCCTGGTTATGTGACATTTCTATGTTTTGCTCGTATGAGAATTTGGTATGGTTTGCTCATATGTTTGAAAGTACGCTTCAGGCCATGGATGGATCTCTTTGATTTAGATTGGCATTGAGGGGTGTCAGAATGAACCTTGTTTAGTGATTCAATATTGAGGTGTACTGATCCAAGGCCTTGCTTGGTGTAGGTTGGCGCCTTGACCGGTTAGTTTAGGACACAAACCTTTTACCGTGCCAGGCATGATTTATGGTTTCGGAAAGGTGAAGCATATTATACATTTCGCATGATTCACGCTCTTGAGCCTTATCTCTTTGATCCAATGAATTGCCTCCATCCCTGAGAAATCAGCAACGCATCACACGTGGAATGACAGCCAAGCGAGGGCGTTGGTTGAAGTCTTATCTCTTTGATCCATCCATATGGTTGAAACATTGATTTTTCCAAAATACCAATGTACAAATATATTTCATCACATTTATTAATGATTTTTCACGTTATGATTATATTTATTGCATGATAAATTTTAATTGGTGAATGCACTTGAGGTGTATATTAAAGAGGTCAAGAGATAATTAAATAAAAAAAGTGAAAATAGTAAGGTCGGGGAGAGGTAGTGAATATTATGGAAAATATGATTAATCGGGACAATGTCCGGGTCTATTTGTTAAATTCTTTGAAAGACATGACATTTGTGCTCAATACACGATATTGGATACATCACTGCAAAATAACTGCAAAATAGTGTAGCAGAAATGCTTAATCGTACTTTAATGAAAATGGTTATGAGTATGAACAGTCATTCATCTTTATCATTATTTTTGTAAATGTAAGTATTAAAAACTTCAATGTATTTATTAGACAGGGTTATTAGTAAAGAAGTTTCATAGATTCTCTTTGAACTGTGGACATAAAGAAAATCTAATTTATAACACCTACATGTTTTGGGTTGTCCTACATAAATAAGAATTTACAATACACATAAAAAACAAAAATAGATTTAACAATGGCCAGTGATTACTTCATTAATTATGAAGAGAAATCCAAAAGGTATAGATTTTATTGTCATAAACATAGTATGAGAATTGTTTGGGGTTTTTTTGTAGAAGTAAAAATTTACAATACGTAACAAACCCCGCACGGCCGGATGCCGGGAGTAAACCACTGGGGGGCGACACGTGCTAGCCACCACACACGTGCCACCAGGTAAGTCACCCTGCGACGCGCTGGGGTTTCGAACCCCTCCCCTTCGTGAGGGGGAGGAGGCCCAAAGCTAACTGCGCCTTCATACCGAGAATTCAACTCAAATCGTAGACATTAGCAATCTCGAAAACTCAATTATCATGAGACGACATGAGGCAGAACATTAATTTTGTTGGATATATCATTAATATAGTCCAAAATAATATGTTCACATACAAGCTCAATAGGTGAAAGTTTGGTTATTTGGGTCCATATGGGCCAGAGCCCAATAACCTACATATAAAAACTCTAGGGTTTCCCTACATTGGAGGTAACACTGTTGAGCGTTCCAAACTTGACGTCTCTTGGTGTAATACTTCAAGTAACCGCTTCTTCTCTCTCAAACCTATTACCTCCAACAATCTTAAAGTATTAAATTCGTGTGTCAGATTTGAGCGAGCAAGGTGTCTTCTTGAAGATTTCGTCAAGACGAACTCACGGGTGTAATTTACTTTCGATTTTGATGGTGGTATTGACTGGAATTTGAGTTTAAAGATTCGGGTACCGAAATCTTTGATTCAAAATCTCAAAAATTCTAGCCAATTTTAGAGGGTGAAACCACTTGGGCTTTGTTCTCCTCATCGATATGAACGTTTTGAGTGGTCACTCGCGTCAATCGGAGGTCGGACGGAGAAGTTACGGCACCCGGAAGTTTTCATCTGAATTTCTAGCGAATTTCGGGGACGAATTTTAGCGAATTTCGGTGACGGAAATTTTCAGTGAGTTTTGGCGACAAGGGCAGTCCATCTTTAGGTTTTTGGGCGCTCCAGATCTGTTTTTGGGGTTTGTTTTGGCAAATTCCATCTCTACAGAGTGGTTTGATCAAGGTTAGAGGAGTTTTTCGACTTTGTGGCTCCGAGGACTCCAAGGTGCACTCTTTCTAATATTTTGCTCTGATCAAGATGGCAAAGCGTAGTTTCTATGATATCATAAAGTTGCAATCTTTTGATGTTACTGAATTTCATGGCTGGAAATTACATGTTCAATTTGGCATGAAAGAACGTGACATATTTTATACTGCATTAAGTGATTTTGCATCTACCACTGAAGATGTAGATGAATATCAACGGAACAAAGATGAGGATTTTTGTAGAGATTACTTGTTGAACTCTCTAAATCCTAATCTGGCTATGACTTATAGTGAGTATAAGACGGCGAAAGAGATATGGGATCACTTGAACGCTCAGTTCCAAAAACAAGAGGGGCTCTCTAAAACTCTCCTAGCGGAGAAATTTTTTGACTTTAAATTCACTATGAATTCAAGTATTACCTCTCAGTTAGTTGAATTTGAGAACATGAGGAACAAGTTGAAAGGTGATAACTCTGATATGTCCGATAATCTCTTTGTCGGTCTTGTGTTGAACAAGTTACCCACTGAATGGAGTTCTTTCAAGACTGAGATGCACAGACTGAAGGTACTGATGAAGAATGGAAAGGCTAGCGTCTCTTCTGAGTGGTGGTTGGATAGTGGTGCTACTTGTCATGCTACAAATGACAAGAACTTACTCACTGTGGTCATAGATGTGAAAGACACTGTGGAAAATTGCAATGGTGGTAAGGCAAAGGTGACTCATGCTGGAACTGTAAATTTGGTGCTTTCTTCAAGTAAAATATTAACTCTGAAACATGTTAGAGTAGTACCTTTACTTAAAAAGAATTTGATATCTATGAGTTTACTTGATAAAGCTGGTATGTCTTTTTCAACTATGAATGGTAGAGTAACTTTATCTGTTAACTCATATTATTTTGGTTGTGCATTCATGGTTAATGGTATGTATAGGTTGAGTTTTAATACTGATAGCATAAACCATGTGAATTCTACTTTGATTGATCCAAAGTTGCTACACAATAGACTTGGACATGTGAATTACAGGAAAATGCTACATCTAGCTAAAACTCACAACATTCCGTTAGATACTTCTATTCAATTTGACAAATGTGAAGTGTGTGGACAAGCTAAAATCACTAGAAAACCCTTTAAGTTGGTTTCTAGAAGTACACAACTTCTTGAGTTAATACATTCTGATATTTGTGATTTTAGAAATTACATTACTAGAGATGGTCGGAAGTATCTAATAACGTTCATAGACGATTTTTCTAGATATTGTCATGTCTATTTGTTGAAATCGAAGGATGAGGCTTTTGAAAAATTTAAGATTTTCAAGTCTAGAGTAGAAAATCAACTCAACTTGAAAATTAAGAGGTTTAAGAGTGATAGAGGAGGAGAATACACAATGACAAGGTTCAAGGAATTTTGCGCTTCAGAAGGTATAATACTTGAAACCACTGCTCCTTATTCACCCCAATCAAATGGTGTTGCTGAGCGCAAGAATAGAACGTTAACTGAAATGTTAAATTCTATGTTACTTACAGCTGGCATGCCTTCCTCTTACTGGGGAGAAGCAGTTTTAACTGCTAATCAAATCTTAAACAGATTGCCGCACTCTAATTTGTCTATGACACCTTATGAGATATGTCATAAGCGCCCTTGTAGATATGATACTCTTAAGACTTGGGGCTGTATTGCTTATGTAAATATACCAGATCCTAAGAGACCTAAGGTGGGACCTAGAACCATTACTTGTGTATATCTAGGTAGTGCAGAAGATAGTGCTGCAAATAGGTTTTTAGATCTATCTACTAACACAGTGATAGAATCTAGAGATGCAGTGTTCTTTGAAAACAAGTTTCTCAAAAATCAAGGCTTGAATGTTTCGGATCTACGATATGATTTCGGAATCTCTGTAGAATGCGAGGCGAGGCCCTTCTGACACTAATTCCACACAACTGGTTGTTGAACAATTTCCAATTAGAGTATCTACAAGAGGAAGAGTACCCAAAAGTTTTGGTGAGAACTTTGTTACTTCCCATCTTGAGGATGATCCATTCTCTTATCAGGAAGCAATGAGATCTAGGGAATCTCTACTGTGGGCAGAAGCCATAGATGATGAAATGAGCTCTCTGCTGCAGAACCATACTTGGCAACTAGTCAATTTGCCAAAAGGGGCTAAGGCTATAGGCTGTAAATGGATATTGAAGAAGAAACTCAATAGTGATAGATCAATAGCCAGATATAAAGCACGTTCAGTAGCTAAAGGTTATAAACAACAGAGTGGAATATACTATTTTGATGTCTATTCACCTGTGTGTCATCTATCAACTATAAGAATTCTTCTTGCTTTGGCATCTATTGAACACTTTGTAGTGCATCAAATGGATGTAAAAACGGCTTTCTTAAATGGGGAGTTAAATGAAGAAATTTACATGGAACAACCGGAAGGATATGTTATGAAAGGTCTTGAGGACAAAGTTTGTAAATTGAATAAATCCTTATATGGTCTTAAACAAGCACCTAAGATGTGACATCTTAAATTTAACAAAGTGGTAAAGAGTTATGGCTTTCAGTCTAGTTATTCAGATAAATGCCTTTATCATCGTTCTATGTCAAATAAGATAGTCATCATTTGCTTGTATGTTGATGACATGTTAATTCTTAGTTCCGATCATTCTGTAGTGAGTGACGTGAAAGCTACTTTAGCTAAAAAAATTTCACATGAAAGATCTTGGTATTGCTAATACCATTCTTGGTATGAAAGTAAGCTTCAAACGGCAAGTCATCTCCCTTAGGCAGACTCATTATATTGAGCAGCTACTTTCTACTTGGGGATACGATAAGTGTAAACCGAGTGAGACACCATGTGATTGTAATAATAGACTGAGTCCTAATGAAGGGATCAGCGTGGATCAGTTAAAGTACTCAAAACTGCTTGGTAGTCTCATGTATGACATGAGTTGCACTAGACCCGACATAGCCTTTACAGTTGGCATGCTGAGTCGTTTTACTAGTAATCCTAGTAAAGAGCATTGGGATGCCCTCGATAGGCTAATAAGATACCTTAAAGGTACTAAAGATTATGCTCTCTATTATTCTGGTTATCCTCCAACTGTGGATGGATATTCTGATGCCTCATGGTGCTCAGATATTGGAAATAGTAAGTCTACTAGTGAATATATATTCACTTTGGGTGTATTTGCTATTACTTGGAAATCAAACGACAGACTTGTATTGCATTGTCGTCTATGGAATCGGAACTTTTTGCTTTAGCCTCGGCTGGTGAAGAGGCGAGTGGATAAAGAATCGATTATGGATATTCCTTTGACTCAGCTAAAGATTAATTCTTTAAGCCTATTCGTGATAGTCGAGCGGCTGTCCAAGTTGTCAAGAATGCTTTCTTTAATTCAAAGAGAAGACATGTGAGGCGAGACATGCGTTATTGAATTATCTGAGAGAACAAGGGGTTATCACCTTGATCGATGTGAGATCAAAGGATAACATAGCCGATACTCTTACCAAAGGTATGCCTAAAGATCGATTATTCAAAACAGTGGAGGAAATGGGGTTAAAGACTATATAGGTAAGTCTTAACTACCATTTACTTACCTTCTAATTGTGTGTTTTCAATTATCGAATCTTCCTTTATTGGCTACAATGATAAGCACGGTTTATATGTTTCATCGATGTTCACAGTTGCTGACTAATTTGAAAAGGGTGAGTTGCCTCATTCCAAACTTGATGAAGATGATTTTGACCTACTTCAAATGTTTTATCAAGGAAACTTGTGTCATTCCAAACTTGATGATACAATTCAACTAGGTTGGACTATCCTTTTGGTTAAATGATCTCATTCCAAACTTGATGCTAGATTATTTGACTTTAAGGAATTGGTAACTGTGACATTCCAAATTGAAGCATGGAAACAGTTGTTTACATAAGAAGCCTGCTGGTCTTGTTCTTAATTGAAACTTGATATTACTTAACTAAGTTATTATAAGTGACTTGACTATTGGTCTGGTTCTTTGAAACTAGACAATAGTTATTCTCTTACAAATAAACTTAAGTTGATGGCTCTTTGTAAATCACATTGTTTAGATCTTGTTCATAATATATGAAACTGGATTGATGCTTATGAACATGATATTATGATGCTTTATGACATCAATATATGTTTTTCTCTGCCTGATGGAATGATGCTAAGTTTTTTATTCAAATGATTGAATTCATAATAATATGAAATTCATATTTGACATTCTACAAGGAATGGCAGAGATGGAGGAGAGCTTAATGAGTGGGATCCTGACCAGGATGACCTACTTGATGAATGAATATATATATATATATATATATATATATATATATATATCATTTAGAGCATGTGGAGACTTGATAGTTTATTTGCTATTTCTATTTTGTGAACATTATTATGCTTGTTTATTATATTTGTAAGGTCTTGGAGTATTTTGACTAGCCTTCTTATACTTGACTAGTATGCATATGTTGGTTGTGAACTGAATCTGAGATTTATTTTGAGATTTGGATGAGTTTAGACTAAATATAAAATTCCTAATACTTATTTTGATTTGCTTATCTTAGAACAGATTCATGATAAGAATGATTCACTCATTTAGATTGCAAATGATGATTGAGTTTAATACTTTACTACTGAAAAACTCTTTGGCTGATCCGAGTTGGTTGTCTTGGACTGAATGTGGATGATTCATGTTTGTCTGAACATTACACTAACCACCTTATTGGATTGTGTTGTATGGTGAACATAGGAGGAGATTGTTGGATATATCATTAATATAGTCCAAAATAATATCTTCACATACAAGCCCAATAGGTGAAAGTTTGGTTATTTGGGTCCATATGGACTAGAGCCCAATAACCTACATATAAAAACTCTAGGATTTCCCTACGCTGAAGGTAACACTGTTGAGCGTTCCAAACTTGACGTCTCTTGGTGTAATACTTCAAGTAACCGCTCCTTCTCTCTCAAACTTATTACCTCCAACAAATTTAACAACAAATGAGGGATTCTTCACAAGTTATCACTAACAACGAAAATCGTCTTCGGATCATGAAACAACATTCAGCCGACAACCATTTCCTTTAGGCACAGGAGAATTCAAATTCGCCATAGAGAAATGAGACCGTACCTTGCTTCATAACGAAGACT
The DNA here is from genome assembly GCA_014182555.1 of Eucalyptus erythrocorys. Classification (NCBI taxonomy): domain Eukaryota; kingdom Viridiplantae; phylum Streptophyta; class Magnoliopsida; order Myrtales; family Myrtaceae; genus Eucalyptus; species Eucalyptus erythrocorys. The sequence goes on along the minus strand of CM024599.1, from coordinate 15,427,592 downwards.
AAGTCTCCTCGGTTTGTTGACAATGGAATCGTCACATTGAAGAAAACCTCTCAAGCGGGGGAAGAACTCCACTCCTTGGACTCTTATATCTGGGAGCAAGGATAAGATGACCGATCACACAATGGCGAAACAAATTTGGCCGGACACAGGCGTTGCGTGGCGTGCCTCACTAGCTTTTCTTCTTCGTTTGAGCCATCCTCCCCTACCCAAGTTGCACGATCGTTGTGCTCCTCTCCCTTTCTCTCTCTCTCTCTCTCTCTCTCTCTCTCCGGTGGTTTTCTCTCTGGTTTTCCTTTTTTAATCTCTCTTCCCTCTCCTCTCTTTTTTCTGCCAGAACCAGCCAAGAAATCTCTCTCCCTTTTCTTCCGTGAACCTCTCTTTAGCCCAACTCTTCTATGGCCGAAATTCCCTCAGCCAATGTCCCTGTCTCCTCTCTTGACTCGCTTTTTTTCCTCTAGTCAAGCTCCCTGTCACTCTTTTTTCTGTTTTATTTTTCCTTTGCTCTAGCTCTTCTGGTCGAAGCTCCCTCAATCTCGGCTCTGTATTTTTTCTTCCGTCGAGCACCTCTCTCGAGCAAGAACCAATGCCCGAACCCCTCTCTCTCTCAAAGATTTTTTTTCACTCATGGCTAAAGCCCTCTGCTCTCATCTTCAGCCCCCGGCCAACCCCAAAATGGCCGATGTCCTGCCTTCCTCTTTTTCTCTCTCCAAAGAAGCTTTGACAAGCATGGTGTGACTTCATTCCTTCGAAAAGTCATAAAAATGTGAACCCTTTTTCTTGTTCCCTTTAAATTAACCAGATTTCGCTTCGCTAATGTACACAGTATATTAACGGGTCCAAGAAATCTTGACACCCAATACACTTCCCAGAAGCAAGCTGGAAGCAAAACAACAAAAAGAGTAGATCATCGAGCATTCAGGAATCTTCTCTAGAGAACCAGAACAATAGAATCATCAGATTGAAAGAAAAGACTTCACCCTAAGAAGTGAACAGCTTGCGGCCGGTACCAGCGACCAAGATGAGCATGACGAATCGCGCGAGGGGCGGCTGTTCTTTAGAAATCCTCGACAGCTTGATAGTGATTCCTCTCTGATGGATTTTTTCCTTTTTAGGTGGGCCTAATTTGGCCTGATGGGCCCAAAGGCTCGGCCCATGGGTTCAGGGCCCATGGAAGAGAATACTATAAAAGAAAAAGGAAAAGGGTGAAAAGACACGTTTTTTTCTGTGTGATGAATACATATTACTCTCTCTCTCTCTCTCTCTCTCTCTCTCTGTTTTCACCGTGACGACGCTTTCTCCCCTTTTGAAGAACAGTGACCAAAATTCCTCTTCGAATAGCAACACCGGGTGTTTAGTCTGTGGAAATAAGGTGCGTTCGTCCATGTGATACGCTTTTGATCGGTGATTCATGATTGGGTGTTAGGGCTCGCTTTCGCTAAGTTACTTTCCTCCCTTTTGGGTTCGTTTTTGTGTCAAAACGACCGTTTTGAGAATCCTGTTTCCCGAATTCCAAACCCATCATTGGTATCAGAGCCATCTCAATCATGTTTCCCTTTCTTGTTTGCGTTTATAAACGTGTTTTGGCTGTTTGTTTTTCCTAAAACACCATTATTGATCAATTAAGAGATGTTGAATCCTGTCGCAGTTATGTTTTCCCCATTTTTTTTTGTTTTTCCGTAGATCAAATTGGGTTTCTAATTACTTAGGATTGTAGTACTTGTCAATACGAGAATTTCGAGTGGTCACACGTCGCCGGAAGTCGCCGGATGCGCCGCCACGTGCAGCTGATGCGTTCGGCTATGTCGGCGCGTGCACGCACGCGCGCGTGGAGGAAACCGCTGGCGCGTGCGATGCACGCACGTGTGCCAACCGCCCACGTGTGCAAGGCACGCACCGGCTGATGTCACCATGACGTCGGCCGGCGGTTGCCCACGCACACGCGGTGCACGTGCTGGCCGGTTCAGCCGACCGGGCCGCCCGGCCCGACCGACTCGACCCGGTCCGACTGGCTAGACCCGGTCCGACCCTGCCCGACCCGGTCCGATCGGCCCGACCGGTCCGACCCGGTCCGTTGACTGACCGCGACCGTTGACCGTTGACCACGACCGTTGACCGTTGACCACGACCGTTGACCGTTGACTTGACCGTTGACCCGGAAAAAAAAAAAAAAAAAAAAAAGGAATGTGTTTCTTTTCCAATTATGCCTATGTGGGTTATAAGTAATCCATTTTTATTATGCATTTGTTGCATGAATCATGGAAAATTATGTATTTTCCCTTATGTTCATTATGGATTATAAGTGATCCATTTTTTTTTTAGTTCTGCATTTGTTGTAGGAACTATGATGCGCTATGCACGGATACCTGCATTCCCGAGAACGGACGGAGGACGTGCAAGACTTAAAAGGCTGATGACAGAGTTAGCTAATTATCGGTGGCATGACGGTGATTTAGTATCACATGTGATCAGGGTCAATCAGATGATACAGGAAATCATCTGGAATGGTTATCTTATGTCGGATTTTGAGAAGGTGTCGACCTTCAAGAACACTCTTCCACCTGAATGGCAAGCAGTGTTAGATCGACTATGGGAGGTCAACGTGGTCCCGGGTTATAGGAGGCTAGTAGAAGCTTTTGTGAGAGAGTACTATAGGATTGAGCTAATCAAAACTTCAACCCTTAGTATGAGTGCTATATGGCGCAAAGTGAATGCGTCTTGGAGACGGCATGAGAGCTCTCCAAAAGTTTTTCCATGGTTGGCAAATGTGCCTTCAGTTTTCTTAGATTTTTTGACTGATAGATTAGCAGGGACATTCCCTATTTATTTCTTAGATTAGTTTGAGATGTTTTGAGTATATATATCTCTTTCTATGTTGATATTTTTCCTCTGTATATATATATATATATTACTTAGTGTAATGGATATGCTGTATTATGTGAAAGCGTTATTATACTATTGAATGTCAGATATTTTAGGCTTTATGTTATTGTTGATTGATGTGGGTAGTTTATGGAAGTTTTTGTAGCTTCATAGAATTTATTTTGCATAAGACAATTATATTAATGATAGTTTTAAGTCAGGATTTTTTGGAGGATGATTGGAAACATAGTGACCTTTTGATTCTAAAACCTTACTTAAAATTATTCATTAATATGATGGGTCTATGCAAAGTGGATGCATAAATGATAGGCATTAATTATTCGTGCATATATGTCCGATGTGTTCAGATCGATGGTTTCAGCAACTAAGAAAGTAATTGCTGATTTGAACGACAACAATTGTGAAATATTGAATATGAAGATTCCATATGTGTTGGAAAAGCCGGAAGCACTAGAAGCTCTTGACCATGTTATGGAAGATCTTGAGGATGCTGTGCGCCACCTTGAACTAGTGGAGGACCACCTAACGGCATTTGAGCCGAAAGTAGATATTTGCAATGCTGGTTCTAGCTCAGAAAGGGCTTTGAGCTCTAAGCGCAAGCGTATTGATTCATTCAACATGTGGTCATGCAAATGATCAAGTCCTCCTTGCAAGAAACCAAGAGTTAACCAACACAAGAGAGGAAAACGTCCTCAAGTGAAGAAAATGTCAAGGGTAAGGTGTTACAATTGTGACAAGAAGGGTCACTATGCTCGCAACTGTCGTGAGCCGAGAAAGGTAAACACCTCTTGTACATTTGAGAACTTTGCTTATGTGTCAAGTTCTGTATTGTTGGCTAAATCCAATTCTTTGTGGACTGTAGATTCAGGAGCAACAGACCATGTAGCAAAGGATAGAGGATCCTTTGTGGAATTCCGACGAGTACCAACTAGAACTAAGTGGATCTATGTGGGAAACAACTCCAGAGCTGAAGTAAAAGGAATTGGCACCTTCCAACTGAACATGCGTGGTGGACGCACTTTGATCTGTAATGTATGCTCCGGAGATTCGTCGGAATCTAGTATCTGTTTTAGTGTTGGTCAAACTAGGTTTTAATATGAACTTCCATAATAAAGGTGTGGATTTGTTTTTGGAAACAAATTTCTATGGTTGTGGTTATTTTCTGGATGGTTTCATTGTATTGGATATTGACTATGCTAATGCAAATGTTTGTTATTCCTTTCTCACGTCTCCTAATTCATATGACAATGATGTGAATGTGTGGCATGCTAGACTTGGTCATATTGGCCAACAACATATGAATAGACTAGCCAAAGAGGGCTTGTTGGGCAATATTGAAAAAGTCGATTTGCCCATATGTAAGCATTGCCTAGTAGGGAAAACAATAAGGAAACCATTTAGAAAAGGTAAAAGAGCTGAATTTCCTCTGCATTTAATCCATTCTGACATCTGTGATCCAATGAATGTGAGAGGAAGGCATGGGACTGTTTATTTCATCACTTTCATAGATGATTATACTCGATTTGGATATGTCTATTTGATTTCTCATAAATCTGAAGCATTTAGTTGCTTCAAGAGGTTTATGGCCTTGGTAGAGAATCAATTAGACAAGAAAATAAAAGCATTGAGATCCGATTGAGGTCGAGAATATTTATCTGATGAGTTCAGAAAATTATGTGATGAAAAAGGGATAGAAAGACAGTTGTCTATTCCATATACTCCTCAACAAAATGGTGTTGCAGAGAGAATAAATAGAGCCCTACTGGAAATGGTTAGGTCCATGATGGCGCATGCTAACCTACCTATCACTTTTTGGAGTGATGCCTTGTTAACTGCTGCCTATATACTTAACCGGGTGCCTTTCAAATCAGTTACTTCCACTCCATATCAGGTATGGACAGGTAGAAAACCGGACTTAGGTTTTCTTAAGTCATGGGGTTGTGCTGCCTATACCCATGAGCCGTCTCACAAATTGGGAAATTAGGTCCCAAAGGAAAGAAGAGTATTTTCATAAGATACTCTGAACACTCAAAAGGATATGTGTTCATAGGTGAGCAGGAAAGTGGGAGTGTAACTGAATTTGAATCATGGGATGTCACATTCTTAGAGGATGAGTTTCCTAAGAAGGGCGAAATAGGTGAAGATTATTCCCTATTTGAAACAATATATCAAGATAATGATATTAGTGGAACTCGTCCAAGTGGGAGTAATGTGAGAAGTGATGAATTGCATACAACTGATTCTCAATTACAACCACATGATGAGACGAAATCATCATTATCTAATCCTAGTGGGAGCATAATGGGAAATGATGTGCTGAGTGAACAATCTCCCATACGGCGAATAAGTCGCAAAAGTATTCCCCGTCGACGTTTTGACATTGAAGGGGAAACTTTTATGATTGCCCCACAAGATGAGCATGAGCCAAGAAATATACATGAGGCTCTAAATTGCCCTAGTAAGGAAAAATGGATGTATGCAATGGGAGAGGAAATGGAGTCAATGAAGTCAAACCATGTTTGGGAACTGGTTGATCTTCCAAAAGGACGCAAAGCTATTGGGAACAAGTGGGTTCTCAAAATAAAGCGTAAAGCTGATGGCTCGATAGAAAGATATAAAGCTCGCCTTGTGGCGAAAGGTTATAATCAACAGGAATGAATTGATTATGAGGAAACATTTTCCTCTGTTGTGAGATTCACCTCAATTCGCATTATTCTGGCAATAGTGGCAAGTATGGATCTTGAATTACATCAAATGGATGTAAAGACTGCTTTTCTCAATGGAGAATTAGATGAGGAAATATATATGGAACAACTTTGTTGGTTTCATTACGAAAGGCCAAGAAAGAAAGGTATGTCGACTTTTGAAATCGATATATGGCCTTAAGCAGTCGTCAAGACAGTGGTATATACATTTTCACAATGCTATGATGGCATATAATTTTACAATGATTGATGAGGATCATTGTGTATATATTAAAAGATCCAAAGATCAATTTGTGATCATATCATTATATGTTGATGATATACTAATTGCCGGAAGCAATATGGAGTTAGTTAATACCATCAAAAGTTGGTTATTTTCTAATTTTGAGATGAAAGATATGGGTGAGGCTGCATACATACTTGGCTTCTAATTTTTTCCTTTTTAGGTGGGCCTAATTTGGCATGATGGGCCCAAAGGCTCGGCCCATGGGTTCAAGGCCCATGGAATAGAATACTATAAAAGAAAAGGAAAAGGGTGAAAAGACACGTTTTTTCTGTGTGATGAATACGTATTACTCTCTCTCTCTCTCTCTCTCTCTCTCTCTCTCTCTCTCTGTTTTCACCGTGACGACGCTTTCTCCCCTTTTGAAGAACAGTGACCAAAATTCCTCTTCGAATAGCAACACCGGGTGTTTAGTATGTGGAAATAAGGTGCGTTCATCCATGTGATGCGCTTTTGATCAGTGATTCATGATTGGGTGTTAGGGCTCGCTTCCGCTAAGTTACTTTCCTCCTTTTTGGGTTCGTTTTTGTGTCGAAACGACCGTTTTGGGAATCCTGTTTCCCGAATTCCAAACCCATCACTCTCAACCGATAACGCTTGCCCCTCTTTACTAGAATCCACGCTGCTCATCATTTTCCCTGGTTGAGCGCGCTCTTTTTTTCTCTAGCTTTCTTTCTTTCTTTCTCTCTGGTTCTCACGCTCCCTGATTCTCTCTCTCCAAACGTCGAGCAAGTTCTACACCTTCCTCTTCTTTCGCTTGGCCAAGGCCCCCCTTAGGCTCACGCACTCCTCGCACGCCTGTCTCGGGCGAGTCTTTTACGTTATCCCCCCTTGCTAGTTCCCGATTCTAGAAGCTTCAAGCTCCTCTCGCTCACGGTCGCTCGTTTGTTGCCTCCATCTACTTGCGTCACGGTCCTCCTTGCTCACGGTGGGGAGCACGCGCGAAAGGAGAAAGAATGGGCCTGGGCTCCTTTTTCTTTCTTCTTGGGCTCAAATTGGGGAGTTGAAAAAATAAAGAAAAATGGGCCAAAAAGAAACAAAAAACCAAGGGAGCGGACTTTTAGGGGGAGGGCCGAAAATTTAATTAGAGGAGTGGGCCGGATATGTAGGCCCGCTCGATTCCTACCCCTTTTTTTTTTACCTTTTTATCAATTTTTTATATTTTTACAAAAAAAGAATATTTAAAATGTCGACAAATATTTTTATATTTTTATCTATATTGCAAGATGTGAATGAAATAATCGAAATGAAATAGGAAGAATGCATCGTCACTTGGTCTCTACTTCCTAACACTACATATTTTAGAAGGTTTATGGAAGAGGAAGCAAAAGCAAAATATCCAACCAAAATTTAAAATATCACTCTAATTTTAAAAAAATTACAAAAAAATTTATATTTAAATTCACATGCAAACATTTGAGTTTAGTGAATTTTATATTTAAAGTAAAGGGAAAAAATGCATGTACTTTAGATGTATTGGCAACAAGGATAATAATTCTTATCTTACACCACATTTGGTATTTACTCAAGACAAGATAAAATCGGATATAAGAGAGATATATACTGAACAAAATTATTTAGGGAGGTGGGATAAAAATGGATATGATTTCTAATATCCATAATAAAAAATTTATTTTTCTTGATAAACTTAAATTAACAAAAATGAAATTATATTTAAATTCTAATATAAGAAATTCAAAATAACCAAAAATAATAATTTATTTTTTAATTTAATCTTATATATATTTCTATACTCTACTTTAAATATATCTTATAATATAAATTCAATAATATATATTTATATTTATCACATATTTTAGGCATTTTAGATATATTAGTATAGTTTACTATTTAATAAAATTTTATTAGAGAACGATGGAAGGGGAAAAAGAAAGAAAAAGAAAATAATTTTAAAAGAGTGGAAAATAAAATAAATAATAAATACAAATAAAGTAGGTAAGAGTGTCGCAAGAAATTTTTACTAATTTGTTTGTGACCTTTTAGGTTGGTTTACACCGATAAGCTGTTTATATAAAAAAAATATACATAATATGATGTGAATATATATGGTTTTATTACTCTAATTAACCAAACAATGGATAAGATATAGCAAAATCTCTTGGATTTCATATTATATCCTATCTAGTCCTTAACTTGTTATATATCTAGATGACTAAACATAGCTTTTAAGATTTAATTAGATAAAAAAAATAATAAAAGACAACCAATGTAAACCTTCAAGTCCATTTGAAAGGTCATCGATTAACAACTAAAGGGTTGATCATCCATCACATGCCCATGCCTTTTCTCCCTCCATAGAACTTCCAAGTGTCTAGGAGAACTGACAATTCGTGCTCTCGTGTCACAATTGAATGCAATTTGTATCAGCTAGGAATATCTTAATTTTGACTCTAAGTGCCAAGTGATTGCACTACGATGACAACATGTTAATTCATATTTATTTGTGTCGACGTATAAAGTCAGGCATATCATATCACATTTGACATCTCTCTTTATTGATTTGTGTTTTATCTTGTGTCATGCGAACAGCCATGTCCTCTATTGCTAGAACCCTTGGACTGGGCACGAGTTTGGATGGCCCCTTATTATAGGATTCTTGGTATAAGATTCTTGGTCTTTCCTAGGTTTAGGGAGTGTTGATAGGCCCACTAATGGCTTTGTGGGCCTGAGTATCTCTTTTGATTTATGTTTCTTGGGCTTTACCAATATCCAATATTATCAATAGTAATCAAATGAGAAACTCTTAAATAAATGAAAATTTTGTAAAGTAGATCTTATATCGTAATGAAAAAAAATTAAGTCTCCCTATAATATTGTTGACCACAGGAAAAAAAGCAAAGAGCAAATGTTGATTTCCATTTGACAAGAGTTAGGTAATCAAAGAATTTAGCAGGACTTCTCCCAAGCCAAACTATTTCGATGTTATGTTTCTCTTGGTACCTATTCAAATGGCTTGAGCCCACTTTTAGATTCATTGGATTAGTGCTCCCTACATATTGTGCACACAACCTTCTACTTAACATTAGGAGGACCTAAATTTCAAATGTCTTCTAAACAACAAATGTTCATCCTCACAAAAATTAATGTGGCATCGTTTTGGGTTCTTGCGACTGTGGAGACAGCGCTTTTGCCGGGAGAGGGTAGCCCCCTCTACTACCCTTGCATTTCTGAATCATCGTCTGGTTGTTTTCTAGGTCATCGTGCAATTCTTGTTGCACTTTGAGTGCAGCAGACAACGTAAGGAGTTTCACGTGTCCTTGAGGCAATAGTGGCTTGGGTCCTTTTTTTTTTTTTTATTTATTTTGTAAGATTGAAATAGCAATAGAACCATTTCTTGACCCTATTGAGACCTGTCCTTCTTCTAATGTGTACATTCTCTGACATATTGCTCTAATAAACCATATGACTTCAACACCATTTTGAATTCTTATGTTTCTTCTGTTAAAATCACTAATCTAAAACATTTTTCGTAGCACGGCTATTTAAGCCGCACATGCCAAAATCTAAAGCACGGCTGTAAAACTCTATTACCCACCTCGGCAGAGTCTTGTAAATTTCTTTTGATTAAGAAGAAATTCATGTATCATTGAAAAGATTATTATAATAGGAAATTGTTTGTGAATGAGAAATTTACCCAATATTCCAACATGGTATGACAAAGGCAACTCCAATGGATCAAGCTTCCTGATCATCCCATTTCTTCTTATCTTTTAGTACTCTGCCCAAGTAAGAACTCCCACAACCAAATGAACTTCTCAAATTCAACGTTCTTCGAAGCCACAACTTTTGCCACACCCTATGCCTTAATTTCCTGCGCAATTAAGACAAACATCAAAGAAAACCCAATTCCTCTTTTCTAATTCCCATCAAATTTACATGATTGTCCTCTGAACATATATTTAGTTGTTGTGAACACGTCACACTCACCTCGCCGAGGGTAATTCCTTCAAAGCTGGGACCGGTTTTTTGCGATGAGTTGTAACGCGGGAGAATTACCAAAAAAGTCCTAAACCTATTGCAGTTGTGGCAATTCAGTCATAAACCTTTTTTTTTGTCCAATTTAGTCCTAAACCTTTTATAATTATGCCAATTTAGTCCATCCGACCAAAATTGGCCGGCCGGCGCCGACGTGGACGCCGGCGGGGACAACCGGCCGGTGAGGTAATTTTTTAATATTTTTTTTTTTTCAAATTTTTAAATTTGTTTAATTTTTTTTTTTTTTTTGGGTCTTCTTCTCCTTCCTTTGGCCGGCCGAGGTGAGGGCCGGCGAGGCCGACCTCGCCGGCCATTGGTGAGGCTCGCCCGCCACCAGGCGGAGCCGAGCCTCGCCCGGCGACGGCAAGGCGGCCGTCGCCGGTGGTCGGCGAGGCCGACCTCGCCGGCCACCGGCGAGGCTCGCCTCGCCGGCCCCACGGGCGGCGAGCCTCGCCCGGCCGACGGCGAGGCAGCCGTCGTCGTGGTCGGCGAGGGCCGAGCTCGTCGGATCCGGCGGCTCGGCCTTGCCCGGCCGACGGCAAGGCGGCCCGTCGCCGATCGCGGCGAGGCTCGGCCGTTGCGGCGAGGCTCGCCTCCGCCGGTGGCCGGCGGGGCAAGCCTCGCCGGTGGCCGGCGAGGTCGGCCTCGCCGGCCCTCACCCCCGGCCGGCGTCGGCCGCCGGAGGAAGGAGAAGAAGACCAAAAAAAAATTTTTTAAAAAATTTAAAAATTCGAAAAAAAAAAAAATATTAAAAAATATTAAAAATTACCTCGCCGGCCGGTTGTCCCTCGCCGGCATCCACATCAGCGCCGGCCGGCCAATTTTGGCCGGATGGACTGAATTGGCACAATTATAAAAGGTTTAGGACTAAATTGGACAAAAAAAAAAAGGTTTAGGACTGAATTGGCACAACTGCAATAGGTTTAGAACTTTTTTGGTAATTCTCCCGTTGTAACGCTTCATCATGATTGTTTACATGATTGTCCTCTGAACATATATTTAGTTGTTGTGAACACGTTACGCTCACCTCGCCGATGGTAATTCCTTCGAAACTGGGATCGGTTTTTTGCGATGAGCTGTAACGCTTCATCATGTTCAACTGATATGGGTCGATGGATGCGTAAAGGTTCTCGATCAACTAATGCAAGTAAAGATCGGAGCTCTCAGACTACGCTTCGTATTTTCACCGATTTTCTTGCTTCTGCCAGTTCAGCCGGCAACTAGGATTAATTCATCTTACTTCAGTATAGGGCACCTTCAAATGCATTGTCCCAGTCAGCATAAAGGGCAAATAAGATAGTACTTGCTCATTTCATTGAATAATTTCTTTCGAAAATAATCCTTGTTAAATATTCGGTCAAATGAGGTTTGTGCCTTGTGAAAGTATTATCCCTTTTCGGTCTTGTTCTACAGTAGATCAGAGAATTCATTTGTTTATCATTATGGAGAACACATAAGAATTTTCCTCGTATGCCCATCGACTTCTCCCCTTTATCTTTTCCTCTTCATTTTTCCCTTGGATCCCAAGACTTAATATGATGAGCTAATAAACCAAGCGGTATTTTTGCTTGCTAGCAAAGGTTTTGAGCACAGGAAAAGAAAAGAAATAGCCTTAACTTTCTCTCTGTGACTTATGCTCTGTCTCGGTTTTTGGGAGCGGCCTTGACCTTCTAGATGTAAGGCAGGTGGTAGCGACAGTGCAAATTCTAGAGTACTTTGGGGGTGATGGGATGTCATTTCATCGATGCTCAGAGAAAAGGATGAACTTCGCGATTAGAAGGCAGCTCCTGGAAGGGTCCATTGAGTCCCAACTTGGGTAGGATGCGTTTATGGACGACATCTCTGAAACTGGTCAGAATTTTCTTAAGGGCAGAGAGAGTCGGCTTGCTCCCGTCTTTAATTAGATCGTCTTAGAGGCTTCTTTTTGTCTATTCAGTCGTACTAGAGTTTCAATTGCTAGGCATAGATGGTATCGGCAATGAGGTGGGTGCAAAGGCAACTGAAATTCTTGAAATTTTGGTCATCCAATTTGCACGCGCTATGCCAAACAGGAGTATCTCATACTATGATCAAAGGTCGGAACTAATACAATGTGGAAAGCAAAAAATGAAAAATAAATATATTAGTATTTTGTTCCTATAGTGTGACGCAATTATTCAATTTAACATTATTTTTTTTCTTGTTCTTTCTTTCTTCCAAGTACCGTTTAATATTTATATATATCTTAAATATATTTTCTTCATTTTGACCGGTAATAGAACACGCCAGCCAAATAATTTACCTCCATATAGATGCTCACGAGGGTTAACTTTTAAATGGACATGAAAATGATAGAATATTTATATATTAAATAAGGCAAATTGTTTTGAAAGCTAAAATTATTAAGTAAATGTGTGATTTATTATTTAAATATTTTAACATGATTTAATATTTAAATATTCTATCATGAACACTAAAGCATGACTAAAAACAACCCAACCTAGCATTAATTGAATGCTTGAAAAATATAAATTGTTCAACAAATAGACGACGGTGGATCAAACATAGATACTAAAAAAGAAGAAGATTATTTTGCAATTTTGGGGATTTCGTCAATAATAACGTCAAGATCTCTACTTAGGCAATCAAAGAAGACACTCAAATGGGTTGCAATAGATCAGCTCTTCTTTAGTGTCGAGTGGCACGGCCTTCATAAAGATAACCACGATGACTTGTTTGCTCATCGTACGAAATCGGTAATAGCTACCTAAGGAGCTCAAGAGCCATAGAGAATATAGTTCATGTTGCGAATGCATCATGAACTTGTGACGCGTGAGGTTGCTGGTCGATCCAAAGCAAAATGTATAAACGCATGTCCTCTAGCAAATCAAGATTCGTAGCAAACAAATTATAGTCACACCACGTACATCGTCACAATGGCGCACGTTGTATTCGACATGTCAAAATACCTTTTGCAACGTGGTGACATGAGATTTAATAGATTTTGGCCTTTTTCGGCTAGGTAGAGAGAGAGAGAGAGAGGGAGGGAGAATCTGGCGGGGGCAGAAAAGATAATGGGGATTCAAAAGCAAATAAACACAACAAACCAGGCTCAAGAGCTCTTCCCGCTCAAACGAAGGCTCAAAAGCTTTTCCGCCACGTCTCTCTTCCGCCACCCACGTCCTCCTCTTCCAAAACCGCCCCCCCTTCCTCTTCTCCCTCCCTCTCTCTCTTTCTGTGTTCGCAGTGGCTAAAATGTGTATTCAACGAGGAGGGCTAAAAAGAGCAAAATTGGGATCTATGCACTAATCATCAGATGTGTAAGTAGTTGCTTCAACATCCCTGTCGATGAAAATCCTCTTTTATCTTAATATTTCTTTGCCTTTCTTTATTCAGGAGCCCACATTATGGAAAATGATGAAGGTCGACTGGGTAACCGTCCAAAAGTCAAAAACACGATTTTCTGGGCTTCTTGAGCCTCTCACGCGAATCATCACTCCTCCTCTTCCTCCAGAAAGTTTTCACAGTGACAGCAGCGAGGATCATCCTTAATGTTGACGGTGGCGATTTTTTCCCTGTGACGATTGAGGATATGCTCGATCCCCTCTTGGCGGATTTTTTCACGTTCTATTGCCTCTGGACTTGGTTCACTGTCACTGATGGAGGGGGATTGTACATTTTCGAGGCGGCTGATCAAAGCTTTGGTGGATCTTTTTGGGTTTTCTTGGTCGGGAATGTGAAGTGGCTCGGTTCCTGTTCTATGTTCCTTCACTGGTGGTGGTGTTTTTCGATCGCTGGTTAATATTGAAGCTTTCCTTGGCCGACCTTTGCTGGTGTCGATTTTTATGGCTCCACCTCGCTACACTGATTAGGTAATTTTTTTCCTGTTTTGCTCCGCTTTAATGAAGCTCGTGGCCGAGTTTTATTCACAAATTTGCGTAGAGCGTTGAGTGATTTGTTGAGGATTTATGTGGTTTCGGTGATAGTGGGGTCTTTGATGAAGATGAGTTGCAGAAGGTAGGCGAAGGCTTCAAGAAGAAGAAGAAACTTGTGGGGGAAAAAGACAAAAAAAAAAAAAAAAAAAAAAGGTAAAAAAGGAGAAAAACATTAAAAAATAGGAAAATCAAAGAAAAACCAAAAAAATGTTAAAAAGATTATTTTTTATCCGACTGGGTCGGATTCTTATTCGACCGGGTCGGATTCGTGTAGACGGGGTTCAGCTCAACAGATCGAATCGGGTAAACCCTGTTTCTCGAATATAATATGATAAAAAATATTTAAAAATTCTCAAAAATCCTAAAAATGTGAAAAATTCCCAAAAATCCCTAAAAATTATAAAAGGTTAATAAATTCATAAAAATTGTGAACTCATTAAAATATACAAAAATTCAAAATTCATTAAAAAATAAAAAAAACTCAGAAATATCCAAAAATTCCAAAAAAATTAGGAAAATTAGAAAATTCCGAAATATTGATAACAATAAAAAGAATTTCCAAAAATACAGAAAAGCCTTAAAAAAACCCAAAATCCGAGAAATTCATAATTTTTAAATTTCAAAAATTTTAAAAAAAATTAAAAATAATAATCAGAAAATTTCTTTAAAAAAATTGGAAAATTGGAAAACCCTTTAAAATGTTGAAACCCAAAATTGGAAGAATCTTTAGGCTGCGTTTAGCAATTAGAATAAAATTCAGGATATGATAAAATTTATCATATCATATATATGGTGCCCGCTTACGTAATGGGAAGAGAGGACTAATTCCCCTTAATCATCTATCTTAGATGGAGTCATCATAATGTCATGTAAGATTCATAAATTGCATGAATTATGGAATTTGCCATTTGATAGGCTTCAACGATTAAGTGTACGTTTTATTCACACTTACGCAATAGAGATCGTTGGAATATTGGCCGTAAATTTCGCCTATTTTATAGCCACATCTTCACATTCTCTTTGTCATTTGGTTCATGCAAGGCCCAAGCTCGCTTTACAGGATCAGGGGAAGCAAAACCTATAATGATCAGTAAATTCATGCAAGAGTTAAATAAAATTAAGGCATTCATAAGAAAGACAAATAAAATTAGTAGACGATAACAAAAGTTGATAAATTTTAAATAGTCACATCATATTTATGATTTATTTTATTTTTCCTCTCTTTTTAATTTCTTTTTAATTTTTCTTTCTTTTTCCCCTTCCATTGTTCTCTAATAAAATTTTATTAAATAGTAAACTATTTAGATATACCTAAAATACTAAAATATGTGATAAATATAAATATATATTATTAAATTAATATTATAAGATATAATTAAAGTAGAGTATAGAAATAACTATATGATTAAATTAAAAAATGAATTGTTATTTTTGGTTATTTTGAATTTCTTATATTAGAATTTAAATATTATTTATATTGAAATATAATTTCATTTTTGTTAATTTAAGAAGTTTGTCGAGAAAAATAACTTTTTTATTATGTATATTAGAAATCCTATTAATCTTTATCCCACCTCCCTAGATAATTTTGTCTAGCCTATATCTCTTCTATATCGATTTTATATTGTCTTGAGTAGACACCAAATGCTGTGTAAGATAGAATTTTTATCCTTGTAACACATCTAAAGTTCATGCATTTTTTCCCTTTACTTTAAAATTTTGTAAAATTTAAAATTCACTGAACGCAAATGTTTGCATGTGAATTTAATTTCTTTTTTTTTTAAAATTTTGGCCTGATATTTTGCTTTTGCTTCCTCTTCCATAAACCTTATAAAATATGTAAAGTTAGGAAGTAGAGACCAAGTGACGATGCATTCTTCCTATTTCATTTCGATTATTTTATTCACATCTTGCAATATAGATAAAAATATAAAAATCTTTGTTGACATTTTAAATATTCATTTATTTGTGCAAAAAAATATTCATTTATTTTATAAAAATATAAAAATTGATAAAAGGGAAAAAGCAAAACAAAAGCCAAAAAAATAAAAATAAATAATGAATGAAATTAAAAAAAAAAGGAATCGAGCGGGCCTGCATATCTGGCCCATTCCTTCAACAAATTTTCGGCCCCCCTAAAATTCCTCTCCCTTGGCCCATGTTTCTTTATTTCTTCAACTCCACAATTTGAGTCGAAGAAGAAAGAAAAGGGGAGCCCAGGCCCATTCTCTCTCCTTCTTTCAAGCGTGCTCACGTCCGTGAGCAAGGAGGACCGTGACGCAAGAAGATGAAAGCAACAAACGAGCAGGGTCTGAGCGAGAGGAGAAGTCACAAGCCGTGAGCGAGAGCAACTTGAAGCTTCTAGAATCGTGAGCTGGCAAAAGGGAAATAATGGAAAAGACTCGCCCAAGGCAGGCGTGCGAGGAGTGCGCGAACGTGAGGGGGGCTTGGCCAAGCGGAAGAAGAGGAAGTCGTAGAACGTGCTCCACGTTCGGAGAGAGAATCAAGAAGCATGAGAACCGGAGAGAGAAAACTCGAGAGGAGAGGGAAGAGGGATTAAAAAAGGAAAACCATAAAAGAGAGAGAGAGAGAGAGAGAGGTTCGTTCAAGAAGAAAGGGAGAGGAGCACAGCGATTGCGCAACTTGGGTATATCGCGATCAAATTTTCGGGTGTGAACCACCTAGAGTTTGGCTAATGGATTATTAAGTCTGGACTTAACTTGGGCTCTCCTAAGCCCGTACCAATTCGCGACTTAGGTTCAAATTCTTAACATGCAGTTGATTTTCAATTAGGAGTCGTCACTAATATATTTTTGGTGGGTCAATTAGAAACAAAGTAAAGTAACGGAAGATTTACTTTATTCCTACGAACCAGAGATTTATGAGTTCGGGGACTTGATTATGTTAGATTTCTCTAACGCCCTTTTGGTACCTTTCTCTTTTATTTTGAAAAAATATTTGGCAAATAGCTTGAATTGATTTTAAATCTATTTTCCTAACATAGGAAGTGATCATGCAGGTGCGCAAACCACCAATTTAATATCTAAGAAAACAAATTAAAAAACGCAAAACTTACCTCATAGCAACGAGAGCATCTGCATTATTAGATTAGAATTCACATCAATAGTTCTAAATATGATTTCTAATTAACACGCAATTTCTTTTTTTTATTTTCACTTATTTAATGAAAATCATGCAGTGCATCCAATCTAACATGAAATGATATGGCATGACAATGTGTTCTAAACTATATGACATGAATAAATTTTTTGTGTTTTCTTAATGAATATGTAATAACTAAATATGCAAATCTAAATTTAATAAAAGGGTTAATACCTTAAAAAACTCCAAACTGGTACACATGTGACAAATTTACCCCAAACTAATTTTTTGACCATGAAAAACCCCAAACCGGTATACTGTACCCGTGACAAATTTACCCCGACTAACAAAAAAAAAACCCTAAACCCTAAACCGGTACATTTATGACAAATTTACCCTAAACTAATTTATTCGACTGCAAAAAACTCAAAACTGATAAATTTGTGACAAATATACCCTTCGCTAAATTGGATTAATATAAAAAAAAATCACAAAAATTGTAAACTGTAACAAACGGAATGTAAAATCCTAAATTGGTATATTAATCAACTGTTACGTGTCATTTAACTTAATAATTTAACGATAAAATTTAATAAAAACTAACGGAGGGTAAATTTGTCACAAGTGTACCGGTTCGGGGTAAATTTGTCAAAGGTATACCAATTTGGGGTTTTTGGTGGTTAAAAAAATAGTTTGGGGTAAATTTGTCACAGGTGTACCAGTTTAGGGTTTTTCAAGATATTAACCCTTAATAAAATGACCTAATTCTAAGAATGGGCAGTTTCTAATTAAGTGAGCATAATTCTATATGACGTGCATTGTATGAACCTAATCCTAAATGACATGCACATGACATTTTTTTCTTTTTCCTAAAATAATGCAATTTATCCTAAAGAATGGAAATGATTTATCCTAAGACATTTTTTGGTATTTTTTTTATGAAATTTAGAATTAGGAAAAATGTGAAAATTACCTAATTAAATTAAGATTCTATTTAATTTGCATTAGGAATTAGGTTAAGCTAAATCCTAATTTAAACTAAAATATTATCTTAATCCACATAATCCTAAAATGCAATTTATCTAAGAAAATACCTAAACTTATAATAAATTAAGAAACTGTTATATAAAATTAAACTATATGGAAAATGCAATGACGTGCAAAATATGTCATAATTCTATATGACATATGCATGATGACTTTTTGTTGGTTTTCCTTTTTTTTTTTTTTTAATCTTCGAAATTAATAATTGCCAAATAATTAAACATGCAATCCAAAATCTAGCAACATAAATTAATTGATTTGATTTTTTTTTTTTTTATTTTTTATTTTTTTTTTAAAATTCAGAATAAAATTTCTATTCTAAACATGCAAAACCTAATTCTAGCCTACATTTTTAGATTTTTTGGATTTTTTTAAGAAAATAAAATTAACTTAAATGACACGATGGCAAATCGGGCAAGATCGTATTGATATCTATAAATAGACGAATCATATCATCGAGTTGGCCAATTTCACAAATTACGAATTGGATCTTGGGCAAGAGATCGGATTGGCAATTTCTTTTAAGTGATTGCGAGTCGAATTTCGGGCGCGAAAATCGGATTGACAATCACAAATTTCACATGCTATTTCATATAAGGCAATCTTAATTTCACATTAAAGGATAATTATACTACAAAAGAACAAATAAAGTAAAGTAGTAAAATAACAACAATAATAAAATAAGGTAAAAAATAAATAAAAAAACTACCTAAATCTTTTCTCTTTTTGATTTTTCCACCCACGGTTCAGTGGGTCACCGCCGGTGAAGGGGGGTGGTGTCGGGGGCTGGAGGATGCTCGTGTCAATGCTCATTCCTCTTTTTATGTTATTTGTTGGTGGAGAATGTGGGATCGTGAGAGCATAATGTTGTCTCCTTCAATAGCAAACCCATTAGCCACCAATTAAACATGGATTTGTCCTCTTGTGAACCTGCAAACAAATATCGTCCTTGACAGAGAGAAAAAGTATGGATTGTCTCTGTCAATTTTTGCTCTTTTGACCGCCGCTTGACTTCTCATGTATAACGGATGGAAGACTTGCCGAGCTAGTATGATACGGATGGACCGCAGAGAACGAGCGAAGACACTAGCAGGCAGCAAGTGGATTCGGGACAGCTGCAAGAACGGCATCGGGGTCTCGGTGCTCTTCTCCGTGATGCACTATGCCCTATGTCCAGCCTCACCTTCCGTTTTCTTTTCACAAAGAATTTTGTCACATCAAGACAAATCTCACCGCTTCCCTCGCTATCTCCTTGTGTATCGTGTATGTGAAAGAGGAGAATATGTGCATGAGTTTATGCATCAAAAGGCTCAAGAGTGTGTGTCCTGCTCAATTTGCATCAAATTGACTGTTGGAATTGGCGTCAGAGATGCAAAAGCTCGCTCGGATTGCTTTGACTCAGGCCGTGGAGCCGCTTGGAGTCCGCTGGTCTGACGTCGTCGAAGCAGCACCCAAAACTTGCTGCGTTTTGGGCTCCCTTTGGTCTTTAGTCAACAAACGTCTCCCCCTATTCCCTTTCTCTTTTCGTGTCTGCCTCTGTTGGTGTAAGGTCCTCTAACGTCAACTATACCTTCAAGTGGTCCCGAGAGAGAAAAAAAAAAAAAAAAATCAAGGAAAGCTTTTTAGTATAAAATTTTTTTGACCTAAAGCTCGCGAGAAAAAGCCCCTTTTTTTTTGTGCTCGATTTTCGCCTATTCTTTTCAATAGAGAGGAGAACCCCCCTTGTGCGGCTGGATATTCAATGTGTCTGGCCTCGGGGACTAATTGGGATTTTTTCAAAAAAAAAAAAATCCAATCGGCAAATTGAACACTGGTGGAGACTTAGTTCACGGCCAAGGACGGTGGTCGTTCTTAATCACAGTGGCAATACACGGATGGTGGCCTCAGTGGTGGAGAGGTGACGTTTGGTCAAGATCACTTCCGCAATAGGCGTCGCTGGAGAAGCCGGTTTCGCCAGGAACCTACATGCTGCCCTAGATGACTTGAATCACTCAGGAATTTTCACGAACACGAGATTACCGTGAGGGCGGCAGCGAAACAATTTGCGTGGCAGAACAACGGAGACAACAAACCAACTGACGCTTGAAGGGCCGAATACTTGCTGGACCGAAGGCGCCGCTTGAAGTCACTGGTCAAAGACCTGCTTGAAGTCGCTGGTTGACTTCGTGAGAGCAACAGCTGGCGCCCCTAATGGCCTCCACACCTTCACCGAAGCTGAATTGCAGGTGCGCATCAAGCTCCTCGGCGTCGGCAATTTCCCTCACAATTCCGCTTTTCCTCTCAATCCTCACGTGAACTCTCTTAATTTTTCTGTCGTATACTCAATTGTGCGGTCCTCCACTTTTTTTACTTGACCAAGCAGCATTTTATAGTATGATCTTATCGGGGAAAGAAAATTTCCACACGAAATCTTTAATGACCATGCAATTTCTCTTTTTGAGGCAAAAAATATGTCGTTCCATATATCCTCCAAATGCAATATTCCAATTTGATTATTTTGATATTTCCTCTGAAATCTTCCAATCTTCTGCGAAATATATCACTCAATGTATATATCACATGAATATACGAAATGTTTATCGAATATTGGAAGGATATTACGAATCTTTTCCAAAAATATCAAATAAATCAATTGTCGGTCATTAGAGAACAACAGGCTTAGGCCAATTCATCAAATTAAAGTTCTGAACCATCAATTTGAATCCATTTGTCACCAGCCCAATATAAATACAAATTAAAATAAATTCACCTAAAACTATATGCTATGCAATTAATTAATTAACTAATATTTTTTAGGTGTTAAAATTAATCCCTAATTTTTTAATGCGATAAATGATTAAACGGGTCACCAAAATTTAGGGGTCAACAAGGTAGAGGAAGATGACTCAGATGGTGAAAAAGAAGCAACTGTAAGATCCTCTATGTCGGAAGTACTTTTCCAGATCACCAAATTTTGTGATCTTTATCTCATGGGAACAGTTCTTGATGATGAGTGTGAGGTAATTGCAAAACACTGAATTGCATCTATTTGGACAACACCAGAGAATTCATCATTTTCTACTTGAGTATTTTTTTTTTTTGGTCAGTCCTACTCTATTCCTATTCTACATTCACTCTCAGACTTTTGCCCTGCCTCTTGCAAGGCATGAGAGTCGAAACCCACTCTTGAAACTTACGCGTCCCTACCCATCCCCCCTGAGAAGGTGAGAGTTTGAACCCCTCACCTCCCCCTTCCATGTTGGAAGGGTGGCCACTGAGTATTTTCTCATTTGAAAACTGTGAATGCCAGTACCATTGCTGGAATACTCCTAGTAAGCAGTGTATGATTGTTGCACTAATGATTTTACCAAACCGCCATGTTTGCACACAATGTGCTTGTTTTGTGTGGACCACTTTGCCTTGGTTATTTCTGGTTTTTCGACTTTGTTAATTGTTGGTATAACCAAGCTTTAGCTTTAGATTGGCTCATGTAGAATTGCTATTAACATCCCATGGTTCAGTCTTTACTTCAGGTGGTTTGATCGAGGAGAAGGTACACAAGTATCTGTTATGAACCTAAGCTGGCCTATGGATTGTTGCATGGGCAATATGCTAATAATTTTTACACCCTACATGATCTTCTATCCCAAGCATTTCTTCTTCTTTAATTTAATTGGATTTTGGGTTGGAGGGAACTTCTTCATGGCATTTATTTTTATAGTTAAACTATATCATGAACACTGTTAGCAGTCTATCATCAGATGCTACTCCACGAGAATATAATTTTGTTTCCTTGTGATCTTCATCATAGCCAAACGCACGTTCGACCTAGCAGCACAATTAACTTATTACTCCTAGCGTGTTGAAGGTGAAGAATATGTTGATAAAGATAAAGCTGCACTATATGATTAGTAAAGGCTTTATAATCTGTCTCAGTTGAATTGATAAGTAGCATAAGCAAGCGACTCAGAAGGTCCGGACCTGTTGAGAGTAATTGTGTATTTTGCAACATCAGTTGGGTTCATAAGCATAAGCCTCGGAAGAAAATTACAGTGGATTCTTTGCTTCGTGGAAATTGTTTGAAAAGAAGAGCTTCTAGGCATGATGCAGTCCTTCCTTTCAGGATAGGTGCAGAGTCTTTGCAATTAGGAACCAAGTCCCGAGGGAGGAAGGTCATAAAATTACATGGTGGATATTCTCACTTTCCAAAGCCTTTTAATGACGTCAGATGCAATTTTTTTTTTAAATTTTCATTTACTTGCTATTAACATAATTTTTTATTCTAGCTATATAGATAAAACCCGTCATTTAAGAAAAATAGGATGTACTAATTTTACATTTATGCATTTAGTTTGCAACAGCACGTCCTCATAAAGTTTTGAGAAGTTTCCAATTATTCATGAGCTAAAAATCACTTTCATATACCATTTTTCATAAATTTGTTCAATTAATGTGGGTCGGATTAATGGCGTTAACTAAATATTCACGTTAGTATTTTCAGGCTAAAATTAGCCTTGAAGTGACTACATTAAAGTTTTATGAAATGATTTAATATTAAATTTACAAAATTGAATGTATTATGATTAAATTAGATATTTTAGTGATTGTTTTTTTGTTTTTTTTACCCCTAAGTACAGGTATAGACGCCGAGTATCTCTGTGCCACCACCATGAAATCAAGAGCAGCAGGAGAAGCGTGGACTACAACTCGGGATTGAGAGTTCGCCGTCGCTGCCTTTGCCAGAAAAATCCGCAGAGCATTCTCGAGCTTGAGAGAAGAAGCAATCTCCAAATGGAAGTTGTCCGCCTGATCGACAAGAAGTGCCCTCGTGAAATCTCCGCCCTCCTCCAACCCCCTCCTCCTCGCAAAATCCAGGGAATGCTCCTCTCTACTCCTTCATTGATCCTTTTTCGAACGAGCAAGTTGTTGCAATCTTAGAATAGAAGGAACGAGTCGCTTTCACATCCCCTTCGCATTTGCATCGTCACGATGCGATCGGCGACCGCTGTGTTTTCTCCCGTTGTGGGTGAGATGGCAGTAGAATCAGTGATGACTCGAGAGTATCGAGTGTGACGCTTGTGAATACTGAAATTTAACTTTAATTTCAGTGAACGAAATAATTAGGCATCGTTGTTAGTTATCCATCTTTTATTTGTGAGTCCATTAATAAATCTGAAGATGATAAAAGATGTAGTCTTTAAAATGTGATGTTGAAAGGTCATGAGTTTAATGGCTCTTGAAAGGTCATGGTTTTAATGGCTCTGGAACCATTGTCGTCTGACTAGATGGTTCAGCAGATTTTCGCACTTTTTCCCTTTGCCTTTCCTCCTACCTTTTTGATACTTAAGATATGTAATAAATATAAATAAAATACCTAAAATATAATTAAATTTGAATATATAAATAAAAAGATTAGATTAAAAAATCCAAATTGTTATTTTTTATTATTTTCAATTTCTTATATTGGACTTCAAATATTATTATATTAAAATATAATTTTAATTTTATTAATTTAAGAAGCTTGTTATATGAGAAAAATAACTTTCCTCTTATGGATAGTAAAAATCTTATCCAACTTCATCTAACCTCTCCTATGGAATAATTTTATCCAGTCTATAACACTCTTATTCCGACTTTATCCTATTTTGAGTAAGTACCAAATATAGGATATGATATTATCATATCATAAATTTTGGTTCTTCCAATTTTGGGTTTCAAGATTTTTAATGGTTTTCCAAATTTAACTTTTTTTAATAGAAATTTTCTGATTTATTTGTTAACATTATTTTCAAAATTTTAAAAATTATGAATTGTCTGGATTTTTGGTGTTTTAAATGCTTTTATGAATTTTTCGAAATTTTTTATTGCTATTAATAATTTGGAATTTTCAAATTAAGTATATAAGGGAGAGAACTTACAGAAACACCAGGTTCTATAGAGATCCGATGGAATCTGTTATTGGACCATAAAATCCACAACCAACCAAGATTCTCGCATTTTGAGATGAAAAGAAGGGTTGGTCATTTTCAACTTTGAAAGTCAAGGGACACACATATTAGAAATGCTGAGGTATATATAGCTCACAAACTCATGAGCTTCATCAAGTTTCCAATTTGTACAGGAAGAGATCCAGTCGGACCCTTGTTGTAAGACGGGTCCCTACACGAAGGGCTTATTATACTCAACAACAACTTACAGAGGCCATTTCAAGTAGCTAAAACAAATTAAAGGACCAAATTCTAGACATGAATTCCCCTACTTGCGCATCATTGATAGCTTCACATGCAATTTAGGATGCATGGGAGAGAAGACAGTACAAGAATCTAGATGGGAGGACTACTTACATAACAGCAGCAAAAAAAAAAAAAAAAACTTAAGCCCTTCTTCTCAATAATTGTTGTATTTTGCCAATTACTCATAAGCCCCGTGATTGCATTGAGTGATTTCGAATATGACCAATTGAACAATGAGAAAATAATAAATAGATTTGAGGATTGGAGAAGTCTTTAAAGCAAGTTGCTAAAAAGTTGTCATTCATCTATATTCCAAGAATGCGCAAGCAGGAAATGGCAAATAAATCATCCGACAAAAGCTGCTCTAATAATGTCCAGAACTTTGGCTGCTTGAATAGCCAACCAACAGCATGATCTTTTTACCAGAGGAGCTAAAACCCTTAAAATCTTTGTAACCGACTCCCTTATCAAAATCATGCTTCTTTCATTGGATAAGGGAGTCCTCTATGCTCCTAGAGGTCAAGCTCAGTCACGTCTCTTCCCTCTCGACCCTCGACATCTCCACCTCCTACGTCACCGGCCAATGGAACATCGCTCTCTCCGTCAAGAACCCTAACAAGCTCATTGCTGTCCAGTACACTTGCATGAAGCTCCTCTTGAATTTCGATCACCACCTCCCCCTCTCTCGTCCCACGCTCATTCCTGCTTATGTTTAGAAAAAAAGAGTTATGGAAACTGTTTAGGAACTAAATTCCTAAACAATTTACATAACTTTTTCTAAACATCATAAGTTCTGCGCCTTACTCACAGAACTCACCCAAAAAAATTTGCAGGGACAAGGAAATAAAGAAAAAAAGTGTTAACTCAAAATGACAGACGGCCACGACTGGCACGAGTGGATCATCTTCCTGTGTATCTTATGTGTTATATTTGCTATGCTTCGCCCCACCATGGTGATCTTCGTGTTAATACTTACCTCTATGCCCTCGGAGGTCGACCTCAGCCCCGTCTCTTCCCTCTCCTCCGACGATGTCTCCATCTCCTACGTTACGGGCCAATGGAACATCACTCTCTCCGTTAAGAACCCCAACAAGCTCATTGCCATCCAGTACACTAGCATGAAGCTCCTCTTGAATTTCGATCACCACCTCCCCCTCTCTCGTCCCACGCTGATTCTTACTTATGTTTAGAAAAAAGTTATGCAAACTGTTTAGGATCAAAAACTGTTAGTTCCTACACAGTTTACTTAACTTTTTCTAAACATCATAAATTCTCCGCCCTCCTCACAAAACTCACCCACAAAAATTTGCAGGGACAAGGAAAAAAGGAAAGAAAGAGTTAACTCAAAATGACAGACCGCCGCGATCGGCACGAGTGGATCATCTTCGTATGTATTTTAAGTGCCGTATTTACTATGCTTGGCCGCGCCGTGCTAATTTTTTTTTTGATACCTACCATTATGCCCTCGGAGGTCGAGCTCAGCTACGTCTCTTCCCTCTCATCCCACGACATCTCCATCTCCTACGTGAACAGCCAATGGAACATTGCTCTCTCCGTCAAAAACCCCAGCAAGCTCATTGCCGTCCAATACACTCGCATGAAGCACCGCTTGAATTTCGATCACCACCTCCCCCTCTCTCGTCCCATGCTCATTCTTGCCTTCATCCAGGGTCTTGACAACGTGACCACTGTCCGAGCCGAGGCACTGCCAAAGATCCCGATCGTCAATGACTTGCATGTGAGGCCCCTCACGTGCCCCTCACATGCAAGTCATTGACAATGGGGATCTATGACAGCGCCTCGGCTCAGACAGTGGTCACGTTGTCGGGACCCTGGATGAAGGCAGGAATGAGCGTGGGACAAGAGTGGGGGAGGTGGTGATGGAACTTCAAGCAGAGCTTCATACGAGTGTACTGGACGGCATTGAGCTTGTTGGGGTTCTTGACGGAGAGAGCGATGTTCCATTGACCGTTGACGTAGGAGATGGAGATGTCGTGGGACGAGAGGGAAGAGACGTAGCTGAGCTCCACCTCCGGTGGCATAATGGTAGGTATCAACGAAAAGATCACCGTGGCGGGGCCAAGCATAGTAAATATGGTACATAAAATACATAGGAAGATGATCCACTCGTGCCGATCACGGCGGTCTGTCATTTTGAGTTAACTCTTTCTTTCTTTTTTTACTTGTCCATGCAAATTTTTGTGGGCGAGTTCTGTGAGGAGGTCGGAGAATTTATGATGTTTAGAAAAAGTTATGTAAACTGTTTAGGAACTAACGGTTTTAGTTCCTAAACAGTTTACATAACTTTTTCTAAACATAAGCAGGAATGAACGTGGGATGAGAGAGGGGGAGTTGGTGATTGAAATTCAAGAGGAGCTCCATGCGAGTGTACTGGACGGCAATGAGCTTGCTAGGGTTCTTGACTTAGAAAGCGATGTTCCATTGGCCAGTCACATAGGAGGTGGAGATATCAAGGGACGAGAGGGAAGAGACGTGGCTAAGCTCGACCTCCGGGGGCATAAAGGTAGGTATTAGTATGAAGATCACCATAGCGGGGCCAAACGTAGCAAATATGGCACATAAGATACATCGGAAGATGATCCGCTTGTGCTGGTCGTGGCGTTCCGTCATTTTGAGTTAAATCTTTTTTTTCTTTTTTTTCCTTATCCTTGCAAATTTTTGTGGGTGAGTTTTGTGAGGAGGGCGGAGACTTTTAGGGTATCGGGATAAAGCTTGTTTTAGTAGTTTAAGTGTGAATAACAGTAGTAGTGCTTCCAATGCCGATTTTGATGATAATGAGCGTGAAATCCATGCTTAACATAAAAGCTTTCTCCACGCGAAGAAAAGTGTTGTATGAAAACAAATTTGAGCTTGCTTGATATCTTGAAGTTGAAAGTGAAACTGTCCTTAATCTCAATCTTTTGATGTGATGGAAGAGTATTAGGTTAAAGTATAAAATCTTATCTTTGATGGCTTTGGACGTTTTGTCTATTCCCATGATTACCGTCGACTTTTAATACATTTGGACATGTACTTGATGCCTTTCGAAGTTCTTTCACTCCTAGAGTGGTGGGAGGTTTGATTCGCAATCAAATTTGGTTGAGAGCTGTTTGCGTATTGAATAATGTTAAAGAGTGTATCGGAAATGTAGAAAAGTTTGAGGTGAGTAAGTCGTATAAATTTCTTTCTCTCTTGTAATCCATTCCCATAACTATCTATTAAGTGAATATTTTATTTAATCTCTTTTTTGGTTTTTAGATGTGGATCGTTTTAGGACATTATTACTGGAAAATAGACTTCATCTTATGGATACTTTGATTTTGTGGTAAGTCAATAGACTTTATTAAATCAAAAATTTTGCGTATGCCTCTAAAGCATAATTTCTTGTTAATTTTTCTTTACATATGAATTTCAGGTATTTGTTAGAGATTTTGAGGTGTTCATCAAAATATGCACTCTTGTTGGCTACATCTCCATCTATGCGCTCTCCAAGCTCACTTCAACCTTGAGTGGTGTATCATGCTCAGTGTGGAACAATCTCTTTTGTTCTTCTCATCATCGAGGTACTCGTCATGCTAGAATCCCTTGATGGTTCATCATGTAGGTTACATGCATGATGCGGAGTGCTTCTTTGCCAGGACCTCTAATTCCGAGGAAGAGGCCACACTTCGGCTCGTTGACATCAAGGAGGCTTCCCATATCTCTTAGTGCAACAAGGATATTGCCAATATCACTAAACAAAGCATTTGTTCATCCGAGAGCTTTAATCAACTTAAAAATATTATTTTCAATTTGTAGTATATATTGATATTTAGTTTTCGTTAGGTACCTTTTTGTTTTTCTTTATTTTTCATTTACATCATATTTAGACTTTTACAATTCATTAGTATAATTCAAAAAATATATATTACTATATTATTTTCATACAAGCTGAATACATAAAACTAGGATAGGAACCTTAGTCTATACGAATTTCCCAAAAATTATAAAAGATCATGAATTTTACTAAACCATGTGTATTATCAAAATGAACATGAATTTTTCTAAACCAAGTGTATTATCAAAATGAAACTAAACTGATTCTAATAATAATATTAGGACTATTTTTCTGACCAATTTTCCACTTTTTTTTTCTATATTTTTTATTTTTATTTCTCCATTTTATCCATGTTTATTGCTTTCCTGACTTTTCCTTCATTCCTATCGTCTTCCATCAACAATTGGACCGAATCCATATGAAATCATTTCAACACGTCTGCAACAACTGATGTAAACTGCAATAGGACTGATTTGATTCTAAACTTTTCTCAACTTTTTTTCCTGTAAAAAAAGGGTGTAACCAACCAGATTCAATCAAAAAAACAAATGGATATGACTACTCGAATTTGGAAAACTTATTCCGATATTGGTTTAGTTTCAGATACCACCCAACTACATCTGGCAATCAGCAAGTAAAAGACATGCTCGAGAACGAACTAAATCACTCTAATTGGACTCGAGCATTCCATGGATCCGAAGGTATGCATCTCGGCTCTAAGTCCAAATGCAGCAGTGAAATAGCGGTTCACAACCAAACCATTACAGAGACAAGATTGCAGATTCGGGTTATCAAATGAATTTCAATAGCAATTAAATCTCTCACAAGCAGAAATTGTAATTCTCGGTCACTGTTCAACAGGAAGAGCAACCGAAGACTGAACAAAAGTTAATGTTCAACATACCTCGAGCTTTAGAGTCGAACGTTGTGCAGATTGAAGAACAGAGTCCTTAGATGGATCAGTGATGAGGGCCGGTCTCTGACGAAAAGCAGATCGAGCAAGAATGAGGGTCTTTGATGTCTCTGATCTGTATACAGAGTAAAACAGGGGTGAAACTGCACGGCTCGAGAATTGTGGACGGCGGTTGGAGATGGCTTACCACGGTTCGAAATCAATAAAGAAAACCGTCGCTGGTGGGTGGCTCCAGCGGACAAGCCACGAACGAATTCCAAGTTCTGCAACCTTTCTTCGTCCGATGACAAAGCAGAACGGGTAGGAACCGAGCGCAAGTACACAGTCCGACGAGCGGCGGCGTCCGGTCGCGTTGGATGGCAACTGAGATGGTTTCTCTCCCTCCAGAGATTTTTCATCGCGAAGATGGGTCGCCATGGAAGGAAGAAAAAAGAGATGGTGATAAGGAGTAGCGGTTCTCCTCGAAAAGAAAGATCCCAGAGGATTCTCTCTGCTTCCGGGCGGTTGTCCAAGCGAGATTTTCTGGAGCCGAGCGTAAGTACACAGTCCGACGAGCGGCGGCGTCCGGTCGCGTTGGATGGCAACTGAGATGGTTTCTCTCCCTCCGGAGATTTTTCATCGCGAAGATGGGTCACCATGGAAGGAAGAAGAGAGAGATCGTGGTAGGGAGTGGCGGTTCTCCTAGAAAAGAATGATCCCAGAGGATTCTCTCTCCTTCCGGACGGCGTGTGTTTTCTCCACGATCGAATACGAGTATTCGCTTGCGACCGTCATCGGCTTCACTTAAAGGGAAAAAGAAACTGACAGCAAACCGTTTAGGATAAAAATAAAGATTTAGAGCTCCCAAGTTTAAATTCCCCTTCCTTTGTTGTGGCCGAATTCTCAGGGTCTCTACTTTTTTTTTTTCTTTTTTCTTTTTTATAGTCTGGCTCAGGGTCTCTTTTGCTCTCCCAAGTTTTGTCGAAAATCCACCTTCCTAATTTAGAAGTCAGGAACCATTGGGATTCACCCCAGTGGCCACCCTTCCATCATGGAAGAGGGAGGTGAGGGGTTCAAACTAAGGGTGTAAACGGTTCAGTTCGGTTCGGTTTTTTTGAAAATCCGAACCGAACCGAACCGTTATAAAAATTCCCGAACCGAACCGAATAAGTCCCGAACCGACACGAACCGAACCGAAAGTTCGGTTCGGTTCAGTTCGGTCTTTCGGTTTTCAACTTTTGTTTTTTATTTTTATTTTTTGTTTTTGTTTTTTGTTTTTTTTTTTTTTTTTGGGACGGCTTACCATAAATATAGATGTCGCGCATAATACTCTCTCTCTACATCTGAACACAACTTACACAGTCAATGATTGCGATCATCTAGAAATCAATTAACTATTTCTTTAACTTTCTCTTTATTAAGTTGTTGGCTAATCTCAAAGTCAACATCCTTACAATCTTTTACCATTTAATTGAAATATAACAAGCATGTTGAGCGGACAGTTCCACTTCAAAGCATATGAATCCATAGAATGAATAAGAAGAGGCAGCATCACAGTGTAGATTATATATAAATTTTGGCACCATGACTGCTAAAAGATAGTGGATTATACTGTTTTTGTGGGATTCAGGGCTCCTACACTTAGATAGCAACACTCTTGCCCTAATAATTGGGAATTGGTTTCATATGTTTGAATCAATTTGTTTGCACGGCATCAACTAGAGTCTTTCAAGTTCTCTGAGCATCTCGCGGCCTCCAATATCGAGGACAAGCCAACTGATCACCTAATGGAATAGCAAGAAGAGAGAAAGCAGATCAACCCTCAAAAACTTTCTTAATTCACTATTTCTTTCCACCATAGTATACGCATGCATGAAGATATTTTACAAGATCTAAAACTTAACAAGCCAACTGATCTCTAAATGGAGAAATCTCTTCAAAAATGGGAAGTCTCTTTGATCTCAGCGGCACCCACTGGTTCATCAAGTGATCAAGTTCTTCGATGAAAGCATCTTCTACCAAGTTGCCCTACAACCTGGTCAGCTTGCAGCATACGCTTGACAGATTCACTGTTGATGTAGCGATCAGCAAGATCCATGCACCTAGCTTCATCTGCTAAAGCAGCAAGATGTTTCTCATACAAATAAATCTGTCACTGACACCAATCCCACAACAGGACAGCTTAAAAAGCAAAAGACCACCTGCTTGAAAAATGAGAAAAGCCAACACTTAAACCCCGAGAAGATACATGTTTTGGTTAATACTAACTGATTTTGCAATCCAACAATTTGTGGCAATAATGCCAAGAAGACTCACTCCATTGCCAAATATGATGCAGCTCAGTAGAGGTTACTGGATCTAAAACTGAGTATATTGTTTAGAAAATATAAAGTAACATAATGCTTTCACCGTAACAGCAGAAGACCAAGCAAATTGCTCTGCAAGGGATCCATACAGGGAGATCAACTGAACAATTTCATTAGAAGAGTACCGACCATCTGTCGATATAACCCAGCACATTTCTGTAGACCCTCATAATAGCTGACAGCCAAAAGAGAGTGAAGTTAGCGCTTGAAGTGAAGCATTTGCCTGTATAAATGCAAGTGAATGCACATGGAATTTCTTTACCAGCTAGAGCACATTTAAGTTAAAAGTCTCAAGTCATTGCAGATTACTGATCTTTAGTTTCACCAACATTTAGTCGAACAATAGATGACAAAACACAAGTACATCGAATGTGAAAATGTAGGACACAAGCTATATTTCAACTTATTATCCTGCTATGTCAGATTCAATTCTATCTGGATTATGCATAACTTTCTTGAAATTTGGCCGTCGTATGTACTTGGGTGAGCAAGGGAACACGAAATTTAGACATACACTCATTCCCTTACGCTAATATGAATTTACCTCTTCGAGCTTAAAGACGACATTCAATCATCAAGAGAAATTGCTATTGAATTCAGGTCCATGGTCGTAGATGACAACTCTGCATTAAATTTACAATGAAAATGAGAATTGAAATATCAATTGTAATATTGAAAGATATAAATATTCCATGGTTATTTTTTTCTCACCTGACTCGAAATTTTCAAGTTCTTCTAAGTCCTCCTCGATTGATTGTGAAAGTGGTGCGGATCGTAGCTAATCCTGAGTACATATAAGAGCCTCTACCATGATTGGGGTCAAGGAGCTACGAAATGCATCAAGTACTCGACCTCCGGTGCTGAATGCGGACTACGATGCTACGGTGGAGATGGGCACGGCCAAAATATCTCGAGCAATGGAAGATAAGATAGGATATCTGGAAGAATTGACTTTCCACCAATTTAAGATATCAAAAGTGGAACTATACCATTCACATCCTTCTTCCAAATACTTATCTAATTCAGATTTTTCTTCCAGATATTCTTGTCCCGTTTGGCTAAGATACATTGCAGTCATAATGTCCGCACCAACCACAGGAGACATTGAAACGTTCACTGTCCTTGTCCCTTTTAATCTCACGCTGCTTTGGGGGCATATACCGGTGCGATATTGCTCAAATAATAATGTCAGAGATTTTGTCACTCTATCTCGCAAAGTTTCTGCCCGATTGCCTTCATACACTTGATTAATCATCCATTTCACATAATCCATCTTATGTCGAGGGTCAAGTATACATGCAATGAACCATGTGAGATTTATGTTGTTCACATTGCCAAAATACTTATTGAATTTGATCTTCATTCTCTTGGCTACTTCTTGCAAACTCCTATCCTCATCTCCACAATATCTATCAATCATCATATAAATCCCATAGACATCTTTTGCCATATCATTGCAAGTGACATAAGAAGAGCCCGATACTTTTAAAGTTGCATCATAGAACAACTTCAAGAAAGGAAGAAATCGACGGGCATAATCCCAATCATCATCAGTAGGTAACCCTCTCACCTTGGAAATCTCTTCATCAAATCTTCTGTCTTGAATATCTAATGAGATAAAAGCATTTCGAAACTTCAAGGCCACTTCTAACATCAGATATGTTGAATTCCACCGAGTCTCCACATCCAAACATACAAGATTATGGGAATCAATATTTTCCAGCAAAATGCACTCCTTAAACCGTTGCAATCTCGAAGGAGAAGATCTCACATAACGTACAGCTGAGCGTATTCTAACAATGGAATCATCTATATCTTTCAAACCTTCTCGCACAATCAAACTGAAGATATGAGCACAACATCTCACATGAAGTAACTCACCTGATAATATCAGAGCATTCCAAGAGTTAAGTCTTTTCTTCAAGTATTGAACTTCTGAGTCATTGGAGCTAGCATTATCAACAGTGATAGAAAAAATGCCTTTGATCCCCCAACTAGTTAAGCATTTCTCAACCCCTTTCCCTATAATCTCAGTCGAATGTCCTGGGATTTGACAAAAATTCAAAATTTTCTTTTGCAATCAGCGTCTATAAAGTGAGCAGTAAGACACATGTAACTTAGATTTTGACATGAAGTCCACGTGTCAGTCGTAAGACAAACCCTTGGAGAAGTATCAGAAAAATATTTTTTCAATTTACTTCTTTCCTCCAGGTATAACTTGTAACAGTCCTCCCTTAATGTGTTTCTTGAAGGGATGAAAAACTTTGGCTGGATTCTACTCACGAATTTTCAAAATGCCTCAAGTTCCACAAACTTAAAAGGTAGTTCACCAATGATAAACATCGCCGCTAGATCTTTTCGACTAGCATCTTGATCAAATTTCCAAGGACCAACTGAAATAGAACTACCAACCCCAACAGATTCATTCGAGGCACTTCTTTGCCTTTTCACCACGTTCGCATATGGATAATTCTTACATCTACCTAAATGATTATGCATCCCACTAGTCCCTTGAGTAGTAGAACAACCAATAACAGCTCCACAATATAGACATTCGGCTTTATCTTGGCTATTTTCTATCCTTTTAAAGTGTTCTCATACAACAGATCTCAATCTCCTTCTATTTGTACTGCTAGATTCACTTATCAACGATTCGCTCATTGTATATTTGAGTTGCTTCAGCTCAATTATCACAAACCTTTACAGCCAACTTAAGTTACAGAGCAAAAGAAATAAGCCCCAACTCAAACCTGGTGATATTGCAGCACTAATTTGCTTGGAGGCATTGTAGATGTGACGAACAAATGGCATACGTTTAATGAACCACTCTCCAAGGCTGAGGACAGATGCACCCAACCATGATGACATGAACACCCCAATGAAAAAGATGAAAGTTATGGACGTGACAAATCCAAGACCTAACAAAAAACAGATGGTTTGATTAGCTGGACATGTCAAATAGCCTCATGAACATACCTTTTATACAATCATAAAATTCTGCATTTGATCAAAGTTTAATAGATGAATCGAGGTAAATAAAATATTTTTCATTCTATGACAATGAATAAAAACCAACATGATCAATTAGAAAAAAATTCCACTTCCTTAGGTTCTCAGCAGTGAGGCGTCTATGAGCAGCCCAACAAAAGAAAGATATAATGGGCAACGCACAACGAAGCCAGATAACCTTGGCAGGATACTGACCACAGTTATTGAAGTTGAATCTGCCAATAGCTTTACAAAAGGATTCTATGGAGAAAACTCAAAACTTAGATCCAAACAAGTATGACCCCGAACATCCAAGATTCAGATTGAAAAGGGCAAAGGAAATTAAGACATCATGTGATGCCGACAAAAGAAGACATTAACATGCACGAGATTTATTGTTCAATAACACCACCGATTCTCGTAGAAATGGGAATGACACGAGGATAATCTCATTAATGCTATGTTTAAACTGAGGGAAGTGGAAGTGAATGGGAGGAACTAATTCAAAAGGAAACATTTTCTCTACTAGTGAGAAAGAAGGGGAGAAATGAACAGAAATGGGTGGAATATTTCCAAGTGAGACAAATTCAATTTCCTCCTGACTTTGGAAGAGAATGGAAGTAATCAATTCCCAAGGCATATATTGCAGTATTACCAGTCTATTTTCATATGAATATAATACAAGGAGCTTTCGTGTCCTATCTTCTTTCTCCTCCACATCAATTTCCTTCATTATACATCTAAACAAAGATGTAGGTATTGACTTCTGCCTTTCTCCCATATCATTTCTCTCCCAACTTAAAATCGCCAAACATTCTCTCAAAAATAGCATTATGGGTCATGTTCGTCAGCTAAGTTCGCTCAAACAAAGGAATACTATGCATTGCCCGTACAAATTCAAGAATGATCTTCCTTTTCATGTAGATGAAGACATGATATAGTAGTCCCTATCTTTTAAATGTGCAATGATACAGGCAGTAAAAGTAAACTTCAGTAAGATGCAACAATATGAATAGACTCTATTTAGGCAAAGCACAAGCAAGTTCATGACAAGAAGAAGTAGCAAAAGAACGCACGACAACCCAACAGGCAAGAATTAATCTCTTCAAAATCAAAATGGCAATTAAGGAAAACCTTCGTTTGATCCCTCGAGCAGTAGCCGGATCATTTTTATGGATTATCTCATAAGAAACAAGTATGACATCTTTTAGTGGGCGCGGAGTCTCCTCAACTTTCCCAAGAAGGAACATGCACACGTTGCAATTGTCTGTCAAGCATTGAAAAGGACACTGATCAAATAAAGCAAAATTACACTAATTTTTTTCCAATTAAGTCAGGTAACCCAATCCAAGAATAATACAGGCCTGAAACAATTAATACCATCAATAGAAATAAACTCGACATAAAAACACGACTAATGGAACGAAAGCCATCAACATGCATGATAACATCCAAAAATAGAAATGTTATAAGTTATCAGCAGTCAGAATGCCAAGTCAATAAGAGCATAAGTTTAAAATCTATAGCAAGGGAACCCAGGGATTAGCATAACTCAAAACCAAAAGATGACAGGTGATAGTGGTACAGTTGGAAAAAGAAAATGAAAATAATTCCAACTACCTTAATGTATCTCATCTCATCCAAGCAAATAGAAATTTGGTAATTGACATTGTAGCAATATACAAAGAACCAGCATTACAAAACCAGATTATTCGAATTCCCAAATGTCAAATATTCAACAAACATCAAAACATTTTACATTGTCATACAATGGTCGTGGATTATCATAAAAGGCGAGCTCATCACACCTAGCGCTTTAAGTGAGTTCATCTAGAACACAATGTCTGATGTATCAAAGATAAAAGAAAGCATATGATCAGATCCAAGGGTCAAAAATATTAAAATTAAAACAAAAGTGCTAAACATAGTTGGTCAAAAATATTAAAATCAAAAGAAAGTAGATGAACTCGATCGAACTTCATGCCAATAACTCCGCGAATACTAAAACCACATTTCACTAATCTTCTCCCAATAATCGACCCAACTTAAGGCGAAATTCAACCTCAAATACGAATAACATCACCGTCCCCACCAGCGAACAACGACCACACACACTACGAAGCAAGAGAATCGGAGCTAGAGCGAAGAGATCACTAAAAAGCCGGCGAAGCAGAGAGCTGCCCGAAAGTCACCGGGAAATGGGCCGACCATCAAAACGACACAAACCCACTGAACCCAAAGACTCATTCGACCACCACAAGAGACAGACACGCCGAATCTCGACACGGCAAGCGAGGCGGCAGCAGCGGAGCGCGGAGTTTACCTTCCTACCTTCCTCGATCGGAGAAGCCATGATCGGGACCGGCGGCGGTGGCGGCGAGAGAGACAAGAGGAGGAAGCAACAGGCTCGAGGAAAGCAGGAATCAGCGGGGAAGAGACGTGAACGAGTGATCCGAATCTGGTTCTTGAGCGAAGACG
Organism: Eucalyptus erythrocorys; assembly: GCA_014182555.1. NCBI lineage: Eukaryota > Viridiplantae > Streptophyta > Magnoliopsida > Myrtales > Myrtaceae > Eucalyptus > Eucalyptus erythrocorys. The sequence continues at coordinate 15,390,915 of CM024599.1, read as the reverse complement.
GCCTTCGGCTTCTTCTCCACCCCCGGCGCCTTCGAGCACGAGCGCCCTGAGCACAAGCGCCCCGAGAGAATCCGGTTCTTGGGCGAGGGGCTTTGTCCCTCAATCGGTCGCCATCGCCGTCGCCGTCGCAGTTGCCGTCCCTGCCGCCGCCGTCGTCGTCGCCTTTGAGAGAACTTAGCCGGAAATCGATCAAAACCAAGAGAGACGAGAGGCTCAGAGGACTGAGAGACGGGAGTCGGGAGAGAACGAATTAGATTTGGTTTTATCGGTTCGTGGTTCGGTTTTCGGTTCGGTTAACCGATAAAAACCGAACCGGTAAAAAATTTTTGGTTTTTGATGAAAACCAAATCGAAAACCGAACCGAACCAAACTGATCGAAGTTTTCGGTTCGGTTTGCGGTTCGGGCCTTGACAGCCCTAGTTCAAACCTCCACCTTCTCGGGGAGGGATGGGGTGGGAATGCACAAGTTTCAAAAGTGGGTTTCGACTCCCACGCCCTGCAAGAGGCAGGGCAAAAGTCTGAGAGTGAGTATAGATTAGGTATAGAGTAGGACTGACAAAAAAAAAAAAAAACATTTAGAAGTCAGGTCCAACCCAAAAATAATTAAGATTTAGAACTTGGGCCTGAGCCGGAAAAAAAGGAAAAAAGAAAAAAGAACTGGGGCTATTCAGCCGAAGCAAGGGAAGCAATGGGCTCGGCCGAGATTGAAGGTTCCCAAAAGTTTAGGGCCTCGCCTCTCTCTTAAGTTTTTTTTTGTTGGTCTGACTCTCTCTTAAGTTTAAGTTCATTTAGTATGTCGGGTTAATTTCAATATAACCCATGAAATTTACTTAACGTGGACGTACGATTGCTAGATGAAAATTGCTCCTAATACTTAGATGCAATGTGAATGCCAAATTATATTATATTGGTATTTTGATTTTGGGGTAAAATTCGATCACTAATTTTTTATACATTGGATGACAAAGTTGAAAATCAAAAAAGTTCAGGTGTTACCACGTAAAATAAGAAGCTAAAAACATAAAAGAGCAAAGCTATGCGCGGTAACTTGTTGATAGGTTATTATGGGTCTGTTATTGGTTGGTCAAAAAGTGGCGATGACCCACCTTTCAAACTGGTTTGGGATTTAAAAACAATTCAATCACTCGAATGAGATAATGACTATCATAAGTTCATTACCATCACCTAAACACAATTGAATAGCCCTAGAGTCGATACAATTTGTGGTCTACCTTCCCAAATTGGCAACTTCTTTTTTTGCAATTTCATAATAATATGATTTGGTATAAATTGTGTTTTGTATTGCATATCGAGGATCTAAAATCGACTCTCAATTTGATTAATCAAAGTTAGAAGTCACGAGCACATCCCACAATTCTATTGAGCAAGGCAATTGACACAATTCTATAATATAATGTGCTTTGGCAGAAAATTTTGCCACGCGAAAAATCACCACTGCCAATGTGAATTATGATTCTAGTATAAATGAGAAAGAGGGAAAAGGAGTTTATAGCTCGTATTCAGTTCTTTCGGGCTCAAAGCACCACAACCGTTGATTTTAACTAGTCTACCACAATCCACTGATTGGGCCCATGTGGCATTTTGATGAGCCCACAAAAATCTAACATGGGGTCAAACAGTGAACTTTGGATGGTCGGCTAAATTCACAAATTACATAGCTTTCTCTCATTTTCACCTTCATCCTTCTCCCACAAATTCTCAAGAGCTTCAATTTTTTAAAGAATTACCACTTTTCTGCATGATTCTGTCGATATTTCAATCTTACCAAACAAATGGATCCAAACCACTATTTAACTTGCTTCTCGGATGGCAATTTTGCACCTCCAAGCGAGCAGTGGCACTTCGACTCCCTCATTGTCTCAAGGACACATTGACCACCTCACATGCTTACTCCACCCAAACAACAACGAGAATTGCACGATGACGATGAAGACAACAACCGAAGGATGATTTAAAAATGCAAGGCTGGCAGAGGGGGCTACCCATTCCCACGACAACTCCAATATCTCTCCCCCTTGGCAAAAGCGCTACCGCCCACAGTCATGCAAACCCCAAACAACACCACATAAATTTTCACGAGGATGAACGTTTATTGTGTAGAAGACATTTGAAATTAAAGGTCCTCCCCAATGATAAAGAAAAGATCATGTGCACGATATGTGGGGAGTACTTATCCATTGAATCCGAAAGTGGTGTCAAGTCATCTGAATAGGTATCAAGAGAAACATAGCACCGAAGTCTTTTGACCTAGAAGAAGCTCTGTTAAGTTTTTTGATTATCTAACTCTTATAAGATGGAAATCAACATTTGCTCTCCGCTTTTTGTCATTGCGGTCAACAATAATGTAAGGAGACTTAATTTGTTTCATTTACAAGACAAGGTCTACTTTCCAAAATTTTCATTTATTCAAGAATTTCTCATTTAATTACTACAGATAATATTGGTTGTTAAAGCCCAAGAAACATAAATCGAAAGAGATTCTCAGGCCCACAAAGCCACTAGTGGGCTTGTCAATACTCCTAAAACCAAGACCAAGACTCTTATACTAAGAATCCTATAATAGGGGGCCATCCAATCTCATGGTTGGTCCAAGGGCACTGGCAATAGCGGACATGAGTTAAAACATGAATCAACATAGAGAGATTTTGAATGTGTCCTGACATGCCCAACTTTTTCATCGACACAAATAAATATAAATTAACATGTTTTCAATGTAGTTCAATCACTTGGCACATAGAGTCAAAATTAAGATCTTCCGAGCCGATACGAATTACAATCCATTATGACATGAGAACACGAATTGTTAGTCCTCCAAGATACCTTAAGGATACTCGGAAAGTCTCTGAGTAGAAAAGGCATTAGGGTATGATGGAGGATCAACGCAACCACAATAGGTGCGTCTAATTACTTTTTCCACCCCTCTTATTGTTAATTGATGGTCTTTCCAACGGATTTGAAGATTTATCTGGATTGACTTTCATTTTTTTATTTTTATCTAGTCAAATCTTAAGTTTCACACATAGATTTCAATATAAAAATTTTCCTCTTTTTTTGAAATTAAGGTGATATTTTAAATTTTGTTTGATTTTTTTTTGCTTTTTATTTAAGCTGCAACAAAGAGACCCTTATTTATTTTTAGGACATATTGAAAATTATCACATTGGGTAACAAGCATATAGAATATTTCTTTTCACCTAACCAGACTACCTGAAATCATTGCCGGCTGTAGAAATTTATTAAGCTAGATGATTAGGCGACACTATGACGATACTAGCTTTTAGATTGGTTGAGCGATCAAGCATTTTTTTGAATATATTATATGTCTATATCGCATGATCTCTCACACGTATTGATTTGTAGGGCATGCTTGCCACTCTATAGGTGGAACCCCATATGATGTATGGGTTGGGTGGCAATTTATAATGTATTCACAAGGTTTAGTGGAGTTTAAATTCTATTTATAAAGAATAAGAAGAAATTAGCAGCCGAACATACTGTTGCTTTTGCTTCCTCTTCCATAAAACTTCTAAAATGTGTAGCCTTATGAAGTGGAGACCAAAATACGTCGTAATATATTCTTCCTATTTCATTTCAATAGTTCCATTCACATCTTTTAGTATACAAAATCAATAGACGGCTAAATAGACATGGAAAATATATTTTCAAAACCCGATCATTACATAAATCCGCCCATTCCTGCTTGAAAAATCGCGTTTACTTTGCACAAATCCGAACAAGATATTCAATCAGAAAGTCATATCTAGCTCAATTGAATACAAATCAAGCTCGTCCAATTCAAAAACTACTAATTTCATGACCATCCGAGCTAAGAAATCACCCCTGCTCGAGATCCAAAAGCCATCCTGGATCTGTCCACAATCGAATCAAGTTTCTCCATGTCTCCTTGTCTACGAGAATTTTCTTTTTTTCCTTTTGCCAAGGTTATGAAATTGTCCTAATGACCCGACCTGCCTACCAGCTGAATCTCGTTACTTGCTCGGCTTCGGCCGCTAATCTCAAGGTCAAACTCACAGCGTCGTGGCCAAAATTTGACTTTTGTAAAGGAGCAATTAAAAAAGAGACGATGAGGAGCAATCATCGAGCAGTTTGACCGACCGCGTCGAGCAGCGTTGTCCTTTCCACACCCAAGGAGGCATTATCTCTGATTGTTAGGCGAGATCGAATCAAGAAACGTGGAGGAGAAAGATTTGAAGATTGGGGACCTTCGTGCGGGACCCACCCGGGATTCATTCGTCGTCGTTTGGTCGGTGTACGCTTGCGGCTATGTTTCGACCCAAGAAGCGAAGGGGGTTCTACTAGTCATTCGTGGAATCGGTCCAAATAGAGCAGCTAATCTCATCATCTTTTTGGCGTCCTCCCTCTCGCTTCCGCAATTGCGGCTTTGTTCGAATAAGTTTTTCGCTAGTCCAAGGGCGTGTTTTGTTTAAAGAAAGTGTTTTTTCAAAATTAATTTTTCAAACTTTCATCCGCTTAACTCGTAAAAAATGATTAGTCAATCAAATATACTTTTTGATTAAGAAAAATATTCATATATAAAATTAGGAAAGTACGTTGTTAAATTTGATAAGGTGAAAACACCTTATGAAATTACTCTTGAATTTTTCAATATTTTATTTAAAAGATTGGTCTTTTAAATATTTTATTTTTTATTCTTTTTCTTCTTCCTCCTCCACCAATCATCAAGTCTAGATGACCGACCACAGCATGGCTAGCAAAGGCCAGCCTTGCTAGCCTCGCAATAGCAAGCTTGAGCTTGTAAAAATCTAGCGACTCGACCTTGACCGAGGTTGACGAAGCTTGACCTTGCCTGAGGCTAGTGAGGTTGGCCTTCTCTGGGCCTTGGCAACAGTGCCAATGGCCTATTGCGATCGTCATTGAGGCTTGGGGATCGGCAGAGGAGGAAGAAGGAAAGAGAAAGAAGAGAAAAATATTTAAAAAATGAATTTTTGTGCATGAAATAAAAATCATGAGATTGAAATCATTCTCTAAATGAGATCCAAACTTCAAAAAGGACTTTTTTAATTACATATCACCCAATAAAGAAAAACTAACCATTGTCTCAAAAAAATGATTTCCCAGAGAGTATTTCATTTCTTAGGTTTTTCTCCGAACAAATGGACCTTCAATTTTTTGGCAAATGCACCTTCAATTGTTTTTTTTTTCAAGCACAAAACATTTACAACTTTCACGATATGTTAGTATCTACAAAGGATATTATACTATTTGCCATGTAATAAATATATATATATATGTATGTATGTATGTATGTATGTATGTATAGTACAAATACAAAATATTTATGGCTGAAGTAAAAAAAATTATTATTAAATTAGAAAAATATAATAGGTTTAGGACTATTGGATAACTTTTCCCAAAACATGTTGAACAAGAAAATAATTTGTTCATTGCTCTTTTGTTTTCTTCAACATTTGAATGGTATTTCGCCCCAGTGGCCACCCTTCCAACATGGAAGGGGGAGGCGAGGGGTTCAAACCCCCACCTTCTCAGGGAGGGATGGGGTGGGGACGCGCAAGTTTCAGGAGTGGGTTTCGACACCCATATCCTGCAAGAGGCAGGGCAAAAGTCTGAAAGTGAGTGTAGACTAGGTATAGAGTAGGACTAACAAAAAAAAAAAACATTTGAATGGTATTTTACTTTCTAAAAGTAGAAACAGAACAGGTTTTGAATTGTATTCTCGATACTAGAAATTACACGCAAACATTTCATATGACGAGGGGCTCATAAACGAAGACACCACTCAATTCCCCGTCTTCCACGTTTTGTCTTTATCATTGGTGATGCTCACTGAGGCCTAGGCATATATCTTATGCTTAAAAAAGGCATAAGCATCTTCACAAATTAATAAATTACACCGGCCTGACATCATCATAGCAAATTAAGAATATCTAAAGTTTAAAATTAATGAGCATCCTAGTCCACTTGTTAGCAAAGGGGTTAGTATTACAAAACTCAAAACTATACCACTTTGATACAAAGATACCTCGAAATCCTAAACTCGTCTATCATGACACAAATATTTTAACTTTTTTTGTATCATAAAGCACCTCGAACTAATGTAAGTGTGGCAAAAAGTTAATCCGCTGACCCCCTTGTAAAGTCCTCCGACTTAGAACAATCATCTCCCTTTCACTCACGTGTTTAAGTCTCGTGTGTTACAACTATCATGTCCTACTCAAAAGTCTCGAAGGATCTTGCAAATGAACCAATTAGTGCCATTCCCTAGAGTCGATACAATTTGTGGTCTACCTTCCCAAATTGGCAACTTCCTTTTTCCAATTTCATAATAATATGATTTGGTATAAATTGTGTTTTGTACTGCATCTCAAGGATTTAAAATCGACTCTCAATTTGATTAATCAAAGCTAAAAGTCACGAGCGCATCCACAATTCTATTGAGCAAGGCATTTGACACAATTCTATAATATAAAATGTGCTTTGGCAGAAAAGTTTGCCACGTGAAAAATCACCACCACCAATGTGAATTATGATTCTAGTATAAATGAGAAAGAGGGAAAAAGAGTTTATAGCACGCATTCGGTTCTTTCGGGCTCAAAGCACCACAACCATTAATTTTAACTGGTCTACCACGATCCATTGATTGGGCCCATGTGGGAGCACACAAAAATCTAACATGGGGTTCAACGGTGAGCTTTGGATGGTCGGCTAAATTCACAAATTACAAAGCTTTCTCTCATTTTCGCCTTCATCCTTCTCCCACAAATTCTCAAGAGCTTCAATTTTTTAAAGAATTACCACTTTTATGCATGATTCAGTCGATATTTCAATCTTACGAAACAAGTGGATCCAAACCACTATTTAACTGGCTTTTTGGATGGCAATTTTATACCTCCGGGCGAGCAGTGGCACTTCAACTCCCTCATTATCTTAAGGACACATTAACCTCCTTAGATGCCTACTCCACCCAAATAACAAGAAGAATTGCATGATCACGATGAAGGCAACAACTGGAGGATGATTTAGAAATGCAAGGCTAGAAAAGGGGGCTACCCATTCCCACGATAACTCCATTATGTTAGAATAAATATAAACTAAAACTTGATGATCCCGATTTATCAATCACAGATATTCATACAGAATTCGGGATCAATTTGCGGAAACGTAAAAATCAACATACCTCCAGCCATTGATGAAATCTGCAAAAGCGAAAAGCCTCAAAACCTTTTATGGATCCACACAGCACGATCGATCTGCAATATGGAGAATTGTACGTCCTGTTCTACTAGCCAATACCCCTCAAACTTGATGGTGTGTTTTTCTATATTGATAGGGTTTGAGCTAAACAACCTGACGTTTATATACCGTTTATTACGTTACCGATATCTTCCATCAATATTGTTATAGTAACATATTAACAGACAAATATCACGAAATACACGTGGGTGATAAATTTGGCAATAATATCGAAATTTATTGGGAATACCAATAAGTGGGATCATATTTAAAATAATAAAAATATATTACATATTATAATATTATAACATTCTCCCACTTGATCCCAATAATCCATCAAATGAATTATTAACCTTAACCCACATAAACTTCATACTAAAATAAAACACATGAATCACGGCGATAAGTCCTCTTAGAGCGAGTATTGTCTTCCGTGTATCACAATGTATTTCATTAGCTCATATGTGATCAAATAACTTTATGAATAAACCTTATGTTTACTCCAGGTCAAATATAATTGTTTTTCTCAGAATAACTGAATGTATACAACTGTATTGAGAAAAACATTATAAATAAATAAAAGTCTCATAAATTCTTCCATATAAGAAAAATTTACATGATTGGACCAATGCCCATTCTAAATACATGATCCTTGTAACTCATTGGTGGCATGCCTTTAGTTAAAGAATCAGCTATCATCAATCTAGTGCTCACGTGTTCTATGACCACTTTCTTCTCTTTAACACGTTCTCTGATGGCTAAATACTTGATGTCGATATGCTTGCTTCGACTACCACTCTTGTGGTTCTTAGCCATAAAAACTGCAGCTGAATTTTCGCAATATATTCTTAATGGCCTAGCAATGGAATCCATAACTCTAAGCCTCGATATAAAACTTTTCAATCACACACCATGTGAGGTGGCCTCAAAATAGGAAATGAACTCTGCCTCCATAGTGGAAGTGGCAACCAAGGTTTGTTTTGCACTCCTCCAGAATACAGCTCCGCCAGCAAACATAAAAATATATCCCAATGTTGATTTACGGGAATCAACACAGCCAGCAAAGTCTGAGTCCGAGTAACCAACTACCTCCAAGCTGTCCGTCCGTCTATACATAAGCATATGTCCTTTAGTTCCTTGAAGGTACCTCATCACCTTCTTTGTAGCTCTCCAGTGGTCCATACCTGGATTACTTTGGTATCTTCCTAACATTCCCACAGTAAATGCTATGTCAGGTCGAGTGCAAACTTGAACATACATCAAGCTTCCGACAGTAGAAGCATATGGGATGTTCTTCATTTGTTCCCTTTCAAAATCCTTCTTTGGGCATTGGTTTAAATTAAACTTATCACCTTTCACAATCAATGCTATACTTGGTGAACAATCTTTCATCCGAAACCTCTCTAAGACCTTATTGATATAAGTTTCTTGAGATAGTCCTAATATACCTCAAGATCTATCTCTATGGATCTTAATGCCAATGACATAAGAGGCTTCATCCATATCCTTCATATCAAAACTCTTAGAGAGAAATTGTTTCACTTCATATAACAACCCGTTGTCATTGGTTGCAAGTAAAATATCATCTACATATAGTACAAGGAAACAAATTTTGCTCCCACTAACCTTCTAGTATATACATTGATCCATGACATTCTCTATAAAACCGAATGAAAAGATGACCTCATGGAATCTTAAGTACCATTGGCGGGATGCTTGTTTCAAGCCATATAGAGACCTTTTAAGCTTGCATACCAAATGCTCACCAGCACTAGAGAAGAATCCTTTTGGTTGTTTCATATAAACCACTTCTTCCAATTTTCCATTGAGGAACGCCGTTTTCACATCCATTTGATGTAACTCCATATCAAAATGAGCAACCAATGCCAAAATAGTACGAAGAGAATCTTTCTTGGATATAAGAGAAAATGTCTCCGTGTAATCGATTCCCTCCTTTTGAGTAAATCCCTTGGCAACGAGTCTGGCTTTATATCTCTCTATATTGCCTAATGAATCCTTCTTAGTTTTGAAGACCCATTTACAACCAATGGCCTTCGCTCCATTAGGCAATTCTACTAAATCCCAGACTTCGTTTGATGCCATGGAATTCATCTCTTCCTTCATGGCATTGTACCATAAATTGGATTTATCACAGCTCATGGCTTGTGAAAACGTCTCAGGATCACTTTCAGCTCCAACATTATAGTTAGATTCCTGTAGATACACAATATATTAGGAATTGCTGATTTCTTTATTCTAGTAGACCTTCTTAATGTTGCATCAACATCCTCCTGAGGAGTTTATTGTTCAACCGGAAGCTCAACAGTATCTGGTAATTGCTGAACAGTTGGGTCTACTGAATCAATATTAGCAAGTTGTGGATCTTCAATGATTGGTTGCTCAACGACCGGTTGAACTGAAGGGGCGTTGTAAGCAATAACCAATTCAGTACTTGAGGTGGAAGATTGAGTATCTGAATGATCTTCTTCGGGATAGAAGTCCCTGAATTGATCGCTCCTACTAATCAAGTCATTCTCAAGAAATATAGCATTTCTTGATTCCACAAACCTAGTGGTGTGAGATGGACAATAAAATTTGTATCCTTTGGACTTTTCGGCATATCCAACGAAATACCCACTTATAGTCCTTGGATCTAACTTCTTTTCCTGTGAATTGTAGACTCTTACTTCAGATGAGCATCCCCAAACACGCACATGTTGCAAACTCGGTTTCCAACCTTTGAATAACTCAAAAGGCGTCTTTGGAACAGCCTTGGTTGGAACTCGGTTTAATATGTACATAGCCGTTTTAAGAGCCTCAGTCCACAAAAACTTAGGAAGTTTGGAGTTGCTGAGCATACTCCGCACCATGTCCAATAATGTTCGGTTTCTTCTTTCTGCGACACCATTTTGGTCCGGTGAACCAGGCATAGTGTATTGGGTAATAATCCCATGCTCTTCAAGAAACTTCGCAAATGGACCAGGTGCTTGTCCATCTTCAGTGTATCTACCATAGTATTCTCCACTTCTATCTGATCTCACGATCTTAATTTGTTTGTCGCATTGTTTCTCTACTTCAGTTTTAAATACCTTAAAGGCATCTATTTCTTCATGCTTATTACGAAGCAAGTAGAGATACATGAATCGTGAATAATCGTCTATGAAAGAAATGAAGTATCTCTGACCATTTGAGTCCATATCAGGACTACAAATATCTGTTTGTATGATTTCTAATATTTCTGTACTCCTCTTAGCACCTTTCTTTGACTTGTTGGTCTGTTTTCCCTTTATACAGTCCACACAAGTGTCATAATCAGTAAAATCTAGAGTATTAAGTACTCCATCATTTACTAGTTTCTTAATTTTATCCATGGAGATATGTCCCAATCTCCGGTGCCACAACATAAAGGAATCCTCATTCACAACACTTCATTTTATACTAGCATTATCATGAAAGTGCATCGCATTATTAATGGTATTGTCTTGTAAATTAATTCGAAAGAGACCATCAGACAAAATACCACTCCCAACAATTTCAGATTTATACGATAAATTGAATGTTGAATCTGAAAATTCAAAGGAGTATCCCAAAGGTACAAGTCTTGAAACTGAAATTAAATTCCTAGAAAAACTAGGAATATAAAAGGTCCTTTCTAAAATTAAAACAAAACCACTACGAGAACTAATCGCATGTTCCAATAGCTTCCACACGCGAGCGCATCTTATTTCCCGAATAGATGCCTTGTTCACTTCCCACTGGTTTCCGCTGGTTCTTAAAACCCTGTAAGGAATTTGAAATGTGAATTGTTGAACCAGAATCAATCCACCAAGTGCTGTGACTCGCATCAACCATATTAGTTTCATAACAAACACATGTGAGTTGGTTACCTTTCTTTTTGAGCCAGGCCTTAAATTTGACGCAATCCTTCTTCATGTGCCCCTTCTTTTTACAGAAGAAGCACTTGGATTCCTTCTTAATGCCAGCTTGGGGAGGTAGAGGCATCTTACCTTTTTCCTTCTGCTTGCCTTGCCCTTTATACTTATCCTGTGTTGCCATATGAGCACTTTCTCCTTTCTCCATGAGTAGCCTCTCTTCCTCTTGAACACACATGGTCAAGAGTTCATTGATTGACCATTTAATGTTATGTGTGTTATAAGAGATCTTAAAAGGGGCATACTCTTGTGGGAGAGTATTTAGGATATAGTATACAAGAAAGGATTACGATATCCCAACCTCAAGATTCTTTAGCCGAGCCGCAATGTCCCTCATTTTCATGATGTGCTCAAGCACACCTTTTACACTGGTAAGCTTTAATGAAGAGAACTTCATAATTAGGGTCATGGCATGCGCCTTCTCTGAAGACTCAAATTGTGCATCGATAGCCTCTAGCAATTCCCTGGCATTGTTACGCTGAATGACTGAACCACGAATGCTAGCAAAGAGTTTTGTCTTTATGTACATCACACTAAGACGGTTGGACTGCTCCCATTGAACATAACGAGTATGTTCAGCATGAGTACTATTCTCAGTAGGTTCAGGTGGTTTGTCTGACCTTAGAGCATAATCAAGATCCATGCACCCTAATTGAAGAATGACTAATTCCCTCCATTCTTTAAAGTTATTTCCATTAAGCTCGGGAACAATTATACCAGAATTAATCGTAGGTGATAAGACCGCATCATAATCAAATAAAACTTATGTATCAATATATTTGAGGCAAATAAACTTAAATCATATTTTACCAATGTTTTATTTTACCAATGTAAAACATGTTATAAAATATGAATCGCATAACATCAAAAACTGCCTGTGGGCTAATTTTCTAATTTAAATTGATTCATAATTATTTCATGATGAAACTATCAAATTATATTCCCTTCCTTAATCCCTGTGGGTAAATTAAGAAAGATAAAATAATATTTCATCCTAATTAATCACATTAATATATTGAAAATTTCGTGGGATAAAATTCATAATATTAATGTGACTAATCACAATTATTATCTTTTACTATATGTGATCCAAAGGCTCTTAATGTATATAATTTAATATAATCAAAGATGATGTGGCTAATCTTTAATTAACTAAATATATACGGATCACTAGACATTTAATTTTATGAGTAAATATTCATAAAATTGCACCTAAGGGTAGAACATGAATTTCACACCCAAAAGGGGCAAAATCGTAGATTTTCATGCCCAAAGGGGGCAAAACCGAAATTTTAGGCATCTAGGGCAGAATTGCAATTTTCCAAAAAGCAGAGGGCAGAACCATGCACGCGTGCTTTTCATTGTTGCACGCGCCCGCTTCAGCCCGAGGCACGCGCAGGGGCAGTCCTTCGCACGCGCCTATTGCAGTTCCTCGAGCGCGTGCAACGCCTTCTTTTCGGGCCTTTTTTTTTTTTTTCTTTCTCGGCCAGAATTAAGTCTAAAAACCATATATTCTATAAAACCTTAACCATCAAAATTTCATCACTTGATTAACCCTCGACGATGAGTAATATACCAGAAATTAAGGGTTTTTCTTCCTAACGGCAGTGTGATCATGCAAATCCATCATCGCGTGGTCAAATTCTAAATTCCGATCCAAGCCATATATAACATGGAATTTACCCACATATAATTCAATGAAAATAAATTCCAAAAATTTCATCAAGACAAAGATTATAAACATGCTCTGATACCAATTGTTAGAATAAATATAAACTAAAACTTGATGATCCCGATTTATCAATCACAGATAAATTCATACAGAATTCGGGATCAATTTGCGAAACGTAAAGATCAACATACCTCCAGCCATTGATGAAATCGCAAAAGCGAAAAGCCTCAAAACCTTTTATGGATCCACACAACACGATCGATCCGCAATATGGAGGATTGTACGTCTGTTCTACTAGCCAATACCCCTCAAACTTGATGGTGTGTTTTTCTATATTGATAGGGTTTGAGCTAGACGACCTGACGTTTATATACCGTTTATTACATTACCGATATCTTTCATCAAGACTGTTATGATAACATATTAACGGGTAAATATCACGAAATACACGTGGGTGATAAATTTGGCAATAATATCGGAATTTATTGGGAATACCAATAAGTGGGATCATATTTAGAATAATAAAAATATATTACATATTATAATATTATAACACATTACCCCTCCCCCTTAGTAAAAGCTCTACCCCCCATGGTCACGCAAATCCCAAATCACACCACATAAATTTTCGCGAGGATGAACGCTTATTGTGTAGAAGACATTTGAAATTAAAGGTCCTCCCCAATGATAAAGAAATGGTCATGTGCACGATATGTGGGCAGCACTTATCCATTGAATTCGAAAGTGGGGTCAGGTCACTTAAATAGGTATCAAGAGAAACATAACACCAAAGTGTTCAGGCCTAGGAGAAGCTCTATTAAGTTCTTTGATTATCTAACTCTTATAAGATGGAAATCAACATTTGCTCTCCGTTTTTTTCCCTGCGATCAACAATTATGTAGAGAGACTTAATTTGTTTCATATACAAGATAAGGTCTACTTTCCAAAATTTTAATTTATTCGAGAATTTCTCATTTGATTACTACAGATAATATTGGATTTTTTTTTTGGTAAAGAAAAAAAAACAATAATATTGGATGTTGATAAAGCCCAAAAAACATAAATTGACAAAGATTCTCAGGCCCACAAAGCCACTAGTGGGCCTGTCAATACTCGCAAAACCTGAGAAAGACCAATAATCTTATACCAAGAATCCTATAATAAGAGGCCATCCAATCTCATGGCCAATCCAATGGTGCTAACAATAGCGGACCCAAGATAAAACATGAATCCACCTACTGCCCGAATCTTCCACCCAGATGCCAGCGCCGCAACCCGATTCCTCTGCTCTGCTCGACGAAGCTGTCCGCGACCTGATTCCTCTACCTGTGACACTCTTTGTCGGAGTTCAAATGCGACCCACGACGACCCGCGCACCTCCACGACGCCGCCGATCCTATTCTCCCCTCGCCTTCGCGACCGCCAATCCAGGTTTCGATAAAGTACGCTTCTTTTATTTTTTATTTTTTTAAATTTTTTCCTAGTGGCCCGAAAGTCTTGTCAAATTCATTACCATAAACAAAGAGAGCAATATTCGGGCTGGCATGGGACATCATTTTGGCGTTTTAGAACATAATAAACTACTCATATCAATAGTCATTGATACGGGATATATAGAAATAAGTTTAGATTTCGAATGTGTCCTGACATGCCTGACTTTATTCATCGACACAAATAAATACGAATTAACATGTTTTCAATGTAATTCAATCACTTGGCACATAGAGACAAAATTAAGATCTTTCAAGCCAATACGAATTGCAATCCATTATGACATGAGAACACGAATTGCTAGTCCTCCAAGATACCTCAAGGATACTCGGAAATTCTGTGGGTAGAAAAGGCATGAGGGTACAATGGAGGATCAACATAACCACAATTGGTGGGTCTAATTACTTTTTCCACCCCTCTTGTTGTTAATTGATGGTCTTTCGAATGGATTTGAAGGTTTATATGGATTGACTTTCATTTTTTTATTTTATCTAATCAAATCTTAAGTTTCTCACGTAGATTTAAATATAATTTTTTTTTTGTCTTTTTTTGAAACTAGAGTGACATTTTAAATTTTGGTTGGATTTTTTGCTTTTCATCTAAGTTGCAACAAAGAGGCCATTATTTATTTCTAGGACTTATTGAAAATTATCACATTGGGTAATGAGCATATAGAATATTTCTTTTCACCTAACCTGACTACCTAAAATCATTACTGGCTGTAGAAAATTATTGAGCTAGATGATTAGGCGACACTACGATAATACTAGCTTTTAGATTGGTTGAGCGATCAAGCATTTCATTTGACTATATTATATGTCTATCACATGATCTCTCACATGGGCATGCTTGCCACTCTATAGGTGGAACCCCATATGATGTATGGGTTGGGTGGCAATTTATAATGTATACACAAGGTTAAGTGGAGTCGAAATTCTATTTTATAAAGAATAAGAAGAAATTAGTAACCGAACATACTGTTGCTTTTGCTTCCTCTTCCATAAACCTCCTAAAATCATGTGTAGCTTATGAAGTGGAGACCAAAATAGGTTGTAATATATTCTTCCTATTTCATTTCAATAGTTCCACCGACATCTTTTGGTATATGAAATCAATAGACGGCTAAATAGACATCGAAAATATATTTTCAAAACCCAATCATCATATAAACCCGCCCATTCTTGCTTGAAAAATCACGTTTACTCTATCTGAACAAAATATTCAATCAAAAAGTCATATCTAACTCAAATGAATACAAATCAAGCTCGCCCAATCTGAAAACTACTAATTTCATTCTATGGTCAAATCCGAGCTAAGAAATCACCTCTGCTTGAGATCCAAAAGCCATCCTTGATCTGTCTGTCCTCACAATCGAATTAAGTTTCTCCATGTCTCCTTGTCTATGAGAATTCTTTTTCCTTTTGCTAAGGTTATGAAATTGTCCTAATAACCCATCCTATCTTCCAGTTGAATCTCGTTACTTGCCGTGCTTCGCCCGCTGATCTCAAGGTCAAACTCACAGCGTCGTGGCCAAAATTCGACTTTTTGTAAAGGAGCAATTAAAAAAAAGATGATGAGGAGCAATCATCGAGCAGTTTGACCGACCGCGTCAAACAGCGTTGTCCTTTCCACACCCAAGGGGGCCTTATCTCTGATTGTTAGGCGAGATCGTATCAAGAAACGTGGAGGAGAAAGATTTGAAGATTGGGGACCTTCGTGCGGGACCCACCCGGGATTCATTCGTCGTCGTTTGGTCGGTGTACGTTTGCGGCTACGTTTCGACCCAAGAAGCAAATGGCGTTCTACTAGTCAATCGTGGAATCGGTCCAAATAATTTCATACGTATATGAGCAACTGCGGCTTGTTCGAATAAGTTTTTCGCTAGTCCAAGGGTGTGTTTTGTTTAAAAGAAAGTGATTTTTCAAAATTAATTTTCTGAACTTTCAATCCATTTGACTTGTCAAAAATGATTAGTCAATCAAAAATACTTTTCAATTGAGGAAAATATTTGTACATAAAATTTAAGGAAACACATTGTTAAATTTAAGAAGCTGAAAACATTTTATGGAATTGCTCTTGAATTTTCTAAATTTCATTTTATTTAAAAAATTGATCGTTTAAATATATATTTTTAATATTCTTTTCTTTCTTCCTCCTCCATTGATCGCTGGGTCTAGATGACCGACCATAGGCGTGGGCTAGCGAAGGCCGACTTTGCTAGCCTTGCAATGGCAAGCTTGAGCTCGTAAAAATCTAGCAACTTCACCTTGATCGATGTTGACGAAGCCTGACCTTGCCTAAGTCTAGCTAGGTTGGCCTTCACCGGGCCTTGG
Source organism: Eucalyptus erythrocorys (assembly GCA_014182555.1). Classification (NCBI taxonomy): domain Eukaryota; kingdom Viridiplantae; phylum Streptophyta; class Magnoliopsida; order Myrtales; family Myrtaceae; genus Eucalyptus; species Eucalyptus erythrocorys. Next base: position 15,374,233 of record CM024599.1, on the reverse strand, counting down.
CAACAGTGCTAGTGGCCTATTGCGGTCATCACTGAGGCTTGGTGATTGGCGGAGGAGGAAGAAGGAAAGAGAAAGAAAAGAAAAGAATAAAAATAAAAATGTTTAAAAAATGATTTTTTGTGCATGAAATAAAAATTGTGAGATTGAAATCATTCAGTAAATGAGATCCATACTTCTGAAAAGATTTTTTTAATTACATATTACCAAATAAAGGAAAATTAACCATTTTCTTAAAAAATGATTTCTCAAAAAGTATTTTCATTTTTCTTAAAGTTTTTCTTTGAACAAATGCACTTTCAATTTTATGGTAGATGCCCCTTCAAATACAAAAAAAACATTTGAAACTTTCACAATTGTTAATATCTACAAAGGATATTATACTATTCGCCATGTAGTTGTTTTACATATACATATACATATACATACATACATACATACATACATATATAATTGAATTGAAAAAATTATAATAGGTTTTAGGACTATTTGATAACTTTTCCCAAGACATGTTGAACGAGAAAATAATTTGTTCATTGCTCTTTTGTTTTCTTCAACATTTGAATGCATTTTACTTTCTAAAAGTAGAAACAAAACACTTTTTGAATTGTACTCTCGATACTATAAATTACACGCAAACATTTCACATGACGAGTGGCTTATAAACGAAGGCACCACTCAATTCCACGTTCTCCATGTTCTGTCTTTATCATCGATGATGCTCGCTAAGACCCAGGCATATATCTTATGCTTAAAAAAGGCATAAGCATCTTCACAAATTAATAAATTACACCGGCCTAACGTCATCATAGCAAATTAATATATCTAAAGTTTAAAATTAATGAGCATACTAGTCCACGTGTTAGCGAAAGGGTTAATATTACAAAACCTCAAATCATACCACTTTGATACAAAAATACCTCCAAATCCAAAACTAGTCTATCGTGATACAAATATTTTAACTTTTATTTTTGGTATCATAAAGCACCTTGAACTTATATAAGCATGGCAAAAAGTCGGATTGAAATCGTTAGGGTATTTAAAGTTTATAGTTTATTGTTTTTCGTGATATTAGACTTCCATTTTTTTTTGTGAAATAATAATGATTAAAAAAAAAAGGCAAGCAAAGGAAGAGAAGAATAGACGAATGATTATTAATTAATTTGGCCACGCAAACCGAACCTTTCCCGGCAAATTAGGAGGAGAATAGCCGCCGCTAAATAATTCCCTTACGCAGCAACGTAGGAACCACGCTCTCGCCTCCGCCCTCCCCTAGTAGTTTCCCCCATTTTCCACCCCCTTTATCTTTCAAATCACCGAATCTCAATCCCACCACCGCCTTTTCCCGAGGAATATCGCCGGGCGCAGAAGAAGCGCGAGCTCGAAGAACCTCCAGAAGCGCGAGCGATCCGGCCAATGGTAGCCGCGAAGATCGGGAACGCCATGGAGGTCGCCGGCGAAGCCAGCTGCGACAACGGCGGCGGCCGCGGCCCCAGCCCCGCCATCCCCTCCTCCGCCCTCGCCGTCGACACCTCCCTCTCCCTCCCGGAGATGTCCCCTCGCGTCGTGTGCGTCCCTCCCCTCCCCCCGCCGGCTCTCGCATTTCCGCCGTCCGTTGCGATTTCGTTAGCTTAGGGTTTGGTTTCGGCCGATTCGCGTGCTGTGTTTGTCCTTCGTGTTTTCGTGCCGAGCGGATGTCTCGTCGCGCGAGATTCGGTCCTCTCGGGATTTCCTGTTCGTTTTTTTTTTTTTTTGCCTTGCTGTGGCGGTGGTTGTTTCCGCTTTTAGTGAGCTTGACGTCGCGTTTGATTTTGCTGTGAGCAGAGAGCTATGCAAGGATTTGTTCGCGGAGTGGTCGAAGCTTGACGATTCTCGTTTCGCTGTGGAGACCGTGTCTGGTGGCATCACGAATCTATGTGAGTTCTGATCATTAGCTGCGGTGTGATTATAAGTAAAATGCGAAGATTTGATTGTACGGTGTATGTTGCGATCATCGTTTGCTGATAGGGATAGATGATTAGCTTGGACTGGGTTTTGAGCTTATTGAGAATTTGGTGTAGTGTTGAAGGTTTCTGTGAAAGAAGAAAGCGGAAAAGAGGAATCCGTTACCGTCAGATTGTATGGGCCGAACACCGAGTTTGTCATTGACCGCGAAAGAGAATTCCACGTGAGTTTTTTATCGAATAACTGTGTTGTATGTTAATTCCTTGTTTTGTAGTAGACCGGACTTGTTTCCTGAGTGCTTTAATGGAGAGTTCTGTATTCTCATTTTTCCAGCATGTATTATTTCCTTTTGTTAAGTATTTTCCTTCTTGATCTCTTTGGTATTCATAAGGTTCTTAACTTCCATAGATGCCTCTGTTACAGCATTATATCTCTTAAGTTTTCCAAGGACACAGTTGGATGCGCCTCTCCCGAATCCAGACACGCTCTAATCATGCAAATGCAACCTGATAGAATCTAGAGCTGAAACTCATTGAGATAGTGTTGAAAGGACTTATATGGTTCGAAGGGTCTCTTTCGTTACTTCTGTGGTGGTCATAAAGTTTAAGAAATGTGATGATTATGATGCTAACCTGTGAGAGAAATGTAGATGAATGGATCACATATGATTCCTTGAACCACTTGCACAAGTAATTATCGCTAGCGTAACTCATGAACTGCTTCCACAGTGATTTGACATGTTCGTTACCATTTGGTATTTAGGACTGCTATGACGGATGCCTAGTTTCTTCAATAGACTTGGAAAATGAAAAATGCTTCTAATACTTATGGTGCTCAATTACTTCTGTGTGTAATGACGGCCTTCAGTACTGTACTCTGCTTTATAATTGCTTGACCGATTTGTTTTAGGCTATCAAGTACCTTTCGGCTGCAGGATTTGGTGCCAAGTTGCTCGCGGTTTTTGGGAATGGCATGGTTCAGTCATTTATAAATGCTTGTACACTCACTCCAGAAGGTATGGATTTATCATTCAGCATAATAAAGAATTTCACATGATGTTGTGGATTTCAGGGAATTGCTCTAGAAAGTAATGGAATGTAAGAAAATGAATATTGCTTCATGATGTAATACCTTAAGCACTTCAGATATGAATTGTTCGCAGTTCTACAGGTCTGAAATGGTTTCAAAAATCCCCCTGACCATCTTTTGATTGAAGGCATTCAGAAGGGGATAGTCATCTTGTATATGGACCTGTCGGGTCAGCCCTTCAGTCTAACTTGAGAAAGTTAGTTGTTTCCTAGTTCAGTCTTTCAAATTTGTTTGCCCTTTTTTCTTTGTTGTAGCCACTTTGAAATCTAATTCAACTTTTAATCTGTTTGACTTTGGATATCCCTACTTTATGTGAGTTTTTGTGCCAAAACTTTTAAATGCATAGCTATAGGATTGATAACTCCATTTTATTAAATTAAATTTATCAAAACATCTTATCCTGACGATAACATATGAGCTCCCATGAAGTCTGATAACATGTTACCTGTGTATTTTAATAAGTTCCACCTATAGCTTGTTGCTTGACTTCAGTTGCAATTTTTTTTTTTTTTGTCCTAATGCAACAGATATGAGAAAACCAAAGCTGGTAGCTGAAATTGCTAAGCAGCTGCACAAATTCCATCAAGTAGAAATTCCAGGTTCTAAAGAACCTCAACTATGGAATGATATATTCAAGTTTTATGAGAAAGGTAATTCCTCTTTAGCAGTTAAGTTTCTCTTTTCTCTATCACTTCTCATTAAAGTTACTTTTATTTCATCTTTGCACTCTGTTAAATGTTTCTTTTAACAAAATGCCTTTACCTTAATGTTTCTTTTGTGTCATGTATGTGCCATCTTTTTTGATGTAGCATCTGATCTCAAGTTTGACGATAATGAAAAGCGAAGGAAGTATGAGACAATATCTTTTAAGGAAATTCATGATGAACTTCTCGAGCTAAAGGTAAATTCCTCTTTCAAACATTTTGGATATCCTAACTCTTACATGATATATGCTGTGGGATAACTACTACATCAATGATCTCTGATATTTTCATTCAAGCTCTTTTAAAATTGCCTATATGGTGTGCCAAGAAGTGTGCCTGAAATTACCTGTTGCTTAATACTGCAATGTATGATGTACAACTTACTGAGAGGTCTTTGTATGTTTTTTCATGGGTTTCTCACTTGCTTTCACACGATACCATGCAGTGTCAACACCTAGAGGAGTTATTATTTTATGATAGTGTGCATGTAGATTAAGTTTTGTTGTTGCACATCGGTTAAATTGAACAATCTAACTAGATTTTTTGGAAGGATGATGTCAAAAAGTGGGATTACTTTTTACCTTGCTATATGTCTGTTTATGCTAGATTTGAGGTACTCTAATGCTGCAGAATCGTCTCACGAGTTTCTGAGAATTTCTTGTCTTTTTTATGCTTTTTGGGGACAATTGCCTTTAAGAGCAAAAATTAGGGTTCCCTACAGTGTTTATAAGTGTTAATTCACTTTCTCCAGATTGATTAGTATATTATGTATAACAGACTCTTTTTCTCTTATGTGATGAAATCTGCTGCTGATGGTGGAGACAGGAATTAACTGGCCTTCTTAATGCTCCTGTGGTGTTTGGTCACAATGACTTGCTCTGTGGCAATATAATGCTCAACGATGAGGAAGGTATACATTGTTTCATAGGTGATAAATTCTATGTTTCATTCTTTCATCTTTGTTCTTGACTGGCATGAACCAAACAGTCATTCTCAGAAGCATTTAGTTTTTCCTCCTATTCCGGTTTATCTTTTGTTTGCTTCATGTTCTCTTGATCTAACTCTGTGAGCAATTAGCATGCCCAAGCAGACTGGTCATGTTGAGACACATGCCTTGCATGCTTCTTGTGGCTTGTACTTTCTTACATGTACCTTTCCTTTCTTTTTATACATTGTATTAACTTTTCTGCTTACTTCTGCTTACTTCTGCTCACTTTTCAGGGAAACTCTACTTCATTGATTTTGAGTATGGGTCATATAATTACAGAGGGTTTGACATAGGAAATCACTTCAACGAATACGCAGGCTATGAATGCGACTACAGTTTGTATGTTCCTCAAATTATGCCTAACCATGTCCTAACAATTGTATGAGTTGATGTTATGTAACTTATGTTGTTGGTAATCAAACTTTGACATTTTGCAGGTACCCAAGTAAAGATGAACAGTATCATTTCTTCAGGCACTATCTGATGCCAGACAAACCGCAGGAGGTATCTCAGGATAAACTCATGCATCTCATTCTTTATCATCTCCAGTAACTGTGATCATGCTTATGATTTGTAGAGGTGGCTGGTATGACAACCTAGAATTAAGTTGATTAGCTTCATTTGGAATTAACTGTTCTCCAGTTGTGGGTGTAATCCCATGTTAGAACCAGAAAAATAAAATAAATAAAGTGCCTGGGGGATCTTGTGTACTCGGTCAACAAGCAGATGGTCTTGTATACATGTCATGTCCCCGATGGTTCAATTCAACTCTCAAGTTGATGATCTATGTTTCCCTGTATTGTCGTGCTGTTTCTCTATGGGGCAGCATCTATCTTCTGATATTGAGGGAGATTTTTCTGAGTACATTTGTACTTTAATGAGATGGAGTCTATAGCAGATGGCATTATTGCTTGCTTATTCAAGTACTCAATTTGTCATAGCCTCCTAGTAGGTTTTCATTTAACTCTTCAACTTAATGCCTTACGTCTGATTACTAAAATTAGTCACTATTCATGCTCAGTTGTTTGATATTCTAATGCCACTGCTATAAAATTCTAAATCACCTTAGTTTACCTGTCAGATCCTCATTGCACTATTGCAATCTCAAGTTGAAATGCACCTCTTTCTTGATAGGTGTCTGATAAAGATCTCGAAGCTCTGTACATTGAGACAAACACATACATGTTGGCATCACACTTATTTTGGGCATTGTGGGGACTAATCCAGGTACCGACTATTTTCATGTACTGAAATCTTCGTCGACATCATGCATTGTTTCTTGAGTATGCTTACATAAGAACTGATGATCCTACCAGGCAAAGATGTCGCCCATCAATTTCGATTACATGGAGTATTTCTTTCTGCGGTATAACGAATTCAAAAGGCAGAAGCAGAGTGCCATCTCACTGGCCAAAAGATACCTTACAGGATTATGAGCCGGGAGTGTGTTTGTTTGTATGGCTACACATAGCCACCCGTCTGTAGAAGCTTTTGGGTAGAGTTTTCCACATTTAGGAGTCATACTGTTTGAAGGAAATTGCTAGAAAGCTTGGGACGTCGTGTCGTCTGCAGTCGTAGCCTTGTTGTAGCCTTCTTTTTTTCCCTATTCTTTTTTCACTATTAAAGATGTCATATGTTCAACTCGACATTTTCAGGCATGAATAGAGATATGCTCTCTTTTGTTCCCTTCCTCTTGAACTGCCTCGGTAAATGTTTCGTAGGCTGGGATGAAAAAGGATTTGCTTTGGACTTTAGCTTAATCTAAACGAACATATCAAAACCCCTGCCAAATCAGCTCGTAGAGAAGTGATGCGTCTTGAACGTGACTACTTTTAATGCGATGCCTCGGAATCTGGTGGGCATTGCTGCTAGAACTATGGAATAATTAGGGTTGTGTAATGGAAATCACCCAAAGTGTTTGGATTGGATCAGACTGGCTGATTCTAGGCAGTTTCCACAAGTCCAGTTCCTAATTCCTATGTTTGGAATTGTTGGCCAATTGGTTCAGTTCCCAGTTATAGGATAAGAACCGAACTAGTCGGACCAAACCTACTATATATATTTATTCTTGTTAATCTCTTAAAAAGCCATAATCTTTCCCAGTTTTCAAGGTATGTATTCTATGACGTTCAAAACTAATTTTTGCACTGCTGGAGATGACATTTGACGCTTTACTCTGACAACTTGAAGCCCGATGTACATTATAATGACAAAACATGAAACGGATCTGTAAAGCCAGGTCCAAGAGGAGCTCCCTCAAACAAAAGCAACACATGTTCATCCGCAATAAGTGACTCAAAATTGATATGCCTGCATCGCTTTATCGGATTGGAAAAAATAAATTCGTGACTGATTCCAATTGAATCAGACTGAACCTGTTGATCGGTCTGATTCCAGGTCCCGAGACTAGCCAGTCTAGTCCCTGGTCCCGAGACTAGTTGGTTTGGTCTCCAGTCCCAAAAACTGAGAACCGGTCCCAAAACTGAGAACTGGTCCTTCCGCTCTAATTCCTGGTTCCTTGGTGGGAAATTGGACTGGGAACCGATCACCCATAGGAATAAATACATTAAGTAGCATCAGGCAGAAACATCTTCTCAATGTATATGGATCCATGGAACCATGCTGGATTAAAGTCTTGTATTGCCAAGGAACAGAAAAAAACATAAAAGGCACTCCAGACGATTAAAGAGCTGAGACAGAAGCACTCAGGACATGCGCGATGATCACCTAGAAGTTTTGCCAAAGATCAAAAGTCACTCAATATGACAATTAAATTACCGTGCACAGCTTTTCTATGTAGAACAAGAAGAGGATGCAAGGATGTGATACACGACTATGTCTACTCAGGTAACCTAACACCCGGTTTCCTGTATATCACAAATGTGTAAAGACAGACGAGCCCGAAGTGGTCCACAAGCCTCCGAGGCCAAAAGAAAGCAAGCAGGTGCAATTTGTTCGAAGATTAGTAAGGCTCTGTCACCTATTTCACTGACAAGAGAGAGGGTAGAGATTCTCCAGAATGCACTTCCGGAACCATATACATGGGCAGCTCTGGACTGCTTTTGATGATCAGGTCAAACCAGTTCACAGCATATATAAATAACCAGTGTTGAATAGAGAACATAAACAAGGTCTACAAAGCAAAACCCGAAAGTCGAACAAGCTACTACAGACGAGGTTTCGTCACTTGATTCCCTGTCCTCTATCCGAAGCCAGTCATGTATCTTCTGAAATTTCTTTTCCAAGCCCCGAAAGGTAAAACATCCATGCATATATATAGCTACTCTAAAATGGGACATTCAAGCTTCAAGTTTGGATTGTGCATCCATTTAACATTGTCAAAATCTGATTTTGACAAGCTTTTGGCCTCATCTGGATGCAGTTCTATATAACTGAGGCAAGAAATTTCAGAAAATACATAACCATGGAACAGAGTTTAGTGTACAATGTCTACGCTTGAAGAACCTGGCAGTGAACAATGTGGCTTTTCAGGCGGTTCCTCCCTGCGAGGTTAGACCAGAGATTAGTGACCATGGTCCTTAATTGGCTTTTTCCTGCTATAGTTTCCCACAAATGTTCAGCAGTTGCACCCCTGCCACCGTCAGATTTTGAAACATCGACGACGGAAATGCTCATGTTGTTCCTGATAACACACAGTTTCCCATTGAGGGGAACGAGCGCAGCCGCCTCTAGTGCCTGCGAATTTCCCAAATGCATCTTACTGTCAATGTGCTTACTCCAAGAATCAGTCACTTCATCATAAACCCTCAATTTGCATCCATCCTTGCAATCCAAAGCATAGAGGTGCCCATTAAACGAGACACTGGGGTTTCTCCAGCCAGCGACCATTCCATCGTACACCGGGAACCAGCTATCTGTCTCCGGCTGGTAGACCTCGCTAAGAACCTGCCGGTGTGACCCAAGCCCCTTCAGATACCACTTTCCCTCGTAAACAACCCCAATGAAGGGCACCATGGCTGTGCTCATCTCTGAAATGAAGGACCAACGGTTTCTGTTGGGATCATATACCTCCGCTGACCTCATTGTACGGTGAACACCCTCGTTCTCACCACCAGCTACATACAAACAGTTGTTTATGACACATGAACCAAAGAAATGCCGTCTCCGAAGCATATCAGGGGCACGGTGCCATTTATTTGTCCTCGCACTATAAAAAACCACTCGTCTCATCGAGCCTTTTAGTGGGTCTTTGCCACCAAACAAGTAAAGGTGGCACCCACTTAGGACTGCACATCCAAAACCAAGAGCTTCCGAGTATTCCTTCGGCACTGGAGGAAGAGGCTGCCAGAGCTGATATATGGGATCAAAAGCATGCCATGAGATCTTCCCATCTCGGTCTCTCTTGATTACATATACCCATTCTTCCGCAATTCCAAGGCTCTTACGCAAGGAGTAAAAGAAGTTGCCTGAAAGAAGCTTGTACCATTTTTTGCAGACTAGGCGGAGCTTACAGTGTTCCACTCGTGGTACCCTAATGAGGCATGCGATGGCGAGGTCATCGGGTAGGCCTGGAAGTAGAGGGGATTGATTCCGGTTTCTATCTCCTCGTGCGGGCTTGATCCTTGTTGGATGAATGGATGGTTTGATGTCAGGCTGGAGACAGAGCTTTGTTCCAGGCACGTACTTTTTGGCCCCAGCAACAGTTTTGAGGCCTGCATCAACTCTACATAGACATGCTGTCGAATCAACCTGAAGACATGCAGGCGAATAGTCATTGACACATTCAGCCACTATAAGCTGAAGGACAGATGCTCTAGATCAATTGTCTATATGCATCATGAAATGTACACAACATCTAATACCAATATGCACCCTACTATATCAATTTAAGACAACTCATCAGAAAAGATGATAGACATGACATTCCCACTGTTTCTCAAGGAGAGAACCAGAGGTGACCCTTCTGAAATAACCCTCTCCAGGTTCTTATAAAACTGTTAAATGAGTGTCCAACATATGCAACATATTACCATGTACCCTACCTTTATGCTGTCACCGACGTATGTCAGGAAAAAGTAGCATGGTAATAGTCACCCTTTGAAAGGAGAAAATTGGGCATCCTTCGAAAAGAAGAAAGACTAGAGCTCCTAAAAATTGATGCCAGAGTCCAGCAAAAGGTGACTTATAAATTGCAGTGATGAAGAATATCAGGATCAGATTTAGGAACTATCTCCAAGACAACTTGAAGTTGCTAGCTCTACATGAAAATTAATGAACTTCCAGTTTGACATAAGTTTCCATCAACCAAGCTAGGCAAGAAAACAGCATAATCTCCAAGACAAGTTGGACAACGTGCGAGCTATTCACTCAGTCAACAATTTCCATTTTAGTTTTCCAAGGAAAGTTCAGTCAACAGCAGCGAACCGCAGCCACTACTCATGAAAATCACATTACAAATCATTGCATTAAAATTCACAACCCAACATCTTGAACAACTCCAAGGTCCCTAGTAGCTTTCACTTCTAAAGCAACTAGAGACAGAGCTTGCAATGAAGCTCACACGAAAAATGAGAAAGGGGAACCACAACATCTTGAAACAACCCCAAAATGCATCGAACCATTTGAAGGATGTGTGACTTTGCGTCGATGCAATTAACAAAGAAACGATTTTGCTTAAAGCACCACCAAAAAAATAGCAGAGAGAATGATGAAAATAAGAAAAAAAAACACTTACCAAAGGAGGTTGGATCACCCTATCCATATCTCTTCTCATGATTTAAAATCCCCACACCAGAAACCCTCACAATCTTCCTCCAATCTCAGATTCCTTCTCCTCAGTTTTCATTCAAACAAAGAACGTGGAGGCAATTGCGCTGAAAACAGCTAACCAAGAAACTGAGCTTTCACCGTTTCCCCATTTCCACATTTGACTCCAAGTAAAATAAAGGAGATCAAGACCTTTAAGATCGACGTCGTTGACCTTCTAGAGCACCCAAAAAGCCCCTAAGGTTTCTCCAACATCAACCTAGTAAACTAAAGACCAAGAAACCAACCAAAAGCTCTCACGGAACCTATGCTCCCTGCAGACGCAGAACACACCAATCCCCGGTCCCCACTAGCCGATTCAAGAGACAGAGACCAAACCCCCCTCCAAGACCACAACCCCAGACGGGAAATGCTCCACAATGGCTTAAAGAGGAAGCGACTGAACCGAAACCCCCAAACCGTATCTTCGCGAAGAGAGGAGAAAAGAGGAGAAAGAAAGAAAACCCAGAAACCGGAATTGGGAGACAGCAAGAAAAATGGGGGTGGCAAAGGAAAAGCAGAGAAAGTGAGGGAAAGAGACCTCCTTTCACCATTAAAATCCCTCCCCTAGTGGAGTTGAGGGCCCATCGCACACACCCTCAACGGCACAACCTACCAAGCAGAAGAGGGCAAATTCTTTCAAGAAAACGTAGGAAAAAGAGACAAAGAGGAGCAAACCTAAACCACTAGCCAGAGAGAGAAGGGGAAAGAGAAAGGGCACTTGGGTTGGTGGTTTTTGGACAAATGATGAAGAGAGCAGATCGCAGGTGTCGTTTGCAAGATTTTAGCTTCGTGCGTGGAGGGTGTGGGGGAAGAAAGTGGAGAGGAAACTCAACAAAACTCAAAAACGAAAGTGGGAAAAAGGAGGAGTCAAACGTCAAAAACTGGCAGATTCCCTTTACCATTTTTTCCTTCCTTTTATTAATTGTGTTGTAGAAAAGAGGGGAAAAGATTTAATAAAGCTCGGCTCAACTGAGGGAAATTTCCAATTTTGACGCTTTCAGCTGTCCTTGCTTCACTTTTGCCCCTTGAAGATTTCTTTTCAGGTCAATGAATTTTTGAGAGGATTGGAACCCAAAGGGAATTTTTGAGAGGAAATTGATCAAGCGAACAATTAGAGGTTTTTCAGAATACGATGAAGTGAAAATGAATCTGTTTAAGATTTTTTTAAAATATGATTAGTGAAAATAAATCCATTTAAAGTTTTTCATAATATCAATAAAGGCTGAATTGAAAGCTCATAAATTTTTGTAACATCGCGTGTTGAATTGGACTTATTATCCATATCAACTAAGGGTGTGAGTAAAACCGTGAGGGTAATGCCCTATGCAGCCTCGGTGCTCTATTTAAAGCAAATTGAAAGGGTTCTTTTGTTCGCATTGAAACAGCTAATTTTTATAGTTCTCAAGATAGATTTTACTACAAATTTTTGCTTTTTACTCACTTTTGTTTTCCTTTTGCCTCAGTTAACCTTCTAAGCAATTCCTTTGCCCCCAATTATACATCATCGAGTTGTCATTCCAACATATTAGGTGATCTCTATAGTCTTTTATGTATTGAAAAGTTGCAGCACTTCAAAACTGGCAGAGATACTTTTTCAAAAGCTATTTTCAGTTATTATGATGTTAGAGATGTTGTAGATGCGATGTATCTACCAAATACCTTCATAAAACACCACCATGCTCCTTTTTCATTGTTCCGTCAGAAAAATTATATCAATTTGGCTCTAAATCTTAACTCATGCTATAGGGCTCAAACTCCTACCGCTCCTTAAATTGTAATTTTTACAACGCAATACTCCTCCAACAAATATTAGTGAGTTAAGATAGCTGGTCTAGGCCACGCTTCACCAAGAAAAAGTCTTTAGACTGTGTCTTCAAGCAGCTGTCAAACAAGTTAGGTCTGACTGGTCAAATTAAAAATGATGGGTCGATCCTCACAATGTTTTATAGGGGAAATAATCAACAATTCAACTCAAGGTCATTTAATTAAATTTGTAATGAACACATCAATGGGCATGCCATATAGAGTCATTGCTCGAACCATTCGAGAGAACCCAATTTTCATGAATTTAAATTAACAATTTTTTAAAATAATTTATAGATAATGCGAGGCAGTATTGGATTATCTAATTTAACCCTTTATCTTTCTAATATGCCTTGACCCACCACATGAAAAGTAAAGACAGCACTTCTGTTCAATCCCAGCAAAAAATAAACGGGTATTTTCGTAATTTCGTCAGTCACTGTTCGATCTTCGTTAATCTGGGATTAGTGGGGCAGCTCTGTGGGACTTCTTTGTGAAATCGATTGCAGTGATTGGATTATGATAAGCACCTGCCCATCCCATCAATTGCTCTCCCCCTTCCTTCTCTCTCTCTCTCTCTCTCTCTCTCTCTCTCTCTCTCTTTGTATATTGATCTAATCATCACAACAAAGTTCATTGGAATATTATTCTATTGTAGTAGTCTTGTCGTTGCTAAATCATTATTTATTATATAGTACAAGGAATATAAGCTCATGATGCAACATATTGTCTAGGGAAGTTGGGTAAAGCCCATCACAAGCTCGAATCATTTTGGTACACAAAAGGGGTTGACTTCAACCACCCATTAGGTTGGCAACTTCGATTTCATCTGACTTAGTTCGATGGGAAACTTAGTTGTCTGAGCTAAGTAACGTACATAGGTCGCTCTCGAAATCGAATGACATTGCATTGGAAAATGAATAGGACCAATGAAAATTTAATTCTCATGATAATCTTTATACTATGAAGGTTAGTAGATTGAAATTATGTGGATGGATAGGATGGCTTGAACTAGAAAAGACGTGGTTATGTGTTTTTCATTGGCATGGAATGGATTTTGGCAAACGAGGATGGGGTTGAATCTGAAAATTGGAACATGAATAGGTCATGGATTTTGGCGCCTCTGAGCATCAAACCTTAAAGCATGATTTTTTTTTTATTATATAAATTTGTCAATTTGCTTATGTCCATAGTGATTTACAAGCATAGATATTATAATATATTAGGGATGATCGGTTCTCACTTCCCAAAATTAAGAACCATGAACTAGACCGGTCTAGTCCAACTCCATCCCGATTTAATGGAATGCGCACTTTTATTTTTTTGTTTTTGTTTTTTTCACTACTTGATACTAAATGTTAATGAAGAAATTAAAAAAAAAAAACTTGTTATTTTTATTTTTTTGAAGAAAAATTAATATACATTATATATAATTAGTTTGGTCTCGATTCCCCTTTGGAATAGGGGATTAGACTAGCTGGATATTGGTTTTGCTTTTAGGAACAAGGAATAGGATCGACAATCTTGGAAAATGAACTAAACCGGTTCAGTTCGGTTTAGGCGATCCATTTCACACACCCCCATAACACACAAGAGTAATTCCTATTTGTCTAGCATTGACACCACCGTCGTTGTGACCTCATACGACCGGTACCAAGTGATTGCGTTATTATTCCATGTCTTGATCTCCTTGATTGACCACCGCCACAGTGGTAACACTTTACTTGCTTCTCACTCTCTAGACCATTGGCCATTGTGAACACGATGTTAATGGTCACCGTCATCAATGATAGCAATAGGTAGCAACGATGGCTACAATTTATAAAAATTGTTTTTTGTTCTTTTAAAGTAACTTATTTGAATTTTTCTTTCATTCCCAACCTAGGTGCATCCAACATTTGATGGATTGGATATAACTATATCTTGTTGTTATATTCAGTATTTTCCCAAAAACGAGATAGAATATAAGTAATTAGGAGGAGTTGTTACCCTGCTTCTTCAAATCCTACCCTAATCCTTCTCTTAACATATGAAGTGAAAACACAAAAGTAAGGTGAAAATTGGCAAGCCATAAGTCCCCATCTTCGTGATAGTGAAGTTCCCCGGTATGTAAGTCAATATAGAAAAATTATTAAGTTAAAATTCTAATGCACGTGCGAGGTACTTAGAGGCCAAGAAAAAAAAAAAAAGAAAGAAAAAAAAAAAAAAAATGCTTTATTTCACAACAAAATGATGGAGAAGCGCAATTCAACTTTTAGTATATATATTCATTGATTCATGACACGTTTGTTTTGTGAAAAATAGATGATTAATAAGGTATTTTCCTAAAAATATTCTTTTTTCTTACATAAAAGAATGAAAAAAATTATTTTCATTGTTCTTGAAAGTATTTAGATATAAATTATTATTGAAAATGAAGAAATTTTTTATTTACTTATTATTTTTAACGATATAAATAATTACTTTTAGAAAAATGTATGTCAAATCTTTCATTTTTTGTAACAAGTGGAACCTAATTAGAAGATATTGTGACCAATTAGGGTTTCTTTGCATGCATTGGCTTGGCTGCACGTCAAATGTGAGATTTTTTTCTTTGTTTTGTCCCACAAAGTAAGTAGCCCACGTTGGACGGCACACAAGCACTGACCTCCTGTCTCCATTCATTTGGATTCTTCTAATTTTTCTTCCAGTCATCGCTCGTTCTTCTTCTATTATTGGAAAATAATTGCACATGAGGCCAATAACTATGAGGTAATCCGAAATTGACCCGACAACAACCGTTCATGACTGCAGTTTATGGGCCGACCCTACAAACAAATAAATGTGGCAAGTAAATCTATTCAAGATGGAGGTTATTAGATGCAAATTATTCATGATAATTAATGAAGAAAAGGGATATTTAAATATTTTTCTTAATCTTTCCATCACGTCAATTTAATCTTAAATCTTTTGACGATTTGATAATTTAGTTTTAAACCTTTCAATTGTGTCAATATATTTGAACTTTTTTGATGATTTGTTAATATAGTCCTAAATCTTTTGACGATCAATTTAATTTTTCTAGATGTGGCGGTCTAATCAGCGTTGGTCATTCTATGTGGCATGCCTACTGACGTGAATAATTTTACATTTTTTAAATTTTTTCCTTTTTTCTTTTTCTCTTTGTTCTTCTTTTTCTTTTTCCCCTTTGACCTACATTTGCCATCGGCAATGGTCTAACACTCTCTCTTCCAGGCGAGGGTGGTCATTGCCCGAGGCTAGCAATGGCCCATTGAGGGAAAAAGGGAAAACAAGAAAAATAAAAGAAAAAGAAGAAGAAAAAATTTAAAAGTTTTAAAAAAAAATTATAAAAATTATCCATGTCTGACTTGACTGTATCACGTAGGACGACAATTAGTGATTAGGCCACTACATTAGTGATTTAGGCCAAAATTAGTCAAAATGACTAAATTGGTAAATCGTCAAAAGATTTAGACTAAATTGGCAAATTATCAAAAGATCTAGGACTAAATCGACACAATTGAAATGCATAAGAGTGAATTGGCTACCGCACGTAGGTTTAAGACTTTTGGATAATATTTCCTATGAAGTTTTATGAGTGGTGAGAGATTAGGTTTGGCAATTACATATTTTTCCTACTCTTTTGACATCCTTTTTTTTTTGGGTTGCTTTATTTTAATAATAAAAAATAAAAAATTTGTACTCATATATCGATATATTTTACGTTAGCATCTTATATTAGGAACAATATATAGTTACAAACGGAGAGAATTATTTTTGAAAGTTAGATCTTAACATCGAAAAGCTTTTTCTGTCTCATTTTCAAGTAGAGCACCAAACAATTGAAGACTAAGAAAATTATTTTCGTGGAAAAACATTTTCCTCCATTAATAAGTTCTCTGCTAAACAAAACACATCCTAAATCAAAAGGAATTAGAAGACTACTTAATTAGCTTACAAGGTGACTTAAGCTTCATTTTTCTTTTTGGCTCTCTTTTCACAGTTCCTCTCAGTATCGTAGTTTTCACCCGAACAGATCAAAGATTGAAGAGCCTCGAGTCCTTTGACTTTTTCTAGACATGTTCGTGGGTTCTGAATGATTAATTTTCTGACTCGGTCAATTCTAAACCACGGACAAAAAACGAAAAATAAGGAAAAAGAAATTGAAAACAAGAAAGGAAAATAGGAGAAAGTTGCTGCCGCTCTGCATTTACTCTAGAAACGGAGAGATCCCGGGAAATTGAATTGGTCAGCCGTGATTCATTCCACTATTGATGCCGACTCGAACAAGATTGATACACATACATATATTTGCATTAATATATATTTATTTATATATGCTATGGACAGAGAAAATAAGTCTATAAATTTCTTTGTTTTTGTGAAAGAATAAAAAAAAAAATTATATTCATGTTATAGCGTTGTTTGGATGGTTACAGATAAAATCGATTACTTCAAACAAATAATAAAAAGCAGCATAATTTCTTACATTTGCAATAAAAAAGTGATTTCGATCATCTCATGATCGTACTACTTTTTTGAACTTTCTCTTTTTTTTTTTAATTTTATTTTTATCATATTATTATTATATGTGTGTGTAAGGACGTGGAATCTAGTAATTTACGAGAGTAATTCTTGTTTGTCCAGCATCGGCACGAACATCGACATTCATGTTGGTACAAGTGTCGTGGTCGTTGCTCTCATTCAAACACTACGTATTGGTTGCGTGATTATCACGATGTCTTGATCTCCTCGACTGACCATGACCTTCACATTGGTGACACTTCTTGCTTGTCTCTTACCCTCTCTACCGTCGAGAATAGGGACCACGGTGAAGGTGATTGCCATCGTCAACGATAGCAATAGGTAGCGAAAATGGCTATAATTTGTAGAAAAAGTTTTTCTCCCCTTTTACAGTCATATAAATTTTTATTTTCAATCCTGAGCTAATGCATCCGACGTTCAATGGATTGGATTTAACCGTATCATGCTATAATATCCAGTATTTTCCCAAGAACAAGATTGAATATAAGAAATAAGGGGGGAGTTCCTCCACACAAAGATGAGTCTGTGGGGTCATTAATTTTCTAAATATGAGGTGAAAAATGGCATGCCACTCAAATCTCCATCTTGGTGATAGTGAAGTTCCCTGGTACGAAGTCAATGCAGAAAAGTATGAAGTTAGAATTCTCATGCACGTGTGCCTTACTTGAGACCAAGAAAATAGAAATGGAAAAATCTCATAACAAAATTGTGGAGAAGCATAACTCAACTTTCAGCTTATTTATTCATTGAGTTATTCATTACAATTTCGGCTCCAATCAAGCAAATTTCAAGCAGAAATTACGTGAGTTGTGACAAATTTAGGGTTTCTTTGCATGCATTCGCTTGGCTGCTTGTCAAATGTGAGATTTTTTTTCCTTGTTTTGTCCCACAAAATAAGTCGCCCACGTTGGACGGCATTCGAGCAGTGACCTCCTGTCTTCATTCATTTGGATTCTTGTAATTTTCCTTCGAGTCATCGCTCGTTCTACTTCTACAGTTGGAAAAATAATTGCACAAGAGGCCAATGTATATGAGGTAATCGGAAATTGACCCGACAACAACTGTTATTGACTGCAATTTTAGAGTTGATTATACAAACAAATAAATGTGACAAGTAAATTATATTCAAGATTGAGGTTTTTAGAGATAAATTGTTCACAATAATTAATGATAAAAAGGGATATCTAATTTTTTGTCTATCACGTAATTCATGTATTAGATACCTCATATATGTGATTAAATATGCTTAATTTCTACCTGTATACACATTTTTAGAAGGGAAACAAATAAAATTAGAAAGGGCAAGATCAATTCATTTGACTAATTGTTCTTCTATTCTCTAGCAGTTTTGCTCAACTCCATCGGTTTGCTCAGCTAAACAAACACGTGAGGACTGTACTCTCCATCAATATAAAAGCACGGCAGTCCCGAGACGCCATAAAGCTTTTATTATAGTTTGGACTTCTATATTATTGATAGTTTGAGCTTGGACATATGAATATGCTACATATATATATATTCTCTTTCTCTTATAATTAATTGGAAAGACTACATTGACAAACCATAAAAAGATTTAGGATTATTAATGTCTTTTCAGGAGGGAAGTAATTAAACTAGATTGAAAGAAGGGGCAAAGCAAATTTTAAAAATTGATTTCTAAGTCCGGTAAAGGCTGATTTCTAAGTCCGGTAAAGGCTGATTTCTAAGTCCGGCAGGTAATATTTCCTCATATGCATAAATTTTTGCTGAGTTGCATCTATGGGCGGCTATTTTTGTGGAGAAAGCACCAAAACCTTTTCTTGCGATGATGAGAAGACCATCCTTGTAGGCTTGTAGCAGCAGCAGCAACAACAACGATTATGATGATAATAATAGGCCTACTTAGAGACGATACTTTAAGAAGACTATCTTATATTGTATTTTGACGGGTATGTCTGGCAGTTGTCGTGCTAAGGAAAAATCATTATGACCCTATGAGAGTGAACCCTAGTAATTAACTTGCATTATATAGATGTCTACATATACCTACATACATACAAACGTACATACATACGTACGTGTATATATATAATGCATTATATACATATAAAGTATATAATGCATTAAATACTTGTCACGATAAAGTTTGCCAGCGGTACCTACTATTTTTGCCCTTTAAAGTCAATCACATGCGGTAGATGCAGATGGAGACGTAAAGGAGGAAACGGGAAAATGACCTCCTTGAACCGTTATATCTATTTATATTTATTTCTTCTAGACCGTACACACTTTCCAAGATCTATGTCTGGAAATATTCGTGTCGTAGTTCTTGGGAGAAAAATGAGAAATGGGTCTCTTGTAAGGGCTACCGGTAGTGTTTTTCTAGAAAAGGACATGCACAATTGAATGGGCAACATGTTCGATTAGAGTAGGATATTTAATAGGGGTAAGTATGGTTCAGATTGGATTAATCTCACATCTAACCTAAGGACTGATCTGCACAGTGTTGATTCTTAATTTGAGACTAAGGACTATTCCTGTTAAGTTTGGGACTGAGGACCGGATTGACTTATGAGTTCGGTTCGGTTCTAGGGTCAATCCAAGACCAGTCAATTATTTTTTATTTCATTTTTTATATTTATTAAAAGGACAAACATAATATTTCAATTACATAGTAATCAACAATGCGACATTAAGCAACCAAATTATGAATACCAATACATATCAAACACAAATAATATAAGGTAACTGTTGACGCCTAAAATTTCCCTTTTTTAAAAAAATTAATTAGGTTTTTATTTTGTTTTATTTTATTTTATTTTATTATCTTTTTTGTCTTTTTTGGAATTAAAAAAAAGAAAGAAAAATAGAAAAACATCTGCAACGTGTCGGGTTGGGCCTTCAAGCCCAGCTCGACGGTCTTCTCTTCCCCCCACCCCCCGCATGGATCCAAACCTAGCCCGACCCATGCGTGCCTATCGTCTTCCTCGCGTGGATAAGTTCCATGTGCCGGAGACGGCGACGCGCACAACGCCAGAGCTGCGAGGAGGATAGCGGCGCATGTGGAGCAAAGGCAGCTAGCATTGGATGGGACGTCGGTTCGGCTGGCGAAGGCCGCGGAGACCGATGGTTGAAACTCCGTCGACCGGCCGCCCCTCGGCCTATAAATAGGCCACCGTTTTCATTGACGGAGGACATGGATCAACAGAGAGAGAGAGGTCGAGCACGGATCTAGGGCTGCACACTTCGGGTTGCCTATTGAAAGACTTCAGGAGGGTCCGAGGACGCGCGGCCGGAGATCTGAGGCCCGCCAGAGGAGAAGGTAGAGAGAGAGAGAGAAATCGAAGGGGAAGGTGTGTCACGTGGGCCCTGTCGTCGTCGCCATCTCCGCCACTCGCCATCCGCCACTTCGCCACATGTAAATAGGGCTGCCGTCGTCGTCGTCGTCGCCATCGTCACCGTCGCCACCATCGTAGTCGTCGCTACTGTGCCCCGGCGACGCTTCGTTGACCCCACCCTCGGCGCCATGAATCAAGAACCCTAGGGTTCCTGATTTTTCGGGTCGCGGCCCCGGGTCGTCGAGTCAAACCCGGGCCAGGAATCGAGTAGGGTTTTTACGCGAATCAAGGGCGGCTGGAAACCGGGTCAGGAGGTCGAATTCGAGTTGGGCGCGGATTGGATTCAGGTAGGGTTTTTGCAATTTTTGGGCGCCGAAGTTCGGGTTGGATCCGAGTAGGGTTTCCTCGGGTCATCAGGTTGGGCCGGGTGTCCCCAAATGCCCGGCCGTGGCGTCGTTTCAATATATATATATATAAAGAGTCGAGCCCGCTACGCATTTTGGGTCAACGACTGGTCGGACCTAGCTGCGAATCCGACCGGGTCGGTTTTTATTATTTTAATATAAAATAATATTTTAATAAATAAATAATTTATTTTCCAAAAAATCAAAAATAATTTATTTTCGCAAAATATTTTAATTTCCAGAAAATAGAAAAAATTAAAAAATGTTAGAAAATATTTTATTTTCCAAAAATTAAAAAAATAAAAAATATTTCATATTTTCCAAAAAATACCAAAAATTCAAAAAAGGGTAAAGATTCATAAATAAAAAAAGCCAAAAAAAAAAATCCATAAAAGCTAAAAAGACTTGTATTTTCTAAAAAAAAAACGAAAAAAATTGAAAGTCCCTTTTATGTCCAAAAATAGAAAAAGACCCAAAAAATGTTTTTCTCCCCAAAATGCATGGAAAATCCCTAAAACATTTAAAAACCTTTGGGTTTAAACAAGTCCCCCATCCTAATTTATTTGGTTGCGCAGAGCGAATATTTCTCCCAATATTTCGCATGAGTTTCTAATCAACCCATCTCAAATTGATTAGTGGCGACTCCGTTTTAAAAATTGACTTACGATTAAAAACTTAGACTATTAAAATTGTGAATTGGTGGACTTGGGAGAGTCCGGGCCTAATAAATTTAACCAAACCATTAGCCTCGCCAGCGCCCGTACCCAATTACGAGCCCCCAAAAAGAGGTCGCGACAGTAACAAAAAAAATTTACATTTGTTAAAAGCAACAAACCATAAAAAAGGCACATGCGAGGCAAGAGTGAATAAAGGCGAGAGACAAGGCGAGCGGGCAAACGAGGCCAAGGCGGGTGAGCAAGGCTGATGCGAGTAGCGAGGTTTTTTTTTTTTTTTTTTTTTCCCTTGTCAAATTAGGACTAGATTTCTTTCTATGTTTAATTTACACGACAAACTGAATTGTGAAGAGAATAAAGGAGCACGCCACTAGAATTTAGAGTAGATAAAAGCATTTATATATGGGTTAATACCTTAAAAAACCCCAAACTAGTACACCTGTGACAAATTTACCCCAAACTAATTTTTTGATCATGAAAAACCCTAAACTGGTATACATGTGACAAATTTACCCCGATTAACAAAAAAAAACCCTAAACTGGTACATTTATGACAAATTTACCCTAAACTAATTTATTTGACCGCAAAAAACTCCATACTGGTAAATTTGTGACAAATATACCCTTCGCTAAATTGGATTAATACAAAAAAAAATCACAAAAATTGTAAAGCGTAACAAACGGAATGTAAAATCCTAAATTGGTATATTAATCAACTCTCACGAGTCATTTAAGTTAATAATTTAATGATAAAATTTAATAAAAACTAACAGAGGGTAAATTTGTCACAAGTGTACCAGTTTGGGGTAAATTTGTCAAAATTATACCAGTTTGGTGTTTTTGATGGTCAAAAAAATAGTTTGGGGTAAATTTGTTACAGGTGTACCAGTTTAGGGTTTTTCAAGGTATTAACCCTTTATATATTGAGAATAGAGTTGGTCCGGGCTAGACCAACTCTAAACTCCTAGTATTGAGAATTAACTCGCATGGTGTAAGGTCCCAAGGTTCAAGGATCAAGGACCAACCCAGTCCCCTTAGAAACTGGACTAAGATCAATTAAGTTGGGCCGATCCAGGGTTAGTTGAGGATTGACCCTAAACTGATGCTTACTCCTAATATTGAATGCATGATTCACGGATCGCATGAGGATCGGCCCTTGTTTCCAACACCACCAGCGGTGCACTACCATTCGCTGTTAGAATTACTCTGCTTGGCTGTTTGGTCTATGATGCTCTTAGAAAACATTGGTCTTTTTTACATTGTAATCTCGGTTGGCGTCAGCCGATACGTCGGCTTCACTATGTTGGACTCGAAGATTGGAAGTGATTCAATTGGAAAGGTTTTAAAAGTTTTGTTGGGATTGTTGGATCCCCAAAAACCGGATTCGACCCTAAATCGAACCCCTAAACTTGCGCGGAAGACGAGCCCGGGATTTCTATATGCATCACCGATTCTAAGGCACATCACAGAATCGAACGTACCTAATTAGCCACAGATTAAACACCGACGCCGATATGAGGAAGAGAAAACCGGTCTTGTTCGATCCGATGACGGCAATTCGCCGATATGAGGAAGAGAAATTATCTTTTCGAATGATCTCTTGAAATCTTAACTTCAAGTATGTATGCAGCCTCACCCATATCTTTCATTTCAAAATTAGAAGATAACCAACTTTTGATGGTATTAACTAACTCCATATTGCTTCCGGTAATTAGTATATCATCAACATATAATGATATGATCACAAATTGATCTTTGGATCTTTTGATATATACACAATGATCCTCATCAATCATTGTAAAATTATATGCCATCATAGCATTATGAAAACGTATATACCACTTTGTCTTGACGATCGCTTAAGGCCATATATCGATTTCAAAAGTCGACATACCTTTCCTTCTTGGCCTTTCGTAATGAAACCAACATGTTGTTCCATATATATTTCCTCATCTAATTCTCCATTAAGAAAAGCAGTCTTTACATCCATTTGATGTAATTCAAGATCCATACTTGCCACTAATGCCAGAATAATGCGAATTGAGGTGAATCTCACAATAGAGGAAAATGTTTCCTCATAATCAATTCCTTCTTATTGATTATAACCTTTCGCCACAAGACGAGCTTTATATCTTTCTATCGAGCCATCAGCTTTACGCTTTATTTTGAGAACCTACTTGTTCCCAATAGCTTTACGTCCTTTTGGAAGATCAACCAGTTCCCAAACATGGTTTGACTTCATTGACTCCATTTCCTCTCCCATTGCATGCATCCATTTTTCCTTACTAGGGCAATTTAGAGCCTCATGTATATTTCTTGGCTCATCCTCATCTTGTGGGGCAATCATAAAAGTTTCCCCTTCAATGTTAAAATGTCGACGGAGAATACTTTTGCGACTTGTTCGCCGTATGGGAGATTTTTCACTTAGCACATCATTTCCTATTATGCTCCCACTAGGATTAGATAATGATGATGTCGTCTCATCATGTGATTGTAATTGAGAATCAGTTGTATGCAATTCATCACTTCTCATATTACTCCCACTTGGACGAACCCCACTAATATCATTATCTGGATCCATGGTTTCAAATAGGGAGTAATCTTCACCTATTTCGCTCTTCTTAAGAAACTCATCCTCTAAGAATGTGACATCCCATGATTCAAATTCAGTTACACTCCCACTTCCATGGTCACTGAAGTATGACCAAATCTTGTTGCCAATGCTTCCCACATTTCTTTGGCATTCTCAAAATGCCTGAACTCTCGCATGACATCATTTTCCATGCTACTTAGCTACGTAATGCGAGCAAGGGAGTTCTTCCTTTTCCATGCAGCGTATGCATCCTTATTTCTCTTGTGTTGTGCAATGGTTCCATCTTCAGGCTCTTCCATGGTTAGGTTAAGAGCTTCTAGTGCCTCTTGCTCTTCTAGCACATATTGGATTTTCATGTGCCAGATTTCATAATTGTCGCCATTGAGCTTTTCACCTTTGTTCAGCTCAGCAACTATGCTTTTTGTGGCTGAAGCCATTGATCTAAACACATTATACATACATGCACGACTAATCAATGCCTATCATTTATGCATCTACTTTGCACAAACCCATCATATTAATAAACAATTTTAAGTAAGGTTTCAGAATCAAAAGGTCATTAAGTTTCCAATCATCCTAAAAAAATCCTAACTCAAAACTGTCATTAATATAATTGTCTTATGCAAACTAAATTCTATGAAGTTACAAAAACTTCTATGAACTATCCACAACAATCAACAACAACAGAAAGCAAATAATATCTTACATTTAATAGAATAATAATGTTTTTATATAATACAACTTACATATCAGTTACTACTTTAACAACAACCAGGCAATAATAAATGTTTACACAAAGTATCCACAAACTATATTAAAAGAAAGACAACTGATACATCTAAACCCAAGCTAATACACGAACTGGAAAAGCTCCCTTTTTGTTCAATTTCTTGATCTTTTCCTTTGTAACAATCAGATAATAATCATTTATGAACTCCATCACAATTTTCTTATATGTAGCGGCTTTGTTGGCATCACATATGCGATTCAGCACTCCTTGCCATTCTGGTGGAAGGGTGTTCATGAAATATTGCACCATCTCAGACTGTGGCATTGGACGACCATTCCATATGACCTTTTGAATTTTCCTGTTGACTTCAAGAACATGATCTATTATGTCCCCGCTCTCCCATTGATAACTAGGGGTGTGCAACCGGACCGGGTCAACCCGGTTCCCGGTTCGGCCCACCCAGAAAACAGGGTCGGGAACCGGTTCCGGTTGAAACCGGTCCGGGAACCGGTTCCAACAACTCAGACCCTGTTTGAACCGGTCCGGGAACCGGTTCCGAGGGATTACCCACCCGAGAACCAGATCGACCGGACCGGTTTGGGAACCGGTTGGAGAACCGGTTTTTATGCCCCCCAAAAACGCAAACCCTAATTTGTTTCACCTTCTATCCTTATCTCTCAGGTCAGGCTCTCTTTCACACCCGCAGACGCAGACTTCCTCGAGGTCGCGACCTCCGCCCGTCCGCCAATCCTGGTTCCATCCGAGCGCTGACTGCTTCCACTCGGCCACCGTCGCCTTCCTCTCGCAACACCCGCAGCCCGTGAGATCCCGACGTGGCCACTCCGCCTCTCCCTGCTCCGCGCCCCCCGAAATCGCGACGCCGCCTCTGTCAACCCTGTTCCTGGCTGCTGGCCAGCCTTGCTCCAAGCTTCCCTCTCGAGCTCCGCCGCCAGATCCAGCTCCCTGTCGTGTTGCTTCCTCATCTGCGTTCATCTGCTTCCTTGTCGCGCCATCGCCAATCGCGCCATCACCAGCTCCTCGTCGCGCCATCGTCCGTCGCACAATCGCCAGCTCCCGTTGCTCGATCAGAAAGACGGCTTGAAAAGCTCCATTATATGGGTGTCTCCTTTGGTCTTACTCTGGACCTTTTTCGCTTCTGGAGGAAACATAAGTTTGTCCCATTTTACATTGGCCAGATTCCAGTTAAGACGACTTAGCTGAAGCACATTGAATATGTACCTTTTTTAGTTCTTGGTGGTGTTTTGACCTTTCTTATTTATTACAGAATACTGTGACTGGTGAACACACCTGTATGGTTTTGAAGCCTTTAAAAAATGATGATATTGATGTCACTGGATCTGATCAGTGGGGTTTTTTCAGTCCATTTTATTGAGGTAATTCTTGCCTCTCGAGATGATGCTTTAATTGCTTCCCATGCTCCCCATGTACTGATCTTCTCTAAAACCCTTTAATTTTATTGAAAATGCCAGATTTCAAGCAAAGGTTTGCAAGGCTTTTGAGCTATGGTTTTCGTAATATGGAATATAAACTTGCTATGAGGTAAGTTAATTTATTCCTCACTCTGCTTACGTTCTTTTCAATCAGTCTCGCTTGAAATGCTTTTTGTTTCACTGAATTTGCTTCTTGTCTCTTATCTACCAGCATATTAGATCCGAAGATCAACTTTAACGATGAGGAAATCAACCCACCTACCTCGGAAGGATTTTCTCTCAACCAAATTTTATCACCTCATGGTATGAAGCGACTTGAAGCTTATACTAATAAACTTGCTGATTATCATATGGTAAGAACAAAAACAATCATTTTTAGTATTTTGAGATATGTTATTTTCATTCTGATTTTAGAACCATTTGACCTGAAATGCGCTTGGGCAGAAGTAATTTATATGAGGAGTCCTAAAAATAATGATGATGGAGAGCATGCTGCATGTACATTATATGCTCAAAGTTGAATTCGTTACCTGAGATTATTCCTGGAGAAGACATTGGACTCATTTCTAGAGTAGTTGGATGAGGATGTGCTATATACTTAATTAAGAATCTAGCTACCTGTTTCGCTGAAAACTATCAAAGGAGGTGGCTTGCTTGCAATACACAAGTAGTGGAACATTACTTTGCTTTAATATATGATCTTGATATGGCATTTGCCCCTTGTCAACTTAGAAGCACAATGGAAGTGTCATCCAACATATTTTGCATTTGATGTCATTACCTGACAAACTATAATATATTCTGATGCACCCTTCATAATTTATAGATTCTGGACACTGTGCCAATTCTTTCACATACATACTTCCAGGAGAAGCTTCCAGTTTCTTTGTCATATGCTCGAGCATCGGTCTTGCTATGCATTGGATTGCAGCATCATGACATCAGTTATGTTGAGGTCCGTGCCCTGGTTCATTTACCCTCATGCTAGATACCTTTGTGCAAATAATTAAACGGTGAACTTAAGTTTGGGTTTGTCATTTGCTTTTGGTGCTCAACTTGTTTTTTCTTCAGTTGCAAGCTAGAAAAAATTGTAAGGTGGATTTGCAGTCTGCGCTATGTCTAAACTAGCGATACAATTATCAATTAATCTGATGGTGCCTGTCTAGGGATGTCTAGCTTCTCACATGGTTGTCTAAGAGGGAAGTGTAACCTCCCTGGGATGTGAATCAGATTTACATTTTTATTTGGGGGTGCTTTGATTCTTAAATGTCTGCTCTTTGGTTTTGCAAACTTAGATATCATTCAGAGTCTTATTTAGCATCAAAGTTGCTTTTGGCCATTTGATGAACGGCTGTTGTCTGCACTAGCATTATGATGCATGTTTTTTCCTTTTCTGCTTATAATGTCACCTGTTTGGCAGATATCTTGGGACCACACCAATATAAACAGGGTTGACCCTGTTCCCGGATCAGAAAAACAGGGTGGGTCGGGAACAGGGTCCAATGTAAACAGGGTCGGGAACAGGGTCCAAAAAAAGAGAACCGGTTATAACAGGGTCGGGAACGGGGTCCAGGTCTAGACCCTACCCACCCTGGACCCGATCACCCCTAATGATAACCATTCAAATCAGCTATCAAACTTGAAAGCCTTTGCTTTTATGTGTCGGTATGTACACGAATAGGCGTGCGCAACTTAAGGGGAGGCATTGTTCTTGCAACAAATGCAGAACAAATAGGGATTACATATAATCGATATAGACATAATTGAAAAAGAAACACATTCTTCTTCTTCTTCCTTTTTTTTTTTTGGTCAACAGTCAACGATCAACGGTGAAAGTCAACAGTCAACGGTCAACGGTTGTCAACAGTCAACGGTCAACGGTCGAGGTCAGCTGGGTCGGACGGGTCGGGTCGCCGGTCGGGCCTTCGGGTTGGGTCGGGCCGGGTCGGATAGACCGACCTGGCATGTGCGGCACGCGTGCAGCTGACGTCACGATGACGTCAGCTGGCGTGTGCCTCGCACGCGCCAGTGACCGCGCCCGGTGCACGTGCATACGCGCACGCACGTGCGACGCACGTGCCTGCGCCTTCTCCGAGTCGGCGCGTGCACCGTTTCGCTCCGGCTGCACGTGGGGGCGCGTTCGGTGGCCGTTGGCGGCGTTCCCCCACTCGTCGCACTCGTCTTGACGAGACCTTCCGTCCAGTGCCATCAGAAGTCGATTTCGACTTACAGAAAGTCGAAAAATCGCATGAACAGTCTTGGGTGTCGGGATTTCTTGCCTCGATCGGTGCCGGCCGAATTTCTTTTCACGAAAATCAATAAAAATACATCCACAGACATGAAATGGGTTGGGAAAAACATGAAAAGAGATCGGAAAACATAAACTCTTGCTCTGATATCAATGTTGGGATTGTCGGATCCCCAAAAACCGGATTCGACCCTAAATCAAACCCCTAAACTTGCGCGGAAGACGAGCCCGGGATTTCTATATGCATCACCGATCCTAAGGCACATCACAGAATCGAACGTACCTTGTTAGCCACAGATTAAATACCGACACCGATATGAAGAAGAAAAAACCGGTCTTGTTCGATCCGATGACGGTAATTCGCCTTGGAGGAAGAAAGGGTGTCGCCTTTTGCTTTTTTCTCTTATTGTTCTTTCTCTTTTTTGAGTGTTTTCGAGGGAGGGGGGAGGAGGAATGTACATAATGCCAAAAGGTACGTTTCTCCCTCCCTTTCTCCCTTTATATACCTCCCCTCAAAATACAAACGTACCCCTTTGTTATATCCCTCCATCCATGGGCCCTAATTCTTCGTAGGTCGGGCTTTTAGGCCCAACATGGGCGGACAGGCCAACTTAGGCCCATCCGATTAATTAATTAAAATCATCAAGTTTCAAGGACTTGATGGGTACGGATTATGAGTTCGAAAACCACACACTAGAAAAATGGGGCAAATTCAGAGACCAAATGTTTGTAGTTCCCTCTTACCCCTTCAATCTCCGATCCCCAAAATCTCAATCGCACGTAACATTTTGAAAAATGGAACAATTAATCAGGATAACTCAAATCCGGTTATGGTCTCGTATCCGCTTCATTTTTTTCTAGCCGTTTTTTGAACTCCCGTTCAACCGCATTCCATGGAGCAACATAATTACCTTTGTTTTTAAAACTACTATTCAAGTATTACATCTATCTTTGGTTATTCTCTTAATTCAAAAACTAACTTTCTACCACATGGTGTTCACAATTGTATTATTTCATAACTCTTTTTAAACTAGAGGCGATCTAGGCGATGACGACTCATTGTGCCCACTTGGGCCAGTTAATTCGAAGGCGAGAATGTGTAGGCCTGTACAAGTAATTACCTTCTTCAACCCGACCAGCCAAGGGCTGATCAATCTTCTTCTATGTAAAGGCTTTTCTTTTCGAGGGTATTAAAAAAACTATCCTCGATGATAGGCCTAGCTTGCCCATTCGTTTGGTCTTCCCTACAAGATCGACCGGGATAAAATCGTGCAAAAGCACGCAACCGTAGGGACTTGGGTTGATGTCGGACTTCTATCGGTCATTTGATGTAAATTACCAACACTGGTCAAACTTTGACCACGACTTCCATCTTTTCTCACTTTCGTAAAGGACGGGCGCCTCCTAGTATTGCATAGAAAATCATAGGGATTAGTCAATCACCATAGCTCTCTAGATTCTCTATTTTAGGGGGACCAAAGACCCCCAAGACAAAAAGGGATAAACCCCATAAAAGGAGGAGGAACTCATTTAAAGATCAGCAATTGATTAGCATCGATCGGAGTGGATCGGTGCCTTTTTGACCAAGCTATGGAAACGTTTAAGAGAGACGGCGGAACACGACCGAAAAGCCACCGCGTTGCTTGCATGTCTTCTTCGAGAAAATAATAAACATTCTCAAGTGGTGCAAACTCTTGCTGCATTTCCAAGACTCACCATGCTTTTGCAGCCTGGAATTCCTCTTTTTAGGAAGAATCTGCATCATGCAGCTCGTTGCCAATCTAACGTTACGCATTGTGCATAAGAAACCATACATCCTTTTCGGGACTCGCCCTGCTGGACAATGAAGAAAACACTCGTATCAAGAAATAATATAATAAACGTAGGGTCTAGCGTAAAACCATTTGTTCATGTAGGAAGACGGCGAGATCTACGCCATATTTGGTATGCAATACGATCTTGAGGAGTTTTTTCGTAGGGTTCAAATAGAAATAAATTGGTATCGTACAGAAGATGGCGGGAAATGAATTGGGTCGCATAGAGGGGAAAAAAATAATGCGAGGTTTGAAGTGTTTTTTTGTAGTGGATTAATAGTGTCTACCACATCATTCACAGGAACGAAAGAAAATCCACCGCATGATCGATAGAGCCAGACATATTACAATGTACGTAAGTTAAAAATAATAACGGGGAAGAGAGCAATAAAGAATTTGTGCATACTTCAGGGTATATAGAAAATAGTACATGGAGGCTTTATTAGATGATCATTTAAGTTAATATATATCAATCGAGTTATGCACGACCAAAGAGAGAAATACGCATGCAATCTCTAGAGATATATAAAATCAACAGAATTGTCAAGTATTTCTAACCTAGAAAATTACCCTAAAGAAATCTCTGATTATCTTTGACAACGTAGAATGCTGAATAAGAACCTGCCAGCGAGGCATATTAGTCCCTCCCTGTTGTTGTCAGCTGGTGTGCAATATAGCTGCGACCATGATTCATTTTGTCAATAGCATCGCCTTACCAGTGATTCTGAAGCAACATATTTCGTGTCCGCGACACAATCATCGTGCTACAAAGTTGTCTCCCCCTAAGCCCGTCAATAGAAATCCTCCAACGTGGAACCTACGTGTTATGGATAAAATTCCCACATGGGTGTTTGAATTGCACACGTGAACTTTTTCTCTTCTCCGTTTTGCATTTCCATGTCCCTATTTATACCCCCAAGCTTGGCCTGAACTCTGATATATTCTCTCTAGCTTACAATCTCTCTCCACATTCCTAAATTCATCACGAAATTAAGCTGTTGAAGCTTTTTCGCATTTTGAGTTTTGATTTCTTGCAGTTTTTGAGTTTTCACCGTTGCCGTCGTCGAGAGGGGGAAGGGAGAGATGTTTAAGGAAAGGATCAGCAAGAAGAACCCTCTGCATTTGAAGTGCTTGAATCACATATCGATGCAGTGCCGGTCTGTCGAAGAGTCTATCAACTTCTATTGCAACGTCCTCGGTTTTGTTCCCATTCGAAGGCCTAGTTCGTTCGACTTTGACGGTGCTTGGTATGTATCGTGCTATTGATGTGATAAGATCGCAGTTGCATTGTCTTTTGAAACAAGGGCTGAACGAGAAGTGAAGCAATCTTTGCATTTTTAATTTTTTTTGTAAAAATGTTGTTGTCTTGACAGAATTTAGGATATGATAACTGATATTTTTCTTCTCCTTTTCGCCTTGAAAATGCAGGCTATTCAACTATGGGATCGGCATTCATCTGATCAAATCCGAGGACCGGAATGGACAGCCGGAAGTCAGTCGAATCAATCCCAAAGACAGGCACATTTCTTTCCAGGTCATCTATCTCTTTCTCTAGCTTGTTCAAAGCATGGATAAATAAGTTACCTATGAAAATGTACATTCAATGACATTTGCGATATCACTATGTTCACATCCAAAGCTTCAGCAACTGAAAATGAGACAGCAATGTCGATATAGCCAAATCCTCACCGGTATATTTCATTAGCAGTGCGAAAGCATGGAAACGGTGGAGAAGAAGCTGACGGAGATGAAGATAGAGTACGTGAACGGCCGAGTGGTGGAAGGCAGCATCGCCGTCGATCAGCTCTTCTTCCATGACCCTGATGGCTTGATGATCGAGGTCTGCAACTGTGAGAAGATCCCGGTGGTTGCAATTGACGACGATGGAGATGCCATTGGAGGGTGCTCGCTAGTGAACGGCAATAACGTGGAGCGAGAGTGACAATACAATCGAGCTGTGTTCGACACCATATGAAATAAATTGGGCTGCAATTTTTATGCATGATAGTGTATAGGAAGCAAGATGGAGAAATCAGAAGTTATTTTGTAGGATCAATTCGTTCATTCATATGTGTATGTATGCTTTTGGTTTTGAACTTTTTTGTTGCTTTCGGACTCGAGTACGACGATTAATGCATCCCTTTTTCCTCCTTGTATACAAAGCATGAATGGTTGATTTTCAAAGGCAAGGATGGTGTTCAAATTCTCTGAGAAGAAAAACGCCTCTCATTCCCTGAAAGTTTCTTTGACATCTCAAATGCAATTGAGGATAATGACACAAATGATCTCTAAACTTTGATGTAATGTACAATATGAATCATGGACTTTTAATTTGTTTAGTGTAGTTTTTGAACTTTAGCTTAACATGCAATGTGATTCTTGAAGGTTTAATTTCTTTAATGCGATCCCTTGATGTTAGGTCCTATTCAATTTAGTCCCTAAACTATAAGAAAATCTTCCATATTGTCTTCTTATCAATTCAAGTTCAAGAACAATATTGAATATTTTTGTGTCATTCAAGGGCTAAGTTGAACATGTACCAAAATTTTAGAGACCATATTGAATATATTAAAAGTTTAGAAACCACATTGGACAAATTAAAAGTTGAAGGATTATATGGCACATTGAGCCAAAGTTTAGGGATTATTTGTGTTATTTTCCCAATGCACTATTATAACGCAATGGCTTCTCGAAAGTTGGTAAAAAGATTAAAAGTTTATACTTTAAGGGTGCATTTGATAACATTTCTCTTTTCAAGAATAATTTATATTCAGAAATAGTTTTTCCATTTTTATTTACTGGACGAGTTTTTGAGCATTAGAATGTGATTATTAATTACACAAAATTTATGTTCCTAGAAAAAAAAAAAGAACAAGAAGACATTTGATACGACTCTCAAATTTGTTTGTGACGTAAAATTTATTCTATTTTTTAAAATAATTTTCTGAGTTTTTTTCTTTTTGTTAATTTCTTATTCTTTTTTTCCTTTCCTTCTTCTTCCTCCTCTAGCCGATCGCTAGGCTTTGATCATGGCCAATGACTGGCTAGAGACGAGAGCCGACGACCTCTCATGGTTGGGCAAGGCCTCGCCTAGCCATTGTGTGAGGTTGGCTTTGCCAAACCATGGCGAGGTCAAGCCCCCCGAGGATGGTGAGATCATCGGACGTTCTCTCTATTGTCAAGGCCCGGCAACTAACTAGAGGAGGACAAAGAAGAAAAGAAAGAAATAAAAGCAAAAAATTGAAAATGACCAGTTGCATAAATTGTTCATGGGAAAAAAAGAAGCAGGTTTTTTCCATTTCTTGTTTCAATTCCAAATCACTCTCTTACCACTAATTTGTATTAAAAAAAAAAAATGACTCCACTAAATGGATTTCTTTTCTTTTCTTTTTTCTTTTTTTCGTTCTACGAAACCAAAGAATAGAATAACTGAGAAACAAAAAACATTACCAAATAGGGCCAAGAAGTTGAATTCTCTTAGTTCAAAACTTACTCCGCACAATCACTTGGGATGAGGACATTAAAAAAAAAAAAAATCATCGGGATGATGTTACTTTTCCATTCGAAGTATCAGTAAATTTCTAAAAGCGTTGGCAAATATTATAATAATGTTGGTGAGAAATTACTAATCACTTGATTTCCCTTTACCTTCTTATATACTTTAGACACTTTTATGAAATTACCAAACTCTTTTCTATAATAAGCAAATTACCAACCTCTTTCTTTATCTTTTACCAACTTTCATTTGTTTATCTTACTACCTCCTTAAATTTACCATTTTTTGTATGAATTTATCAATTTTCATATGAGCAACTTATCAAATTTTCTCTAACTAGAATACATCTGACTTTGGGTTATCAACTTTAGTTTAAATTATTCGCCAACATTTATTTGGTTATTTTAAAGTTATCAACTTTTGTCTATTACATGAATTTGTTTGTGGCATGTCTCTTGTATGAATTTGCCGACCATTATTTACATGACTTATCGGTTTTGCTCCCTCTGATCACATAATGCGAGCTTGGGCCTTGCATGAAGCAAACGAATGGGGTGGTGAGATTGTGAAACTGCCTGTGTATAGTAGACCAAATTTACCGCAAAAATTCCAATGATCTCCATTGTTTAAGTATGAATTAAACGCACACTTAATTGTTTAAGCCCACTAATGCTAAATTCCATAGGTCATGCAATCTAAGAATCTTACAAACATATTATGATGACTCCATCTAAGATAGATGACTAAGGGGACCGAATAGTGAGCGACCTGAATTTAGCACCATAATCACGAGATAAATGGCACGCTTGGCCTAAACATTTCATTGAATCCCAAATAGTGCAATCTCAATGGCTGGTCGAAAACCTTTCGATTTCTTGTTGCTACGACACTTCTTGTTCAAGAATTACGACAGAATGTATATATCCATGGTGCGTTAATAGAGCGCATCAGTCCGTGCTCCGCCGCGATCCTTTCATTGATTAACTTAATAAAAGCAAAGCATTGAAGAGTAGCACGACAATTTGGACGGCAAGGAAATCAACCAAGTACAGCTTGAGCTATCAAAAAGCTGATGGATTAGATTAATACAAATTAGGAGCGGAGGTTGATGTCGCGAAAACGACTCGTACATAAAAGACAGCCACCTAATAATTGCAATGACGACAGCACCAAATGCTTTGTTTTTGGACCTTTCTCGGGTTCTTGTCGACTGTTTAGGTTGGCAGCACCGCCTCCTGTTTTCTTGTTGATTATTTATTAATTAGCATGCTTAATGACCTTTCGGACTAAGAAGAAGACGATAATTACTAAATAATGTGCACTAATTGCTGAATTATCATTTGGTAGGTTTTCCAATCGAGTGTCTTCAACTCTGTCATCGATGAGAATGCTAGAATTCTCTCTCTACTGCATCTTGATTTCTCTGATATAATTATTGGCAAATTATTTGCGTTTCGTCTAGTTGAGATATGTGGTTTATGATAAGATAGAGGAAAGTGTAGTATATTCACGATTACTAAGCGAAGGGTACAAGCCTTCCCTTATATACAGGGTGAGAGGCAATTAGGTTTGATTACATTTGATGTAAACTACACTTAACTTGATCTCGAATATGTACATCTAACACATCCTATGCATGGACTAACAAGTATTATAGATTTTTGCAGGACATGAAACAGAATATCTTCCAGTTCTTTTTACCCAAAAAAAAAAAAAAAAAAAATCTTTCAGTTCAAAATAAACTTAGGATCCTTTTGTCTCGCAAAAAACATTTCTTTCATTTTCCTTTCTCCTTCTTCCTATGGTGCCACGTGCTTCGACAATGGTTGGCAGCCCACCGATCAGCCATGACGCAGGTTGACGAGCTCAAGGCTTAACCAATCCAGACAAGGTCAAGCTGGCTGAGGCTGCCGAGCGCAAGGCTCGCCAGATCTAGGCAAGCTTGGGCTCAGTTGAGGCTAGTGGGCTTGCAGCTTGCTTGATCTCGATAAGGTTGAGCTCACTTGAGGCCTACGAGAGATTGTCGTGGCTGTCACTAGTCGGTCGTGGCTAAGGAAGGGGGAAGAAGAAAAGGAAAGGAAAGAAAAAGGAAAACAGATAAGAAAAAAATAAAATTAATAAATAATTAAAAAATAAAATGAATAAATAATTAAATATTACAATTTCTTAAAAATAAAAGAAAACATAGAAAAGAGAAAAATTAAAAACTAAAAATTCGATTTTTAGAAATAAAATAAAAAATCATCAAAAAAATTGAATTTTTTTGGGTCTAAAATAAAGCCATGGAACTAAAATCATTTTCCAATGAGATTTAAATAACAAAAAAACATTTTCGATCATATATCACAAAATAAAGGAAAAATTTATTGTATTCTCGAAATATATTTTCTTGAAAAACATTTTCTTTTATCATTGAGTTTCCCCAAAATAAACGAATCCTTAAACTCATTTTGGAGCCCGATTCAAGTATTCATGCTTGTCCATAAGTACCAATAAATTGCAGAACACTAACAACAAATTTCAATAAATCAACCTCAAATTCCCAAAGTACTTGCCGATTAGAAGAGAGACCGAGAACTAATATGTCATGCAAAAAAGACTGCTCTAGCAACTATGATGGCTTTATTTTTGTTTGACGATATTCTTTAAGTTTGATTTCATCAAGATTTTTTGAATTCTTTTCCCGAATTGCATACTCCTTTAGACGGTTCGACAAGATCCGTTATGATCAATATAGGTATGAAAAAACGTCAGGAAGATTTCACCAGCATGTACACGATAGACAGACGAAGAACACCTACAGCTCGGGGAACTCGGGATGGAAGTTGAAGTGTAATGAAAACAGCAATACAGACATATATACAGTCGGTCCGAGAGCAAAACCTAGACATTTCTCGTGTCTTTGCGTGTCACAGAGACTCATGCTTTCCTCTGGACGCCTCAAGGTCATGTCCTGAGGAACTTACGCCCACTCTTAACAAGGATTCCTGATGTGGAGATGCAAGAAATGCTCACTTACATAGGGTTCAGACCCCGTGCATGGTAATTCTATGATTTGCGCTGGATGGCTTGCCAAAGATGCCGCAAAGTCCACAGCTGGAGACTCTCGGAGAAGGCGGGTCCAGCGGTGGGGACTCGACCTTGACAGTGCAGCGGGGCTGACTGCTGGTGGATCGGCTCTGCTGCACCGCAGCATCAATCCACCCGGTGCTCTGGGATGGCCGTAGCTCTCTGTGGCGGTCGGCTTTCCGGTTGACCTGTTGATGGTTAGGCTTCGTTTGATTCAAGGGGTCTTCTGACAAGAACTTGTCATCCCACACCAGACCCGATGATCCTTGTCTCCTGAATGATTTTGCAGACCTTTGCAAACCAGCCATCTCTCTCTCTCTCTCTCTCTCCGTGTGTATGTGGAGGTTCAGAGTATTCTTTAGGGAGAGGATTTGGGGTCAAATTATGGTGGTTTGGATTTTTCTTGCAGTGAAAACATGTAGGTGACAAGCCCAAAATGACAAGTGAAGAATAAAGGGAAGGCAATAAAGAATGGAATCTACCTTGCAACCAGAAATCAAAATTTGAGACTTTGTCTTATTAACCAATCTCCGTATTTAATGATGGTCTTTCATCCTAGTTGACAATACATTAATAAAAATATGCTTGAAAAAAAGTTTAGATTGCGCCATCAAAACCATGCCTTTCCTTTTACGGGTTGGACAAGCTTATTTATTTATTTATTTATTTTTTCAGAGTTTCCAATGGTTTAAGTATCATCACGGTTCATTTTTTATTTTATGAAATTAAATAATTATTTAGGAAAGAGGAATTTTTATTTTCCTTTAATATGACTATGTTGCTGACGAAATCAACTGATTCTTTTACATTTGATGAGGGTACGAAATGACAACTACTGAACACCAAATATGAAATCATCTAAAGTTAATTGCTTGTATTAGGATACATTGACTTAAGACACAATTTGAATAATCTTTAAGATAGTATACTAATACATAATGACTAGCTAGCTTGTCGGAGATGGAGTCTGAAGTGCTGCTATCTATAAACAAATTCTGTCATTTGATAGCAAAATTTGAGACATGTGGCATGATTCATACCTCATATTGTTTCCCATCAAAATCACAACTCAAAAGCTTTTCTGTCTTAAATTGATAAAATTGAAAAATTTAGAATTAAATTAGTAAATCTCCATAAAATTTAAGATTAAATTGACCGCCGTATAATAAATTTAAGACATTGTAGATAATTTCCCCCACTATTTTATTAGTCTTAAAGCTGAGAACAAGAACTAAGAGCTTGGTCAGGTATCGTTGCCAGCCACATCACTGGCTGAGATCACAATGGAAATATTCTGCATATTATCTACTTGGTAGGTCGCATCCGGACAAAGCATTTGAACGGCTCTTTAGCCTTTTCTCTTTGGAACACGGACTGAAAGTTCCGACTTAAGCAAGCACACGAGCAGAATATACCAATAGGAAAATTTGACATTCCTTAGATTTGACCCGATCAATTCGATCGAGAATTTAGCACTAATGACGTCTGGAGATAGGCAGAGAGAAACCATCAATCTTGCATCAATCTATTAAAGATTTATTAATCTAAAAATAAGGTTTTGTTGTAAAATTTATCCTTTTCACGAAGGGCCTTCAGATGCTCATAAGGATATCTAAGTTGGACGATTCACTGAACAATCCCTCGCAGTAAAATTCTCATTTGAACTAGCACATGTATACTGGCAAACTAATATAGCCATCAAAGGAAGACGAACACCGGTATATACCCTGTCAAAACGAGTGAGCTCGATAGATGTTTGTTACCTAGAGGCAAATTCTAAACAGAGACGAGACACTTGATAGCAAATGAGCAATTCCCGATAAGCGCTGCATGCAAGATCTGGTAGATAACCGGGCTGAGCTGCTGAACGCTTCACCTAAAGACCATTTTCCCACCTTTTCACCTACCAAAAAAAAGTAACGAGGGTTCTCTCATTCGTCTTCCGAAGCAACCTCGGAATCATACAACATCTAGAACAACCAGTGCAATATCGTCATTCTTTAAGTTCCAGTTTATTATGAAAGAGAACCATGTAAGAGATAAAAAGAATAGTAGGAATCATGCTTGGCATGCTAAAAGACACCTTAAGATGTTCATCTTGTTCCATCAAGTGATTGCAATTTCTTACGTTTTTCTTTTTCAAAATGACAATTATTTCTATGTTACATCTCTAAATTGACATTTCCTTTGTCCTTTAGAAGTTCACTCAGAGGTTTAGGCCCCTGGAAATCTGCCGCCGACTTTTTATTACAACATCCACCTGGCTGAAGCCATATCTCTTTAGCTCTCCTCTTATCTTCCTTGATCTGTGCAAGGGTCTTGGGACCGGTAAAAGAAGCAGAGTCCATAGCAGATTGCTGCCACCTTGAAAGTGGTTTTCTTAAAGCTTTCGTTGTATGAGACCACCGTTTAGGCAGCCTTTTCTCCTTAGAGTGTACCCTAAACTTATCCATTTCTCTGTGCCTGAGCCAACCATGCCTTCTAAAGCCATCAAGAAACTTTTCCTTGTCTTGGAATGATTCGATGGCATTCTTCCCCACTAATGCTAATCTTCCATGCATCCTCCGACCCAGCACAAGCCTTTCCTGTCTATGAACATCCAGATGAAATGAGCCATGCCTTCTCGGTGAATGGGAATGGGAAAATGAATCAATTGTATTATTTCTCCTAAGGGTTCTGCAGAGATCCAAATTATGGCAATCATCATGTGTGAGTTCCATATGCAGCATCTCTCTTTCTTGTAAGAACATAACATCTGAGACAGTCTCCCTAAACCGAACAGATAAACTTCGGACATCATTAGAACTACAGTCAAAATGCGAGTCATCGTCAGAATCATAAGTTTCATATTTACATTCTGCATCAGAGTACATGGGCCCATGCTCAGCCGAAACATCGGAATCATATTCATAGACATGGCTATCGAAATGCCTATACTGTGGACCAAGTTCCGGGAAACCCTTTCGATTACCCTGGACGGCCAAGCTTTTGGATTCACCATTCACCGGGACATCTGATTCCCAGTATCCCTCTCTCACAAAATGGTCTTCCACTTGTCCCTCTGAACCATGAGCAGGGTACCTATGCGACCTGCTTTGAGAAAGACCTACTGCAGTAAGCATATATTCAGACCCAGTTTCAGCATCTTCTTCACAATCAGACATGAAAACCCGAGGAGAGTGATTCAGCTGCCCACCATCTTGAATCAATATAGGCTTTACATCTTCCTTATATAGACAACTCAAATTCCCTTGTGCTGGGGAA
The DNA here is from genome assembly GCA_014182555.1 of Eucalyptus erythrocorys. Lineage (NCBI taxonomy): Eukaryota > Viridiplantae > Streptophyta > Magnoliopsida > Myrtales > Myrtaceae > Eucalyptus > Eucalyptus erythrocorys. Next base: position 15,334,334 of record CM024599.1, on the reverse strand, counting down.
GTTCCTGAAAAGTTGTGATGTTCCACTAGTGGTGCTGGTGCAGAATCATTTCCACCAGTAATCTTCCATTCTGACGGTGTCACTTTTGTCATTTTAGATTCTTTATACAAATATAAATTGGCATCATATCCATCCTCAGTGGATGCCTTCATCTCCAAGGATGGAGCATTGTTTACTTTCAATGTTTGTTCTGAACAAACCGCTGCACATCTACCACAGTCAGATCCATGAGAATAGGTACAACGGTCACCTTTGTTGCAGAACCCATTATAATAGAAGTAACAAGGAGGGCTGATCTTATTTGCAGGCGCCATCTGTAAATCAGATGATACTTCAGCATGTGTATCCAGTGGCTGCAAAAGCATCAACAACTAACAAGATAAGTTACAGTACTAAGTCAAGTACTAAAGGCAGGTTAGCAAAACTTCCTTTAAGTCACCATCATAAACATAATACAAGTATACCACAGAACTGCAAGGAAAAAGGAAAGAAAACCACTCATATATTTAAGATATCATAAAATTGGGGGAGTTAATATATGCTGCTGTAGCACCACGAACATATCTCATGCAATCCATCATTTATTATGGATTTCTAATCCTCAAATATTGCAGAAGCAGCAGCCAAAAATACAACATTAAGTACAATACTACTTCCCAATGTTCAATTGAGCCAATACCTAAAGAACTCGTTTGCTTTCTTCCACAAGTAACATAAGAATTTGGGAAATAGATGATTTGCTACCTCAATTTGAATTCTGTAGTTATCAGGGATCATTTCTTCTGTTATGGTTTTATAACCAAATATAACAATCTGTATTTAGCCTGACCATTTACCTGAGTTTAATAAGCCCACATAGGAAATGGTTGATGAATTTAAACGCGTAGATGTGCTAACCAAGTCTAACTCTCTGTTGTTACCTAGAGAAGATAAAATGACGGAAAAGATAGCACAACTACCCTGGAGTTTCGAAAAGCATCTGTTCACCTGTGATTGCCCACGTCTGAAGAGATGTCTATGCAAAATCTAGACCGTTTCAAACTCTCTGTAATGAATCATAGCATCAATCAGAAGGGGGAACTCAGAATGCATTTCTCGCAAATACCTCCCTTCCCTTCCACGATATTATAGCAGATGACAAAACGATGTCACAAATTTCAAAGAGCTAAACTCAACATACAAGATTGCGCAGAAAAGTATTGCTAACTAGATTTGCCAAGAATGTCCAGCATCATAACTTAGAAAGGGACGACATACGATTGCTCCTTATAAGAAACAAACTGAAAGAAAACGAGCTTACAGGATGTCTGAAGCCACAAGTAGGGTTAAGACAGTTTCCAGCTAACCAATACCAGCAATCCCTAGGGTTCAGCCTTGCGATCTCATTATGTCGATACTCACAATCAAGCCCCTGGAAAATGGAAGGCAACATTATGTTACTACCGTAACGACTTACGGAAAACAGAGCCACCTCCTCAGGCAACAAACATGAAGAAGCAAACAGCCACACCACTCGAAACCAGAGTCTCCGATCTTCTAAAGACTATGGCAAGGTACGCCACCAATCCTCCAGGCGCTCATCAAAGTAATAACTGAAAAACCTCCCCTTCGAAAGGAACTCACAACGAACGCGCGAATCATCAAAGCACTGCACAAATCGCTATGGCGTCATCCACTCCACCTCGAACATCAACCACCGAATTCATGTAAAGGAAGCCCTAGAGGCGAGCATGCTAACGGTACAGGCTCTCGCCGGCACGGCAACGCAATCCAAAGCTAAGGAAAGACGAGAGGCAAAAGCCGCGCGCCAACCGTGCGCCGATCGGGAGGAGGATCGCGAGCACGGCGCGCAATACGATCGGCGAGAAATCAACGGCGGGGGACGATCGACTGACCTTCTTGCAGGTGAGAGGCGAGGCCAGGAAGAAGACGCAATCGGTGTTCCGCTTCTGCGCCTCGTCGCTCATTCTGGAAAGAAGGAAGGAAAGAAGACGGGGATCGGCCGGCGACTGCACCGGCGGACGTCTGCAGAGCGTCGATGGAGGTCGCAGCAGCAGTGCGGTCTTACCTTGTGATCAGAGAGCTTCCATGGAGGAAATGGATGGTGACGACGATGACAAACAGAGAGAGAGAGATAGAGAGAGAGAGAGAGAGAGAGAGAAGCGACGGTTCGGTCGCGCTGACCATCGAACGAAATGCATGGACGTTTTGGCTCTTCTCTGTTTTTTTTTTTTTTTTTGTCAGTGGCTCTTCTCTGTTTATTTATTTATTTTTTGTTCTTTTTTTTTTTTTGGCCATGGGGCATTTTTGTACTTTCCAGCTTTTCCCCCTTTTCCTTTTTTAATGGTCCCGGCTCCAGCATAGGAATTTTGCGAAGCAAGGCTCAAGCAATTTATTCACTTTTTTTTTTTTTTTTTTTTTTATCATCCTACTCTATACCTACTCTACACTCAGGAACTTTTCGCCCGTCTTGCGGGCGTGAAAGTCGAAACCCACTTTTTAAACTTGCGCGTCCCCATCCCATCCCCCTTCCATGTTAGAAGGGTGGCCACTGGGGCGAATCTCAGTAGTTGCGATTTATTTACCTTAAAAAGGGGTAAATAAAGGTTGTTATTTTAGTGATCTACGATTACCAATTTAAACAGGGTGGTATGCATGGTTTACCAGAACACGGATAATTATATAAATGATCCTTAAATTTTGATTTGATGTACAATGTGATCTTTAAATTTTTAATTTGTTTAGTATAGACCACAAACTTTAGCTTATGCATAATATGACTATCAACTTTTAATTTGTTTAGTGTGATTTCTAAATTTTTAATACATATCCAATATAGTCTAAGAACTATAGTGAGATGTTCAATATTGCCATTTCATTAATTCAAATTTAGAGAGAATATTGAATATTTTAATATAATTTAAGGACTAAATTGAACATATACCAAAAGTCTAAAGATTACATAAAAAACATTTAAAGTTCGGGGATCACATCACATATTGACCAAACTTCAAGGCTATTTTGTCATTTTTTTCCCACAAAAAATTAACCAAATCTTCGTAATCGATACCATGTCGATCCAGATGAGTGTAAACCTCGTACCGAGTATGATCCGGTTATCAATAAATTACTGATAATGAAAAGACTTGTCAATGACCGTGATGATTATTGATGATCGTGGTATAAAGCTGTTGACATACAATGGCAATTGATCAACGAGTATCACTCAAAAATTTTAACCGAGTGTTGGACATGGGAAATGAAGAAATAAAATAGAGCGGGGATACGGTTGATGGTTATGTTTATCGGCACTTGAGAAATCGTAATCGCCGGTGGATGATGTCAATATGCGATCATGGGGCCTAATATTATGGACACCTTGTTGTAATTGTCAATCAGAATATTAATTGCTTACAAGAAATTGTACTTTGTCGTAGATTAAGATTAAAAGTGTGCATGATAATCACTTTATTTTTTTCTCCCAAAAATAGATTTGAAACAATAATTTATTTAGCAACGTAATTTCATTTTTCTATTTTTAGAATTAAATTTTAGTCTAAAAATAGGTTTGAAATAAAAAAGAAAAAGTAATTTTTTTTTATTTCCATAATAGAATTGAAAAATAAAAGTTTTTTTCATCGCTTGCCCTAATTACTTGCTGGCAGGAAAAGTATCAAAATTTTTAAACCTATTGCATTAATATTAATTCAGTCTTAAACCTTTTCAGATTAATACAAATTTAGTCCATCTACCTAATTTTGATCTACCGGCGACCAGACTATAACATGTCAATTTTTTATTAATTTTTTTTCCTTTTTCTTTTCTCTCTTCTTCTTCCTTGGATTGTCCTCGCAATGGTTGGCGAGGGCCATGGGTGAGGTGGCTTTGCCTAGATTTGGGCAAAGCCACCTCGCCCGCCGCCTTGGATGAGGCTAGGCGAGGGCCGTGACCCTCACTGGTGGTCGACAAGGGCTCCATGGCCCTCGCCCAGTGATCGGTGAGCCTTGCCAGAGACTCACTAGTCACCGCAAGGACAGTTCAAAGAGGAAGAAGAGAGAAAAGAAAATGAAAAAGAAAAAGAAAAAGAAAAGAAAAAATTATAAAAATTATAAAAATTATAAAAATTATTTCAAAATTGACACATTAGTGTCCAGCCATCAGCTAGCATCCATGTTAGCTCTGGCAGGCCAAATTTTACTGAATGGATTAAATTTGTATCAATGTAAAAATGTATAGAACTAAATTAGTATAATTGAAGGATTTATGATTGAATTCGTACAAATGCAATTTATTTATGACTTTTTCGGTACTTTTTCTACTAATTGGCTACCTACCCACCGTTTGTTGCCATTGGCCACCATTTGCCTCCTTCACTGCAGTCCACCTCCCCCCACTGTTCTCTGTTGTCCTCTGCTACTGCTCGTTAGCTACTTCGGAAAGAGGTGTTTTGTTTCATTATTAAACGAATTTCTATGTATCATTATCAAATACGTAATTTTGTTTAGAAACTCATCGAGGGAGTAGAAATCATATAATCTATTTCTAGCCAAATATTGTGTTTAAAAGTTGGATGATTATCATTCGCGCCCTAAATAAAAGTTGCTGTGTGAATTATAGAGAGGCATGACAATCGAAAAAAGCCTGTGAATTTTCTCAGTTTCAGTTTATCGATATATTCCAGCTCTCAATACTTGCATTTCTTTTCAGTTAAATTAGTTGTTCTTGACCCTCCTAACACAATTTAAATCCTGCCTGCATGGCCACTAAACCCGATTCGCAAAAAGCCCAAAGAATCAACCTCTAGTAAAAAGGTATTTCCTAATTTTTAGCAAAATAGTTATATTTGTATATACCACTAAGAAGTAAATATAAAAAAATTCGAGTTTCATACCCTAAATGAAACATCATAAACTCTTTTAAGGATATCATAGAAATTCAATTTGATTACTTCCAGCCATAAATGATGCATGGGAGAGATCGTGATTCTGGTATTCAGATAAAGAATCCGAGCTCAGGTTCATTAAGGCTCGCTCATGTTTAAAAAAATAAATCTCGTTATTCATTTATTTATAAAAAATGATCAATCTTGGATGATGCATGCTCGCTCGCACACATATGCATGTACACATATTTAAGTAGGGAGTAAAAAGGAAAAAAGCCTACGAACACCATGTTTTCGGGCCACATACAACCTGAACACTGCGGAGAGGTGGGAAGACCGAACGAAAAACGACTATTATCCTTTGATTTTCATCATAAAGATAAAGGAATTAATCTGCAAAACCTTGAATGTATTTGAGAAATTCGTGAAACATCAGTGAAAACTAGTCACCTTTATGCTCCTTAACCTTCGTTATTGTCCGATATTAGTTTGAGCAAAAAGAACGAATACGAACTCTACATATATAAGACACGAGCAACTAAGGACAAAAATACGGAGACCATTTCGCACAAGAGACATGATTATCTAGACACGGTTGGATATTACAACCACTCAGATCAAAATAGAGGCATGCTAAACTCCTCATAAGAGATGAAGAGTTTTGTGCCACCGTCTAGAGATTTTCCAATTAAGGACCAAGGATGATCTAAGAAGACTAGACGAGCCTCAAAACTTTAAAAGCCCTAAGGTTTCTTGTATACTTTAAAATATTCCTAAGGGTAATATGACAAATTTATATTATTCTAGAGTACTATTATGATCAATGCGAGTAATTAGCAGATGGAGAGATATAATCTTTACTGTTAGAGGTGTGCTCCCAACATCACACAAGCAAATATAAATCCAGTTTCTCTCTTTAAGATTTCTATGCATGTGGTGAGAAAGGTTGATTTAGGAAGAAATCTCTGTGGCCAAGAAACTATCGGCCTGTGACACATGTATCTTCCATTATATGAAATGACAGATTCTACTACCTAAGCGCCAAGCAGTATGTACCAAACGCTTCTTTCCTTATTTCAGCATGCATCATATCAAGATAACATCTGCAGCCAAAAACTGAAGTTGACTAAAAATTTCGCCAATATCTTTCAATGGATTGAAATGTAGTGTGTACCTCAGTCAGAAAAATTTACACTCCAGAAGCACAGTCAAAGTGTGTGCTTCATTTTATTTCACAGTTGCCGTGAATGTGCACTTTTGTGAAGGGTACCCAGCTTCCTAAAATCAGCAGAAGCTGTCACCATGAGGCATTTAGTATTTCCCATGCAGATGATATCCGATCTCATGTTCAGTCTATACTAGGGTGAATTATTAATTGCGCATAATCTTCTTGCACATAAAGCATGATTGAGATACAAAATTGTGATGAACTCTAAAACTTGTACACCATCTGCTCAGTATAACCAAGTTCCTTCAGTATCCCAGTGAGCTGAAAACAGAAAACATTAACCGAAAAATTATGAATGGAAGTTAATAAAAATCCTATACCATGATAAAATGGGAGATAGTGCTGTTACCTCGCCTTGTGAACGGTCTTTAGCCTTATCACCAGAAATATGTTTCATCATTCCAGGAGGACCACAGACCTGATCAAGTACAATCAAATCAGTAAAAAACTAAACTCTCTCTACCCATCTTATCAGCAGACAGTAACAAAATCAGGACAAGTTCAGGCTAAACTATTTATCTACCAAGTGTACAGATAAGCCATTTTTCAGCTAGAGGTCAACGCATAGAGAAATTACTCATGGCAACCCTTGGTGAACAAAACACATAAAGGATTGGTAAATAACCACCACACTGAGATAAGAAGCAATAGCAAAAGGTCCTGCCTAAGTACTTGACTAAAGACAGATATCCCATGATCAGAGTGTCCAAGACCAGAAAAGCATTATGTAGCCAATCTAGTCCATTTCTAAGCTCACATGCACGACACTCTGATCAACCCATGCAGGAAAAAATGGAGAGAATACTTTGGTCGCATGAGTATGAGAGTGGTTTTAGCAAACTCATGTCATTGTATTATCTTGTTTTAATTCCATTCACCCTTGATATTAACAGCTGTCATAGTGCAAAGTCAAAGACAAAGTGTATCCAGCTGATTGCCTAATGCTATTAAATGGAAATTTCACAAACAGCTAGTCCCAATAAAAACAACCAAGTAAATTTCAAATTTCGCACATTCAAACACTTGGCTAATATGTCATTAGCACTTCAAACACTGGCTTGGTAATCCAAATATCATCATATTTGTTTGTGGGTGCATGCGAGTGTCATGTTGCTAGGTATCTCAGATTATTAAAATATTCTATGTGGAGATTTGCAGTTGGGCACACGTTTGGCTTTGTAAGAAGTCGGACTCAAGATGGTAAACTTAACACTTACAAGTATAAGAGCATCCTCACTTGGAGCTGGCAAGCCCTTGATGACCATATCCTTTGATATGTAGCCTTTACCTCCTTTCCAATTCTTTGTAGGATTATCCACCGTATAGTATATCTAAAATTAGTCACAAGAGGAAATGGACAATTTATGAGTGGTTCAAATGAAGTTGCTGATAAAGTAGCAATGACAGCATCACACTAAAATAAATTGAGATCCAACACCTTTAGATTTGGGTGACTGGCTGCAAGTATGTCAAGTTTCTGTTTCAGCAATATGTCATCTGGAGAGACATTAGCATATAGCAGAGACACCTATTGCAATAAAAAGGCTGGATAAGTTGGAATTGCACATATTCCACTGAGGCTATAATATAAAAGAAATAAAATGAAACTGTCCACTATGCTGGAGTGCACACATCTCATTCATACGACACTACAAATGGAGAACATGTAACCTAACCCATCCAAATGTCCCACATATACAGTACAAGCAAAAACATTTATAGGGTATGCAGGTATATGGAGCATTTTTAGGTGAATAGCAAAAGTATTTTGAGAGGTAAAGAACTCATTTCTTTTCGAGGAATAAAATTATCTCATATGTATATTGCAAAAGCTTCCAAGAGTAAGTTTTACATGAAGCACCAATGGAAGGATTTGGAACAATTATACAAATCACTTCCCACATAGTGACACACAAACAGCAATATCCTTGCTGCTTGGCCATCTCATATATTAAGAAAATGCTCGAATTATGTAATTATTAGCAGCAGCAAGAAAATAATCAGATATCAAACACAATAAGAACAGAGACACGCAACAAAAAGAAGACAATCCTCACCTGAGTATTGTCGTCAGGGTTCTTCAATATGGCATCAATCACTTGAAGCATCGGTGTTATGCCAGTGCCTCCTGCAATCTAATAAGTAAAAAGCATCAAACAATGATCTTTTACTGACCCAAAAACTAAATAAATAAGGATCCTTCAGACGCATTAATTGCACAATGCTGCTCCATGCAAGTCAATTCTAAGCTACGGAATGCACATGGGTATATTCATATTCATGATCTTAACTACGAGGACAAAAGGGTGCACCTAACCTAACCATATCTTACCATTCCGATGTTTTTCTTCATGTTGGGGGTATATTTAAACTTTTCAATGGGCCTGCAGCAAACAGAATCTAGTGATGAATATGTTATCAAATTATCGTCACAAACTTTTAAAGCAGTCTTTACCCTTTAACTTCAACTACATCACCAGGCTTTAGTATAGCAAAATGCTGGCTCATTTTACCTTCTGGATACACCTGAAATGGTTTATTGCACACATTATACTAGTCTATAGGCGAAATAGAACCAAGGAAGCAAGGATAGATAACAAGGTCAAAAGACAAAAAGCTAACATTACCTTAATTAATAAGTCAAAGTACCCCTTAGCATCAGGATCTGATATAGGTGTATACCTATGCATAAGCAAATTCAAATATACATACAAAGTCAGTATGGGAATAACTAGGAAGTGATGAGGGCACAGGATTATGAAGCCACTATGGGAAAAAATTTACAGTTCTTGCTTGTTGCTATCAATCATAAAAAAAAGGGTCTCTTAGCAAGGTTTGCTTAGCAAGAAGAAACAGAAGCCATCCATTCTAGGGCAAAAGGAGTAAATGACTAGCTGCAGACTTGACCATGCATCTCAGCCAATTGAATCATACAAATGAACATATTTTATTGAACATGAATGGAAAAAATAGTATAGGACAAAAATCTAATTCTACCAGAAGATGCATCTAAAGTTCAGTTTTGATCCCAAACCACCTTCAATTTTGAAATGAGCAGCATCTTGAGTAGATGTATATTCATACACGTCAATCTTTTTATGTCTATAAAGTCTACTCGAGAAACTAATGGACCAAAAACTCCAAAAACCAAGGAGTTTATCATAGGCTATAATGATAGTTTTCAGAGGGTCCCCTCTCATATGTATTAAATAGACCCATAGGATCACCAGTAAAATATTTTCGAAGTATAGACATACCAGCATAAATTACAAGATTAGTCAAAGCTGACAGTTCCAAGAAGATTGTGTATGGATACATATCTCTTCTATGAGAAATAGGTTGCTCATGTACGAAAGAAAATAAAACCAAAAATAATCATTAGCTTATTCTACACGTGTGTTTACAAATTTGTAACCAAACCAGCTGAGAGAGTACTACTATTATACTATGAAGTCAACTTTAATATGAGCAAAAAGATATTCAAGAATATGTAAAATTTTGAGCACTTTAATTCAAGCATAAAATCCATCAAAATTAGTGATAGGAAGGACATTGTACAACTCGTTCCTTGTAGGATGGAATTGGCCATCAAGAACATTGCTTGATTGAAAGCATCGTCCATGCACAACCTTTAGCAAGGAGATATATGCCATTCATATGCAAATGGTAAAAGAGGGATTGATGTAAAGAACAATGCTTAGGACTTTTTAATCCAAGAAGAATACTCACGGGCGAACAACATATTTTGTCTTCCCTTCAGCATCTTGTCCAGTTGGAGCTCTGCAATCATGAAAACACCATCAAGATAATGAATGAGAAGTACGGTGTGGAGGGAGTTATCTTTCTACTTTGAAGTGCAACCTCCTAAAAAATGTTCATAGTTCATGCATACAAGATCTACTCTTATGGATATCAGAAGTACCTTGTCAAGATGCATGAAGCAACGTGTAAACCTAACTGGACATTCGGATCAAATGAAAACCTGCATCATGGAAACAATCTGTATTAGCTATCTCCAGTAAATTTTGGAAACATTGCAGTGAGATATCACGGGCCAATTATAGTGGTCCATGGGAGCATCTAACCAAACAATAAGGATACTTGTGTATTATGTCAATATGCTAAATGCATATATTCTCTTAAGCAAAGTCATGCAATTACCATATTAAATAGAAAAAATTGCCATGCAAGAAGATCGGTTCTTATGGGATTATAAAATCCATGTTTCTTCAACTAAAGACAGACAGAGAGAGAAACTGAAGAGCAAGAACCTGAATAGCTGAGTGTTGTGGCTAACCCTCGCTGTGTCTTGCAATTTAAATTCAATCCATTTATCTGGATTTAGAGCTGAAATACATTGGAAAAAGGTCCCAGTAAGCGCAAAATGATTAAGTATACCTGAGAAAATCAGCTTCTTGAATGTCTGAAACTTCAACACCACCAAAATAAATAAGGAAAATCAAATGAACGAGACCCACTTAACCAAGATAGTCTAACTTTGCATCTTATTCATAGTTCAGCCATAAAGTCAGGTCAGAAATCATACATGTGAACAATACTAAATGGTCTTTTAGAAAGGTCAGATAGACTCACCAATTTTTGAGCCCGTGTCTTCATTTACTTGGTCAAGATGAGCCTGTGACGGAGAGAAATATTAGATACCAAGCAAACAGGGAAAAGAAGTACATAAATGACCACGATGAGAACTGAGTGGTCAAGACCTGAAGGAGAAAAGTTCAATCATTTTACACCCAACAATTCGTATCATCAATCTAATGTAGCGTGCCTAAGCCCCAGTACCAATCTTAGATGCAGCATCCCCGATGAAATGGTGAATGCTGGTGATTGGGATAAGATACCAGAAACCAAAGGAAGCACGACCCCTACACTAGCTACTGCAAGGGAGAGAATTAAGCCGAATTGGCAAAATAACCTCGCATCCATGAAAACCTGAACCGACTCAACATCCGCCACATCAAAATCTCACATCCTGGAGAGGTCCCAATTGCCACCATTTGCTCAATCGTCAGCAAACAAACCAACCCATCGCAACAGAATTCAAAGCCAAAACACCGGTGCAGCTACTACTACACATCGTGTCGGCGACATCTCAAATGCTTCCCTTAATCCCTCAGACTAACGATTGATGCGACTTTCAACATCATGAATTCACAAAGTACGCGCATTATGTCAGCGACCAATTCACATGAAAAGAAACCCCCAGATATTCGGCAGGGAGGAGGAATCAAGTAATCAAGTACCACGTTCGGAGACGACGCGAAGTAGAAGCAGGACAAGCCCCCGGAGACGGCGGCGATCGCCCCGACGGGAATGCGGAAGCCGCCGGAGCTCGAGTTCGAGCGGCGCCGGTACGATTCGGCGACGGCGATCGGCGCGGACCGAGCGAGTTTTTTGAGAAGAGTCGACGCCATTTTTCCCTTCTTCGAGCTCGGAGGAAGGGGGAAAAATGTGAAGTTGCAGAGCCGAACTGGTGTATGCCGGAGTCAGGGTTTTGGAGTTTTCCGCAGGAGTCGAACTTCACCTGGACCCGCCACGCGGAGGCGACTCATTGGGTGCGCGCTTTGTGGGCCCAATAGTATGGGACGAAATTGAAATCCAGAGGTTCTAGTTTAGGCTCGATCCAATTGGAGCCGGTCGGCCCAATTGAAGGCCCATACAAGAGCCCACATGGGCAAGTCCAGAAGAGCCGGTGAACTTTTTTTTTTTGGTCAGTCCTACCCTATATCTATTCTACACTCACTCTCAGACTTTTTGCCCGCTCTTGCGGGCGTGGGCGAAACCCATTCTCAAACTGCGCGCCCCCACCCCATCCATCCTTGAGAAGATGGGGGTTTGAACCCCTCACCTCCCCCTTTCATGTTGGAAGGGTGGCCACTGGGGCGAATCCCAGTGGTTGAGCCGGTGAACTTAGGCCGCAGAGATTATTTCCCACAAAATATCAAATCTTTCCTTTTACACGATTACATTTTTCGATTACGTGAGGCTCGCTTTACTTCTCGTTAGAAAACCGTAGCGTTTCACTCGAGGTGTAACTAGAGGTTGCAAAATGGGTCTTAGACCCATATATGACCAATTTAAATCATAAATAGATTATATATGGGTCTTTAAATGGATCATATATGGATAACTTATTTTTTAAAAAACTAGACAATTAAAAACTTAAGATATGTGGGTCTTAAATGGGTTGGATTTAAAACCCGTTTTCAACCAAAACATCACAATCTCTCTCTTACCTCTTTAACTTTACTCAACCGTGGGCAGCTGCGTTGGTTGAGAATCCCTCTCTCATCGCCGAGGTCGAGAGTTCGAAATTTATAATTATTAGCGTTGTAAGTGGGGGGCATGATGTTGGGGTTCTATGCTAGTCCCCTTGAGGTATTGACGCGAGCCCGAATGTGCTAAGTCGAGGCACTACTAGGGCTGGGCAACCCCATAAGGGGGTGCTACGGATCCTTGGTTATAAAAAATATATATTTTATATAAATTGAGATTATAATTTTTTTTTTTTTTCATTTTTCTTTCCTCTTCCTCCTTTCGGCGGCTGGCACAGTGATGGCCGGCGACCGGCCAGGCAAGCCTCAAGCTTGCCGGCGTTAGGTGAGGCTCGAGCATCACCAAATTCGGCAAGGGGTGAGCTTGAGCCTCACCAATCCTGGGCGAGCCTTGAGCTCGCTAGCATCGGGTGAGCTCAAGCTCACTGGATCTGGTGAGGGGGAGGCCTCGCCGACCTTCGACGAGGCTCGAGTCTTGCCGATCTAGCAAGCCTTGAGCTCGCCGGCATCGGCGAGTTGAGCGAGCTCGAGGCTCGCCTGTGGCCAGTCACCAACTGTCATCGTGGCCGGCGGCCGACCAAAGAAGAAGAAGAACAAAAAAGAAAAACTATATTCTTAAAAAATAAAAAGAAAATAATTTTAAATTTTTTTAAAAATAAAATTAGTTTTTTAAATAATTATTTTTAAAAGTATAAAAACCGTCCATTAAATTTGTGTTGTATAAAACCATTTTAGCAATACCACACATGCACGCACGCACTTGTGCGCATATAAGAAATAAGCTTTCTTAGGTTTAGTTAAATGGGTCAAGTATGGATTAAGTATAGATCGCGTTGGGTATAAGTAAAAAATTTAACACTGCAATAAATGGGTTATAAACGGGTTAAAAGAGTTGATTTGGGTCAGACCATTTATGACCCAACCCAAATTAAAGCCGACCCGATCCACTCATTTAACAAGTCTAGGTGTAACATAAGCGCATTGTTGCGTCAATGAGTTTTGACTATTGAGTTTGTAAAGATGGAATTGAAAATGAGAATCCAATATCTTGAAAGCCTAAGGGCTCCTCTGTGAAGTTCTTACATGGTGAGAAGCAGCCTAAATGAGATTTCCAATTGATTTCACATTATGTAAATAATATGATAGTATGCGAGCTTTTCCAAAGCAATTAGATGAAAGATAGCTTTTACGCGTCTGATAGGATCAAGAAGTCCCATCAAGTCCCATCATTACAGACTTTACACATTGATGTTGATTATACAAAATGATGTATTTTGAATAATTATTATGCCATGTCATTTCGGGGTCCATGGGGTGAAAAAGGGAATCAATATATATCTCCTTAAATGTATTAATTCGTATTAGAGATTGTCACCTATATCACTCATTGCCATGTTAGTCAAGTCAACTTCTATGTTGTCTTGGCCAAAAATTATAATTTAGATGCATCCTTTGTTCCTTTAACGAGGCATGTCATGAGAGGCCAAGTAATTTGGCTGTCACTTATCATTGATTAAGGAACCATATCAACTTATTACAATGTGTTGACACCTAAATTTTTGGGGCTCATTTTTGCTAAAAAATAAAAAAATAAAAAAATGCATGGCATATAGTTTAGGTAGATTTGATTTTTTGATATTTTGTTTTATTTTATTAAAATTTTTATAGATTTAGGAAATATATACTAAGATATGCATTTTGCGCAAGAAGGGGAATTTTTGGATAGGATATGCAAAAATATTTCAGTGATATATTTAGGGGTATCGTGCTTAAGTAAAATTAGAAATAAAATATACCCCAAGGATTTGATTTTTCGGCTTATAAAAAGGGCTCGTGTACAGTTAATTGGGCGGCTCCTTTTCGAAAAAAGGGAAAAGAAAGTCAAAACAAGTGAAAAGAGGGAGAGGAAGCTGTCGGAGGGTGAGCTGAGGGAGAGAAAAAAAAAAAAGAAAAGGAAAAAGACATGTTGAAGCCCCCCCCGCGACCGTACGTCTTCCCGAGGGGGGGAACCCTCGCCGGCCCCATCGCCGGCCGCTGTCTCCGCCGTTGACGCCACGGCCGCCGCCCGTCCCCCGTCGTCGCCGCGCCCAGGAGCCCCGATCCGTCGCCCTCCGCGTCCGCGCGCCGCCCTCGAGCCCTGAGGTCCTCGGCCCGAGCCCCCTCTCGCGTCCTGCCTTGCCCCAGTCGCGCCGCCCAGATGCCGCGACGCCCCCTGCCGCTCCGCTGCTCCAGATCCAGACGCCGTGACGCCCCGAGGCCCTCGCCGAGGTCCGCCGTCGCCGCGAACTCAAATCTAGGCCCCGCGACTCTCCCCGACGCCCTCGCCGAGCCGCCCGCCGCCCGAGTCCCCGACGACTCGCCCGCGCCCCGCCGCCGCGACCCAGCCCCGACGCCGCCGCGCTCCGATCCGTCGCCCCCGCGCCCACAGCTCACGCCCGCGACGTCCCTGCCTCCCCTACGTCACCCTCGTGCGCCCCCGTCCTGACGATCTAGCTGCGCCGCCGTCGCGCCGTCCCCGAGCGCCTGCCGAAACCCTAGCCGGCGTTCCCTCGCCGGCCCTCCTCCTTTTCCTCTTTTTGGCTAAAAAAAAAAAAAAAAAAAAGAAAAGCAAAAAGCAAAAAAAAATCAATTAGGTAGATTTCCTTTCTTTTATTTACTTTACTTTATTTTTATTGTTTTATTGTTATTTTATTGTTATTGTTTCCTTGTTATTTATTTTTGTTAACAACATTAGGCCCCGATATGTGATTGGAAATTCCAATTTATCCCCTAATTCGCAACCGCGCGAGTTTTTTTATTTCGTCTATGAGGCTTTAGACGAAATAATTAATTATGCGGAATAAAATTGATATTTTGATCTTTAAGGCTTAAGATCAATTTATCGATTTTACTAGCGAAACATTATCCCTTGATTTGAATGATATGTGATATCCTTTTTGAGTAATGTTGAATGAACTTGATTGTTTCTATTTATCTTGAGAAATGCCTGAGTTAGAATATTGCATGTTTAGGCTAAGCATTTTAGTTATCGTAAATCTTAAAAAAAAAAAAAAAAAATCAGTTAATTTAGGTTGCATGTTTAATTAGTAGAAATTGTTAATTTCAAAACAAAATAAAAACTCAAAAAAAATCTTAAATTAGGATTAGTTTCTTTATTGTCTTGCATATTTAGATTAGGGATTTTATTTTAGGTCATAAATTCACTTAGGATGCTAGTTGAATTGCATGTTAAATTTTAACAAAAAAAGAAAAAGAAAAAAAACAAAAAAACAAAAAATCATTAATTTTTAGAATAGAATTGCATGTTTAATTTTAAGCTTAGATCATTTCTAGATAGATTGCATCTTAGGCTAGAAATTACTAAATTAAAGGAATGTCTTAATTTAAATTAGGATAACCTAATTCCTAGTTTAAATAGGATAAAATTTTAATTTAGTTAGGAATTTCATTCAAATATCTTAGGATAGATTACTTCCACCTTTTAGGATAAATTGCAATTTTTAGAAAAAATAAAAAAAATCATAAAATCAAAAAGAAAAAAATCAAAATCTTGCATGAGCATGTAGAATTAGATATGTAGATTTAGTAAATAAGACATTTAGGCTAGTAAATTAGGTTTTTTTTTTATAATCACATTTTTAGGATCATATTTTTTAGAAATCTCTTTTTAAATAGGTTAGGATTAGATTTAGATAATTTCATTCTTAGAAAACTTGGCACATTTTTTTAAAAAAAAAAAAAATAAAGAAATGGTTTTCTAAGTCAAAATAGGGTTAATTTAAATTAATTCTAAACATGAATTAGAAAATTATTCGTTTTAGGTAGTTCAATTCGGGCTTTTATTAATTCAAAATTCTAGATAAAAAATCCAAAAAAATTAGGTGCATGTTAATCAATTTGCATTCTAGGGCCATTTAATTTAAATTTGCATATTAGGTCATTTAAATTGCAATTATTGCATTTCATGTCATATAATTTAGATCATTTTGCCATGTCATATTAGGCTATTAGCATTCATCGCATTTAGATTAAATTCCATTAAATAAAGTGAAAAAAAAAAAGAAATTTGCGTGTTAATTAGAGACCATATCTAGGATTGTTGATGTGGATTTTAATCTAACGATGCAGATGTTTTCGTTACTACAAGGTAGGTCCCTTAACCTTATTCATTGTTTTATTGGGTGTTAAATTGGTGGATTGCGCACCCGCATGATCACCTCACATGTTAGGGAGATAAATTAAAATCGATTCAAGCTACCTGCTAAACATTTTTCAAAGTAAAAGGATGGTGCCAAAAAGGCATTAGAGAAATCTAGTGTAACCAAGTCCCCGTACCCATAATCTCTGGTTCGTAGGAGTAAAGTAATCTCCCATTACTTTAAATGGGTTTCTAATCGATCCACCAAAAACTGATTAGTGGCGACTCCTTAATAAAAATCATTTGCATGTTAATAATTCAAACCTAAGTCGTGAATTGGTATGGGCTTAGGAGAGCCCGAGTTAAGTCTAGGCTTAACAATCCATTAGCCAAACCCTAGGTGGTTCACTCCCGAAAAATTGGTCGCAACAGCTTGGCGACTCCACTGGGGACTTGAGTTAAAACTCTTAGTAGACTTAGGCCAATTTTTCTTTTCTTTCGAAAAAAATTTTTGTTTGGCAGCGAGGATCTCAGGTACGTCCCTAACATTTAAGATGTTAAATGTTTTTGCAGATTGGGAGATATAAGGGGAAGTGTTTGCTAACCTTTGTTTTGCAGGGAGGTGTAGGAATGTATGGTTTATTTTTATGTATGAAGTGTTGTTTGATATAAACTGTTGTGCATGCTTTGCATTTAACACTACACTTTTGCACACACAACTTGCCGTCGGACTTGGGCCGCACTAGGATATTTAGGATGGTATTGAGTTGGATACGACTTCGACCGCGAGGCCGCGTAGTAGAGGTTGCCCAACTCAATCCCGAAAGTTTCTTTTTTGGTGTCAAGAATGTTTACCTCTGCCCGCGAGGCTGCATCACATTGGGGTACCATTCTTGACTGAGCCGGAGTTAGAAGGGCTTGACTTAGTATGCGAGGCTGCAACTAAGTCATCCCACCCTTTTAGCTCCACCTTGTTTAGCCTTCCTAGTTAGAAATCAAACCTCACGTTTCATGTGCTTGTCTATGTGGTTGCTTTAATCGCCCTGTGAAATAAGTTTTCTACCCCTTACTCTTGCAATTTACTTATGGTATTTCGTCTTTCTTTTGTCGGTCCATGACATTAGGTTGATCAAATCCTGATTTATAAACAATGGGAAGATCCGACATTCGATTCATGCCTGCACCAAAGGTCGAACTTAAATCATGGTGGGATCGTCTGGGCCATGATGGCCAAAGCTATGTTAAAGGTAGACTGGGTCGCCTTACTCCCCTTCTCGACATCGATATTCAAAGTGGCGTCATGCAAGCACTCGCTCATTTCTGGTGTCCCCAAATATCAACATTTATATTTGGTAAGCATGAGCTCACCTCGACCTTGGAGGAATATGGCATCGCCATAGGAAAACCTTTGGAATTGGATCTAATAAACCCACCTCTTGGAATAAAACCTGCATCAATTTTGTCTGATTTTCTTAGGATGGATGAGGATTGAATTAAAAGAGTGCTAAAAGATAATTGTCTTGCATGTCCTTTTTCCTTCCTAGATCAAAGTTTTGCTGATGCAGACACTCTTTTGAAAAGCAAGATCTTCATCTTAGCCTTTTTCGGGTTTATTATTTTTCCTCTCCGCAAAGGAGCTATTAATCCTGCTATTATATGGGTTGTCAAACAAGTGTGTGCTGGGATTGGTTTTGTCAAGACCATTCTAGCTGAAACATTTTTGTCACTTACCCGATTCAAGGAAGATGAGGATAAAACTTTTCATGCACCAATTGAACTCTTACAAATCTGGTTCTTTTCTCACATGAGAAAGATCGACATTCACATGCATATTATTAATGTTACGATTCTCATCATCCCATTGAGGTATTCAAAAAGTATCGGGATCGAACTCCAAATCTTTCTTACTCAAAATGGATCAAATTGTTGAAAAATTCCAATACCAAGAGTTTCCTATGGCATGCTAAATGGTTCCAAGTCTCCGAGGCACGCCTCACTCATGGCGATGATGAGCCAATTCCATTATTGGGGATCACCGGTGCCACTTCTTACTATCCACTTCGAGTGGCCCGTCAATATCGAGTTGTGCAAGACCTGCCACCCCTTCTCAAGCTTGGTTTGTTCCAAATTCAATTCACTATCAAGGATGGTGATCACAAGAGATGGCTCCACTGCATCGAACAAGCCTGGCTCGCATGTCGCGAACAAAAGTTGAACTTGCCCGAGGATGAGCTTGAAGGGAAGGAAAATATTTACCATGCCACTACTCGATACATCCGTCGACACAAAATTCCAATCAAGTATCTCCCGAAGGTGCCGGATGTGACTGAGAGGCCCACTCGGCAAGCGGAGCTTAATCGTCACAAGAGGAAGATTGAGCAACTTGAGAAGCAAGCCAAGAAGGATGCCAAAGAGAAGAGGCAATTACGTCGAGCGTTGGCTTCCCATTTGTTTATGGATCGGGCTAAATAAAGTGGCTTGAGTCAATTTAGTCTTTCTACTTTAGCTTAATGTCTAGGAAGTTGAGTCATTTACCTTATTTGTCGAGAACTTTTCAAATGTCATTTTCAATCAATTTCATTAATAAAAGTGGTTAGATTTTCGTCATGGGCCGGCACATTTCATATCAAAGTGCTTATGTATGTTCATTCATGCTAAATCAATTAGGTGGCAACGGACCCTCCACGCTCACCCATTATCACGCGATCAAGGGCCAAAATGGCGGAACAAAATGAGATGCATGATCGTATGTCCAATATGGAAGATCAGCTCCGTCAGTTAGCTGCCTCCATGGAGGTTATAATGACTCAATTCAGATCATTCCAAGTCAATCCGACTCCTCCATCTGTTCTTCCTCGGCCGTTATCCCGAAGCAAGCGAGATAAGCCCCAGTCAAGTAATAATGGCATACCGGATTTAGAAGACGACCCATCCCCGATCAATGTGGAAAAGGGAAAGTTTGTTGACCTCCCCAAGACGGAGCCGGATGAACGCTTCGCGAAACTTGAAGAAAAGGTGAAACAACTGCAGGAGTCACAGAACTCACTCCCTTTTGACTTGTCGGTCTACGAGAAGGTCAAGATGCCGAAGAAGTTCAAAATGCCAGAATTTGAGAAGTACGATGGTACTACCTGCCCAAAATCTCATTTGCAGATGTACCATGTACGCATGGCCCAATATGTCAAGAATGAGCCCCTCATGATCCAATCATTTCACGCGAGTTTGACTGGACCGGCGCTAAACCGGTATGTGATGAAGAATGTGAACCTTCGGAGACCTGGAATGAGGTAGCCGACGCCTTCATCAAGCAGTACAAGTTCAACATGGACATCGCTCCTTCCCAAGAAGATCTTGAGAGGATGGAGAAAAAGAGGAGCGAGTCGTTCAAGGAGTATGTCGTGAGATGGCGGAATCTGGCTGCTCAAATCACTCCTGAGCCTACTGACAAGGAGTTGATGAAGCTCTTCATAAAGACCCTCCCATCTGAATTCCGTAATCGGATGGCAAGCACTTATGTTCGAGAGTTTCAACCAGCTGATTCCGGTGGGAGAACAAATTGAAATGGGGATAAGGGAAGGATGGTTTGCTGAACCATCAAGTAAAAGATTCTCTGCTAAGAAGGAGAAAGAAGCTGTTGTGGACGTCAACATGGCTTACAGCCAAGAAAGTATCAACCGTGGCTCGCCCGCCCGATCAATCCAAGGCAGCAACAAACCGGTGGTCGTCAACAATTTCTAAATAATAAAAGGGAATTCACTCTTCTCCCTGGATCTCCATCCCAAGTGTTGGCGATCCTAAGAAAGAAAGGCTTGCTTACTAGTGAGCCAAAGCGCCCTAACCGCTAAACCCTTCGTAGTTACGATCCAACAAAGAAGTGTGATTACCATAGTGGGGAATTGGGGCATTCAACTGACAAGTGTTTCACCCTCAAACACAAGATTCAAAACCTCTTGGACACGAAGGCCTTTTCGTTCCAAACCGCTCAACCAAATGTCCAAAAGAATCCGCTACCGGAGCATGAGGGTACAGTGAACGCTATTCTGGAATCTGAAGTTGGTCACATCAGGAACTCGAAGGTACATGTGGTGGATGCTTACAATGGCCTAGTGAGAGCTGGGTATTATCCGGACCATGAAGATATTCCCCTATCACTAATGAAGGAAAGAGTTGCCAAAATGGTTGACGATGGCATTATAGTTTATGCTGACCGTAGTTGCATAGTTTCAACTATTTCCCACATCATCATCGATTGGGAGGAGGAACAAGCCACACTTGTTGCTGAAAAAGAAGAAGTTGATCCTTCACTCGCGGACATGCCCCAGTTAGAGGACGCATCCGATGATGAGATAGTGATTGAAATGCCACAGCCATATGAGTATGTCAGCAACAAGGCCATCCCTTGGTCTTATGACTTGGATGTTGGCATTGTCACAAGGTTTGGCCGGACTTATGCTCAAGCAAATGCTCAACCCGCAAAGCATCGTCACCGATGAAGAGGCCAAGAAATTTCTGGCCGCTGTAATAAAAGCAAGTGAGTATAACGTGGTCGATCAATTGAGGAAAATGCCCGCCCAGGTCTCTTTGCTTGAGCTCCTGCAGACATCGCCTGTGCATCAAAAGGCACTAATGAAGGTGCTAAGTGAAATTTATGTGCCAGAGACGATCGAGGCAGACAAGTTAGAAGAATTTGTAGGATCAGTCCTTCTCAAGGATTTGATCGCCTTTTCCGATGAGAAATTCCCTCTTGAGGGTAGAGGGCACAACAAGGCACTTTACATATCCGTCAAGCACAAGACTACCCATGTGTCCGGAGTGCTCATTGATAATGGGTCCGCCCTAAATATATGCCCGTTGGCTACTCTTCACCGCCTCAAAGTTGACCCATCTAGGATACATGGTGCAACGACCTCTGTGCGAGCTTTCAATGGCACGAAGAAGGACGTGATCGGGCAAATCCACCTTGATATACAAATAGGGCCGGTCGTCTTCAACATTCCCTTTCAAGTGTTGGACATCCCCACTGCATTCAACTTCTTACTGGGTCGTCCCTGGATACACACCGTGGGAGCGGCATCTTCAAGTTTGCATCAGGCTGTAAAGTTTGTGATTGAAAGGAAGTTGGTCACCGTGTATGGTGAGGAGGATCACCGGATCTATCAGGAGACGGCCATCTCCTATGTGGAGCCAGACTCTGAGTTCGAAGCGAGCTACCACTCGTTCGAGTTATTATCCACCATACATGCTTCTCCTGACTCGACACCTCCTACTCCCGAAGTTTCAAATGCTGCCCTCATGGGTGGTAGAGTGATGGTCGGGAACGGTTTTGTTCCTGGTAACGGTCTTGGAAAAGATGGTCAAGGCATTCGAGACCCCATTGAAGCCCCTTAGAGGTCCCATTCTACTGGATTAGGGTACCATGGAAGAGGTGGACAAAATTCTGGAGGAAGAAGACAAGAAGGACCGAACCCAACGCCTAGCCGAAGGCAAGGGAGGCAAAACCCGTTGCCCTCAAGTATTCATGAAACATTCCCTGGTCCTCCGGTAATGATGCAGGATGAGGCGGAAGTGATAGACACCCTGGGGCAATCGAGCGGCAAGTTTGACTACCTGGTGAAGTATTCGGCCCCTCCAAGCTTCTACATTGATCCTCGGAGCATTGTCCCAGATGGATGGGGTGGCATGGATGATCCGACACCCCCGAAGACCGAGGACCCCGAAGACATCTTTGGAAGAAGTAACAAGCTTGTTTGATGACATCGTCATAGGAGCCGTTGACGAAGGATCCCCCGAAGAAATGGGCCCTGGCCCACAAGAGTAACTCGTTTATCGATTTCTCGCATTCCCCTGCGTGGGAATTTTTATTGCTTTCTAGGAATAATTATCGCTATATAGCGGTTATCTTCGTTTTCTTTTTAGGATTTGGATTTGCATTTTCCATTCAATAAATGTAATTGATTGATGAATATCAATAAAATTACAAGTTTTATTTTGAGGACATGATGAGGTACACTAAACCAGCTCGGTGATGATATCCAGCCGATAAAAAAGAAAGAAAAATCCAAGGAGAATTCTGAGGCCTGGGCTTCATCATGCTTCCTCGTGTCAGAATGTTTATTAAAAAAATCCTTTTCAAAAGTCTCTCAAAAAGTCTTTCAAAAAATCTTTCAAAAATACAGATTACTCGTTTGTTTTTCTAATTTATCTACTTCTGTTTCAGGGATAATCCTATAACATGCAAAGGCATAGAAATGGACCAATCCAATGCCGCAAGTGCTAATAACGAAGACCCCGGAGACACAATTGAAGACTCCATTGAAGTGCGTAGCTGGGAGCAGCATGAAAAAGCCAAGGCTCTTACATCCGAGCAAACTGTCACTATCAATTTAAGTGACACTGAAGAAACCAGGGAGGTCAAGATTGGGGCAAATCTCCCAAAAGACGAGGCCGAGCGCCTAATCCAGCTACTAAAAGAATATCAGGAAGTCTTCGCGTGGACCTATGCTGACATGCCCGGTTTAGACCCAGAATCGTGGAGCATGCCTTGCCTACTAATCCGGACGTGCCACCTAAAAAGCGAGAGGCTACGGAGGACCAAACCCGAGCTCTCAAAGAAGATTGAGGAAGAGGTGATGAAGCTTTTGAAAGTGGGATTTATTGAAGTCTCACAATATCCTGAATGGATAGCTAACATTGTGCCAGTAATGAAGAAAGATGGTCGAGTTCGAGTCTGTGTCGATTATTGGGACTTTAATAAGGCCAGCCCGAAGGATGATTTCCCGCTACCCCACATAGACGTCCTTGTGGATAGCACCGCTGGATTTGAGTTATTCTCGTTCATGGATGATTTCTTCGGGTACAATCAGATAAGGATGAAGGAAGAAGATAAGGAGAAGACTGCATTTATTACCCCGTGGGGGACCTTCCATTATAAGGTCATGCCTTTCGGACTCAAGAATGCGGGGGCAACTTACCGAGCCATGGTAGCATTGTTTCATGATATGATGCATCAAGAGATCGAGGTTTATGTTGACAATATGATTGCGAAGACCCGACCTGGAAGAAGTCATGTTGAAACCCTGAAGAAGTTGTTTGATCGTCTTCGCGAATTCAAGCTTCGATTAAATCCCGCTAAATGCATGTTTGGAGTAACGTCTGGTAAATTGCTCGGGTTCATTGTGAATAGTAAAGGAATTGAGATTGACCCATCTAAAGTTAAGGCCATATGTGAGTTACAGCCTCCATCGACGGTCAAAGAAGTCCGAAGCCTTTTGGGGAGGTTGAATTACATTGCCCGATTCATTTCCCAACCTGCTCGAAACGCCAAGCCATTCTTCAAGCTCCTAAAGAAGAACGCGCGAGTCAACTGGGATGGTAAGTGTCGTGAAGCATTTGACAAGCTGAAGCAGTATTTGATGAATCCACCAGTTCTTGTCCCACCCTCATCGGGGCATCCCTTGATTCTCTACCTCACTATTCATAGTGAATCATTGGGTGCAATGTTGGCTCAAGAAAGTCCTGTTGACAAAAGAGAACGGGCCATTTATTATTTGAGCAAGAAATTCACTATATCAGAGCTGAAATATTCTGATGCTGAGAAAACTTATGCTGCATTAGTGTGGGTGTTGCATAGATTGCAGCAGTACACATTGCACTACCAGACGTTTCTCGTAACTGAGAATAATCCCATCAAGTATTTGCTTGATTGGCCAGCTTTGGTAGGTAAGTTGGCTAAGTGGCAAATTTTAATCTCGAATTTGATGTGCGTTCATGCCGCAAAAGTCGTTAAAGGTCGAGTGATCGCCGATATCTTGGCCGAGAATCCGGGAGTCTCAAGTAATGATGACGGTTCCCCGATGACCGTGTTTTGAGTGTAGATGAAGGCTCATGGATAATGTTCTTTGATGGAGCCGTGAACTTGTCCGGGCTGCACCGGAGCGAGTCCTAATATCACCGGACGGACAACATCATCCGGTAGTTGCAAAGTTAGTGTTCCCATGCACTAATAATATAGCTGAGTATGAAGCTTGCATCCTCGGACTCCAAGCTGCAATCGAGATGAGTGTGACCAAATTGAAAGTATTCGGGGATTCTCGCACCGATCATACTACGGATCGTAGGAGAATGGGAAACCAAGAACCCCAAACTGCTCCCATACCACAAGTATCTAGAAGACGGTAAAGGAGTTCAAGGAAATTTCGTTTGAATACTTGCCGAGGTGTCATAATCAATTTGCGGATGCACTCACAACTTTGTCTTCTATGTTGCAAGTCGCCAACGGGTTGGAAGTCGAGCCATTGAAAATAGAAGTTTCTTGAGGCCAGCTTATTGCATGATCATAATTGAAGAATCGATGGAAAGCCATGGTATTACGATATCATGAACTACATTAAAAAGCAGGAATTTCTGAAGGAAGCACTCGGCGAGATAGGAAATACATCACGAAGATGGCATCAAAATTCTTCGTTAGTGGCGAAAATTTGTATAAGAGGTCTCATGATTCGGTCTTATTGCAGTGTGTGGATGCAGCTGAAGCTACTCAAATCATGCAAGAAGTGCACGAGGGAGTATGTGGCCCTCATATGAATGGGCACATGTTGGCTAAGAAAATTATGAGATTAGGCTATTACTGGCTCACACTAGAGAGTGATTGCATCATACATGTACGAAGTTGTCACCGTTGCCAAATCTATGGTGATAAGATAAACGTTCCTCCAACTGAGCTGCATTAGTTTTCAGAGCCATGGCCTTTCTCGATGTGGGGCATTGCTGTGATTGGCCCGATAAATCCCAAGGCTTCAAATGGGCATCGGTTCATTTTGGTGGCAATAGACTATTTCTCCAAGTGGATTGAAGCTACATCCTTTGCAAATGTCACTGCACGCAGTGTTGCAAAATTCATCAAACATGACATAATTGCTTGCTATGGCATCCTCGAATCAATCATCACCGATAATGGGACAAATCTAAACAACAAAATCGTTGATGAGCTGTTCAACGAGTTTAAGATTAAACATCTGAATTCGTCCCCTTACCGCCCTCAAATGAATGGGGCTGTGGAGGTTGCTAATAAGAACATTAAGAAGATCTTGGCCAAGACAGCCGAGAATTATCGAGATTGGCATGAGAGGTTACCTTTCACATTGATGGCATATCGAACGTCTATCCGCACTTCTACTGGGACAACTCCTTTTGCTCTGGTATATGGCATGGAGGCTATTCTACTCGTGGAGGTGGAAATTCCGTTCCTAAGAGTTTTATCCCAAGAAGAATTGTTTGACGCTGAATGGATGCAACAAAGACATGAGCAGTTGAACTTGATTGATGAAAGGAGACTGAAGGCTCTTTGCTATGGCCGGACTTATCAGAGAGTGGCCAGGTCCTTCAACCGGAAGGTACAACCGAGACACTTCGAGGTAAATGATCTTGTTCTAAGGAAGCTGTTGCCAATTTTTTCAGATCCTGGGGGAAAGTTTGCCCCAAATTACAGCGGTTCATATGTGGTGAAGAAGGTACTTCCAGGAGGTGCTCGATTCCGGGCTGAAATGGATGGTCATCGTTTTCCACTCCGGTTAATTCCCGATGCTTTGTTAAGAAGTATTATCCATGATTGAATTTGCTGTGTCATGTTTTGAATTGCAAGTTCTTTTATGATGAATAAATTGCCTCAATAAGTGGCAAATTCAAATTTGTTGCAAATGTTGCATATTCTCCATAATGAATTCCGTGAGATGAATTGAGTGTGTCAAATGGGATATCTTGGGATGGTGAAAGGCAAGCCTTATTCCATATACTATTTCATACACTAACCCCCAATGAGTTGTGTGAAAAATTCCATGTCCGCAAGGAAAAGGGCGGTCTCGCAAAGGGTACGTTATCCAAAGTGATGAGGGGCAGTTTCTTCCTCTACCCAAAACACTACAGGTATATCCATTGTTTAACCCTTTGAGCCCATACACATGAAGAGTTTGTTTAAAATTACCCCTGTCAAGGATCATCCCACATTGGGACAAATTTGAAATCAAGGGTAGGAATTTTCTTATTTACACTTGTGTCAATCTTCGGGTATTGCTTTCGTAGTGTAACTTGTACAATGATTGAAGTGCCTTAAGATGATGAAAAGCAGTCATTTCTCTATCCTATACACTTTTATCCATTGCATAGCCCACTTGAGCTTATGAATTCATTTCATATTAAACCCAGTTGGTGATCATCCCCCATACTGGGGCAAGACAAATTCAAGTGGCATGAATTAGGATGCCCACAAAAAATGAAGATTTTGATAAAAAAAAGTGCAAAACTGGGGCATAAAAAAGCAGTGTGCCTGGTAAAAGCAAGGCCGATGCCCAAAGAAAAAAGAAAAAGAAAAAACGCCTGATATGATTAGTCATACCCTGAATAAGGCGGTACAAAAAAAAAAAAAAAAAAAAAAGGCTCAAATGATGTTGCAATCAATGAGTGCAAAGAAAATCTTTGATACCGAAGAAGAAAATCGGTGGAGATGTCAAGATGATCATCGGCTTTTACCCTTTAAACACTTTTTGAGCCTAATCATCCTTTCGTTTCTTAACCCATGAACCGAGCCCACGTTACGTCCTTTGTAAAGTCTCTTCAGATTAGGGCACTTAAATTAACGTAAAAGTTCATATGTTCGAAAGCATAGCTCGAAGAAGTGTGAGTAAGATAATTTCTACCTCATTTCCTGTGGTTCTTGACTTGTAAACCCAAAGATAATTGCAGAATATCTCTCATTAAAAAAAAGCTTGACTCAAAGAGTCCCCTTCGCTAAGCCATTGACCAAGCCCACATTACGGTCCCTCTCAAAGACCTCTTAGATTGGTGAAGTCGTACCACTTGCGAGATTGCTTGGACCCTTGTTTGGCATGATGATGGTGAGATAGAGTGATTGACAGAATCCTGCATTAAATATCAGGATAAAATAGCCATTTTAATGAGGATGAGAGAAAAGTCCTTTCAGACCAAAGGATCCCTCATTTGACACATTCATGACACTCATGTATTCAGAATGGAAATTAGATGATGCAAGATTGATGGAAATCATTGTGAACATCCATTAAATTGATGCTTGTTTATGATTGCAAACGCATGTTGCCTCTCCTATAACCATGTTTTGTAGGAGACGTATCCATGAAGATCAGAGATTTTACCAGGTAAGTATATCTCTATCCATACCTTGAATATTTGTCATTGCACAAGTATTCCCTTTTAAGTATATTTGACACTCAATTGAGTTGTCCCCCAAAGATTTTTCTCCAGATTCAATCTGATTAAGGAGACCGAAGAATGGTTCGGGTCCTGGTCAGATGAATTTTGTCACAAGGCTAGGCGACCGAAGAATGGTTCGGGTCTTAGCCAAGCAAAACCTCAGTCTAGGTGACCGTAGCATAGAACGGGTCCTAGACAACATTCATTGCTTTAACAGGTGACCGTAGCATAGAATGGGTCCTGGAAAAGCAATTTCCCCATTCAGGTGACCATAGCATAGAACGGATCCTGAAAAATTTCTTCGTCAAGGTGACCGTAGCATAGAACGGGTCCTTGACAACACTTATTGTTCTAACAGGTGACCGTAGCATAGAACGGATCCTGGGAAAGCAATTCCTTTCTGCCGTACTGGGCGACCGTAGAATGGTACGGGTCCCGGGAAAGCGGAATCTTCACAAAGCCGTGTTACTATTTCGGGGCGGCCGTAGAATGGTACGGGTCTGGACATGTAACACTCTCTACCTCAGACTACTTCATCCTCCTCGAAGGTAAGTTATTCCAGGTAGGTTCATTTGCATTAGCATTTGCATGCATCATATAAAAAAATGGAATCCAATTTCCAACAAAAAATTATTTATTGCATAAGCATGACCAAAATTTATGTCTCAATTTGTCTTTGAAAGCAACCTCTGCGAGATCACCTTCAAAGAGGGGCAGCTGTTGACACCTAAATTTTTGGGGCTCATTTTTGCTAAAAAATAAAAAAAATAAAAAATGCATGGCATATAGTTTAGGTAGATTTGATTTTTTGATATTTTGTTTTATTTTATTAAAATTTTTATAGATTTAGGAAATATATACCGAGATATGCATTTTGCGCAAGAAGGGGAATTTTTGGATAGGATATGCAAAAATATTTCAGTGATATATTTAGGGGTATCGTGCTTAAGTAAAATTAGAAATAAAATAAACCCCAAGGATTTGATTTTTCGGCTTATAAAAAGGGCTCGTGTATAGTTAATTGGGGGGCTCCTTTTCGAAAAAAGGGAAAAGAAAGTCAAAACAAGTGAAAAGAGGGAGAGAAAGCTGTCGGAGGGTGAGCTGAGGGAGAGAAAAATAAAAAAGAAAAGGAAAAAAGACAGGCTGAAGCCCCTTTCCTCGCGACCGTACGTCTTCCCGAGGGGGGGAACCCTCGCCGGCCCCATCGCCGGCCGCCGTCTCCACCGTTGACGCCACGGCCGCCGCCCGTCCCCTGTTGCCGCCGTGCCCAGGAGCCCCGATCCGTCGCCCTCCGCGTCCGCGTGCCGCCCTCGAGCCCTGAGGTCCTCGGCCCGAGCCCCCTCTCGCGTCCCGCCCGCCCCCGGTCGCGCGCCCGCACGCCGTGACGCCCCCGCCGCTCCAGATCCGGATGCCGTGACGCCCGAGGCCCTCGCCGAGGTTTGCCGCCGCCGCCGAACTCGATCTAGGCCCCCACGACTCTTCCCGACGCCTTCGCCGAGCTAGCCGCGCCGCCCGAGTCCCCGACGACTCGCCCGCGCCCCCGCCGCCGCGACCCAGCCCCGACGCCGCCGCGCCTCCGATCCGACGCCCCCGCGCCCACAGCTCGCGCCCGCGACGTCCCTGCCTCCCCTGCGTCAACCCCGCGCACCCCGTCCCCGACGATCTAGCCGCGCCGCCGTCGCGCCGTCCCCGAGCGCCCTGCCGGAACCCTAGCCGGCGTTCCCCGCCGGCCCTCCTCCTTTTCCTCTTTTTGGCTAATAAAAAAAGAAAAGCAAAAAAAAAAAAAAAAATCAATTAGGTAGATTTCCTTTCTTTTATTTACTTTATTTTATTTTTATTGTTTTATTGTTATTTTATTGTTATTGTTTCCTTGTTATTTATTTTTGTTAACAACATTAGGCCCCGATATGTGATTGGAAATTCGAATTTATCCCCTAATTCGCAACCGCGCCGAGTTTTTTTATTTCGTCTATAAGGCTTTAGACGAAATAATTAATTATGCGGGAATAAAATTGATATTTTTATCTTTAAGGCTTAAGATCAATTTATCAATTTTACTAGCGAAACATTACCCCTTGATTTGAATGATATGTGATATCCTTTTTGGGTAATGTTGAATGAACTTGATTGTTTCTATTTATCTTGAGAAATGTCTGAGTTAGAATATTGCATGTTTAGGGTTATTTGCATGTTTAGGCTAAGCATTTTAGTTATCGTAAATCTTAAAAAAAAAAACAAAAAAATCAGTTAATTTAGGTTGCATGTTTAATTAGTAGAAATTGTTAATTTCAAAACAAAATAAAAACTCAAAAAATATCTTAAATTAGGATTAGTTTCTTTATTGTCTTGCATATTTAGATTAGGGATTTTATTTTAGGTCATGAAAAAACAAAAAAAAGAAAGCAAAATTCACTTAGGATGCTAGCTGAATTGCATGTTAAATTTTAACAAAAAAAAAAAGAAAAAGAAAAAAAAAAAAAAAAACAAAAAATCATCAATTTTTAGAATAGAATTGCATGTTTAATTTTAAGCTTAGATCATTTCTAGATAGATTGCATCTTAGGCTAGAAATTACTAAATTAAAGCAATGTCTTAATTTAAATTAGGATAACCTAATTCCTAGTTTAAATAGGATAAAATTTTAATTTAGTTAGGAATTTCATTCGAATATCTTAGGATAGATTACTTCCTCCTTTATAGGATAAATTGCAATTTTTAGAAAAATAAAAAAATCATAAAATCAAAAAAAAAAAAAATCAAAATCTTGCATTAGCATGTAGAATTAGATATGTAGATTTAGTAAATAAGACATTTAGGCTAGTAAATTAGGTTTTTTTTTTATTTTTATTTTTATTTTTATAATCACAGTTTTAGGATCATATTTTTTTAGAAATCTCTTTTTAAATAGGTTAGGATTAGATTTAGATAATTTCATTCTTAGAAAACTTGGCACATTTTTAAAAAAAAAAAAAAAACAAAAAAATAAAGAAATGGTTTTCTAAGTCAAAATAGGGTTAATTTAAATTAATCCTAAACATGAATTAGAAAATTATTCGTTTTAGGTAGTTCAATTAGGGCTTTTATTAATTCAAAATTCCAGATGAAAAATCCAAAAAAATTAGGTGCATGTTAATCAATTTGCATTCTAGGGCCATTTAATTTAAATTTGCATATTAGGTCATTTAAATTGCAATTATTGCATTTCATGTCATATAATTTAAATCATTTTGCCATATCATATTAGGCTATTAGCATGCATCGCATTTAGATTAAATTCCATTAAATAAAGTGAAAACAAAAAAAGAAATTTGCGTGTTAATTAGAGACTATATCTAGGATTGTTGATGTGGATTTTAATCTAACGATGCAGATGTTTTCGTTGCTACAAGGTAAGTCCCTTAACCTTATTCATTGTTTTATTGGGTGTTAAATTGGTGGATTGCGCACCCGCATGATCACCTCACATGTTAAGGAGATAAATTAAAATCGATTCAAGCTGCCTGCTAAACATTTTTCAAAGTAAAAGAATGGTACCAAAATGGCATTAGAGAAATCTAGTGTAACCAGGTCCCCGTACCCATAATTTCTGGTTCGTAGGAGTAAAGTAATCTCCCATTACTTTACTTGGGTCTCTAATCGACCCACCAAAAACTGATTAGTGGCGACTCCTTAATAAAAATCATTTGCATGTTAAGAATTCAAACCTAAGTCGCGAATTGGTATGGGCTTGGGAGAGCCCGAGTTAAGTCTAGGCTTAACAATCCATTAGCCAAACCCTAGGTGGTTCACACCCGAAAAATTGGTCGCGACACAATGGTACAATTGAGCCACTCCTAGAAACATCATTTTGTAAATGGAAAATAAATTCTATTTAGAGTCAGTAGAAGTGGCTAGGTGCCATTTTCTTTTACGTTGAATTCAAGATTATTGAATTCAAGAGGAAGTTAAGGCAAAGACCCCGTCCAAGATGGACTCGGTCAATATAATCATCGACCATATGGATCTTTAAAGATTCAAAAGTTATGATGCTGTTTGATTCATGAATCATGAACCATACAAGAAATTTTCAATATTCGGCGTCAATTTAGTAAAGCCAAAGTTGTAGAGGATATGTTCGTGCGACCACTCTCATTGTATTGTAAGCCTCAAAAGTGTATCATGTTGAGAAAACTCTGACCAATCTTAGAACAAAGACCTTTGGCAAAATCAAAAGGTTTAGGACTAAATTGGCATCAATGTAATAGGTTTAAAACTTTTTTTATATTTTTCCCAACAAAATTGTAATAGCTATTACATGATGCCATGTGTAATAGCCAAGTAGTTGTTCTCAAAATATGCATCCGTCTCCTTTATACAATTAATCCTACAAATATTAGATTGTATTCTTTTAAATAATTTTTTTAATGACTTCTAAGAAATCTTATCAGTATATAGTTAAACTAATAATTGAACTTATTTTCAATATAATGGTATAAACATCGCTACTTTTATAGTCCATCATAATGTATAAGTACATCATTGAGTACTAAATTGATTAAAATTGGACCATACTTTGGATCAATGACCATAAAACTCCACAAAAAATTAAGGTCTAAAGTCATAGATTCTTAATCTTTTTCCTGTACTAAAACCTCTATGTTATCTTTAAAAGAGGGAATGAAGCTCGAAAGCATAAAACGAAAGCACGAGCATATCCTCAACAGAACCACAACACTGAAGGAACTCTCTTACCTCTTGAGAAAGTTAACTGGAGAAGCATCTAGGACAAAAGTAAAAAAGAGAACTAAACGAAAGCAGAACCAGATGATGGCAACAAGAGGATGAAAGAAATAGACAAGCTAAAGAGCAATAAGTTATGACAAACATAATTCCATCCCCAGCCCTGGGAGATGGTTATTGTACAAAGGTGATGGCACCGCGCTGCACTGTAGACCTAAAAAATTATTACATCTAACTGTGGTGTCACGTCAATTATGCAATAGTCCACTCATTAGGTGACATGTGTCAATGAGGGATGGAGAGAGGAGACTAGAACTAGGCTTTCTCAGTCATGAGTTGGGAGGGACGAAGAGAGTAGAGTGGAATTTTGAGTTGGGAGGAAGAGAGAGAGCAAAGTGGAGAGTGAAGAGAGGGAAGAGAGACTTTCAAACAGATGGGTTCACATTGACACATGTCACACAGTGAGTGAATTATTGCATAAGTGATGTGATACCATAGTCATATGTAATATCTTCTCTCAACTCTTAGGTCTCATGCAAGTGGAGGCCATTTCCGACTCCTTTTGGACTTTCTAAGTCAAATGAAAAAACTTAAGCCGAATCGCCAATGTGGGCTTGCATTCCATGTAAAAACTGGACTGACTCAATGTCTACCTCCTCAACCTCAACATCCTAAAGAGGTCCCAGTTGCTACTATTTGTTCAATTGTTGGCATTGAAACTAGTCCGTCAAGGCTGAATTCAAAGCCAAAACATAGATGCATCGTGCTAGGCTGGTAACATCTCAATCTTAATCCTTTTCTTAATCCCTCGAATTAACGATTAACGTCATTTCCACATCACAATCTTATGGATACACACATATTCAGCAGGAGGACCAATGAAGTACCACATTTAGAGACAAGGCAAAGTAGAAGCGAAATAAACCTTTGGGCGATCGCCCCAATGGGAATGTGGAAACTGCCGCAGCTCAACTTCGACCGGTGTCCATATGAGTTGGTGTGCTGTGATTGATGTGGACCGAGCAAGTTTCCTAAGAAAAGTCAGAAGCCATTTTTTCCCTTCTAGAGCTCGGGGGAGGGGTAAAACCGTAAAACTGCGCAGATGAACCGAACTGGAGTTGCCTGAACCAGGGTGTTAGAATTTTCCGAGGGAGTCAGAACTTCACATGTTTTGCCACGGGAAAGTGAGTAAAGAACACCTGGAGTGCCATAACTTGGCACGGGGGGACACTTAAGTGCCATAACTTTTTTTCGGTACACTTAAGTTCCACTTTTTTTTCAAATGGAACACTTGAGTGCCAATATCGGAGTAAAATGGAACACTTAAATGCCACTCCGGCGAAAATCCGGCCAAACGCAATTTTCCGGCGATGGAGGTCCAAAACGGCGTCGTTTTTGCATGCCGACGTGGCAAAAATGCAAAAACGACGCCGTTTCGTGTCCGACGTGTAAAAATAATAAAAAATTAATTAAATTAAATTAAAACTTAATTTAAAATAAAAATACTCTAAAAATTAAAAAATTTAAAAATTAAAAAAAAAAAAAAAGGTGGGGGACGAAGGGGCGGGCGGCCGAGGGCCGAGCCCTTGCCGCCGCCGCCTCCTCGCCGTCGCCGGAAGGGCCGACGACGGAGGGGGAAGGTCGGCCGGGGTCGCCGCCGGCCGACCGGGCGACGAGGGCCGCAAGCCCTCGCGCTATCCGGTGAGGGCTACGGGCCCTCGTCGCCTCCCACCGTCGCCGGGAAGGGCCGGCGACGGAGGGGGAGGGTCGGCCGGGGTCGCGGCCTCGGCCGACCGGCGGTGAGGGCCGGAGCCCTCGCCGGATCGCGGCGAGGGCTCGCGGCCCTCGCCACGGTCCTTCCGGTGACGACGGGGAGGTGGCGGCGGCGAGGGCTCAGCCCTCAGCCGCCCGCCCCTTCGTCCCCTTTTTTTTTTTATTTAAAATTTAGAGTATTTTTTATTAAATTAAGTTTTAATTTAATTTAATTAATTTTTTATTATGTAAACGGCGTCGTTTCGCCGAGTCGCGCCGACTCGCCTTTCCGGCGAGCCACGCAAGCATTAAAAATAATAAACACGTGCCACGTAAGATTTCCGGTAAGGTCGCCGGGAGGTGGCACTTAAGTGTCCCATTTGAAAAAAAAAGTGGCACTTAAGTGTATAGAAAAAAAAGTTACAAGACTTAAGTGTCCCCCCCGCCAAGCTACTGCACTCGGGTGTCCCAAACTCCGGGAAAGTGATCGATTGGGTCCTTTTGTGTAAGCCCAATTATATTTGGGGGAAATGAAATTCAGGGGAATTTGATGTGATCGATTGGGTCCTTTTGTGTGGGCCCAATTATATCTGGGGGAAATGAAATTCAGGGGATTTTCAAATCCAGCTGGATTTGGGCCGTTCAGCGTACTTGGAGGCCCATCAAAGAATC
Source organism: Eucalyptus erythrocorys (assembly GCA_014182555.1). Taxonomy (NCBI): domain Eukaryota; kingdom Viridiplantae; phylum Streptophyta; class Magnoliopsida; order Myrtales; family Myrtaceae; genus Eucalyptus; species Eucalyptus erythrocorys. The sequence continues at coordinate 15,299,427 of CM024599.1, read as the reverse complement.
CACGTGGGCAGGTCCGAAAGAGCTGGTGAATTTAGGCTGCAGAGAATTTCTCTATAAAATATGAAAATTTTCCCTTTACTAAATTTCATTTTTCTAACCAGTGAGACTCACACTACTTCTCGTTAACCAAAAAACCATAGTGTTTAACTCAAGGAATAGTGTTTATCTCAAGGAATAACATTCGCGCACTGCTAAATTCAGCATTAATGAGTTGTGACTATTGAGTTAGCAAAGACAGAATGAATAGTGAGAATCCAACATTCTGAAAGCTTAAGAACTCCTCCACAAGTTTCGTCCATGGTGAGGAGCAGCCTAAATGACATTTTTGTTTGGTATTGCATTATGTAGATATTAAGATCGTATGTAACTTTTTCCCAAGCAACTGGATGAAGGACAGTTCATGCATCTAACAAGGTCAAGAATTTCCGTTAAATCCTATTATGAAAAGCCTTATACATCATTGTTGAATATGATGAAGAAAGAAGTACTTCGAATTAGTATTAATCTGCATCATTTGGAGTTTCGATATTTATCTCCTTGAATGTATTAATTAGTATAATAAATTCTCACCAATATCACTCATTGCCATGTTAGTCAAGTCAACTTCTATGATGTCTAGGCCAAAAATTATAATTCAGATGCCTTCTTTGTTGCTTCATGTCTCATGTCGTGAGCGGCCGAGTAATTTGGCTATCAGCTTATAATGGAACAACTGAGCCATTCCTAGAAACATCAGTTACAAATGGAAAATAAGTTCTAGTAGGAGGCTGTAAAAGCGGCAAGTTACCATTTTCTTTTCACTGTGGAATTTAAGATCGTTGAATTCAAGAGGTAGTTGGGGCAAATATTTGCTAAGACCCCGTCCAAGATGGAACACATTGATATAGTCATTGACCATATAGATTCTAAACAATTCTGATGATTATGATGAAATCCTATTTGTGAATCACGATCCATACAATAGATTTTCAATAGCTGGTGTCAATTTAGTAAGTCAAAATAGTAAAGGATGTGATCACACAGACCAACCACAGACTATATGATTAGTGAATTTTTCAGGAGTCACTAATCAACACCAACTATTAAACGAAAACATGATATCTCACATTTCTTGAGACGTAAACTTTAACAAACCCTTTGCTAATGTTTAGGATGAGAAGAAACTTTCACTCCTTGAAACTATTATTTATGAGGATCTCGACCTTTTGAGTTGTCAAAGGTGAATGAAGATTTTCATTTTCCCTTTTATCAAGAGAATTAAGGGTTGTGCCAAAAATACTAATTCAGGCAACTCAGCATCGGTGGGGTTGGCCATTACACACGTAGTGCCAATCATATCCCAAGTACGAACAAAGAAGCTGATTTGGAGTCTAGTCTAGCTGAGTGATCAAACAATCTGTCTCCAAATTAATATTATTGAGATGTTGAATGGAATGCCTGTGTGCCTGTGTCTCATTGGCTCGGGTTGCCATCTGTTTTGGAAGATGGAAGCGTCTTCCCAGATAATTTTAGTACGAACCAATGGCTTGGATTGTAGAATTATAGCAGCGGCCTGCCACTTGTCGCGTATTGATTCACCCACTGCCCACATCTTTCTGTCTAGTTGTGGTACTGATAACGAATTCACTTGGATCAGGCAGCATCAACGTCAGTCAGGGACAGGAAAAACACCAAAACACAGCAACATTTATTTTCAGATATCACAGTTACCATTTGAAAAAGCAAGATATGAGTTCTCATTGGCAAATTCTTGCTCGGGCTGGGGTCCAGCGGAACATATGCATCACGGCCGTTGATATTGTGAACCCATAAGATCAACGGTTGTTTATTTATCTGGTCCACACTGGACCCCGGTCAATAATTCAGGCCAGAAAAGTTTACCCTTCCATTCTCAGTTCTTGTCTCCTTCCTATCTCCTTCCTTACAGAAATCACTATCAACATATTGGACAGAATTTAATAATTCAGGCCGAGGTCACAGACATTACATGTCCTTATCTATGAGCAAACCTATCACCAGTCGTTAATGCTGCTCTGGTGAAATCTTATAGGGTGCTGCGGGTCACGCAGATATTCGTGTCATCTGAAGGTTTCGAAGATTCGACACCTGACATGGACAGCAAGTATATTGACTCTTCGCAGGCTTTCTCCAATGTAATTGCTACGACTTAGATGCAAGATTGATACCAACTTTTCAACCTGGCTCTCTGAGAGTTTTTGGCATCTAGCGATTCATATATTAAGTGAATGAGTGCTATTCTAATCACCTTCGGAGCAGGTATCTTGTATATGGGATATCGGGATTGTTTCAAGCATTGTTTGAGTTCTTTCAACTCCACAGATTCGATGACTAGAGCTTTCTAGATGGATAGTTTGGAGCTCAGAGAGATTTTAGTTTATTCAGATCAAATATTTTGATTCTGAACAGAGAGCAAGAAGTCAATCGACTTCATGTGATCTTTGGAGATGTTAGAAGGAAGCTTGGGAATGTCCTTCCACAGCACAAATAGTTGGCCAATCTGTACAGAAAATCTGGAAAAGATTAGGACTCGGTGCAGAACGAGGCATAAGCAGTATGAAGGTCAACTTTCGTTGTCACCAACTGACGCCAGAGGAAATCCACCGGAAGCCAGAGGTGGTTCAGGGTCTAGTTCAGCTCCACAAAGACATACTCTCCCAAATTCTCTGCTTGGCCGTGGAAATACTGTCGGCATAATTGGAGGACCATCTGTGCATTCTACGCTGGTTTTCTTGGAGAAGCTTGTCTTGTGGAGCTCCAAGGGCTGGGAAGAAGGCGTCCCTTTTGTGGTCTGCAGTGACCCGGCATTAAAGAAAGACCTTTCCCTTTCTAGTCCACTCCACTCGTCACGTGGAAGAAATGTCTGTTCAGAGTTAAATAAAGACGCAGTCATTGAAAACTTGCGGAGAAAGAGAGCAATTCTTGAAGACGCAGGAGCGGGGTGTATGGTCATGCCATGTCACTTGTGTCATGTGTGGTATGAGGAGGTATCTGGAGGGTGTGCCTTGCCATTCCCTCATGTGGGCGAATGCATTGCGAGGGAGCTCAAGAGGGCCAAGTTGAAGCCGCTTGAAGCTGGAAGTGATGTACGGATCGGGCTGCTAGCGACCAAGGCTGTTTTGATGAGTGGCTTTTATCAAGAGCAGCTTCAGAGGCAGGTATGACGCATCTTGACTTGCCTCTTGCAATGAATGTGTTGGTAAGTAGCTTAGGTAGAAAATTCCCTTTAAGATGTTCTGGTTCATGTTGAGGTCTGAAGTTGGAAATCTTCAGTTATATAACTGACTAGGAAGATGTTCTCTCACTTGGGGTTATAATTTGGCTCTTGCGGGTGATTGAATTTCGACTTATTCAATGGAGATTCAAATGATGATGTGTCACCTACTCTCTGAATCATATGTTCCTTTTCCTTATCTGATCATGGATGCCTCTCTATTCCAATGCTCAAGGGATTCGAAGTCGTGCTGCCTGACAAAGCAACAATGGACAACATTTACATTCCCGCAGTTGAGGCATTTCACAGGAAGGACATCGTAGGGGCGCGAAACCTCTTAAGAATAGCCATCCAAATCCTCCTAATCAGGGCTGCAAACACCGTGGTCCTTGCTTCTGACGAAATGCAGGGTCTTCTGCCTCGTGACGATCCTCTTCTGAAGAAGTCCATCGACCCCATGGATGCATTGGCGAGGTCAGCAATAGCATGGGCCAACTCTAAACGGAAGAAACCTACATAAGAAAGGTGAAGCTTAATCTTTTTAGGAAACAAATGAATTGTGCAATGGTACAGGAATTTCGCTCTTGTAATATGCAAGCTTAATGTCATTGAGAAATATGTTATGCAAAGTTAGCAATTAGACACATAAATAAAACTTTTGATGTATATTTAGTGATGGTTTTGATGTATCCATCATTTCCACTGACATAGAGGACGAACATGTATCCAGCATCTGGAAACTATATTCTGCAGCAACAGAATGAAAATTCATACTTAACACACCGATAGAAATTTTAAAATAATTTCATGATATAGCAATCAGGTAAAAGCAGTAATAAAAAATAGTCTTGCGACTGATAGATTGATATTTCGATGGATGGCGACGATCCAACTTGACAAGAAAAAATCTCCTGCGTCAGTCCCTTGAGAAAAACGAACTTTAGCTTGCTCTCGAAATCACATCATGAGCAACCCATTTGTGCAATTTTCTACACGGCTTTGAGATAATAGTATGCTGATAAATTCGATGATTCATTTCATACGCTATGCAGAACTCTTAGAGCGAAACAGGGCCAAAAATGACTGCCGCAAGAAAAGATCATGATGACATGCAATCAAATGCTTGAAAAACTTGAGATGATGCGTAGAGCAGCAAGCTGCATTTCGTGTCCTCTTAGGAACCTTCTCTTCATAAGTAAGTCGCTGATTTTTTCTGAGCTTCCACGTCTAATATTTTCTGTAACTGGAGATGGATCCGGAGGGAACACTTTGGCAAGGGATAGCCCCCAACTAGATGATGAGTCAAATTTTGATTAGCTATTCGAACAAATTGGACCCATACATTTTATGATTGACTTACTCATAAAACCAAACAAAATGCGACACATCATAAGCTACACATAAATTAATATCTCTAACATTACCCGTTACCTATTCCTATCATTTTATCCATTAAATTGATCTCGAATGTATAGTAGTTTCAAATTTGATATAGAGTTTTAGAGAAAATTATATTTTTGTTCAGGTAGTCTTGGGGAATTTCACTTTTGGTCCTTATACTCGGTTCGATTATAATTCTAGTCCGTGTACAATTCTCAGGCAACAATTTAAGAGCAGTCCATTGGATGACCTCCATCACGACCAATTGTTTCAGCAGCAACTTGAGTTTTTTTAAAAAAAAAAAAAAAATCAGAAACCGGGTCAACCAAATTCTATGGCAGATTATTGGGAATTTGCTAGAAGATGCACAATCAATTACCGAGAACAATTCATTTTCTAGTATTTGACTAGAACTTGAAAATGAGCTGAAAAGTATATTCCATCATTTGATATGGAAAATCTAATTTATTTTTCCTAAATAGACATAAACTATTTGGACACTAATAATTTGTGTATGAGTGTGACATCCAGAATTTTCAGTACTGTTTTCTATTGAATTAATTAGACATTTTATCGATGCGCCTATAGGATTGTTCTCAGAGCTGATCACTCTCGAGATTACTAGACTAGCTGGGTAAGCCATTAAGGAAATTTAAGGCAATAGACTTGAGAATTCGACCAGAAATCGATTTCTCGACCGTGCTCATCTTTAGATGTCATTACGGCACAGTTAAAAATCGAATTAAGGTCAGAGTAAGATGTGTGGCCGATCGTGGATGACTCCACTAAATTGAGAAATTCTTATCGATCGGTACTAATTTGATTTTACTGTCATTTTGGTACCCAGTGTCTGTAATTGAGTCCTAGAGATTTTCACGATAACCGAGAGTCACCAATGTGTCGAGTGGGTTCAATGTGGCTCGAAGAAAATTCACCACGGGTCATTTGTCCTAAAAAGTTTTGAAAACTACCTGATAGCTTAGGTCACGTTAAAAACGCGCCGATTGGAAATTAACTGTCAATTTGAGTCCAATTTCAGAAATTGAAGATTCTGTCATGTCACAATAAATTCTAGGACCCACGACTTAGTCTTAGAAGATTTTTCTGACAACTGACACTTTTTGGGAAAAAGTTATCATCTAGTCGTTTTTGTGCAGAAAAAGTCGAGGGTTGTTTTCGATGGCAAAATTGGAAAGCATGATGGATGTATGGGTGAGGAAAAATGCCGAGATGGGCGATGGATGACCAATTGGATTTATTGAGGCCAATTGAGACTCAATCAAGTTAGTGTGATGGTCCAATTGGAAGAGATGGCTTACAAATTCGTAACCCCCCATAAGCCTAGCCAAAATGGACTACTTCAAAGGTTGTGGGGGTATGCTAGGGTCGTTTAATGGAGGCCAAGAGATTATACTTGGCCAAGAATGGTTTTTGAGAGATATTCGTGCGGAAACTAAAGGCAAAGGGCCCCCATCTCTCTCTCTCCTCATCCCCTCCCTCGTTCCACTGTCCACCTCCATTCTCTCCCTCTCCTAGCCCATTTGACGCCAGCAACCAGCGGAGGAAGGAGCAGCCGCCAGCCACGCCGACCAGCCGTTGCACGGCACCCCACCGTCGCCTTGCCCTCCCTTGCGCTCGCGCGCGTGCAGCTGTGCCTGGCCGTGCCTCTCACCGTCCTGCTGTGCGTCCAGCAGCCTGCCTCGCCTCTGTCTAGCTCTGTTCGGCCACCTCAGACCGCAGTTCAGCCGCCATAGACCACCGTCCAACCTCGCTCGGCCTAGCTGCAGCCTCCTCGAGCTTCATCGGGCCAAACCAAGTTAATTCCCTTATGTTTTGGAGCAAGATTAGAAGGCAAAAAAAGGGTATTCCAGCCACCTCTAGGCCCGCTTTTGGGGCTTACTGGGCCTCTGTTCCTAGGCCCGCTTTAGAGATAGTTGTTCCTCGCATTGTCCCCGTCAGTTTGAACCGATTCATGCATTATTTCGGTGAGTTTAGCTCACTAATCCTCGCTTAGTTTGCTAATGATGCTTAAGGGTTGATTAGTGCTAATTAAGTAGGATTAGGTGGTTAGATTAAGTAGATTAGTAATTATTAGTTAATTGCATATTAGCTAGATGGTTAGTGTAATTAGCTCGAGCATTGTCCATTGTATTTATTGAATGTCTTTCGGATTTTTCCCAACCCGACTCGGGCTTCAATTAGGCATTACGGGCATAAATTGGATTTATTCCAATTATTTATTTATTTAATTTTCGGAAATTAGGTTGGGATAGCCGACGATTGAAATTTTATGCTAATTGTCGTGATGTAGTCCGTTCATTTAATTGAGCTCTACGTTGTGTGGAATTAATTTAAATGTGGAATTTTACGAATTATTCCTAAATTGAACGGAATTGAGTAATTGAATGGTAAATGATCGAATATCGATTTATAGCGCTAGTAATACTTTGATGGGCTATAAAGTGGAAAATGTACATATTGATTATTATATATATATATATATATATATATATATATATATCACCTGAAAAGACACGTGGCTCGGTGATTAGTATGTCACCTTGGCGAAAAAAGGGCGCCTTAGAGAATGCATGTGGCTCAGTGATTTGGCACATCACCTTAGAGAATGCACATGGCTTGGTGATCGGTACGTCGTCTTGGCGAATATGGCGCCTTAGAGAATGCACAGGGTCAGTGATCGGTACGTCATCTTGGCGAAAAAGGCGCCCAAAGAACGCACGTGACTCGGTGACTAAGTATGTTGCCTTGGCGAGAAGGTCGCTTTAGAGAATGCACGTTGCATGGTGACTAGTATATATATTATGTGAAAATTGAATAACAAGAATGGAAAAGACCAAGATATGGTCTGTTGACATGTAATCGACGAGGTGGATTAATCAATGATTTGATCCGTTGTCGTGAATTGATTGATTGATGTGATATAAGACATCTATGAATAATCCTGACTTGCAAGTGGAATCTGAGGTCAAGGTAAGTTCTCTGACTCGTGCTGTGCTTAGGTAACCGTAAAGTGTATTAATTTCCTAATCGAGTCTTAGGAGGGTAGAATTCGCCAAGACGCAGTCTCATTGGTTATTGTATAACCAATTTTAAGCCCTTAAATGGTAGCACCAGGACCTCCACCTCCCTCTCCTCCTGAATAGTTTGGCATCCCAGAGAGCATCTCCGAGAAGGCCACCCACTTCCACATCCACCCTGACCCCGAAGGACTAGAATATTTGTTGATAGAATCGACCGTCTAGGTAAATGTGGGCAAGGATGATCTGATGCCTCATGAGTACCGATCTTGGTATTGCTACTATTTTGATGGGAGGCAAGTAGGTCCCATCCCAGAAGAGGACTTACCAAATCTTGTCATAGAGGAAGCTTTTGGGGTAGGGATTGTGGATCTTGATGGCGGTGGAGTAGTTGATGCTAGAGACCTCGCTCTTGCGAGTGAGCCTATTTCTCCAGTGTACTTTGAGGGAGGTGCCAACTGGAGCAAAGAAGAACCTGAGATTCCAAAATAGGAGGCAGAAGGACTTGAGGAAGATAAAGAGTGGGGAGTGGATGAGGAGGTGCCCGTTGAGGTGGAATCGACAGAATAGGAGCCTGAAGATGAAGAGCTCGAAGAAGATAAGCCAAGTGAGGAAGAGTCTAAGGAGGATTGGGATGATCTTGAGTACGACTCAGATGAAGATTGAGATCACATCCCTTTTGTGAATCTTGTGTTGTTGTAGATAAGTGTAAGACTAAACCTCTGTAAATAGTATTGTAAGATATACTATGAGGTGTGTTTATAAAAGTGTGGTTGTGAATTTTCAATATGAAAAATATGGCCTTACTTTTCTATCCCATTGTTTTATTGTCTGGGGATTTATAATTGCTTCCGCATGTGCTTACTGAAAATGAAAGGGTCGGTGATACATAGTCTTGGGATATCGTTTCTAAAATCGACCAACGTTGAAGGATGGACGTGTCTCTAAGGATCGGGGCATGACAATGAGAGTCAGGTAATCGGGTAATGGCACTAGAATCCTAGGTCTAGTCTTGATGGACCTTGACTTGAGCGCCAACGATCAGGGCATGGGCACTCGGGTCCTAGGCTTGGCCTTGACGGACTCGAGCATGGGGATTGAGGTCCTAGGCCACAGCCTCACCCTTGATGGACCCAAGCATAGGCATCGGGATCCTAGCCTTAGCGTTGGCCTTGATGAACTCGAGTTTAGGCACTAGGAACCTGAGCTTGAGCTATAAGGGCGCGAATGATAACCATTCTAGTCAGAAATTGATTTATGGAAGAGAAATAAATTTTTCTATTTCTATTTCTAGATGAGTTTTTGAGTAAAAATACTCGTTTGATAATGACACAAAGTTTCTACTCCAAAAATAGAAATTTGTTTGATAATGACACAAAATTTCTTCCTTTCGGACAATGGTGGACTAACGGATGGTGGCGGACTGGCGACCAGCAGGGGTGGTGGCGGGTGGTGGTTGGTGGCGACCAGCGGCGGCAACGGCGACTGGCGGACGATGGTCAGCAGTGATGAATGGAGGATCGGTTCAACGAACGATGAGAAGAATTTTTATTTCTCATTTCTGTTCTAGAAATAGAGAAGTAAAAAATTTTTACTTCTGATTTTTATTCCAAAAATAAGTCTGGAATAAAAAATTGTCTCTAGAACAGAAACAAAGGTTTGTCATGCATCCCCTAAGTAACTAGGCACAGCCTTCATGCACTCCGGTTGGAGTACTAGGTACTAAAGCTCAGCATTGGGGACCCAAACTCAACATTTGTGGACTTAAGCTTGAGTATTAGGGATCTAAACTTGAGTACTATGATCTTGTGCTCGGCCACTAGGGATTTGGGCTCAGGTGCTGGGGCTTTAGGCATAGGCATCGGTGTCCCAGGCTTGACCTTGATGAACCGTTGTGCGGGTGCTAGCGACTTGAGTACGAGCATTGAGGTCTCGGGCATTGGCATAGGGATCACCTTGATAGACCTAGGCCTGGGTGTCAGAGACCTAGTTCAACCCATGAAATAATGTTTTCACTGAAAATGACTCAACGCCAACGAGAAATCTGCAAACAAACAATTTTCAAGTCTTGAGTTCTTCATAAGCTTGAAATCTAGCTAAGCTAGTCAACAAAGAAGAGGTCCACGAAGCACTCTTTGATATAAGACTTAACAAAGTGCTCAAGCCAGATGGTTTCTAAGGAGTTTTCTTTCAACATTGATGAAATTTGGTTGGTGATTCAGTTGTTAATTTTATTGTTGAGGCATGGTTTAGGCATTGTAATTGGGCTAAGATTAATAAAACTTTTTTGGTATTGATCCCAAAAGTGAAACAACTAAACGCAATATGCAACTTCAGACCAATTATTCTATGTAATGCCACTTACAAAATTCTCACCAAAGTGATCGTGAACAAATTAAAAGAAGTGGTTCCGCAACTCATCTTGTATAGTCAAACCAGTTTTGTTCCTGGTAGACATACTTAGGATAATGTCATTATCGCAGAAGAGGCAATTTATTGATGAGCAAATTTCAACGGACGTGGGAGTATATCATCCTTAAGGTTGACCTTCAGAAGTCTTATGATTGACTTAAGTGATCTTTCATTGAGGAAACTCTTATACATGTCAAAAAGCGCAGGATGCAATTTGCAATGTTATGCCTGATTCAATAGATCATCTATTTTTTGATTGTCTTATCACGGCTGGTATTGCTTTCTTTTGGACGGCTAGATGCAATTTGCCTCGGCACAATAGATCTTGGGAAGAAAATCTCCGATGGGCCACTTTCTACTTGATGGGTAAGGACTTCTATAAATGTATTGTTCGATTCTCCTTTGGAGCACTATGCCATATTGTTTGGAAGAATAGGAATAGCATCCTATTTAGGGACCAACCTCTCACCGTTCCGGCGATAAAGAATTATCTGTTTAAGGTGGTAAGAGATAGGGCTAGTACCTTTAGGAAGGTGGAAGATAACTTTAAGAATATAAGATTGCAAAAGAGCTGGGCCATTAATCCCATTATATTCACTGGGGGTCCGTGAAATGTTTTGATGGAAGCTGGATGGTTTTCTCTCCCTTGATGAGGTGTTTGTGCTTAGCCAGTTGTTTATTCCTACCGTGCTTGCTGTTTTTGTATAGTTCGTCCCTGTGTTGGGACGCCGTAGTTGCGGCTTTTTATCATGGCATCCTTTTACTCATAATGATCTCTAATCTTGAGTGCAAGTTTTGATGCCTTAATCTTTTGTACATTTGGCATTTCCTCTATTTATTTATTACCTTTACAAAAAAAAAAAAAAAAAAAAAAAAAAAAAAACTCTTTACATGTCAAGTGTCCCAAATTCTATGGCTTGTTCTATTATGAATTGCATCACATCATCATCATCATCATCATCGTAGGTTTTGTGGAATGGCAGGACTATGGAGAGAATATGGTAAGGAGACCCTTTTTCATCATACATCTTTGTGTTATGCATGGAATTATCACCTTATTAATGATATAAAAAATTTGAAACAGTGGAAACCTTTTCTGTTTTGGAAAAAGTGAACCACGATTTTTTCATCGAATATTCATTGATTGTGTCCGATTAAAGGCAAATGCTTTGAGAGATCACATAGATGTTATCCTGGATGTTTGATGATTTTTGCAACAGATCAAGACAGATTGTGAACAAGGTTAAAAGTAATCTTCTATTCAAAGAATATTTCTCTAGGCATGAAAAGTATTTTGAGCGAGATATATGGCTTTGGTGATGTATGGAGTTAGGAAATATTTGGGAGTACCTTTGATCGATGGACGAACTTCTTCGAGGCATTTTCATCCGGCATTAGAGAGAACAAATAAAAGACTAAAAGGATGGAAATGTGAAAGCTTGTTGATGACACTTGATAGGAAATATTGTTCTCATAAGTGCAACGTGGTGGATCGACACTTCAAAAAAATGATAAAACTCTTCTATGATATACAAGTCGATTCGGCTATCAAGACCTGAGAAGTGCAACATGGTCAACTCTTCCCGACACGCACATGGTCAATTTTAAAAATTTTCAATACTTGAGAGGTCAAAACATAAATATATGAAAAAAATAATGAAAATAACAAAAATAAAGGGGAAATAAGAAAATTCTCACTCTCAAGTTTTTCACTTATAAGTTTTGACTTTCCCATGAGTGACGATGGAACACTCCTCTTCTCGCCAGCGTTACTCTGCCATCCCCCAGACTTAAAATTGTGATTTTTTTTTTTGCTTCTTTCCACCTCTCGCAAGTGTCACCTACAAGTTATCTCTTTTGATCTATGTTATTGGCTTGTGAGTTATCTCTCACATTTTCCATGGTAAATTTAGTTATTTCCTTTTCTTTTGGTCGTACTTCGAGAGTTCTTGTCTTGGATTTTCATTTTTCTCGAACCTTGTTTTGCAAAAGAGCTCCAAGCCAGTCTATATCATGAACTCCAAGCTCTATCTCGGGATTATAAGAAATCTCACTAATCTCCGACAAGTGTAAGAAAAGAGGACACGTTCCATCAAATTTACTTTTTGTGTTTGCAATTTTTGAATTTCTCATTCAATCTCTATCAAATTAAAATAATAAATGATATTAACAAATTTTGGATTAATATTTTTAGTATAAATTAATTCTATGCTCTTATTATTTATTTATTTATTTATGCATTATATATAAGAATATAGAGGCACGGACCCCTGGAGTGCCATAACTTGGCAAGTTGGGACACTTTAGTGCCATAACTTTCGAGATGTACATTTAAGTGCCAAAATCGGAGCAAAATGGATCACTTGAGTGCCAATCTGGCCAAAATCCAGCCAAATTGCATACGTGGTATTTTTCCGGTGAAGCAAAAACAGCGTCGTTTTGGGCTAACGTGATAAAAAATAATATAAAAATTAATTAAATTAATTTTAAAATTAAATTTAGTTTTTTTTTTTGTCAGTCCTACGCTATACCTACTCTACACTCATTCTTAGACTTTTGCCCTGCCTCTTGCAAGGCGTGGGAGTCGAAACCCACTCCTGAAACTTGCGCGTCCCCACCCCATCCCTCCCCGAGAATGTGGGGGTTTGAACCCCTCACCTCTCCCTTCCATGTTGGAAGGGTGGCCACTGGAGCGAATCCCAATGGTTAAATTAAATTTAGTTAAAATATTTAAAAATAATAATTTTAATATTTAAAAAAGGAGGGGGAGGGGAGGTGGCTCGTGGTTGAGCCCTTAGCCACCGCCGCCACCGCCGCCTTCCCGCCGTTGCCGAGAAGGGCTGGTGATGAAGGGGAGGGTCGGCCGGGGTCACCGGGCCTTGGCCGGGGGCCCGGCGACCCCGAACGATCGGTGGCGAGGGCTCGTCGGCAAGCCCTCGCCTCAATGGGGGCGAGGCTCGCGGCCCTCGCCTAGATTCGGCGAGGGTCAACGACCCTCACTCGGCCGGGCCAAGGGTCGCCGCCACCGAGGCGACCCCTAACGGGCAAAAGAGCCCTTGGCTCGGTTGGGCGAGGGCCGCCGACCCTCGCCGGATCTAGGCTAGGGAGGAAGGAGGAGGAGGGGGAGGCAAGCTGTTGAGGAGGAGGAAGAAAAAAAGGGGGCGAGGGGGAAGGAGGAGGAGGGGGAGGGTCGGCCGGGGCCGCAAAGCCCCTCGACGGCGAGGGCTGTGTGCCTCGCCCCGATATGGGCGAGTCGCCTTTCGGCGACGGTGGGGAGGCGGCGGCGGCCGTCGCCAAGGGCTTAGCCCTCACCCACCGGTTACCTCCCTCCTCCTCCGTTTTTTTAAATTAAATAAATATAAATTATTATTTTGTTTTAAATTAAATTTAATTAATTTTTATATTATATTAAAATTAAAATTATGCCAAAACGACGTCGTTTTGGTCGATTGAAGGGCTTCACTTTGGCCAACATTCGAAACGATGCCATTTTGGGTGAATTAGAGCTGAGTTAGCTCTCTAGCGTGCCACTTCAGCGAGAAATATTAATATTTAAATGCCATGTATGATTTTCGGCTGGCTTCGCCGGAGTTGACACTCAAGTGTTCTACTTTTCTTCAAATATGGCACTTAAGTGTACATTTCGAAATTTATGGCACTTAAGTTTCCCAATCTGCCAAGTTATGGCACTTGTAGTGTTTTTATCCATAAGAATATATATTTAATACTTAATGTGTCAGAACATGTTGGAATTCTCTATTTTTTGAGAAATGACGTGTAGGCATGTCATGTCATGTCTTATTGCGTGTCGTGTGTCCACGTCAATGCTACATAGTTCAAGACAGCCTTCTTAACGTCTATTCCAAAAGATCATGCCATAGCTGTTCAAAGAAATTTTCAGATTAAAAGAAGAACCCTGGATGCTACATTTAGAGAAATCCAGCGATAAATTCATTTAGCTATTGGTAATTTGTTCCAAAAAAGGCAGACCATCAAATCATATGTCCACACTATTGCTCAGTTCGACAAAACTTGCCAAAAACTTGAGTTGCAAATGGAATGTCCAAAAGGGCATACTAATTGTGAGTGCTCTACAAAAAAAGCAAAAACATTTTAAGAGGATTGAATTCAAATTTTCCAAAAAGAAGATATTACTCTGCAAATTGAAGATTCCAAAGAAAAAGAAGGAAAAAAAAATTCTATTGCAAAAAAAAAGGGGTATTTTGCTAAAAGGTGTCTTAAGACAATTAAGAAAAATAAGAATATCAAAATGATCTACAGGCTTGAGAAAATAACATATATTTCTCTTGACAATAATAATCTTGAATCTGTCTTCTCTCTTGAAGATGAATCATCAAAGAATACCATATGTGCTATGAAAACTTTTAACACTGAAGATGAAACATCCAATGATATTGATAGCCTATATTTTCTTAGTATAGAACTTCCTCCAAAGCCCACAAACTTATCAATTGAAACCACCTCTAGCAATCCAAACCTTGAAGCCCTTGAAAACCTTGAGAGTTTTAAAATTACCTCCTCTCATGATCCATATATATTGCCGCATATCATGCCCACTCAATACAATATGCCTATCTATGTTGTTGCGCTTACTGATTCTGGAATCAATACATCTATCGTTGATCCTAAAAGTCTTCTTGGTGAATTTTGGGAACTACATATCGGACACTTTCAGTCTGCATTTGGAACAAGATTCTCTCCAAAAGTAAGGAGCCAGCCCATAAAGGTTTAGTTTTTTCCTAAATGCTTTATTACTACTAGAATTTCTAAATGCTCTATTATTACTGGAATCATTGGTTCCTCATATCCAAACCGAGATCTCATAGCTGGATGGGATATTCTCAACCGGCTCCCTACTCTTAGGATACTTCCAAATGATCTACGCTTTAAAGACCAGCTCAACAAGTTTGTCAACATCAACAGAACGTTTTCCTCGCAGTTAGCCCAAGCTGAACCGATTTTACAACAATTGTTGAGTTCATGTGTAGAAACCCATTTAAAATTTCTGGAAAAATGCTCTAATTCATTTTTTTGTCATTGGATAAAAAAGAAATTGTGCGGCTAAGGAGTGGGTTGAAATGAAATACATGTACACATTTTGCATTTTGATGAGATATAATCATGAAAATAAAAATAAAAATCAGCGAGAGACAAAGTATATTGTTTCGTGTGATTGGAGAAATGATAAGAAAGCTAAGTGACTATTAGGGATTATTCAACCGAGTCGATGTAGAGAAATGCTAGAGATCACAGAAGCTCAACTTATGGTGAACTTCACCAATACAAGAACGCCGGCGACAACACTAATGAGACCGCGGGAAACGACAACTCCCCTAACGACAACAGACAGACCAATAACTCACGAGATAGAGTTGCTCACAGAGACAGCCAGAGGATGATAGCGTTACGCTTGAAGATGGCTGGTTGTGGCTCCTCTTGAGGATGAAGATTGGTGGACAAAAAACAATGAACTTGGAATGACAAACAGTGCTGGTCTTAGTGTCAGGGTAGGAACAACGATGCAGTGACTACTCCTTTAAAAAAAAAAAAAAAGATTGACAGCCATAAGAAAGATATAACTAGGACTTTATTTTGGGTCTCTCTTGATAACTCATATGTCATTAAATAACTTAGGATCTTTAAAGAGACAGAGATAATCAATAAGGATTTTTTCTTTTTCAAATTACTCGACCTTTTAATGTGTTACAATCAAGAGGTATTTGCACCGAAATAATATTTATAGAAAATGAAGTAATCTAATCTAGTAAAGAAATTAGCTATCTTGAATTAATAAGGAAACTAGGCATTGTCGGAATTAACGAAAATATCAAATAATATCCCGAACATATAATAATCTCTAACATGGAATTATTAGATATTTGTAAATTCAACACAATTTTTTAAGTAATATATACATCTTGGTTAGTATTTACTTTTTATATTAATGGGAAGTCTAGGGTTTTTTGAACACCCGACTAAATCTCATTAACTGTGCAGTCCCTCCATTCCCTCTCATTACTTTTTATATTAATGGGAAGTTCATTTCTATTTGAAGACGGCTTATTGCTTTTGATGAATTGAAAATTCAATTTTTTTTTATATATTGCGCTTCATGCTTGTATGGCTGAGTGACCGAGTGGCTGCGAAATGTGATTAATTAATCACCGGTTTTTACTTCACACGATCGTAAGTTTCTCGCCGATCAGAACTAAATAGTATGATTAATTCTGTAGGACGGTAGCAGTAAATCCTAACTCATCCCAGATTTTTACACTGCTAATTATAATGTCCACAATCCCATTCAGTGTAGAAAATTTTGCTTTTCTTTTTCCTTCTCTTTTTCGGTATGTTGATGAATCTTTGGCAATAAAGCAAAAGATGCCATGCAAGTTTTCCTAGCAAAAAGCACCTGGCTTATTGGCCAAGGAAGGGGCAACAAGACGTAGCATGCGAAGTTAACAAGCTTTGGACATTTTATTTTTTTGCTGTGATGTGCCAAGAGACGCGAATGACTGCAAGAATTAAAAAGCTGAGGTTTGACTCGACTCGCACTTTCAACTTATGTGGTGTGGTGCATTCGGCATTGCATCTATATACATACATACATGCAAACCCTAAAGCAAAGAGAGCATCAGGTTCTTATCTGCATCACCCTCTCTCAATTCATTTATTTTTAGGATTTGATGCCTAAAGGTATCATGAAATTATTGCTGCAAAGGCCAGCCCCTCCCCTCTGAACTTTGAAGGGGAACTATTCAGAGAAATTTTGTGAATCATTTTTTTTTTTTTTTTTTTTTTTTAAATTTTTGGGTCCTTTCCTAACGATAATTTTCCAGTTCCTTGTATTGGCTGACTGTAAAGATCTAATAAGGTGGTCCAACTATATCAAGATTTTGTGTTGTATTTGCATTTGTTATTTACTTTTTCCTCTTTGGCTCACCAACTTTGGTCTCTATAGTTGTGCATTCGATGACCCATCTAAGAACGATTCCCTTGGACCACCCCATTCAATGGCCTCTCGAATTATAGATGTTCCCCACATCCACACAATGTGTGTCAGTGAAGGGGCGCATATGCCGTGTCAGAGAGAGATATTCTGAACAATGCATACATAATGTAAATGAAGCTAAGAAGAACCCTTGAGGGAGTAGACAGCATTACTTTGTGCCAAAAGGGACATTAAATTACGACTAACACAAAGATACACTTATTTGTTTTCTCTCCTGGGAAAATTATAGCAAAAATTGGCATTTTTCTGTGGAGAAATCAAAGGGGCTTCTTGAAGCTTTTCTCCCCTTAAATTGCAGAACCTGAAAAGGAAAGATAATCTGCATTATTGACCGACATGAAAAGGGCAAGTATACCTTAAAATCTATAGCTAATTGATAGCAACAATGGAAAAGAGGAACATAAGATGATAGATTCTATTAGCCTTACCTTAGTCCCTTGGTGTCTTGCATTTGTAGCATTCTGTCCTGCTGGCATAGTTGTGCACTCCACATCCATATCTGCCAAACCCAAATCACATTTCTTTAGATAATATTAACTATAAAAATTAACAAACTTGGATATCAAATGGAAGAAGATTAGTAGAAGTTACATGACATTGTTGGGTAATAGAAAATTCTTGTCCTTCTAACAAATTTCTAAGGGCAGGATGGAATTAAATTCCAAAAATAATTTGCTATGGCTCATGAGCTACATATGGAAAATGATCTTAATTAACGCAACAGCACTAGAGAGCCTTGGACTCACCTATTGCAAATCCAGTCGCCGGCTTTCCACCCCGGAGGACCGCCTGTCTCTGGCCCATATCCTCCACCACAACTGCCGACATAATCATTCTTGAGTGTACCGCACCTGTAACAATTCGATCGGCTCGCGTAGTTGTGGGCTCCACAGTTCATCGCATTGCAATACCAGTCTCCGGCCAAGACTTCTGTTCGGTTGTACATGAGGTATGTTGAGACGTCGGGACCTCCGAACTTGGGATAACCGCATCGTTGGCACGCCTCCCGCTTCTTGAAGTTCTGGTGCTGGCAAGCACCGCACAACCAGTCTCCTCCGGACCAGCTCATTCTCTGTCTTCATTATGAAATAGGAAAGAAATTTAGCTTCAGCAACTTGATTTTATGAGCTACAACAGAAACTAAGAAGATAATGATGAAATGAATATCAATATTTGTGAAGTTTTGTTGTCCATTTTTATTTATAAAAGCTAGGAATTAAGTGACTCAGACTATCTCCAATTTAATAAAATACGTATATTGCTGATGAGGAAACAGCTGCATATTCTTGCAGACTAGCCTCTTTATTTTCTAGATGAGGTCATATCGTTGATCATCCTGATATTCTTGACTTCTCTTCTATATGGGTAACTACTGTATATTTCCAAACCCACAACAGTTGTTTCCTCACATGTAAGCTAAAGCTAGTATATGATGAGTTAGTTCTACTATTTTTTAAAGCCCTAGAAATGACTCCAAAACTCAAACTTGAAACAATGTGCAACAAGAGTAATTACAGGATAGTGAAGCTTACCTTGATGGAATTGCAGAGTCTTGGAACAAGAAACCAACAGAGAACAGCAAAATACCGCTTATGTCCTGTTGTGTCTGAGTAAAAGAGATAGCCAAGTGGGGTGGGTGGTTTTGAGGTTTGGGTTTGGGGACCCTATATATACACTTTGTGATTGGCCTCATGAGGGTCCGCCTGTATTTCTTTTTGAACTTCTTTTTTCCAATGTCTGGATTTCTTCTCAGATGGATGACAGGATTCCAAAAGTAGAAAAAAAAAAAAAAAAAAAAAAAAAACTTCTGCAGCATCTAGATAAAACCTCCTCTTGACTCTTAATGTTCTCTTGGGGAAGGTTGTAGTGCATGCATCCATGCATGACACATTCTGATGCCAAGTGGAATTCCACCCATGCCCTTTCATTTTACATGATTTCCTCATGCATTAGGCAACGATTTAGATGATCTATAGAACATTGAACTTTACATATACCCTCCATAAAAATTTTGGACAAATCGCATTGCTCCTAACAAGACGCATCAGACAAAATCCACCCTAGAGGCGACTAACGGTGGTGGTCGATAAAGGTCAGGCCTTGACACTTGTGCCTCTCACCGTAAGGTTAGTAGATAAAGAGAGACATGCGAGATTTTATTCAATATGATTGATCATAAGTTAATTAAATAGGTGGCAAAATATAATTGGAACACATATGAGTTAAAGCAGAATTGTATTGTCCCAACTCTTTGCCCATGCATGAAATCAACCTATTTGAGCGCATTTTCTCTTACTTGTCACGTTGCAAGAATTTTGAGAGCATAAAATTTCATATATATCAATGCACAGGCATCTTTTACGAGTAATTTCATTTTCTATTTTGCATAATTTTTAGAGAGGAATCTCCCGAGAGCATCAAATGAAGACATTATACCCTCCTCCCGTTATCCAGTTCCAGCACGGTGTTATGAGGGGACGATGTTATTTACCCAACTTGGGCGGACAAAGAATATTAATTTGTTACTTTCGCCCTCCTTTTTTGCCTTTCGTTTTCTAGTTTTTGCTTCTATTTATCTCTCATTGATATTAACGTTGGGCCCAAGGTGTGGAAAGGGCTAAGATGGATGTTCACATGCTTAGGTCATATACAGAAATTCTTCTCATGTAACTACTTCATCATCATCAGCGAGGGAGAATTTCATTCTCGAGTTTTTGAGATCATGGCAAGTTTACCCCCGACTTTCGATATTTGCGATTTGCTTCCTAACTTTTTAAAATTTGTGGCAGTGTTTCCTCTAGCAACTAGCGTTGACTGCAGCTGATTTCTGATCACACATTTTACCACGTGACTCCACATAATTAGGTGTGAAAGGCAAATTAGTTAATTATCTTCGATATAATGTAGGGACTGCTCAAAATTGTTGAAAACCATTTGTCAATGTACATTTGATGCCGATGTTGATCAAACTCTTAGAACTTTAGTCAAAAGCTCTCACATATAATATATTTCTAAGTTATTCTTCTACTTTTTTATATGCATATGCAACAAATTTGTCCTCATTAACCATTCGTTTGTCATGTGATTAGAGCTTCAAGCAAAATTAGGTTGGAAGTCATCTCTAGGGTACCCATGGCAACCCGATTTCTAAAATTCAGGGGGCAAATTGCAAAATTGAAATGTTGAGGGTCTAGTATGCAACAACCCTAAAAGCTTGAGGGGCAACATGTAATTTGTCCTCATCAACAGCAAGATATCAACTTGATGTGCAGATATACCTTCCCCGAGTAAGTTCTTGAGGGATGTGCTTCTTCATATTTTGTGGTGGGTCAGGTTACAAAGGTTTGAACAAGTGAAATTTTACTCAGCTTTGGGGAAGGGGGGAATAAATTCCTTATAATGCACATCCATCGCCAAATTCTTTTCGTCCATCTTTCAATAACTTTTTCAGCTATAATTCAAATTCCATTCTCAGATTCATATCCAGGACAGGCAATATCTCCTTTTTCTTTTTTACTCGCCCTCATTGCACACATTTGCATCTGCATATTTGTGAGCATATTATGATTATGAATATAATTATTGTTTAATATTTTGGACTCCTCCAAAAAAAATGTTAAAGATATAATTAAATTACGATTATCGGAATTGGTGATGTGGACTGTCTTGCTCTCTGAAAGGCTGACAAGCGTAGAAACGTTTGGGAGAAGTGGAGAGGTGCCTCCTTAAAATTCCCTAGGGGCCACCACATGGTGCCACGTGTCGATAATGATTATGAGTGTCGTTTCATGTATAGAAAAATCAAACAGAAGTCCAATCTTTCCTTATTCTTTTGGAAAAAGTAAAAAAAAAAAAAAAAAAAAAAGACTGTCAGAAGCGAATTTTATATGCTGACAGAGAATGCGGCGACCTGACGCGGAGCATATGGCACTCTTTTGAAGCTTGCAGCCAATCTTTCTATTGGAGCAACCATTATTGCACCAATTTTGATACATTGTCAATACTTTTTGGTCAAAGACATTGTCAATTAAAAAGTTGAAAAATAGATGTAAGTGATTATAACATATTATTTGCTTAGAGAGATGATCCTCTAATCAACTTGACCTCGCAAGTTGCTAATTATAGGTTTGGAATACTACGTGGCAAATATATCCACCACGGATTGGAACATGAGTGATTTTGGCTAGTAGCGGCTCACAACCCAATAGGCATTGTATCCTAAGATTACAAAGATCACTACTAATAATAGATGAATGAGGATCATATCTTCAATTTATAAGATGTCTTGATAAATTTCAAACTTTTATTCTTATGAAGATTATGTATTTATACCACCGCTCGAGGTGGTGCAGCTGGCTTCGGGCTCCCTCCTCCTCACGAATGGGAGGAGTTCGAATCCCAGAGGCGTCACGTTCGCCCGACTCAAATGCGGCTGGGTCTGTGGTGGTGGCTCATTCCGCTCCGGGTTTACGTCTAGGCTGCCGACTGACGATGGTTCTTAGGTCATCAAAAAAAGAAAAAGAAAAGATTATGTATTTATTGTATTATATAATGTCATGAATGTTAATTTGGGGCCATCAAATATAGTTACATGAAAGCAAATATGGTATATGTCATTCAATGCTCAGTGTGCTTTGAGTAGGACTCTATTAGAATAAAAAATGATATTTAGGAATTTTTTCTTTAAATTATAAAATAAAGACAAAGTAATTGAGTCGCAACAACGACAATTACCTCCTTGAGCGCATATTCATTATCCTCTTCATATCTCCCCTCATTCTATTCTTGAATTATCCTTTAGCATAGGTTATAATCTGAACAAAATCATTATGAGACTCCTTTTTTTTTATTATTATTTTGGCTTTTTTTTTTTTGGACGAACCTCCTTGTGAGGTTCGATTACAAATTGTAGTATCCTAATTTGATGGTTTCTTTGCATTTTTTTTTTTTAGATGTAGAGTCCACAATTGCTGACATGGCGAATTCAATCAAAATCCACATAAGCGCATAGAAAGAGTAGATGCTGGCGTTTTGACTAGAGTTTGATAAGGTGGAATCTAGCTCATCATTTTCATATTTTTCGGCCAAACATAGTGAATATTCCTCGTGAAAAACCTCAGACACAAGGCTCCACCCCACCCCCCCTTCCCCCGCCGCTTTATTCTCTGCATGTGTGACCATTCGCGAAAGAGAAACAAGCTCCCCCACATCTCTCCTCAATTATACACCAAGAATCCACATCTCAAAACTCGAAAAAAATGGCCGTTGCTTTTGAATATTCTTCCTTTTACCCTTCACGATCTCGATAAATTGCGTTTGAGCACCCACCGAGGAACCTCAAATCATTCGTGATCTCTTCAGGTTTGATGTCTTAACAGGGATTGAAGGCGCAAGGGCAATTCACGTTCTTATGAGTCCCACGAGTTGATTATTCCAAAAGCTTTTGGTATTCATTGGCATCTGAGCTTTCCTTTGGTGGCATATTCCCTTTGACGTAGCTTTTCTTTTCCTATGTGTATTACTCTCATTAATCCGGTATACTCTCTTCAAAATTGAAAGTAATAGAGAATTAATTCTAAGTTCCATGCATCTGTCCGACTTGTCCATGGTTGAACTAAAATGTCGACGAATCAGCCAAAGCCAAAAAATGGAAAAAGAAAAAACGTGGGGAGAGAGAGTAAATTGGCCGACATAGTTGTCATTTGAATTTGCTAAATGGGCCAACATAGGTGCTTTTAGTTTGTAATCTTTTAATGTTTAATTAGCCAACATAGTTGAAGAGCAACTTCGTGAGCTCTTTCTCAATGGTTAGTTTAGATATACCTCCACAAGTTCGGACTTTTAGGATCTCTTTTGATAGTGGATGGGTACAAAAGAGAATCCATCCTTCTTCAAGATTTTTATTCGAAAGAGTTGCGATCAACCGAGCATCAGCAATCAATAAATATTTATCGGGAAACTATACAGAATCATTATGGAGTTCTTTTGATCGAACTCCTAAAAAGAGTGCTGGCTTATTACGTAGCTTTCATGTGTCGGTTAGCACGTGTGTCACGTTTACAACTAGGGCCATGTCAGCTTATCTCACGGCCCACCATACCAGATATCACCTTCCCAAGTCATCGCTCTAGCCAGACTTGGTAGCGCCTGCATGGCGCATACTATATAGCGAGTAGGGGTTAGCATGGTTCTAAAATAGAACTGGGAATCTAAGAGATGAACTGGTAGGAACGAGTCTAGTTCCAAGTTCTAGAATATGTAGGGTAAAATTCAAGTTCCAAATATTGGAGAACCTATTGTGATTGGGAGATTTTAGGTGGAACTAGGAATCTAGAATGCGAAATAAATCGTTCTGTTTTTCTAATTCTTTTTTTTTTTTTTTTTTGTGATCTTACGGTTTTCAATTATAAGTGTGTAATATGAAACCGTTAGATTAAACTTCCATTTCTAGCAATATCCATGTATGGGATTTTTACTTTATTAATATATCATAATAAGTTGTGATTAATGGATTATAATAAATGATAGTCATTAGAGGTGATGATTCATTACAATCTTCAATTTAGAGTACAGGTAAAGTTTGGGTAGACTCTAAAACCAACTTTGGATCCTGTGATAGAGTAGGTTCTTGATTTTAGAGTATGCACGGTCGGTTCTAGATTTTAAAAAATTAGAAAATCTGTTCTGATGGATAAGCTTCTAGCTTCTCACCCCTAGCACTGAGCAACATAGCAATTTGTATTCTAATTCTAATTGTTACCCCACCAAAGGTCCTTAGAAGATGCACTTCGTTTAAGTTTAGTCATTTGGAGGAATGTCACAATTCTGGAACTTATAGAATTTTCGATATTTTATGTTAGTTCGAAAGTCTCTTTATTCCTTTCTTGGTTATGGGAAAAGTGCCAAAAAAAGTCATAAATCTTTTACATTTGTGTCAATTTAGTCATAAACTTTTTTTTGGTGTTAATTAAGTCTTAAACATTTTTACGTTGTATCAATTTAGTCCTTTTCGGTCAATTTTTGGTCGGATTTTGCTGACTGGATGCCGATAGGTTGATGTGGCTTGATTGGCACTCACATAGACAACTTTTAATAATATTTTAATATTTTTGATTTTTTTGATTTTGATTTTATTTTGATTTTTCTTTTTTTCTTCGCTTCTTCTTCCTCTAGCCGGTCGCCTGACCTCGACGACCGGCCAGAGGTGACGGTCGGCAAGGTCAAGGTCGACCTTGCTGGCCACCTCGCTAGTGGCCATGAGGGTGAGCCTTGCCTGCTCGGCGCGAGGTCACCCTCGAGGCCTAAGCGGCGAGGCTTGCCCTCACCAAATCCGGCAAGGGTCGAGCCTCGCCCATGGCCGGCAAGGGCGATCCTTGCTAGCTCGGCATGAGGAGGCGGCTGCGCACACCGTTAAAACAGGCACTTACATGTTTGGTGACGTTCGTCCGACTCTAACTCCAACAGCTCCCGTTGAATCTCAACGCTCCTTGGGGAAGGGAGAGGCTAGCCTCGCGCCGAGCTGGCGGGGCTCGCCCTTGCCAGCCATGGGCGAGGCTCGACCTGACCTTGCTAGATCTAGCGATGGCGAGCCTCGCCCACCCGGCGTGAGGCCGCCCTTGCGATCACTGGCAAGGTGGCCGGCGAGGTCGAGATCGACCTCACCGGCCGTCGCCTTTGTTCAATCGTTGAGATTCGGCGACTGGTTGGAGGAAGAAGAGGAGAAGAAAAAAATAAAAAAAATAAAAAGAAAAAAGAAAAAAATCAATAATATTAAAATATTATTAAAAGTTATCAACGTCAATTGCCTAGCGTCAAGTCAGCAAAATTTGAGCAAAATTGGCCGGAAAGAACTGAATTGGCATGACGTAAAAAGATTTAAGACTTAATTAGCACCAAAAAAAAGTTTAGGACTAAATTGGCACAAATACAAAAGGTTTAGGACTTTTTTGGCACTTTTCCCTCTTGGTTACTATTCTTCCATCGACACAAATGCATGACGACATGATCTTAAAAAGATCTCATCGTGTCACTTCATTTGAGAGTGAATAATTAGTGTTTTGTGTACACTCGCGTAACATACAAAGTACAAAAACCAACATATTTATATCCGTACGCCGACTTAAATATACAGACGGTAATGCATTCACAAATATCATGAATATACACTGAGTGAGTATGTTCTATGTGTAGTTCATAACGTTTAATTCTCTATCTTGGTTTTGATGACAAGGAAGCAGGACGAAGCCTAGGGTTTTTATCAGCAAGGTCAATTAAATGGAGAAAAAAAATATTTTTAAAGTGATGTGATTTTGCACCATGAGTCATTACTTGAGCTAGATACATTGAAAAGTAGCCGTTTGTAAAGCTAAGCAAGGATAATTAACTTCTTATTTGTTGGGGTTATGCACATCTATTGTGAAAATGACATGTGGTCAATTTATAAGTACGAGGAAAAACCCCACTTTTTGAACTAGTTTTTGAGGTGAGAGAGTATTAAAACCAAGACCAACCAACATTGGTATTAGAGCCTAGGTAACATAGAGAGTTTTTGAGTGACATCCAATTGACAACAAGTAGTATGGCAGAAGATCAGTGACCAACAAGTTTGGATCTAATAGTCATTCGAAGACGGTTATTGCAGCTCCAATCTAAGCCAAATGTGTGAGGGATATTGGAGTTATCCTATATAGGTGGACCAAATAGTTATTCGGAAAGGGTTATTGCAGCTCTGATCTAAGCCAAATGTGTGAGGGATATTTGAGTTATCCCATATTAGTTGTGGAAGAGATAGGTGATCAATTTATAAGTATGAGAGAAATTTTCTCAAGTCCGATGTGTGAGGGGAAGATTGGTGGGCCTAATCCCACATAGGTTGTAGAAAGAGCAAGCGGTCACTTTATAAATGTGAGACAAGTTTGGACAAAATAGTCACTTGGAGAGGGTCGTTGTGGCTTCGACTTAAGCTCGATATGTGTATGTCTGCACAAAGGGTAGTATTGGGTCTCTTTTACCTCAATAGTTAGTTTAAAGGATGAGACTTTCTTTCACATTTATAAAGTGACCACTACATATTTTCGATGGTGATAAATGCACTACACAAGGTTAAAAGCACATGTTAAATAAATAAAGAATATACACTACCGAGTAACGAGGAACCTGCTCATTCCAAATGCATGCCACATATTAAGTTCAAAGTAATGTAGCAAATTTCCCTTAGATATTAAGCTAGGGTGATTAGTTCCCGAGTGAGCTGGTTCTCACCTTGGAATACGTAATTGGACTAGAAGGGTTGATTCCCAATTTGTGGAATTGGGAACAAACCCATCTAACCCTTGAACCACACTGGTCAGTCTAGTTTCGTTTTC
This sequence comes from Eucalyptus erythrocorys, assembly GCA_014182555.1. Lineage (NCBI taxonomy): Eukaryota > Viridiplantae > Streptophyta > Magnoliopsida > Myrtales > Myrtaceae > Eucalyptus > Eucalyptus erythrocorys. The sequence goes on along the minus strand of CM024599.1, from coordinate 15,272,970 downwards.
GAGTGGGTCAAGGAACCATCAAATATATCTTTCTTTTTTTTTTTTGGTATTCCCTGCATGACTACAAGTAGTGTTGCATAGTCTAAACTCTCATTTTTTTTAGTATTTTGGACCTTTAATCTATGAAACTCTTAGTGGAAAGGCATTAAAGGTTTGATAAAGATAATACCATATCATTAACTTGCCAAGGTCCAGTTTGGGTGGTTTGGTCTATAACTAGAATCAAGAACCGGACCAACAATCACCGGTTTCAAATTTTTAAGAATTGGAAACCATCCAAAACCAATCAGTTCAATCTGGTTCCAATGCCCACCCTTAATATTAAGCACTAAATTCCGTGCTTTGAGGCCCTTTGCATTTTTACAAAAAAAAAAAAAAAAAAATTACAGAAAATTCAAACAAAATAACATAACAAGCACGATCATCAGTTGATTTTACATACGGAGGTCATATTACTGACATTTGCATACAATGTTGGACATGAAGTTTGATTCAGCCAACACACAAGTGCAATATTGATTCGATCGAGGCAAGTTCACTTCCAAAGCTACCTGATTTCTCAAAGAGGATAGAGAAGGTAATGTGTGCTACTGCGGTTGATATTGTTTTGAAGATAATTCCTGACGTAAAGATAGGGATATCGGGGTTTTCATGCGCAAAGTGATTTCATTACTTGGCTCATCGGCAAGGGCATCTATGCAACTCGCTGTAGTCGAGTTCTTTTTTATGGGGAAGAGCGATGAAGGGTCGGAATTACACCGAGATTACGCTTTTAATTAATATTGCTATCGATAGATTTATTATTGTCTCATCAAGAATTTAGTTGATAATGGTTCTTTTTTATAGTTATCTTACTGGGAAACTAGGTTTACTACATCGGGGGTCAATGCATCTAATTATTTAGTATTTTATTATGAATTGATACTCCGATCATAGAATTGTTGCCGAATCTTAGCTTTCCTTACCCTTTCTTCCATCCTTTATCTGATTTCCTTCCCCTCTTTCGTTTTCCCATTTTTCTACTCTTTCTATGATTCTCAATCATGTTTTACTAACTGCTTCCGTCCAGCATCAGTTTGCTCCTTCTTGCAATATTATTTTTCTCCCCTTTCTATGATTCCAAACCTTTCTCAGCCGTCTTTCGCCATACGCTTTCCGTTCTGCATGGAACATGATCCTGTCCAGTCACGGTGTCTTAGATTTTGGCTACAATTAGAATGTTCGATCTCAATCATGTCCATAATTAATCAGCCTTTAGTCCTCAGCCCGTGAACTTCCAACTCAACATAGCAAAATCATGGTTCTTGGAATCCGGTTCTCCACGACCAGAATTCGCTTACACCTTCCCCAGTTATGATAAAATTCACTGGCGTTTCCTATTGGAGGATAAGAAAAGAACCCCAAAAAAAGAATAAATAGAACAGAAAAGAAATCGACTTGGGTCCTGCCGGATTTTTCAGACCAATTAAGTAAAGGTCTGAAGAGACATTAGTTTACTAGTCCTAAACCATATTTCACCTGATAGTGTTGAGAAAATTTCTACCAAGTTTTGAAGTTGACAAAACTTGTTGATTCTTGCTCTTATTTTGAAGAATATAATGCATTTAAAGTTGCTTCTTAGGTGATATCGAAAACTTTTTTCAAAGTCAATTCATTCCCAGAAGTACTTCCCACTTTGACAAAATTCAGACTGAGATCATGTACAAAACGAGGAAGAAATCAGATTTAGATTTGTTGATTTTGTGACACGGATTCAGAATGAACTTATTATGAATTTATTCTACAACATCTAGTTCTTTGACGAAGGATTTCACTTACCTTTTATAAATTCATTGACGGAATCGATCACAAATCGATGAAATTAATCTTCAAGACAAGTTCTTTTTTGGGAAGTATTTACTTATAAAAACCAATAATCTGATTGTATGGGCGACCATAATCAAATGACTTTCTATCTCTATCTTCAAATGGCTACAAGATCACTTTAATTGATTCTGTCCAACGATTTGACTTGTCAAAGGCTAGTGAGGCATAAAGGAGTATTTAAGGAGGTCATTTAATCGATTTGAAGTGTAAGATGTGAAAATTAGAATTTCAAAGTCTGAAGCCTCTCTCGACTACTTGTTTTCTTCGGAGCACCTTATAAGTTGTGTTCAAAAGAGAAAATCACAAAAAGAGTGATTTAGTGAGTGAAAAGAGATATTCCACTAAGTGTTTACACTCATAATTGTACTTCTTTGTTGACCCTATAGTGAATTCCAGCCAGAAGGCTGTAAGCTGGGAGAGTGAAAGTAGACTTAAACTAAAACTAAACCACTATAAATTATGTATGCAATCTTCTCTTCCCTTAGCTCATATACTTAAGTTTATTGCATTATTATAGGTTATTGTGCAAGTCTGTTCTGTTGCATATCAAATTCTGAATATCTATCATAAGTATGGTGTTTCACAAAACTAATTATGTCTCTTATCCAAACCTTACTTCTCTTGTTCCAGAATTGGTTGTTAAAATTTGTTTTAAACATTTATTTAACCATCTCTAGGTGTTCTTACTAGATTTATTAATTAGTATCAGAGCCTTGTGCTCATCTTTTGAAGTGTTTTTATTTCTAAGTTAAAGATCTTCCATGGATAGTATCTTAACACTAGGACTCGTGGAAGGGTAGAGCAACACCAGACCACTTTATTTTGATGAAAAAGAACACAATGTGTGGAAAAACAAAATGAAGTCATTCCTAATATCCAGAGATCCTCTGGAGTGGGATGTTCTGGAAAAGGGAATTAATCTAAACGTTGCTTCTGTATCCGAAAAAGGGAAAAGAAATCTTAGACAATGATGCTGAAGAAATCAATCAAGCAGAAATCAATAAGAGATAGGCACTTGATGCAAAGGCTATTTATTTCTTATATTATGCCTGGTACCTTACTGAACATAATAGAATTTTTTCATGTGAAACAGCTAAAGAAGTCTAGGATAGACTTCATGTCACCTATGAAGGAATAGATTGTGTAAAGGAGATAAAAGTAAACATTTTACTTGGCCAATATGAATCCTTTAAGATGAAGCTTGGAGAATCTATTGGAGATATGTTCAGGCATTTTATAGAAATTGTAAACGGTTTGGCATATCAACGTTAGCTAATTTTTGCCCTAGTGAAGGTTAACAAACTTCTATGAGAACTTTCAAAGGGCTAGAATCATGTGAAAACCTCAATCCAAGAGACATAGAGGATTATGCCCCTCTTTATTGGTGAACTGATAGGCACTCTTCAGTCTTATGAAAGTGAATAGATAAATGACGAAGATGATCCAAAAAGTAATAGGTCAATTGCTCTTATGTCTAATGTTGATTTTGATAATACAGACTCAGATGATGACATTGACGACGATGAACTTGCTCTTTTAATCAAGAAATTCAAGAAATTGAATAGGATTGGAAGAAGATTCAACTAAAAAAAGCAAAACAAGCAAAACTTCCATAAAAAATCAATGGATGACAATGAACCTAGCAATGATGAGATATGTTTTGAGTGTAAGAAAAAATGTCGTCATCAAGTTAAATTGTCCCTTGCTGAAAAAGAAGAAAGGTAAATATAAAAAGTGCAAAAAAACACTAAAAATAGAAACCGGGAGTGACATAGAGTGTTAGGAACTTGATGAGGAGTTTGCAAACATTTGTCTAATGGCTCACTTAGATTCAAACTCAAAATTAGAATTTTATTTAGACACAAACTCAAAGTTTGACAAAGAAATCGAGATAAGTCAATCTGAAATTCTTATCAAAGTGTCTAAATACATAAATGAGCTTTGTTTAAACCTCAAATTTTCTCTTAAAAGGATCTCCAAATTAAAAAGGGAAAATTCTAAACTCAGACAACATGATACTTCTCGAGAAAAAAAAAAAGTTTAAGAGTTTGAAAAATGATTTAGATGATTTAAAGAAAAGCTGTGATTCTCTTTCCAAAGAAAATGAAATTTTGAAAAAGAAAGTTTTAGACATTACTACGAAATTCTCAAAAGGCTCGAAAATTTTAGAACAAATTCTCTATGCTCAAATTCCTTACTATAACAAATTTGGTTTAGGTTTAAATAGAGAAATTGATTCCTTAATTGTTTTTCCTAAAGTCAAATAGAGACTTAGACAAAAACCTCCAAGACTTGCCTACAAGAACCATTTTCATAGAGTTTTCATAAAACCTATTGGTCGGAGTACTCTTAAATGTTCTAAGTTTGGAGACTCAAAATATTTTGAAAATGAATGTCACAAAGTCTAGAGGTCTGTTAAGAAGGACTGAGCAAAAACTGTATTTATAACTAACTCTTCGAGACCAAAGAAAATTTGAGATTTCTTTTTACTATAGGTTACTATTAAAAGGAAAATTAAATGATACTTGGACAGTGGTTGTTCTAGATATATGACAGGAGATCCAAGTAGTTTCATAAAATTAGAAAAACAGAAAAGGAGAAAATGCTTCTTTTTTTTTTTTTTTTTTTTTTTTTTTTTGTGGGAATAGCAAAGGAAAAATTATTGGACATAGAATAGTGAGGATTGACAGCTTGATTATCAACAGTGTATCCCTAGTAAAAGGTTTGAATTACAACCTTCTGAGCATAAACCAACTATATGATACATGATTCAGAATCAACTTCTAAGAAAATGTTTGTTCAGAAGTAAGTCAAGACTTCTTTCAAACCTTTACCGGTCGAAGACATGGCAACATTTACCTTTTGGACATAAACTCAGAAAATTCTCAATATCTTATCTCAATTCAAGATGAAGCAAATCTTTGGCATCGCAAGTTGGGTCATGCTAGCATGAAACAGATTGCCAAACTGTTCTCCAAGAAGCTGATCCGCGGTCTCCCTAATCGCGCTCAGACATGTATTGGAAGTCTGAGTTGTGTACTCCATGTATCTTGGGAAGACAGGTCAGAAGCTCATTTAAATCCATAAATCATGTTTCTACTAATCGCGTTTTGCAGCTTCTTCACATGGACCTTTCCAGACTGATTAGAACTCAAAGCATCGGTGGTAAGAAATAATGTTTGGTAATAGTAGACGATTATTCAAGATTTACATGGGTTTCTTCTTGGCAAATAAAGTGGAAACTTTCTTATATTTTTCAAAATTTGCCAAAAATGTTCAAGACTTTACAAGGGATGGCCAGAACTCTGTTAATTGAAAGTAGGGTCTCTTCTCGCTTTTGGGCAAAAGTAGTGTCGCAACCTAACTTTCTGATGCACCACATATGATTTAGGCTAATAGACTACTAAGTCTTGAACTTAGTTCGGACTCTCCCAAGTTTATATCAATTTGTGACTTAGGTTCAAGGTTTTTTTTTTTTTTAAATAAATTTTATCTAGGAGTTGCCGCTAATCAGTTTATGATAGGTCGATTAGACATCTAAGTAAAATAATGCGATAATTATTTTACTCCTATAAACTAGAGACTTTGGGTACGGGGATTTGATTATACTAGATTTCTTTAATACCTTTTTGGTACCATTTCTTTTTATTTTTAAAAATGATTTTGCAGGCAACTTGGATTTATTTTAACCTAAATTTCTATCATATAAAATGGTGATTACACGGGTGCTCAATCATTATTAAACACTCAATGAATCAAACAAATTGCATCAAAAGAATTAAATGCACAAAGCAAACAATTTTTTTTTATTTTTTATTTTTTGGGTTTTCTTTTATCTTGAAATTAGAACTTTACTATATAATGTGCGTTAAACTATGTGACCTTATTTTACTAATAAGCAATTTCTAATTAAATGATCCTAACATGCAAACTAATTGACATGCACCCAATATTTTTGTATTTTTTATTAAAATTCAGAATTAATAAAAAAAAACCTAATTAAACTATCTAAAATGAATGGTCATCTAATTTAGTTTATGGATTAATTTGACTTAAACCCTATCCTATCTTAGAAAACTATTTTTTAAAAGAAAAATGAGATTATCAAAATGTGCAAACATTATTTAAGAGTCTATCTATATAAAAAAATTCAATCCTAATCTATTCCAAAAATTATCTAAAGGTGCAATCCTAAAAATACAATACTAATTTACTAATCCAACAACTCCGATGCGACATTTGATTTTTGCTTTTTTTTATTTAATGTTTTTCCAACACAAACAATTATCAGATAATCGTGATATTTGAACCAATCAAGATATTCATCAAATGAATGATTAAAATAACCAAAAATAATAATCTATAGTCTCACGGATTAAATTAGCAATTATTTTAATCCTAAAGATCACAACATATAAGAAAGTTCAAAATAATTAAAAATTTGATCCGAAGTCTTATGGATCAAATTAATAATTATAATGATTTAACAATTAAAATACTATCAAAATGCCATAAAAATTAATATAATTAAAAAAGATGATCCGACATCTTACAAATCAAATTAGTAATTACAATAATTTTGGGCAAAACCTTGCGGATAACGCTTACAAGATTCATGAAATGAACATTGACATCCATTTTTCCAATTTAAATAACTAAACTAAGAAAATAAATAAATGAAAATGAATGAAAAATAAAAATAAAAATAAACTACATAAGGGGGACTCAGGGGGACAGAAGCGTGATGGGAGTAGGCGTGGGCAGAGCTGTGGACGTCCCTCGTGGCAGGTGAAAGGTGGCATAGCGACCCACAAAGGACAGGCGAAGGTGGTATGAGTTGTTAGGTAGTGGTGGGTTGCTGCAGATGGCTCATGGCTAAGGGGTGGTGACGGTGCGAGTTGCTGTAGTTGGCGATCGAGGTAGAGCGGTGAAGGCGTCGGGTGCTACTTAGGGACGGCGAGCGGGGCTTGGTTGGCGCAGGTCGTGGTCGGAGCGGAGGAAGTTAAGTGCTGGGTCGCAAGCGTCGGGTAGAAGGAAGCATAGCTACTGGCTGTTAATGTGGCAACATCGGGTGCTGGGTCGGCTAAGGCATGGGTAGAGCTAGAGTAGAGGTGGCGTCGTGGGCGAAGGTGTTGGTTTGTCACGGGTGAGGATGAGTCGGCGGCTGGCAAGATGGTGCGGTGGTGGTCAGAGGCACGGCGACGGCAGGGGCTATGACGGGCGAGCAGAGGCGTAGTCGTGAGTTGCATGCATTGACGGATGAGTAGAGGTGCGCGCAACCGCGGGTTGCAAGCACCGGGTGGAGGAGAGGCGGCATGGCGAGCATCGGCGGGTGGCAAGCGAAGCCTAGCAGAGAGCACTAAGGGGGAAGTCGGTTGAGGCATGAGTGGAACAACGAGGTAGTAGCGGAATAGCGTGGGGGTTCGCGAAGAAGGAACCCACGAAGGAGATGAACAGTGCATGACTTTTTCTTCTCCTTTTTTTTTTTAAAAGTTTTTCTCTTCCGCTCTCTCTCTCTCTCTCCCTCTCCTATCTATTCACACATCCTCTCTCTGCCCCCCTCTCTGCAAACTCTTATTGCTAACTTTGACTCCTTTCTTGTTAGAGAAAAAAAGAAATGGTTTTCTCTTTTGACCAAGATGGACGAACGCTTCTTTTCCTTGCACAAATTTTTTCTCTCAAATTTTTTTTCTGAATTTTTTGGTCCCCCTTGGTCACAAAAATTGTGGCTCTCTTTTATAATGACTCAAGACGACCACTATCCATGGCAATTTTCGAGTTTCCATCTTCTGTTGCATTAATACATGGCTATAAATCGGAGCATGATTTCATGATCAGCTCAATTTTGCCTCTATTCTTTCTATTTTATCAAAATTCTTGCTATTTATTTGCCTAATTCCCTAAATCTTGATCCTCAACCGGGAATTGCTTTCACATTTACCAAGATTTGAAATTTCCAACTTCCATGCATAATCAATCAGATTGATTTTCCCTTTTTTTTTTTTGTTTTACTTGTTTTGATGCGATTTTTTTTTTTTAATTTCCTTAGGGTTGCTAAAATTAGGTGTCAACAGATGCTTCTCTTTGAAGGTGAGCTCGTAGAGGTTGCTTTCAAAAATAAGTTGAGATCTAAATTTTGATCATGCACATGCACTGAATGACTCTTTGTTTTTTTTTTTTTTGGAAAATGTTCCATTTTAAAATGCGATTTATATGATACATGAAAATGCTAATGCAAATGCCTAATGCAAAAGGAGAGAGAATACCTGTAATTACTTACCAATCAGTGCGGTAGAGCATCTTGAGGTACAGGATAAATTTTCATTTACTCCACAAGTACCTGGTTTTCATTTAGGTTCCTTAAAGAGTCTAGTGTTTATTGAAATACCTAGGTTTTAGACTAAGGTATAACGAAAAAGATTGAAAAACATTAATATCAAGAATGAAATGTTTAACAAAAAGAATTATGACATCCAGATCCAAACTGAGATGCCAAAATTTTGGAATTCAAAATACTTAGATCCAGACTAAGGTATAACGAGAAAGATCGACAAACATCCATATCCATAATGAAATCTTCAATGAAAAGAATTAAGATATCTAGATTCAAACTGAGATGTCAATATTTTGGAACTCAAAATACCTAGATCCAGACTTAGATATAACGAGAAAGATTGAAAAAATTCACATCTTGAGTGAAATGTTTAGATGAAAATAATTAAAACATCCAAATCCAGATTGAGATGTCAAGATTTTGAAACTTGAAATACCTAGATCTAAACTAAGGTAGAATCAGAAAGGTCGAAAAAACATTCACATCCAGAGTGAAATGTTTTGATGAAAATAACTAAGACATCCAAATCCAGACTGAGATGTCAAGATTTTTGGACTTGAAATACCTAGATTCAGACTAAGGTATAACGAGAAAGATTAAAAAAAAAAAAACATTCATATCCACAGTGAAATGTTTACATGAAAATATATTATGGCATTTAGACCCAAACTGAGATGTCAACAACAGATTGAAAGATTTTGGTGAAATCCATAAACTCTCAATTTCTGAAACAGAATTCGGGCTAAAGAAGCATGCCACGTCGACGAAAAGGACTCCGGGCTATGAAAGCACGCCGGGTCAAGAACTCCAAGCTATGGGAGCACGCTATGTCAATCAAGAGGGACATCGGGCTATAAAAGCATGCCAAGTCAATGAAATAGACTCTGGGTTACGAAAGTATGCCAGGTCAATATAAACGACACCGGGCTACGGAAGCACGCCAGGTTAATGAAAAGGACTTTGGGCTATGGAAGCAGGCTAGATCGATATAAAGGACATTGGACTACAGAAGCACGCCGGGTCGATGAAAGGGACTCTGGGCTACGAAAGCATGCCAGGTCAAATATAAAGGACACCGGGCTCTAGAAGCACGCCAGGTCGATGAAAAAGACTTTGGGCTACGAAAGCATGCCAAGTCAATATAAAGGACACCGATTTACGGAAGTACACTAGGTTGATGAAAGGTAAGGGTGTGCAACCGGATCGGGTATACTCGGTTCCCGGACCAGCTCACCTGAAAAATAGGGTCGGGAACTGGTTCCTGTTGAAACCGGTCCGGGAACCGATTCCCAAAATTCGAAATCAGTTTAAACCGATCCGGGAACAGGTTTTGAGTGATTACCCACCTGGAAACTGGTTACTGAACTGGTTTTGGAATCAGTTTCCAGACCGGTTTTGAAAGTAGAGGTCCAAAACCTTTTTTTTTCCCCTTATTTCTATTCTTACTCCTTCAACTACATGACATTTTTCCTCTTGGTTCTCTCAAACACGCGTAGGAGGATATTCCTCTTCCTCACTTGCTTCCCTCCCTCACCAGCTCCCTCTAGCATCGTTCGATGGATAGATGGTGTTCGTCGCCACGAAATTCTTATGTATCACATGGAATGGCTTGCCTAATTTCTCTTTTGTAGGAAGATTTATGCTTGCATAAATGAGTAGCTTCATGTAGTAGTTGTGGGAATAAGACTAATATTAGACCACTGTTTATTGCTAATTCTTTGCCTTATGATTTTATCTATTATAATTAGCCTTGTAGATCCTTAATTTTTCGTTTAATCAAAAAGTTTATGTATTTATTTATTACAAATACTTAATGTTTCAATACAGATTAGGAGGATTACGTTATTTTTTTCGTGTATTAATATAAAATTCGAAGTCATATAGGATATCGGGAGATTGCAAAATAGGTTCAAGTGGAAACAGGGTTGACCTTGGAACCGGATCGGAAAAATAGGTTGGGTTAGGTACAGGGTCTAATTTAGAATGACTATTTTATGAGAATCACTCAATCTCACCATATTGACAAGGGTTCGAGTATTCTTGCAGGCGGTACAACCTTACCAATTTGAGAGGTCTTTAATAAGGACTGTAATGTGGGCCTGGTCAATGGCTTAACAAAGGGACTCTTTAAGTCAATGCAATTGAAAGAATAATCCTATGATCATCTTCATGCTTACAAGTCAAGAACCCTGTAAAATGAGAAAGAAATAATCTTGCTCGCACTTCCTCGAGCGATGCTTAAAAACATATGAACTCCCATGTTAATTCTAGTGCCATAAATTGAAAAGACTTTATAAGGGACATAACATAGGCTGGGTTCATAGGTTGAGAAATGAAAGGATCATTAGGATCAAAATATGTGTAAAGGGTGAGAGATGACGATCATCTAAGTATTGCCACCAGTTTTCTTTTTCACCATTGGGGATTGTCTTCATAAGGTGCCCCATTGATTGTAAAAACTCAGCATTTGAGTTCTTTGAGTATTGCTCCATTGGAGATACAACATTTTTTCAACCAATAGTCCTTATCTTGACTTTCTTTTTTTATCTATGGGCTTCGGCCTTACTTTTACCAAGCATGTCGCTTTTTCATGCCCCTAGTTCTCATTCATTTTTTCTTCACTTTTTTTTTTCATGGCCATTGGCTTTGCTTTTACCAGGCAAACTGCTTTTTCATGCCCCTTGGTTCTATTTTGAATGACCATATGGTACCATTAACATTTGGACCTTTTGGAGGTCATCATCTTTTATCAACACTCTAGACCATACTATTTGAACAATTGCTTTTTGCCTTGCCCTAGTGTGGGGGATAATCACCAACTAGGTTTAAAGAAATGAAATCACAGGCTCAAGTGGACTATGCAAAGGATATAAGTATGTAAGATAGAGAAAGAAATGCTTTTCATCATTCTAAGACACTTAAATTACCACATAAATTCAATGTAATTCCATAACTTGAAGATTGATACAAGTGAGAGCAAGAAAATTTCTTTTCATTTTCCTCACCTCATGATGCCATCTTACCTCCTAATTGCCCCAATGTGGGGTGGTTCTTGATGTTGAAGAAAAATCCCTTATAAGTTTTGAAGCTAATAAAACATCCTCGTTAATTAAGTCTGAAGAATCTAAGACTTAGTCGCTTAAGTCTGAAGAGTTCAAGACCCAAATGTTCCCGTTTGAAGGTTACTGGACCCAGAGTTACGGTTTGATGATCTCCAGACCCAATCAAAGTCTGAAGACAGTCAGACCCAGTTTTTACGATTTTGCCAAGCTGTCAGCAGGTTATTCTTACGGATAAGGAGATCAAGTTTTGGATATTATCTTCCCTAACTTGAAAATAAAATATTTCTGGCTGTGATTATGAACTCGAAGGATTTACTCTTTGAATTTTATCCGTTGAAAATTAAGCAAGTTTTAGAAGGATCTAATTTTGGAAACTCAAGATTCGGATTGTATGGGCGAACAGGATTGACGAGCTATTTTCTACTTATATATTTGACAACTTGAAGATCACTTAAATTGATTCATTCCAACGGGTAGATTGGATGAATTCTTGGAAAGTACTAACGGCTATGGAGGCACGAAGGAATATTTAAAGTGTGTCGAAGTTGTTCGGAAATATGAGAAAGCCGATAGAAAAATTTCGAAGTTAGAATCTTTGAAACCTCTTGTTCTCAAAATCTCTTATGCTCAAAATTGTGAACTAAAACCACCGCCTGTGGTGGCCTAGTTGGATAAGGCTCTCCAATGAAACTAACGAAAGTGGAGGGGGTCGAATCCCGCTGGCCGCACGGGATCTTAAGCGCGACGTCGGGGTGGTGGGTCCTCCGCTAGCGTCGCCCCAGGGTTTACCCGCCGGCTACCGGCTGTTCGGGGTTCCCTGGGTATCAAAAAAAAAATTGTGAACTAAAGAGAGACACTTATAGTGTGAAATTGCGAGAAGCTGTGGAAGAGTATTTCTACTAAAAAAGTCTAGATCGTATACTGTAAAGCTCTCTTTTGCTACATAGTGATTACGGCCAGTTGGCTGTCAGCGTGGAGAGTGGACGTAGACTTATAATAAGCCGAACCACTATAATTTTTGTGTCAATTTTCTCTTACCGTACTCTATTTACTTTTATAGTTGCGTGATTCATTTATCTCTGATGTGATTTTCATGCCAAAGGATATTTTTGTTAAAGATTTGAAAAGAATTTCATAAACACCTATTCACCCCCCTCTAGGTGTATTTACTAGCCTTTATCAATTGATATCAGAGCAGGTTGCTTATTTTATTGGAAGTGTTTATTATTTCTAAAGCTAAAGATCTATGGTTAGTATTTTGGCTCCAGGTTTGATTGAAGGCCAAAGCAACACCAGACCTCCTTACTTCGATGGAAAGAAATATAACGTATGGAAAAACAAGATGAAGGCATTCTAAGATCAAAAGATCCTCAGGAATGGGATGTAGTTGAGAAAGGAATTGTTCCTAAAGTTGTATCAACCACAGGAAAAGAATTAGCTGATGGAGTGGGACTATCACAAGCCGAAATTTCAAAGAGGTAAGCCCTTGATGCAAAAGCTATCTACTCTCTATATTGTGCCTTATCTCCTACTGAGTATAACAGAATTTCATCTTGTGAAACAGCTAAAGAAGTTTGGGATAGATTGCACGTTACTTATGAAGGAACAGATTTAGTCAAATAAACCAAGATCAATATCCTTCTTGGACAATATGAAGCCTTCAAAATGAAGCCAGGAGAATCCATCAGGGACATGTTTAGTCGATTTACAGAAATTGTAAATGGCTTAGCATACCAGGGACATCCAATATAAGGACCAATTAAAGTCAATAAGCTGTTGAGAGGACTCTCTAAAGATTGGAATCACATAAAGACATCCATAAGAAAAACACAGGATCATGCCTCTTTCTGTAGATGAGTTGGCCGGCACACTTCAATCATATGAAGTCGAGCAATTCAATGAGGACTTTGACACCAAAGGTAAGAGGTCAATTGCTTTAAAATCTAATGATGATTTTGATGTTACAGATTCAGAAGAAGACTTGGATGACGAAGAGCTGGCACTTCTGATTAGAAAATTCATAAGGTTAAATAGAAAAGGAAGAAGGTTCAATGGAAAGAGACAAAACAATCAAAGATTTCAAAAGAAGTCAAATGAAGAATACGACACCAACAAGGATGTTGTTTGCTTTGAATACAAGAAAAAGGGACACATCAGACCCAACTGTCCCTTATTAAAGAAAAAGAAAGAAAAACCAAAAAAGTTCAAGAAGGCACTTAAAGCTTAAACATGGAGTGACACTGAGTGTGAAGAGAGTGATGAAGAATATGCCAACATTTGTCTTATGGCTGACTCAGATTCAGACTCAGACTCAAGCTCAGACTCAGACTCAGACTCAGACTCAGACTCAAACAGCGATGTAAAGGTTAGAAATTTAAAAATTCCTACCAAAGTGTCGAACTACATTGATGAACTTTGTCTCAGTCTTAAAAATTCTCTTAAAAGGATTTCTGAATTAAAAAAGGGAGAATTCCAAATTGAAACAACAAGAAAAGACTTTAGTCGAAAAAGTTGAAAATATAGATAAGAGTCTTGTTGTTTCAAAAGAAAATGAAATTGTACTTTCAAAAGAAAATGCATGCTTGAAAGAAGATCTTTTGAAAGTCACAAAGAAATTTTCAATGGGATCTGAAAAATTGGACAAAATTCTTTCTATTCAAAGACCCTATTTTAATAAATCTGGTCTAGGAATAACATATGAAACCATTCCCTTGATTGATTTTTTGAAGGTAAAAGAAAGAATCAAGAATAGGCCTACAAAATCTTTTTACAAAAATCATTTTCAAAAGGTTTTTGTAAAGTCTATTGGAAGAAATGCTCTTAGATGTTCAAAGTGCAAAAGCTTAGAACATTTTGAGAAGGATTGTCCTAAAGTTTGGAAATATGTTAAGAAGAGTTGGGCAAAGACTGTTTATGGTGCTAACAATGATGGACCTAAGAAAGTTTGGGTACCAAAGAAAACTTGAGTTTTTCATTTAAATGCAGGTCACTATTAAGAAGAAAATCAAGTGGTATTTGGATAGTGGCTGTTCAAGACATATGACGGGAGATTCAAATTGTTTCACAAAACTCTCTCATGTAAAAGGAGGAAACGTCTCCTTTGGTGGCAATAACAAAGGAAAAATTGTTGGTCGAGGAACCGTGAAGATAGGAAACCTCACAATCAACAATGTTTCTCTTGTTGAAGGGTTGAACTATAACCTTCTCAGTATTAGTCAACTATGCGACATTGGATACAAGATCAACTTTCAAGAAGATACTTGTTCTGGAACAAGCAAGGATCTCTCACAATCTTTTACTGGACGAAGACATGAAAATATTTATTTGCTGGATATAAAGTTTGATAGTTCTCAATGCTTGATATCAATTCAAGATGAAGCCATTCTCTGGCATAAAAAGCTTGGACATGTCAACTTGAAGCAAATTGCAAAAGTCTCATCCAAAAAGCTAGTCCGAGGACTTCCTAACTTGAAGTATCAAAAGCATGAATTATGCACTCCTTGCGTACTTGGAAAACAGGTTAGAAATTCTTATTTGCAGCTAATACACTTGGATTTGTTCGGACCAACAAGAACTCAAAGCATTGGAGGTAAAAGATATTATTTGGTAATAGTAGATGATTATTCTCGCTTTACTTGGGTTTTCTTTCACTCAAATAAATCTGAAGCTTTATCTTATTTTATTAAGTTTGCAAAGAAAATCCAAATTGAGACAGGATATACAATTTCAAGTATTCGAATTGATCATGGTGGTGAATTTGAAAATCATGATTTTGCTAAATTTTGTGATGATTCTGGCATTCAACATAATTTTTCATCCTCATACACTCTACAACAAAATGGAGTTGTAGAGAGGAAAAATCGTTCTTTGCAAGAAATGACCAGAACTCTTTTGATTGAAAGTAATATTTCTCCTCATTTTTGGGCTGAAGCTACTTCAACTGCTTGCTACATTATTAACAGAATTTTTCTAGGACCAATTTTAGAGAAAACACCTTATGAATTGTTCAAAGGTAAGAAACATATTGTCTTTTATTTTCATGTATTTGGTTGTAAATGCTTTATCCTAAAGAACTCAAGTGATCGAACTGGTAAGTTTGAAGAAAAATCAGATGATGAAATTTTCCTTAGCTACTCAATGACAAGTAAAGCCTTCAGAGTTTTCAACAAAAAGACTCAGACTGTGAAAGAATCCATGAATGTGAAATTCGAAGACTCAGTTCAAAATCAGACTCAACCTGAAGATTATGAGTCTGGCCAAGCGTCTACAAATTCTCTTGAAAAAAATCAAATCTCAGACGCTCTACCACAAACCAAATCAGTAGCTCCAACTGAAACAGAGTCTCATCAAAGTGACAAACCAATTACAAATTGGAAGCATAAATCCAGTCACCCTGCAGATCTCATCATTGGCAACATTGATAAAGGAGTTCGTACAAGATCCAAAAGGCGTGAAGAATCTAGTACTTTAGCACTTGTTTCTGAAATTGAACCCAAGACTATAGAAGATGCATTGAAAGATAAAAGCTGGATTGAAGCTATGCAAGAGGAATTAAATCAATTCAAAATCAACAATGTGTGGGAACTCGTTCCCAAGCCAAAAGGTAAATCAATTATTAGTACTAAATGGGTTTTTAGGAACAAGCTGGATCAACAAGGAAAGGTGGTGACGAATAAAGCAAGACTTGTGGCAAAAGGTTATACACAAGAAAAAGGAATCGATTATGATAAAACCTATGCTCCGGTAGCAAGGTTAGAAGCTATAAGATTACCTATTGCTTTTGCTTGCTTTAAAGATTTCAGGTTATTCCAAATGGACGTGAAGAGTGCGTTTCTAAATGGAATTATCCAAGAAGAAGTCTATGTTGAACAACTACCAGGATTTGAAGATCCAAGAAAACCAAACCTTGTTTTCAAGCTGAAGAAAGCTTTGTATGGTTTGAAACAGGCACCTCGAGCCTGGTATTAAAGGTTAAGTAATTTCTTAATTCAAAGTGGTTTTTCTAAAGGTAAAGTAGATACTACTTTATTTATCAAAAAGGAAGGCAAAGATTTCATACTTGTTCAAATTTATGTTGATGGTATAATATTTGGTTCTTCTAATGAAAATCTTTGCAAGAATTTTTCAAGTTGTATGCAGAATGAATTTGAAATGAGCATGATGGGAGAATTGAACTTCTTTTTAGGACTTCAAGTTAAACAATCAAAGGAAGGAACTTTTATCCACCAAGAAAAGTATGCAAAAGATCTCATCAAGAAGTTTGGAATGGAGAATTGCAAGAAGACAGAAACTCCTATGTCAAGCTCATCAAAGTTGGATAAAGATGAAGAAGGAAAAAGTATAGACCAAAAACTATACAGGAGCATAATTGGTTCACTTCTTTACCTTATTGCATCTAGACCTGATATTTTATTTAGTGTTTGCATTTGTGCTAGATTTCAATTTAATCCTAAAGAATCTCACATGACTGCTGTGAAGCGTATTATTAAATATGTTGCAACCACATCTAAGCTAGGTTTGTGGTATTCCAAAGAATGAGACTTTACTCTCCTTGGATATTCTGATGCTGACCTTGCTAGCTGTAGAATGGATTGAAAAAGCACTACAAGTACATGTCAACTATTGGGAAACAGGTTGGTATCTTGGTTCTCAAGAAAACAAGGTACCGTAGCTCTTTCAACCGCTGAAGCTGAATACATAGCTCTTGGGAGTTGCTGTTCTCAAATACTATGGATGCAACAACAATTGAAAGATTTTGGAGTTGAAGAATCTTGCACGGAAATCAAGTGTGACAACACCAATGTAATCAACCTTACAAAGAATCCAATACTTCATTCAAGAGCAAAGTACATTAAAATCAATCATCATTTCATTAGAGATCATGTTCAAAATGGTGAAGTTATGATTCAGTTCATTGATTCAAAGAACCAATTGGCAGACATATTCACAAAGCTCATAGAAAAGGCTCACTTTGAATCAATTCGCTCAAGACTGAATATCGCAAGATTTGAAGAGGTTTAGACTCAAAACTAGAGTCTTGAAAAGTTCAGACTCAAAGATAAGGTCTAAAGGTGCTCAAACTCAAAAGCAAGATTTGAAGATGTTCAGACTCAAATGTAAGGTCTGAAAGGGTTCAGACTCTGTGGTAAATTTTGAACATTCTTAGACTCTGATTTAAAGTCTGATTGCGTATTTTGTTATTCTTTATTTTGTATCAAAATTAATAATTGTTTTTGAAATATCGAAATTTGCTTTTATTTGACTTCTGACACATTAATGGCAGTTTTTCTTTTTTGAAAATTGCAGTTTACTTTTTCAAATTTGGTAGTTTTCTTTTTTCCTTCTTGCGACGGTTCAGTATCTCCTTTTTATCTTTTCTTGCTATTTGTACTTTCGAATCGTCATCTTCATCCACCACAACGTTTAAAATCCACCTCGTTTACTCTCTTGTTTTTAGAAACCCTAAAACCTTAAATAACTCTCCATTACCGTCCCTGTTCAATTTCTTTACTTAGCAAAAATCCAACCTTTTTTTGCGAACAAGTTGAGTTTTTGCTTACGATTCAATCATGTCTTTGCAAAAATCTTCAAGACTTGCTGGAAAGGAACCATAGAGGTGACAAGAGGGTCCTACTTAGGTTGACCTAACAGGCGAAGAAGATTCTCCACAAAAGGAGACATCGAGTCAACATTTTGAAGAGGAAGAAATTACTGAGACAGTACCGGTAAGAACCTTGAGACCCAAACTTGCGTATGCTCTGTACAAAAAGTTGAAAGATGGGGGTACAAACTTGAGAATAATAGATGATTTTCTGAAGGAGAGAGGATTTAAGAATGAATATATTTTCTTGAAAGAAATGGAAGATTTAGGTATTGTTGACAAAGGGCTTGCTCAAAGCACTCGTGAAAATGCACCTAGTGATCCGAGGTTTGAAACTGCTAACCAGCCAATGGATGATGATAAGAGGCTGTTCTCTCAATTCCAGCCATGGATGGGTGTGGCTGTGAACACTGTTTGTCCCCAACGAAGTCTTTTTAGATCAAGAGAACATAAGCGAATGTACTCTAAGTTGCTGAAAAGAGGAGTTGTGAATCCTAGAAGCGTGGATTTTGATTTCCTTGACTTAATCAAGGTAAATCTCAGGGAAAAATTCACTAGGCTGCAACTGGAGAAGTTTTGTACAGACGTGACAAGTGCTTATCCTGAATTGACTGCATATTTTTACTCCAACTTGTCATTTCTAGATGCCAACAGGTTGTCCTTCACCTTTATGGATAAAGAGTTTGTTGTTGATGTTGACACTCTTGCTAATATAATTGAGGTGGAAAGAGGGTGTTTCCAACCAATTAAAGTGTCCATAGCATATGCTACTCTTGAAATTGTGCGAGATAGGAGTTTGGAAGGCAAAATATCCTACATTAGGATGAATGCCTCAAATGTTTTGCTGCACAAGATCATTATCAATTGTCTTAGGCCGAAGACAACTTCCAAAATTGACGTCTCCAAAATAGAAGCAAAACTCATGTTTGCTCTTAATGAAGGCAGGCCCTTTTCACTCTTCCATGTTATCCTATTCCACATGTACAGGACTGTGGTTAAGGATAAGGGCCAATTGCCTTTTTTGTCTCTCATCACCAAGTTATTCAGGCACTTCAAGATATAAATTCTTGCACCTTTATGCCTGACCAACCTAAGCTTGATGCTTGTGGGTTATAAAATGGTGATGAAGATGAAGCTTCAAGAGCTGAACACTGCTTTGGAAGGATTAAAGGAGAAAACTCCCTCCAAAGAGTTTGCTACTACTGCTGCCAAGAGAAAGGGCAAAGAGCCCATGGCTGTCACCGAGAAGAAAAGAAGAAAAGTCATCCTACAAGATGAGGATGATGAAGAAGAATTTGACGATGCCATGACTCTTTCTGCTCTCACAAAGCTGAGGAGCACAGTTAGTTTGAAAGCTGATAATGAAGAGAGGGCAAGGAGAGAAGCAGAAGCAAAAGAAGAAGCTGAGAGAATGAGAAGAGAGGAAGAACAGAGGAAGAAAGAAGAGGAAATAAAGAGAAAAGAAGAAGAAGAAGAAGAGAGACAGAGGAGAGAAGATGGGGAACAGAGGAGAAAAGAGGAGAGACAGAGAAGAGAAGAAGAGTAAGCACGAAGAAGAGAAGAATAAGAGGTGAGAAGAGAAGAGGAAGAGAGAAAAAGGAAAATGAAGAGGAGAGCAAGGCTTAGGAGGATTTTGCTGAAAGAATTGAGCCATCTTTTGCTCAAGAAGACTCTGGAAAGGAGGTCGAACTGCATCACAGTGCTGAAGATGAAATGGATTTTGGCGATGAATTCTCGACTCCACCCATTGGCAACAAAATAGGGGGAGTTGCTGCTGATCAAGGAACTATATCGCCACTGCATTACAGTGATGTCAGTAGTTCAAGTGCTGATGCTGAAGATATTTATGCATCTCACTTCTCGAAGATTGAAGAATCCTCTCCATCAGAAAGGCAAAGGGCTGAAAAGGATGCATCGAGCTTTCAAACTCCAAGAATAGAGTCTACTGGTCCTAGTACAAGTAATGCTAATTCAACAGCATTTTCACAACTGTTGGATATTATGCTGGACCTTAAAAAGCAAGTTTTTGGAATGGATTACGAGCTGAGAGATCTCAAGAAGGCAATGCTGAGTACTTCCATGTCCATGCAAGACCAAATCAATGCACTCAAACTTCAAGTGGAATCGAATGTGAAGGGTGCTGAGTTGGATTCAATGAATGAAGCTCTCACAAGCCTTGAAAAGACAGTGCAATCGCTCAGCGAATACCATCTTGTTCGCATTCCAAAAGAGCCTTGATTTTTACCAACCACATTCTTGACCACTCTACCTCCTTTTGATTAGACAAAAAGGGGGAGAGTTTGTAGATTTGAGAACTTGAATTTATTTTGAACTTTTTTTTTTTCGTTATGAACCTTTATGTCGTTTGTTTTTTGATTTTAGACTATTTATGTTTATGACTTTGGACTTTTCGGTTGTTGGGTTGTTTATTTGAACCTCTATGACTTTATTTATGCACTGGTTTGATGATTGGATCTGTAGATTTGTGGACTTGCAGGATCATTATATTTGTAAGGATAATTGTTATTGGACTAACATCTTTGTGTTTGCAGAAGCGTTCCTCAAAATATATATGAGTTTTCTTTGCAGGTTATAAGTTTACAAATCTGCCGATGTGTTTTATCACCATAAAAAAGGGAGAGATTGTTGAAAAAAATCCCTTATAAGTTTTGAAGCTAATAAAACATCCTCGTCAGTTAAGTCTGAAGAATCCAAGACTCCGTTGCTTAAGTCTAAAGAGTTCAAGACCCAAAGATTTCCGTCTGAAGGTTACCAGACCCAGAGTTACGGTCTGATGATCTCCAGACCCAATCAAAGTCTGAAGACAGTCAGACCCAGTTTTTGCGATTTTGCCAGGCTGTTAGCAAGTTATTCTTATGGATAAGGAAAACAAGTTTTGGATATTATCTTCCTTAACTTATCCATAAAATATTTCTAGCTGTGATTATGAGCTCGAAGGATTTACTCTTTGGATTTTATCCGTTGAAGATCAAATAAGTTTTAGAAGGATCTAATTTGGAAACTCAAGATCCTGATTGTATGGGCGAACAGGATTGATGAGCTATTTTCTACTTATATATTCGACAACTTGAAGATCACTTAAATAGATTCATTCCAACGGGTAGATTGGATGAATTCTTCGAAAGTGCTAATGGCTATAGAGGCACGAAGGAATATTTAAGGTGTGTCGAAGTTGTTCGAAAATATGAGAGAGCCGATGGAAAAATTTCGAAGTTAGAATCTCTGAAACCTCTTGTTCTCAAAATCTCTTGTGCTCAAAATTGTGAACTAAAGAGAGACACTTACAGTGTGAAATTGCGAGAAGCTGTAGAAGAGTATTTCTACTAAAGAAGTCTAGATCGTAAACTGTAAAGCTTTCTTTTGCTACATAGTAATTACGGCCAGTTGGCTGCCAGCGTGGAGAGTGGATGTAGGTTTATAATAAGCCGAACCGCTATAATCTTTGTGTTAATTTTCTCTTACCCTACTCTATTTACTTTTATAGCTGCGTGATTCATTTATCTCTGATGTGATTTTCATGCCAAAGGATATTTTTGTTAAAGATTTGAAAAGAATTTCATAAACACCTATTCACCCCCCTCTAGGTGTATTTACTAGCCTTTATCTTTATCACTTGACTGGGGTAATTTGAAAAGAATCTCCATAAGCAATGGGGCTCAAAGGGGTTAAGCAATGGATCACCTTTAGTGTTAAGGATAGAGAAATAAACATCCTTTTCATCATTTCGGTTGTCATACCTTTAGTGAGAGAACCCTTTACCTTGTGAATATGAACCTTCTTTCTACACTCATCTCACAAGTGTATGAATACGAGACTATGTATAGGATAGGGTTCGCCTTTCATCATCCCGATTCATCTCATTTAGTATGCTCAATCATTTCCACATCATTTATTAAATTAGTCCATCTTGATGCTCTTTAGTGGAATTGGTGGACTAAACATGTAAGAGTCACCATGCAAAATCCTTTTTTTTTTTTAAAGAGCTCAACAGCATAAAAAATTGTCAGCTTCAAAACAAAAAATTTACCATACTAAAAAATGGTTTCATTCATGTAGGGGGTCGCTCCACAATGGAATTTCCTTAGTAATGGATGTCTTTGGATTGTCCCTATCATTCAAGACTGAAAATCTGCTTTTGCCCCTACACAAGAGAAAGTGCATGAATAAGATACTATGCAAGATCAAAATAAATTCAAATTACACATCCATTTTGGTTCGGATCGAGATTTTGCCTCAGTCATATTACTACTAGAATTTGTAGTGCCCCCAATTTGTCATCTGTTGAGTAACATTTGAGCCAATTGATCTATCATTGCAACCTAATGTGCCTTTTTCAGATATTTTTTCATCAGGCCAAGAAAGTAATGCTTTGAAACATGAAGTAAATGAGTCAGAAAATTAAATAAGGCGTGCATGCTTTTGGAAATGGCTTCAAAAATGATTTTTTTTTTTTATTTGGGAATTTTTGAATGAGGAAGCATGAAGAAGCCTAGTCCTTAGAATTTCTCCATAAATGATATTTTATTTTCACTGTTGAATATCATCACCGAGCTAGTTTGGTGTACCCCATCATGTTCTTAAAACAAAATTTGTAATTTTATTGATATTAATCAATCAAATCATACTTATTACCTTTACCAAAAAAAAAAAAATCAATCAAATCATATTTATTGGAATGAAAAATGTGATATTTAAGCACCAAAAGAAAGTGAAATAGAAGAGATTCAAACCAATCCTAAAAGCAATAAAAATTCCCACGCAGGGGAAGATGCAACTGAACATGCCCCTAATTAAATAAGGAAAGCGAACTACTTAGGACCATTAATCATGTGTGCTTGAGTTCCTCACCCTCCTTGATCTTGTGATGCGAACCCTCCAGGTCAGAGATTCTTCCTTCTAGATATATCACTAGTTTCTTCATAGTGGCATCAAATTCAGCTACCTCATGAAAATGAGACGGTTCAAAAGTCCTCTTGGCTCTCTTCTTCGAGTTGCGGTTTCTCATTGAAGATAAAGTACCTATGTCATCACAACCCTTTTGCTTGATGAGACAAGCCACAGTAGCAAACAATTCATCGACTTGACTTTGGAGGTGCAATTCGCTTGTTCATGTCATTGTCAATATCAATGATACGGTCCAACACCTCGTTTTGATCCGTCATTTTAGCTTTTGACCATGTATAGATGGGTGAGCGGGATCGCTCCATAACCACATAATTCAAATGAACGGGAACATGTAAGTGTGAGGTGTAAATAGAGAGCCAATCTATGACAACAATCTAATCGATTTTTTTATTTTTTTGTTTCATTTATTCATGAGAAGTTCATACAAGAAGGGAGTTTCCTAAAAAATGAACACCCTAGTAAAACCAAATTTCCTAGACATGAAATGAAAACAAATTCCTCAAAGTTTTCTTTTTTCAAATGCCTCATTCCCTGACAACTTCCTCATTTCATTTCTAATTGACAAAGGAATTGAATCAATGATTGACCTAGATTGTCATGGACTGACCCAAAAGTACGACAAAATAAATTGCATGGTATAGGGATAGAAGACTTATTTCACCAAGGAAAATCAACAGCAATCATATAGACATGCACATGAGATGTGAGGCTCGATTTCTAATCTAAACAGCTTAACAAAGTGGAGCTAAGAGGATGATTTGACCGTCGCAGTCTCGCGTTTAACGTGTCAAGTCTTCTTAACTCCGGTTTAGGCGAATGGAATGCCCTATAGTCATGCAATCTCGTGGATATGGACAAACACAGTCGACACCATGAAAAACTTTTAGGGAAGAGAAGGTCAACCTTTACATAGCAGTCTTGCTTTCAAGGAAGTATCCTTCTCAACACCATCCTAAAAATCCTATCGTAGCCCAGGTCTGGCAGCAGGTTATGTGTACAATAGTGCAGTGTTAAAAGTAATAAAACATGCACAATAGTTCAAATGCAAACAACACTTCTAATTAGGAAAAATAAATCATTCATCCCAGCACCTCCCTCTGCAAGAACATTTAACACTTGATATTACCCGGTATCCTTGTTGCCAAACAAAATCATTTTTAAAAGAAAAAGAAAATTTGGCCTAACTCCATTAAGAGTTTTAACTCAAGTCCCCAGTAGAGTTGCCAAGCTGTCGTGACCTAAATTTCGAGTGCACTACCTACAGTTTGGCTAGTGGACTATTAAGTCTTAAACTTAACTCAGGCTTTCCCAAGCCTATATCAATTCGCAACTTAGGTTCAAGTTTTTTTTTAAATGAATTTTATTTATGAGTCGTCACTAATCAGTTTATGGTAGGTCGATTAAATACCTAAGCAAAATAACATGAGAATTATTTTACTCCTACGAAGCAGAGACTTTGGATATGGGGACTTGGTTATACAAGATTTATCTAATGCCCTTTCAATGCCTTTTTTTTTATTTTTAAAATTATTTCTATAGGCAGCTTGGATTTATTTTAACCTAAATCTCTATCATACAAAAGGGTGATCACACGGGCGCTCAATCATTATTAAACACTCAATGAATCAAACGAATTGCATCATAAGAATTAAATGCACAAAGCAAACAATTTTTTTTTTTTTTTTTTTTTTTTTTGGGTTTTCTTTTATCTTGAGATTAGAACTTTACTATATAATGTGCACTTAAACTATGTGACCTAATTTTACTAATAAGCAATTTCTAATTAAATGATCCTAACATGCAAACTATTAGACATGCACCTAATATTTTTATATTTTTATTAAAATTCGGGATTAATAAAAAAACCTAATTAAACTATCTAAAATGAATGGTCATCTAGTTTAGTTTATGGATTAATTTGACTTAAGCCTTATCCTATCTTAGAAAACTATATATATATTTTTTTAAGAATAATGAGATTATCAAAATGTGCAAACATTATTTAAGAGTCTATCTATATAAAAAGTTCAATCCTAATCTATTCCAAAAATTATCTAAAGGTGCAATCCTAAAAATGAAATCCTAATTTACTAATCCAACAACTCCGATGCAAGATTTGATTTTTGTCTTTTTTTTTTTTTTTTTTTTTTTTTTTTGATTTAGTGTTTTTCCAAGACAAACAATTATTAGATAATCGTTATATCTGAACCAATCGAGATATTCACCAAATGAAGGATTAAAATAACCGAAAAAAGTAATCCGTGGTCTCATGGATTAAATTAGCGATTATTTTAACCCTAAATATCACAATATATAATAAAGTTCAAAATAATTAAAAATTTGATCCGAAGTCTTACGGATCAAATTAATAATTATAATGATTTAACAATTAGAATACCATCAAAATGCCCCAAAAATTAATATAATTAAAAAGATGATCTGACGTCTTATGAATCAACTTAGTAATTACAATAATTTTGGGCAAAACCCTACGGATAACACCTACAAGATTCATGAAATGAACATTGACATCCATTTTTCCAATTTAAATAACTAGACTAAGAAAATAAATAAAATAAAATAAATGAAAAAAAAAATAAAAATAAACTACCTAAGGGGGACTCAGGGTGATAACAGCGTGACGGGTGTAGGTGTGCGTGAAGCTGCGAACATCGCTGGTGGCGGGCGAAGGGCGGCACAGCGACCCGCAAAGGATGGGTGATGGTGGCATGGGCTGTTGGGCAATGGCGGGCTACTGTAGCTGGCTCATGGCTAAGGGGTGGTGATAGCGCAGGTTGCTGCAGCTAGCAGTTAAGGAGAAGCAGTGAAGGTGTTGGGTGCTGCTCAGAGACAGTGAGCAAGGGCTTGGCTGGCGTAGGTCGCAGCTAGAGTAGAGGACGTCGGGTGCTAGGTCGTGGGTCTCAAGCAGAAGGAAGCATGGCTATTGGTTGCTAGTGCAACAATGTCGAGCGCTAGGTCGACTGAGGCACAGGTAGAGTTGGAGCAGAGGTGGCATCGTGGGCGAAGGCGTTGGTTTGTCGCGAGTGAGGAGGAGTAGCGGCTAGTGGGACGGCATGGTGGCGATCAGAGGCACGGCGACGGTAGGGGCTGTGACGGGCGAGCAAAGGCATAGCTGTGAGTTATAGGCATTGACGGACGAGCAAAGGTGCGCTCGGCTGCAGGTTGCAAGCGCTGGGTGTAGGAGAGGCGGCGTGGCGAGCACCAACGAGCGGCAAGCGAAGCCCGACAGAGAGCACTAAGGGAAAGTTGGTTGAGGCGTGGGTGGAGCGGCAAGGCAGTAGCAGAACGGTGTGGGGGTTCGCGGAGAAGGAACCCATGAAGGAGATGAACAAAGTGCACACCTTTTTCTTTCTTTTTTTTTTTTTTTTTTTTTTTTTAGTTTTTCTCTCCCCCCCTCTCTCTCCTATCTATTCGCACATCCTCTCTCTGCCCTCCTCTTTGCAAACTCCTGTTGCTGACTTTGATGGACGAAGGTTTCTTTTCCTTGCACGAATTTTTTCTCTCAAATTTTTCACTTGAATTTCCCCCCCTTGGTCATGAAAATTGTGGCTCTGTTTTATAATGACTCCAAACGGCCGCTATCCATGGCAATTTTCAAGTTTCCATCTTCTGTTGCATTAATTAATTTCTACAAATCGAAGCGTGATTTCGCAATCAGCTCGATTTTGCCTCGATTCCTTTTATTTTATCAAAATTCTTGCTCTTTATTTACCTGATTCCCTAAATCTTGATCCTCAACCGAGAATCGCTTCCGCATTTACCAAGTTTTGAAATTTCCAACTTCCATGCATGATCAATCAGATTGATTTTCTCCATTTTTTTTTTCCTTTTACTTGTTCTGATGAGATTTTTTTTTTATTATTTTTATTTCCATAGGGTTTTCCAAAATTAGGTGTCAACAAGCAGTCTCCATTGCTTGTTATATAATTAACAAAGTATTTTTAAGGCCCATCCTAGAGAAAATCCCCTATGAAGTTTACAAAGGGAAAAAACCAAATATTTCTTATTTTCATATTTTTGGTTGTAAGTGTTTTATTTTGAAAAATGCAAATGATTGTTTGAGCAAGTTTTTGATGAAAGGTCGAATGAAGAAATATTTCTTGGATATTCCACTACAAGCAAAGCTTATAGGGTCTTCAACAAGAATACACAAATCGTCGAAAAATCAATCGATGTTAAGTTTCAAGAAGTTGACTAGAACCAACAAGATCAAACTCAACTTGAAGAGTCTAAGTTAGTTTTAGACTTAATGAAATTTGAGTCAATTAAACAAAGTTAGCTCAAGTGAACAAAGTTAAGCTAAAGAGAAAGCAGAAGATTCAAAGGAAAAAAAAGAACTTGAAGATAAAAAAAGATTCAACAATAATTAGAAGTGCAAATCAAGTCATCCTAACGAACTCATCATTGGCAATATGGAAGAAGGAATTCATACTAGATCCAAGGTCAAAAGAGACTCAAGTGCTCTAGCTCTCATTTTTGAAATAGAACCAAAAGGAGTAGAATAAGCCTTAACCGATGAAAGTTGGATATAAGTAGTCAAGATCAATGATGTTTGGGATTAGTTCCAAAGCCAAAAGGAAAGTTTGTAATTAGAACAAAGTGGGTGTTTAGAAATAAGATGGATGAATATGGTAAAATGACTAGAAACAAGGCAAGACTTGTAGCAAAAGGATATACGCAAGAGGACGTAATAGATTATGATGAAATATATGCATTGGTAGCCAAGTTAGAAACTATAAGGCTATTACTTGCATATGCACGTTTCCATAATTTCATGTTATTTTAGATGGATGTCAAAAATGCATTCCTAAATGGTTTCATCTAAGAAGTTTATATGGAACAACCACCGGGATTCAAAGGTCCAAGAAAACGGACTTTGTCTATAGACTGAAGAAAGCTTTGTATAGTTTAAAGCAGGTACCTCAAGCTTGGTATGAGAGATTGAGTAAGTTTATGGTAAGTAATGGTTTCAAGAAAGGTATGGTTGACACCACCCTATTTATCAAAAAGGATGGAAAAGACTTTCTACTTGTTTAAATATATGTACATGATATCATCTTTGATTCTTCTAATGAACTTCCTTGCAAGAAATTTTTTAAGTTTATGTAGGAAGAATTTGAAATGAGTATGATAAATGAATTGACATTCTTTTTGGGTTTACAAGTTAGACAAACGAAGGAAGGAACCTTATTCTATCAAGAGAAATATGCCAAACATGTCATCAATAAGTTTGAAATGGAAAACTATAAGAAGACCGAAATTCCTATGTCAAGTGCCTCCAAACTTGACAAAGATGAAGATGGAAAGAAAGTAGACCAAAAGACATATAGAAGCATGATCGATTCTCTTTTCTATCTTACTGCTTCACGGCATGATATTTTATTTAGTGTATGTATGTATGCTAGATTCCAAGCTGATCCTATAGAATCACATCTCAATGCTGTTAAATGCATCATCAAGTATATTGCAACAAACCTAAAGTTAGGTTTGTGGTATCCAAAATGAGGAGAATTTACTTTACTTGGATACTCAGACGTTGATCTAACTAATTGTAAAGTCGATGGGAAAAGTATGTTTGGAACATGCCTACTCTTGAAATAAATGATAGTATCCTGATTTTCTAAGTAGAACACTATGACACTCTCAATAATAAAAGCAAAATATGTTGCTCTTGGTAGTTGTTTTTCTCATATTCTTTGGATTAGGCAACAACGAAGAGATTTTGGATAGAAGGAACCCACACTAAAATCAGGTGTGACAACACAAGTGGGATCAATCTCATCAAAAATCCCATTCTTCATTCAAGAGCAAAGCATATAAAAATATGTCATCACTTCATAAGAGACTATGTACAAAATGGTGAAATCGATGTTCATTTCATTGATTCAAAGAATCAATTGGCAGATATTTTTACAAGCCACTAGAGAAAGGCTTTTTTGAATTCATACATGAAAAATTGAATATTACCCATTCACTTGGTTAAAGTCTTTGCAAAGCAAACTCGTTTGTTCAACTTCTAGAAGAGACATCCTTCTGAAAGTCCTAACAGACTCGAGATAGTTATATTTCAAATTTTGGCATGTAAGTTTCTTTCCTTCTCAAATAGGTATATATATTTTATTCGAATTTTTACTTGCCTTTTATATTTATTATCTTTTATTGCCGATTTTCCAAAGTTAGTATTTCAAAATTATTTATTCTTTTGTATATTTTCAAATTGTAAGTTTTTTTTTTTTTTTTTTTGGCGTCCATTCGATTGCCTTGGTTCAGACATTTTAAATAAGGCTACAATTCTTCCGATTGCCTTCATTTTTTACAAACCCTAATCTTGCAAACCTCATTTCTCTTGTTCTCGATTTTTTTCCTCTTTCCCTGCAAATCTCGGTTTCATTCACTTGCAATCATGCCCTCAAAATCCTCTAAGTTTGTCTCAATGTCTTCACAACAGAAGTCTTCTTGTATTGCTAGCCAAGGACCTCATTTCATGCCTGATACTTAGATGCATTTCGATCTTGCTGGAGATGAGTCACCGAGGAGCACAAATCGACCATTTGTGGAGGATGAGTTCACTCAAGATGCAATTCCTCTCTTTATAAGGAAACCCGAAGTTCTTCTTAAGTATTATGAGTTTTTGTAAAAGGGAGGAAATTCTATGGATTTTATTACCACTTTCCAGAAAGAAAACAGTTATGAGAGTGAATCTTATTTTTGAAACCCATGGAAAAACTAAGGTTAGTAAAATATGGCAGAGTAGAGGAAGAATTTGCAATATTTTTGGCCGGTCCTTGTGTTAAAACCAATGTCTGTTTGAAGGAAAGAAAGATGATGATGATGAAAGAATGTTTAAGAATTTCCAACCCAAATTGGGTGTTGCTGCTGAAATAACTAGGTCTAAAGGAAAGTTGTTTCGGTCAAAATAACACAAGAAGGTCTATGCGCATATACTAAATAGGGGAGTTATCAATCCTCGCATAGTAGACTTTGATTTTCTAGATTCAATCAAAGTACACTTGAGGGAGAAATTTACCTAGCTTCAAATGAAAAAAAAAAAAAAAAATTGTGTGGAGTCATGTGATGCATATCTTGAATTGACTGCCTATTTTTTTTCCAACCTATCTGTTATAGATCCCACACATTCAATTTATCGTTTGTGAGAAAGTCATTGATGTTGATGTTGATTTGCTGACTAATATACTTGGAGTGGAGCAACGTGGATTCATATCCATAAATGTCTCGAATGATGAAGTTATTAAGTTTCTAATGAAGGACAACATTTTTTAGGAGAAGTATTACCTATTCAAGGTTGTCTGCTTCAAACATTTTACTCCATAAGGTTGTCAAAAACTATTTTAGACCTAAAGCTGCCTCCAAGACTGACGTCTTGAAATTTGAAGCCAAAATGATGTAAGCTATTTGCAATGAAGTTGCATTCTCTCTTCCTCATACCATTCTATTGTGTATGTATAGAACAGTAATGAAAGAGAAAGGTCAGTTTCCTTACACAGCCTTGGTTACCAGGTTCTTTCAAGAATTTCATATTTAATCTCTGTTGCAACCTAACTTCAGGTGCACCACCTAAGATTTGGCTAATTGATTACTAAGCCTAAACTTAGCTCGGGCTCTCCCAAGCTCATACCAATTCACGACTTAGATTCAAGTTCTTAACATCAAATGATTTTTCGACTAGGAGTCGCCACTAATCTATTTTTGATGGGTCAATTAGAAATCCAAGTAAAGTAACGAGAGATTTACTTTATTCCTTCAAACTAGAGATTATGAGTTTAGGGACTTGATTACGGTAGATTTCTCCAATATTCTTTTAGTAACTTTATCTTTTATTTCGAAAAAAAATGTTTTGCAAGCAGCTTGAATTGATTTTAATTTACTTCTCTAACATGTGAGGTGATCACATAGATGCGTAAACCACCAATTTAACATATAAAAAAGCAATGAATAAATGACGAGACTTATCTCGTAGAAACAAAAGTATCTTCAATGTTAACTTAGAAATCATATCAAAAGCCCTAGATATGGTTTCTAATTAACACATAGTCATTCAATCTTTTTTAGGATTTTCTCTTATTTAATAAAATTTAATCTATGTGCAATGCAATTTAACCAAATGGCCTAATTCTAATGACGGGCAATTTCCAATTAAATGGACCTAGCAACAATCATTAAAGGACATGCATTTTTGTGAACCTAATTATATATGACATGCACATGATATTTTTGTATTTTTTATTAAAATTCGAAATTAATTAAATACTCTAATTCAAACATGCAAGCTATCCAATTGGAGAAAATTCAATTTATTCTAAAAAGATATTTTTGGTGTTTTATTAAATTCATAATTATACAATAATAAACGGGCAATCCTATCTAGGATATCAATTCTAATCTATATGATATGCATTTTTTTTTTTTTTGTATTTTCAGCATAAATAAAGCAATTAAAGCATGATAAGCACCGATTCACTCAAGATCATATATCATCCAATCAATGTGAATAAAGAAATAATGTCCAATCAACTTGAAAGTTTGCTAATAAAATTGACGAGTTGATCTTAAGTCTCAAAGATCAAAACATCAATTTTAAAGATTCTCGCGAAATCAATAATTCTTTCTAAAACCTTATAGATTGAATCAAAAATTATCTGCGGTTATGAATTAGGAAATAAATCCTAATTGGGGGTGCTCTTATTGCTCAAATTTAGGAATCGTGTAATATTCTCAATCAAATTGAATCACAAAATATTCAAATTGATGGCAAACAAGATAATTACCTAATTCAAATTATTGCGTAGATAAGTTTCCCAAATTGGAATCCGCAAGCAACGAGCTCAAATGATGATGATGGGCGATGGTGCCAGCGGCACTTGACGAACGTCTGTGAATTTGCAAGAAAGAACAAAGCAGACTGCAAGGCACGAACAAAGCAAAACTTTGAAGCTGACAGACTTTCTTTGATGGTCCCTAAATTCCACGAGGATAGACCAAAGATTCTCCTTTCCTCAATGTGCATTGGACAGAGAAATTTTAGTTGAATCTCCCTTTGACCGCTAAAGGAAAACCACCATCACTTTAGCCCCTTTCTTCTTGTTTCAAATTTCCACCAAGGCTCTTTGACCACTGCTTGCATTTTTCTATTGACTAAAGATCTGACCTTCTTTGAGTGACCTTCGACAACTACGCATGATGATGCTTGGGTGGATGATGGATGAGATAAATGTAGCAAGGAGTAGCAGCGCTTGGATCTTTGCTACTAGCGGGATGCTTCGAGATATCCACCAAAAACATAAATAGCTGCAACAATTGTTGATGACAATGCGAGGACCAGCGGTGTCGATGCAGCAAGAGGGAGAGGAAGTGCGGGATTGCGTAATTGGTAGTGAGGGTGCGACGGCGTGGCGTAGTGGTCTCAGCACAATAGTAGCTTTGCACAATGGCACGATAGGGGTCTCGGCCAAGGTTTGGTCAAGAAACTCCTCTCTTTCCCTTCTCTCCCCTTATGTGTATCACTCTATGTTGTGAGATACTAATTGCCGCCGCCCTTGCTTGTCTATAGATGGTCCTTTTATAGGTAGGATTGACCTAGGTTTTCGAGAATAAATATGCATATTATATTTTAGAACCATGATATTTTGTAGCCAAAAATTTTCTAATTCCTTTCCATCCATGTTCCTTGATCTTTTTACCTGCATCTTCGGAGAATCAACCAAATTCTTTCTTCTTTTTATTTGCTTTATTTGGCTAATTCTAATGCAATGCAATTTTTTTGCGGACTCATTGTTACTAAATGATAATGCTCCTAAAACTACATGCTATGTAATTAACTTATAATCTTGCTTTGGGGTCACGGTTGATCTCTAATTTTTTGTGTAATAAATAAATGATTTCTTTATCAGAATTTAGGTGTCAACAGCTGCCCCTCTTTAAAGGTGAGTTCATAAAGTTTACCTTCATAGACAAATTTAGACCTAAATTTTGACTATGCACATGCAATGAATGGTTTTTTGTTGGAAAATGAATTTTATTTTAAAATGCGATTTATATGATCCATGTAAGTGCTAATGTAAACAATAAAGGAACATATCTGGAATGACTTACCTTTTGTAGGTGGAACAATTTAAGATAATTGTTATTACATGTCCAAAACTCATACTTATTTACAGTCGTTTGGAATAGTAACAGGGTTTTGTAAGAAAGCTGCTTTCCTAAGACCTGTACTTTTTTATAGTCACCCAATATGGCAATATTTGATTGTTTAGGACCTGTACCTTTCTATAGTCACCTAAACAAGAAATCGCTTTGTAGGACTCATACCTTTCTATGGTCACCGGTTAGAACAACTAATATTATTTAGGACCCGTACCATTCTATGGTCGTCTAAATGAGAAATCACTGTCCAGAACCCCTACCTTTCTACAATCGCCCGAATGGGAAACAACTTTTCTATGACTCGTACCTTTCTGCCGTCACCTATTTGAGCAATAAATATTGTCTAGACCTGTATCTTTCTATGATCGCCTAAAATGAGGTTTTTCGTAACTAGGACCCAAATATTTTTTCGGTCGCCTAGCATTATGGCATAGATCATTTGATTAGGACCCAAACTTTTCTTCGGTTGCCATAATCAGATTGAATCTGAAGAAAAATCTTTGGGGGACATCTCGACCGAGTCGAGTGTTAGTGCACTTGAGAGAGAATACCTGCACAATAACAAGTATTTAGAGTATGAGTAGAGATATACTTACCTGGTGATATCTTTGATTCTTGGAGATACATCTCCTAGAATTTAGTCATAGGAGAGAAAAGAAGGTTAATCCATGAAAGTCTCTCACCTCATAATAGAAAGAAATTAGAATATTGAGGACACATCTCGGATATTCATGAAGGCTTCTCACCTCTTGGTAAAAAGAAATTTTGGAATATTTAGCATGTGGGTTAGATATTCGTGAAGGTTTATCACCTCTTGGTAGAAAGAAATTGGAATACCAAGGATACGCATTGGATATTCATGAAGTTTTCTCACCTCTTGGTAGAAAGAAGTTTTGGAATATCTAGAACATACATTAGATATCCTGTGAATGTCTCTCACCTCCTAGTAGAAATAAGTTTTGGAACATCGAGGACGCACCTTGAATGTTTGTGAAGATTTCTCACCTCTTAATATCATAAGGCATTTTGAAAGGAACCTAAATGTCAAGAGCTCTTGGGTCTTCGAGTAAACATTATCTGTCAGACATGATTAAAGCAAAAATGCATTCACCAAAGAAATAAGCAATTAAGGCTATTTTGGAACGCACACTTCAAATCCACTAAATTTTTTTATCAATTCAATCAAGGTTTATGCATTATGACTTTTGCATCACCCATATTTCTACTAGAGAGAATTATTGTTCAAGACAATTTTCACTTATGACATGGACTTCTTAAGAATACTAGATGAGAAACTTTCAATTAGAAAGGACTTTCACTCACTCTCATCCAGAAAAACTATTTTATCATAATCATTCCCTTTCACCACCATCATATCGACAAGGGTCCGAGTATTCTTGCAAGCGGTACGACCTTACCAATCTGAAAGGTTTTTAACAAGGACCATAATATGGGCTTGGTCAATGCTTAACAATGGGACTTTTTGAGTCAAGGCTATTGAAAGACATATTCTGCAAGCATCTCCGGGTTTACAAGTCAAGAACCATACAAAATCAGAAAGAAAGAATCTTGCTTGTACTTTTGCAAGTGATGCTTGTAAACATATGAACTCTTGTGCTAATTCAAGTGCTCTAATCTAAATAGACTTTAGGAGAAATGTAACGTAAGCTAGGTTCATGAGTTGAGGAACGAAAGGATCAAGCTCAAAATCTATGTAGATGGGTGAGAATTGGCGATCATTTTAGCATTACCATTGGTCTTCTTCTTCACCATAAGGGATTGTCTTCACAATGTGCTCCACTAACTGTAACACTCAGTATTTGTGTTCTTTGAATACTGCTTCATTAGGGATACAATATTTTACAATTGACAGTCACCTATCTTGACTTTTTTTTTTTTTTTTTCATTTTCATCTGTGGGCATTGGTCTTACTTTTATCAGGCACACCGCTTTTTCATGCTTTTGGTTCTAATTCATTTTTTCTTCACTTCTTTTTTCATGGGCACTGGCCTTACTTTTACCAAACACACTACTTTTTCATGCTCCTTAGTTCCATATCGAATAATTCAACATTTGGGCTTACAAGGTCATTATCTTCTGTCGGTTCTCTGGACCATGCTACTTGAATGATTGTCTTTTATCCTGCCTCAGTGTGGGGGATGATCACCAACTAGGTTTAAAGAAATAAAATTTATTGGCTCAAGTGGGCTATACAATGGATATAATTGTATACGATAGAGAAAGGAATGATCTTCATCATCTTAAGGTACTTAAATTACCACATGAATTCAATGTAATAGCAAGACTTGAATATTGATGCAAGTGAGAGCAAAAAAAATTTCTTTTCATTTTCCTCATCTCATGATGTCATCTTACCTCTCATTTGCCTATATGTGAGGTGGTTCTTGACAGGGCTAATTTGAAAAGAATCTCCATAAGTATATGGGGCTCAAAGAGGTTAAGCAATGGATCACATGTAGGGTTTGAAGTAGAGAAATAAACTACCCCTTATCATTTCGATCATCGTACCTTTCACGAGAAAACTCTTTATCTTGTAGATATTGAACATTCTACACTCATCTCACAAATGTATAAGTAAGGGACTATGTATAGGATAAGTTTTGCCTTTCATCATCCTGACATGTTTCATTTAGCATTCTCAAGCATTTGATGTCACTCCATTGAATTGTCCATCTTGAGTAATCTTCACATGAAATTGGTGAGTTAAATAGGTAAAACCACTATCGAAATTCCCTTTTCAAAAGAGTCCAACAACTTTAAGCATGAAAAGCTTTTGTGACTTCAAAATAGACATTTTACCACACTCAAAACATGGTTTTAAGTGTTCATTCAAGGAATTGCCCCCACAAAGGGACTGCCTCCTTGGTTTGCCCCTATAAATCAATATTGAAAATCCAATCTTTGATTTGATAAATACTCCTTCTTGTTTTTGCCCCTGCGCAAGAGAACATGCATGAATAGGATATTATGCAACATCAAAGTAAATTTAAATTGCACATCCATTTTGGCTCGAATTGAGATTTTGTCACAATCATGTCACTACTAGAATTTATAGTACCCCTAATTCGATGTTTGCAAGGAAAAGAATAGAGTGTCATCTCTCAAAATAAATTATGTTCAAGGACAAGATGTACCTCTTTCACCAAAGATGAATGGTCATCTTTTTACTTGCCCCTCATTTTCTTATTAATGTGCAAGAATGAAAATTCCATCAAGCATGGAAATGTAACAATTTGTTTGGCTCTTCAAGATGGATATTTCAAGTGGTATCAAGATGTGACCCACATTAACTCTTTAGAAATGTGTTCTTAAACTTGTTGAGTAATAGTTGAGCCAATTGATTTATTATTGCAACCCGATGTGCCTTTTTCAGATGCTTTATCATCAGACCAAGAAAGCAATGCTCTAAAACATGAAGTAAATAAGTCAGAAAATTAAACAGGGCTAACCTAATGCATGTTTTTGGAAATGGCTTCAAAAATGATTTTTTTTTCTTTTTTTTTTTGGGGTAATTTTTTGGATGAGGAAGCATGAAGAAGCCCAATCCTCAAAATTTCTCTATGGATGATATTTTATTTTCATTGTTGGATATCATTATTGGGTTGGTTTGGTATACCCCATCATATTGTAATTTTATTGATATTCTTTAATCAAATTACATTTATTGGAATGAAAAATGTAATATTCAAGCACTAAAAGAAAGTGAAACAGAAGAAATTGAAACCAATCTTGAAAAGCGATAAAAATTCCCACGTATGGGAAGGTGCAACTTAACATGCCCCTAATTAATTAAGGAAAGCGAACTACTTAGGACCATGAATCATGTGTGCTTAAGTTCTTCACCCTCTTTGGTCTTACGATGCAAACCCTCTAGGTCAGATATTCTTATTTCCAAATATGTCACTAGTCTTTTCATGGTGGCATCAAATTCGGCTACCTTAGGAAAATGATACGGTTCAAAAGTCCTCTTGGCTCTCTTCTTTGAGTCTCAATTTCTCACAGAAGATAGAGTACATATGTCATCACAACACTTTTGCTTGACGAGATAAGCTACAATAGCAGACAATTCATCGACTTGACTTTGGAGGTGTGCAATTCGCTTGTTCATGTCATTGTCAATATCAACAATTCGATTTAGCATCTCATTTTGATCCGTCATTTTAGCTCTTGATCGTGTACGAATGGGTGAGCAGGATCGCTCCATTATAACCTAATTCAAATGAAAATATGTAAGCATGAGGTGTAAATAGAAGTCAGTCAATGACAGGTATCTAATCTATTTTTTATTTGTTTTTTTCATTTATTCATTGAAAAGTTTGTACAATAAGGGAATTTCCTAAAAAAAGAACTAGAAAAATAAAAATAGGACGCCCTAGCAAGAACCAAATTTCCTAAACACGAACTAGGAAAAGCCAAAATTTGAAACTCCCTAATAAGAACAATAAAGACATGAATTGAAAACAAATTCTCCAAAGTTTTTTGTTATTTTTCAAACAACTCACTCCATGGCAATATCCTCATTTCATTTCTAAATGATAAAGGAATTAAATCAAAGATTGACCTAGATTGTCAAGGACGGACCAAAAGTACGACAAAGTAAATAAATTGCATAGTATAGGGATAAAAGACTTACTTCACTAAGAAAAATCGATAGCAACCATATAGACAAGCATATGAAATGTGGGGTTCGATTTCTATTTAAGAAGGCTAAGCAAAGTGGAGTTAAAAGGGTGGTATGACTAGTCGCAGCCTTGTGTACTAAGTCAAGTCCTCTTAACTCCAACTCAGTTAAGAATGATACCCTAATGTGGCGTAGCCTCGCGGGGCAGAGGTAAACATTTGTGACACAAAGAAAGAAGCTTTCGGGATCTAGTTGGGCAACCTCTACTACGCGGTCTTACGGTCGAAGTCATATCCAACTCAATATCATCCTAAAAATTCTGGTGTGGCCTAGGTCCAACTACAGGTGGTATGTACAATAGTATAGTGCTAAAGCATGGGCATGCACAATAGTTTATATGCAAACAACATTTTAATAATTCAAATTCAAAACATTCATTCCTAACTCCAACTTGCAAGACAAGGTTTAGCAATCACTACTCCCTTTATATCTCCCCATTTGCAAGAACATTTAACACTTTAAATGTTATAACTTGGAATCCTCGCTACCAAACAAGAACACTTTAAAAAAAGAAAAAAAAAGAAAATTGGTTTAGTCTATTAAGAGTTTTAACTTGAGATCCCTAGCGGAGTCGCCAAACTGTCGCGACCTAACCTCAGGTGCAATATCTAGGGTTTGGCTAATGGATTACTAAGCTTAAACTTAACTCGGGTTCTCCCAAGCCTATACCAAATCACAATTTAGGCTCAAGTTCTTAACATGTAAATAATTTTTCAATTAGGAGTCACCACTAATCGATTTTTTGTGGGTCGATTAGAAACCCAAGTAAAGTAACGGGAGATTTACTTTACTCCTGCGAACTAGAGATTGTGAGTTCAAGGATTTGATTACGCTAGATTTCTCTTACGCCTTTTCGGTATATTTCTCTTTTATTTCGAAAAAAAATTTTTGTAGACAGCTTGAATTGATTTTAATTTACTTCCCTAACATGTGAGGTGATCATGCAAGTGCGCAAACCATCAATTTAACACCCAAGAAAACAATGAATAAATTATGGGACTTACTTCATAGCAACGAAAGCATATGCAATGTTAGCTCAGTATTCACATCAAAAGCTCTAAATATGATACCTAATTAACACGCAGTCACTCAATCTTTTTTAGGATTTTCTCTTGTTTAATAAAATCTAATCTACATGCAATGCAATTTAACCAAATGGCCTAATACTAATGACGGACAACTTCTAATTAAATGGACCTAGCAACAATCACTAAATGACATGCATTTTTGTGAACCTAATTTTATATGACATGCACATGATATTTTTGGTTAAAATTCGAAATTAATTAAATACGCTAATTCAAACATGCAAGCTATCCTATAGGAGAAAATTCAATTTATTCTAAAAAGATATTTTTGGTGTTTTATTAAATTCGGAATTATAAAATAATAAACAAGCAATCCTATTTAGGAAATCAATTCTAATCTATATGACATGCAATTTTTTTTTTTTTTTTTGTATTTTCAGCATAAATAAAGCAATTAAAGCATGATAAGCACCAAATCACTCAAGTTCATATATCATCCAATCAATGCAAATAAACAAATAATATCCAATCAACTTGAAATTTCACTAGTAAAATCGACGAGTCGATCTTAAGTCTTAAAGATCAAAAC
The DNA here is from genome assembly GCA_014182555.1 of Eucalyptus erythrocorys. Classification (NCBI taxonomy): domain Eukaryota; kingdom Viridiplantae; phylum Streptophyta; class Magnoliopsida; order Myrtales; family Myrtaceae; genus Eucalyptus; species Eucalyptus erythrocorys. The sequence goes on along the minus strand of CM024599.1, from coordinate 15,233,680 downwards.
ATCAATTTTAAAGATTCCCGCGGAATTAACAATTCTATCTAAAGCCTTATAGATGGAATCAAAGATTATATATGGTTACAAATTAGGAAATAAATCCTAATTGGGGATGCACTTATTGCTGAAATTTAGGAATCATGTAATATTCTCAATCAAATTGAATCAGAAAATATTCAAATTGATGGCAAACAAGATAATTACCTAATTCAAATTATTGCGCAGATAAGTTTCCCAAATTTGAATCTGCAAACAATGAGCTCGGATAATGATGGGCAATGGTGCCAGCGACGCTTGACGAACATCCATGAATCTGCAAGAAAGAACAAAGCGGACTGCAAGGCATGAACAAGGCAAAACTTTGAAGTTAACGGACTTTCTTTGATGGTCCCTAAATTACACGAGAATAGACCAAGGATTCTCCTTTCCTCAATGTGCACTGGACAGAGAAATTTTAGTTGAATCTCCCTTTGACTACTAAAGGAAAACCACCATCGCTTTAGCCCATCTCTTCTTGTTTCAAATTTCCACCAAGGCTCTTTGACCACCACTTGGAATTTTCTTTTGACTAAAGATTTGCTCTTCCTTGCGTGGCCTTCGATAGCTACGCACAATGATGCTTGGGTAAATGATGGATGCTTTGAGATATCCACCAAAAACATAAATAGTTGCAATGATTGTTGATGACAATGCAAGGACCAATGGCGTCGATGTACCCATTTTTGGTTGCCTTTTAGGCTCTAGTTCGCTTTGACCGCTCTTGCGGGTTTCTCTTGCGTCCGACACCCTTCCACTCATTTAGATGTTTGTCTTGATGAGTGCAAGTTTTGTGGTGTTGGATTTTGTAAATGTTGGTTCAAAGCTTATGATATTCATTACCTTTTACCAAAAAAAAAAAAAAAAAAAAAAAAAAAAAAAGGCGTCGATGTAGCAAGAGGGAAAGGCAGCGTGGGATCGCGTAACTGGCATTGAGTGTGCGACGGCATGGCATAGTAGCAGTAGCGCAACAATAGCTTCGTACAGTGGCACAATGGGGGTCTCGGCCAAGGTTTGGTCAAGAATCTCCTCTCTTTCCCTTCTCTCCCCTTACATGTATCACTCTGTGTTGTGAGATGCTAATTGCCACCACCCTTGCTTGTCCGTAAATGGTCCTTTTATAGGTAGGACTGACCTAGGTTTTCAAGAATAAATTTGCATATTATATTTTAGAACCATGATATTTTGTAGCCAAAAATTTTCCGATTCCTTTCCATCCATGTTCCTTGATCTTTTTACTCACATCTTCGCAGAATTGACCGAATTCTTTCTTCTTTTTATTTGCTTTATTTGCCCACATTGTGTCCATGAAACAAATTTCTTCAAGACAAACCAAATATACCGCCATAGATACGCGTGAAGAGAATATATGGTCAATATCTCTAAATTTTACTTCCTTTCTCTTCCGTATCTTCCTCAAATATTGGCAAGCTTTTGGATATTGCCCAAGCAAATTTTTTTAATAAAATTCATGCATGAGTAGGCTCCTTGCCAGCAATTTCAAACATCCACATCCGAATTTCATAAGAGTCCCTTGAAAATCAAACATGTTTTGTTAATTCTAATGCAACGGAATTTTTTTGCGGACTCATTGTTACTAAATGATAATGTTCCTAAAACTACATGCTATGCAATTAACTTATATTTTTGCTTAGGGGTCACAGTTGATCCCTAATTTTTTGTGTAATAAATAAATGATTGGATTACCAAAATTTAGGTATCAACGATTGCCTTCTAACTTTTGCTCTAGAACCATTCTTCTTATGCAAATTGGACTCAAAATGATATCCAAGATGAGATTAAAGGATCTCTCTGGTGTTTTGAAGCTTATGAAAAAGGAATCTGCTAGTGTAGCAAAAACAAGATTTGCAGCTGAGAAAAACGAGGAAAGGAAAAGAGTGTCGTCTTATATACTCTAAAGTAGAAAAAACTTGTCATTTTGCTACAAGATGAGGACAAGGAAGATGATGAAGATGAGACTATTTCTGACATTGTGGCAAATATTGCCATGAGAGACCCTATTGTAGGAATAGCTAATTTTGAAGAAGATGAAGAAGAAAGTGAAGGAAAAGATACTGGAGAAAGCGAAGGAGAGGAAGATGACCTAGATGAAGGAGAGGAAGATGTTGATCAGAAGAAGGAACATGAACATTCTAATAAGGAAGGAGATGATGCAAGAGAACATGATGAAGGGGATGTTGGAGAAAAGAATGAGGGAAATGATCAGCAAAGCAGTGCTGAAGGTAATGAAAAAGGAACTATTGCAGAAGGTGGAGCTGTTCTTCCTTAGACTGAAGTTATTGAGACAAGTGATGTAGGGGAGAAAATTCCTCTTTAGGACCTGATTGCAGAACCAACCATAAGTGATGGTGTCAATCACTCTCCACTAGATGCAAAGGATATTTACGCATCTCATTTTCTTGAGAGATGTCCTAGCGCTTAGGACAAACAAGCTAATGTTTAGGGAGAGCAAGATACCTCCATTGTTCAAACCAATCTTCCTTCCAACTTAGATACCTTACAATTCAACTTGCAGAAGCCAATGCTCAGACCAATCTAGACTCAAACTATCCTCGAATAATTGAACTCCTTCTGGAGATTATGGCACAACAGTATGGCCTAGAGGTTGTAAATTCAAAAGTTGTATGTTGCTTTCGGTACTATCTTAGAATCTTTTAATGACAATGTACAAGCTCTTGATGATAGAGTTCAGACCACCAATCAACAAGCCATTCAAAATTTGGTTAAGGTCGAGACTATCTTTGATCAGTGTCTGGCAAAACTTGAGGAGACCATACATAATTTGGAGGATTTTCGTCTTGTTTGTGTTCCAAGAAACCCTTGATGCTTTTCAAAAACTACATCTTGTTTTTCTTTTTGTTAAGTTTGTTTTTCTCTTTTTGCTGTTGAAAAAAAAAATGGGAGACTTTGCAAATTTTGCTGGCGTGCTTTGTTGACAATGTAATTTGTGTGTTGGTGTGCTTTCGTTTAGACTTTTGCTGGACTTTTGAGTTATGATTGCTTTCAATTAATATTATGCTTATCTAATGTTTGCTTATGCTTATATGCAAACTCTATATTTTGTGCTACTAAAGTGTTGTTTTGCAGGATAACTTAGATATTATGCTTAAATCTACATGAAAGTTTTGTCATTATAAAAAATGAGGAGATTGTTGAGAAAACTCCTACCAAGTTTTGAAATTGACAAAACTTTGTGGTTCTTGCTCTTATTTTGAAGAACAAAATGCATTTAAAGTTGTTTCTGAGGTGATATCGAAGGCTTTTGCCAAATTCTATTCATTTCCAGAAGTACTTCTCACTCTGACAAAATCTAGACTAGGATCGTGTCCATAACAAGGAAGAAATTAGATTCAAACTTATCAATTTTTGCGACATGGATTTAGAATGAATTTATTAGGAATTTTTTCTACAGCATCTAGCTCTCTAGCAAAGGATTCACATGCCTTTTATAAAAATTCACTGATGGAATCAATGACAAATTGATGAAATCAATCTTGAAGATAAGTTCCTTTTTGGGAAGTACCTACTTATGGAAACCAAGATTCTAATTGCATGGACAATCAAAATCAAGGGACTTTCTATCTCTATCTTCAAACGGCTATAAGATCACTTTAATCGATTATGTCTAGCGGTTTAATTGGAAGAAATTCCTCCAAAAATTGTCAACAGCTAGTGAAGTATAGAGGATTATTTACGGAGGTCATTTAGTCGGTTTGAAGTGTGGGACATGAAATTTAGAATTCTAAAATCTGAAACTTCTCACAACTACTTGTTCTTTTTCAGAGAACCTTACAAGTGTGTTAGTGAGTGAAAGGGATCTTCCATTGAGTGTTTGCACTCATAAATTATAATTCTCTGTGGACACTATAGTGAATTCCATCCAGGAAGCTATCAACGTGGGAGAGTAGACGTAGGCTTAAACTAAAGCCGAACCACTATAAATTTCATGTGCAATATTTTTTATTGCACTGTTACAGGTTATTGTGCAAGTTTGTTCTGTTGCGTATCAAATTTTGAATATCTATCGAAAGTCTGGCATTTTACAAAACTGATTCTACTTTTATCCAAACCTTGCTTACCTTATTCTGGAATTGGTTGTTAAATTTTGTTTTAAACACATATTCACCCCCCCCTCTAGGTGTTCTTACTAACTTTATCAGATGGGACCTAGATTGCATATATATATTTAAAGGTCACGAAGGAAAGAGGAATAATAGGAAAATGACCTAAAGTTGAGAAAACAACACATCAATGGTTGCTTTTGTGACATTCGAACATGTGACTTGTATTTTGAACGTGTGAGGTAAGTAGCCAAAATGAATCTTACACTTGACATGTGCATTGGGAATATAGTTTTGGGTTGAGCAAGTCTCATGCTCTACGAAAGAGAAATTTAATGTTGCAATACTTTCATTCTTATGGAAATTGATTTTTTCCCCCTAATGCTTTCATTATTGGTGTTGTTCTTGTTGTTTTGTCTCCATCTTAATTTCCAATCTAGTAAATTAATGTGGAATAATTGTGTTGGACATAAATTCTAAGATGGTTTTGAAAGGATAATATATATATTTATACATATATATGTGTATGTATTTGGACAAACATTCGAATAGATGGAGGAGTCATCTCTTTTGTATGACTGTAGGGAATGAGTAAGAGTAAGATGAAATCCTGAACATAGCGGCGAACGTGTACCTAGATGGGGATTAGTATAAAGAGAAAATATTATATATATAGAATGATCACTTTACAATCTCTAGTTTTGAGAATATCAAATGCATTCTCAAGTTTTACCTTAGAGACTTTAACATAAATTATCTTCAACTCCCTATTTATGAAAACATTTTCTTTCCAAAAGTATCCATCTCCAATTCCTAGATTTTCACACCCACCCAAAATACTCATAATTAATTAAAAGCCACAACCACTAAATCCTAAGTAAGATGCTAAGATAAGATTGCAAGGATGAGCAATTCGGTCTTTTAAGTGTGGGGACTTTCTTGGAGGTACGTAAATGCTATTAGCAAAGATAAAGGGTACATAAATTATCGTGAGGTCAAAATGAGCAAAAGGAATCATTTGAATAGGACCAAATTGGCCAGATCTAGATAATTCGTAACCAATGATTTTCGGTTCAGTACACAATTTCATTTTGGAACTATCCACTCGGACCACCTAGACTGGACTTTTTTTAAAAAAAAATCTTAAAAATTTGTAAATAAAAAAAAATATATCTTCCAAAACCCTCCTATCACGATTGTCATTTTTGGCTTGGACCCACCATCCACAAACTCCAGGCATATACGCTTCCTTTTTCATAAACCCTAATTCTTCATGCCTCTTACGCTTGGTCAACTCTAACCCTCAGTTTCTCTTTCGCTTGACTATCAGACGCCAGTCCCTCTCCTGAGTCACTCGCCTCCCTCTCACGGTCTCATCTAAAGTCTCTGACTCTCGTCTCCCTCTCTTGCTCTGTTTTTGGCCGATCGTGATCGTGCTCGTATCTCATCAGGACAAATATCCAATGCTCTTTTTTTTTCCCCCGCTCTTCGTACACCGTTTTTGATGCTGCAACTAGATCTCATCTTTGAACTGATCACTGTGTGTATCCGTTAAAATGCTTGAATGAAATGCCAAAGAAAAAGGACTAATATTGCATTTTAGATGGAAGACCCACGTGTTGATTGAAGCTCTCCTCAGTCTACACCAATTACAAGATTTGCTTAATGCGAACACCAGAAGTATTTGTTGCATACTTGAGTTAGTTCTTTCTTCATTGGGTGAATATAACGACGTTCTTGTAATAGAGAGGATTCACTTTGCTCGAGTGTCATCAATCTGTTTTGTAGAATAACAGAGGTTCTTGTTTTCTAGCAAGTTTTTCATTTGTATGTTGAGAACATATCACCAGCTTTACTGGCCACCCGAGAACCAAACTGGACCAATCGGCCCTATTCCAAGACCAAGTGGGCAGGAGTCCAATTCTAGAAATTGGGAGCTAGCACTTCTGGTCCACTTCCTGATTTTTGGAAGGGAGCTGGCCCACCTAAAAACTAATTACTCCTAGTCAGAAGTGAGATATAGTTTCAGTATAATCCTTGGTATGAACATGCATAGCACTACGATTTTCAAAAGAAGAGTTTTAACTAACTTCGATAAGGTGTTCAACTATATATTCATAAGCTCATCAAACTTTCTCAAAGCCACCATTTCCTGTTTTAAGGTCTTCTAGCTTTAACATATGCATCGGCAAACGCATTCATCCTTCATAGCCACAACATATTATTTCAAAGCTACAAGACAAAGGAGCAATTACATCAAATACGCATGTCTATTTAGATCTCCAAATTTGTACAAATTTAAAGTTTAAATCTAGTTTATAAAGTAAGAATTACTAAAATCTAAAGCAATAATTAACAACAAACACATTTGATGTATTTGCAATCAGATCTCTCTATCACTTTGCTTATACATCACTGGTTACCCAAATCCATCTCGATCCAAAGCTTTGATCTCAAGTTCGGGAGCCTCCTTTTTGAATGATTTTTTTTTCTTTTTTAGTATTGTCTCATCGATTATTTGATAATTACTTGCTTAGATTTTGAAGTTATATAAACCAAGAAGTACAATTTTGCAAGAAAATGATAGTGAGGCTAGGCTTCGATTGCCCTAATCAAACCGGTTCAATATTGGGCAGGCCTAAATTCTCTCACGGGGATCGGGCCTGTGATTGGGCCAAAGTAGCCAGGCCGGCAAAATTGTGGCGGGTACTGGACGTTGACTCGAGGATTCACCAACTGTAATTCAAAATCTTTCTTTTTCATCCTCTGCCCTGCTTCATCCCAGTCCAGAAGACCGAGAAAATGCTCGCTTCACCCATCGCTCCCTCAGTTTCGCCGTTCAGCTTCCATGTCCTCCCCTCTTCTGATCCACCGTACAAGCTCCTCCAAGCACACCCATCTCTGTCACTGCTCTCCAAGTGCAAGAACCTCCACCAGCTCAGGCAAATCCACTGCCAGATCGTAAAATCCGGCCTCCACAATACCCAGTTCGCCCTCAGCAAGCTCATCAAGTTTTGCGCGGTCTCACCATCCGGCGATCTGTCCTATGCAGTCTCGCTGTTTGAATCCATTGAGGAGCCGAATCAGTTGATTTGGAACACCATAATCAGAGGGCATTGTTTGAGCGCTGCCCCGGGCTTAGCCATAGATATTTATGTTCAAATGTTGTTGCGTGGGGCGAAGCCGAATTCTTATACTTTCCCTTTCCTGTTGAAGTCTTGCGCGAAAGCGGGGTTGACCCATGAAGGGAAACAGATTCATTCGCATGTTTTGAAGCTAGGACTTGAGTCTGATGCTTTTGTGCACACGTCACTTATCAGTATGTATGCTCAGAGCGGTGAATTGGACAGTGCGCATCTGGTGTTCGAGAAAAGCTCTTACAGAGATGTTGTGTCTTATACGGCTTTGTTGACTGGTTATGCATCTAGTGGTCAAATGAATGAAGCCAAACAGCTGTTTGAGGATATTCCGGTGAGAGATGCGGTGTCGTGGAATGCTATGATTGCAGGATACAGTGAATGTGGCCAATTTGAGGAGGCGATAGAAACATTTAGGGGAATGCAGAAGGTAAATGTGATGCCGAATGAGAGTACAATGGTTACTGTTCTCTCAGCTTGTGCACAGTCAGGTTCAGTGGAATTAGGGAAGTGGATCCATCGTTGGATAGAGGATCATAGGGTGGGATCGAATATACGGCTTGTCAATGCGCTTATTGACATGTACTCAAAGTGTGGGGATGTAGAAACAGCTCAAGGGTTGTTTGATGGAATGTCGCAGAAGGATGTGGTTTCGTGGAATGTTATGATTGGTGGTTATAATCATATGAATCGTCACAAAGAGGCATTGGTTCTGTTCAGGGAAATGCTAAAATCTAATGTGGAGCCTAATGATGTCACCTTCTTAAATGTTCTCCCATCTTGTGCTTGCTTATGTGCACTCGATCTTGGAAAATGGATTCACACTTACATAAACAGGAACTTCAAAAGCTCAACAAACACCGCTCTATATACCAGTCTTATTGACATGTATGCAAAATGTGGAAACGTGGAGGCAGCAGAACAAGTTTTTAATGGCATGAAGTGTAAAAGCTTGTCTTCTTGGAATGCAATGATTTCTGGATTGGCCGTCCATGGGGAAGTAGAGAGGGCCCTTGGCTTTTTCTCGAGAATGGTTTATGAAGGGCTCAAGCCAGATGATATCACATTCGTTGGTGTTTTATCTGCCTGTAATCATGCAGGTTCATTAGAACTTGCACGGAGTTATTTTAGTTCAATGATCCAAGACTATAGAATCTCCCCTAAATTACAGCATTATGGATGTGTCATAGATCTCATGGGTAAAAATGGATTGTTTGATGAAGTGGAGGCCCTCATAGAATCAATGAATGTGAAACCAGATTGTGCCATTTGGGGTTCTCTGCTAGAAGCTTCCCGAGCTCATGGAAAAGTCGAGTTGGGTGAAACTTTTGCTCAGCATCTTTTCGAGCTGGAACCCGACAATCCTGGTGCTTATGTCCTCTTATCCAACATTTATGCAAAAGCTGGTAGGTGGGACGATGTGGCGAAAATAAGAACCAAACTGAATGATAAGGGAATGAAAAAGGTTCCTGGGTCTACATCTGTAGAAGTAGATAGTGTGGTTCATGAGTTCCTCGTGGGTGACAAAACACATCCTCAGAGCAAAGACATATATATGATGTTGGATGAAATAGACAGGCTTTTGGAAATGGCTGGGTTTGTGCCAGACACAACTGAGGTGCTTTACGACATGGATGAAGAGTGGAAGGAATGCGCATTAAGTCACCACAGTGAGAAGCTGGCAATTGCATTCGGGTTGATCAGTACTAAGCCCGGGACAACCATCAGGATTGCCAAGAATCTTCGAGTCTGCACAAACTGCCATTCAGCAACAAAGCTCATTTCAAAGATTTTCAAGAGGGAGATAATTGCCCGGGACCGTAACCGCTTCCACCATTTTAGAGATGGTAATTGCTCATGTAAGGATTGTTGGTAATGAACACGTCATGATATAGGGACAACATTTGGTAATTGTAAATCACACTAACTTGCTTAATACATCCTTATGCTCTTCATTCTGATGTAAAATGTGAACTAGATTCATCTTCAGGATGAAGCAGAAGAACCTACCCTTATTTTTTAGGTGATACAAGGTGGTACTCTGCTTTCTAGTTCACTCAGATACTAGTTGGTTCGAAATGGAAGCCACATAAGTTTCTTGTCTAGTGTTTTTGACTTCATGCCTCAGTGTTATGGACTTGCTTGAAGGAGTTCCGCCTAGCCGTAGCCAAGACAGTCTTGTCAGCAACTATGAAATAGGCTGCTCCAGCAACTGCCATAAGGAAAATATTCCTGTCAGATAATCGCAATATTTGGTCTATTACATGAAGATCTATGATACAAAGTCATTGATCATTGTCAGTCTGATTAATGTCTAACGACCTGTTGAGATAATGAGTGCTTGAGCTGAGTGGTTGAAGTTTGTTCTTGCCCAGGGCAGCATCCTTGCACTAGCCAACTGCATAGTTAAGCATGTTATATTGAGAAAAAAGTATAATAAAAAGACGCCCTTGAATTGAACAAAAGTTTCAGCCAAAGAATTTGAAAAACGTTTGAATCAAATATCTCCAGAAGAAAGAAATCCTGACAAAATGGGCAATGCAAAGACTCACGGTTGGGATGGCTGTTGCTATCCCCGCCAGAACAGCCGCCTTAGCTCCGGCTTTTACACCCTCTGTTTGATCCACATCAGAAATTCAAACTTCAGCCAATTTGCAGAAAAAAAAAAAGAAAAAAAAGAAAGAAGAACAGTAATTTTGCAAAAACATGACAAACTTAGTTCATGGACTTTCAATGTAACAGAATGTTGCATACCGTGAGAGCAACGTTTGGCCATGGCCAGCCTCTGGTCAAGCGAAGCCAAACTGGTTTTCTCAAGAGGAGAACCAGTGACATTATTGTTGGCCATTGCTGTATTGTGACGAGAAGATCCTAGTGAAAACAGTAAGAGAGGGAGGGAGTCAATTTGCAAAGAGAGCTCGTGTTTTAGGAAGCTTTGCCTGTAGTGGGAGTGAGTTCAGCGCAGGGATATTTATAGGGTTCACATAGCAGGAGGACGAGAGAGATAGACGGAGGGAGGGAGAGGGAGAGAGAGTGGCGCAGGTCGTGTTGATGGTTTTCAAATTCCATCGTCGTCCCACTTGTTTTCCTGCGGGTTTCTTTTTTCTGGTCTGTTCTGGTCGGTTGGTTCTTTAATTGTGCGCACAAATTGTGCGGGTACTCTACCTTCTTAGCGAGAGGGAAAAGATGGGCTAAGGTTCATGCGGATTCTATGCATCTAAATTTTTTAATTATGTGGATTTTCAAGAATTATACGATCCGAAGATTGTGTTGAGCTCATAGAATCAGATTATTTTAGATAAAATCAAAAGGAAACCTAATGTCGAGCATCAAATTATTGAATTATGTGGATTGTGGTAGAATAAAAGGCACATAGATACCACTAATAATTGTGCGTAATCTTTATCGTTTTTCTAGTTCGGTGTTTAAGGATAGACAATCAAAATTGATCTTTAAATATCTTGAAAATTTATCAAAAGACAGGTACCAGATCTCATAAATCCAGCCATACAAAAATGGAACCTGCCATGGAAATCTTCCTGAAATAGTATTATGAATCGCAAACCCCACTTTGGAGGAATTTTTTTATAGATACATCCGGAAATAGTTTCTGAATTCTTTCTATTAATGTTTTAACCTAGTATCCGTACAAAATTTCTCCATCAACATCAGAGTGATTGAACCGACATTTCTGGAGAAATGGTTTATAAAACTCAAGATTTTACGAAAGAAATAATCTGGAAAAAAATGAAAGTCGGTTGGAACTAAGCTTGGGACCACAGCGTGGAGCAGAGCATTTCACAGAGATTGCAGTTTCCTTATCCAGATAAGCGGTAGGATCGTGGAATGGAGCCGAGAAAGCCGCAGCATTGAAGAAGACGACGAATGATGGGCGTAGGGTTTCGCAGATATTTTCCGTTCAAGTGCTTTATGTTTCACTCTGACACAGTGATCCGTAAGAGAGCTGGCCTTTTTCCTATGTTGTTTTCATATGACTTTATGTTCGCACACGCATTAAACCTCTGTTTCTTCTGTGGAGAGAGAGAGAGAGAGAGAGAGAGGCCGGCAGGCCACCGGTTTGGGACATTACTGTCCTAAAACCATGTGCGCCGCATTGCCCTATATCCACTACTTATTAAGAGTGATCCTCAAAATTCAATCTGTTGTGGACCGTTCTATCACAGCCACTAGTTGCTGCGTGAGTTTTTACATAAATTGAAAATTTGTTGATATTATCCTCTCATTGACTTAAATAAAAACCACTTCCATCGACGCTCGGATGAAACACGAACATAGTACATTATGGTACCCATTGCGGTAGTCATCACCTTAAGACGACAACGCTTCAGTCAATAAGATTCAAATTATCTCCGACGTCTAGTTTGGATTTTGAAAATCAGCGATGAAAACTGGTTCAATTAAGAATTGACAATCATCTTCACAACTCCTCTATCCACTATGTGAACAATCGAGAAAGGGTATTGCCATATAACTATGGAGCAACCTCAGAAAATAATAGATTTTTCTCTCAAATCATTTCACTATACATTGAGCTTGTTGGAAGTTTGTTTGTAAAACAAACTAGGTGTATGTTTCCTTGTCTAGGAAAAGTGGAAGGAAGTTAACCAATTAATAAGTGTGGGATTTCTTTAATGTACTTAAAAAAATGATTAGATGTAGGTTAGACCCCACCATACCTGCTTACGAGTGTGTGAGTATTAGGCGCACTTAGCACTTGGTACGCACGCCCGCGGTTTAATTAGCACTAACCCCTTTGTTATTTTATTTTTTCTTTTGTACAGTTATCTTATTGACTTCAATCAATTCAAAGGTTGTTTTTGTTTATTGAGAAATTTTGGAAATTATAAAAAAAAAATTCGAAATTTTATTTATTAAAAATAATAATAATAATTTTTTAAAATTATTCCAAATTTTTGTTTGTGTCTTTTCAAGACAATATTTGAAAAAGATATTCGTTCAGTTTGCAACCTTTCCCGAAGGGTTGTATTTGTGCATTTTTTTAACTTCTTCTGAATGGATGCCTTTGTTTATCTAGGCAATTTTTTTGAAAATATACATTTGTTCACTTTACAATTTTTCACGAAGAGTTGCCTACGTTTTTAAAACTGATTTATAGATATATGTCAATTTCCAGAAGAACAGAGTGTGTGATCATTTTTATTTTTTCAACTTTCTCTGAATAGACACCTTTGTTCACATGGGCAATTTTTTGAAAAGATACATCTGTTCACTTTGCAATTTTTCACGAAGCATTGCCTATGTTTTTAAGACTAATTTATATATACATGTTAGTTTTTCAAAAGAACAAAGTGTGTGATCATTTTTATCTTTTCGAGCCTTCTTTCTAAAAAACTACAGCTATTTTTTCAATTAACCTTGGAGAGATACTAGAATTGTTATCTAGTATTATCATTTTTGAGACTTTGTTGTATCCTACAACATATTTGCCGGTGACCATTAGTAACTTTGTGGGGCAAATAAACCTTTAAAAAAAGTGATATCAGGTCTCAAAGTCCAACTTAATTACTCTAAAAATTCAACTTCATTATTTTACTCAATTTGAAACCATATTTTCCAACAGAATTTCTTGTGTCCAAAAAACCTATGGCATTGTCTTACTTAAAAAATAACTTACCACCCAACTAGCTAAAAAATAACTTACCACCCAACTAGCTGCAATCTAATTAGCACCGACACCAACACACGATACATGACATGACTCGATACAATATGCCGACACGTCATTTCTAAAAAAATAGAGAATTCTGACATATTGAGACACGTTGTATATTAAATATATATTTTTATATATACATAATAAATTATCATTTTATGATTACTTCAATTAAATTAATTTGAATCAAATTCATAAATAAATAAATAAATAAATAAGCATATAATGAATATACACTCAAAACATTAATCTGCCATTTATTAATATAATTCATTATTTCAATTTGATAAATTTAACTCTATTTCAATAATTCATATAACTTGAAGAAAAAACAAGTAATCCATATTCTGGACTTGCATGTTAGATATGTTGGAAGAGGAGAAAAAAAAACTATGTAAGAATTCTTATTTGAGTATCGGAGAGTGTCGGAAAAGTTGATCAGGTGTCGGATTTTCCGACATGTGTTGACCAAGTATCGAAGAGTGTTGGACACATGTCGAAATTTGATAAATTTGTTATTCTTGGATTTTTTTTTTTTTTTTTTTTTTTTTTTTTTTTTGGTTCCGAGTATAGATTTGGAACAAAACTTAAAAGTAGAAAAAAGTTACATCTTGCTCCCTCGAATAATTTTAGAATCCAGTCCAACATTTTCTTTTTTCTCTTTTGTTTTGTTTTGTCCATCTCTCTTCTTCTCCCTTCTAGCCAATCACCAACCATTATCACCGGCAATGGCCGAGGACCGGCTAGGGAGGTCCAAGGAGAGGTCTGGCAAGCTCGTGAAAGGCTTCCTTGGTCATTGCAAGCCTTAGCCTCGCAAGGCTGGGCAAGGCCAACCTTGCCAATGGCTCGGCAAGTCTCACCTGGCCACCAGAGAGGCTCGGCCTCACCCAAGTAGCGCAAGGTTAGCCTTGCCCTAGCTTGGTGAGGCCTAGCCCCATGCCAGTTGGCAAGGCCAAGCCTCACCTAGATCTGTGAAGCCGAGGCTCACCTGGCAAGCGAGCTCGCTAGACCTCGCAAAGTCAGTTGCGCGGCCACCACCGTGGTTGGCGACCGGCCACAAAGAAGGAGGAAGAAGAAGAGAAAAGGAAAAAGAAGAAAGAAAGATAAGAGAAAAATAATAAAAGTATTAAAAATTAAAAGAAACAAAAAAATTTAAGAGTTCTACCAAACGTATTTCTATTTCGGAAATAAAAATTTTGGTCGTTACCAAGCGCTTTCAAAAGTTTAGAAATTATTCTTGGGAACATAATAGAAAAATTAATTTTTGAGCAAAAATTATTCCATGAAAAAAATGGTTACCAAATGCACTCTTTTGAATTGCTCTCGAAGTCAGGTCAGATATGTAAGAGACTGTTCTTGTCCTGAATTCCAAATATCTTTCGCTGATTACTGATTATCCCATCACTCTCTATTTAGGACTTGATTAAGAAAAATTATTCCTTTAGGCTTGGGAATTGTTATATATATATATATATATATATATATATATATATATATATATATAAACACAAATCAATGTGTTTTTGGTAAGCGTTTTGCCCGAAGAAGGTATTCCACCAAGCTTGTTTGTAATCAAAATATGTGAAAGTAGGTCGATATGGTAATGGTTGGGTCAATTTACTTTCAAATTTCATTTGGGTATCGAGTGATGGGGCCCATTTTGAAGGATGGATTAGGTGATATATGGTGGCTGTTGAATGGGTAATAATGTTTGGGATGTGTGTATCCGAAAATGTTAAAATTTTATGGATATGTAAGTTCGCAATAAGACAACAGGAGAGTATGATGGTCAAATTCTTTATCACTCACTCTTTTATGGAGAATTAATTTCTTACAATTATAGATAAGGAACACAAATATGTAATAAAATTAAATTACAAAAACTGATTAAGAAAGAGCATTCGGTTACTAATAAAGGATTAGGAAATTTAATATGAACCATCTCATACTGAATCCACAAATAAAGAAATATATATATATATATATATATATATTAATTATGAAGTTCCAAAACTCTAATGACGTACCACCACTACACACTTGCAGCCTCGCTACACTCATCTCTCCCTCTCCTCTTGTTAATTGTAATTTCTTATTCTGGGTCATTCTTGATAATTCTAGCAATTTTGTTGTGTGATCCTCTGGGATTTCACCTGGGAAAGCTGAGATTAATCTAAATGCTCTATTTTCCCATTTCTTTTTTTTTTTTTTTTTTTTGGGGGGGGGGTGATGTTTGCTCGGTCATTATGTTCTTTTGCTGAAACATAATTTATGCAAATGAGAAGTGTCTTATGTGCGATTGGAAAGAGAAATGGGCTATCCTCATGTGCCTGCGCCTTAATTGGCGTGCTCAAAGAAAACTGCCTCTTCTTTGTTCCAACCAACAGAGATTATTACGAATTCTTGTTTGGTTTCAATCAGAGAATGGCAAGAAAAAGGCTCAGGAAATCGAAATGGGCCTCATTGCAGCGTTGGGATTTTTTGGGTCTCCTTTGGGTCTATGCTGGACTTGGCCATACGCATTCTGACTGCACCCAGAAAGCATCGAGCATCTCTTTCTTCTCAGCCGCTGGACAGAAGAAGCACGGCTACACCTAGAATTAAAGTTAAAATTACGAATCAGGGTTTTAATTGAATGGAAGAGTGGTTTTTTCAACGGGGAAATTCAAAGTCGAACTCACCCTCACTGGATCTTCTAGTTGGAAATTCCATGGAACATGTGGAAATCAAGAAATCACTTTGTTTCAAGCAAAAGAGTCTAAATCCCAGAATGGTGGTGGAATATGATCACGAGGTCAACTCAATCCACAATTAGAATTAGGGGTAAGTATGATTTCAGGGTAGAATTAGGAATCAGAGAACCATATAGGTGGGAACCAGTCTGGCTCTAGATTCTAGGGAGAAATGGTTTGGTTTCCAATTTCACTTTTTTAAGAACTACTAATTCCCAGCTTAGTTCTTGGTTCCTATGGGAACTAAACAAGAATTGGAAGGGAACCAGACTTGAATTCTAAGAACCCTAATTATCTTTTTTCGACTCACTTTATTTTCTGTGTTGTGCTTCGTTTCATCTTGTCATCTCTATCTTTATATATTGTAATTCCTTTTTATATAGCTAATAAGCAAGTGTTTTATTTTATTACTTCTCCTTTTTTTAAGATATGGCTTGTTTTCATGAGAAGATTATCATCAATAAATAAAATTTACCAATTAGAGTAAAATGAATATATGCTGTGAGGCTTTCTAATAATTATTTTTTCTTTAGTTAATAGTAATTTTAAATTTAAAACTATTATTAAGTGACAAATATGATGTTTATTTTGATTTTAAGTGGTTAGAATTTTAAACAATTTTTTATGGATGATTGAGGATTGAAGTTTTATAATTTATGTTTTACATTACATGTTTTGAACTTTTTAGTATTTATTTTATTTTAAGTATTTATCTGTTATGGATTGATACTGTTGACAAATGACAAGTTTTCATTTTTAGGGTTGTGTTCATTTTTTATTTTGCTTAACTAAAACTAAAAAAGAAAAGAAAAGAAAAGAAAAAGAACCTATTAGGCCTTGAACTTGCGAAAAGGTAAGTTCCAGGTTCAGACGAGCATTCTCCAAGTTCTACTCACCCCTACTTAGAGTATGCATGAAACATGATCACCAACTGATTGTGATTTGCCAACTTGCGATGCGCGAAACCTTATCACCAGAGGCAAGCTTCAGTTAGCCGATTTCAAGAATACCCAAATCAACAAATGTTTTAGAGAGGCCAATCAAGTAAGAGATTGAGTCGCAAAAGCCAACAAGCAAAAACAAAGAACAATAAAAGCTCAAAAAGTTGTTCTAGATTTTAGGTTTCAAGTTCTATGTTAGAACCTACAACTTCCCATCAAAATCGGTTCTCCAATTTTTAGAATCTAGATACTACTCTACATACCGTGAAACTTGGAACTAAATTGGTTTCTACCGGTTTGATTTAGTTCCATATTTACTTTGAAATCATGCTCACATTTACTTGAAGTACTGAACACATTGTATTTCCAATGACAAAAAAAAAAAAAAAAAAGGGAGAATATCAACAAAATATCAAACAAAATTTCAATTTATCTAAAAACTAACATAACAATTAATGACTCTGATTAATCGGTCCACAGCAGTTGAATTTTTAGGATCACTCTAAATATCTAGTGCATAGGGCCATGCGGTGCCCATGGTTTTAGGGTAGCAGTGTCCAACTCTCATGGACCAGTGTGTCAGAGCGAAACATAAAGCAATAGAACAAATAATGTGTGCGGAACCCAACATCCATCATTCGTCGTCTTCTTCAATGCTGCGGTTTTCTCAGCTCCATTCCACGATCCTATCCGCTTATCTGGATCAAGAAACTGCAGTCTCTGTGAAATACTCTGCTCCAAGCTGTGATCCCAAGCTTAGTTCCAATCGAGTTTCGTTCTTTTCCGGATGATTTCTTTCGTAAAATTTTGAGTCTTACTGACCTTTTTTTTCAAGAAATGTCGGTTCCGTCCCTCTGATGTTGGTGGATAAATTTTGTGCGGATACGGGCTAAAACACTTCAATAAAGAATTCAAAAACTTAGTACCTTCACGTGGGTCATGTATGTATTGTTTGAGGAGCTATCCTCTGGAAAACAATTCCACCGAACTGGCGTTTGCAATTTAGGATCCTATTTTAGGAAGATTTCCAAGGTGGGTTCATGGCTAAAAGTCTGGAGTTCTTGTACCTTTATTGGATGATCTTTCAAGACATTTAAAGATCGATTTTGGTTATCTATTTTCAAACACTGAATTAGAAAAATAATAAATAATAAATATAATTATTGATGGCATCTGTGTCCCATAATTTAATGATTAATACTCGACGTTAGGTTTTCTTTAATATTTTCTAAAATTATCTGGTTCTATGGGCTCAACACCAAATCTTTGGATCGGATTGGCCTTAAGAACCCACATAATTCAAAAGTTTAGATGCATTGAATCCGCATGAATCTAGATCATCCTTTCCCTCTTGGTGAGAAAGGAGCGTACCCGTACACTTTGTGCGCACTGCGAAAGAACCAACCGACCAGAACAGAACAGAAAAAGAAACCGAAGGAAAACAAGTGACTGACGACGTTGGAATTTGAATACCATCAACACCACCTGATACTCTCTCTCTCTCTCTCTCTCTCTCTCCGTCTCTTTCTCGTCCATGTGACCGCTATAAATAACACTGCACTAACCTCACTCCCTCTTCAGGCAAAGCTTCCTAAACACAAGTCCTCTTTGCAAATTTACTCTCCCCCTCTCTTACTGTTTTCAGTAGGATCTTCTTCTCATCACAATACATCAATGGCCAACAGTAACGTCACCGGATCTCCTCTTGAGAGCACCAGCTTGGCTTCACTCGACCAAAGGCTGGCCATGGCGAAACGTTGCTCTCGTGGTATGCAACATTCTGTTACATTGAAAGTCCATGAACTATGTTTACCTTGATTTTGCAAATTTACTGTTCTGTCTCCTTGTTTTCTGCAATATGGCTTAAATCTAAATTTCCAATGTGCATCAAACAGACGGTGTAAAAGCTGGAGCTAAGGCGGCTGTTTTGGCAGGGATAGCAACAGCCATCCCGACTGTGAGTAATCTTTTTCGATTTCTTCGGCTGAAACTTTTGTTCAATTCAAGGGTGTCTTGTTGTCGTACTTCTTTTTTCTCAATACGTACATGCTTAACTATGCAGTTGGCTAGTGCAAGGATGCTGCCCTGGGCAAGAGCAAACCTCAACCACTCGGCTCAAGCACTCATTATCTCAACAGGTCGTTAGACTTTAATCATACTGACAATGATCAATGGCTTTGCATCATAAACCTTTATGTAATGGACCATATATTGCGATTATCTGACAGGAATATTTTCATTCTTGTGGCAGTCGCTGGAGCAGCTTATTTCATAGTTGCTGACAAGACTATCTTGGCCACGGCTAGGCAGAACTCCTTCAAGCAAGTCTCCAACATTGAGGGGTGAACCGAAAAAACCTAGACAAGAAGCTTATATGGCTTCCGTTTTGATCAAACTTGTATCTGAGTGAACTAGAAAGCAGATTACCACCTTGTCACCCAAAAAATAAGTATGGGTTCTTCTGCTTCATCCTGAAGATGGATCTAGTTCACATTTTATATAAGAATGAAGAGTATGAGGATGTCCTTGGAAATTTAGTGCAATTTACAATTACCAAATGTTGTCCCTATTTAACAACGTGTTCATTACCACCAATCCTTACATCAGCAATTACCATCTCTAAAATAGTGGAAGCGGTTACAATCCCAGGCAATTATCTCCCTACTGAAAATCTTTGAAATGAGCCTTGTTGCCGAATGGCAGTTTCTGCAGACTTGAAGGTTCTTGGCGATCTTGATGGTCGTCCAGGGCTTAGTACTAATCAGTCCAAACGCAATCGCCAGCTTCTCCCTGTGGTTACTTAAAGCACACTCCTTCCACTCTTCATCCATGTCATAAAGCACCTCGGCTGTGTCCGGCACAAACACAGCCATTTCCAAAAGCCTGTCTATTTCATCCCACATCATGTATATTTTTTTGCTCTGAGGATGTGTTTTGTCACCCACGAGGAATTCATGAGCCACACTATCTACTTCTATAGATGTAGACGCAGGAACCTTTCTCATTCCCTTATCATTCAATTTGGTTTTTATTCTCGCCACATCGTCCCACCTACCAGCTTTTGCATAAAATGTTTGATAAGAGCACATAAGCGCCAGGATTATCAGGTTCCGCTTCGAAATAGCACCATCGGTTTCCCATTGATTCTTGACTTTTTGATGGGCTCGGCAATCTTCTAGCGGAGAACCCCAAATAGCACCATCGGTTTCCCATTCATTGATTCTTGTCCATTTCTACCCAAGAGATATATGAAGCATCCGTAATGCTGCAATTTAGGGGAGACTTTATAGTCTTCGATCATTAAACTAAAATTAACTCCGTCCAAATTCTAATGAACCTGCATGATTACAAGGCGGATGGTGAGACAGCCTAAAACTCGATGAGCTTGCTGAGGGCGAACTGGGTATTGTAGAGGCTGGATTTTACGATTTGGGAAGGGATTTGCCTGACTTGGAGAGATGCCACAGAGATGGGTGTGCTTGGAGGAGCTTGCACGGTGGATCAGAAGAAGGGAGGACATGGAAGCTGAAAGGTGAAACTGAGGAAGCGATAGGTGAAGCGAGCATTTTCTTTCTTGATCTTCTGGACTGTGAAGGAGGAGGACATGGGATGAAAAAGAAGACAGATTTTAAATTACAGTTGGTGAATGCTCGAGTCAACGTCTGGCACCCGCCACAAATTGGGGGCCTGGCTACTTCGGCCCGATCCTCGGGAGAGAATTTTGGCCCGACCCAGATTGAAACGGTTTGATCCGAGCAAGTGAAGCCTAGCCCCCACTTTCATTTTCTTTTTCAAATTCGACTTCTTGGCTAATGGAATTTCAATATCTAAGCAAATATTTATCAAATGATTAATGAGATGATACTTATAAAATGTAAAAATTTCCTTCAAAAAGGGAGTTCACATACCTTGAGATCAAAAGCTTTGGATCGAGATGGATTTAGGTGAGTATGGATGTTTAAGGGAAGTGATAGAGAGATTCTATTGCAAATACATCAAATGTATTTAAGTTAACTATTACTTTCTTTTTTGCTAAGCAACTACTACTTGGCAAAGTAGATTTAATCTTTAATTTTGCACGTTTTTAGAGACTTAGGTGTAAACGCATACTTGATATCAAAATCTAATGTGTAGTCATTTGTACAATTGCTCAGTTATATCATAGCTCTGTAATGATGTGCCGTGGCTATGAATGATGAATGCGTGTCAATGCATATGTTACATTTAAAAGACCTTAAAAAAGGAGACGGTGGCTATGAGAAAGTCTAAGGTGCTTATGAATATTTAGTCCATCACCCTATCAAAGTTGAAACTCCTCTTTAGAAAGTCGTAGTCGCTACACACGTTTATACTAGGGAATATACTAAAACTGTGTCTCAATTATGTAAATAAATATTTATATGTGTGCATACATATATCCTATCAAAACCATCTTAAAATTTATGTCCAACATAATTATTCCACATGATTTTTTTAGAGCGTAATGATGCATGCGTGGAACTAGGGATTTCTGAAATGGGAATCTTCTAGTTAAGTGTTTGGAAGCAATGTGAAAAATGATAATGAAATGATGTGTAGAGGACAGAGGATATGAGAGGTTCACCATTGAATTGTAAAGGCACAAATTGCTAGCCGAGGATAAAAATTGGGATAGATGCAACTCACTATCAAGGCATAAAGGATTGCTCCATTGATCAAGGATGAAGAACTGTTTGATGTACCACTAACGATGTTGGATAAAGAATCAAATAAATATTCACTCACTTAGAGGATTCTCATATATTTATCAATTTTGCGTTGCGATTGAGAATACTCCTCCATTTATAGAAGAACTAAGACATATGAAATAGACAAACATTAAAGAAATGGGAATTAGAAATCAATTAAAGACCTAGAAACTAGAAAATGCATAAATGACATGGAGACTTGATATCTTGATTCTTTAGCCTTGCGGTACATCTTCCAAAATTCATCCACCAATCTTGATCAGAAAATAACCATCTTAGGATATCAACAAATATATAAGGAAATTGATATGAATAGTTGATAAAGCTAGAACTAACACTTAGAGGGGGTGAATAGGTGTTTAAAGAAAATCTTGACAAATAAACATAGAATAAAACAAGTTACTAGTAAAATCAAGACGAGGATCAAAAACAGATTTCCGAAACACTAGACTTTTGCAAAAACATGTAAATGAGCAACAGACTTAAATAGAGAGAGTTAAGCGAAGAGGAAAAAACACACAAGATTTTATAGTAGTTTGGTTTGGCTTAAATTAGCTCTATGTTCACTCTCCCATGTTGACAGCTTATTAGCTAGATTTTACAGTAGGATCAACAAAAAATAATAACTTATGAGTGCAAATGCTTAGTGGCAGATTTCTCTAGCTCATTAAGATACTCTTTTTGTGTTTTCTTTCTTGATCACAATTTGTAAAGCTTACAAATGAATACAAGTAATTGAAAATAGCTTCAGACTTTGGAATTTTAGATTCACATTTTTATTCATCTTGACCAAATGACCTCCTAAATACACCTCCATGCAACACTAGCCGTTGACATTCTTTAAAGAAAATTCTTCCAAGATGACCATTGGACATAAATTTTTCAAAGGGATCTTGTGGCCATTAAAGATAGGAATAGAATTTCCACTTGATTCTGGTCGCTCATACAACCAGACTCTTGGTTTCCTTTAGTAATGCTTCCTTATATGGAGCTTATCTTCAAGATTGATTTTATCAATTTGTGATTGACTCAATCAATAGTATATGTGGTAAGTAAAATCCTTAGCTAGAAAACTAGTCATTCTAGAATAGTTTCCAAATAAAGTTTATTATGGATCTGTATTGCAACATTGTTAAGTTTGATTGTGGACTCTTCCTCATTCTAGGCTTGACACAATCTCATTCTAGACTTGACACGATCTCGTTTTAGACTCGTTAGAGTGGGATATGCTTATGGGAAATAATAGACTTTGACAGAAGTCTTCGATAGTTTCTCAAAAACAACTTATAATCAACATACTCTTAAGATAGCCATTAGAACTAGAAATTTTAGTCAGTTTCAAAATCTGATAGGAGTTTTCTCAATAATCTCCGCCATTTTTTTGTGATGATAAAGCTTTCATGCAAATTTAAACGTAATGTTTATATTAACCTGCAAAACAACACTTAAGCAGCACAACTCATAGGATTTATGAATAAGTGAACAAGCAGACATTAGATAAGCATTATTTTTACAAATAGCAACCACATAATGCTACAAAAACACATCAAACACTTAAAATCTACATAAGTCTTCCCCTTTTTGTCAGCATCAAGAAGGTCTTAATAGTTATGCATATCTAAGCAAACACTTTTAACCATCATAAAAACACACCAAAAGTTTAAACCGCACAAAAACCCATGAAGATATAAACATTTTTCAAGAGTTAGGGGTTTCTAGGAATGTGGACAAGATGGAAATCCTCAATGTTCTGCACGGTCTCATCAAGCTTGGCCATGCATTGACCAAAGGCATTATTGATCTTAGCCATATTTTGGATGGCCTGCCGGTTCATGTTCTTCACCTTTTCATTAGGAGAAGTGTGCAACTTTTGCATTTCAACATCGATATCATATTGCCGTGTTTTAATCTCCATAAGGAGCTCAACAATCCAAGGATAGTTGGCATATGGTTTTGTCTGAGCACTAGCTTCTACAAATTATAATGGAGGGATATCCAAACTCGATGGAAGATCATATTGTACCTTAGATGTTTGTTGCTCCCCCTGAACATTAGTGTGTTTCTCCTTATCTCCAATGAAAGCTTCAAGAAAATGAGAAGCATAGATGTCCTCTACATTTATTGGAGAACGGCTGACTTGAGTCTCATTGAAAGTTTGTCCTACAACCTGCTTCTAGAAAGGAATTTTCTCAACTACTTCCCCTACATCTGTGCCTTCAGTCTGAACTAGGGGTGAGCGTTTCCAGGTTTCAGTTCGGTTCCATTTGGAACCTGGAACCTACCCGTCAAAACCAAGAACCTGGAACCTACCCCTGTCACGGGTTCCGGGGTCGGTTCCGGTTCCAACGGGTTCTTTTTTTTTTTTTTTTTTTTTTTTTTTTTTTTTTTTTCATTTTCATATTTGAACTATAACGTACGTGCATAAAAGAAATGTATAGTTTGAAGCAAGAATGATACCAAAATGAAACCATCAAATTGAGAATACATCAATTAAAAAGGGTATTTATTATGCATAATGAAACCTTGGCATTATAAGCTGCTGCTTTGATGCCGAAGTCACACAAGAATTTGGCAATTGTCAAAGTTTCTTTCCTCGTAGGGACATAAATAATAGTAGGTCCATGATCTAATGGCTCTTGCTGAAGCTTCAGCCTTTCCTCCAGCTCCATTGGTGAATCAGACATCTCAAAAGAACTGCATACCTCCTGGCTTAAAATTAGGAGATTCTCCACATAATTCTCCACAGGGAACTGCAAGGGCCAATTGAATAGCACATCAAATTACAGGATGAATAAGTTCTAGCACAGTTTTCGGACAATTTCCTTTTTATGAGTAAGTTTTCATAAAGTCCCTTGCTCCACATCCTACAAGCATATATAAACAGCAATGGTAGAAACATCATGCCACAATCAGAATTCTGAAGATATTCCTCTTTAATAAGAAGTTATACCATCCCAATCATCCACACCCTGGAAGGTGTCCGTTTCATCTTCTAAGTATTCAGGTCTAAGATGGTTAATCACCTGCCAAACAAATTAGGTAGTGCACAGAGAAAGATCGGATCAGAAGAAAAGGGTGCCCTTATTCATTACTATCAATACTCTGCATACATTAAAGAATTACATAGAGTGACCAGCATGCGATTTTGGTGCTGCAACCTGTGTTGATGCAAAACTAAAATAGAATCATGTATCCCCTTCATTGTTCAAGTTCATCTTGCCAATAACAAAAGAAACTTCAAGAATAGATAGAAGGCTTTAACAAAGGGAAGCTAACTTCAGGGTGTTCATTGGGATCAAAAACCATGTTGTGGCAAGTAGGGTTGCAGGGATAAGCCCAATCAATCCAGCATTTACAAGATTTCATTCAAAACACATAACATTGTCATTTATATAACCTTTTACCTGGACAAGCAATGGCATTTCCAATCATGATGAATATGATAATACTTATAACATTGTAGATATTCCAGGATCTGTCCATTTACCTTCATCATATCATTCAATATGAGATGGGAGAGCACAAGAACAGCATTCTTCCTAACAGATAGAGAAGGATCCCGTAATCGCTCTCTCTAGCAGTGAAAATGTGTTCTGTCTCTGCAAGATCAGCGGGAGTTTAGTGGTTGCGAAGGATGTAGATCATAAATAGAGTGTGCATATAATAATATAGACATTTACCATGTTATGTAGGAGCGACATTCGACAGCTGGCGTCGGGTCGTCGGAGCAAAGGCGGAGACAGCAGTAGCGGCGTCGTGGGTCAGAATCGGAGACCTAGTGACTAGAGACGGTGGGTCGCGAGTGAAGACAGTAGAATCGGCGTCATCGGGGCTTCTGGCGCGAGCAGCGGCGGTGGGTCGCGAGCGGAGACAGCAGAATCTGCGTCGTCGGGGCTTCTAGCGCGAGCAGAGGTGGTGGGTCGCAAGCAGAGACAACAGAATCGGCGTCGTCGGGGCTTCTAGCGCGAGCAGAGGCGGTGGGTCGCGAGCGGAGATGAGCTCGGCTCAGATCTGCCTGTGTCAAGTAGTCGGCGACGGGCGTCGAGGCAAAGCATGACAGCGATGAGCAGAGGTAGAGCACGGCAGCGACGGGCATCGAGCGGCGAGGGTTCGCGACTGGCGTCCAACGGCGTCCAACGGCGGTGGCCTTGAGGGCGAGCCATCGGCGTCCAGCGAGATTCTGAAAAACTGAAAGTGAAAGGGTTGGGAAGTCTCGGGGGAGGGGGGTTCCTTTTGGAACCCTAACCGGTTCCGCGACCGGTTCCGATTTCGGTTCCGCTTGGAACCGGAACCGGAACCGGTCCTTTAAGAACCGGGAACTGAACCAGAACCTCCGGTTCGGTTCTCCGGTTCCCGGTTCTACTCGAGAACCGTGCTCACCCCTAGTCTGAACATTAAAGTTTCCACCTTCAGGTTCATCATGTTTCTATGCATCCTCAGCACCCTTGTGTAGGTCATTTTTCTCTTCGTTTTTTTCATCTTCTCCTTTGACATCATTTGCATCATCACCTTCATCATCCATTTCTTTCTCAATCTCTTTTTCCTCTTGGTCACTTTCTTTGTTTTCTTCATCTTTGTCTTCCTCTTCTCCCACTTTTTCTCCTACTTCTTCTTCTTCACTCTCTTCTTCTTGTTCTTTCTCACTCTCTTCAGCCTCTTCTTTAGATTTAGCCATGCTAGTAACTAGATCTCTCATAGCAATAATGTCAGAGAAAGTCTCCTCTTCATTTTCATCCTCGTCGTCATCTCTATGCGAAAGGAGAGGTCTCTTTCTTTTAGAAGTCTTGGAGACTACATTCTTTCCCTTCCTCTTTTTTTTTTTTTTTTGTAGCTGTAATGCTATTCTTGATAGAACTAGCAAACGCTTTCTTCATATGCTCCCAGACATAGGAGATATCCTTCAATCTCATTTTAGAGATCATTTTGAACCCAATTTGCATATAAGGAAGTGTTCTAGAGTAAAGGCTTGAAGGAGGTTGAATTTGGAAGTGCTTTCATCTCTATTTTATATATGTGTAATAGAATGGTGTGTTGCAGAGAGAAAGCTACTCCATTCCTAATGGCTCACATTATCTTGGTTTCAAATTTGGAGACACCTATTCTTGATGCAACCTTGAGTCTGATATAGTTGATCACAGTCTTATAAAGCAAAATGTTGAAAGATGGCAGCCTAGAGGAGGTTAAACTTCCTTATCTTATCCTTAATAAAAAATGTGGTCACCTTTTCATTTGAAACATTAATAGGCATAAATTCACATCTTTCTACTCAAAATGTCAACTAACAAATTAACATCTATATCAAAAGCTTTTGCACACACAGTGAACTAAATGTGCATGGGAGACAAAACAAATAGATTCCAATAGCAATAGATAGTCAATTTCGGGTATACATTAGACGATTCCAAGCAAAAAGTTTCCACATAAAGTTTTGCAAGCTTCTCATTGAGAGAAATTTTAATTGTCTCCCAGAAATCAAAATCAACAATTTGATGATTAATCACTCCCCTATTTAGCATTTGTGCATAAACCTTATTGTGCTCCTTAAACCGAAATAATTTTCCTTTTGAACCATTTATACCGATAGCAATTCTAATCTTAAGCTGAAAATTCTTAAAAACATCTCATCTTCATCTTCTTTCTTACCCATGCTTGACTCTTTGACCCATACCTAGGATCCAGAAGAAAGGCTATAAACTCCTCCTCCACTCTTTTAGGTTTTACCAAACCCATTTTCTCTATCTCTTGCAAAAATGTCTCATTTCCATACCCATTTCCTTTCAAGAAATTGATAATAAAATCCATAGCACCCCCTACTTTCTTCAAAAATCAATAATGGTAAGGAGAACATCAAGTGTTCTTATCGGAAGAGGCATTTATGCTGCCTGAGTTACTTCTTATTCCATTGAGGGTCGAGTTGAACTTCTTAGAGATTCGTCACCAGTAAGATCGAAATGGGTTTGTTCATCCTTTGCATAACGAGGCCCTCAACTGGTATTGCGAGAGGACTTCTGTTGAGAGGAGATCAAAGCGACTTGGAGGACTTCGATAACATGGTGAAGAGGAAGTTTTGGAGAGAAATTGAGAGAAAAATGTGATCGAAAAAGAAGATAAAGATCGCTCGACATTTTAGAGTTTGCAGAGGAATGTAGTCGTGAAAAATGGAGAGAAGAGATTAGGGTTTTTTTTTTAAAGAAATTGAACCAAGGCAAGTGAACAAGCACAAAAGAAAATAACTACCATTTTGGAAATTTTGAAAATAACTGAAATTTTGGAAATTTTTTATTTAATAACCGAAAATTGGGAAATGATGAAAAATAGATAACAATTTCCAAAAACTGTAAAAGGCAAATAAAAAATTCAATAAATATAAAATATTCATAACTTTTGATAAGTAAGGAAACTTACGCGCCAAAATTTGAATTACAAGTACCTGAGTCTAAATATGCTTCTAGAATGATATTTATTGCAGAAGATTGTACTATTAAGACTAGCTTGCCTAGACTTTAACTAAATGAGTAAGTACTATACAGTTTTTCACAAATATTTGAAATGTACCTTTCTCTAGGGGCTTTGTAAAAATATCTACTAGTTGATTCTTTAAATCAACGAATTGAATATTAATTTTACCATTCTTCACAAGATCTCTTATGAATTGATATCAAATCTCAATATGCTTTGCTCTTGAATGGAGAATGGGATTCGTAGTGAGACTGATCACGCTTGTGTTGTCACATATGATTTCGGTATAGGATTCTTCTCCTCCAAAGTCTCTCAATTGTTGTCTAACCTATAGAACTAAAAAACAATGACTGCCAAGAGCAATATATTCTGCTTCTGTGATTAAGAGAGACATAGTGTTTTGTTTCTTTAAGAACCATAATACCAACATATGTCCCAAAAGTTGGCATATCCTTAAGGTACTCTTCTTGAAAAATATACAACCAAATAAATCAGCGCCTGAGTATCCAAGTAGAGTAAAGTCTTTTTCTTTTGGATACCACGGACATAACTTAGGATTGACAACAATATATTCAATAATACGCTTAATCATACTAAGATGTGATTATCTAGGATTTGCTCAGAACCTAGCACAGATGCTCAAACTAAATAGAATATCCGAATGTGAAATAGTAAGATAGAGAAGAGAACCGATTATGCTTCTATAGGTCTTTTGGTCCATCTTCTTGCCTCATTCATCCTTACATAAGAGTCTCTATCTTCTTGCAATTTTTCATTCCAAATTTCTTGACAATATACTTGACATGTTTCTCTTGATAAATGAAAATTCCTTCTTTGAATTGTCTAACTTGTAGACCCAAAAAGAATGTCAAGTCTCCCATCATGCTCATTTCGAATTCTTCCCACATAGACTTAGAGGATTTCTTGCTCGGAAGTTTATTAGAAGAACCAAAGATGATGTCGTTTACGTATATTTGAACAAGTAAGCAATTTTTACCTTCTTTCTTGATAAATAAAGTAGTGTTAACCATACCTTTCTTGAATCCATTACTTACCAGAAACTTGCTTAGTCTTTCGTACCAAGCACAAGGTACTTGCTTTAGACTGTATAAAACTTTCTTCAGTTTATAAACAAAATCTAACTTTTTGGGATCTTCAAATCCTAGTGATTGTTCCACATAAACTTCTTAGATGAATCCATTGGGAAAAGTATTTTTTGACATCCATCTGGAATAACTTAAAGTTATGATAACACGCATAAGCAAGCAATAGCCTTATAGCTTCCAACTTGGCTACTGGTGCGTGTGTCTCATCATAGTATATTCTTTCTTCCTGTATGTAACATTTTGCCACGAACCTTATCTTGTTTTTTTTTTTTTTTTTTTTTTTTTTTTTTTTTTGTCATTTTACCCTTTATATCCATCTTGTTTCCGAATACCCACTTATTTCCAATTACAGACTTTCCTTTGGGTATGGGAATCTACTCCCAAGCATCATTGATCTTGAATTGCCCAAATTCTTCCCGCATTAAGCTTCCTTAATCCCCTTCGGCTCCACTTCAAAAATAAGTGCTAAAGCATTTTGAGTCTTCCTTCCCTTCGAATATGGTGTAGATTTCTTCTTTTATGTTGCCAATGATGAGATCTTTAGGATGACTCAATTTGTGCTTCCAATTCTTATTGAATTTGTCCTTTTTTTTAAGAGTCTCTTGAGTCTTAGTCTTCGTTGATTCTTCCTGCTTCTCTTCAATTCGTTCTTGTTCAATAGGAGGCTGATTCTATTTAGGAGACTCAGACTTTGTTAAGTCTAAGACTAACTTAGATTTTTCAAGTTGAGTCTAATCTTGTTGATTTTGGTAAGTTTCTTCAAATTTTACATTCATTGATTCTTCAACAATCAAGGTGTTCTTGTTGAAGACTTTGTATGCCTTGGTTGTTGTAGAATATCCAAGAAATATTAATTTGTCTAACTTTTCTACAAACTTACTCGGACAGTCATTTGTATTTTGCAAGATAAAACACTTGCAATAAAAAACATGAAAATAAGAAATATTTAGTTTTCTACCTTTGTAAATCTCATAGGGGATTTTCTCTAGGATGAGTCTAAAAAAACCTCTGTTAATTATATAGCAAATAGCGGAGACTGTTTCTACTCAGAAGCGAGAGGAAACTCTATTAACAGAATTCTGACAATTTCCTATAAAGACCTATTTTTCAATTCTACAACTCCATTTTTTTTTTCTAGAGTGTAGGGTGAGGAAAAAATATGTCAAAAACCATTTTTGTCATAAAAACTCATAAAATTTTGATTTTCAAATTCTCCCCGATGGTCTATTTTAATGTTGGAAATTGCATAGCCTCTCTCATTTTGATAAGTAAGAAAAGGCTTCTGCTTTATTTGTCAAAAAGAAAACGCATGTAAACTTTGAGTAATCATCCACAATTACCGAACAATATTTCTTACCTCCAATGTTTTGGATTCTGAGTTAGTCCTAAAAGATTCATGTGAAGGAACTACAAAGTACATTTAATGGAAACATAATTTATTTATTTGAATGAACTCCTAACTCATATTCCTAAAGTGTATGGAGTGCACAGCTCAATCTTCTGGTAAATAATTATAGGAAGACTATAGACCAGCTTCTTGGAAGATAGCTTTGCAATTTGCTTTATGTTAATGTGCCCTAACTTGAGTGTCAAATGTTTGCTTCATCTTGAATTGAGATAAGACATTGAGAACTTTATGGATTTATGTCCAGAAAGTATATGTTGTCATGCCTTTGTCCAGTGAAAGATTGAGAGAAGTCTTAACTGACTCTAGAACAAATATTCTCTTGAAAGTTGATTTTGAACCCTATGTTGCATAATTGACTAATACTCGGAAGGTTGTAATTAAGACTTTCACCAAGGAAACATTATTAATGATCAAGCTATCAATCTTCAATGTTCCTTGTTCAACAATTCTTCCCTTGTTGTTTCCTCCAAAGGAAGCACTTCCTCCTCTTTGTTTTTTTTAGTTTGATGAAATTACTTGAGTTTTCTGTCATATGCCTAAGGCATTCATTATCCAAGTACCATTTGCTCTTCCTTTTTCATTATAATTTATAATTAAAAAGAAGTGTCAAACTTTCTTTAATACCCAAACTTTTTTGGGTCCTAAAGAGTCAATGGTAAAGACTGTTTTTGCCCACACCTTCTTAATAAGTCTCCAAACTTTGGGATATTCATTCTCAAAATGTTCTAAGTCTCCACTTAAAATATTTAAGAGTATTTCGATCGACGGGTTTTGTAAAAAATCTTTGGAAATGATTTTTTTTTTTTTTAAGCAAGTGTGGGAGGTTTTTGTCTAAGTCTCTCATTAACTTTAGGAAAATCAATCAAAAGATCGCTTTCTTTATTAAAGCCTAAACTGGATTAATTGTAATAGGGGATTTCAATGGAAAAAATGGATGTGTGGACCCCTGGAGTGTCATAACTTTGCACAAAGGGACACTTAAGTGCCATAACTTATAAAAGGTACACTTAAGTGCCAAAATCGGAGTAAAAGAGATCACTTAGGCTGCGCATGGCAACGCTTCTTGGCCGGGGAACAATTTTTTTTCAGAAATGGTTCTTTTCTATTTCTATTCTGGGGACAATTTCTGTGTAAAAAAACCTGTTTGGTAACTACACAAAATTTCTACTCTATAAATAGAAAAAGAATAGAAATGTGTTTGGTAAAAAACCGTTTCTTTTTTATATTTATTTGTTTTTTATTTTTGTTGGCCAATCGCCACCGGACGTCGCCGCCGTCGGCGGTGGTGGCGGCGACATGCGGCGGTGGCGGCGGCGGCAGGCGACCGGCGGCGGTCGGTCGGCCTCCGGCGACCGGCGGCGGTCGATTGGCCTCCGGCAACCGACGGCGGTCGGCGGCGGCGGTGGTCGGCCGGCGAGACCGATGGCGTTGTCGGCCTCCGGCGACCGGCGGCGGTTGATCGGCCTTCGGCGACCGACGGCGGTCGACCGGCAGCCAGCGGCGGCGGCGGCGGCAAGCGACGGCGAGCGGCGGTCAACGGGCCATGCGCAAGAGAAAAATAAAAGAAAAAAATTCACTTATTTCTTAAACTTGCTCCCGAGAACCGAAGCAACTTTTTTTTACTTCTCATTTCTATTCCCGGGCTAAATTTTTATTCCGGGAACAAAAAACTAACTTGCGGTTATCATGCAGGTTTCTATTCTTTTTTTGTTCGGGAACCAAAGAATATAAATTCTTTTTCCCGGGAAGGTTGTCATGCAGGCCCTTAAGTGCCAATCCGACCAAAGTCCAGCCAAAACGCCGACATGGCATTTTTTTTTCGGCTAAGCGAGCCCAAAACGACACCATTTTGCACGTTGACGTAGCCAAATAATGCAAAAACGACGTTGTTTTGGGCTAATGTGGTAAAAAATAATATAAAAATCGATTAAATAAAATTTAAAATTAAATTTAGTTAAAATCTTTTTAAAGTAATAATTTTAAAATTAATTTAGTTAAAATATTAGAAAATAATAACTTTAAAATTAAAAATTTAAAAAGGGGGAGGCGGCCGAGGGATCAGCCCTCAACCCGCTATCGCCGCCCCGTTGGGGTGAGGGCCGCGAACCCTTGCCGTCGGTCAACCGGGGTCGTCGGCCCCTAGCCAAGGCCCGGCGACCCCGGCCAACCCTCCCCCGCCATCATCGGCCCTTCCGGAGGCGGCTGGGCGGCGGTGGCGGCGGCGAGGGCTAATCCCTCGCCCTGCCTCTCCCCTTTTATTAATCTTTTTAATTTTAAAATTATTATTTTTAATATTTTAACTAAATTAATTTTAAAATTATTATTTTTAAATATTTTAACTAAATTTAATTTTAAATTTAATTTAATCAATTTTTATATTATTTTTATCATGTTAGCCCAAAACGACGCCGTTTTGCATTATTTAGCCACGTTAGCATGCAAAACGGCGTCGTTTTGGGCTCGCTTCGCGAAAAATACCACGTTGGCGTTTTGGCCGAACTTTGGCAGGATTGACACTTAAGTGATTCTTTTTTTTTTTTTTTTTTTTTTTTTTTTTTTTTTAACGTGGCACTTAAGTGTACCTTTCGTAAGTTATGTCACTTAAGTGTTTCTTTGTGCAAAGTTATGGCACTTGAAGCGTTCTTTTGCCGAAAAAAATGTGTTCTAAGGTTTTCGAACCATTTGCAATATTTAGTACTAGTCGAAAAATAGTTTTTCAAACTTTCATTTTCTTTGAAAAGAGAATCACGATTTTCTTTCAAATCATCGAAATTATTTCATAAGCTTTCAAAGTTTTCTTTCCAAAAAATATCATGTTCTCTAAGTTTAACATGTGATGTCCCAGGGCGTCATGTACTAAGTGCAAGCAGAATTATAATTATCATTGACATCTTACTAATCTTGTTAACTCCTTTTGATAACATATAGTGTTTACCATTGAAGGTTAGCATGTATAACATGGATTATTTAAAATCCTAAATTTATAATATGAGGATATCCTG
The DNA here is from genome assembly GCA_014182555.1 of Eucalyptus erythrocorys. Taxonomy (NCBI): domain Eukaryota; kingdom Viridiplantae; phylum Streptophyta; class Magnoliopsida; order Myrtales; family Myrtaceae; genus Eucalyptus; species Eucalyptus erythrocorys. Next base: position 15,200,361 of record CM024599.1, on the reverse strand, counting down.
GAATCCTTCTAACAATTCACAATATTAGTCAATTTCATACATGCACTTAAACAAGTTCATAAAAGGCTTCCTTTCATTTACCATCATCGAGGCTTTACAAAATTTATCAACCCGAACTTTTTCTTTTCCATGTTCCTCGCCTATATATATACATCGTATACAAAACAAAAGTAAGGCGCAACAAAAGTCAGGGATATGGGTGAAGGTGTCTACTCCACAAGTTTCCCACACAAGTCCACGTCTTTAAAAAAAATAACAAAAGACTATCCTCCAGCCTTCATATGATCACTGGCGTCTAGGCGCCAGTCATCCCAGCTCCAAGTCTACCTGCACCAAAAGGTAAAAGACCGAACATCTCTCCTTCATGGTTGATGAACCATGCCACGAACCTTAGGGGAATCAAGTCAGCTCTACTGTCGTCCATCCAAAGGATAGCCTCATACTTGGAAAAAGTCATGTCAATGTCAGGATCGTACACGTCATGAAAAGAAACATCGAGGCATGCTACCACCCCGTATCGAGCTACTGGCGGTACATCCATGCTATCGATCTGAAAATGTAAGGTATGAGCAAACAACCTTGCCTAGTAAAGAATGATAAAACTCTAACTTAAACAATCCATAGCCATCAAAGTTACAAGTGAATCATCAAACAATTTAGGACACTAAGAGAGTATATCACAAGCATAAACAATACTAATACATCAAGTAAGAAATCACCTTATATGCATCCATCTCTATATCTACCCTTCACAAACTCAATCTCACATCAAGATACAATGCAACAATAATAAATGAACTCACTTGCCAAATATAATTAAATTTAGTGTGCATAAGATTCACCCTCGAATCAGTCACAACCGGGACACTACCGGCCTGATCGAGTTACTTCCGGAAAGTATGTTATCCGGACTTCCACAACATCTCTAATTGTGGGCATCTCACTCCGAGGCATCCCGACATCACACAACCAAGGTCCTCCCAAGAGCACACAGTAAGGGGCATCTCACTCTGAGGCATCCCGGTATTTCTCTACCGAGGCATCCAAGACCACGCAGCAACGGCATCCCAAACTTCAGGGGGCATCACTAGTATCTCTGTACCGATGGGTTCGTTCACTCTTTTAAGCACACGTTTCACACCGGCACACCTTTGATTAATGCATATACCGTATGCAAAAGAAAAGACTCTAAAGTATCTATCTAACTCTCATGAACCTAGCACATGTGTGTGTCCAAATTATAAGATAAAATCCATTACGACATGTCCCATACCATGCCGAACAAATATTTATCCCATAATCAAGCACTATGCACTGCACTCATTGCACACGCATGATTCTTTATGCACTTATACCTCTATTGCAATATGAGACTTACTCATACACAACTAACATCTATTATAAGGTTTATTAGACTCTATGTACATCATACAAGTCCAATATATAAGATACTACACCTAATATGTGTTCTCGGGTACAAACAGTATACTAGCTAAATGAACAGTTTCGATTTTGCACATAAAAGACATATCAATTCTTATCGAAATACTACCAAATTTTAGTATGTTACATTTAAGACATAGATTAACATTTTTTGTGGAGAAACTTAACTCTATTTCTCACTGTATTAAGATTAACAATTGACATAATTCTTACTAATATCCTGTACCGAGTCCAGACTTTATATCTACAAAGAAAAATCATTTTACTAATTATTTCTCATCCATTTAATCTCAAATTTTGACACGTTATTCCTTAAGATGTGTTCTACAATTTTCATTAAGGATTCAAAGTCCAATTCTAACTAGGTAATTACAGAAAATTTATATAATCAGTAAAGGTCAAACTGATTCTCACAAAAACAGTTTCCTAGTTTTACTAAGTTCACTTCTATCTCTATGTTAATATATCCATGTGATCATAACTATGTGTATAACTCAATCTTATAGATGTTCTATCATGTAGAATAGTTTCTTTCTTATCTCTATTAACATACATAAGAAAATTAAACACAAACAGAAGACTCCATAATTATTTTCACTTAGAACAGGATAGATATACAAGTTTTCTCACTTCTAACTCAACTAAACCACTTGTCTATCCACAATTCTCTTCTACAATACTTCAAAGCTTCATCACAGCAACTTAAAACACCTTCGGCATGTCTTTCTCTAACAAATGATCAATTCCACAGTTCGGCTTGAAGTGTTGTTGCATCCGTGAACCACTTATCACGATTTCTACCAAAACAACACACCCGGCATCCATTTCATCACTTCGCTCAACAAAGCAGCATAATTATACAAGAATTTCGAGACATACAAGACTCAAGAGTGACATGCAATGGGTTCTACCTTTAATCTAACACTCACTAAGCTTAGATCAATCACAAAACAGCAACTACAAACTATATCCATCACTGTTTGGTTAGATCCACAAACTCCCTTGACGAAACAATGGATAACTTTCAATTTAGAGTTAGATCTTTCCTTACCTTGCTTCAGCTACTAAATAACACAGAGATGCTTCAAGATCAACACTCAAAATCAGCATGCAAGAAGAAGAAATTGTTGGTTTGCTTCTAGTTCTTCACTGCTCGACCGAGAGAAAAGATGAAGAAGAAGATGAAGGTTTTCGATTTTTGAGGAGAGAGAATTTTTGGTTTTTATGTGGGGAAATAAGCTATGAGCTAGTTCTAGGTTAGTGAAATGATTAGATTTGCCAATGATTATGTTTCCTTGGATTGCTAGCTTCGGTTTCTAGGGATGGAGAAAACCGTGGGTGTTGATGAGAAAATCAAGAGAGAGAGAGGTTTGGTGGCGTGGCTTTCATGCATGAAGATTTTCGCCATCTGTCGATCATCGCTAATTAATAGTTAATTGATATCATTAGTTAGTTCATTAGTTTCTAATATTTTCATCTAATTGCCTTTTGTTTCTACTTAATCTCAATTATACAAAATCATAACATATAACATATCGACTAGTCAATGTTAGTCTATAAAGAAATCAATCACAAAAATGCTAAAGTTATAAGTAATTCACTAATCAAATCACCTTAGCTATAATCTATGAATCTTAACTAAAAATAAAATCACTCGGGCCTAATTATCTATTCCTGGCCTAACAGGCTCAACCTAAAACGATCCAGCCCACTAAACTTACAAATCTAATAATCCCGAACCTTGGCCCACTTCAAGTCAAATCCATGCTCAGCTTTCCCATTCAAATCTATAAGCATGGTTCTAAAGTAATTGTGCGGCCCACTTACTCTCAAGCCCACACGTTTCTCACGGTCCATTGGGTTCGTTTTCTGGCCCGTTCTAAATAAATCTAAGTTTCTAATGATCTAATTATACTAATGACGGTCGATGAAATTTGGGATGTCACATAACATTTGCCTTCTTCAGTTCAGAGATCCTTTTAATAAAAGATTTAAGGTTCAAATGAAGCTCATTAATGTATTTGGACACTTTAATAGGAATTTCAAAATGACTTATCTCAATCTCCTTGTCGGATTTAGAGTCTATACTATCAGACATATATTTGCATACTCATTTGCTTCAGGTTTCTGCTTTTAGTACTTTCTCGTACTTCTTGTAGTTTCCTTTCTTCTTTTTCAGCAAAGGGTAATTTGGCTTGATGTGACCTTTTTTCTTGACCTCGAAACATATCACATCCGTACTTGGTTTATCCTCTTCCATTGATCTTTTCAAGGAATTTTGCTTGTGTTGTTTCTTTCAGTTGAACCTTCTTCCTTTTCTATTCAACTTTCTAAACTTATTGATCAAAGAGTAAGTTCATCATCCAAGTAATCTTTCGAGTATGCATCATCATAATCAATATTAGATTTAAGTACAATGGACTTCTTATCTTTTGAGTCATTTTCATCATTGATCTATTCCACTTCATAAGATTGAAATGTGCCAATTAGTTCATCAATAGAAAGTGGCATAATTTTTTGTGTCTCTCGGATTGAGGTCTTGACATGATTCTAATCCTTTAAGAGTCATTGTAGAAGTTCGTTGACTTTCATTGGAGCATAAATTGGTTGTCCTTAATATGCCAAACCATTCACAATTTCTGTAAATTAACTGGACATATCTCCAATAGATTCTCCAAGCTTCATCTTGAAGGACTCATATTGGCTAAGCAGGATGTTCACTTTTCTCTCATTTACACAATCTATTCCTTTATAAATGACATGAAGTTTATCCCAGACTTCTTTAGCTATTTTACATGAATAAATTCTATTATATTTAACATGAGATAAAGCACAATACAAGGAATAAACGGCTTTTGCATCAATAGCCTATCTCATGGTTATTTTTACTTGATCAATTTCTTCAGGATCCTTGTCTATGACTCTTTTTTTCTTGTTTGAAGCAGAAGCAACATTTGAATTGATTCATCTTTCAACATCTCATTCCAAAGGATCTCTGGATCTTAAGAATGCTTTCATTTTGTTTTTCCATGCATTGTATTCTTTTTCATCGAAATAAGGTGGCCGGGTGTTACTCTGCTCTTCCACGAGTCTTGGTGCCAAGATACTAGCCATAGAAGATCTTTAGCTTTGAAGTAAAAGCTCCCCAAAAAGATGAGCACTTGGCTCTGATACCAATTGATAAAACTAGAACTAACACCTAGAGGGAGATGAATAGGTGTTTAAAAGAAATCTTGACAAATAAATGTGGAATAAAATAAGTTACTAGCAAAGTTTGGATGATGATCAGAAACAGATTTGCTAAAAACCAGACTTATGCAAAAACGTGTAAGTGAGCAATAGACTTAAATAGAGAGAGGTAAGGGAAGAGGAAAAAGCACACGAGATTTTATAGTAGTTTAGCTTAGATTAAGCTTACATCCGCTTTTTCACGTTAACAGCCTACTAGTTGAATTTCATTATAGGATCAACAAAAAATTACAACTTATGAGTGTAAACACTCAGTGATAGATTTATTTAGCTTACTAAGACACTCTTTTTATATTTTCTCTTTTGACCACAATTTGTAAAGCTCACAGACAAGTGCAAGTAATTGAGAACAACTTCAAACTTTAGAATTTCATATTCATGTTTCTATTTATCTTGACTGAATGACCTCCTTTAAATACATCTCTATGCAACACTAGTCGTTAACATTTTCCAAAGGAAATTCTTCCAAGCTGACCATTGGACAGAATTTTTCAAAGAGATCTTGTGACCGTTGAAGATAGGAATAGAATTTTTACTTAATTTTGGTTGTCCATACAATCAGAACCTTGGTTTTCAAAAGTGATGCTTCCTCATATGGAACTTATCGTCATGATTGATTTTGTCAATTTGTGATTAACTCAACAATGTATTTGTATATGGTAAGTAAAATCCTTAGCTAGAAAACTAGTCGTTGTAGAATAGTTTCCAAATAAAGTTTATTCTAGATCTTTGCCACAATGTTGTTAAGTCTGATTTTGAACTCTAACTCGTTCTAGCCTTGACATGATCTCATTCTAGATTCGTCACAGTGGGATATGCTTCTGAGAAAGAATAGAGTTTGATAGAGTCTTCAATAGTTCCTGTAAAACAACTTATAACAAATTTGTTCTTAAGATGGGCATTAGAACCAAAAAGTTTTATCAACTTCAAAATATGATAGGAGTTTTCTCAACAATAGTTTACGATCGATATGTTGTTGATTTGTCTTGAAATCAACAACTAGTTTGGTGAATCAATAATTTAAACTTGATCAACAAGGAAACAATCACCATGGCCAATAGTCTCCACATTGATAACTTCATTCTTGACCCATCCAAGCAAGTTGTAACCAAAATCTACCTTTACTCGAATGAACATCGCTTGTGTTGGGTTGATCAATTGAATCAAGTTAGAACTTAAGGATTGTACTATAGAATCCGAAGCACCTACATCATTAGCTGGATTAATCGATGAGATTTAAATTGAGCTTGCGTGCTGATTAATAGAGCTTGATGCTCCCACATCATTGAATCATGATGTAGATGTGAGCACACAATAGGAACATTGCCAATAATGAAAGCGATAGAAAAGAAAAATCAATTTCCATAGGAATGAAAGTGTCACAACATAACATTTTTTTTCATAGAGCGCATGACTCACTCATCCCAAAACTATATTCCCAGTGCACATATCAAGTGTAAGATTCAGTATAGCTGCTTCCTTCGCACGTTTAAAATTCAAGTTACAAGTTGGAATGTTGCAAAAGTAACCATTGATGAGTTTTTTTTTTTTTTTTTTTTTTTTTTTTTTTTTTAAATTATGGGCCAATCCAGGTCCTATCTGGTGCAATATAGTTTAGGACCAGTACAATAATGTATTTTCAGACCTTACTTCATTGGTCTGAAAGATCTGGGAGGACCCAAGTCGATTTCTTTTTTTTTTTTTTTTTTTTTAAATCTTTTTGGGTGGTCTTTTGAATCCTCCCGTATGAAACACACTGAATTTTACGATAACTGGGGAAGGTTGAAGCGAATTCTGCTCGTGGAGAACCGGATTCCAAGTACCATGTTTTTGCTATGTCGAGTTGAAAGATCGCTGGCTGTGGACTAAAGCTGATTAATTATGGACATAATTGAGATCGAACATTCTAATCGCAGCTGAAATCTAAGATCCCATGATTGGACAAGATCATTTTCCATTTATAACGAAAGGTGTATAGCAAAAGATGGTCGAGGTAGGTTTGGAATCGTAGGAAGGGTAGGAAAATAGGATAGCCAGAAGGAGCAAACTGGTGTAGGACGGAAGTGGGCGGCACAACATAATTGAGAATCACAGAAAGGGGAGAAAAAGGGGGTAACGAAAGCGAAAGGGCAATCAGATAAACGACGGAGGAAAGGGTGAGAATGCCAAGATTCGTCAACAATTCAATGATCGGAAAATCAATTTGCAATAAAAAAAATTAACTAATTACATGCATTGACCACCAATGTATGCAGGGAAAAATTGTCCAAAAAGTCCTAAACTTATTATACATAAGCTAATTTAGTCTTAAACTTTTCAATTATGCCAATTTAGTTATAAACATTTCAATTGTGTCAATTTAATCATAAACATTTTAGTGATTTGCCAATTTAGTTATAAACCTTTTAATAATTTGCCAATGCAATCCTTACAACAAAATATCCAAATAATAGTTTTAGGATTAAATTAACAAATTTTCAAAAGGTTTAAGATTAAAATGACACAATTGAAAAGTTTAGGACTAAATTGACAAATCGTCAAAAGAATTAGGATTAAATTGGCATAATTGAAATACTTGGGACTTAATTGGCTGCCATATACTAGGTTTATAACATCTTGGAAGATTGCCCCAAATATATAATGTAATCGGTAAGCCTAATTTCCCAATAAGACCACCGTAAAAAAGAATGATTATCAAATAAAACCTTAATGAGATATTTATAAATTTATCGATAAGAAAATTAATTAAAAGTTTAATTTCGGTGTAATTCCGCTTCTTCATCATTCTCCCCCATTGAAAACAACTCGACTACAGCGAGTTGCATGGATGCCCTTTCCAACGAGCCAAGCAATGAAACCTCTTTTTTTATTTTTTATTTTTTGGCAAAGGGAAGTATTGTATTCATTAAATCAGAAACTTACAAGCGGACACTAAGGCATCCGCATAAACTAGGTCAAGCAATGAAACCTATTTGCACATGAAAAAGCAGCACAGTTTCCCTTCTCTATCCCCTTCAAGAATTCATTTAGCGTCAGAAGTGAATTTGTCTCGATTGAATCTCCTGAAAAGAAATCTCCAAATGCCAAATCCTCCAAAATAACTTCTTGAGGCATAAGTTTCTCAATCCTGAGTCTTGCACCAGTATTTTTGCTGAATCAAACTTCATGTCCAACATTGTCTGCAAATGTTCAATAGATTATATGCATGGATTCACGTGCACTAGTATGACATCAATATGTAAAATCAGCTTATGATCGTGCTATTTTTGTTTTTGTTTTTTTTTTCTTTTTGGTTGCATTTTTCCGAAGTTTTTGATAAAAATGCAAAGGGCCCTGAGGCGCAGATTTCAGGTTGTGTGCGCGCATATATGTGCGTGTGCGCGTGCACGTGCGCGTGTGCGTGTGTGTTGTGTGTTGTGTGTGTGTTGTGTGTGTTGTGTGCGCGCATATGTGTGTGTGTCTCTGTGTGTGTGTGCGCGCGTGTGCGCGTGCATATAGCATATAATCTTATAGGTAGTGTATATTTGGCCCCCACTATTTTGTGAACTTTGACCCCACCGTGTATATCACTCCAAACTCGAGCTCAATAGAATTTGTAAACCCCAAATCACAACACCTAAAGCTCAAAAATCAAAATTTAATCTCAAATTTTATTGAGCAACAAACTAAGAGAACATATAAAAAACTAAATTCACTTGAAATACTACTTCCTTGAATTCATGTGGCCTCAAAGAAGGGGCTTTTAGATAAATTGCACATATACCCCCCTTCCCCCCTCACATAATTATGGGTCCAACGTGAGTGTGGTCCACATCACATTTGAAAGTAGCGAGAAGTTTTTTGGGATTCTCCCGGAAATGTGATGGTATAGTCATTTGAACATACTTGCTCGGTGTACATTCGTGGTATTAGTTTATGAATGACCATATGCATATTTAAGTAGACGCATGGATATAGATATGTTGATTTTTGTAATTTGCATGCGATGTGAGTGTAATATGTCGATTTTTGTAATTTGTATGCAATGTGAGTGGGGCTTGCACCATGCATCCACATCAATACAAGACAGACGCGACAGAGAAAAGAATAAGGAAGTGGGACGGAAACGCAATACAGGAGAGCTTGGGTGTGGGTGTAAATTGGGTATTGGAATACACTCTTGTTAAGTGGTCTTAAGCCTCTCTTATCTCAAAAATTAGCTTAAAGAATGAGATTTTCTTTCACACATATAAACTGATCACCAACCTCTTCCATAGCTGATGTGAGATAAACACCAACAACTCTCAATCGAAACTCTCGAACAACATAGAATATTGGAAAACCAATATGTTCGAGAGCCAAGGTACTCCTCTAGAATCCAAATTACCGAACTTAATAAAGTGCTCCTTCTAAGGACCTTGGCCACGTGAAAATCAGAATACAAATCGTTATGTTTGCTCACTGTATAGCATGTGCCATGCAGGCGCTAGAGCGATGACTTGGGAAGGTGATATGTGGTATGGTTGGTCGTAAGACAATGCCGACGTGGCCCTAGTTGTAAGCGAGACACACGTGCTCATCGATACATTAAAGCTGCGTAATGAATCAGTACTCGTTTTAGGAGTCCGATCAAAAGAAATCCATGAAACGATTCTGTAGTTTCCTATGAAATGTTTATCGTTTGCCAATCCTCGTTTGATCACATCTCTTTAGAATAAAAATCCTGAAGAAGGATTGATTCTATTTTCTACCCATCAATGTCAAAAGAGATCCTAAAAGTCCGAACTCGTGGAGGTATACCTGAACCCACTGTTGAGAGAGAGAGAGAGAGAGAGAGAGCTAGGTCTGGGGGAATATGCCGTCAAATGAAAGGTCAGCTGCCAATGAAAACCAAAAGCTTTCGGAATAATGAAATCGTGGGACTTATAAGAACGTGAATTGCCCTTGTCACGAAAGTTCCTCATGCTCAATACTTAAAGGTTTTTTGGCGCCTTCAATCCCTTTTAAGACATCAAGCCTGCAGAAATCACAAATGATGTGAGGTTCCTAGGTGGGTGCTCAAATGAAAATTATCGAGTTGAAGGGTAAAAGGAGGAATATTCAAAAGCAAAGGCCATTTTCCTTGAGTTTTGAGATGTGGATTCTTGGTGTATAATTGAGGAGAGATGTGGGGAGAGCTTGACTCTCTTTTACGAATGGTCACACAAGTAGAGAATAAAGGGAAGCTTGTGTCTGAGGTTTTATACGAGAAATATTCACTATGTTTGGCTGGAAAGTTTGATATTGACGAGCGAGGTTCTACCTTATCAAACCCTAAAACAAGACGCTAACGCGAGCTTACGTGGATTTTGACTGAATTCACCACGTTAGCGATCGTGGACCCTTTTTGACCCTATAACTAAGACACTGCAAAGACACCATAAAATTAGGAAATTACAAAATATTGAATTTTATTTTAATAGAGTCCTAGTCAATTGACACCAAACATTAAATGACATATGCTATATTTGCTTTTATGTAACTATATTTGAAGCATCCCAAGTTAAATTGGATGAGTGAGGATTAGTCTTCTTTCTATATTTGTTATGACACCTTATAATAACATCGATATAGAAAGAAGACTGATCCTCACTCATCCAATTTATTCTATGATCTTCGTAATTTTAGGATACAACTCATGTTGGGCTGTTAGTTGCCGCTTGCCTAAACCATTCATGTTTGGACGCACAATAAATAATTTGCCATGCAGCATTCCAAGCCCATAATTAGCAACTTTCCAGGTCAAGTTGATTCGAGGATCATCCCTCGTAGCATATAATAAATTATAATCACTTGCGTCAATTTTTTGACTTTCTAATTGACATTATATCAAAATTGGTCTAATTATGGTCGCCCCAACAGAAAGATTGGCTGCTAGCTTCAAAAGAGTGCCGCATACTCCGCGTCTTATCGCCGCATTCGAAGAGAATAAGGAAAGATTTGACTTTGGATTTGCCGGTCAAAACCTCAACTTCTGTTTGGATTTTCCCTCCGTGAAAACGACACTCACAATCTTGTTTCTGCACGTGGCACCAACTGGTGGGCCCCTAGGGAATTTTAAGGAGGCATCTCTCCACTTTTCCCTCGTTGAAGATGATGGAGAAGTTACATGGGAAGAATTTATGTGTATGACCTAAGCATGCGAACATCCATCTTTGCCCTTTTCACACCTTGGGCCCAATGTTAATGTCGATGAGAGATAAATAGGAGCTAAGCACTAGAAAACGAAAGGCAAAAAAGAGGGGGGAAAAGTAACAAATTAATATTCTTTGTCCGCCCAACTTGATTAAATAACATCGTCCCCTCATAACACCTTGCTGGAACTGAATAATGGGAGGGAATAATGTCTTCACTTCATGCTATCGGGAGATTCCTCCAGAAAAATTATGTGAAATAAAAAATAAGATCGTCCGTAAAAGATGCCTGAGCATTGAGATATTATTTTCCAAAGTTTTGCCTTCTCAAACTTCATGCAACATGACAAGCAAGAGGAAATGTGCTCTAATAGCTTGATTCCATGCATGGGCAGAGAGTTGGGACTACTGTGGCTCATCTGTGCTCCAATTATGTATTGCCACCTGTCTAAGTAACTTATGGTTGATCATATTGAACAAAAACCTCACATATCTCTCTTTATCTGTTGAGCTGCGGCACAAGTGTCGACACCACACCTCATCAATCGCCTATAGGGCGGATTTTCTTTGATGCGTCTTGTTATGAGCGAATGCGATTTATCCAGTTTATAATGAAGGGTGTACAAAAGTGCAAAGCTCTGTAGGATCATCAAACTCTTTTCCTAATGCTTGAGGGAATCATGCAAAAAGAAAGGGCATTAGTGGAATGTCACTTGGGATAAGAATGTGTCAAGCAGGCTGAGGGATGGTATCAATTGATTTGGATAGGCGGGACAACAAACACAATTTTATCGGTTGACTAATTTGTAGCGATAGATTACCGGCAAAAAAGATTGTATCACATTAGATGAGTGCAGTATCAATATATTGTGATTTATATTTGGCTGGTTTGGAAAATCAAAATTATATAATTTTTCAGTCCACATGGACTAGAAGCATATGATGTATTCTTCTTGCACAATATGGAATCTGTGGTTCTTTAGGAGGATGGAATGATGAACTCCAATGGAAGATCAAGACTACCAAAGGCAGGGTTTGGTGATGAAGCTTCTCAAGGTATCTTTCTTAGCAACTATATATTGCATTTGGATGGAATATAGTGCCATAAATGTTTCCTAAACAAATCAACTAATGTCCCCATCATCATTGTTAAAGTTTGTAAACTTGTAAGAGGGTGAGTTTTGTATTACAAAAATTGTAGACTTTTCTAGACAAAATGTAATACTGACAATTATATGGAGACTCTCTCACTCTATTTTGTCATGTTCTCAAGTATTTTTGTAATGCTTAGGAATGCCTCTAAGCTCATGTCATCTTATAAATGATACTTAAATTTGGAATTAAAAAAAAAAAAAGGCCAAAAAAGAAAGAGAGAAGGATTTGTCAAGGATGCATGCCTGCACTTAGCTTAGAGATGAAACAAAGCTTCCCCAAGAACAACGAAAGTAACATTAGGAGTCAAGAGAAGGTTTTATCTAGAAGTCGCGATTTTTTTTTATTTTTTATTTTTGGCTACTTTTGGAATCCTATTATCTTTAGAGAACCATCCGAGAAGAAATCCAGACATTGGGGGAAAAATAGGCCAAAAAGAAATACAGGGGGGCCCACACGAGGCCAATCGCAAGTGTATATATAGGTCCCCCAACACAAACTTCAAAACCACCAACCGCTTTTGGCTATTTCTTGTACCCAGACACAGCAGAACGTAAGCAGTATCTTGCTGTTCTCTGTTGGTTTCTAGCTCCAAGACTCTGCAATTTCCATCAAGGTTAGCTCCACTATCCTTTATTACTCTTGTTCCACATTGTTTCAAGTTTGAATTTTGGAGTCATTTCTAGGGCTTAGAAATATATTGCAAACAATTCATCATATACTAGCTTTAGCTTACATGTTAAGAAAAAACTGTTGTGGGTTTGGAAATAAACAGTAGTTACCCATATAGGATAGAAGATAAGAACAGCAGGATGATCAGCAATATGAGCTTATCTAGAAGATAAATAGGCTAGTCTGCAAGAAAATGCAATTTCAGCTTGTTTTCTCATCAGCAGTATACATATTTTATGAAATTGGAGTTCGTCTGAGTCACTTAATTCTTAGCTTTTTATAAATATAAATGGAAAAAAAAAAAAAAAAAAAAAAAAACTCCACAGATATTAATGTTCATTTCATCATTATCTTCTTAGTTTCTATTTTAGCTCATACAATCAAGTTGCTGAAGCTGAATTTGTAACCTATTTTGCAATGAAGACAGAGAATGAGCTGGTCCGGAGGAGACTGGTTGTGCGGCGCTTGCCAGCACCAGAACTTCAAGAAGCGGGAGGCATGCCAACGATGTGGTTATCCCAAGTTCGGAGGTCCTGACGTCTCAACATACCTCATGTACAACCGAACAGAAGTTTTGGCTGGAGACTGGTATTGCAATTCAATGAACTGTGGAGCTCACAACTATGCAAGCCGATCGAATTGTTACAGGTGCGGTGCACTCAAGGATGATTATGTTGGCAGTTGTAGTGGAGGATACGGACCAGAGACAGGTGTTCCTCCGGGGTGGAAAGCCGGCGACTGGATTTGCAATAGGTGAGTCCAAGGCTCTTTAGTGCTGTTGCGTTAATTAAGATCATCATCCATCTTTAGCTCATCAGCCATAGCAAACTATTTTTGGAATTTAATTCCATCCTTGCCTTGGAAATTTATAAGAAGGACAAGAATTTTCCATTACCTAACAATTTCATGTAACTTCTACTGATCTTCTTCCATTTAATGTCCAAGTTTTATTCATTTCCATAGTTAATATTATCTAAAGAAATGTGATATGGGTTTCGTAGATATGGATGTGGAGTGCACAACTATGCCAGCAGGACAGAATGCTACAAATGCAAGACACCAAGGGAATATGGTAAGGCTAATGAATCTATCATCTTATGTTGCACTAGTTTTGTTGCTATCAAAAGCTATAGATTATAAGGTGTACTTGCCCTTTTTAATGTCGGTCAATAATGAAGATTATCTTTCCTTTTCAGGTGCGGCAATTTAGGGAGAGAAAAGCTTCAAGAACCCCCTTTGATTTCTCCACAAAATGCCACTTTTTTGCTTTAGTTTTCCCAGGAATAAAAACAAATAAATGCATCGTTGTGTTAGTCGTCATTTAATGTCCCTTTTGGCACAAATCAATGCTGTCTACTTCCTCAAGGGTTCTTCCTAGCTTCATTTACATTATGCACGCATTTTTCGGAACATCTCTCTCTGAGAAAACATATGTGCGCCCACACTAACATAAATTGTGTGGATGTGGGGGAACATCTGTAATTCAAGAGCCCTTTGAAATGGGTGGTTCAAGAGAATCGTTTGCAGATGGATCATTGAATGCATAACTATAGAGACCAAAGTTGGTGAGCCAAAGAGGAAAAAGTAAATAACAAATGCAAATACATCACAAAATCTTGATACAGTTGGACCACCCCATTAGACTTTTACAGTCAGCCAATACACGGAACTGGAAAATCATCGATAGGAAAAAACCCAAAAATATATATTAAAAGAAAAAAGATTGACAGAATTTCTCTGGGTAGTTCACCTCCAAGGTTCAAAGGGGAGGCACTTGCCTTTGCAGCAATAATTTTATGATCCCTTTAGGAATCAAATCCTAAAGATAAATGAATTGAGAGAGGTGATGCAGATAAGAACCCGATGCTCTCTTTGCTTTACGGTTTGCATGGATGTATGTAGATAGATGCAATGCCCAATGCTCCACAACACATAAGTTTAAAGTGTTCGACCAATACATACATACATATACATATATATATATATATATATATATATATGTATGTATATATAAGTTTAAAGTGCGAGTCGAGTCAAACCTCCGCTTTTTATTTCTTGCAATCGTTCACGTCACCTTAGCACATCACAGCAATAAAACAATGTCCAAAGCTTATTCACTTCGCATGCTACGTGTGGTTGCACCTTTTTTGGCCAGTAAGCCAGATGATTTTTGCTAAAAAATGTGCATGCCATCTTTTGCACCATCAACAAAGATTCAAGATTCATCACCATATCCCCCAAAAAAAACCAAAAGAAAAAACAAAAACGAAAACGAAAACAAAAACAAAAGGAAAAAGAAGATTATTGAAATTGAATGACGTTATGGACATTATAATTAGTAGGATAACAATATCGGGAGACATACGTTTCTCTATTTCACTGGAATCAATGTGAGATGAGTTAGGATTAGCTGCCACCATCTAGATGCGCCATATCATCTTGCCACATCATGCCATGTTATCCTATGGTCATGTCACTTATGCCATGACATCCATTCAATGTCATTTAGTGATTGTATATTTAGGGTCATTTAATTTACAGTGCATGTCATGTTAGAGTAGTTCATATTAATTTTTGCCAGACATTAGAATTATGTCATATAACTTGCATGTCACATGCCATTAGAGTAATAAATCATGCACGTTAAACCTAGATTAGAATTGCATATAATTAGTTTTTATAATAAAAAAAATCAAAAAAAGGGGATTGATAAGGACTGCTAAATTAGCTAGTAAAATTTTGGTTAGCCTAGGTATAGTATCCTAGTGCTTTACTTACATTTAGAAAATTAATTAGCTCGAGGTATTTGAATTTTTGCTTTATTTTCAGCAATTTATTTAATAATTTGATTATTGAGTGTTATTTCATTGATTATGCACCAGTATGATCACAAGTTGTATGTTAGTGGTTAAGCTAAAAATCAATCCAATATTGCTTGCACAAATATTTCTTTTGAAAATAAAGAAAAAAATGTATTTAAAATGAGTTATTAATCTAACGTAATGAGTTCCTTGAATCCATTAAATCTCTAATTCGTACAAGTAAAATATGCTTCCGCAGTAATTGACCATCCTTGATTAGTGATGACTCCTGAATAAATTAATATGCATGTTAACTAAGACCCAAAAGTTGTGGTTAGTATGAGTCTGGAAGAGCTTGAGATTAGTGTAGGTGTAGTGATCCATTAGCTTTCCCCTTGGTGCATCACCCCTGGGAAAGTGGTGGCAACATGACAACTCCGCTAGGGATTTTAAATTAAAATTCATAGTGGACTTAGGCCCAAACTCTCTCTTTCAAAACTATTTTTGCCTAGCAGTGTAGAGACAAGATACATCTCTAACATCAAATGTCGATCAACGAGTATCAATCATCATGGTTGTGGATAGGATGTCACATGGGTGATCATGTTCACATGTAACATAGGTTACTGTCCACACTTGTGTCAAGCACGTGCTTGTTTGTGTCGAGGACTCAGTAATTTTTTTTTTTTTTTTTGGTGTAAATAGTAAGACATTTTATAGGCCAATAGGACTGTGAATCAATGTTGGTTCTTATTACATGGAAAATTCAGATATTCTATTTTTGAAAGATTGAAAAGATTGAAACATCTTACGCCCATAGATTTCAACAAAATAGGTATTGCTAATTATCTCTTGATAAATTTGTGCCAACTATAGTATTCAAACATATTTTCCGACCAGTGACATCTCGGGTCAATTTCTTTTTGGGTTAAAAATAAAGCAGGGTAACTACAAGCACATTATTATTCGCGGGTTGTAATGACTCGAAATTTGCCAATAAAACCATTAGTAGCAACATCTCCAATAATAGCCGCAACACAGCAATTTCTGCCATTGATCATATAGAGTTTGCTGTGATAAGTCAATTATAATCACTATAGATGCACAATAGATAATTTTATCTATACAAGCATGCCTATTTTTTGTCTTAAAGTCTATTCGTACCAATATTTACCGCTAGTAAATGCAATCTCAGTCCCAATCTCAAGAATCATGAATTATGAACGGGAGTAGATGAAAATTAAAATAGACGGTTTTGCTTATTAAATTTTGGAAGGTAAGCAATTATTTGTTACGTTTCTATACCCTGCAACAATTTACCAGATCTCCATAATGAATCTATGCAGTTCATTTGTCATTGTTTAGCATAGCGATCTTCAAAGCATGGATGTTGGATTTGTTGAAAGAGTAGGCGGGCATCCATCATATTTGGAAATTCTGTGAAGGTGTCAAAAGAATGTGGCATTACGGTTACCATTGAGGTCGCTAAATTACTAATAAGCCGTGAAATAGTAAATCGATATCTCTGTTATTTGAATTACTAAAGATAGCTCTGTTCTTCATGTTACCTGCAATAACCCCCTGGACGTCCAAAACTAATGGTGTAGCCACTTCGATATCTTTTAACATGGTGATGATTTCCCAAATCATAAACTTTGGATCTGTCCACTCACTCCGTTGTGTTATCTGAAGGAGGTAGGAATTTCCCATCCCATTGAGCCCAATGGAGTCGGTCGTCGAAAGATGGCGGCACCCTTGAAATTATCGTCTGGCTTGTGACCACTTCCCATTGGTGGACAAATGCCATCGCTTCCCATTAAGCTAATTCCTCCCTAAGCTGTGTGTGGGAAGCCATCGCACAAAAATGGGAATAGTTCCTTTGGCCAATAGCCTACTTTAATCGATGGGCGGAGCACGACCAACCACCAATTCCCAGTATTTCGATCCTGATTAAAAAGAAATATTGATAATAAGTGGTAATGGAAAAAAAATGCAACAATTATTAACACTGGTTTATTTCGATAGACTTTGTGATATCACAAAAATTATCTTACACGGATCAATGATTGATGGATTACTTTCAGTAGGGTAGAACGATAGCGACAATTTTAACTTTAAGAACAAAACTATTAGTAGCTAAGATATTGTAGGGAAAAAAAAATTATCTTAGGCACCTTTTTTTTTTTTTTTTTTTTTTTCTTTGGTCAGTATCTTAGGCACCTTGAAAAATATCAAACATACCTGTTTGATATCTATTACAAGCTCACATTGAGATCCACCATAAATAGAACTAGGCTTAATAGGAAACCGGGGGTTACTTCCCTATCCACCTGGACAAAACCCGGACATAGTACATCATAGCACCCATTGTGGTAGCCATCACCTTAAGAGGACAATGCTTTAGTCAATAAGATTCAAATTATCTCCAATGTCTAGTTTGGATTTTGAAAATCAGAGAAAAAATTGGTTCAATTAAGAATTGACAATAATCTTCACAACTTACCCATCCAATACGTGAATAATTGAGAAAGGGTATTGCCGGTAGAAACCTAGAAAAATAAGATATTTTTCTTTCTAATCATTTTACCATATATTCAACTTCTTGTCCATAAAAACTATAGCATTGACTAGCTTTTATATTTTGTTTTTTTTTTTTCTAAAGTCGACGTGGCTTAAGACTGTCCGCGGTGGATGTGACATCTTGAATTTCAAGTTCTGTTTTCGATTGGATAAGTTGGGCTTTTCATTGACGCGCCTATAGTTTTTTCCCTGAACTGATCACTCACTGGATTAGGTGAAACCGTTAAGAAATTTAAATGCAGTAGACTTGAAAATTCAACCAGGAATCAACTGCTCGACTGTGTTAATCTGCAAGGGTCATTACGGCATAGTGAAAAATTAATTAGAGACCAGAGATAGGTCGATTTAACAAAGATATGTGATTAGTGTGTGGGTGATTCCACCTAACTGCAAAATTCTTATCGATTGGCACTAGACCGATTTTTCTGTCGTTTTGGTACCCTGTGTCCGTATTTGAAATCTCGAGATTTTCACGACAACCAAGAGTTGCCAATGCGTCGAAAATGTACGTTGCGGCTTGAAAATAATCAATCACGGGTCAATTGTACTAAAAATTCCTAAAAGCTACCCGATAGATTAGGTCACACTAAAGTCATGCCGGATTGAAATTAACCGCGAAATTGAATTCAATTTCAAAAATTGAAAGTTCTGCCATGTCCTGATTTATTTTAGGATCGTCGACTCATCTTTTGAAAATTTTTTTGCAAGCCGAGATTTTCGTCGAAAATTCAAAATAGAGCCGTTTTTTATCGAAATAATCATAGGACCGTTTTTTATCGCGTTTTTGGGATTCAAGTAAGTTCAATTTATGAGGAAAAATGTTAATTTGATCGAGGACATCTTGGTTGAATTTATGGGGACCGATTGAGGCTCAATTGGAAAGGAATTTGGTTCAATTTGGGAAAATTGTGTCAAAATTCGTAGGTCCATCGGTGTGCAACATTTGAGGCATCAATGAAGCTTCTACGAGAAGATTGTGGGTTGCAAATTGGCTTGGATGACAGCCAAGACAAGTGGGGCCTTGCCAATGAGTGTTTAAAGATAAAGAGGAAGACTTTGAGGCCAATGGGACCCTCCCAAACCTTCAACTGGCTTCTTCTTCTTCAAAGAGATTGCTTTCCCCATTGTTGTCCCTTTTCAAAGCTCAAAGTTGCAGAGAAACCAGCCAAGCCCCCCCTAGTTGTCGCACACCTGCCGAAGCTCCTCCGCCCGCCGCCCGAGCCGTTCGCTGCTGCTGAGCCCTGCACGCCCGTTCGCCGCTCGTTCCGCCTCCAGCTAGCTGTCCTGTGAGCCCAGCTCGCTATTTGAGCATCCTCCGCCATCGCTCTGGTTGCCGTCGTGCCCGTCTAGCCACCGAAAGCCTCCACCTGCCCGCCTAGCCATGTCTCGCGGCCCCAACCAGCCATCCTTTGGCCTAGAGTAGAACCGAAGACCAATAAGGTTCCTTGGACTTCAAGGCCCATTTTCAGGCCCGTCCCGTCCCCATTTGGTGTCGCCGCAGCGTGGTTTGTCGCCTATCTCCGCGTTGCCGTCTTCTTAGACTCATCGGATCGCTAAACCAATGAGTTTACTTGCTAAACTCTTCTTATGAAGTTAATGATACTTGAGGGTTGTTTAGATTAGGCTAATTAGAGATTAGGTGGTTAGTTAAAATGGATTAGCGATTTAATTATTTGGTTTTGCATGTTAGATGGTTAGAACAGCTCAATTAGAGACTAGATAAGTTGTACTATTTATCTCGATAGACTCAGAAATCTTCCGAGCCCATTTTGGTGTTTAATTAAGCATTTTCGACCTAAGCTTTAATTTTTGGCATTTAATTGCATTTACTTAATTATTTTTAGTATTTATTTAATTATTTATTATTTTCAGGAAATTATACCAGATAACCAGTGACCGGATTTTTATGCTGATTGTAATGGTGTGCTTGGTTTATTTAATTGAGTAATAATTTGTGCAAACTGAGTGGAAATTGTAATTTTGGGTATTTATACCAAAACTATGTAATTTTGGTATTTTGTTCAGAAAATACCAGGCATCGGTTTTTAACATCAAAAATGTGTTTATGCACTATATTAAATAGTGGGATTTTCGAAAAGAAAGATATTGCATTTTTTGGCTCAGGCCGACTGTATGTCCACACACGATTATTTTTATCGTATATTTTTAACACGGCGAATCGTCAGCTTGTGAGAACATTATTGTACATTAGCTTGTGAGAGCAGTATACTATATTGGCCTATGTGAGCATTGATATGTTAGCTTGTAAGAGCAGTATACTATATCAACTATGGTGAACTATAATATATATCAGCTTGAGTGAGTTATAATATATAACAGCTTGGGTGAGCTATATTACATGCCAGGTTGTGAGAGCTATAACCATCTATTTCAGCTTGTGTAAGCAGTGATCGTGTCGATTGAATTTATAAATGGTATTGATTGTGTCGAATTGAGTGGATCAATTGATCGATGGTTTGAATCGAATTGATTGAGTATATGAATTATACTAACATGCGGAAAGAAACTGAGGTGAGGTAAGTCCTTTGTCTTGTGTATGCATAGACTGCCTTTAGACGTATTTCCTTTCTAGTCGGAGTTTAGGGGGTGGACTTGCTAAGACATTGTCTCAACCCGTCGTGGGCTCAACCTTTTCAAGTCCTTAGACGACAGTTCCTCCGAAACGTTTTGGCCAGCCTAAGAGGGTCATTGAACAGGTCACTAAGATTCCTCTTCCCAGGGGCCAAGGAGTATGGGTTTATGAACTCGTGAGAACCATCGTCTAGGTTGATGTAGGTCTACCTCGGAGGGTACCCCATCAATTCAAAGCGTGGTATCATCGCGGGCGAAATAAACCTAGAGAAAGTCCCCTACAAGATTCTGAGGTCCCAGTGTTGGTGTAGGAAATTGCTTTTGACGAGGGTATAGTTGACCCTCCTAGTGGTGCAGTGGTGGACCCAAGTCCCCAAGAGAGTTCGAAGTTTTTTGTTGGGGATTCGAACGCCTAGAGCTCTTGTAGACTTTTTTGCTTGGACAGACTTTTGTCTATAAACTAGTGTTATATATAAACTAGTCGATTGTGTATAAAGGTGTGTTGTGATTGTGAAATCATAATCCTGCTTTTCTATCCCATCTTTGTTCTGTTTGGGGGTTTATTTATATGTTTCCGCATGCACATAAAAATGAATGGGTCAGTGATGTGTCCTAGGAAGTCGCAATTTAATCAATCACCAAGGGATGGGCACGCGCTCGAAGATCGAGGCGTGACAATGGATGGCATAAAACGACGATGTTTTCCTTTCTTCATAAGAAACGACGCCGTTTATACCATTCCATGTGGATTCACTTACAAAATGATGTCGCATTGCTCTATGACCCAAAACGGTGTCGCTGAAGAGGGAGTAAAATAGGGTTCATATACGATTTTCGCTCAACGCCAGCCGTAGCTTGCTCACGCACCATCGTTCGGTCGCCCACCGTCGCTCGTTCGGTCACCCACCATCGCTCGCCCGCCATCGCTCGGCCGTCGCTGTAGTTGCGCCGTCGCTCACGGTCGTTCACTAGCTACGTCCCTAACTCTCGCTCACTCAGGTTTGTCATATTCTCTACGTGGGTCAATTTAGTGAAAAAATTTAGAGTTCTCACAGGCAAGTTAAGATGCGAAAGGCAAATTGAGGGCTCGGCTCAAGGGAAAAGTGGTAAGGAAAGTAGTAGGGATCTCACTTTATGGGGATAGAATAGAAAAATTGAGAGTTTTGTCGTTCGTTCGCTTTCTTTTATGGGGATTGAATAAAAAAATAGGCCACGGAAGGGAAAATGGGGGCTTGACTCGAAGGGAAATGGTGGTGGGACCTTAATTTGTTTAATTAATTAGACTGCCTTTGTGGGAGACCGAATATGATTGAATTCAAAAAATAGGTGATGGGGACCTCACTTTGTTTATTCATGTTGACACATAAATTTTGGCGATCCAGTTAATCATTTATTGCATTAAAAATTAGGGGTTAATTTTATCCCCGAAAAAAATTAATTAATTGCATAGCATATAGATTTAGTTGCATTCGCAGTTTTGCATTTATTTATTGGACCAATAGCGAATGGATTCAAACTAGTGGTCCTGAGCTTTAATTTGGTAGGCCGAACTAAGCCCACGAAGCAAGTAAATTGGCCCGAGCCCTTTTTTTTTAATGACAAAAATTACCTAAATAAAGATTTGAAATGATATTACGGTGGATTTTTGGAATTTAAGAAAATCGGGTTGCAATATTATTTTCAGGCAATAAAATCAGGAGATGTGGAAAATAAAAAGTAATATTGCGTGCGAAAAAGAAATCTTCGCGGATGTTGACTTGAATAGGAAATTAAAACCCTAATGTTCAGCCTATAAAAAGATTTTTCGCGTAGGGTTTTAGAGGGCCACATTACATTGAATACATGGCCACAATTCTAAGAGAGCTCTCGACAGAGAAAAGAGAAGAAAGCGTGAGAGATCGAGGGAGAAGCACGGCGTCAATTCAGATTTTTTACAATATTTCTCTCCTCCCCTCATCACATTCACGCCTCTAACTTTTTTGTCTTTGAGTAAATCACGTGCTCCCCTATATTATTTTTACAACTCCTCATGATCATGGATGGTCACATGGATTATTCCATGATCTGACCATCACCGCTTGGAGGCCGGCAAATCCACAATTCCAAAGCTCACGTAGACACGAAGAGACAAAAGAGGGGAAGTTCACGAAAGGAAAAAAAAAGAATTCCATCGTGACCTATTGGCTGTCCACGGCGTTTCAAGACTTGCGGATGCTGTTGCTTTTGCTGTTCTCTGGTCCAACTCCACGTTGTGGCCATCGCCGTGCTAGTCTCAGCGACTTGTGACATTCCCGACATTCCAGGAGCACCCTCGAAGCTTTCCCTAGGCCTGGTTCCGCAACTTGGAGAATTCTATTTTTTTTTTTTATTTTTGCAGGTCTCTTGTGATCGCAACATTCAACGATCACCTGCAGCAGCTTTAAAAAATATTGGATTTTCCTGTAAGACCCACCATCACCGATCATCAATCTAGTGCCAAGTGGGGAGGAGGTTTATTTATTTCTTTTAAAAAAGGAGTCAAAGCCAAGCAGAGGCTAATCAAGCTCTTGCATTACTCATTCGTGCTTGGAGCTTGACACTCTTCGTCGACAACGCTGCTCCATCGACGATTCTTGATCGATCCATTGTTGACCACCAATCCTCAAGCCCGGCCACGGCAATTGATTGTTTTTTTTTTAAATCTACCTTGCAGGCTAATTTGTGCACCGACAGCCCAGCGACAAAGCTGCAAACCACTCACATCTCCTGCTTTGCTACTCCAAGACCGCATGTGGCCGCCCCATCACGAGAAACTTTGCCCAGCCGGACACCAAGGTGTCCCCACATCGCGAGCCGTGTAGCCTCCGCCATTCGTGAGCCCCTTCCCGTTGGACCACGGTTCTAAGCCGGCATCCCAATTTGGGAAACTTATCTGCGCAATAATTTGAATTTAGGTAATTATCTTGTTTGCCATCAATTTGAATATTTTGTGATTCAATTTGATTGAGAGTATTACACCATTTCTAAATTTGAGCAATAAGTGCACTCCCAATTAGGATTTATTTCCTAATTCGCAACCGCACACAATTTTTATTCCATCTATAAGGCTTTAGATGGAATAATTAATCACGCGGGAATGAAATTGATATTTTAATCTTTAAGGCTTAAGATTAATCTATCGATTTTATTAGCGAAATAATCAAGATTCATTCAGGTATTGTTTCCTAATTCGGACGATGTGTGATGATTCGAATGATTTGGTGTTTATCTTTCAATTGCTTTATTTATCCCAAAAATAAAAGAAATTGCATTTTTGCATGTCATATGGGTTAGAATCGATTTCCTGGATATGATTACATGTTTATTATTTTATAATTCTGAATTTAATAAAACACCAAAAATATTTTTTTTGAATAAATTGAATTCTCTCCTGCAGGATAGCTTGCATGCTTAATTATTTGAAAATTATTAATTTCAAAAATTAAAAAAGGGAAAAACAACAAAAAGTCATCATGCATATAAGATTAGGGCATCTTTCGCACGTCATTGCATTTTAGGGTAAAATTGCATGTAGCTTAACTCTAGATATTAGTTTTTTTTTTTTAATTCATTATAAGTTTAGATAATATTAGATAGATGGCATTGTAGGATCATTTAGGTTAAGATAATATTTTAGTTTAAATTAGTATCTTGGCTCAACCTAATTCCTAATATAAATTAAATGAAATCTTAACCTAGTTAGATAATTTTCACAATTACCCAATTCCAAATTTCATGAAAAAATCCAAAAATGTCTTAGGATAAGTTATTTCCATTTTTAGGATAAATTGCAATTCCTAGGAAAAAGAAAAAAATAAAAAGTGTCATGAACACGTCATTTAGGACTAGATTCATTAAAATACATGTCATTTTTAGGCCCATTTAATTAGAAATTGCCTGTCAATAGAATTAAGTCATTTAGATTGCATTTAATTATTGCATTTTTTTAGGATTTACTCTACTCATGTCATATAGTTTAAATCATACTGCCATGTCATGTAATTTAGGTTATGTTGCCATGTCATATTAGATTATTAGCATATATTGCATATAGATTAAGTTCCCATTATACAAAGTGAAAACAAAAAAGAAAAGAAATTGCATGTTAATTAGAAATCATATCTAGGGTTGATGATGTGAATTCTGATCTAACAACGCAGATGCTTTCGTTGTTATGAGGTAAGTCCTGCAATTTATTTACTGCTTTACTTGGATGTTAAATTGGTGGTTTGCGCACCCGCATGATCACCTCACATGTTAGGGAGATAAATTAAAATCAATTTAAACTGTCTGCTAAACATTTTTTTTCAAAAATAAAAGAATGGTACCAAAAGGGTGTTAGAGAAATCTAGCGTAATCAAGTCCCCATACCTAGAATCTCTGGTTCGCAGGAGTAAAGTAAGTCTCCCATTACTTTACTTGGTTTCTAATCGACCCACCAAAAATAGATTAGTGGCGACTCCTAATTGAAAATCAGTTGCATGCTAAGAACTTGAACCGAAGTCGCGAATTGGTATGAGCTTGGGAGAGCCCGAGTTAAGTCTAGGCTTAACAATCCATTAGCCAAACCCTAGGTGGTTCACACCTGAAAAATTGGTCGCGACAGCTTGGCGACTCCGCTGGGGACTTGAGTGTTAAATTTAAGGTATGTCCCTAACATTTAAGGTGTTAAATGTTTTTGCAGATTGGGAGTTATAAGGGGAGTAATCTTTGCTAACCCTTGTCTTGTAGGTTGGAGTTAGGGATGAATGTTTTAAATTCAAATTATTGAAGTGCTGTGTGATTTAAACTGTTGTGCATGCTTTGCATTTAACACTACACTTTTGCACACACAACCTGCCGCCGGACTTGGGCCGCACTAGGATATTTAGGATGGTATTGAGTTGGATACGACTTTGACCGCGAGGCCGTGTAGTAGAGGTTGCCCAACTCAATCCCAAAAGTTTCTTTCTTGGTGTCAAGAATGTTTACCTCTGCCCGCGAGGCTGCGTCGCATTGGGGTATCATTCTTGACTCGAGCGGGAGTTAGAAGGGCTTGACTTAGTATGCGAGGCTGCAACTAAGTCATCCCACCCTTTTAGCTCCACATTGGTTGGCCTTCCTAGTTAGAAATCGAACCTCACGTTTCATGCGCTTGTCTATGTGATTGCCATTGGTTTTTCTTGTTGAAGTAAGTTTTCTATCCCTATACCTTACAATTTATTTTTTTCGTGCTTTTGGTCGGTCCATGACAATTTAGGATAGTCATTTGATCTAATTCCTTTGTCAATCAAAATGAAATGAGAAAATTGCCATACAATGAATCATTTTGGAAAATAAAAAACTTTGGAAAATTTGTTTTCGATTCATGTATAGGAAATTTGATCTTGCTAGGGTATTCATTTTTCTAGTTCTCTTTAGGAAATTCCCTTCCTGTAAGAACTTTTCATGAAAAAAAATGAAAAAAAGTTGATAGATCATTGTCATGGATTGACTTTCGATGTACACCTCATGCTTACATGTTCCCATTCATTTAAAATAGGTGATTATGGAGCGATCCCACTCACCCATCCGTTCATGATTGAGAGCTAAAATGACGGATCAAAAATCTCGTCAAGGAAAAGTGCTACAATCTATCTTCAATGAGAAATTGTGACTCCAAGGAGAGAGCCAAGAATACTTGTTGAATCGTCTTATTTTCCTGAGGTAGCTGAGTTTGATGCCACCATGAAGAGACTAGTGACATATTTAGAAGGAAGAATCTCTGATCTGAAGGGTTCACATCACAAGATCAAGGGGGGTGAAGAATTGAAGTATACATGATTCATGGTCCTAAGTAATTTGATTTCCTCATTTAATTAGGGGCATGCACCTTCCCCTGCGTGAGAATTTTTATCTCTTTTTAGGGATTGATTCCAATTTCATCTGTGCTTGAACATCATATTCCAATAAATGTAATTTGATTGATGGATATCAATAAAATTACAAGTTTTGTTTTGAGGACATGATGGGGTATACCAAACCAGCCCGGTGACAATATCCAACAATGAAAAGAAAACATCATCCATGAAGAAATTCTGAGGATTGGGCTTCTTCATGCTTCCTCATCCAAAAAATTGTTTTTGAAACCATCTCAAAAAAAGCATGCATTAGGTTACCCTTGTATGTTTTTCTAACTCATTTACTTCATGTCTCAGAGCATAACAGAGAGACGCTTGAAAATAACACGTCAATTTCAAGTGATAGTGGATCCGTTGATTTGGGAACATACATCCGAGGGAAAAATAGACGTGGGGGCAAAGGACCATTTCCTAACTGATCTTGATGACATTTTCCAAGAGTGAAGAAGACTTTAAACTTATCCTCTTACTTGTCTCAAGCGATTTCCTTGCACATCAAATGGAAACTGAGGGCAAGTCAGAAGAAGATAATCCAGATTCTAAAGTGTGATGTGTTGCACATCTCATTACAATTTGTATGAAATGTCGAAAGCCAAATCAAGTTTCTCATTTCCATGAGAAAATGATGGAACAAGTCAAAAGAACATCATTCGTCTTAGATGAAATGGATACATTGCGTTCATGGATATAATTAATTTTGGAATTGACACTCTGTTATTTTTCTTGCAGATGATGAGTTGGGGCACTACAAATTCTAGTAGTGACATGACTGAGACAAAGTCTCGATTCGAGCCAAAATGGTCATGCAATTTGAATTTACTTTGATGATGCATAATATCCTATTCATGCACGTTGTTCTGTGCAGGGGCAAAAGCAAGATTTCATCGAATCAAAGATTGGATTTTTCATCCTCGATTGATTAATTTGTGTGTTTGTTCCCTTTTGATAGGGGCAATCCAAGGACACCCATTGCTGAGACAGTCCCTTCGTGGGACAATTCATTGAATGAATGCTTGCAATCATGTTTTTCATACTTATAAGAACATTTTTGAGTATGGTAAACTGTTTGTTTGAAGTCACAAAAGCTTTTCATGCTTAAAGTTGTTGAACTTTTTTAAAAAAAGAGAATTTTCACAGTGATTTTACCTATTTAGTTCACCAATTTCATGTGGAGATTTGTCAAAATAGACAATTTAATGGAATGACATCAATACTTAAGAATGCTGAATGAGACGTATCAGAATGATGAAAGGCAAGCCCCATCATATACACAGTCCCTTACTTATACACTTGTGAGATGAGTGTAGGAAGTTCCATATCTGCAAGGCAAAGAGTTCTCTCGCAAAAGGTATGATGACCGAAATGATGAGGGGCAATTCATTTCTCTATCCTAAACACAACATGCGATCCATTGCTTAAACTCCTTTGAGCCTTATACACCTGTAGAGATTCTTTTCAAATTACCCCTATCAAGAACCACCCCATATCGGGGCAAGTTGGGGGTAAGACAGCATCATAAGGTGAAGAAAATGGATTGAAATTTTCTTGCTCTCACTTGCATCAATCTTCTAGTCGTGCTATTACATTGAATTTATGTGGTAATTTAAGTGCCCTAGGATGACGAAGAGCATTTCTGTCTCTATCCTATACACTTATATCCTTTGCATAGCCCACTTGAGCCTGCAATTTCATTTTTGTAAACCCAGTTGGTGATCATCCCCCACACTGGGGCAAGGCAAAAGAAGACCATGAAAAGTTAGAGTGTCATTCAAAGTGTGATTACTTGACGCATGCATTATGCACAAGAATTGAAATCAAAATAGAACTAAGGGGCATAAAAAGCAGTGTGCCTGGTAAAAGCAAGGCCAATGCCCATGAAAAGAGAAGTGAAGAAAAAATAAATGAGAACTAGGGGCATGAAAAAGCAGTGTGCCTGGTAAAAACAAGGCCAATGCCCATAAATGAAAAAAGAGAGTCAAGATAGATGACTGTCAATTGCAAGAATTGAATCTTAATTGAGCAATACTCAAAGAACTCAAATGTTGAGTTTTTACAATCAATGGGGTACTTCATGAAGATCCCTGATGGTGAAGAAAATTGGCGGCAATGCCAAGATGATCATCAACTCTCACCCTTTAAACAATTTTTGAGCCAAATGATCCTTTCATTTCTCAACCCATGAACCCAGCCTATGTTACGTCCCTTACAAAGTCTCTTCTGATTAGGGCACTTGGATTAACATAGGAGTTCATATGTTTTTAAGCATTGCTCGAAGAAGTGCGAGCAAGATTATTTCTTTCTCATTTTGTAGGGTTCTTGACTTGTAAACCCAGAGATGAATACAAAATTGTTCTTTCAATAGCCTTGACTCGAAGAGTCCCTTTGTTAAGCCGTTGACCAAGCCTACATTACCATCCCTATTAAAGACCTCTCAGATTGGCAAGGTCGTACCGCTTGCGAGAATACTCGGACCCTTGTCGATATGATGAGGGTGAGATGGAGTGATTCTCATAAAATAGCCTTCTAAATGAGAGTAAGTGAAAGTCCTTTCTAACTGAAAGTCTCTCATTTAGCATTCTTAAAAAATCAATGTCATTGTCTTGAGCAACAATTCTCTCCTGTGGAAATTTGGGTGATGCAAATATGGTAAAGTCATTATGCAGAAACCTTGATTGAATTGAAAAAAAAAAAACCACCAAACTTTGAAATGTGCATTCTAGAGTAGCTCAAATTGTCTACCTCCTTGATGAATGCATATTAGTTTTTGCTCTAATCATGTTTGACATGCCTAAGAGCTCCTGACATTCAGGTTCCTTTTAGAATGCTTCATGATATTAGAAGATGAGAAACCTTCGTGAACCTTCAAGGTGCATCCTCGATGTTCCAAAGTTTATTTCTACCAGGAGGTGAGAGACCTCCACAAGATTCCAGAAGACATATCCCCAAGAATCATAGATATCACCAGGTAAGTATATCTCCACCCATACTCTAAATACTTGTCATTGTGCAGGTATTCTTTCTCAAGTGCATTGACACTTGACTTGGTCAAGCTGTCACTTATATTGACCTGACGTGCTTTCGTAGCCCAGTGTCTCATTTCATTGCCCCGGCGTGCTTTTGTAGCCCGATGTCTAGTTCTTGACTCGGCGTGCTTTTGTAGCCCGATGTCTCTTTATATTGACCTGGCGTGCTTTCGTAGCCCAGTGTCCCATTTCATTGATCTGGTGTGCTTTTGTAGCCCGGAGTCCCTTTCATCGACCCGGCGTGCTTCCGTAGCCCGGTGTCCAGTCATTTATTGACCTGGCGTGCTTTCGTAGCCCAGAGTCCATTTTTATTGACCCGGCGTGCTTCCGTAGCCCGGTATCCATTCATTTATTGACCTGGCGTGCTTTCGTAGCCCAGAGTCCATTTTTATTGACCCGGCGTGCTTCCGTAGCCCGGTATCCATTCATTTATTGACCTGACGTGGTTTTGTAGCCCAGAGTCCATTTTTATTGACCTGGCGTACTTTCGTAGCCCGGTGTCCATTCATTTATTGACCTGGCGTGCTTTCGTAGCCTAGAGTCCTTTATATTGACACTCAATGGAGTTGTCCCCCAAAGATTTTTCTCCAAATTCAATCTGATTAAGGCGATCGAAGAATGGTTCGGGTCCTAGCCAAGCAAAACCTCAGTCTAGGTGACCGTAGCATAGAACGGGTCCTAGACAACATTTATTGCTTTAACAGGTGACCGTAGCATAGAACGGGTCCTGAAAAAGCAATTTCTCCATTCAGGTGACCGTAGCATAGAACGGATCCTGAAAAACAAATTTCCTCGTCGAGGCGACCGTAGAATGGTACGGGTCCTTGACAACACTTATTGCTCTAACAGGTGACCGTAGCATAGAACGGATCCTGGGAAAGCAATTCCTTTCTGCCATACTGGGCGACCGTAGAGTGGTACAGGTCCCAGGAAAGCAGAATCTTCACAAAGCCATTACTATTCTAGGCGATCGTAGAATGGTACGAGTCCTGGACATGTAACACCAACTATCTTCATTGAAGGTAAGATCACTTGACATCTCAGTCTGGATCTGGATGTCTTGATTTAAACATTTCACTATGGGTGTGAATGTTTTTAATCTTTCTCGTTATACCTTAATCTGGATCTAGGTATTTCAAGTTTAAGTCTCTTGACATCTCAGTCTGGATCTGGATGTCTTGATTTAAACATTTCACTCTGGATGTGAATGTTTTTTTTTATCTTTCTCGTTATACCTTAGTCTGGATCTAGGTATTTCGAGTCCAAAACTCTCGACATCTCAGTCAGGATCTGGGTGTCTTGATTTAAATACTTCATCTTTCTCGTTATACCTTAGTCTGGATCTAGGTATTTCGAGTCCAAAACTCTCGACATCTTAGTCAGGATCTGGGTGTCTTGATTTAAATATTTCATTTTTCTCGTTATACTTTAATCTGGATCTAGGTATTTCGAGTCCAAAACTCTTGACATCTCAGTCAGGATTTGGGTGTCTTGATTTAAGTTTTTCATCTTTCTCATTATACCTTAGTCTGGATCTAGG
Source organism: Eucalyptus erythrocorys (assembly GCA_014182555.1). NCBI lineage: Eukaryota > Viridiplantae > Streptophyta > Magnoliopsida > Myrtales > Myrtaceae > Eucalyptus > Eucalyptus erythrocorys. Next base: position 15,169,260 of record CM024599.1, on the reverse strand, counting down.
TATTTCGAGTCCAAAATTCTTGACATCTCAGTCAGGATCTGGGTGTCTTGATTTAAACTTTTCATCTTTCTCGTTATAATTTAGTCTGGATCTAAGTATTTCAAGCCCCAAAACTCTTGACATCTCAGTCTGGACCTGGATGTCTTGATTTGAACATTTCACTTTGGATGTGAATGTTCAATTTATTACCTGTTAGGCTTTTCAAGGAACCTGAGTGAGAATTGGGTACTTGTGAAGCAAATGGGTATTTATCATTTCCTTTCGCATCATGCATTTGCATTAGCATTTCCATGCATCATATAAATTGCATTTAAAAAATGGAATTCATTTTCCAACAAAAAAATCATTTTTTTGGTAAAGTTCCAAAAAAAAAAATCATTCATTGCACGTACATGACCAAAATTTAGGTCTCAATTTGTCTTTGAAGGCAACCTCTACGAGCTCACCTTCAAAGAGGGGTAGCTGTTGACACCTAAATTTTGGCGATCCGGTTAATCATTTATTGCATTAAAAATTAAGGGTTAATTTTATCCCTGAAAAAAATTAATTAATTGCATAGCATATAGATTTAGGTGCATTCACAGTTTTGCATTTATTTATTGGACCAATAGCGAATGGATTCAAACTAGTGCTCCTGAGCTTTAATTTGGTAGGCCGAACTAAGCCCACGAAGCAAGTAAATTGGCCCGAGCCCGTTTTCTTTTAATGACAAAAATTACATAAATAAAGATTTGAAATGATATTACGGTGGATTTTTGGAATTTAAGAAAATCGGGCTGCAATATTATTTTCAGGCAATAAAATCAGGAGATGTGGAAAATAAAAAGTAATATTGCGTGCGAAAAAGAAATCTTCGCGGATGTTGACTTGAATAGGAAATTAAAACCCTAATGTTCAGCCTATAAAAAGATTTTTCGCGTAGGGTTTTAGAGGGCTACATTACATTGAATACATGGCCACAATTCTAAGAGAGCTCTCGACAGAGAAAAGAGAAGAAAGCGTGAGAGATCGAGGGAGAAGCACGGCGTCAATTCAGATTTTTACAATATTTCTCTCCTCCCCTCATCACATTCACGCCTCTAACTTTTTTGTCTTCGAGTAAATCACGTGCTCCCCTATATTATTTTTACAACTCCTCATGATCATGGATGGTCACATGGATTATTCCATGATTTGACCATCACCGCTTGGAGGTTGGCAAATCCACAATTCCAAAGCTCACGTAGACACGAAGAGACAAAAGAGGGGAAGTTCACGAAAGGAAAAAAAAAAAAAAGAATTCCATCGTGACCTATTGGCTGTCCACGGCGTTTCAAGACTTGCGGAGGCTGTTGCTTTTGCTGTTCTCTGGTCCAACTCCACGTTGCGGCCATCGCCGTGCTAGTCTCAGCGACTTGTGACATTCCCGACATTCCAGGAGCACCCTCGAAGCTTTCCCTAGGCCTGGTTCCGCAACTTGGAGAATTCTGTTTTTTTTTTTATTTTTGCAGGTCTCTTGTGATCGCAACATTCAACGATCACCTGCAGCAGCTTTAAAAAATATTGGATTTTCCTGTAAGACCCACCATCACCGATCATCAATCTAGTGCCAAGTGGGGAGGAGGTTTATTTATTTCTTTTAAAAAAGGAGTCAAAGCCAAGCAGAGGCTAATCAAGCTCTTGCATTACTCATTCGTGCTCGGAGCTTGACACTCTTCGTCGACAACGCTGCTCCATCGACGATTCTTGACCGATCCATTGTTGACCACCAATCCTCAAGCCCAGCCGAGGCAATTGATTGTTTTTTTTTTTTTTTAAATCTACCTTGCAGGCTAATTTGTGCACCGACATCCCAGTGACAAAGCTGCAAACCACTCACATCTCCTGCTTTGCTACTCCAAGACCGCATGCGGCCACCGATGAACCCCCATCACGAGAAACTTTGCCCAGCCGGACACCAAGGTGTCCCCACATCGCGAGCCGTGTAGCCTCCGCCATTCGTGAGCCCCTTCCCGTTGGACCACGGTTCTAAGCCGGCATCCCAATTTGGGAAACTTATCTGCGCAATAATTTGAATTTAGGTAATTATCTTGTTTGCCATCAATTTGAATATTTTGTGATTCAATTTGATTGAGAGTATTACACCATTTCTAAATTTGAGCAATAAGTGCACTCCCAATTAGGATTTATTTCCTAATTCGCAACCGCACACAATTTTTTATTCCATCTATAAGGCTTTAGATGGAATAATTAATCACGCGGGAATGAAATTGATATTTTAATCTTTAAGGCTTAAGATTAATCTATCGATTTTATTAGCGAAATAATCAAGATTCATTCAGGTATTGTTTCCTAATTCGGACGATGTGTGATGATTCTGAATGATTTGGTGTTTATCTTTCAATTGCTTTATTTATCCCAAAAATAAAAGAAATTGCATTTTTGCATGTCATATGGGTTAGAATCGATTTCCTGGATATGATTACATGTTTATTATTTTATAATTCTGAATTTAATAAAACACCAAAAGTATTTTTTTTGAATAAATTGAATTCTCTCCTGTAGGATAGCTTGCATGCTTAATTATTTGACAATTATTAATTTCGAAAATTAAAAAAGGGAAAAACAACAAAAAGTCGTCATGCATATAAGATTAGGGCATCTTTCGCACGTCATTGCATTTTAGGGTAAAATTGCATGTAGCTTAACTCTAGATGTTAGTTCTTTTTTTTTTTAATTCATTATAAGTTTAGATAATATTAGATAGATGGCATTTTAGGATCTTTTAGGTTAAGATAATATTTTAGTTTAAATTAGTATCTTGGCTCAACCTAATTCCTAATATAAATTAAATGAAATCTTAACCTAGTTAGATAATTTTCACATTTACCCGATTCCAAATTTCATGAAAAAATCCAAAAATGTCTTAGGATAAGTTATTTCCATTTTTAGGATAAATTGCAATTCATAGGAAAAAGAAAAAAAATAAAAAGTGTCATGAACACGTCATTTATGACTAGATTCATTAAAATACATGTCATTTTTAGGCCCATTTAATTAGAAATTGCCTGTCAATAGAATTAAGTCATTTAGATTGCATTTAATTATTGCATTTCTTTAGGATTTACTCTACTCATGTCATATAGTTTAAATCATACTGCCATGTCATGTAATTTAGGTTATGTTGCCATGTCATATTAGATTATTAGCATGTATTGCATATAGATTAAGTTCCCATTATACAAAGTGAAAACAAAAAAGAAAAGAAATTGCGTGTTAATTAGAAATCATATCTAGGGTTGATGATGTGAATTCTGATCTAACAACGCAGATGCTTTCGTTGTTATGAGGTAAGTCCTGCAATTTATTTACTGCTTTACTTGGATGTTAAATTGGTGGTTTGCGCACCCGCATGATCACCTGACATGTTAGGGAGATAAATTAAAATTAATTCAAGCTGCCTGCTAAACATTTTTTTCAAAAATAAAAGAATGGTACCGAAAGGGCGTTAGAGAAATCTAGCGTAATCAAGTCCCCATACCTAGAATCTCTGGTTCGCAGGAGTAAAGTAAGTCTCCCATTACTTTACTTGGTTTCTAATCGACCCACCAAAAATAGATTAGTGGCGACTCCTAATTGAAAATCAGTTGCATGTTAAGAACTTGAACCGAAGTCGCGAATTGGTATGGGCTTGGGAGAGCCCGAGTTAAGTCTAGGCTTAACAATCCATTAGCCAAACTCTAGGTGGTTCACACCTGAAAAATTGGTCGCGACAATTCAATTCAATTTCCTTTGTTTCTGTAAAGGCATTGAATTGAATAAATTGGTCACATTTGTTTCTTAACAACAAAATGACAAGGACTTGCATGTGAAGTTGCTGATTTTGTCATGTGGTCCCAAAAACTAATGACTTTTTTTTTTTTCATTGGGTGCAGCATTAACATAGACAAGAATCAGGTAGGCGTCATTGTTTGCTATGGTGAAGAGTTTGTTATTATCACCGAGGATTGGAAATATACTGGTGGAAATGAATGTACTATCTATGTCAATATTCGAAAGCTATCATATTTGATTTTCCGAGGGATTTTGTATATTTTTACAATGCAAAAGTGCAAAAACTATATTACTGTGTTCCTAAGAAGGAATTGAAGGATGGCTTGATATTTTTTAATGATGATAATGGTATTAAGAATATCATTTACCATTATTTCATAGCGAAGAAGTTAGGATATATGTTGAGTATTATAGTGATAATGAGGATGGTGAGGATGAGGATGAGTAGACCACCACTAAAAGAGGAGAAGTATGAATCCTATTCAAGCGAGTAATTAGGTCGAGGATATGTTTAGGTTAGATGAAGGGCAAAATGAGAGGGAGAGAAGTCATATTGATAGAGATAAACAAACAGGGAGATGTCCTCAAATCTTGGGTGAAGATGTGGGCGATAATCTTTGGTGAAGATGTGGGCGATAAAGACTTCATTGGATTAGAATGGGAAATTGCTATATCCAATGAATCAGAAGATGAATATTTGGCTTCAGTAAGTTTCCCAAATGACGAAGATGATAATGAACTCGCACGGTCAAGACAAAAGCAAAGGGAATTTCTCAGAAAAAATTTACAACTTCAACAAAGAGGCCCAAGCCAGTAAATAGGGATGGAGCTCCAGCTGAAGATAATAGAAGTGAAGATGAAGAAAGCCGCAGTGATGAAGTTGCTAGTTCAAAGAATGAGCTTGACAATGATGATGAACCTGCTTGTGGAAGAAATGATAAGTATAATTGCTATGATCCGATTATTGATAAACCAATTTTGTTTGTGGACATGAGATTTGGCGATGCCAAACAATTCAAGAAAGCTATTGTCAAGAACTCCATTGCCGAATAAAGGAGAGTTGAATTCATTAAAAACATGAAGAAATTTGTGAGAGTTAAGTGCTCACAACCAAATTGTTCATGGAAGCTCTATGACGTGCTGAGTAAGAAGGGATCATTCCAAATTAGGTCCTTCTAGGAGGAGCATACTTGTCCAATTATATTTAACAATAAAAAGATAAGTATTTTTTTCAATACTATCAAATTAATACCCGAGATCGAGTCCTCAATTTCAACTGTTAGTAAATAAGCAATTAGGGGTTAATGTGTCAAAAAATCAATGCAAGAGAGCTAAGATAAAGGTGATGAAAATATTGATGAGTGGATATAAAGAAGAATATGCCCAGGTATGGAATTATGCTGGCAAATGCATGTTTCAAAACCCATCAAGTAGGATATATGTAAAAGTTATGGAGAGACCACTCCCTAATCTTGGGCCTAAATTTGATAAATTTAATGTCTATTTTGATGCATACAAATGGAACTTCTTGGCTGGTTGTAGAAAAATTATAGGATTGGATGGATGCTTTCTAAATGGTTTATGCAATGGGGAGTTGTTGGCTACTGTGGGGAGAGATACCAATAATCAAATGTTCCGATAGCTTGGGCGATAGTGAAGATAGAGAACAAGAATATTTGGTCCCAATTCCTCAAAAATTTAATGGTTGACCTTGAGATAACCGATAGGAGAGGATGGGCATTCATGAGTGACCAATAGAAGGTAATTCCATTGTCAATTAATTCATTCCCTTTTAATATTAATCACTTGTATATTTTTCATAACTTGTATTTATTGGTTTGAATTTTTGTAGGGACTTATTCCTACATTGACTAAGTTGATGTCACATTTTGAGCAAAGAATATGTGCGAGGCACATATATGCAAACTAGTCAAGGAACTTCAAAGGAGATAGGCTGCAGAAACAGTTCTGGAAAATAGCGAAGAGTACCAACATGGTTGATTTCAGAATAGCCAAACAGGAATTGTTACAACTGACAAAGGAATGTTTTAATGCACTCTTCCAAACAGAAGCTAAGTACTGGTATCGGGTCTTTTTCAGCGAAGAGTTCAAATGCGATATCATTGATAACAACCTCAATGAAGCTTTCAATAGCAAAATTTTAGAGGTCAAGTGCAAACCAATCATCATCATGCTTAATGATATTCGAGTTATGGTCATGACTAGACTGCATAGGCAAAGAGATGAGGCTACAAGTGGACTAAAGACTGTGGTCCTAGGATTGTGAAAAGATTGGATGCAAATATTGCTGCTAATAGGTTCTGCTATCCAATTTAAAATGAAGATAATGGATATGAGATTATTCAAAATCATGATAAGTATGTTGTCAAGCTGGATAGAAGAAAGTGTTCATACCAAGCCGGCAACCGAATGTAATTCCCTATGCCCATGATATTTGTGTTATTCAAATGAAGTAAGAAAACCCAGATGATTACCTAGATGATTGGTACCAAAAAAAAAAAAAAAAAAAAAAAAAAAAACTCATACCTTACTTTGTACCAATTCATGATGCAGCCCATCAGAATCAATTCAAAGCTTCAAGAGGAAAAGGAGATCAGGGTGTTTTGAATATTGACTGATGGGAAAGTGTTGGACATGATCTATTTTTATCTAGTGCTAGACATGGTCTTTTTTATGTTTTTTTTTTTTTAGTAGGGTGCTGGATATTATATCTTTATTTATGATAATTGCTATCATTGTCTTTTGAGGAGGGTGCATATTGCCATTGTTTTTTTTTTTTTTTTTTTTTTTTTTTTTTTTTTTTTCCGAATAGGATGTTGAAACTTCAATGATTGAGGAATGAAGTTAGACATGTTTTTCTTTTGTAAACAATCAATCAATTGCAATGGCAATAGTTGTTTTTGTTATTTTCTCTTGTGTTGGTTTCAGGTAGTAATGCTAGCAAGACAGTTATCAATTATGCTATATAATTTTTGCTGTTGGTGCAATGTTCTTATGAGGTTGATATTATTTTTAGATGTGTGCATATACTATTGCTGGTTGAAGTTGTGGATGCTAATGAATTTGTGGATTCTAGTTATATGTGCTGGTGCAAGAACTTACCAGCTCGCCTTAGTATAGTTATGGAAGCTGCATCTTCTTGCGTGAGCAATTTTGAGTGCTAGTACATCTTGTTGCATCAACACTTGTATGGGCTATTGCAAGAAAATGCACCGGCAACCCAACTGATGCAAGATGCACCATGACTTGTGCAAGTCAAGTGACGTTTGAAACTAACATGATCTTTTTTAAAAACTTATGTAACACAAGCAATCACTTTGTAATCACGATTGACACTTAAATTATCACTTTTATAAAAACTTGGCATTCAATTGATCACTATTTACAACTTATGGTACTAAAATGGCCAATTGTAAATTTGCCACAATTCCTTAATTTCGCCATGGTTTGCATTTGCAGCAAACCAACAAACCATTACCAAATAAAAAAAATGTAGCAAACCATTATATCTTAAGCAAAAACTAACCAAAACAAACATTGACAATACACAACTAAATAATAAAACTTTTAAGCGCTCACAACTAATGCATTCCAACTCCAACCTTCCATTTCTACCATAGATTACAACAAAACCTTATACTCTATACAAAAATTGCAATAAAGTAAAAACACATTTTACTTCCATTTTCACATCTTCAACTATAGTGGACATACAAACTTCTTCTCATTACTCATGTCACATTTGAATAAACTATATAAGAGAATAAAACACAATCAACACTCGATAAAAGTTTCTTTCAATTTTTAGCCTTGAAACCTCCATCTTCAAATGGTCGATCAGAGATGTTAAACCTTTCATTTAAGCTTGCATTAAGTCAACATCCTCCAACTCATCCATTAATGTAGGTGGAGGTTGATGTCAATCTTCAAGTAACTCTAAGATCACCTCTGTCAATTAGAGACTTTCCTATCAATCCATTTGAAATATTTATAATTTGAGCCTTCTCTATATCTACTGCACCCATTGAATCTTCTCCCGAGATTCAACCGAGTCCCAGATGTTCTTTTCGGATTCGGTAACCCACAATAACAATAACACTCACCATCTAATTCGCTTTTTTTTTTTATAGGAATGTGAGCTGTTGTTGAAGCTTCTGCCCTTCATTTGCAAGAGCGAGCTGATAACTTTGGGAGAAAATCGAAGTATACGCTCGAATTGGTCGAATTAGGGATTTAGGATTTTCAACTTTTGATCCTGGTCGAATTTGGGAATTTAGGGATTCTTCTTTGGGGGGAAAAGATTCTAAACGATATCGTTTTGTTGTTTGTATGCTGATTGTACTCTCCGGCGATCCATGTCGGCTTCAAAAATTAATAAAAAAACCGCCCGTCGGATTTCCGGCCAACCATATTGGCGTTGGCACTGAAATAATCGTTTTTCAAAATTTTTGGCACTTAAGTGATCCGACGGAAACTTTTGGCACCAAAGTAAGCGCCGCACATAACATTTGGCACCGATAGTGTACTTACCCCACAGTTTGGGAAAGCTTTTTCTATCCATTAGACACGTTCTTACCTAGCATGAAACTTGGGTATTTCGATTTAGGCACTGGTAAGGTGAGGGACCAATTCCTTGTTTCATGGCAGAGTCCAGCTGTTTTGTCCACTAGTTCCTTCATTCTCGCTATACTTGAAAAGAATAAGACCGAATTTGGAGTGTGGCACCGCGACGAGGTTTTTCGACAAATTGGGTAGCATGATGATCAGAGATTCAGGTTCTTGTTCAGCATATTGCTCAATGACTACAATTTCACTTTTGTGTATAGCATTACTGAGATTTACTTAAGTTTGGCTACCAAGGAAAATAATAGTTTTTTCCTGGTTCATCGTGGCCCCATAAGGCGAAATTCAGGCTTTCTCAAAGATTGTGTATAGCATTACTCCAATTCAGACTTGCCCAACACTGTTGTCAGACAATTGAAAGTCCTTGCCTAGTACAAGTTTTATGTCATTCAATCGACATGGGCATCAACAAAAATGCTCACCCTATCATAGCTATTTCAATTGTAGCTCGTATTTCAGATGGATAGTTGCAAAATGCTGGAATCTTTTGGAAAAACAAGAGTACACCTTTCGAGAGGAAAGCTTCTAGTTCTGATAAATAAGTAGTGCTGGAACAAGCAATCACATTTCGTAAGAGTAGATATTAGTCAGTCATCAGAACTCAGGGATGAGCAGCTGATAGTTAAGAAATGATCAATGGATGAAAGCTGCAAGTGAGGAACAAGAAAGTCCAAAGCAGAGCAGCTGCAGTGTTTTTGAAAAGGTACTGAATTTGAAAAACAGATTCTGTATCAGTGATTCAAGGCTTTCGCATTAAGACAAGCTCTGTTGCTCATCAGACAGAAACTCAGTTTTGCTGTAGAAACAGATTCCAAAATCTGGCACCGCCATTAGTAGAACAAGATCACTACCTAATGGAAATTAGAACTTAATCTGAGATATTATCAACGACGAGAGACTATTCTCTCGAGGATTAACTTTCTTTCCACAATGGGGAAACCAACAGTTTAGAACCTGTTGCTTCCGGAAATGTTTAGATTTACCTCCAGGTGATTGCCTGAAGAAATTCCACAATCATTAAAGCATAGTATGTGAGGCTCAACTCTCTTTGATTTGACTATATCACGGTTCAATCCTAAAAGATTAAAGATCCAGTTTGCAGTCTATGAAAATTGTATATCACTAGCATATTAACCCCAAAGGAAAAGGGACTATGTCTTACAATTTTAGTAGCTAAAATTTGTTGCTGGCATCGAATGCAAAAACAAGAGGAACAAATTCTCCATTGAAGTGGACATGGATTATTGTGGACATGGATTATTCAATCAAATTCATGATCTCTGAAAATTGAAGGAAAAACTCATCCACTATGAGGTTTACAAGAAGCTAGTGAAATTCAGGATCACTGTGCAAAATAATCAGGATCCTGTTTATCTGAAAGATAAAAGAATTATATAAAATTATAGCTGAGATATTTAAACGAATGATCTACTCTCACTTTACATTTGAATTCAAGAATTCACAAATTAATAGAATATTATAGCTGCGAGACCTGTTGACGTGGTATCTACGGTTGCTATCTAGCTTCTAGGACAGAATAGCTTACATCATTAGTCGAACAATCTTGCTGATGAAGTGAATTACAAGAATCAATATGGGCTGAGAATGCTGGCTTCTTGGGTGGGGGCAGATCCGGATTTTCGTTGCTTAATACAGTAACAATATCTGCCATTGAGGGTCTATTTTCCGGGCATTCTTGCACACACAGCAAAGCAATGTGGAGGCATAGCAACAGTTTGCTGACCGACGATGTGTCAGCCACCAGTGGATCAATCAACTCTATGCCACGGCTGCTACACCAGAGCTCCCAAGCCTATAAGGGGACAGTTTAGGACTAGTTCAGTACTTCGATCGGGATGCTAAATAATAGAAGATTTGGATAAGAGACACATAAGAAGAATGCAACCCCTTACATATCCAAGGAGGTTTAGAGAGTGATCTAGACCGGAAAAAGTCTTGTTTCTTTGGCCACTAACGACTTCGAGCATGATGACTCCAAAGCTGAATACATCAGACTTTGTAGAGAAAAGCCCATGTACAGCGTACTCTGGAGACATATAGCCGCTGCTAAAAAAAAAATAAAAATGGAAAACAGTTAAAACATATCAGAAAACATGTGGCGTCGAAGTTTACATGTGCATGAGAGAGACTTACTAGGTTCCAACAACTTTATTTGTCCTACCCCTCACTTCGTTCTCCCCAAAAATTCTTGCCATCCCAAAATCTGATATTTTTGGGTTCATGTCATCATCTAGCAATATGTTGCTGGTTTTCAAATCCCGATGGATGATCCTTAGCCTAGAATACTTGTGTAAGTAAAGAAGCCCTTCAGCTATCCCTTCAATTATAGAAACTCGTTTCCTCAAGTCCAGCAGTTGCTTCTTGTTAGGATCTGTAATTTAACTCATGAGTGACCGAAAAAATGAATGTGGGACTATAAATCTATAATGGCATTGCCATGATCCGGTTACATACCGAAAAGAAAGGAATCCAAGCTTTTGTTTGCCATGTACTCATAGATCAAAATCTTTTCCTCCCTTTCTATGCAACAACCCAACAACCTCACGAGATTTCTGTGTTGAAGCTTGGATATTAATTGAACCTCATTTTTGAACTCCTCTAATCCTTGTCCGGATTTCCTAGAAAGTCTTTTTACTGCGAATTCATGCCCCAGCAACGTGCCCTGCAAAAGTTTTTAGAGGAATGTCAAATAATCAAGCTTCCCATCATAATGAGAGTCAGGACTTCGTAAAACTGCTTCAGGAAGAGAGATAAAATGAACCGAAAATAAAAGATAAACCGACAAGTAACCAAGTGTCCTTTGGTTGGCAAACTACCTTGTAAACAGGTCCAAAACCACCCTCTCCAAGTTTATTTGCTGGGGAGAAATTATTTGTAGATGTTGTGACACAAGAGAAACTGAGAATCGGGAGCTCGTGATCCCTCTTTCTGACAGAATCAAGTCTACTCGGTGCTGTTGCTGGAACTTCGTGCTGAACCCAGTTGTTGTAGAAACAGCTCCAAACTTCGATTTGTGCTGGTCCGATTCTCCTTCCATGCTGCTACTTGAGAATCAAACTGACAATTTAGGCTAAGAAGACAAATATCTTATGAATTTGCTAAGGCTCAGATCATAATCAGTACCTAGCCAGGTGGAACATTTCCCTCTTAATATGAATATTGCCACGAAAATTACCAATATAACCACAGGAATGATTCCAATCACCCAGAGCAGCCTCTTTTTCCCAGAACCTGAAAATAGAAGCGTCTCATTTTTCTGCACCGGGAGCTATATGAAAAATTGAAGGGGTGTGCTACAATAACATTTAAACAGAAAGATGAACGCTTAATATTGTATATGCGAGAAAAATTAACGCCTTTCCCGAAAAACATGAGAGAGAGAGAGAGAGAGAGAGAGAGAGAGAGAGAGACATTGACGGGAGTGGCGAAAAGTAATACCTGAACTGGTAGTCAACTTTGTTCAAAAAAAAAAAAAAACTGGTAGTCAACCGTGTACAGCGGTTCAGTGTTGGAAGAGACAAACAATTAGAGTTGCCAGAAGTCTTTCCTTTCGGATGTCCTACTTGAGGTTTCCAAGCTGGAATCATGTCGACTATTGAAAGCCCCTGCATCCCTTTTCATGAAGAAGCCGCCGTGCTTGACGAACAACGAGGTCTCGAGTTCACAACATCTTTGAACGTGGGAGCTGCGCGGCCCAGTTAAGAACTTGGGATCAAACGTCTCTATAGAAGGCTACCTTTCACTGAACTTCACGGGGAAATAGGTGAATTGCTAATATTTTTGGCCAGTCCCTTATGCCGTCCGTTTCTCAAATTTCCCTCCAAATTTGACTTTGCTTCAAAGTATTCTAAGCTTAATCACTTCAACTCAATAACCCCATTAAATAGCTGTCTGTTTCTCGAAATCTCTCCCGACTTATCTCACGTTATTATTAAGTTCAAGTTCCTATCACATATCATCCCGTTTCCATTTCAAAGCAATGTTATTGATACGTTGAAATTATGGATGGCTAGTTTCAAGATGGGCCGGTTTTCAACCTAGTTCTTGGCCTAGATCTAGGAAACAACCTTGTGACTGTTGGAACCAAAAACCAAACTAGTCGGTTCCACTTTTGTTTCGAGTTCTACCCGAAACTGACTCAACTTCAAGTCTCCAGTGGAAATATCAAGGAGGTTCGTGCTTTTTCCTAAAATCAATCGGCAGCGCTAGTGATGATGGTGATTTAGTAACTGTGAGTCCGCGATTGTCATTAAACAAATCAAAGGCGTATATCTAAAATAACATATATGGCAGATTTGATTAACTAATTGGAGAAATCGCTAGTTCATTAGAACAACGAAGGAAGGACTATGCGCGGGATGTTTGTCTTTGTGCATGGTTGTTAATATTTGTATTTTGGGTAAAACAAAGGTTCAACTTGGAATGGGAACTAGATCGGAACCAATTCTCAAGTAGATCTAACGATTTCGACTTTGGAATCAGGAAGTGAACTAGACCGAGGGTGGTTCTAGGCTCTCAAAACCGAACCAGTTCTCCCTTGATCCGACCTTGAACTTGTCAGTCCAAGCCAATTTGATTCCATTTGAGGGTTAAAACTATCACACCACAAATCCTGTAAGAATAGGGAAATGACATAGCCATCTTTCCACCCAAAGAACATAGCCTTAAACACAAAACTAATATTAAAATGTCTATATCCAATTATTTCAACTCAAGTCATATTCTAAAGGCAATTACCAAAAGCTCCTTGCCAATAACACTCTCAACTTGATTGTTGCCAGGTAAACAACTTGAAAAGATTTTAAAGGAATGGGATAAGCAACACAGCTCTTAGAGTAGTGTATATTTCTTTTAAGTAGATCCAGTACCTATTATGCATATTTACAAAACCATATCGAAATTCATTTAACTCAAATCCACGGTATAGCTTATCTATGAAATCAAAAACAAGATTCTTCTTTTTAACAGAACTTTTTACATATTAGAAATATTCATATCATTAGAAATGTAAAAGATTCAGTACATTCATCAATCTTGTCAATTCACGTATCATTGGTATATTCTATTGATTAATCTCATACTACATATCAATAGTCTATTCCATCAATGCATCTCATCAAATCACACATTAATTGTCCATTCCACTAGCCAATCTATTGCACAACATCAAACTACAGTCTAGACAATGCTTGGACACAAGGTGGCCAAGATTCCGCCCTTGGCAAGATCTTTATCTATTATTAATTGGTGGCTCGGCCTAAAAAGATTTCCTAAAACCAATATGCATCAAAGAAACCCCTAACCGAGTTCATAGTAATAATAAGTATCAAATTATTCTCCAACATCAGAATGCCAATCCATAATCAATCTCATAATCAAAATAAAATTTTTACAAACTAAAACATACATCCTTTAAAAAATTAATGCTTTTCAGAAATCCAATCCAGATTCAATATTATAAATAGTTTTCACTATACCAAACATATACCCTTCACAACATAATGCATTTCATAAATGAGGTATGCAAATCAATAAATATAACGATTTTGTAATCCCTTTTATGAACCTTGCCCTAGCCTAGTGAGGCTTCGGCAAGATCGCCAGACCTTACCTAGCCGATCATCGGCCACTGTTGTGACGGCAACCGGTTAGAGAGAGAGAGAGAGAGAGAGAGAGAGAGAGAGAGAGAGAGAGAGAGAGAGAAATATAATAAAAATATTAAAAAATTTAAAAAAAAAATTCTAAATCACAAAAAAATTTAAGGGTCACACCAAATATATTTCTATTCTAGGAATAGAAATTTTGAGCAATTACCGGACGCCTTAAAATACTCAAAAAATTATCAAGGAAATAAAATAAAAAATAATCATTTTTTAGCAAAAATTATTCTCATGAATAGAATGATTACCAATCGCACCTTAAACATCCAAATGCTCAAGAAAATGCTTGGTCTAAACCTGTCCACTGTACAACTAATATGGAGTTATCATAAAAGAATAGTAATAATGGGTAGTTTTTTATGCCTCAGATGATGAAAATGAAAATTGTCGGTTTGACTAATCCATTAACTTAGTTGTGTTTGACCTGCTTAGTCAGAGTGAGACATCTCAATAAAAAGCAAAGTTATCAGAAACACAACATGAGGGGTCGGTATTGTGGACATGGACCTTGGTCCCCCAATGACAAATGACTTGAACGGTGATCTCCAGTCCCGCCGATCGGGGCCGTCCAAATGGTTCTTTGAAACTTACTCCTTCCTTGACCATTTTATAGATAGGAACATGAGAGCTGACCGAGCAAATTGTGTGGACAGCGATTGTTCTCCATCGACTCCCGGTCAAGTTTGGTAGTTGACTGATCAAATATCTGAATAACTAAGCAATGAAATAATTCCTCCATTCTAGTATCTTCTTGGAAGAACATGAGAATTAAATAAGAATGATATTTGATGTCATCGATGAGGAGACTTATTCAAAACCTTGATCTTGCCTAGGTCTTAGTATTAAACTATTTGACTTCGGCTCGATTTCTCTATGAAAAGTGAGAGATATTGGAGTCACGTTTCACGCCAAGTTCGGCTTAAACTTTGAAATGTATTACGTCAAGTTCGAATAATGTAGGGTACTTTTGTGTTAAGAATCAAGAGCTCACGAGGGTTTCACTACATCATAATCGCATCGAAGCCATTACGTCTATCTATTATAAGACTTGCGTGAAATTTTTAATATACATGCACAAATTTGAGAATTCAAATCAAATGGTTCTAGATTTAAAATATCCAATACCAGCCCTTAAAACTAACATATTAATAGGTGCTACTTCATGACTTAAACTTTGATCAAGCGTGTATAGATCAAAATATTAAAGTATGTAATTTCGGTCATCTCCTTTATTATCAGGAAAATAAATTTTATACAGAAATTACATTTTATCTCCTTGAACTTTCAGAGTTGGTGCACTCACGACACTAGAAATTGCAGAGATGCATTTTACTACCATCGATTTTGAATTGTTGCAATAGTCTGTGTTATAGACAAACTCCGAAAATATTATTTAACATCATTTTCGTTAAACAACATCTGTCACGTCTAACTGCTGGTTTTGTTTTTTTTTTTTTTTTTTAAGTTATTGCTCGATAATAATTTTCACTCATCGGGTATACATATAATTAAAATAAATATGAACTAATTAACATAGCATACAGGTCATATTTAATAGTAATGTTTAAAAAGTGCATCGAATGTGGAATACATGATTCGTTATGTATATTTAATAGTAGGTCATATTTTGAAAGAAACCTAAATTAAGGAAAGAAGTATGGAGAAGGACGATGCCCGATGGAGAAGGACGATGTCCAGAGAGAACACGTGGGAAAATTTTTTGTTGTATTGTCTTCAATACATTGTAAATGTACAAATCTCCTTAGATATAATACAAGATGTATACTGTGAAAGGAAGTAAATGATCCTACTTATCAATCTAGATCTAAATCTAATATTTAATTGATTTACAAACAAATTATGATCAAATCAAATCAAAACTTCCAACAATTGGGTCGGGCAATTGCCGTATACGATCACGGCATATTTTCCAATACTCCCCCTCAAGCTGGTGGTTTGTAGATGTCCAAGACGCCTAACTTACTCAATAGATATGTGTGTTGTCTTTGACACAGGGGCTTGGTGAAGATGTCCGCTGACTGTTTTGTTGTCCCAATTCCTCCTATCTCAATTAGTCCTTCCTGGATCTTTTCCCGTGTAAAGTGACAATCCACCTCTATATGCTTGGTTCTCTCATGCACTATAGGATTTGATGCAAGTTTGAGAGCCGCATCATTATTGCAATACAACTTCATGGGTCCTTGCACTTCTACTGCAAGATCCTTAAGTAATCCTCATATCCAGACTATTTGACAAGTAGCCTTAGCCATGGCTCAATACTCTGCTTCAGCTGAAGATAGAGACACAGTGGGCTGTTTCTTGGTCTTCCATGAAAGAACTGATTCTCCTAATTTAATGTAATATCTAGTGACAGATCTTCGACTTGTGGGACATGTTGCATAGTCTGCATCACAGTATGTTGTCATCTTCATGTTGCAACTTTTAGATAAAAGTATCCCAAGTCCTGGACATTTCTTTAAATACTTCACAACCTTCAAGGCAGCATCCAACTGAGAAACTTTCGGTTTGTGCATAAATTGACTAAGTGTCTGAAACGCATATGAGATATCAGGTCTAGTCATTGTCAGGTATATAAGTTTCCCAACAAGTCTTTGATAGCCTAATGCATCACTGAGTATGGGATCATTATTCTGAGATATGCCCTTATCATAATCCGCGGTAGTCAATTTAGTATTCTGCTCGATGGGAATTACAGCTAGCTTGCATCCTGAAAGTCCTACCTCTGATATGATCTCTAATATAAACTTCCGCTGACTAAGGGAAATCCCTTTGTCAGATCGAGCAATTTCAACCCCAATGAAATATTTAGGTGCTCCTAAGTCCTTAATGTGGAAAGTGGCATGCAAATATTCCTTGAAATTTTCTATAGCAGCTCTATCATTTCTCATAACAAGTATGTCATCGACATAAATCATCAAATAGATAGATGACATACCTTTAGTTCGTGTGAATAGAGCATAATCGTGCTTGGATTGCTTGAAGCCTGCTGTTATAAGAGCATTGGCAAATTTGGCGTACCATTGCCTAGATGCTTGTTTTAATCCATAAAGGGATTTATGGAGATGACATACATTATTCTCCCCCTGTCTCTGTATGCCTTGAGGAATATCCATATAAATTTCCTCATCTAAATCTCCGTGGAGGAAGGCATTGTATACATCCATCTGATGTAATTCCCAGACATTAATGGCAGCAATGGCTAAGAATGAACGAACTGTGACATTTTTGGCAACTGGAGAGAATGTCTTGTGATAGTCGAAACCTTCTCGTTGGGTGAATCCCTTGGTCATTGTGTGCCTTATATCGTTCAACAGACCCATCAACATGATACTTGATCTTGTAGACCCATTTACATCCAATCGGTTTCCGATTAGGTGGTAGTGAGACAAGATCCCATGTGTGATTATCAATCAATGCCTTCAATTCTGCCTCCATGGCGTGTTGCCATCTTGGATCAATTGATGCCTCATCATAACTATATGGTTCCTTGTTGTTCGGTAAACAACTAATACAACATCTATGTTCCTGTGACAATCTATGGAAGGAAACATAAGATGAGATTGGATACTGAATACCTGAAGAATTTTAAGCAGCACAGACGTAATCCTTGGTCTAGGTTGGAGGTCGTGTGGCCCACCTAGACTGCCTTGGATAATCAACTCCAGTGGACTGGATTGTATCATTTGTCGATGCAATATCCTGAATTTCTTCATCTGCAATAGAAGCTTCTAATGTGTTCTCCAGAATATTCTCTAAGGAGTTTGAATTCTTAGTTGAATTCACTGTTGTTGCTAGAACTAGAGCAGGAAGAGAAGGAACATCCCTTGGCTGGGCTAGTGGTATGTAAGAAAAGCTTCAAAGCAATGCGTCGTCAAAGAGAATATTGTGAGGAATGGACATTTTATCTAAGTCTTCGTCTGAAGACGTTTTTTCAGAGAAGGGGAAGACGTTCTCATGAAAAACCACATCACAACTTACTAAGAATTCCTTGGTTGAAATCTCAAGGACCCGATACCCTTTCTGTAGATTGGGATATCCCATAAAAATGCATCGCCGAGCACGTGAACTGAACTTGTCTCAAGGTCCCACTGTTGTGACATAGCAGAGACATCCGAACACTTTGAGATGGTTCAGTGTTGGCTTCTTCCCGAACAGCAGCTCAAATGGTGTTCGCCCATTGAGAATTCAAATGGGCATACGATTTATAAGATAGGCTGTTGTGGTAATACAATCTCCCCAATAATCTTCTGGAACTGATGCTTGAAACTTTAAGGCACGTGCAACTTCCAATAGGTGATGATGCTTGCGTTCAACCACCCCATTTTGTTATGGTGAATAAACGCATGAGCTCTCATGTTGAATGCCATGTGAATTAAATAGCAGGGAGCAATCATGGTTGAAGAATTCTCTTCCGTTATCAGTACGAATCCGCTGAATGGATTTGCCAAATTGATTCTTGGATAGCACAATGAAGTTTTTCAGATGAGAATAAGTCTCTGATTCTTAGACTGCATCAAGAAGACCCATGTTACCTGAGAATAATCGTCTACTATTGTAAGGAAGTACTAAGATCCATCATGATTTACTATGCGGTTAGGTCCCCAAATATCCACATGAATTAATGCAAAAATTTCACTAGTCTAGGAGTTACTAGAAGGAAACAGCAAACGAGATTGTTTTACAAAAGGGCATATAGGACATTGAGGACATGGAAAGGAGGCACTGTGACCTAATCTCAAATGCATAATGAAATTTTTATCATTGGTAGTCAAATTACACAATGATGGTTTATTCAAGGAATTGCAAAAAAAAATAAATCGAAATTACTTGGAAAACTCGTCCAAAAAAATAGTCCTTCAGAAAGACTATCCAAACCCATCAGTCTGCCAATCGAAAGGGCCTAAAATAAACAGGTGTCAACATCGAAAATTACTCAACATGAATTTTGTTTGCAAGCTTGAGACACAGAAATGAGGTTAAATTGGAATTCTGGAACATAGAGGACGTTCCGAAGAGTAATCCAGGAACAGAGATTAACTGTCCCTGTCACATTGACATGAGTAATATTTTCGTTGGGCAATTGCACAGAAACAAGAAAATCCAATTTCTGCAATGCCTACATGAGCTGCTGATATTGACCATATGAAATCGGCTGCTCCATATTTTGACCAGTTAGTCCAATAACCTGATAAGCTGTCGAGATTTTTTTCTCCTTTTCTCCGGGTTTGCCATGTAATTTCTAACAGCTGTCAATCATATGATTAGTACGTTTGCAAAATTCACAAAATAAGTTACCCTTTCCCTTTGAATTCTTCGAAAAATTCCTTGATGATGTGGCGAAAATCTGGCCATCCGTCCCCTTAAACGCGAGCTTCTGTCCACCGTCTAATCCAGTCATGATCTCGAATCCTTGAGAGCCGTTTGATCCTCGCGTGTAATCTGAGCCGTTCGCTTCATCCTTTTTAAGGATGCGCAAATCTCCTTCGCCAAACCCTAAAGGGTTTCTCTTGTCCCTTTCACGAGCTAGGGTTCTAGCAGCCGCATCTCTCCGTTCACCACGGGCTGCGAAGGCGACGCTTTCGCTGCTCTTCATGAGTTCGAGGGTCGCGAGTCGCTGACTCTCCTCCTGCACAACCAACTGAAAGATCCGCCCGATCGGTGGCACTGGATCCATGGCAAGGATCTATGAGCGAAATGTAAGGTACAATTCGTTTAGAATCAAAAGGAATCGCGTGCTTTCTCCCTTTCTTTTATGGATTTGTAGTGTTTAAGGGTGGATTCCGGCCCTTCGAGTTTTTCTTCTATGGCTTCGAGTTGCTTCCACAACGACGATAGCTTGTTGAAGCAAGCCATGACCGTCATGTTCCCCTGTTTGAGCTCGCTAAGTTCCTGCATGAGGGTGAAAATCCTGGCTTGATCCAGTTTTTCGTACATTTCTTTAACACTTTCCCACATGATTTTCACATCCTCTATCAGTGGGAGCCCAGTCACGACTTCTGGGGATATGTAATTTCCGATCTAGGTTCGAACGAGTTGATTGCACTTCCTCCAGTGTCGGGCTAGGCGTTCATCGGAGGGGACTATGACGGTTCCATCGAGGAACCCATCTTTGTCTTTTGTCACCAGTGCACGCCGGAGCTCCTGTGACCACCTGGAATAGTTCTCTGGCCCGGTCAGTTGCTGGCTTATCAGTCGAAGCTCTGGTCCGTCGGCAGTGGAGACATACAGAGGGTCACCTGGTTCTGGTCGTTCGGTGAACGCCATCATTGGAAATGGCAGGAACTTGGCCATGAGATTCGGGTAGGGATTCGTCCCTTGACCCAATTCGCTTGACCCGATCAGACAACCCGCATTAAGATATACCTAGTAAGGATTTGTTCCCATACCCAGTTCACTCGACCCGTGTGTCCGCTCCATTCCGTCGGTTGGGCTTGCCCCACTTGTGGCTTGTGGGCCCCCATCGGTTTGGACGTGGCTTTGGTGGTCCACATACCTAGGCGATGATGAGTTTGGGCTTGGCCCAACATATATTGGATACGAAATCCACTAGTAAGGCTAGCCCATCATGGGTTGCCCCATATTGAATTGAGTCTGCATGGGGTGCCATTGCATGAGCTGAACCTAGAGCAATTGTTGCTGTGTTGCTAGAAATATCACAGGTGAATTCTAGACTTGCGAGATCTGAGGCACAACTTCTGCAACTGGGACGACTTCTCCAGCAGATTGGTTGCCAGTAGCGGAGGCTTCATCTTATGGATTTGCCATGGTAAGTGAAAAAATAAAAAATAAAAAATCTTCTTTTGAGAGTGACTCTAATGCCCGACGGTAATCTGTTTCATAGGTGTTTCGTAGAACAAAGTTTTGGGCAGAAGGTCAGAACGGAAAGCAGATGAGGAGCGGAAGCTTAGTTCAAAAACTCAAATGCTCTAATACAATGAAAGAAACCTAAATTAAGGAAAGAAGTATCGAGAAGGACAATGCCCAATGGAGAAGGATGACGTCCAGAGAGAAGAAGTGGGAAAATTTTTTGTTGTATTGTCTTCAATTGTAAATGTACAAATCTCCTTAGATATAATACAAGTATGTTCATCTTGCTTCAACCTATATACCCACTTGTTTTTCAAAGCTCTTTTATCTTTAAGTAACTTCACCAACTCAAAAGTATGATTATCATAAAATGACTGCATCTCATCTCGCATAGCATCAAACAAATTGCTTTTGTACTCATCTTCTTTACTTCTTCATAGAATTCCAATTCACCTGCATCAGTCAATAATACATACTCATCTTCAGAATACTTGGTGAAAGGTCGTCGGTCTCTAACGGATCTCCGAACTAGAACATCCAGTAGAACATCTAATTGAGCCTCTAGTTTAGGAGTAGTATTATCGGTTTCAACATGTTCAGGAATATGTGCATTATTTGGAACATTGACTTCCTATTGCTCTTCATCAACCTGTGTAGGAGTGTTTGTAAGAGGAACTGGATCCAAATCAACAAAATTATCACTAACATGTGGTGCTGAAATCATCTCTACTTTCTCAATATCCTCTATTGTTTGATCTTCCATAAACACAACATCTCTACTTCTTACAATTTTCTTTTCAACAGGATCATAAAATTTGTAGCCAAGTATATCCTATCCATAACCAATAAATATGCACTATCTTGTTGTCACAACAAGTTTAGACCTCTCATCTTTGGGAATATGCACAAATGCTTTGCACCCAAAGACACGCAAATAATCATAAGAAACATCTTTGCCTATCCAAACTCTATTAGGAACATCAAACTCTAAAGGAACGCATGGCGTAAGATTTAATACATGCACAACTGTACTTAAAGCCTCACCCCAAAAGGATCCAGGTAGCTTTGACTGTGAAAGTAAGCATCTTACCATTTTAACCAATGTTCTGTTCATTCTCTCAGCTAAGCCATTTAACTGAGGTGTCTTGGGAGGTGTCTTTTGATGTCGAATACCTTGTTGTCTGCAATATTCATCAAAGGTCCAATATACTCTCCCTTGTTATTAGTTATGATGTATTTTAATTTCTTTCTAGTCTATCTCTCAACTGAAGCCTGAAATTACTTAAAAGCATCTAACACTTGATCTTTAGTTTTCAAGGTATGAATCCAAATTTTCCTTGAAAAATCATCTAGGAAGGTAACAATATAAAGAGAGCCACCAAGTGATTTTGTTATCATAGGACCACAAACATCAAAACGCACTAAATCTAGTATACCTGACTTTCTTAACGGAAGAGAGCTTTTAAATGCAACTCTACTATGTTTTCCTGCTAAACAATGAGCACACTTCTTTAGCGCCAAACTTTTCAATCCTGAAAGGAGCTTCTTCTTGGCCATAGTGACAAATCCTTCTCACTGATGTGACTGAGCCTCTTATGCCATAACTCAGCTGCATCTTTGTTGTATACTACATTAATTTTGTCTATGGACAACTTTGCCTGCATAATGTACAATGAAGAATAATTTTCACCTCTAGCCACAACAAGAGAACCTTTGGTGAGCTTCCATTGACAATTACCGAAGGTGTTGCAATACCCCTCATCATCCAACTTGCCTGTAAAAATCAAATTCAAGCGGATATCAGGTATATGCTTAACATTATTCAATACTAACCTTGTGCCATTGTTGGTTTCTAGGCACACATCACTGATGCCTACAGCTTGAGCTGGCCCATTGTTTCCCATCTTCACAGATCTGAAGTTATCTGACCTGTATGACGTAAAGAAATCCCTACGAGACATAGTATGAATAGATGCACCACTATCAATTATCTAACTAGTCTCATGAGATACAAAATTCACCACATCACCATAAAAAATAATGAGAAAGTCTTCTTTAAGTGCAGCAACACGATTGTTATCACTGTCATTATCACTTTTCTTCTCTTTACCTTTCTTCTTTTGTTTCTCCCTTTTTAACTGGCGACAAAACCTCTAAATATGTCCCTTCTAATGACAATAATGGCACTCAACATTAGCAAATTTATTATACTTACCTCTGCTTTTATCTCCACTTTTATCTCTATTTCTCGGACCTCACGACTCACTTCTTCCCCTTTTCTCAATGACCAAGGCATTAGAATGTGAAGAGGACGATCCTTGTGTCTTCCTTCTCATCTCTTCATTCAAAATACTATTCTTGGCCAAATCCATGGTAATCAACCATCCGAGGCAGAATTAGACAAAGATGTTCATAACGTCTCTTATGAGTCCGGCAAAGTACCAAGCAACCATAGTGCTTGTATCTCATCATCAAACTTGATTCCCATCGCAGCCAACTAATTTATAATTCATTGAAAAAAATATAAATGATCAGTCAAACGAGTACCATCTTGATATCTCAAAGCCATCATCTGTTTTATCAAAAATAACTTATTATTCCCAGTCTTTCGAGCATATAACTGATCGAGCTTTATCCCATAAATTGCGTGCATGTGTTTCCTCAATAATATGGTTCAAAACATTATCATCCACCCACTGCTTGATATAACCACATACTTGACGATGAAATATAGACCATTCAGCATCAGTTTTATTCTCTGGTTTCTCCTCGGCAAATATGGGCAAATAAAAATCTTTCACATATAAAAGGTCGTCCATCTTTCCTTTCCAAATATGATAATTCGAACCATTCAGTATAACCATTCTACTCATATTCGTTTCCATTGTTTAACACAAGGCAGAAAAAATCAAGCAATAACTAGATGCTCTGATACCACTCTGATGGGAGAATAGTAACGATTCAAGCAATATTGAATTAACGCAGCGGAATAAAAAATCTCCCCTCTTGTATAAACCTAATAGGAATCGATATAGTAGAATAAAATAAATACCAAACATGTGAACACAAAACAATTTTTTACGTGGAAAACCTCCTCGATGTGAGGAGATCAAAAACCACGGGACCAGAGTCCACCCGAAAATCTTCACTATCAACAAAATTGGATGAATAATGTTCTTCTCTAGCAAATACTAGAGGTACATAGCAGCAAAGACCTCAAAAACATAGTTATTGGCAATACACTTGAATTTCACAAGAGATCAAGGATAAATCTGACAAAAAATATAGGTTTTGATCAATCCACGAAAAACTTGATGTAGGGAGCTTCAAACGAAAATCAAACCGTTTAGATTTGAGAAAATTGTGCCACGAACATGCTGACAAAATTTCAGCTCAATCGAACTACAAGTCGACCTCTGATGCTAGCTTAATGTAAATAAGATATTATCTCAACCTCCAGATTTTATGCTTTCTCTTTTTCTCTTGTTACTGCGTCTTTTTTGCAGCTCCCACTTGAAAGATAGTAAGAAACCCCATTTCTCCATATGACTTATCATATGGGCTCAAGCCCTTTTTGGGTTTGCAACTCATTGGGCTTTCTCCACATAGGAGTAAACCCAGCTAACAGTTACTTCCCTATCCACCTGGACGAAACTTGGACAACCATTGCGGTAGCCATCACCTTAAGAGGACAGTGCTTTAGTCAATAAGATTCAAATTATCTCCAATGTCTAGTTTGGAATTTGAAAATCAGAGAAAAAATTGGTTCGACTAAGAATTAAAAATAATCTTCCCAGCTCACTTGTCCAATACGTGAATAACCGAGAAAGGGTATCGCCAAATAGCTGTGGAGAGACCTAGAAAAATAAAAGGTTTTTCTCTCAGATCATTTTACCATATATTGAACTTCTTGTGTAACGACCCAAGTCTCACTGTATAATATTGTCCGCTTTGGATGGGATTGCACGAAGCCATTTCCCTCCCTCACGGCTTTAAAACGCGTCATACAGGTTAAGAGGGGCCCAAGCCATTATATACTAGCCCAAGACTTCCTCCCTAGGCGATGTGGGACGGGGACTCCTTCCTTGCGCACGTCCGGGGGCGAGGCGTGGACGCACCGCCATCCCTCCTCCCTGCGCACCGCCGCTCGGGCCGTCACACTCTCCCCTCCTTGGGAGCACAGCGCCCTTGCTGTGGCCCCACACGCGGTCGGGAGTCGGCTCTGATACCATTTGTAAAGACCCGGGTCTCACTGTATAATATTGTCCGCTTTGGATGGGATTGCACGAAGCCATTTCCCTCCCTCACGGCTTTGTTTTCAACGCAGCGGAAGCGTACGTGAAACGCAGCGGAAGGAGTGACGGCCCGAGCGGCGGTGCGCGGGGAGGAAGGATGGCGGTGCGTCCGCGCCTCAGTCCCTGGACGTGTGCAAGGAAGGAGTCCCTGTCCCACATCGCCTAGGGAGGAAGTCTTGGGCCAGTATATAATGGCTTGGGCCCCTTTTAATCTGCATAACGCGTTTTAAAGCCGTGAGGGAGGGAAATGGCTTCGTGCAATCCCATCCAAAGCGGACAATATTATACAGTGGGGCCCGGGTCGTTACATCTTGTGTCCATAAAAACTATAGCGTTGACTTACTTAAAAAATCAATAACCATCCAACCAATTGCAATCATGCCAATATGCTTTGGGGGACCAGATTCAATCCACATATCATGTGCAATAGTGAGATTGTATACCATCACATGTCCACCTCCTCCATATTTAATATTTTGTATAGTGTTGACTGTTAGAAAAAACACCTACAAATGATAATGTTAGAAATATTATTATGAGTATTTGTTTAATTCAGAGTGTTATTCTGAATATCTGTTGATTGCAATATTCATCGAATTCTGAGTATCTGTCAGATTGTAATCTCACATAGTATCAGAATAGAAGGTCTTGAGTTCAAATCTTACCAAGCCATATTTGCCTCCCAATTAAATATGTCAACGGTAAGTACTAGGCCAAAACAAAAAGAAAAGAAACTAAATGTAAGGGAGAGTGATAAAATTTTTAAATATTAAACCACGCTTGAATCTAATAGCTTAAGTTTTTAAAACAGTTGACAATGACCCCATCAAATTCTCACAGATAATTTGTAACTTAAACCATCTACAAATGATAAATAATCTCTTATTCACCTATGCCTGCTGGTCTTACTTTAAAAGATGTATTGATTTTCTTTTTGTATACGAATCATGGAAAGAACAGATTTTGAGATTATACTAAGTGAACATTTGACATGTGGTCTCATGGAAATTCATAGATACATAACCTAATTGGTAGATTTGAAAAAGAAAATCACTTATGCTATTGAATGTGTGTAGATATGCATGTGAGCGCAGGAGAGAGGGATATTACATGTTAATTTGAAGAAACAATACTTTGCCTCACAGCCGCAACAGACAATACCTTCGAAATTTTCACACCATCCACTGTGAATGCTCATGTTTCTCTTAGTCCTCCTCTTGAACTCTGTACTTCTAACGTCTCTAAGAGGTTTCTTACCTTATCTCCAAGACTCATCTTTCACTTATAAACCCTTATTTTGCTTTTACTAAACCATCATCTTTCTCTCCAATCCACTCTATAAAGTAGCTTATTAAGCATACTCCTAAAGAAGTTATAGAGTATATTTAGTTCTCGAAATGTGACCAGTATCCTATCCTAGCTACTCAACAAGAACATTTTGTCACCCTTCAAATCCCTTTGACTTCCCATGACAATGGACATAGCAGGGATATACGCACCTTCACTTTTTTGCTATTAGACTTGCTTTGTCTTTTCATGGAAGGAATGGCTTACCAGTAGTTGCTCATATGGCTCTCTTAGACACCCATTTTTTGGACTACCAGCATGCTTGAATTGATACCATCCAAATCACTTTTCATGTAGGAGTAGTGTTAGTTACATTGTTTCCTATCTTCAATATGGCTCTATTGGATCCATGACTCTCTCAGCTCTTAAGGTTCAAATACAAATTACTTAAGCACCTTAAGCTCTAGATTCTATTGCTACTACCTTAGATTACCAAATAGTTTATCGAGTTCTGAATCATGCTATTGATGTCAACTTCCTTAGTTCTTGCCTTGTATGACAAAACAAATTCCTCAAGATCAATTAGTTAAGTTACTCCCGGACATGTGGATAACTAATTATGAAAAAAAACCACCAAAACTCTAGGCCTATTTAGTCCACCAATTCACCAAGAAGAAACATGGCACGGTCATCATCAAATTTAGCAAGAAAAATTAAGAATCCACATCTTCTATTTTTTCTACTATTTTTATGATATAACCTTGTGCAGCTCATGTTCTAGCTGATGATAGCCATCTAGATCCAAAATTCATGATTGAGTCTTTTGATAAGGAAGGACATCCTATTCATTAGTACAAAGATCCCCATACACGACACTGTTTCTAAGAAATTGATTGTTAGTGATCTCTTTGCACAAATCCTCCAAATGACGAAGAAGGTGATAGATTGTCCATAAAAAGAAGTAGTCAAAAGATAAACTTTATTAGAGGTACCTTAATGAAGACTCTACTATTGGACCTCCTAGTGAAGATGGAGGAAAATAATAATTTCTGGTCTCTTATAGACCACCTCGATCACACCCTTCTCAAATCCCTGAACCATGTGAACCTCCTCCACCTCCTAAGTCACCACCCAAAAAGAAACCCTCACTCCAAAATTCAATTGTCTCACCCTTTTATAAACCCATGCATAAATGAGTTAAGAAGAATTCAATTCTCTAGAAATACCCAAAGCACCTTAACCCTCATGACCAACACCATCACCTTTCTTTCGATCTGTCTATATGTTCCAATCCTCAAACTTTCCACCTTTGGAAAAATCTAATTCTAGTGCCCCATTCTTGGCATTAGAAGAATTGATGACTATGGGAGACAAAAGAAAGTTACAAAGGTTGAAGCTATCCTGAATTGGCAGTCAGTGAATGCTTTGACCTAGAATAACTCAAGACAATTGACATCAAGCTTTCAACTATCCAAGCCCGTCTCAATCATGTCGATTAGAAGGTTGATCTAACAATTTTGGTCATAAATACATTGCTTGAGACATTCCAGAAGAAACTTTAGCAAATAAAATATGGGAGATATGTTTCTCATCATTATTTGAAAGACTAAATGGTTGAAATGGAAAAATTAAGGAGACAAATCAAGCTCTTGTAGAATGGAAAATTTATCCCTCCTCCAGATCCATTCTCCCAACCTTGGCAAATGATTCCAATGGACATGGGCCCTTCTAAGGCTACATGAGTTGCTTCAATTATTGACGAAGCTTTGAGGCAGGATCATAGGGATATTGTCACCCTTGGAAATCATATCAAGGAAACGGAGAAGTAAAGAAAGATCAGTGAAGAAAAAAAAAACAAGCTCTTGAACCTTTTCCAGAGCCTCCCTCCACTCGTATAGTCTCAAATCCATTTGGAGATTTCCTGCGAGATCAAAGTAGACAAAAAATATCAACTATTATAACATTTGATTCTGCCAAGCAAGATACCTCAGAATCAGACTCAGAATCAACTTTTCTTTCCTCCAAAAATACTTCAACCTCTAAGCCATCAACAACAGCATCCCATGTGCTTGCAATCTTTATAGCCGATCCTCCTAAAGTGGAGATGGAATCAAATTCATCGGACTTAGAAGTAGTACACCCTCATGATTCAAATCATGAATAGAAGTCTTCGACTTCAAAATATTATTTCATTCTCTATGACATTCCACATTCTAAATGGCCAGATAGCTTGTAAGAATTCCATACTTGGTTATACACCAAAGCACTTTATGTTGAACATTAGTATGACATATTGACCGAGTTCATGAGTGTCACGTCTTGAACCTCAGGCACGTGCACATCCCTTACCTTTGGTCGATTTTAAAATGCGATATCCTAGGATTATGTATCGCCGACCTTTTCATTTATAGATGCACATACGGAAGTATTTAAAAATCCCTAGACAATAAAACAATGGGATAGAAAAGCAGGTCACAATTTTATTTATTGAAATTCACAACTTCACAAATACAGGGTTTACAAAGAGGATAAGACCATACTCGGGATCATCATCCCAGTCCTCCTCAAATCTTTCACTACTAAGCTCATTTTCTTCAAACTCTTCATCTCCTTCTTCTCGCTCATCCTCAACTTCAAATGCCAGCCAACCTTCGGGAAATCTAGGGGCCTGAAATATAATCCCACAACCGAGATGAGACTATGTCTCAGCAAGTTCTACCCCCTAAGACCCGATTAGTAAACTAATACACCTTAGGATTGCCTATGCACAACATGAGTCAGAGGACTTACCTTGGCCTCAGATTCCACCTGCATGTTAGCACATATCAAATAGGCACCCAATAAATCACATCACAGATCGAAGCATCGATCAAATCGACTTAGTCGATCACACGCCAACAAGACCACTCATGGTCATTCCCAATCAATCAATCAATTCACCGCAACATCAGATCAAAACAATGATCAATCGATCTAGTCGATTTCATATCCAACAGATTAAGTAATTCCCACCATGCATAACAAGATGTCGAGCACACGTGCATTCTCTTAGGCACTAGTTCGCCAAAGTGATGCATCAAATCACCGAGCCCACGTGTCTCTTTTATGATGCCATACTTAAATCTCTGGGCTCACGTGCCTTCTCCAAAGTGATGCATCAAGTCACCGAGCTCACGTGCCCTTTTTACGATGCCATACTCTGTCACCGAGATTAAATGGCTTTACGGTCTCACTCGACCCTTTCAAGATTCAATGGCTTTACGGTCCCACTCGACCACTTTCAAGATTCAATGGCTTTACGGTCCCACTCGACCACTTGCAAGATTTAATGGCTTTACGGTCCCACTCGACCACTTTCAAGATTCAATGGCTTTACGGTCCCACTCGACCACTTGCAAGATTTAATGGCTTTACGGTCCCACTCGACCACTTGCAAGATTCAATGGCTTTACGGTCCCACTCGACCACTTTCAAGATTCAATGGTTTTACGGTCCCACTCGACCACTTGCAAGATTCAATGGCTTTACGGTCCCACTCGACCCTTTTCATGATTCAATGGCTTTATGGTCCCACTCGACCTTTTCAAGATTCAATCAGCATAAAATAAAGCTCAAATAAATAAACAGACTGCGCCACAACAATCAGCACGAAATTTCGGTCGTCGGCCATCTCAACCTTAATTTCCGAAAAATAAATAAATACTTAATTAATTTCGAAAATTAAATAATTAATATTAAAATTCAATTTAACTCAAAATAAAGCCCGATTAAATAAACGGACTTCACCACGGTCATCAGCATAATATTCCGATCGTTAGCCATCCAAATTGAATTTCCGGGAAATAAATAATTAATTAATTAATTTCCGAAATTAAATAGATAAACACAATAAATTCAATTTAGCACAATATAAAGCTCAATTAAATAAACGGACTGCGCCACAATCATCAACATAAAATCCCAGTCACTGGCCATCCCAGTTGAATTTTCGAGAAACAAATGATTAAATAATTAATTTCTAAAATTAATAATAAATTCCTAAAAATTCATTTTAGGCCCGAATTATTTAATTAACACCCAATAAGGGTCGGGAAAAATCCCAAGAAGCATCCAATAATTAATAGGACAAGTCTACTTGCTAAATGCACATTCAATTTGACTAACATGCATTAATAAGTCTCTAATTTAATTATCTTAATCTAATCTATCCGCCTAATTGCAATTAAATAAATCTAATCAACCCTTAGGCATCATTAGCAAACTAAGAAGGCATCAGTGAGTAAAACTCACTTGCGCAAAGCGAAGACCGGGACACCGCAACGACGATGCAACGGTGGCCCGAACTTGGGCCGACTTGCTTCACGAGCTGAATTATTGAAACTTCTTGAGCTTTAAATGAGCCTGACACGTGAAGATGGGCTGCTGCATTTCACGGGCTGACCAAGAAAGCCCGAAGGAGCTGCTGAACCAGGCCCAAGACACTGGCTTAATGGGCTGAACCTGCTTGAAGAAAGGTTATTCTTTCTTGGGCTGAAGACAGGCCCAGCTGGTGGGCCACGAAAATTGGTATGGGCTGCACTGGAATATCTGAAGATGGGCTGCAAGCTGGGTCGAGGGCTTCAAATGAGTTGGCCTTTATTTTGGGCTGAAGATGCACGATGGATGGAGCAAGGCCTATCCACGAGCGAGAGGAGCAGAATTCGGAGGAAGCTCACGGACGAAGGAGCAGTAGGTGGAGTCTTCGGTGGACGGCAGAACTCGGTGAAGACGTGGCTTCTTCAAGCAACGTTGCCGAGCTGCTGAAATTGAAGGTCTTCGGTCATCTTGGCAAGAGGGAGTGGCGAAGTCTTCAATTCGTTGAAGTCCACAGATGAAGTGGTGCTGGCCGCATGGGGAACAAATTGCTTCGGTGGCTTTGCTTCGGTTTCTGGGCTTCTCGGTGGATCGTGGCTTCAAGGTTTTGCTGTTCAATCAAACATCCAAGCCAACAAAAGAAATTTGACTGAGGAAGACCAACTCTAGTGGAGTTGGGCACACGGCAGCTTGGATCCTTGCTGATGTTGGACGCGTGGGGAGGAAGCTCCGTGGGGTTTTGATCTTCGGTGGATAGCAAAGAAAACGTGGAGAGGTGGGCTACTTGATGAAGATATATACAAAGAAGGAGTTGGCGTGCACAAGAGACCAACGAAGAAAGAGAAAATCGGATGAGGGAGAAAAATGGTGCAAAAAGTCAATAAAGACTATCCAAACACTTTAATGCTTGGTCCCCCAATTAGCCCTCAAGCTTATCCATGGTCCCCCATTACTTTCTTAAGAGATAATCCACAATAAACTAAATTTTGATGCGAATAATGCACCTCACGTCCAAGCTCCGAATTTCATATCTTTTCTTTTCGGTATCCGATTTTCTGAACAAATAAATTCCGTTGGGGTCCAAGTTGAAGTCAGAAAAAGCCCAAACAACTTTCATTCGCTGAATCACTTACACCAGATGTGAAAAGTCTCTTCAAAATGGCCAATTTGAGTTCTCGTTCATTTTCCGCATTTCCGACCCGGTTTTCCGTAAAAATTCTAAACTTGCCGGAATTTCCTCAAAAGGTGAGTCGACGTTCCTAGAATAGCTCGTGACACGACAGAACTTCCAATTTCTGAAATCGAACTCAAATTGATGGTTAATTTCACTCCGACACGCGTTTAGTGTGACCCAGGCTACTGGATAGTTTTCAGAACTTTTTGGGACAAAAGACCCGTGGTCGATTTTCTTCAAGCCACAATGAACCCACTCAACACATTGGTGATTCTCGATTATCGTAAAAATCTCAAGGATTCAAATACGGACACAGGGTACCAAAACGATCGTAAAATCAAATTAGTGCCAGTCAATGAGAATTTTCCAATTTAGTGGAGTCACCCACGATCGGTCATTCATCTCAGTCAAACCGACCTATCTCTGATTTCAAATTGATTTTATACTGTGCCGCAATGATTTCTAAAGATGAGCACGGTCGAGAAGTCGACCCTTAGTCGAATTCTCAAGTCTATTTGCCTTAAAGTCCTTAATAGCCTACCCAGCTAGTCTAGTTATCTCGTGAGTGGCCAACTCAGAGAAAAGCACTGTAGTAGCGCCGATGAAATGCCCAATTTATCTAATCGAAATCAGAACTCAAAAATCTGGATGTCACAATGAGCATATTCACTAGAAGCCTAAAAGACCAGTAGAGAACTTTTCTGAGCAGGATCAAATGACAATTACGCTTTGCACAAGTTTTCATCATGTGATTTGAATTATCCACCAATTCTCTTTTGTTAAACTAGAAGATCTTCTTGAGCTTAGAAAAAGAGAATTTTTTCAAAGAAAGTGTTGTTCTTTACGAAAAAAATAAAAGCATCTCAATAGGCATTTTCAAGATCCATCCAAAATAAATAGAAATTGTTGCCAATGTTCCTCTTGGAGAACTCCAGTAGGAGATATATCTTGCTCTTGATGATCTTTGCATTCGAAGAAAGGCTTTCAAAAATTATCTCAAGAGCAATGAAGAACTTGATGGGGTTTGTCAAAATCCTGAGTTAAGAATTAGTTGTTAAAAGAAAGACTGTCACGCCCCGATCCTCGGGCACGCGCACATCCCTTACCTTTGGTCGAATTTAAAATGCGATATCCCAGGACTATGTATCGCCGACCCTTTCATTTATATATGCACATGCGGAAGTATTTAAAAATCCCCAAACAATAAAACAATGGGATAGAAAAGCAGGCCACAATTTTATTTATTGAAATTCACAACTACACAAATATAGGGTTCACAAAGAGGATAGGACCATGCTCAGGATCATTATCCCAGTCCTCCTCAAGTCTTTCACCACTAGACTCATTTTCTTCAAACTCTTCATCTCTTCCTTCTCGTTCATCTTCGACTTCAAATGCCGACCAACCTTTGGGAAATCTAGGGGCCTGAAATATAATCCCACAACCGGGATGAGACTATGTCTCAGCAAGTTCTACCCCCTAAGACCCGATTAGTAAACTAATACACTTTGGGGCTGCCTATGCACAACATGAACCAGGAAGGGACCTAGACTTAGAACTAGGGAAGACGAAGTCAATTTCCTGCAGGTATGCATCCCATAGTAGGCAAACACTCTCGTTCAAGCCCTTCAGGGATAGCCTTTTAGCAGAAAACCACTCAGTCTTTTAGTTCAGAGCCTAGAGACACTTAGAGATGCCAGGATGGAAACGTTTCTAACATACTCGAGCTGCATTTCTTGGAGGATCCTACCAGGCTAGAGAGGAAGAGAGAAATTTAGAAAGCCATGAGAGATTTTTCACAAAAACACTCACTTCATTCAAGGGACTCTGCCCAACACAATATAGACTCCTTGCCTTATATAGGCAAACGGGAGACACAAACAGACAAAAGACCATCATAGGTCTGAGAACAGAACAAAGGCACCGGAACGAAATTTTCGAGAGGGAATTATTTGCACACTATGAACAGTACCTATACTGTGAACAGTAAACTGCTACAGTACTTTCCCTAGCCTAGTGAATAGTAACTTTGCTACAGTGACTTTGTACGGACATCGATTTTTCAGCGGTCTCGTTCGTCACGAGCATTGTAGCTGTTGTGTGAGTCATTTGAGCTGTAGTTTGTTGCAAAGAGGTGTTCTTCATACTTTTGCTCAAGAGCTTCAAGATCTTCTGGTGAGAGAATCTTCCTTGATGAGGATGCTTCATGTGCCCAATGTGATGCTTCTTCTTGTGCCCAGTTTGTGTTGTCGTCAGGATCGTTTGGCTGAGGCCAGTTGGCTGGATCCCTGTAGAAAGATACATTCATGCTTTGGGATAAGGACGAGGATTCTGGAGCATAGGGATCCTGGGACAGAGGACCTCCTCATCTAGCATAGGGGTCTTGAGTGGATTGGACAATGTCATATGCGTCTGTCATTTCATGCTCCTGGGATGACGCGGCTTGTCTGAAATCATCGAGTGCTTCCTTGGCTTCTGGTGCGAGTTCATAATAATCCCATGTAGCAGGGATATTATAATTCCAGACTTCATGTGAGACAGTTTTATTTTCCTGACAAAGGATTCTTTGAAGTTCTCGGTACTAGTATTCACAGCATCTAATAGATCCTGGATATGATTTGTGGATTCGAGCTTCTCTGCTATCCAAGTGAGGTTTATAGGATGTGGTTCCTATTTCCTGTGGTTCATTAATTATGCTACTATTGTTTCTGAAAAAATGCCATGGGTGCTTAAAAAACAAAATGGTATGGACTTCAGGATTTGGTGTCATGGTTCTTAGTTCTTTCTCTAAAAGTTGTTTCCAGCAAGTTGGAGGATAAAACCAATTGAGAAAGTCTAAGAGATTTTTGTCGCTTTCTTTTTCAACATTACCTTTGCCAAGGAGGAAAATCCTTGTGAGGTTGGCGATGAATCTTCTGGTTGGGATTTCCATAGCTATCAGGTACTTGTTGGTTAAGTACCATAATAACTCCTTGAGTTGATCAGGGAAATCGTCTTCCTTCCAGATGAGAGGATGGATGAATGGATAATCTGTATTCAAACCAAAAGGATAGAGAATGGAACCGCCATTTGATCGGAATAGTTCAGTATGGCATTGCCACATGAGACTACCCATGTTTTCACTGAGACTATCCTGCTGGATTTGTTCAATGATCTCCTTGGGATATTTCCAGCTGGGCAAGTCTTTGATCTTCTCGATCTTGTACTTCTGTCCATAATTGAGCATATGGAAAGCGGGTCTCTTGATATACATGTTGATCTCCGCTGGTGCTTTCGGTCTTGACAAGAAGTCAGCAAGCACGTTTTTCTTTCCAGGAATGTGTTTGGTTTCAAAAGAGTATTTTGAAAACCATTCAGCCCACCGAAGCAATTGAGAATTTGGAATTTGCTTCTGCTTGAATTTTGTCATCTGTGGAAAAGATGCCATATCTAATTCCACCAGGAAATGATGACCGATGAGATGGAACTCAAACTTTTTGATCACATTTTTGACTGCTAGGATCTCTTTGAAGGTGGAATGGTAATGCATTTCAGCTTGAGAGAATTTTCCACTTTTTTAGGCACAAAGATGTCTCTTACCATCAATTTCTTCAAACAGGACTGCTGCCCAGTATTCATCACCGGCGTCAGTCTGGAGAATTCTTTTTCCTGTTGATGGTATTTGTAATGGTGGGAGATTCTGCATGATCTCCTTAAGCTCAGCAACTGCTTTAGTCTGGACTTTTCCCCAAGATGGGGGATTCTTTTTTAACATTGACTGGAGTGGAATCAGCAGCTTTGCAATGTTTGGGACAAAATCCCTGAGATAATTAATTATCCCAAGAAATTGCCGAACTTGCTTTGTGGTGAAATTTTCTTCAGGAAACTTCAGTAATTCCTGTGCAACGTGTGGCCCCGGGTAATATGTACCTTTGTTGAGGTGCATACCAAGAAATTCAATTTATGTCTGGGCAATATTCATCTTTCTCTGAGAAAGCATAATGCCATGCTTCCTTATGATTTCTGCAAACTGTTCAAGAAGTTGATAGTGAGACTGCTCATCTGGACTGTAGAGCAGAATATCATCAATGTAAACTGCAACATTTGACAGGATTGGTTGGAAAATCCGGCACATGGCCTTTTGGAAGAGGGATGGGGCAACTTTCAATCCAAAGGGAAGGACTTTCCACTGGAAGTGCTGGTTTGGAATACAGAACCCTATTTTGGATCTGTCATCAGGATGAATGCCCAATTGCCAAAATCCTGCTTTGAGATCGAATTTAGAATAGATATGGGCCTTTGTAAGACTAGCAAAGAGGGAATCTCTTGAGGGTAAAGGGAATTTATCATCCTGAAGAAAAAGATTGAGGGGTTGGTAGTTGATTACCAATCTCATCTTTCCCCTAGTTTGCTCAGCACGTTTATTGACATAAAAGGCTTCACAAGCCCATTGGGAGTTGGAAAGTTCAATAAGTCCTTGCTGTAGGAGTTCTGAGCATTCCCTTTGTGCCAGAACTAAATGTTCTGGGTTCATTCCTGTGTGGCTCGCCTTGGTTGGATTTATATCTTCATTTTTTTTTAAAGGAAGGCGAACAAAGAACTCTGGATTTTCCCATAAAGGATGAGAACACTTTTGAGCGAACTCAGAATGGGATTCTGCACATGATGCAAGTAACTTTTGCATGATCGGGTCAAGTAGACTCATATGGATGGAAAAGAGTCTCTGAATATTGACAAACTCAGAGAATTGGTCTTTATACCTAAGACCTTTTCCAGGAATAATGCGAAGTTGAGCAATTTGAGTCATAATGTCCCACCCAATTATCAGATCTTTATTGGGGAGACTGGATCCAAAGATCTTGGTAGTGATAGAACACTGAGGGAAGAATTGGACAGTTATAGGAGTAGTTCTGACATTTGTGCAAAAAGTATCTCCAGAAGCAGAGTTGAAATATCGGACGTGAGAGGTCCAATATTCTTCTGGCAGAATTTTGGTGTCCAGGATGGAACAACTTGCTCCAGTGTCAATAAGAGCAATGACATTGATTGGTTTTGCAAACTTTGAAGTGAGGATTTTTACAGGAAAATGGGGACATTGGGTTTGGCTGGAGAATATGTCAGGAACTTGTTCTGAAGATGCAAGAGATATATGAAAGATCTCTTCAGACTCTGTGTCGGATTTAGTTTCACTGGTGGTTTGATAAGAAGGAATGATACAAAGAGTTTGTTCCGATGGTTCTTCATCAA
Organism: Eucalyptus erythrocorys; assembly: GCA_014182555.1. NCBI lineage: Eukaryota > Viridiplantae > Streptophyta > Magnoliopsida > Myrtales > Myrtaceae > Eucalyptus > Eucalyptus erythrocorys. Next base: position 15,131,959 of record CM024599.1, on the reverse strand, counting down.
TGGAGAATAAAGAGTCAACATCATCATTTTCAAGAGAAATCCCAGTTTCATTCTCAATATGATGAATTAAACGATTCTGACCTTTTTTCGCCTGAGGACAATTTTTGGCAAAATGTCCTTTTTGGTTGCAGATGAAGCATCGGTTTGACTTCTTGTGGCCTGTGCGATCTTTCCTTTTGCGTAGGTATCGCTATTTCTTCTTTCTTCAGAAGTGTTTGGAGCCATGTTTGTACTTCTTGATGCTGAACTTTTTGAAGTGTTTCTTCTTTCGACAATACTTTCCACAATCGCCATCGCAATCGTTTTTGGAACACTTGATCTTTAGCCTTTGGCGGGAACAGGCTACTTCAAGGCCTTTGTCTTCTATAATGTAAGAGCGGACCATCTGTCGCTTTAGACAAAGTTCTTCAAGACACAGATGGATTTCTTGCTGTATTTCTCATAAGGGAATGTCTTGTACCCTTTTTTGTTTTCCAAAAAAGGATCTTTCAACCATCTGGGTCAATTCTTTAGGAATAGAGGTCAAGAAGACATGCTTTAAATTTGGATCAGCTCCAATCTGATAAAAAAGCTTAAGCATTTCCCGATAATGCCTATCAAGATGCTTCTTTTGGAGAGAACAGCATTTTCTCTCAAAGAATTCTCTTCTTTTTAGCTCCACAAGATCAGTAGGTTTTCCCACAAAGAAATGATATAGGATGGTAATGGCATGGCTGAAATCTGGTGACATCAGAAAATGAATCTGATCTTGCTCGGAAACTGATTTCCACCAGGCTTTGAGGCTTCCAGTAAACCTAGTGACAAAGTTGTAAAGGACATCATTCATATCATGGTTGGTGATGGATTGACTGTTCAACCAATTATGAAATTCTTCGAGTCTTTCTGGCCATTTATGATAAGGAATATCATCAATGGTGAAAAACTGTTTTGATGCCATGGACACATGTTGTCCGGTATTATTCTGAACAACTTCTGGCTTAGAATAATTTGATTCCATATCAATATCAGGAGCTGGAGGGTCAGCCATGAATATGGATGAAGTGATTGGTGCAACAGGAGGGGATTCAATAGCAGGGATTCAATAGCAGGGATTGAAAAAGATGAGGAAGATGCAAGAGATATCGAATCTGATTCGGAATCAAAGATATCAGGAAAAGTTTGTTCTGCTGGAAAGAGAGTTTGGTCGTTTTGATTGGCAGGGTCAACAGGATCAGACTGTTGATTAGGATCAGATTGGTTCTGGGCACCTAAATCCTTTAAAAAGGATTCAAGTGGATTTGATAACATCATTTGGTCTGGCCTTTCTCTTATAACAACAGAAGAGTTTGGCCTCTCCTTTTCTTTTCCTTTCTCCTTTTGTTTTCGGGTGAGATCCTTAAGACGATCTCTCATACTTGCCATGTCTGGTTCCTTTCTGTAAGGATCTTCAGGGATGGCAGCAAAGACAGACGTCTGGGGTTGAGGCGGCACATACCCAGTTCTGACAGCAGGTGCTAATGGGTCGAAAGGTTGAAACCTTCCTTCTTCAAGGATTTGAATATGTTTTTTGAGTTTTTCTATCTCCGGCTTCGGGCTTTCAAGATGATGATAGCTGAGGCGTTGTCCTGATTCCAAGGGATCATGCCTTTTCTGGAATTCGAAGAGCAGTTTTTTGGTGGACTCATTATGCCTTTGAAGATCTTGTTGCACATTTCCGATCTTGTAGTCAATGACTTTGAAAGCATTGTTCTGTGCCAACAAAGTCTTAGATTGCCAATTTAGGACAGATTCAGCAGCTGTGGTTCTTCTTTGTCTTCCATGTTCATCCACATCAGTGGGGGTGGTTACTTTGGGAGTATGGCGATACCTTTGCTGTGGATCTGTAAATTCTTCTAGAGCAGGAAATGTGAGTTTAGATTTTTCACAGACAAGAGGGGGAAAGTCCGTGTCCTGAAACATGGCAATATAAGAGACAGGTTGTTTCTCTGGTGGAACTTCTAGTGGGTATGAATGTTTCTTGGCCCACTTTAGAATTGGCTTATAAAATGGGGAGAGAGCTGGTTTTTTCTGAGGAGGAGAGGGTGGAGAATTTGAAGGCGAAACAGCATATTTTGGTGGTGGAGGAGGTGCGTAGGAAACTACGTACTGGTACTTGTCACATTCTCCAAGAGTATCCACGGATGGATCTCCATTTAGATACTGTTGAAATAGGGGATCTCTTCGTTTTTTTCTCCGAGGTGGAGGTTTTTCAAATGGATCAACCTCATCAGGAGATTTTGTACAAGAAGAGCACTGACAAAAAGGATCCCAAAAGCAATGACCATATGGGTCTTTATAGTAATGAACTGATTGTCCATCACTTTGAAAATGTTGAACATGCCTTTTTGGGTCTGGTTCGGAAATAGCTTCAGGAACACACAGTTCAATCATAAAAAGAGTTTGGAAGATAGATGGACTACCTTCTTCTTTTTCCTTGCCGAACTTGATGGAAACAGTTCCATCTTTTTTTCGGATAAATTCAGAATCCGAGGACTGGAGAGGCTTACTGTTCTGGTGCAGCTTTTCATAGTTTGTAATCCATGTGTCTAGGAGGAGAGTAGCTAACTTTTCCTTCGAAATCTGTCTAGGAACATGGATACATGAAGCTTGATCATTTTGCATGGAAATGAACAAGGCATCTTCATTTCCATTGTTGAAGTTTAGATCAAGAGCATGGTTCTACACTCGATAAACCATCTGGTAGTGAAGTGTAGTAGCAACAGAGTCGACAGTCTGAGGGGCTCCGGTGAGCTGGACCTGTACTTTCATAAAGGAAAGTAGTTGTGGGTCTGAAAGTGCAATATTAAAGTTGGGATATAAAGTGACAAACACTGTGCCAGCGTTCAAAGTAGTTTGGACTGTGCCAATGCAAGCATGTTGGTACTCCAGGAAACGAGTATCTAATAATGCTAATCTGGCAACAACAGGTAAACCTTTGCGGCCATGGAAAGTGAGAGCAAGACGAACAGCGCCATAGTGAACATGAGTGTAACCCTGTTGGGTCCACTGTCTTGGAAATTCTGGAGGGATTTGGAGAATAACAAAGTACTCATTTTCAATAGCAGGAATAGGGTGTTGGTCAAACTTGGAGGACTGGACGTACTCTTTTACTTGTTTTGGGGTTTGATGAATGAGTTGACGGATGGAGTGGATGGGTGAGAATGATGAGCTGGGTTTAGCAAAAGCGGAATATGGGTTCATGAGAGGTAGCTGGGTTTCAGAGATTCTGATCTCATCACTAAGAGAGACTTTATAAAGATAATCTATCTTAGAGGCATTAGAGATACGGAACTCTGGAGGGGTGGAAGATGAAGGAGCAAGAGAAACAGGAGCTTCGAGAATCTCTGGTTCGGTAGACATGGTGTAAGAAGGCTCTTCTCAGCACTGGATTCACCTACCAAGCGCATGGAACGAATATTGTTACAAACAAATCCATGGCTCTGATACCAGGAGGGGACCTACCTTGGCCTCAGATTCCACCTGCATGTTAGCTCAAATCAAACAGGCACCCAAGCAATCACATCACAGATCGAAGCATCGATCAAATCGACTTAGTCAATCACACGCCAACAAGACCACTCATGGTCATTCTCAATCAATCAATCAATTCACCGCAACATCAGATCAAAACAATGATCAATCGACCTAGTTGATTTCATATCCAACAGATTAAGCAATTCCCACAATGCATACCAAGATGTCGAGCACACGTGCATTCTCTTAGGCACTAGTTCGCCAAAGTGATGCATCAAATCACCGAGCCCACGTGTCTCTTTTATGATGCCATACTTAAATCTCTGGGCTCATGTGCCTTCTCCAAAGTGATGTATCAAGTCACCGAGCCCATGTGCCCTTTTACGATGCCCGGGCCCACGTGCCTTCTCCAAAGTGATGCATCAAATCACCGAGCCCACGTGCCCTTTTTATGATGCCCGGGCCCACGTGCCTTCTCCAAAGTGATGTATCAAGTCACCGAGCCCACATGCCCTTTTTACGATGCTATACTCTATCACCAAGATTAAATGGCTTTACGGTCCCACTCGACCTTTTCAAGATTCAATGGCTTTATGGTCCCACTCGACCAATTTCAACACTTAGTGGCTTTATGGTCCCACTCGACCTTTCCAAGATTCAAATCAGCATAAAATAAAGCTCAAATAAATAAACGAACTGCGCCACAACAATCAGCATGAAATTCCGGTCACTGGCCATCCCGGATGAATTTCTGGAAAAATAAATAATTAGATAATTAATTTCAAAATTTAAATAAATAAATACAATAAATTCAATTTAGCACAATATAGAGCTCAATTAAATAAATGGGCTGCACCACGATCATTAGCATAAAATTCCGGTCCCTAGCCATCCTAGTTGAAATTTCGGGAAATAATTAATTGATTAAATTAAATTCAAAAATTAATAATTAATTCCTAAAAATTCATTTTAGGCCCGAATTATTAAATTAACACCCGATAAGAGATGAGAAAAATCCCAAGAAGCATCCAATAATTAATAGGACAAGTCTACTTGCTAAATGCACCTTCAATTTAACTAACATGCACTAACAAGTCTCTAATTTAATTATTGTAATCTAGTCTAACCACCTAATTGCAATTAAATAAATCTAATCAGCCCTTAGGCATCATTAGCAAACTAAGAAGGCATCAGTGAGTAAAACTCACTTGCACCAAGCGAAGATCGGGGCACTGCGACGACGACGCACGGCGGCCGAACTTGGGCCGGGCCAAGAAACTTGCAAGCCCGCAGGGACTTTGGGCTTGGGCCTACTGAAATTCTTGGGCTAAGCTTGATCTAGGCTTCAAGATTGGGCTGAAACAAAACTGAACTGGGCTTGAAACTTGGACTTCATTTTGCTGGGCTGATGGTAGGCCAAAGACACTGAATGGAGGCCTGGTAGGACGTTGAAACTTGCTGGGCTGAGGGCTACAAATCTCGGTGGACTTCACACGGCAAAATGGAGATGGGCCCACGACTGAATTTGTTGGCCGCGTGGACGAAGGTTGCAAGGAAGGGGCGGCTTCAGTGAGACGGTGTCGCCGCAGCTGGGTGATGAAGCCACTCAGAGACGAAGTGGCAAAGATAGACGAAAATCGTGGAGCTGAGGGCGGCCGCTTCGTGGCTTCGGTCTTCGCTGGCGTGTGGACCGAAGGAAGTGATGCTGACCAATGGGCTGGATACGCGGAGGCTGGCAGTCAACGTTGAGAAGGGTTTCACCAGCTTGTTGACTCCATTTCCGTGCTGGGCAAGAAGCCTCGTGGATGGAGCTCGGTGGGTGTTGAGCTTCTCGGTGGATTGTTAGACGCTGGACTGCTCGACTACTTTGGTTGAGGAAAATTGAAGAAATCGGGGCAGCTTCGGTTTTCGTGGACAGCCAGAGGAGACGTGGGCATCTTCGAGCGTGTTGCTGGCGCTTCTTCAAGGGAAAACCGAGAAAAAGATGAAGCTGCAGAAGTTAGTGGAATGATGGGTTCTTTCGGTGGCCAAAAGAAAAGAATGAGCTGACCCCCTTTTTGTCGAATGAGAAATTGAGACAGAGAAGTAGCGAAGGAGAAGTCAGCAAGGGTGGCGTGCTTGAGAAGCCGGTGAATGGGGGAAGAAAAGTCAAGATTATTATCTCAAGAGTTAAATGCTTTGTCCCCCATAGGCTTCATGTTTATCCACTTTAATCCCCCAAATATTTTCTTGTCTTATCTTCACAAATAATTCCATTTTGGTGCCCAAAAATATACTTATTTTCTTAATTCCGAATTTACTCACATAGCTTCAATTCGTCACTCAAATTCCCAATTTGAGGTCTAATTCTTTACCAATTGCACAATTTGGAGTCTCAAGGAAGACCAAAATAAGATGATCCTTTAATCCCCCGAATTTCCTTCGAAACCGACTTTTATTTCATTTTTCTCGGAATCCGATTTTCCAAACAAATAAATTCGGTTGGGGTCCAAATTGAAGTCAGAAAAAGCCCAAACAACTTTCATTCGCTGATTCACTAACACCAGATATCAAGAGTCTCTTCAAAATGGTCAATCCGAATTTTCGTTCATTTTCTGCATTGTCCGACCCGATTTTCTGTAAAAATCCTAAACTCGCCGAAATTTCCTCAAAAGGTGAGTCGACGTTCCTAGTATAGCTCGTGACATCACAGAACTTTCAATTTCTGAAATCGAATTCAAATCGATGGTTAATTTCACTCCGACGCACGTTTAGTGTGACCTAAGCTACCGGGTAGTTTTCAAAACTTTTTGAGACAAATGACCCGTGGTCGATTTTCTTCGAGCCACAATGAACCCACTCGACACATTGGCGACTCTCGATTGTCGTGAAAATCTTGAGGATTCAAACATGGACACAGGGTACCAAAACGACAGTAAAATCAAACTAGTGCCGGTCGATGAGAATTTTCCAATTTAGTGGAGTCACCCACGATCGGTCATTCATCTCAGTCGAACTGACCTATCTCTGATTTCAAATCGATTTTATATTGTGCCGCAATGATCTTTAAAGATGAGCACGGTTGAGAAGTCGATTCCTGGTCGAATTCTCAAGTCTATTTGCCTTAGAGTCCTTAATAACTCACCTAACTAGTCTAGTTATCTCGTGAGTGGCCAACTCAGAAATAAACACTGTAGTCGCGCCGATGAAATGCCCAATCTATCTAATCAAAATTAGAACCCAAAAATCTGGATGTCACAAAGACTCCTGTAATGCTCTCTCTTGTGGAGATCGATGCAGAAAACTAAGACACTTCAAAATATTCTCCTTAGGGCATACAAAGAGAAGGTATAAATGGTGATTCCTACGGAAAAAAACACTCGAAACGAAGCTCTTCTGGAAGATGTAAAATATCCAACGGATGCTACATTTATAACAAGAAAGGCCATATTGCCAAGAATTGTCCAAAGGCCAAAGGAAAAAATTTCCATTCAATCTAGAAGATAGAGAAGCAAATTGGAGTATCACTTGAGGATGATGATGTTGAATTAGTCTTCTCTTTGGAAGATGAACCAAATAAACACACTGTGTGTGCTATCCAGACGTGGCCACAAACTAGTGACACTGAAAACTCATTAGAAAAACCTAAAGAAGAGGTATCTTTCTTCTTTGAACCCTCTATTATCTAAGATATTTGTGCATACGCTCCTTCTATCCTTTCATATTTCCCTATAAAAATACACTTATCTAAGTATAATATGCCTATTTCTCTAACCCTCATTGACATTGGAACTAGTGCTTCTATTCTTGATACAAAGATATTTCTAGAAAAATATTAGACGTCATACATCTAGTATTTTAATTCTGCTTCTAGAGAAACCCTTGCTATAAGAGTTCAAAGCAAACCTATCACCATACAATTCTTTCCCTAGTGTTCATTCACCATCAAAATCCTTGGCTTGAGTTCACTAGATAAAGATATTATTATTAATTGGGATATCCTTACATAAATTCTTAAACTCGGAATTGTGCCTAATGGACTACGATTTAAAGGGCATTCAGGAATATGTAAACATCCAAAGATTCTTCACCATCCAAATGAGCATTTTGGATTCAATTCTGCAAACCCTTCTTGGGGCATATGTAGACTCTCACTCAAATTTTGTCCAAAAATGCTCTAACCCTTTGTGAAAAAATAATGATTTATTCATTGATCTTCCTTTTAAGAAGAACGAGGATGTCTATCCCACCAAAGCCAGTCACTCTAGAATGAATCCGGAACATTTATTGTCACGCTCCGATCCTCAAGCGCGTGCCCATCCCTCGATGGACGATTAATTTGCGACGTCCTAGGACACGTCGCCAACCCATTCATTTTAATGTGCATGCGGAAACGTATAAACAAATCCCTAGACAGCACAAAGATAAGATAGAAAAGTAGGACCACAAATTTCACGACCACAAATTTCACAACCACAACACACCTTTATACATAGCCGACTAGTTTATATACAATACTAGTCTAGGCATTTGAATCCCCGACAGAAAACTCCGAGCTCTCCTAGGGACTTGGGTCCACCACTGCCCCACCAGGAGGCTCAACTGTACCCACACCAAAAGCGATCTCCAACACTAGCACAAATACCTCAGAATCCTGCAGGGGACCTTCTCTGGGTCCATTTCGCCCACAACGATACCATGCTTTGAATTGATGGGGTACCCTTTGAGGTAAGCCTGCATCAACTCAGACGATGGTTCTCATGAGTTCATAGACCCAGGCTTCTTGGCCCCTGGGAAGAGGAATCTCCACGACCCGTTAGATGACCCTCTTGGGCTGGCCAAAACGTTCCGGAGGAATTGCCATCTATGGACCTGAAAAAGTTAAGCTCCTAAACTCCGACTAGGAAGGAAATATGCTTAAAGGCAGTTTATGCACACACAAGACAAATGATTTACCTTGCCTCAGTTCCTTCTTGCACGTCAGTATAAATTATATACTTAATTAATTCAAATCAAACCATCGATCAATTGATCCACTCGATTTGATACATTCAATACCATCTATAAATTCAATCGATCCGATCACTGCTCACACAAGTTGCAATAGATGGCATAGCTCACCGAAGCTGAAGTATAATATAGCTCACCAAAGCTCACACACTATTGCTCACCGAAGCTGCTATATATTATTGCTCATTGAAGCTGCTATATAGTATACTGCTCTCAAGGCTCGAATAGGCCGATCTAGTATACTGCTCTTACAAGCTGATGATTCACCGTGTTAAAAATACCCGATAAAAATAGTCGTGTGTGGTTACATGGTTGGTCTGAACCAAAAATGTAATAGATTTCTTTTAGAAAATCTCACTATTTTATATAGTCCATAATGATATTTTTGACATTGTAAACTGACGGCCGGTATTTTCTAATTAAATACTGAAATTACACAATTTTGGGATAAATACCCAAAATTACAATTACCACTCAATTTGCACAAATTAGCACTCAATTAAATAAACCAAACACACCATTGGAATTAGCACGAAATTCCAGTCATTGGTTATCTCGGTCTAATATTAAAAAAATAATAATTAATTAAATAAATACCAAAAATAATTAAATCAATACAATTAATTAGCATAAATAGAAAATTAGCCCGGAAATACCTAATTAAATACTGAAACGGGCCCAGAAAATTCCGGAGTCAATCTAGATAAATAATACAACTTATCTAGCCTCTAATTATGCAACTCTAACCACCAAACATGCAAAACCGAATAATTAAATCGCTAATCCATTCTAACTAACAACCTAATCCATGTTTGACCTAAATTAATCAACCCTTAAGCATCATTAACTCTCTAAGTAGATTTTAGCTAGTAAACTCACCAATTTAGTGATTCAGTGAGTCCATGATGATAGCAACACGGAGAAGGGCAACAAATCTCTTTGCGGTGATACCCGACAAGGCCCGAAAGCGGCCCAAAATGGGCCTAACAGCTCACACTGGGCTAAGGGCTTTCGGTTCTATCCTTGGGCTGAAAGAGGTGGCGCGGGGCTTGGCTTGGGCTGGAAACAACCAAGCGGGCAGCTAGGCGGGCAAGCGGAGCAGGCGAAGGCTTCCGGCGACGGGATGGGTAGCCAAGTGTGCTTAGCGACTTGCAATGATGGCTTGAAAGCATCAAGACAACAACTAGATACGCAAGATAGGCGGAACGGGCGGTGGACAAGTGCAGGCTCACGCAGGGGCGCGATGGCGTGCGAGCGGCGACGGCAGGGGGCTCGACTAGCGGTGGGGGGGGGAAGCTAGCGGTTTTCTTTGATTCTTTGGAAGCTCAAACACACTGAAAATGGAGAAAGGGGCTCTGCTGAAGAAGAAGGGGACAGTAGAAGGTTGGAGGGTCCCAATTTGGCCTCAAAGTCTTCTATCTCACCCTCTTTGTCCCTTGGCAAGGTCCCACCAACCATGGCTGTCATCCATGGCCCCTTGGTAGCCCACAAACTTCCCTAGCAAGCCAATGAAGTGGTCAAAAAGTGGTGGAGACCATGGCCTACGAATTTGCACACAAATTCCCCCAAATTGGACCAATTCTCCTTCAATTGAACTCAATTCGGTCCCCACAAATTCTACCAAGGTGTCCTCGACCAAATTAACATTTTTTTCTCACCAACAAAACCAACTTGCATCCAAAAAATTTCATTAAAAATGGTCCTCGGATTATTTCGGTCAAAAACAGCCTTACTTTAAATTTACACCAAAAATCTTAGTTTGTAGAAAAAAATTTGAAAAATGAGTCGATATTCCTAAAATGAATCATGACATGACAGAACTTTCAATTTCTGAAATCGGGTTCAAATTCGCAATTAATTTCAATCTAACGCAATCTTAGCATGACCTAGCCTACCATGTAGCTTTAGGAATTTTTAGTGCAATTAACTTGTGGTTGATTATTTTCAAGCCACAACTTACATCTTTGACACATCGGCGACTCGTGATTGTCATAAAAATCTCGAGGTTTCAAATACGAACACAAGGTACCAAAACGACAGAAAAATCGATCTAATGCCGGTCAACAAGAATTTTGCAATTAGGTGAAATCACCCATGCGCTAATCACATACCTTTGTCAAATCAACCTATCTCTGGTCTCCAATCAATTTTAACTGTGTCATAAAGACCTTTGCAAATTAGTACGGTCAAGCAGTCGATTATTGGTCGAATTCTCAAGTCTACTGCATTATAATCCCTTAATGGCTTCACCTGATAGACATTACTCGTGAGTGATCAACTCAGAATTGAATTATAGGCGCGTCGATGAAAAGCCCAACTTATTCAATTGAAAACAGAACCTAAAATTCAGGATGTCACGTTTACTTTTAGCACAAAAGGAATGTTTGGATTTGCTACATCAAGGGTTAATTGAGCCCTCGGATTCTCAATGAGCTTGTGAGGTGTTTTATGTCAACAAGTGAGCAAAGCAAAATATAGGAAAAATGAGATTGGTTATCAATTATTAGCCTCTTAATCAATTTTTACAAGATGATAAGTTTCCTCTACCACATCGGAATTCTCTATTCTCTAGCCTTACCCAAGCCAAAGTGTATTCCAAGTTCGACCTTAAAGCTGGATTTTGGCAATTAGGAATTCATTCTAAAGACAAATACAAAACTATTGTTTTGTATCTCGAATCCACATTTCCAAGTGGATAGTGCTCCCCTTTGACCTCAAAATAGCTCCTTCATTGTTCTAAAAGGCTATGTGCAAAATCTTTCAACCCATTATAGCCAATGCTCCAATTTACATAAATGATATCCTCCTTTACAATCCAGATGAGGGTTTTCATTGTAAATTGTTAGCCTGATTTATAGACATGGTGCGAAAGCATGGCGACATGTTATTACGAAAGAAGATGACCATTGTCCCAAAAGAAATTGAATTTCTTGGGTTTCAAAGATGGAACTTATTATCCTGTTTTTCATATTGTTGAGGAATTGCAAAATTCCCTGATGAAAATCTTTCCTACAAGCAGGTTTAACAATTCCTTGGGATTGCAAATTATCTTTGGGATTTTGTCCCAAAAATCACAAAGTTTGTAAGTCCATTACAATAGATGCTTGAGAAAAATGCTCTCCGTGGGGACCACAGCAAACTAAGTCAGTATACAAGCTTAAGGAAGTTTTGCAACATCTTCCTCCTTTGCAAATCCCTTCCACGGGAAAAAGAGTACTACAAATAGATGCCAATAGTGAATACTAAGTTGCTATTTTTTTGAAAAAATTGATGGAAATCGACGAGTTTGTAGACACAAGAGTGGAAAATTCACACAAGCAAAAATTTATTACCACTCTACGTTCAAAAAGATCTTAGCAATAAAATACGGCATCAAAAAATTTAAATTCTATCTTTTAAGACATCATTTCCTTGTGGAGATAAATATGTCCTCATTCTCTCAAATGCTAAAGTTCAAGCATAAGCAAATTCTACATCCACAACTTCTTAGATGGGCATAATGGTTTTCAAAGTATTCCTTTGAGACCAAATATATTGCGAGAAAAAGGTATTTTCTTATTGATTTTCTATCCAGACCAAAAGAATTTGTAGCTACCGCATCTATAAATATGTATGTCATAAGAAATCCAAGAGGCAGCTTCAAGGCCTGAGAGATAAAGTCCAAATGGCCTTCGTATTCATACCCACTAGAAATCCCTAGGCTTATCCAAGATAATATTCTTGTTGAAAATTTTGGAAGATTTATATGGCAATATCATTCCCATAATTTCAATGAACTTGGTGGCTTTCTTCTTTGGCCATACGGATTCCATCCGAAATATCCATTTATCCATCCTTTCACTTTCTTCACAGAGGAAGAACTCGCAAAAAAGCTCAAATAGTTTTATTGGTATTTATTTTATCTTAATACCATTACCATTGAGTTTTCGACAACCAAGATGCCTCTTATCATCAACATAATTATTAAAGAAAAAGCCAAGTATAAATATTTCGAGGAAATGCTTAGTTAGTTCAGACCCTTAGGTGCATGGAGAAATATTTTTTAAGCCCAACTCAGAGCACACAGGCCTAACCTAGAACTTTATGCAGTTGTTTTATTTTTTAGGCCATGGATATTTGTTCGGCCTAGTGGAGTATGTGTAAAATTCTAGTAGATGTTGGAGTATCAACATACAAGCCCCAACCTGATCTAAATGAGATTTTTACAATATGTCCTTGTAGAATCTCAACTTATCCTCAACAATATCGAGAGTTGCAGAGGATATTGTGCTAGCAAAATCAAGTTATTCAACCAGAATTATGGCCAACAGAAGATGATCTTATCTCTTGGGATCATAGTATGATTATCGCACAACTTGTCCAACAATTGATACTTGCCTAAGAAAATATTATGGAATGGAGATACTAGACACTTCTGAGTCACCAACAAATCCACATGATCTAGCTTCATCATCACAAGATACATGGGTAGGACCATTGTCACAAGATCCTTTTGATTATAGTGAATTATAGCTTGCACTTGGTCTAGGTCTTGACAAAGAAAGTCCATCACTCAAATTTAGGTATCCAACCCAACTTGGTATTCCAACAAGTTCCATTGATACTTTGACAAGTTCTCATTAGTCATCTAAAAGACAAAGACCGACTAAATTAAATACAAAAGTTGCTTCAGCTATTGAAGAAGTAGAAAAGCTCTTCAAAGCACTCAAGCAATAGTATCTAGAAAAAAGCATTCCCAATCCTCCTAATATTTTGTCCAGCTCACACTAGCCTCCAGATGATACAGACATCGAACGGCTTGAAGCTCTAGAAATTGAAAGAATACTCAAGGAATATTAGAGGCAGAAGTATGGAGAAGACACGAATGACTCGAACGACTCGAATGACAACACTAAAGAGCTTATCCAGAGGCATAATAAGTGAAGGAAAAGAAAACTCTACCAAAGGCCTATTCAAAACAAAAGAGGTAAAGAAATCATGTGAAGAAGATAGAAAATTTAACCTAAAGTACTATAGCATACTATTCATGCAATGTTTGGCACTATTCATGTACTGTTTGATATTGTAACGTACTATTCACACATGTTTGGCACTGTTCATAATACTGTAGCACTGTAGCATAAGCAAAAAAAGTGGGGTAATGAGTACAGAAGTCAGTCCGTCTGTAAAAATGCTTGATGTGTGCAAATGATTGGTTTTTTTGTCAGCCAAATGGAGTCTATAAAGTTCTAGTGTGTTCTATTATGTCTATATAACGTTGTGGATGTAAATCAAAAGGGGTAGAACACACTTTCTCTTGAAATGATATTGTGTGGTTTGCTATGAATCTTTAAAACCTCTCTCATTTCTTTATGCTCAGTATGATTCTTTAAAACTAGAAATGTTCTAATCAATTCTAGTATTATACTCTACACTTACCATAATGTGGAACCCGTGCATCAAAATTCTACTACCCTAAAATTTCCTATGATATGAGTCAAAAAATGAAAAGGAATTTGATGGCTAACAGGCAGTCCCTATTCTAAGGCCAAGGAAGAGTTGTGCTTGTGGGATAATATATCTACCACAAATTCTATTTTTGTTTGCCCTGGTTTGTATCATAGGCAAAAATTTTTGTATTAGAGCCATGACATTTTTCAACACATCTCTAGTTTAAAGTTGAATATTTAGTGCAAAAAGAGGGAGAATTCCCACACCATGACTGAGTCCTCTGATATTTCCATACCATTGACTGTAAATGCTCCTGTTACTCTTAGTCCTCTTGAACTCCATACTTCTAACGTCTCTAAGATTGACTATCTTTATGATGTTTCATACCTTAATGAAGATAGCAAAATCTCCAAGACTCATCTTCCACTTACAAATCCACATTCTGCTTTTGCTAAACCATCATCTTTCTCTCCAATCCACCCTATTAAGTAGTTGATTAAGCATACTCCTAAAGAAGTTAAAGAGTATGTCCAATCCTCAAAATTTGACCAACATCCTATCCTATCTACTCAACAGGAACGTCATGATTTTATACAATCATTTTTTCCAATAATAAAGGGAAGAATTAATTATAGACACTTGGACAATGCCAATAACAACCACATTTGAATTTTATAAATAAGAACATTACGAACAAGTTCAATTCAATGACATTTCCTCCTATCATCAACTATCTCCTTTATATTTTTGTTCGGCATCAATTTGCTAAAAAATTCATAAGGTTGGATAGTACCTCCAATGCATTAGCCACTACTATTGCCATATCATACATAATCTCTTTAAAAGTTTCATCCAAGAATAATGTTATGGATCTGATGTCATATTCTGACCCTCTAAGCACGTGCTCATCCCTACTTGGTCGATATAATAGCGATGTCCCATAACGCATCGCCGACCCGTTCGATTTTAAATACGCATGCGGAAGCAGATATAAATTCCCAGACAATAAAACAATGGGATAGGAAAGCATGGCCAAATTTTTAAAACCACAACAGGTCTTTTATAAACAAATGGGTTTATACACAAAACCAAGTTGGTTAAACAAATTGTCGGCTCATTAAAAAGGAACTGTCCTATGACTAGGTTCGCTGATTATGCTTCTTCCACCTTCCCAAACTCCGGGACTTCCGGCTCTCCACGATCATCACCTAGGGACTTGAAAATGTGATCCCATAACAGAGTGAGACTACATCCCAACAAGTTCTACCCACTAAGACCCAATTAGGAAGAAAATATGCCCTAGGGGCTGCCTAAGCACAATCGCGAGTCAAAGGGCTTACCTTGGCTTCAGTTCCTCCTTGCAAGTCAGTTCAAATAACAAATACTAACAATCACATCATTCAATCAATCAGATCGAACCATCGATCGGTCGACCTAGTTGATTACATGTCATCATGACCATCTATAAGTCCACCCATAATAGGACTGCTCAGATAATATAGCTCTTGCTAAGCTGATAAATAGTGTACTACTCTTACTAAGCTAACATATAGCCCGTAGGCAGATATATCACACTAATAGTGCTCCCTCTAAGCTAATAAAGTATATTGCTCGTAATCTAAGCTGATATATCAGAGCCCATAAGATGATATAGTATGCTATTAATGCTCTCTCTAAGTTGATAATATTGCTCTCGCTAAGCTGATGATATTGCTCTCACTAAGTTGATAAGGTATATCGCTCTCGCTAAGCTGACAAATCAGAGCCCGTAGGATGATATAGTATACTGGTATACTGCTCTCAATTTAAGCTGACATATCGCCAGTGAGCTGATATAGTATATCATCCCAAATAATACAATCAATTCATCATTTTTTTATCCAACTTGATAAAAATACACGTGTGTAGGTACACGACCGGCCTTAACCAAAATATAAGGTTTTCTCGCTTTTGAACCTCCCACCATTTTCAGCAGTCCCAAAATAGATTTTTGGTACTGTAGACTAATGCTCGGTAATTTTCCAATTAATTACCAAAATTATCCATTTTTGAAAATAAATACCCACCAACACCAATCACAATTAGTTTGCACAATCATGTACTCAATTAAATAAATAGATAGCACCACTGTAATCAGCACGAAATTCCGGTCACCGACTATTCTGGTCTAATTTCTGGAAAATAAATAAATAATTAATTAAATATAGAATTTATTAAATTAATGCAATAAATAGCATAAAATCAAACTTAGGCCCGATAAAGCCTAATTGGAAGCCGAGACAAGCCCAAAAAATTACCGAACCACTCTATTTAAATACTAGAGCTTATTTAGGCTCTAATTGCACTAATTATCCGCCTAACATGCATCGATAACTAATTAAATTCACTAATCTAATCTAATATAATCTAATAACTTAAACATGCTTAACCTAAACTAATCAACCCCTAAGCATCATTAACATACTAAGTGAGAATTAGTGAGTTAAACTCACCCGATTCGCAATTTGTTTAGTTCAAAACGTCGGGAACGCAACGGGGGATGACTTTCTCCAAAGCATGCTTAACTTTCAGAACCCTGAACCACCTCAAAATGGGCCTAAATAGTGATGAGATACCCACTTCTTTTTGTTTTGATCTTAGCTGGAAATGACAAGCTAAAGGCTCAAGTGAAGCGACAACGGACTTGTAACAGCTAAAGAGACCGAATCGAGTTCAAACGGGGACTCACGGAGGTTGGAGGCAGGCCAAACGACTCCGGCATGGGTTGGGATTGTGGCTGGGATGCATGGGCAGAGGCGAAGACGCGGTTGAAGTGATGAGCACGCAAGGGCAAACGCGGGGGCGAGGAACAGCCATGGCGGCGTGCGGCAGTGTCGTGTGACTTCGGGGGCGGCTGGCTGGTTCATGCGGTGTTCCTGGGTGGCTGCTGCATCGAATGGCAATGAGGAGGGAGGAGAAGTGCTGTGGACGGTAGCTAAAGAGGGAAGGGAACAAGATAGGGTTTGAAGGGGCCACTTGGCTTAATTTTCTTCTCCTTTGTCCCCTTGACCCTATCTCAGCCAAGGCTGGCTTCCTTGGCCTTTATTCAGCCACCAATGCACTCTTGACAACCCTTTATATGGTCCAAAATGGCTAGGCAAGGGGGACATACGAATTTGCTTAGGAATTCATCCAATTGGACACTTGTTCTTGCTTGAATCAATCCAATTTGGCCTCAATAAATTCAATTGACACCTCACCGACCCAATTGGTAATTTTCCTCACCAATTGATCTCATTTGCTTACCAATTTCGCGATAAAAAATGGTCCCTAGCTTTTTCTGGACAAAAAAGCCCTTGGATGACTTTTTCCCAAAAAATCTCGGGTTACAAAAAAATCTTCTAAAACTGAGTCGATATTCCTAAAATGACCTGCGACATGACAGAAATTCCAATTTCTGAAGTCAGATTCAAATTCACGGTTAATTTCACTCCAGCATGTTTTTAGCGTGACTTAAGTTATCGGATAGCTTTCAGAACTTTTTAGTACAAATAACCCGTGGTCGATTTTCTTCGAGCCACAATGAACCTCTTTGACACATTGGCGACTCTCAGTTGTCGTGAAAATCTCGAGACTTCAAATACAGACATAGGGTACAAAAACGACAAAAAAAATCAAATTAGTGCCGGTCGATGAGAATTTTGCAATTTAGTGGGATCACCCACGTTTAACCACTCATCTTAGTCGAATCGACCTATCTCTGATATCTAATTGATTTATATCTGTCCCGTAATGATCTTAACAAATGAGCATGGTCGAGTAGTCGATTCTTGATCGAATTCTCAAGTCTATTTGTCTTAAAATCCTTAATGACTTCCTTAGATAGTCTAGTTATCTCATGAGTGATTAGCTCTGAGAATAGCACTATAGGCGCGTTGATCAAATGCCCGATTTATTAAATTGAAAGCAAAGTCAAAAATCCAGGATGTCACATCTGAACTTCCAACCTATTGGACTTAGGCGAAAACGATGAATCCCTTTGGAATTAGGTGAATATAATGAATCTATGTACAAGTAGAGGAAAATCAAGTAAAAATTTAGAATGAAAAAAAAAAAAAAAAGAGTTGATTTTGAGCATTCATATAAGGCAGTGGATCTAACCCTACACTTATTGATGCCCGTATGCTCCACCACCAAGTATCCAATTCCTATACACATTAAAGAACATTAAATTTGCATAAAAAAGCATCTGCCAAATCCATAGGAATCCTTGCCTTGCGACATCTTTTGAAAAATGCTCCTATGCAAAAGCCAATAGTCATGAAAAATAAGTAAGACGTTTAATGTAGATAAGACAACACTTTCATGTATATTATATACACAAGCTAATATGAAGATAACTAAATGATAGTATATTAGTCAGAGAAAAGTAAAGGAAAGTGAGTCATTCAATTCGAGTTAGTAATCTAGTTATAGAAGTAACAGATGGTGGGGGATGGAAGAGTGAGGGGGTTTTCATTGAAGAGATTCATCTATGTCACTATCTCACTGTTGACCGATATTGTGATAAAATACCTAGGACCCATTGCCTCTTTGCTCCAATAACTGCAATTCGTTGAGGGAGAAATCGTGCCAAGAGAGACATCCAATCACTAAGAAAATTTAAGTCACCGAGAAAATTTAAGCCAACGGCAAGGACATTTCCTTGAATATATCAAGATGTTATTTGAAGGTCAGTCTGCGGCCTTTTCATAGGTACAAAAATCGAGTCAAGAGGAAGAAGGACGTAAAAGTTGTCATTTTTCAAAATTTTTCCATTCAACATCTCATTAACTCAATTTTTGCACTTACGAAATGTTGTGACTCAATGTTTTAAATTCATCATATTGGGAGAACTTTCAAAAATTCATATTCATGTGTTTTTTAGAAAACTTTGACAAAAATTTGATTAAGCATAAGTTTTCCATTTGACATTCCATGAACCAGATTTTTCCACCTACAAAAAGCCTGTGAATTGATGTTTTCAATTCATCAATTTTTTGAAAATTTTTAATCAGGCATAAGTTTTCCATTCCATATTCCATTAACTCAATATTTGCACTTACTAGGCCTATGACCTGATGTTTTCAATTCAGCAAATTGAAAGAAAAAAAGAATAATTTTGCCACAAATTTAATCAAACTTCAACCAATTATAACTTTCTCGTCCAAATTCCCATTGACTCGATTTTGCACCTATGGAAAACTGTGACTGAGTTTTTTCATCCATCAATTTGGGAAAATATTTTGAAAAAGCATATTAATTTGTTTTAGGCTAAATTGACAAATTATCAAAAGGTTTAAAACTAAATCAGTACAATTGAAAATTTTAGGGCTAAATCGGAACACGTTTCATCTTAAAATGGAATATGTGAAAATCTCGTGCAAATCTTGTGCAAATCATCAAAAAGTTTAAGACTAAATTGGAACAATTGAAAAATTTAAGACTAAATTGGAACCCATTGCATTTCAAAATGGAATGTGTGAAAATCTCATGCAACTCTTAATAGGAAAGTAATATAACGATCAGTGTGAACAAACTACCTTATATGTTCTGATTCAAAAGAATGCGACCATCCCTTTGGGATTAGGCGAATATAATGAATGTATGTACAAATAGAGGAAAATCGAGAGAATGTTAGAACTAAAAAAATGAGTTGATTTTGAGCATTCATACAAAAGCAGGTAGATCTAACCCACGCTTATTCATGCCCACAATGGTACACTCCACCTCCAAGCGTCCAATTAAATCATTAATCCTGCACACATTAAAGAACACCAAATTTTCATTAAAAAAAAACATCCTCAAGATCTGCAAGAATCCTTGCCTTGGGACATCGTTTGAAAAATGCTCCTATGCAAAAGCCAATAGTCATAAAAAATAAATAAAAAGTTTAATGTATAAGACAAGAATTTCATATATATTATATATGCAAGCTAAGTACTATTAAGCTAACTAAATAATGGTATATTTGGTGAAGGAAAGTAAGCCATTCAATTCGAGTTAGTAATCAAGTTATAAAAGTAACATATGGTGGGGGATGGAAGAGTGAGGGAGTTTTCATTGAAGAGCTTCATCTAGATCACTATCTTACAATTGATCGATATTGCAGGAGATTATCCAACTCCATTGCCTCTTTGCTTCAACAATCACAATTTGTTGAGGGAGAAATTGTGCCAAGAGGGAAGTCCAATCACTGAGAAAATTTAAGTCACTAGGAAAAATTGAGTCAATGAGAAGGACTTTTCCTTGAATATATGGAGATGTTATTTGAAGTGTCAGGTCATGGGTTTTTTGAAGGAACAAAAATTGAGTCAATGGGAAGGAGGGTGCAAAATTCTTCATTTTTTAGAATTTTTACAATGTTATGCTGGAAGTTAAATGTATGATCATCCCTGAAAACTGTCGTATGGATTTGGATATGAGAGGCCAAGTGGGGCCGAACATCGGGGCTATGATTTTATCATTTCTGCCTCATAGCCGTCCGCTCTCTCTGGATCGAGAGAAAATATTGGCTGGGTCTTACCCTCCACGTAGGCGTAGGGAAAGACCACTCAAAATCCAACACGTGGCTCCTCGTAGGCGACGACGTCAGAGGTTCAAAATTTGCGCGGGGCGCTCTTAGGGCCCACCACTCTGACGCTCTCTATCCTTTGCTCTCCTCTGCGACCTATCGACTCGTCCTCTCTCTCTCTCTCTCTCTCTCTCTCTCTCTCTCTCTCTCCGTTCTCCGTTCTGTTGCGAGAGAACAAGAATCGCAGGTGCTTCTCTTCCCCCTCCTTTGCTCTTTCTCATCCGCTGGTTGCCCGTGATGCCGACATCGACGCCGATGCCCACCTCCGCCGACACCTCTACTCTCTCTCCTCCACTAGTTGCTCGCGATGCCGACGCCGACGCCCACCTCCGCCTTCGCCGATGCCGCCACCCACCTCCGCCTCCGTCGACGCCTCTGCTCTCTCTCCTTCGCTAGTTGCTCGCGACGTTGACACCAACGCCCACCTCTACCTCCGCCGACGCCTTTGCTCTCTCTCCTCCGCCGGTTGCTTGCAACACCGACGCCTACGCCCACCTCCATTGATGCCTCTGCTCTCTCTCCTCCGCTGGTTGCCCGCGACGCTAACATCGATGCCGATGCCCATCTCTGCCATTGCCTCTGCTCTCTCTCCTCTGCTGGTTGCCCGTGACGTCGACGTCGATGCCCTTTCCGCCTCCGTCAATGCCCCTTCGCCTCCCTCTTGCGACCTCTGCTCTGCTCTCTCCCTCTTTCCTCTACAGAGCGCCCTTACTGACAACCTTAACGACGATGAACCCCTGCTCGTGTTTTGGCCTCCCTCTCCACAAATGAAGGTCGCTCTGCTCACTCTCTTTCCCTCTCTTTCCTCCACGAAGCGCCCCTTGCTCCTGAACGCAGACACCGCCGACGCCGTCGCCTACCGCCGTCACCTTCCCAAGCCCCACCAATAGGCACCCCATTGGCGACTCCTGTACGTTCGAATGTTCGTTTTATTTTGTTTTGTTTTGTTTTTTTGTTTTTGGATTCCATGGTGCGATGTTAATGTTTAAGTTTATAGACACATTTGTATTGCTCCTCTACTAAACCCAAAAGCATATTGAATGAAGAGCTTTATTTTTTTGTCGTCTCTGCTCGATGTGTGTGGGAGAGAGAAATGAACATGTGAAACTCTTCAGCTGACAAATTGTCTGAGATGATCAAATTCCCCTTTTTTGCCTTGCCCAGAATTTGTGTAGTTTGAGATGATCCTACCCAAGTGGTCCTTGAGAATATTTTGGGTTTTAATCCTTGAGAGAATGACTTCTAGATGGTTGGTCTGGACTAGTATTTAGTTCTTGCATATTTTGGTCACAGCTCGAATTATCGATCACTTGATCTTGCAAAATCTTTCTTTACTAGAACATGCCTATGCAAAACGTGGATTACTGATAAATTTTTGCCCACTACATTGCAGGTGGATGGCAGTGACCTTGGTTAACTACTACATCAACGTTGTTCCGCTTGCGGTATGAACAAATTATTTATCTCGGCTATTACAGATCACACCTCTTTATGCAACTTCATCAATTGATAAGTTTTGAAAACCATCTTAACTATAACACCATATAAGAAAGCTATGAGTGTTTTATTACATAACGACATATACTTAAGCCCAGTAATGTCCAGGTAATGTAGTTTTCTGTCGCATTGACAAGCTTCTAGGAATAAGAAAAACCAAAACATGGTACCTGATGTGTTTGTTGGTAGTACTTTCCATTTTTCATTGACAAGTTTTCATGGGAGCAAACTGACAATGATTTTATACATGTTGAAAAATTGACTCAAAATTGCATGAAGCTGAAAGCTGACACTCCAATAATGTTGCATAAGGAAGTGGTGATTGCACGAATTCAATCTACTTCTATGTCAATGCAAGATGATATATTTCATTTGTTGTTGAAGCTATTTTTATATGGAGTTCTATGAAGAATTTGCAGTGCATGCTTACAATTAATATGTCTTCAAGCTTGGGTTTGGTAAAAGGGATCAAACTTTTTTAGTGCTTTACTTTGGACAGTGCTTCTTTGCCTAGGCAGGTATGACTTTTCTCTCAACGGGATTTCGGCTTCTTATTTTGTAGTTGCAGGTGGCACAAAAGCCACTTTAAGTTGTTTTAACAAGAAAAATGCTTTTGATTGATTTCTCAGCTGACATTTATGTGCATTATGATGCGATTCTTATCTCGATGTCACAACGTGCTTCTACATTCTTTTGCAATTTCTCAAGCTCTCACCTCAAGAGTCTTCACAAGATATGTTCTACTGCAGCATTCTAGCAAGTATGTTTGCATTCCATTTTATTATATCATTATTGTTTCTACGGGATTCTGGATATAGTACTTTACGGAGACATTATGAGCTCATGGTTTCACCGGACTACGGTAAACGAACAAAATTCTGTTCTGGACCTATAAATCTTAAGAGTCTTTCAGACATTGTTTAGGTTGCTCTACATATTCAGTTTTAATAACGGGTTACTAATGTGGCCAACCACTCCAAAATTATGCTTTCAATTTTGAGCTGCAGCCTCTTTCTTGAGGAGAACAACAAATGGAAAGTTTTGATGTGCTAATTCTATCATTTCCAACTATGATTTTGGGTGTGCTGGAATACCTTTTTATCTGAGCAATTTCTTTCTTTAGGGATGGCGTAGAATAGAAGAAGCAGCATTTTCCTGTTATAATTGCTAGAATCACTTTCATTGTTTGGGTTGTTTGATGCTGGCGACTCTTCTCTACACTATCTTCACCGATGGTAGCCCTTTCCGGAAAGAACTTTTAACTCCGTAAGTTGATTGTTTTGTCTTCAATGGGTCTTTGTCATTTGGTTCCCTAACATTTGGAGTTATGTTGGAGAAGGTATTAAAATAGGTTCTTTTTTACTTGGTCATGGTGTACTACGAGGAATACACATAGGATTATTATAAGTGCCCATGCATATTTTTCTATTCATGTATATCGAAAACTGGTTAGGGACTTGGCAGTTTTTGGTTTAAATACCTTTTGTTGCATTAGTTTTCTTACTTATTCAGCTATTAGGAGCCGCCATTTTTTCCTCTCGCATATACGGTGCGTAAATCATGTCAAACTGTACCAGAGTAAAGTGACGTGTCTTGGATGCTGATTTGAAGAATATCACTATTCATGGGAACTAATTTGTTGGGTTTTGGATTAGATATGCGAGTTGTGAGTAGGAAGAGTTTACTGATTTAAAAATGTACCTTTGACCCTAGCAATATGTTGCCTGCTTGTCTTTTTGTTTTGTGGTGTGTTGTGCCCTGCGTATGCCATATATTATAATTGTCATAGGAGTATTTTCGCCCTCTAGA
The DNA here is from genome assembly GCA_014182555.1 of Eucalyptus erythrocorys. Lineage (NCBI taxonomy): Eukaryota > Viridiplantae > Streptophyta > Magnoliopsida > Myrtales > Myrtaceae > Eucalyptus > Eucalyptus erythrocorys. Next base: position 15,108,150 of record CM024599.1, on the reverse strand, counting down.
ACCAAACTCTCCCTTGGATATTAGATTGAAGTTTTAAGTATGGAGGTTTCTATGCTTTTCTTTCTGTCTTTTATTTTTCAATTATGAGATCACGCAATTTAAGTAGGTCCCCATGCCAAGACTGGACTCTTTTTTTTTGAATTTAAATATGAGGGGGGCCTACTTCTTTCATTTGCATCTGAGTCAGTTTTTTAACATGTAAGCATATAATCTCTGTCCTATGAATGTACTGAATGGTGCTATCAATTTGCAGGTGGATGACAGCGACACTAATTGACTTCTACATCAACGTTATTGCTCTTTCTGTTTGTTTTGTATTTTATTAGAAGGGAACTCTTGAAGAATTATTTCTATTTTGAAGACATCACCTCAGTTAACGAGAAACTACAGTGCGTTGAGAAGATGAGATACTATGGTTCCATGCCTTGTCACCAGTGCCTTTCGCATGTTGCGTCCATACCATGGCCAGAGGTAGTGCATTTATTAAACTTTGACCTATATTGCTTCTTGATTGAGGACCATGCTCTTGCTATGATTAAGGGGATGCTAGAGTCGCTCCTGTTTTCACAGGATTATCTCTTATCGCTATAGGGCGGAATCCCCATTTCTGAGTTTCTTGAGTAATGTATGCTATTGGCAATGATAGGCTATGTAAATTTTGAGAGCGTACATGGCTTATGCGGAAAGTTCATCTTGCAATGGTATCTATCGTTCTCGTTGCTTGGACTTGGCTCTTTCCATCATCATGTGTGCATTGAGAAATCTAGTTGTGTTTAGTATGGTTAATGCAAATTGCTAATACTCATATGGGCATATGCTGAGATGTTGAATACTCATTTCGCAAGTTTTAATGGAGGATTCGGCGTTGAAATGGTAAAATATTCTAAAGACCGTCCTTCTGCTCAAAACTTTCCAAGTTGTTAGTTGACTGCCCTATATGTAAAATTGGCATTTATTTGTCATCAAGCATTTATGTGTGCATTATAATTGTGTATTAATATATTTTTTTGAACATTCAAATATAATTTCTTCATTTTGACTTAGGAGTATACGTCAGCTTAAATTCTAAGCCCTATTATGATTCAATGCAACATTTGTCCATCATTACGACATCATACTATCAAGTAATCAACGACTAAATTGCGGAGAATGATCGATAAATCCGTGATGTCCTACTCCTTTGGCACTTGAGTTCCCTACTAAAGATAAATTAGATCCAAATATGATATGAATGTGGAAAAAATGTCCGCCGCTCATCTTTTCATGCCTTGCAGCTTCACTACTAATTCACATCTTGGTGCTACTCATCGGCATTGTTTAAGTAGACATTGGTATGAAAACTTTCTAATGAAAACTAAGTATTGGTGGACATTGTTATATAAAATTCCATAATCATTGACAAATAAATATTCACGATACATTTTATAAAATTAATTTATTAAAATACGAAATATTATCATCAAATGACTAAATAAGTAAACACTTTCAACCATCAAATAGATTTTTAAGTCCTCCTTGTTCTCTGCAATCTCATTGAACATCTCAATGCGCGTCTTGACAAGATTTTTCCTTATTTTTCCTGATGACCTTCAGAGTCTTGTAGAAGGAAGCATACTCCTCCTTGGTGATCTCCTTTGGCTTTCACAGCCAGATGGGTTTCAGTTTGTTGATGAGCTACCACTCATGAGAAACCTCCTTAATCTTCTTCTTCTTCCTGGACTTCTTTTCTTCCTTCTCCTCATTGATGTCCTCAACATCTCCTTCCTCTTCCTTCTTGGACTTCTTTTCTTCCTTCTCCTCATTGACGTCCTCAACATCTCCTTCCTCTTCCTTCTTGGGCTCATCGTCCTTATCATCAATGATCTCTTTCTCGGTTGTCTTCTCAGTCCATAGATAGATAGGGTAGCTAATGAACTCGGAGTGCTTCTTCACAAGGTCCTTAATCCTTCTTTCTTCTAGGTACTCCAGCTAAGGAAAACAGAGACGTGACGCTGTTAGCATCATGTATCATCCAAAACCATAGTAAATCTTTTCCACCAATTCATAAAAGCAACCATAAATGAACTCACCTGGTCCTCCTTAAGGAAGAGGGTGATCTTGGTCCCTCTGCAGAGTTGCTCCCCACTCACATCTCTCGTAACAGTGAAGGAACCACCGTCCTGGGACTCCGAGATGTACTGCTCATCATCATTGTGCTTAGTAGTCACAATGACTTTCTCAGCCACCAAATAAGCAGAGTAGAAACCAACACCAAATTGACCGATCATGCTCACATCACCTCCCGCCTACAATGCCTCCATGAATTCTTTCGTCCCCGACCTCGCAATCGTACCCAGGTTGTTCACAAGATCTATCCAATTCATTCAGACGTTAATAACTACCAACAGTCTCACAACTTAAATGAACTTAGCGTAACAGTTACCGTTATCACATAGGAACATAGCCATAGCCAAAAGACGCGAGCAAGAAAATTGATCAATCTCTGTCAGCCAATTACATTACCTGCTTTAGTCATGCCAATGCCGCTGTCAATGATCGAAAGGGTCTTGTTGGCCTTGTCCGGCACCAGCCTAATGAACAGCACGGGCTACGCATCGAGCTTGCTCTTGTCCGTGAGGCTCTTGTATCTAATCTCATCCAATGCCTAAAGTACACACAAACCGATCACAGATCAGACCCAATATATCACCTTCAGCATCACAATATCGCATTTCGATCACAATTATTTCTCAACAATGCCTAAGGCAGAGCCATCCAATCAACTAAAAATGACACTCTTATGTCTTCACCAGGCATCAAACAACTACTTCAAGCAAACATAAATCTCTCTGATCTTCGAGCCCGCAAGCCGTTACTAACACCTTGTGACATCCCGATTTTTGAGCCCTAATTTCGACTGGATAAATAGGGTCGTTTTCGTTCAGTTGAAGCCGAGGATTGTGAAATTGAGTAATATGAGGGATTTTTGGATAGAGAAAATAATCAATTTGATAAGTGAGACATCAATTGATTTTATGGGAGTCAATTTGAATTGAATTAAGAGAAATTATAAGGTTCACCTATGGTCGTACTTTTAGGATTTAAATTGGTTCTATGGACAAGCCAAGATGTGAATTAAAGTATGGTGACATTGGATTAATTTTATGGACTTCAATTGGACTTAATTGAAAGAAGAATTGAAGAAAATAAGCGTGCAAAGTTTTGGACCCTAGCGGAAAATTAATTGGACCTATTGAATTAAGTCATGGAAGGGAGGATAGTGGACCATGACATCACTATGATGTCATGGCGGGCCACTAGAGGAATTAAAGAAAAAGGAAAAAGAAAAAAAAAAGAAAAAGGAGGAGAGAGAGAGAGAGTCATCTTCAAGCTTGGGAAGAGAGAGAGAGAGGAAGGGGGAAGGGGAGCTCGATGGGAGGGAGACTCGCACGCCGTCCGCCACCCGCCGTCCGCCGCGCTGCGCTAACGTCGCCGAGTCGCCGCTGCAGCCCCGCCTCCGTCCGCCGCACCCCCTGCCCGCGCGACGCCCCGCGCGCACGCGCCCGTCCTTGCGCACCCAGCAGCCGCCGTCCAGCCGTCCGTCGTCCTCCGCCAGCCGCCGTGCCGCCGCCACAAGCCGCCGCCGTGAGCCACCACCCCTCCTCCGTCGTTCCTCCACCCGAAACCGCCCCGGATCTCCTCTTTTTCGGCCTTAACCAGCAGCAAATCAGAAGCTCCGAATGTGGGTATGGCAGCCCCTTTCAGGCCCGTTTTGGCCGGTTTCCCAGCCCCGGACGAAAGCCCGCCTTTGGGGAAAGTCGATCCTGGCGTCGCGCTCGTCGTTTTGGTCCGTTCGGTGTGTTAATCGGGTGAGTTACCTCACTAATCTTTGATTAAGCGGAGTCAGGTGGACTGCCGGTGCAGTTGGGCAAGGAGTTGCAGAGCCAAGAAGATGGAGGATTATCGATCGAATCCTTTTAATGGCCTTAGGACTATTCTTTCTAGATAGTGGATCGATCCCTAGTGTATAGACCTCGACCCAGTTTGGCTGCCTATAATCCTTGTTTGATTTTATGTCAGCATATTGGCTTGTATTAAATTGATTTTTATTCCTGCTATTCTATCTCGCTTTTAATTTGTCAGGGATTTCTTAATACGTTCCGCATGCACTTAATAAAATTAATTTGGGTCGACGACATTACCTGGGAATGTTGCAATTTCACGACCATGGCGGGTTGTTCACGTGTCTCGGGGTTCGGGGCATGACAACCCCGTTTAAGTGGTATCAGACCATGGTTAGTGAATGGAGTGATAAGGGCGATGAGTCATGGGATAGTTAGTAGGAAAGGCTTTTAATATTCTGATGCATGTGATTGGTAGTTGTTTGGTAGCTTGCTTATGTGGTTGCTCGGTGTTTGTTTTGGAAGCGGGCGTCTGTGTTGAGCCTGTTGCGTGAGTGACCGTGTGTCGAGGGCCGCCCAGTGAGGGTAGTAGGCCCTGTGTTTCGGGGTAGGCCGTTGTTAAAAGTTGGTGCCCATTGTGCCCGGGTAGAGCGCAAGTTGGGGCCAGTGTGAGTGGTGAAGCATTGTCTCTAGTCATTGCTGAGGTAGTATCCCCCGAAGGTTTAAAGTTTGCTCGGTTTTTGAGAATGCTTGAGAGGTTGGGAGACAGAATGGTCAGTAGGCCGCCGCTTCAGTCGCTGTTGCCGCCGTCGCCAGGGCCGTAACCGTCGTTGTTGTTGTTGTTTCTACCGTTGTCAAGGTTGTGACTGTTGTTGTGACCATGCCTGTTGAGGCCTGATATGGAAATCTGATTGAGGATCAAGCCATCGTATCTGAGTTGAGGTTCAAGGTTTGCCCCGTTATTGAGAATAAATTATTCCTGGCATCTGGTAAAGGTGTAGGTCTTGCGAATGATAATCCTCTGGAAGCAATTGCTGGAAAATGCCACGTCATCTGCACTTCAAAGGACGCAAGGAATCCGCAACCTTCACGTGAAGATCTTCAAAAAGCTGACTTCGTCTTTTCTCGTGCATTTGATGTCGCGCATCTCAAAATAATGGACAAGAAAAAAAAAAATGCTGGCATTGAAGTTAAGGACATCTTCAATAGAAAAGGTGTTGAAAAGGTTATCTGTCACGACAAAGTGGATGAAGACCCTCACAATAATGCGTTGCTAAGTGAGGCAATAGTTAAACCATTGGACGATCACAATAGGCCATTGAAGAAACGAAAATTGGATGCTTCAGAGATATTCGTGGGGGATGAGCTCAAGAATGATGAAGGCAAGTCAATTGATGCTGTCAAGCATCAGGCTCCACTACAAAGTGGAAGTGCATCTGAGAATAAATTGAGTAAAAACATCTCAATGAATCTCCGAAAGGAGAGAGAGACCTCTTTTTGAAGCCAGAGAAGAAATGGATGGAACTCTCTCATGGGAAGTTGGATGAAGTGTCTTGTCATCAATCTCCTCAAAAGGATGACAAAAACAACTATGAAGCATTGCAAGCTCCTTTGCCAATTGATGTTGACAAGAACACATGGCTCAAGAATCTCTCGTTAGTTTGAATCGTGACAGTATTATAATTCAGTTTGTTCAGTTAACGTACGGAAGTTTGGAATCATTGAAAGTCAAAGAGGGACTTAAATCCTTGTAAATCGTCATGGAAGATGACCTGGTTCAGTTCGTTAGTTATCAAATCTACTTGGCAACTGTAAGGGATGCGTCAGTTGAGGGATCGAATATGGAGAATTGTTAGGTTTATTGTCAGGTTCGTCGTCGGGAAGAGAAATAGAGTCGTGATTAAATTAATACCCCGGACAGAGCCGGTCCCTAAGGCTCCTTACCGGATGGTGTTATCTGAGTTAAAAAGGACTGAAGGTGCAGATGCAGGAATTTGAATAGGGGATTCACATGTTCCAGTGCATCACCTTGGGGAGCACTTGTTCTATTAGTGAAGAAGGTTGGTTCGTTGTGGTTGTACATTAATATTCCTCAGGACCAACTGGAGGTTAGAGTGTAATCAGTTGAGGATCAAGAAGAGAGGCATATCGGAGTTGGCATCTCGCAATCAATACGGCAGTTATGAGTTCACTGTAATGCTGTGTGGTTTGACAGATACCTTAGCTGTTTGTTTGGGTCTTATGAGCAGAATGTGTAAGGGTACTTAAATCAGTTGTGATTGTGTTCAGTGAAGTTATCCGGGTGTGTTCAGAGAATGCCGAGGGGCACGAGAGACATTTAAGGATGATACTCCAAACCTTGAAGACTCTTGAATTTCATGCTGAGTTTAGTTAGTGCAAGTTTTGGATGACGTGTGTATCGCATGTAAGTCACGTGATTTCAGGCGAAGAAATCTTCGTGGACCCTGTCAAGATTAAAGCAGTGAACAGTTGGCTGAGATTGATTACAGTGACAGAGATCCAGAGTTTCTGAGTTTAGTAGAGTGTTACAGACAGTACGTATGTGGGTTTTCTTTTAGTGTTAGCATCGCCGTTGACAAGACTACTGAGGAAGGAAGAAAAGTTCGTGTGGTCAGATGAGTGCGGGTGTGGTTCTCAAGAGCCTAAGAAGAGGCTGACTACTACACCTGTGTGGGCCATTCCGTCTAGTCATGGAAGGTGTGAGATCTTCAGTGACGCGTCATTTAAAGGATTAGGTGGCTTAATGATGCAGCATGATAAGGTTGCTGCATGTGTGTCCCATCAGTTGAGACCTTATGAACAGAATTGCCTAACAGATGACTTGGAACTCACAGCAACAATTTCCGCTCTGAAGATCTAGAGATGTCATTAGTGCAAAGGGAGACTCCAGATCTTTATCGACTGTCAAAGCCTCAAAGTATTTATTCTCTTAGGAGGAATTGATTGAGATAGCCCTGTGAACCAGATCTTTTGAAGAACTTGGATAGTGGAATCCGGTATCACCCGGAAGGATGAAAGAAGTCACTGATGCTTTGAGTTGAGAGTCTTCAATTGTGCGCAGACTGGCTAAAGTATAGATCTTATTTTAAAAGGGTTCAAAATCTGGTTTTCAAAATTGAGGTAGGCTACCCCTTTGAAATTGAATCAGATGCTCAAGTCTTAATTAGCGCCTAATCGACAAACAGATATGTTCAGAAAGTTTGATAAGAGGATACTAGTAAGAAAGAGATTGACCTTGAGATTTCTGAGGATGGAAAGTTCAGGTTCTATGAGTGAATCAATACACTTGACAGTGTAGCACTCAGGGGAAAAGATTTTGTCAGAAGTTCATTATGGTATTGCGGTTGGACCAGATGGTACAAGTAAGTCAGAATCGGCGTCAGTTAAATTGGTAGACTGATATGAGGATAGATATCGCCAAGCAAAGGTTGCAAGTGCCGAGTTGTCGGTAAGTGGAAGTTCGAATGCGGACTCGGAGGATTTTAACATCACTCGAGAGTCCGAGTGGGGATGAAAATATATCACAATGGGACATTGTGATGAGCTTACTAAGGATTCAGAAGTTTCCTGATACCATTTGAGGATAGTGGTCAATTGATGGATGGAGTTAGTCCGCTTTGGTATGATACGAATGGATCTTGTTTTGGGTGTGCAATATCCAGGTTTATGGATTCTGACTTTGATTGGATAAGTTGGGCATTTCATCGGCGTGACTTTAGTGCTTTTCTCTGAGTTGGCCATTCACGAGATAACTAGACTAGCTAGGTGAGTCATTAAGTGCTTTAAGGCAAATTGACTTGACGATTCGACCAGGAATCGACTTCTCGACCATGTTCATCTTTAGAGATCATTGCGGCACAGTATAAAATCGAATTAAGATCAAAGATAGGTCAGTTCGACTGAGATGGATAACCAATCGTGGGTGACCTCACTGAATTGGAAAACTCTGATCAACTGGCACTAATTTGATTTTACTGTCGTTTTGGTACCCTGTGTCCGTATTTGAATCCTCGGGATTTTCACGACAATCGAGAATCGACACTGTGTTGAGTGGGTTCATTGTGGTTCGAAGGAAATCGACCACGGGTCATTTGTCCTAAAAAGTTCTGAGAACTACCTAGTAGCCTAGGTCACACCAAAAGCGTGTCGGAGTGAAATTAACCGCTAATCTAAGTTTGATTTCAGAAATTTGAAGATTTTGTTATGTTATGGACTGGGTATACCGAAGTGTGCGGGCATCGGATAATTCACCGGCATGGAGTGCCGGGGATGATTTATATTTCGAATTCAGATAAGAGATTACAGGTTTGGCAGAGTTTTCAGGGGGATTCTTTCAGGGAGTTCTTTCTTAAGCAGTCCTTAACAGAGGGTACAGAATTCAGTGGTAAAAAGAAAGTGAAGAAAGATCACAGACCAGAGTCAGCTCAAAAATCAGCGTTTGCAGTGGTCAGATCAGTGTCAGAGTGAAGGCTAGACAGAACTGTCAGAAATTTTCAGTGATTGAGCTTCAGAAGTTCGTTGGGGAGTTGAGAATAAGAGATCAGATGTGAACGACAGAGTGTTATATATGAGAACTTCAGTTCAGTTGCCGATTCAAAAAGGGCAGATTTGGTATACCAAGATGGTATCCTGAATCAAAATGGTCAGACAACACCATGAGACCGAAGGATTAGTTTGGAATAGTGAGACTCAACGAAACGAAAATACCCCCACCTTTTGTATAAGGATTGGTAAAGGTTTAAATTTCGAGGATGAAATTTTTATAAGAGGGGAAGAGTTATGACATTCCGATTTTTGGGCCCTAATTTCGACTGGATAAATAGGGTCGTTTTCGTTCAGTTGAAGTCGGGGATTGTGAAATTGAGGAATATGAGGGATTTTTGGATAGAGAAAATAATCAATTTGATACGTGAGACATCAATTGATTTTATGGGAGTCAATTTGAATTGAATTAAGAGAAATTATAAGGTTCGCCTATGGTCGTACTTTTAGGATTTAAATTGGTTCTATGGACAAGCCAAGATGTGAATTAAAGTATGGTGACATTGGATTAATTTTATGGACTTCAATTGGACTTAATTGAAAGAAGAATTGAAGAAATTAAGCGCGCAAAGTTTTGGACCCCGGCGGAAAATTAATTGGACCTATTGAATTAAGTCATGGAAGGGAGGATAGTGGACCATGACATCACTATGATGTCATGGTGGGCCACTAGAGGAATTAAAGAAAAAGGAAAAGAAAAAAAAAAGAAAAAGGAGGAGAGAGAGAGAGTCATCTTCAAGCTTGGGAAGAGAGAGAGAGAGAGGAAGGGGGAAGGGGAGCTTGACGGGGGAGACTCGCACGCCGTCTGCCACCCGCCGTCCGCCGTGCTGCGCTGCCGTCGCCGAGTCGCCGCTGCAGCCCCGCCTCCGTCCGCCGCACCGCTCGCCCGCGCGACGCCCCGCACCCGCGCGCCCGTCCCTGCGCGCCCAGCAGCCGCCGTCCAGCTGTCCGTCGTCCTCCGCCAGCCGCCGTGCCACCGCCACAAGCCGCCCCCGTGAGCCGCCACCCCTCCTCCGTCGTTCCTCCACCCGAAACCGCCTCGGATCTCCTCTTTTTCGGCCTCAACCAGCAGCAAATCAGAAGCTCCGAATGTGGGTATGGCAGCCCCTTTCGGGCCCGTTTTGGCCGGCTTCCTGGCCTTGGATGCGAGCCCGCCTTTGGGGAAAGTCGATCCCGGCGTCGCGCTCGTCGTTTTGGTCCGTTCGGTGTGTTAATCGGGTGAGTTACCTCACTAATCCTTGATTAGACGGTTAATTATGCCATAAGTATGTTTAGTTTGAATTAAGTATGTTTAGGTTGTTAGATTAGATTATTTTATTATAAGTTGGATTAAGAAATTGGGTTAAGTTTAATTGTGTTTAATTAAAGTTAAGAATGGTTTAATTAAAGTTAAGTGTTGATGTGACATAATTGGATTTTAATTTAGATTTATTTAAATTTTTCGAAATTCGGATTATCAAAATAGTATTAAAATATTCCGAAATTAATTAAATATTATTAATTTAAAAAAACGAAAAAATTTATTTTTAGCCCTAGTTGTTGCTCGAATTTCGTGCCGATCGCCGCTTTGTGATGTTAGAATTTAAATTTGATGCTTGATTGGTGGCGAATTGAGTGTGATTGCGTAAATTAGGAGTTATGTGTAGAAATTCCAATTGTAGAAATTGATGGGGATTTGGCCGTGATTGACCGCCTATTAGAGGCCGTGCCTATTGAGGCCGTGATGAACCGCCTAGGAGAGGCCGTGTCGAGTGGGGCCGTGATGCCACTAGTTGTTGAACCGCCTATGAGAGGCCGTGCTGAGTGCGGCCGTGATGCCACTAGATGCCACTAGTCGTTGAACCGCCTATGAGAGGCCGTGCCGAGTGGGGCCGTGATGCCACTAGTTGTTTAACCATCTTTTCGAAGGTCGTGCCACGTGGGGCCGTAATACCACCGATTGTTGAGTTTACCTTTAGGATCGTGGTTGGGATCATTGATTGATGTGCTAGAATGACATGTAATCGGCTGAGCCGATTGATCGCTGAGACGATCCAAGTGGTTGATTGGTTGATGATGTGATTGCGCCTTGGTTTATTTAATTGTCATATTTGCACGTTGTGGAATGATATGAATTGTACTAGCCTGCAGGCGCGGACTATTGCGAGGTAAGTCTTCTCGATGTGTGGCTAGGTCATGCTAGGGTGTATTTTCTTTCTAATAGGTGCTTAGGAGGGGTGAACTTACTAAGACAATGTCTCACCCCATTATGGGAAACACATTTCAGGGCCGCAGATGATGATTCCAGCGGAGTCAGGTGGACTGCCAGTGCAGTTGGGCAAGGAGTTGCAAAGCCAAGAAGATGGAGGATTGTCGATCGAATCCTTTTAGTGGCCTTAGGACTGTTCTTTCTAGATAGTGGATCGATCCCTAGTGTATAGATCTCGACCCAATTTGGCTGCATGTAATCCTTGTTTGATTTTATGTCAGCATGTTGGCTTGTATTAAATTGATTTTTATTCCTGTTATTCTATCCCGCTTTTAATTTGTCAGGGGTTTCTTAATACGTTCCGCATGCGCTTAATAAAATTAATTTGGGTCGGCGACATTACCTGGGAATGTCGCAATTTCACGACCATTGCGGGTTGTTCACGTGTCTCGGGGTTCGGGGCATGACACACCTAACAGACAAAAGACATTGAACAAGGCAACCTAGCACTTCAAAGCGAGGTGGAGGAGATGTACATCGAAGGAGTTGTTGATGAGCTCACGGAGGAAGATCTCCTCGTTGCTATAGAAGGTGTTGATGATTAGGCTCAAGAGTTGGTTTATCTCCGCTTGGAATGCGAACATCTCCACTTCTGCCATTTTTTAATCAACCTTGGATACACAGGAGTAATAGGTTTCCACAGCATCAGTGGAAAGCGGGGACGAGTTTTGTAGTTATAGTTTCTGCCCCTAAAAAGGTATATTACCCCACTAGATTAAGGAAAAGGGTCACTCTCTCCATTGACCCATTCTCCTCAAAGTCACGTTCAGAAAATTGTGCGGTTTCCATGTTCACTCCCATGGCTGCAAATACTATGGCAAAATTGTCCTCTTCGTCATCCTACATAAATTTGCAGCACATCTTCAGAAATGATATTGAAAGAGAGTGTTTGGAATATTAGAGCAAGATGAAGACAGAAAAGAAACAAATAAAATAAGATCAGGAATCTTCACAAAGAATGCATTTAGCAATTGAGAAGTCTAGCGGATAATAGCAGAGCTAGTACGTTTTAGGTGAATTTAGAACCTTCACTCCAAAACCGTAGGAAAATTCCATGAAATTAATGGTAGTTCATTAAATTATCGAGGCAACAAAACTCTGCTCAAATTTGTGTACGTCGCTGATCGTCAACGACTTGCTTGCCAATTCCCACGATTTTTGAAGTCCTCGAGCTGGCAGCCATACAAAAGCTGTCTCTTCTCTGCGTGCTGAAGATGAAGAAAAGGCGATGGTCGGAAGAGGGGGAGACGAGAGATCAGTCTGATATCCAAATGAGGAAACGGCCCCGTGCGTTATATAGAGGGATCGCAAAGAAGCTCGGAGATAAGCCAACCGTCAAACTAGGTGGCCAGGTACACCTACCCAGTCCCCGTAGTACCGCTATGTATTCAATAGTACCATCCGCTTTTCCTTTCCCTCGCTGCCGTCACTTTAACGACGAACGAATGTGAAAAAAAAAAAAAAAAAAACTAAAAGACCCAGATTCGATTTTCGGGGCTATTCATTTAAAAATAATTACATGGAGAGTGATTTCTTCCATTTTGAGAATATGGACACGACCACCCAATATTTAAACAAAGTTTAGAAAAGCATAGTTTACCCCTTCAACAATCTGTGGATGTCCACCTTCAGGATTGGCAGCATTATTTTGATTTATACCCAAACCAATAGCAGGTGTCCTTGCAACATCTTCGATGTCTCTGATTATTGACTTCAAAAGAGCAACATGTAGTTCGCCCAACAATCTTGAATCCTGCCATGAAGTAGAATGTGCAGATGGGCATAAAAATTAATAAAAGGAAATCTTATGAGAAACAAAGATATCCAATTAGAGGGACCATTGCTTACATAGTTGTGAAAAGCTTGAACAAACTCATCAAGAGTAAAAGGCCATAGACTAAGTACATCCGCAAAAGTAAGAAAAATCGCCAAGCCTGCATGGGATCACCCAGAAGTAAGCCACTAAACTCTTTATATAAGTAAAGATCAGTCATAAAGCAAAAGAGAACACCCTCAATAACTCAATGGGATGAGTTTACTCTTACATTTGGAAAAAATTCAGATAAGAAAATATATTTGTCCACAAGGCCATACAAGCCAAAAAATCACATCCGATAATCATGAATTCAAAGTCACCCTTGTAGCAATTACAATATCAAGAGATAAAAGTCAAAGAGGCAACCATCCAAACTTCTATCTTCCGCTGGACAATGAATTATCCTTCCTGTTAAAAATCTGTTCTATTAAGTCTAAGGGAAAGAATGATGGGGTAAATGAACTCAAGAACAGATAATGGGGAGTCCATGACACTTCGGCACTAAATATTACTGGTAATACATTCGCAGCCTCAAGGACAATGGTACGTCTCCACAATATCAAGCTCAAATACTTACCTTAATAGATTTTTTCTGTAGATACTTCTCCTGTCGCTCTGATTCTCGCCTTTGCTCACGTAGCAATCTCTCCTCCTCTCTCTGCTGTTCACACATCAACCTTTCTTCTTCCTTCCGTCTTTCACGATCAAATCTTTCAATCTCTTTCCTCATTCATTCCTCAGCCTGCAATAGAAAAATACAGGATATCAGTACATGCCAAAGTTTTATCCACAAAGCTCACATATCCTTAAGTGATAAATGAAACCTTTCTCCTCAAAATATTTTCTTTCTCTAGTGCTTTGCGAATTCGGTTTTCATTAGCTTCAACTTCCCTAGCAATCTGGGCTTCTTCAATCTGCAACAAAATGACATTTTTGGTCACCCTAAAGGTATATCAAAAAGTAATGCCAATACTCTGCTCTCAGAAGCATCAAAATTACCTTGCGTTTTCTCTTGACATGCAGGTCAAAAGTATCATGCAAAATTGTCCTATCAGGCAGGGTAGAAGAATCTTCTTGACTGATAAATGGATGGCTTCCTTGGTGAGCATCCATTTGAATGTTAACAAAAGACTCTCTCGGCTGACGGTAATGATCATCTCTCAAAGGGGATAAAACACAGTTTCGCTCTCTATCTTCTTGCGAGACATGGCATACTCACAGTCAGTGACCTCAAACACCATCAACACTAGGCAGCTTCTCACTTCCATGAATAGATGACACTCTGGTAGTTGGTGGCCCATCCACCGGGACATCAAGATAATGAGTTTGGGCAATCCGTCCAGGCGTATGGTATCTTGCAGGTTGGTCATGCAGCAACTGATACTCATGGTGGACAAGTCTTGAAGCAGCCTGGATAACACATAACACAAATAAATATTGGCAATCCACATATGACTTCGAAAATTGAATGTTAACAAGCGAAACTATCATCAGAATTTTATTAGATTCTTCTAAGAGCAGTAAAAGTTCTTAAAATTAAAAAAAGACAATTCCAGTTTTCATACAGAAAGACAAGAAGAACAAACTTGTAAAAGTATCGAGAAAGGACATGTATGGTGTAAGTATATAGGCAACTACCTACATCAACCTCTCAAAAGAAAATTGGCATGAAAAGGTAAGTTTGAATTGAGAATTACATCCCCTCCAATTTTTAACAAAGTATTAGTACCCAAAAGTTCTTGATAACTACACTAAAAGGGATTGAAACTGTTCAATATTTTTTCCAAGCAGAACACTCATGTTATCATAAAAATATTTGTGACGACATTTCACGAACATATTCTTAATTCACAAGCACAAAGAAGTATGATCCTTGTAAACTTCCATTAACCCATGCAAGTGTAATCATAACAGAATATTTGCAATAGTTAACCACAAAACAAGGGGAGAAAAAAAAACATCACATAGGTAGAGCAGCAAGTAATACAAAATACACGGTAAAAGCCAGCCAAGAGCACTAGGACTCATTTTATAGAGATATTGATGCATAAGTACCTTTCCTCTAAGTAAAGTATGCACCTCTCTCAGCTAGCTTAGATTCATTTCATGGAACTAACATTTATCGCAATGAGTACCTTAGAGTCTTAATGGATTATAGCCCCATAGCAGTCAACACAATTCTTCAAAAAGATTGAAACCTTTGGAAGATGACTACATCAAGGAAATAGCAGCAAATGACAAATTAAACGTCACACAATCTCCATATGACAAGTAATGACCAACATACTAGAAGGGGTTCCTCTTTCTGTACAAAATTACATATGTGTGGCTTTTCTTTTGCAGCCGTTTTGTATAGGGGCAGTACCTCCTTGGTACCTTCTTAATGGAATTTTCTTTATTGTTAAAACAACAACAACAACAAAGACATCTCCACATGGAAAAGAAGCCACTGACTTTATTTGACATGTCATCTCGTCAAACATACACTTTGCCATCATAAGGATTCACGGGTCCTTTCTGCTCCTCATCTACAACTACACAGATAACATGTTAAAGTCAGATAAGTTATGGAGTAAACATGAAATGAGAACTAAGAAGAGGAAGAACTCAGATAGATAGATGTGGCTGTCCAAATAAAATACCCCAAAGTTTGCACTCATATACCGTTCTATCCATGGAAGTGCCAGTACTTACTATAATGATCTTGATCCATTTAGCACTTGCTATACTACCCAAGCAAAAAAAGCATATGAATTCTCAAAAAAAAAAAAAAAAAAAAAAAAAAAAAAAAAAAAAAAAAAAAACAGAAAGAGTGGTGTTTTTACATGAAAAGACAAGATTCTCAAGATCAAACTGCTGATCTTACTAGTATACCATAGTAAAACAGGAGCTCCATGACAGAATTAACTGAGAGCCTTGTTGATGTAGAGAAACAGCACAAAAAGGTTCATTTTCCCTGAATTCTGCTTGACACATTCTTGACCTCACATAGATAGCAACACTAAGCAACCTAGAAAAAAGTTCTAGTTTCTCCATCTTGGACATGTCTCTAAAACTGACAAGCTAGTTTTTGTCCTAACAATGCATGAGATGTTTAGCCAGAGTTTGTGGTAGTTAAGGCAAACTAGCCCTAAAATCTAGGCCCCCACCTTGAATTCGCCATATGAAATTTATGAAGTTTGAAGCAACATTGCCAGTAGAGCTGTACCTTAACCTGTGTTTCAAAATCCATAACTACTATATGGGAACAAAACCACAAAATTAAATAAATAAATAAAAATTGCCCACTTATTACCTCTGTCATTTCCTAAATCCTGACTTCGCTGCAAATTATAAGATATTTGGATGAAATCATCTTAAAGCTGAAGTATGTGGAACATATATTTCATTTGGCAGATTCAAATTCGATTTGCTCTGCCCATAACAAATGGAAGCTAGGGATGAGAAGCAAAAATTTCCAAGGCTGAAGAATTCAATCTTCAGTCAGAAGTAATCTTGCACATAAAAGGTCCATGATTATCAAACTCCAGCAGCTAAGATACAGTCAAATCATCATTCCAGGAATTGATTTCCCACCAGCTAACAGATGATGATCCACACAATCAACCAGGGAACCCAACCTAAGATAAATTCCCACAACGCGATTGTCAGGATAGAACTCACCAGGCCAAGTTGAGATACCAATGTGCTGCAATACAGGTTGCAGAGGAACAGTGCCATCTATATCAAGAATAATCTCTCCTTCAGCAAGCTAGAAGTTGGATAATGTTGGTCCCGAGACATTCTTTGCAGCCTTAATCACTCTGCATGGATGGAACAAAGTACTAGTTGACAACCATTTGCTAGTGAACATCCAATCCATTAAAAAGTGTGAAATAGCAATCAAGATGCATAAGGAATCTGCAACACTTGAAATAGTATGAACGGTGCCTCTCATGTAGTTGTAAAAACTATATTCTTCTCAAAATGAAAAGAAAGCAACAAAATCTTCAAAATTTCACCCCACAGTGCTCCTCCCTCCACATCAGTAAGGAATAATACTGTCAGAACGGACACGGACGAAGGCAGAGGTCGTGAGAGGGAAGAGAAGGGGCGTTGGCGTCAGCGTTGTCGTCAGGGGCGGAGGCGGGGGTAGAGGGGCGTCGGCATCGGAGTCGGAGTAGGGAGCGACGGAGGCAACCGGTGGAGCGGCGTCGGCATCAACGTCAGGTTCAGGGGCGTAAGCGGAGGCGGAGGTGGAGGCGTTAGCGGCGTCGGTGTCGGCGTCGGATTCAAAGTCGGGGGCGATAGAGGCAACCGGCTTGAGGGGCGTCGGCGTCGGAGTCGGCGACGATGGAGGCAACTGGCTTGAGAGGCGTCCTCGTCGCGGTTCACTGGAAGAGAGGCACAATTTCAAGGAGGAAAGAGAGAGAGCGGATTGGAGGTCACGAGAGGGAGGCAGGGGCGTCGGCGTCAACGTCGGGTTCGGGGGCGTCTGCGTCCGCGTCGGGGGCGACGGAGGCAACTCATGGAGGTGGAGGCGGAGGTGGAGGCGAGGCGTGTCGGCGTCGTGCGAAGGAGAACGGGGAGAGATAGGAGAGAATATGGAAGCACCTGCGATTTTTGTTCTCTCCCTGCAACGGAACGGAGAACGGGGGGAGAGAGAGAGAGAGAGGAGAGAGAGGACGAGTTGACACGTTCTGAGCAGAGAGCAGTTCGAGCAGAGGAGAGAGAGCGTTAGAGTGGTGGGCCAGGTCTGCAGGAGAGAGCGCGCCGAGCGAATTTTAAACCTCTTATGCCATTTACATGTGGAGCCATGTGTTCAATTCTAA
The DNA here is from genome assembly GCA_014182555.1 of Eucalyptus erythrocorys. NCBI lineage: Eukaryota > Viridiplantae > Streptophyta > Magnoliopsida > Myrtales > Myrtaceae > Eucalyptus > Eucalyptus erythrocorys. Next base: position 15,090,831 of record CM024599.1, on the reverse strand, counting down.
ATGGTCTTACCTACGCCTACGTGGAGGGTAAGACCAGCCAATATTTTCTCCTAATTAGTAAAACAAACCCATCCGACTCATCAACGTGGGAATTGTTATTAGCAGTGTCATAATAACCGTCTATAACTTTTGGCCAAGTCATGGTTTATAACACGAGCAATACGCGAGATTTCTAAACCTCATGAGGCAACATTTGTCGCTACCATAATTGGAATGGCTCCGCTTCTGAACGATCTCAGGGCTTGTTCTCTTTCCTTCATATAAGAAGACGAGGGATTAAACAATCTCACAAGAAAAGCCAGCAGTACATGAAGATAGATAATAAGATCTTTGAAGCAGGACTCATAACAATCATGGGTTAGGCAACTTGATGTCACCAGGTACAGCAAAGGCATAAAATTGATCGCCCAAAATGTACCATAAAGAGAAGAAATGCAATTCATACTAGAAATTAGAGCTATTAAATGGGTGGATCAGGTCGGATTTGAATCGGATCAAAAATGGTTTGACCCATATTAACCAATTTGATATGTTTTGACCCATTTTTATATAATATAAATTTAATGACTTATACCCAATCCATATCCAATCCGACTCATATTATCAAAATACATTGATATTTAACTCAATCCAAGAAAAACTAGTTCCACCCATTTAATCCACTTTAAGCTCTATAATAAAAAATTAGTAAATAAAAAAAAAGTGAAAAACTTATATTAAATATTTTTGAAAAATTCTTGATAAAAAAAGTTTGATTAGTTAATGATCAACATGAAAATAATATTTTCTAATAACAAATTTTCTTGGACGCGAGAATGCGGAGCTTCTTAATTATAATTTACCAAATTAAAATTTATATTATAAAAAAAGAATAAGAATGGAGCAACATATGAGACCTCTGAAGAGGCAAAATAGCTTGAACCAAACAGACCTGTTTGATAAGTTTTAATCTTGACAAATATTTAGGGAAGACAGGATACCACTTCCTCTTAAGGTGTGAAATAGGAAATTGATAGTTCTTGTTATTTAAATTGCTCGAGATAGCTTCGTCATCTTAATTTTCTATTCCTTGCAATAACCTCCTAGACCTCCAAAACTAATGGTGTAGCCACTTCGTAATTTGTTCAAGATGGCGAAGGTTCACCAGACCATAAACATTGGGTCCATCCACCCGCTCCGCCACATTATCAGGAGGAGGTGCAGATTTTCCATCCGATTGAATCCAACGGAGTTGTCGAAAGATGGTGGCACAATCGAAACTACCATCAGGCTTGAGACCACCTCCCAATGGGGGACAGAGTCCGTCGCTTCCAGCTGAGCCAATTCCTCCCCAAGCTGTGTGTTGTGCACCATCTCGCAAATGTAAGAATAGTTCCTTTGGCCAGTAGCCTACTTTAATGGATGAACTGAGCACAATTAAACACCAATTCTCAAATTTTCGATCCTGATTAAAAATAAATATTGATAATAAGTGCTAATGGGAAAAAATGCAAAAGTTATTAACACTAGTTCATTTCAATAGACTTTGTGATATCGCAAGAATCATATAACGTGGATGCAATTACTGGTTGTATGCTTATATGGATAAAACTTTAAGTAGGTTAGAATGATAGCCAAAATTTTGACTTTAAGAACAAAACGATTAGTCGTTAATGTATTTTAATCATTATCTTAAGCACCTTGAAGAAGATTATAACTTTTCGATATCAATCCGAAGCTCATATCATTCTCCGCTAGAAAAATAAATAAGTTTTGAATGAAATCTGGGGGTTACTTCCCTTGACACCTGGACAAAACCCGAACACAGATTATAGAACCCATTGCGGAAGCCATCACCTTAAGAGGACAATGCTTTAGTCAATAAGATTCAAATTATCTCCAACATCTAGTTTGGATTTCGAAAATCAGCGAAAAAATTGGTTCAACTAAAAATTAGCAAACATCTTCACAGCTCATGTAATGGGAAAATGTAGAAATTACATGAGCTGTATGCAAGATGATCTCATGTGTGAGTTTGAAAGTTATGACAAAGCTCAAGTAATGTGAGTTGCCTTGAAAGATAAGTTTGGGGGTACATCTGCTACTAAGTTGAGGGACTCACTATCAAGTTTGATACATACCGAAAGCGCCCAAATGTAACGATGAGACAGCATCTTCGGGAGATGTCAAACATGATTCGTGAGCTGAAGTTGGCAGGTCACTCCCTTACTAATGAACAGCAAGTTCAGGCTGTTATAAGGTCTCTTCCCGATAATTAGGAGCATATGAAGATCAATATGACGCATAATGAGAACATTGTCACTTTTGATGATTTAGCGTGTCATTTGGAATTAGAGGATGAACGCCTAGAGGCTGCGAGATGCTCTACCTATGCTTATGTTGCTGAATTAAGTTCGCGCAAAGTTTCAAGCTTTAAATGCAAAAAAAAAAAAAAAAAAAAAAAAAAAATCATCAGTTCAGCAACAAAGGGAAGAAGACAAATTAGACACCTAAAAGGGCTAAGACCTTCCAACGCAAGAAGCGTGATGGGAAGAAGGACGAAACCAAGATGGAGTGCTACAATTGTGGCAAAATACTTATACTTTAAGTAATGTTTTTGTTTCTAGCACTATGATGCTTGCTAAATCTCATCCAATGTGAACTGCAGACTTAGGAGCAATAGATCATGTAGCTAGAGATCGAAAAGCATTTGTGGAGTATCGTTAGATACAGCCTGGAAAAATATGGATATATGTTGGGAATAACTCAATAGTTGAAGTAAAGGATATCGGCACATGTAAAGTAATTTTACGAGGTGGTCGAAACCTATTCTTACATGATGTCCTCTATGCTCCAAATATTCAACGAAACTTGGTCTCCGTAGTTGTTCTTCTTAGCCTAGGTTATGAATTGAATTTCCATAATGATTGTGTTGACATTTTGTTTGGAATATTTTATCATGGTTTAGATCATGTATTGAATGATTTTATGGTGTTAGACATTGATTATGATCAATATAATGTTAATATCGATGGTTGTTTTTCTTTAATTACATCTTCTAATCATGTTGAGATTGATGCAAGTACTTGACATGCTAGATTAGGTCACATAGGGTTGCATAGAATGCAAAGATTTGCTAGAAAAGGCCTTTTAGGGTCTCTCACTAATGTTGATCTACCCATATGTGAACATTGTCTAGTGGGAAAAGCAACTAGAAAACCATTTAATAAAGGGACTAGAGCCGAACTTCCATTGTAACTCATACATTCTGACATTTGTGGTCCTTTGAACGTGAGGGTGAGGCATGGAGAATTATATTTCATCATTTTCATAGATGACTTCACGCGTTTCAGTTATATCTTTCTGATCTCCCATAAGTCAGAAGCATTAGACTACTCTAGACAATATATATCGATGGTAGAGAATCAATTGAACAAAACAATAAAGGCATTGAGAATCGATCACGGATGTGAGTATCTATCGGAGTAATTCAAGGCTCTATGTGATGAAAATGGAATTGTACGACAATTAACTAATCCTTGTACTTTACAACAAAATGGAGTAGCTGAGAGAAGGAATATAACCCTATTAAAAATGATTAGGTCTATGATGGCGCAAACAAATTTACTTATCTCCTATTGAGGAGATGCGTTATTGACTGCTGCCTATGTACTTAACCGAGTGCCCTTAAAATCGGTCACTTCCACCCCTTATGAATTATGGACTGGTAGGAAACTAGACTTAAGTAGTCTATGTCCATGGGGATGTGCAACTTATGTTCATGATTCTTCCCATAAATATGGTAAATTAGGTCATAGGGGGAAGAAATGTATCTTTATAAGATATTCTGAACACTCTAAAGAGTACATGTTCATAGGTGAAAAAGCTTATGGAAGTGTGATCGAAATGGAGTTACGAGATGTCACGTTCTTAGAGAATGATTTTCCTAATAGAGCTGAGATTGATAAGGGCTTCCAATTATATGAGATGAAAGATCCCAATAACACATCCAATAATGTTGTAGAGGAAAATGAAGATTTACCTCAACATGCAAGACCTAATAGGAGTGTTGCATCACCTGGCGAACTGAATTCAAAAGAAATTCAATTGCATAAAAGTAATCATAAAAGTATTCCTCGTCACCATTTTGAGATTGAAGAGGAAGCATTTATGATTGCTTAGAAAGACGATGCCGAGCCAAAGACTGATCAAGAGGCTCTCTTTGAAAAAGGCTAGTAAACACACCTAGAGGGAGGGTGAATAGGTGTATAAAAATTTTCTTTTAAAGACTTTGAAAAGATTCAATCGACTTTGAAATATAATTAAGAATGTAAAAGACTTGAAGTAAAACAATTAAACAATTGAATCAAGCAGCAATTAAAATAAGGAGATTAAGGTAAGAGAAATTGAACACAGAGGTTTATAGTGATTCGGCTTAATCCAAGCCTACGTCCACTCTCCCGCACTGACAACTCACCGATTGGATTTCATTATGAATCAAAAGAAATTGGTACAGCTTGTAGTCTAGACTTCCTCAGTGGAGAGTCTTAGCTAATTCTCACAAATCCTCACTGTATACTTCTCTCTTTTGTATACAATTATAGCTCAAAGAATGAGAAGGCAAGGAACTACAGAGATTCAGATTTTGAAATTTTTCTATCAACTACCCACCAACAACGAAGAGTCCACCTTTAAATAGTCCCTCATGGTTTCATAACTGTTGGCACCTTCCAAAGGAGTTCTTCTAATTTACCCATTGAAATAATCAATTAAGGAGTTCTTGAGTTATCGATTGAATATAGAAGATAGCTCATCAATCCTGCTCACTCATATAATTAGGATCTTGAGTTTCCATAAGTAGAACCTTCCAAGTTTGATTGCACTTCAAAAAGGGTATCCAAATTGGAATGATCCCAATGAGAATAACCAAATAATTTGAAGCTATATCCAGCCAAGAGATCTTCCATAACCAAATAGAACAAATCTTCGAAGATATGATCCCATCTGTAAGAGTCGTAATCCTTTGGTCTGGAAACTGTCAACTTGGGCAGACTTTAAAACTTGAGTCTAGCTGTCTTCAGACTTTGATGAAAGAGTCTGGAGACTTTCAGACTTAAACATTTGAGTCTTGAAGTCTTCAGACCAGACTAACGACGATGTTTTTTCAACTTCAAAATAGCAAAGGAGTTTTCTCCAACAATCTGCTCCTTTTTGATTGTGACAAAACTTCTCGATAGATTTGAAAATTTTTGACTTGCAAAAAATACTTATACGTAATATGAGGAATAAAATAGGATAAGTTGTATCACTTCTGCAAGCACATAAAAAACAAGTTAGTCCTGCAAAATAATTATCCTCAAAATTATGATATAAACATGCAAGTACCAAAAGTCCAAATCACCAATAAACAGTCAATCAGCAAGTACCAAAATAGTACTAGAACAATCCAAGTTAAAGCCTAAACAAAGTCCAAACAACCAAACAAATGACAAGTCAAAGTTCATTAAAACAAATCAAATCTACAATCTTCTCCCCCTTTTTGTCACAGCAAAAAGGTAGAGAATAAAAAGCTTGATGAAAAAGAGAGTGAAAGTTCAAAATCAGGGCTGCTTGGGAATGCGGACAAGCTGAAACTCTCCCAAGGAGTTAATAGTCTTCTCAAGGCTGGCAAAAGACTCCTTCAGTGATTCTAAATCTACACCCTTCACATTTGTCTGGATTTGATCCTTTGGGGTGTTGATCTGATCCTGCAATGATATTGAAGTAGCCAAAAGAGCCTTCTTGAGATCCCGCAAATCATACTCCATTTCGTACATTTGCTTCTTGAGATCCATCAAGATATCCAGCAGTCTTGAAAAGTTTGTTGACTGAGCATTACCAATGCTAGGACTTGCTGACTCTGTTCTTGGAGTTTTGAAGCTTGATGGTTCTTGACCAGCCCTTCCACCATCACTTGGAAAGGAGTCCTCAACTTTTGGAAAATGAGATGCATATACATCCTCTGGATCTACAGCTAACCGACTAACATCACTTACAAAGAAAGGTGACGAAGTACCTCTAGCTTCAGCAACTCGCCCTGTTTGTGTGCCAGTGGGTGGAGTAGTAAATTCTTCGCCATGTTCTTCCTCTTCAACAAAAGCAGTATGATGTTTTCCAGCATCTCCTCCTGATGATGGAACTGCAAAAGATGGCTCAAGGGAATCGTTATGTTCCTCTTGTGCCTCACTTTCCTTCTCCTTCTCACTTTCTTTTCTTCTCACTCTCTCCTCTTTTTCTCCTTCTTGTCCTTTTTCTTCTTCCTTTCTTCCTCTTCCCTTCTTTCCTCAGCTTTTTTCTCTGTCTCTTCTTCTCTCCTCTCTTGCTCTTCTCTCTTGTCGCGAAAACTGACAAAACTCTTCAAGTCTCTTAATGCTACATGGGTCATTGCATCTTCATCATCTTCATCTTCATCCTACAAGATGACTCTTCTTCTTTTCTTCATAGGAGCAACTATGGGCTTATTCCCTTTCCTTTTTGCAGCAACAGAGTCTTTGACAGTCTTGGAATGAGATTTCTCCTTCATTTCTTCAAGAGCCTTGTTGAGCTCCTTCAATCTCATTTTCATGATCATTTTGTATCCAATGAGCATAGGAGCAGAGTTTGTCAAACACAGGAGTGCAGGAATTTGAATCTTGAAATGCCTGAACAGGCGAGTGACGAGAGCAGAGTAAGGGAGTTGACCCTTATCCTTGACCACAATCCTGTACATATGAAACAGGATTGTGTGTGGAAGAGAGAATCTAACTTTAGCATTGATGGCAAACATGAGTTTGGCTTCTGTCTTGGAAACATCTGTCTTGGAAGTCGATTTTGGTTTGAGGCAGTTGATCACAATTTTGTGGAGTAGAACATTTGAGGCGCTCATCCTCATGTAGAAGATCTTGCCCTCTAAGCTTCTGTTTCGAACCAGCTCCAGGGCAGCATGAGCAATGGACACCTTAATCGGTTGGAAATTCGATCTTTCCACCCCAATTATATCAGCGAGAGTGTCCACATCTACCACATACTCCCTATCCTTAATAGTGAAAGAAAATCTATTTGCATCCAAAAAAGACAGATTCGAATAGAACTAAGCAATAAGTTCCGGATAAGCGATTGTGGAGTCAGAACAAAATGCCTCAAACTGCAATCGAGCCAGTTTTTCTCGAGGATTGACTTTAAGAGAGTCAAGAAAATTGAAATCCACGCTCATAGGGTTCATGACCCCCTCTTTTTAGCAATTTCGAGTAAATTATTTCCTATTATTTGGAGCAAAAAATGTTTCTCGTAGAAAAAACAGAGTTAACAGCCATACCCATTCTAGGTTGGAAATGAAAAAACAGCCTTTCATTGTCATCCTGAGGCTGATTTACGATACCAAACCGTGGATCACTTGGTATGTTCTCAAAAGCTTCATTCGCTGCTCCTTTGGGAGCCACACCCAACTCTTCCATCTCATGCAAAAATACTATCTCATTTCTATAACCCCTTTCTTTCAAAAATCTGTCTATCAGATTCAATTCAGTTCCTCCCTCTTTTAGTCTCAAATAAAGAGAATGGGCAAGTTTCGGTCTTAGGGTTCTTACAGGTTCAATATCCTCGACCACTTCTTCCCCTTGGCGCTGTTAACTGGGTTGATCCTGTTGAGGAGAATCTTCTTCTTCCGTAAGGTCAAAGTGTGTAGGACCCTCGAACCTCCTCAGTGGTCCCCTGCCAGCAAGCCTTGAAGACTTCCTTGAAGACATGCTAACTTTTTTGAGAGAAAGTAATAGGTTATCCGCAAATAGAAGAAATTTTTATAGAGTAAACAAGGTTAAAAGATATCGCAAGTGAGAGTTTTTAATCCTAGGGTTTCAAAAGTGAGAGGGAAAGCGAAGACGACGAACCAGAAGTATAAATAGTAAGAGGTAAACGAAGCGTCGCAAAGGGAAAAGTGAAAACTGCCTTTTTGAAAAAGAAAACTGCCCTAAATTTTAATGTCATAAAAAAATTTAAAATAAATAAAAGGCAAGAGTCGATTCGAAATAAAAATATAGCAAAAATAAATGTAATCCAATTTTGACATATTTAAAAACTTACAAACGTATCTCTCGCCGAAACTCCTTCGACTTTCTTTGCCTTGGAGTCCGAACACTTTCAAACTTTATGATGTTCAGTCTTGAGCGAATAGATTCAAAGTGGCTTTTCTCCAGTGGCTTTGTAAATATGTCCGCCAGTTGATTTTTTGAGTCAACGAACTGAATAATCACTTTTCCATTTTGGACATGATCTCTAATAAAATGATATTTAATTTTAATGTGCTTTGCCCTTGAATGAAGAATTGGATTCTTTATAAGATTGATGGCACTGGTGTTGTCACATTTGATTTTTGTGCAAGAATCTTAAACTCCAAAGTCTCTTAATTATTGTTGCATCCACAATATTTGAGAACAGCAACTTCCAAGTGCTATATATTCTGCTTCAGCTGTTGAAAGAGCTACGATACTCTGTTTTCTTGAAAACCAGGATACCAACCTGTTCCCAAGCAATTGACATGTACCTTAAGTACTCTTCCCGTCCATTTTACAGCTAGCTAAGTCAACGTCTGAATATCCAAGGAGAGTAAAGTTTCCGTTTTTGGAATACCATAGACCTAGCTTAGAAGTAGTTGCAACATATTTGATAATACACTTTACAGCAGTTAAGTGAGATTCTTTGGATTGTTTGACTTGTAATCCTAGAAAGAAATTTAACTCACCCGTCATGCTCATCTCAAATTCATCCTGCAGACATCTTGAGAATTTCTTGTAAAGATTTTCATTAGAAGAGCCAAATATTATGCTATCAACATAAATTTGAACAAGTATAAAATCTTTTCCTTCTCTTTTGATGAATAAGATAGTATCTACTTTACCTTTAGCAAAACCATTTTGGATTAGAAAGTTACTTAACCTTTCATACCATGCTTGATGTGCCTACTTCAATCCATATAATGCCTTCTTTAGCTTGAAGACAAAATTAGGTTTCCTTGGATCTTCAAAACCAGGTGATTGTTTCACATAGACTTCCCCTTGGATAAATTCATTTAAAAAAGCATTATTCATGTCCATTTGGAATAACCTAAAAATTTTGAAACAAGCAAAAGCAAGTAATATTCTAATTGATTCTAATCTCACTACTGGTGCATATGTCTTATCATAGCCAATCCCTTCTTCTTGTGTGTATCCTTTGGCCACGAGTCTTGCTTTGTTTCTTACCACCTTTCCTTGTTCGTTCAGCTTGTTCCTGAAAACCCATTTAGTTCCAATAATTTATTTACCTTTTGGTTTAGGAATAAGTTCCCAAACATCATTAATGCTAAATTGTCTCAGCTCTTCTTACATAGCTTCAATCCAGCTTTCATCAATTAAAGCTTCATCTATTATCTTGGGTTCGATTTCTGAAACAAGTGCCAAGGCACTAGACCCTTCTCGCCTCTTGGATCTTGTGCAAATCCCTTCATCAAAGTTGCTAGTGATGAGATCTACAAGGTGACTAGACTTATGCTTCTAGTTGCTAGTTGGTTTGACATTTTGCTGATCCTCTGTTTCAGTTGGATCTTGTGATTCAGTTTGCTGTTGAACTTTTGAAGTTAGATTCTCTTCGGGGGAATTTGATTTTGTAACAACTTGCACAGGTTCAGATTCTTCAAGTTGAGACTGATTAGTTTGATTTTGCATTGAGTCTTGAAACTTCATATTCATAGATTCTTCCACAGTTTGAGCCTTCTTGTTGAATACTTTGTAGGCTTTGCTTGAAATTGAGTAATCAAGGAAAATTCCTTCATCTGATTTTTCCTCAAACTTACCGATTCGATCGTTTGCATTCTTTAAGATAAAACACTTATAACCAAATACATGAAAGTAAGAAACAATTGACTTCTTTCATTTGAATAACTCATAAGGAGTTTTCTCTAGAATTGGCCTTAAGAAAACTCTGTTAATAATAAAACAAGTAGTTGATATTGCTTCAGCCCAAAAATGAGGAGAAATATTACTTTCAATTAAAAGAGTTCTTGCCATTTCTTGCAACAAACGATTCTTTCTTTCCACAATCCCATTTTGATGTGGAATATATGAAGATGGAAAGTTATGCTGAAAACTGGAGTCATCACAGAATTTAACAAAGTCTTGATTTTCAAATTCACCTCCATGATCAGTACAAATACTTGTAATAGCATAACCTTTTTCATTTTGAACTTTCTTGGCAAATTTAGAGAAGTAAGAGAATGCTTCAGACTTATTTGAAAAAAAGAATACCCAAGTAAAACGAGAGTAGTAGTCTACTATTACCAAACAGTATTTCTTTCCACCAATGCTTTGAGTTCTAGTTGGTCCAAAGAGATCCATATGTAGAAGTTGCAAAACACGTTTAATAGAGACTTGATTTATTGATTTGAAAGAATTTCTAACTTGTTTTCCCACAACACAAGGTGTGCATAAGTCATGTTTTTGATATTTCAGGTTGGGTAGTCCTCGAACTAACTTCTTGGAGGATACTTTTACAATTTACTTCATGTTGATCTGTCCAAGCTTTTTGTGCTAGAGATTAATTTCATCTTGAATAGATATCAAACATTGAAAAATATCAGATTTTATATGCAAGAGATAGATATTTCCATGTCTTCATCTAGTGAACGATTGAGAGAGATCTTTGCTAATTCCAGAACATGTATTTTCTTGGAAATTGATCTTGTATCCAGTGTCACACAGCTGACTGATGCTTAGTAGATTGTAATTTGAACCTTTGACTAAGGAAACATTGTTGATTTGAGACTTCCTATCTTCACGGTTCCACATCCAACAATTTTTCCTTTGTTGTTACCACCAAAAGATACTCTTCCTCCTTTTACTTGTAAGAGATTTGTAAAACAAATTGAGTCTCCTGTCATGTGTTTTGAGCAGCCACTATCTAGGTACCATTTGATCTTCTTCTTGATAGTGACCTGCAGTTATATAAAGAACTCAAGCTTTCTTTGGTATCCACACTTTCTTAGGTCCAGCATTGTTAGTACCGAACACAGTCTTAGCCCATTCTCTCTTAACATGTTTCCAAACTTTAGGACATTCTTTCTCAAAGTGTTTTGAGCTCTTACACTTCAAGCACTTGACAGCACTTCGTCCAACAGGTTTTACAAAAGCCTTTTGAAAATGGTTTTTGTAAAATGACTTTCTGGGTCTATTTTAAATTATTTCCTTTACCTTTGGAAAATCAATCAAGGGAATGGTTTCTGATGTCATTCCCAAGCCAAACTTATTATAGTAAGGTCTTTGGATTAAAAGAATTTTATCTAACTTTTCATATCTCATTGAAAACCTTTTAGTGATATTCAAAATGTCTTCTTTCAAAAAGATATTTTCTTTTGAAAGAGAACTTTCATTTTCTTTTGTATCAGCAAGACATTTGTTTAAATTTTCAACTTTTTCAATCAAAGACATTTCCTATTGTCTTAGTTTGGAATTCTCCTTCTTTAATTTGGAAATTCTTTTAAGAGAGGTTTTGAGATTAAGAGAAAGTTCATCTATAAACTTTGAGACTTTAGTGGGAATTTTTAAATTACTAACCTTGACCTCACTATCTCAGTCCGATTCTGAGTTTGAGTCTGAATTTGAGTCTGAATTTGAGTCTGAATCTGAGTTTGAATTTGCCATAAGACAAATATTGGCATAATCTCCATCACTATCTTCGCATTCTGTGTCATTCCATGTTTCAACTTTGAGAACTTTCTTGAATTTTTTTGTTTTTCCTTTCTTTTTCTTTAGCAAATGACAGTTGGGTCCGATGTGTCCCTTTTTCTCGCATTCTAAGCAAACCACATCCCTGTTGGTTTCATCTTCTTCATTTGATTTCCTTTGAAATCTTTGATTGCACTGTTTCTTCCAATTGAACCTTTTTCCTTTCTTGTTCAACTTTTTGAACTTCCTTATCAAGAGTGCTAGCTCTTCATCATCCAAGTCATCTTCTGAATCTATATCATCAGAATTATCGTTAGATTTTAAAGCAATTGACTTCTTACCTTAAAGATCTATTTCCTCATTGATTTGCTCAACTTCATATGATTGAAGTGTGCCAACCAATTCGTCTACAAAGAGGGGCATGATCCTTTGTGTTTCCCTTATAGAAGTCTTTACGTGGTTCCAGTCTTTGAAGAGTTCTCTCAGCAACCTCCATTGGTCCTGAGATTGGCTGTCCCTGATATGCTAGACCATTTGCAATTTATGTAAAACGACTAAACATGTCAGTAATGGATTCTTCTGGCTTCATCTTGAAGGCTTCATACTGTCCAAGTAGGATATTGATCTTTGTTTCTTTAACTCGATCAGTTCATTCATAGGTGACATGCAACTTATCCCAAACTTCTTTAGCTATTTCACAATATGAAATTCTGTTATACTCAGTAGAGGATCAAGCACAGTACAAAGAATAAATAGCTTTAGCATCGAGAGATTGTCTCTTGGTTATTTCAGTTTGTGACAGTTCTCCAGCATCTGCTATTTCTTTTCCTGCAGTTGATATAGCTTTAGAAATGATTCCCTTTTCTACCACATCCCATTCCAGGGGATCCTTCGATCTTAGGAATGCCTTCATCTTGTTTTTCCATCCATTATATTTCTTCCTATCAAAGTAGGGTGGCCTAGTGTTGCTTTGTCCTTCAACCAAACCTGGAGCCAAAATACTAGCCATAGATCTTTAGCTTAAGAAGTATAAACACTTCCAACGGTTAAGCACACAGGCTCTAATACCAATTGAAAAAGGCTAGTAAACACACCTAGAGGGGGTGAATAGGTGTATAAAAAAATTTTTTTAAAGACTTTGAAAAGATTCAATTGACTTTGAGATATAATTAAGTATGTAAAAACTTGAAGTAAAACAATTAAACAATTGAATCAAGCAGCAATTAAAATAAGGAGATTAAGGTAAGAGAAATTGAACACAGAGGTTTACAGTAATTCGGCTTAATCCAAGCCTACGTCCACTCTCCCGCGCTGATAGCCCATCGGCTGGATTTCACTATGAATCAAAAGAGATTGGTACAGCTTGTAGTTTAGACTTCTTCAGTGGAGAGTCTCAGCTAATTCTCACAAATCCTCACTGTATGCTTCTCTCTTTTGTACACAATTATAGCTCAAAGAATGAGAAGGCGAGGAACTACAAAGATTTAGACTTTGAAATTTTTCTATCGACTACCCACCAATAATGAAGAGTCCACCTTTAAATACTCCTTCATGCCTTCATAACCGTTGGCACCTTCCAAAGGAGTACTTCCAATCTACCCATTGAAAGAATCAATTAAGGAGATCTTGAGTTATCAATTGAATATAGAAGATAGCTTGTCAATCCTGCTCGCCCATACAATCAGGATCTTGGGTTTCCATAAGTAGAACCTTCCAAGTTTGCTTGCACTTCAAAAAGGATATCCAAATCGGAATGGATCGCAATGAGAATAATTGAATAATTTGAAGCTATATCCAGCCAAGAGATCTTCCATAACCAAATAGAACGAATCTTTAAAGATATGATCCCATTTGCAAGTGTCGTAATCCTTTGGTCTGGAAACTGTCAACTTGGGCAGACTTTGAAACTTGAGTCTAGTTGTCTTTAGATTTTGATGAAGGAGTTTGGAGATCTTAAGACTTAAACATTTGAGTCTTGAAGTCTTTAGACCAGACTGACAGCGATGTTTTGTCAACTTCAAAATAGCAAATGAGTTTTCTCCAACACTCTCATCCTCTGACAATAAAGAATGGAGAAAAGCTTTGAAATATGAGATGGAGTCAATGAGGGAAAATCACATTTGAGACTTGGTTGATCTACCACCTAATCGCAAGGCCATTGGAAACAAATGGGTCTTTAAGATTAAGCGAAAGGCAGATGGATCCATTGAAAAGTATAAGGCTCGCCATGTGGCGAAAGGTTATACTCAACAAGAGGGTATAGACTATGAGGAAACCTTTTCACCACTTGTAAGGTTTACCTCAATACGCCTTATTCTAGCCATCGTTGCACATTTGAACCTTGAATTACATCAAATGGATGTAAAGACAGCATTTCTCACTGGAGAACTAGATGATGAAATCTATATGAAGCAGCCAATAAGTTTCATTGCTAAAGGTCAAGATTGTTGGGATTGTCGGATTCCCAAAAATCGGATTCGACCCTAAATCGAACCCCTAAACTTGCGCAGAATATGAGCCCGGGAAAATTATATGCATCACCGATCTTAAGGCACATCACAGAATCGAAAATACCTTGTTAGCAATAGATTAAACACCAACGCCGCCAAGAGGAAGAGAAAAAACAGACTTGTTTGATCCGATGACGGCAATTCGCCTTGGAGGAAGAAGGGTGTCGCCTTTTTTTGCCTACTGTTCTTCGTTTTCTCTTTGGAGTGTTTTTTAGAGGGAGAGAGGGAGAATACATACGTAAAATATGCCAAAAGGTGTCTTTTCTCCCTCCCTTTCCCCCTTTTATACGTCCCTCCAAAAGGCAACGTATCCCTTCGTCATATCCTTCCATCAATAGGCCCTAATTTTGTGGGCCGGGCTTTTAGGCCCAACATGGGCGGACGGGCCAACTTAGGCCCATCAAATTAATTAAAATCATCATTTTCCACTCGCACATGGTGGGCCGAACAGGATCCTCTTAACCTCTTTTCAACATTCATATTGGTGAATAATCCGTGCGACCAGCATACTTTGAGAGCTTGTTGCCATACATCTGTTAGGAATATATAGTAGCTCATAATGGGCATCACACTTTGAGTAGATTTATTATGCAGTACCCTAGATCGATCGATCACATTTATATCTCTGTTGATCTCTTTTAAACAATGATATATATTGTATTCACAATTATCATTATCCCAAAGACAGTCATAATTGGTCGACCAGTGAATACAAAAAAAAAAAAAAAAACAACAACAACAATGTGATTCTCCAAAATCGATCTTCCTCTTTCCTTCAAACTCTCAATTTCAGTTTAGCTTGCTTTTCTAGAAATGTCCCATTAGATCGAATCAACTCATGACCATTGGCAACATTCTAAGATATCAAACACTAAATAGAAATCTTGAGAATAAGTAAGGGTCCTAAGGGCACTAAAATTGAGGAACTCTTTTCCTCAAGAGTCTCACACGACATAAAAGTTGAGATCAAACTTTTGCCACTCTTATCGTCTCATGCATACGTAGTATGAAATACGTATTATGGTATTAACTCCTTTCCCATGGAGCGTATGTCTACACCTTTAATACCGTACAGATGATAGTTCAGACAAACCCAATGTCTAACTTGAGTTCACGTATCTACTCATTCACATAATTCATCAAAACTCTTATTTGGCATCTTAGACAGATAAAGTAAAATATGTGGGGTATTTTATTTTCGGACATAGTACATATCATGTCCTCATCTTAACACTTAGTTAAAGCGACATATGTTTTAAGCTTGAGCTCTCAATTATCACCTAGATAATAAGCTTAAAAACCGTCTCATCTCTATTTATCACACAGTAAATAGAGGCGATTACTCATGTGAGTGGGCTAATTTCTTATCTGTCCGACATACTTTCTCAACTTAATATAATTCACTGAGCATTAAGATACATAAAGATCAAACAACGATTCATAGGCATTAATGATGAAAACACACAATTTCATAAATGTGAACAACTCAGAGAAATTACAATATTCTGTACATCAGACTCCACGCAATCCTAGAGATTTTACATGACCACAAAACACATCTCTATGTATTGGCTTTGTTATAGGATCTGCTACCATTCTATGCGTAGATATGTATTGTAAGTTCACATCCTTTCGTGCAACCATATCCTTGACAAAATTATACTTGGTATCTATATGTTTGGTCTTGCCATGATATTTTGGATCTTTGGTGTACGCTATAGCTGCTTGGCTATCACAGTTAACCAATAATGGATTTGCAGCTTTCTCAATAACACCTAAATGATCCAAAAATCTCTTAAGCCAAACTCCTTCTTATACCACTGCTGATAATGCCACGAACTCAGCTTCCATCGTGGACAAGGCTATACACATTTACTTCTTACTGCTCCATGATATGGCACCATTGTTCAATAAGAAAACAAATCCAGAGGTAGATTTTCTTTCATCTAAATCTCCTCCCCAGTCAGCATCTGAATAGCCTTTAAGTCGCAGATCCTTTCCTTGGTAATTCAGCTTGTACTCAGCAGTTCCCTTCAGATACCTTAGTATTCTCTTAACGGCTTTTCAATGTGCTTGACTTGGATTGGATTGGTATCTACTCACCATTCCAACTGCAAACAATATGTCAGGTCTTGTACACATCATAGCGTACATCAAGCTCCCGACAGCACTAGCATAAGGAACATGCTTCATTTGTTCCTTCTCTTGTGGAGTCCTTGGACACGCGATCTATGGCTCAATCCTTCACCTTTTGCAATAGGAGTGTCTATTGGTTTACAATCTTGCATACGAAATCGTTCAAGAACTTTATTTATATATGTTTCTTGCGAAAGAGATAACGACCTCTTCGAACGATCTCTTGAAATCTTAACTCCAAGAATGTATGTAGCCTCACCCATATCTTTCATCTCAAAATTTGAAGATAACTAACTTTTGATGGTATTAACAAACTCCATATTGCTTTCGGCAATTAGTATATCATCAACATATAATGATATGATCACAAATTGATCTTTGGATCTTTTGATATATACACAATGATCCTCATCAATCATTGTAAAATGATATGCCATCATAGCATTATGAAAATGTATATACCACTGTCTTGACGACTGCTTAAGACCATATATCGATTTCAAAAGTCGACATACCTCTCCTTCTTGGCCTTTCGTAATGAAACCAATAGGTTGTTCCATATATATTTTCTCATCTAATTCTCCATTGAGAAAAGCAGTCTTAACATCCATTTGATGTAAGTCAAGATCCATACTTGCCACTATTGCCATAATAATGCAAATTGAGGTAAATCTCATAACAGGGGAAAATGTTTCCTCATAATCAATTCCTTCCTGTTGATTTTACCCCTTCGCCACAAGGCGAGCTTTATATCTTTCTATTGAGCCATCAGCTTTACGCTTTATTTTGAGAACCCACTTGTTCCCAACAGCATTGCGTCCTTTTGGAAGATCAACCAGTTCCCAAACATGGTTTGACTTCATTGACTCCATTTTCTCTCCCATTGCATGCATCCATTTTTCCTTACTAGGGCAATTTAGAGCCTCATGTATATTTCTTGGCTCATCCTCATCTTGTGGGGCAATCATAAAAGTTTCCCCTTCAATGTCAAAATGTTGACGGGGAATACTTTTGCGACTTGTTCGCCGTATGAGAGATTGTACACTTAGCACATCATTTCCCATTATGCTCCCACTAGGATTAGATAATGATGATGTCGTCTCATCATGTGGTTGTGATTGAGAATCAGTTATATTCAATTCATCACTTCTTATATTACTCCCACTTGGACAAACTCTGCTAATATCATTATCTTGATCCAAGGTTTCAAATATGGAGTAATCTTCACCTACTTCGCCCTTCTTAGGAAACTGATCCTCTAAGAATGTGACATCCCGTGATTCAAATTCAGTTACACTCCCACTTTCCTGCTCACCTATGAACACATATTCTTTCGAGTGTTCAAAGTATCTTATGAAAATACTTTTCTTTCCTCTGGGACCCAATTTCCCAAACTTGTGAGAGGGTTCATGAATATAGGCAGCACAACGCCATGGCTTAAGAAAACTTAAGTCCGATTTTCTACCTGTCCATAACTCATATGGAGTGGAAGTAACTAATTTGGAAGGCACCCGGTTAAGTACATAGGCAACAGTTAATAATGCATCACTCCAAAAGGTGATAGGTAAGTTAGCATGTGCATCATGGACCTAACCATTTCCAGTAGGGTTCTGTTTCTTCTCTCTGCAACACCATTTGAGGAGTATGTGGAATAGACAACTGTCTTTCTATTCCTTTTTCATCACATAATTTTGAACTCATCAGATTAATATTCTCGATCTCGATCGGATCTCAATGCTTTTATTTTCCTGTCTAATTGATTCTCTACCAAGGCCATAAACCTTTTGAAACAACTTAATGCTTCAGATTTATGAGAAATCAAATAGACATATCCAAATCGAGTATAATCATCTATAAAAGTGATGAAATAAACAGCTCCATGCCTTCCTCTCACATTTATTGGACCATAGATGTCAGAATGGATTAAATGCAAAGGAAATTCAGCTCTTTTATCTTTTCCAAATGGTTTCCTTGTCGTTTTCCCTGCTAGGCAATGCTCACATATGGGCAAATCGACTTTTTCAATATTGCCCAACAAGCCCTCTTTGGCTAGTCTATTCATACGTTGTTGGCCAATATGACCAAGTTTAGCATGCCACACATTCACATTATTATCATATGAATTAGGAGACGTGAGAAGGGAATAACAAACATTCACATTAACATAGTCAACATCTAATACAATGAAACCATCTAGAAAATAACCACAACCATAGAAATTTGTATCCAAAAACAAATCCACACCTCTATTATGGAAGTTTACATTAAAACCTAGTTTGACCAATACTAAAACAGACACTAGATTCCGACAAATCTCCGGAGCATACAATACATCATGTAGGATCAAAGTGCGTCCACCACGCATGTTCAGTTGGTAGGTGCCAATTCCTTTTACTTCAGCTCTGGAGTTGTTTCCCACATAGATCCACTTAGTTCCAGTTGGTACTCGTCGGAATTCCATGAAGGATCCTCTATCCTTCGCTACATGGTCCGTTGCTCCTGAATCTACAGTCCACAAAGGATTAGATTCAGTCAAGAATACAGAACTTGATACATAAGCAAAGTTCTTAAAAGCACAAGGGGTATATACCTTCTTTGGCTCGCGACAATCGCGAGCATAGTGACCCTTCTTGTTACAGTTGTAACACTTCACCCTTGTCAGCTTCTTCATTCGATGACGCTTTCCTCTTTCATGTTGGTCAAGCTTTAGTTTCTTTCCTGAAGCACTTGGTCCATTGCCTTTCCACTTTTTGAACTAGTTAGGACATTTGTGCTTGGAGCCCGAAGCTCCATTTGAGCTAGAACTAGCATAATATATATCAGTTTCCGGCTTAGCCGCCAAGAGGCGGTCCTCTTCCAGCTCAAGATGGCGCACTGCATCCTCAAAGACTTTGATATTCTCATTGTGGGTCAGGTGCACCTTCATATGCTCCCAACTTTGAGGCAAGGAACGGATCACTACTTGCACTTGCTGCTCATCAGTCAGGACATGGCCAGCATCCTTTAGCTCATTTATCATGTTTGACATTTTTCTCAAGTGTTGCTTCATGGTTTGACCACGAGGCTTTTTGTAAGAGTCAAACCTAATGGTGAGCTGCCTCAGTTTGGTCACCAAAGTATGACCAAATCTTGTTGCCAATGCTTCCCACATTTCTTTGGCATTCTCAAAACGCCTAAACTCTCGCATGACATCATTTTCCATGCTACTCAGCAACGTAATCCGAGCAAGGGAGTTCTTCCTTTTCCATACAGCAAATGCATACTTATTTCTCTTGTGTTGTGCAGTGGTTCCATCTTCAGGCTCTTCCATGGTTAGGTTAAGAGCTTCTAGCGCCTCTTGCTCTTCCAGCACATATTGGATTTTCATGTGCCAGATTTCATAGTTGTCGCCGTTGAGCTTTTCACCTTTGTTCAGCTCGGCAGCTATGCTCTTTGTGGCTGAAGCCATTGATTTGAACACATTATACATACATGCACGAATAATTAATGCCTATCATTTATGCATCTACTTTGCACAGACCCATCACATTAATGAACAATTTTAAGTAAGGCTTCAGAATCAAAAGGTCACTATGTTTCCAATCATCCTCCAAAAATCCTAACTCAAAACTATCATTAATATAATTGTCTTATGCAAACTAAATTCTATGAAGTTACAAAAACTTCTATGAACTATCCACAGCAATTAATAACAGTAGAAAGCAAATAATATCTTACATTCAATAGAATAACAATGCTTTCACATAATACAACTTACATATCAGTTTCTACATCAACAACAACTAGGCAGTAATAAATGTTTACACAAAGTATCCACAAACTATATTAAAAGAAAGACAGCTCATAATGTCTAAACCCAAGCCAATACACGAACTGGGAAAGCTCCCCTATTATTCAATTTCTTGATCTTATCTTTTGTAACAATAATATAATAATCATCTATGAACTCCATCACAATTTTCTTATATGAAGCAGCTTTGTTGGCATCACATATGCGATTCAACACCCCTTGCCATTCTGGTGGAAGGGCGTTCATGAAATATCGCACCATCTCAGACTGTGGCATTGGACGACAATTCCATATGACCTTTTGAATTTTCCCGTTGACTTCAAGAACATGATCTATTATGTCCCCGCTCTCCCATCGATAATTATTCAAATCGGCTATCAAATTTGAAAGCCTTTCCTTTTGTTCGTCGGTATGTACACGAATAGGCGTGCGCAACTTAAGGGGAGGCATTGTTCCTGCAACAAATGCAGAACAAATAGGGATTACATATAATCCACATAGACATAATTGAAAAAGAAACACATTCTTTTCCTTCCCCTTTCTTTTTTTGGTCAACGGTCAACGGTCAACGGTAGTCAACGGTCAACGGTCGTCAACGGTTAACGGTGGTCAACGGTCAACGGTCGTCAACGATCAACGGTCGTCAACGGTCAACGGTCGTCAATGGTCAACGGTAAACGGTCAACGGTTAGCGGTCGAGGTCAGTCGGGTTGGACGGGTCGGGTTGCCGGTTGGGCCGCCGGGTCGGGTCGGGCTGGTCGGGCCGGGTCGGATAGACCGACCCGGTGCATGCGGCACGCGTGCAGTTGACATCACGATGACGCACGCGCCAACGGCCACCCGGATGCAGGTGCGTCGCACGTGTGCGCGTCGTCCGCGCGCGCGCGTGCGACGCACACGCCTGCGTGTTCCTCAAGTCGACGCATGTGTTGCACGCGCCGAAGAGTCGCTTCACTTCGGGTTGCACGTGGGGGCGCGTCCAGCGGCCGTTGGCGGCGTTCCACCACTCGTCATGCTCGTCTTGACGAGACCTTCCGTCCAGCACCATTAGAAGTCGATTTTGACTTACAGAAAGTTGAGAAAACACATGAACAGTCTCAGGTGTCAAGATTTTTCCGCCTCGATCGGTGCCGGCCGAATTTCTTTTCACGAAAAATCAATAAAAAACATTCACAGACATGAAAGGGGTCGGGAAAAACATGAAAAAGGATCAGGAAACATAAACCAATGCTCTGATATCAATGTTGGGATTGTCGGATTCCCAAAAACAGGATTTGACCCTAAATCGAACCCCTAAACTTGCGCGGAAGACGAGCCCGGGAAAATTATATGCATCACCGATTCTAAGGCACATCACAGAATCGAACGTATCTTGTTAGCCACAGATTAAACACCAACGCCGCCAAGAGGAAGAGAAAAAATGGTCCTGTTTGATCCGATGACGGTAATTCGCCTTGGAGGAAGAAGGGTGTCGCCTCTTTTTGCCTACTGTTCTTCGTTTTCTCTTTGGAGTGTCTTTTAGAGGGAGAGAGGGAGAATACGTATGTAAAATATGCCAAAATGTGTCTTTTCTTCCTTCATTTCCCCCTTTTATATGTCCCTCCAAAAAGCAACGTATCTCTTCATCATATCCTTCTATCCATGGGCCCTAATTTTGTGGGCCGGGCTTTTAGGCCCAACATAGGCGGACGGGCCAACTTAGGCCCATCAAATTAATTAAAATCATCAAAGAGCATAAAGTTTTCAAGCTTCATCGCTCAATATATGGCCTTAAGCAATCATCTAGACAGTGGTATCTTTGTTTTCATCAAGCCAGAACAACTTTTGGTTTCACAATGATCGAAGAAGATTACTGTGTATATGTCAAGTGGTCCGAAGATAAATTTGTGATTTTATCACTTTATGTGGACGATATTTTTTTGGCTGGAAATGACAAGGTTTTGGTTATCACCATAATATAATGGTTGTCCTCCAATTTTGAAATGAAGGACACGAGAGAAACTACTTATATATTAGGAGTTAAGATCGAAAGAGATTGATCAAGGAAACTCATTGCTTTATCACAAGAGTCTTATATAATGAAGATTCTTGAGTGTTTCAATATGCAGCACTGTAATCCCATTGATACTCCTGTCATGCAAGGTAAAGGCCTAAGTACTAAGATGTGTCCTAAGACTCTAGAAGAAATTAAAGTGATGGAAACTATTCCTTACACTAGTGCGGTCAGAAGTTTGATATATGCTATGATGTGTACTCGACCCGACATATGTTATACCGTGGGATTGGTGATCCAATATCAATCAAATCCTGGTCAAGCTCACTAAAAGTAGTGAAGAAGATTTTGAGATACTTGAAGGGCATTATGGACTATCGACTTTATTACCAGGGAGTGATTTACGCATGTTAGGTTATTCAGATGTTGATTGGGGGTGGAGACCTCGATGAGCATAAATCGACTTCTGGATATGCATTCTTGCTTAATGGAGTTGCAATTTCTTGGAATAGCAAGAAACAGACATGCATGGCATTGTCTACGATGGAGGTAGAATTTATTGTATGTTCTGTTGTAGTACAAGAAGCAGTATGGTTAAAACGTCTCTTGGAAAATTTAGCCACTATCACTGAGATTCCAAAATCGGTGACAGTTTATTGCGATAGTCAAGCTGCCATTGCCTATATAAAAGATCCCAAGTATCATGGAAAGACGAAGCACATTGACATAAAGAACAATTTCATTAGAGATATAATAACGCAGAAAGAAGTGATCTTACAATACATTTCAACCAATAGAATGGCTGCTGATCCATTTATGAAGGCTATTCCTAAAGACATATTCTTTGACCCATAGGATGTCACTAGGATTGTGTAGAATGTGATGTGTTATTGTAGAGAATCACTGGTTTATGTATATGTGGACATATGTATTGTACTTGTTTGTTTATTAGTGACTTGATGTTTCATCAACAAGTACAAATCCATTATGAGACTAGCACATACACACATATATTGAAAAATATATCAGTAGGCAATGATTAGCTCACTCACATGAGTAATCACCTCAAGTGCTATAGTTGGCATGTTGAGATGAGATGTTATGTACAAATGAATGTTGAGGAGCAAGTTCAGTACATAAAATAATATGTTGCCTTGATTGAAGTCAAGATGAGGTCTGTGATTTGTTTATAATAAGACCGAACATAATAGTCCCACAATCATGTATGTCTGAAAGATGTCGGATGCGAGTACTTAATTGGGCGCTATAGAAAGTGAGCTAATATAGCACTCGAGCTAAACATGAGTATGTGAGAAGCACGTGACTATATTTAGGCTAAGATCTGTATAGTGAATATATTTGATAAATGACATACGCTCTTATAAAAAGAGAAATCCACTATAGCATGTAATTCATACTAGATGTGAATTGTATAACCAACAAGGGAAGGTGAATGAAATTATCCCTATTTACTCATCGTGTGAGCCTTTGAGGTAATCTATAATTTACCTCATTTTGTGCCCTATGTTACTTTTGCCTATGTTCTTGAAGTGAAAGATCAATGTTGCTACTTTAGCATGTTACCGGCGGTCGTGAATAGATATGGCTTTATGGGACGTGTTCAGGAAAGCAGTTGTTCTGAAATGGAGAGAGACATGAGTGCGAAAGAAGACTATTGTTGTTTTACACCTATCACATGTATGATAGAGGCTAGTGGTTACACCTAGAGGGGGGTGAATAGGTGTTATTGCAATTCTTTTCAATTCTTTGCCGAAATGAATTAAGAGAATCACATCAGAAGTAAATAACTCAAGCATCCATAAATTAAATAGAGTAGGGTAAGAGAAAGTAGACACAAGGATTATAGTGGTTCGGCTTTTTCAAGCCTATGTCCACTCTCCACGCTGGCAGCCAATTGGCTGTAATCACTATGTAGCAAATGAGACCTGTTACAAATCACGAACTAGACTTCTTCAGCAAAACGTATCTCTTACAGCTTCTTGCTGTTTCGTACTATAAGTGACTCTCTTTGATACACAACTTTGAGCACTAGAGATTTTGAGAACAAGAGATATTGGAGGTTCTAACTTTGAAATATTTCTATCGGTTCTCTCCTTGCTTTCGAGCAACTCTGACCCACCTTAAATAACCTTCATGCCTCAATACCCGTTGGCACTTTCCAAGAATTCATCCAATCAACCCATTGGACTGAATCAATTTAAGTGATCTTTACGTTGTCGAAAATATAAGTAGAAAATAGCTCGTCAATCCTACTCGCCCATACAATCAGGATCTTGAGTTTCCAAAATTAGATTTTTCCAAAAATTCGCTTGATCTTCAACGGATAAAATCCGAAGAATAAATCTTCCGAGCTCACAATCACAGCCAGAGATATTTCACGAATAAGTTAGGAAATATAATATCCAAATCTTAATTTCCTTAACCATAAAGATAACCTGCTGTCAGCATGGCAAAATCGCAAACTGTCTTCAGACTTAGATTTGGGTCTGGAGATACTTCAGACCGTAGCTTTGGGTCTGACTGTTTTCAGACGGAAATGCTTGGGTCTTGAACTCGTCAAACTTAACCGACTGGGTCTTGGAATCTTCAGACTTTGCAGACGAGGCTGTTTTGTTAACTTCAAAACCTACAAGAGATTTTTCTTCAACAATCTCCCCCTTTTTGATGGTGACAAAACACCTCGGCAGATTTGTAAATTTATAACCTGCAAAGACAACTCATATATACTTTGAGGATTAATTCTGCAAAATAGAAAATGTTAGTCCAATAACAATTATCCTCACAAATATAATGATCCTGCAATGCAAATTCACAAGTCTAAGAATCCAAACATCAAATCAGCATAAAGTCATGGAGCTTCAAATAAAAATCCCAAACCAAATCCAAATCACAAATAACAGTATAAGCAAATGAAAGTCATGAAATAAAAGTTCAATAATAAGTTTCAAATCTGCAAAACTCTCCCTCTTTTTGTCCCATCAAAGGAGGTAGAGTGGATAAGAGATGGTTTTGTAAAAGATTCAGGGCTCTCCAGGGATGCGAACAAGCTGAAATTTGCTGAGTGTCTGTACTGTCTTCTCGAGATTGGCAAGAGCTTCCTTCACTGAAATCAACTCTGCACTCTTCTGATTTGATTCCACTTGAACTCTAAGTGCGTTGATTTGATCTTGCATATTCACAGAAGTACTCAGCATTGCCTTCTTTAAATCCCTCAGGTCATAGTCCATTCCAAAAACCTGCTTCTTTAGATCTAGCATAACATCCAATAGATGTGTAAAAGCTGTTGAGTTAGTATTACGTCCACTAGGACCAGCAGAATCAGTTCTTGGAGTTTGGAAACTTGGAGCATCCTTCTCAGCCCTTTCCCTTTCAGATGGAGAGGATTCTTCATGTTCTGGGAAATGAGATGCATAAACTTCCTCAGCATCTGCACCAGACCTACTCACATCACTATAATGTAATGGCGATATCGTTCCTTGATCTGCAGTAACTCCCCCTGTGCTGATGCTAGTGGGTGGAGTCGAATATTCCTCGCCAACATCCATATTAGCATTGTGATGTTTCTCGGTCTCTTCCCTAGGTTGAGCAAATGATGGCTCAAATCCTTCAGCCATATCCTCTTGTGCTTTGCTTTCCTCTTCATCTCTCTTTCTTCTTTCTCCCTCTTCTCTTCTCACCTCTTCTTCTTTTCTTCTCCGCTCTTCTTCTTCTTCCTCTTCTTCTTCCCTCTGTCTTTCCTCTTCTTCTCTCTTTCTCTGTTTTTCTTCCTCTTTCCTCTGTTTCTCAGCTTCTTTCTCCTTTGCTTCTTTCCTTGCCCTCTCTCCAGCATCAGTTCTCATGCTAACTGAGCTCCTTAATTTTGAGAGAGCAGACAAAGTCATGGCATCATCAAAATCTTCCTCATCCTCTTCGTCTTGCAGGATGACTTTTCTACGCTTTTTCTCAGCCATTGGCTCTTTGCCCTTTCTCTTTGAAGAAGCAGTGGGGATCTCCTTTGTGGATGTCTTCTCCTTCAACCTTTCCAGTGCAATGTTCAGCTCTGGAAGCTTCATCTTCATCACCATCTTGTAACCAACAAGCATCATACTTAAATTGGTCAGGCATAGAAGTGCGGGGATCTGAATTTCTAAATGCCTGAACAACTTGGTGATGATCGACGAATAAGGCAATTGACCCTTATCCTTAACCACAATTCGGTACATGTGGAAAAGAATAACGTGTGGGAGAGAAAATGGTCACATCAGCTTGGCTTCAGTCTTGGAGACATTCGTTTTTGAGGTTGTCTTGGGCCTGATACAGTTGATGATGATCTTGTGCAGCAATACGTTTGTGGCATTCATCCTTGTGTAGGATATTTTGCCTTCTACTTTTCTATCCCGCACAATTTCAAGGGTTGCAAAGGCTGTGGAAACTTTTATTGGTTGGAAACTCCTTCTCTCCATCCCAATAACATCAGCTAGAGTGTCAACATCAACAATATACTCTTTGTCCATGTAAGTAAAGGACAACCTATTTGCATCCAAAAACGACAAATTCGAATAAAAATATGCCGTAAGTTCAGGATAGGCATTTGTCGTATCCGTGCAGAAATTCTCCAACTGCAGCCTAGCAAATTTCCCTCTAAGATTTATCTTTAATGAATCGAGGAAGTCGAAGTCCACACTCCTCGGATTTACTACACCCCTCTTCAACAATTTGGAGTGCAAACGCTCATGCTCTTTAGACCTAAAAAGACTTCCTGAAGGACAAACTGAGTTGACAGCCACACCCATTCGCAGCTAGAAATGAGAGAAAAGTCTCTCATCATCATCCAACGGTTCATTTGTCATATTATCAAAAGGATCACTCGTAATATTCTCAAGAGCTTTTTGAGCAGTTCCTTCCTCAACAACCTTTAACTTCTCCATCTCCTGCAAGAAGATATACTCACTCTTATATCTTCTTTCTTTTAGAAAGTCCTCGATTGTCTTTAGGCTTACTCCCCCAACCTTTAGCCTTTTGTAAAGATCAAACGCAAGCTAAGGTTTTAGGGTTCTTACCGGTTTTGCTTCAGTGATCTCTTCCTCAAAGTGCTGACTTTGGGTCTCCCTTTGTGGAGATTCTTCGCCTGTGAGGTCCACCCTTGGAGGACTCTCTTGCTGTCTTTGTGGTCCCCTACTAGCGATTCTGGAAGACTTCTGAAACGACATTCTTGGATCGCAAGCAAAATTTCAACTTGTACGCAAACAAAAGTTGGAATTTTTGTCGAGTAAGGTAATAGAACATGAATGACAATGGAGCTTTTTAGGGTTTTGAAAGCGAGAGAAAATAGAGATGGATTTCGAAAGTGTTGTAGCGGATGAAGATGATGATTCGAAAGTATAAATAGTAAGAAAAAAATAAAACCGAGATACTGAACCGTCGCCCGAAAGAAAAAAATAAAAACTGCCAATTTTAAAAAAGTAAACTGCAAATTTTGAAAAAGTAAACTGCCATAATTGCTTCTGACAACGAATACAAAGAGATATCGATAATTCAAAAAATCGAATAATAAAGATTTGATGCATAAAATACGTAATATCGAAATACGTAAAAAGATTTTAAGACAGAGTCTGAGAGTGTTCAGACTTTACCTTAGAATCTGAACTCTATTAGACCTTACCTTTGAGTCTAAGTACCATCAGACCTTTCGTTGAGTCTGATTGCTTTCAGACCTTACGTTGAGTCTGAACTTTTCAAGACTCTAGTTTTGAGTTTGAACCTCTTCGAGTCTTGTGATATTCAGTCTTGAGCAAATTGATTCAAAGTGAGCCTTTTCTAGGGGCTTTGTGAATATGTCTGCTAATTGATTCTTTGAATCAACATGCTGAATCACCACTTCACCATTTTGAACATGATCTCGAATAAAATGATGCTTGATTTCAATGTGCTTTGCTCTTGAATGAAGTATTGGATTCTTTGTGAGGTTGATTGCACTTGTGTTGTCACATTTGATTTCTGTGCAAGATTCCTCAACTCCAAAGTCTCTTAGTTGTTGTTGCATCCATAGAATTTGAGAGCAGCAACTTTGAAGGGCTATGTACTCTGCTTCAGCGGTTGAAAGAGCCACGGTACCCTGTTTTCTTGAGAACCAAGATACCAATCTGTTTCCCAATAGTTGACAAGTACCTGTAGTGCTTTTTCTATCCACTTTATAACCAGCAAGGTCAGCATCAGAATATTCAAGGAGAGTGGAATCTCCTTCTTTGGAATACCACAGACCTAACTTAGATGTAGTTGCAACATATTTAATAATGCACTTCACAGCAGTCATGTGAGATTCTTTAGGATTAGATTGAAATCTAGCACAAATACAAACACTAAATAGAATATCAGGTCTAGATGCTGTAAGGTAAAGAAGTGAACCGATTATACTCCTGTATAGCTTTTGGTCTACATTCTTTCCTTCTTCATCTTTATCCAACTTTGATGAGCTTGACATAGGAGTTTCTGTTTTCTTGCAATTCTCCATTCCAAACTTTTTGATGAGGTCTTTTGCATACTTTTCTTGATGGATAAAAGTTCCTTCTTTTGATTGTTCGACTTGAAGTCCCAAAAAGAAGTTCAATTCACCCATCATGCTTATTTCAAATTCATTCTGCATACAACTTGAAAAATTCTTGCAAAGCTTTTCATTAGAAGAACCAAATATTATATCATCAACATAAATTTGAACAAGTATGAAATCATTGCCTTCTCTTTTGATAAATAAAGTAGTATCAACTTTACCTTTAGAGAAACCACTTTGAATTAAGAAATTACTTAACCTTTCATACCAAGCTCGAGGTGCTTGTTTTAACCCATATAATGCTTTCTTCAGCTTGAAAACAAGGTTTGGTTTTCTTGGATCTTCAAATCCTGGCGGTTGTTCCACATAGACTTCTTCTTGGATAATTCCATTTAGGAATAAGCTTTTCACGTCCATTTGAAATAACCTGAAATTTTTAAAGCAAGCAAAAGCAAGAAGTAATCTTATAGCTTCTAACCTGGCCACCAGAGCATAGGTTTCATCATAGTCGATGCCTTCTTCTTGTGTGTAACCTTTTGCCACAAGTCTTGCTTTGTTCCTCACCACTTTTCCTTGTTGATCCAGCTTGTTCCTGAAAACCCATTTGGTACCAATAATTGATTTACCTTTTGGTTTAGGAACTAGCTCCCAAACATTGTTGATTTTGAATTGATTCAATTCTTCTTGCATAGCTTCGATCCAGCTTTCATCTTTCAATGCATCTTCTACGTTCTTAGGTTCAATCTCAGAAACAAGTGCTAGAGCACTAGATTCTTCACGCCTTTTGGATCTTGTACGAACTCCTTCATCAATATTGCCAATGATGAGATCTGCAGGGTGACTTGATTTGTGTTTCCAATTTGTAATTGTTTTGTCACTTTGATGAGGCTCTTCTTCATTTGGAGCTACTGAATTGGTTTGCGGCTGAGTGTCTGAGATTTGATTTTCTTCAAGAGAACTTGTAGACACTTGGCCAGATTCATAATCTTCAGGTTGAGTCTGATTTTGAACAAAGTCTTCAAACTTCACATTCATGGATTCTTCCATAGTCCGAGTCCGTTTGTTAAAAACTCTAAAGGCTTTGCTTGTCATAGAGTAGCCAAGGAAAATTCCTTAATCTAATTTTTCTGTTTTCCAAGTACACAAGGGGTGCATAATTCATGCTTTTGATACTTCAGGTCAAGAAGTCCCCGAACAAGCTTTTTGGATGAAACTTTTGCAATTTGCTTCAGGTTGACATGTCCAAGCTTCCTATGCCAGAGGATGGCTTCATCTTGAATTGATATCAAGCATTAAGGCCTGTTAGACTTTATATCCAGCAAATAAATTTTTCCATATCTTCGTCCAGTAAACGATTGAGAGAGATCTTTGCTTGTTCTAGAACAAGTGTTTTCTTGAAAGTTGATCTTGTATCCAGTGTCGTATAGTTGACTAATACTCAAAAGATTATAGTTCAATCCTTCAACTAAAGAAACGTTGTTGATTGTGAGGTTTCCAATTTTCACGGTTCCTCTACCAACAATTTTTCCTTCGTTGTTGCCACCAAATGAGAGATTTCCTCCTTTTACATGAGAGAGTTTTGTGAAACAATTTGATTCTCCTGTCATGTGCCTTGAGCAGCCACTATCTAAATACCACTTGATTTTCTTCTTGATAGTGACATTGATACCGCTATTTGAATCTGAGTATGAGTCTGAACTTGAGTCTGAGTTTGAGTCTGAGTCCGAGTCAGCCATAAGATAGATATTGGCATACTCTTCATCACTGTCTTCACATTTAGTGTCACTCCATGTTTCAGCTTTGAGTGCTTTCTTGAACCTTTCTGGTTTTCCTTTCTTTTTCTTCAACAAGGGACAGTTGGGTCTGATGTGCCCCTTTTTCTTACATTCAAAACAAACAACATCCTTATTGGTGTTTTCTTCTTCATTTGGCTTCTTTTGAAAATCTTTGATTATTTTGTCTCTTTCCATTGAACCTTCTTCCTTTTCTATTTAACCTTCTGAACTTTCTAATCAGGAGTGCTAACTCCTCATCATCCATGTCTTCTTTCGAATCTGTAGCATCAGAATCATCATTAGATTTTAAAGCAATTGACTTCTTACCTTTGGTGTCAAAGTCCTCATTGAATTGCTCGACTTCATATGACTGAAGTGTGCCGACCAACTCATCTACCGAAAGAGGCATAATCCTTTGTGTTTCTCTTATGGATGTCTTGATGTGATTCCAATCTTTGGAGAGTCCTCTTAACAGTTTATTGACCTTCATTGGTCCTGAGATTGGCTGTCCTTGGTATGTTAATCCATTTACAATTTCTGTAAATCGACTAAACATATCCGTGATGGATTCTCCTGGCTTCATTTTGAACGCTTCATATTGTCCAAGAAGGATATTGATCTTGGTTCCTTTGACTCGATCTATTCCTTCATAAGTGACATGCAATCTATCCCATACTTCTTTAGCTGTTTCACAAGATGAGATTCTATTATACTCATTAGGAGATAAGGCACAATATAGAGAGTAAACAGCTTTTGCATCAAGAGCTTGTCTCTTTGAGATTTCAGCTTGTGGTAATCCCGCTCCATTAGCTATTTCTTTCCCTGTGATTGATACAGTTTGAGGAACAATTCCTCTTTCTACTACATCTCATTCCTGAGGATCTTTCGATCTTAGGAATGCCTTCATCTTGTTTTTCCATACATTGTATTCCTTTCCATCAAAGTAAGGAGGTCTTGTATTGCTTTGGCCTTCAATCAAACCTGGAGCCAAAATACTAGCCATAGATCTTTAGCTTTGGAAATAAGAAACACTTCCAATAAATAAGCAACTGGGCTCTGATACCAATTGATAGAGGCTAGTGATTACACCTAGAGGGGGGTGAATAGGTGTTATTGCAATTCTTTTCAATTCTTTGCCGAAATGAATTAAGAGAATCACATCAGAAGTAAATAACTCAAGCATCCATAAATTAAATAGAGTAGGGTAAGAGAAAGTAGACATAAGGATTATAGTGGTTCGGCTTTTTCAAGCCTACTTCCACTCTCCACACTGGCAGCCAATTGGCTGTAATCACTATGTTGCAAATGAGAGCTATTACAAATCAGGAACTAGACTTCTTCATCAGAACGTCTCTCCTATAGCTTCTTGCTGTTTCGCACTATAAGTGACTCTCTTTGATACACAACTTTGAGCACTAGAGATTTTGAGAACAAGAGATATTGGAGGTTCTAACTTCGAAATATTTCTATCGATTCTCTCCTTGCTTTCGAGCAACTCTGACCCACCTTAAATAACCTTCGTGCCTCAATACCCGTTGGCACTTTCCAAGAATTCATCCAATCAACCCGTTGGACTGAATCAATTTAAGTGATCTTCACGTTGTCAAAAATATAAGTAGAAAATAGCTCGTCAATCCTGCTTGCCCATACAATCAGGATCTTGAGTTTCCAAAATTAGATCATTCCAAAAATTCGCTTGATCTTCAACGGATAAAATCCGAAGAATAAATCTTCCGAGCTCATAATCACAGCCAGAGATATTCCACAAATAAGTTAGGGAATATAATATCCAAATCTTAATTTCCTTAGCCATAAAGATAACCTGCTATCAGCATGACAAAATCGCAAACTGTCTTCAGACTTAGATTTGGGTCTAGAGATACTTCAGACCGTAGCTTTGGGTCTGACTGTTTTCAGACGGAAATGCTTGGGTCTTGAACTCGTCAGACTTAACCGACTGGGTCTTGGAATCTTTAGACTTTGTAGACGAGACTGTTTTGTTAACTTCAAAACCTATAAGAGATTTTTCTTCAATAATGTATTTACTGGTCAACCAATTATATCGCCTTATGTGGTTGCGGATATAATTGTAAATATATGGTGTTTTGAGAATAGTCAAGTATAGCTTTTAAGGGATAGGTATACTTGGACTGATGTAACAAAATAGGTTTGTGGCACTGTGAGACATCGATTGTTTATTTCTTTTCGAGGTTGTAGCCATTATGTTATCCCTAACAGGTGCATAATTTGAGCTCCCAAGTGCAAGTGTACTCACTGGTCACACGGCTTACTTGCCAGTATAAATTATTTTGTAAAGTTGATGAATGTTGAATGTCTTATATTCTCGATAGAGCGTTATCAAGCCCATCATGTCCGAGTGGGAGATGTTGTACTTAATTATTATGTCCATGATGGGGTGCGATTGAAACGCACCGTTTCGTTTTGATATGCTACGATGGAAAGACATCCTTTGAAAGGGTGTGAGGGAGTCATATAAAAGATTCCTGATGATAACAGTTGGCATAGTTGGCAGAACGTAAACTCCTTTTCTTGTCTCCTTTCCATCAAAGAAAAAGAAGGCATTTTATTTCTTCTTTACAAGAACAATTGGCATTTACACTGTAAAAATCGGATGTTTTTCTTGTGATTACATTTAGACCAATGTGAGGTAATATTATTCGTGATTCATCCGCAATTCAACAATCATTCCAAGATAAATTATTGATTGCGCATCGGATAGAGGTAAGTCGTCTTCCGCCAACTTTCTTCCAACACTCTTGTTACTCGATGAATGGGTACAGTTCTTATGGGGCAAGGCTCTCTCAATCTAATCTTACCGACTTTGCATTCGGGGAAGTCTTGCACATGCTCATGACATATGAATTCGACTTTGTCTGCAATAAGAAAAAAAACTGATTATAGAAGTATCAAGTAGACCGTCCCACCTCAATTATCTGATATTGGTCCACAAATTTATCAATTGATTTAGGAGAAATTAGTAAATTCTTACTTGAACCTCATGATTTTTCAGTAGAGAATGATCAAGTGCCTGTTGTTTGTTAATATCAATGCAGTCAATCATGTCTCCTTCTTTAGTCTTGATAAAATCAAACACAATTAATCATCCATCAAGCAGCAATACTGAAAAAAATATGTGCCATCTTACATGGAGAAAGGATTGAAAAAATGGGGTTTGAAGGAAAATTACCGTAGAAGTCTTGACGGATGGGTTGTTCATTGTTCTAACTTGTGCTTCCAAGTCTAAATCATCCTTGTCGGAGACATTTTCCATCTCACATGGAGAAAGACTGGAAAACAGGAGCAGCAACAGCGCAAGTTCCACGTTCAGTTTCATGGCGATGGAAAGAAGCATGGAAGCAAGGCCCTCTAGATGTTAGATATGCTTGTTTTCATATATACCATCCGGCGTGTTGGCCCAATGGCAATGACTAACGAGGGAGTACCACACAGCAATCTTATCCCCTCATAAATACACAGAGCAGAAAAAAAAAAAAAAAAAGAAGGGAATTCAGGAAGAAAAACTAAGGACGTGATGTGGATAATAAATCCGGCACCAAAAAAAAAGCTGGATTCTAATGTAAAGCCCAGAACTGGCCAGCAGGGTTTGCGGGAGATGGTTCACAAAATCCAAAAATGAATGGCACTAAACCCATAATTACTAATTACTAATTAGTTTCCCCTGCAACGGTGACAAACTCACAAGCCGAATAAGGCAAAGAGAAAAGAGAAAAAGGAGAAAAGAAAAC
Organism: Eucalyptus erythrocorys; assembly: GCA_014182555.1. Lineage (NCBI taxonomy): Eukaryota > Viridiplantae > Streptophyta > Magnoliopsida > Myrtales > Myrtaceae > Eucalyptus > Eucalyptus erythrocorys. Next base: position 15,056,623 of record CM024599.1, on the reverse strand, counting down.
AGTATGTCGGCCTTACGCCGAATGAATTAGCATGTAATGGGAGAAAGAACTTTTCCCTTATCTTCTCTCCGGATTTATGGATTTCCCATTTTAATTTTTCTTGTTATGGTCAATTTCAGCCCAAAAGAGGAGGTAGCATTTTGGGAATTGGCAGAAAAAGAATGGTTTTTCCATACAAGGCGTGAGAAGGGGGGTATAAGAGGGAAAATTTCAAAATAGGGTCTGGGCAAATTCTGAATTTCAAGGGGCCTACTCTTTTTTTTTTTTTTTTTGGAAGGAATTTTGTTTTTCCTTTTCTAATTCACATTTAATTATAGGCTGCTCTATTTCCATCCTTTATATGATTAAAAACACCCATTTTCACCAAAAAGACAAAATTGCCCTCTAGCATTCAATTGCAATCCATATTAGTGGTCTCAAATTTATAACTTCAAAATTTATTCATTACAAAAAGGATGCAACATATACCTTTTATTCATAACAATAACTTTGAGAAAATGATCATTGCAGAAACAGAAGAAATAAATCTAATCTCTCTCACTTAGTCCACTTTGGTATTAAAGTATTTTATCTGATGTATGACAGAATATGACCTTTTGTTATCTCAGGTGGAGAGAGGGCCTACCTCTCAATAAATACCTTTAATAAATGCATTTAATATATGCATTCCATCAAAACATATTCTATCTTCATTAGGGTTGCAACTTTTAATATACAATATGTTTTTAGCACTTACAGAGCTATTAAATCATCGATTTTAGATCAGTAAGTGCCTTCCATCAAGCATATTCCATCTTCATAGAAGTTGTAACATTTCATAGCCAATGCATTTTAAGCATTTAAATAGTTATTAATCGATTAATTAATAATATCATGTGGATCACAATTATTCTTATTTTCTCCTATTTGGCCCATATGACCTTTCTTTCATTATTTAATAAAGATTGTAATATGCACAATAACATCATGCTAAAACTTTTCTTAAATAGGTTATCACATAAAAATCACAACTAAGTAGAGAAAACTAATGCGAGTCATAATAGTTGTATGTTATTAATCAACACAGTCTCTTCTATGTATTACATTTATGGCTCTTTACTTAACATGATCTATAAAATGAGAAGTATAGTAATGGCCAACCATGATGTCTTTGTTAGAGACTATCCTATTAAACATTCATCTATTTCCATTATGTATAGTAAATAGAAAACATGAGATATTAAAAACACAAATTAGTTCGGAGTGTCAAATAAACTTAAAGAAATCATAATATAATATTATTAATGATGTCTAGTAATGTCCATCCTTTCAACATGTTTACTAAATATATTGAGCGGCAGTCCTTTTGTTATAGGATCTATATCATAAGATTGGTACTAATATACTCAATTGACACTCTTTATTTATTAACTTCTTCTTAGTAGACAAGTATTTAATTTCCATATGTATAATACCATTATAATGCTTGATGTTCTTAGAGAAGAAAACTGCCGCATAGTTAACACAATATATTTTTAGTGCCTAGCAATTGTCAACAATCACAAGTCTTGAAATAAAGTTTCGCAGACATAACCCATGAATGGTTACCTTTAAGCATGCCACAAGTCTACCCTTCATAGTGGATGCAACGATGACTAACTACTTCGCACTTTTTCATGAAATTGCCCCTCAGGAAAAAGGACCAAGTAGCTAGACAATGATTTTATCATATCAATATATCTGGCTATGTTTGAATTTGAATATCCAATCATTTTAAGATGATCAAATCTTTTATATGTAAGCATATGATTCTTAATTCCTTGTAGGTATATGAGAACTTGCTTTGTAGCTTTCCATTAATCCAATCATGGGTTACTTTGATATATGCCTAACATTTCAACAGCAAAATTGATGTCTGGTCTAGTACAAGTTTGAGCATACATTAAACTCTAAGCTTGGGAATTGTGGAAATTCGATCGAGGCATTAAGCTGATGGATCCCCCATCGGCTAAACTGTCAACGTTTAGAGAGTGTTAAGGAAATCCCTTATAATGTTTTGAAGATGACAAAATAAATCAAAGGCTAGTAACGTGTTTAATAGTTGAATAATAAACTATGCAGATGATATAACATGTAAAGAATATTATCAAAGTCTATATTGAGAAGAACTAGAATCTATGTTGAAGCTGAACTTATTCAGATTGTGTTTAGACCTTAAGACTAAATATATTCAGAAGCAAAATATATTCAGACTTATATCCATATTGTAAAGTCTACTTCATATAGAAGACATTCAGACTTTACTTCAGATGGAACTTTCTCAAACTTTATATCCAAAACGAGACACAAATCTAGAATGTGACAAGGTCCAGAACGAGACACAAATTCAAATCGTAGCAGATTCAGAACGAAGCATATTCAGAACAAGACACAAATTCAGAGCGTAGTAGATTTAGAACGAAGCATATTCAGAATGAGACAACTTGACAGAATGTAACACAAGCCCAAATGTGTAACGGTTAGTAATTTGGTTTGGATTATACATCAAAATAGATTTGATTGACTCAATCTAATTGATTGACAATTGGTTATTGAAGACAAGAACTTTCTAAACAGAGAAGCTCTACTTATGGAAACCAAGATTCTGTTCATATGGGTGATCAGAATCAACTTGTGATTCTACTTCTGTCACTCAACGGCTACCAAATCTTCTAGATACAGATCTGTCCAATGGGTAGATTGGAAGACAATCATTTAGATACTGTCCAATGGCTAGTTTGGAAGTGGAGGGGTATTTAAGGAGATCAAGAATCGATGAGCAAGTAAGAGACGGAGTATAGAATTTATAATTCCAAAGTCTGAGCGAACTTTGATCATACACTTGTCTTTGGTGAGCTTCCACGTTTTGTGATTGTGAAAGAAATACCAAAAGAGTGACTTAGTGAGATAGTGTGATCTACCACTAAGTGTTTGTACTCAAAGTTGTAATCTCTTGTTAATTGCATAATGGAATTCAACCAGAAAGCTGTTAGCACGGGAGAGTAGACGTATGCTTGATCTAAGCTGAACCACTATAAATTTCATGTACAACATTCTCTTAACTCTTCATATTTAAGATTGTTGCATACTTACAGGATATTTCAAAAGTATGTTCCATCGCATAACAGATTATGAACATCTACCCGGAGTCTGGTGGCTCACTTATCAGACTTTGATAATTATTCAGACTTTACTCGAAATTTATTATTCCGCATTTATTTGCCAAGGTTTATTTTAAACACCTATTCACCACTCTTTAGGTGTTCGTACTAGCACTTTTAGAGAATACTCTTTGTGCCTCCATATTGTATTGTTGTGCATACAGAAGCATCCTGAAAATAGACCGAGCACGTCCAATATCCTTCGGATGCTAGGCAATGAGAGCGCCTTTGTCAAGACCATAGCATCAGGGGTGAGCAAAAGAACCGAACTGGATCGGAAGCCACCTGGAACTAGATTGAATTGACTGGTGTTAGGTTCGGTTCCTGGTGAGAAACCACCTACTTGGACCAGACCAGCATATATAATTTTAATTCTGAAATTTCAAAACTCAAATTACTTACCACTGCCATGCACTCAACCTCTCATGGTCCTTTCTTAGTCCTCATGCTCTCTCTTAAATAAAAACCCTAATTCCTCTCACACACTCTTAGCTCGTTCTCAGCGCTCGCATGTCGTAGCCTCAATGAGGTTGCGAATTGCTCCTCTTGCAGCCTCACTTGCTCAAGACGCTTATTGCCCCCTCTCTTTTTGTTGATTGTAATTTCTTCTTCTGGCTCATTCTTGATAATTGTAGTAATTATGTTGTGTGATCCTTCCAGATTTCACCTGAGAAAGCTGAGATTAATCTATATGCTTGATTTTCCCATTTCCGGGGAGGTGATATTTACTCAGTGATTATGTTCTTTCGCTAAAGCATAACTTATGCAAACGAAGCATTTCGAAGTGTTTAACGTGTGATTGGAAAGAGAAATGGGCTCTTATCATGGGTACCAATTCCCATGGCCATATTAGTTGATACTGTCACTGTCTAGATAAAGGTGTTTGGCATGAATCTATCTCTATATACAAATAGGTGCATGATCCATCTATGCATCGTGAAGTTAAAAAAAAATGAATCGTGGCTTCATGTTGGAATGGGTTGGTCCAGGAACTTGTTTGTGATTTTCAATTCCCAGCTTGTGGAACTAACTCTTCTCGAAGGTGGTTTGCGGACCATCTTGTAACCAATTGCCCCTAACCAGCATATTGTTTGCACAAAACTCATCACAGCTCCCAAGAGCAGCAAGAAAGTATGATTAAGGATCTAACATGTTCCACCATTGAAGCAAGGTAGCATTCGATTGGATGAAATCTCTCTCTCTCTCTTTTTCTATTCAAGGTAATTTGTTACTCAAATTATTTCTTAAAAAGAAAAAAAAAAACAGAAATTTTATGCAAGAGTTGCATTTAGAACATGGGTTGACTGACATTGACTTGGTTTCATAAGGATAGCAGTCATGATAATTTTTTTTTTATTTGGTCATATTCCAGATCTATTTTACAATTTACTATTTATGCTATGTGCTTATGCACATCCCCACTCTCAAAGAAAGTGAGAAATCGAATTGTGACATCCTAGATTTTTTACTCTGCTTTCAATTTAATAAATCAGACATTTCATCGACGCACCTATAGTGCTATTCTCAGAGTTGATCAATCATGAGATAACTAGACTATCTAGGGAAGATATTAAGGGATTTTAAGGCAAATAGACTTGAGGATTCGACCAGGAATCGGCTGCTCAACCATGCTCATCTATCGAGATCATTACGGCACAGATATAAATCAATTAAAGATCAGAGATAGGTTGGTTCGACTGAAATGAGTGGTTAAACGTGGGTGATCCCACTAAATTGCAAAATTCTTGTGGCATCCTAAAATTTCATGACAACCCCTAGATATACCATCAACCATGAATAGGTGATGGAAGCGCCATCGGATTTTATTATGGCCATTAGACTAATAGATTTCAATTAAACAAGGCCGGACATTTAATGGACTATTGTTTTGGTTGGAAATATATTCCATGTCCAAGTGTGATCAAGGATTGTACTAAAGGATAATTTGACAAGGAATTTTCTGTCCTTGGCCATGTACTCTATAAGTTTGATTTTCATTGATTATTGTTGCATTTTTATATGGCCATGTGAGTGATTGAGATTATGAATTAAATGGGGATTAAAGTAAATTGTTAAGAGCAACTATGGGCTTATTTAGTATTATTTTTTTTGGGCCATTTAAAAAGTTGGATTTTTGGCCCAAGAGTGTTGGGCCCAAAGTGGGCCAAGAGGCTCAGCCCAAGAAGCCCCATGGGCTGTTGACCGAAGGGGGGGAGAGAGGAGCCGGATGGGCCTCCCCCATGTGTCTTCAAGAAGCAGACACTTGTCTCCTTCTTGGGGACAAGTGTCCCTCCATGCAAAAATTTGGAGACAAGTGTCCCTCCATGCAAAAACTGAAGCATGCAAGAATTTTTTAATCAACCAAAAGGAAAATCAGAGTGGGGGTAGATGGAGCTAGGTGCCGAGAGAGAGGAGTGTTCGTGCGAGAGAAGGAGAGAAAGAGAGAAAGAGGTGGAAGAAGATCGGCCGTCGTGCATCTGCCTAGCTGCCGCTGTCGAGCCTGCTTTGCCCCACCGTTGTGTTTGCTGTGATTTTCTTTGGATTTGAGGTAAGTAAAGTCCGTGAAACTACACCTTACTTGCTGTGGTTGTGATGTTGAATGCTGGAAATGCTTGAGCTATGATGTTGAGTGCTGGAAACTCGAAGGAATGGAGGTGGTTTTTCCAAGTGAGTCGTTGCATGTAGAAACAGTCTAACCTTTGGGTGATTTTGTGAGCTGCGTGTGACTTTTTATTTGGAATTTCACTTCGAATTCTTCATGAAAGTTGTAGAGGACTTCTTGAAGATTAACATACTAAAATTTGAGACAAAATGGATGAGTATTGAGGGGTAAAACCCTTTTTCTACGAAAATATTAGATCTGGAAACTGTTATGTTGATTATTGGTGATTTCGTGTGCTGCAAGTGACTTTTTATTTGGAATTTCACTTCGACCTCTTCATGAAAGTTGTAGAGGATTTCTTGAAGATTAACATAATAAAAATTTAGATGAAATGGACAAGCATTATGTGGTGAAACCCATTTTCTACGAAAATCTTAGATCTGGAAAACTATTCTTTGACCTCTTGCGATTCTGTGAAATTTATAAAATGTCCCAGTTCGAATTCGACTTCATGCTCTTGACAAAAATTATATATAACATCTTGAGGAACAACATACTAAAATTTCAGAATAAATGGACCAGTAATGACCAAGGAAACGAATTTTCTTCAACACGGGTAGACCTGGAAAACAGTACTGAGAATAGGAAAAGTAAATCGATTTTAAGTTTTAATCCAGAAAAATTGGACTTTGATTTCTTCATGAAACTTGTAGCTCTAGATCTTAACTACAACATGTCCAAATTTCAGAATTTTCTGAGTTCATTTAAGGGTTCAATTGAAATTGTTTTCGAAACTGTGCATGGGTGATGTTAAAAATCCTTTTCAGTTATATACGAAACCTGTACGTATTCTGTGAAGCCTTGTTTGATATGGTGTTCTTCACGAAATGTGTTTTCCTAGATTTTATCTACAATGTGGTAAATTTTCAGAATTTATTTCCATTTTTTACTAATTTTCCAGAATATTTCATGAAAAGCATGCCTTCTGTTTAAGCTAGAAATTGTTTTACTTACTGATTATTTGAATTGTTATATAAATCTTGATATTTTGGATTATAAATTGTGCAATGACGTGGTGACATTTATGCATTTCATATGACATCAAAAGATTGATGGATTTTCATGAATTCAATTAAGCTTTTCAAAAACCATTGCATTAAAATGGTACTTTTCCCAATGCATATTATATGATTTTAAAAAGGCTGATTTCAATCATTGGTATTGTGCATTAAATGTGAAATTGAAAAATGAGATATATGGGAATATGCATTGTGATGATGAGAAGGCTGTCGGAGGTGTGAGCCGACGATGCCCCGGGAGTCGGGATGCCCAGAGGTTCGAATGAGTCGATGCCCTTTGGATTCCTGGTTGTATCATGAATACATGCCCAAAGGTTTTCCTCGGGAGTGTCGGGATGCCCAGTTGTATTATGATACATGCCCAGAGAGTGAGGGGGTGTATTATGATGCATGCCCCAAGGGTAGGGGCAACCATATCTATGGTGAACCTCGGAGATTCCTCGTGATGCCAGTTGGGATGCGAGATGCCTGGAGGTTTGTGCCAGATGCCCGGAGGTTTGTGCCGAAGGGTCCTCGCTATGCCAGGATTGGGTGCGAGAAGAGGGATGCAAACACTGATCCCTGGAAAAAGAAATGAGATCCTTTGAAAGCTCAAATGGAAATTGAATCATGCATATGTGTGTGAGCATATGGCATGGGATATGATTGCATATGAAACTGAGCTAATATCATATGGCATCAAAATTGTGATCATGGATGCATTGAGTGGATCTCATGGGATACATACATGATGGTATGGTATGGATGAGATGATCATGCGCATGGATGTGTGCATATGGCATGGGATGACCCTCATGGAAATGCAAGCATAAAGTGCATGGTGATATATGCACGTTGCATGGTGACATATGCATGGCTGTTTGATGGTATATGTACAAGTGCATGGGGGTATATGCACATTGCATGGTGATATATGCATAGCTGCTTAATGGTATATGTATAAGTGCATGGCGGTTTATGCACGTTGCATGGTGATATATGCATGGTTGTAAGGTAAGGTATGCTTGAATGCATGAGTGATATGTGTTTATTCATGATACCTTGATCGTTTTGCTTGCTGCATCGTGTAGTCTTATGGATCTTTACTGCTGAGTAATTGTACTCACCCCTTTTTGGGGATTAACATTTCAGACTAGATAAGATACCTCTGCTGCCATTGCCACTGGTAGATGGACCGAGTGGTTGGAGATTGACCGCGAGGAGGAGGATAGCAAAGGAGGGAACTTTTGGACACCAACACTGGTCGATGGACCTTAAGTATATGACTGTTAGAAAATATGTCGGTCATCTTTTGAAGTATAGCCGAGTGTAGAAGACCTTGGCATTTTGATGTACCGACTAAAGATGTCCATCTGCTTTATGTAAATAAAAGTGTTCAGCATTTACCTATAAATGTTTAGTTGGTGTGCATCGCTTTAATTTCAGGACGGGGAGTAGTTGGCTATGCTTCCGCTATGTTTAACTGTGTAGGGACCGACCTAAAAGATATAGACCCCCGTGATTGATAGAACTTCGGGTCAAGAAAGACAAAGGTAAGCAAACTGTGGTGACTCCAACGGATCGGGGGCCGTCGAGGGGTGTTACAATTCACATCGACCAACACTAGCTTGATTTTTCTATCGTTTTAGTATCCTATGTTCATATTTAAAATCTCGAGATTTTCACGACAACCGAGAGTCGCCAATGTGTCAAAGGGGTTCATTGTGGCGTGAAGAAAATTGACCACGGGTCATTTGCACTAAAAAGTTCTTAAAACTACCCGGTAGCCTAGGTCTCGCTAAAAATGCGTTGGAGTGAAATTAATCACGAATTAGAATCCGATTTCAAACATTGGAAGTTTTGTCATGTCACAGATTATTTTAGGAACGTCGCCTCAGTCTCAGAAGATTTTTCTACAAACTGAAACTTTTTAGGAAAAAAGTCGTCCTAGGGCCGTTTTTGTCCAGAAAAAGTCAGGGATCGTTTTTTATCGCAAAATTGGGAAACAAGTGGGATCAATTGAGTAAGAAAAATACCAATTGGATCGTTGAGGTGTCGGTTGATTTTATTAAGGCCGGTTTGTGTTGATTCAAGGAAGAATTTATGGCCAATTGAGATGGAAACCAAAGGAAATTCGTATGTCCCCCACCCTGACAACATTTGGACCATCTCAAGCTTCTAGATAAGAGCCTTGGTGGCTGATTTGAGGCTAAGGAAGGCAGCTTTGGTGGAGAATGGTCAAGGGAGACCATTTGAGAGAAAATTGAGCCAAGTGACCCCCTCCAACCCCATCTTGTTCCCTCTCCCTCACCAGCCAGCCATACCCTCATTCCTCCCCCTCAATTGTGCCGTGCGAACTCTAGCCAAGCTAGAAGAACTATCGAGGAGCCCCACACGCCATCGCAGCCACACGTCGCCGCCCTCTGCCCCGCACGCGCCACCACGCCAGCCCGTCACTACTCCGCCTCCACCATGCGACCCCAACGTCGTAGCAGCTTTGTCCTGTGTTCTAGCCACTGTCTCAGCTCGTGCTAGAGCTGTTTGGCCCACCTCCAACCTCCGTGAGTCTTGCGAAGGCCCAGTTTGGCCCTTTCAAGCTTCCTCGGTCTATCCTTGCCTTAAACCGAGCTTGTTGCACTCTGTTTCAGCCAAGAACAACAGCAAAAGTTGTGGGTTTTCAGTAGTGTTCGTGGCCCATTTTGGGATTGTTCCCGATCCCAAAAATTAGGCCCGCTTTGGAGAGAAGTGAGCCCCGTTGTGTTTCCGACGTTTTGAATCGAACGGATCGCAAAACAAGTAAGTTTAACTCACTAATCCTCGCTTAGTAGGTTAATGATGCTTAAGGGTTGATAGTTTAGGTTAAGTTGGATTATGTGGTTAGATTAGATTAAATTAGTGAATTTAATTAATTACCTATGCATGTTAGGTGGTTAGTTAGTGTAATTAGCGAGTAAATAGACTCTAGTATTTATTTAACGAGTCTCAAAAATTTTCTGGGCCCGTTCTGACATATAATTAGGCATTATGGGCCTAAGTATGCATTTATTGTATTTAATAAATATTTTCTGTAATTATTTAATTATTTATTTATTTTCCGGAAATTAAACCGGGATGGCTGAAAACTGGAATTTCATGCTAATTACAGTGGTACTCTCTGTTTATTTAATTGAGTACCTGATTGTGTAAATTGATTGAGATTAGTGTTGGTGGGTAATTATTTCCAAAAATGGATAGTTTTGGTAATTAATTGGAAAATTATCGAGCATCGGTCTACAGCATAAAAAATCTATTTTTGGATGGTTGAAAGAAATGGGAGGATTAAAAGTGAAATTATGGTATTTTGGCTAAAGCCGACTGTATACCCACACACGGCTATTTTATTGGGTATCATAAGAAGTGAATAAAATCATTGGACGATAAGAACCTCGGCTCAATGACTCGGTATGTCATCTCGGAGAAAGACATTAGGTTATGTCAGCTCGATGATTCGTTATGTTATCTCGGAGAAAGACATTATATTATACCAGCTCGATGACTTGATATGTCATCTTAGAGAATGAATATTATATTATGTTGGCTCAAAGACTCGGTATGTTATATTGGAGAAAGACGTTAATTATGTCGGCTCGATGACTCGGTATGTTATCTCGGAGAAAGACATTATAGTATATCGGCTCGGTGACTTAATATGTCATCTTGGAGAATAGATGTATTGACTGAAATGATCGGAGAATGGTCTAATTGACATGTAATCGACTACGTCGATTGATCGATGAGTCAATCTGAGTGAACAATTTGATTTGTTAATGTGACTCGATGGGTTATGAATTGTGTTGACTTGCAAGGAGGAATTGAGGCCAAGGTAAGTTTTCTAATGCCTGTGTGCATAGGCAGCCCTTATGGCGTATTTGCTTCCTAATCAGGTCTTAGGGGGTTAAACTTGCTGAGACGTAGTCTCACCTCGTTGTGAGATCACATTTTCAGGTTCCTAGATGACGGTCGTGGAGAGCCGGGAGTCCCGGAATTTGAGAAGGTGGAAGAAGCATAATCGGCGAACCTATATGGCTAGTTAGCCGTAGGACAGTTTCTTTTGATGAGTCGACATTTTTGTAAATAGCCTGACATTTTATATAAACTTATTTGTTTATAAAAAGGCTTATTTTGGTTTGAAAAAGTTAGCCCTACTTTCCTTTCTCATTGTTTTATTGTATGGGGATTTATATTTGCTTCCGCATGCATATTTAAAATGGAATGGGTCGGCGATGCATCCTGGGACATCTCTATTCTATCGACCAAGCAAGGATGGGCATGTGCTCGGAGGGTCGAGACGTGACATCCTAGTTTAGTGGTATTAGAGCATGGTCGTTAGAAATTGGAGTGATAAGGTGCGATTGATATGTAATAATAAGTAGGAAATGCCTTTAAATTCATGACTGGTGCATGTCGGTGATAATTGTGTGGTAGAATTGTTTATTGTGTGTTGTGGGTGAATCATTCATCTTCTAATCCAGTGTGGATTTGGAAGATAGGTTTCAGTAGAAAGACTGAATCATGAGTGAGCCGGAGCAAAGAACTCCAAGTAAGAGAATTGTTAGGCCTGCAACTCAGGGCAAGACATCAACTAAGGTCAGTACTCAAGGAGGCTGAGGTAGGGCACTAGCACAGGCTAGTGCCAGTGGAGTAGCACTACCTCTTGTTGATGCTAGGGTAGTAGCCCCTGGTGATTCTAGGATCGAAGGGATCATGCTGGTGCTAGAGGTCATGGGTAATCTGATGGACCAGCAGGCTCAAAATCAAGTTGCTGTCGTTATAGCCGCCGCTACTGCTGTTGTTGCCGCCCCCGCTGCCACACCTGTTGCTACACCTATCATCGTCCCTGCTGAAGTTCCACTTGGGAATGTGGCCGCTGGAAGGCCGACTCACAAGTTAGTGGAACAATTCTCAAAGCTGAACCCACCGATGTTCATTAGTGAAGGAGATTCAGAAGTCGTATCACTCTGGATTTAGGATCTTGAAAAAGCGTTTGCACTTCTGATTTGCGACGAAGAGGAAAAGGTGGTACTAGCCGTGTACCAACTTCAAGGCAATGCGAACATCAGGTGGAGAGCTACCAAGGATACAATATTCTCAGAAGGTGTGGTCTAGGTGTGGGACACCTTCCTCAAAGCATTTAATGATCAGTCTCAGGTAGTGCCCAAGAACAAAAGATGGAGGAGTTTTAGTGACTTCGCCAAGGGAGTATGACAGTTGACCAATATGGGGTCAAGTTCATGGAGTTGTCACAGTATGCTTCGAGGTTAATTGAGGACCCTTAAGAAAGTTCAGGAAAAATCTTCATTATGAACTAAAACAACCTTTGCTACCGTTGGATTTGGCAAATTATCGGGAAGTCTATTGTTGAGCTTAGATGATAGAAAGGGGATTAAGTGAGCAAGCTGCCTCATCTAGGTTGAGGTTTAGTTCATTCAAAGAAGAAATCCGTCAAGGAAAGAAGCCCGTGACAGGAGGTAGATTTCAGATCCCACCCAACAGAAAGGGTGGAGTTGGAAGGTCAGTGCCAAATAGGAATGAAGTGTGTCACTTTTGTGGAAGGCGACACGGGTCAACCCTATGCCAATCTAGACCGGGTGCGTGTTTTGAATGCGGTCAGCAGGGCCACATAGCCAGGAATTGTCCTCGGCAACCAAGAGGACAAGCTCAGTTACCGCCGCTGCCACAGATTGGACAAATCAGAGGGTATGTAACTCAAAGCGCGCCATAAGGTGGACAGCTGAGACCACCAATTCAAAGCATGGTGTATGCTATCACACAAGGTCAGGTAGAGGTTGCGCCTGATGTGATCACAGGTACGGTTTCGCTGAACAACCATCCCACTTATGCTTTATTCGATCTAGAAGCAACACGTTCCTTTATTGCCGAGTAGTATGTTAAGTTGATAGGATTGAATCATGAATTATTGGAATCTGTTGTTAGCATATCTACACCTGTGGCATCCTAAAACTACGTGGCCACCTTTAGATGCATTACAACCTTTGGAGGGGCGATGGATGCATCATTGACCTATGTTATGGTCTTTAGACCAAAGAAATGTAATAGAATTAAAGGCCGAGCACCTAATGGGTCAATACTTTGTTGGAAACATGTTCCATGCCCATGTAAGATCCAGATTTATTTGATGAAGAAATTATGTTTTTGGCCATGAATTTTATAAGTTGGACTTTATTAGTCTATGTTACAAAGTATTATAGCCATTTAAATTGTAATTTAGTACTTTGTATGAATAGGGATTAAGTTGGTTTAAAAAGGGGGTAATCTTGGGTCTATTTAAGCTTGGGTCTTAGGCCCAAGAGTGTGGGCCTAAGATAGGCCAAGATGGTTGGCCCATAAGCCCATGAAGGGGCCCATCAATGCAAGAAGAGAGGGGGGGGGATCCGGTTTGTGCATGCCCTCCCCCATTTGTCCCATGTTGATGGCCAAGTGTCATCCATGCAACACTTAATCATTGCTAATGATGATGGGAAGAAAATTAAAAGAAAAGGTGGCCGGTTTGAGGGAAAGGGAGAGAGAGAGTCAACCGAGAGAGGGAGGAGAGAAAGAGAGAAAGGAAAGGAAAGAAAGGAAGAAGGGAGAAGAAGAAGGAAGCCATGTCCCACCGCCGTCGAGTTCGCCCCGCCCTCCGTTCGTGTTTGCTGTGTTTGCTCGATCTAGAGGCAAGTGTGATCCACGATCTACTCTTGCATGCTATGTTTAGTATGTGTGGTTGATTGATGAAGAATTTCGGAGGTTTAAAATGTGCAAAAACCGAAGTTACAAGGGTGGTGTCCTAGGCTAGTAAGCTGTTTTTGAGAAAACAGCTCGACCTTGGATGTTCTAGTGGCTTGCATGTGATGTTCGAGTTGGATTTTGACTTTGACTTCTAAATGAAATTTGTAGATAACATCTTAAAGTATGACATACTAAAATTTGAGACAAAATGGATGAGTTTTGAGGGGTGAAACCCTTCCTCTACGAAAATGTTAGATCTGGGAACTATTTCGTTGACCTCTTGGTGATTTTGTGTGTTGTATGTAACTTTTTACTGGGAATTTCACTTCGACCTCTTCATGAAAGTTGTAGAGAACATCTTGAAGACTAACATACTAAAATTTGATGTAAAACGAACAAGTATTGCTTAGTGAAACGATTTTTCTTTTGAAGACGTTAGATCTGGAAATGTTGTACTGAGCTTCAGTAATTTCGTGGAATATAGAGTAACTTTTCTTTGAAAATATTACCTTGACTCCTTAATGAAAGTTGTAGTAGACTTCTTGAGGTGAAACATATAAAAAATTCAGAGGAAAAGAAGAAGGATAAGTAGGTAAAATCGTGTTCCTTTGAGAAAACTGGATCTGGAGAATATTACTTCGACCCAGTAAGGCTTCGTGATTTTTATAAAATTATCTAGTTAAAATTTGATCATATGTTCCTGATAAAATTTGTAGGTAGAATTCTGAGGAATAACATACTGAAAAATTAGAAGAAATGAACATTTATAAGTCGGAGAAACAAATTTCTTGGAATAATGATAGTCTGGAAAGGATGAACACGAAAACAGAAAAGTAAATGGGTTTTAACTTTTAACCCAGAATGAATTGGGCTTTGATTTCTTCATGAAATTTGTAGCTCTAGATCTTATTTACAACGTGTCCAAATTTCATAATTTTTTAAGGTCATTTGGGTATTTAATTGGGAATATTTCTAAAACCGTGCAATCTGATGTGTTCGAACTTTGTAAATTGCAATGCATGGATTATATCTTTTTGTATGAGGTTCTTTTGGAAATGTGTTCTTCATGAAATATTTCTCATATGTCTTCCCTACAACATATTCAAATTTCGTAATTTTTGAAGTTCATTTGCCAATTTAACTAAAAATATTTCAAAAACTGTGCAAATGGAACCGTGAGTATAATAGTACTGTGATGCATGGTTTATACCGAATTATATGGATATCTTTTGGTGTAGTGTTCTTCATGAAGTTTTTGCCTTTATGTCTTGACTATCACATATTTAAATTTCATAATTTTTTTAAGGTCATTTAAGTATTTAATTAAAATAATTTCTAAAACTGTGCAAGCTGGATTGTGCGAATTTCAAAAGTTGTAATGCATGGACTATTCTGTTTTGTGTGACCCCCATGGATTATATTGTTTTAAATGGTTGAATTTTGCTGCATATGTGATGATATTTGGCATTACATATATAACATAAAAAAAAAAAAAGAAGCCAAAATTGACCTTGTTGCCATCATATCATGTGCCATGTTGAAATTGAGACATAAATGTGAATGTGAATTATGACAAATGAGGATGCCGTCGGAAGTGTGAGCCAACAATGCCCTAGGAGTGTCAAGATGCCTGGCAAGGGGAGTGCCGGATGCCTGGAGTGTGTGTGCCGGATGTCCTCGGGAGTTTCGAGATGCCCGAAATGTGGGGGTGCCGGAAGCCTGAAGGTGTGTGACGGGGGATACCTCGTGATGCCAGTTGGGGTACGAGATGCCCGGAGTGTGTGTGCCGGATGCCTGGAGGTGTGTGCCAGAGGTTCCTCATGATGCCAGGTTGGGTGCGAGCGATAAAATGTGGGATGCAATTTTTGGTCCCGGGAAAAAAAAAATATGGTGACTCAATTGAAAGATAAAAATTGAGAAATTGAAATTGAATCATGCATGATATGGTGACATGTATACATGGTTGTATGATATAATATGCATGAATGCATGGTGATGTGAACATAAGGCATGGATATGCATAAATACTTGATGATGAGGGCATGGTTGTATATGCACCTATGGCATGATGGTATATGTATGAATGCTTGATGATGAGTGCATGGTTGTATATGCACCTATGTCATGATGGTATATGCATGAATGCTTGGTGATGGGTGCATGATGATGTATGCACATATGATATGATGACATATGCATGGCTGCAAGGTAAGTAATGCTTGGATGCATGAATGATATGTGCTTTACCATGATGTCTTGATTGTTATGTATGATGCATTGAGTAGTTTAATGGATCTTTTACCTACTGAGTGGTTGTACTCACCCCTTTTGGGGACTAACATTTCAGATTAGAGAGATGCCGCTCCCTCCGGTCACGCGGGGTACTTTTTACGGCCTTCCATCTGACGTGGAGGTCGAGTGTATGGAAATTGACTGTCCCACCATCCCTGGTCTGACGTTTATACGGGTTCATGCGCTGGTGATGTATGATGTGGGCCTGGCTACGGGCCCAGTTATCCATCCATGTCCATATCCGTCCATGTCCATCGTGACGGAGTTATGCTGGGGATGTTGCCGCCGCCACCGCCCGACGCACCGGGATGGGTGTGATGGCCCGCGTGAGGAGTGGGGAGCTGACACTTTTTGGACATAGCCGACACTTGTAGTGGAGGGTTATACATGATCGATATAGAGGGTCGAGATATCTCTTTTTGAGTTGTGGCCAAGTCTAGCTAAGAGTCTTGGCTTTCCTTTTTGGTTGTATCGACCCAAGAAATCCATCTTGAAAATATAAATAAAAGTGGCTCAGCTTTATCTTTTCTTATGGTGCGTAGTTGGTGTGCATTGTATCATGATTATTGGAGGGAGACATGGTGAGACTTGATTATGCTTCTGCTAATAAGCTGCGCTGGGACCATTTAAAAAAAAATGCCTATGAACTACAGCTCTTCTTTAGGTATTTGTGGCAACCTTAGTTGTTTTTGGGGGTGCCACAACACTATTGAAGGATAATGTGTTATCTGCCTTGGATTGTTCTGGTTGCAAATTAGAGATTGGTGAGCAAGAAGGGAAAATATATCTATTAGTTCTAGCCATGTATGACTTTGATTTGATAATTGGCATGAACTGGCTCACCAAGCAACAGAGACGTGGACCCCTGGAGTGCCATAACTTGGCACAAAGGGACACTTAAGTTCCATAACTTACGAAAGGTATACTTAAGTGCCAAAATCGGAGCAAAGTGGATCACTTAAGTGCCACTCCGGCTAAAATCCAGCCAAAACGCTGACATGTCAATTTCCCGGAGAAGCGAATGCAAAGCGACGCCGTTTTGCACGCCGACGTGGCCAAATAATGCAAAAAAAAACGGCGTCGTTTTGGACCGACGTGGTAAAAAAATAATATAAAAATTAATTAAATTAATTTTAAAATTAAATTTAGTTAAAATATTTAAAAATAATACTTTTAATATTTAAAAACTAAAAAAAGTTTAAAATTTTTTTAAAAAATTAAAAAGGGGGGGAGCGGTTGAGGGCTTAGCCTTGAGCTGCCGTCGCCGCCACCTTGTCATCGCCGACCCTTCCTGGCAACGGAGGGGGGACGGTCGGCCCGAGGTCATCGAGCCCGGCCAAGGGCCGGCGACCCCGACCGACCAACGGCGAGGGCCCGCGAGCCCTCATCTTGATCTAGGTCGAGGCTCGCGGCCCTCGCCCAGATCCGTTGAGGGTCGGCGGCCCTCCCTCGCCCGGCCGGGTCAAGGGCCGCCGACCCTTGCCCACCTCCGGCGAGGGGGAAGGAGGAGGAGGGAGGCGGGCGACTAAGGAGGAGGAAGGAGGAGGAGAAAAAAAGGGAGAGGGTTGGCCAAGGCCACCGAGCCCCCACCGAGGGGCGGCAACCCCGGCCGACCGGTGGCGAGGGCCAACGTGCCCTCGCCCCAGATCTAGGGCCCCCACCTTCCGCAATGACGGGAGGCGACAACGACGGCAGCAAGGGCTCAACTCTTAGCCGCCGGCTACCTCCCTCCTCCTCCTTTTTTTTTTTAAAAATATAAATTATTATTATTTTAAATTTAATTTAATTAATTTTTATATTTTATTAGAATTAAAATTATGCCAAAACGATGTCGTATTGGCCGATTGAAGGGCTCTATTTTGGCCAACACCCGAAACGACGTTGTTTTGGGTGAATTAGAACTAACTCAACTCTCCGGCGAGCTACCTCAGCGAGAAATATTAATATTTAATTGCCACGTACGATTTTCGACTGGCTTCGCCGGAGGTGGCACTCAAGTATCCCACTTTTCTTCAAATGTGGCACTTAAGTGTACCTTTCGAAAGTTATGGCACTTAAATGTCCCTTTGTGCCAAGTTATGGCACTTGAAGTGTTCTTATGCCCTAAGCAACGAGCCAAAATGGATTGCTATCGCAAGTCGATTCAGTTTTACCATTAAAGGGTGAGAGCTTTGAGTTTGTAGGGAACCGAGGAGGACCCTCTGTGACATCCCAAATTTCATCGACCGTCATTAGCATAATTAGATCATTAGAAACTTAGATTTATTTAAAACGGGCTGGAAAGTGAACCCAGTGGACTTTGAGGAACGTGTGGGCTTGAGAGTAAGTGGGCTGCACAATTGTTTTAGAACTGAGCTTGTAGAATTGAATGGGAAAGCTGGGCTTGGAATTGGCTGGAAGTGGGCCAAGGTTCGGGATTGTAAGATTTGTAAGTTTAGTAGGCCGGATCATTTTAGATTGAACCTGTTGGGCCAGGAATAGATAAATAGGCCCGAGTGATTTTATTTTCAGTTAAGATTCATAAATTATAGCTAAGGTGATTTGATTAGTGAATTATTTATAACTTTAGTATTCTTTTTGTGATAAATTCTTTATAGACTAACATTGACTAGTCAATATGTTATATATATGTTATGACTTTGTATAATTGGGACTAAGTAGAAACAAAAGGCAATTAGATGAAAATATTATAAGCTAATGAACTAACTAATGATATCGATTAACTGTTAATTAGCGACGATCGACAGATGGTGAAAATCTTCATGCATGAAAGCCACAACACCAAACCTCTCTCTCTCTCTCTCTCTCTCTCTCTCTCTCTCTCTCTCTCTCTCTCTCTCTCTCTCTCTCTCTCGATTCTCTCATCAACACCCACGGTTTTTTCTCAAATCCATAGAACCGAAGATGACAACTCCAAGGAAGCATAATCATTAGCCAAATCTAATCATTACACTAACCTAGGACTAGCTCATAGCTTATTTCCCCACATAAAAACTGAAAACTCTCTCTCTCTCTCTCTCTCCTGAAAACTGAAAACCTTTATCTTCTTCATCTTTTCTCTCTGTCGAGCAGTGAAGAACCAGAAGCAAACCAGTGATTTCTTCTTCTTGCATGCTGATTTCGAGTGTTGATCTTGAAGCATCTCTGTGTTGTTTAGTAGCTGAAGCAAGGTAAGGAAAGATCTAACTCTAAATTGAAAGTTATCCATTGTTTCATCAAGGGAGCTTCTGGATCTAACCAAACAGTGATGGATATAGTTTGTAGTTGTTGTTTTGTGATTGATCTAAGCTTAGTGAGTGTTAGATTGAAGATAGAAGCTATTGCATGTCACTCTTGAGTCTTGTATGCCTCGAAATTCTTGTATAAGTATGCTGTTTTGTTGAGCGAAGTGATGAAATGGATGCCGAGTGTGTTGTTTTGGTAGAAATCGTGATAAGTGGTTCACGGATGCAACAACACTTCAAGCCGATCTGTGGAATTGATCATTTGTTAGACAAAGACATGCCGAAGGTGTTTTAAGTTGCTGTGATGAAGCCTTGAAGTATTGTAGAAGAGAATTGTGGATAGACAAGTGGTTTAGTTGAGTTAGAAGTGAGAAAACTTGTATATCTATTTTGTTCTAGGTGAAAACAATTATGGAGTCTTCTGTTTGTGTTTAATTTTCTTTATGCATGTTAATAGGGATAAGAAAGAAACTATTCTACATGATAGAACATCTATAATATTGAGTTATACATGTAGATATGACCACATGGATATATAAACATAGAGATAGAAGTGAATTTAGTAAAACTAGTAAACTGTTTTTGTGAGAATCGGTTTGACCTTTACTGACTACATGAATTTTCTGTAATTACCTAGTTAGAATTGAACTTTGAATCCTTAATGAAAATTGTATAACATATCTTAAGGAATAACATGTCAAAATTTGAGATTAAATGGATAAGAATTGATTAGTAAAATGATTTTTCTTTGTAGACAGAAAATCTGGACTCGGTACAGGATATTAGTAAGGATTATGTCAACTGTTACTCTTAATACAGTGAGAACTAGACTTAATTTTATTCACAAAAAATGTTAAGCTATGTCTTAAATATAACATACTAAAATTTGGTAGTATTTTGATAAGAATTGATATGTCTTTTATGTTCGAAACCGAAACTGTCCCTTTAGCTAGTATACTGTTTGTACCTAAGAACACATTTTAGGTGTAGTATCTTATATATTAGACTTGTATGATGAACATAGAGTCTAATAAACCTTATAAGAGATGTTATTTGTGTATGAGTAACTCTCATATGTCAATAGAGGTATAAGTGCATATAGTATCATGCGTGTGCAATGAGTGCGGTGCATAGTGCTTGATTATGGGATAAATATTTGTTCGGCATGGTATGGGACATGTCGTAATGGATTTTATCTTATAATTTGGACACGCACGTGTGCTAGGTTCATGAGAGTTAGATAGATACTTTAGAGTCTTTTCTTTTGCATACGATATATGCATTAATCAAAGGTGTGGTGGTGTGAAACGTGTGCTTAAAAGAGTGAACGAACCCATCGGTACAGAGATACCGGTGATGCCCCCGGAAGTTTGGGATGCCCTTGCTGCATGGTCTTGGATGCCCTGGTAGAGAAATACCGGGATGCCTCGGAGTGAGATGCCCCTTGCTGTGTGGTCTTGGGAAGACCTCGGTTGTGTGATGCCGGGATGCCTCGGAGTGAGATGCCCACAATTAGAGATGTTGTGGAAGTCCGAATAACGTACTTTCCGGAAGTGACTCGATCAGGCTGGTAGTGTCCCAGTTGTGATTGATTCGAGGGTAGATTTTATGCACGCTAAATATAATTCTATTTGGCGAGTGAGTTCATCTATTATTGTTGCATCGTATCTTAATATGAAAGTGAGTTTGTGAAGGGTAAGTATAGAAATGGATGCATATAAGGTGATTTCTTACATGATGTATTAGTATTGTTTATGCTTGTGATATATTCTCTTAGTATCCCAGATTGTTTGGTGATTCACTTGTAACTTTGATGGCTATGGATTGTTTAAGTTAGAGTTTTATCATTCTTTACTAGGCAAGGTTGTTTGCTCATACCTTACAATTTCATATTGAAAGCATGGACATATCGCCGATTGCTCGATATGAGGTGGTAGCACGCCTCGATGTTTCTTTTCATGACGTGTACAATCCCGACATTGACATGACTTTTTCCAAGTATGAGGCTGTCTTATGGATGGACGACGGTAGAGCTAATTTGATTCCCCTGAGGCTTGTGGCATGGTTCATCAACCATGAAGGAGAGATGTTCGGTCCTTTACCTTTTAGTGCAGGTGGACCTGGAGCTGGGATGGATGGCGCCTAGACACCAGCGATCGTATGGAGGCTGGAGGATAGGCTTTTGTTTTTTTTGTAAGACGTGGGCTTGCATGGGAAACTCGTGGAGTAGATACCCTCACCCATATCCCTGACTTTTTGTTGCACCTTACTTTTGTTTTGTATATGATGTATATATATAGGTGAGGAACGTGGAAAAGAAAAAGGTTCAGGTTGATAAATTTTGTAAAGCCCCAATGATGGTAAATGAAAGGAAGCCTTTTATGATCTTGTTTAAGTGCATGTATGAAATTGGTTAATATTGTGATTTGTTAGAAGGATTGCAGGATAACCTCATATTATAAATTTAGAATTTTAAATAATCCATGTTATGCATGCTAACCTTCAATGGTAAATACTATATGTTAATGTAAGGAGTTTACAAGATTAATAAGATATCGATAATGATTATAATTCTGCTTGCACTTAGTATGTGACGCCCTGGGACGTCACACCCTCGATTTCCCTAATCTCGCCACAAGAGGTAACCCGTTTGTTAGACGGGGGTTGTTAAGGTTACCTAGCGACTATCGTGGATATGACAGTTGAGGAGCTGAAGATCGAAGATATATCAATTGTGCAAGAGTTTCCAGATGTATTCCTGAAGGAATTGCCAAGATTACCGGTAGAGAGAGAAATTGAATTCATGATTGAGTTAGCACCCTGAACAAAGCCAATCTCTAAGGCTCCTTACCGGATGACGCTATTAGAGTTAAATGAACTGAAGGTGTAGATGCAAGAGTTGTTGGATAAGAGATTCACACGTCCCAGTGCATCACCTTGAGGAGCACCAGTTCTCTTTGTCAAAAAGAAAGATTGTTCGTTACGTTTGTGCATCGACTATCGCCAATTCAATCAGGTGACAATCAAGAACAAGTATCCATTACCGAGAATTGGTGACTTGTTTGATTAGTTACAAGGAGCGTCGATATTTTCAAAAATTGACTTGAGGATAGGATATCATTAGCTGAGGATTAGGAAAGAAGACATTCCAAAGTCAGCATTTCGTACTCGGTATGGTCATTACGAGTTCACTGTGATGCCATTCAGATTGACGAACGCTCCAACTGCTTTCATGGATTTGATGAACTATGTATTCAAGGAATACCTGGATCAGTTCGTGATCGTGTTCATCAATGATATTCCGGTGTATTCAAGGAGTGCCAAGGAGCACGAGGATCATTTGAGATTAGTACTCCAGACCTTAAGGATTCACTAGTTGTATGCTAAGTTTAACAAATGCAAGTTTTGGTTAACTCGTGTTACTTTTTTAGGCGACATGATTTCAGGAGAAGGAATCTCCGTGGACCCGACCAAGATTGAAGCCGTGATCAACTGGCCGAGACTGACAACAATGACGGAAATTAAAAGTTTTCTGGGTTAGGCAAGTTACTACAGAAGGTTTGTGGAAGGATTTTCAGCTTTGGCGTCACCTTTGACAAGACTCCTGAAGAAAGATGAGAAGTTTGTGTGGATAGACAAGTGTGAGTGTAGTTTCCAAGAGCTGGAGCAAAAGCTGACTACTGCACATGTGCTGACGATTCCATTTGGTCTTAAAGGGTACGAGATCTATAATGATGCATTGTTTAGAGGACTGGGTTGCATGCTAATGTAATACGGTAAGGTTGTTGCATACGTCTCCTGACAATTGAGACCTCATGAGTTGAACTACTCGACGCATGACTTAGAACTTGCAGTGATTATATTTACGTTGAAGAGTTGGAGACATTACCTGTGTGGGGAAAAGTTTCAGATCGTCACGGACCATCAAAGTCCCAAGTACCTATTCTCTCAGAAGGAGTTGAATATGAGACAGCGCTGATGGATGGAATTGCTAAAAGACTATGATTGTGATATTTTATATTATCCAGGAAAAGCGAATAAGGTCGCCAACGCTTTGAGCCGAAAGTCGTTAATTGCCCACTTGTTGGTTAAGGAGTGGAATTTTATCGAAAGAGCTCAAGATTCGGTATTCAAATTTAAGGTAGGCCACATTTTTCATCTTATGGCTACCCTAAGAATTGAACCAAATGTGCAGATTAGGATCAAGCTACTCCAACCGACAGACCCAGATGTTCGGAAAATTTTGCAAGAGGATATCGAAGGGAAGAAAGTTGACTTTCAAGTCTCTGATAATAGAACACTGAGGTTCTGAGGACGTTTAGTTTTACCTAACAATGAGAAGCTTAGAGAGGATATTTTATCAGAAGCTCATCGTAGTAGTTACAGCATTTATCCCGAAAGTACCAAGATATATCAGAATCTGCGTCAACACTACTGATGGTCTGGTATGAAGGCGGACATCACTAGGCATGTCACCAAGTGTTTGACGTGTCAACAGGTTAAAGCTTAACATTGCAAGCCAAGAGGACTATTGCAACCTCTTGACATCCTAGAGTGGAAATGGGAGCCTATTACAATGGACTTCGTGACTGGGTTACCAAGGAGTCGGAGAGGTAACGATTCTATTTGGGTAATAATTTACAGGTTGACAAAGTTGGCTCACTTTATTGCAGTGCGAAAGAATCTTGACTTGAATAGGCACGCTGAGTTGTACGTGCGCCAGATAGTTCTACTGCATGGAGTGCTGGTTATGATAACTTTAGATCAAGACCTGAGGTTTATTGCCACTTTTTGGAAGAGCTTGCAAGATGCTTTAGGTACAAAGCTTCAATATAGTATGGCATATCATCCTCAGACAGATAGTCAGTCGGAGAGGACAATTTAGACTCTTGAAGATATGCTGAGAGCTTGTGTATTGGACTTTAAGGGAAGTTGGGAAGAACAACTTCATCTCATGGAATTCGCCTACAACAACAGTTATCAACAGAGTATCCAGATGGCTCTTTTGAAGCATTGAATGGCTGAGCGTGTAGAACACCAGTGTGTTGGCATGAAGTTGGGGAAAGAAATATTATAGGCCCAGAGTTGGTTCAACAATCAGTGGATGTTGTGGCAGTGATCAGAAGCAAATTAAAAATCGCTCAGAGTCGTTAGAAAAGCTACGCAGATAAACGTCGAAGGCTTTTGGAATTCCAAGTTAATGATCACGTTTTTCAGAAGGTATCACCAATGAGGGGAACTTCACTTTTTGGCAAGAAAGGAAAACTAAGCCCGAGGTACGTAGGTCTGTTTGAGATTCTTGAGAGAATCAGGACTCTGGCGTATCGTCTTGCGTTGCTGCTGAGATTGATACAAGCGCACAACGTCTTTCACGTGTCAATATTAAGGAAGTATGAGCCTGAATCGACCCACGTACTCAATTTCGAGGAATTGGACGTGGATGATCGAGTGTCATACGTTAAAGACCCGGCTCAGATTGTGGACAGAAAAGAACAAGTTTTGCGTACAAAGACCATCCCAATTGTTAAAGTGGTCTGGCAACACCATAGTACAGAAGGAGCAACCTAGGAGATGAAGAGTCGATGAGGCGTTTGTACCCCCACGTTTTTGCTTAAATATTGTAAGGTTTAAATTTCAAGGACAAAATTTTTATAAGAGGGGAAAAGTTGTGACATCCTAGATTTTTGACTCTGCTTTCAATTCAATAAATCGAGCATTTTATCGACGTGCCTATAGTGCTATTCTCAGAGTTGATCACTTGTGAGATAACTAGACTATCTAGGGAAGTTATTAAGGGATTTTAAGGCAAATAGACTTAAGAATTTGATCAGGAATCGGCTGTTCGACCGTGCTCATCTGTCGAGATCATTACGGCATAGATATAAATCAATTAAAGATTAGAGATAGGTCAGTTCGACTAAAATGAGTGGTTAAATGTGGGTGATCCCACTAAATTGCAAAATTCTCATCGACAGGCATTAGTTTGATTTTTTTATCATTTTGGTACTTTGTCTTCGTATTTGAAACCTCAAGATTTTGATGACAACCGAGAGTCGCCAATGTGTCAAAGGGGTTCATTGTGGCTCGAAGAAAATCGACCACGGGTCATTTGCACTAAAAAGTTCTTAAAACTACACGGTAGCCTAGGTCACGCTAAAAACGTGCCAGAGTGAAATTAACCACGAATTTGAATCTGATTTTAGAAATTGGAAGTTCTGTCATGTCACAGGTCATTTTAGAAACGTCGACTCAGTCTCAGAAGATTTTTCTGCAGACCGAGACTTTTTGGGAAAAAGTCGTCCTATGGCCATTTTTATCTAGAAAAAGTCAGGGATCGTTTTTTAATCATAAAATTGGGAAGCAAGTGAGATCAATTGATTAGGAAAAATACCAATTGGATCATTGAGGTGTCGGTTGATTTTATTGAGGCCAATTTGTGTTGATTCAAGGAAGAATTGAGGGCCAATTGAGAGGAAACCAAAGGAAATTCATATGTCCCCCACCCCCCCAACATTTGGACCATCTCAAGCTTCTAGATAAGAGCCTTGGTGGCTAATTTGAGGCCAAGGAAGGTAACCTTGGTGGAGAATGGTCAAGGGAAACCATTTGAGAGAAAGTTGAGCCAAGTGGCCCCCTCCAACCCCATCTTGTTCCCTCTCCCTCACCAATCAGCCATACCCTCATTCCTCCCCCTCAATTGTGCCATGCGAACTCCAGCCAAGCTAGAAGAACCACCGAGGAGCCTCGCACGCCGTTACAGCTGTACGTTACCACCCGCTGCCTCGCACGCGCCACCACGCCAACCCATCGCTGTTCCGCCTCTACCATGCGACCCCAACGCCCCAGCAGCTCTGTCCCATGTTCCATCCATTGTCTCAGCCCGTGCCAAATCTGTTTGGCCCGCCTCCAACCTCCGTGAGTCCCTACCAAGGCCCAGTTTGGCCCTTTCAACCTTCCTCGGTCTATCCCTGCCTTAAACCGAGCTTGTTGCCCTCTGTTTGAACCAAGAACAGCAGCAAAAGTTGTGGGTTTTCAGCAGTGTTCATGGCCCATTTTGGGGTTGTTCCTGACCCCGAAAGTTAAGCCTGCTTTGGAGAGAAATGAGCCCCGTTGCATTCCCGACATTTGAACCGAACGGATCGCAAAACAAGTGAGTTTAACTCATTAATCCTCGCTTAGTAGGTTAATGATGCTTAAGGGTTGATTAGTTTAGGTTAAGTTGGATTAGGTGATTAGATTAGATTAAATTAGTGAATTTAATTAATTACTAATGCATGCTAGGTGGATAGTTAGTGTAATTAGCGAGTAAATAGACTCTAGTATTTATTTAACGAGTCTTAGAAATTTTCCAGGCCTGTCCCGGCATATAATTAGGCATTACAGGCCTAAGTATGCATTTATTGCATTTATTAAATATTTTTCGTAATTATTTAATTAATTAATTATTTTTCGGAAATTAAACCAGGATGGTCGGTGACCGAAATGTCGTGCTGATTGCAGTGATACTTTCTGTTTATTTAATTGAGTACTTGATTGTGCAAATTGATTGTGATTAGTGTTGGTGGGTAATTATTTCCAAAAATGGATAGTTTTGGTAATTAATTGGAAAATTACTGGGCATCAGTCTACAGCGCAAAAAATCTATTTTTGGACAATTGAAAGAAGTGGGAGGATTAAAAGTGAAATTATGGTATTTTGGCTAAGGTCTGACCGTGTACCTACATACGGCTATTTTATCAGGTATGATAAAAAGTGAAAAAAATCGTTGGATGAGAAGAACGTTGGCTTGATGACTCGGTATGTCATCTCGGAGAAAGACATTAGGTTATGTCGGCTCGATGACTCGGTATGTTATCTCGGAGGAAGACATTATATTATACCGGCTCGGTGACTTGATATGTCATCTTGGAGAATGAATATTATATTACGTCGGCTTGATGACTCGGTATGTCATCTCGGAGAAAGTCATTAGGTTATGTCAGCTCGATGACTCGGTATATTATCTCGGAGAATGACATTATAGTATATCGGCTCGGTGACTTGATACGTCATCTTGGAGAATAGATAGTATTAACTGGAATGACCAGAGAATGGTCTGATTGACATGTAATCGACTAGGTCAATTGATCGATGAGTCAATCTGAGTGAATGTTTTGATTTGTTAATATGACTTGATGGGTTATGAATTGTGTTGAATTGCAGGGAGGAACTGAGGTCAAGGTAAGTCCTTTAACGCCTGTTTGTGCTTAGGCAGCCCTTAGGGCATATTTGCTTCCTAATCGGGTCTTAAGGGGTTGAACTTGTTGAGACGTAGTCTCACCTTGTTGTGGGATCACATTTTCAGGTCCCTAGGTGACGGCCATGGAGAGCCGAGAGTCCCGGAGTTTGGGAAGGTGGAAGAAGTATAATCAATGAACCTATATGGCTAGTTAGTCATAGGATAATTCCTTTTATTGAGCCGACATTTTTGCAAATAGACTGGCATTGTATATAAACTTGTTCGTTTATTTAAAAAAAAAAAAAAGGCTTGTTTTGGTTTGAAAAAGTTAGTCATACTTTCATATTCCATTGTTTTATTATCTTGGAATTTATATCTGCTTCTGCATGCGTATTTAAAATCGAATTAGTCGGCGGCACGTCCTGGGACATCACTATTATATCGACCAAGCAGGGATGGGCATGTGCTCGGAGGGTCGAGACGTGACACGAACTCACCTCCCCCTTCTCAAGGGAGAAGGTTGGCTAGTAGGGCAATCCACAATGGTCAATAGTCATGATAATTGACTTGACTTTGGTTAGTGCCCTTAGTTAGCTCCTTACGAGTATCAAAGAAAGTGACTTGATTAGGCTAAATAAGCTAGCTTTTACATGTGTTCATGCCAGCTAAATCAATTAAGCTACACCAGGTCATTGTACTAGGATTGAGTTAGTCAATTATGAAGTGTTTGGTAATGTTCTAATTTCCCTTGATTTCTTTTTTTATTCTAGGGAATAAATAAATAAAACAAAAATGTCAACTAATTATTATATTTCCCATAATAGAAAAGTGCCCAGAATAAATATGGAACAAAAAAAAAGTTTTAAAAAAGTTGCTCTTGTTCCTATGAATAATTCCTGGAATAAGTCTTTTTTTTTCTTTTATTCTTCTTCCTCTTCTAACCAATCACCACTAGTTGGTGGCAGCAGGTCGTCGGCCATTGCCGCCACCAGTCGCCATTGTTGGTCATTGGCCTCCTCCAATCATCGGTTGCTGGCCTCTACTGGCTAAAGGAGGAAGAAGAAGAGAGGGGAAAAACAAAAGGAACAAAAGAAAAATCTTTAAAAAATTATTAAAAAATTAAAAGAAATTCTATGTCACAAAAAATTAAAAATTTTGTGGGTTATACCAAACACATTCATGTTCTTTTTCTATTTTGAAAATACAAATTTTGCTCCTGCCATAAAAAACAGAATTCTTAGCTAATGCAATCGCCGACTTGTTGTCACACATCAATTTAATAGGACCTTTATGTTCGTGCATCAGTTCACAAAGCATCCTACAAAGCCATATCACTTGTTATGCTAATAAAGATACTACTATGTATTATGCTTTAGCTATCGAGAATGTAGTCACTTGTTTTTTCGAGAACCAATAAATTACTCTTGATCCAAGAAAGAACACATATCTGGAAGTCTCTTCTACGCTTCAGTATCAATTGCCCAATCACTGTTTGTATGCCCCAATAAATTGAAATTGTCAATGTAAGAATATAAAATTCCATGATCATATAAAATTCCATGATCACGAGTCTCACTAACATACCATAGAATTCTTTTTGCTGCCTGTAAATGCAATTGATATGTTTCTCCATGAATCAACTGATGATTCCCACGCCATATATAATATATGGCCTAGTGGAAGCCAAATATCTTAAATTGCCAACAATACTTAGAATTTATTAGTTCATCGATTCATTTTTTCTTTAACTCCAACAATTCTGCTACGAGTGTTTGAATTGATTTCAACAATTCCATATTAAGTCACTTCAAAATTACATCAACATATTTCTGTTGTGAGATAAATATGCCATCATTTGTTTGCTTCACTTCAAGGCCTAGAAAATAGGCCATCATTCCCAAATCTGTCATGTCAAATTGATTAGTCTTGGCCTTCATGAATTCAGCAAACATTTTTGCAAATCTTTTTGTAAATATCAAGTCATCAACATAAAGACAAAGAATTATAAGATCACCGTTAGTATTTGACTTGCTATACAATGTATGCTCATATAGGCACTTTTGAAAATCATGCTCCAACGAGTATGTGTCAATCATTGTCTACCAAGCTCGAGGTGTTTATTTTATCTCATACAATGCTTTCTTCAGTATGTACACTTGATTTTCATGCCCTTTCTTCTCATAGCCTTGTGGTTGCTCCACATATACTTCCTCATCACGAAACCATTAAGAAATGTTGATTTTACATCAATTTGATTGATCTTCCAACAATTCTAAGCTACAAGTGTTAAGATTATCCGAATGGTATCCATTCGAGCCACTAGTGCAAATACTTCAAAATAATTAATACTTGGCTTTTGCTTATAACCTTTCACGACCAATTTGGCTTTATAACGGTCCACGTGACCGTTGGGTTTTTACTTCATCTTATACACCCACTTGACATCAATGGGCTTCTTACTGGGTGGTAAAGAAGTTAGCACCCACTTGTCATTCTTTTCAATGAAGTGGATTTATTCATCCATTGCTTGGATCCACTTATCATCTACAATTGCATCATCATTGGATATGGGGTCTCCTTCTACAAACAAACAAAAATTTACCATTGTTTCATCAATGATTTTGTCGATGTCACAGTTGTCATATCTCGTGACCACATAATCCTTGAATCTAATTGACTGCCGCAATCATTGCAAACGACAAATCAACGATTTTGGAAGCTGTTGTTGGTGAAGAAGATGAACTTCTGGGCAAAGCTAATAGATCTTCAATTGAAGATTCTTTTGTTTCTCTCACCAATGGTTCATCTTCAAGAAGGATACTTTTCTAGTCAACATTTTGATACCAATCCTAGGCTTCATCATTTTCCAACAATTTGGACATCCTCGTTGATATTTACCTTTTTTGTTACTAGATTATACAGCCTATAACCCTTAGCCACATCATTATAGCTGATGAAAATGCACTTATGGCTTTTGTCATCGAACTTTTTCCTCCATTTGTCTTGTATATGTTTTTTCTTTCTTTTTTTTTGGGTTGGGGGGAAGGGAGGGTTGGTTATGCTACACACCCAAATATTCATAGGAACAAAGCATCTAGTTTGTTGCCACTCCAAACCCCTTATGGGATTCTTCCAAGAATACTCCTTGTTGGACACCCATTTAGCACAAATACAGCACAAGCAATGACTTTCTTCTTCAGTAATGCTTTAGCCTTTAGCATACTTCTTTCCATTTCAAAATTGTTCTATTCTTTTTTTCTGTTATGCCATTTTGTTGAGAAATATAGCAAGCAGTCAATTGACGTTTCACTCTGAGAATTTTACAGTATTTGTCAAATTCATTAGAAGTAGATTCTCCGTCTCTATCCTATATCAACGTCTTTAGATTAAAGTCACTATGTTTCTCCAACATAGATTTAGAATTCTGAAATACGGAGAGAGAGAGAGAGAGAGAGAGAGAGAGAGAGAGAGAGAGAGAGAGAGCAATGGCTTGGCGCTACATTGCTCTTTTTCACTCTGGTACAATTAATGCAAAGGGATGCGCGACACGGGGGAGCCACAGACCCCAATCTGACTTGACCGAACTGCCCTCCCCACTAAACCTATTTCCCTATTTGCTAAAAAGTACCATAAGATCCCATACATAAATAATACTGACATACGAAATTCTAATTTTCTTTTTCCTTGGTGACATTTTTTAACTTTAATGTCCCACAAAAGTATTTGAACAAAAGAGACAGAAAACTCTCTCTCTTGGATGCTCCCCTTCTTTACCCCCTCCTCTTGATACCTTGCTTTGGATGCAAGAGATGTTACGATACAAAGAGACCGCTAGTCTACCACACAAGCTCTCCCTCAAAGCTTCTAAAGTCTATGCCGTTTAGTATAAAGGGGAATGAAGAAAGAAAGAAAGAAAGTGTTTGGGATACTTTTCTTATATTTTGGTTGCCACATTTGAATGGCATGGAATTTGATTCCCTTTCACATTTAGAAAGAAATCGCGTGTTCGTTCGTCGGTATGGGAGCCCACATTAAGCTTGAATTCACATCCCTAATGAGCCATCCCTCGTTGTACCCATCCCCATCCCCATCCCTGTCCCAAAAAAGAGCATATTTTTTTTTATGCATTTTCAAAGTGCAAGTACGTATCCTATTCCAATCTCGTCATCATCGGAACTACCATCTAATTTTGAATGTTGCGATAAGGTGAGCGATCGAAAAATAATATAGACAGAAAAAGAAGATAAATCGGACACCAAATTTACGTGGTTCAGTCGTAAAGACCTACGTCCATGGGGAGAGCAGCAGCGAATTTCACTATAGATCAAGCGACACTGAAGTCAATCAAACACTCTCTTGGTGTTTCCCAAACCCCAATTACACCCAAACCCAACAAACAGCATAAAATTACCGCGCGTTCAAGCTCAAAATACAACGCTCTACGTACACCTAATTCATGTATGTACAAAATCACGTATCTCTTCAAGCTTCTTGTAGAGGACTTGCGACTTCATTGATCTTTGAATGTGCGGCTATGTTCATAGGGTTCGGCGCAATTTTCAGAAGCCCTAAAGAAGACCTGCAAGGTACGTGCTTTTATACGTGGGTGTGTGCACATGTGCCCAAATAAAGGAAATAATTGGCCTGGGCCCACCAACATTGCTTTTGGACGCGTGTGTGCCCAAGGTCAAACTTTTGACCTTGGGCCCACCACTTTTCTCTTTTTTTCATGCGAGCAGAGGACTTCATCTACGTGGGGGCACTTCACGGCTTTGTTCTTCGGATTCCACTGGCTTCTCAGCAAAGAAGAAACTTTGCTTCAATTTATTTTATATTTCCTATTTTGTAAATTTTCAATAGTCCAACGAATCTCAAACTTGAGTCATAAATTAACAATCTCCACCTTGGCTCGACGTTTGAGCCAAATTGCAATCACTTCGCAAAAATTCAAACTCTGTTGCTACTTTCCCATAGCCCCCAATGAGCTCAACCGCCACAGATATTATCCAAGTCCAAGCCTCGCTTGAACTTCACCATAATTGAGGACCTTATCAGAATACCAACTCCACATGCACTTTTAACTGCTCCATAAGGATTTTCCGATGCAGCCTCCCTAACCACAGATTAAGCAAAATCATTGTTGCATCCATATCTATTAGGAGATCGAATACATACCTTGTCAATATCAGCAGTTGCAGCAACTGTTGGCTCTATAGGCTTCACCTCGCTACGAGCACCATCCGTGTTGATTACTTTGCTAGTACTCATACTTGCTACCTCAGGAGTTTCTAGTCGCAACTCTACCTCAAGTTGAACACCGTCCAGATCCGTATTAACACTGCCACAAACACTCCTAGCTAGAAATATCGGAGACTTGTCAAGGGTAAATTCTCTGCTGTCAACAGGTGAATTTATATCCGAGCACCACAACTGATTGCCCCACTCACCTTGTGCATAGCCATAGAATATGCACCTTGCCCTCCCATCAAGCTTATCATCGCTTGCTCGAAAATAACACGGGCAACCAAATATTCTAAAACTAGAATAATCAGCAATGTTACTTGACCACACTTCTTCAGGAGTCTGCCATTCAATAGCAGTTGATGAGGATCTATTCACCAGGCAGCTTATCGTACTAAGCACATCAGCTAGGATTCTCCTAACAACACTAGCACTAGAGATCATTTTTCGGGCCATCTCTCGTAATTTTCTGCTCATCAATTCTGCAAATTGTTGTGATTTACTGGCACTAGTGCGATGTTTCACTCTACTCTCTTTCATGCATAATTTATTTGCCAGCTCCTAGCAAAACTCCATGCTATTGTCAGTCCACACATGCTTGATCGACTTACTAGTCTTCGTCTCGATCAAAGCTCTCGACTGCATGATCCTAACACCAGCATCAAACTTGTGCATCGGCACAAACACCCAGGTCTTCCTCGAGCAGTCAAAAGACTCTCGAATAGATGCATCCAATGTCTCTGGGGTGAAACCTGTCATTGTCTCACCTTGAAGTTTATACAGGCCTCCGTGCTTGATTCCTTTCATTATTACCAAGGCACCTCGAACAACCTTTAGAAGTCCACCTTTTGAAGAATACCTGCAACCAGCTGAATCTAGGGCACCCAAGGAATTAAGTTATTCTTCAACTCTGGAACATGCCTAACTCTAGTCAATGTCCTCACGATACCACCTTGCATTCTGATTTTAACATCACCAACACCCACAACATCACACCCAGCATTGTTCCCTAACTGAACTTTACTACTACCCGTGCACTGATAAGTGATAAACCAGTTTCTATTTGGTGTGACATGAAAAGAACAACCAGAATTCATAATCCATCCTTTAAGCGATGAATCATTAGTGACAGACAAGAAATAATCGGCACTATCTGCTACAGCTGCAACATTATCTACAGAATCAACTATAATTTCCTTACCCTTCTCATTCTTCAACTTAAGACAATCCCTTCTAAGATGCCCCCTCTTGCCATAGCTCTAACAGACAACATTAGCAGTCCTAGATTGACTACGTCTATTTATATTAGTACTATCGTTATCCACACGTGTTCTAGATTTTCCTTTATTTTCACCTACTAAAGCAGCAGATATAGGTTCGCCAGATTCTCTTCTACGAGTGTCCTCACTCAGAATCAAATCTCGAACCCCATCAAACGTCAAACATGTTGACCCAGAGGAATTACTAACAGCAGTAACAGTAGTATTCCAACTATCAGGTAATGAGGATAATAGAATCAAAGCACGAACCCAATCTTCATAATCAATCTCAACTGAACTCAATTGACTAATAATCACATTGAATTCATTGATATGATCTGCAACTGACGCACCTTCGCTCATCTTCAAATTAAACAAACGTCGCATCAAATAGACCTTGTTGATCGCAGAGGGCTTCTCGTACATATCTGATAGGGTTTGCATCAAATCAGCAGTGGTCTTCTCCTTCAGGGTGTTAAACACGATGTTACGAGCCAACGTTAGCCGAATAACACCCATAGCTTATCTATCTAGCAAATCCCAATCAGCTTGCTTCATCGTCTCTGGTTTCTCCCTAGACAAAGGCAAGTGCAATTTCATCTGACAAAGATAATCTTCAATCTGCATTTTTCAGAAACTAAAATCCTTCCCATCAAATCTATCGATTCTCACTTTTACTTCTTCTATCGCCATCAATTCGCTTCAACTTAGCCAAGCCTAGCTCTGATACCAATTGTTGCGATAAGGCAAGTGATCGAACAATAATATAGACAGAAAAAGAAAATAAATCGAACACTAGATTTACGTGGTTCAGTCGTAAAGACCTACGCCCACGGGGAGAGCAGCAGCAAATTTCACTATAGATCAAGCGATATAAGGAGATTACACACTCAAGTCAATCAAACACTCTCTCGGTGTTTCCCAAACCCCAATTACACCCAAACCCAACTCACGGCACAAAATTACCGCACGTTCAAGCAAAAAATACAACGCTCTACGTACACCTGATTTGCGTACGTACGAAATGGCGTATCTCTTCAAGCTTCTCGCAAAGGACTTGCGACTTCATTGATCTTTGAACGTGCAGCTATGTACATAAGGTTCGGCGCAATTTTCAGAAGCCCTAAAGAAGACCTGCAAGGTATGTGCTTTTATACATGGGTGTGTGCGTGTGTGCCCAAATAAAGGAAATAATTGGCCTGGGCCCACCGGCATCGCTTCTAGACGTGTATGTGCCCAAGGTCAAACTTTTGACCTTGGGCCCACCACTTTCCTCTTTTTTTCATGTGAGCAGAGGACTTCATCTACGTGAGGGCACTTCACGGCTTTGTTCTTCGGATTCCACTGACTTCTCAGCAAAGAAGAAACTTTGCTTCAATTTATTTTATATTTTCTATTTTGTAAATTTTCAATAGTCCAGCGAATCTCAAACTCGAGTCATAAATTAACAATGAAGCCTACAAGAAGTATGTGACTCTAGAAAACTTGGAAAACGGTCAATTTAAACACATGCAAACATGCTACTGTTGGAAGTTTAAATATTAGATTACACATTCTTCTACGATGAAAGGAGTGCCTCCATGTGATTTATACCCACTTTTTTAGTGGGAGTATAAAACCCCATCACAATCTCGAAAAGTAGGACAAATAAGGTAGTTACTCAATAGAAATTTGGTTAATGAAAACATAGTTAACAACAAGCAACTCAAATGGGGGTTGCTAACTCAAAACTAATCATTGACTTAAAAAATTAATCACTAAATACGTTGTGAAATTAACATGGAAGTTAGCGAATCTTTCAAATCATGTTTAATGAGAGAAGAAGAAAATTACTAAAGAAATTAACAAGAAACGATAAAGTACGATAGAGATTTATGTGTTTCAATCCGAATATTGAGAGTAGGGGTGAGTAATTTCTAGAGGGTAAGGTCCAAATCTACAACTTGAAACCTCCCCTATTATGACCAGTTCCTAGTTTTTGAAACTTGTAACCAACCTTGTAGACCTTGGATTAATCAAGTCGGGCTAGTCTGATTCTAGGGTCTAGTTAGAACCAATTCCTTCTTTGTTATTTTGTTTAATTTATTTCTAGAAAGGACAAACTTTATTAAATTATCCCCTAATTTACAAGAGATAAAGGTGACAATTGGAATACAAGACACAAGGTAAAACTAAAAGGAGAAAATTAGGGTTTCCTGGTTCGATTCTCTGGTCTGGTTTTGTACCTAAAATCGAGAACCGAACAAGCAATAGGTGGTGTCAAAATTTTGGAATTGGGAATCAAAGCAGAAACAACTGAATAGAGTTGGTTTGGTCCGATTCCAAGGTCTGCCTTGGACAAATGCTCACCCCTAATTGGTATATAATAATAGGGAGAACAACTGCCAATAACCTAATATAAATCCAGAGAGTACGGAGTTTAAAGCTTAGTTGCTCGAGTGTCTCTCAACCCTAAATTACACACAAAGGAAACCAGCAAGTGTATCTTACAATCTCTCATAGAGAACTCGCATCGAAGAAACATTAACACTCCTCTTATATTGTTATTGTGTCTAATGATTGAGTAGAACACATCTCTTATATAGAGATTGTATTTATCCAAAATACGAAAGCTACTCTAACTAATAAACCACTCAAATTATAAAATCTATGCGAATTGGCATTCCTTGATGAGCTCAAACTCAAGACTAATCTCAATAATTTGCACTTTGGCTTGACATTTGTAGCCTAATCATAGTGCTCATCATCCATTTGGACTCTCTTCCAACACCTTAACAAGCGCTCAACCATCATAGACTTTGGTTGTCGGACAAACTCATAAATTTTCCTATGAATTAGAGAGCTCTCTCTCTCATTTTCACCTTCATCCTTCACAAATTCTCAAATAAATTACCACTTTTCATTTATGACTCTCTCGCCATTTCGATCTTACAATAAAAAGGCCATTGTTGGCTAAGGACACACAACTCCTTACGTTGTTTACTCTACCCAAACGGCAGCAAGAATTGCACGATTGATGACCAAGAAAACTGTAACGCCCCAAAATGTCAGACATGACACGTCGTTTCTAATAGTCTCTTAATTATTCTTTGTATGCAGAAGCTCAATAAAAAAAATTTCCCTACTTCTTCAACCGAAACTCCATTCAAGAGATCACACAAGTAATCACTGAGATTCGCCCCAATGGCCACCCTTCTAACATGGAAGGAGGAGGTGAGGGGTTCGAATCCCCACCTTCACACGGGGGATAGGGTGGGGATGAATAAGTTTTAGGAGTGGGTTTCGACTCCCACGCCCTATAAGAGGTAGGACAAAAGTCTGAGAGTGAGTGTAAGAGTAGGCATAAAGTAGGACTGACCAAAAAGAAAAAAAGAAAAAAAAGATCACACAAGTATATATATTATACTTATTTGTATAAACACATCATTTGAGCAAAATACAAAATATAAAAGTCTTCGGTTCGGCCAACCAGCGTCACTACTCCAATCCTATCCCATAAGCAAGGGATCGCCCAACTCGAGGATTAATGGTCTCAAGTGTTGCCTCATCCCTTCCATCGTTATACGCTAGAAACCATCTTACAAACTAATAATAATAAATAAATAAATAAATAAATAAATAATAGGGGATGAGCGGAAGCCCAAAGTAAATGAAATTTGTAGGATTAAGTTAGTAAGGGTGCGTTTGGTAACATTTTCGTTTAAAAATTGTTTCGGGAACAAAAATAGAAAAATGTATTTCGCCTTGTGGAACAATTTTTGAACAAAAACGCCTTTGGTAACTGTTCCAAAAATATAAAAAGAATAGAAACATGTTTGGTAAATTTGTATAATTTTTTTATTTCTTTTAATTTTTAATATTTTTATTTTAATTTTTTCTATTTTCTTTCTTATTTTTCTTATTTTTCTTATTTATTTTTCCTTTTTTCCTTTTTTCTTTTTCCTTTTTTCTTTTTTCTTCTTTTGGCCAGCGGCCTCGCCCGGCCGTGGTGAGGCTCGCGGCCCCGGCGAGGCCGAGCCTCACCGTAGCTGGGCAAGGCTCGGCCTTGCCTTCGCCGGGCGAGCTCGAGCCTCGCCTAGCTACGGCGAGCTCAAGCTCGCCCAGATCCGGCAAGGCGAGCTCGAGCTTGCCTAGATCCGGCGAGGCCGAGCTCGCACTACGGCGAGCGACGCTAAGCCTCGTCGGCCACCGGGCGAGCTCGGCCTCATCGGATCCGGGCGAGATCAAGCTTGCCTGAGCCGGCGCGAGGTCGGCCTCACCTTGGCTGGGCGAGCTCGAGCTCGCCCGGATCCGGCGAGGCTCGGCGTCACCGGGCCAACGCCATGTGCCGACCGGGCAGCGGTGGCCCGACGACGTCGAGCCTCGCCGGCCGTTGGGCAAGCTCGGCCTCACAGATCCGGGCGAGCTTGAGCTCGCCCGGCCAAGGCGAGGCCAAGCCTCGCCGGGGGCTAGCAACGCTCCGGCGAGGTCGCCAACCCTCGACGGCGTCGCCGGCCCTCGACGGCCGGTCGCCGGCCATGGCCGAGGCTAGCGACCAACCAAAGAAAAAGAAAGAAAAAGAAGAAGCAAAAAAAATAGAGAGAAGAAAAGTGTTCCTAAAATGTGTTCGAAACAAGAAACAAAATTTTTTTGTTTCTTGTTTCGTACGAATGTGTTTCGGGAACAAAAAAATACTTTTGGAACAAAAACGCAAACAAAGACGTTTCTATTCTTTTTTTGTTCCCGGGAACAAAAAAAAAAAAAAAAAAAATTGTGTTCCCGGGAACGAAACACATTTTACCATGCAATATAAGCACATAACAAAAAAGAAAGTATTCCTATGACATGATTAATGTTTTAACTTTCCCATTGTGACACGCCACAATAATCATTACTGCACAATATTTCAATCTAGACTCATACGTATGACATAATATGTTCTGATGCAAGGTAACCCATTAAATATCAAATGATTCCGCACGTGCACATGGGCATGCATTGTATTTATTTTGACTTTTTCTCCCAAATATTCTCGTGGTATCCCAACCTAAAGGGTATCTCGACTCCTAAGGCATCTTGCAAACTCCACCGCAGGATATCTCAACTCATGAGACATTTCGACTCCTAAAGCATTTCAAAATACTCCCCGAGACATCTCAATCCATGAGTCATCTCAACTCCGAGGCATCCTAAAACACTCCCTGGGTTATCTCGACTCACGAAGCATCATCACACACCATTATATGAGTGACAGAAACACATTGTTTTCCTGCACAATGCACATGTTAACTTGGATCTCTCTTGCGTCGATCTTGAAGTAAACATCCATTACAACGATCGAACTCCTGTGCATAACATTTCATGCGTTTTATTACCTTACCCTTTTCATAATCACATAAGTGAAGGATGATGATGATGATGAGCTTACCTCGCTCCCTTCCTCATCATACCTTTACATTTGCATTAAAATTGCATGTTTATCCTTCTATATTGCCAAGATAAGTAAACATTTACTTGCATTCCAATACTCATACGTATCTTCTTTATTCGGCAAATGTTCCTCAAAGCAATGAAATGCATTAGCCACATAATCAAGTAAGAAGCAATTTGTGATCATACTCAAAACATAAATTATTGAGTTGATAAACCGATTCTTTATGGAAATCCAAACCCAGGAATCAAACCGGGAAAGTAATTATACTCAGACTGAGTAAATAAATATATCCAGACTCAGAAAGTAAATGTACTCAAATTCAGTAAAATCTAATCGAGTAAATGAACATGTCCAGACTCAGTAAAATCTAATTGTATAAATGAACATGCTCAGATATAGTAAAATCTGATCGTATAAATAAACACGTCTATGCCCTAGTAAAATCTAATCGTATAAAGGAACTCGTCCAGACTCAATGAAATCTAATTATATAAATGAACACGTCCAAACCCAGTAAAATATGATCGGACAAATGAACTTGTCTAGACCCAATAAAATCTGATTGTATAAATGAATACATCCAAAGCAATAAAATCTGATCGTATAAATGAACTCATCCAGAATCCGGTCATATGAGTGAACTCATCCAGACACAGAAAAATTTGATCGTTAAATGAACTAGTCCAAACCCAATAAAATGTGATCCTATAAATGAACTCTTCCAGACACAATAAAATTTGATTATAGGGAAAAAACCACCAAAAACCCTAAACTATGCACAAAGTGACAAAAATACCCCAAACTTTTTTTACACCACCAAAAACCCCCAAGTTTGCCATCTGTGACACATTTACCCCAAACTATTTTTTGTGACACAAAAACCCCGAACTTTCATTTCGTGACACATTTACCCTAAATCTTAAGGGCATTTTGGTCATTTTGCTTTTAAAAACATTTTCTCTTTTTTTTTTTGCTTTTTTTTTTTATTTTCTCTTCCCTCCGCCGGCTCCGGCGGAGGGAAGCCGGCGTCCGGCGAGGGCTGCCCTCGCCGGCGTCGGCCCAGGCGAGGGCCGCCCTCGCCGGCGTCGGCCCAGGCGAGGGCCGCCTCGCCGGCGTCGGGAGGGCGGCCCTCGCCGGGTCGGGCGAGGGCCTCCTCGCCGGATCCGGCGAGGGCACCCTCGCCCGACGCCGGCGAGGGGGTGCCCTCGCCCGACGCAGCGAGGGCGGCCCTCGTCGGCGTCGGGCTAGGGCGGCTGCGTCGGGCGAGGGCCGCCCTCGCCGGATCCGGCGAGGGTCCTCGCCGGCGTCGGCAAGGGCCGCCCTCGCGGATCCGGCGAGGGAGGCCCTCGCGGCGTCGGGCGAGGGCCGCCCTCGCCGGATCCGGCGAGGGCGGCCCTCGCCGCGTCCGGCGAGGGCGGCCCTCGTCCGACGCAGCGAGGGCGGCCCTCGCGGGTCGGGCGAGGGCCGCCCTCGCTGCCCGGCGAGGGCGCCCCTCGCCGGTGTCGGGCGAGGGTGCCCTCGCGGATCCGGCGAGGAGGCCCTCGCCCGACCCGTGCGAGGGCCGCCCTCGCCCGGCGCGGCGAGGGCGGCCCTCGCCAGGCCGACGCCGGCGAGGGCGGCCCTCGCCTGGGCCGACGCCGGCGAGGGCAGCCCTCGCCGGACGCCGGCTTCCCTCACGCCGGAGCCGGCGGAGGGAAGAGAAAAGAAAAAAAAAGAAAAAAAAGAAAAAACAAATAAAAAGACGAAAATACCCTCGATAGGGTAAATGTGTCACGATGGCAAACTTGGGGGTTTTTGGTGGTGCAAAAAAAGTTTGGGGTATTTTTGTCACTTTGTGCATAGTTTAGGGTTTTTGGTGGTTTTTTCCCTTGATTATATAAACGAACTCGTCCAAACCTAGTAAAATCTGATTGTATAAACGAAATCATCCAAACCCAAGGAACTCATCCAGACCCAGTTAAATTTGATTGTACAAGTGAACTCATTCAGAGCCAGTAGAATCTAATTTTATAAATGAACATGTTCAGATGTAGTGAAATCCGATTGTATAAATGAACATGTTTAAGTAAAATTTGGTCAGAAAAGTGAATATATTCAGGCTTAGTAAAATTTGATCATATAAATAAATAAGTCCGTAGAAATGACCATATTTAAATTCCGTGAAATCTGGTAGAACTCGTGAACAGATTTAACAAACGAATAAATCTAAACTCACTAAAATCCAATAGAGCAAATGAATAGATTCAGACATAGAATTTCTAGTAAAATGAAAGAACAGATTCAGATTTAGTAAAATCTAATTGAGCAAATGGATAGATTTAGACTCGGGAAATGCTTTGGACTTAGTGATTCGAACTTATCCTTTCTCCATGCAACATGTAACCACATCCATAGGAAATAATTCAACTACATGTTAGGCATGTATGAACTCATCAAAACAAATCAAAACATCATAATATATCCACTCATAACTATTCAATAAAGCCACACAACAACCAATCGAGCCTAAAATGTTAAGTAGATTAAACTAACTTAATGCCTAGAATTTCACTTACCTCCAACAAATGCGAACAAGCAAGGGCCATGACCACCCCTTGACTCACGAAAACAAGGATCCAAAGAAGAATTTGCTTTTGAATGGAGAAAATAGCAGGATAAAGCAGGGTAGATCTTGGGTCTAATGTTCCCGAAAGGTTAAGGGAGAGTTTGTCTAGGTAGTAGGTTTGGACACGCGTTCGTTTCTCCCCAAATTCTTCTTCTAGCCTCTTCAATATTGACTTGATTATTTTCAATTTAAGTGTAACTTTGCATTAGATGAGATGCTACATATGATAGTCTCACCAAACTTTACAATTACCATTCCAAGTGTTGTCAAGATAGAGCATAAGGGTGTATTAGCTAGTTGTAGAAGTAAATGACACCTAGCCTATATG
The DNA here is from genome assembly GCA_014182555.1 of Eucalyptus erythrocorys. Lineage (NCBI taxonomy): Eukaryota > Viridiplantae > Streptophyta > Magnoliopsida > Myrtales > Myrtaceae > Eucalyptus > Eucalyptus erythrocorys. The sequence goes on along the minus strand of CM024599.1, from coordinate 15,014,439 downwards.
CATAAGTGTCTTCATCTCAAGAAGGCATATCATGGTTCACACAAAGGTAGAATAACGGGAAAAGTGCCAAAAAAATTCTAAACCTTTTATCTTTGTGCCGATTTAGTTCTAAACCTTTTTTTTGGTGCCGATTTAGTCCTAAACCTTTTTACATTGTGCCAATTCAATCCTCTCCGGCCAATTTTGACCTAATTTTGATGACTGGACGCTAACTGGCTGATGTGGCCTGATCAGCGCTGACATTGACAACTTTTAATAATATTTTTAATATTTTTGAATTTTTTTCTTTTTTCTTTTTCTTTTTTTCTTCTCCTCTTCTTCCTCCAGCTGGTCGTCGGACCTTAATGACCGACCAAAGGCTACAGTCAACAAGGTTGAGGTTGACCTCGCCAACTACCTCGCCAATGGTCACGAGGGCGGCCTCGCGCTAGGTGGTGAGGCTCACCCCCATCGGATCTGGTGAGGGTCGAGCCTTGCCCATGGCCGGCGAGGCTCGACCTCTCCAAATCCGATGAGGGCGAGCCTTGCTAGCTCGACGCAAGGCCGCCCTCAAGGCCTGGGCGACGAGGCTCACCCTCGTCGGATCTAGCAAGAGTTGAGCCTTGCCCATGGCTGGTGAGGGTGAGCCCCACTAGCTCAGTGCAAGGAGGCTTAACCCTCGCCAAATCCGGCAAGGGCGAGCCTTGCCACCAAGCATGAGGTCGACCTTGATCTTGCCGCCATTGCCTCTGGCCAGTCATTGAGACATGTATTGGAAATCTGAGTTGTGTACTCCATGTATCTTGGGAAAACAGGTCAAAAGCTCATTTAAATCCATAAATCATGTTTCCACTAATCATGTTTTGCAGCTTCTTCACATGGACCTTTTCAGACCAACTAGAACTCAAAGCAACAATGGTAAGAAATATTAGACGATTATTCAAGATTTACATGGGTTTCTTCTTGGCAAATAAAGTAGAAACTTTCTCATATTTTTCAAAATTTGCCAAAAATGTTCGAGACTTTACAAGGGATGGCCAGAACTCTGTTAATTGAAAGTAGGGTCTCTTCTCGCTTTTGGGCAAAAGTAGTGTCACGACCTAAATTTCGGGTGCACCACCTATGGTTTAGGCTAATGGACTACCAAGTCTTAAGCTTAGCTCGGGCTCTCCCAAGTCCATACTGTTAAATATGTCTCAAGTTTAAGCCGGAAACGAAAAGCTGAATTTTTTGAAATAAATTGAAATATAGAAAGTTCTTTACTTCGAAGCCGTGAAGTCCCCTCACGTAGATGAAGTTCTTGCGGCACGTGAAAGAACAAAAGCTGAAAGAGTCCTCTGCTCGCATGAAAAAAAGAGGAAAGTGGTGGGCACATACTGAAGCATGGAGTTGGACGAAAGAAATAAAAAAAGAAAGTCAATCTTTTATTTCCTTTGACCGAATCTTGGATTATTCGGTTTCTTCGTGCACATAATTATCTAGCGGTGGAATATATATATTATTCTTCTCATGGGCTCACTTGTGGGACGCCCTTTTTACCGAAAAGCATTGGTTGTTGATCGAAGCGCCGTTTACTCTGAGTGCCGCGGGTATTCTCTGTTTGTGAGAGACGTTTGTAGGCGTTGGGTGCTTGGCTTTGGGTCTTCGTATTGTTCGTGTTGCAAAGCTTATTCGTGATTTACATCCAAGTAAGATTGGTGTATTGGGTGTAATTGGGGTTTGGGAAACACCGAGAGAGTGTTTGAGTGACTTGAGTGTATAATCTCCTTGTATCGCTTGATCTATAGTGAAATTCGCTGCTGCTCTCCCCGTGGACGTAGGTCTTTACGACTGAACCACGTAAATTCGTGTCCGATTTATTTTATTCTTTTGTCTATATTATTGTTCGATCGCTCGCCCTATCGCAACAAGTGGTATCAGAGCCAGCCTTGGCTAAGTTGAAGCGAATCGATGGCGACAGAAGAAGTAAAAGTGAGAATCAAAAAATTTGGTGGAGAGGATTTTAGTTTTTGGAAGATGCAGATTGAAGATTATCTTTACCAGATGAATCTGCACTTGCCTTTATCTGGGGAGAAACTAGCGACGATGAAGCAAGCTGATTGGGATTTGCTGGATAGACGAGCTATGGGTGTTATTCAGTTGGCGTTGGCTCGTAACGTCGCGTTTAATAACTTGAAGGAGAAGACCACTGCTGATTTGATGCAAGCCCTGTCGGATATGTACGAGAAGCCCTCTGCGATCAACAAGGTCTATTTGATGCGACGTCTGTTTAATTTGAAGATGAGCGAAGGTGCATCAATTGCAGATCATATCAACGAATTCAATGTGATTGTTAGTCAATTGAGTTCAGTTGAGATTGACTTTGAAGATGAGGTACGTGCTTTGATTCTATTATCCGCATTGCCTGATAGTTGGAATACTACTATTACTGCTGTTAGTAATTCCTCTGGGTCAACAAGTTTGACGTTTGATGGAGTTCGAGATTTGATTCTGAGCGAGGACATTCATAGAAGAGAATCTGGCGAACATGTATCTGCTGCTTTAGTGGGTGAAAATAGAGAAAGATGTAGAATACGTGTGGGTAATAGTAGTACTAATATGAACAGGCGTAGTCAGTCTAGGACTGCTAATGTTGTCTATTGGAGCTGTGGCAAGAGGGGGCATCTTAGAAGGGATTGCCTTAAGCTGAAGAATGAGAAGGGTAAGGGAATTATGGTTGATTCTGCAGATAATGTTGCAACTGTAGTAGATAATGCTGATTATGTCTTGTCTGTTACTAATGATTCATCACTTGATGGATGGATTATGGATTCTGGTTGTTCTTTTCATGTCACACCAAATAAAAACTGGTTTATCACTTATCAATGCATGGGTAGTGGTAAAGTTCAGTTAGGGAACAACGCTAAGTGCGATGTTGTGGGTGTTGGTGATGTTAAATCAGAATGCATGATGGTATCATGAGGACATTGACTGGAGTGAGGCATGTTCCAGAGTTAAAGAAGAACTTAATTTCCTCGGGTGCCCTAGATTCAGGTATTCTTCAAAAGGTGGAGTTTTGAAAGTTGTTCGAGGTGCCCTGGTGATAATGAAAGGAATCAAGCATGGAGACCTGTATAAACTTCAAGGTGAGACAATGACAGGTTGCGCTTCGGAGACGTTGGATGCATCTGTTCGAGGGTCTATGGACTGCTTGAAGAAGACCTGGGTGTTTATGCCAAGGTACAAGTTTGATGCTGATGTCAGGATCACGCAGTCAACAGCTTTGATCAAGACGGAGACTGGTAAGTCGATCAAGCATGTGCAGACTGACAATAGCATGGAGTTCTGCTCGGAGCTGGCAAATGAATTCTGCATGAAAGAGAGCATAGTGAAACACTGCACTAGTGCTAGAAAATCACAACAATTTGCAGAATTGATGAGCAGAATATTACTAGAGACGGCCCGAAAAATTATCTCTAGTGCTGGTATGGCTAGGAGATTCCTAGCTGATGTGCTAAGTACGGTAAGCTACCTGGTGAATAGATCCCCATCAACTGCTATAGAATGGCAAACTCCTGAAGAAGTATGATCAGGTAACGTTGCTGATTATTCTATTTTTAGAATGTTTGATTGCCCATGTTATTTTCGAGTGAGTGATGGTAAGCTCGATAGGAGGGCAAGGTGCATATTCCATGGCTATGCACAAGATGAGTGGGGTGATCAGTTGTGGTGCCCGGATATAAATTCATCTATTGACAGCAGAGAAGTTACCCTTGATGAATCTCCGATACTTCTAGCTAGGAGTGTATGTGGCAGTGTTAATACGGATCTGGACGGTGTTCAGCTTGAGGTGGAGTTGCGACCAAAAACTCCTGAGGTAGCGTACACAGGTACTGGCAAAGTAATCGACACAGATGGTGCTCGTAGCGAGGTGGAGCCTATAGAGCCAACAGTTGCTGTAACTGCTGATATTGATAAGGTATGTATTCGATCTCCTAACAGATATGTATGCAACAATGGTTTTGTTTTATCTGCGATTAGGGAGGTTGTGTCAGAAAATCCTTGCATAACAGTTAAAGATGCATGTGGAGTTGGTATTCTGATGAGGTCCTCAATTATGGCGAAGTTCAAGCGAAGCTTGGACTTGAATAATATCTGTGGTGGTTGAGCCCATCGAGGGTAATGGGAAAGTAGTAGCAGAATTTGAATTTTTACGAAGCGATTGCAACTTGGCTCAAATGTCGAGCCAAGGTGGAGATTGTTAAATATGTCTCGAGTTTAAGCTGGAAACGAAAAGCTGAATTTTTTGAAATAAATTGAAATATAGAAAGTTCTTTACTTCGAAGCCGTGAAGTCCCCTCACGTAGATGAAGTTCCTGCGGCACGTGAAAGAACAAAAGCTGAAAGAGTCCTCTGCTCGCATGAAAAAAAAAAGAGGAAAGTGGTGGGCACATACTGAAGCATGGAGTTGGACGAAAGAAATAAAAAAAAGAAAGTCGATCTTTTATTTCCTTTGACCGAATCTTGGATTATTCGGTTTCTTCTTGCACGTAATTATCTAGCGGTGGAATATATATATTATTCTTCTCATGGGCTCACTTGTGGGACGCCCTTTTACCGAAAAGCATTGGTTGTTGATCGAAGCGCCGTTTACTCGAGTGCCGCGGGTGTTCTCTGTTTGTGAGAGACGTTTGTAGGCGCTGGGTGCTTGGCTTTGGGTCTTCGTATTGTTCGTGTTGCAAAACTTATTCGTGATTTACATCCAAGTAAGATTAGTGTTTTGGGTGTAATTGGGGTTTGGGAAACACCGAGAGAGTGTTTGAGTGACTTGAGTGTATAATCTCCTTGTATCACTTGATCTATAGTGAAATTCGCTGTTGCTCTCCCCGTGGACGTAGGTCTTTACGACTGAACCACGTAAATCCGTGTCCGATTTATTTTCTTCTTTTGTCTATATTATTGTTCGATCGCTCGCCCTATCGCAACACATACCAATTTGCAACTTAGGTTCATTTTTTTTTTAAATAAATTTTATCTAGGAGTCGCCACTAATCAGTTTATGGTAGGTCGATTAGACACCTAAGTAAAATAATGGGAGAATTATTTTAATCTTATGAACCAGAGACTTTGGGTACGGGGACTTGATTAAACTAGATTTTTTTAATACCCTTTCGGTACCATTTCTTTTTATTTTTAAAAATGTTTTTGCAGGCATATTGGATTTATTTTAACCTAAATTTCTATCATGTAAAATGGTGATTACATGGGTGCTCAATCATTATTAAACACTCAATGAATCAAACAAATTGCATCAAAAGAATTAAATGCACAAAGCAAACAATTTTTTTTTTGTTTTCTTTTATCTTGAAATTAGAACTATACTATATAATGTGCACTTAAACCATGTGACCTAATTTTACTAATAAACAATTTCTAATTAAATGATCCTAACATGCAAACTATTTGACATGCACCTAATAATTTTGTATTTTTTATTAAAATTCAGGATTATTAAAAAAAAAAAAAAAACCTAATTAAACTATCTAAAATGAATGGTCATCTAATTTAGTTTATGGATTAATTTGGCTTGAACCCTATCCTATGTTAAAAAACTAATTTTTTAAGAAAAATGAGATTATCAAAATGTGCAAACATTATTTAAGAGTCCATCTATATAAAAAATTCAATCCTAATCTATTCCAAAAATTATCTAAAGGTGCAATCCTAAAAATACAATCCTAATTTACTAACCCAACAACTCCGATGCCAGATTTGATTTTTGGATTTTTTGATTTAATGTTTTTCCATGACAAACAATTATCGGATAATCATTATATCTGAACCAATCAAGATATTCATCAAATGAATGATTAAAATAAAAAACTAATAATTTGTGGTCTCACGGATTAAACTAGCGATTATTTTAACCCTACAGATCACAACATATAAGAAAGTTCAAAATAATAAAAAATTTGATCCGAAGTTTTATGGATCAAATTAATAATTATAATGATTTAATAATTAAAATACTATCAAAATGCCATAAAAATTAATATAATTAAAAAAGATTATCCGACGTCTTACAAATCAAATTAGTAATTACAATAATTTTGGGCAAAACCCTGCGGATAACGCCTACAAGATTCATGAATTGAACTTTGACATCCATTGTTCCAATTTAAATAACTAAACTAAGAAAATAAATAAATAAAAATAAATGAAAAATAAAAATAAAAATAAACTACATAAGGGGGACTGAGGGGGACAACAACGCAATGGGAGTAGGCGTGGGTAGAGTTGCGAACGTCACTCGTGGCGGGCGGAGAGTGGCACAACGACCCGCAAAGGACGGGCGGAGGTGGCACGGGCTGTTAGGCAGTGGTGGGTTGCTGCTGTTGGCTCACAGCTAAGGGGTGGTGATGGTGCAAGTTGCTGTAGCTGGCGATCAAGGCAGAGTGGCAAAGGCGTCAGGTGTTGCTTAGGGATGGCGAGCGGGAGCTTGGCTAGCGCAGGTTGTAGCTAGAGTAGAGGACGTCAGGTGCTAGGTCGCGGGCATCGGGGAAAAGGAAGCACAGCTACTAGCGATTGGTGTGGCAGTGTTGGGCGTTGGGTCGGCTGAGGCGTGGGTAGAGCCAGAGTAAAGGTGGCGTCATGGTCGGAGGCGTTGGTTTGTCATGGGTGAGGAGGAGTCAGCGGCTGGCAGGACGGCGTGGTGGTGGTCAGAGATGCGGCGATGGCAGGGGCTGTGATGGGCGAGCAGAGGTGTAGTTGCAAGTTGCAGGCGTCGACGAATGAGCAGAGGCGTGCGTCGCCGCGGGTTGCAAGCGCCAGGTGGAGGAGAGGTGGTGCGGCGAGCACCGGTGGGCAACAAGTGAAGCCGAGCAGAGAGCACTAAGGGGGAAGTCGGCTGAGGCGTGAGTGGAGTGACGAGGCAGTAGTGGAACAACGTGGGGGTTCGCGAAGAAGGAACCCACGAAGGAGATGAACAATGCACGCCTTTTTCTTCTTTGTTTTTTTTTTTTTTAGTTTCTCTCTCTCTCTCTCTCTCTCTCTCTCTCTCTCTCTCTCTCCCTGTCTATTCACACGTCCTCTCTCTGACCCACTCTCTACAAACTCCTATTGCTAACTTTGACTATTTTCTTGTCAAAGAAAAAAAGAAATGGTTTTCTCTTTTGACCAAGATGGACGAAGGCTTCTTTTCCTTGCACAAAATTTTCTCCTGAATTTTTTGGTCCCCCTTGGTTATGAAAATTGTGGCTCTCTTTTATAATGACTCTAGACGACCACTATCCATGGCAATTTTCGAGTTTCCATCTTCTATTGCATTAATTCATGGCTACAAATTAAAGCATGATTTCGCGATTAACTCGATTTTGCCTCGATTCCTTCTATTTTATCAAAATTCTTTCTTTTTATTTACCTAATTCCCTAAATCTTTATCCTCGATTGGGAATTGCTTCCGCATTTACCAAGATTTGAAATTTCCAACTTCCATGCATAATCAATCAGATTGATTTTCCCCATTTTTTTATTTACTTGTTTTGATGCGATTTTTATTTTTATTTTTTATTTCCTTAGGGTTGCCAAAAGTAGGTGTCAACAACTGCCCCTCTTTGAAGGTGAACTCGTAGAGGTTGCCTTCAAAGACAAGTTGAGACCTAAATTTTGATCATGCACATGCATTCAATGACTTTTTTTTTTTTTGGAAAATGAATCCCATTTTAAAATGCGATTTATATGATACATGGAAATGTTAATGCAAATGCCTGGTGCAAAAGGAGAGAGAATCCCTGTAGTTACTTACCAATTAGTGTGGTAGAGCATCTTGAGGTACAGGATAAATTTTCACTTACTCCACAAGTACTCGGTCTTCATTTAGGTTCCTTGAAGAGTCTAGTGTTTATCGAAATATCTAGATTTTAGACTAAGGTATAACAAAAAAGATCTAAAAACATTAATATCAAGAATGAAATGTTTAATGAAAAGAATTATGATATCTAAATCCAGACTGAGATGCCAAGATTTTGGAATTCAAAATACCTAGATCCAGACTAAGGTATAATGAGAAAGATCGACAAACATCCATATCCATAACAAAATGTTCACAAAAAGAATTAAGATATCTAGATCCAAACTGAGATGTTAATATTTTGAAACTCAAAATATCTAGATCCAGACTAAGATATAATGAGAAAGATCGAAAAACATTCACATCCAAAATGAAATATTTAGATGAAAACAATCAAGACATCTAAATACAAACTAAGATATCAAGATTTTAGAACTCGAAGTACCTAGATCTAAACTAAGGTATAATGAGAAAGGTCAAAAAAACATTCACATCTAAAGTGAAATGTTTAGATGAAAATAATTAAGACATCCAAATCCAGACTGAGATGTCAAGATTTTTGGACTCGAAATACCTAGATTTAGACTAAGATATAACAAGAAAGATAAAAAAACATTCATATCCAGTGAAATGTTTACATGAAAATTATTTATGATATTCAGACCCAAACTGAGATGTTAACAAAGGATTGAAAGATTTTGGTGAAATCCATAGACTCTCAATCTCTGAAATAGAACTCGGGTTATAGAAGCACGCCGAGTCGATGAAAATGACTCCGGACTACGGAAGCACGCCAGGTTAAGAACTCCAAGCTATGGGAGCATGCTATGTCAATCAAGAGAGACATCAGGATATAAAAGCACGCCAAGTCGATGAAATGGACGCTGGGCTACGAAGCACGCTAGGTCAATATAAAGGACACCGGGCTACGGAAGCACGTCGGGTTAATGAAAGGGACTCTAGACTATGGAAGCATGCCAGATTGATATAAAGGACGCTGGACTACGGAAGCACGCCAGGTCGATGAAAGGGAATCTACGCTACAAAAGCACACCAGGTCAAATATAAAGGGCACCAAGCTATGGAAGTACGTTGGGTCGATGAAAAGGACTCTGGGCTACGAAAGCACGCCGGTTCAATATAAAAGATACCGAGCTACGGAAGTACGCTGGGTCGATGAAACGTAGGAGTGTGCAATTGGACTGGGTATACCTGGTTCCCGGACCAGCCCACCTGAAAAATAGGGTTGAGAACCAATTCCCGTTGAAACCGATCCGGGAACCGGTTCCCAAAATTCGGAACTGATTTAAATCGGTCCGAGAACAGGTTCTGAGTGATTACCCACCTAGAAACCGGTTCTCGGATCGATTTTGGAATCAATTACCAGACCAATTTTGTAAGTAGAGGTCCAAAACCCTTTTTTCCCCCCGATTTCTATTCTTACTCTTGTAACCACATGACGTTTTTTCTCTTGGTTCTCTCAAACACGCGCAGGAGGACATTCCTCTTCCTCACTTGCTTTCCTCCCTCACCGACTCCCTCTCACACCGTTCAATGGACGGACAGTGTTCGTCGCCACGAAATTCTTATGTATTACATTGATTAGCTCGCCTAATTTCTCTTTTGTAGAAAGATTTATGCTTGCATAAATGAGTAGCTTCATGTAGTTGTTGTGGGAATAAGACTAATATTAGACAAATGTTTGTTGCTAATTCTTTGCCTTATGATTTTATTTATTATAATTAGCCTTGTGGATCCTTAATTTTTCGTTTAATCAAAATGTTCATGTATTTATTTATTACAAGTGCTTAATGTTTTAATACAAATTAGGAGGATTACGTTATTTTTTCGTGTATTAATATAAAATTCGAAGTCATATAGGATATCGGGACATTGCAAAATAGGTTCGAGTGGAAATAGGGTTAACCTTGGAACCGGATCGAAAAAATAGGTTGGGTCAGGTACAGGGTCCAATACAAACAAGGTCGGGTATAAGATCCAGAAATGAGGAATCGGTTATAATAGGGTCGGGTACAAGGTTTTGGTCTAGACCCTACCCACCTTAGACCCGATGACCCTAATGAAAGGGACTCTAGGGTACGAAAGCACGCCATGTCAATATAAAGGACACCGGGCTATGGAAGCACGTCGAGTCGGTGAAAAGGGTTTCGAGCTACGAGAGCACTTTGAATCTCGAGATTTCAAGGAGCAACTTGAACATCAAATATTACTCGGTCTTTAAGGAAATATTATTTGTCAAACACAGTTATAGCAAAATATGCATTCACCAAAAAAATAAGCAATTAAGGTTATTCTGGAATGCACACTTCAAAATCCACTGAAGTTTTTATTAATTCAATCAAGGTTTATGCATAATAACTTTACCATATTTGCATCACCCAAATTTTCACAAGAGAGAAGATCATGACATGGATTTCTTAAGAATACTAAATGAGAGACTTTCAGTTAGAAAGGACTTTCATTCACTCTCATTTAGAATGGCTATTTCATGAGAATCACTCAATCTCACCATATCGACAAGGGTTCGAGTATTCTCGCAGGCGGTACAATCTTACCAATTTGAGAGGTCTTTAATAGGGACTGTAATGTGGGCTTGGTCAATGGCTTGACAAAGGGACTCTTTGAGTCAAGGCAATTGAAAGAATAATCCTGTGATCATCTTCGTGCTTACAAGTCAAGAACCCTGTAAAATGAGAAAGAAATAATCTTGCTCGCACTTCCTCGAGCGATCCTTAAAAACATATGAACTCCCATGTTAATTCAAGTGTCATAAATTGAAAAGACTTTATAAGGGACGTAACATAGGCTGAGTTCATAGGTTAAGAAATGAAATGATCATTAAGCTCAAAATATGTGTAAAAGGTGAGAGCTGACGATCATCTTGACATTGCCACTAGTTTTCTTTTTCACCATCAGGGATTGTCTTCATAAGGTGCCCCACTAATTGTAAAAACTCAACATTTGAGTTCTTTGAGTATTTGTGACATCTAGAATTTTTGGTATTAATTTCAATTGAATTAATCAGGCCGTTTCTATGCAATTGGAGTCGGAGATTAAAATTGAATACAAATTGAGATGCACGATGGTTTATTGGATGTGGAAAAATAACAATTGGGATATTGAGGCGTCGATTGATTTTATGATAACCTATCTAAGGACGAATTGAGGAAGGATTTTGCCAAAATTCGTGACTCCCCCTCCTACTAGCTATTTTGGACCAATTGGAAGGTCATGGAAGGTGTCTTGGTGGATCATTGGAGGCCATGAGTTATACTTGGCCTGGAATGAACCTTGGGGATCAAGTTTGGAAAATATCAAGCAAGAGGGGCCCTCCATTCCTCCTCATCCTTATCCTCTCTTTTTTCTTTTACCGCCGGCTTCACGTGGGATGTCTCCTCCCGTTGTCTCGTCCAACACCGAAGGAAGCCTCCTGCTGAGTCTTCATCTTTCATTTGGCCAGCCACGACTTTTGTTTCAGTGAAGCCACCGAAGCAGCTTCAATTAAACTCACCAAGCCTCCAGTCCACGTGCTGGTCTCAACTTCCCCATCTTCGGTAGCAGCAACATCCGCGGCTTTACCTCGTTTGGCCTCTCCATGCGTCCACGAAACCCATCAGACGAATTGGCCAGCAGCGAGCTCGAGAAGTCCATGCCTCCACTGAGTTCTTTAACCGCTGCCACGTCCGAATTCCACAAAATTCCTTCGAGTCCACGCGCCGCTCCACCGAAGCTGCCATATGCCCATCTCCACTAGTGTTGGTCTCCCTCAGTCAAAGTTCTCTTGCTAGCTTTGATGTTTGACTGAGCAACACCCACGAAACCTTGAAGCTTCTCCGTGTCTCTCTTCCTCCGCTACACATGGTCAACAACTTTCAATTGTGAGAACTTCGAATGTTGACTAAAGCAGCCCCAAAAGTCCACTGAATTTCCTCGGCTTCCACGCATTCAAGCCACCAAGAATTGTCTTCCTCCGACCCTACTTCCCATGAATTTGAAGGCAGCGTGTGCTCTCTCCAATTCGACAACCCAGTAGACTTGTTGGCCGCGTCTTCAACGCCAGAATTCCTTTGCATTCGTGGCTGCACCCATCGAAGACTTCTCGCAAATCCAGCGAGACCCCATCTCAGCGGATCGGCTCATCAGAAAGTTGTCTTCGGCCCAGCATTTTTCACACTCAGCCCAAGACAATCCACACTTGTTCGGCCTAAGGAAACTCAGTCACTTGAAGCCCAGTCCAGTTTAGTTTCAAGCCCAACTCAGCCAAGTTTTGGGCCCAAGAGCTTATTCAGTTCAGCCCGAGGAGCAAGCCATCTTTGGTTTAAAGTCTTGTTGGAAGCCGTGGTTGTCGTCGCGAGCCTGATTTCGGCCGCCGTAGCGTCGCCATGTGGTGATCCAGTCTTCACGTTTATCAAGTGAGTTTTACTCACTAATGCCTTCTTAGTTTGCTAATGATTCCTAAGCGTTGATTAGATTTATTTAATTGCAATTAGGTGGATAGACTAGATTAAAATAATTAAATTAGAGACTTATTAGTGTATGTTAATTAAATTGATTGTGCATTTAATTAGTAGACATGCTCTAGTAATTATTGGATGCTTCTTGGGATTTTTCCGTCCCTTATCGGGTGTCAATTTTATAATTCGGGCCTAAAATGAATTTTTAGGAATTTATTATTAATTTTTGAAATTAATTTAATTAATTAATTATTTCCCGGAAATTCAACTTGGATGGTCAGTGACTGGGATTGTATGCTGATAATTATGGTGCAGACTGTTTATTTAATTGATCTTTATATTGTGCTAAATTGAATTTATTGCATTTATTTATTTAATTTTCGAATTTAATTATTTAATTATTTATTTTTCGAAAATTCAACCGGGATGGCCGGCGACCGAAATTTCGTGCTGATCATCGTGGTGCAGTCCGTTTATTTAATTGAGCTTCACTTTGTATGGAATTGATTTAATTATGAATTTTTAGGATTTATTCCTATTGAGTTGATTTGATTATTTGATTGAGAAATCGTTGAGCATTAGTTGTCGGTATTGAAAATAAGTTGGTAATCACCTGAAAGAAGATACGTGGCTCGGTGAATTAGGATATCACCTGGAGAATCCACGTGAGTTCGGTGGTTGAATCTGTCACCTTGGCTAAAAGGTAACCTTAGAGAATGCACGTGACTCGGTGACAAAGCATTGAATCCGAGAAAGGTCGGGTGGTACCTTAAAGCCATTGAATCTGAGAAAGGTCGGGTGGGACCTTAAAGCCATTATTTATTTTCTGAAAATTCTACCGGGATGGCCGGCGACAGAAATTTCGTGCTAATCGTCGTGGTGCAGTCCGTTTATTTAATTGAGCTTCAATTTGTATGGAATTGATTTAATTATGAATTTTTAGGATTTTTTTTTTTTTGGTGACCCAGGGAATCCCGCACGGCCGGATGCCGGGAGTAAATCACTGGGGGCGACACGTGCTAGCCACCACACACGTGCCACCAGGTAAGTCACCTTGCGATGCGCTGGGGTTTCGAACCCCTCCTCTTCGTGAGGGGGAGAAGGCCCAAAGCCAACTGCGCTACCCAGGTGGGTGGTAATTTTTAGGATTTATTCCTATTGAGTTGATTTGATTATTTGATTGAGAAATCGTTGAGCATTGGTTGTCGGTATTGAAAGTAAGTCGGTAATCACCTGAAAGAAGATACGTGGCTCGGTGAATTAGGATATCACCTGGAGAATCCACGTGAGTTCGGTGGTTGAATCTGTCACCTTGGCTAAAAGGTAGCCTTAGAGAATGCACGTGACTCGGTGACAAAGCATTGAATCCGAGAAAGGTTGGGTGGGACCTTAAAGCCATTGAATCTGAGAAAGGTCGGGTGGGACCATAAAGCCATTGAATCTCGGAAAGGTCGAGTGGGACCTTAAAGCCATTGAATCTCGGAAAGGTCTGGTAGGACCTTAAAGCCATTGAATCTCGGAAAGGTCGGGTGGGACCATAAAGCCATTGAATCTCGGTGACTGAGTATGGCATCGTAAAAAAGGCACATGGGCTCGGTGACTTGATGCATCACTTTGGAGAAGGCACGTGGGCCCAGAGACTTAAGTATGGCATCATAAAAGAGACACATGGGCTCGATGATTTGATGCATCACTTTGGCGAACTAGTGCCTAAGAGAATGCACGTGTGCTCGACATCTTGATACGCATTGTGGGAATTGCTTAGTCTATTGGATATGAAATCGACTAGGTCGATTGATCATTGTTTTGATCTAATGTTGTGAATTGACTGATTGATTGAGTGAGAATGACCATGAGTGGTCTTGTTGGCGTGTGATCGATTGAGTCGATTTGATCGATGCTTCGATCTGTGATGTGATTACTTGGGTGCCTATTTGATATGTGCTAACATGCAGGTGGAATCTGAGGCTAAGGTAAGTCCTCTGACTCATGTTGTGCCTAGGCAGCCTAAGGTGTATTAGTTTACTAATCGAGTCTTAGGGGGTAGAATTTACTGAGACATAGTCTCATCCCGGTTGTGGGATTATATTTCAGGCCCCTAGATTTCCCGAAGGTTGGCCAGCATTTGAAGTCAAAGATGAGCGAGAAGAAGGAGATGAAGAGTTTGAAGAAATTGAGTCTAGTGGTGAAAGACTTGAGGAGGACTGGGATGATGATCCCGAGCTTGGTCCTATCCTCTTTGTGAACCCTGAACTTGTATAGTTGTGAATTTCAATAAATAAAATTGTGGCCTGCTTTTCTATCCCATTGTTCTATTGTCTGGGGATTTTTTAAATACTTCCGCATGTGCATATATAAAAGAAAGGGTCGGTGATACATAGTCCTGGGATATCGCATTTTAAAATCAACCAAAGGTAAGGGATGTGCGCGTGCCTGAGGATCGGCGCGTGACAGTATTGATCCATTGGAGATACAACATTTTTTTCAACCAATAGTCCTTATCTTGACTCTTTTTTTTTACCAGGCACATCGCTTTTTCATGCCTCTAGTGCTCATTCATTTTTTCTTCACTTTCTTTTCATGGGCATTGGCTTTGCTTTTACCAGACACACTACTTTTTCATGCCCCTTGGTTCTATTTTGAATGACCATATGGTGCCTTTAACATTTGGACCTTTTGGAGGTCTTCATCTTTTATCAGCACTCCAGACCGTACTGTTTGAACAATTGCTTTTTGCCTTGCCCTAGTGTGGGGGATAATCACCAACTGGGTTTAAAGAAATGAAATTACAAGCTCAAGTGGGCTATGTAAAAGATATAAGTATGTAGGATAGAGAAAGAAATGTTTTTCGTCATTCTAAGGCACTTAAATTATCACATGAATTCAATGTAATAGCATGACTTGAAGATTAATGCAAATAAGAGTAAGAAAATTTCTTTTCATTTTTCTCACCTCATGATGCCATGTTACCTCCAAGTTGCCCCAATGTGGGGTGGTTCTTGACAAGGGTAATTTGAAAAGAATCTCCATAAGCAATGGGGCTCAAAGGGGTTAAGCAATGGATCACCTTTAGTGTTAAGGATAGAGAAATAAACATCCCTTTCATCATTTTGGTTGTCATACCTTTAGCGAGAGAACCCTTTACCTTGTGAATATGAACCTTCCTACACTCATCTCACAAGTGTATGAATATGAGACTGTGTATAGGATAGGGTTCGCCTTTCATCATCCTGATTCATCTCATTTAGTATGCTCAATCCTTTCCACATCATTTATTAAATTAGTCCATCTTGATGCTCTTTAGTGGAATTGGTGGACTAAACATGTAAGAGTCACTGTGCAAAATCCTTTTTTTTTAAAGAGCTCAACAGTATAAAAAATTGTCAGCTTCAAAACAAACAATTTACCATACTAAAAAATGGTTTCATTCATGTAGGGGGTTGCTCCACAATGGGATTGCCTTAGTAATTGATGTCTTTGGATTGTCCCTATCATTCAAGACTGAAAATCCGCTTTTGCCCCTACACAAGAGAAAGTGCATGAATAAGATACTATGCAAGATCAAAGTAAATTCAAATTGCACATCCATTTTGGTTCGGATCGAGATTTTGTGTCAGTCATGTTATTACTAGAATTTGTAGTGCCCCTAATTTGTCATCTCTTGAGTAACAGTTGAGCTAATTAATCTATCATTGCAACCTAATATGCCTTTTTCAGATGCTTTCTGATCAGGCCAGGAAAGTAAAGCTTTGAAACATGAAGTAAATGAGTTAGAAAATTAAATAAGGCATGCATGCTTTTGGAAATGGTTTCAAAAATGATTTTTTTTATTTGAGAATTTTTGGATGAGGAAACATGAAGAAGCCTAGTCATCAGAATTTCTCCATAGATGATATTTTATTTTCATTATTGGATATTGTCACCGGGCTAGTTTGGTGTACCCCATCATGTCCTTAAAATAAAATTTGTAATTTTATTGATATTCATCAATCAAATCATATTTATTAGAATGGAAAATGTGATATTTAAGCACTAAAAGAAAGTGAAACAAAAGAAATTGAAACCAATCCTAAAAGCGAAAAAAATTCCCACGCAGGGGAAGATGCAACTGAACATGCCCCTAATTAAATAAGGAAAGCGAACTACTTAGGACCATGAATCATGTGTGCTTGAGTTCTTTACCCTCATTGATTTTGTGATGCGAGCCCTCTAGGTCAGAGATTCTTCCTTCTAGATATATTACTAGTCTCTTCATGATAGCATCAAATCAGCTACCTCATGAAAATGAGACGGTTCAAAAGTCCTCTCGGCTCTATTCTTCGAGTCGCAGTTTCTCACTGAATATAGAGTACCTATGTCATCACAGCCCTTTTGCTTGACGAAACAAGCCACAGTAGCAAACAATTCATCGACTTGGCTTTGGAGGTGTGCAATTCGCTTGTTCATGTCATTGTCAATATTAATGATACAGTCTAGCACCTCGTTTTGATCCAACATTTTAGCTTTCGACCGTGTACAGATAGGTGAGCAGGATCGCTCCAAAATCACATAATTCAAATGAAAGGGAACATATAAACGTGAGGTGTAAATAGAGAGCCTATCTATGACAACGATCTAATCGATTTTTTCATTTTTTTTTCATTTATTCATGAGAAGTTTGTACAATAAGGGAATTTTCTAAAAAATGGACACCCTAGTAAAACCAAATTTCCTAGACATGAATTGAAAACAAATTCTCCAAAGTTTTCTTTTTTCAAATGCCTCATTCCCTAGCAATTTCCTCATTCATTTCTAATTGACAAATGAATTAAATCAACGATTGACCTAGATTGTCATGGACCGACCCAAAAGTACGACAAAATAAATTGCATGGTATAATGATAGAAGACTTCTTTCACCAAGGAAAATTAACGGCAATCACATAAGATGTGAGGCTCGATTTCTACTTTAAACAGCTTAACAAAGTGGAGATAAGAGGATGATTTGACCATCGCAGTCTCGCATTTAACGTGTCAGGTCTTCTTAACTCCGGCTCAGGCGAATGGAATGCCCTATAGTCACGCAGTCTTGTGAATATGGTCAAACATAGTCAACACCATGAAAAACTTTCGGAGAATAAAAGGTCAACCTCTACATAGTGGTCTTGCTTACGAGGAAGTATCCTTTTCAACACCATCCTAAGAATCCTATCGTATCCCAGGTCCGGCAACAGGTTGTGTGTACAGTAATGTAGTACTAAAAATAATAAAACATGCACAATAGTTCAAATGCAAACAACACTTCTAATCATGAAAAATAAATCATTCATCCCAGCACCTCACATCTGCAAGAACATTTAACACTTGATATTACCTGGTATCCTTGCTGCCAAACAAAATCATTTTTAAAAGAAAAAGAAAAATTGGCCTAACTCCACTAAGTGTTTTAACTCAAGTCCCTGCGGAGTTGCTAAGCTGTCGTGACCTAAATTTCAAGTGCACCACCTATGGTTTGGCTAGTGGACTACTAAGTCTTAAACTTAACTCTAACTCTTCCAAGCCTATACCAATTCGCAAATTAAGTTCAAGGTTTTTTTTTTTTTTTAATGAATTTTATTTAGGAGTCGCCACTAATCAGTTTATGGTAGGTCGATTAGACACCTAAGCAAAATAATGGGAGAATTATTTTACTCCTACGAACCAAAGACTTTGGGTACGGAGACTTGGTTACACAAGATTTCTCTGATGCCTTTTCGGTGCCCTTTTTCTTAAATGTTTTTACAAGCAGCTTGGATTTATTTTAACCTAAATCCCTATCATGCAAAAGGGTTATCACACAGATGCTCAATCATTATTAAACACTCAATGAATCAAACAAATTGCATCAAAAGAATTAAATGCACAAAGCAAACATTTTTTTTTTTTTGGGTTTTCTTTTATCTTGAAATTAGAACTTTACTATATAATGTGCAATTAAACTATGTGACCTAATTTTACTAATAAGTAATTTCTAATTAAATGATCCTGACATGCAAACTATTTGACATGCACCTAATATTTTTGTATTTTTATTAAAATTCGGGATTAATAAAAAACCTAATTAAACTATCTACAATGAATGGTCATCTAGTTTAGTTTAGGGATTAATTTGACTTAAACCCTATCCTATCTTAGAAAACTATTTTTTTAAAGAAAAATGAGATTATCAAAATGTGCAAACATTATTTAAGAGTCTATCTATATAAAAAATTCAATCCTAATCTATTCCAAACATTATCTAAAGGTCCAATCCTAAAAATGCAATCCTAATTTACTAATCCAACAACTCCGATGCAAGATTTGGTTTTTGTTTTTTTTTTTTTATTTAGTGTTTTTCCAAGACAAACAATTATCAGATAATCGTTATATCGAACCAATCGAGATATTCACCAAATGAAGGATTAAAATAACCGAAAAAAATAATCCGTGGTCTCACGGATTAAATTAGTGATTATTTTAACCCTAAATATCACAATATATAAGAAAGTTCAAAATAATTAAAAATTTGATCCGAAGTCTTACGGATCAAATTAATAGTTATAATGATTTAATAATTAGAATACTATCAAAATGCCCCAAAATTAATATAATTAAAAAAGATGATCCGACGCCTTGTGGATCAAATTAGTAATTACAATAATTTTGGGCAAAACCCTACGGATAACGCCTACAAGATTCATGAAATGAACATTGACATCCATTGTTCCAATTTAAATAATTAAAATAAGAAAATAAATAAATTAAATAAAAATAAAAATAAAAATAAAAATAAACTACCTAAGGAGGACTTAGGGGGATAGCAGCGTGATTGGAGTAGGCGTGGGTGGAGTTGTGAACATCGCTGGTGGCGGGTGAAGGGCAGCACGGCGACCCGCAAAGGATGGTTGGTGGCGGCACGAGCTGTTGGGCGGTGGCAGGCTACTATAGCCAGCTCATGGTTGAGGGGTGGTGATGGTGCAAGTTGCTGCGGTTGGCAGTCAAGGCGAAGCAGTGAAGGTGTTGGGTGCTGCTTGAGGATGGTGAGCAGGGTCTTCGCTGGCGCAGGTTGTGGCTGGAGCAGAGGACGTCAGGTGATGGGTCACGGGCATCGGGCAGAAGGAAGCACGGCTACTAGTTGCTGGTGCAACGGCGTCAGGTGTTGGGTCGACTGAGGCACATGTAGAGCTTGAGCAGAGGCGGCGTCGCGGGCGAAGGCGTTGGTTTGTTGCGGGTGAGGAGGAGTCGGCGGCTGGTGAGACGGCACGGTGGTGGTCAAAGGCACGGCGATGGTAAGGGCTGTGACGAGCGAGCAAAGGCACAATCGCAAGTTACAAGCGTCGACAGACGAGCAGAGGTGCGCTCGGTTGCGAGTTGCAGGCGTCGGGTGGAGGAGAGGCGGCGTGGTGAGCACCGACGAGTGGCAAGCAAAGCCCGACAGAGAGCACTAATGGGGAAGTCAGCTGAGGCGTGAGTGGAGCGGCAAGGCAGTAGTGGAACGGCGTGGGGGTTCGCGGAGAAGGAACCCACAAAGGAGATGAAAGTGCATGCCTTTTCTTTTTTTTTTTTTTAGTTTTTCTCCCCCCCCCCCTCTCTCTCTCTCCTGTCTATTCACATGTCCTCTCTCTGCCCCCCTCTTTGCAAACTCCTATTGCTAACTTTGATTCTTTTCTTGTTAGAGAAAAAAAGAAATGGTTTTCTCTTTTGACCAAGATGGACGAAAGTTTCTTTTCCTTGCACGAATTTTTTCTCTCAAATTTTTCACCTGAATTTTTTGGTCCCCCTTGGTCATGAAAATTGTGGCTCTATTTTATAGTGACTCCAAACGGCCGCTATCCATGGCAATTTTTGAGTTTCCATTTTCTGTTGCATTAATTCATGGCTGCAAATCGAAACGTGATTTCGCGATCAGCTCGATTTTACCTCGATTCCTTTTATTTTATCAAAATTCTTGCTCTTTATTTACCTGCTTCCCTAAATCTTGATCCTCAACTGGGAATCACTTCCGCATTTACCAAGTTTTGAAATTTCCAACTTTCATGCATAATCAATCAGATTGATTTTCTCCATGTTTTTTCTTTTACTTGTTTTGATGCGATTTTTTTTTTTTATTTCCATAGGGTTTTCCAAAATTAGGTGTCAACAAGTAGTCTCCATTGCTTGTTATATAATTAACATAGTATTTTTAAGGCCCATCCTAGAGAAAATCCCCTATGAAGTTTACAAATGGAAAAAACCAAATATTTCTTATTTTCATATTTTTTGTTGCAAGTGTTTTATTTTGAAAAATGCAAATGATCGTTTGAGCAAGTTTAATGAAAAGTCGAATGAAGAAATATTTCTTGGATATTCCACTACAAGCAAAGCTCACAGGGTCTTCAACAAGAATACACAAACCGTCGAAAAATCAATCAATGTTAAGTTTCAAGAAGTTGACCAGAACAAACGGGATCAAACTCAACTTGAAGAGTCTGACTTAGTTTTAGACTTAATGAAATTTGAGTCAATTAAACATACTCAGCCATCAGGTGAACAAAGTTAAGCTAAAGAGAAAGTAGAAGATTCAAAGGAAAAAAAAAAAAATACTTGAAGATAATAAAAGATTCAACAATAATTAGAAGTACAAATCAAGTCATCCTAACGGTCTCATCATTGGCAATATAGAAGAAGGAATCCATACCAGATCCAAGGTCAAAAGAGACTCAAGTGCTTTAGCTCTCATTTTTTAAATAGAACCAAAAGGAGTAGAAGAAGCCTTAACCGATGAAAGTTAGATATAAGTAATCAAGATCAGTGATGTTTGGGAGTTAGTTCCAAAGCCAAAAGGAAAGTTTGTAATTGGAACAAAGTAGGTGTTCAAAAATAAGATGGATGAATATGGTAAAATGACCAAAAACAAGGCAAGACTTGTAGCAAAAGGATATACGCAAGAGGATGGAATAGATTATGATGAAACATATGCATTGGTAGCCAAGTTAGAAACTATAAGGCTATTACTTGCATATGCACGTTTCCATAATCTCATGTTATTTTAGATGGATGTCAAAAACGCATCCCTAATGGTTTCATCTAAGAAGAAGTTTATATGGAACAACCACCAGGATTCTGATAAAGGCTAGTGAATCCACCTAGAGGGGGGGTGAATAGGTGATTACAAAATTCTTGTGGAATCTTTTACCATAGAATACTTTAATATGAAGAATATATCAATAATAAATAGATCATGCATTCATAAAGTAAATAGAGTAGGGTAAAAGAGAATTGACACAAGGATTATAGTGGTTCGGCTTATTCCAAGCCTACGTCCACTCTCCACGCTGGCAGCCAACAGGCTGTAATCACTATGTAGCAAATGAGAGCTGTTACAAATCACGAACTAGACTTCTTCAGCAGAAAGTCTCCTACAGCTTCTTGTTGTTTCGCACTATAAGTAACTCTCTTTGATACACAATTTGAACACGAGAGATTTTAGAGATCAAGAGCTTTCAGAGGTTCTAACATCGAGATTTTTCTATCAAGTCTCTCATTATTTTCGAGCAACACCGATCCACCTTAAATAGCCTCCGTGCCACCATACCCATTGGCACTTTCTAAGAATTCATCCAATCAACCCGTTGGACTAAATCAATTTAAGTGATCTTCACGTCGCCGAAAAATATAAGTAGAAAATAGCTCGTCAATCCTGCTCGCCCATATAATCAGGATCTTGAGTTCCCAAAATTAGATCCTTTCAAAATTTTGCTTGATCTTCAATAGATAAAATCCGAAGAATAAATCTTCCGAGCTCACGATCACAGCCAGAGATATTCCATGGATAAGTTACGGAATATAATATCCAAATCTTACTTTCTTTAACCATAAAAATAACCTGCTGTCAGCCTGTCAAAATTGCAAACTGTCTTCAGACGGAAAACCTTTGTGTCTTTGAACTCTTCAGACTTAACCGACTGAGTCTTCGATTCTTCAGACTTCACTGACGGGGCTCTTTTGTCAACTTCAAAACTTCAAGGGATTTTTCTTCAACAATCTCCCCCTTTTTGATGGTGACAAAACCCTCGGCAGATTTGCGAATTTATAACCTGCAAAGAGAACTCATATATACTTTAAGGATTATTTCTGCAAAATAGAAAATGTTAGTCCAATAACAATTATCCTCATAAATATAATGATCCTACAATGCAAATTCACAAGTTTAGAAATTCAATCATCAAAACAACATCATAAAATCATAGAGATTCAAATAAACAGCCCAATCCAAATCCAAATCACTAATGAAAACAGTCTAAGCAAGCAAACGAATTAAAAGTTCAAAACAAAAACAAGCTTCAAATCTGCAAGACTCTCCCCCTTTTTGTCCCATCAAATGAGGTAGAGTGAAAAAGGGATGGATTTGAAAATCATTTAGGGCTCTCCAGGGATACGAACAAGCTAAAATTTGCTGAGCGTCTGTACTGTCTTCTCGAGATTAGCAAGAGCCTCCTTTACTGAAATCAACTCTGCACTGTTCTGATTTGATTCCACTTGAGCTCTCAGTGCGTCGATCTGATCTTGCATATTCACAAAAGTACTCAGCATCGCCTTCTTTAAATCCCTCAGCTCATAGTCCATTCCAAACACCTGCTTCTTTAGGTCCAGCATGATATCCAACAGTTGTATAAAAGCTGTCGAGTTAGTATTACCTCCACTAGGACCAGTAGATTCAGTTCTTGGGGTTTGGACACTTGGAGCATCCTTCTCAGCCCTTTCCTTCTCTAATGGAGAGGATTCTTCATGCTCTAGGAAATGAGATGCGTAAACCTCCTCAGGATCAGCACCTGACCTACTCACATCACTAAAATGTAAAGGCGAAATCGTTCCTTGATCCATAGCAACTCCCCCTATGTTGATGCCAGTGGGTGGAGTCGAATATTCCTCGCCAACATCCATATCATCACTGTGATGTTTCTCGGTCTCTTCCCCAGATTGAGCAAATGAAGGCTCAAATCCTGGAGCCATATCCTCCTGCATTCTGCTCTCTTCTTCATCCTTCTTCCTTCTTTCTTCTTCATCTCTTCTCATCTCTTCTTCTTATTCCCTTCTTTTTTCTTCCTCTTCTGCTTTCCTCTATCTTTCCTCTTCTTCTCTCTGTTCTTCTTCTCTTCTTCTTTGTTCCTCTTCTCTCTTTTTCCTTTCCTCTTCTTTCTTCCTCTGTTTCTCTTCCTCTTTCCTCTGTTTTTCAACTTCTTTCTCCTCTGCTTCTTTTTTCGCCCTCTCTCCAGCATCAGTTCTCAAACTGATTAGGCTCCTCAATTTTGAGAGAGCAGACAAGGTCATGGCATCTTCCTCATCCTCTTCGTCTTGAAGGATGATTTTTCTACGCTTTTTCTCAGCCATGGGCTCTTTGCCCTTTCTCTTTGAAGAAGCAGTGGGGATCTCCTTTGAAGATGTCTCTTCCCTCAACCTTTCCAATGCAGCATTTAGCTCTAGAAGCTTCATTTTCATCACCATCTTGTAACCAACAAGCATCAGACTTAAATTGGTCAGACATAGAGGTGCAGGAATCTGAATATCGAAATGCCTGAACAACTTGGTGATGATCGAAGAATAAGGCAATTGACCCTTATCCCTAACCACTGTTCTGTACATGTGG
Source organism: Eucalyptus erythrocorys (assembly GCA_014182555.1). Classification (NCBI taxonomy): domain Eukaryota; kingdom Viridiplantae; phylum Streptophyta; class Magnoliopsida; order Myrtales; family Myrtaceae; genus Eucalyptus; species Eucalyptus erythrocorys. Next base: position 14,990,535 of record CM024599.1, on the reverse strand, counting down.
AAAAGAATAACATGTGAGAGAGAAAAAGGTCTGCCTTGGTTGATGGCAAACATCAGCTTGGCTTCGGTCTTGGAGACATCAGTCTTCGAGGTTGTCTTGGGCCTGATACAATTGATGATGATTTTGTGCAGCAGTACATTTGTTGCATTCATCCTAGTATAAAATATTTTGCCTTCAACCATTCTGTCACGCACGATCTCCAGAGTTGCAAAGGCTGTGGATACTTTTATTGGTTGGAAACTTCTTCTCTCCACCTCAATAACATCAGCTAAAGTGTCAACATTAACTATATAATCCTTGTCCACAAAAGAAAAGGACAACCGATTCGCATCCAAAAACGACAAATTCGAGTAAAAATATGCCGTAAGTTCAGAATGGGCATTTGCCGTATCCGTGCAGAAATTCTCCAACTGCAGCCTAGCAAACTTCCCTCTAAGATTTATCTTCAACGAATCAAGGAAGTCGAAGTCCACACTTCTTGGATTTACTACACCCCTCTTTAACAACTCCGTGTATACGCGCTCATGCTCTTTAGACCGAAACAAACTTCCCTAAGGACAAACAGAGTTCACAGCCACACCCATTCGCGGCTGGAAATGAGAGAAAAGTCTCTCATCATCGTCTAAGGTCTGGCTTGGAGTATTCTCAAGCGGATTACTCGTAATATTTTCAAGCGTTCTTTGAGCAGTTCCTTCCTCAACGACCTTTAACTTTTCCATTTCAAGCAAGAAGAGATACTCACTCTTGAATCCTCTTTCTTTTAGATAATCCTCAATCGTCTTTAGGCTTACTCCTTGAACTTTTAGCCTAGAGTAAAGATCAAAAGCAAGCTGAGGTTTTAGAGTTAATACCGGTTCTGCTTCAGTGATTTCCCTTTCAAAGTGCTGACTTTGGGTCTCCCTTGGCGAAGATTCTTCGCCTGTGAGGTCCACTCTTGTAGGACCCTCTGGTCGTCTTTGTGGTCCTTTACCAGCGATTCTAGAAGACTTTCGGGAAGACATTCTTGGAACGCAAGCGAAAGTTCAACTTGTTCGCTAAAAAAGATGGAATTTTTGTCGAGAAAGGTAATGGAACAGGAACGGCAAAAGGAGCTTTCTAGGGTTTCAAGAGCGAGAGAAAATGGAGATGAATTTCTAGAGAGTAGTAGCGGATGAAAGTGACGATTCAAAAGTATAAATAGTAAATAAAATAAAATCGAGATATTGAATCGTCGCCAAAAAGTAAAATAAAAACTGCCAAAAAGAAACTTGAATTTGAAAAAATAAACTGCCTTTTTGAAAAAATAAACTGCCATAATTGCATGTCAGTTTTCAAAAAAATTCGAAATTTCAACAAAGCAATTAACAATTTCCTGCATAGAATACGTAAAAATTAAAATATGAGGAAAAAACTTAAAGTCAGAGTCTGAGAGAGTGTTCAGACTTTACCTCAGAGTCTGAACTCTTTCAGACGTTACCTTTGAGTCTAAGCACCATCAGACCTTATGTTGAGTCTGAACTCCTTCAGACCTTGCGTTGGATTTGAACTTCTCAAGACTCTATTTTTGAGTCTGAACATCTTCAAATCTTGTGATACTCAGTCTTAAGTGAATTGATTGAAAGTGAGCCTTTTCTAGGGGCTTTGTGAATATATCTGCTAATTGATTCTTTGAATCAACATGCTGAATCACCACTTCACCACTTTGAACATGATCTCGAATGAAATGATGCTTGATTTCAATGTGCTTCACTCTTGAATGAAGTATTGGATTCTTTGTGAGGTTGATTGCGCTTGTGTTGTCACATTTGATTTATGTACTTGTTTCATCAACTCCAAAGTCTCTTAATTGTTGTTGCATCCATAGAATTTGAGAGAAGCAGTTTCCAAGAGCTATGTACTTTGCTTCAGCAGTTGAAAGAGCCACGGTACCCTATTTTCTTTAGAACTAAGATACCAACCTGTTTCCCAAAAGTTGACAAGTACCTGTAGTGCTTTTTCTATCTACTCTACAACCAGCAAGGTCAGCATCAGAATATCCAAGTAGGGTAAAGTCTCCTTGTTTGGAATACCACAAACCTAGCTTAGGTGTAGTTGCAACATATTTAATAATGCGCTTCACAGCAGTCATGTGAGATTCTTTAGGATCATATTGAAATCTAGCACATATGCAAACACTAAATAGAATATCAGGTCTAGATGCTGTAAGGTAAAGAAGTGAACCGATTATACTCATGTAAAGTTTTTGTTCTACACTCTTTCCTTCTTCATCTTTATCCAGCTTTGATGAGCTTGACATAGGAGTTTCGTTTTCTTGCAATTCTCCATTCCAAGCTTCTTGATAAGGTCTTTTGCATACTTCTCTTGATGGATAAAAGTTCCTTCACTTGACTGTTTGACTTGAAGTCCCAAAAAGAAGTTCAATTCACCCATCATGCTCATCTCAAATTCATTCTGCATACAACTTGAAAAATTCTTGCAAAGCTTTTCATTAGAAGAACCAAATATTATATCATCAACATAAATTTGAACAAGTATGAAATCCTTGCCTTCTCTTTTGATTAATAAAGTAGTATCTACTTTACCTTTAGAGAAACCATTCTGAATTAAGAATTACTTAACCTTTCATACCAAGCTCGAGGTGCTTGTTTTAAACCAACAAGGCTTTCTTCAGTTTGAAAACAAGGTTTGGTCTTCTAGGATCTTCAAATCCTGGTGGTTGTTCCACATAGACTTCTTCTTGAATAATTCCATTTAGGAATGCACTTTTCACGTCCATTTGGAATAACCTGAAATTTTTAAAGTAGGCAAAAGCAAGAAGTAATCTTATAGCTTCTAACCTTGCCACTGGAGCATAGGTTTCATCATAGTCGATGCCTTCTTCTTGTGTGTAACCTTTTGCTACAAGCCTTGCTTTGTTCCTTACCACTTTTTCCTTGTTGATCAAGCTTGTTCATGAAAACCCATTCGGTACCAATAATTGATTTACCTCTTGATTTAGGAACAAGTTCCTAAACATTGTTGATTTTGAATTGGTTCAATTCTTCTTGCATAACTTCAATCCAGCTTTCATGTTTCAATGCATCATCTACGGTTTTAGGTTCAATTCCAGAAACAAGTGCTAGAGCATTAGATTCTTCACGCCTTTTGGATCTTGTATGAACACTTTCATCAATGTTACCAATGATGAGATCTACAGAGTGACTTGATTTGTGTTTCCAATTTGTAATTGGTTTGTCACTTTGATGAAGCTCTTCTTCAGTTGAAGTTGCTGAAATGGTTTGCGGCTGAGTGTCTGATAATTGATTTTCTTCAATAGAATTTGTAGACACTTGGCCAGACTCATAATCTTCAAGATGAGTTTGATTTTGAACTAAGTCTTCAAACTTCACATTCATGGATTCTTCCATAGTCTGAGTCCGTTTGTTGAACACTCTGAAGGCTTTGCTTGTCATAGAGTAGCCAAGGAAAATTCCTTCATCTGATTTTTCTTCAAACTTACCAATTCGATCACAAGAATTCTTTAAGATAAAATATTTACAACCAAACACATGAAAATAATAAACAATAGGTTTCTTCCCTTTGAGAAGTTCATAAGGTGTTTTCTCTAAAATAGGTCTTAGAAAAATTATGTTTATAATATTGCAAGTAGTTGAAGTAGCTTCAGCCCAAAAATGAGGAGAGATATTACTTTCAATCAAAAGAGTTATTGCCATTTCTTGCAAAGAACGATTTTTCCTCTCTACAACTCCATTTTGTTGTGAAGTGTATGGGGATGAAAAATTATGTTGAATACCATAGTCATCACAATATTTAGCAAAATCATTATTCTCAAATTCTCCACCATGGTCAGTTCGAATAATTGAAATTGCATATCCTTTCTCAATTTGGATTTTCTTTGCAAACTTAATAAAATAAGTTAATGCTTCAGATTTATTTGCAAGAAAGAATACCCAAGTAAAACAAGAATAATCATCAACAATTACCAAACAATATCTTTTACCTCCAATGCTTTGAGTTCTTGTTGGACCGAACAAATCCATGTGTAATAGCTGCAAAACACGATTAGTGGATACCTGATTTATAGATTTATAAGAATTTCTAACCTGTTTTCCAAGTACACAAGGAGTGCATAAGTCATGCTTTTGATACTTCAGGTTAGGAAGTCCCCGGACAAGCTTTTTGGATGAAACTTTTGCAATTTACTTCAGGTTGACATGTCCAAGCTTCCTATGCCAAAGAATGGCTTCATCTTGAATTGATATTAAGCATTGAGGACTGTCAGACTTTACATCCAGCAAATAAATGTTTCCATCTCTTCGTCCAGTAAAGGATTGTGAGAGATCTTTGCTTGTTCCAGAACATGTATCTTCTTAAAAGTTGATTTTGTATCCAGTGTCGCATAATTGACTAATACTCAATAGATTGTAGTTCAATCCTTCAACAAGGGAAACATTGTTGATTGTGAGGTTTCCTATTTTCACGGTTCCTCGACCAACAATTTTTCCTTTGTTGTTGCCACCGAAAGAAACATTTCCTCCTTTTACATGAGAGAGCTTTGTGAAACAATCTGAGTTTCCGGTCATGTGTCTTGAACAGCCACTATCCAGATACCACTTGATTTTCTTCTTGATAGTGACCTACATTTAAATGAAAGTCTCAAGTCTTCTTTGGTACCCAAACTTTCTTGGGTCCATCATTGTTAGTAGCATAAACAGTCTTTGCTCAACTCCTCTTAACAGGTCTCCAAACTTTGGGACAATCCTTCTCAAAATGCTCTACGCTCTTGCATTTAGAACATGTAAGAGCATTTCTACCAACAGGTTTTATAAAAGCCTTTTGGAAATGATTCTCATAAAAAGATTTTGTTGGCCTATTTTTAATTCTTTCTTTTACCTTTGAAAAATCAATCAAAGGAATGGTTTCATGTGTCATTCCTAGACCAGATTTATTAAAATAAAGTCTTTGAACAGAAAGAATTTTATCCAACTTTTCAGAACCCATTGAAAATTTCTTTATAACTTTCAACAGATCTTCTTTCAAGCAAGCATTTTCTTTTGAAAGTACAATCTCATTTTCTTTTGAAACAGCAAGACACTTGTCTAGACTTTTAACTTTTTCAACTGAAGTCTTTTCTTGTTGTTTCAATTTGGAATTCTCCCTTTTTAGTTCAGAGATCCTTTTAAGAGAGCCTTTAAGACTGAGACAAAGTTCATCAATGTATTTCGACACTTTGGTAGGAATTTTTAAATTTCTAACCTTGATACCGCTGTTTGAGTCTGAGTCTGAGTCTGAGCTTGATTCTGAGTCTAAGTCTGAGCTTGAGTCTGAGTTAGCCATAAGACAGATATTGGCATACTCTTCATCACTCTCTTCACATTCAGTGTCACTCCATGTTTCAGCTTTGAGTGCCTTCTTGAACCTTTTAGGTTTTCCTTTCTTTTTTCTTTAATAAGGGACAGTTGGGTCTGATGTGCCCCTATTTCTTACATTCAAAACAAACAACATCCGTATTGGTGTCTTCTTCTTCATTTGATTTCTTTTGAAATCTCTGATTGTTTTGTCTCTTTCCATTGAACCTTCTGCCTTTTCTATTTAGTCTTCTGAACTTTCTAATCAGAAGTGCAAACTCCTCATTAAATTTTAAAGCAATTGACTTCTTACCTTTGGTGTCAAATTCCTCATTGAATTGATCTACTTCATATGATTGAAGTGTGCCGACCAACTCATTTACTGAAAGAGGCATGATCCTTTGTGTTTCCCTTATAGATGTCTTGACGTGATTCCAATCTTTGGAGAGTCCTCTCAAAAGTTTATTGACCTTCATTGGTCCTGAGATTGGTTGACCTTGGTATGCCAAGCCATTTACAATTTCTGTAAATCGACTAAACATATCCGTGATGGATTCTCCTGGCTTCATTTTGAAGGCTTCATATTGTCCAAGAAGGATATTGATCTTGGTTTCTTTGACTCGATCTGTTCCTTCATATGTTACGTGCAATCTATCCCATACTTCTTTGGCTGTTTCACAAGATGAAATTCTATTATACTCAGTAGAAGATAAAGCACAATATAGAGAATAAATAGCTTTTACATCAAGAGCTTGTCTCTTTAAGATTTCAGCTTGTGGTAATCCTGCTCCATCAACTATTTCTTTCCCCGTGCTTGATTTAGCTTTAGGAATAATTCCTTTCTCCACTACATCCCATTCCTGAGGATCTTTGGATCTTAGGAATGCCTTCATCTTGTTTTTTCCATACGTTGTACTCCTTTCCATCGAAGTAGGGAGGTCTGGTATTGCTTTACCCTTCAATTAAACCTGGAGCCAAAATACTAGCCATAGATCTTTTGCTTTAGAACTAGTAAACACTTCCAATAAATAAGCAATCTGCTCTGATACCAATTGATAAAGGCTAGTGAATCCACCTAGAGGGGCGGTGAATAGGTGATTACAAAATTCTTTTGGAATCTTTTACCGAAAAATACTTTAATATGAAGAATATATCAATAATAAATAGATCATGCATTCATAAAATAAATAGAGTAGGGTAAAAGAGAATTGACATAAGGATTATAGTGGTTCAGCTTATTCCAAGCCTACGTCCACTCTCCACGCTGGCAGCCAACTGGCTGTAATCACTATGTAGCAAATGAGAGCTGTTACAAATCACGAGCTAGACTTCTTCAGCAGAAAGTCTCTCCTACAGCTTCTTACTGTTTCACACTATAAGTAACTCTCTTTGATACACAATTTAAACACGAAAGATTTTAGAGATCAAGAGATTTCAGAGGTTCTAACATCGAGATTTTTCTATATTTTTGCTCGGAGTATTTAGTGGTGGCGGTTTCCATCTCTGTTTTTGAAGAGTGCTGGTTTTTGCTGCATCTTGCTTACTGTTACAACTCGTGTAGTTCTCATGCAGTGCTATTGCTTTGGATAAGGTCTAATGTGAGGATAGGGGGTGGTGCTCGAACACAAACCGGTTTCGATCTTTCCAAATACACCACATGGCTGTGGCAATTAAGTTAAAATTTCGAACTCTGTTTGGATTTTCCTTTTGTGAGTGTAGCCATTCGTCGACTCATGTTAACCCAATTCTAGAAATCTGTACTTGCAAGGGACTCATTCGCCATAGCTGGATAGCCCAAGGGCATAGCAACAGTGCATGTTCAGTGGTTTCAGCTTCTTTCTTACAGATTGGGCATATAGGATCATGTACAATTCTCCTCCTGTGCAGGTTTTCCATTGTAGGAAGTGCATTCTGGCAATCATTCCAGAGAAACTGTTTAACTCTAGGTAGAGTATTTGATTGCCAAATAAATTTCCAAAGGTCTGGCTTTGTTTGATGAGAGGAAGATGCTGTTGTGTGGGGTATGTTAGCTATTTGATTTCTGTTGTAGATATATCCATTTTTCACCGAATAGTCCCCTGATTTGTTGCTCATCCAAACCCACTTATCTGCTGTAGAAGGTAATCCGATGGGAGTTTCCAGTATTTCCTTGACTCTGTAATTATCAAACATTGTCCATAATATACTCTCGTTCCATTTCCCTTCTCGATGATCTATTAAAGCCCCCACTTTTTGAGGCTCATTTCTTGTCGCTGGCCCTCCAATAATGCCACTTCTTAGCCATTTATCCTCTCTTATTAAAATAGACTTTCCATTGCCAACAGCCCACATCACTTGAGGATCGATTGAGTCTCTCCCCAACACAATGCTTTGCCATCCCCAAGACGGTCTGCTGCCTTTTCCAGCTTGCCAAAATTCACCATGTGGGTAGTAAAGACCCTTCATTAGTCAGCTTAGAAGTAAAGATGGTTGTTGAGAAATACGCCAAGCTTGCTTGCCTAACATCGCCTTGTTGAAATCTAAAAGATCTCTAAAACCGAGCCCTCCTTCCTCCTTTCTGAGCTTTAAATTTTCCCATTTCTTCCAATGGATTCCAGCAACTTTGTTCCCATTTCACCACCAAAAGTTGGCAATTTTCTTCTCAATGACTTTGCATATTGACACAGGGAGTTTGAATATGGACATAGCATATTGAGGGATAGCCAGCACTACTGATTTAATCAATATTTCTTTCCCAGATTTTGACAGCAAATTGTCCTTCCAACTCTCTAACTTCATGTTGACTCTGGCAAGAATCCGCGCAAATATTTCTATTTTTGATCCTCCCCAATCTGATGGAATTCCTAGATGCTTTCCTGTTTTCTCTATTTCTTGGACTCTTAGCATCTCAACCATATTTCTTCTCAAATTCATAGGGCAACTTTTACTGAAGTGAATGCCTGATTTGTTAAGATTAATGGCCTGTCCTGAGGCGAAACAATATTGGTGAAGTATAGCTGCCAAATTCTGACTTTCCACAACAGTGCCATGGAGGAAAAATATTGAATCATCTGCAAATAGCAGGTGTGACAAGGTAGGACAGCATCTGTTTAGCTTGATTCCACGTAGGGTGCCATCTGTGATTCCTTGTTTCATAAGGAAGGATAGTACATTGGCCACTATAATGAATAAATATGGGGAGATTGGGTCACCTTGACGTAGTCCTCTGGTAGGCTTGAAAAATGGTAAGGATTCACCATTGAAGTTTATGCTGAAAGATACCGTGGACACACATTGCATCACCCATGTTACCCATTGTTCGCTAAATCCCATCTTTCTCAAGCAAGCTTGTAAAAAGTCCCATTCGATTCCATCATATGCTTTTTGCATATCAAGCTTAAGGACAGCTTGGAACTTACTCTTTCTCTCCCACGTTCTCAGCTTGTTTAACACCTCCTGAACAATCAAGATATTATCTTGAATTTGTCTTCCCCCCACAAAGGCACTTTGTTCTTTGGCTATGAGGTGTGGTAATAAGGGTTTTAGTCGATTAGTCATGACTTTGGAAATGATTTTGTAGATGAAATTGCATAGGCTGATGGGACGGAATTGTTCAAGCTTTTCAGGGTTTTGGACTTTGGGGATAAGGGTGATTTGGGTTCTGTTTATGTCTGGGTTCATCTGTCCTGTTTCAAAAAATTGCTTTACTTCGCTGAAAATCCCCTGACTTAGATCTGGCCAATGTTTTTTGTAAAACAGCCCAGAGCTGGCCAATGTTTTTTGTAAAACAGCCCATTAAGGCCATCTGGTCCTGGAGCCTTGTTAGCTCCTAATTGCTGCATTGCCTCTGTGACCTCCTCTATTGTAATAGATTTTACCAACCTCTGGTTCATTCTTTCGTCTACTAAGGTTGGAATTTGTTGAATGACAGGCTGAAAGTCACGCGCCCCCACAGACAAGTATAGATTTCTGAAGAAAGTTTTTGTCATCTCCTTCAAGTTATGTTCTCCTTGCACCCATTCATCAGTTATGTTTTTGAGTAAGGTGATTCTGTTTCTGTTTCTTTTCTGAATAGTTGTTGCATGGAAAAACTTTGTGTTTCTATCGCCCCACTTTAACCAATTGATTCGTGAGCGCATCCCCCAAAACATCTCCTCTTGCCGCCAAAGTTTTTCTATTTCCTGATTAATCCCCTTTGCTATTTCAGATTCGTTATGTACACCATTTCCATTTGACAGCCTTCATAATGCATTTTTCAGCTCATCAATCTTCTGTTTAGCATTATGAAATCTGTTGCTGCTCCACTTTGCCAATTGTTTAGCCACCATCTGCAGCTTTTGAGCTATATTCAGCCCTTGGGATTCACCTTCAGCCCATGCTTTTTTGACTAGCAGCATACTATCGTCATCTTCTGCCCAAAAAGCTTCATAACGAAATGCCTTCCTTTTCTTAGATTTCCGTGCAAGTAGGGATATAATAATAGGGCTGTGATCAAACCCCATGGCTGGTAACGCAATACTTTCTGCATCAGGATAAGAGATTCTCCAATCTAGATTGCAAAAACCCCTGTCAAGTCTCTCTTTTACAAATGCATGACTATTAGGCGCATTTAGCACTTGGCGCACGCCCGCTATCCAAATTTTTGTTTGTGTCTTTTGAAGACAACTTTTGAAAAAGATATTCATTTAGTTTACAACATTTCCCGAAGGGTTGTATTTGTCTATTTTTTCAACTTTTTCCGAATGGAAGCCTTTGTTTTTTTTTTTTGGATAACCTAGGGAACCCCATAAGCTGATAGCCAGCGAGCAAACCCTAGAGGAGTGACTACATAACTCAACACAATTGATGGACGCCTTTGTTTATCTAGGCAATTTTTTCAAAAAGATACATTTGTTCACTTTGCAATTTTTCACAAAGAGTTGCCTACGTTTTTAAGACTGATTTATATATACATGTCAATTTTCCATAAGAACAGAGTATGTGATCATTTTTATCTTTTCAACTTCCTCCGAATGGACGCCTTTGTTCATCTGGCCAATTTTTCGAAAAGATACGTTTGTTCACTTTGCAATTTTTCACGAAGCGTTGCCTATGTTTTAAAGACTGATTTATATATACATGTTAGTTTTCCAGAAGAATAGAGTGTATGATCATTTTTATCTTTTCGAGCATTCTTTCTGAAAAATTACAGCCATTTTGTCAATTGTTTCCTTGAGAGACCTTGGAAAAATACTAGAATTACTATCTAGTATTCTCATTTTTTAGACTTTGTTGTATTCTAAAGGATATTTGCCAATGACCATTAGCAACTTTGTGAGGCAAATAAATCCTTAAAAGAAGTGATATCAGGCCTCAAAGTCTGACTTGATTACTCTAAAGATCCGACTTAATTGTTCTACCCAATTCGAAGCTATATTTTCCAACAGAACTTCTTGTGTCCAAAAAACATATGGCATTGTCTCACTTAAAAAATAACTTACCACCCAACCAGCTACAATCTAAGTAGTATCGACACCGACACCGACACCAACACGCGACACATGACATGACACGACACAACACGCCGACATGTTGTCTCTCAAAAAACAGAAAATTCCGACACGTTGGGACATGTTGTATATTAAATATATTTTTATATATACATAATAAATTATCATTTTTATGATTATTTCAATCAAATTAATTTGAATCAAATTCATAAATAAATAAATAATTAAAAAGCCTATAATGAATATACACTCAAAACTTTAATCTGCCATTTATTAATATCATTAATTATTTTAATTTGACAAATTCAACTCTATTTCAATAATTAATAAAACTTGGAGAAAAAACAAATAATCCATATTCTAGACTTGCATGTTAGATATATTGGAAGAGGAGAAAAAAAAAAACTTAAGAGGTGAATTGTGTATCACGAGAAGTGGGAGTTTAAAGAGAATAAAAGATTAGGTTTTTCTTCTTCCTCAATTTATTATTTTTATTATTGTGTTTTACTTTTTCACAAATATATACTTTGACCTCTCATTTATTGAATCTTTAAAATTGACTTGAATATCGAAATCACATGTCAGAAACTTATATGTCAGAATTCCGACTCGAGTGTCAGAGAATATCGAAAAAGTTGACCAGGTGTCTGATTTTCCGACATGTGTTAACCAAGTATCGGAGAGTGTTCGAGAGTGTTGAACACGTGTCGAAGTATCTGACACAACACGAAAGCTCTTGAAGAGTGTCGGTGCTTCATAGGCTGCAATCATGCTAATATGCTCTGGGGAATCAGTTGAAAGCCAAACATTCTATGAATTGAATCGGTTACGAGCAACTGTTAGATTGTAGATTGCCACACTTTGACTTGCTCCGTATTTAATATTTTCTACTATGTTGTCTGATATAGAAACCACTTACAAACAATAATTTATAACTTAAACCATCTACAAATGATAAATAATCTCTTATTCACCTATGCCTATCGGTCTTACTTTAAAATATGTATCGATTTATTTTTGTACACAATTCATGGAAAGAACAAATTTTGAGATTGTATTAAGTGAACATTCGACATGCGGTCTCGTGAAATTCATAATCTCATCAGTAGATTCGAAAAAAAAAAAAAAAAAAAAAAAAAAAAAAAAAAATCACTGATATCATTGAATGCGTGTAGATGTGCATGTAAGCATTGGAGAGAGGGATTGTACATGTAACGACCCGGGCCCCACTGTGTAATATTATCCGCTTTGAACACTAAGTCCTCACTGCTTTAAAACGCGTCACCTAGGGACAAGGTTGCACTCGGCCATTCCTTTCCCCAAACTGATATTGTCTTTCTTTGGATGGGATTGCATGAAGCCATTTCCCTCCCTCAAGACTTTGTTTTCAGCGCAGCGGAAGCGTACGTGAAACGCGTTACACAGTTAGAGGAGCCCAAGCCATTATAAACTGGCCCAAGACTCCCACCCTAGGCGATGTGGGACAGGGACCCCTTCCTTGCACACGTCCGGGGACCGAGGCGCGGACGCACCGTCATCCCTCCTCCCCGCGCACCGCCGCTCGGGCCATGACACTTAATATTAGTTACTTTTGTACGGGTGATTTGAAAAACAATGAGAATGATTGGGGTCATTATGCACTCGCTCTTCCTCTTTATACTCACTTTACATCACCATTACGTCGGTATCCCGATATTGTAGTACATTGCATGCTTGCTGCTGCTATAGAAGCTGAAGAGATGTACCTGAAAAACAGTGCTAAGAACCAGGGAGACGTAGTGACCAGGTGTTTTACAGGCATTTCGTTTGATAATGAGGTCACTGATTCTAGGGAGGGCCGTGAAGTATTATCTGCTGCAGCTTTGAAGTATGGAGTTCCTGGCAGAGAAGTTCTGTCAGATGTGGCTGCCTATTGTAATGAGAGAAAGCTAGCAAGCAGGCGTGTCAAGGATGCTATTGATAAACTATATATGTGAGTTCTTCTAAGGAAAAAGCAGTTATTAATAACGGAAGCTAGAGTATTAGGCTTGGGTCCCAGATTTATGTCCCTTTATATTCCAACATTGGCGATTGAAAGGAGAATATACTACGATGAAGTTGAAGGTCTGTTTGTTGAATGGCTTGAGACCACGTCTACATTAGTGCTCAGTCTATCTGCTTATAAGTCCTCATTTAGAAGAGGTTCCTTAAATAAGTTCAGGGCACTAGAAGATGCTGCACTTGTTGGGAGTTCATATGACCAAGAAGCAGACCTCGGTGGGTCTGCTGTGGGTGCCTATGACTCTGGTGCCACAGAAGTTAAGAATTTGGACATTTCACGACTGAGCTCACAAAGTTCTGAAGTCGATCCTATGGTTTTTCCAATGACAGTGCGACTTCTCTCCACCATACCTATTGCGCTTCATGCAGTGGGTGGGGATGTTGGACCTATTGACATTAGTGTGAGGCTGTATATGAGTACCTATTTGAGGTGAGAAGGTGCTGGTAGCAATGCTTCTGAAGAAAACTCACGGGAGATGAATAACAGTGGGGCTTGGATGGATTGGGGAAGTTTATTGTATAGATGAAGCAGTAGAGGATTGATTATAGGCTTTAAGATGAAGTTACTAAAGTCGGGATGTTTAATGAACTTGGTTATGTTGATAAATGTCGTGAGAGGTGCATGTACAGGTCGATATGGCTTTTGGCTTTAGTGGCTGTTTTTTAACTGAAGCTGCTTTGCTGGAACGGGGCCGTATTTTTGTAGGCCAGTTCCTGACCTGGACTATAGCTCCATGCATCACTCTCTGACTTTGAAGTTCTGGAGCCGGTTTGGAGCTGCACGGGGAAAATAGACTCCCTCCCTTGGCGATGTGGGACAGGGACCCCTTCCTTGCGCTCGTCCGGGGAGCGAGGCGCGGACGCACCGCCATCCCTCTTTCCCGCGCACCGTCACTCGGGCCGTCACACTCTCCCCTCCTTGGGAGCACAGCGCCCTCACTGTGGCCCCACACGCGGTCGGGAGTCGGCTTTGTAGCATAAGAAATAACAATATCAAACAGCACAGAATCATCCTTGAGGGTTTCCTTGATTTGCTCCAATGACTTCCGAAACTGACCGGAAGAAGAAGTATCCAATGCTAAACCATGTTTCGAACAAAAAGCTTCAAACTCCCGAAGCTCGCGCATATTTGGTTCAGGATGCCTTCGCAATAATGCAACATCAGGAAAAGCTCTAGCTATGACTTCAGCAGCAGTCCTGTTTGCCAAAAGCATAAACTCTTCAATGAGGAAATTTGAGTCTTTCCGTTGAGAAAGAATGCTTTCGTATGGAATTCCATCCTCATCCAGTGAATACAAAATCTTATAGTTCTCAAATGCTAAACCCCCATCTTTAAGTCTATTCTCCTTCAAGATCCTGGAAATATGGTTAAGATTTATTATGGATGTAATCACATCAGACCACTCAAAATCTCCATGCAATTCCAGGAGGCCATTCTCTGAAGCTTTAGCAGTCCGTAGATCAACAATTCCATCAATAATGTCCAGGGCTTGTTCATACGAGAGCTTACAACAAGAACGTATGACAGTACGACCAATCCAACGACCAATAACATTCCCGGAACTGCTGATATCCCAGAAAATTGAAAATGCAAGTCTATCAACTCCAGGATTTAGTGAACCCAAATTTTCAGAAAGCAAAGGTGGCAACATTGATATCTTCCGTTGCAACATGTAGACAGTTGTTGACCGACTTTGAGCTTCCAAATCCAAAGTTGTGTCAGGTTGTACAAAATATGACACATCAGCAATGTGGACACCAACTCTATATGTGCGCATTGGTAGTATGTCAATTGAGAGGGCATCATCAAGATCGGTTGCAGTAGAAGGATCGATTGTAAATATGCATTCATTTCTCAAATCTTTTCTACATTGGAATTCCAATGGCGGCACATTCCAAGGGAGACAAGAAAGACAAGAAATAGATTCTGAAGAGAACTCAGAACAATTAATTGAATTCTGAAACAAGATGGCATCGATATTTGGCTGCATCTCGCAGCCACGTCCAAAGACATGCAGGACACGAGCATATGGAAAGGGACTCTCTTCATACCAATCCTCAATTCTGGCAGCAACCAGTTCCGTTTCCATTGTAGTGTCAAAATCGTTCAATCTTTTTCTGATGCCTTCAGGCAAGTCTTTTGCGAATACCATCATCTTAGGAAATCTTGCATCTGTAGGCATCAACTGAATGAATTCATGCTCAGAAAAAAATGATGAATTCTTATTTCTTTTAACATCATTTCCCGACCCAGATTCATGTAGAGGGTCATCTGAGACATCTTCTAGTAAGGATTCGAGTCCTTATCAGACTTTGAGCTGTGATCAAAGTAAGTTTTTCCCTTCACATTGGTCTGTGGAGGCTGTTAACGAGGCTCTAGAGAAAGCTGATCTCTTCAGGGCATTGTTTCATGTCAATGCTCACAATAGACTAGAGGCCTACTGCAAGATTGACGGAGTGCAGATGGATATTCTTATAAATGGTGTTGCTGTGCAGAATAGAGCTGTGGAAGGTGACACAGTGGCAATAAAGATCGATCGTTTAACATTCTGGACCAGGATGAAAGGATCATTTGGGTGTTCCAACAGCTCTGCTATGACAGAAGATGGCAACGTCTTCCAGGAGATCAATGAGATTTCTGGCGATTCTTGCAAAAGTGGACAACAATTGGAGATCTATTCTGAGCTTGATTATACTGGAAATCCTATTGTCTCTGGGAATGATTACGGGGACCTCACTACTTCTGAAAAATCTGGTCAGTCGAAATCGATTGGTAAAGAAAGTAATCTTACTAATGGATATAACCCCTCTGCTTCATATCATCCCGAGAGAGGGTCTTCTAGCTGGCAGAAAGAACCTGAGGATGCAATAGGGAAGATCTCTTTTTTGATCAGTTCTCATCCATCAGAGAGGCCAACTGGAAGGGTTGTGTCCATCATTGAAAAATCATCACGTCGAGACACTGTTGTTGGTTTCCTTAATGCGAAACAGTGGCTCGCTTTCAAGGAAGGATCGGGAAAAAATGTTAAGAGAAATAAGAATTCATCATTTTTTTCTGAGCATGAATTCATTCAGTTGATGCCTACAGATGCAAGATATCCTAAGATGATGGTATTCGCAAAAGACTTGCCTGAAGGCATCAGAAAAAGATTGAACGATTTTGACACTACAATGGAAACGGAACTGGTTGCTGCCAGAATTGAGGATTGGTATAAAGAGAGTCCCTTTCCATATGCTCGTGTCCTGCATGTCATTGGACGTGGCCGCGAGATGCAGCCAAATATCGATGCCATCTTGTTTCAGAATTCAATTAATTGTTCTGAGTTCTCTTCAGAATCTATTTCTTGTCTTCCTTGTCTCCTTGGAATGTGCCGCCATTGGAATTCCAATGTAGAAAAGATTTGAGAAATGAATGCATATTTACAATCGATCCTTCTACTGCAACCGATCTTGATGATGCCCTCTCAATTGACATACTACCAATGCGCACATATAGAGTTGGTGTCCACATTGCTGATGTGTCATATTTTGTACAACCTGACACAACTTTGGATTTGGAAGCTCAAAGTCGGTCAACAACTGTCTACATGTTGCAACGGAAGATATCAATGTTGCCACCTTTGCTTTCTGAAAATTTGGGTTCACTAAATCCTGGAGTTGATAGACTTGCATTTTCAATTTTCTGGGATATCAGCAGTTCCGGGAATGTTATTGGTCGTTGGATTGGTCATACTGTCATACGTTCTTGTTGTAAGCTCTCGTATGAACAAGCTCTGGACATTATTGATGGAATTGTTGATCTACGGACTGCTAAAGCTTCAGAGAATGGCCTCCTGGAATTGCATGGAGATTTTGAGTGGTCTGATGTGATTACATCCATAATAAATCTTAACCATATTTCCAGGATCTTGAAGGAGAATAGACTTAAAGATGGGGGTTTAGCCTTTGAGAACTATAAGATTTTGTATTCACTGGATGAGGATGGAATTCCATACGAGAGCATTCTTTCTCAACGGAAAGACTCAAATTTCCTCATTGAAGAGTTTATGCTTTTGGCAAACAGGACTGCTGCTGAAGTCATAGCTAGAGCTTTTCCTAATGTTTCATTATTGCGAAGGCATCCTGAACCAAATATGCGCAAGCTTCGGGAGATTGAAGCTTTCTGTTCGAAACATGGTTTAGCATCGGATACTTCTTCTTCCGGTCAGTTTCGGAAGTCATTGGAGCAAATCAAGGAAACCCTTAAGGATGATTCTGTGTTGTTTGATATTGTTATTTCTTATGCTACAAAGCCGACTCCCAACCGCGTGTGGGGCCACAGCGAGAGCGTTGTGCTCCCAAGGGGGGAAGAGTGTGACGGCCCGAGCGGCGGTGCGCGGGGAGGAGGGATGGTAGTGTGTCCGCGCCTCGGTCCCCGGACATGCGCAAGGAAGGGGTCCCTGCCCCACATCGCCTAGGGAGGGAGTCTTGGGCCAGTTTATAATAGCTTGGGCTCCTCTAACTGTGTAATGCATTTCAAGTACGCTTCCGCTACGCTGAAAACAAAGCCTTGAGGGAGGGAAATGGCTTCGTGCAATCCCGTCCAAAGCGGACAATATTATGGCTTGGGAGAGGGAAGGCCCGCGGGATAGCCCTCTGCCCCTACATAACGCGTTTTAAGTCCATGAGGACTCAGTGTCCAAAGCGGACAATATTACACAGTGGAGCCCGGGTCGTTACAAATGGTATCAGAGCCGACTCCCGACCGCGTGTGGGGCCACAGCGAGGGCGCTGTGCTCCCAAGGAGGGGAGAGTGTGACAACTCGAGCAACGGTGTGCGAGGAGGAGGGATGGCGGTGCATCCGTGCCTCGCTCCCCGGATGAGCGCATGGAAGGGGTCCCTGTCCCACATCGCCTGGGGAGGGAGTCTTGGGCCAATTTATAATGGTTTGGGCCCCTTTAACCTGTGTGACGCGTTTCACGTATGCTTCCGCTGCGCTAAAAACAAAGCCTTTGGAGAGGGAAGGCCCGCGGGATAGCCCTCTGCCCCTGCATAACGCTAAAGCCGTGAGGAGCTGTGCTCCCAAGGGGGGGAGAGTAGGGGGGAGAGTGTGACGGCCCGAGCGGCGGTGCGCGGGGAGGAGGGATGGCAGTGCGTCCGCACCTCGGTCCCCGGACGTGCGCAAGGAAGGGGTCCCTGTCCCACATCGCCTGGGGAGGGAGTCTTGGGCCAATTTATAATGGCTTGGGCTCCTCTAACTGTGTAACGCGTTTCACGTACGCTTCCGCTGCGCTGAAAACAAAGCCTTGAGGGAGGGAAATGGTTTCGTGCAATCCTGTCCAAAGCGGACAATATTATGGCTTGGGAGAGGGAAGGCCCGCGGGATAGCCCTCTGCCCCTGCATAACGCGTTTTAAAGCCGTGAGGACTCAGTGTCCAAAGCGGACAATATTACACGGTAGGGCCCGGGTCGTTACAGTACATGTCGATTTGAAGGAGGAGGTTTGTTTTGCCTTGCCTCGTAGGTCGTAGCTGTGACGAACGGTATCTTGGGTAAGGATCTTGTGCTCATCAAATCTTCTTTTGTTACTCGACGAATGGGTACAGTTCCGATGGGGCACTACTCTTTCAATCCAAATCCTGCCGATTTTGCATTCGGAGAAGTTTTGTGTAGGCTTGTGACATGTAGATTTTGGCTCTGTCTACAAGAAGAAAAGCTGATTATAGAAGTATCAAGCAGGCCAATCCAACTAAATTATCTAGTATTGGTCTGCAAATTTATCAATTGATTTTAAAGAAACTAGTAATTCTTACATGAACCTTATGATTTTTCAATAGAGGATGATTGAGCAATGGTTGTTTGTTAATATCAACACAGTGGATCGAGTCTCCTCCTTCAGTCTTGATAAAATCAAACACAATTAATTGTCGGTCGAGCAGCACTGAAAAAATTATCTGCCATCTCACATGGAGAAAAGACGGAAAAGGGGGGTTTGAAGGAAAATTACCGAATTACCGTAAAAGTCTTTGACGGATGGCTTGTTCATCATTTTAACCTATGTTTCCAAGTCTAAATCATCCTCGTCGGAAACATTTGCCATCTCACATGGAGAAAGACTGAAAAACAGGAGTAGCAACATCACAAGTTCCATGTTCAGTTTCATGGTGATAGAAAGAAGCGTGGAAGCAAGGCCCTCTAGCGGTTAGCTACGCTTGTTTTATATATACCACCAAGCGTATTGGCCCAATATATATTGACTAATGAGGGAGTAATACACAGCAATGTTATCCCCTCATAAGTACACAGAGCAGAAAAAGAAGGCAATTCAGGAAGAAAAACTAAGGACTTTATGATGATAATAAATTTGGCACCAAAAAAAGAGCTGGACAGTCCGGAACTGAACCCAAAATTACTAATTACTTTTCCCTGCAATGATGACCAATTCACAAGCCGAATAAGGTAAAAGGGAAAGAGAGGAAAAAGGAAAATGGTATCTCAGCAGCCCTACACATATAATCAATTGGCAAGTAACAGGAGAAAGAATTTTTTTTCGTGTTTCCATATTTTTCTCTCCGGATTTATGGATTTGCCATTTTATTCTTTTCTTGTTACGGACAATTTCAGCCCCAAAGAGAGGAGGTTGCATTTTGGGAAATGTCAGAAAAAGAGAAAAAAACATAATTTTCCATAGGGCGTGAGAGAGAGAGAGAGGGATAGAGTGGCCATAAGAGGGAAAATTTCAAAGTCGGGTCTCGTCAAATTCTGAATTTCAGGTTACCTGCTCGGTTTTATTTATGAAAGGAATTTTTTTCCTTTTTTTTTTAATTTACGCATTTAATTATTTTGCTATTTCAGATTACCATCGCCTTTCCGCTATCTCTCCTTTCTCCTTTACACACAAGCAAGTCTATTTTTTTAGTTATGTATGTTGGTGATATTTCGTTTGCTACTAATGATCTTGGTTTGTTATATTAAGCCAATAAATTTTTCTCTAAGAATTTTGAAATGAAAAACATAAGCAAGGCAACATAAGATCACGATGATTATTAGACATTAGTTTGGCTGTCCAAATGCTGGGCAAGTATCAATGTATCTTAATCAAAGGTTGCAAAGAAAGTTCTTAGATACTTGTTAGGAACTAAGAAACATGTGATCAATTATAAAAGATTTGATCATTTTGAGGTGATTGGATATTTAAATTCAAACTTAGTTGGATGTGCTAATACAGGAAAATCAACATTTGGCTACTTATTCCCTTTTGCTACAGGGACAATTTCATGGAAATATGAGGGAGAAGTACACTAATGGTGCCATAAGTTGTGTACGGCGCTCACTTTGGTGCCAAAAGTTTCAATCGGATCACTTAAGTGCCAAAAAATTTGAAAAACGCTCATTTTGGTGCCAACGCCGATCTGATCGGCCGGAAATCCACGTGGCATTTTTTTATTGGTTCCGTTCGCTGATGTGGCTCGCCGGAGTTTGAAGCCACGTCAGATTTTGGCCGGAATCTTTCGCCGGTGGCCGGAATCTTTCGCTGGTGGCACCAAAGTGATCGTTTTTCCTCCGATTTGGCACTTAAGTGATCCGACAGAAACTTTTGACACCAAAGTGAGCGCCGTACATAACTTATGGCACCATTAGTGTCCTTTTCCCGAAATATGAGAAGTAGTCTATCATTGTTGCATACAATATGAAGGTTGAGTTTATAGCATGCTTTGAGGGCACTATTCATGGGTTATGTCTGCAAAACTTTATTTTAAGGTTTGTGATTATCGACAATACTGCCAAGCGTTGAAAATTTATTGTAATAGCTTTGCAACGGTTTTATTTTTTTAAGAAGAACAAGTATTACAATTATGCTAAAAATATGGAAATTAAATACTTGTCCGTTAAATAAGTTTTAGAAATAGAGAGTGTCAATTGTGTACATTAACATCAACTTTATGATTGCACATCCCTTAACAAAGGGACTGCCACCCAAAATAATTAATGAACATGTTGAAAGGATGGCCATTATTGAATATTACTAATGATATTGTATTATGATTTCATTAAGTCTATTTGATACTTCGAGCTCATTTGTGTTTTTGATATTTCCTATTCTTTAATTTAGTATACATGATGGAAGTGGATGAATGTTTAACAGGATAGTCTTCAACAAAGGCATCATAGTTGGACCATTCATATACTTCTCATTTTATAGATTATATTTAGTAGAGAGCTATAGTTGTGGTACATGAAAGGGACTGTGTCGATTAATACCATAAAACCGCTATGACTCACGTTAGTTTTCCCTACTTAGTTGTAATTATTATGTGATAGCTAATTTAAGAAAGGTTTTAGCATAATGTTATTGTGCACATTATGGTCTTTATTAAATCATGAAAGAAAAATCATATGAGCCGAGTGAGAGAGAATGACTCACATTAGTCATATGAACATGTTGAAAGGATAGGTATTATTGAACATTACTAATGATATTGTATTATGATTTCATTAAGTCTATTTGACACTTTGAGCTCATTTGTGTCTTTGATATTTCCGGCTTTTTAATTTAGTATACATGATGAAAATAGATAAATGTTTAATGGGATGGTCTCCAACAAAGACATCATAGTTAGACCATTTATATACTTCTCATTATATAGATTATATTAAGTAGAGAACTATAGTTGTAGTACATGGAAGGGATTGTGTCAATTAATGATATACAACTATTATGGCTCACATTAGTTTTCCCTACTTAGTTGTGATTATTATGTGATAACTAATTTAAAAAAGGTTTTAGCATAATGTTATTGTGCACATTATGGTCTTTATTAAACCATGAAAGGAAAGTCATGTGGACCAAGTGGGAGAATATAAAAATAATCGCATAATATTATTAATTAATGGATTAATAACTATTTAAAAGCTAAAAATGTATTGGTTATGAAAAGTTGCAACTCTTATGAAGGCTAGATGTATTTTGATGGAAGACACTTATTGATCTTATTAATTAATAGCTCAGTAACTATTTAAGTGCTTAAAGTGTATTGAACATGGAAAAGTGGCAACTCATATAAAGATAGAACGTGTTTTAAAGAAATGCACTTGTTAAAGGCACTTATTGAAGGTATCTATAGATATCCTATACAAAGAGCTTCCTCCTTATCTTCACCCGAGATAATGAAAGCTCGTATTCTATTGATAAAATACATTAACATGAAAGTGAGTTAAGTGGGAGAAATCGAATTTGTTCATTTCTTCTGTTTCTATAATAATCAATTTCTCAAAGCCATTGCTATGGATAAATGTATATTTTTCATTACTCTTGTCGTGAATAAATCATGAAGATTTAAGATTATTTGATTTTGAATTTCCATATAATTGAACTACACTATCACTATTAGATGAGTGAAAGTATTATTAGCAATAATTGACAAACATAACTAGCAGTTTAACGTGACGAATGTATGACTTCAAAGCTATTATGCTCAAGATCATTACTGGCATAAAGAGCACAACTTTAAGGCTCGGTCTGGTGACATTTCAAATAGTGTCTGATTCGATTATTTTGTTCCCTAGAATTAAAAAAAAATCAATTTGATAAATTTGTTATTCTTGGAGACAATTTTTTTTTTTTTTTTTTTTTTTTTTTTGGTTCTTGAGTATAAATTTGGAACAAAACTTAAAAGTAGAAAAAAGTTACCTCTTGCTCCCTCGAACAATTTTAGAATCCAGTCCAACATTTTCTTTTTTCTCTTTTGTTTTGTTTTCTCCTTCTCTCTTCTTCTTCCTTGTAGCCAATATCACTGGCAATGGCCAACGAATGACTAGGGAGGTCCGGCAAGCTCGCTAAAGCTTCACTAGGCCAAGGAGAGGTCTAGCAAGCTCGTGAAAGGCTTCCTTGGTCATTGCAAGCCTTAGCCTCGCAAGGTTGGGCAAGGCCAACCTTGCCAATGGCCTGGCAAGTCTCACTTGGCCACTAGAGAGGCCCAGCCTCACCCAAGCAGCGCAAGGTCAACCTCACCCTAGCTTGGTGAAGCCTAGCCCCATGCCAATTGGCAAGGCCGAGCCTCACCTTGATTTGTGAAGCCAAGGCACACCTAGCGAGCGAGCTCGTTGAACCTTGCCAAGTAAATTGCGCGGCCACCACCGTGATTGGCGACTGGCCACAGAGAAGGAGGAAGAAGAAGAGAAAAGGAAAAAGAAGAAAGAAAAAGAAGAGAAAAATAATAAAAGTATTAAAAATTGAAAGAAACAAAATAAATTTAAGAGTTCTACCAAACGTATTTCTATTTCGGAAATAAAAATTTTGGTCAATTACTAAGTGCTTTCAAAAGTTTAGAAATTATTCTTGGGAGCATAATAAAAAAAAAAAATCATTTATGAGCAAAAATTGTTCCAAGAAAAAAAATGGTTACCAAATGCACTCTTTTGAATTGCTCTCGAAATCAGGTCAGATACGTAAGAGACTGTTCTTGTCTTGAATTCCACATGTCTTTTGTTGATTACTGATTATCCCATCACTCTCTAGTTAGGACTTGATTAAGAAAAATTATTCCTTTAGGCTTGGGAATTGTGATATATATACAAATCAATGTGTTTTTCGTTAGCGTTTTGCCTGAAGAAGGTATTCCACCAAACTTGTTTGTAATCAAAATATGTGAAAGTCGGTCGATATGGTAATGGTTGAGTCAATTTACTTTCAAATTTCATTTGGGTATCAAGTGATGGGGCCCATTTTGAAGGATGGATTAAGTGATATATGGTGGCTGTCGAATGGGTAATAATTTTTTTTTTTTTTTTGGTAACATCGAATGGGTAATAATGTTTGGGATGTGTGTATCTGAAAATGTTTAAATTTTATAGATATGTAAGTTCGCAATAAAACAACAGGAGAATATGATGGTCAAATTCTTTATCACTTACTCTTTTATGGGGGATAAGTACACTAATGGTGCCAAAAGTTGTGTACGGCGCTCACTTTGGTGCCAAAAGTTTCCGCCGGATCACTTAAGTTCCAAAAATTTTGAAAAACGCTCACTTTAGTGCCAATGCCGATTGGATCCGCCGGAAATCTGACGTGGCCTTTTTTTATTAATTTTCTATGCTGATGTGGCTCGCCGGAGCTTCCATTGGATCACTTAGGCCTTCAAACGACGTCGTTTTAGCATCCTAACACCAAAACGATGCCGTTTTGTGTCTTTCCCCCAAATTCAAAACCCTAAATCCCCAAACGACACCGTTTTGTGTCGTCTTCTTCCCCAAACCAGCAACACCAGCAACGCAGAACCAGCAACGCGTCTTCTTCCCCGAACCAGCAACACCAACAACGCAGAACCAGCAACACCAGTAATTTTCCAGAAAAGAAACCACGCATTTGCCTCTACCCTCCCCCAGTAGTTTTCCCCCATTTTCAATCACCTTATCAACCTTTCAAATCCCCGAATCTCAGCCCCACCTTCGCCTTTTCCCAAGGAATATCGTTGGGTGTAGAGGAAACGCGAGCTTGAAGAATCTCTAGAAGCACAATCGATTCGGCCAATGGTAGCCGCGAAGATCTGGAACGCCGCAGAGGTTGTCGGTGAAGCCAGCTGCTACGAAGGAGGCGGCCATGGCCCCGCCATCCCTTCCTCCACCCTCATCGTCGACACCTCCCTCTCTCTCGGGATTTTCTGTTCGTTTTTTTTCTTTTGTCTTGCTGTGGCAAGCAACTACGATGGAGGTTGAGGGATGGCGGCTGAGCAACGGTGGCCGAAGGACGACAGCCAAGTGACGGTGGCCGAGGGACGGCGGCCGAGCGACGGCGAACAAAAAAATCCTAATTTCAATCTCCAAAAAAAAAAAAAAAAAAAAAAAAAAAAAAAAAGGGCGTCGTTTTTACGAGGGTATCCACGTAGGATGGCAAAACGACATCGTTTTCTTAAGGAAGACGCAAAACGACGCCATTTATATTTTTTTTTTAAATATAAAAGCCACATAATCATTTTGGCCGGAAATTCTCGCCGGTGGCACCAAAGTGAGCGTTTTTTCTCCGATTTGGCACTTAAGTGATCCGGCGGAAACTTTTGGCACCAAAGTGAGCGCAGTACACAACTTTTGGCACCATTAGTGTACTTATCCCCTTTTATGGAGAATTAATTTCTGACAATTATAGATAAGGAACACAAATATGTAATAAAATTAAATTGCAAAAAATGATTAAAAAAGAGCATTCGCTTACTAATAAAGGATTAGGAAATTTAAGGGAAAAGTACCAAAAAAGTACTAAACCTTTTGCATTGGTACCAATTCAGTCCTAAACTTTTCAATTGGACCAATTCAGTCCTAAACCTTTTAATATTGGTACCAACTCAGTCCATCCGGCCAATTTTCGCCGGCCGGCGCTGACGTGGACGTCGGCCGGTGACCGAACGCCGACGTGGTGCCGACACCTAATTTTGGGGGTTCATTTTTGCTAAAAAATAAAAAATAAATAAAAATGCATGGCATATAGTTTAGGTTGATTTGATTTTGATTTTGTTATATTTTATATTTTTGTTAAGATTATTATAGATTTAGGAAATATATAATGGGAGATGCGGTTTTGCGCAAAAGGGGAATTTTTGGGATAAAATATTTTGATAATATATTCAGAAGTATCGCGCGCAAGTAGAATTAGAAATAAAATATACCGTGAAGATACAATTTTTGGGTGTATAAAAAGGGGGGCTTGCGTACGGTCAAGGGGGGGTTTTTTTTCTTTTCCGTCAAAAAAGCTCAAGAAAAAAAGAAGAAGAGAGAAAGTCAAAAGAAAAGCAAAAGAGAGGATGGTGAAAGGTGAGTGAGGGAAAGAGAAAGTAAAAAAGGTAAAAAGGAGAAAACCCCTCCTTCGGCGACTGTTCATCTTCCTCGAAGGGAGGGGTGCCCTGCCCGCATCGCCCGACGCCGCGCCGCCCTGTCGCCGTCTCACTGTCGCCGCCACGCCCAGGAGCCACGACCCGTCGCCCTCCGTGTCCGCGCGCCGCCAAGCCCCACCTCCGGTCCAACAGCGCACGCCGCCCCTCGCCGCAGCCGTTCGAGCCTCCCCTGCTCTGCCCTCGAGCCTCCCGCGCTACAGCCCGCCGCCCACACTCGAGCCGCGATGCCCCCGCCCACCCAAGCCCAGATCCGGGCGCCCGGAAGGTCTAGCCGCGCCGCCCGCACGCCGCGACACCCCGAGCCGTGACACCAGCAGCCCCGAGCCGCAACACCAGCCGCTTTCGATCTTGACGCCCCGTGCCCACAGCTCGTGCGCGCGACGTCCCTGCCTCCCCTGCGTCTCCGCGCGCGCCCCCCGCCCCCGACGTTGCCGCTGCCGTGCCGTCGTCGCGCTATCTACGGCCGCCCCGCCGAAACCCTCGCCAGCCGACCCTTTTTGCTTTCTTTTTTTGAAAAAAAGAACAAAAAGAGCAAAAGAAAAAATTAGGTAGATTTTATTTTGTTTTTACTTTACTTTGTTAGGTAGATTTACTTTATCCTGTTTTACTTTTTATATATCCTGTTTTCCTTATTTGAAACATTTGCCTATGCATAAATGGAAATTCTGATGTATTACCCGATTCGCAATTGCGTCGGATTTTTTATTTCGTCTATAAGGTTTTAGATGAAATAATTAATCATGCGGGAATAAAATTGATATTTTGATCTTTAAGGCTTAAGATCAATTTATCGATTTTACTAGCGAAATATTGTCCCATGATCTGAACGATGTATGATATTTTTTGGATAATTTTGAATAGTCTTGATTGCTTTGTTTATATTGAAATATGTTTGAATTAGAATATTGCATCTCTAGGGTTATTTGCACATTTAGGCTAAGCATTTTAGTTATCGTAAATCTTCAAAAAAAAAAAAACAAAAAAAGGTTAATTTAGGTTGCATGTTTAATTATTAGAAATTGTTAATTTCCAAACAAAATAAAAAATAAAAAAATCTTAGACTAGGATTAGTTTTTATTGTCTTGCATATTTAGATTAGGGATTTTAATTAGGTCATGAGAAAAAAAAAAAAGAAAAAAAAAAAAAGCAAAATTCATTTAGGATGCTAGTTGAATTGCATGTTAAATTTTAATTAAAAAAATACAAAAAGCAAACAAAAATCATCAATTTTTAGAATAGAATTGCATGTTTAATTTTAAGCTTAGATTATTTTTAGGTAGATTGCATCTTAGGCTAGAAATTACTAAATTAAAACAATGTCTTAATTTAAATTAGGACAACCTAATTCCTAGTTTAAATAGGATAAAATTTTAATTTAGTTAGGAATTTCATTCAAATATCTTAGGATAGATTACTTCCACTTTTTTAGGGTAAATTGCAAATATTTTAGAAAAATAAAAAAATCATAAAATCAAAAAGAAAAAATCAAAATCTTGCATGAGCATGTAGAATTAGATATATAGATTTAGTAAATAAGACATTTAGGCTAGTGTTAGATTTTTTTAGAATCACATTTTTAGGATCATATATTTTTTTTTTAGAAATCTCTTTTTAAATAGGTCAGGATTAGATTTAGACAATTTTATTCTTAGAAAACTTGGCACCTTTTAAAAAAAACAAAAAAATAAAGAAATGGTTTTCTAAGTCAAAATAGGGTTAATTTAAATTAATCCTAAACATGAATTAGAAAATTATTCGTTTTAGGTAGTTCAATTAGGGCTTTTATTAGTTCAAAATTCCAGATAAAAAAATCCAAAAAAATTAGGTGCATGTTAATCAATTTGCATTCTAGGACCACTTAATTTAAATTTGCATATTAGGTTGTTTAACTTGCAATTATTGCATTTCATGTCATATAATTTAGATCATTTTGCCATGTCATATTAGGCTATTAGCATGCATTGCATTTAGATTAAATTCCATTAAATAAAGTGAAAATAAAAAAGAAATTTGCATGTTAATTAGAGACCATATCTAGGATTGTTGATGTGGATTTTAATCTAACGATGCAGATGCTTTCGTTGCCACAAGGTAAGTCCCTTAACCTTATTCATTGTTTTATTGGGTATTAAATTGGTGGATTGCGCACCCGCATGATCACCTCACATGTTAGGGAGATAAATTAAAATCGATTCGAGCTGACTGCTAAACATTTTTCAAAATAAAAGAATGGTACCGAAATGGCATTAGAGAAATCTAGTGTAACCAAATCCCCGTACCCATAATCTTTGGTTCGTAGGAGTAAAGTAATCTCCCATTACTTTACTTGGGTTTCTAATCGACCTACCAAAAACTGATTAGTGGCGACTCCTTAATAAAAATCATTTGCATGTTAAGAATTCAAACCTAAGTCGCGAATTGGTATAGGCTTGGGAGAGTCCGAGTTAAGTCTAGGCTTAACAATCCATTAGCCAAACCTTAGGTGGTTCGCATCCCGAAAAATTGGTGGTGACACGTGGCAATTTTTATGATTTTTTTTAATTATTTTTTCAAATTTTTATTAATTTTTATTGATTTTCTATTAATTTTTTTCTTTTCTTTTTTTTTTTTTTTTTCTGCCTGCATCTTCTTCCTCCGGGTGGCCAGCGAGCCTCGCCGGAGGCTCGCCAGCCACCCAGGAGGAAGATGCAGGCAAAAAAAAAAAAAAAAAAAAGAAAAAAAAGAAAAAATTAATAGAAAATCAATAAAAATTAATAAAAAAATTCGAAAAAAATAATAAAAAAATCATAAAAATTGCCACGTCGCGTCCGGTCACCAGCCGACGTCCACGTCAGCGCCGGCCGGCGAAAATTGGCCAGATGGACTGAATTGATACCAATATTAAAAGGTTTAGGACTGAATTGATCCAATTGAAAAGTTTATGACTGAATTGGTACCAATGCAAAAGGTTTAGGACTTTTTTGGTACTTTTCCCGGAAATTTAATATGAACCATCTTATACTGAAATGCAAAATATATATATATATATATATTTATATATATATTAATTATGAAGTTCCAAAACTCCAATTACGTACCACCACTACACACTTGCAGCCTCGCTACACTCATCTCTCCCTCTCATCTTGTCTATTGTAATTTCTTATTCTGGGTCATTCTTGATAATTCTAGCAATTTTCTTGTGTGATCCTCTGGGATTTCACCTGGGAAAGCTGAGATTAATCTAAATGCTCTATTTTCCCATTTCTCGCGGGGTGATGTTTGCTCGGTCATTATGTTCTTTTGCTGAAACATAATTTATGCAAATGAGAAGTGTCTTATGTGCGATTGGAAAGAGAAATGGGCTATCCTCACGTGCCTGCGCCTTAATTGGTGTGCTCAGAGAATACCGCCTCTTCTTTGTCCCAACCAACAAAGATCATTAAGAATTCCTGTTTGGTCACAATCGGAGAATGGCAAGAAAAAGGCTCAGGAAATCGAAATGGGCCTCACTGCAGCGTTGGGATTTTTTGGGTCTCCTTTGGGTCTACGCTGGACTTGGGCCATACGCATTTCGACTGCACCCAGAAAGCATCGAGCATCTCTTTCTTCTCAGCCGCTGGACAGAAGAAGCACGGCTAAACCTAGATTTAAAGTTAAAATTACGAATCAGGGTTTTAATTGAATGGAAGAGTGGTTTTTTCAGCGGGGAAATTCAAAGTCGAACTCACCCTCACTGGATCTTCCAGTTGGAAAGTCCATGGAACATGTGGAAATCAAGAAATCACTTTGTTTCAAGCAACAGAGTCTAAATCCTAGAATGGTGGTGGAATATGATCACGAAGTCATCTCAATCCACACTTCGAATTAGGGGTAAGCATGATTTCAGGATAGAATTAGGAATCAGAGAACCAAATAGGTGGGAACCAGTCCTGCTCTAGATTCTAGAGAGATGGTTTGGTTTTCAATTTCACTTTTTTAGGAACTACTAATTCCCAGCTTAGTTCTTGGTTCCTATGGGAACGAACAAGAATTGGAAGGAACCAGACCTAAATTCTAAGAACCCTAATTATCTTTTTCGACTCACTTTATTTTCAGTGTTGTGCTTCCTTTCATCTTGTCATCTCTATCTTTGTATATTGTAATTCCTTTTTATATATCTAATAAGCAAGTGTTTTATTTTATTACTTCTCCTTTTTTTTTAGATATGGCTTGTTTTAATGAGAGATTATCATCAATAAATAGAATTTACCAATTAGAGTAGAATGAATATATGTTGTGAGGCTTTGTAATAATTATTTTTGTTTAGTTAATAGTAATTTTAAATTTAAAACTATTAGTAAGTGACAAATATGATGTTGTTTATTTTGATTTTAAGTGGTTAGAATTTTAAACAATTTTTCATGGATGATTGAGGATTGAAGTTTTATAATTTATATTTTACATTACATGTTCTGAACTTTTTAGTATTTATTTTATTTTAAGTGTTTATCTGTTATGGATTGTTACTGTTGACAAATGACAAGTTTTCATTTTTAGGGTTGCGTTCATTTTTTATTTTGCTTAACTAAAACTGAAAAAGATTTTAAAAAAAAAAAAAAAAAAAAAAAAAAAAAAAAACCTATTAGGCCTTGAACTTGTGAGAAGGTAAGTTCCAGGTTTAGACGGTCATGCTCTAAGTTCTACTCACCCTTACTTAGAGTATGCATGAAACATGATCACCAAGTGATTGTGATTTGCCGACTTGCGATGTGCAAAACCTTATCACCAGAGGCAAGCTTCAGTTAGCCCATTTCAAGAATACCCAAATCAACAAATGTTTTAGAGAGGCCAATCAAGTAAGAGATTGAGTTGCAAAAGCCAACAAGCAAAAACAAAGAACAATAAAAGCTCAAAAACTTGTTCTAGGTTTTAGGTTTCAAGTTCTATGTCAGAACCTACAACTTTCCATCAAAATCGGTTCTCCAATTTTTAAAATCTAGATACTACTCTACATACTGTGGAACTTGGAACTAAACTGGTTTCCACCGGTTCGATTTAGTTCCATATTTACTTGAAGTATTGAACACATTATATTTCCAATGAAAAAAAAAAAAAAAAAAAAAAAAAAAGAGGAGAATATCAACATAATTTCAATTTATCTAAAAACTAACATAACAATTAATGACTCTGATTAATCGGTCCACAGCAATTGAATTTTGAGGATCACTCTAAATATCTAGTGCATAGGGCCATGCGGTGCCCATGGTTTTAGGGTAGCAGTGTCCAACTCTCTCATGGATCAGAGTGTCAGAACGAAACATAAAGCAATAGAACAAATAATGTGTGCGGAACCCAACATCCATCATTCGTTGTCTTCTTCAATGCTGCGGATTTCTCAGCTCCATTCCAC
This sequence comes from Eucalyptus erythrocorys, assembly GCA_014182555.1. Lineage (NCBI taxonomy): Eukaryota > Viridiplantae > Streptophyta > Magnoliopsida > Myrtales > Myrtaceae > Eucalyptus > Eucalyptus erythrocorys. The sequence goes on along the minus strand of CM024599.1, from coordinate 14,959,465 downwards.
GATCCTATCCGCTTATCTGGATCAAGAAACTGCGATCTCTGTGAAATACTCTGCTCCAAGCTGTGATCCCAAGCTTAGTTACAACCGAGTTTCGTTCTTTTCCAGATGATTTCTTTCATTGAATTTTGAGTCTTACTGACCTTTTTTCAAGAAATGTCGGTTCCGTCCCTCTGATGTTGTTGGATAAATTTTGTGCGGATACGGGCTACAACACTTCAATAAAGAATTCAAAAACTTAGTACCTTCACGGGGGTCATGTATGTATTGTTTAAGGAGCTATCCTCTGAAAAACAATTCCACCAAACTGGCGTTTGCAATTTAGGATCCTATTTTAGGAAGATTTCCATGGTGGGTTCATGGCTAAAAGTCTGGAGTTCTTGTACCTTTATTGGATGATCTTTCAAGACATTTAAAGATCGATTTTGTTTATCTATTTTCAAACACTGAATTAGAAAATTAATAAAGATTATATATAATTATTAATGACATCTGTTTCTCATAATTTAATGATTCAATACTCGACGTTATTCGACCAAAAAAAAGAAATACTCGACGTTAGGTTTTCTTTAATATTTTCTAAAATTATCTGGTTCTATGGGCTCAACACCAAATCTTTGGATCGGATAGGCCTTAAGAACCCACATAATTCAAAAATTCAGATGCATTGAATCCGCATGAATCTAGATCATCCTTTCCCTCTTGGTGACAAAGGAGCGTACCCGTACACTTTGTGCGCACAGCGAAAGAACCAACCGACCAGAACAGAACAGAAAAAGAAACCGAAGGAAAACAAGTGACTGACGACGTTGGAATTTGAATACCATCAACACCACCTGATACTCTCTCTCACTCTCCCTCTCTTTCTCGTCCATGTGACCGCTATAAATAACACTGCACTAGCCTCACTCCCTCTTCAGGCAAAGCTTCCTAAACACAAGTCCTCTTTGCAAATTGACTCTCTCCCTCTCTTAGTGTTTTCATTAGGATCTTCTCATCACAATACATCAATGGCCAACAGTAACGTCACCGGATCTCCTCTTGAGAACACCAGCTTGGCTTCACTCGACCAAAGGCTGGCCATGGCGAAACATTGCTCTCGTGGTTTGCAACATTCTGTTACATTGAAAGTCCATGAACTATGTTTACCTTTATTTTGAAAATTTACTGTTCTGTCTCCTTGTTTTCTGCAAAATGGCTTAAATCTAAATTTCCGATGTGCATCAAACAGATGGTGTAAAAGCTGGAGCTAAGGCGGCAGTTTTGGCAGGGATAGCAACAGCCATCCCGACTGTGAGTAATCTTTTTCGATTTCTTCGGCTGAAACTTTTGTTCAATTCAAGGGTGTCTTTTTGTCGTACTTCTTTTTTCTCAATACGTACATGCTTAACTATGCAGTTGGCTAGTGCAAGGATGCTGCCCTAGGCAAGAGCAAACCTCAACCACTCGGCTCAAGCACTCATTATCTCAACAGGTCGTTAGACTTTAATCATACTGACAATGATCAATGGCTTTGCTGTAGGCCGTTGATACGCTTCCCAAGATCTACATAGCTAGAAACTCAAAAATCCATGAGGTTTGACGAGGATTTGTGTACCTGATTTTGAATCCATTGTTCTTGGAGCAAAACGACAGCAATCCCGGCCTTGAATGCTAAAGATCTTCTCCTCTATGACCCTCGATTCCTGGCTCGATGAGACCGCCACTCACAACATGCCTTATGTGAGTTCAGAGAGGATTTTGGAAAAGTTGAGGGCTAGAGGAGGGACCTTAGTGCTATTTATAGAGTTTTGGACGGGCCCTCTCATCACGGGCCGGGCCCAACTCGGCCCACACAAGCCAGGCCCATATTCGACTGCTAAGAAACTTTATTCCTCACTTTATTAGATCAACTCCGTAAAACGGATAATTATAATCTTAATTAATGTGGCCCACACTAGGAAAATTCTTACATTCTCCCACTTGGGCCATATTAATTGAGATCATACTGTATGTGCACACTTTATGTTGATCTAGAGATAATCCTCAACAATCAATCCTATCCCATAAAGTCTCCAACACCGAATCATGGCGATAACTGCATGTATTTACACAGAGCCTTCCATGGTCACGAATGCTTTCAACTTTATAGATATGGATTCAATATGGTTGTGTGGCAAACAGATAACACCTCATAAAGAGTAATACCTTATGTGTTATCTCCCTTGTCGGTCACTATTCTCTTATCTTTAAGTGTCACAGAAAATCGGATGTGGCACTAGAGAATATCTATATGGTTCTAACGAACCCATATATGTCTTATCTTTATGGTTAACCTTTCTTTATGTGTAATCAAGACATATGTACAAGGCTAATAACTGGATGCCCCTAGCATTTACTCAAGATTTACACAGTACCTTGAGATTTTCCTTAGATATATATGCACAACTCAATAACAAGTTATACAAAGAAAGGAGTTGACATATATCGAAATGTTACAAAAAGTAACAAGGTACAGACATAAACTTTATTAGAGCAAATCTGAAATACCTCCTACTAAACGATAGTATCCACTGATTCTCCTAAGCTCATGTTCATGATATGTCGCTCAAATACACAAGGGCGCAGGCCTTTAGTCAGTGGATCTGCCAACATATTGTCTGTAGAAATATGGTCTACTATAATGTCACCATTCTGTACCATTTCCTTTATAGTCAAATATTTGACCTCCATATGCTTAGACCCTTTGAGACTTCTGTTGTTATTAACAAACAACACAGCAGAATTATTATCACAATATAACTGTATGGGTCTATTTACAAAATCAAATACGGTCAATTCCTTAATGAGGTTCCGGAGCCAAACAGCTTGTGTAGCAGCTGAAAAACATGCTATAAATTCTGCTTGCATGGTAGAGGAAGATATAGATTTCTGTTTCTCACTTTTCCACAATACTGCACCTCCTGCTAACATGAAGATATATCCTGTTGTCGATTTTCTATCATCTTCACAACTAGCAAAGTCTGCATCTGAATATGCTATCAATTGCAAATCATGGACATATCTATACACCAACATATAATCTCTTGTTCTTTTTAAGTATCTCAAGACCTTTTTAGCAGCAACCCAATGGTCATGTCCTGGATTCGACTGATATCCGCCTAAAAGTCCGTTACAAAGGCAATGTCCGGTCTAGAGCAAACTTGAGCATACATAATACTTCCAAGTGCATTAGCATAAGGTATGTCCTTCATTTGGTCTTTTTCAAAATCTGATTGAAGACATTGTGAGAGACTCAACTTGTCACCCTCAACTACATGAACACTTCCTGGTTTGCAATCCTGCATGTTGAATCTCTCCAAAATACGATCAATATATGCCTTTTGAGATAAACCTAACATACGACAAGAACGATTTTTATGGATTTCAATGCCTAGAACGAAAGATGCCTCACCCAAGTCTTTCATGTCAAAATTCTTTGACAACATTTGTTTTGTTTCATGCAAGTAATCCAATATCGCTACTTGCAAGCAAAATGTCATCCACATAAAGTATGAGAAAAATAAATTTCCTCCCACCGACCTTGCAAAGTATATGCACTGATCTACTTTGTTCTCAACAAAACCAAAAGAAGTAACAACATGGTGAAACTTCATGTACCATTGTCTGGAAGCTTGTTTGAGACCATAAATAGCTTTCTTCAGTTTACACACACCTGAATCATTTATTGCAAAACCTTCAGGTTGCATCATATAAACCTCCTCATCAAGGTCTCCATTTAGAAAAGCAGATTTAACGTCCATCTGATGTAATTCCATGTCAAAATGAGCTACTAATGCCATGATCACTCTAAAAGAGTCTTTAGAGGAAACTGGAGAAAAAGTTGCTTCATAGTCTATCCCTTCTCTTTGAGTAAAGCCCTTGGCCACAAGTCTGGCTTTAAATTTCTCAATTTTTCCTTTTGAATCTCTTTTAGTCTTATAAACCCACTTGCAACCTATGGGCTTACAACCTTCCGGTAATTCAATAAGTTCCCAAACGCCATTATATTTCATAGACTGCATCTCATCTCTCATTGCATCCAGCCATAAACTAGATTGAGGATAGGAAATGGCGTCTGTATAAGTCACTGGATCTTTAATGCATCCTATATCATAATCATGTTCTCCTAAATAGACCATATAGTCCGGTGGTATAGCTGAACGCCTTTCCCTGGTAGACCTCCTAAGTGGAGCCACTGTAGGCTCATTTTGAGTCTGAGGAACTTCAAGGACTTTATCTGTGACTGCTTCATCAATAGGATCTTCAGTGTTAACAAGTTCAGTTTGTGGCACAGTAGGCTCTATCATTGTCTGCATAGGCAAGGAAAAAGATATAGCAGGTCTCATCATGTTGTCATGTTCACTAATTTGTGAACAATCATGCTCTTCGGCTACATCAAATTCCAAAAACTTGGTCGTTTGTGATTCCACAATCCTTGTTCCTCCACTTGAATTATAAAACTGATATCCCTTTGAATGTTCTGAGTAAGATACAAAGTAACATCGAGTGGTTTTAGCCTCCAACTTACCCAATGTTGGATTATACAATCTTACTTCCGCAGGACATCCCCAGACCTTGAAATGATTCAAACTTGGTTTGCGTCCAGTCCATAACTCAAAAGGAATCGATGTAACAACTTTGGTAGGAACACGATTCAATATATAAACGGTTGTTTTTAATACCTCACCCCATAAAAAAATCAAGTAAATTAGTCCTACTCATCATAGATCTTACCATATCCTTGAGAGTACGATTGCGCCTTTCAGCCACACCATTCTGTTCAGGACTTCCAGGCATAGTGAACTGAGCCACTATCCCAGAATCCTCTAAATATTTAGCAAATGGCCCTTTAATTTGCCCAACATTACCATGTCTACCATAATATTCTCCACCTCGATCGATCGACCACCTTTATTACCTTTCCCAACTGTTTCTCAACTTCGCCCGATAGATCTTGAATTTGTCAAGAGATTCAGATTTTTCCTTAATTAGGAACAGGTAACCATACCGAGAATAATCATCAATGAACGTGATGAAATAAAAATTTCTACACAAAGTTGCAGTATGGAGTCCACTGATATCGGTGTGAACGACTTCTAGTAAGTCAGAACTTCGAACTGCGGTTTTCTTCTTTATCTTAGTCATCTTTCCTCTACAACGGTCTATGCAAGTCTCTAGGTCACCTTTAAGAGTAGGCAGGATGTGTGTCTTTATCAGCCTTTCTACTCTTTCTTTGGATATGTGACCTAGTCGTTTATGCCACAACGCATAAGACTGTTCCTTAGGTAGAGGTCTTTTGGAAACAACATTTTCAACTGTATTAGCGACGTATATATCATTGGGAGATAAACACAATCTGTATAATCCATTGAACATGTTGCAGTACCCAACCTTATTTGAGTTAAAGAACATAGAAACAAGATCTTGTTCTTTATTTCAAAAGAGTAACCACACATATCCAAACATGATGCGGAAACTAAGTTCCGTCTCGAAGGAAGGTACATAGAAAGTGTTTCTTAATATCATATTAAAACCAGAGTCTAGATTCAAAATGACGTCTCCCACGAACTCAACATCGATCTTATCGTTGTTTCCCACAGTGAGCGATGATTCATCCTGATTTGGCATCCTTCTGTTTGTGAATCCCTGTATGGTAAAAATAACATGATTAGTTGCACCACTATCTAGCCACCAGGAACTGGATGGGGCTTCAGATAGGTTGGATTCACAGACAAGTGCCAAAGAATCATTACCTTTATGCTCATTTTTAGACAACCAAGCTTTATATCTTTCACGGTATTTCTTTATGTGTCCCCTCTTTCCACAAAAGTAGCAAAGGACACCTTCCCTTTTAAAAGGTATCCTTTTGGGAACCATAGAAGTGGAGGGACCAACAAAGGGTGCCTTTCTAGGAGCCATAGAGTTAGAGGGACCAACAGCTTCAGGATCCCCTCTTTTGGGAGCTGTATTACTAAAAGTTCTTATGGCTTTAGGATTTCCTCTCGATGTGCAACCCATTTGCCTTTTCTCTGCGGGAACTAGAGGCATACAAAGCAAGATGCCCTCTCTCCTTCTTTAATTTCTCTTCCTCTGCCACAACTCTAACTATAAGATCATTAATGGACCAAGTTTCATTTTGCGAACTATAGTTCGTCTTGATAATTCCAAAATCAGGAAGAAGGGTGTTTAATGCTTGATGCACAATGCAAGCTTCAGGTATATTAACTTGAAGGATTCGGAGTTTTGTCTGAAGATCTACCATCCTAAGCACATAATCTCTAACTCCAGTTGAACCATCATACTTCATATTAAAGAGTGATTGCATGAGTGTACCTATCTCAGCATTGGTAGAAACACGATACCTAGCCTCCAAAGCTTCCATCATTTCCTTAACAAGTACAATCGGTTGGCAAGCCACTCATCAAATGTTCCCGAATTGACCGTTTCATAATGAGCAAGCAAATTCTATTACTCTTTTCCCATGCAGCAAAACGTACTTTCTGGGTTTCTGTACTGGCATTAGTAAGGTCTTCCGGTCTATCCTCAGTGAGAGTAATATGAACATCTGCGAGCTCCATTCCAAACAGAAAATCCTCTTTCCATTTCTTGAAGTTTGACCCAGTAAGAACCTCAATGGCTATGGAATTGCCATTCACAGAGAATGTAACTGATTTTGCGAGCAATACATGTAATTAGCATCATGTGAGTATCAAACATACAAGAGCTACACGTATCATCATATAAACACCTTTGGGCAGAATACATGACATACAATTGTATACCCTTTACATGACAGCGGTTCCATGAAAAATATGCTCTAACCTTTCGCGAATTCATCACCTTTGGGTGTACAAATCACTAGGGCTAGCTACTTTTCAACCATATGCTGTACATGTATCCCTCCATCACCTAATGCACAATCACCTCCTTTGGGAGTATAATTATGCATAAGATCAGGAGACATCCCATTTCAATGTGAGACAGATATTTTTCAAATCCAATCAAGTGTGCCACTTTGGCGGTCACAACCCAACTGAATCATCAAAATTTCTCTCACATTAGGGATATAACTTTATGACTCACATTCACCTTTCATTAGTGATTTTAGACTTGATGACAGGGGCTATTTGTCACTAAAATCACAAATCATGCTAATTGCATTGCTCCATCCATTAATACATACTACTGATAAATCAACACTATACATATTCCTCAAGTGATGATATAATCATAAGCATGCAATTGTATTTCCAAAAACATAGAGAAATACATGAAAATATTCCAAAATTACCCCAAAATCACATACTTTAAGGCTTTCACATGCATTTTCACATCCTTAAAGGCATCAAAAAATGCAAATAAGCACACCACAATGTAGGAAATTCACATACGAGCACGACGATATAAGTCACGCGCCAAACGACCACCGCACGCGCCCTCACGCGCCATTAGAGTGTGCGGCGCGTGAGCCCCACGCGCCGGCGTCCAAAACCGGTCCGAAGCCGGTTCGACCGGTCAACTGACCGAACCGGTCAACGGTCGGACCGGGCCAGCCAACGGTCAAGCAGGTCGGGTCAACCCGGTCAATGGTCAACCGGTCGGATCGGGTCAACGGTCAACTGGGTCGGGTCAACCCGGTCAACTGTCAACCGGTCGGATCGGGTCAACGGTCAACCGGTCGGGTCAACCCGGTCAACGGTCAACCGGTCGGGTCAACCCGGTCAACGGTCAACCGGTCGGGTCGGGTCAGGTCAACGGCCAACCGGGTCGGGTCAACCGGTCCGCCCACGTGACGTCATCGATGACGTCACCGCCACGTGGCGGTCGCAGGTGAGGCGGCGAAGGTGACGTCATCGAGACACGTCGCCTCCACGTGTCCGCGAGCGAGGCCACGTGGCCGCCACGCGTCAACGCGCATGCGCTCGGTGCGCGCGTGAGGCCGCGTGGCGGTCCACGCGCCGGCGCGCATGCGTGCGCGTGGGGCCGCGCGGCGGCGCGTGCCGTCAACGCCCAGCACCGCCTGGGCGCGTGGCGGCGCATGAGGCCGTTTCCGACCTCCTCCGGCGACGTTCGACCCACCATTTTGCTCGTATGGACGAGTAGAATCCGTTTATGCAATAAAATTTCACTTTTATTGGACCAAAAATCACGAAAAAGCAAGGCATACATTCGGAGCTAGAGTGAAGACCGAAAACAGGCCGGAGGCGGCCGATTTAGCTCCGGTGACGGGCTCAACAGGCATAAAAGGACTCAGCTCTAGTCTATGCAGGCTCTGATACCAAATGTAGGCTGTTGATAGGGCTTCCCAAGATCTACATAGCTAGAAACTCAAAAATCCATGAGGTTTGACGAGGATTTGTGTACCTGATTTTGAATCCATTGTTCTTGGAGCAAAACGACAGCAATCCCGGCCTTGAATGCTAAAGATCTTCTCCTCTATGACCCTCGATTCCTGGCTCGATGAGACCGCCACTCACGACATGCCTTATGTGAGTTCAGAGAGGATTTTTGAAAAGTTGAGGGCTAGAGGAGGGACCTTAGCGCTATTTATAGAGTTTTGGACGGGCCCTCTCATCACGGGCCGGGCCCAACTCGGCCCACACAAGCCAGGCCCATATTCGACTGCTAAGAAACTTTATTCCTCACTTTATTAGATCAACTCCGTAAAATAGATAATTATAATCTTAATTAACGTGGCCCACACCAGGAAAATTCTTACATTTGCATCATAAACCTTTATGTAATAGACCATATATTGCGATTATCTGACAGGAATATTTTCATTCTTGTGGCAGTCGCTGGAGCAGCTTATTTCATAGTTGCTGACAAGACTATCTTGGCCACGGCTAGGCCTAACTCCTTCAAGCAAGTCTCCAACATTGAGGGGTGAACCCAAAAGAACTAGACAAGAAGCTTATATGGCTTCCATTTTGATCATACTTGTATCTGAGTGAACTAGAAAGCAGATTACCACCTTGTCACCCAAAAAATAAGTATGGGTTCTTCTGCTTCATCCTGAAGATGCATCTAGTTCACACTTTATATAAGAATGAAGAGTATGAGGATGTCCTTGGAAATTTAGTGCAATTTACAATTACCAAATGTTGTCCCTATTTCATAACGTGTTCATTACCACCAATTCTTACATCAGCAATTACCATCTCTAAAATAGGGGAAGCGGTTACAATCCCAGGCAATTATCTCCCTATTGAAAATCTTCGAAATGAGCTTTGTTGCCGAATGGCAGTTTCTGCAGACTTGAAGGGTCTTGGCGATCTTGATGGTCGTCCAGGGCATAGTACTAATCAGCCCAAACGCAATCGCCAGCTTCTCCCTGTGGTTACTTAAAGCACACTCCTTCCACTCTTCATCCATGTTGTAAAGCACCTCGGCTGTGTCCTGCACAAACCCAGCCATTTTCTAAAAGCCTGTCTATTTCATCCAACATCATGTATATTTTTTTTGCTCTGAGGATGTGTTTTGTCACCCTCGAGGAATTCATGAGCCACACTATCTACTTCTATAGATGTAGACGCAGGAACCCTTCTCATTCCCTTATCATTCAATTTGGTTTTTATTCTCGCCACACCGTCCCACCTACCAGCTTTTGCATAAAATGTTTGATAAGAGCACATAAGCGCCAGGATTATCAGGTTCCACTTCGAAAAGATGCAGAGCAAAAATTTCACCCAACTTGACTTTTCGATGTGCTCGGCAATCTTCTAGCGGAGAACCCCAAATATCACCATCGGTTTCCCATCCATTGATTCTTGTCCATTTCTACCCAAGAGATCTATAAAGCATCCGTAATGCTGCAATTTAGGGGAGACTTGTCTTGGACCATTAAACTAAAATTAACTCCGTCCAAATTCTAATGAACCTGCATGATTACAAGGCGGATGGTGAGACCGCCTAAAACTCAATGAGCTTGCCGAGGGCGAACTGGGTATTGTAGAGGCTGGATTTGGGAGGGGATTTGCCTGAGCTGGAGGAGGTTCTTGCACTTGGAGAGATGCCACAGAGATGGGTGTGCTTGGAGGAGCTTGCACGGTGGATCAGAAGAAAGGAGGACATGGAAGCTGAAAGGCGCAACTGAGGAAGCGATAGGTGAAGCGAGCATTTTCTTTCTTAATTTTCTGGATTGTGAAATCGGAGGACATAGGATGAAAAAGAAGACAGATTTTAAATTACAGTTGGTGAATTCTCGAGTCAACGTCTGGTACCCGCCACAAATTAGGGGCCTGGCTACTTGGGCCCGATCCTCGCGAGAGAATTTTGGCCTGACCCAGATTGAAACGGTTTAATCCGAGCAAGTGAAGCCTAGCCCCCACTTTCATTTTCCTTTTCAAATTCGACTTCTTGGTTAATGGAATTTAAATATCTAAGCAAGTATTTATCAAATGATTAATGAGATGATACTTATAAAATGTAAAAATTTCCTTCAAAAAGGGAGTTCACATACCTTGAGATTAAAGCTTTGGATCAAGATGGATTTAGGTGAGCTGTAATGTTTAAGGGAAGTGATAGAGAGATTCTATTGCAAATCCATCAAATGTATTTAAGTTAACTATTAATTTCTTTTTTGGTAAGCAACTACTACTTGGCAAAGTAGATTTAATCTTTAATTTTGCACGTTTTTAGAGACTTAGGTGTAAAGGCGTACTTGATATTAAAACCTAATCATGTAGTCATTTGTCCAATTGCTCAGTTATGTCATAGCTCTGTAATGATGTGCTGTGGCTATGATTGATGAATGCGTGTCAATGCATATGTTATATCTAGAAGACCTTAAAAAAGGAGATGGTGGCTATGAGAAAGTCTGAGGTGCTTATGAATATTTAGTCCAGCACCTTATCAAAGTTGAAACTCCTCTTTTGAAAGTCGTAATTGCTACGCATGTTTATACTAAGGAATATACTAAAACTATATCTCAATTTTGTAAATATATATTTATATGTGTGCATATATATATCCTGTTAAAACTATTTTAAAATTTATGTCCAACATAATTATTTCACATGATTTTGTTAGAGCGTAAATGATGCGTGTGTGGAACTAGTAATTTCTGAAATGAGAATCTTCTAGTCAAGTGTTCGGAAGCAATGTGAAAAATGATAATGAAATGATGTGCAGAGGACAAAGGATATGAGAGGTTCACCATTGAATTGTAAAGGCACAAATTGCTAGCCAAGGATAAAAATTGGGATAGATGCAACTCACTACCAAGGCGTAAAGGATTGCTCCATTGAAGAACTGTTTGATATACCGCCAATGATGTTAGATAAAGAATCAAATAAATATTCACTCATGCAGAGGATTCTCATATATTCATCAATTCTGCGTTATGATTGAGAACACTCCTCCATTTATAGTAGAACTAAGACATAGGCAATAGACAAACATTAAAGAAATGGGGATTAGAAATCAATTAAAGACCTAGAAACTAGAAAATGCATTAATGACATGGAGACTAGATATCTTGATTCTTTAGCTTTGCGGTACATCTTCCAAAATTCATGCACCAATCTTGATTAGAAAATAACCATCTTAGGATATCAACAAATACATAAGATAATTGATATGAATAGTTGATAAAGCTAGAACTAATACCTAGAGGGGGTGAATAGGTGTTTAAAGGAAATCTTGACAAATAAACACAGAATAAAATAGGTTACTAGTAAAATCTAGATGAAGATCAAAAATAGATTTCCAAACACTAGACTTCTGCAAAAACTTGTAAATGAGCAATAGAATTAAATAGAGAGAGTCAAGCGAAGAGGAAAAAGCACACAAGATTTTATAGTTGTTTGGCTTAGATTAAGCCTATGTCAACTCTCCCACGTCGATAGCTTATTAGCTAGATTTTACTGTAGAATCAACAAAAAATTATAACTTATAAGTGTAAACACTCAGTGGCAAATTTTTCTAGCTAATTAAGATACTCTATTTGTGTTTTCTCTCTTGATCACAATTTGTAAAGCTCACAAATGAATACAAGTAATTGAGAATAGCTTTAGACTTTGAAATTTTAGATTCACATTTTTATTCATCTTGACCAAATGACCTCATTTAAATACACCTCCATGCAACACTAGCCATTGACATTCTTTAAAAGAAATTCTTCCAAGCTGACATTGGACATAAATTTTTCAAAGGGATCTTGTGGCCATTAAAGACAGGAATAGATTTTCCACTTGATTCTGGTCACTCATACAACCAGAATCTTGGTTTTCATAAGTGATGCTTCCTTATATGGAGCTTATCTTCAAAAAAGATTTTATCAATTTGTGATTGACTCAATCAATGGTATATATGGTAAGTAAAATTCTTAGCTAGAAAACTAGTCATTGTAGAATAGTTTCCAAATAAAATTTATTATGGATCTGTATTGCAACATTGTTATATTTGATTGTGGACCCTTCCTCATTCTGGGTTTGACACAATCTCATTCGAGACTTGACACGATCTCATTTTAGACTCGTCAGAGTGTGATATGCTTGTGCAAAACAATAGACCTTGACAGAAGTCTTTAATAGTTTCTCAACAACAACTTATAATCAACATATTTTTAATATAGACATTAGAACTAGAAAGTTTGTCAACTTCAAAATTTGATAGGAGTTTTTTTAATAATCTCCCCCATTTTTTTATGATGACAAAGCTTTCATACAAATTTAAACATAAAGTTTTATTAACCTACAAAACAACACTTAAATAGCACAACTTATAGGATTTATGAATAAGTGAACAAGCAAACATTAGATAAGCATAATATTTACTAATAGCAACCACATAACTCTGCAAAAACACATCAAAACACATCAAACACTTGAAATCTGCATAAGTCTTCCCCTTTTTATCAATATCAAGAAGGTCTTAATAGTTCTACATATCAAACCAAACACTTTTAACCATCATAAAAACACACCAAAAGTTTAAACTACAAAAAAACCCATGAAGATATGAACATTTTTCAAGAGTCTAGGGTTTCTAGGGATGTGGACAAGATGGAAATCCTCCATGATTTGCACAATCTCATCAAGCTTGGCCATGCATTGACCAAAGGCATTCTTGATCTTAGCCATATTCTGGATGGCTTGCTAGTTCATGTTCTTCACCTTTTCATCAAGAGAAGTGTGCAACTCTTGCATTTCAACATCCATATCATATTGCCGTGTTTTAATCTCCATAATGAGCTCAACAATCTAAGGATAGTTGGCATCTGGTTTTGTCTAAGCACTAGCTTCCACAAGTTATACTGGAGGGATATCCAAACTCGATGGAAGATCATATTGTACCTTAGATGTTTGTTGCTCCCCCTAAATATCAGCATGTTTCTCCTTATCTCCAATGAAAGCTTCAAGAAAGTGAGAAGCATAGATGTCCTCTACATCTATTGGAGAACGGCTGACTCGAGTTTCACTGAAAGTCTGTCCTACAACTTGCTTCTGGAAAGGAGTTTTCTTAGCTACTTTCCCTGCATCTTTGCCTTCAGCCTGCACATTAAAGTTTCCACCTTCAAGTTCATCATGTTTCTATGCATCCTCAACACCCTTGTGTAGGTCATTTTCCTCTTCATTTTTTTCATCTTCTCCTCCGACATCATTTGCATCATCACCTTCATCATCCATTTCTTTCTCAGTCTCTTTTTCCTCTTGGTCACTTTCTTTGTCTTCTTCATCTTTGTCTTCCTCTTCTCCCACTTTTTCTCCTACTTCTTCTTCTTCACTCTCTTTAGCCTCTGCTTTAGATTTAGCTATGCTAGTAACTGGATCTCTCATAGCAATAATGTCAGAGAAAGTCTCCTCTTCATTTTCATCACTGTCCTCGTCTCTTAGCGAAAGAACATGTCTCTTTCTTTTATAAGTCTTGGAGACAACATTCTTTCCCTTCCTCTTTTTCTCAGCCGCAGTGCTGGTCTTGATAGAACTAGCAAACGCTTTCTTCATATGCTCCCAAACATAGGAGATATCCTTCAATCTCATTTTAAAGATCTTTTCTAACCCAATTTGCATATAAGGAAGTGTTCTAGAGTAAAGGCTTGAAGGAGGTTGAATCTGGAAGTGCTTTCATCTCCATTTTATGTATGTGTAATAGAATGGTGTGTTACAAAGAGAAAGCTACTCCATTCCCTATGGCTCACATTATCTTGGTTTCAAATTTGGAGACACCTATTCTTGATGCTACCTTGAGTCTGATATAGTTGATCACAATCTTATAAAGCAGAATGTTGAAAGATGACAGCCTAGAGGAAGTTATACTTCCTTTTGGGATCTTATCCTTAATCAGAAATTTGGTCACCTCTTCATTTGAAACATTAATAGGCATAAATTCACACCTTTCTACTCTCAAAATGTTAGCTAAGAAATTAACATCTATATCAAAAGCTTTTTCACACACAGTAAACTAAATGTGTGTGGGAGACAGAACAAATAGATTCCAATAGAAATAGACAATCAATTCTGAGTATACATCAGACGATTCCAAGCAAAAAGTTTCCATATGAAGTTTTGCAAACTTCTCCCTAAGAGAAATTTTAAGTTTCTCCCAGAAATCAAAATCAACAGTTCGATGATTAATCACTCCCCCATTTAGCATTTGTGCATAAACCTCATTGCGCTCCTTAAACCGAAATAATTTTCTTTTTGAACCATTTATACCAACAGTAATTCTAATCTTAAGCTGAAAATTCTTAAACAACATCTCATCTTCATCTTCTTTCCTACCCATGCTTGACTCTCTGACCTAAGCCTAGGATCCAGAAAAAAGGCTATAAACTCCTCCGCCACCCTTTTAAGTTTTACCAAACCCATTTTCTCTATCTCTTGCAAAAACGTCTCATTTCCATACCCATTTCCTTTCAAGAAATTGGTAATAAAATCCATAGCACCCCTTACTTTCTTAAAAAATCAATAATGGTAAGGAGAACATTAAGTGTTCTTATCGGAAGAGGCATTTTTGTTGCTTGAGTCACTTCTTATTCCGTTGAGGGTCGAGTTGAACTCCTTAAAGATTCATCACTAGTAAGATCAAAATGGGTTTGTTCATCCTTTGCATAACGAGGTCCTTGACTGGTATTGCAAGAGGACTTCTGTTGAGAGGAGATTGAAGCGGACTTGGAGGACTTCGATAACATGGTGAAGAGGAAGTTTTGGAGAGCAATTGAGAGAAAAACATGATCGAAAAAGAAGAGAAAGATCGCTCGACATTTTAGAGTTTGCAAAGGAATGTAGTTGTGAAAAATTGAGAGAAGAGATTAGGGTTTTTTTTTTTTTTTTTTTTTTTTTTACAGAAATTGAACCAAGGCAAGTGAACAAGCGTAAAAGAAAGTAATTGCCATTTTGGAAATTTTGAAAATAACTGAAATTTTTGGAAATTTTTTATTTAATAACCTAAAATTGGGAAATGATGAAAAATAGATAACAATTTTTATAAATTGTAAAAGGCAAATAAAAATTTCAATAAATATAAAATATTCATTCCTTTTGATAAGTAAGGAAACTTACATGCCAAAATTTGAATTACAAGTACCTGAGTCTAAATATGCTTCTAGCATGATATTTATTGCAGAAGATTGTATTCTTAAGTCTAGCTTGCATAGACTTTAACCAAATGAGTAAGTAATATATAGTTTTTCACAAATATATTCAAATGTAACTTTCTCTGGGGCTTAGTAAAAATATCTACTAGTTGATTTTTTGAATCAACGAACTAAATATTAATTTTACCATTCTTCACAAGATCTCTCTTATGAATTGATGTCAAATCTCAATGTGCTTTACTCTTGAATGGAGAATGTGATTCGTAGTGAGATTGATCACGCTTGTGTTGTCACATTTGATTTCAGTATATGATTATTCTCCTCCAAAGTCTCTCAATTGTTGTCTAATCTATTGAACTTAAAAACAACAACTGCCAAGAGCAATATATTTTGCTTTTGCGATTAAGAGAGATATAGTGTTTTGTTTCTTTAAAAACATTAATACCAACATCTGTCCCAAAAGTTGGCATGTCCCTGAAATACTCTTCCTGTAAACTCTACAACCAAATAAATCAGTGTCTAAGTATCCAAATAAAGTAAAGTCTCTTTCTTTTGGATATCACGAACATAACTTAGGATTGAGAGCAATATATTTGATAATACGCTTAATCACACTAAGATGTGATTATCTAGGATTTGCTCAAAACCTAGCACACATGCACAAACTAAATAGAATATCCGGATGTGAAGCAGTAAGATAGAGAAGAGAACTGATCATGCTTTTATAAGTCTTTTGGTCTACCTTCTTTCCTCCTTCATCATTGTCAAGTTTGAAAGAACTTGACATAAGAGTCTCTATCTTCTTGCAATTTTCCATTCCAAGTTTCTTGACAATATCTTTGACATATTTCTCTTGATAAATGAAAATTCCTTCTTTGAATTGTCTAACTTATAGAAGAATGTCAAGTCTCCCATCATGCTCATTTTGAATTCTTCTTAACATAGACTGAGAGGATTTCTTGCACGGAAGTTCATTAGAAGAACTAGAGATGATGTCGTTTACGTATATTTGAACAAGTAAGCAGTTTTTACCTTCTTTCTTGATAAATAAAGTAGTGTTGACCGTACTTTCTTGAATTCATTACTTACCAGAAACTTGCTTAGTCTTTCGTACCAAGCACAAGGTACTTGCTTCAGACCGTATAAAACATTCTTCAGTTTATAAACAAAGTCTGACTTTTAGGGATCTTCAAATCCTAGTGGTTGTTCCATATAAACTTCTTCTTAGATGAATCAATTGAGAAATGTACTTTTGACGTCCATCTGGAAGTTATGAAAACACGCATAAGCAAGCAATAGTTATGGCTTCCAACTTGGCTACCAGTGCATATGTCTCATCATAGTCTATTCATTCTTCCTGTGTTTAACCTTTTGCCACAAGCCTTATCGTGTTTTTTGTCACTTTACCCTTTTCATCCATCTTATTTCTGAATAACCACTTAGTTCCAATTACAGACTTTCCTTTGGGTCTGGGAATCAACTCCCAAACATCATTGATCTTGAATTGCCCAAATTCTTCCTGCATTAAGCTTCCTCAACTCCCTCGGCTCCACTTCAAAAATAAGTGCTAAAGCATTTGAGTCTTCCTTCCCTTCGAATCTGGTGCGGATTGAAAGGGCTAGTATGTACACCTAGAGGGGGGTGAATAGGTGTATATAAAAGTTTTCGCAAGATTTTGATTAAATTGATTGCCTTTAGGAGATGATAGACTAAGGACGTAAATAGCTTTAAACAATTCTATAAAACAATTATATAAAGCAATGAAGTAATGAGTTAAGGGAAAAGAATTGGAACACAAGGTTTATAGTGATTTGGCTTAGATCAAGCCTACGTCCACTCTCCCACACCGATAGTCCACTGGCTGGATTCCACTATGAATCAAAAGAGATTATACAACTTGTGATCTTCAACTTTCTTAGTGGAAAGTCACTATTGGTCTCTCACACAATCTGATTATGTGTTTCTCTCTTTTGTATACAATTTGAACGAGGAACTAAAGAGATTCAAACTTTGAAATTCTTCTTTCACGCACGGCATCAAACAACTGGAGAGTCCACCTTAAATACTTCTTCATGCCTTCACGACCGTTAGCACTTTCCAAAGGAATTCTTCTAATCTACCCGTTGGACAGAATCAATTAAGGTGATCTCAAGTCGTTGGATGATTAGTGATGAAAGCCCGTCAATCCCGTTCGTCTATACAATCAGGATCTTTGGTTTCCATAAGTAGAACCTTCCAAGTTTGCTCGCCTTTCAAAAGATCTTCAAATCGGAGTAGATTCCAAAAAGAATAATAAATCATGTAGATGCTATATCCAGCCTTAAGGTCTTCTAAAAACCATACGAATCAAATCCTTGAAGATAATCCTAAATCTAGATAAGTCTTCATTCTTCATCTGGAAACTGTTAGTGAGGGCAAACTTTGAATCTTGAATTTGGCAGTCATCAGACTTTGACGATAGATTCTGGAGTTCTTTAGACTTTAACACTTGAGTCTTGAAGTCTTTAGACTAGACTATTGGAAACGTTTTGTCAATTTCAAAATAATAAAGTAGTTTTCTCCAACAATCTCCCCCCCTTTTTTTATGATGACAAAACTTTCTTGTAGATTTGAAAACTTTTGTCCTGCAAAACAACACTTGTGCAATACACGATATCTTATAAAAATAAGTTGATTAGGACTTAAATAGCATCTATTCTGCAACCATAGAAGACATGTTAATCCTGCAAGATAAGATAACTATCCATCCATAATCAGTATCACAAGCTTAGTTACTGCAAGCATCAAATGATTCAAATCAGTCAAGAAGTCCAAAGTCGAGAGTCTAAAACCAAACAAACAATACCAAAGTCTAAACCAAAAGGTCATCAAAATAAAACCAAAAAGTGCTCGAAAAAGATGTGCTCAAAAAGATAAATCAGGTCAAATATGTGTGAAAATCATGGTTGTTCTGGGATCCGAACGAGCTAGAATTCCCTTATTGATTTGACTGTCTCCTTAAGCTTTTTGAGAGTCTCTTTCAGTTGCTATAAATCTTCACCCTTCACATTTTCTTGCACTTGAGTTTTCAGGGCAAGTAGCTGTTCTCGCAAAGAAACTGAAGCAGTCGAATAAGCTTTCTTGAGATCCTTTATCTAAAACTCCGAACCATATAGCTGTCTCCTTAAATCCAACAGGATATCCAGCAATCTTGAAATGTTTGCTGTTTGTTCTTGTGCAGCATTGGGTCCAGCCAAGTCAGTTCCAAGAGTTTTGAGATTGGAGTGATCATCATCAGTTCGTCCACCATGACTAAGAGTGGATGCCTCAAAGTCTACTTCAAGGTAGTGAAAGGCATACACATCCTCTAGATTTGCTATAGATTTACTAACATCACTAGTAAGAGCATGTGAAGAAATACCTCGTTTTTTTCAGCAGCTCTCCCTGTTTATGTACCTTCAGGTGGAGAATTGAATTCTTATTCTTGTTCTTGTTCAGCTTCAGCATCGGAGTGATGTTTTCCTTTTCCTTTTCCTTTAGCAGTTCCACTCCTTATCTTTTTAGAGTCACTCAATAAGGGTACAACCAATATAGGCTCAAAGGAGTCATCTCAACCCTCTTCTTCCTTTTCTTCTCTTCCTTCCTCTATTCTTCCTTCCTCTTATCCGGTTCTCCTCTCTTCTCTTTCTTCATCTCTCTTCTCTATCTCTTCTCTTTCTCTTGTTTCTCTTTCCTCTAGTTCTTGAAAGCTAACAAATTCTGTAAATTTCTTGAGGCAAAGGCGGAGAGAGTGATGTCATCCTCATCTTCTTCATCCCACAAGATAAGTGTTCTCCTCTTCTTGATAGGTTTGGTCATAGGTTCTTTGCCTTTTCTTTTTGCTGCTACAGAGTCTTGCTTTGCCTTGATAATGGACTTCTCCTTCATGCGCTCTAAAACTTTGTTGAGATCCTTCAAACGCATCTCTGTGACCATTTTCAATCTAATCACCATTGGAGCAATGCTTCGCACACACAAAGGAGCAGTAAAATGAATCTTCAAGTGTCTGAAGAGTTGTGTGATAAGAGCAGAGTATGGAAGTTGTCTCTTGTCCTTCACCACTGTCTTGTACATGTGCATGAGGATAGTGTGAGGCAGAGAGAACTTGTAACTAGGGTTAATGGCGTACATCAGCTTCACTTCCGAGTGAGAGACATCAATCTTTGACATTGATTTGGGCCGGATGCAGTTGATCACAATCTTATGAAGTAAGATGTTGGAGGCATTCATTCTAGTGTAGGAAATTTTGCCTTCATCGAATCCGTCTCATACAAGTTCCAGTGTAGCATGAGCAACGGACACACTGATTTGTTGGAAACACCCTCTTTCCACCCCAATCAAGTCAGCTAATGTGTCTACATCGACCACAAATTCCTTGTCCCTAACTGTAAAAGGAAATCTATTCGCATCCAAAAATGATAGATTTGAATAGAAGTAGGCTATGAGTTCTGGGTAGGCGACTGTTGTCTCGGAGCAAAAATGTTCTAGTTGAAGGAGTGCAAACTTCTCCGTTAGATTTACTTGCACAAAATCAAAAAAATCAAAATCAACACTTCTAGGGTTCATAACCCCTCGCTTCAGCGGTTTTGAGTAAATTTTTCTGTGGTCCTTAGAGCAGAATAGACTCGCTCCCTCACCACGAACATTTACAGCCACTCCCATCCTAGGCTGAAAATGTGTGAACATCCTTTCATCATCGTCTTTTCCTTCAGGCTGATTAAAAGTACCAAATCGCGGGTCACTTGAAAAGTTGGCAAAAGTCCTTTCAAATAACCCTTTAGGCGCAATGCCCATCTTTTCCATCACTTGCAAGAATAAAGTTTCATTCTTGTAACCCTTCTCTCTCAGGAATTCATCGATTAGAGACATAGCAGTACCATTGTCTTTCAACTTAGAATAAAGATTGAAAAGAATTTCAGGTTTCAGTGTTCATTACAGGTTCCACATCTTCCACATTTTCTTCTTCTGGTTGATGCTATGGAGGATCTTGTGTCCTGTGTTGAGAAGACTAACGCAGTTGAAAATGTTGTTGTTGACTTTGCTGCTACTGTTGAAGAGAGTCTTCTTCCTTGGTCAGATTGAAGTGCGTGGGACCCTCACGCATAAGCTGTGGTCCCCTTCTTGCCATTCTAGAAAACTTTCTTTGAGAAGACATTGTCGCTTTCTTGGTGAGATTCTCGAACTCGTTTGTGAAAAAGGTGAAATCTTTTTGGAATAGACTAGAGAGAAAGTGAAAGCAAGTGGGATTTTTGTATTCTAGGGTTTGTAAATGAAAACGGAGAAGAAGAAAATCAACAGTATATATAGCAAGTGAAATGGAGTATATGAATCGTCACAAAGGAAAAGGTAAAAACTGCCTTTTTGAAAATGAAAAACTGCCATAAATTCAAAATTTGAAAAAGATCAATTCTAAAAATAATATAAGCAAGTAACGATTAAAAAAATCAACATACCTTTTTAAAAATTCATCTAAAAATAAAATCACATGCATTTTGAAAGAAACAACTTACAGTCGTAACTTTTAGGTCATTCCGAGTCTGAACACCTTCAGACTTTACCCAATAGAATATATGATGTTCAGTCTGGTGCGAATAGACTCATATAGGCTTTTCTCCAGTGGCTTTGAAAATATGTCTGCCAACTGATTCTTCGAGTCAATAAATTGAATCATAACTTCTCCATTCTGAACATGATCTCCTATAAAGTGATGTCGAATCTCTATATGCTTTGTCCTTGAATGAATAATTGGATTTTTTCTTAGATTAATGGCACTGGTGTTGTCACATTTGATCTCAGTGCACGATTCTTCATTTCCAAAGTCTCTTAGCTGTTGCCGTATCCATAAGATTTGAGAGCAGCAACTTCCAAGAGCTACATATTCTACTTTAGCTGTGGAAAGAGCTACAGTACTCTGTTTTCTTGAAAACCAAGATACCAGTTTGTTGCCAAGTAGTTGACATGTACCAGGAGTACTCTTTTTGTCCACTTTGCATCCTGCTAAATCTGCGTTTGAATATCCAAGGAGAGTAAAATCTCCTTCTTTGGGATACCATAGACCTAGTTTTGGAGTTGTTGCAACATATTTGATGATGCACTTTGTAGCAGTTAAATGAGATTCTTTGGGATTTGATTGGAATCTAGCACAGATACAAACACTAAATAAAATGTCAAGTCTAGATGTAGTAAGGTAAAGAAGTGAACTAATAATGCTCCTGTATAACTTCTGGTTCCTTCTTCATCTTTGTCCAGCTTTGAAGAACTTGCCATAGGTTGTCTTTGTCTTTTGCAATTCTCTAATCCAAACTTCTTAATGAGATCCTTTGCATACTTTTCTTGGTGAATGAAAATTCCTTCCTTTGATTGTTTAAGTTGTAATCTCAGAAAGAAAGTTAACTCACTTATCATGCTCATTTCGAATTCATCCTGCATGCATCTCGAAAATTTCTTGCATAGAATTTCATTAGATGATCCAAATATGATATCATCAACATAAATCTGAACAAGTAAAAAAATTTTACATTCTCTTTTAATAAATAAGGCAGTATCTACCTTTCCTTTAATAAAACAATTTTGAGTTGGGAATTTACTTAACCTTTCATACCAAGCTTGAGGTGCCTGCTTCAATCCTTATAAGGCATTTTTTTAGTCTATAGACTAAGTCTGGCTTTCTTGGATCTTCAAAATGTTGAAGAAAAATCTCTTGGAGTTTTGAAGTTGACAAAACAGCCTCTACAGTATGGTCTGAAGATTCCAAGACTCAGTCGGTTACATTTAAAGATTTCAAAGTCTAAAGGTTTTCCGTCTGAAGACAGTCAGACCCAAAAGTTCGGTCTGAAGTTTTTCCGTCTGAAGACAGTCAAGACTCAATTTCAGTTTGAAGACCTTCAAGACCCAAATCTAAGTCTGAAGACAGTTTGCGATTTTGACAGGCTGGCTACAGGTTATTCTTATGGTTAAGGAAAATAAGATATTGGATTTTATATTTCCTAATCCTAACCATTGAATATCTCTAGCTATGATCATGAGCTTGGAAGATTTATTCTTCGGATTTTATCCGTTGAAGATCAAGCTTATTTTTGGAAGAATCTAATTTTGGGAACTCAAGATCCTGATTGTATGGGTGAACAGGATTGACGAGCTGCTGTCTACTTACATTTTCGGCGACAAGAAGATCACTTAAATTGATTCAGTCCAACGGGTTGATTGGATGAATTCTTCGAAAGTGCCAACGGGTATGGAGGCACGGAGGCTATTTAAGGTGGATCGGTGTTGCTCGGAAATAAGGAGAGACTTGGTAGAAAAATCTCAATGTTAGAATCTCTAAAATCTCTTGATCTCTAAAATCTTTCATGTTCAAATTGTGTATCAAAGAGAGTTACATATAGTGCGAAAACAGCAGCAAGCTGTAAGAGAAACTGTCTTTTGAAGAAGTCTAGTTCGTAAACTGTAACGGCTCTCATTTGCTACATAGTGATTATAGCCATTTAGCTGCCAGCGTGGAGAGTGGACGTAGGCTTGGAATAAGCCGAACCACTATAATCCTTATGTTAATTCTCTCTTACCCTACTCTATTTACTTTATGAATACGTGTTTTATTTGTCATTGATATATCCTTGATATTAACGTATTCTACCACAAAAGATTCCAAAAGAATTCCGCAATAACCTATTCACCCCCTCTAGGTTGATTCACTAGCCCATTTCAATTGGTATCAGAGCCTAGCTGCTTATTTATTAGAAGTGTTATTATTTCTAAAGCTAAAGATCTATGGCTAGTGTTTTGGCTCCAGGTTTAATTGAAGGGCAAAGCAATACAAGACCTCCCTACTTCGATGGAAAGGAGTACAACGTATGGAAAAACAAGATGAAGGCATTCCTAAGATCCAAAGATCCTCTGGAATGGGATGTAGTGGAAAATGGAATTGCTCCTAAAGTTGCATCAATTACAGGGAAAGAATTACCTGAAGGAGTGGGAATGTCTCGAACTGATATTCCAAAAAGACAAGCCCTTGATGCAAATGCTATTTATTCTCTCTATTGTGCTTTATCTCCTACTAAGTATAATAGAATTTCATCTTGTGATACAGCCAAAGAAGTATGGGATAGATTACATGTCACCTATGAAGGAACAGATCGAGTCAAAGAAACCAAGATCAACATCCTTCTTGGATAATATGAAGCCTTCAAAATGAAGCCAGGAGAATCTATCTCGGATATGTTCAGTTGATTTACAGAAATTGTAAATGGCTTAGCATATCAAGGACAGCCAATCTCAGGACCTATGAAGGTCAATAAACTGTTAAGAGGACTCTCCAAAGTTGGAATCACGTCAAGACATCTATAAGAGAAACACAAAGGATCATGCCTCTTTCAGTAGATGAATTGGTCGGCATACTTCAATCTTATGAAGTCGAGCAATTCAATGAGGAATTTGACACAAAAGGTAAGAAGTCAATTGCTTTAAAATCTAATGATGATTCTGATGTTACAGATTCAGAAGAAGACTTGGATGATGAGGAGTTAGCACTTCTGATTAGAAAATTCAGAAGATTAAATAGAAAAGGCAGAAGTTTCAATGGAAAGAGACAAAACAATCAGAGATTTCAAAAGAGATCAAATGAAGAAGAAGATACCAGCAAAGAAGTTGTTTGCTTTAAATGCAAGAAGAAGGGACACATTAGACCCAATTGTCCCTTATTGAAGAAAAAGAAAGGAAATCCTGAAAGGTTCAAGAAAGTACTCAAAGCTGAAACTTGGAGTGATACTGAATGCGAGAAGAGTGATGAAGAGTATGCAAATATTTGTCTTATGGCGAATTCAGACTCAGACTCAAGCTCAGACTCAGACTCAGACTCAGACTCAAACAGCGGTATCAAGGTTAGAAATTTTACCAAAGTATCAAAATACATTGATGAACTTTGTCTCAGTCTTAAAGACTCTCTTAAAAGGATTTTTGAACTGAAAAGGAAGAATTCCAAACTGAAACAACAAGAAAAAATCTTAATTGAAAAAGTCGAAAGTCTAGAGAAGTTTCTTGATGTTTCAAAAGAAAATGAGAATGAACTTTCAAAAGAAAATGCTTGCTTGAAAGAAGATTTATTGAAAGTCACAAAGAAATTTTCAATGGGTTCTGAAAAGTTGGATAAAATTCTTTCTATTCAAAGACCTTATTTTAATAAATCTGGTCTAGGAATGATACATGAAACCGTTCCTTTGATTGATTTCCCAAAGGTAAAAGAAAGAATCAAGAATAGGCCAACAAAGACTTTTTATAAGAATCATTACCAAAAGGTATTTGTAAAGTCTGTTGGCAGAAGTGCTCTTACATGTTCAAAATGCAAAAGTATAGAACATTTTGAAAAGGAGTGTCCCAAAGTTTGGAGACCTATTAAGAAGAGCTGGGCAAAGACTGTTTATACTACTAACAATGATGGACCCAAGAAAGTTTGGGTACCAAAGAAGACATGAGTCTTTCTTTTAAATGCAGGTCACCTTCAAGAAGAAAATCAAGTGGCATTTGGATAGTGGATGTTCAAGACACATGACGGGAGACTCAAATTGTTTCACAAAACTCTCTCATGTAAAAGGAGGAAATGTTTCTTTCGGTGGCAACGACAAAGGAAAAATTGTTGCTCAAGGAACCGTGAAGATAGGAAACCTCACAATCAACAATGTTTCTCTTGTTGAAGGATTGAACTACAATCTTTTGAGTATTAGTCAACTATGTGACACAGGATACAAAATCAACTTTCAAGAAGATACATGTTTTAGAACAAGCAAAAATCTCTCACAATCCTCTACTGGACGAAGACATGGAAATATTTATTTGCTAGATGTAAAGTCTGACAGTCCACAATGCTTATATCGATTCAAGATGAAGTCATTCTCTGGCATAGGAAGCTTGGACATGTCAACCTGAAGCAAACTGCAAAAGTGTCATCCAAAAAGCTTATTCGAGGACTTCCTAACATCAAGTATCAAAAGCATGAATTATGCACTCCTTGTGTACTTGGAAAACAGGTTAGAAATTCCTATAAATCTATAAATCAGGTATCCACTAATCGTGTTTTGCAGCTATTACACATGGATTTGTTCGGGCCAACTAGAGTTCAAAGTATTGGAGGTAAAAGATATTGTTTGGTTATAGTAGATGATTATTCTCGTTTTACTTGGGTATTCTTTCTTGCAAATAAATCTGATGCATTAACTTATTTTACTAAGTTTGCAAAGAAAATCCAAATTGAGAATGGTTATGCAATCTCAAGTATTAGAACTGACCATGGTGGAGAATTTGAGAATCATGATTTTGCTAAACATTGTGATAACTATGTTATTCAACATAATTTTTCATTCCCATACACTCCACAACAAAATGGAGTTGTAAAAAGGAAAAATCGTTCTTTGCAAGAAATGGCAAGAACTCTTTTAATTGAAAGCAATATTTCTCCTCATTTTTGGGCTAAAGCTACTTCAACTGCTTGCTATATCATAATAGAATTTTTCTAAGACCTATTTTAGAGAAAACACCCTACGAACTGCTCAAAGGTAAGAAACCTATTGTTTCTTATTTTCACATATTTGGTTGTAAATGTTTTATCCTAAAGAATTCCAATGATCGAATTGGTAAGTTTGAAGAAAAATCAGATGAACGAATCTATGACAAGCAAAGCCTTTAGAGTTTTCAACAAACGGACTCAAACTGTGGAAGAATCCATGAATGTGAAGTTTGAAGACTCGGTACAAAATCAGACTCAACCCGAAGATTTTGAGTCTGGCCAAGTGTCTACAAGTTCTCTTGAAGAAAATCAAGTTTCAGACACTCAGCCTCAAACCAATTCAGTAGTTCCAACTGAAGAAGAGCTTCACCAAAATGACAAACCAACTACAAATTGGAAGCACAAATCAAGTCACCCTGTAGACCTCATCATTGGCAACATTGATGAAGGAGTTCGTACAAGATCTAAAAGGCGTGAAGCTTCTAGTGCTCTTGCACTCATTTCTGAGATCGAACCTAAAAACATAGAAGATGCTTTGAAAGATAAAAGCTGGATTGAAGCAATGCAAGAAGAATTGAATCAATTCAAAATCAACAATGTTTGGGAGCTAGTTCCTAAACCAAAAGGTAAATCAATTATTGGTACCAAATGGGTTTTCAGGAACAAGCTTGATCAACAAGGAAAAATGGTAAGGAACAAAGCAAGACTTGTGGCAAAAGGCTACACACAAGAATAAGGCATCGACTATGATGAAACCTATGCTCCAGTGGCAAGGTTAGAAGCTATAAGACTACTTCTTGCTTTTGCTTGTTTTAAAAATTTCAAGTTATTCCAAATGGACGTGAAAAGTGCATTCCTAAATGGAATTATCCAAGAAGAAGTCTATGTGGAACAACCACCAGGATTTGAAGATCCTAAAAGGCCAAACCTTGTTTTCAAGCTGAAGAAAGCCTTATATGGTTTAAAACAAGCACCCCGAGCATGGTATGAAAGGCTAAGTAACTTCTTACTTCAAAATAATTTCTCTAAAGGTAAAGTAGATACTACTTTATTTATCAAAAAGAAGGGAAGGATTTCATACTTGTTCAAATTTATGTTGATGATATTATATTTGGTTCTTCTAATGAAAAGCTTTGCAAGAATTTTTCAAAGTGTATGCAGAATGAATTTGAGATGAGCATGATGGGAGAATTGAACTTCTTTTTAGGACTTCAAGTCAAACAATCAAGTGAAGGAACTTTTATTCACCAAGAGAAGTATGCAAAAGACCTTATCAAGAAGTTTGGAATGGAGAATTGCAAGAAAACAGAAACTCCTATGTCAAGCTCATCAAAGCTGGATAAAGATGAAGAAGGAAAGAGTGTAGACCAAAAACTATACAGGAGTATAATCGGGTCACTTCTTTACCTTACAGCATCTAGACCTGATATTCTATTTAGTGTTTGCATATGCGCTAGACTTTAATCTAATCCTAAAGAATCTCATATGACTGCTGTTAAGCGTATTATTAAATATGTTGCAACTACATCTAAGCTAGGTCTGTGGTATTCCAAACAAGGAGAATTTACTCTCCTTGGATATTCTGATGCCGACCTTGCTGGTTGTAGAGTGGATAGAAAAAGCACTACAGGTACATGTCAACTATTGGGAAACAGAATGGTGTCTTGATTCTCAAGAAGACAAGGTACTGTGGCTCTTTCAACTGCTGAAGCAGAGTACATAGCTCTTGGAAGTTGCTGCTCTCAAATCCTATGGATGCAACAACAATTGAGAGACTTTGGAGTTGATGAATCAAATACAGAAATCAAATGTGACAACACATGTGACACCCCTCAACGGCCCTCGATCCGTTAGGGTCGCCACAATTCACTTACCTTTCTCTTTCTTGACCTGAAGGTCTATCAATCCTGGGGGTTTATATCTTTTAGATCGGTCCCTACGCAATTTATATGGCGGAAGCATATCCAACAACTCCCTTCCCTAGATTCAGAAAATAATGCACACCAACTAAACATTTTATATAGGTTAAAGCCGTACAGTTTTATTTACATAACTTGATGGACATCATTAGTCGGTACATCAAAATGCCAAGGTTTTCTATACTCGGCTATATTTCAAAAGATGACCGACATCTCTTCCAACAGTCATATACTTAAAATCCATCGATCAGTGTCGGCGTCCAAAAGTTCCTTCCTCTGCTGTTCTCCTCCTTGTAGCCTTATCCAACCACTCGGTCCATCTGCTAGTGGCGGTGGCGGCAAAGATATCTTGTCTAGTCTGAAATGTTAGTCCCCAAATGGGGTGAGTACAACCACTCAGCAGTAAAAGATTCATCAAGCTATATCAAGCATTACTATTAATATCCAGATTCAAGTATGGTAGACAAAATAGGCAATCCAAGAATGAGTATGCATTCAAACCATATGACTCTTCAATGCAATGACCAGTGCATTTCCAACTAATAAGATGCATCGTGTCCAGCCACACAAGTCCCGATCATGGGGCCAAACTGTAATAACACGTCCCATTCCATGCCATACAATTTAGTCCCATAACCAGACCACACTCATACTTAATATAATCATCAGTTTTAATCATTCAAAAGGTTTCATCCCCCAGAGGACCAATGTTTGCATCCTTCTGGGATTCCGCACCCAACCTGGCATCACGGAAGCCTCCGGGCATGTATTCAAAATACAACCGGACATCCAGAGGGCATCGACTTATTCGAACCTCTAGGCATCTCACACCCCACCTGGCATCACGAGGAATCACTGGGGACCGTAGACATGGTTACCCCTAACCTCCGGGCATGCATCATAATACAACCCCTCACCCTCCGGGCATGTATCATAATACAACCGGGCATCCCGACACTCCCGGGGAAAACCTCTGGGCATGTATTCATAATACAACCAGGCATCCCGACACTCCAAGGGAAAACCTCTGGGCATGTATTCATAATACAACTAGGCATCCAAAGGGCATCAATTCATTCGAACCTTTGGGCATCCCGACTCCCGGGGCATCGTCGACCCGAGGGTCCAACGGCAACAATTACCATCTTAATTTATTTCAATACCAAACATACACTTCAATGCAATGATGCCAAGAGTCTCATGAGTCGTTATCGAAATCTTGATGTCACACGATATGCCGAATGCCATAGCAACTATCATGCAAATAATAACTCAAGATGCATTCGCCCTTGGAAGCATATTGAAGTAAAATTCAGAATATAAGAAGAACCAGAATGCACAACTTCTAGAAGTTTTTCCAAAAGAACCCTTAAACATATTCAGGAATAATCTTTCAATATGTTATGAATAAGGTATCAAGGAAGAGTTTCACGTGTGACCCTAACCGAAATAAATAAGCATAGAGACAGGCAATTTACACCATTCAACACCAGATTTCTCCCGTAAACAAATTCATATTCCAGCAGAAGAACATCACACGTTACAACAAGTTATACCACTATATCAACTTCAAAGTTTTGACCACAGCATAGGTTATAATCTAAACTATATCTCACAAATTTTCACGAAACAATCAGGTCCTAAATCGTACTAGAACCATCCCTAGAAAAGCTGTGAAAATAAATTGCAAAGTCACGCACACTCAATTTCTCCTAGACAATGCAGATTCAGTGGAATCCCACACCTATACAGCAACCATCGCGCTTTCGAGAGCTCATTACGGATAGTCCTTTCAACCACAATCCATCAAAGTCGACATGCATGAATGTATCCAAAACATATCCTCAATTCTTTAGTCCCAACCTACCGAAAATTACTCAACAATCCAGCATTCGACATCCAATTCAGACATTTCTCAAGCCTACTTGTACAATCTCAGATTATAACAGCAACACATTACATAGATTGAAGAACTTCTACTTGCCTTGATGTCCTACGGCTCAACAACTAGGGAATTCGGTTCGGCGATGTGGTCCGACGACGGCAGCTTGAGCACAAATAGAAGGCGGTCCTTCTCTTCCTTCCTCACGGCTCACACTCGCGCCTGCCCCTCCCGCTCGAACTCCCTCTCTCTCTCACTCGCTCACCCGCTCACTCTCTCGGTTCCTCTCTTACTCTCTGTGCTTAACTTTTCTGGGTCTCTCTGTCCGTTTTCTTTTTTTTTTTTTTTTTCTATTGCTCGTATGTATGAGCAGATTAGTCAGTGGTTTCCACCAAAACCAGTCAACACTTTGGGGGAACAATTCAGCGACAGAAGGGGGTGAGGACAGGTGGAGAAGACGTGGCTTCTTACATGTCAGTCTCTTCCTTTGCCGAGATAGCTGGAGGAGGACGTGGTCTTGAGGGGCTTCGGTGACTGCCAGCTCCTCTCGTGCATGCAAGGGCGTGGGCTTGTTTAGTTGACTACTTGAGTCAACTAAATGGAAATCACGCTAGCAGCAATTGAAGAGGACCACATCGGCGTGCACGTTGCAGCTGCTGAGATGGTCAAAGTCTCCCTTCTTGCATGCATGGCTATGGACGTAGCCCGTTGGTCAATATCTTGAAATTTGTTGACCATCGAAGGGGACATGGATGGTCTCTCCTCCCCAAGCATGCATGTTCCTCGTGCATGGCCGAAATCCCTTCCTTCGGCTCACTAAATAATTATTAGATTAAAGTCCAAGTCCCTCTCTTATTACATAAATACTTGAGTGGTATATTCATGTAGTGTCATCGGAACAAATGTGCATGGGAGTTTTGGGTCGTAGGGTACACATGCAGGTGGAAGAGGATCTCACTCGTGACGTTATCTAAAGGGAATTTTCGACGATCGGACCATTACTAAACGTAACGTATCTATCCAACGATGATAACGAAACGGTGTCCGTTGTGGTGTCAGTAACACCATCCGACGGTACTTCCGTCGATTAGTCACAGACCGTCGCATATTCGAGGGTTGTCGAAATTCTTGGATGCCACAACACAAGCGCAATCAACCTCACAAAGAATCTAATACTTCATTCAAGAGCAAAGCACATTGAAATCAAGCATCATTTCATTCGAGACCATGTTCAAACTGGTGAAGTTGTGATTCAGCATGTAGATTCAAAGAATCAATTAGCAGATATATTCACAAAGCCCCTAGAAAAGGCTCACTTTGAATCAATTCGCTCAAGACTGAGTATCGTAAGATTTGAAAATGTTCAGACTCAAAATTAAAGTCTTGAGAAGTTCAGACTCAACGCAAGGTCTGAAGGCATTTCAAACTCTACATAAAGTCTGATGGCGCTCAAACGCAAAGGTAAAGTCTGAAAAGAGTTCAGACTCAGAGGTAAAGTCTGAACATTTATCAGACTCTGTTAATTTTAGTCTTTTTACGTATGTTAATTTCTCCGTATTCTCTGCTTTATTTTATTTTTGGTAATTATTTTTCGAATTTTCAAAATCTTTTCTTACTCTTTTCTGACGCGTAATTATGGCAATTTATATTTTCAAAAAGGCAGTTTTCTTTTTCGAAATTACGATTTATTTTTAGTAGTTTTTATCTTTGCTTTTTGGCGACGATTCATATTCCCGTGTTATTCTCTCTCACTATTTATACTCTCGAATCGTCGCTTTTCATCCACTACTACTCTTTTGCAATTCATCCTCATACTCATTCGCTTTCAAAACCCTAAAACTTCCATTTGCCGTTCCTGTTTCATCCCTTTTTCGGCACAAAGTTTCCATCTTTTTAAGCGATCAAGTTGAATCTTTGCTTGCTCTCCAAGTATGTCGTCTCGAAAGTCTTCTCGAATCGCCAGCAGGGACCACAGAGACAACCAGAGGGTCCTACAAGGGTGGACCTTACGGAAGAAGATTCTCCTCAAAGGGAAGCAGAAAGTCCGCATGTTGAGGAAGTGATCACAGAAGCACAACCGATAAGAACTCTCAAACCTAATGTCGCTTATGATCTTTAAAAAAGGCTTAAGGATGGAAGGGTAAGCCTAAAGACGATTGAGGAATATCTGAAAGAGAGAGGGTTTAAAAGCAAGTATATGTTTTTGATGGAAATGGAAAAGCTGAAGGTTGTTGATGAAGGAACAGCACAAAGGACACTGGAGAATATTTCGAGTAATCCAATGGAAGATACTCCTGCTGAGACCCTAGAT
Source organism: Eucalyptus erythrocorys (assembly GCA_014182555.1). NCBI lineage: Eukaryota > Viridiplantae > Streptophyta > Magnoliopsida > Myrtales > Myrtaceae > Eucalyptus > Eucalyptus erythrocorys. Next base: position 14,927,281 of record CM024599.1, on the reverse strand, counting down.
GATGATGAGTGACTTTTCTCTCACTTTCAGCCTCGGTATGGTGTGGCTGCTAACTCTGTTTGTCCTTCAGGAAGTTTGTTTCGGTCTAAGGAGCACGAGCGAGTATACGTGAAGCTGTTAAAGAGGGGTGTAGTCCATCCAAGAAGTGTGGATTTTGACTTCTTTGATTTGTTGAAGATTAATTTAAGAAGGAAGTTTGCTAGGCTACAATTGGAAAGATTCTACACGGATATGACTGTGGCCCACTCTGAACTCACGGCGTACTTTTACTCGAACTTGTCGTTTTTAGATGCAAATCGGTTGTCCTTTTCTTTCATGGACAAAAGTTATATAGTTGATGTTGATTTGCTGGCTGACATTATTGGGGTGGAAAGAAGGAGTTTCCACCCAATTAAAGTCTCTACAGCCTATGCAACTTTGGATATTGTGCGTGATAGAACTGTTGAAGGCAAGATATCATATTCTAGGATGAATGCCACAAATATTTTGTTGCACAAAATCGTCATCAACTGCATCCGGCCCAAAACAACCTCGAAGACCGATGTTTCCAAGACTGAAGCCAAGCTGATGTTTGCCATCAACCAAGGCAGACCATTTTCTCTCCCACATGTTATTCTTTTCCACATGTATAGGACAGTGGTTAAGGATAAGGGTCAATTGCCTTATTCATCAATCATCACCAAGCTGTTTAGGCATTTCGATATTCAAATCCCTGCATCCTTATGCCTGACCAAGTTGAATTTGATGCTTGTTGGCCAAAAGATGGTGTTGAAGATGAAGATTCCAGAGCTGAATGCTGCACTGGAAAGGTTAAGAAGGGAAACACCTTTCAAGGAGATCCCCACTGCTTCGTCAAAGAGAAAAGGCAAAGAGCCCATGGCTGAAAAGAAGCGTCAAAAAATCATCCTACAAGATGAAGAGGATGAGGATGATGCCATGACTTTGTCAGCTCTCTCCAAGTTGAGGAGCCCTGTTAGTTTGAGAACAAAGGCTGGAGAGAAGGCAAGGAAAGAAGCAGAGGAGAAGGAAGCTGAGAAACAGAGGAAGAGAGAAGAGGAAAGGAAGAGAAGAGAGGAAGAAAGGAAAAGAAGAGAAGATGAGGAGAGAAGAAGAAGAGAGATAGAGGAAAGCTGAAGAAGAAGAAAGAAGAAGGAAAGAAGAATAGGAAGAAATGAGAAGAGAAGAAGAAAGAAGGAAGAAGGATGAGGAAGAGAGCAGATTGCAGGAGGATATGGCTGCAGGATTAGAGCCATCATTTGCTGGGGAAGAGACCGAGAAACATCCAAGTGCTAATATGGATGTTGGCGATGAATATTCTACTCCACCCACTGGCATCAACACAGGGGGAGTTGCTGTAGAACAGGGGACTATATCGCCACTACACTTTAGTGATGTGAGTAGGTCAGGTGCTGACCCTGAGGAGATCTATGCATCTCATTTCCTAGAGCATGAAGAATCCTCACCTATCGAGAAGGAAAAGGCTGAGAAGGAAGCTCCTAGTTTCCAAACTCAATCTGCTGGTCCAAGTGGAAGTAATGCAAATTCGACAGCCTTTACACAGCTGTTGGATATCATGTTGGACCTGAAAAAGCAGGTATTTGGGATGGACTTCGAGCTGAGGGATTTGAAAAAGGCGCTACTGAGTACTTCCATGAATATGCAAAACCAGATCAACGCACTGAGAGCTCAAGTGGAATCAAATCAGACCAATGCAGAGTTAGCTTCAGTGAAGGAAAATCTTGCAAAACTCGAGAAGTCAGTTTAGGAGCTTAGCAAGTTTCAACTTGTTCGTTTCCCTGCAGGCCCCTAAATCTTTTCAAAACCTTCCCACATTCACTCTACCTCTTTGATGGGACAAAAAGGGGGAGAGTTTGCAGATTTGAAGCTTTTGATTTGAAGCTTTGAGATTCCTTTGAAATTTATTTGCTTCCGTTTGCTTAGACTGTTTTTGATTTGATTTTGGATTTTGGTTGGGTTGTTTGAATTCTGTGATTTTTATTTGAATTCTGTGATTTTATGCTGATTTGATATTTGGATTTCTAGACTTGTGAATTTGCATTGCAGGATCATTATATTTGTGAGGATAATTGTTATTGGACTAACACTCTGTTTTGCAGAAATAATCCTCAAAGTATATATGAGTTGTCCTTGCAGGTTTTAAATTCGCAAATCTGTCGAGGGTTTTGTCACCATCAAAAAGGGGGAGATTGTTGAAGAAAAATCCCTTGGAGTTTTGAAGTTGACAAAACAGCCTCTGATATGGTTTGAAGATTCCAAGACTTAGTCGATTACGTCTGAAGATTTCAAAGTCTAAAGGTTTTCCGTCTGAAGACAGTCAGACCCAAAAGTTCGGTCTGCAGTTTTTCCGTCTGAAGACAGTAAAGACTCAGTTTCAGTCTGAAGACCTTCAAGACCCAAATCTAAGTCTAAAGACAGTTTGCGATTTTGACAGGCTGCCTACAGGTTATTCTTATGGTTAAGGAAAATAAGATATTGGATTTTATATTTCCTAATCTTAACTATTGAATATCTCTAGCTATGATCATGAGCTTGGAAGATTTATTCTTCGGATTTTATCCGTTGAAGATCAAGCTTATTTTTGGAAGAATCTAATTTTGGGAACTCAAGATCCTGATTGTATGGGCGAACAGGATTGACGAGCTGCTGTCTACTTACATTTTCGGCGACAAGAAGATCACTTAAATTGATTCAGTCCAACGGGTTGATTGGATGAATTCTTCGAAAGTGCCAACGGGTAGGAGGCACGGAGGCTATTTAAGGTGGATCGGTGTTGCTCGGAAATAAGGAAAGACTTGGTAAAAAAATCTCGATGTTAGAATCTCTAAAATCTCTTGATCTCTAAAATCTTTCATGTTCAAATTGTGTCAAAGAAAGTTACATATAGTGCAAAAACAGCAGCAAGCTGTAGGAGAGACTGTCTTTTGAAGAAGTCTAGTTCGTGAACTGTAACAGCTCTCATTTGCTACATAGTGATTACAGCCATTTGGCTGCCAGCGTGGAGAGTGGACGTAGGCTTGGAATAAGCCGAACCACTATAATCCTTGTGTCAATTCTCTCTTACCCTACTCTATTTACTTTATGAATACGTGTTTTATTTGTCATTGATATATCATTGATATTAACGTATTCTACCGCAAAAGATTCCAAAAGAATTTCGCAATAACCTATTCACCCCCCTCTAAGTTGATTCACTAGCCCATTTCACAAAACCAGGTGGTTGTTTCATAAAGACTTCTTGGATAAATCTTGTTGTTGAACTTCAGGAGTCTGAACCACTTCGGGGGAAGTAAACTTTACAATATCTAGAGGAGGTTCAGATTCTTCAAGTTGAGTTTGATTCAGTTGATTTTGCATAGAATCTTGAAACTTGACATTCATAGATTCTTCCACAGACTGAGGATTCTTGTTGAATACTCTATAGGCTTTGCTTGTGGTTGAGTAGCCAAGAAAAATTCCTTTGTCTAATTTTTTTTCAAACTTACCAGTTCGATCATTTGCATTCTTCAAAACAAAACACTTACAACCAAACACATGAAAATAAGAAACATTTGGCTTCTTCCCCTTAAATATCTCATAAGGAGTTTTCTCTAGAATAGGCCTCAAGAATACTCTATATAATATAATAAGTAATAGAAACTGCTTCAGCCCAAAATCGTGAAGAAATATTACTCTCAATTAAGAGTGTTCTAATCATCTCCTACAAAAATCTATTCTTTCTTTCCACGACCCAATTTTGCTCTGGAGTATATGGAAAAGAGAAAACATGCTGAAAACCAGATTCATCGCAAAATTTTGCGAAGTCCTGATTTTCAAACTCACCTCCATGGTCTTTGTGTATGCTTGAAATAGCATATCATTTTTCATTCTGTACCTTCTTGGCAAATTTTGAAAAGTAAGAGAATGCTTTAGACTTACTTACTAGGAAGTATACACATGTAAAGCGAGAGCAATCATCCATGATTACTAGGCAGTATCTCTTTCCACCAATGCTTTGTGTTCTGGTTGGTCCAAAGAGATTCATATATAGAAGTTGCAAAACTCGATTAGTAGAAACTTGATTTTTGGGTTTAAAAGAACTTCTAACCTGTTTTCCCAGCACACAAGGTATGGATAATTCAGACTTTTGATAAGTCGAGTTGGGCAGCCCACGAACAAGCTTCTTGGAGGAGATCTTGGCAATTTACATCATGTTGATATGGCCAAGTTTTCTATACCAAATGTTTGCTTCATCTTGAATGGATATTAAACACCGAGAGCATTCTGGTTTTATATCCAAAAGATAAAAATTCCATGTCTTCGTCTAGTGAAAGATTGAGAGAGATCTTTACTAGTTCCCAAATAAGTGCCTTCTTGGAAATTAATTTTGAATCTAATGCCGCACAATTGACTAATGCTGAGAAGATTATAATTCAAACCTCCAAAAGAAACTTTTCCTCCATTTATTTTTACGAGCTTTAGAAAACAACTTGAATCTCCTGTCATGTGCCTCGAGCAGCCACTATCCAAAAAGAACTTAAGTTTTCTTTGATACCCACACCTCGACTTGTATGTCTAAGTTTGAGTCTGAGTTTGAGTCTGATTTTGAATCTGAATTTGCTGTTAGACATATAATAGCATATTCCTCATCACATTCTTCACATTCAATACCGCTCCATGTCTCTACTTTGAGAGCCTTATTGATTTTCTCTATTTTTCCTTTCTTTTTCTTCAGCGAAGGGCAATTGTGTCTGATATGCCCATCTTTCTTACATTCAAAACAAATCACATTTTTGTCGGTCTTATTATCCTCATTTGATTTCTTCTAAAATCTTTGAGTGCCATGCTTCTTCCAGTTAAACCTTTTTCTTTTCCTGTTTAATTTTTTGAACTTCCTTGTCATAAGTGCTAGCTTTTCATCGTCCAAGTTGTCTTCAGAGTTTGTATCATCATAATCATCGTTAGATTTTAAGGTAATTGACTTCTTACCTTTGGGATCTTCTTCCTCATTGATTTGCTCCACTTCGTAAGATTGAAGTGTGCTAACCAATTCATCTATAGAAAGAGGCATGATCCTCTGAGTTTCTCTTATAGAAGTCTTCATGTGATTCTAGTCTTTGGAGAGTCATCGCAGCAATTTATTGACCTTCACTGATCCTGAGATTGGCTATTCTTGATATGCTAAATTGTTTACAGTTTCTATAAAATGACTAAACATGTCAATGATGGATTCTCATGGCTTCATTTTGAAGGCTTCATACTGTCCGAGTAGATTATTGATTTTCGTTTTTTTAACTCGATTAGTTCCTTCATAGGTGACGTGCAACATGTCCTAGACTTCTTTGGCTATTTCACAAGATAAAATTCTATTATACTCAGTAGGAGATAAAGCACAATATAATGAATAAATTGCTTTAGCATCAAGAGCTTGTCTCTTGGTTATCTCCGCTTGTGTTAGTTCTCCAGCATCTACAACTTCCTTCCCTGAGGTTGATGCAGTCTTAGGAATGATTCCTTTTTCTACCACATCCCATTCCAGAGGATCTTTCGATCTCAAGAATGCCTTCATCTTGTTTTTCCAAACATTGTATTCCTTCCCATCAAAGTAGGGAGGTTTGGTGTTGCTTTGTCCTTCAACCAAACCTGGAGCCAAAATACTAGCCATAAATCTTTAGCTTAAAAAGTAAAAACACTTCAATAAATAAGTACGCAAGCTCTGATACCAATTGAAAGGGCTAGTATGCATACCTAGAGGGGGTGAATAGGTGTATATAAAAGTTTTTGCAAGACTTTGATAAAATCGATTGCCTTTAGAAGATGATAGACTAAGGACGTAAACAACTTTAAACAATTCTATAAAACAATTATATAAAGTGATGAAGTAAGGAGTTAAGGAAAGAGAATTGGAACACAGGGTTTATAGTAGTTCGGCTTAGATCAAGCCTACGTCCACTCTCCCATGCTGACAGCTCACTAGCTTGATTCCACTATAAATCAAAAGAGATTATACAACTTGTGATCTTCAACTTTCTTAGTGGAAAGTCACTATTGGTCTCTCACATAGTCTCACTATGTGTTTCTCTCTTTTGTATACAATTTGAGCTCTATGAATGAAAGAGCGATGAACTAAGGAGATTCAGACTTTGAAATTTTTCTTTCACGCACTACATTGGACAATTGGAGAGTCCACCTTAAATACTCGTTCCTGCCTTTATAACCGTTGGCACTTTCCAAAGGAATTCTTTCAATCTACCCGTTGGACAGAATCAATTAAGGTGATCTTGAGTCGTTAGATGATTGGTGATGAAAGCCCATCAATCATGTTCGCCAATACAATCAGGATCTTTGGTTTCCATAAGTGGAACCTTCCAAGTTTGCTCACCTTTCAAAAGGTCTTCAAATCGGAGTAGATTCCAATGAGAATAATCAATCATGTAGATACTATATCCAGCCTTAAGGTCTTCCAAAAACCATACGAATCAAATTCTTGAAGATAATGCTGAATTTGGATAAGTCTTCATTCTTTGTCTGGAAACTATCAATGAGGGCAGACTTTGAGTATTGAGTTTGGCGGTCTTCAAACTTTGACGATCGAGTCTGGAATTCTTTAGACTTTAACACTTAAGTCTGGAAGTCTTCAGACTAGACTGTTGGAAATATTTTGTCAACTTCAATATAATAAAGGAGTTTTCTCCAACACAGATTTCTTCTTCTATATTGCCAATGATGAGATCTTTAGAATGACTCTATTTGTGCTTCCAATTTTTGTTGAATTTATCCTTTTCTTCAAGAGTCTCTTGAGTCTCAGTCTCCGTTGATTTTTTTGGTTCTCTTTAATTCATTCTTGTTCAATAGGAGAATGGTTTTGTTAAGGAGACTCAGACTTTGTTAAGTCTGGGACTAACTTAGATTTTTCAAGTTAAGTCTAATCTTGTTGATTTTGGTAAATTTCTTGAAACCTAACATTCGTTGATTCTTCAACAATCTGGGTGTTCTTGTTGAAGACTCTGTATGCCTTGGTTGTTGTAGAATATCCAAGAAATATTCATTTGTCTGACTTTTATTCAAATTTACTCAGACGGTCATTTGAATTTTTCAAGATAAAACACTTGTAATAAAAAACATGAAAAAATGAAATATTTAGATTTCTACCTCTGTAAATCTCATAGGGGGTTTTCTCTAAGATGGGCCTTAGAAAAACTCTGTTAATTATATAGCAAATAGCGGAGACTACTTCTACTCAAAAGCGAGAAGAAACTTTACTTTAAATTAATAGAGTTCTAACAATTTCCTGTAAAGACCTATTTTTCATTTCTACAACTCCATTTTTTTTCTAGATTGTAGGGTGTGGAAAAAATATGTTCAAAACCATTTTTGTCATAAAAACTCATAAAATCTAGATTTTCAAATTCTCCCCAATTGTCTGTTTTAATGTTGGAAATTGCATAACCTCTCTCATTTTGAAAAGTAAGAAAAGGCTTCTGCTTTATTTGTCAAAAAGAAAACACATTCAAACCCGAACAATATTTCTTACCTCCAATGCTTTGGATTCTAGTTAGTTCAAAAAGATTCATGTGAAGGAACTGTAAAGTACATTTAGTGGAAACATAGTTTATTTATTTGGATGAACTCCTAACTTATTTTCCTAAAGTGTATGGAGTGCACGGCTCAGTCTTCTGGTAAATAATTATAGGAAGACTACAGACCAGCTGCTTGGAAGATAGCTTTGCAATTTGCTTTATGTTGATGTGCCCTAACTTGAGTGCCAAAGGTTTGCTTCATCTTGAATTGAGATAAGACATTAAGAGCTTTATGGATTTATGTTTAAAAAGTATATGTTGCCATGCCTTTGTCCAGTGAAAGATTGATAGAAGTCTTAAGTAACTCTATAACAAATATTCTCTTGAAAGTTTATTCCGAACCCTATGTTATATAATTGACTAATACTTGGAAGGTTGTAATTAAGACCTTCACCAGGGAAACATTATTGATGATCAAGCTGTCAATCTTCACTGTTCCTTGTCCAACAATTCTTCCCTTGCTATTTCCTCCAAATGAAGCACTTCCTCCTCTTTGCTTTTCTAGTTTGATGAAATTACTTGAGTCTTCTGGCATATGCCTAAAGCATTCATTATCTGGGTACCATTTGCTCTTCCTTTTTCATTGTAATTTATAATAAAAGAGAAGTCTTAAACTTTCTTTAGTACCAAAAATTTTTTGGATCCTAAAGAGTTAGTGGCAAAGACTATTTTTGCCTACACTTTCTTAACAGGTCTCCAGACTTTGGGATATTCATTCTCAAAATGTTCTAAGTCTCCACACTTAAAATATTTTCAGAGCATTTCGATCAACAGGTTTTGTAAAAAATCTTTGGAAATGATTTTTTTTAAGCAAGTGTGGGAAATTTTTGTCTAAGTCTCTCAATAACTTTTGGAAAATCAATCAAAAGATCGCTTTCTTCATTAAAACCTAAATTAAATTTATTGTAATAGGAAATTTGAATGGAAAGAATGTGTTCTAAGGTTTTCGAACCATTTAAAAATTTAGTGCTAATGTTCGTTCCTTTTTCAAACTTTCATTTTTTTAAAAAAGAGAATCACGATTTTCTTTCAAATCATCAAAATTATTTCGTAAACTTTCAAACTCTTCTTTCCAAGAAATATCCTATTCTCTAAGTTTAAAATTTGCCCTCTTCAGTTCAGAGATCCTTTTAAGAAAAGATTTAAGGTTCAAACGAAGCTCATTGATGTATTTGGACACTTTAATAGGAATCTCAAAATGACTTATCTCAATCTCCTTGTCGGATTCAAAGTCTATGTTTGAGTCAGATTTGCATCTAAATCTGAATCTAAGTAAGCTATCAGACATATATTTGCATACTCCTTCGCTTCAGGTTTCTGCTTTTAGTACTTTCTTGTATTTCTTGTACTTTCATTTCTTCTTTTTCAGCAAAGGGTAATTTGGCTTGATGTGACCTTTTTTTTTGCCTTGAGAACATATCACATCCTTACTTGTTTCATCCTCCCATTAATATTTTCTGGGAATTTTTTTTGTGTTGTTTATTCCGGCTGAACCTTCTTCGTTTTCTATTTAACTTTCTAAACTTATTGATCAAAAGAGTAAGCTCTTCATTGTCTAAGTCATCTTCAAAGTCTATATCATCATAATCAACATTAGATTTAAGTGCAATGAACTTCTTATTTTTTGAGTCGTCTTCATCATTGATCTATTCCACTTCATAAAATTGAAAGGTGCCAATTAGTTCATCAACAGAGAGTGGCATAATTTTTTACGTCTCTCGGATTGAGGTCTTGACAGGATTCTAGTCCTTTAAGAGTCATCACAAAAGTTTGTTGACTTTCATTGGAGCAGAAATTAGTTGTCCTTAATATGCCAAACCGTTCACAATTTCTGTAAATTAACTGAATATATCTCCAATAGATTCTCCAAACTTCATCTTGAAAGACTCATATTGGCTAAGCAGGATGTTCACTTTTCTCTCCTTTACACAATATATTCCTTTATAAATTACATGAAGTCTACCCCATACTTCTTTAGCTATTTTACATGAATAAATTCTATTAAACTTAACATGAGACAAAGCACAATATAAGGAATAAACAGCTTTTGCATCAATAACCTGTCTCATGGTTTATTTTTACTTGATCAATTTCTTCAAGATCCTTGTCTATGACTCTTTTTTTGAAGCAGAAGCAACATTTGAATTGATTCATCTTTCAACAACATCCCATTCCAAAGGATCTCTGGATCTTAAGAATGCATTCATTTTGTTTTTCCACACATTGTATTCCTTTTCATTGAAATAAGGTGGCTCGGTGTTACTCTACTCTTCCACAAGTCTTAGTGCCAAAATACTAGCCATAGAAAATCTTTAGCTCTGAAGTAAAAGCACCCCAAAAAGACGAGCACTTGGCTCTGATACCAATTGATAAAGCTAGAACTAACACCTAGAGGGAGATTTATAGGTGTTTAAAAGAAATCTTGACAAATAAACGTGGAATAAAATAAGTTACTAGCAAAGTTTGGATGATGATCAAAAACAGATTTGCAAAACACCAAACTTATGCAAAACGTGTAAGTGAGCAATAGACTTAAATAGAGAGAGGTAAGGGAAGAGAAAAAACCACACAAGATTTTGTAGTAGTTCAGCTTAGATTAAGCTTAAGTCCACTTTCCCACGCTAACAACCTACTAGTGGAATTTCACTATATGATCAACAAAAAATTCTAACTTATGAGTGTAATCACTCAATGACAGATTTCTCTAACTTACTAAGACACTCTTTTTGTATTTTCTCTTTTGACCACAATTTGTAAAGCTCACAAACAAGTGCAAGTAATTGAGAACAACTTCAGACTTTAGAATTTCATATTAATGTTTCTATTCATCTTGACTGAATGACCTCCTATAAATACATCTCTATGCAACACTAGTTGTTAATATTCTCCAAAGGAAATTCTTCCAAGCTGAATGTTGGACAGAATTTTTCAAAGAGATCTTGTGACTGTTGAAGATAGGAATAGAATTTTTACTTAATTTTGATCGCCCATACAATCAGAATCTTGGTTTTCAAAAGTGATGCTTCCTCATATGGAACTTATCTTCATGATTGATTTCGTCAATCTATGATCAACTCAACAATGTATTTGTATATGGTAAGTAAAATCCTTAGCTAGAAAACTAGTTGTTGTAGAATAGTTTCCAAATAAAGTTTATTCTAGATCTATGCCGCAACATTGTTAAGTCTGATTCTGAACTCTACCTCATTCTAGCCTTGACACAATCTCATTCTAGACTCGTCAGGGTGAGATATGCTTCTGGGAAAGAATAGAGTTTGATAGAAGTCTTCAATAGTTCCTCTAAAACAACTTATAATAAATATGTTCTTAAGATAGGTATTAGAACTAAAAGGTTTTGTCAACTTCAAAATATGGTAGGAGTTTTCTCAACGATAGTTTACCACTGATATGTTGTTGATTTGTCTTGAAATCAACAACTAGTGTGGTGAATCAATAATTTAAACTTGATCAACAAGGAAACAATCAACAACATGGTCAATAGTCTCCACATTGATAACTTCATTCTTGACCCATCGAAACAAGTTGTAACCAAAATCTACCTTTACTCGAATGAACATCGCTTCTGTTGGATTGATCAATTGAATCAAGTTAGAACTTAAGGATTGTACTATAGAATCAAAAGCACCTACATCATTAGTTGGATTAATCGACGAGCTCATTGCGTAAGATTTATTCTAGCTGCTCCCTTCGCACGTGTAAAATTCAAGCTACTCGTTGGAATGTCGCAAAAGTAACCACTGATAGGTTGTTTTTTTTTTTTTTTTTTTTTTAATTATGGGTCAATTTCTTATTATTCCTTTTATTCGTGACCTTTATATACATATGCAATCCAGGTCCTATCTGGTGCAATATAGTTTAGGACCAGCACAATAATGTATTTTCAGACTTTACTTCATTGGTGTGAAAGATCTGGCAGGACCCAAGTCGATTTCTTTTCTTATTTTTCTATTTTTAATTCTTTTTGGGAGTTCTTTTGAATCCTCCCATATGAAACACATTGAATTTTACGATAACTGTGGAAGGTTCAAGCGAATTCTGCTCGTGGAGAATCGGACTCCAAGTACCATGTTTTTGCTATGTTGAGTTGAAAGATCGCTAGCTGTGTACCAAAGGCTGATTAATTGTGGACATAATTGAGATCAAACATTCTAATCGCAGCCGGAATCTAAGACCCCATGATTGGACAAGATCATTTTCCATTCATAAGGAAAGGTGTATAGCGAAAGATGGTCGAGATAGGTTTGGAATCGTAGGAAGGGTAGGAAAATAGGATAGCAAGACGGAGCAAACTGGTGTAGGACGGAAGCGGGCGGCACAACATAATTGAGAATCACAGAAAGGGGAGAAAAAGGGGGTAATGAAAGCGAAAGGGAAATCAGATAAAAGACGGAGGAAAGGGTGAGAATGCCAAGAATCGGCAACAATTCAATGATCGGAATATCAATTTGTAATTAAAATAATAATTAACTAATTACATGCATTGACCACGAGTGTATGCAAGAAAAAATTATCCAAAAAGTCCTAAACCTATTGTACAGGGGCCAATTTAGTCCTAAACTTTGCAATTGTGCCAATTTAATCATAAACATTTCGATTGTATCAATTTAATCATAAACATTTTAATGATTTTCCAATTTAGTCATAAACCTTTTAACAATTTGCCAATGCAATCCTTACAACAAAATATCCAAATAATAGGTATAGGATTAAATTAACAAATTTTCCAAAGGTTTAAGATTAAAATGACACAATGAAAAAGTTTAGGACTAAATTGACAAATCATCAAAAGGATTTGGATTAAATTGGTATAATTGAAATATTTGGGACTTAATTGGCCACTGTATAATAAGTTTATAACTTCTTGGAAAATTGTCCCAAATATATAATGTGATCAACAAACCTAATTTCCCAATAAGACAACCATCAAAAAAGAAAGATTATCTAGTAAAACCTTAATGAGATATTTATAAATTTATCAATAAGAAAATTAATTAAAAGTTTAATTTCGGTGTAATTCCGATTCTTCATCATTCTCCCCATTGAAAACAACTCGACTACAGCGAGTTGCATGGATGCCCTTTCCAATGAGCCAAGCAATGAAACAGATTTGCACATGAAAATGCAGCACACTTTCCCTCTATCCCCTTCAAGAATTCATGTAGCATTAGAAGTGAATTTGTTTCGATTGAATCTCCTGAAAAGAAATCTCCAAATGCCAAATCCTCCAAAATAACTTCTTGAGGCATAAGTTTCTCAATCCTGAGTCTTGCACCAGTATTTTTGCTGAATCAAACTTCACGTCCAACATTGTCTGCAAATGTTCAATAGATTATGTGCATGGATTTACATGCACTAAGTATGACATCAATATGTAAAATCAACTTATGATCGTGCTATTTTTGTTTTTGTTTTTTTTTTTTTTTTTTTGGTTGCATTTTTCCGAAGCTTTTGATAAAAATGCAAAGGGCCCTGAGGCGCAGATTTCAGGTTGTGCGTGCGTGTGCGTGCGTGTGTGCGTGTGTGCGTGTGTTGTGTGTGTTGTGTGTGTTTGTGTGTGTTGTGTGTGTCGTGTGCGTGTTGTGTGTGTCGTGTGCGCACATATATGTGTGTGTCTCTATGTGTGTCTCTGTGTGTGCGCGCGCGTGTGCGCGTGCATATAGCATATAATCTTATAGGTAGTATATATTTGGCCCCCACTATTTTGTGAACTTTGACCCCACCGTGTATATCACTCCAAACTCGAGCTCAATAGAATTTGTAAACCCCAAATCACAACACCTAAAGCTCAAAAATCAAAATTTAATCTCAAATTTTATTGAGCAACAAACTAAGAGAACATATAAAAAACTAAATTCCCTTGAAATACTACTTCCTTGAATTCATGTGGCCTCAAAGAAGGGGCTTTTAGATAAATTGCACATATACCCCCCTTCCCCCCTCACATAATTATGGGTCCAACGTGAGTGTGGTCCACATCACATTTGAAAGTAGCGAGAAGTTTTTGGGATTCTCCCGGAAATGTGATGGTATAGTCATTTGAACATACTTGCTCGGTGTACATTCGTGGTATTAGTTTATGAATGACCATATGCATATTTAAGTAGACGCATGGATATAGATATGTTGATTTTTGTAATTTGCATGCGATGTGAGTGTAATATGTCGATTTTTGTAATTTGTATGCAATGTGAGTGGGGCTTGCACCATGCATCCACATCAATACAAGACAGACGCGACAGAGAAAAGAATAAGGAAGTGGGACGGAAACGCAATACAGGAGAGCTTGGGTGTGGGTGTAAATTGGGTATTGGAATACACTCTTGTTAAGTGGTCTTAAGCCTCTCTTATCTCAAAAATTAGCTTAAAGAATGAGATTTTCTTTCACACATATAAACTGATCACCAACCTCTTCCATAGCTGATGTGAGATAAACACCAACAACTCTCAATCGAAACTCTCGAACAACATAGAATATTGGAAAACCAATATGTTCGAGAGCCAAGGTACTCCTCTAGAATCCAAATTACCGAACTTAATAAAGTGCTCCTTCTAAGGACCTTGGCCACGTGAAAATCAGAATACAAATCGTTATGTTTGCTCACTGTATAGCATGTGCCATGCAGGCGCTAGAGCGATGACTTGGGAAGGTGATATGTGGTATGGTTGGTCGTAAGACAATGCCGACGTGGCCCTAGTTGTAAGCGTGACACACGTGCTCATCGATACATTAAAGCTGCGTAATGAATCAGTACTCGTTTTAGGAGTCCGATCAAAAGAAATCCATGAAACGATTCTGTAGTTTCCTATGAAATGTTTATCGTTTGCCAATCCTCGTTTGATCACATCTCTTTAGAATAAAAATCCTGAAGAAGGATAGATTCTATTTTCTACCCATCAATGTCAAAAGAGATCCTAAAAGTCCGAACTCGTGGAGGTATACCTGAACCCACTGTTGAGAGAGAGAGAGAGCTAGGTCTGGGGGAATATGCCGTCAAATGAAAGGTCAGCTGCCAATGAAAACCAAAAGCTTTCGGAATAATGAAATCGTGGGACTTATAAGAACGTGAATTGCCCTTGTCACGAAAGTTCCTCATGCTCAATACTTAAAGGTTTTTTGGCGCCTTCAATCCCTTTTAAGACATCAAGCCTGCAGAAATCACGAATGATGTGAGGTTCCTAGGTGGGTGCTCAAATGAAAATTATCGAGTTGAAGGGTAAAAGGAGGAATATTCAAAAGCAAAGGCCATTTTCCTTGAGTTTTGAGATGTGGATTCTTGGTGTATAATTGAGGAGAGATGTGGGGAGAGTTTGACTCTCTTTTACGAATGGTCACACAAGTAGAGAATAAAGGGAAGCTTGTGTCTGAGGTTTTATACGAGGAATATTCACTATGTTTGGCTGGAAAGTTTGATATTGACGAGCGAGGTTCTACCTTATCAAACCCTAAAACTAGACGCGAACGCGAGCTTACGTGGATTTTGACTGAATTCACCACGTTAGCGATGTGGACCCTTTTTGACCCTATAATTAAGACACTGCAAAGACACCATAAAATTAGGAAATTACAAAATATTGAATATAATTTTAATAGAGTCCTATTCAATTGACACCAAACACTAAATGACATATACCATATTTGTTTTTATGTAACTATATTTGAAGCGTCCCAAGTTAACATACGTGACATTATATGATACACTCAAAATTATAATCTTCATAGGAATAAACAGTTTGAAAATTGTTGGGACACCTTATAATAACATCGATATAGAAAGAAGAACGATCCTCACTCATCCAATTTATTCTATGATCTTCGTAATTGTAGGACACAACTCATGTTGGGCTGTCAGTTGCCACTTGCCTAAACCATTCATGTTTGGACGCACCATGGATAATTTGCCATGCAGCATTCCAAGCCCATAATTAGCAACTTTCCAGGTCAAGTTGATTTGAGGATCATCACTCTTAGACTTTCTAATTGACATTATATCAAAATTGGTCTAATGATGGTCGCCCCAACAGAAAGATTGGCTGCTAGCTTCAAAAGAGTGCCGCATTCTCCGCGTCTTATCGCCTCATCCGAAGAGAATAAGGAAAGATTTAACCTTGGATTTGCCGGTCAAAACCTCAACTTCTGTTTGGATTTTCCCTCCATGAAAACGACACTCACAATCTTGTTTATGCACGTGGCGCCAACTGGTGGGCCCCTAGGAGGCGTCTCTCCACTTTTCCCTCGTTGAAGATGATGGAGAAGTTACATGGGAAGAATTTATGTGTATGACCTAAGCATGCGAACATCCATCTTTGCCCTTTTCACACCTTGGGCCCAATGTTAATGTCGATAAGAGATAAATAGGAGCTAAGCACTAGAAAACGAAAGGCAAAAAAGAGGGGGGAAAAGTAACAAATTAATATTCTTTGTCCGCCCAACTTGGTTAAATGACATCGTCCCCTCATAACACCTTGCTGGAACTGAATAATGGGAGGGAATAATGTCTTCACTTCATGCTATTGGGAGATTCCTCCAGAAAAATTATGTGAAATAAAAAATAAGATCGTCCGTAAAAGATGCCTAAGCATTGAGATATTATTTTCCAAAGTTTTGCCCTCTCAAACTTCATGCAACATGACAAGCAAGAGGAAATGTGCTCTAATAGCTTGATTCCATGCATGGGAAGAGAGTTGGGACTACTGTGGCTCATCTGTGCTCCACTTATGTATTGCCACCTGTCTAACTAACTTATGGTTGATCATATTGAACAAAAACCTCACATACCTCTCTTTATCTGTTGAGCTGCGGCACAAGTGTCAACACCACACCTCATCAGTCGCCTATAGGGCGGATTTTCTTTGATGCGTGTTGTTATGAGCGAATGCGATTTATCCAGTTTATAATGAAGGGAGTATTAAAGTGCAAAGCTCTATAGGTTCGTCAAACTCTTTTCCTAATGCTTGAGGGAATCATGCAAAAAGAAAGGGCATTAATGGAATGTCACTTGGGATAAGAATGTGTCAAGCAGGCTGAGGGATGGTATCGATTGATTTATATAGGCAGGATCAACAAACACAATTTTAGCGGTTGACTAATTTGTAGCAATAGATTACCGGCAGAGAAGATTGTATCACATTGGATGAGTGCGGTATCAATATATTGTGATTTATATTTGGCTGGTTTGGAAAATTGAAATTATATCTTTTTTTAGTGCACATGGACTGGAAGCATATGATGTATTCTTCTTGCACAATATGGAATATGTGGTTCTTTAGGAGGATGGAATGATGAACTCCAATGGAAGATCAAGACTACCGAAGGCAGGGTTTGGTGATGAAGCTTCTCAAGGTATCTTTCTTAGCAACTATATTTTGCATTTGGATGGAATGTAGCCATAAATGTTTCCTACACAAATCAACTAATGTCCCCATCATCATTGTTAAAGTTTGTAAACTTGTAAGAGGGTGAGTTTTGTATTACAAAAATTGTAGACCTTTCTAGATGAATGTAATACCGACAATTATATGGATACTCTCACTCTATTTTTTCATGTTCTCAAGTATTTTTGTAATGCTTAGGAATGCGTCTAAGCTCATGTCATCTTATAAATGATACTTAAATTTGGAGGAAAACAAAAAGGCAAAAAAAGAAAGAAAGAAGGATTTGTCAAGGATGCATGCCTGCACTTAGCTTAGAGATGAAACAAAGCTTCCCCAAGAACAACGAAAGTAACATTAGGAGTCAAGAGAAGGTTTTATCTAGAAGTCACGATTTTTTTTATTTATTTTTTTTTTTTTTGGCTACTTTTGGAATCCTATTATCTTTAGAGAACCATCTGAGAAGAAATCCAGACATTGGGGGAAAAAAAGGCCAAAAAGAAATACAGGGGGGCCCACACGAGGCCAATCGCAAAGTGTATATATAAGGTCCCCCAACCCAAACTTCAAAACCACCAACCGCTTTTGGCTATTTCTTGTACCCAGACACAGCAGAACATAAGCAGTATCTTGCTGTTCTCTGTTGGTTTCTAGCTCCAAGACTATGCAATTTCCATCAAGGTTAGCTCCACTATCCTTTATTACTCTTGTTCCACATTGTTTCAAGTTTGAATTTTGGAGTCATTTCTAGGGCTTAGAAATATATTGCAAACAATTTATCATATACTAGCTTTTGCTTACATGTTAAGAAACAACTGTTGTGGGTTTGGAAATAAACAGTAGTTACCCATATAGGATAGAAGACAAGAACAGCAGGATTTTCAGCAATATGAGCTTATCTAGAAGATAAATAGGCTAGTCTGCAAGAAAATGCAATTTCAGCTTGTTTTCTCATCAGCAGTATACATATTCTATGAAAATGGAGTTAGTCTGAGTCACTAAATTCTTAGCTTTTATAAATATAAATGGAAAAAAAAAAAAAAAAAAAACTCCACAGATATTAATGTTCATTTCATCATTATCTTCTTAGTTTCTATTTTAGCTCATACAATCAAGTTGCTGAAGCTGAATTTGTAACCTATTTTGCAATGAAGACAGAGGATGAGCTGGTCCGGAGGAGACTGGTTGTGCGGCGCTTGCCAGCACCAGAACTTCAAGAAGCGGGAGGCATGCCAACGATGTGGTTATCCCAAGTTCGGAGGCCCTGACGTCTCAACATACCTCATGTACAACCGAACAGAAGTTTTGGCTGGAGACTGGTATTGCAATTCAATGAACTGTGGAGCTCACAACTATGCAAGCCGATCGAATTGTTACAGGTGCAGTGCACTCAAGGATGATTATGTCGGCAGTTGTAGTGGAGGATACGGACCAGAGATAGGTGTTCCTCCGGGGTGGAAAGCCGGCGACTGGATTTGCAATAGGTGAGTCCAAGGCTCTTTAGTGCGGTTGCGTTAATTAAGATCATTATCCATCTGTAGCTCATCAGCCATAGCAAACTATTTTTGGAATTTAATTCCATCCTTCCCTTAAAAATTTATAAGAAGGACATGAATTTTCCATTACCTAACAATTTCATGTAACTTCTACTGATCTTCTTCCATTTAATGTCCAAGTTTTATTCATTTCCATAGTTAATATTATCTAAAGAAATGTGATCTGGGTTTCGTAGATATGGATGTGGAGTGCACAACTATGCCAGCAGGACAGAATGCTACAAATGCAAGACACCAAGGGAATATGGTAAGGCTAATGAATCTATCATCTTATGTTGCACTAGTTTTGTTGCTATCAAAAGCTATAGATTATAAGGTGTACTTGCCCTTTGTAATGTCGGTCAATAATGAAGATTATCTTTCCTTTTCAGGTGCGGCAATTTAGGGAGAAAAGCTTCAAGAACCCCTTTGATTTCTTCACAAAATGCCACTTTTTTGCTTTAGTTTTCCCAGGAATAAAAACAAATAAATGCATCGTTGTGTTAGTCGTCATTTAATGTCCCTTTTGGCACAAATCAATGCTGTCTACTTCCTCAAGGGTTCTTCCTAGCTTCATTTACATTATGCACGCATTTTTCGGAACATCTCTCTCTGAGAAAACATATGTGCGCCCACACTAACATAAATTGTGTGGATGTGGGGGAACATCTGTAATTCAAGAGCACTTTGAAATGGGTGGTTCAAGAGAATCGTTCGCAGATGGATCATTGAATGCATAACTATAGAGACCAAAGTTGGTGAGCCAAAGAGGAAAAAGTAAATAACAAATGCAAATACATCACAAAATCTTGATATAGTTGGACCACCCCATTAGACTTTTACAGTCAGCCAATACACGGAACTGGAAAATTATCGATAGGAAAAAACCCAAAAATATATATTAAAAAAAAAAAAAAAAAGATTCACAGAATTTCTCTGGGTAGTTCACCTCCAAGGTTCAAAGGGGAGGCACTTGCCTTTGCAGCAATAATTTTATGATCCCTTTAGGAATCAAATCCTAAAGATAAATGAATTGAGAGAGGTGATGCAGATAAGAACCCGATGCTCTCTTTGCTTTACGGTTTGCATGGATGTATGTAAATAGATGCAATGCCCAATGCTCCACAACACATAAGTTTAAAGTGTTCGACCAATACACACACACATATATATATGTATATAGAAGTTTAAAGTGCGAGTCGAGTCGAACCTCCGCTTTTTATTTCTTGCAATCGTTCACGTCACCTTAGCACATCACAGCAATAAAACGATGTCCAAAGCTTATTCACTTCGCATGCTACGTGTGGTTGCACCTTTTTTGGCCAGTAAGCCAGATGATTTTTGCTAAAAAATGCGCATGCCATCTTTTGCACCATCAACAAAGATTCAAGATTCATCACCATATCCCCCAAAAAAACCAAAAACAAAAACAAAAACAAAAACAAAAACAAAAACAAAAGGAAAAAGAAGATTATTGAAACTGAATGACGTTATGGACATTATAATTAGTAGTATAACAATATCGGGAGACATACGTTTCTCTATTTCACTGGAATCAATGTGAGATGAGTTAGGATTAGCTGCCACCATCTAGATGCGCCATATCATCTTGCCACATCATGCCATGTTATCCTATGGTCATGTCACTTATGCCATGACATCCATTCAATGTCATTTAGTGATTATATGTTTAGGGTCATTTAATTTACAATGCATGTCATGTTAGAGTAGTTCATATTAATTTTTGCCAGATATTAGAATTATGTCATATAACTTGCATGTCACATGCCATTAGAGTAATAAATCATGCACGTTAAACCTAGATTAGAATTGCATATAATTAGTTTTTATAAATAAAAACCCAAAAAAGGGAATTAATTAGGACTGCTTAATTAGCTAGTTAAATTATGGTTAGGCTAGGTATAGTATCCTAGTGCTTTACTTACATTTAGAAAATTAATTAGCTCGAGGTATTTGAATTTTTTTTTTTTCAGCAATTTATCTAATAATTTGATTATTGAGTGTTATTTCATTGATTGTGCTCCGGTATGATCACAAGTTGTATGTTAGTGGTTAAGCTAAAAATCAATCCAATATTACTTGCACAAATATTTCTTTTGAAAATAAAGAAAAAATGTATTGAAAATGAGTTATTAATCTAACGTAATCAATTCCTTGAATCCATTAAATCTCTAGTTCGTACAAGTAAAATATGCTCCCGCACTAATTGACCATCCTTGATTAGTGATGACTCCTGAATAAATTAATATGCATGTTAACTAAGACCCAAAAGTTGTGGTTAGTATGAGTCTGGAAGAGCTTGAGATTAGTGTAGGTGTAGTGATCCATTAGCTTTCCCCTTGGTGCATCACCCCTGGGAAAGTTGAGGCAACATGACAACTCCGTTAGGGATTTTAAATTAAAATTCATAGTGGACTTAGGCCCAAACTCTCTCTTTCAAAACTATTTTTGTCTAGCAGTGTAGAGACAAGGTACATCTCTAACATCAAATGTCGATCAACGAGTATCAATCATCATGGTTGTGGATAGGATGGCACATGGGTGATCATGTTCACATGTAACATAGGTTACTGTCCACACTCGTGTCAAGCACGTGCTTGTTCATGTCGAGGACTCAGTAATTTTTTTTTTTTTTTTTTTGGTGTAAATAGTAAGACATTTTATAGGCCAATAGGACTGTGAATCAATGTTGGTTCTTATTACATGGAAAATTCAGATATTCTATTTTTGAAAGATTGAAAAGATTGAAACTTCTTGCGCCCATAGATTTCAACAAAATAGGTTTTGCTAATTATCTCTTGATAAATTCGTGCCAACTATAGTATTCAAACATATTTTCCGACCAGTGAGATCTCAGGTCAATTTCTTTTTGGGTTAAAAATAAAGCAGGGTAACTACAAGCACATTATTATTCGCCGGTTGTAATGACTCGAAATTTGCCAATAAAACCATTAGTAGCAACATCTCCAATAATAGCCGCAACACAGCAATTTCTGCCATTGATCATATATAGTTTGCTGTCATAAGTCAATTATAATCACTATAGATGCACGATAGATAATTTTATCTATACAAGCATGCCTATTTTTTGTCTTAAAGTCTATTCGTACCAATATTTACCGCTAGTAAATGCAATCGCAGTCCCAATCTCAAGAATCATGAATTATGAACGGGAGTAGATGAAAATTAAAATAGACGGTTTTGCTTATTAAATTTTGGAAGGTAATCAATTATTTGTTACGTTTCTATACCCTGCAACAATTTACCAGATCTCCATAATGAATTTATGCAGTTCATTTGTCATTGTTTAGCATAGCGATCTTCCAAGCATGGATGTTGGATTTGTTGAAAGAGTTGGCGGGCATCCATCATATTTGGAAATTCTGCGAAGGTGTCAAAAGAATGTGGCATTACGGTTACCATTGAGGTCGCTAAATTACTAATAAGCCGTGAAATAGTAAATCGATAGCTCTGTTATTTGAATTACTAAAGATAGCTCTGTTCTTCATGTTACCTGCAATAACCCCCTGGACGTCCAAAACTAATGGTGTAGCCACTTCGATATCTTTTAACATGGTGATGATTTCCCAAATCATAAACTTTGGATCTGTCCACTCACTCCGTTGTGTTATCTACAGGAGGTAGGAATTTCCCATCCCATTGAACCCAACGAAGTCGTCGAAAGATGGCGGCATGCTTGAAATTATTGTCTGGCTTGTGACCACTTCCCAGTGGTGGACAAATGCCATCGCTTCCCGTTAAGCCAATTCCTCCCTAAGCTGTGTGTGGCGAGCCATCTTACAAAAATGGGAATAGTTCCTTTGGCCAATAGCCTTACTTTAATCGATGGGCAGAGCACGACCAACCACCAATTCCCAGTATTTCGATCCTGATTAAAAAGAAATATTGATAATAAGTGGTAATGGAAAAAATGCAACAATTATTAACACTGGTTTATTTCGATAGACTTTGTGATATCGCAAAAATTATCTAACACGGATCAATGATTGATGGATTACTTTCAGTAGGGTAGAACGATAGCGACAATTTTAACTTTAAGAACAAAACTATTAGTAGCTAATATATTATAGGGAAAAAAAATATTATCTTAGACTCCGTTCATTTCACGGAAAATGAATTCATTAAGGAAGATATTTTCCATCAAAGGAAAAAATTCTTCTAAAGTAGGAGAAAATATTTTTCGAAAAGTGGAAAATATTTTCCTCACTTGATCTTTCTTATCTCACACCATTACAAATTCTCACTTTCTCCTCCCATTTCTTCTTCTTCTTTTCTTTTTTTTATTCAAATTATTTTTTTAATTTTCCTTTTCTTTTTTTCTTTTCATTTTCTTTTTTACTTTTTCTTTTCTTTTTTTCTTTTTCTTTTGTTTGTTTCCCATATTCTTCTTTCTTGACTAGTCCTTAGACTAGGTGAACCTCAAGCTCGTCGATCTCAAACTCGCACTTGTCGATCTGGCAAGCCTCAAACTTGACGCTCACGCTCGCCAATCTGGGGAGCGGAAAATATTTTCCTTACTGAACACTGGAAAATGTTTTCTGAAACATTTTCGGGTTTTCGCCAAACATCGAAAATATTGTCATTTTCCTGGAAAATGATTTCGGGAAAATATTTTTTGAAAATAGTCCATTTTCCGTGAAACGAATTAACCCTTAGGCACCTTGAAAAATATCAAACATACCTGTTTGATATCGATTACAAGCTCACCTTGACATCCACCATAAGTAGAACTAGGTCTTAATAGGAAATCGGGGGTTACTTCCCTATCCACCTGGACGAAACCCGAACATAGTACATCATAGCACCTATTGCGGTAGCCATCACCTTAAGAGGACAATGCTTTAGTCAATAATATTAATTATCTCCAATGTCTAGTTTGGATATTGAAAATCAGAGAAAAAATTGGTTCAATTAAGAATTGACAATAATCTTCACAACTTACCCATCCAATACGTGAATAACTGAGAAAGGGTATCGCCTGTAGAAACCTAGAAAAATAAGAGATTTTTCTTTCAAATCATTTTACCATATATTCAACTTCTTGTCCATCAAAACTATAGCATTGACTAGCTTTCATTATTTTATTTTTTTTAAAGTCGACGTGGCTTAAGACTGTCCACGGTGGATGTGACATCCTAAATTTCAGGTTCCATTTTCAATTGGATAAGTTAAGCTTTTCATCGACGCGCCTATAGTTTTTTTCCCTAAGCTAATCACTCACCAGATAATTAGTCTATCAAGTGAAGCCGTTAAAAAATTTAAATGCAGTAAACTTGAGAATTCGACCAAGAATCGACTGCTTGACCGTGCTAATCTGCAAGGACCATTACAGCATAGTTAAAAATCGATCAGAGACCGGAGATAGGTCAATTTGACAAAGGTATGTGATTAGTGCAAGGGTGATTCCACCTAATTACAAAATTCTTGTCAATCGACACTAGACTTATTTATCTGTCATTTTGGTACCTTGTGTACATATTTACAATCTCGAAATTTTCACGACAACTGAGAGTCACCAATGCGTTGAAAATGTATGTTGTGGCTTGAAAATAATCAATCACGGGTCAATTGCACTAAAAACTTCTAAAAGCTACCCGGTAGATTAGGTCATACTAAAATAACGTCAGATTGAAATTAACCGCAAAATTGAATTCAATTTCAAGAATATAATTTCAAAAATTGAAAGTTCTGCATGTCCCGATTTGAAATGGGCTAGTGAATCAACCTAGAGGGGGTGAATAGGTTGTTGCGGAATTCTTTTGGAATCTTTTTCAATGCAATACGTTAATATCAAGGATATATCAATAATAAACAGATTACGTATTCAGAAAGTAAATAGAGTAGAGAGAGAAAATTGACACAAGGATTATAGTGGTTCGGCTTAGACCAAGCCTACGTCCACTCTCCACGCTGGCAGCCAAATGGCTGTAATCACTATGTAGCAAAAGAGTGCCTTTACAGTAGACGGATTAGACTTCTTCAATTGACAGTCTCTCCTACAGCCTTCGCTGTCTTTGCTCTATATCTCACTCTTTTTGTTACACAGTGTAAACATGAAAGATTTTAGAGAACAAGTGATTTCGGAGATTCTAACATCAAGATTTCTCTACCGGCCTCTCCTTGTTTCCAAGCAACGTCGATCCAACTTAAATAATCTCCGTGCCATCATACCCGTTGGCACATTCCAAAAATTCATCCAATCAACCC
This sequence comes from Eucalyptus erythrocorys, assembly GCA_014182555.1. Lineage (NCBI taxonomy): Eukaryota > Viridiplantae > Streptophyta > Magnoliopsida > Myrtales > Myrtaceae > Eucalyptus > Eucalyptus erythrocorys. The sequence goes on along the minus strand of CM024599.1, from coordinate 14,902,530 downwards.
GTTGGACTGAATCAATTTAAGTGATCTCCTTGTCCCGAAAACGTAAGTAGACGAGAGCCCGTCAATCGTTCGCCCATACAATCGGGATCTTGAGTTCCCAAAATTAGATTCTTCCAAAAATAAACTTGATCTTCAACGGATAGAATCCGAAGAATCAAATCTTCCAAGCTCTTGATCACAGCCGGAGATATTCCATGGTTAGGATTAGGAAATACGAAATCCAATATCTCGTAGCCATAAGAATAACCTCGTAGCGCCCGTAAAAAATCGCGAACTATCTTCAGACTTAGATTTGGGTCTCGAGGGTCGTCGACTGAAACCGAGTCTTGAAGGTCTTCGACGAAAACCGAGTCTTGGCGACTTCAAACGGAAAAACTTCAGACCGAAATTCTGGGTCTGACTGTCTTTGAAAACCTTTAGACCTGCGCGATTGCTATTGGTTTTGGGCTGACCCATCTTGACAACTTCAGACGTAGCCGACTGAATCTTGGAATCCTTAGACCACACTGTTGAGGCTGTTTTGTCAACTTCAAAACTCCAAGAGATTTTTCTTCAACACGATTCATTTTAGGACCGTCGACTCATCTTCTAAAGATTTTTTTGCAAACCAAGATTTTTGCCAAAAATTCAAAATAGGCCCGTTTTTTACCGGAATAACCAGAGGACCATTTTTTATCGCGTTTTTGGGATTCAAGTAAGCTCAATTTGTGAGGAAAAATGTTAATTTGGTGGAGGACATCTTGGTTGAATTTATGGAGACCGATTGAGGCTCAATTGGAAAGGAATTTGGTTCAATTTGGGGAAATCGTGTCAAAATTCGTAGGTCCATTGGTGTGCAACATTTGAGGCATCAATGAAGCTTCTAAGAGAAGATTGTGGGTTGCAAATTGGCTTGGATGACAGCCAATACAAGTGGGGCCTTGCCAATGAGTGTTTGAAGATAAAGAGGAAGACTTTAATGTCAATGGGACCCCCCCAAAGCTTCAAGTGGCTTCTTCTTCTTCAAAGAGGTTGCTTTCCCCATTGTTGTCCCTTTTCAAAGCTCAAAGTTGCAAAGAAACCAGCCAAGCCCCACCTAGCTGTCGCACGCCCGTCGGAGCTTCTCCGCTCGCCACCCGAGCCCGTCGTTGCCGCCGAGCCCCTCGCGCCCACCCCACTACTCATTCCACCTCCAACTCACTGTACCACGAGCCCAGCTCGCTGTTTGAGCCTCCTCCACCATCGCCCTAGTTGTCGTCATCCTCATCCAGCCGCCAAAAGCCTCCACCTGCCCGCCTAGCCGCCCACCTAGCCGTGTCTCGCCCCCTCGACCAGCTATCCTTCGGCCTAGAGCAGAACTGAAGACCAGTAAGGTTCCTTGGACTTCAAGGCCCATTTTCAAGCTCGTCCCGTCCCCATTTGGTGTTGTTGCAGGGTGGTTTGTCACCTGTCTCCGCGTCGTCATCGTCGTGGACTCACCGGATCGCTAAACCAATAAGTTTACTCGCTAAACTCTTTTTATGAAGTTAATGATACTTAAGAGTTGTTTAGATTAGGCTAATTAGAGATTTGGTGGTTAGTTAGAACGGATTAGTGATTTAATTATTTGATTTTGCATGTTAGATGGTTAGAATAGCTTAATTAGAGACTAGAAAAGTTGTACTATTTATCTAGATAGATTCGGAAATTTTCTAAGCACATTTTGGTGTTTAATTAAGCATTTCCAACCTAAGTTTTTATTTTTGGCATTTAATTGCATTTATTTAATTGTTTTTAGTATTTATTTATTTATTTATTATTTTCCAGAAATTATACCGAGATAGCTAGTGATCGAATTTTTGTGCTGATTGCAATGGTGTGCTTGGTTTATTTAATTGAGTAATAATTTGTGCAAATTGAGTGGAAATCGTAATTTTGGGTATTTATTCCAAAATTATGTAATTTTGGTATTTTGTTCAGAAAATATTGGGCGTTGGTTTTTAACGTCGAAAATGTGTTTATGCAATATATTAAATAGTGGGATTTTCGAAAAGAAAGATATTGCATTTTTTTGCTCAGGCCTACCGTGTACCCACACACGATTATTTTTATCGGGTATTTTTAACATGGTAAATTGTCAGCTTGTGAGAGCATTATTGTACGTCAGCTTGTGAGAGTGGTATACTATATCGACCTATGTGAGCATTGATATGTTAGCTTGTAAGAGCAGTATACTATATCAGCTTGAGTGAGCTATAATATATATCAGCTTAGGCGAGTTATAATATATAACAGCTTGGGTGAGCTATATTACATGCCAGGTTGTGAGAGCTATAACCATCTATTTCAGCTTGTGTAAGCAGTGATCATATCGATTGAATTTATAAATGGTATTGATTGTATCGAATTGAGTGGATCAATTGATCGATGGTTTGAATCGAATTGATTGAGTATATGAATTATACTGACACGCAGGAAGAAACTGAGGTAAGGTAAGTCATTTGTCTTGTGTGTGCATAGACTGCCGTTAGATGTATTTCCTTCCTAGTCGGAGTTTAAGAGGTGGACTTGCTGAGACATTGTCTCAACCCACCGTGGGCTCAACCTTTTCAAGTCCTTAGACGACAGTTCCTCCAAAACGTTTTGGCCAGCCCAGGAGGGTCACCGAACAGGTCACCGAGATTCCTCTTTTCGGGGGCCAAGGAGTTTGGGTCTATGAACTCGTGAGAACCATCATCTAGGTTGATGCAGGTTTACCTCGGAGGGTACCCCATCAATTCAAAGCATGGTATCGTCACAGGAAAAATGAACCTAGAGAAGGTCCCCTACAAGATTCTAAGGTCCTAGTGTCAATGCAGGAAATTGCTTTTGGCGAGGGTACAACTGACCCTCCTAGTGGTGCAGTGGTAGACCCAAGTCCCCAAGAGAGTTCGGAGTTTTCTGTTGGGGATTCGAACGCCTAGAGCTCTTGTAGACTTTTTTGCTTGGACAGACTTTTGCATATAAACTAGTATTGTATATAAACTAGTCGGCTGTGTATAAAGGTGCGTTGAAGTTGTGAAATCGCAGTCCTACTTTTCTATCCCATCTTTGTGCTATTTGGGGATTTATTTATACGTTTTTGCATGCACATAAAAATGAATGGGTCGGTGACGCATCCTAGGAAGTCGCAATTTAATGGATTACCGAGGGATAGGCACACACTCGAGGATCGAGATGTGACAGTGGATAGCATAAAACGACGCCGTTTTCCTTTCTTTGTAAGAAACGACGTCGTTTATACCATTCCATGTGGATTCACTTACAAAATGACGCCGCATTACTCTAAGGCCAAAAACGGTGTCACTGAAGAGGGAGTAAAATAGGGTTCGTATACGATTCTTGCTCAACGCCAGCCATAGCTTGCTCACGCACCGTCGTTCGGTCGCCCGCCGTCGCTTGACCATCGCTGTAGTTGCGCCGTCGTTCACGGTCGTTTGCTGGTTGTGTCCCTAACTCTCCCTCACTCAGGTTTGTCATATTCTCTACATTGGTCAATTTAGTGAAAAAGTTTAGAGTTCTCACAGGCAAGTTAAGACGCAAAGGGCAAATTGAGGGCTCGACTAAGGGGAAAAGTAGTGGGGAAAGTAGTGGGAATCTCACTTTTATGGGGACTGAATAAAAAATTTGAGAGTTTCGTCGTTCATTCGCTTTCTTTTATGGGGACTAAATAGAAAAATCGGTCACGGAAGGGAAAATGGGGGCTTAACTCTGAGGGAAATAGTGGTGGGACCTTACTTTGTTTAATTAATTGGACTGCTTCTGTGAGAGACCGAATGTGATTGAATTGAAAAAATGAGTGGTGGGGACCTCACTTTATTTATTCAATTCAGTTTCCTTTGTTTCTATAAAGACATCAAATTGAATAAATTGGTTGCATTTGTTTCTTGACAACAAAACGACAAGGACCTGCATGTGAAGTTGTTAATTCTGTCATGTGGTCCCAAAAACTAATGACTTTTTTTTTTCATTGGGTGCAGCATCGACATGGACGAGAATCAGGTAGGCGTCATTGTTTGCTATGGTGGAGAATTTGTTATTCGCACCGAGGATTGGGAATATACTAGTGGAAATGAAGGTACCATCTATATCAATGTTCGGAAGCCATCATATATTGATTTTCTAAGGGATTTTGTGTATTTTTACGATACAAAGTGCAAAAACTACAGTACTTTGTTCCTAGGAAGGAATTGAAGGATGGCTTGATATTTTTTAATGACGATAATGGTATTAAGGATATCATTTACCATTATTTCACAACGAAGAAGTTAGGGTATATGTTGAGTATTATAGTGATAATGAGGATGGTGAGGATGAGGATGAGTAGACCACTACTAAAAGAGGAGAAGTGAGGGATCCTATTCAAGCGAGTAATCTAGTCGGGGATAAGTTTAAGTTAGATGAAGGGCAAAATGAGAGGGAGAGAAGTCATATTGATAGAGATAAACAAACAAGGAGATGTCTTGAAATCTTGGGTGAACATGTGGGCGATAATCTTGGGTGAAGATGTAGGCGATAAAGACTTCATTGGATAAAAATGGGAAATTACTATATCTAGTGAATCAGAAGATGAATATGTGGCTTCAATAAGTTTCCCAAATGACAAAGATGATGATGAACTCGCACGGTCAAGACAAAAGCAAAAGGAATTTTGTCGGAAAAAAATTTACAGCTTCAACAAAGAGGCCCAAGCCAGTAAATAAGGATGGAGCTTCAGCTGAAGATAATAGAAGTGAAGATGAAGAAAGTTGTGGTAATAAAGTTGCTAGTTCGGAAAATGAGCTTGACAATGATGATGAAGAACTTGCTTGTGGAAGAAAAAGTAAGTATCCTTTCTATGATCCGACTGTTGATAAATATGTTTTGTCTGTGGAAATAAGATTTAACGATGCCAAACAATTCGAGGAAGCTATTGTCAAGAACTCCATTGCTGAACAGAGGAGCATTGAATTCATTAAAAACATGAAAAAAATTTGTGAGAGTTAAGTACTCACAACCAAATTGTTCATGGAAGCTCTATGGCGTGCTGAGTAAGAAGGGGTCATTCCAGATTAGGTCTTTCCAAGAAGAGCATACTTGTCCAATTATATTTAACAATAAAAGGATAAGAAGTGTGATTATCGAAGTATTTTTTTCAATACTATCAAAGCAACACTCGAGATCAAGTCCTCAATTTCAACTTTTAGTGAATGAGCAATTAGAGGTTAATGTGTCAAGGATCAATGCAAGAGAGCTAAGATAAAGGTGATGAAAATATTGATGGGTGGGTATAAGGAAGAATATACCCAGGTATGGGATTATGCTGGTGAATGTATGTTTTAAAACCCATCTAGTAGGATATATGTAGAAGTTGTGGAGAGGCCACTCCCTAATCTTGGGCCTAAATTAGATAAATTTTATGTCTATTTTGAGCATACAAACAGGGCTTCTTGGCTGGTTGTAGAAGAATTATAGGATTAAATTGATGCTTTCTAAAGGGTTTATGCAATGGGGAGTTGTTGCCTTCTGTGGGGAGAGATGCCAATAATCAAATGTTCTAATAGCTTGGGCGATGGTGAAGATAGAGAACAAAGATATTTGGTCTTAGTTCTTCAAAAATTTAATGGCTGACCTTGAGATAACCGATGGGGGAGGATGGACACTCATGAATGACCAATATAAGGTAATTCCATTGTCAATTAATTCATTCCCTTTTAATATTAATCACTTGCATATTTTTCCTGACTTATATTTATTGGTTTGAATTTTTATAGGGACTTATTCCTGCATTGGCTGAGTTGATGCCACATGCCGAGCATCAAATGTGCGCGAGGCACATATATGCAAACTGGTCAAGGAACTTCAAAGGAGATAGGCTGTAGAAGCAGTTCTAGCAAATAGCGAAGAATACTAACATGGTTGATTTCATATTAGCCAAATAGGGATTGTTACAACTGACAAATGAATATTTTAATGCTCTCTTCTAGATAAAAGCTAAGCACTAATATCGAGTCTTCTTCAGCAAAGAGTTCAAATGCGATAGCATTGATTACAACCTCAGTGAAGTTTTCAATGGCAAAATTTTAGAGGCCAGGTGCAAACCACTCATCAACATGCTTGATGATATTCGAGTTATGATCATGACTAGACTACATAGGTAAAGAGATGAGGCTATAAAGTGGGCTAGAGACTATGGTCCTAGGATTGTGAAGAGATTGGATGCAAACATTGCTGCTAGTAAGTTCTACTATCCAATTTACGATGGAGATAATGGATATGGGATTATTCAAAATCATGACAAGTATGTTGTCAAGTTGGATAGAAGAAAGTATTCATGCCAAACCTGGCAACTTAATGGAATTCCCCGTGCCCATGCTATTTGTGTTATTCAAATGAAGCAAGAAAACCTAGATAATTACCTAGATGATTGGTACAAAAAAAAATAAAAAAACTCATACCTTACTTTGTATCAATTCATGATGCAGCCTATCAAAATCAGCAAATTTTGGAAACCAATAAATCATAAAAGCCCTCTACCTTTGCCACTGAAAAAGCAAATGGGAAGACCAATAAGGAGACGAAAACTACAATAGGAAGAGGCATCAAGTTAGAGGATGGGTAAGACTAGAGCAAAGATGAAATGCTCCTATTACCACAATAAATTGCACAATAAAAAAGGTTATGAGTTGAAAAGGCAGCATCGACAGTGATAACTCTATAAAAATAGAGTTATTTTACCTATTTGAAGCAACAATTAATGCAATATCTTAGAGAAAATATTTGGATTTCATTCTGATTATTTGAATTTTCTTTGTTTATGCAGAATAATGAGATATGGAGAAGATAAGGAAAAGAATGGCAAATATCAGAATTCAAATAAAAGCAAAGCAAAGTGGAAGATGGATATCAAATCAGGAAATTCTTGATTTTGTTCCCTAATGTTATCTGCAAGCGTTGGGAGATAGATATTTTGGATCTCCTATAAATAGGAAAGAGAGAGAGAGCAACTAGGTTTTTAGAGAAGGGGGTTAGGTCGTTTTCATTCTTCTGAGGAGAGTTTTTCAAGTGTTTTGAAGAGAAGACAAAAGTGGTGACAGAATTCTTGTTCTTTGATTCAAGATGCTGAGTTTAATTTTTATTTTTACTTTTTCTTCTACTATGTTCTAATTTTCTTTTGTTAGGGCTACGATGTAGCCTAACCATGATGATGTGAATTTCATGATTTTTATGTTTTATAATTTATTTCATTCATGTGAGTTATATATTATTGCGTTTAATGCTTTTGAGTGATTGGCCACCACTTGAATGATCTGATGTGCATGTTTGAGACTGAGAAGTGATAATATGCAATTGCTCATTATAATGTATAACCATGAATTAAACGTGGATAGAAATATACCGCGTTATTTGTGTAGCTTTCGGTGATAAAGTGATCCAAAAGACTCATTGTAAGCCGGGAATATTCATAGTTTTTAATGCACTCATGTTTATTTTAATTCACATAGAGATATAGTGGATTAATAAGCTGAGTAGGTTTGCTATACCTAGAGATAGGATAGTAAATAGGTTAGGAAATTCCGCTATCACAAATTTGATATCGTTCTTATTTTCATAATAATCTGAAATTCGTATCTAGCGGTTATGGTGAAATCGGATGCTCTAACATATTTATCTTATCGATTTACTACATTTAGTCTACAATTGTCGTTTTTAATTTATTCTTAATTATATTTTGATTTGTTAGATAAATTTTAGAATTAGTCTATTTTAGTATTTAATTGGTTTATTAATCATCGATCTTCGTGGGACGATACTTTTTCTCATCATTATATTACTTGTTCGACACGTGCACTTGCGTTTAGAATTTCACGAACAAGTTTTTGGCGCCGTTGCCGGGGATCGTTTGTTTAATACTAATTAATATTGATACCAAATAATTCTAAGTTTAATCTAGCTTTCGTTTTGTTTTATTTTTCAGGGTGTACGTCGGTTTATGACGCGTAGCCAACAAGGGAAACTTGTTGAGCTTGATCCAGAAATCGAGCGTACATTCAAAAGGCGACTGAGAGAACAGAGAAATCACGCTAAGAAGATGGCAAACGGTGAGAATGAAAATCCACGTAGACTTTTAAGAGATTATACTACGCCAACAATTCAAGGAACCACATCAAGTATCAGAAGACCTGCAATTCAAGCAAACAATTTTGAGATCAAGCCATCACTCATTCAGATGCTTCAACAATCAGTGCAATTTAGCGGGCTACCAAGCGATGATCCAAACGCTCACATCGATTCTTTTCTTGAAATCTGTGACACCATTAAATATAATGGAGTTATAGATGATGCTATTAGATTGAGATTATTTCCATTCTCTCTTAGAAACAAAGCTAAGAGTTGGCTTTCTTCTCTTCCTGCAGGATCAATCACTACATGGAATGATATAGCTCAGAAATTTCTTAGTAAGTTCTTTCCACCTGCAAAGTCTGCGAAGATGCGTAACGATATTACTAATTTTATGCAGATGGATAATGAATCATTATATGAAGCATGGGAAAGATTCAAAAAATTTCTTAGGAGATGCCCACATCATGGACTACCTGTATGGATGCAGGTACAAACTTTTATAATGGCTCTAGTGCAAATCTTCGTTCTATGATTGATGCAGCTGCAGGAGGAACTCTAAATAATAAAACACCAGAAGAAGCCTACAACTTATTAGAGGAGATGGCGTCCAATAGTTATCAGTGGCCTGCGAGAGATTACCAATGCGAAAAGTTAATGGAGTTCATGAAGTGGATGCTTTTGCTGCAATTGCTGCACAATTTGAAGCACTCAACAAAAAGCTAGATAATATGAGTGTTTCAGCCATGAAAATTCAGACTTTGACATGTGATTTTTGTGGTGGAAGACATGCTAGCACAGAATGTCGTAGGTAATACTTTTAAACAATCTAGTGAAAATTCTAACTTTGTTGGAAATTTTAACAGGTCACAAAATAATCCCTATTCCAATACGTACAATCCGGGATGGCGCAATCATCCAAATTTTTCATGAAATAATCAGAATGTGACAAGACCACCAGGATTCAAACAATTAGAGGAGACAAAGTCAAATTTGGAAGATATAGTCACCAAACTTGCTAATACGACTCATGACTTCATCAAAAGCACGGATGTGAGATTTCAAAACCAAGAGGCTTCAATCGAAACTGAGATGCAAGTTGGTCGGTTAGCAAGCATGATGTTAGGGAGACAACGGGGTTCTTTGCCAAGCAACACGGAGAAAAATCCAATTGAAAACATAAAGGCTATTACCCTGAGAAGTGGTAAACAAGTTGGAGAAAAAGAGATTGTCAAAGACAATGAAGATGTGATCAATAAACAATCAAAGGAGACAAGCAAGAGTAAACTTTTTCCAGATAATCCCAAGCCATATGTGCCACCAATTCCATTCCCTCGGCGACTCCAAAGCACAAAATAGATAAGCAATTTTCTAAATTTCTTGATGTATTTAAAAATTGCACATTAACATTCCTTTTGCAGATGCTTTAGCGCAAATGCCTAGTTATGCAAAATTTTTGAAGGAAATTTTGGCAAACAAAAGGAAAGCGGAGGATTATGAAACCGTGAAGTTAAATGAGGAGTGTTCAGCCATCCTACAAAACAAATTGCCTCCGAAATTAAAAGATCCAGGGAGTTTTACTATTTCTTGCACTATTGGAGATTCCTACTTTGAAAAAGCATTATGTGATTTAGGTGCAAGTATTAATCTGATGCCTTATTCTGTTTTCAAGAAATTAGGATTGGGCGAGGTAAAAGAAACCACAGTGTCACTTCAACTAGCTGATCGATCAATTAAATATCCGAGAGGTATTGTGGAAGATGTTATGTAAAAGTTGACAAATTCATCTTTCCTGCAGATTTCATAGTTCTTGACATGGAGGAAGATTTTGAGGTACCACTTATCTTAGGTCGACCTTTTCTAGCAACAAGAAGAGCTCTTATTGATGTACAACAAGGGAAGTTGATTCTTAGAGTTCAAGATGATCTTGTTTCATTTAATGTTTTTAAAGCAATGAAATATCCATCTCGATGATAATTCTTGTTTTAGAGTTGAGACAGTTGACAAGTTGGTGAATAAGGTTTTTCAAGAAAATATTTTTAAAGATCCACTTGAAGTATGTCTGATTCAACCAATGGACAAAGATATTCAGAATGAGGAGATAAAGGAGTACACAAATTTCATGGACGCAATTCCATCATATTCAAGGCAAAAGGCAATTAAATTCGAAGAGTTAGGACAACACATTACAAAGCCTAAACCATCAATTGAAGAGCCTCCAATTCTTAAACTCAAACCCTTACCTTCTCATTTGAAATATGCTTATTTAGATGGAGTTTCTTCTTTACCGGTAATTATATCTTCTTCTTTGACAGATTTGATTGAGGAGAAATTGCTCAGAGTATTAAGAGAGCATAAAGGTGCAATTGGATGGAAAATAGCTGATATCAAGGGAATTAGTCCTTCAATTTGCATGCACAAAATTTTGATGGAGGAACAATATAAACCCGCTATCCAACCTCGAGGCGTTTGAACCCGAAGATGCAAGAAGTAGTAAAAGCTGAGGTAATTAAGCTACTTGATGCGGTATCATCTATCCTATCTACGATAGTTCTTGGGTAAGTCATGTACAAGTTGTGCCAAAGAAAGGTGATATGACTGTTCAGAAAAACGATAACAATGAATTGATTCCAACTAGAACAGTTACTGGGTGGCGTGTATGTATGGATTATAGAAAATTGAATGATGCCACTAGAAAAGATCACTTTCCTTTACCATTTATTGATCAAATATTAGAAAGACTTGCAGGACATGAGTTTTATTGCTTTCTTGATGGATATTCAGGGTATAATCAGATTCTTATTGCACCAGAAGATCAAGAGAAAACTACTTTCACTTGTCCCTATGGTACTTTTGCTTTTAGAAGAATGCCCTTTGGTCTTTGTAATGCACCAGCTACTTTTCGAGATGCATGATGGCTATTTTTTCTGATATGGTTGAAAAATATATTGAGATTTTCATGGATAATTTTTCCGTTTTTGGCTTATCATTTGATTCTTGTTTAAATAATTTGGCTTTGGTCTTACAAAGATGTGAGGAGACTAACCTTGTTTTGAATTGGGAGAAGTGTCACTTTATGGTGCAAGAAGGAATAGTGCTCGGGCATAAAATTTCTCAAAACGGAATAGAAGTTGATCGAGCTAAAGTGGAGGTCATTGCAAAATTGCCTCCGCCAACATCTCGTGAAACTTGTCGAGGATTTTTGGGACATGCAGGATTTTACGGGCGATTTATAAAAGATTTTTCCAAAATTGCTAAACCTCTTTCTAATCTTTTGGAAAAAGATGCTCCTTTTAATTTTTCTGTTGAATGCATGCAGGCTTTTAAAACTTTAAAGGAGAAGTTAATATCAGCACCAATTATGGCGGCACCAAATTGGGATTTACCTTTTGAGCTGATGTGTGATGCTAGCGATTTTGCGGTAGGAGCTGTTTTGGGACAAAGGAAGAATAAAATTTTCCAAACCATAGACTATGCCAGTCGAACCTTGTCAGGTGCACAATTGAATTATTCAACAAAGAAAAGGAACTTTTGGCAGTAGTATTTGCTTTTGATAAATTTCGTTCTTATTTAATTGGCTCAAAAGTTATAGTTTATTCGACCACTCTACTCTTAAGTATCGCTAGAAAAGAAAGAATCAAAACCCAGGTTGATCGGGTGGATTCTTTTTATCGCAAGAATTTGATTTGGAAATCAAAGATAAGAAGGGGACTGAAAATCTAATTGCAGACCACTTATCAAAAATTCCAAATTCAAAGGAAGAGGTAAGACCAATTTTGGAAGAGTTCCCTGATGAGAAAATGTTTTCCATTAAGTCCACAAAAATTCCCTAGTACGCAGACTTTGTAAATTATTTGGTAAGTAATGTTCTTCCTCCCGAATTATCATATCAACGAAGAAAAAATTCTTTTCGATGTTAAAAATTATTTTTGGGAAGAACCTTTCTTGTTTAAAGTATGTGCAGACCAAGTCATAAGGAGATGTGTTCCGCACGAAGAGAAGGTAAACATTTTACATCATTGTCATGATGGAGAGATAGGTGGCCATTTTGGTGCCACCAAAACTGCAGCTAAGATTTTGCAATCTGGATTTTATTGGCCTACACTTTTTAAAGATGCATACTCCTATGTAGCTTCATGTGATAGATGTCGAGAACTGGAAATATTTCAAGAAAAATGAGATGCCTTTAAACAACATTATTGTGTGTGAATTATTTGATGTTTGGGGTATTGATTTCATGGGACCCTTTACACCTTCTTATGAAAATTTATACATTTTAGTGGCTGTGGAGTATGTGTCTAAGTGGGTAGAAGCTGTAGCATTGCCAACTAATAATGCTAAGGTTGTGGTCAAATTTTTGAAGAAAAATATTTTTACCCGATTCGGCACTCCTAAGGCAATCATAAGTGATAGGGGGACACATTTTTACAACAAACAATTTGAAGCACTTTTGAATAAGTATAGAGTCACACATAAGGTTGCAACTCCTTATCATCCTCAGACTAGTGGTCAAGTAGAGATTTCAAATAGGGAAATCAAGAGAATTTTAGAAAAAACAGTGAATGCCTCTAGGAAAGATTGGTCAATAAAACTTGATGATGCACTTTGGGCCTATAGGACAGCGTTCAAAACTCCAATTGGGATGTCTCCTTTTAGGCTAGTGTTTGGAAAAGCTTGTCACTTACCAGTGGAATTAGAGCATAAAGCATATTGGGCATTGAAATTTCTGAATTTTGACATGCAGTCTGCAGGTGAAGAAAGATTATTGCAACTGAATGAATTGGAGGAATTTCGCAATGAAGCCTATGAAAATTCTATGTTGTACAAGGAGCATACAAAAAGATGGCATGACAAGCACATATTCAGAAGAGAGTTTCAAATTGGTCAAAAAGTCTTACTTTATAACTCTCGTCTTAAACTTTTTCCAGGAAAGTTGCGGTCTCGATGGTCTGGTCCTTTTACAATTACACAGGTATTCCCATATGGAACAATTGAAGTTGCGCATGACACTGAGGGCACATTCAAAGTGAACGGTCAACATTTAAAGCCCTACTTCGAAGGTGGTTACAACAAGGAGAAGACCACCATTGAACTTCATCCTCCAAAATAGTGACATCCGAGATAGTTTGGCTGAAAACTATAAAGCAAGCGCTTCTTGGGAGGCAACCCAAGCATTTTAATTATGTTTTTATTTATTTTTAAGTTTATGTTTTGAAAAAAAAAAAAAAAGATTAATTTTCTCTGTTTTATCCAGGTTAATTTTTTAGGGAGCACCTTTCAAGAGTTTAATCATCACAATCATCTATGGACTTATCCTACAACCGGGGAGTTTTCTTCTTCCTATTCTATTTTTCGCATTGAGGACACTTTGCTTCATTCAAGTTTGGGGGAAGATAAAAATTTTTGGCTAAATCTATTTTCTATCATGATTGCTATCCTGGTTGTGAATTTTTACGATTCTTAGGAAAACTTAAATTTTATTTAAACTTGCAATTGATGTGTGAGTTAATCTTAATTCTGATTATGTTGATCCACTTACTGAGCACTAAAAGTCCTTAATTTTTTAATTGTGTGTAAATTTAGAGAACATTCACATGAAGTATGTGATTTTCTTAAATTTCACCCAAATCTTAGAATTTGTTTGATTTTCTCTTGAGGCGAAATCCTAAGCTAAATCTAATTGAGAAAATGATTTAGGCAATTTTTGGATCGATTGAGCCTTTCAAGCTAACCCTGTTTATTTATCCCTAATCACCCCGTTGAGCCTTAATTATTACCCAATTTTTCATTGGCACCCATATATATTTAGCCTAGCCGTTATCAAATTATATCCTTATCCCATACACTATGAACACGTTGATTTTCTTTTGGGATAAAAAAAAAAATTATTTGAGCTTGATAGAAATTTGGGAGGAATGATGGAGTATAAAAAGAAAAAAAAAAAGTGATTGCTATGGTTGTTGGGGTGTATAAAAAAAAAAAAATTGCTTTTATGGTTCCCTATCCAACTTTCAATTGAGTGAGCCTTTTGGATACTCAATGGGTTGGAAATTTTCATGTTATATTAGGAGGGACTTTGGGAGAAACTCCACCATAAAGCAATTCGAAAAAAAAAAAAAGAGAGAGAAAAGAAAAAGAAGAAAAAAAAAGAATGGTGATATATGGTGGCAGAAAAATCTTGAAGGAGTGAAATTGGATAGTGACATTGGCTCTAATTAGATCCTAGAAATCAACGTGTTGATGGGTTATTTGAGCTTAAAATTTCCATTGTCTCACCTTTAGCCCAGCCTTACATTACAACCCGAGAAAAGTCCTATTGATTTTTGGTTGGATAATTAGCTTACATTAGTGGAGAGAGGAATGAAAAGCAAACCTATGAGATTTGGTCATAATTATTGAGAATTTTTGAGAGGTTACATATTAATGTGAATTTATCTGGATTGCATATAATTCGAAAAAGATTAGGACTTTCACACACACACTTGGATCATATAGTTAGAATTGGTCTTAACTTATAAATCGATTTCAGTGTTTGGATGAAGTTTGTGTTTTTCTTTGAATTGCGAATTTGAGCAATTATGGAAATATGTCATGGAGGAGGTTGCTAGCTTGATTATGTGTTATGTCTTGATTTTGCTCGAGGACTAGCAAAATGTTAAGTTTGGGGGTTTGATAACTCTATAAAAATAGAGTTATTTTACCTATTCTAAGCAACAATTAATGCAATATCTTAGAGAAAATATTTGGATTTCCTTCTGATTATTTGAATTTCTTTGTTTATGCAGAATAATGAGATATGGAGAAGATAAGGAAAAGAATGGCAAATATCAGAATTCAAATAAAAGCAGCAGTGGAAGATGGATATCAAATCAGGAAATTCTTGATTTTGTTCCCTAATGTTATCTGCAAGCGTTGGGAGATAGATATTTTGGATCTCCTATAAATAGGAAAGAGAGAGAGAGCAGCTAGGTTTTTTAGAGAAGGGGGGTTAGGTCGTTTTTCATTCTTCTGAGGAGAGTTTTTCAAGTGTTTTGAAGAGAAGACAAAAGTGGTGACAGAATTCTTGTTCTTTGATTCAAGATGCTAAGTTTAACTTTTATTTTTACTTTTTCTTCTACTATGTTCTAATTTTTTTTTTGTTAGGGCTACGATATAGCCTAACCATGATGATGTGAATTTCATGATTTTTATGTTTTATAATTTATTTCATTCATGTGAGTTATATATTATTGCGTTTAATGCTTTTGAGTGATTGGCCACCACTTGAATGATCGATGTGCATGTTTGAGGCGAGAAGTGATAATATGCAATTGCTCATTATAATGTATAACCATGAATTAAACGTGGATAGAAATATACCGCGTTATTTGTGTAGCTTTCGGTGATAAAGTGATCCAAAAGACTCATTGTAAGCCGGGAATATTCATAGTTTTTAATGCACTCATGTTTATTTTAATTCACATAGAGATATAGTGGATTAATAAGCTGAGTAGGTTTATTATACCTAGAGATAGGATAGTAAATAGGTTAGGAAATTCCGCTATCACATGTTTGATATCGTTCTTGTTTTCATAATAATCTGAAATTCGTATCTAGCGGTTATGGTGAAATCGGATGCTCTAACATATTTATCTAATCGATTTACTGCATTTAGTCTACAATTGTCGTTTTTAATTTATTCTTAATTATATTTTGATTTGTTAGATAAATTTTAGAATTAGTCTATTTTAGTATTTAATTAGTTTATTAATCATCGATCTTCGTGGGACGATACTTTTTCTCATCATTATATTACTTGTTCGACACGTGCACTTGCGTTTAGAATTTCACGAACAGACAGCAATATGTAATGGCTGATTTAGTGTTAAGGACATGACCTACTGAAGAGCTTCTTGTTAGGCCTATTGAAAGGAGGACAGAAGGCCCTGTTGTAATGCCTACTAAAGGGCAGACAGAAAGTCCTGCTGTAAAGTAAGTATCCCATTTGCCTCAATAACTTTTCAGTTCATATTCAATAGAGCTTGATGGTTAACTATATGTACTGGATTATCTTGTGCATTTCCTCTGTCATGCACTTGTAATTTGAGAAATTTTCTCCATTTTTTTCTACCATGAAAATGAGTAAATGTCTAATTATTCATTATAGTTTATCATAATCCTAAAACAGTACATTGTTGTAAGGCCTACTAAAGAGCCAAAACAAGGCCCTGTAGTAGGCTCAAGTGCGGGGATGGGGACTAGAATGGGCGGAACAGTAACAACAACAACAACTAAGTCCATTGTTGAGCAAACAAAAAAAAAATTATTGTAAGTTGTACATTGCCGTGTTTGTCTTTTATGGGCTGAAATTTAAATTTGTTATGTGTTTCTCAAGTGAAAAAACGAGTAACTGCACAAATTATAGAGGTTGCTCCCCCATTTGTTGCTACTAAAAATGATGCACCATAGCGAACAAGAGGGGCACTTGGAAAAAGATTCAGGTAATATGGTTATGGGATTTACACAAATGAATGTACTAGAATGACTATTTTGAATGTAAGATTTGTCGACCTCATGCATTTAATTTGTTGTACTTTAATGTTCTTGTAACTTAGGAGAACTTCGAAAGTACTTCTTTCTCAATGTGGGCCAACTCAAGAATCAAGGGTGCAATCAAAGAAAAGTGCTCCAAAGAAGAAGACAGCAGGTATAACTACAAAACAGCCATCCAAAAAGAGCATAATACCAGTTTCATCTCAACCAACGATTGGGAGCAATAATGACCATATGGATCAACACATTACACATGCTAAAACAAAAATTGCCACTGTCAAGAACAAGGAAAACGAGGTGACAAAAAGCCCGATAAAAGAACCTGCACATCCAGTTCGAAAGAGTGCTCGGATTATGAATCAATTCAAAGCTTCAAGAGGAAAAGGAGATTGAGGTGTTGTGCATATTGACTGATGAGAAAGTGTTGGACATGGTCTCTTTTTATCTGGTTCTAGACATGATCTTTTTTATGTTTTTTTTTTTTTTAGTAGGGTGCTAGATATTATATATTTATTTATGGTAATTGCTATCATTGTTTTTTTGAGGAGGGTGCATATTGCCATTGTTTATTTATTTTTATTTTTTTTAATAGGGTGCTGAACCTTCAATGATTGAGGAATGAAGTTAAACATGTTTTTCTTTTGTAAACAATCAATCAATGGCAATGGCAATACTTGTTTTTGTTATTTTCTCTTGTATTGGTTTCGGCTAGTAATATTAGCAAGACAGTTATCAATTATGCTATATAATTTTTGCTATTGGTACAATGTTCTTATGAGATTAATGTTATTTTTAGATGTGTGCAGATACTGTTGCTGGTTGAAGTTGTGGATGCTAATGAATTTGTGGGTTCTGGTTGTATGTGCTTGTGCAAGAACAAAATGCACTAGCTCACCTTGGTGTAGTTATAGGAGCTGCATCTTCTTGCGTGAGCAATTTTGGGTGTCGGTACATCTTGTTGCATCACCACTTGTATGGGCTGGTGCAAGAAGATGCACCAGTAATCCTACTAATGCAAGATGCACCACGACTTGTGCAAGTCAAGTGACATTTGAAACTAACATGTTATTTTTAAAAAAACTTATGTAACACAAGTAATCACTTTGTAATCGCAACTGGCACTTAAATGATCACTTTTATAACAACTCAGCACTTAAACGATAACTATTTACAACTTATGGCATTAAAATGGTCAATCTTAAATTTGCCATCATCCCTTAATTTCGCCATGATTTGCAATTGCAGCAAACCAGCAAATCATTACCAAATAAAAAAAATGTAGCAAACCATTATATCTTAAGCAAAACTAACCAAAACAAACATTGACAATGCACAACTAAATAATAAAACTTTTAAGTGCTCACAACTAATGCATTCCAACTCCAACATTCCATTTCTACCATAGATTACAACAAAACATTCTACTCTATACAAAAATTGCAGTAAAGTAAAAACACATTTTACTTCCATTTCTACATCTTCGACTATGGTGGACATACAAACTCCTTCTCATTACTCAGTTTACATTTGAATAAACTACACAAGAGAATAAAACACAATCAATGCTCAATAAAAGTTTCTTTCAATTTTTAGCCTTGAAACCTTCATCTTCAAATGGTGAGTAAAGAATACCTGGAGTGCCATAACTTGGCACGGGGGGACACTTAAGTGCCATAACTTTTTTCGGTACACTTAAGTGCCACTTTTTTTCAAATGGAACACTTAAGTGCCAATATCGGAGTAAAATGGAACACTTAAGTGCCACTCCGCGAAAATCCAGCCAAACGGCCGACGTGGCAATTTTCCGGCGATGGAGGTCCAAAACGGCGTCGTTTTTGCATGCCGACGTGGCAAAAAAATGCAAAAACGACGCCGTTTCGCGTCCGACGTGTAAAAATAATTAAAAAAATTAATTAAATTAAATTAAAACTTAATTTTAATTAAAAATACTCTAAAATTAAAAAAATTTAAAAAAAAAAGGGTGGGGACGAAGGGGCGGGCGGCTGAAGGCCGAGCCCTCGCCGCCGCCGCCTCCCCGCCGTTGCCGGGAAGGGCCGGCGACGGAGGGGGGAGGGTCGGCCGGGGTCGCCGGCCCCCGGCCGACCGGCGGCGAGGGCCGCGAGCCCTCGCCGGATCGCGGTGAGGGCCCGCGAGCCCTCGCCCAGATCGGCGAGGGCCGCGATCCGGCGAGGGCTCACGGCCCTCGTCGCCGGTCGGCCGGGGCCGGCGACCCCGCCGACCCTCCCCCTCCGTCCCCGGCCCTTCCCCGGCGGCGGGGAGGCGGCGGCGGCAAGGGCTCAGCCCTCAACCGCCCGCCCCTTCGTCCCCCTTTTTTTTTTAATTTTAGAGTATTTTTAATTAAAATTAAGTTTTAATTTAATTTAATTAATTTTTTATTATGTAAACGGCGTCGTTTCGCTGAGTCAGCGCCGACTCAACTCTCCGGCGAGCCACGCAAGCATTAAAAAATAATAAACACGTGCCACGTAGGATTTCCGACAAGGTCGCCGGAGGTGGCACTTAAGTGTACCGAAAAAAAGTTATGGCACTTAAGTGTCCCCCCGTGCCAAGTTATGGCACTCTAGGTGTCCCAAACTCTCAAATGGTCGACTAGAGATATTAAATCCTTCATTTAAGCTTGCATTGAATCGACATCCTCCAACTCGTCCATTAAAGTAGGTGGAGGTTGATGTCGGCCTTCAAGTAACTCCAAGATCACCTTTGTCAATCAAAGAATTTCCTATCAACCCATTTGAAATATTTGCAATTCGAACCTTCTCTATATCTACTGCACCCAAGGAATCTTCTCCTAAGATTCAACCAAGTCCCAGATGTTCATCTCAGACTCGGTAACCCACAATAATAGTAATACTCAACATCTAATTCGCTTTTTTTATAGGAACATGAGCCGTTACTAAAGCTTATGCCCTTCATTTGCAAGATCAAGCTAATAACTTTGGGAGAAAATCGAAGTATATACTCAAATTGGTCGAATTGGGGATTTAGGATTTTCAACTCTCAGTTCTGGTCGAATTTAGGAATTTAGGGATTCTTATTTGGGAGAAAAGATGCTAAACGGCGTTGTTTTGTTGTTTGTATGCTAATTGTACTCTCCAGCGATCCACGTTGGCTTCAAAAATTAATAAAAAACTGCCATGTCGGAATTCCGGCCAATCATATTGGCGTTGGCACTGAAATAATTCTTTTGCAAAATCTTTGGCACTTAAGTGATCTGACGGAAATTTTTGACACCAAAGTGAACATCGTACACAACTTTTGGCACCGATAGTGTACTTACCCCACAATTCGGGAAAGCTTTTTCTATCCATCAGACACGTTCTTACCTGGTATGAAACTTGGGTATTTCGATTTTGGCACTGGTAAGGTGAGGGACCAGTTCCTTGTTTCGTGGCAGAGTCCAGCTGTTCCGTCCACTAGTTCCTTCATTCTCGCTATACTTGAAAAGAATGAGACCGAATTTGGAGTGTGGCACCGCGACGAGGTTTTTCGATAGATTGGGTACTATGATGATCAAAGATTCAAGTTCTTGTTCAGCATATCGCTCAATGACTACAATTTCACTTTTGTGTATAGCATTACTGAGATTTACTTAAGTTTTGCTACCAAGGAAATTAATAGTTTTTCCTGGTTCGTCGTGGCCCCATAAGGCGAAATTCAGGCTTTCTCAAAGATTGTGTATAGCATTACTCCAACTCAGACTTGCCCAACACTGTTGTCAGACAATTGAAAGTTCTTGCCTAGTACAAGTTCTATGTCATTCAATCGACATGGGCATCAACAAAAATGCTCACCCTATCATAGCTATTTCAATTGTAGCTCGTATTTCGGATGGATATCCTATGGCTTTTCGAGAGTTGATGCTTAGTATAATCGACCTGATAGTTGCAAAATGCTGGAATCTTTTGGAAAAACAAGAGTACACCTTTCGAGAGGAAAGCTTCTAGTTCTGATAAATAAGTAGTGCTGGAAGAAGCAATCACATTTCGTAAGAGTAGATATTAGTCAGTCATCAGAACTCAGGGATGAGCAGCTGATAGTTAAGAAATGATCAATGGATGAAAGCTGCAAGTGAGGAACAAGGAAGTCCAAAGCAGAACAGCTGCAGTATTTCTGGAAAGGTACTGAATTTGAAAAACAAATTCTGTATCAGTGATTCAAGGCTTTCGCATTAAGACAAGCTCCGTTGCTCATCAGACAGAAACTCAGTTTTGCTGTAGAAACAGATTCCAAAATCTGGCACCACCATCAGTAGAACAAGATCACTACCTAATGGAAATTAGAATTTAATCTGAGATATTATCAACGACGAGAGACTATTCTCTCGAGGATTAACTTTCTTTCCACAATGGGGAAACCAACAGTTTAGAACCTGTTGCTTCCAGAAATGTTTAGATTTACCTCCAGGTGATTGCCTGAAGAAATTCCACAATCATTAAAGCATAGTATTTGAGGCTCAACTCTCTTTGATTTGACTATATCATGGTTCAATCCTAAAAGATTAAAGATCCAGTTTGCAGTTTATGAAAATTGTATATCACTAGCATATTAACCCCAAAGGAAAAGGGAATATGTCTTACAATTTTAGTAGCTAAAATTGGTTGCTGGCATCGAATGCAACAACAAGAGGAACAAATTCTCCATTGAAGTGGACATGGATTATTGTGGACATGGATTATTCAATCAAATTCATGATCTCTGAAAATTAAAGGAAAAACTCATCCACTATGAGATTTACAAGAAGCTAGTGAAATTCAGGATCACTGTGCAAAATAATCAGGATCCTGTTTATCTGAAAGATAAAAGAATTATATAAAATTATAGCTGAGATATTTAAAATACTCTCACTTTACATTTGAATTCAAGAATTCACAAATTAATAGAATATTATAGCTGCGAGACCTGTTGACGTGGTATCTACGGTTGCTATCTAGCTTCTAGGACAGAATAGCTTACATCATTAGTCGAACAATCTTGCTGATGAAGTGAATTACAAGAATCAATATGAGCTGAGAATGCTGGCTTCTTGGGTGGGGGCAGATCCGGATTTTCGTTGCTTAATACAGTAACAATATCTGCCATTGAGGGTCTATTTTCCGGGCATTCTTGCACACACAGCAAAGCAATGTGGAGGCATAGCAACAGTTTGCTGACCGACGATGTGTCAGCCACCAGAGGATCAATTAACTCTATGCCACGGCTGCTACACCAGAGCTCCCAAGCCTATAAGGGGACAGTTTAGGACTAGTTCAGTACTTCGATCGGGATGCTAAATAATAGAAGATTTGGATAAGAGACACATAAGAAGAATGCAACCACTTACATATCCAAGGAGGTTTAGAGAGTGATCTAGACCGGAAAAAGTTTTGTTTCTTTGGCCACTAACGACTTCGAGCATGATGACTCCAAAGCTGAATACATCAGACTTTGTAGAGAAAAGCCCATGTACAGCGTACTCTGGAGACATATAGCCGCTGCTCAAAAAAAAAAAAAAAAAATGGAAAACAGTTAAAACATATCAGAAAACATGTGGCGTCGAAGTTTACATGTGCATGAGAGAGACTTACTAGGTTCCAACAACTTTATTTGTCCTACCCCTCACTTCGTTCTCCCCAAAAATTCTTGCCATCCCAAAATCTGATATTTTTGGGTTCATGTCATCATCTAGCAATATGTTGCTGGTTTTCAAATCCCGATGTATGATCCTTAGCCTAGAATACTTGTGTAAGTAAAGAAGCCCTTGAGCTATCCCTTCAATTATAGAAACTCGTTTCCTCAAGTCCAGCAGTTGCTTCTTGTTAGGATCTGTAATTTAACTCATGAGTGACCGAAAAAATGAATGTGGGACTATAAATCTATAATGGCATTGCCATGATCCGGTTACATACCGAAAAGAAAGGAATCCAAGCTTTTGTTTGCCATGTACTCATAGATCAAAATCTTTTCCTCCCTTTCTATGCAACAACCCAACAACTTCACGAGATTTCTGTGTTGAAGCTTGGATATTAATTGAACCTCATTTTTGAACTCCTCTAATCCTTGTCCGGATTTCCTAGAAAGTCTTTTTACTGCGAATTCATGCCCCAGCAACGTGCCCTGCAAAAGTTTTTAGAGGAATGTCAAATAATCAAGCTTCCCATCATAATGAGAGTCAGGACTTCGTAAAACTGCTTCAGGAAGAGAGATAAAATGAACCGAAAATAAAAGATAAACCGACAAGTAACCAAGTGTCCTTTGGTTGGCAAACTACCTTGTAAACAGGTCCAAAACCACCCTCTCCAAGTTTATTTGCTGGGGAGAAATTATTTGTAGATGTTGTGACACAAGAGAAACTGAGAATCGGGAGCTCGTGATCCCTCTTTCTGACAGAATCAAGTCTACTCGTGCTGTTGCTGGAACCTCGTGCTGAACCCAGTTGTTGTAGAAACAGCTCCAAACTTCGATTTGTGCTGGTCCGATTCTCCTTCCATGCTGCTACTTGAGAATCAAACCGACAATTTAGGCTAAGAAGACAAATATCTTATGAATTTGCTAAGGCTCAGATCATAATCAGTACCTAGCCAGGGGGAACATTTCCCTCTTAATATGAACATTGCCACGAAAATTACCAATATAACCACAGGAATGATTCCAATCACCCAGAGCAGCCTCTTTTTCCCAGAACCTGAAAATTGAAGCATCTCATTTTTCTGCACCGGGAGCTATATGAAAAATTGAAGGGGTGTGCTACAATAACATTTAAACAGAAAGATGAACGCTTAATATTGTATATGCGAGAAAAATTAACGCCAATATGCAAACAAAAAAATCTACTTTAGACAGGTAAGTGGAAAATTATGGGTCAGAATTATTTGCCGTTTTCTTGACATAATTTTGACATTCGACACTCTTTCAAGAACTAATATGAGGCCTACCCGATCTCCTTGGATCTTGATCGACTGTTTTGGTAGCATTCCCGCGGATGAATATAGTGGCATTCCCTTGGCCAATGTGATCCACAATAGAGTTAATGTCCTCATAATAAAACACGCATCCAGTCCCATCATCACGATAAGAAGCAAAACCAGTGCAAGAGCAATTGGTTCTGCACATGATTTCGCAGTCGCTAATACCCAGACGATCTGATTCATTGAACACAGTAAGATTCAGCATCGCCCCTTCTATCTTAGAAAAGTTATTACCGTTGCCACAGGACAACGGCTGCTCAATGAAGCAGTCAGTTGCACTGGATGAGGAAATATTCTCGCAAATCGGACTATACACCATCGATATCTCCTTCCCAATCATAGTGAAAGCTTGAAGTTCCCCCAAAGGCGTTAACACAAACCAGGAGATGCCATCATCCCTCCTGTTAGCAAAAGTGAAATATATCTCATCACTGCTGTTCACATAGCTGAAATTGTAGTCATCTAGCGAGCTGTTGTAGAGGAACTTGAATCTGCGGCCATCCCAATACCCGATCTCCCGTGAGACCTCAAAGTGCCACACCCGGAGCTCTGTCCGGTTTTTATTATTCAGGCCGAGAGCGAAAGAACCGGTGGAAGGAACAGATGGAGTCCGCCACGAGACCAGGAATTGATGCCTCAACTTGTCTGTCCCTAAATTGAACCACCCAAGTCTCATCCCAGGCAACAACGTGTCACTTGGATAAAAGAAGCTTTCCCAGACAACGCTCTTGCTCTCTCCGTCCACAAGAACGAAATTGCCAGAATCAAGAAGCGTGGCATGCGTGCCGTTACTAGTGGCAAGCATCACAGGATTGACCAACTCCGGAATCAGCCTCCTGTCGTTGATCATCAGATTCCCATCGTACCTGATGGCGAGAACGCCCGAGGTATCCGGAATCGGGTACTCTCTGTTGGCGACCCAGATGGGTAACTGGTAGGGGTCGTCCCGGAACCAAATGCCCAGGTAGTAGTTGGCGGAGGAGGACCCCCCGGTCTTGAAGAATCCGAGCTCAAACACTTGGTTGGGAGATATTAAGGTCTTGTTGCCACTGACGTCCTGACCAGGCAAGAGCGTGTCGGTTGCCGTCACAGACCAACAGAGCAAGAAGGAACAAAAGAAGAGAAACGAATGGAGCTTCCCCAAGTTTCTTGGGAAAAAGAGCGACGCCGTGGCCATTTCTGAAAATGTTTGTCTTGGCGAAAGACATGGCACAGTTATAGACAAATTAACATTAGAGAGAGAGAGAGAGAGATTGACGGGAGTGGCGAAAAGTAATATCTGAACTGGTATTCAACCGGGTACAGCGGTTCAGTGTTAGAAGAGACAGACAATTAGAGTTGCCAGAAGTCTTTCCCGAAAAACATTAGAGAGAGAGAGACGTTGACGGGAGTGGCGAAAAGTAATACCTGAACTGGTAGTCAACCGTATACAGCGGTTCAGTGTTGGAAGAGTCAAACAATTAGAGCTGCCAGAAGTCTTTCCTTTCGGATGTCCTACTTGAGGTTTCCGAGCTGGAATCATGTTGACTATTGAAAGCCTATGCGTTCTTTTTCATGAAGAAGCCGCCGTGCTTGACGAACAACGAGGTCTCGAGTTCACAACATCTTGAACGTGGGATCAAATGTCTCTATGGAAGGCTACCTTTCACTGAACTTCACGGGGAAATAGGTGAATTGCTAATATTTTTGGCCAGTCCCTTATGCCGTCCGTTTCTCAAATTTCCCTCCAAATTTGACTTTGCTTCAAAGTATTCTAGGCTTAATCACTTCAACTCGATAACCCCATTAAATAGCTGTCTGTTTCTCCAAATCTCTCCCGACTTATCTCACGTTATTATTAAGTTCAAGTTCCGATCACATATCATCCCGTTTTCATTTCAAAGCAATGTTATGGATACGTTGAAATTATGGATGGTTAATTTCAAGATGGGCCGGTTTTCAACCTAGTTCTCGGCCTAGAACTAGGAAACAACCTTGTGACTGTTGGAACCAAAAACCCAACAAGTCAGTCCCACTTTTGTTTCGAGTTCTACCCGAAACTGATTCAACTTCAAGTCTCCAGTGGAAGTATCAAGGAGGTTCGTGCTTTTCCTAAAATCAATCGGCAGCGCTAGTGATGATGGTGATTTAGTAACTGTGAGTCTGCGATTGTCATTAAACAAATCAAAGGCGTATATCTAAAATAACATATATGGCAGATTTGATTAACTAATTGGAGAAATCGCTAGTTCATCTGAACAACGAAGGAAGAAGGACTATGCGCGGGATGTTTGTCCTTGTGCATGTTGTTAATATTTGTACTTTGGGTAAAACAAAGGTTCAAGTTGGGAATGGGAACTAGATCGGAACCAATTCTCAAGTAGATCTAACGATTTCGACCTTGGAATCACGAAGTGAATTGGACCTAGGGTGGTTCTAGGCTCTTGAAACTCGAAATCAAACCGGTTCTCCCTTGATCCGACCTTGAACTTGTCAGTTCCAAGCCAGTTTGATTCCATTTGAGGGTTAAAACTATTACACCACAAATCCTGTAAGAATAGGGAAATGACATAGCCATCTTTCCATCCAAAGAATATAGCCTTAAACACAAAACTAATATTAAAATGTCTATATCCAATTATTTCAACTCAAGTCATATTCGAAAAGCAATTACCAAAAGCTCCTTGCCAATAACACTCTCAACTTGATTGTTGCTAGCTAAACAACTTGAAAAGATTTTAAAGGAATGGGATAAGCAACACAACTCTTTGAGTAGTGTATATTTCTTTTAAGCAGATCCAGTACCTATTATGCATATTTACAAAACCATACTGAAATTCATTTAATTCAAATCCACGGAATATCTTATCTACGAAATCAAAAACAAGATTCTTCTTTTTAACAAAACTTTTTACATATTAGAAATATTCATATCATTAGAAATGTCAAAGATTCAGTACATTAATCAATCTTGTCAATTCACATATCATTGGTATATTCTATTGATTAATCTCATACTACATATCAATAGTCTATTCCATCAATACATCTCATCAAATCACACATTAATTGTCCATTCCACTTACCAATCTATTCCACAACATCAAACTACGGTCTAGACAACGCTTGGACACAAGGTGGCCAAGATTCTACCGTTGGCAAGATCTCTATATATTATTAATCGATGGCTCGACCTAAAAGATTTCCCAAAACCATATGCATCAAAGAAACCCCTAACCAGGTTCACAATAATAATAAGTATCAAATTATTCTCCAACATCAGGATGCCAATCCATAATCAATCTCATAATCAAAATAAAATTTTTACAAACCAAAACATATATCCTTTAACAAATCAATGCTTTCCAGAAATCCAATCCAAATTCAATATCATAAATAGTTTTCACTATACCAAACATATACCCTTTCACAACATAATGCATTTCATAAATAAATATAACGATTTTGTAATCCCTTTTATAAACCTTGCCCTAGCCTAGTGAGGCTTCGGCGAGGTCGACAGACCTTACCTAGCCAATCACTGGCCATTGTCGTGACGACAACCGGCTAGAGAAGAAGAGGGAAGGAAAAAGAAAAAGAAAAAGAAAAAAATATAATAAAAGTATTAAAAAAATTAAAAAAATTCTAAATCACAAAAAAATTTAAGGGTCACACCAAATATATTTCTATTCTAGGAATAGAAATTTGAGCAGATTATCAAGCGCCTTAAAATGCTCAAAAATTTATCAATAAAATAATATAAAAATAATCATTTTTGAGCAAAAATTATTCTCATGAACAGAATGGTTACCAAACGCACCTTAAACATCCAAATGCTTAAGAAAATGCTTAGATAAGCTCGTCTGCTGTACAGCTAATATGGAGTTATCATAAAAGAATAGTAATAATGGGTAGTTTTTTATGCCTCAGATGATGAAAATGAAAATTGTCGGTTTGACTAATCCATTAACTTAGTTGTGTTTGACCTGCTTAGTCAGAGTGAGACATCTCAATAAAAAGCAAAGTCATCAGAAACACAACATGAGGGGTCGGTATTGTGGACATGGACCTTGGTCCCCCAATGACAAATGACTTGAACGGTGATCTCCAGTCCCGCCGATCGGGGCCGTCCAAATGGTTCTTTGAAACTTATTCCTTCCTTGACCATTTTATAGATACGAACATGAGAGCTGACCGAGCAAATTGTGTGGACAGCGATTGTTCTCCATCGAATCCCGGTCAAGTTTGGTAGTTGACTGATCAAATATCTGAATAACTAAGCGATGGAATAATTCCTCCATTCTAGTAACTTCTTGGAAGAACATGAGAATTAAATAAGAATGACATTTGATGTCATCGATGAGGAGACTTATTCAAGACTTTGATCTTGCCTAAGTCTTAGTATTAAACTATTTGACTTCGGCTCGATTTCTCTATGAAAAGTGAGAGATATTGGAGTCACGTTTCACGCCAAGTTCGGCTCAAACTTTGATGAGTATTACGTCAAGTTCGGATAATGTAGGGTACTTTTGTGTTAAGAATCAAGAGCTAACGAGGGTTTCACTATATCATAATCGCATCGAAGCCATTACATCTATCTATTATAAGACCTGCGTGAAATTTTTAATATACATGCACAAATTTGAGAATTCAAATCAGACGGTTCTAGATTTAAAATATCCAATACCAGCCCTTAAAACTAACATATTAATAGGTGCTACTTCATGACTTAAACTTTGATCAAGCGTGTATAGATCAAAATATTAAAGTATGTAATTTCGGTCATCTCCTTTATTATCAGGAAAATAAATTTTATACAGAAATTACATTTTATCTCCTTGAACTTTCAGAGTTGGTGCACTCACGACACTAGAAATTGCAGAGATGCATTTTACTACCATCGATTTTGAATTGTTGCAATAGTCTGTGTTATAGAAAAACTCCGAAAATATTATTTAACATCATTTTCGTTAAACAACATCTGTCACGTCTAACTGCTGGTTTGTGTTTTTTTTTTTTTTTTTTTTTAAGTTATTGCTCGATAATAATTTTCACTCATCGGGTATACATATAATTAAAATAAATATGAACTAATTAACATAGCATACAGGTCATATTTAATAGTAATGTTAAAAAGTGCATCGAATGTGGAATACAATATTCGTTGTGTATATTTAATAGTAGGTCATATTTTGAAAGAAACCTAAATTAAGGAAAGAAGTATGGAGAAGGACGATGCCCGATGGAGAAGGACAACGTCCAGAGAGAAGACGTGGGAAAATTTTTTGTTGTATTGTCTTCAATACATTGTAAATGTACAAATCTCCTTAGATATAATACAAGATGTATATTGTGAAAGGAAGTAAATGATCCTACTTATCAATCTAGATCTAAATCTAATATTTAATTGATTTACAAACAAATTATGACCAAATCAGATCAAAACTTCCAACGATTGGGTCGGGCAATTGCCGTATACGATCACGGCATATCTTCCAACACTCCCCCTCAAGCTGGTGGCTTGTAGATGTCCAAGACGCCTAACTTGCTCAATAGATATGCCTGTTGTCTTTGACACAGGGGCTTGGTGAAGATGTCTGCTGACTGTTCTGTTGTCCCAATTTCTCCTATCTCAATTAGTCCTTCCTGGATCTTTTCCCATGTAAAGTGACAATCCACCTCTATATGCTTGGTTCTCTCATGCACTATAGGATTTGATGCAAGTTTGAGAGCCGCATCATTATTGCAATACAACTTCATGGGTCCTTGCACTTCTACTCCAAGATCCTTAAGTAATCCTCGTATCCAGACTATTTGACAAGTAGCCTTAGCCATGGCTCAATATTCTGCTTCAGCTGAAGATAGAGACACAGTGGGTTGTTTCTTGGTTTTCCATGAAAGAACTGTTTCTCCTAATTTAATGCAATATCTAGTGACAGATCTTCGACTTGTGAGACATGTTGCATAGTCTGCATCACAGTATGCTATCATCTTCATGTTGCAACTTTTAGATAAAAGTATCCCAAGTCCTGGACATTTCTTTAAATACTTCACAACCTTCAAGGCAGCATCCAAATGAGAAACTTTCGGTTTGTGCATAAATTGACTAAGTGTCTGAAACGCATATGAGATATCAAGTCTAGTCATTGTCAGGTATATAAGTTTCCCAACAAGTCTTTGATAGCCTGATGCATCACTGAGTATGGGATCATTATTCTGAGATATGCCCTTATCATAATCCGCAGTAGTCAATTTAGTATTCTGCTCGATGGGAATTACAGCTGGCTTGCATCTTGAAAGTCCTACCTCTGATATGATCTCTAATATAAACTTCCGCTGACTAAGGGAAATCCCTTTGTCAGATCGAGCAATTTCAACCCCAATGAAATATTTAGGTGCTCCTAAGTCCTTAATGTGGAAAGTGACATGCAAATATTCCTTGAAATTTTCTATAGCAGCTCTATCATTTCCCATAACAAGTATGTCATCGACATAAATCATCAAATAGATAGATGACATACCTTTAGTTCGTGTGAATAGAGAGCATAATTGTGCTTGGATTGCTTGAAGCCTGCTGTTATAAGAGCATTGTCAAATTTGGCGTACCATTGCCTAGATGCTTGTTTTAATCCATAAAGGGATTTATGGAGATGACATACATTATTCTCCCCTTGTCTCTGTATGCCTTGAGGAATATCCATATAAATTTCCTTGTCTAAATCTCCGTGAATGAAGGCATTGTATACATCCATCTGATGTAATTCCCAGACATTAATGGCAGCAATGGCTAAGAATGAACGAACTGTGACATTTTTGGCAACTGGAGAGAATGTCTTGTGATAGTCGAAACCTTCGCGTTGGGTGAATCCCTTGGCCATTGTGTGCCTTATATCGTTCAACAGACCCATCAACATGATACTTGATCTTGTAGACCCATTTACATCCAATCGGTTTCCGATTAGGTGGTAGTGAGACAAGATCCCGTGTGTGATTATCAATCAATGCCTTCAATTCTGCCTCCATGGCTTGTTGCCATCTTGGATCAATTGATGCCTCATCATAACTAGATGATTCCTTGTTGTCCGATAAACAACTAATACAACATCTATGTTCCTGTGACAATCTATGGAAGGAAACATAAGATGAGATTGGATACTGAATACCTGAAGAATTTTAAGCAGCACAGACGTAATCCTTGGTCCAGGTTGGAGGTCGTGTGGCCCACCTAGACCGCCTTGGATAATCAACTCCAGTGGACTGGATTGTATCATTTGTCGATGCAATATCCTGAATTTCTTCATCTGCAATAGAAGCTTCTAATGTGTTCTCCAGAATATTCTCTAAGGAGTTCGAATTCTTAGTTGAATTCGGTGTTGTTGCTGGAACTAGAGCAGGAAGAGAAGGAACATCCCTTGGCTAGGCTAGTGGTATGTAAGAAAAGCTTCAAGGCAATGCGTCGTCAAAGAGAATATTGTGAGGAATGGACATTTTATCTGAGTCTTTGTCTGAAGACGTTTTTTCAGAGAAGGGGAAGACGTTCTCATGAAAAACCACATCACAACTTACTAAGAATTCCTTGGTTGAAATCTCAAGGACCCGATACCCTTTCTTTAGATTGGGATATCCCATAAAAATGCATCGCCGGGCACGTGAACTGAACTTGTCTCAAGGTCCCACTGTCGTGACATAGCAGAGACATCCAAACACTTTGAGATGGTTCAGTGTTGGCTTCTTCCCGAACAACAGCTCAAATGGTGTTCGCCCATTAAGAATTCGAGTGGGCATACGATTTATAAGATAGGCTGCTGTGGTAATACAATCTCCCCAATAATCTTCTAGAACTGATGCTTGAAACTTTAAGGCACGTGCAACTTCCAATAGGTGATGATGCTTACGTTCAACCACCCCATTTTGTTATGGTGAATAAACGCATGAGCTCTCGTGTTAAATGCCATGTGAATTAAATAGCAGGGAGCAATCATGGTTGAAGAATTCTCTTCCGTTATCAATACGAATCCGCTGAATGGATTTGCCAAATTGATTCTTGGATAGCACAATGAAGTTTTTCAGATGAGAATAAGTCTCTGATTCTTAGACTGCATCAAGAAGACCCATGTTACCCGAGAATAATCGTCTACTAATAAGGAAGTACCGAGATCCATCATGATTTACTATACGGTTAGGTCCCCAAATATCCACATGAATTAATGCAAAAATTTCACTAGTCTGGGAGTTACTAGAAGGAAACAACAAACGAGATTGTTTTGCAAAAGGGCATATAGCACATTGAGGACATGGAAAGGAGGCACTGTGACCTAATCTCAAATGCATAATGAAATTTTTATCATTGGTAGTCAAATTACACAATGATGGTTTATTTAAGGAATTGCAAAAAAAAATCGAAATTACTTGGAAAACTCATCCAGAAAAATAGTCCTTCAGAAAGACTATCCAAACCCATCAGTCTGCCAAATCGAAAGGGCCTAAAATAAACAGGTGTCAACATCGAAAATTACTTGACATGAATTTTGTTTGCAAGCTTGAGACACAGAAATGAGGTTAAATTGGAATTCTGGAACATAGAGGACGTTCCGAAGAGTAATCTAGGAATTGAGATTAACTGTCGCTGTCACATTGACATGAGTAATATTTCCGTTGGGCAATTGCACAGAAACAGGACAATCCAAGCTTTCATTTATACTTGAAAAAAAGCCCTTGTCACATATAATATGATCGCTTGTCCCTGAGTCTATAATCCATGCCTTTCTGGAAATAGAATTAATTAGGTAATGTGAAATACCTTAGAAACTTCTTCCTTTGCTAGAATTATCCAATTTCTGCAATGCCTGCATGAGCTGCTAATATTGACCATATGAAATCAGCTGCTCCATATTTTGACCAGTTGGTCCAGTAACCTGATAAGCTGTCGAGATTTTTTTCTCCTTTTCTCCGGTTTTGCCATGTAATTTCTAACAGCTGTCAATCATATGATTAGTACGTTTGCAAAATTCGCAAAATAAGTTACCCTTTCCCTTTGAATTCTTCGAAAAATTCCTTGATGATGTGGCGAAAATATGGCCGTCTGTCCCCTTAAACGTGAGCTCCTATCCACCATCTGATCCAATCATGATCTCGGATCCCTGAGAGCCGTTCGATCCTCGCGTGTGATCTAAGCCGTTCGCTTCATCCCTTTTAAGGATGCGCGAATCTCCTTCGCTGAACCCTAAAGGGTTTCTCCTGTCCCTTTCGCGAGCTAGGGTTCTGGCTGCTGCATCTCTCCGTTCACCACAGGCTGCAAAGGCGACACTTTCACTGCTCTTCATGAGTTCGAGAGTCACGAGTCGCTGACTCTCCTCCTGCACAACCAACTGAAAGATCCGCCCGATTGGTGGCACTAGATCCATGGCAAGGATCTATGAGCAAAATGTAAGGTACAATTCATTTAGAATCAAAAGGAATCGCGTCGCTTTCTCCCTTTCTTTTATGGATTTGTAGTGTTTAAGGGTGGATTCCGGCCCTTCGAGTTTTTCTTCTACGGCTTCGATTTGCTTCCACAATGACGATAGCTTGTTGAAGCAAGCCATGACCGTCATGTTCCCCTGTTTGAGCTCGCTGAGTTCCTGCATGAGGGTGAAAATCCTGGCTTGATCTAGTTTTCCATACATTTCTTTAACATTTTCCCACATGATTTTCGCATCCTCTGTCGGTGGGAGCCCAATCACGACTTCTGGGGATATGTAATTTCCGATCTAGGTTCGAACGAGTTGATTGCACTTCCTCCAGTGTCGGGCTAGGCGTTCATCGGAGGGGACTGTGACGGTTCCATCGAGGAACCCATCTTTGTCTTTTGTCACCAGTGCATGCCGAAGCTCCTGTGACCACCTGGAATAGTTCTCTGGCCCGGTCAGTTGCTGGCTTATCAGTCGAAGCTCTGGTCCGTCGGCGGTGGAGACATACAGAGGGTCGCCTAGTTCTGGTCGTCCGATGAACGCCATCATTGGAAATGGCAAGAACTCGGGCATGAGATTCGGGTAAGGATTCATCCCTTGACCCAATTTGCTTGACCCAATCAGATAACCCGCATTAAGATATACCCAGTAAGGATTTGTTCCCATACCCAGTTCACTCGACCCGTATGTCCGCTCCATTACGTCGATTGGGCTTGCCCCACTCGTGGCTGGTGGGCCCCTGTCGGTTTGGACATGGCTTTGGTGGCCCACATACCTAGGCGATGATGAGTTTGGGCTTGGCCCAACATATATTGGATACAAAATCCACTAGTAAGGCTAGCCCATCATGGGTTGCCCCATATTGAATTGAGTCTGCATGGGGTGCCATTGCACGGCTGAACCTAGAGCAATTGTTGCTCTGTCGCTAGAAACATCACAGGTGAATTCTAGACTTGCGAGATCTGAGGCACGACTTCTGCAGCTGGGACGACTTCTCCAGCAGATTGGTTGCCAGTAGTGGAGGCTTCATCTTATGGATTTGCCATGGTAAGTGAAAAAAAAAAAAAAAAAAAATCTTCTTTTGAGAATGACTCTAATGCCCGACGGTAATCTATTTCATAGGTGTTTCGTAGAACAAAGTTTTGGGCAGAAGGTCAGAACGGAAAGCAAATGAGGAGCGGAAGCTTAGTTCAGAAACTCAAATGCTCTAATACCATGAAAGAAACCTAAATTAAGAAAAGAAGTATCGAGAAGGACGATGCCCAATGGAGAAGGACGACGTCCAGAGAGAAGACATGGGAAAAATTTTTGTTGTATTGTCTTCAATTGTAAATGTACAAATCTCCTTAGATATAATACAAGATGTATACTGTGAAAGGAAGTAAATGATCCTACTTATCAATCTAGATCTAAATTTAATATTTAATTGATTTACAAACAAATTATGATCAAATTAGATCAAAACTTCTAACGATTGTGTCGGGCAATTGCCGTATACGATCATGGCATGTCTTCCAACATATTTAATAGTAATGTTTAAATATAAAAAACTGCATCGAATGTAGAATACATTATTCGTTATGTATATAACTGAAGGGCAAGATAAAAATGAGAAAATTACAGAAAAAAAAAAAAGCAATACTATTATTGTCTCTGGATTTGAATTAATAAAATGACAACATTGAACATTTTCACGTCATTTAGGAACTATTTTGAACATGTGCAATCAATAAATTAAAAATTCAGAACAACATTACACAAAATAAATTACAAGTTTAAGAATTACATTACACATTTAGTTAAAATTTATGGATTATTTGTGTCATTATTCTTTACATTTAAAAAAAAAAAAAAAAAAAAAAAACTTATCTATAAAACCGTCTAGTGAATCTAGTGATATTGGCTTGTTCCCGACCCGGGGTAAACCTTCTCAATCTTTTCTAAACACGAGCAACGTCGGGTACACAATGTGCACCCAGAATGCAGTGGCTGGTAAAAACAGGATTGAAAGATTCAACTTCATACGTCGATTTGTACATGCAGAGATCATCAGTCAATTAATTGTAGGAAAACGACACGAGATTTTGCAGTCGATTCTTATAATCTGTCGGTCCAGTTGACTCACGTGCGAAGAACACAAAATCGCATTCGCCTTCATCTACAGATTTGGAAAAAGAAAAATTGATACTATACGTCTCAGCTCAGTTTTTCTTTTGGGCATATACAACAGGCAAACTGCTTCTACCTTTGAATTTATGCTATTTAAATGGTTGAGATCATCGATCCAAGCCCGACTCGACCCGAATAAACTCTTGACAGAATGGCAAATCGGCTGTAATTTGAGCTAGGAGAAAATGTGGAGCCCACGAGGAAAAAGTTAGGCAAAATGTGGATGCAAGAACGGCATCCTGGTTCCTGGTGTTTGGGGTTTGAAAACCAATGTGTTGGATCCCATGGTAGAGCTGAAGGATGATCTATTTGCAGTAAATTCCATGCGCGATCACTAAACTTTAATGGATCTTGCAATCATGTCATTAAACTTTCGATTGAATCATCCAGTGGAGTGAATTTTGGTTTTTATGCGATTGATACACTTTCACTTTGAAATCCTATTAAGGGCTTGTTAGGTAACTGGCTAAATAGTATATGATCCTATTCTTTTACTCCACGGAACAAAAAGAAGAAAAAAATCCATTTGATAACTTTTTTGTTCTCGAGAACAAATTTGTTCCCTTAAATAGATTTGGAACATAATCAAAAGAAAAAAAATACTTCTTTATTCCTAATAACAACTCCAAAATCGAGTCTTTTCTTTTTTTCTATTTTCTTTTATTCTTTTTCTTTGCCTCTCCTTCTTTCTCTTGCCAATGGTTGGCAAAGACAAACCTCATTGACGGCTAGCCGAGGCTGGTGACCAGCCAAACAGGGGTCAATGACCTCACCAACAATTGGCCGAGGCTCAACCTCACTGAGTCACTGTGAGGTCGGCATCGCTCGGCCATGGTGAGGCCAACCTCACGATGGCTGGGCGAGCTTGACCTTGCCAAATCTAAGCGGGGCCAACCTTACCCAGCCAAGGCGAGGTTGCCGGCCCTCATTTAGCTGGTCCGCCAACTATGGCTGAGGTTAGTGACCAGCTTAATAAGAAGAAGAAAAAAAAAAAAAAAAAAAAAAAAAAAAAAAAAAAAAAAAAAAAAAAGGGCATACTCAATCCAAGTTCAATGCAGTTTTAGGACAGTCTGAACTTGCATCAGTTGGCAGACTTGCCTAACACTGTTGTTCCACAGAGTAACAATTCTTGCCAAGTCCGAGTTCCCTGTCAATTCAATCGACATGGGAATCAACAAAAATGCTGACCCTATAGCAGCTCTTTCTATTGCAGATCGTATCTCAGATGAACATCTTATGGCTTTTCAAGATTTGATGCTCAGTATGATCAATTAACCAGAGAGTGGAAAAATGCTGAAATCTTTTGGAAAACGGGATTCACACCTTTTGAGAGGAAAGCTTCTAATTCTGATAAACTCGGTCATCAGAACTCGGGGATGAGCAGCAAATACTTAAGAAACAATCAATGGACATAAGCCACAAGAGAGGAACCAGAAAGTCCAAAGCAGAATAGCTGCAGTATATCTGAAAAGTTACTAGTCTTGAATAACAAATTCTGTATTAGTGATACAAGGCTTTTTGCATTGAGAGATGCTCTGATGCTCATCAAACAGAAACTCACTTTTACGGTGGAAATGGATTCCCAAATAAGGCACTAGCATCAAAAAAAGAAAAATCAGGCACCAGCATCAGAAGAACAAGATCACTACGTAGTGAAAATAAGAAAATGACATCTGAGATATTATCAACAACTTGAGAATTAGCTTTTCTTTCCTTGATATGGAAAGCAACCATGTAGGAGAATTTATTGCTTTCAGAACTGTTCAGATTTACCTCCAAGTGATTGGACCGAAAAATTTCACAATCGTTTACACCAAGCATGGTACACGCTGGTTAGAGACTCCAGACTGTCTTCCCTTTGACTTATGTTATGGTTCACTCCTTGAAGTTTGAGAATCCAGTTTACTTCTTATGCAAAATGTATTTCACTAGCATATTGACCCAAAAGAAAAGGGAAAGCAAGAAAGGAGAAGAAGCCAGTCTGTTTTAGAATCTTAGCAGCTAAATTGTAACTGGCATTGAATACAAAAAAAAGAGGAACTAATTCTCCATTTGGCTTGATCCTAGGGTGTGGACATGAATTATTCATCAAATTCATGATCTCTGAAGAATAAAGGAAAAACTCATCCACTATGAGGCTGAGAAGAAGCTAATGAAATTCAGAATTACAGTGCACAATAATCAGGAATCTGTTTATTTGACAAATAAAAGAATCTTCAGAAAATTTTAGCTGAGAAATTTAAAGGAATGATCTAAGCTCACTTCACATGCAAATTCTTGACTGAATATTCACAAATTAATAGAATATCTTAGCTGCAGAAGCTGTTGACATGGTAACTACAGTTGTTATCTAGCCTCTATGACAGAGTAGCTTATATCATTAGTCAAAAGATCTTGCTGTCGAAGTGAATTACAATAATCAATATTGGCTGAGAACGCTGGTTTCTTTGGCGGGGGCAGATCCGCATTTTCGTTGCTTAATGCAGTAACAATATCTGACACCGAGGGTCTATCTTCTGCACGTTCTTGCACGCACAGCAAAGCAATGTGGAGGCATAGCAACAGTTTGCCACTTGACGATGTGTCGGCCACCACCGGATCAATTAACGCTATGCCTTGGTTGCTATTCCAGAGCTCCCAAGCCTACATGCAGACAGTTTTTGAGGACTAGTTCAGTACTTCCACTTGAAAGCTAAGTGTTAGGAGATTTGGATATGAGATCATAAGAAGAATGCAATTGCTTACATATCCAAGCAGGTTTAGAGAGCGATCTAGATTAGCCAAAGTTGTGTTTCTTTGGCCACTAATGATTTCAAGCATAACAACACCAAAGCTGAATATATCAGACTTCGTCGAGAAAAGCCCATGTACAGCATACTCTGGAGACATATAACCACTGCTCAAGAAAAGGAAAACAATTAAAACATATCATAAGACATGGGCATCAAATTTTACAAGTATATGCGAGAGACTTACTAGGTTCCCACAACTTTATTCGTCCTTGCCCTTGCTTCATTCTCCCCAAAAATTCTTGCCATCCCAAAATCTGATATTTTTGGGTTCATGTCGTCATCTAGCAATATGTTGCTGGTTTTTAAGTCTCGATGTATGATCCTTAACCTAGAATACTTGTGTAAGTAAAGAAGCCCTTGAGCTATCCCTTCAATTATAGAAACTCTTTTCCTCCGGTCGAGCAGTTGCTTCTTGTTAGGGTCTGTAATTTATCTCATGAGTGACCCAAAAAATGAATGTGGGACTATAAATCAATAGAGGCATTGCCATGACCCAGTTATTGCCATGATCCAGTTACATACCAAAAAGAAAGGAATCCAAGCTTTTGTTTGCCATGTACTCATAGATCAAAATTTTTTCCTCCCTTTCTATGCAAAAGCCCAACAACTTAACGAGATTTCTGTGTTGAAGGTTGGATATTAATTGAACCTCATTTTTGAACTCCTCTACTCCTTGTCCGGACTTCCTAGAGAGTCTTTTTACTGCAAATTCACGCCCCAGCAACATGCCCTGCAAGAGTTTTTAGAGGAATGAAGAATCAAACTTAACATCATAATGAGAGTCATGACTTCATAACACTGCTTCTAATGCAAAGTGACCAAATGAACCAAAACTAAAAGATAAACCCACAAGAAACCAAGTGTTGGTAACCGAGTGTTCTTTGGTGGGCAAACTACCTTGTATACGGGCCCAAAACCACCCTCTCCAAGTTTATTTGTGGGGGAGAAATTATTTGTGGATGTTGCGACGAAAGAGAAACTGAGAATCGGGAGCTCATGAACCCTCTTTCTGACAGAATCAAGTCTACTGGTGTTGTTGCTTTGACCTCGTGCCGAACCCAGTTGTCGTAGAAACAGCTCCAAACTTCGATTTGTGCTGGTCCAATTCTCCTTCCAAGCTGCTACTTCAGAAATCAAGCAAACTATTTAGGCTAAGAAGACAACTATCTTATGAATTTGTTCAGGCATAGTCAATACCTAGACAGGTGGAATATTTCCCTCTTGGGATGCAAATTGCCACAGAAATTACCAATATAGCCGCAGGAATGATTCCAATCAACCAGAGCAGCCTCTTGTTCCAAGAACCTGAAAATAGAACCGTCTCATTTTTCTGCACCGGCAGCGATATAACAAGAAAAGGGGATGCTACGGTAACTTTTAAACACAAAGATGAACCGCTTGATGATGAATTCATGATGAAAGTTAAAGCCAATATGCAAACATAAAATCTACTTCAGCCAGGTAAGTGCAACATTGTGGGGTCAGAGTTATTTATTGTTTTCTTGACGTAATTTTGAGATTTGACACCATTTCAAGAACTAAGAAGACGCCTACCTGATCTCCTTGGATTTTGGTCAGCAGTTTTGGTTGCATTCCCACGGATGTATACAGTGGCATTACCTTGGCCAATTCTGTCTAAAATGGAGCTAGTTTCCTCATAATGGAACACACATCCAGTCCCATCGTCTCGATAAGAAGCAAAACCAGTGCAAGAGCAATTGGTTCTGCACATGATGCTGCAGTCGCTAATACCCAGACGAGCTGAGTCATTAAACACAGTAGGATTTGGCATCACTCCTTCTATCTCAGAAAAGTTATTCCCATTGCCGCAAGACACCGGCTGCTCGAGGAAGCAGTCGGTTGCACTGGAAGAGGAAGTATTCTCGCAAATTGGACTATACATCATTGATATCTCCTTCCCTATCATAGTGAAAGCTTGAATTTCCCCCGAAGGCACCATCACAAACCAGGAAATGCTGTCATTCCTCCTATTAGCGAAAGTGAAATATATCTCATCTCTGCCAGTCACGTAACTGAAATTGTAGTCATCCAGTGAGCTGTTGAAGAGGAACCTCAATCTCCACCCGTCCCAATACCCAATCTCCCGTGAGAAGTTGAAGTGCCACACCCGGATCGCAGTCTGGTTATTACTATCAATGCCGAGAGCGAACGAACCGGTGGAAGGAACAGATGGGGTCCGCCACGAGACCAGGAACTGTTTCCTCAACTTGTCGGTCCGTAAGTTGAACCACCCAAGTCTCATCCCAGGCAACAACGTGTCACATGGATAAAAGAAGCTTTCCCAGACAACGGTCTGGCTTTCTCCCTCCACAAGAACGAAATTGCCAGAATCAAGAAGCTTGGCATGCGTGCTGTTACTAGGGGCAAGCATCGCATTATTGACCAACATTGGAATCTGCCTCTTATCGGTGATCACCAGATTCCCATCAGACCTGATGGTGAGAACGGCCGAGGAATCCAACATCGGGTTATCTCTGTTGGCGACCCAGATGGGTTTCTGGTACGGGTCGTCTCGGAACCAAATGCCCCCGTAGTAGTTCACGGAGGAGGACCCGCCAGTTCTAAAGAATCCGAGCTCGAACACTTGGTTGGGCGACACTAAGGTCTTGTTGCCGCTGATGTCCTGACCCGGCAAGAGGGTGTCGGCTGTTGTTGCAGACAAACAGAGCGATAAGGAACGAAAGAAGAGAAAAAAGAGTAAAGCATGGAACTTGCACGAGTTTCTTAGGATACAGAGCGAGGTCGAGGCCATTGTTGGAAAAGCTTCAGTCTTTGAGAAAGATGCCACGTAACTGGGAAAACAGGAAGAGTTGCAGGAAGAGAAGTTGCCCTTTCTTTTCTTTTCTCTTCCAGGAGGGACAGACCACTTTCGTATCCTCCAAGAGTCGACTCATTCCTCGGCCGCTAAAGTTGTCCTACTTCAGGTTTTGTGTGAAAGTGCTGGAATTGCGTTGACGATTGAAGCCGCTGCATTATTTTCAACAAAAAAAGTCGCAGTGATTAATAATCAACGGGAGTCTCGAGTTCAGAACATCTCGTACGTGGGAGTTGCATTGCTCAATTAAAGACAAACGAAAGGGCACCAAAAAAAAAAAAAAAAAAAAAAAAAAAAAAAAACACCAAGAAGTAAAATGCAGAAGTTTTACATTGCCTTACTCTAAACACGGGATCAGACATCTGTATCTATCTAAAAGACTTGTCTGGCATAGCTCTTATGTCCCTTTTTTCATTTCACAGCAATGTCATGGACATTACTGAAATGACTCGAGCACCTCGAAGCAGAGTCATCGACACGACGAACCATTTGGTCGTGAGTGGCCATGCATTAGCTGTAATCCATGGTTGTCTTTTTCTGAACTTAGGTGGGCAAATTAGCTCGAGCTCGAGCTATACTTCAGATAGGCAGTACTTGTTCTACAACGATGGGCCAATGACTTTAGGCTAGTAAACGCCCAAATTCAAGAAAATGCTTAGATAAGCCTGTCTGCCTGTACAGCTGACCTGGAGTTACCATTAGAGGAAAGGACTGATGTGAAGTTTTTTTATGTTGCAGAGGATGAAAATGAGAAGCATCCGTTTGACTGTCGCTCTATCAACACTCTTGGTCCCCCCATTAGGATGGGTTTGACCTGCTTAGTCATAACGAGAAATCTCCATAGAAAGCGAAGGTAGTGGGAAATGGTTCTTCCGAAACTTACTCCTTTCTTGACCATTTTATAGCCTGGGAAATTGATTAGCTAACCCGAGCATATATTGTATTGCCGTTGCTTGCTCTCCATGGAGTCCTGACCGAGTTTCGTATTCAACTGATCAACTATTCAACCGATCAACTATTCAACCAATCAAACGACGAAATGACGAGTCAATTCATCTGTTCGGGGGAAGTAGGAGGGTGGATCTTTCCTGGTAACTTCACGGAAGAATCTTGAGAACAGCAGGAGAACGACAGTCAATGCCATCAATGAAGACATAACTTCTTGGACGGAATATGAGAATAGACGTAGGATGACATTGATGTAAACATCGAAAGAGACTTATTCCTAACTTTGAGGGAAAGTTACCAAAAAAAAAATAATAATAATAAACCTATTATAATTGTATCAATTCGCTTTGACAGCCGGCCGGAAGAATAAGAAAGAGAAGGGCGAAAAAAAGGGAAGAAAAGAAAAGAATGAAAAGGACAAAGAAAAGAACAAATAAATAAATTTGAAAAATATTAAAATATTACTAAAAATTATTTATGTTAGTATCAACTGCACCACCTAGAACAACTAGAGCCCACGTCAATGCTGGCCAATTTTTGATTGACCAAATAGACTAAATTGGAATAAATACAAAAAATGTATGACTTCATTGGTTAAAATATATATATATATATATGACGAAATTGGTACAATTATAATAGGTTTATGACTTCTTTTTTTAACAATTTTCATGAGTCTTTGATCTTACTCGAGTCTTGGAATCAGACTATCAGTCTGACTCGATTTTCCGAATAGGCGCAGGAGATGCTCGAATTGTGTTTCGTGTCGAGTTCGGCTTCAACCTCAATAAAAACTGTGTCCGGCTTCAGAAAATCAATGAATACTTTTGAGTTAAGGAATCAATAGCTCCGGAGGGCTGTGACTTTACCATAGCCTCGCGTTGAAGCCGTTATATCTGCCCACTATAAGACCATCAGAGATATTGTACCAGGCAGAGCGAGACATGTATCGTTAAGCACTGCCTTGTAACACTAAGATAGGTGCTATCTATGACTTGAATTTTGATCTTGCATGAGGTCCAATCATCACAACTGTGATTTCGACCATCATCGTCATACTGATGAAATAAATTTTTGGAAGAAATTATATTCCGAAATTGGAACCGATGCATTCTAATGCCGTTAGTTTAGAACTGTTGCAACATTTAGTTTGGAACTGTTGTGACATTTTGCGTTGTAGCCAAAC
The DNA here is from genome assembly GCA_014182555.1 of Eucalyptus erythrocorys. Lineage (NCBI taxonomy): Eukaryota > Viridiplantae > Streptophyta > Magnoliopsida > Myrtales > Myrtaceae > Eucalyptus > Eucalyptus erythrocorys. Next base: position 14,859,577 of record CM024599.1, on the reverse strand, counting down.
TCCGAAAATGACATATATCAACACGAGATAATTCGCCTTCTTTGACTTTTGAAAGCTAACCCAACCCGTGGCAAATGAGGGCGGTGGCTCATCGAGAAGGCCAGCCCATAGGCATACTGCCTGGGAGTTCATATTTTGGTTATAACTTACTGCAGTGGGTCCAAAATGAAGGCATCGATGTGAAGACCATCAACCGAGTTATCGATACGAGAGACTAATTGCCGATTGACTACAGAGCCATCGAACACGGAGTTGTCGATTCTTGACTTTTGCAAATTAAGTTCCGTTTCGCCAAAATAGTTGCCAATTTTCAACACTAATGAACAACATATTTGATGGAAGACTATTCTTGGTTATTTCCTTGGTTATTTGGTGAAGTTCCGAGATAGTTATTTTTCTAGATGAGGCTGATGGACGAATTTCGGAAGATGTGTCGCTGGGCTGAAGAGTCAATACTTCAGGTCTCCATCTCATAAATGAATTTTCCAATTACTAGGTCTTTAAATGCCTTATAGTCCCTGTGTCCTTAAACGATTTGGGCGATTCTCACGTCTCTTTAGTGTTTTAGTCCCTCCATAAATTGAGGAGAGTTCTCATCTATAACATAGATTTTGATGAATTAAAATACATGAGACCTTCCTCTATGTGAGATTATTTTTGGATAATAGATAACTCCTATTTCAATTTTTTTATCTTTGAAAGGTGGATTATTCTTGGGTGGTGAGTCAAAAAGCACTTTATCCTTAGCTAGTGGTTTCCTTTTTAGGCCTTGATAATGAGCTTCCACTATCCGAAAGTCGTTTATCATTGGCCAATTGCTTGTCCTTTATGCCTTAGTAGTGAATTTTGTCGATCCCAATCTTCATCCTCGAATGGTAGAGTGTCCTTTTAGGTCTTGTGGTGATCATATTCTGTCATGCATCTGCGTTAATTTATCGATATCTATCTTAAAGCACTCTATTCTATCATTTTAACACAACCTTCATATGTACATAACCTGGCAAACCCCAATTCACGGAATCACTCACTCTCGTGCATATCATTATTGCACGCAATTAGCAAGTTAAGTCTCCTAGTCTGTTAACTGTGACTATAAATGGTGCGCTTAGGTCTTTCAAGCATAATCTAGAAAATCTGAAGTGCAAATTTTTATTTCTCCGTAACCTATGTGGATGGGGCTTTTCTGGTCTCCACCCAGTAATTAACAACAACACTTTATGCCAATGACTTTAATGTTCGTCTAATTCTTGAATATGCCCCCAAAGATTAAGTGATAATTGAGATCCTAGATGCATTAGCAATTCGATGGATTATCAAGCCAAGGTCAAACGCTTTTGAGATAAATATGAACCTTGAAATATTTAAAGCTTGATTTACTGTCAAATCTCAATATCATCCAATATCCACCATACCATAATAATTTTCACGTTGATATTATTTAAAAAAAAAAAACCAAAATTAGTACACATATAACAAATTTACCTTAAATAAATTTTTTAACCATAAGAAATTTCAAATTTGTATATTAGTGATAAATTTATCCCAAATTATTTTTGTATAACAAAAAACCCCAAACTAATATATTTATGTCAAATTTACCATATGTTGGTTTTAGTTAAATTAGATTAATTCCATAAAAAAACTACAAATTGATACATATATGATGAATGAAGGTTAAAAGCTCAAATTAGTATACTCGTCGATTGTCACGTGTCATTTAATTCAATAATTTAACGGTAAAATTTAATTTTATCGCGAATATAACAATTTAAAATCTTTTATTATCAAAAAATTAATTTACAATAAATTTATTTATCATAAATATATTAATTTTACTCGTGACATTAATTGAATAGTACATCCTCATTTACAAGAAGAACAATATGTCTCCACCACAACCTCAATAATAGAGGAACAAATCGAACGCGGACGTTTTGTCCCCTACATGCAAAAGATGCTAGTGTCACGGCCAAGGGTTTCTGGAGCTAAACAGCCGTGCCTTCTCAAGGAAGACCTCCTATGCTCGCTTGGATTCCCAACAAGAAGACTCCCGGAACGTTCTAGGGTCGGGCGATACGGTCATTACGCTAAATTCTAGAAGTCTCTTGTCATAAATGTCATTAGTTGGTAGATATGGTGGTGCATCTCGTCCACCGGATACAAAGTCAATCAACAAATGTAATCAGAGGGCCTCTAATATAAGAAGGGATGTCCTCCTCTCATTTGGGACCATCCAACCATTTCAGCAATATAAAGGCTCATTTCTTTCCAGAGCTTCTAAAACTTTCTCTCTCTACAACCCGAGTGAGCGAGTGTGCGATCGATCGAGCAAGGCTTAGCTTGGGCATCCCGATGATCCAAGGCGATCCAAAAGTGCCCGAGTCACCGCGCGGTCAGGATCCCAATCACGATCCCAATCGATCGGCCCGTGACACTAGAGTCACATCCCAAGGTTCCCAACCGATGTGCACAAATCAAATCATACCGTCCGATCCATCCACATTGGCAGCTCCCAACATGTGGCTGCTCGAAACTGACCATCGGGACCCACTCAGAGCCTGGGGAGGCGGCGGCTGAGAGATGGGTACCGACTCATCACCAGAAAAGCCACCAACACTAGGACCATGACGGCTCTCATTATCATGATATCTTCCATATCTTCGGAACTCGCTCTTGTCGGGTTTGCCTCTACTAAAAATATAGTACTTCAAATCCCATAATATCCGAACTACTCCCTCTAGATGTGTCTCTTTGCTAAAATAGTCTTTTAAAACCCGAATGGTGCAGCCCCACCATTCCCGTACAAACCAATTTTTCACCAAATTTTCCCCCAAATTCTCCGCCTTGATCCTAACCCTGCGGCCCTCCGATCAAATTTTACGGAATTTTCCCCCTTGACCCTAATCCCGCAGCCCTCTGACCAAATTTCCCCCTTGACCTTAATCCTGCAGCCCTCCGAATCCTGAGGCCCTCGCCCATCCACACCTCCCTCCCCCTCCTTGTCCCCCTCTCTGAAATGTCTCCTTTATAAATTTGAAGAATAAAAACAATTATTTCCACATTGAACACTAGAGCAGCAACATCAAGAAATTCAAAGCAAATAAATAAAATAAAAAATGGAGTAATCACAAATGCTATTTGTTGACACCTAAATTTTGACTAATCATTTAGTAATTAATTGCATAAAAATTTAGGAATTAATCTTTAATCCCTAAGAAAAAACAGTAAAATAGCATTTCATGTAATTGCATTGGCATCAATATTAAAAGGGCAACAAAAACAGGGTCTCGCGGTCGATTGCATGCACAAAAGGATGGTCTCCCTTCGCTGGTCTGAACATGCATAAGAGAAAGTCAAAAAAATGATGAGGAAAGAAGAATCCATGAACGTACATTTTCTCCCCCCTCATTAATGCATGATCACGCACGCACGAAATGGGAGCAATCCTACCTACGCCTGCAAGGAGATGGGCTTACAGGAGAGCAGGTGGCCGAAAAAAGGTGGGGAGAGGAGAATTAAAAAATATATTGTGAAGGGCTTCTCTTCCGGACAAGGATGAATGAAGTCGAAGAAGGGGAAGAGGGGTGAATAAATAATTCATTTAAGAGATTTGTCAGAAGGATTTGTCAGAGGAAAACCAAACAGAAGGCAAAGTACGGCTTAAATCCTGGAAAAGTTGCAGCCGCAACTTTTCGCTATCTTCAAGAGGCAACGGACCACCTATAAATAAGACCTCAAGCCGTGTAGGGAGGAGGAATTGGTGAGAGCTATTAAAAAAGGGAGAACCCGTAGAGCGACGGGCGAGTTGAGGGAAATAGAGTGTGTCAGAGAGAAAAGAAGGGGGAGGTAAAAAATATTAATTGTGAGGGAAGCTCCCCCATTCGGACAAAGAAAAAGAAGTCAGAGGGAGGGCATTAAAAAAGGAAAAAAGTGAACGTGAGAGAAAAAAATATAAAAAAGAAGGTGGGTCTTCTTCTTCGAGGGAGGGGGAACAGCAACCGGAACCCGCGACCGCCCCCTTCGTCCATCGCCAGACTTCAACGGCCGCCCGCACCAGCAACCACCGAGCTCCATCTTGCCCATTACCGCCTCGCCTCCACACCTCTGACCACCTTGCCTCCGCATCTCTGACCGCCACCGCCGCTCGCCTTGGATGCTGTCCGTTGCCCAGATCTGAGCCAACACGCAACCTCCCCCTTCGCACTGGCCACTACCGCTTTGCTTGTAACCTAACACCGCCACGACCTGCAGCCGCCGCGTTCCACTCGCCGCGTCTCCGAGCAACCCGCATCCAGCGCCAGCAACCCGCTCACCTCCCCTGTTCGCTCGTCACCACGCTTGACCCCCTTGTGACCCTAGAAGCTGCTGTTGCCCCGCCTACACCGAAGATCACAAGCCCCGGTGTCGACGCTGAACCGTTCCTCGTACACGCCCAAGACCGATTCCACCCAAGCGCCGCTCCGCTTGCCTGTCGGCGTCCACACTCCGCCTCTACCCTGATGATTTGACGCCTCGACTACAACCTCCGACCCACCAAAGCTCTGCCGCGGCCGGATCTGAGCCGGATCTGCCCACCGCCTGCACCGCGTCGGCACCGAGTTCCTCCCCGACGACCGCCGTTTCTGCCCAACGCCCCTGCAGCGCTTTTCCCCAGCTACCACGACTGAGCTCCCCTGCTCCTAAGGACAACCGACGCTGTTGCTTCCTGAGCCGCTGTTGATGATCTTGCGCTGGCAAACCATGCCCATCGCTGCTCTTTGAGTATCCCTGTAGTGATCCACGAAGTTTGCTGCTGTGGTGCTTCGTGGCCAGCCCTCCGCTCACCGCTGCGCTACTTCACCGAGACGTGTCAGTCCCTGAAGGCATTGCTGCTGCTGAGTCCAACTGTGCGATATCTTTTCTGTTTGCACGAACCCACCTTGCCCCTGTTGCCTTCACGAGCCAAGGGGCTGCTGCGGATCCCTTTTGCTAACGATGAAGAGATCGCTGCCTGTTTGAGAGTCTGTTATCCTCCCGTTCTTCTATTTTGCAGGTGAGCCGAAGTTTTCCCGTCGAGCACCGAGCCGAGCTTGTAGTGCCGTGGACCACTGTTTCGTCCTTGGTGAAACCCTGAGCAAAGTACTTCCATAATCGGCCACTCTCTGCCTGTGTCGACTTGCTGCCCCTCGCCAGAGCTTCGGTTGACAGCGAGCCACCACCGACAGCAACCCACCACCACAGCCACCGCTCTTGGCTGGTCACCACCACCGCAGCAACCAGCGCAGCAGCCCGCCAGAACGACGTCTCTGCTACTACCCGCGTCGCTACATCTCTACATCAGTCGCACCTCCTCAGTCGCGAGCTCGCGCCGCCATCCTCGGGCTCCAAACGTAGCTGTCCGCCACCGTTGCAGTCTCGCGCACCCCGCGCCGCTGCGCGCCGCCGCCTCCGTCTGCCCACACTCGTCCAAAGCCCTCGCGCAACTCCTTTCGCGCCCTGTTTTCCTGTTCCTTAGGTAGTTCAGCCCTTTTTTATTTTATTTTTCATTTATCTTATTTTATTTTATTTGCTTTTTAGTATAGTTATTTGAATTGTAATATGGAATGTTAATATTCATGGCACAAATCATGTAGACATTATCCGCAGGGGTTTTACCCAAAATTATTATAATTATTAATTTGACCCGTAAGACGTCGGGTCATTTTTTTAATTATAATAATTTCATAGGCATTTTGATAGCATTTCAACGTTTAAGTCATTATAATTATCAATTTGATCCGTAAGATCTCGGATTAAATTTTTAATTATTTTGAGTTTTTTTTATATGTTTGATGTTTGGGGATAAAGTAATCGTCAATTTAATCCGTGAGACGACGGATTATTTTTTTCGATTATTTTAATCTTTAATTTGATGAATGTCTTGATTAGTTAGATGAAATGTGTGCTTGTTTTGAAAAACACTAAAAAAACAATTAAAAAAAAAATCAAAAAAATCAAAAAAAAAATAAAAAAAAAAAATCAAATATTGCATTGGAATATGTTGGTTTCACAAAGTTGAGTTGCTTTTTCTAGATTGCATGTTATGGCTACTTAATTAAGATGAGTTTCCGAATTGTAAAGGGATTTAATCCAAGTTGTCTCTTAGCTTGAGTAGGATAACTTGTCGGGTTTTGTAGTCAATTTTCACTAATTATTTAATAAAAAACAAAAAATCAAATATTGCATTGTAATATATTGGTTTCACAAAATAAAGTTAGATTTTTAGGTTGCATGTTTAAAATTTCAAATTTTTTATAAGAAAAAAAAAAACAACAACAAAAATCATCATGCATATTAGAATAGAATTGCATGTCTCGTTTTAAGTTTAGATCAATTTTTAGGATAGATTGCATTTTTTAGGAATAGAAATATCATGTGCACATCATGTAGGATTAAGTTCATAAAATGCACGTCATGTAGAATTAGGCTCATTTAATTAAAAATCCCCCGTCATTATAATCAAGTCATTTTGATTTGCATATTTGATTATTGCATGTTCATTAAGAAAACAAAATATATATATATATATATATATATATATATATTTTACTCATGTCATGTAGTTTAGAACACATGGTTAGATTAGATGCACTGCATGATTCTCATGGAAAAAGTTAAAACAAAATTGAGAAATTGCATCGTTAATTAGAAATCATATCTAGGATTATGGATGTGAATTCTACTTTAACATTGCGAATGCTCTCGTTGCCATGAGGTAAGTCTTGCATTTTTCTTATTCGCTTTCTTGAGTGCTAAATTGGTGGGTTGTGCACCCGCATGATCACCTCACGTGTTAGGAAAGTAAATTAAAATCGATTCAAGCTGCCTGCAAAACATTTTTTCAAAATTAAAAGAAAAAGGTACCGAAAGGGCGTTAGAGAAATCTAGCGTAACCAAGTCCCCGTACCCAAAATCTCTGGTTCGTAGGAGTAAAATAATTCTCCCGTTATTTTGCTTAGGTGTCTAATCGACCTACCGCAAACCGATTAGTGGTGACTCCTTTTTGCATGCTAGATATTTGAATTTAAGTCGCGAGTTGGTATGGGCTTGGGAGAGCCCGAGCTAAGTCTAGACTTAGCAATCCATTAGCCTAAAATTCTAGGTGGTGCACCCCGGAAAAATTAGGTCGCGACACTATTCCTCAAAAAAAGCCAAAAGTAAGGAAGTATCCAGATATTAAAAGCATCCAGAGATATTCAGAGAATGCATGCTCTATAGAAAGCTACTACATAACAAAACAGACGAGTCTGCATATATGAGGCAAGATGAGATGCAGACAGCAGTTGCCAATATAAAATTAATCTTTATTAGGCCAAGAATACAAGCAAAATTAATCTTTATTAGGCCAAGAACACATGCCAGATTTCCGATTTCCTCATCACAAGACAATGAAAAACAAAAATAAACTGGTGGAGAACCAACCTCATCTCCCCGCTCATGAAGCCACTCCCTCGAACTTTTGCAACATGCGGCATTGCTACCTCTGCATCTCAACCTACGAACCCTTCTGGCAGATTATTAGCTGGTCTATGCCGGAGCCAATGGTGGAGATAATAAAGAAGACAAAAGCGGAGATAACCAAGAAGCCAAAAGCACCATGGAAGGGCCACAAGGACTATGTCGGCGGCATAGAGCCAGCTGGGGGATTCGGTCTTAGGACAGAATGAGTAGAGGCTGAGGAAGACACTTCCCACGACGATGCACACGAAGTAGAGGCTGAATACTATCAAGACCCATGCATCGCCATCCATTTCTCCCATAGACATTTAACTTAGATGGCTAAATGTTATGAACATGAGAAAAATAAAGAACATGAACCAAATTACAGACGAGCAATGGTTGATCCTATATATGTTTCTTATGCTAGGATGGTTGCTGGAGGTAGACAAAGTGGTGTCGGCATCTCATGGTGGTGGGAGAGAGAGAGAGGCGCAGGAGTCTGTTGATTGTTCTTAGCATATCTGCTAGGGGCAATGCTATATATATATATAGGCAAAACGTTCAAAGGCCAGTAATATGTCTTTGATCTTCTTAGTGCAGCTCCAATTCCTTTTTCTTTTTATGGTTTTCATAGGTTGGAACAATCATCCAACAGAAAAACGACAACTGGAAGCTTCTTAATGGAAGCTTTATATGGTTTTTTTTTTTTTTTTTTTTTTTTTGTGACAAGAGGAACCGGCTTGGCCGGTAGCCGCCATAAACCCCCCAGGCGACACGTACTAGCCACCATACACGTGCCACCGGGTAAGTCACCTAGTTTCTCAGCGAGCCTCCCTACAACTTGCGTCGCGGGCATCATGCTTTTTTGGGTCTGGCTCGGAAATAGCTTCAGGAACACATGGTTCGATCATAAAAAGAGTTTGGAAGATAGATGGACTACCTTCTTCTTTTTCTTTGCCGAACTTGATGGAAACAGTTCCATCTTTCTTTCGGATAAATTCAGAATCCGAGGATTGGATGGGTTTACTGTTCTGGTGCAGCTTTTCATAGTTTGTGATCCATGTGTCTGGGAGGAGAGTGGCTAACTTTTCTTTTGGAATCTGTCTAGGAACATGGATACAAGAAGCTTGATCATTTTGCATGGAAATGAACAAGGCATCTTCATTTCCATTGTTGAAGTTCAGATCAAGGGCATGGTTTTGCACTCGATAAACCATCTGGTAGTGGAGAGTTGCAGCAACAGAGTCGGCAGTTTGGGGTGCCCCCAAGAAGCTGAACCTGGACTTTCATAAAAGAAAGTAGCTGTGGGTCGGAAAGGGCAATATTAAAGTTGGGATATAAAGTAACAAACACTGTGCCAGCATTCAAGGTAGTTTGGACTGTGCCAATACAAGCATGTTGGTACTCCAAGAAACGAGTATCCAATAATGCTATTCTAGCAACAACAGGTAAACCTTTGCGGCCATGAAAAGTGAGAGCAAGACGAACAGCGCCATAGTGAACATGAGTGTACCCTTGTTGGGTCCACATGCTGGGAAACTCGGAGGAATCGAAGAGTAACAAAGTACTCTTTTCGGTGGCGGAATAGGATGCTGGTCGAACTTGGAGGACCGAACGTACTCCTTTACTTGCTTTGGGGTTTGGTGGATGAGTTGGCGAATAGAGCGGATGGGTGAGAAGGAAGAGTTGGGTTTGGCAAAGGCGGAGTATGGGTTCATGAGAGGTAAGCGGGTTTCAGAAATTCTAACTTCATCACTAAGAGAGACTTCATAAAGATAGTCTATCTTTGAAGCATTAGAAATACGAAATTCTGGAGGAGTGGATGATGAAGGAGCAAGAGAAACAGGAGCTTCAAGAATTTCTGGTTCTGTAGACATGGTGGAAGAAGGATCTTCTCTGCACTGGATTCACCTACCAAGCGCATGGAACGAATACTATTACAAACGAAACCATGGCTCTGATACCAAATCCTGAAGTCCATACCATTCTGTTCTTTAAGCGTCCGTGGCATTTTTTCAGAAACAATGGTAGCATAATTAATGAACCACAAGATATAGAAACCACATCCTATAAACCTCACTTGGATAGCAGAGAAGCTCGAATTCACAAATCTTATCCAGGATCTGTTAGATGTTGTGAATACCAGTACCGAGAACTTCAGAGAATCCTTTGTCAAGAAAACAAAATCATTCCTCAAGAAGTCTGGAATTATAATGCCCCTACCATGTGGGATCATTATGACCTAACTCCGAGGCCAAGGAAGCACTCCAAGATTACGAGACAAGCTGCGTCATCCCAGGAACATGAAATGACAGATGCTAATGACATTGTCCAATCCACCCAGGACTCCTATGCTAGATGGGGAGGTCCTCGTCCCAGACCCCTATGCTCCGGGATCCTCATCATCCTTCTACAAGCATCCAGACAACTGGCCTCAGCCAAGTATGTCTTAGCCAACTATTCGTCTGGGAGATGACGACACAAATTGGGCACAAGAAGAAGCGTCGCATTGGGCATATGAAGCACAGCAAGAAGCATCCTCGTCACGGCAGATTCTCTCACCAGCAGAGCTTGAAGCCCTTGCACAAAAATATGAAGAACATCTCTTCATGACAAGCCACAGCTCAGATGAAGACTCACACAACAGTTACAATGCTCGAGACGGACATGATCATTGAAAAGCCGTTGTCCGTACAAAGTTACTGTAGCAAAGTACTATTCACTTTTTACTGTTCACTAGACTAGGGAAGGTACTGTTCACAGTACGGGTACTCAGGAACAATCTAATCCTTTCTAAAGGATTTGCGTACTCAGGAACAATCTAATCCTATTGATTCTGCCATCTAAAAAGACCAGACTCTCTTTCCAGCAGAACAAACTTTTCCTGACATTTTTGATTCCGAACCAGATTCGGTATCTCTTGCATCCTCCTCATCCTTTTCAATCCCTGCTATTGATTCCCCTCCTGAAGCACCAATTACTTTATCCATATATATGGCCGATCCCCCAGCTCCAGATATCGAAATGGAATCCAATTATTCTGACCCAGAAGTTGTCCAACATAGTACCGGACAACATGTGTCCATGGCATCAAAACAATTCTTCACCATCGATGATATTCCTTATCACAGATGGCCAGAAAGATTTGAAGAATTTCATACTTGGTTGAATACTCAATCCCTCACCAACCATGATATGAATGATGTCCTCTACAACTTTGTCACCAGGTTTACTGGAAGCCTCAAAAACTGGTGGAAATCAGTGTCTGACCAAGACCAGATTCATTTCTTGATGTCACCAGATTTTGGCCATGCCATTACTATTTTATATCATTTCTTTATAGGGAAACCCACTGATCTTGTGGAGCTAAAAAGAAGAGAATTCTTTGAGAGAAAATGTTGTTCTCTCCAGAAGAAACATCTTGATAAACACTACAGGGAGATGCTTAAACTCTTTTATCGGCTTGAGCCGATTCAAATTTGAAGCATGTCTTCCCGACTTCTATTCCCAAAGAATTGACCCGGATGGTTGAAAGATCCTTTTTGGAAAACGAAAAAGGTACAAGACATTCCTTTGGGAGAGATACAACAAGAGATCCATTTATGTCTTGAAGACCTTTGTCTAAAGCGTCAGATGGTACGCACCTACATCAAGGAAGACAAAGGCCTTGAAGCAGCCTGTTCCCGCCAAAAGCTGAAGATCAAGTATTCCAAAAACGATTGCGACGGCGATTGTGGGAAGTATTGCCGAAAGAAAAACACTTCAAGAAGTACAAAGCATCAAAAAGTACAAACATGGCTCCAAGCACTTCCGAAGGAAGAAGAAATGGCGATACCGCGCAAAAGGAAAGACCGCACAGCAGCAAGAAATCGACGGATGCTACATCTGCAACAAGCGAGGACATTTTGCCAAAAATTGTCCTCAAGCGAAAAAAGGTCAGAATCGTTTAATTCATCATATTGAGAATGAAACCGGGATTTCTCTTGAAAATGATGATATTGAATCCCTATTCTCTATCGATGAAGATCAGACAAAACAAACTCTTTGTGTCATTCCTTCTTATCAAACTACCAGTGAAACTGAATCTGACACAGAATCTGAAGAGATTTTTCACATATCTCTTGCATCTTCAGAACAACATCCCGACATATTCTCTAGCCAAACCCGGTGTCCCCATTTTCCCGTGAAAATCCTTACTTCCAAGTTTGCAAAACCAATCAATGTTATAGCTCTTATTGACACCGGAGCAAGTTGTTCTATTCTCGGACACCAAAATACCGCCCGAAGAATATTGGACCTCTCATGTCCGATACTTCAACTCGCTTCGGAGATACTTTCTCCACAAATGTCGAACTACTCCTCAGAATCTTGTCCAATTCTTCCCTCGGTGTTTTATCACTACAAAGATTTTTGGATCCAGTCTCCCAATAAAGACTTGATAATTGGGTGGGACATCATGACTCAGGTTGCTCAACTACGCATCATCCCTGGAAAAGGTCTTAGATATAGAGACCAATTCTATGAGTTTGTTAATATTCAGAGACTTTTTTCCATTCATATGAGTCTATTAGATCCAATCAAGCAAAAATTACTCCAATCATGTTCAGAATCCCACTCTGAGTTCGCTCAAAAGTGTTCCCATCCTCTATGGGAAAATCCAGAGTTCTTTGTTCGCCTTCCTTTCAAGAAGAATGAGGATATCAATCCCACTAAGGCGAGCCACTCGGGAATGAATCCAGAACATTTAGTTTTGGCCCAAAGGGAATGCTCAGAACTTCTCCAGCAAGGACTTATTGAACTTTCCAACTCCCAATGGGCTTGTGAAGCCTTTTATGTCAATAAGCGTCTTTGAGCAAACCGAGAGGAAAATGAGATTGGTAATCAACTACCAGCCTCTCAATCTTTTTCTCCAAGATGATAAATTCCCTTTACCCTCAAGAGATTCTCTCTTTGCTGGCCTAACCAAGGCCCACATCTATTCCAAATTCGACCTTAAAGCCGGATTTTGGCAATTGGGCATTCGTCCTGATGATAGATCCAAAACAGGGTTCTGTATCCCAAACCAGCACTTCCAGTGGAAAGTCCTTCCTTTTGGTTTGAAAGTTGCCCCATCCCTCTTCCAAAAGGCCATGTGCCGAATTTTCCAGCCAATTCGTCAAGTGCTGCGGTCTATATTGATGATATTCGCTCTGCCCCGATGAGCAAAATCACCGCCAACTCCTTGAACAATTTGCAGAAATTGTAAAGAAGCATGGCATCATGCTTTCTCAAAGGAAAATGAATATTGCCAGCACGAAATTGAATTTCTTGGTATGGACCTCAATAAAGGTACGTACTACCCAGGGCCACACATTGCACAGGAATTATTGAAGTTTCCTGAAGAAAACCTTTCCAAAAAGGAAGTTCAGCAATTTCTTGGGATAATTAATTATCTCAGGGATTTTGTTCCAAACATCGCAAAACTGCTAATCCCACTCCAGTCAATGTTGAAGAAGAATCCCCCATCTTGGGGAAAAACCCAAACCAAAGCGATTCTTTGAGCTTAAGGAGATTATGCGAGAATCTCCCACCATTGCAAATACCATCGACGGGAAAAAGAATCCTTCGACCGACGCCGGTGATGAATACTTGGGCAACAATCCGTTCGAAGAAATCGATGGTAAGAGACATCTTTGTGCTCACAAAAGTGGAAAATTCTCACAAGCTGAAATGCATTATCATTCCACTTTTAAAGAAATCCTAGCGAGTCAAAAATGGGATCAAAAAATTCGAGTTTCATCTCATCGGTCATCACTTCCTGGTGGAACTAGATATGGCATCTTTTCCACAAATGACCAAATTTAAACAAAAGCAGATTCCCAATTCCCAGTTACTCCGTTGGGCTGAATGATTTTCGAAATACTCTTTTAAAACTAAACACATCCCTGGAAAGAAAAATGTGCTTGTTGACTTCTTGTCAAGACCACGAGCACCAGCGGAAATCAACATGTACATCAAAAGACCCGCTTTCCATATGCTCAATTATGGAAAGAAATACAAGATCGAGAAGATCAAGGATTTGCCCACTGGAAGTATCCGGAAGAAATCATTGAAGAAATTCAGCAAGATCGCCTCAATATCGATAGTCTCATGTGGCAATGCCATACCGAACTATTTCGGTTCAATGGAGGCTCCATTCTCTCGTCCTTTTGGATTAAATCCGATTATCCATTCATTCATCCTCTCATCCGGAAAGAAGATGATTTCCCGATCATCTCAAGAAGTTATTATGGTACTTAACCAATAAGTACTTAATAGCTATGGAAATCCCAACCAGAAGATTCATCGCCAACCTCATAAGGATTTTTCTGCTCGGCAAAGGTAATGTTGAAAAAGAAAGCGACAAAAACCTCTTAGACTTTCTCAATTGGTTTTATCCTCCAACTTACTGGAAACAACTTTTAGAGAAAGAACTAAGACCCCGACACCAAATCCCGAAGTCCATACCATTCTCGTTCTTTAAGCGTCCGTGGCATTTTTTCGAGAAACAATGGTAGCATAATTAATGAACCACAAGATATAGGAACCACATCCTATAAACCTCACTTGGATAGCGAGAAGCTCGAATTCACAAATCTTATCCGGGATCCGTTAGATGTTGTGAATACCGATCGAGAACTTCGAGAGAATCCTTTGTCAAGAAAACAAAATCATTCCTCAAGAAGTCTGGAATTATAATGCCCCTACCATGTGGGATCATTATGACCTAACTCCAGAGGCCAAGGAAGCACTCCAAGATTACAGACAAGCTGCGTCATCCCAGGAACATGAAATGACAGATGCTAATGACATTGTCCAATCCACCCAGGACTCCTATGCTAGATGGGGAGGTCCTCTGTCCCAGGACCCCTATGCTCCAGGATCCTCATCATCCTTCTACAAGCATCCAGACAACTGGCCTCAGCCAAGTATGTCTCAGCCAACTATTCGTCTGGGAGATGACGACACAAATTGGGCACAAGAAGAAGCGTCGCATTGGGCATATGAAGCACAGCAAGAAGCATCCTCGTCACGGCAGATTCTCTCACCAGCGAGCTTGAAGCCCTTGCACAAAAATATGAAGAACATCTCTTCATGACAAGCCACAGCTCGATGAAGACTCACACAACGGTTACAATGCTCGAGACGGACATGATCGTTGAAAAGCCGTTGTCCGTACAAAGTTACCGTAGCAAAGTATCTTGTTCACTTTTTACTATTCACTAGGCTAGGAAGGTACCTGTTCACGACGGGTGCGTTCATAGGCGTGCGAATAATTCCCTCCCGGAAATTTCCGGTGCCTCTCGTTCGTTTTCGGACCCTTGTTGGTTCTTGTCCGCTTTGTGTCTTCGTTTGCCTATATAAGGCAAGAAGTCGTATTGTGTTGGGCGAGTCCCTTGAATGAAGTGAGTGTTTTTGTGAAAAACTTCTCATGGCTTTCTAAACTCCTATCTTCTTCTCTCGCCCTGGTAGGATCCTCCAAGAAATGCAGCTCGAGTATGTTAGAAACGTTTCCATCCCGGCATCTATGAGTGTCTCTAGGCTCGAACTAAAGGACCGAGTGGTTTTCTCGCTAAAAGGCTGTCCCTGAAGGGCTTGAACGGGAGTGTTCGCCCACTGTGGGATGCATACATGGAGAAAATTGACTTCGTCTTCCCTGGTTCTAAGTCTAGGTCCCCTCATCTCGACCTCTCTGACAGAGAGGGAACACCTACTCAGCTGAGCCACCGCAGCGGGTGGTTAGTTTAGAACTATTGCAACATTTAGTTTGGAACTGTTGCGACATTTTGCGTTGTAGCCAAACTCCGAAAATGACATATATCGACACGAGATAATTCGCTTTCTTTGACTTTTGAAAACTAACCCAACCCGCGGCAAATGAGGGTGGCGGCTCATCGAGAAGGCCGGCCCATAAGCATACTGCCTGGGAGTTCATGTTTTGTATTCGTGCGTGTCGACTGGTCTCAACGTCCATGTTGTTACCCAAATGTTTCGACATTGTAGCATAATTTAATTAAAGATGAGTGAATGCGTCGTCAGGAACTGCCAACCTTACACGATCGAGCCTAGTAACAGCTGAGCCGTAAAGCAAGAACGTCGCAATTGGATATGTTATCTGATGCGGGAGCATCCGATTCTATGGGAAGCGTTGATGTGATGATAAATTTTGGTTATAACTTACTGCAGTGGGTCCAAAATGAAGGCGTCAATGTGAAAACCGTCGATCCAGTTATCGATACGAGAGAAAAAATGTCAATTGACTACCGAGCCATCGTACAAGGAGTTGTCGATTCTTGACTTTTGCAAATTAAGCTCCGTTTTGCTAAAATAGTTCCCAACATGGAGATCTATTGCTGGACGAAGTTCCGAGATAACATGAAGATCTATTTCAGGTCTCCATGTTATTAAAGAATTTTCCAATTACTGGGTTTTTGAATGCTTTCTAGTCCCTGTGTCCTTAAATGTTTGGGTGATTCTCACGTCTCTTTAATGTTTGTTTATTTCCTTCCTCTATAAATTGCGGAGAGTTCTCATTTATAACATAGATTTTGATGAATTAAAATACATGAGATATTTCTTTATGTGAGCGAATATTTTTGGATGGTAGAAAACTCATATTCCGATTTTTTTTATCTTTGAAAGGTGAAATGTTATTGGGTGGTGAGTGAAAAAGTACTTTATCCTTAACTAGTGGTTTTCCTTTAGACCTTAATGATGAGTTTCCACTATCTAGAAGTCATTTATCATTGGCTAACTGCTTGTCCTTTATGCCTTAGTAGTGAATTTTGTCAATCCCAATCTTTATCCTCGAATAGTGTCCTTTTAGGTCTTGTGGTGATCATATTCTATCGTGCATTTGCGTTAATCTATCGATATCTATCCTAAAGCACTCTATTATATCATTTTAACACAACCTTCATATGTACATAACCTGGCAAGCCCCAATTCACGGAATCGCTCACTCTCGTGCATATCATTATTGCACGCAATTAGCAAGTTAAGTCTCCTAGTCTGTTAACTGTGACTATAAATGGTGCGATCAGGTCTTTCGAACATAACCAAGAAAATCTGAAGTGCAAATTTTTATTCCTTCGTAACCTATGTGGATAGGGCTTTTCTGGTCTCCACCGAGTAATTAACAACAGCACTTTATGCCAACGACTTTAATGTTCGTCTAATTCTTGAATATGCCCCCAAAGATTAAATGATAATTGAGATCCTAGATGCATTAGCAATACAATGGATTATCAAGCCAAGGTTGAAATGAACCTTGAAATATTTAAAGCTTGATTTACTGTCAAACCTCAATATCATCCGATATCCACAATACCATAATAATGTTCACATTGATATTATTTTAAAAAAACCCAAAATTAGTACAGATGTAACAAATTTATAATAAATAAATTTTTTAACCATAAAAATTTCAAATTTGTATATTAGTGATAAATTTATCCCAAATTATTTTTTGTATAACAAAAAAACCCCAAAATAATAAATTTATGTCAAATTTACCATATGTTGGTTTTGGTTAAATTAGATTAATTCCATAAAAAAAAAAAACTACAAATTGATACATATATGATGAATGAAGGTTAAAAGCTCAAATTAATATACTCGTCAATTGTCACGTGTCATTTAATTTATTAATTTGACAGTAAAATTTAATTTTATTGCGAATATAACAATTTCAAATCTTTTATTATCAAAAAATTAACTTAAAATAAATATATTTATCATAAATATATTAATTTTATTCATGATATTAATTGAATAGTACATCCTTGTTTACAAGAAGAACAATACGTCTCCACCACAACCTCAAAAATAGAGGAACAAATCGAACGCAGACGTTTTGTCCCCTACATGCAAAAGATGCTGGTGTCACGAGCAAGGGGTTTCTGGAGCTAAAGGGCCATGCCTTCTCGAGGAGGACCTCCTGTGCTCGCTTGGATTCCCAACAAGAAGACTTCCAGAACGATCCGAGGGCGGGCGATACGGTCATTACGCCAAATTCTAGAAGTCTCTTGTCATAAGTGTCAGTAGTTTGAAGATATGGCGGTGCGATCTTGTCCGCCGGATAAAATGTTGATTAACAGATGTAATCAGAGGACCTCTAATATAATAAGGGATGCCCTCCCCTCGTTTGGAACCATCCAACCATTTCGGCAATATAAAGGCTCTTTTCTTTCCAAAGCTTCTCTCTCTAGGAGCTTTCTCTCTGGGTATCCCAACGATCCAAGGTGATCCAAAAGTGCCTAAACCCACGAATGAAAGCTCAAGAGGTGGAAGGCATTCCTTCGATCGCGGGTACGATCTCTAATGGGAAAGCTCCCACGCCGTGTCACCACGCGGTCACGATCCCAATCGATCAGCCTGTGACACTGGAGTCACATCTCAAGATTCCCAACCAATGTGCACAAATTAAATCATACCGTCCGATCTGTCCATATTGGCAGCTCCCAACGCGTGGTTACTCGAAACCGGCCACCGAGACCCACTTGGGACCCGAGGAAGTGGCTGCTGAGAGATGGGTACCGACTCATAACTCCATGCATCGTGGGCCTGACAACATGTGGGCTGGGCCTATATCCCCAACCAGAGAGGCACAATCATATCAGCTTTTATGGTTTTTAAGCGGGTTACACGTCAGAGAAATACCAAACTTGACTTTGAAGTTGTCTTGCTAAGTCCTCCTCCTTTTGAGCCGAAAGCCGACATGCGCTTGCCAACTTTAAAGTACACATACTTTTATCTTTTTTTATTTCCCTAAGAATGATGGTGGCTGACAAATATTCCAATAAAATAATTAACTACGTAAAATAAGTGTCATAATTCGCTAATGACGGAATTAATTCATAGTTAATGAGCCATAAATTTCCGAGACTCTCTAGGTCAACCTAGAGATGCGCTATTCTTGAAATCAAGTCAGGATGGAGCCATGAATTTCCGAGAGTCTCTCTCTACCGACACGCGTTGCTCTCTCTATGCCATTTTTGCATCTACCATATTTTTTCCCCGGACGCGAATGCGACGCAGGATTTCTCGAGTTCCTAATTTAGAATAGCTCCCACTCTATAAATATTCCAATGGTAGTCATACCCCTTCACAACACTTTAATTCATTCCAACCATGGTCATACCCTCACAACACTTTAATTCAAGTATTACTCATCATCATGACCAAGGCAGCTATTGATAGGGACTAGCGTCCACCTTGCGCTTATCAGAATTGCGGCGATGTCTCAGATTTCAATCAATCCTCCATGAGGTACTTTTTCAGAGGCATCTGATATGGCCAGAAAATCTATACTTTTTCATAGGCCCGAATCAAAATTCGACTTTTTCAATAATTGTAACTATTTTGTCTTTTTCTATAATCGTGCTTTCAATAACTAGTATGTCGTCAAAGAGTCGAAATTGGACTAAATTGGTGATGATCTTGATGTGGATTGTATTAACACTCTCAGCTATTACTTTCTTAGTGCCAATGATATTGATAATTAAAGATGGAGACATGCCGGATGGAAAGATTGACCTTTTCTATGTTGCAGCTTTTACCCGGTGGGCTGTTATGGTTGTTGTTTTGCTTGTCGAAATTCTCAAATTTACACTGCAGCTCCGTCAGTGAAATTGGACATGGAATGTTGGCCAAAAGCTACGGCCAGGGGTTTTTTTTTTTTTTTTTTTTGACATGGAATCTGTCTTCTTTTTTGTGGGGTGCTTCTGAACTGTGGAATCTAGATTTTTCCACATTTGGTGGTTTATCATTAATAAACATCCGCATTCGATTTATAAGTTGCCATCCTACATGCAAAAAGATGTTGGAATCATATCCCAACCAATGTACACAAATCAAATCATACCGTCCAATCCGTCCCCATTGGCAGCTCCCAACACGTGGCTGCTCGAAATCGGCCATCGGGACCCACTCGGGGCCCGGGGAGGCAATGGTTGAGAGATGGGTATTGACTCATCACCCCATGCATTGTGGGCCCGACAACACGTGGGCCGGGCCCAGATCCCCAACCAAAGAGGCGCACTTGTATCGGCTTTTGTGTTTTTCAAGTGGGATTCAAGGGTTCCACCTCAGCACGAGAAATACCAAACTTGATTTTGAAGTTGAAGTTGAAGTTACCTTGCTAATTCCTCTTTTTGAGCCGAAAGCCGACATGTGCCTAACATCCCAATTGCCAACCTTAAAGTACAAATCCTTTTTTCTTTTTTAATTTCCCTAAGAATGATGGTGGCCAACAAATATTCCAATAAAATAATTAATTACAGAAAGTAAGTGCCATAATTCGCTAATGACAGAATCAATTTATACTTAATGATCTAAGATATGGCATCCAGAGTAATTCGTACTTTAATTTATTTATGCATTGTCAACTTTTTCCTTCTAGAAGTTGACAAAATAAGTCCTTTGTGAGAATGGTTACAGTCTTTGCCATGATCTATAATAAAAAAAAATATACATATGTGGGTCATGGTTTTGTTTTATAATCACATCCATATTGACTTATAATGTTAATTAAAAGTTAAGCAATAAGTTTAATGTGTATAAAAATTAGTTGTCCAAAGAAACAAAAGGAATTTTCTTAGCACTGCTTGCAAGGAATGGTACCCTACTCTACTATGGAAATGGACATAATAGATCCTCTTCTCATGGATGGAATCTCCATCAATGGCTCCACACCCTTTAACTTATACGAGATGTAGATAGCCTTAAACCTATTTGTTTTGAAATCTATCTAAGCGAAAATTAGTTCATCAAAATTCAAAATATTATTCGAATTTACAATTTTATGAAATCTGTCCATGATCTGTCTTTCGAAAAGGTTCCTTGTTAGGTGTGCAAGTTAGCATATGCTTTTAGTTAAATGGCTAATGACGCCACTCCATCATATATTATAATAATGGCACAAATTTAGATGGAGGCAAGTTTCTACTTTCTCCTTGTGAGAGATATTGTAAGATTATTATTTTTTAAAAATTTAAGCTATTAGATGAATGCATAATTTAATATTTAATTAATCTAAAACTCTCCATCACACTTAGCTTGGTTTTTTTACCTAATACTAAACGTGAAAAGTCAATTGGGAAGACAATACGGGCTTGGAAAGACTTGAACTCAAAACCTCTTGCTCTAGAACCACATGAAATTTTGATCTCTACCAACTATTCTAAAAGTTTAAACTTTTAGAAGCATGTGTAGCGCATTATTCTAACACTCCCCCTAATAGTAGAAATATTTAATTGAAGAAGCAAATAGGATCTAGAAAGATTTGAATTCAAGACTTTCAACTCTAATATCATGTAAGATTTTGTAAAATCTCTATAGTCTATTCTAACAAAAAGACATCGTTTGTTATTATATCAGTGAAAATTGTTAATTTGGAAGGCAAATGAGACTTGAAAAAATTTGAGCTTAATTATTCTAACACTCTTCTCTTTACTTTTGGCCCACATAATGGACTAAATGACAAACACAAGTTTTGCCTTGCCTCGTTTAAGGTGCTACCCATAACGAACTATAAAGTATAAACACATAGTTATAAAATCATTCAAGTGATCTACTTCACGAGGAGAGCAACTGCATGGGATTCTAATATGGATCAAGCGATGAAATGGGAGATTACAACCATACTCTAGTAACAAATACTTTGGAGTCTATCCAGCCTCCAATCACACTAAGTAACTCGTGACAATGTTTAGGCCCATCGATTCCACACAAAATAATCCCTCGACCTTCCAAACAAGCTACACAATCATATAGCAAGATTTATGTAGTGTCGACACGCTCTCGAATTATTCCAGGGTGTAATTCACAAAGTAAATGTCTCGAATGGATACTTTTCATGAAAAGACTCACTTCTTATACATAATAAACACAAATTCAAAGTAGGAATCTATTGGAATTAAAAATGAGCATGCGTGTCGTCAGGAACCGCCACCCTTACATAATTAATCCTAGTAACGGCTAAGCTGCTCATCTAGGAAAAAAAAGGGAAAGAAGAGGCGAGAGCAGCACAATTGAATATGAGGAAAAGTACCAAAATAGTCATAAACCTTTTGTATCGATACTAATTCAGTCATAAACTTTTTATTTGGACCAATTTAATCCTAAACTTTTTCACATTGGTACCAATTCAAGTTCATCCAGCTAATTTAAGTCGTAATTAGCCGGAAATTGCTGATGTGGCCACCGGCGGTCTTATGTGGCGCCACGTGAACAAATTTTATAATTTTTTATATTTTTTGGGTTAATACCTTAAAAAACCCCAAACTGGTACACTTGTGACAAATTTACCCAAAACTATTTTTTTGACCACCAAAAACCCCAAACTGGTACACATGTGACAACCCTCCGTTAGCTTCCGTTTATTTTGCCGTTCACCTTGCTGACGTGGCTGCTGACGTGACAAGCCACGTGGAAATAACTTAATTTTTTTCAAAATAAAATAATAATAACTTTGTAACGGTGAAGGGAAAAAAAAGGATATCTTAAAAAGCCCTAATAAATTATCATTTCTCACGCCTTCTTCAAGTGTCTCACGTTCTCTCTTCAGTTCAGTTCTCGACAAACGCCCTAACCACAAAAAAAAACCCTAACCACAAATTCAATTCAGTTCATCTTCCTCGACAAGCGCCCTTCTTCCTCGACAAACGCTCTTCTTCCCATCGCCACTTCTTCCTTGTTTGATCGCGGTCTTGGGTTTATAAGTCAGAGGTTTCATGTTATCAAGGTAGGAAAACAAGAGCTCTCTATTCCACGTCGCGTTCGAGCTCTATGTTTAAGTGATGATGACATCTCTTTCATTTTTGTTGGATCTTTCAGCCATATTCTTCTAATCGTGGTTGCTTTGCTCGTTTTTGGTTTGTGACGAACTGGCTTTATGTTTTGATGTCTCGGCCCCACATGGTTTTTGTCCGCAATCTGTTTGTGCGATTACATGTTACTCTTGCTTTGCTGGTCCTTTGTTTTAGTTCATGCTCATTACGTAGTCTTTCCTACCTTGAATCGTCCGTGTGTCAGAGTTTTAACATGAAACTTGCATGTATGTCTAACTCGTACATCACATGCTCGTTGAAATGCCGGAACCAAAATCACTTATGTTTGTCACTGATTTCAGGTACTTTGAGTATGATTCTACATGTCTCATGAGATTTCATAAATATGCTTAGTCCCTAGAGAGCACGTACATTTGAATATTATAATATTACGCCGACTTTAGTACGTGGATAATATACATATCTATGTGGATAATTTTGATTAAGGTTTCAAGGTTCTTTCAAGGTTCGATTTTGCAGCAGAAACAAGTTATATTCTGCATCTCAATCATTACTCTGAATAGAATATAAGGCAGCTTTTCTGTAGTTCTCCTAGTCTAGGGCGACTCGCATGGCCGAGCTTTGCCCTGTACACAAACCAGGTAATCCCTCAGGATCATCATAATCAATTAATTGATATTAAAGAAGCTGATATGGTAGTCACGGTACAATGACAAGCTTTTTTCCTTTTTTGAACTCTTTGGTCATTGAAATTATACAAGGGCACACACTTATATGTACCCATATATTATTTGGAATAGTGACTTGAGCTTAGTTTACCCCACTTAACAAGATTGAAATTCTTATTTGCTTAATAAATAAGGCGGGGTAGATGTCGATTGGCAATTCGTAAAGCTAATGTCTGCTTGTCAAACATAAAATGATTATATTCTCAATATCTTTCGCCACTTATTATGCAATTTGTTACATAACCTAGAGTATCTAACCGGTAGTGCAGATATGTTTCAATCTGAGTGCCTAATGTAAGCAAGTAGTTAGCAGTTGTCATTGTCTAGTTTCTTGTTCCTTTAATATCAAGATTTCCAGAGTTTTATCAGTATAGTTTGGTTAACATTGTTGCAGGTTTTTGCTATGACTGAAATAGCTCTGGGTCTCTTTCTAGATGTAGGTGCCTCATATTTCCTATTAAGGCTTCCAAGCATCTTGTTTGGCAAACTCGATTTTCTCATTTCGTGTCAAACTTGATCATCCCATCTTTGCTAGTTATTTGTGAGAGGTTTTTTATAAAATAATTAGTTTGTTTGTTGTTCCCTTGCAGATGTTTAACGAATTTACAATTGCACTTCACCTAGGTGGAGTTATGGAGTTTGGAGACATCACAAAGTACACAGGCTACCATGTAGAATATCTCCATCGTTGTAAGCCGATGGTGATGAACTATAATGCAATTGTTAAGGCTGTTCTTGATCTAGGATACTCTGTTAAAAAGTTATGGTATGCGATTCCTGGGGATTCCTTGAGAAGTGGTCTTGTGCAGATTGTTGGTGATGATCAAGTGTTAGAATTGGTGGGTCTAGGATCAAGTTTTGGTGTTATTGAAGTATATATTGAAGGAGCTGCTCTTGGTGATGATAGTGGTTCTTCTACTAGTGGTCATTATAGTGAGAGTGATAGCTATAGAGATAGCGAACCAGAGCAAGATCCTGATACATTATCTTTAAGGAAATTTAAACATAAATGTGATACATTTTCCCTTAGAATACCTTATATATGTCTATTATACAGGGCAAAAGAGGTAGGCCAAGGAAGCATCCAAAGCAACTAACAATTGAAGGAGGGGCATCGACCAAACAAAGTGAATGTACCTCAGCTAGATCTATAACAAGACAATCAAATATTGTCAATTCTGAGAAGAGAAAGGTGAGGAGTCTACAAGTAGATTTCATATGGTTTTTGATAATACCAAAGTAAAATGTTAATATGGTTTGTCTTCTTATAGGTTTTACAAGGATATGGATTTTACGTATCTGAAGCCACTGGAAACTCATATTTGAGAGTGAAGATTTTATTTTGTTAAGCATTTTTTTTTAATCCACTATGATTAGCATAATAAGATTATGTTTTTCCTCAATTTTCAAATGCCTGGGAGTAACATAGTTCAAGAAATTCATCAAGGTGGTGCAAATCATACGGTGGATCTTTCAAGCCAAGTTTCTGGACCTCCTCAAACTGAACAATCTCAAAGTGAAGTAGGGCAATGAACCTGTAGGGAGAGTTGGATTTTGGGTGTAAAGCTTGTTTTGTAAAGCTTGTTTTGTAAAGCTTGGCCTGTAAAGCTTGTTTTGTAAAGCTTGTCCTATAAAGCTTGTTTTGTAAAGCTTGCCCTGTAAAGCTTTTTTTTTTTTTTTTTTGGATAGTATTTGATATAGAACATGCTTTTGGACCTCTATCGTCTGGTGTGGATTTGCCTTTTTTGGCTAGTTGGTTGGTTGGTGTTTGGGGTAAAGGCTACTGTGTAAGCTTTTTCAAGTCTAGTGTGAAGGCTATTTTGTAAAGCTATTTCAAAGATGTATTGATTTGTGGCTTTAGTTTCGTTCTCTCCATTTTGTGTAGTTGATGTTATTTGCATTTTGATGATGAATTTGGTTGATTGCATATGGCTTGCATGCTGGAAGGGTCTCTCTCTCTCTCTCTCTCTCTCTCTCTCTCTCTCTCTCTCTCTATATGCCTATTCTATGCCTATTATGATGAAAAGTATATTGCTTCTAGCTCCTTATGAATAACACTTCTTTTGTATATGTGCGTAAGTAATCTGTCCATCTTTTAGTTAATGGGCATCCTCTCGGCACAATAATGAAGTGCACATTTGGTAGTTTTTGAATAGTTTTCTAATAATGATTCCAATAAAAAGAAAAAAAAATCAAGTATTAATGATATGAAGGCAATGTTAGAGTAATCCGGAAAATAAAATTGATTGGACATCACAACTCGGTCAAATTTGGGAAGATTGAAAGAGGATAAATGTGCCGCACGTGTACCAATTTTGGTTTTTTATGATAGAAAAAATTAATTTAGAGTACGTTACCAAAAAAAAAATTAATTTAGAGTAAATTTGTCATAAATATACCGGTTCGGGGGTAAAATTGTCATAAATATATACAGTTTGGGGTAAATTTGTCATAAATATACCGGTTTGGGGTTTTTAATGGTATTAAACTTATGAATTTCTACGTGGCTTGCCACGAAGAACTACGTCGTAAGGTTAACGGCAAAATGAAACGGAAGCTAACGGAGGGTATATTTGTCACATGTGTACTGGGTTTGGGGTTTTTGGTGGTCAAAAAAATAGTTTGGGGTAAATTTGTCACGGGTGTACCCAGGTTTGTGGTTTTTTAAGGTATTAACCTTATTTTTTTAGATTTTTTAGATTTTTATTTTATTTTATTTCCTTTTTTTTTCTCTTTTCTTCTTTTTTTTATTTTTATTTTCTCCTTAACCCCGGTGACCATCACTGGCCACAGGCTGGTCGAAGCGAGGGCGTCGACCCTCACCCAGATCCAGGCCTCGCCTGAGGGCTCGACGCCTTGGATCTAGGCAAGGGCCGCCGCACCCTCGCCTGCCACGAGCGAGGGCCGCCACGCTCTCACCGGCCAACGGGCGAGGGTTTCGACCCTAGCTTGGATCTGGGCGAGGATCGACGCCCTTGCTTGTGGCCGGCGCCAGCGAGGGCGCGGTGGCGCCGCACCCTCGCCAGCTTGCCTCGACCAGCTTGTGGCTAGCGAGGGCGCGGCGGCCCTCGCCTCAACCAGCTTGTGGCCGGCGATGGTTAGCCAGCGGGCGACGTCACCGACTAAGGGTTAAGGAGAAAAGAAAGAAAAAAAAAAAAAAAAAACAATTTTAAAAATTTGGAAAAAAATATAAAAAACTATAAAATTTATTCACATGACACCACATAAAACCGCCGGTGGCTACATTAGCAATTTCTTGCTTAAATTAGCCGGATGGACTGAATATGTACCAATATAAAAAAATTAATGACTAAATTGGTCCAAATAAAAAGTTTAGGAATAAATTGGTACCGATACAAAAAGTATAGGACTATTTTGATATTTTTCCCATTGAATATGTTATTGCTTGCAATTAGCAAGTTAAAATGGTAGTCTGTTCACTGTGCCTAGGAATGACGCAATCAGGTTTTTCAAGCATAACCCCGAAAATAAGAAATGCAAATTGTTATTTCTCCATAACCTAAGTTGATGGGGCCAAGTTGGCGATCAAAGTCTCAAAATTTTACTCAAGAAGAAACATGGGTTTTTCTAGGTCACGATTCGACAACAACATTTTGGATAAATGACTATAATGCTCATCTAATTCTTGAATATGTCCCAAAGATTAACCGATAATTGAGATCCGAGATATTGTAGTAATACGACGAATTATCAAGCCAAAGGCCAGATACATTTGAAATAAATTTGAATTGAATCCTTTTGAAATTTTTAAAGCTTGATTTACTATCCAACCTCGATGTCATCCAATATTTATGATGCCATAATATTTTTTCGTCATTTTAGTACAAGGACAGCACGTCTCAATCACAACCTCAAAAAAGAGAAACTAAATCAAACGTCCATGTTTTGTCCCTATATGCCAAAATGAGTCACTTCCCCAATCGTTGTACAAATCACTAAATCAATCCCATCGTCCTATTCGTTCATATTAGCAGCTCCCAACACGTGGCTACTGTAAACTGGCCCATCGGGCTTCACGTGCTAATTCTGACCCGAGACCCACCGCTGAAGGCGACGACGGCTAAAGGCGTGGACGATGAAAATTCTACTCGAGCACCTTGGTCGGAAATATAAATTTTTATTTTTACTTTCCAAACGAATTCTTAAATAAAAATATCAATTTGATAATGATACAAAAATTTCTCCCCTCTCACCGGCCAAAGAAAGCAATATGAGTAAGAGGCAGGGGAGATGGGCAACGATGGATGATACGGGGCAAGACAATGGATAATTAGCGATGACACGTAGACAACCAATTAGTAGTGAGGACGGGTCGGGAAAATTTTTTATCTCTTATTTCCATTTGAAACCTATATTTGAGTCAAAAAATTGTTTCGGAAATTTAAAAAATTCAAATTATATTATCAAATGATTTTTTATTTTGAATTTATCTTTAAAAAAAATAGAGAAATAGGTTATCGTTTCATCACCACACGCGTCGTTTGTGGTTGATACTTGGAAGTGGGCCCGATGTCACATGGGCTGGGCCCAAATCCCCAACCATAGAGGCACACATGTCTCGACTTTTGTGGTTTTCAGGTGGGATGGAGTGGTCCACGTCTGCATGAGAGATACTAAACTTGATTTTGAAGTAATCTCTTTTTGACTCGTTTCCCAATGTGCGACTACAGTAAGTGCCAACCTTAAAGTGCGCACTCTTCTCTTATTTCATTATTATTTATTTCCCCAAGATTGCTGGTGGCGAACATATATTCCAATAAAAATTTTAAATACATAAAATAAGTATCCTAATTTGATAATTATGGAATTAATTTATGCATATGATCTAAGATATGATACTAAAGCAAATTGTACTTTAATTTATGCTGGGTCGACTTTATTATTCTAGAAGTTGACGGGACAATTCCCTTATGAGTAATTGCCATCTAGGTCATAATCTGTTATTAATAAAATATTTATATGTGGGTTATGGTTTTGTTTCATAATCATATCCACATTGATACCAACAATGTCAATTAAAAGTTAAGCGATGAGTTTAATATATAAATACAATAGTTCTCAAAAGGAACACGTGGCCAAATGATACTCAACTCTATATCGAAGATGGACATAATAGGATCTCTTCTTATTATGAGTGATCGGGTTCAGGGTAGGTAAGATCTAGACTTTGACCTTATACCCAACCCTATTATAATTGATTTCTCTTTTCTAGACCATATACCCGACCCTACTTTGTATTAGACCATGCACCCGACCCACCTGTTTTTTTTGATCCGATTTTAAGGTCAACCTATTTTTACTGGAACTTGTTTTGCAATCTCCTGATATCCTATACGACTTCGAATTTTATATTAGTATGCGAGAAAATAACGTAATCCTCATGATTTGTATTGAAACATTAAGCGCTTGTAATAAATAAATACATGAACTTTTTTACTAAATAAAAAATTAAGGATCCATAAGGCTAATTATAATAAATAAAATCATAAGGCGAATAATTAACAACAAACATGGGTTTAATTTTAGTCTTATTTTCACAATTATTACATGAAGCTACTCATTTATGTAAGCATAACTCCTCATACAAAAGAAAAATTAAGCGAGCCAATCAATATGATACAGAAGAATTTGGCGACGATGAATACCGTCTGTCCATCGGACAGTGCGAGAGGGAGCTAGTGAGGGAGGGAAGCAAGTGAGGAAGAAGAATGTCCTTCTGTGCGTGTTTGAGAGAGCCAAGAAAAAAAACGTCATGTGATTGCGGGAATAAAAATAGAAATCGGGGGAAAAAATGGTTTTGGACCTTACTTACAGAATGAGTTCGCAAACCAATTCCAAAACCGATCTAAGAACCAACTTTTAGGTGAATAATCACTCGAAACGTGCTCGAACCGGTTCCAAATTTTGGGAACCGATTCCTGGATAGGTTTTAACAGGAATCGGTTCCCGATCCTGTTTTTCGAGTGAGCTAGTCCGAGAACTAGGTATACCCGATCCGGTTACATACCCTTACTTTTTATGAATGGAATCTCCATTGATGGCATCAAATCCTTTAACTTATACAAGAAGTCGATAGTGTTAAACCTATTTATTTTGAATTCTTTCTGAGTGGAAAGTTGCTGACTATGTTTCCATCGAAATTCAATATATTATTCGAATTTATAATTTCATGAAATCTATCTGTGATTTATACTCTGAAAAGGTTTCTCGTTAGGCGCGCAAGTTAGCATATACTTTCAGTGAAATGATCGATGACACGAATCCATCATACGTTATAATATATGCACGAATCCAGACGGTGGCAAGTGTCTCCTTTCCCTTATCTTGTCTTTTCCCCAACCCCATGGACTAAAAGGACAAATACGAGTTCTGCTTTTGCCTCGTTCAAGGCGCTACACGTAACGAACTATAATTGCATGCACACATAATTTAATAAATCCGACTCAACGGCATGGGATTCCACCCTAGATCGCGCAATCAAAAGTGAGATTACAGTCATACTTTGGGAAATTCAGGTACTCTGAAAATATGACCCCCAAAAAAGCCACACTTTACAAAATTTTTATAATTCTAAGCTCGGTAATTTCACATGAAGGCTACGCAATTGCACCGCTAGATTTATGTAGCGTCGATCATCCTGAAATATTTTGGGGGTGTAATTCACTGGAAAAAAAAAGGAAAAAGAAATTATTTTCTATATAAAGAATAGAAAAGAAAAAGAAGAAGGAAATTTCTTATTTTGGATCGAATCCCACTCGCATAAAATCCCCCCCCTTCCCGTCACTTCCCGCTCCACTCGCAACTGCTCTACACTCTCACTTCTCTCTCTCTCTCTCTCTCTCGCCATGAAAGAACCGCCTTCTCTCCCCCGCCTCCGGAAGAAACCCTCCGCCGCCGGCGCCGGCGCCGGCGGAAGCCCGTCAAGAAAGCTCAAGCTCGTCTGCAGCTTCAATGGCGCCCTCCAGCCCCGCCCGCCGTCCGGCGACCTCCGCTACGTCGGGGGCGAGACCCGCATCGTCTCCGTCGACCGCGGCGTCTCCTTCTCCCGCCTCGCGTCCAAGATCGCCGACCTTTGCCCCAGCATCCCCCCCGGGTTCTCCATTAAGTACCAGCTCTCCCACGCCGACGCCGGCGCCCGCAAAGGCGGCGGCGGCGGAGGCGGCGCCGGGGACGCGCCCCTGGTCTCGGTCGCCTCCGACGACGACGTCAGGTGCATGATCGAGGAGCACGACAAGCTCGAGGCGCGCGGTAAGCACGCGAGGCTCTGGGTCTTTGTTTTTAGCGACGTTAGCGATGGTAAAAAAGGTCGTCACGACGGGGGGCTCGGGAAGGATGGTGATGCGCGGGGGGGTGTGTGTGGAGATAATGAGATTTTGGGTAGGAGAGGGTTGGAGGGTTTCGATGGCTGCGGATTCGAAGGCCAGAAAGATCAAGAGGCCCGATTTCGCTGCAGTTGGGCTGGTGGCGCGGTCGTTAAGAATCCGGTGAATGGCGTTGCCGGGACGGGATTTCGTGATGATCCTGTTAGGAATATGGGGTGGAACGAGCCAATTCTAGTGAAACAATTTGCTGTTTACAATAATGTTCGAGATGTTTCAAATGCAAAGATGGAATTTTCCGCTCGCCGGGGGCGTGCGAGGTACGACCAGTCACCTGCCGGTTTGGCTTCTGGACCCCAAGCCCCGATGGACCTGTTGGACCACGTAAAAGTGGGCACACATTGTCCGGGCAGTGAGAGTCGTTATAATCTTGTTCAATTTCGGGTAGCACGCCCACGCCCCCTAACTCCAAGAAATGGGAATCTTCCCATGCAAACATATGTAACTGCGCAGATTTTGTCGAGGAAATGTAGCCACAAGTTGGGGATTTGCAAAGGATGCTTGAGTCATTATATTACCGTACCTCAGGATCCAAGGCAATGGGGCAATCCCGCAGTGGTTTTGAACAGTGAAAGTGTTAATGCTCCGAAAAACTTGAGAAGGATTGAGGCAGGGTTCCACAGTCATTTGAACAGGGAAAACATTGTACCATCACCTTCCACCAATCCACTCACCGGAAGAAGTTATACTCAAGAGCCTTCAGCTGTGGCTGGCAGGGCATGGGGAGCTATGCAGAGCAGTAACCACAGCCATCGATCTGGGGCATCTGGTGCAAGATATCAGAGGGTTCATCCGTATCATATTCGAAATCATCACTATAATCCAGCTGAGATGGAGAGCTATCTAGCTGTTAAAGCTGAACCGAGGCTTTCACTTGGAAAAAGTTGTCCTGGTCTCAAGCCTATTTCAAATATGTCAAAGCAGAAGCAGTTCACGAGAACACATCAGGCAGAGCACAAGGCATGGACTGGATTTTATAACTGTTTGTCGAATGGAAGTGTGAATTTGAAGAACTCTTATTCGAATTGTGAAAATCCTTGCATTTATGCTCAAGGTGATTATCCGACCTTACTATTTTCAAATGCAAAGTCTATGGAATGCAATCCAGCTTATCGTGGCGTCTCTGCAGGTGTAGATGGGAAGCCAGCTGTGCATCATGATTCCATATGTCCATCAACGTGCCTAGAGGTGATGGATGCTCAAGAAGATGTCCAATCCGCATTAAATGCATATAAGAACACTGTAATACATCAAACCTCCCTTGAAAATTTCCTTAATGGGTCAAAATGTGATTCTAACATATACAAGAAACCACCTCCTATGGATCCTTTGGAAAGTTCCGACGTATGTCTCTTGCCAAGTGACAGCAAACGTAATGACAGCACAGGCATGAGATGCAATGGCAAGTATCCTAGTAGATCAATGGGCATTAACTTGTCAAGCTATAATAATAACATTTCATCATCAGTTGATCTGTCATTACGTCACCTCTCATTGTCATCACCCAAAGATGTGGAACTATCTGCATATTCTTCTCATGCAACAAGCAACATTTCTAATGCTTTGACCAAGCCACAAACCAAGTCTATAGATTTGATGGAGTTTAGCACGGGTCCACAGCTTGATGAATCAAATGGAGTTCAATCTGATTCGTCTTCAGAGGATGTCCCTAAGGGGGAAAAAGATCATGTTTATGAAGATAATCCGGAGGAACTTTCATCAGGTTTAAGCATTGATGACAAGGTAATGCTCGAGGATACTTTCCCATTTGCTCAAGAAATGAGCGAGTAAAGCTTCTTGGGCATATGATATTTTCCATTGACTTCATTCACCATGAGTCTTTCCTTTGACAGGAAAAGTTTAAAGGGAGTCCCAAGTGCTCTAAATTAATTGGTGGCATCTCAACGGACTTGACCGCTTTTTATGCACACCTCACTTCTCAAGGGCTGCAGGTAATATTTCAATTTTGCTTTGGTGCCTTCCCTTCCAATATCAGAAGGATTAAAGGTTTCATTTTCTCTGCAGACTATTAGAACTACAGATGTAGAATGTATAAAAGAACTGGGATCGGGTACGTATGGGACTGTATTCTATGGGAAGTGGAAGGGATCTGATGTTGCGATTAAGAGGCTAAAATCCTGTTGCTTCACAGACGGTGCTGCTCGGGAAGATCGTCTGGTAAATATTCCCAGTTGTAACATTTAAATGTTACATCTTAAATGTTTGATTACTTTGGCAGAATTGCCAATTTATTGTAGTTACCAATCACCTATAGTCGCTATCTTTTTTTATGAGAAATACTGTTTGTAGGATCATAGCGTTCCAAACTTTTTATTGTCCACTAAATATTTTTAGGCAAACCTAACCGTTAGAAATCCCATGTATGGGGTCCTTTTGATTTGAATATCTGTCATAATAAGTTCTCCTAACTGATTTCTTGTCAAAATGTCCATTTATTTTCGTATAAGTTGGGGCCTAAGCCCTACAGAAGTACTCTTGTTCACTAATGTCTAACTAAATGCTTATTTAGGCACTACTGATGAAAAGAATGCTCATTTGCAGTAGGACATCAATTTGATTGAATTCTTTTCCATGATCATTAGACTCCATTGAAGTGGTTCTTCCCTGGAACTGCCACCCTTACTATTTAGTCTCTCATTTGAAACTTTCGACTTCAGTCATGCATTTTATTGCACCCTTGCTTGCTTAAGTATGGAAATACATCAAATGTATCACTTTATAAAGCAACACAGGAAGGCATGGAGATGGTATAGGTTACATGAATCCCTTTTGCATGTCAGGATAGTATGGGATTCAATTTGCATGACTCAGTGATCTGAAATTTGATTTAATTGATTCCTTTTTTTACATATTCTCTGTTCACTGGCAATAGATCGTAGATGAGTCGTCCATCCATAATTGTGCTTCCACTTTTTGTTGTAAATTTAAATTTCTACTTAGGTACCTCACATATTCCTGCAAGTTGTCAAAATGTGATGTAGAACCTGTAATTTGGTCATTTCAGTTTATAAATGGTTCGGGTTTGCTCTATATATGCATGCTTTTTCTGTCGATGAGATACATTTCATTTATTGTCCATCATCTTTAGCATCCGATCTGCAGCAGCATTCAAACCTCTTTCTATACTAGAGAGCGACGTTTTTTAGCCTCTTAGCTAAATTAACACACTTTAGAGAGATCAGATGCACTTCTCATGCAAAGCACTTGTGCCTTTTCTCATTTGCATTCTGGGCATCTGCTTGCACCAATGCTCATCCTCCTCTATCACCAGCCTACTTTAAGCCTTTCCTTCAATCTTCATGGGGGATATTTAGATTTAAGAGTGTCTCAAAAAGTTAATTGGTGTTATGTAGATGTTATTCTGGTTGCAGTGATCCAATCTTCTTGTCTGAAAGCTTTTTGCATGCCTCATTCCCTCCCTCGCCACAGGGGTCACCTATTTACTAGACAGATCAGTCAACTCATATTATTACTATTTTATAAACGTGCTATTTCAGCTTCTTTGTTTGACATGAATAATGAACTTATACTTGGAAAACAAAAGGCTATTGAATGAAAGGTTCTTGTCTAATTTGTCAATCTCATTATAATATTGTCCAGGTTGCTGACTTTTGGAAGGAAGCTCACTTGCTGGGCCAGCTTCACCATCCAAATATAGTGGCATTTTATGGAGTAGTTTCAGATGGGCCCGTGACGGATTTGGCAACTGTAACAGAGTATATGGTCAATGGATCCCTCAAACAAGTCTTGCGAAAGAAAGATAGGTATAAATCCGTCTGAATTATGTACATGGAACTTAATATCATAAGCAGACAAGCAAATAAGTTTAATGTCAATAATTTGAAGTTGGAATTTAAGTACCTGACCTAATGCTGCTGCTTGCTTTTGCTTTTTGTGGATTCCCATATAATCAGTATTAAAACCAGTTGGTTTTGGTTTAGTTTCCTTGACATCCTGGAATTCTGAACTTTGTGAATTATCACCAAGATCATAAAGATTGTAAGTGTTGTTGCAGAGAGTAACCTTGCATTAGCCCATCACTTTGTATTCTGGCAAGTTTATTTTTCTGTTACCGTCTATTCTGGCATTAACTTGGCTTGTTCAGGTGATTATAGAGTTGTCGACATTCTTAATCAGTTACAGTGACCGTTGTCTTGCACTGTTCTAATCTAAAGTCTCGGAACCAATTCCTGAATTGAAGCAGGCGCATATGCCTCCTCAGTACTGACTAAAACAAAGAAGTTGATCCAACTCTATGCTTGTTAAGAGGGATGAAATAAATTATGGAGTGGAGAATGTTGGCAGGAAAGTAAAAAGCAACTCCCTTCCCCGCAAGTTCTTCAGTCTGAAATTTGAAACTGAAGTATAAGACATTCTTTATACTGATATGAGCTGTGGGTAGTTGTACCTTAGAAATCTTCTCAACTAAAACCATTTGTGAAATATTCACATGACCGTTTCATCTCTGTTGTGTGGACAAAGTCCTGTTTCGGCAGTAGTTATAAAATTTAATTTAAGACCAATTGCTTATGTTTCTACTGGATGACAGGACGATTGATCGTCGGAAGAGGCTGATTATAGCAATGGATGCAGCCTTTGGGATGGAATACTTACACGAGAAGAGCATTGTTCACTTTGACTTGAAATCTCATAATTTCCTTGTGAACATGAGGGACCCACGGAGACCAGTTTGTAAGGTGATTAATCAATTAACTTAGATGTCCTGCCTTTCATAATGTAATTACATTACAGGTTCCCTGTTTATTAAGAGCCTGAGCCTTTATTTGCAAATTCTTCATTGTACTTGAGTAAGGTATAACTGTGAGTGGGAACCTTCCTCAGATTGGTGATCTTGGCTTATCAAAGATCAAGAAGAAAACGCTTGTCTCTGGTGGAGTACGAGGGACAATACCGTGGATGGCTCCTGAACTTTTCAACAATAAGAACAACATGGTGACAGAGAAGGTATCTTACTAATTGGACTATATACAATTTACAACTCTCAGATGCCAACATTTTCCTTGCCCCATTCTTAACATTGTAATATGGGAAAATTGTGCTGACAATGTAGGTTGATGTCTACTCATTCGGAATAGTCATGTGGGAACTTTTGATGGGGGAAGAACCCTATGCAAACTTACGTTCGGAAGATATAATAGGTATGATCCCAGACTGAGAATTCTGTATCTGTAATAAATTTACGTGTTTTACAATTTCAAAAGATCCGCCTAAACATTACTTCCAGAATGCCATTTTTTCTGTTTGGTCTTCTATGCTTTTTCAATAATAGAGCAAAACTAAGACAGCAACTTTCGCGTTTGGGCCCTCTCTATTCTTCGCACTTCCTCATGCCATATCGATATCATACTAAAGCTTGTGTTGCAGAATTGGAGACTGAATGCTCTGTGGATTTCGCTTTATTTTCCATAACTTGGTTTTTCTAGATACCCTCCTTCTACTTTTCGTCAGGGTATTGATCAGAGTAGGCATTGTCAAAGGAAAGCCTGTTCTGACTCTGTTTATTTCCTTTATGATGCTTCAGCTGGTATTATCAAAGGAACGCTGCGACCCGAAATCCCGAGTTGGTGTGACCCCGCGTGGAGATCACTGATGGAGAGATGTTGGTCCACTGATGTGAATTCAAGGCCCTCCTTCTCAGACATTGCGAAAGAGCTACGAGCCATGTCAGCTGCAATGAACATTAAATGATGATACATATGTATAGGTCTTCCGGTTTCTTTTGTTGTAACTAAGTAAACTTTAGGAACACCGAGGACAGGGCATGTTGGGGCGTTGAGTACTATTTGCCGTCCACTGTCTTAGAGGACTGTTAATGAAGATAGTGACCGTTGTTAGGATCTGTCGACAGCGGTGAATTAATTTTTGCAGTCACCGCTGTGATGCCATGATCCATACTTCGAGAGCCATATGCTTGTGAGATGAACATGCAGGACGTTAAGTCAAAATGTCACTTTTCTTGCTGAGATCGCAATTGATAATGCATTCTTGGGAGTCTGTCTCTCCCCCTCTCTCTCGATTCTTGCTCTGATAATCATATGGAGTATCGACTCGTATCATGTCAGTTACTGAGCACAGAACCATCATTCTTCATTCAACTAATTCAAATTTTTTTTACTTTTGACGTAATAAAGATGTGGGAGTGAATGTTAAGGATCGATGGAGCAACTGAAAGAAAATTATAGGTCTTGATTCTACTGCTATGGATCCAAAATAACAGATATTTTTTGGTCGGTCGATTTCAGAAAGAGTTCCGAGTCTCGAAAACTGATGGCAAAAACCATTCGATAACTTATTGATAACTTTTGCTCAAAAAAAAAAAAAAAAAAAAAAAAAGAACTTATTGATAACTTACCGATGTCGTTTACCAAATAATTAACTCTTGTTGCAAGTTTGCAAACGACCAACTGTTTTTTATCTTTCTTATCGGTGTCTTAAATTTCAAAAATTGTTAAGTTCATAAGTTTGAAGTGTTCAATAAGTCTTGCAAAATAAAAGATGGTAGGTTAGCATGACAATTGCATATTTACAAGTTATAAAAAAAAATTAATTCATAATAATGTTAGTATGTCATCGACAAATTATCTAGAAAAAATACCGTCATTCTTTTTAATAACAGTATTTTGACATGTACCAACAATTAAAATTTGCCGGTGTGAATTAGATATCTGCACTTTTTAGATAAAGAGATAAGTAAAAGAATGCCTATTTTAAAGATCAATTTTTGCTTGAGAGATGTGGGAGTGCATAGCGACTATTGAAATGGGCGAATGTTGACAAATCAAATGAATATGGATGAACACTAAACGAGATTAATAATAAAACGGGATTCGAGAACATAGGATTTAGATATTTAATCATTCTTTTGATAGAAAAAGAAAAAAAAAGAATAAATTTAAGAATAAACTATATGTCCGTCGATGATTGTTAAAAAATGTGTAGAAAACTACACATTCGTCTTAGATTAATGTAAAATCTTTTTGACTCTGTCTCTCTTATTAGCGTACTCTCAGTCACTATATTGAGATGATAATATTAATACTTCATGGATTTTGGCATAATATATAATATGATTCCTAATTTTTAAATTTGTTTAATGTGGTTCCTAAACATTACCCTAATATGTAATGTCATCATTGAACTTTTAATTTATTTAATACGATTCCTAAACTTTTGGTATTGATTCAATTTAATTCTCGGACTATATATTGTTAAGGGTGTATACATGTTTTAACGGAAAACTTCAAAAAATGAATTTTTAATAAGCTCTCGTCAAATAGACAATATCAAATCAACTTGATTTAAAATAGGCATTTCGCTTGCTTAGTTAACTATACACTCCCTTGACCAAAAATGTGAAAACGTCCAACCAAGTCAAATAAATTTTTTTGGCTCAAAATTGATTTAACTCCACGCTTCCAATCCCATTTGATCGGTCCAAAAGACCTACATCTCGTAATTATTGTTATATAGTCTTTGTTATCAAACATAATAATGTTTGCAGGGCAAAACGCTATTCCCACGAGGGAGAATCTCTACAAAAGAAAAATTACCCCAGATCCATTATGTCAGATGTGCTACACGCAAGTTGAAACAACCGAACACTTTTTTCTATTTTGCAGGTGGACTAAACAGCTCTGGGAGGATAATTATTTGCAAGGCACGAACATTATGAAACATATCAAGCGATTTGATCAATGGCTACTGGAGGTTTTTGACTCAAGAAGGGATTTACCTGCTCAGGAGTTCATTGGAGGGGTTCTGTGGCAGATCTGGAAGGCTCGAAACGCTTGGATCTTCAGAGCAAAGGCCCCCAACCCTGTGGATATCATCGATCTCGCACAAACCTAGAATATTACGTTCAGCCGAGGGACGAAGAACCAGAAAGACCATAACACAAATCGACACATACCAGCGCGATGGAAACCACCGAAAATTCGGGAGCTGAAACTGAATGTTGACGCGTCATGGGTTCTAGGTGAGTACCTTTGTTCTGTCGCTGGAATCATCAGGGATGGAGCTGGGTGTGTCGTCAATGGCTTCGCCGCTGAAGCTAGGGTTTCCTTGGCATCACACGCGGAAGCCGAAGCACTTCTACACGGAATTTGCTATCTGAAAGAGTTAAAGTGGAGACACGTGCAGGAAGCCAAAAGTCAAGTAGTTCAATGGACTTGCGAAAGTGATAGCTTAGCGATGGTGGATTTCGTGATGGGCCGGGCCGAGCCACCTTGGAATTTACAAGAAATAATTAAACGCTGCCGAGCAGAGATATCCATGTGCAACAACGTTTCCGTAATATATTGTCCTCGTGATGCAAACAGAGCTGCAGATTGGCTGGTACGCACACATCGCGCAAAGAAGCTTCCTCTAAATTGGGTGAATACCCCCATATACCTCTATGGGAAATTTTATGCTCAGAATGTAATCCATCGTTGTGTTCTAAGACTATTTAATCGAATGCATATATTACTTTCGACCAAAAAAAAAAAAATCAAACATAATAATGTTGTGGGCATTTCCAGATAGGCTTTTACTTTCTACTTTTCGTTCAATCTTTGACTGGACGGTAAGAGTACGAAGAAATGGATTGCCATGATCACAAAAGTTCCGCTAAACTCATTGTTTTATTTGGCTAATCATCTCTAATTTGCAAAGGAGAAAGATGCAAAATACGGTGTCCTTGTGCTAACTTTATCCATATGCTCAATCTCTAAGACCTAATTTGATAAACATTATTCCAAGTAAACCTCATCGCCGAGCAGACACCTATGTTTCCGACTAGACTCAATTCGTCAAAAGGGTAAAACACTTAATTCTTGGACTCGGCTCGTCCACCTTGAACTTACCAAACCATTTAATTCCACATAGAAATTTTAAAGTTACTTCTAGTCATGAGCAAATTTGAAGGGCCATTTCAGAGTTTAACAATAGACCTAGTCCGCCCATCGGTCATATTTAATTTCATATGATAAAGATACTTTTATTCTGTAAAATTGGTTAGTTCTCTTATGGTAGTTGATAGGTAGGATTTATTGTCTTGCTGAGAGAACAAATTCCCTTGATGTAATGAATGATAAAGTTAATGAATTCCGCGGAAATGTGGATTACGACAAGTTCAATCAGGATTATATAGAAATGCAGTCCTTGTCTCCGGATCGTCATCGGAAAGATAGTACACAAATCGAACTTGTCCAGTGAAAGCATGATGTCCAAAATCGAGTTAGTGCAAAAGGGCCAAAGAGATTTCCACACGAAAGGAGGAGCTGAAAGCAATCTTTGCCATTACAGACGAGCCCGCGACAAAAGCATGTTCTGGTTTGAGCTACAATCCTCCTTGGCTGCCCAATTATTACAAAGCCTTTCCCTGTTTCATTTCTCTCCACCTGAAGGTCAAACTGTCAGCCAGAGAGAGAGAGAGAGAGAGAGAGAGCGAGAGGGAGAGGGAGGGAGGGAGCCACCCGTGTTCTTTATTGACCCCTCTCTCATCATATTCGGTTTTATTCCCCTTTCCACTCGAGATTCTTTTCCCCTTTCGTCCCTTCGAGGGTCCAAAACTTCTCTCTTTCTCTCTCTGTGTGCGGCTGGAAAAAGATCTTGGAGGCTGTGAATCTTGGTTTCTTTCTCTTTTGGTTGACGGGTCACGTAACACGAATCTAGGGTTCTTGATCTTTGGTGGGTGTCTTTCGAATTCGGAGGAAGAAAAGCCAAGAAAGAAGAAAATGGGTGCTGAGACCACCTCCGGATCGGGCTCGGAATGCGAGACGGAGGTGGTGCTGAACGTCTACGATCTCACGCCCATTAATAATTACACCCGCTGGTTCGGCTTCGGCATCTTCCATTCGGGCATTGAAGGTGAGTTTTGCTTAGAGCTGATGGCTTCTTGTTCCTGTCGTTCGAGGTGTTTTGGCTTTTGTCGGGTTGTTTTCGTGATCTGGGTGTTTGTGAATTTGCGGGGATTAGCTCTTTGGTGTCGGAAGCTCGGGTTTTGATGATGATGGAAGTGCCGCGGAGGTTGCATTTGTACTCTCTATTGATATGAGTTTCGAATTTGGGAGAGATTTGGTATGATGTTCAATGATACGATCTGATGCCGACTGAAAAATGCAGTGTGTAGAATGCTTGCGATGAAGTTGGATGTTCCTTAATTCCTGTATTTTTGTACATCGTGAGCTGCTGAATGCGACTGAATTCCGTCGCTTGAGGAATGCTTGTTGAGTGTTTACTTTCGTTCCTTTTGAACTTGTGGTTGGACATCATATAAATTAACCTGTATGTCATTGAGTCAAGAAGGTCAATTGGTCAAGGCGTGGTGAGAGGGAGAAGACGCTGTCGAAAGTTAGGACCTTCTTGTCTCTTGTTAACCTGTATGTCATTGAGTGGTTCGGCTTCTTTTTTGATTTCTTGGAGATGATCCTATAGGACTTTACTCTCTGTTAATGAGACATAAGCAAATAGCAATAGTAGGGCAGCGGGTGTTACTTTGCCTCTTGCATTGTTTAATGGGCCTTACCGTTCAAATTAATTGAATGCTTACATCACTGCAGATGTACTTAATAACATGTTGTTATGCCTCCAATCCCCTGTTAGGCCAATTTAAGAAGTTGCTTCTCTTGTATTTCCCTTTTGTGTTCCTAATTCTTATTTTTTCGTTTTTTGTGATCACCTGAAACACCCAACTGATGTCTGTGAACAGTTCATGGCAAAGAGTATGGGTTTGGTGCCCATGACTTCCCTGTTAGTGGGGTTTTTGAAGTGGAACCAAGGGGCTGCCCGGGTTTCTTATATAGGTGTTCCATATCGTTGGGACGCATTAAGATGTCTCCCTTAGAATTTCGAACATTTATTGAGAATATGGCATCTGAATACCATGGAGATACATACCACCTCATCTCCAAGAACTGCAATCATTTCACAGACGATGTCTCGTTGAGATTGACGGACAGACGGATCCCCGGGTGGGTGAATAGGCTTGCTCGGTTAGGTAAGCTCATGAAATTTCTGGTGCATACTTCTTCTCAGTCTCCTCAGCTTGTTCGTTTTTGTTTGCCATTATAATCAACATCATGCTAAGTGAAAAATAGGTTGACTTGACCTTTTATAATAAAAAAATGAAGCGAAGCTCGATTGCTTAAGTCCATTTTCTCTCCATGTTAAGTGATTTGAAATTTACAAATATACGGTTATCTTGATGTCAAAGTAAACAAACTAGCTATCCATCGCACTGGGATAGACATATACTTATCTCATGCTAAGTCTTCTATCTTTCTCTACAACTATTCAGGACAAAGAACTGATGCGAATTATTGCCGTTAGCATTTTGTGCATCTTACTGTGTATTTTTGTGGCATATCAAATCTATGAAATGACTTATGTATGGAAATTAAACTTAGATGTATTGATTGGTACAGCCTTAAATATTTGAAATTTTTTTTTACTACCATTATTCTTATACAGAAACACTCTGAAATGTTGACGATCACCGCGTTGCATTATATCTGTAGGCGCTTTATGCAGTTGTCTGCTTCCAGAAAGCTTACAAGTGACTACAGTTAAACAGTTGCCAGAGTACCATGAATGTTCTGGTAATGATTCTCTGCATTTTTTTGCTCACTTTCATTAACGAATATCAATTTGCCTGCTGGCCATTAAGAGCTGCATGTAATTGCCTTTCGTTCTTTTTTAATCTCCAGAGGATGAAGTAACAGAATCTTTATCAAACGCCACTCCTCGTGAGTCAACTGAAATAGACGAAAACGAACAAGAAAAGCACTTGTTGTCGCCTGCCATGGGAAGTGGAGACGTAGTTTTCGTCAAAGAGATGCATAAGTGATGATACCCGAGTGCCTTCTCAACGAAGGGAGGGCAAGATGTGCTTCCCTTGCAACTGGGGTTGTAACATTGTTCACTGTGCTTGATCAAAGGGAAATGATTGTGGCCAATTTATCATTTGTTATTTTCCATTGGTTTGCCACTGGCAACTTTTGTTTTTTTACTTGCAATTGGAATTTGTCCTTGGCTTGATCACCTTCGACGACTTCAAAATTTTCTGAATCTCTGTTCTTTTGTCCATCTTGCCAGCAACTGTCATTAATGATTTTGCTTTATTGAAGGCAGGGGGCCGTTGATGTACGTGCTCCCAGACAAGCTATAGCTGCTCTCTGTCTCTCTCTGTCTCTCTCTGTCTCTCTGTCTCTCTCTCTCTCTGTGAGTGACCAAGCATACATGAGAACACAACTGTCAAATGTGGATGGAAACAATAAAATGAAGGAAGTGGACAGCGCAGTTTGAACGTGACCGTGCCCTGAGCCATTTCAAAAGATGGCGGG
The DNA here is from genome assembly GCA_014182555.1 of Eucalyptus erythrocorys. Taxonomy (NCBI): domain Eukaryota; kingdom Viridiplantae; phylum Streptophyta; class Magnoliopsida; order Myrtales; family Myrtaceae; genus Eucalyptus; species Eucalyptus erythrocorys. Next base: position 14,816,816 of record CM024599.1, on the reverse strand, counting down.
TCTTTGATTCAATATCTTAGGTTTCATTTCTTTGAGGAAAAATCATGTTTTGATTTTTTGATGTTTGGACGACAAAAAATTAATCAATCTACCGAAATTTTTCATGAATTGCCAAAAAAAAAAAAAAAAAAATCAGATTGGGGGAAACTTTACTTCCCCTTATGACGAAAAAGGAAATCAATTTTTTCTAAATTATCCAACAAATGAAAGCTAATAGAAAATATTTCTCTTCATCATGAAATTTTCCATGAAATAGTCACACCCCTTTGATCATCCCCCTTTAATCATCGCAAGTTTTAGGTTAAGTGAGCTATGTAATTAACTGAAAAGACAAAATTTTGAAAGACTAGCAGCTTCTCTAAACTCTCCTTCACACATGAGGTGACTTGGATCTTCCATGGATTTGCCCAATATAGGTTTTTCCTTTTCCATCTTCATTATGGTTTGGTTTTTATGCGCTCTTCCCATTCCTAACCCTATGCAAAATTGAAAGTTACATAACATCATCTGCGTCAAGCAACTCGAATCAATCATAACCATCCTTGGCTTAACAGAGGAAGCCAAAAAGCATATATGGGGACTTGGTTTACCACCCCATTCAGGCATATGCAAAATCCGGACTCCAGAGCAGATGACCAAACACATTCTTTCTGCGCAGGTTAGCTGGCGGAAACAAAATCCCCGACCCTATCGCTAGCGAACAATCCCTTCCGAGAGTGCACTTTAACTCCGAGATCAGATTGCATCAGTGGCACTTCATCATTAAATCTTGCTCTTACCTTCTGTGTCCTGGCTTTTGTTGCAAGTTCGAAAATTATCTGCTCACAAAAGTTTAAACTAGGATTGCCCTAGGAAAGTGAAAACTAGGAACCAATCAGCTTAGAAGACCATGTCTAATGTGCACTTAAGCAAACATGAAACTAAAATATCCAGAATCCCAGTATGGCCACCCCCAAACTAATTGTTTACATGAGACGCCATGAACCCCCACCATGAGTCCATGAGGTTCCATATATGACAAACAATAAGAGAAAGACAGCAGGAGAATGAAGCTCATAGCCAACGTACGTATACCATTGCAACCACCAGCACAAACTATGGGTCACCCAATTCAATTTATCCCCATCATTAACAAATCTCTTTCAACACCAGCTCTTCCTTGGTTGTCATTTCTCGAAACTTGTCTTGATGCCTTATGATGATGAGCCATCAAGCCCCAAATTCGAAGATAGCCATGTGCACACCTGATCCATCTCTTCAGGAATTGTGAAGTGCCCAAGCCTGCACAGTCGAGGAAATTACAATGAGATGGTCATGAATTCAATCTCAGAATCAGTTCCTCCTAAGTAGCGCTCTTAAGGGTTTGCTGCAACATACCCACTGTAGGATTTGAATGTCACATTTTGGAACCCAGCAGCTTTCAAGGTCCCTGACGATTTCTCACCAAATTTGTAAGGCACCACATCATCACCTGTCACAGCATATCAACATAAATGGATAAATTACTTCTGCAGTTCACATAGTGACCGGCACTGATTCGTCGAGTGAGATGTGCTTAAGAAAAATAGCTGTTTTATCAATTAATTTTTTTTTTTTTTTTAAGTGGCTAACAAAATTTATCTTGACCAGCGATAAACTCGCAAATATGACAATCATCATCAGACTTGAACAATAAAAATAGCAACAACAGGAAACGAAAGCCACAGAATGACTACTTAGATCAGATGTCACATGGCAAAAGGGTGAACGATAAAGATGGTCAAAGAAAGAATTAAGTTTTATATTTTTATGGTAAAGTTTGTAAATCCTTCATGCACCTAAACTAAGACCCTGGGAAACTAAACTCCGCTTTTCTGCAACCATCACTTGAAAATTGGTTGAGATGACAAGAAAGGTTGGGAAGTTTATATCAAATAGGGTGGATGTGAGTTACCAATAAACTAGCTACTTTTAAGCTAAGCATCAGTGCCTCATCAGGTCAGAAGGAACTAATCTATGATATACATATAGAAAGGAAAATTGGCGGTGCACAAACAAGATATAAAAACTGTAAACCTACATGTCTCTCATTCATTGTTCCACATACCGAGAACTGATCAAACTAAGTGAGCTGTCCAACTGTTTATAAAAGTCATTCTACTCTATGGCACCACACAACAGGCATACAAGAGCGCTCCCATGACTTAGTATTTAACAGTCATATAGCTGAACATAAAAGAGTTATATTAAGGAAACACTGAATGGTGCATTTTCATGCAAAGGTAGTTTCCATACTTGTGCCATGGCAGAGAAGTACGGGCAATGAAGCAGCACGTGTCACAGCTTCATTTTCCCCTTCTAACTTGTTTTTCAAAGTCCTGTTGAAGAATAGAACTAGTTATTCCAGCACCAAGGCCCCACCAATTCAGATAAGACAAACCATAATGAAAGTAGCCAAACTTTGAACATGGAAGCCATCCACTGAGCCCAACGACTGTACTTATTTTGGATGGGTAAGGATTGCCATTCCCATATTTTCCCAAAGCACAGCATGATGCACAGTATAGAGCAGTTGCTGCTCCCATGCTGAAGCCTCCAACGCCAAGTTTGACTGCCAAAGGTGAAGAAAGTACCAATTACTGGTTGTCAAAATGTATAAAGCACTCATTGAATTAACTTACTGAGAAAAATAAAAGATAAAAACTAATAGAAGGGATAGGGAAACTTTTTTATCCTTCAAGGAAAGCTTCTTCCATCAAGGAGTTATTGCTTCCACATCCAAGGCTTCTTCAATATTAATTGGTATCAGAAAAGGCTTTGCCATCACATCAGCATTATGAAACTTACTATCAGCTGGTTCTGTTGACAACAAATTTGCAACATGTGCAGCTGAAGCATCCAAACCCTCTAAATCATCAGCAGCATTCTCGGAAAGGTCTCCAACGTCAAACCCTGAATTAAATAGTATTAGTATATACACAATGATGGTCGACATCATCTACCTTCTCCAAAACGCCAATGTCTCAATTACGAGATTTACTTTCTTCAAAACAAGCATAAAAATCCTAACCAGGAATAACAATTGTAACTTTTTTCACGATGGAGTAAGGATATCTTAATTGTTTTTATGTGATAAGGTGTTTATTGCCTCCTCCTAAGATACATGCTTATATTCAAGATAAACTGTTTTTATTTATATAACAATTCTACTTCCTGATGGTATGCCTGTTTCTTGAAAAGCAATGGACGTACAAGCAGTAGAAGGGAAGCCCCCAAAAATGCTGACTGGTCGTGTAGGGGAAGTTGGGCATATCCATTTTATCTGAGATATAAATAGTGAAAAGTTATGAAATCGTATAAGGAGAAGAAAGCAACCACACAGCATGCAACAAATTGTGCCTTCACTATAAATTATATTTCTTACATTTGGAAGAGGCAGGGTCTCCAACAGCTGCGACCAGCTGCCAAAAAAATCGGAGTGTAAATAAGAAATCTACAATTACCCAATTGTAAGAGGTATTTGACAACCCACTTAGAAGCTACATGTTATATGTGCGGATAAAAACTTGAAATAGACTGCTTGAGCTTGACCCTTGACACGAAGAACCAACACAACTATTTACTCGTAATAAGAAGTGGAGGTGAGCGAAGATTGCATCTCAGATAAACTAATCTAGACTGAAAATGTCGTCATTAAAGAAACTTGCTGCCAGACAGATTAATAAATGAAGTTACATTTGCTAGGCCAGTGTTGATGTCAAATATTACCTTGACCCATTATCACCAAGGCCATGCAGCCAAACAACAGTTGCTTGGTGTTTACCTTTGGGCCTGACCACGTACGTCCTCCCAAAGTTAACTGCCTTTCTAGCTGTTTGCGCGCCTGTAATAAAGCGATGACCACAGATAGGATATTGATGTCACCATATAACATTCAAAGAATTTAGCCAATCATAAAGGACCTTTTTGACAGATTCCAGCATCAAGTGCACTAGAAAAATTGCTTACAACAAGGAGAAAAAGGAAAGAGAAGATCAAGCAAACCAGAACCCATTGAAGTCCCTGTCAAGCTCATTTGGCTCCTTAGGATGTAAAACTCAAAGAAACTTTTCTGCACCGTTCGGAACAGTGGAGACCCTGACAAAAACAAACATCAAAGTTATATAACCCATCAGAATCCAGCTCCAACAACAGATATTGTAGGTTCAAATCCTACACCGGCTGATTCCCAACTCCAGGTAAGGCTAAACATCAACAGCTCGAAAGAGAGATCTTGGTGTCAGGGCAGTCACCAAAGTTAACACGTATGAACTTTGTCAAATTCTCAAGCAGTTTATCCTGAATTGACAGTCAACACTACCGCATTGACACACAGCACAAGTCTAGCACATCATTGTTGCGACGTAAAGTATGTCGGCATCCAGCTACTACGCTGCTAAAGCGAAACACGAGTCATTCTCTGACAAGCAGGGAACGGATGCTCACAAGAGGCTGACTTGGGACGACACTGCATAACAACGTTCCACGATTCACAACACCCTCGAAAGTACCGAAAACTTCGACATCAAACACATCTATAAAATGATAATCTCAAAACATCCATTGCAAAAGGGACAATTTTAGGTTTTCCTAAAATGGGCAGAAGAGAGAAGCCGCAAATAATCAAATTAACACGAAATCAAGAGCCCAGAAAGGCTTCACGCGTCACTCCGCAGAACCAACGGAAAAAGAAAAATGAAAAAAGGAAGAAGGAAAAAGAAAATCACCCATTACCCTCAAGACATCAAAAACGACACAATGCACAAAACAATCACAAACTAAAAAGGAGCAGGAACATGCCCAAGAATCAACCCAAGTCAAAACAGCACAAGGGAACAATAAACGACGACGATTTCGGTCCCAACGAGCTCATCACGAAGAAGAAAACAACGGAATCGGGACGAGAGGCTCTAGGGTTGGAGTGGAGCCAAGCACCGGCGCTGCGTACCTCGATCGATTGGCGAAGACTGCGAGGGCAAACCACCACTCTCTCTCCTCTCTCTTCTGCGTCTCTGCTGCTAAAGGTGAGATTTTTATCTCTGTTGTCATGTGTTGTTGTGTTTTTTTGTCGTTACGTGCGACCGGTTAATGGCCGTTCAGAACTTTCGTGAGGGAGATGGCGAATCAGGCTCTAAATTTAATCTGCAGGCCGCTGCCATTCATTTATCAAAGAAACTAAGAAAAATATAAATTTTGGAAAAGATTAATACTACGAAAAAAAAATCTCAAATTGCTTATTACAAATGTACTTTAAATTAATTTTTAGGTGATCAAAGATCCCAAATTAGTACACTCGCTACATGTTTACCCTCAACTACCTTTTGTAACCACTGGGATTCGCCCCAGTGGCCACCCTTCCAACATGGAAGGGGAGGTGGTTGGCTCAAACCCCCACCTTCTCGGGGAGGGATGATGTGAGGGACGCGTAAATAGAAGTATGTAGATGACCGAAAAAAAAAAAAAAACTACCTTTTGTTAAATTTTAACATGAAATTATTGAATTGGCAATGATTTAATTGGTAAGATAAGTTTATGTAAAAATTTATATCACTTTTTGTAAACTTATCATAAGCATATCAATTTGAGATTTTTTGTGATTCAAAAATTAGTTTTTGGTAAATCTATTATTTATATACTAATTTAAGGTTTTTCTTGATATTAATCTTTTTTGGAGAGTAAATAAAATTCCCTATGTAGTCAAGTGGAGTTATTACATGTGACTTCATCTATTTTGTGGTATTTTAAATTTATCGAGAGGGAAATGAGTCTATTTATGAAATATATTTGTTCAAGTGAGCTTTATTTTTGTTCACGGTAGATCTCGCCATTTTTAATAAATAATATAAAATAGTAAAGACCCTCGAGTAATAAATGTTCCCAGTGGACTTTTTCATTCCGAGTAAAATAGAGAGAATTCCAAATAGGGCTTATAATGTCCTCATTTCATAAAACAAAAAATAATATCAAGTAGATCTTATTTAAAATAAGGTTTTGAAGTGACTTATTTAATTTCAAATAATAGCTTGAAATGACATATTTAATCTCAAATAAAGGCCTTGCAGACCAACCAAATTTGTGCCGGCCAAAGAGCACATGCATCTAATATACTGATTCGAAAGTCGCGATGGGGGCATTTTTGTCTAAAGACGTTTCTTTCCTTTGCTTTTCATTTTACCATTCATCATCTTCTTTGTTCTTCCATTTTCTTGCGTATGGGCAATCAAGGAATACGGCACGGACATTAGAATAACAAACCCTAGCCCAAGCACACCCATGCAAGGGCACTTAGGCCTCCAGCAAGAGTAAGCACTAATCTAGTGTCCACAGAAGCCAAAACGAAGAACCTCATGCTTGTATACAGCTTCTTGGCGCCCTAACCCAAGTCCATAGAGGTCAAACCCATGCTCAAATCCTCGACACTTGGACTCAAGTCTACAAAGGCCAAGTGTGAGACCTCAATGACTGTGGTTCCCAATGCTTGAGCTCAAGTCCTTGATATTAGAGCCCTGATCATTGAGGCTGGCCCAAGGACATTGGTGCCCATGCTAGGCCTAAGATCTCTAGTCGCTAGGATTCGGATCCAGCATTAATGGACACGGGAATAATTGCTAGGACTCGATCATTGGTGCCGGGGTCCCAAGCCCAGCCTCAATGGACCCAAGCAAAGGCACTAAGTTTTTGAGCTTTGACCTAAATGAACTCGAACTTGAGTGGTAGAGATATGGGCAATGGCATTGGTCTTTAGCCTAAGGACTCAAGCACAGGTACTAGGATGATGGGCTTAGCCTCAATGACCTAGCATGAGCATCAAAATGTTGGGCCTCAATTTCAATGGACTTGGGCTTCGACGCAGGAATTCGAGCATGCATGTTGGGTAGGCTCAAGTGCCAAAGATACGAGTAAGAGCATTGGGGACTTGAGCCCATCAAGACCCGGTCTCTATAGACTTTTGCATGGTCATCAAGATCTCGGGACCTTGATAGACTAAGCACAAACATTAGGCATATGAGCCTCAGTCTCAATGAACTCAGGCTTGAGTGCGAGCGATCCAACAGAGGCATAGACATCTTGGGCTCAGGTGCCGTGGGAACTTGGCACAAACATTGGGGTCTCAAGCTCTGCTTTGATGGATATGAGCACAAGCACTAAGGTCTTAAGCCTTAGCCTTTGAACCCAAGCTCAAGTTTGGGGGATCATGTTATGGGCACCGGGGTCTCAAGCTCGACCTCTGTGGAACTGAGCTCGAGCTTGAGGACCTTAGCATAAGCACCGAGAGACCTAGGCCCCACCTCAATGGACCCAGGCATTGGCACCGAGGACTTGAACACTTCCTTTGTTGACTTAGGGCAGAGCACGAGGGATTTGAGCACAAGGACCAAGATCCCAAGTTAGACCTTTGCGGACCCAAGTTGGTGCCAAGGCATGAAGCATGGGCACAAGGCCTCTAGTTGATGGACCTAGGCACGAACCTTAGAGACCAGAGTACCAACATGAACATCAGGGTCCCAAGATAAGCCTCAATGGACCCAAGCATGAGTGCCAAAAACGGGAGTTTAGGCAACATGGGTTTCGAAGTCATGAGCCCTGCTTTAATGGACTTGGGCTTGTGCGTCAGGGACTCGTTCTCATATGTTGAGGACTTGGAAATGAGTGTTAGGATTCCCTTACCGCCGAAGTGCGGAGTTTCTGAAGCAAGTGCATATATTTAGTCATATTTTGAAAAATGATTTTGAATTTATTAAATAAAAAAATCATTTTCATAAATTTAAATATAGATTTTTCGTTGGCTTATTTTCCTAGTCAATTCAAACATTAGAAAATAAGAAAAACTGTTTTGTGTAAAATAAACAGAGTCTTAATAAAGAAGAAGAAAATCGAGATGATTGCATTCCCGATTAGTAATCGGACGGTCTTAGGCCGTGGTCACCCGAGGCAGGCGGGCGCTTGGTGGCGTTCACCGGCGTTGCACGTGGTTTTAACTAGTCGAAACAAACATAAATTCAGGTCACCACCCGACATGACAATAGCGCGGCAATCCACCTTTAAAATCTCCATTTGCATAAAATAAAGTTAAATAATTTAAAGACTCAATTCACAAAAAAAAAGTGTCAAAAAGGCTAGATATTAAGAAATTGCAAACGTTTCCCTTATCCCTCTTGTTTTTTCAACTGAAATTTCAAATCCACGAGCTTCTGAAATTTCAGTCCTAGTTCCGTCAAAATTCGAGTGCAAGCCAGCTCAATACATTTTTTCCCATTATCGTTAAGTTAGTTAAGTGAACTCATTAATAAAGTGAATGACACGAGCTTTTCAAGCAACGTGGGATAAGAGGACATGGGAAACAAGCTTCTTGAACTACATTTCTATAGAATTTATTTGAGAATGGCGAAGATACCTCAGATTGTAAGTTTTAAGTATAGAAGACTCATAAGCCAATCCTCGTGCAAAAGAGTGTTCCTCATGCTAAGATGTCGTGAGGCTACAATAATGACATTACCTATTTTGAAATAGGGATTCTCTATGGATCTCTCTAAGGCCAAGATGATACAGACAATAGTTATGATCTAAATCGGATACTTAGATCAAGTGTGAGACTTTTGCAATGAAGTTATAAAAGCCCGAAAGAATGTTGTTCGTAATTGGTTTGTGGAGTGATCGAATACTTCTACTGCAGCACTTTTTTTTTCTTTTTATTTGTATCAGTACCGTATAAAAAATTTGAAATACACTTTCATACTTCTGGTGTATAATACACGGTGTAAGGATGGGAAGACCGACGGTCGAAGTCACCTGAAGTACAGCGTCCTAAGATCCACGAAAATTCCAATTGCGGTCTCAGGAGTTTACAAGAGAGCAGCTTCACAGGAAAGTCGACCGAAGGGCAGCAATTAGCACCATATTTCAGGGTCGAACTCGCGCCACGATTTCGGAGGCACGCTTCGAGAGGCCGAGAAAGTCGCACGAATCCGGCACCCCATAATAAATTTCGACAGCTGAGAGTACACTGTAGACCCCCGTGGCCGTGAAGCATAAATTTTGTAGGACCGGTGGGAAGGCGACTTGGAGAATGACTTACCAAAAATATCATCCCTGGAAAAGCCATTCTCCTGGGAAATTCATCGAGAATTTCCAGGAATTGTCAAATTGGTCAAGAAGGGACATAATCTTTCCCTTTGTTCTTTTGTTTTTTGCGAGCTTTTAGCTTTCCTGCTGTAAAGAATTTGTGCAGAAAGCATAAAGAGCTCAGAGGGAAACCTCAATTCATCCTTTTAGAGAAAGAGATTGACAGTTGAATGATTGAAAATAATTGACAGAAAGAGGCAAAAGCATAAAGAGCACCAACCTTTGTTCTTTTGTTTGCGTGAGCTTTGCTTTCTTGCTGTCAAGAATTTGTGCAGAAAGCATAAAGATGATGCCAATTGCTCAGATCAAAACCTCAATTCATCTTTTTAGAGAAAGAGATTGACAATAATTGACATAAAGAGGCAAAAGATTAAGAGCACCAACCAAGAGCAACCCATCCTGTTTTGATAATGTTACCTTGGATTGGAGCTATCTAGGAGGGAGAACAGACAATGCCAATGAACATGAAGAACTAGCAACATTGGACTCCACAGTATGTGCTGCTAATCTGGCAATTGTAGGGCAATTCGGATCGCCTCGCTCCTCCTCATCGATCGATAAGAGGTCAACCACGATCATCGCCGTTTCAGGGGGCTCGTCAACTGCCACGCGGCCCTCAAGCATCTCGACCACACGGGCCATGCTCGGCCGGAGCCTTGCCCTCTCCTGGATGCACCACAAGGCCACGAAAACCAGCCTCCTCACTTCCCTCTCATCAATGCTCCCGTCTTCCAATAGCCGGCGATCGACCACCTCCATGAGCCTCCCTTCCCTCAATTTCTGGGCCACGATCTTGGGGAAGTACTGCCACTTCCTCTCTGACCGGCTGTTTCTTTTGTCAATCAAGCACACGTTCCTCTGCCCTCCGATGATCTCGAGCAGGACCATCCCGTAGCTATAGATGTCCGACTTCTCGGAGATTCCGTGCTCCAATAGCCACTCTGGGGCCAAGTACCCTCTTGTCCCTCTAATAGTAGTAACCACCCGGCTTTCGTCTTTCCCCATCAATTTTGATAAGCCGAAATCAGCGACGACAGCCCGGTAATTCTCATTGATGAGTATGTTCTCAGGCTTGACGTCAAGGTGTAGGATGCGAGACCGGCAATCATGGTGGAGGTATGAAAGCGCCTTGGCCACATCGAGAGCCACCCGACACCTGTGGTTCCACGACAAGCAGCCTCCAGGCCGACTCCGCCGCTCCGACTTGGGGAAAATCCAGCAATCCAGCGAACCATTCGCGATGAACTCGTAGATCAAGAAGCGTGGCCCAGCAGGGACGCAGCAATAGCCGATCAGGCGCACGAGGTTCACATGCTGCACGCTCGCAATTGCGGAGACTTCTGACCGGAACTCCCTCTCGCCACGCTCCTGGCCGTCAATGCGTTTGACCGCCACGGCCGTGCCATCGTTCAGGATCCCTTTGAAGACCGTCGCAGAAGCGCCCCGGCCCACCAGGGCCTGGAATCCGTCGGTCGCTTCCTCGATCTCCTTGTACCGGAACTTGGTTGGGACGCCGGCGACTTTGCGGAGGAAACTGTACTCGAGCCTCAGCTCACGGCCCTCGGCCAAGCGTGACTCGAGCAGTATCCGGCGGCGGTTGTAGTGCCTCCTCACTGCGAGCCACGCGAAGACCGAGAGGATCAACGCGACATCCACACCAAGAACGAGGTAAAAGGCCTTGGAAAGCCCGAGAGTTGCGTGGGCGACGATGATCACGACGATCAGCGCAAGCACCGATGAGCAAGCGATCCAGTTCGCTTTCTTGTCCTCCATCAAGACCTCATCTCTGCTTCAGGTTGTGAATCCACGGGTTAAGGAGACATTATCCGGGAAATGGCAGGTGGACAATTTCCAAGGTTATACTCAGAAGAAAACCCATTTTTCGTGTCCTGATCTTGCTACATGTCTGAAAATTCTGGAGGAGACTGGGTCTGATCAAATATATGAACGTGAGAAAACGCTAAGGAAGGTCACTGGCTCACTCTCTTTTATATAAATGTATGTTGAGTTGTTGCTTTATTAGTGGGCACTTGCGTGGTTGATTCAGTCTCTCGGTCACGGTCGAATCAGGCCTCGTTTCTTCGAAATTAGCCGTGGTTTGCAACGACGAATTTAATCAGGGTTTGTCTTCAAAATCTTGACCGAGCAATGAGGGTGGTGCTTCATCCATTAGTCAACTTTTTCTGAAAGGTATTCACGTATATCAAGTGTGGTCCAAAAAAAAAAAAGGTGATGCGGTTGTCTTGTAAAAGGGACTGATTACCTACTGTGAATCCTAGAGTTTGACTCGTTCCTTAAATTCATTGTCATGCTTTCTTGCAATTTTGCTACGAGTCGCAGGGTACCATCGACAATAATTATTTTGTTTATATTGATAATAGACACTAACCAAGTCAACGGAACTGTATGTTCTTGATTTGGAAATTTTATCGGTCGATTCGAAACTCACACGGTGGTTTGTTTACTTAGTCGCTGGGACTAACTAGCATGATTAGTTTAATCATGTTGTGTACATAAAACAAGCATTGTTAGGGCTTTGACATTTTTAATATTTTGGAATTAGGTGAATCAGGAAAATTGTCCAAAAAGTCCTAAACCTATTGTACTTTTGCCAATTCGGTCATAAACCCTTTTTTTTTTTTTCTGCCAATTGAGTCCTAAACCTTTTAGAATTGTACAATTCAGTCCATCCAGCCAAAATTGGCCGGCCGAAGACAGCTGGCCGGTGACTAATTTTTTAATATTTTTTCGATTTTTTTCTTTTTTTCTTCCACCTTCTTCCTCCTTTGGCCGGCTAGAGGCAAGGGTCGGCAAGGTCAGCCTCGTCGGCCACTGGCGAAGGCGAGCCTCGCCCAACGACGACAAGGCCGTCTTCACCAGATCTAGCGAGGCTCGACCTCGCCATGGCTGCGCGAGGCCTCTCCTCGCCTCAGCTGGGTGACGGCGGCCTTGCCGTCGTTGGGCAAGGCTAAACTCGCCGACCCTCGCCTCTAGCCGGCTGGCACCGGCGTCGGCGAGGAGGAAGAAGAAGGTGAAAAAAAAAAAAATAAATTAAAAAAATGAAGAAATTAAAAATATATATTAAAAAATTGGTCGCCGGCCAGTTGTCTCCGGCTGACGTCCACGTCAAGTCCAGCCGGCCAATTTTGGTGGTCGGATGGACTAAATTGGCACAATTGTAAAAGGTCTAGGACTCAATTGGCAAAAAAGAAAAAGGTTTAGGACTGAATTGGTAAAAGTGCAATAAGTTTAAGACTTTTTGGATAATTTTTCCTAGGTGAATCAATACTAATGAGACGAACGGACAATCACTCGGTCATGATATGAGATCAATGTTGAATGCACAACCACGAATCGCTCACAAATGACGCAAGAATAGTATAAAAAAATAGCCGGCCACAAAATTGAAGACTAATATAAGAGATGACATGAGAGTACAATACCTCATTCTATTACGTAAACTTGAGAAGTTTTGTCGCTATTGACCAAGATGTGTATTTATCTTACCATGAAAGACTTGGTATATACATACAACTATTGTTAGCAATTTTATCGGTTTGGTTAAGCAATAGTAGCTTTTAGTATCCTTTTTTACCTTTGGTCTCATTTGTCACTTTTATGTATTACGTGTGTATAGTGCTCATGATAATCGAATCCCGAAATTAAGACTCTCCGGCTCCACCCCTAAGTCCTTGAGTAGAGCGGGAAAAGTCCGCAATCCATAAATTTCGAGGGGCCAGGGATGGACGTGGACGACTTCACGCCCGCTCCGCCTTTATGCCTCTAATGGCCCCGTAACCATCCAAACAAGGTCTGATTGTAACTCTTTGTTCCCGAAAGTAGTTTAGGAACATAATTGTGTTTGGTAAAATTTTTGTTTTTCCCGAGAACAAATTTCTATTTTTCTGTTCCTGAAAGTAGATTTGAAACAGAATCAATAAAAAAAAAAAAGAAGTTATTTCTTGTTTCGGGAACAAATCTATGAATCAAAACCAATTCTTCTTCTTCCATTTTCTCTTATTCTTCTTTTTTTTTTCTTCTTTTTCATCGACTGTCCCGCCTGCTGCTATCCGCCATCGGTCGCCGGCAAGCCTCCGACGAGCTCACCATCTGGCAAGGTTGAGCTTTGCCGGTGGCCAGGCGGGGCTGGGAAAGCCTCGCCTGGCCACCGTGAGGCTTGGTCTCGCCAGATTTAGTAAGGCCGAGTCTCAGCGGGGCTGGGCGAGCCTCACCGCGGCCTCACCTAGCCTTGTTGAGGGTCGGCTAACGAGGGCCAGCCTTGCCAAAGGCTAACGACGCTTCGGTGAGGTTGCTGGACGCCATAAGATGAAGAAGAAGAATAGGAAAAAAAGGAAAAAAAATGGGAAAAAAGTAAAAAAAATTATTTAAAAATTAAAAGAAATTAATTTGGAACATAATCAATGAGCAAGGTACCAAATGCAATTCTATCATAGAATTAGAAATTTTGAACAGTTACCAAACGGCTTAAAATACTTAGAAATTGTTTCTAGAAACATAATCAAAATGAATCATTTCTAATTAGAATCTGTTTTCGGGAACAAAATCGTTACCAAACACGCCTTATGTCTTTTTATGAGATTTGTGAAGCTTTTTATGTACATATTTTCTTGTTTCTTATGTTTCTTTCTTGGTTCATCATGAAGACTTTTATTTATTTTGTGGAAGATAAGCGATTTGAGAAATATTTTTCTAAAAATAATCGTTTGTATTTTTGAAATAATTATTTGATGAAAATATTTTTATTATTGAGAACAATTTATGTCAAAATATTTTTGTGAATGTTGAAAATATTTTCCGTAAACAGTCATTTTCAAAAATATACTTTTTAAATTATTTAATTTTCTCAAAATAAAGAGAGTTAAAGTGTCATTTCCTTTTTTTTGTCCTCATCCTAGGTCAACCTCCAGGTTGAAAAAGAGAGGCCTCATGGGTTGCAAAATTCAAATGGGAGAGATATCATTGGGCTTGTATCAATGGCGGCGATTGACATTAGAAGTGTGTTTAGTAACCCTTCAAATATTATGAAAATTGGAAAAAATAAAGTTGCCAATTTGGGAAGATGGATTGCAAATTGTATCGACTCTAGGCAATGGCGATGATGGTTCGATGAAGTAGACTTTTCCGGCAAATGAGCAGAAATACGCAGAACAGTTTTTTAGTTAGTACAATGTGTAAAAAGGAAAAGTTACATCTATATTTGATTACATGCTTCTCCAATGTCCTCCTAATAAACCAATTGTTTTTCTTTTTCCAAAATGCTGGTTTAATGGTTACTTCAGGGTAAAGCCCACGAAAAATGATTAATTTTGATGAATTTCTTTTGGCATTGATTAAATAATTAATTCAAACTAGTTTAATTCCAAAAGCATCGATTATGTATGGCACAAAACAACTAATGTTTTAGAAACCTTTTTCTTAATTAATTACTTATGATGCGAATGATAGTCGTTTTATTTTTTGTTAGATTCTTTTCGAAAATATGTTTAGAATATAAATCCGTTTGGTAACGTGATTTCATATTTTTAATAATTGAAACAAATTTTTAATTTAAAAATAGTTTTGGAAGAGAAAAGAAAAGTACAAATTTTTTATTTTTCTAATTTTAGAATAAAAGTGATTAGTGAAAATTCTTTTCATTATTCACCCATGCCAGGTCAATCGACCTCCATTCATCACTATTTATCGTCCTGTATTGCCCACCACCAATCCAAAAGAGAGATATTTTGCGTTGTCATCGAACGTGTATTTTTATTCCGAAACTCATTCACAAATTAAGAATAGAAAAATCTATTTTAGAATAGCTATCACGCACATCCTTAATACTTGCTTCTGTCGGTGCTCCTTAATAAATTCTCTTTTGGGAAAAAAACATATCCAACTAGTTGTACAAGAAAGTTTAAAATATGTCGGTCCAAAAATAAAAAGAAACGAAAAGCAAAAGGAAAGTGGAACGTTAACTGCGCGAGAGGGGAGACATTGGCGCGCCGCCACCGCAGTCGCAGCGACGTTGCCCTAAAACCCTTCCGAAGAACCCTCAGCCCGACCCTCGTTTTCTCCGAGCCAATGGGCAGCTTCGGGAATGGCCCCGCCGGCGACCGTACGGGCCCCTACGGCGGCATCGGCGGCGGCCCCGCGGCGGCGGTGGACAAGGGCGTCGACTTCGCGAACTACTTCTGCACCTACGCCTTCCTCTACCACCAGAAAGAGATGCTCTCCGATCGCGTCCGCATGGACGCTTACTACAACGCCATCTTCGAGAACAAGAGCCATTTCCTCGGAAAGGTACGGCCTTTCCGGGTTTTATGGTGGAAATATCTCTGCTTTTAGGTCGGTTCTTGTTTTGGGTTTGCTGTTCTGGTTGTTCTGTAATTGGTTCGGGTGTGTTGTGGGTTGGGTCAAGTCGAGTCCTTTTCCATGTTTTTGGATTACTAGTGGATGAAAGCTTAAAACTTTAGTGTTCTTTTGCTGCGGAATCGTTTGCTTTGTTGGGAAAGAAGTGAGTTCATAGTTTGTTGTCAAGTGAAGCTTTTGCTGGTGCTATCAAGTTCTGATGTGTCTGAGAGAAATTTCGTTTCGCACATGGATGATATACAACTTAGCTTATGCAAGAAAGAATCTGTTGGCACTGTTGGGATGAATTAGTGACATTTTGATTATTTGGGTTTCTTCTTGTCCTTGGGGGCAGAGTTTAGAAGTGTTGGAGTTCTTCCTTTTATTCATGAGCTGCAACAGCACTGGAAAACATGCGAAGTTCTTTCCTTTTTTTTTTTTTTTTTTTTTTAAATGTTGGAATAAGCACTGACTTGATGAATTTGTCGAGAAGACGGTGCTGGATGTAGGAACAGGAAGTGGTATTCTTGCAATATGGTCAGCTCAAGCTGGTGCGAGGAAGGTTTATGCAGTGGAGGCAACAAAGATGTCAGAGCATGCGCGAGCTCTGGTAAAAGCAAATAATTTTGAAGACGTTATTGAAGTGATTGAGGGTTCAATGGAAGATGTTAGTCTCCCCGAGAAAGGTTAGAGCTTGGCATCATACTTCGTTCTTGGTTTTTCATGCCATGTATCTTAAGTCTGATGTAGGTGTATGCTATGCCTAGTTATCGCTAACGACAGTATGAAAACCCTTTGATGGCAGTTGATGTGATCATATCAGAATGGATGGGTTACTTCCTTCTGCGTGAGTCTATGTTTGATTCAGTGATTTGTGCACGTGACCGCTGGCTGAAGCCAACTGGAGTCATGTAAGTTTTGTAGGTAAATCCAAATGCTTGTTTACTTGAATTGCTGGACTTGCATGCTGAGTGCATTTCCCTTGTTTGGTGGTGGTGCTAGTAGCAGTAGTCAGGGACTCAGGGCTAGGCTGTCGTGCCCTCTGCCCTTTCATTATTTATCTGAGTTTTTACACTTTTGCCTGGTTGGAATTGCAGAAACCACGTGTAACCAACAGTCTGGGTATGTCTAGTTTTGTTTGGTTTATGACCTTCATTTCGGAGAACTAGCCTCATATAAACTGAAATGCATCTTGTCAGATGCCTTTGCTTTACTTGCTTTAGGTCTTCTGTTGATTTTGGGATGTTACATTTATGTCTGTGCATATCTATAAATGATTTGAGCAAAGCAAGATGTGTGGTTTTATTTGAGGGCTTTGTTCAACTGATATTGGAAATGCTTCCACACTGCATTTTGCTTTCCACTTCCGCACATTGCTTCGTAAACCTGCTGCCAAACCTAGAGTACGTGGCGTGTAAGTAAAAGCTCTCTTCAGCATGTTCAGCATCCTTTTAGTTTATTATGTTGTGTATGTGCAGTTCTTTGCTGTATGTGCTATGAAGCATTAAAGAAGAGTGCTTTGTATGCTTCCATCCTCTTGCAGTGGCAGAGCCAGTGTGTTACCATGGTGATTGCACATATTGTGATTCCACCGCTCACTCTCTTAATCATCATTGTAGTACATGTGCACCAGAAGGAATAGGCAAAAAAGAAAAGATGGATACAGTATTAATTACTCGATATTATATTTCTTTGAGAAAAGAAAAGGCTTAAAACTGAGTGATAAACTGTAGTAGCACTGTCCTTGTCATTCTTCGTGCACGGTCAGATAGAGGTGCTGCATTTGGTGAATATTTGACAACCTCGGACTTTAGTTTTTTTTTTTTTTTTTTTGACAATAATGACTATAGACGTTTTGTCTGACCAAATATCCCCCTTTTGGCAGGTATCCTAGTCATGCTCGAATGTGGATGGCTCCTATCAGGTCTGGGTTGGCGGATCAAAAATCGAATGACTTTGAAGGAGCCATGGATGACTGGCACTGTTTTCTGGAGGATACTAGGATTAGCTATGGTGTCGATATGAGTATCTTGACCAGACCATTTGCTGAAGAGCAGAAAAAATGGTATCTTCAGGTGTGTCCTAGTAATTGTGGTCTTTGGGATGTCACATCTTTCCTCGTTAGCATGTTCTTAGTCCAGTCATAGTTATTCCCCTTAGTTTATTCATGCGCTATAGAATAGGATGTACACTAAGAAGAGCTTCTCATAAATAAATTCGATAGGGAGGTCATGTGCTACGGCATGCAATATTATGCATGCGTTAAATACATCAATTTAATGTGTTTGTTTCATGTATACATGCATTGACAAGCATATTCTGACTGCCTCCATGCAAGCATGACTAGTACTTTGTATTTTCAGGAACATCTATTATGCATGAAACTCAACTGTCTCCTCCCTTTTATTCACTCTGCTTTGTATGGCATTTTGAGAAATTCACCCACTTTTCCAGCTTGGTGATGATGCATGATGGGAATGAGAGATAATTAAACGTGTTTTCTGTGCTGAGTATATGGAAGCATGTTTACTGGAAATGGTTAATGAAAGGGGTTTTTGGAGCTTGTATGAGTGAAAATGAGGTTGGGATAGATGAATTTCACCACCCAATGAAGTATAAAGCACTTTTGATTCACTACCAAAGGGATTGGATGAGGAACCAAAAATAGAAAGTCGCTCACTTGAGAAAAATGTCATGTATATGTTGAATTCAAGTCTGCCTCTACATGTGAGATGACTCTATTTGTAGAGAAACTTTGTTTAGGAGCTAAACAATTTAAATGACTCTTGGAATTTAGCTAACAATAATAAGTCTGGGATTGGATGAGGAACCGAAAAAAGAAAGTCGCTCACTTGAGGAAAATGTCATGTATATGTTGAATTCAAGTCTGCCTCTACATGTGAGATGACTCTATTTGTAGAGAAACTTTGTTTAGGAACTAAACAATTCAAATGACTCTTGGAATCTAGCTAACAATAATAACTCTGGGACAGTTATATAGACACATTATGATTCATGGAAACTGGCAACACTTTATGATGCATGGTAACTAGGACTTGACTCTCCCAACTCACCACTAGTCTGGGAAGTCAAATAACCACCTTGGAAGATTGACAAACAACCATAGAAATTGACCAGCAGTCAATTGATAGTCCATTGGCAGCCTCGAATTCGACAGCTAGTCTCGTGATCTGACCTCTGCCAACCTTGGACCCATCAAATTAAGTTGTGGTCAAATTTTTCTTGCATGAGTGATGATTGGGTTGGATCAATTGATGAAACTTGAGTTGGGCTTGAAAGTCGATGTGGGATTTCAGTATTGATAATACAATGTTTTTCTACTGATATTCATTCTTCTGACATATACTGAATACAAATCTCATATACTTATATAACCAGATGGACCACTTTCATAGAAACGTGTATTGAGACTGTAATTAAAACTGATTGCCTTGTTGGTTGGCCTTTTGTTGTTGCCTGGAAGTCAGTGGGTTAAAATGGATCCTGATGCCATGTTCTTTATTTTACTGTTCTGTTATGTTGCATGAAGAACGTCGACATGTTTCTGTCCTTGTGCACGTTTATTTAAAATAATATTGGTCTTGCCTATTGAAAAGAAAGCTAAATTGTGCAGACTTCCTTGTGGAACAACCTTCACCCGAATCAAGTTATAGGGACAGCGGCCACCGTAAAGGAGATTGACTGTTTGACTGCCACCGTAAATGATATTGCAGAAGTTAGATCAAACTTTTCATCAATAATAAAATGTAATACGAGACTTTGCGGTTTTAGTGGATGGTTTGATGTCCATTTCCGGGTAAGATGGTACTCATGCATCCCTGACATTTATGAATGAGCTATGACTAACTTCCTTGTTTTCGTTACCCCCAGGGGAGAATGGAAGATCCAGCTCAGAAAGAGATTGAGTTGACTACAGCACCTAGTGTGGACAATGGCACTCATTGGGGACAGCAGGTTGTATTCCTCTGACAATAATGTGCAGAATGACAACAAACTAAGCTTTATCCCACTAAGTGGGTCCGCTACTAATGTGTCAGTGAATGGAAAATTTAACATCTTGAATGTGCATAGGCAAAGTATTAAATAAAGCCATATCGGTTCTTCTCTTCAAGCTTTTTGCCATTTTATGAGAGCTTTGCCATCCGTTGCGTAAAAGCTTGAATATGGTTTTCCTAAGGTTTTGCGTCCATTAGATGATATATGAGAACTGCCACATGATCATTTTCAACTTTGTCTTGATTGCTTAATTTTTGAATCATACCATCCTTTTCTCATATACTTTTGCATGTGCAGGTTTTCCTTTTAAATCCTGCTGTTGCAGTTTCTGAAGGGGATGATGTTGATGTTTCATTTGCTATGACCCGTTCAAAAGAAAATCATCGATTAATGGAGGTTGAGCTGGATGGCAGACTCAAGCAACCCTCTGGCAATCTGCTTCAGCCTTTCAGAAAAGTGTTTTATGTTGAATGAGACAGTGAAAGTTACAAAATGATCATTCGGGTTCAGCTTTAACCACAGGTATGTCCTCTGAGCACTTCCATTCATTTGAGAAGGCTGTTGCTGTGTGATCTTATTCTGATCTTCTATGACACTGCCATCCCTAAAATATTCGTTTGCTTATGGTTTTCCAGAGCCTGAGTTTCGGGATCAGGCAACCTACTGTGTTCTGGAGCACAGGTCCTCGGGTTCTGGGTTGACAAGCTCTCTTTGGAGGGTTTTGCTGTTTTTTTGACACTCAATATTCCAAGTCAAACTGTTGTACCCCTTTAATTAAACAATTTACGATTGTTCTGGGAGAAAGCATGCTCCTACTAGAATTCCAGTGATTTTCTTTTTCTGGAATCTGTAAATAGTTGTTGCTTCAAGGAAACAACTATAAATGTGGTGTAGATCTTTCATTCCTCTGCGATCTAATATCTTCATGGTGAGCAATATTTTAAACTGCATGCATGTAGATCTTTCATTCCTCTGCAGGCTAGTATCTTCATGGTGAGTAATATTTTAAACTGCATGCATTAACTACTAAGTAGGGTCTACCACCGGCTACATGTACTAGTTTAGCCAGTTTATCTTCACTCTGAGGCTAAATTCGTGGCCATGATACATTGGTAATCGATATGATGGTGTAGCGAGTAGCGAAATGCATTCTGGCTTATGTAATAAATTGATGCCATTGGAGGTCAAGATATTATAGGGGTGTGATTTTTAGCACTGCCTGACGGGATTAGAAGCTGGGTAGATGATCGTTGGGTTAGACTTCAGCCCTGAAGCGGGTAGATCCGCACAAGCAATTGAACAGATGTTTAATTCTATTGAAGTGTGCATTTTGTGTTTTGAGCGTTCGGTTGTGAATGTGAAACCGCTAGATAAACAGTACTTAATAAGCGATTGAGAAAAGTATTGACTTCCGAGTTTCGTTGCTTAGATGTTCAAAGTGATCAGAAGAAAGATGGCACTGATTCATTTTTGAAGCTTTCTCACCGCTAAGGAGCTTCATGGGAGATGGCTTAGAATGTGAAGCATATTTAGGTTGCATTTGGTAACTGTTTTATTTCCGGAAACAATTTCGGTTCAAAAATAATTTTTTCCATTTTTGTTTTCGGGAATAAATAAGTAGATTTTCGCTGGTGGATGAGGTCTTGCGGCTATGGGCTCCTTCCACCCTTGTTTTGCCTAGAAGCGTTGTTTGCTAGGTTCCTTTGGCTGTGGGCTCCTTCCACCCTTGTTTTGCCTAATGCCGGTTTTTGCTAGGTTCCTTTTGCCTATTGTTTAGGCTGTTTTGTGCTTGTTTCGTCCGCTTTGTTTTGTGGTATGCTAATTTACTTCGGCTTCCTTCCACTCATTTTGATGTGTTTTCACTTGGAGTGTAAGTTTTTGGCGCCGTTCCTTTTGTATATTTTCATTCAAAGCTCAATATATTCTTACCTTTTATCCAAAAAAAACAAAATACAAAAATAATTTTTTTTTTTTTTTAACTTTTGATTTTGTTCTAAATTTAAGGATCTATTCTTTAGTCATTTTTTTATTCCGAAAAATGGAAAATTTAGCTAATGCTGTTAAACGGATTTTTGTTATTTTTTGGTTTCAGAGAACAAAAGAACAAAATAATGGAAAAATAGGATGGTTACTAAATATGTCTTTAGTGCCGCTTCAAATTTATAACGAGTAACTTGTATTAGTTCTAATCTATCCTGGTAGGGGGAGAGAGGCCATATGACATTGGATCAAGCATCTTCTGCTCAGTTGCGATCCCTAAGCGTAGATCCAAATAAATTATGCTTATCTATGAAGGTTCTTTATGTGTTGAAGTCGAATTGTATGGCAAGCACATGCATGCCTTAATTGCTCCGGAAGCAGCTTCCAACATACGCTGACACCCTCATAACTCTTCTTGCAAATCCATGGTTAGCTTTGGCTCACCACACTTTCACATGTCAAGCTTCGCATTTTCTCCTCCCAAAATGCTTTTTCACGTCAAAGCTACATCACCCGTCGCCTCCACTTCAGGCTTTCCGAAGCTTAACATTGCCAAATAGCCTTTAAGTCCCATGCCTCAGCCATCTATAAAAGTCTGGTGATTTTCAGAGGGCTGGTAGGGTTTCAAAGTGGTTCTCTTGTGCTTCCCATCTCCTGAAGAATGCAGAGACTATCGAGCGGGTCGCGGGACTCAGACGAGTTCTTGGTCAACCTGTTGCCTGCGTCGGCGGCCCTCTCGGCGCTGAGGAACTCGTCTGCCAATGACTTGCCCCTGTTTCGTCATCCCTCATCCGATTCGACCAAGAAGGAAAGCAGTGCTCACCTCAGGTCACCAGGGGAGAAAGCTATTCACCTCATCCCGGTTGTTCTTTTTCTCTGTGCTCTCACTCTCTGGCTTTGCTCCCATTGATAAGGAAACAGCAATGTGGTCATATGTGATTTAGTTTGCTTCTTTTCTCTTTCTTGGAAAAGAGGAAAAGTGATTATGTTGGTGATATACCTTGGATGAAAAAATTAGAGTAAATGGCTTCTAATTCTGACACAATACTCACAGAATACCATTTTTTTTTTTTTCATTTGGGATCACTTCTTAGCTGTCAAGCATCTCCTCTATCTCCCTCCCTCCCTCAAAATAGAGAAAGAAAAGGAAATTGAATTGGCAAGCTATGGTTAGTAAATTTTCAGACATCTAACTCGGGATTAAGGTCGCGGGTCATGGTCAAGAATCTTGTTATGTTAACAGAATCGAAAAGAACTGGATTAATTACGCACCGCCTACTCCATCTTAAACCAGGTGGACCGAGAAAGTCTGGAAGGATTGATACCATCTTAAACTAACCTCCCCTTACGCCGGTCAACCAGATCGATAATCGAGATTATCAAGAACTAAACACGGAGTCGGCTCGCTTGCGATCGTATAACATCATGGTTTTTTTTTGCGTGGTCTCTTTGTGATGAGTCTTCTACTTATTAACAAACGTGGGAAACGTGGCCGTGACTCCGAAGCAATCGCCCCACCCTGGAAAACGATAGAGCTGCCAGATCCTCTGCCGTATATAGACAGAGCGAAGCATCGAAGAGGAATCGAGGAGAGACGTGAGATGCGGGAACTTTTGGCTCAAGCCTCTTCGGTCTTTCCCACGCCTCATCCGTCAAGAGGTGCCGGTGTAAGCTTGAACACTTCACGTAGAAATTCATCCACGTCTTCAAGGCCTTTGGACTCTTCCAACGAAGCCGACTGACCCGAGCTCATATTGAAGTCTCGAAGGCTTGCGGATCAAAAAGGGTCCCAAGAGTCCTGCCGACACAAATGAGTGGCTCACAAAGATGAACTATAGCTAGGCTCTTTGGGATAACAAGTCCTAAACATGTGTTATATGCCAGTGAATTCAATTCCAAATCTTTCAGTTATGCCAATTTAGTTCTATATCTTTTGACGATTTGCCAATTTAATTCTAAATATTTCGATTGTGCCCAATTTAGTAGTCATAAATGTTTTGATGATCTGTCAATATCGGCCAATTATCCAAATGATAGGTATTCAGGACTAAATTGGCAAAATTTCAGAAAGTTAAAAGTTAAATTGACAAGACTCAAATATTGGTGACTAAATTGGCAAAAGATTTGAAACTAAGTTAGTACAATTAAAAGATTCGGGACTAAATTGGCCATCGTATAATAGGTTCGAGACTTTTCGGACAATTATCCATTCTTTTGCGGGTCTATGAAGTTAGTAGCAATAATGTATCGATTGATAATTTATGGATTTAGATGAACTCTTTCGATAGTGGAAAAGGAAAGAAAAAGAATGTGAAATTACCCATGCCAATGAACTCTTTGAGAGGCCAACAGCCAATTGATGCTTTGGTATTTCAACATTTGTAATGTTCTACCCTATGTGTCGGAATTTCTCGCGGCATTCTCCCTAGTGTCGATCCAGCCAAATTCGAGCTCGATATGTAGCCACCACATGAGGGTGCGTCACTAGCTAACTTTCATTGGGGAGTATAGATCCGTCCCTAAAAAGAATGAAAAAGAATAGTTGCGTGGAAAAGACTAACACCTTGAATTATCTTTCGTTTTCTTTTATTTTTGTTTCCAAATTTAGCCCAATCTTTCCAAGTTATCTTAGGAATAAGCTTCCTATTTCTTTTGAAATATAGTAACATTAGAAACTGCGGAACCCCACCTTTTTTTTCTTCTCTGCTTTGGATGATGACCAGCTGAAAGTTAGATCTTTCCCAGAAAACTTTGGTCTTTAGAGAGAACCCTCGAAGCAACATTCGGAAGAGTCGTCCAAGCATATACGCAAGTAATATTCTTTACTAATCCCTAATGAATTCGACACCTCAAAACATCTAAAATCATGTAACGAAGAGAGTTCCAATTTGAGTTTCGTTCATGACCATATCACTCCCCCGAATCTTCCAATGTTTGTGTAACAATAATTTAATAGTGCCCGTGTTGAATGGTTCTTGGTCAAACGAAAATAAAAATAAAATAAAAGGACTTTTTCAAGGAACCAGTCGTGGACCTATCTGATCCATTTCTAGGAATTACAAGTTTTCTTTTCCTTCTTTTTGTAAACCCAATTGCACGTATCTTTTGACTTCGCGTGCGAAAAGCAATTTACTTCACTAATTTGTAACCAAATATACCGGATCTTTAAATAAATGGAAACACTTTTCCATGGAGAATTTATTTATGTGTTACTAAAATGTGTGGCAAGGACAGCGGACTTTGGGATGCTAAGGTGCTGCATGGCAACATCCCTGGCCAAAAAATTTCCGTTCTTTTGTTGGGAACAAAAGAAGAAGAAAAACCTGTTTGGTAACGACAAGTTATCTTTTTGTTAGGGAACAAAAAGTTAGCCTAGGAATGGTTTTGGAATAAAAATGAGAAGTAAAAAAAAAAAGTTGCTTCTTGTTCGGGAATAAGTTTAAGAAATAAATGAATTTTTTTTTTATTCTTCTCTTGCTAATCGCCATTGATCGCCGTTGACCGCCGCCCACTGTCGCCTACCGCCGCCGCCGCCGCCGCCGACTGACCGCCGGCCACCGCCGGTCGTCCGGCGGCGGCGTCCGGTGGCGGCGGTGGTTGGCCAGCAAAAATAAAAAAACAAATAAATATAAAAAAAAAGAAACAGTTTTTTACCTTTCTTTTTCTATTTCTAGAATAAAAATTTTGTGTAGTTACCAAACGGGTTTTTTTATACAGAAATTGTTCCCCAGAATAGAAGTAGAAAAGACCTATTTCTAAAAAAAAAATTGTTCCCCGGCCAAGAAATGTTGCCATGCGCAGCCTAAGGAGTAGAGATAGGGGTGAGCACCGAGCCTGGCTCAAATCGGAAACCTACGTAGGATCGGCTCGGTTTAGGAGCTGACAAGTTCGATTTATAGTTTCAATTTTTTGGAAGGAGGGGTCATAAAATCGATTTCTTATTTAACGTTAGGACTTACTCGCCTTAAAATAGATTGATGGGACAAAGCTACTCCTTATGTCACCTTGCAATTATTCTACCTCTCTCACTAGATCTTGCACCATCTCAGCCCCAATTAGCGAGCACCTCACTAATATTAAAGAGAAATTAAATGTTCTAAAATACAAAAATTGTTTAAAGCATTTCATTAGTTATATCATGTCAACCGTATGATTAATTAAAAAATATTTTTTCGGGCCCCACACGTAATGTTTGTCCTTATTCTTGATTGGAAAAGAGATACCTCAAGAATTTCCTTTAAATGAGTAATCTGAGAGTTGTGCTGGGTGGGTTTGACATAGTATCAATGATTTTTTTGTTTTTTTTACTTTTAATTTTTGGGCATCACTATGGTAGGCTACCAATTAATAAAAGTGGCAGGGGAAGAGGCTTTTTGACTTCTACAAGGATTCTTCGCCATAATCCATAAATATATTTATCTTAAGAAATGATCAATTTCGTGGTAACAAGGGAAAGAGAAAAGGTGAGGGGGAGGGAATGCCTAGAAAGATCGCATTTGCGAGAGAAGCGCTTCCTCTTCTCTTTTTTCTTTCTTTTGTCCCCCCTTTTATTTTGTGACCTAGGAAACCCCGCACGATCGACAGTCGAAGGTAAACCACTGGGGGTGACAAGTGCTAGCTACCACACACGTACCACTGGATAAGTCGCCAAGAGTCTCAAAGCCAGCCTTTTGCAGGAGCTTCAAACATTAGACCTCCTCGATGGAAGTCTAGCGCCTACCCAATTGAGCCACCACGGCGGATGGTTCTTTTGTCCCTTTTATCTTTGCAAAACCCTAAAACTATTAATTTTATCTATAAACTAATAATATAAACTATCTGAAACTATACTCACCATGACACATTTATCTTAAATCCCAAATTTATATATATGTAGTACATTTACGCCATGTTAAAATTCGGTCAATGAGGCCTATTAAAAATTTGCCTACATTGCAAAAGTTACTCACATGATGCTTATGTTACTTAACTAAAGTAAAAACAGCAATTGGTTTGATTGAAAAATCATTTGATGGAACCTTGATGAAGGGTAAATATGTCGTATAGGTTCAAGTTTTAAGTTAGGGTAGATGTGTCTCATGAGATATAATTTTGAGTTTTTGATGTCACAAAAAAGTTTGGGATAAAAATTGAAAAGTTAAGGGACTAAATGAAATATAAAGAAACTCCGTGAGGACATTAAAAATTGAACAAAATTGAGAAATTATCCATGACATTTTTCCACAATTCAAAGTATCGGTAACAATTTCATTTTGAGATAAAAGTACAAGAGGTCCCTAAACTTTTTTGTAAATTGTCAAATCAAGACCTTGAAATTCTTTTTATGCAATTGAGTCCCTAAATTGTATGTTCGAACAACCCTTGTGGAGGTCATGCGACTCCCGAGAACACCGAACCAGACACTACTACATGAACGGAGGTAACAATGGTTGTAGGGTGGTTGCCATAGATCGGCAAGCATAGGGCATT
Source organism: Eucalyptus erythrocorys (assembly GCA_014182555.1). Taxonomy (NCBI): domain Eukaryota; kingdom Viridiplantae; phylum Streptophyta; class Magnoliopsida; order Myrtales; family Myrtaceae; genus Eucalyptus; species Eucalyptus erythrocorys. The sequence continues at coordinate 14,789,858 of CM024599.1, read as the reverse complement.
CCTCGTCCTCGCTACGCCTTGATATTGTAGCGATGCGGCCACCCTTGCCCATCCTAGCCCTCTCTTCCCAATGGCTATGTGTGAATGCTCACGACGGTCGGGTATTTTTTTCGGAATTTTTTTGTTTTCCTTTTTTTTCTTATCCATATCAAGCGCTTGATTAATAAAATGCCGTATAATCCTAGCTAGTCTAGTAGATGCTTTCATGGTGACGCTATCGCAGATCATACTTAACAAAATAGCCAATATTCCAAAAATGAGGATTCCAAAGCCAGATTCCAAATTATGTAGAAGAACAATAAAAATTTCAATGCCTTTATTTTTATATCTCATGCCACCAAATCCTTCTCTAAAACAAATTACCCATGTCCCAGGAGACCTATATTTTCACTTTTAGGGACAAAATGGCCTCCAATTGCAGCTTGTTTTAGGGGGCAATCTTTATGTGTCTCTGGGAAAGAGAGAACAAAGACATCTCCCCACCAACAGTGAGAACTCTTTCCCATCATCACATCAAAACATTCATACAAAACCCCCCCATTAGAGCAGCATCAAGAAGTTTCCTGCACAGCCCCACCTTCAGCATCGAAGGGGAAAGAGAAGGTCAGTCAAATTCCACCCATCTTGCAGTTCTTCAACCATATCATCTTGAGGGTTCATTGCCTTTTCGTTTGATCTCCTGGTCGTGTTTCCGAGGCTTCTCATCAATGTCTTTTTCTGTCTGTTTCCGTGTATTATCGCTTAAAGTTCAATCCTTTGACGTGAAAGCTGAGGATTTGAGGATTTGCCCAAATTTCTTTGACTCTGGTTTTGTTGCTGTGATAGCAGAGGGAAACAATGGAGTTATGATCATGACTTGAATAATTTCTTCGTTGGCATTTTGATTGCTATACAGGCCCATCAAGCGGAGCAGTCATATTTTGCTCGATTGAGTTGTTTCTCTTTCCCAACACCTGCAAAGTCATTAATTTTACAAAGTGGGATTCTCTCTCTTTGCTTGGATTTCAACCAAACGGGGGCTCTGAGAAAATATTCTGATAATTGAAATTTCTTTGCTTGGATATGTAAAAGTTTCTTGTCCTTTTCATGGTTACATGGAGATGTTTGTTGTGAGTTTTTCCGTTTCGATGCTCTGTTTGATCTTCGGGCAAAGGAAATTATTGATGGGTGAAGCAGAGACATTGCCTGGACTTTGTCAGTCTCGATTATTTGGTGTTACATCCAGTCTTTCTGTCCTGGTACAGTTTTATGCATTGCAAGTCTTTGTTTTTCTTCTGATTCGATCTTATCTTGATGGTTGCAATTTTAGCGTCTGTGTCCTTTCCTTGAGGAGACTCTCTGGATAGGTCCTCTTAATGTTGTGTCTTTAATCTTGTTGCTCTTTTGATGCCTTCTGTTCTTGGAGTTTGAAACATTACATTTTCTTGTGAATGTTAATGCTTTTAGTTTTATGAGATGCATGCTTTTCTTAACCTCTACTTCCCTATGAATTCATGTCCTTAAGAGTGCGAAGCTGATGTTCGTCATCTCTTCTATTTTGATTCTTATGTTAGTCAACACTAGCTTCTTGGGCGTGGCATCTGACGGATGGTAGACTAAAATTATGGTGGTCAAGATGGGATATAAGAAGGGCACTAGAGTTGAGGTACTGAACATAAAAGAGCTTCCATCCGGCTCCTGGCGAAGTGCAGAGATAATATCTGGCAATGGCTGCAACTACATGGTCCGGTATTATAATTACAAGGGTGCCGCAGTAAAAAATACTCTGGAGAGGGTATCAAGTAAGGCCATCAGGCCTTGCCCGCCTTTGCTAGATATATCCAGGAATTGGGTTCCCGGTGATGTTGTTGAGGTGTTCGATACTTTCTCTTGGAAAGTGGCTACGGTATTAAGGGCTTTGGGAAAAAACTACTATCTGGTAAGGTTGCTGGGAGCCTCTCAGCAGTTAAGAGTTACAAGTTCTGACATTCGGGCAAGACAGTCTTGGCAACATGGTACATGGACTTTAATCAGACAGGTAAACCATTGAAGGTTCGCTTATGTTTAATTACATGATATCTTGTTTTGATCTGCATAGGTATCTGTGTGAAACTTTCAATTGCTTGCATGTGCTGCACTTAGTTCAGTTGGTTTTCCCCTGTCATGTTCATGTTTTTGGTAGTTAACAAGATCTATCAGCATCTCTATATAGAATACCTGAAGTTTCTTTATTCTAGTAAACGGATGAAAGAAGTCATATGGACTGTCTGCAGTTGGATAGAATCCTGCCATAAGCTAGTCATTATGTGAATATTGTTGCGTGTTTACTACAAATGGGACAATGCAAACCAGTTTGAATTAGAGATGTGAACACTTGTCTATTTATCACCGGTGGGACAACGCAAGCCAGCCGAATTATAAATATGAACCCTTGCTTTGCATTTGTTTTTGTCTCACTTTCTGACATTGTTTCTGTATTCAGGATTCTGCAATTTTTCGTGAAGGAAAATGTAAGGAAATGCCATTGTTGAGGTGTGACAAGGATCCTAACCTCCCAGGTAAAGAGGAACATGCAACGCGGAAGCTGTCTCAGAAAAATCATCTATCCACCATGGAGAACGGCGTAAATTTGCAGGATTATCGTGTCGATAAGCATATATCTGTGAAAAGACCATGGTTGAATGGCTCAATTGTACCAGAAGCAACTTCTGAAGCTTTCAGGAGTCGTAAAGTTAATGATAAAGAAGGAAGATTCCCCATTGTAATTGCTGCAAATACGCCTACACTATTGAAGCGAGTTGATGCAGCTGCCATTCGAAGAGACACATTGGATCAGGAAACCTTAAAGCCTTCTTTGAGGAGAAGAATAAATGGATTTACTGAAGTGGATACAAAGAGGATTAAATCAACTGATGCAGATGGTTGTGCTTTTGCATCCTGTGCAGAATCCAGTCACAACAATGACGAAGAATGCTCGGTCGGTAGTTGTAGCATTAGTGGAAATGATAGTCACATATGCCCTCGTGACATCTCTGCTTCTCCTGTTAAATTTGTTAGCGCTTGTATCGGTGATGCTCAATCCACTTGTCATGGGGAACATGGGGGAAGCAGTAATCTCCCTTTGCCGAAAGAAAACTTGGAAGATGAAATACACAAGTTGGAGTTGCAAGCTTACCGCTGCACAATGGAGGCATTGCATGCATCGGGACCTTTGAGTTGGGAGCAGGAAGCGCTGGTGACTAACCTTCGTATTTCACTCCATATATCAAATGATGAACATTTGATGGAGTTGAAAAAATTAGTTTCTACAGATCATAGCATCTAGATTAGTTGAAGAAAGCACACCAATATGGCTTCTTTCTTCATTTAAACTTAGATTCATAGATTGATTCCTTTTCATTTACCTTTGAGCAGTTGCTGGAAAACAGGATCTGACGTTTTGCCTGATTGCTTTCAGTTTTATTTTGCAAACTCTAGTTTCAAATGTTCATATGAGGACTTCTTAGCATTAGACTTCAAAGATAAGCTTTGTGCTTTACAATGTTCATCATCAGCTGTTCTTTCTATTGCTTGGAAACTTAGTCATATGAATAATGTAGTCTGTTGACCCTTCTGATGTGCCAAGTCATATTACCTTTCAGGTGTGCTTAAGAACCGCATAGCAGAATCTTAGCTTTGATCGATGTATCCTTGTTCATAGCAAAACTAGCAATTATACTCTGTTTGGTTTAGCACTAGCTAAAGCTGCATCAGAGAACCTGTAACCCCCAATATATTGTGCTCTTGATTTTTTATGCAGACATAGTCGGGAATATGAAAATGGTAAATATGAAGCCAACTCGTTGCTAATCACTTGGCAATCAGATTTACGAGTCATCCAGAGCTATGGTGTATTTGTGTTTGGTATACACTTCAGGTTTGAAACAGGAAGAAGCTGCAGAAGCAACATAGTTCCTATTCGACTAAATTCCACTGCAGCTCTTTTTAGTCTAGACGAGAAGATGAGAAGGCAAGATGATGCCTCAGCCTCGAGTTAGTGTGAAGCAAGTCAGTTAACTCATTCTGAATCTTGTCGAGTCGTGTTCATTGCGAAGCCAATCAGTCATCTAAGCACATGTCATGTTCAGCATCTCGCTAATAGTGTAATCAAATGCATTTCTACTAAACGTATCTTTTCTTCAGTTTGAAGAGTGAGGCTTTCATTGCACAACCACATATTCCTTTGGAGCTTGTCATACAAAATAAGCTCATTCGGTATGTGATCTGCCAGTTTAGATCTTTCAACAGCAATGGAGCTCATCATAAATTGGTTTTTGCATACCGTACTTAGTAAATCCATCAATTATCACGATCTTTCGAAGTAGATCACATACGAAAATTCATGAGAAATTGCTTTTACGTGACTTGGCTGTAACAGACTATTCCATGATGAAGCAAAATTCAATATTAGATCTGTACTTCCTGAGATGCACATTCAAGTCCTCATCGGAAACCACCGAATAGACAGCACTGTAGTCAAAGACCAAAGAACGATTGACATAACTTCTTGATTAAGGAAAATATCCAAAGTCGGCCATTAAAGAGAAGGAAAGAGACTGGCCCAGAAAAACAAAAGAGAAGGCAAGAGAACTTAACTGATTTTTTTTAACTGGGCCCTTAGAGTCTAGGCCCAATGACTGCAGAGGGAGGAATTATAACATCTGGGGACCTAAGTCCCTGAAAATGAAGGGGCATGAGCGGCAACTTCTGGAAGTTTAATACTGTAGTGTGCCAGAGAAGGATCTAATGTTCTTGCTCAAATTCTCTTAAGATCGAATGTGGAATACCCTTATCAGTTCGATTAACCACGAGAAAAAGTACGACATTGCTAGCTTCTTTTTTTTTTCTGGGGAAATATCTGGCAATAAAAAGCAGCAAATTACTTCACCAAAATAAAAAATAAAAAGCAGCAAATTACCAACCAACTATCGTTTATTTTGGTCAAGACGCCTCCTTAGTTGATTCCATATATGATGATGACTTGGTTGCTCTAGATGGAGTTCAATTTCAATTGCTCATCTATTGTAATCAGAGAGCTACCGTTAAGACCCTGTAGAATTTGGACTCATTACTGTTAATGCGAGTTGGACCAAATAAACTAACAAGTCGTGTCTTTCAACTGTTTTTCGGCGCAACTTCTTGCAAAAAGCATCCTGTTTTTCTGGTAATCACAACCATACGCAAACAGAAACAGTAATGATCGAGCTGTTCTTCAACCTTGCGATGTCAAAGAGCCAATTTAATATGTCCTTAGTATGGTTGTCACCTTGCTGTACTGACATGCGCTTACCTAACTAAGATTGGGTTCAGAATAAAAATGAAAAGACCAGTGGGATATAGGAGCACATGAAGACATATACTCTCTTATTATCAAAATACTGTTCAAGTGTTGTTCTTTGTATTTCGTCTTGTCGCATATATATATATATATATTGTTAAAGATCAATCTGGGTTTGTTTTTCTGCCATCCTTTTTCAAAAGGCAATTTTCCAAGAACTTTTTGTGAGACCATAAAGAGAGAGGACTGCACAGGTGCCGTTGTCTCTGGAATCACCAACAAACCCCACCTTGGTGTCATTCCTAGTTACAGTGTATACTGTACAGCATAAATATTTAATGTATTGAGACAACTTGAACTGTGAATTCATCTGAGATTTTCCCTTTGTTTGTTTGTTTTTGTTATAGCTAATAAAATAAATAAATGGGGGTTGATGATTTGGAATGGTCTCTCTCTCTTTTATCACCCAAAGTGAGACTGATGGATGGGAAGCCTACGAATGAATTTGGTGCATTTATGTGGCTCCACCAAATCCCCCTCAGCCCCTGTCTCATTAGCATCTTTCATGATTGATGCTGCCATGTGATCATGCCTCTTTCATATAGAGAGAGACAGAGAGAGAGAGACAGAGACAGAGAGAGACAGAGAGAGAGAGAGAGTTGGATTGTTCTTGTGCTAGCTCCTAGTCTTTATGATGTCCAATTTAGGTCCACTTTTCTCCAGAATTTCAATTCCTATGGAAAGGAGATTGAGGGGGTAACAAATGCTAGATTGCTAGTGTTGTCTCCATGTGGGTAAAAAAATCCTGCATTTTATAGCATGTAATGTAATCTGGGATGAAAAGCTCGGTGCAACATTGATATCTTTTGCTTATATTGATCAAGAGAGCCTTTCTTCGATGAGAGAATGTTTGCCCACCCTTTCTTCCTATTTGGTCACTGCAACATAGAGGCACTAATTACTACTTTGGCTTGAATGTGTTTCTAGATTAGTACACAAATTTGATATGTCAACAGCTGGACAGGCAGATAAGTACACTCTCTTTCCTTAGAAATACCGGGGACACTTATGTAATTTCGATCAGAAATGTATATGCAGGGGGTTGATTCTGCTGTCTTGTCATTTGGAGAAAATAAAGAGAAAAAAATGCAGGGTTCACTCCAAGTATCTGTGATGCACTGAGAGGATGATGAAGCAATGAAGCACACATCTGTCAAAACTGATAGTTTGCCATCATAAAAGTTGAATGATCAATCTTAGATCTCATTGAAAGAAATGACATGGGCAGGTAAGAGATCAGAGGGACTGAACAACACTGAGATGTGTACAGAGACAGAGAGAAGAGCCATTTGGCCAATGCAAACAATGAAGATGGCTCACTCATTTGAGCAAGAAATGGCCAATCATACATAAATTTAAAAAAAAAATGGTTTAAAAAAAAAATAGAGAAAAGGTGAGTCCTTGGACATTGTTCTATGACACCCCGACAAGGAAGCATTAATCAAGGACAGACAATTAGCCAGCTCAATCTCTTTGGCGTTTGTGCTGCTATTGGGGACATTTTATGATTAAATATGACTGCATTTATACTATATAAGCGACTCTCCTTCCAACCATATGGCTTCATGCTTTAATTAAGCCGAATTTTGTGAGCTGGCCACCACCAAGATCTATTGGCCCTAGTCAGGCTTATCGAGTTTCCCGACCCGACCTCACCTTTGTGTTGAGTACCGGGTACTAATTACTAAGTAGAGCTTCTAATCGAGTTGCGAAAGATTATGTGAAATTCACATTATATTTTGAAAAAATGAAGCAAAATAGAACTGATTGTTCTTTGTTAAAATTTCTGATAATTTTCCCTAATAGTGGGTAGAACCTTCATATCTCATTTCTGCAACTAAGATTGCAAGTCTGTAGCTCACCTTGCGTGATTGGCGGAATCTTTAAATTCCCCAAGACAGTTGCTTGGTTCTTGAGTGGGATTTGGAAGGCTACTTTTGAGAATCTCTCTTGATACTCACATGTTGTTTGCATCTCCCTTTCTCTATGCAGATAGAGAAAAGCATGAATAAAAGGAATTAGGTATGCATATTTTGCGTTACACAATACGCCTCATCTTGCTTCCTCGTTATTATCTTACTTAAAGGTGCCTTCTCTCTTTTTAAATCTCGAATACATTGGAATGTTGATTTTTGTCGTTTACTGACCTTGGGGGGACATTGCATGGATGTTAATGAGGAGGCTTTGCTCAAGACAAAGCACAAACGAAGAAAATCCTCTGTTTGCACAGCAAATATATTACTAAACTATAGACTATAAGATGAGGACATGGATCTTGTTTATTATGGAGAAGTGCATTATATCATAGTTTAATCACGGTAAGGGCTTTTAAAAAATGCTGCCTTGTTATATGGAATTTGAGGTGGTCCTGAGAGGTAAATCATGCTCCTTCTGATGCCCTTAATTATGTGAGAAACCCTTGATTCAATTATTAATAATCAGCAATGCCAGAACTCCAAGATTAGCATAATAATTATGGGCTTTCTCTTTTGGTTCATGGGTTCACCTTCGCACGTTCATCAAGAAATAAAAAGGAATGAACACACCCAGAACAATCATCTCCATCAGTGCACCAGGATTTGTCCCCCTCTCTCCGAAGAGATCATGCATAAAGAAGGACAGGAAAAGGAAAAACCCACCTCAAAACCCTGACCAAAACAATGCCATGGGACTCCAAAAAGTGAAGAAAGATAATCAAGAAATCAGCAAATGTGCTCATACTGTAATTATAGATGAGATCTTCCATCACATGGGCTTCGTGGGCATGCTTGGATTCCTTTAACAAAAGCAAGAGAACACAGTTAAACCCACAAGGATCAAAAGGGAGGGGGAATTACCCCAGCCACATGCTTCCCCCTGGGGACCATCAAGGCAAACGAATTATTTAAATAAGCAAAACGATCCACAGTAGTAATAATAAGAGCATGAGAAGATCCCAAAAAGCTAGTGCTATAAAGGAGAGGTTGGTTACTCCTCTCAATGACACTGCTCACTATATACTCCACATACCGAAGCCCCCAAATCCCATAAAAAGATGGGAGACATGTTCGTTTAAATAAAAGATGCCTTGCATGGTGGATTGCAGTCACCTTCTTTTGCTTCCAAAAGAACATTTCGTGCCTTGGGAAATGTTAGTGTCTTTGTATGTGGTTTGTCTGGGATTTTACCATAATCTATTGTCGCATGTATAAAAGTTTGATTAGCTATCATTTGCATGTCACATTTGAACTTGGACTCAAAAGTATTTGATCTCAGTTTATTCTGCTTTCAAAAACAACTTTCAAAATGCAGAAAGGTATACATCCAAGTAGCTAGTTTGTGTAATTTTTAAATTCACAGTGTGAAATAAAATCACTATATAATTAGAGAAGGAACTTAGATCCTCTAAACTTAGGGGGTAACTGCGCCATAACCCTAAAGCGACAAGATCACCCTCTCTTATAGAGAAAAATACATTAAGCCCACCCTCCACCACCTTCGGTCCATCTCTGCTTTGCCGGGAACACTAGACCTCTATCACCGTCGTTGCACCGCTCGCCGCGTGCCAGTCTAGGATGAACTAGGCTGTGAAACAGCTGCCCAAATTCCCGGCGACAGCGGATTTAGAGGTAATTGGACCTTGTAGAGTTATCCCATATAATTTAGAGATCCCAATTCTTGTAGAAAGGAAGCTCTTTAGTGCTTTCTTTTTTCATTGTAAAAGGTAAAGAAGAAACAAAGGCTGTTTTTTTTTTTTTTCCATTGCAGAAAGGCAAAAAGAATAGAACATTCGGATTGACAGTAAATTTAACTAGTTAACACAATATTTGGAAGAGCGATCGATCCCATTGTTTGTTCAATCAAATTAATGTAAATAATATCTCAAGAAACAACGATGTCCATAATGAATCTTATGAAGGCAACCATTCTTTTCGACACATTTCTATGTTGTGATTATATCCACCATAGTCTCATATATTATATAACATTTTGGCGGTGTGAATATATTTTTATTTATAAGTTAAATAGGTTAACATAACATGAAGAAATAGCTGTATGTGTGCAAAATGATGAATGGGAAGCTGGCATCGATGAGGAGAGATGATGCTTCAAATCTATGATCAGAAAAGGGAATTTATATACGATTTCCACACCACATACAGCCAAATCTAAATCTCTCTCTTGAGTGTTTGTTTTATTCCTTTTCTTTTCCTTCCTTTTCTTTATTTAATAAATATCAACGTGTCTGCTACATTGAATCTCACAGGCCATGTCTTCATAGTTAGTTAACTGACACAGTCCGTTCTTAATGGAGGTGAATGGAGGGACCAGAAACTGGTCCAAATCATCTTAAGATAGGAACATGGCATAGGATGGACCATTCCTAACAATTCACTTTTCAGTTTCCAAGGAAACGTAACCCGTCCTTGAGTTGTCGCTACCCGAATCTGTCGCGGTCGTGCTAAAGTGGCCTGCCGGTTTGTAACTACAAGTTCCTCCGGAGTAACTACATGGCAAACTGTTTAGTTGTAGAATGGAAAATTCAAAATATGTATGTTTATATTTGACATTTATATGATCTATATTATGTATGTAAGAGTGGGCATGAGAGTTGAGGTGACCCTTGAAAGTCTTTACCGAGAGAATATCCATAGCTCTTGACATGCGCATTCTCTTCAGCCAAATTTAAAGCTAAGTAACCAAACAACTCAACTCCTATATATAACTCAAGATGTTCATTGAAATATATAGATATATCCTGTGCGTATATGATTCACACATATACATGCGAAATGTGTCACACACATGCACTCGTGGATACTATAAATTTGATCACACTAAGCAAGAGACGAAGACTCTCAACTCTTGATTGGCTTAGTTGGAAAGAAGGTGGTAGTGTATATACTTCATTAGTTTGCAATGGGGCATCTTACCCTGATTGACGAGTTGACCTACATTTTGATATCTTAAAAGATAGATAAAGAAGAAAAACCCTAAATAAGTACCGCGTTTCCTGACATGGTCCATGCCCGAATGGAATAGAAAGGTCCAACAATACTTGCAGAGACGTACGTTGTTTCACTGGAGATTCATTTATGAAGATCATTGCCTCTCTCGTGACATGGGATTTAGTAGAAATTTTTGTGAGTACTGTCCCAATTATCATGTACCAATTAAATCGAAATATCGCACAATGTTCAATCTCAATAAATTTTGGTGCAACTACTACGTGTTACTCTCATATCTTCACTATGAGTTTTGGTGAGAAGTTATGTGCAATGTCCATTTACATGATATTTATACTTTTCAATCAGAAACATTATGTCTAACTATCCTATTCACTGCCAGGAAAATGTCCAAGAGTAATTGGGTACTCGTTAAGCTTTGTCAAGTTTGTTTCATGAAATGTAGATATTTTCCATTTGACGTAGGTATATCTTCCATGTACCATTAAAAGCGGTCGGTGCCGAAAGGGCACTAATCAACAAGACTTCGTTATTTTTTTTATGCAATAAATTAGGAACAAGTTCTAGAGACTCGGCAAGACCGGCACACAAAATCGAAGGATAGAGACAACGTGAATATCGAAATCCAGTGCACGCCAAAAAGACTTCATACCACTAACTCCACGAATGAATCGATAACAAGACTTTATATGTAGATATAATTTCTTTTACAGATTATATGTATCAATTATCTTCGAAGTAAATGAGCTTCATGGACGAGAGAGGACACCTTTATGATAATTCAGTGCACTGAAGTAAATAAATGACATTCTATTTTGTACGTTTTTTTTTTTTTTTTTTTTTTTTTTCATATGTGTGCGTGGACCTTCTTCCTCCTATCATTCCGCACTTCATCCATCCATCCAAACTGTTCATCCATACTAATTGTGGCACATAATTGGTTGGAAGGTACTGAACATAGTAGAAGATGTTTGCATGTACTCTATGGCCAATCTCCCCGACAGAGCGCCTTAAAGTTCATGTTGATGATACTTCGAAGCATTAAAATGTACCTGGATTTTCGCATTCCTCAACTCCATTGTCCCCACATTGAAAAGCAGTGCTGAGTAAATTAATTTTGATGTTAACTATGTATAGGAAAGAGAGTTTTTTTCTTTTTCTTTTTCTTTTTAAGTAAGGAAAAGAAGCTAAAGGTTCTTTTTTATTTTCATAGTTAAACGATGCAAAGTATACAATCAAATACAAATCTCCTCCACCTTTCCAAGGGCTAGATCTTGGAAAGGAATGCACTTCTTCCTAATAGTGCCTGATAAAATCATTGCATTTTAAAGTAAATTCCGCGTCGAGCCTCTAAATTTCCATTACTACCGCCACATGAATGTTCTGGTCTATGGATTATTTTTAAGTACATTAAAAGCTATAACCATTTTTCCAACTAATTTTGCAATAAAATAAACGTTGTATGTGGCATCATGTCTTGCCGGACATGTGGTGCGAGAGAGAGAGAGAGAGAGAGAGAGAGAGAGAGAGAGAGAGAGAGAAGGAGAGTGGGGCTTGAGTAAAACATCTTACTTCATGTTCATAAATGCATAATGTTACAAAAATGCTGGGTACTAGTGCAAAATATACATTACATACACATATGAGATGAGCTACTCCTATTAGTTAGCAAATTCCTACCTAAAACCTAAAAAAAATAATTAAAAATCCCACATGCCATTAGGCACCCTCCCCCACCTTCTCTCTCTCTCTCTCTCTCCCCCTTCTTTTTTTTTTCATTTTTGTGAGGAAAATAAAATTTTAAAAAAAAAAACATGACTATTGGGTCAGAATTTCAAAACGCCTCTACCATTTCCTTTTCCTTCAATTTTTTTCACCCTCATTTTGTTCCTCCCTATGGCACTATGGATTACTAATTAATCATGGACAAATTGGTCACTTTACTCCACCAACCAGCAATTCCCCCACACTACCAACACATAACACCAAAAAATGACAAAAAAAAAAAAAAAATCCCCCCATCACATAGACTAAAGAGCAGCTTCGTTTCACAACCGTCGATCTCGTGGGGCTAGGGGATCCGCCAACCGTTTAAATATGATGGGCGCCCCATGCTGCGGGTACAGCAGCATCAGCACCGTTGGCGCGTGCCGGTAGCTAGGCGCGAGGACGAACGAGAACCGCTGGATTATGATGGCCAGGGCCAGCTTGGCCTGCAGGAGGGCCAGGTTCTGTCCGATGCAGTTCCGGGGGCCCAGGCCGAAGGGGATGAACGCCCCCGGGAGCTTTGCTGCCCGGGCCACGCCGTCCGCGAAGCGGCCCGGGTTGAACTCGTTGGCGTCGCTCCCCCATATGGCCTGGTCGTGGTGGAGCGCTAGGATCGGGATCAGGATCTCCGTGCCGCACGGGATCTGGTACCCGTTGAGCTCCGCGTCAGCCCGAGCCCGCCGGATCATTGCCACGACCGGCGGGTACAGCCGCAAGGATTCGTTCACCACCATGGTCAGCTGCACGGCGGGTCATGAATATTAAGAACTAAGATGAACTAAAATCTCAATGCAAGGGGTCTTTTCGGCAGATGAAAAAGAGAGAGTAAAACAAAAAAAAAAAAATAATAATAATATGGGGACGGGCGTACCGTCTTGAGCTTGACAAGGTCGTCCTTGGTGGGGACGTCACGTGACCCGCACACCCTGAGGACCTCGTCACGTGCCCGGACCTGCCACTGCGGGTGCATCGCCAGGAGGACTGTCGTCCACGTCAGCATGTTCGACGTGGAGTGCTTGCCGGCGAAGAAGAACCCCTTGCACTCCTCCACGATGTCGTTCACCGAGACCGCGTCCGACGACTTGGACGCCTGGATCATCAGCCCCAGCAGGTCGTTGGGCCGGCTTCGGCTCCGGCCCTCGAGGGTCGCTGCATCGTTGCCGCCGCTGCCATCGCCGCCGCTATCGTCGCTGCCGCTGCCGCCGCCCGACTCTTTCCGGCGATCGATGAGCTTGACGAGCGACTTCTTGATTTCCCGGTCCAGCTTCCAAGAGACTATGTTCCTCTTCGTTGGCAAGAACCTGCCGGGCGAGCGAGCGCAAGGAAGTGAGTTAATGCACCGAATGAATTTCGGGCTTTTCGAGCCCAGCACGCCAGTTCGGAAAGATTTGACGAGTTAGGCGATGACGGGTGTTGCGTGATTGACGAGTTTACCTATAGCCAGGGATGAAGACTTTCTGGAAGACGTCGGCCGCGAGGACCATCTGCCGGGCTTGGAGCCTGAAGATGGCCTTGCCATCTTCGTAGCTGATGCCGAATGCTGTCCTGGTGATGATGTCCTCGGTCAGGTTCTGGAGCCACTCCGAGACCTCAATCTCGACCTCTCCCGATTTGGACATCAATGCCTCCCATTTCTCCAGCATGCTCGTCACGCTACTCGCCACCACCGGCACCAGCAGCTGCGCGCCAAAAAGAAATCGACAAGAGAAAGACAGCGGGTCAATCGATCCGGCATTGACTAATTGAGTGCGTTTTCTTGATGTGATTGGAATTCTCTTCGTGGGATTCTTGGGTGAGGGAGAGAGCTTTTACTTTGAGATTCTCCATGTAGAATGTGGGGACGATGATCTTGCGGTGGTGAAACCATTTCTCGCCCCTGAGGCTGAGCAGGCCGTCGCCCTCGAGCTGCTTCACGAGGGGGTGCGACTCGCTCTTCTCGTAGAATTCCGACTGCTTGGAGGTGAAGATCTCCCTGATCAGCTCGGGGTCCGACACCGTGAGCCGGACCGTGGGTCCGAACCACACCAGAAACGTTGACCCTGCGAAATCGCTCGGTGATGTCAAGAAAAAAAAAAGCTGGAGACGGATTAGTGCAACGACGACGAGAAGGGCGGTGGTAATGTGGCATTGAATTTCCATGTTAAGTGGGCGGAAAATTTAGAACAGATGGAAACAGCTGCCAAAGGGCAAAGGGGTTTCTTGCACCAAGAAGGAACTGCCACAAGGCCTCAAGGAGTAAGTGAGGGGGAGTTTTGCTTAAAGAGGAACGAGCAGGATTACACGACAACCATTAAATTCAGAGGGGCATGGATAGTGTAGACCCTACCACCGGCCAAAGTTAAAGAGAGAGAAGAGAGAGAGGGAGGAAAGACAACTAAGAACAGTGTCGCTAACAAACAGAAGGAAGTTCATTGTCACCATTCGAACATCCATGATAAACAAAAGAAAGTGGACAAAAAAACGCCAGCGAGAAAACGTAGCTCAGCGTCCTCAGAAGAAAGATGACAATTCATTGTACGCAACAACAGGAGGGAAAAAAGAGGAAATTGAATTTGCGGAATCGTAACGCCTGAAAATCGGCAGGGAATAGGGGAAAACGAGAACTGCTGTTGGAGCTTATACAATCTCTCCACATTTTTTTTTTTATTTGAAGGAAAGAGAAAAATATTGCAATTTGATGGGCACCAAAGAGAGAGAAAGGTGGAACCCAGGAGGTGCAAAGAAGGCTTTAATAGAAGAAGAACCCCAAAACAGTCCAAAACCTCAACTTCAACATCAAGAACACCAAAAACTCAAAAAGACCCACAGACCTAAAAGATAAAAAAAAAAAAAAAAAAAAAAAAAAAAAAAAAAAAAAAAAAAGAGGAGAAAAAAGAGCGAGAGACTGAAAAGCCGTTAAAAAAGAAGTACGCTAGAGAGAACTCAAAGGAACAAAACAGTAAGCCACAGAAAGTAAAAAAAAAAAAAAACTCAAAGGGGCCAAAGGGAACATCATCACGCTGAAGTACATTCGCGGTCGCTTTAATCATCAACCCCCCACCACCTCTCCCAAAACCCAGAAGCCGTGCCCGTTCAAAACGCAGACGCTCAACCCCCCGCGAAAAATGCGAACATCAGACGCATTAAGGACGAAGGACTTCAGATGGAAAAGAGGGAGAAGGAGCTGGCGAAGTGTACCGTAAATCTTCTTCCAGTGGTGGTAGAAGGAGAGGACCCTGGGGAGGATGTTGTGGGAGAAGGGGGGCGCCATGGGCTGCGACGACGCCTTCATCATCATCCCCACCAGCTCCTTCACGTTCCCGATGAAGAACCGATACGGCGGGCCCCTTATGCCTTGCCGCGAGAAGTGGTCCTCGATCCTCCTCGGCCGCCACCACAGCACCGCCGCGATCCTCAGTGCAGCGGCCGCCACGGCCGCGCATATCACCGCCAGCTTCAGCCACGCCAACGCTTCGTCCCCCATGTTCACACACAGAGAGACAGAGAGAGAGAGAGAGAGAGAGAGAGAAAGAGAGAGAGAGAAGGGGTGGGGGCTCTCTGCGCTCTTTTCTTCTTCTTCCTTTCTCTTGTTGTGTGTCTTTCTGGTGAGGATTTTTGTTCTCTTGTATGACTGAGAGCTTTGGCTACATGTAAGTGTCTCCGCTTTTTAATACCACGCGAGAGAGAGAGAGAGAGAGAGAGAGAGAGAGAGGAGGAAGGGAAGAGAGAGACAGAGAGGCCCTTTCGTATTATTCGTAGCAAGAGCAACGGCGTAGGGGCCGCCATTGGAATTCTAAGGGTCAACGAATTAGGTGATTGTTTAATATTTTTTTCCTCCTCTTCTTGGGCCCCCCTTGGACGATTTTACCCTTGCCCTTTTTTCGTTCTTGAACAAACAAAGATTAGCTATTTCATTCTCCCGGAAAATATTATTTGTCTTTCTTAATTAAGAGGTCGGGATATCCCGGAATTCATATTTTTCCATTGTGCTGTAGGGTCTCGTTACAAGTACTTTTAGATACTTTTAAATCATACCAAACTAAAAAATAATTTCATTTTCGATGTATGATTATGCACGACACGAGATCAATAGTGTTTGAAATTGACAAAATGTTTAACGAGTATCCCTAAGAACACTTGTTAACAAAATCCACAATAACACGCGATTTTTTTGATATTATCATGAAAATAATCTTCCAATCAAGGAACCCCCTCCCTCTAGTCTCTCTGTTTTTCTAAATATAAAAGTACTAAGTACATAGTTTAATGATTAAGAATGTGGTTATCTTTAAGGAACGACATAGAATGTACTTCTTGGGCATGTAAGTTTATAATTAAGTTGGGACATTCCATTTGTTTTTTTGGGGGTGCATGTGTTGTGCTGGTTACAGCAAAATGAGGTATGTTACACGATAATCATTCATTAATAAACATGCGCTTACTAAACAGGGCGGGCGATGGGAATTTTAATAATCATCTCTCCATGCTGCTCTCTCCAAGAGATGACGAGTGGAGAAGCTTCGTCTATTACAGTCAAGGTGATTTGAATTGATTGCTTCACATATCAAAAATAGAAAATTTGAATTGAAACCAAAAAGGAAAACATGAACTAATAGAAGAATAATTCCCTATTTTAGTTACTTATATAGGAATGGTATATGGTTATGTTTCGTCTTTTTGCGTATATGAGAAGTACTGATTTTCTTTTTTTGGTAAAAAAAATTTGAGGTTGTCTTATATACAGCATGTATGAAAGTTTAACCAATAAAGAGATCCTTTTGTCATGCATTAATTTTTTTATTTTTATGGGTCGAATTGGGATCATTTCCATTCAAGGGATAAAACTGAGATAGAGAAATCAGCCTCAAGATCATTTTACCGATCAATGTCACTCTCGACAAGCATCTGTAGCCCGATGGTTATGCCGATGTAACCTGTTGGCTGGGAGGACACAGTCGGACCTCCCATTTTCTCCTGTAAGTTGACCTGCTTGATTCCTTGGTCAAATCATAGTTTACATCGGAATTTGATCTTATCGAGTATAAATGTAAGGTCGTGTCCAATTTCCGATGATCCAATCAAGCTTTGACCACTCTTTAATCATGTAAATTCGATATGTCAGTGGCGAGAGGGAAAATGAACTGTGGGAATGTGTTAGGCTTGTTGGTCTCTCATTTTTCAAATGTGAAGTAGATTCGTTGATCATTTTAGTCACATGAAAACGTGAATACAATTTCCGAAGCGCACGATTTCGCCACTGCTTCAGCTGGTCATCTTACAACTTAGGAGAGGTTTGCATGGCCGCATGGATAAAAAAGATGTTCGAAGAAATCATGCCGTCATGTGTTCTGACAAAATTGATAACTAAATAGGAAGGAAACAAAAAAAATAGTAGGTGGTTGAACAATACTAATCATTTTTATCTATGTATGACTAATCTCATTCTTACACGTTTTGACAAAACATAGCAACTCATCAATTCAAGATTAAATTGTCGGATGAAAATGTGAACACAATTTACGAAGTAAAATATTTGACCACTACTTCAGCACGTCATCTTACAGCTTAGAAGGAATTTGGTTATGTGGGGTGGTCGTATGGATTTGGAAGACGTTTGAAGAGACAACACCGTTATACATCTTGACAAAACAAACCAACAACTAAATAGAAAGGAAATAATAATAAAAATAAAAAATTAAGTTTGCAGTTTAAAAATAATAATCGTTACATTTACGTATAATTAGACTCACCATTATACGTTTGACATAATAGTCCAAGATTAAATTGGGTAACTGATAAGCAGACATTAATGACATAACTTATCTTCCCGTTTGTCGGCTTGCGCAAGTATTTATAAAGTAAGAGCAAGTAGCATTATGTAACCGATATATGGAAGATTGACAATTCCCGCAAACTTGTTCAAAGGTGATTGTGAAGATATTGTTACCCATATATGAGACCACTCTTTGTTGGAGAACTTATGGTTATGTGGTGTGGCCATATGGATTCGGAAGTCATTCAAAGAAATCATGCAGTTATACATCTAGACAAAACAGACCGACAACTAAATAAAAAGGAAAACGAAAAACAAGGTAGGTGGTTGAATAATAATAATTGTTATATTTATACATGATTCGACGCACTGTTATACGTTCTGACAAAACAGACCGATTAGTCAGTCCAAGATTAAATTAGGCAACTGATAAACCGACATTACTAGCATAACATGTCTTCCAATTTGTCGGCTCGCACGTGTCTTTGTAAAGTAAGAGCAAGTAGCCTAACGTAATGAATACACATAAGATTGATGATTTGCACGAACTTGTTCAAAGGTGATCACGAAGATATCGTTACCCATGTATTGTAGGACACCTTGTGGAGTGTAGGTAATTTCGCCATGCGTACGCGCTTTCAAAGACCCTCGAACTCCTTACACATAACGCCAAAGCCAAAAGCCACAACGCGTACACGCTTATGCTTTATCACCCCTCCCTTCCTCTCTCTCTCTCTCGCCTACAGTTGTTACTTTCTCTCTGTCCATACATGCTCGTCTCACTCCCTTTAACCGCTAGTGAGAACACTAGAGAGGAAAAGCAGGGAGATGGTGCGTTGAGCGTCCAATTGCAAAACGCGCATCAACTTATATTAGACTGATTTTGGGGGAAAGAAAATGAAAGAGGGGATAGATTGGAGAGGGGGCACAAAGGGGTTTGTTGTCTTGGAATGTTGCTCTTAAATTTTGGTCACATGGGACAAAAGGCCATCGAAATTAGGGTCTCTTTTTCTTGTGGCCCTTGGGTGGGGAATACGTGCCCTCCAGTCGACCCAACAGTCCTTGCCCCACCCAAAGACACTAGCTCCCTAATCTTGTCCGAATGCACCCAAGACATGTTGGGGCCTTGTGCCCTTCATGGGTCCTACGCAAATTCAATGTCAAGTCCTACTGCATTTTGTTTGTAGTCGCCAAATTAACTCATGTTCCTACCACATGGTCTAATGGAAGTTTTCGCAAAAATGATCGAATGCAGCTATATTCCTACTCCTCCTCAGCCTATGAGGTGACTCGCTCATGATAGGGATGCGTTCCTCCTCATGTTCTTTTTCCCCTGCTCTTCGATAAGGGAGGTAGCTCGACCATAGAATCATGGATCGAGTTGTTCTGTGATCAGATCCAGCCTCATGTCGGGACAAGGCACCGGCATTCTGTTATTGTCGAGTTCACAGGGGCAGTACAATTGCATCCCACCATTCCTTGATGAGCAAACCCAAATCTAAAGTAGCATCAACCGAGTTGTAGCATGTGACTCCACATGATCTGTGTCTTGAAGAAGTATACCCGAAATGATGTCTTTTGGAGCATGCATCCACTCGGGTATGGCCTTCCCCTTCTACTAAAATGTAAGAATCTCAACTAATCAGTTGTCAATATACGCAACGTACTAAATTCATCCTAGGTTTTTTTTTTTTTTTTTTTTTTTTTTTTTTTTTTTTTTTTTTTTTTTTTTTTTTTTTGGGGTATTCACTCTGGGTGATCAATGTATGGTGGTGGATTCTTGGCTCTGTGCCACAGAGTTGAAGGGAAGAACTGAATTTGTCCTTCACTGCCTCTTTGCCCTGTCCCTTTGCTTCAGTTGGATAAGGCTGGTGCATCTAAGACGAGACTTTTAGAAAAGGAGGAAATAAGAGAATCTGACCAGGCCTGGACCTGTGAAAAAAAAATAAAGAAGGAAGGAAAAGATGGATTTTCTCTTTTATTTTTCTTAATTTAAAAAGTTCAATAAAAAGAGCTAAAGGACAAAGTATGTGCAATCACAAAACAGAGCCGTGTGGAGTTTTCGAAAATGATCAAAATCATTCAGCCGAAAAAGCCTGCAAATGATGGTGGTGATGATGAACCTCTCCCCCCTTCTTTCCTTTGCCAATTTTCATATGTTTTTCTTCCTCCTTTGTTTTTCTTTTTTCTTTTTCTAACCATGTTGTTACTTTTGGGCCACGTGATTTCTGTGGACATCAAAAGGGAAAGGAGAGGGCTGCGAATGAATCATAAATTTCTTGAATACAAATCGAGGGTCATGTCCAATTTGACTTATTTGCGAACCAATATTAAAAAAGTTAGCATTGCTTTTTAGAAATCTTTTAGCAACATTAATTAATTAGTCCATGGCATCAAAATAGATAATTGAGTGGAGACAATGCTAGTCCCTTTATTTCAGTGGCCACCGGGGAAAAAAAAAGGGACTCATTCGATTCACTAGAAAGTCGATGTTTGGAGAATCAAATAAAAAGTACCCAAGAATATTTTAGATACAATTAATTAGTAGTGTTTGAAACCTATATATATATATATATATATATATATATATATATATATATATAATTGATAAAGTTCAAATTTGATTTGAGTAACCTACGATCCATGTTCAACAATCTTAAATTAAGTTGTCAACTAAACCGTCCGATGATAATGCCATGATTCTCTCGACGAAGATTCTAAGAAGATGGAAAATTATAATATGCAAAAAATCAAAAAAAAAAATATATATATATATATATATATATATATATATATATATAATATAAAAGGGAAACATAGATTTAGAAACACTTCACCCTTACGTCAAAGTAGAGTCGTGTCATAATATCTTTTAGTTTTTCGCCTCAATGGCCACCCTTCCAACATGGAAGGGGAGGTGAGGGTTCAAATCCCCATTTTCTCGGGAGGATGGGGTGGGAACACGTAAATTTCAGGAGTTGGTTTCAACTCCCACGCTCTACAAGAGGCAGCGCAAAAGTTTGAGAGTGAGTGTAAAGTAGGAATAGAGTAGAACTGATAAAAAAAAAAATTCCTCGAAATATCAACCTACCTTATGATGAGAGGGCGATGGATTATTTAAATAAATTTGTAATTCAAACGTTTTTTTTGGATGGACTAATTAATGATGGTCTCGCTGGATATGTGGTTCCGAGGAAGGAACAATAAATTAAGTGCTGCAACGCTTGTGGAAGACTAATGAGTCATTCATTTGAGTTTGAAATTTGAATAAGAGGATCATTTACGCAATGTCAAAAGGAGAAACAAAGCGTGATCCTTTTATTTGGCTTAGGTAAAGCGATGAATGTCTACCGTATGTGGTGGATTATATATGTATTGAGAATACTCAAACATATCTGAAAAAAAAAAACATTTTTTTTACTTGCTTAAATGTTTGGAACAATTAGTAATATTTCTGCAAAAATCTCACATAATATATAAGCAGGAGATATTGAGTAAATCAAACTTTTCTAATCCACTTATGTGACTCCCCATATATATTTCCGTTCTTGGTCGCAAAAATATTTTGCACTATCAATATACATAAAATTGGGATATTAAATCTGTACTCTTTTTTTTAGGGTATGTGGTATTGAAATCTTGAATTCGATTGATCCTCGCAAATGCTTGCAGTATTGATAATTGTATGATGTGATTATTGGCAATTACCAAACTACTATATCAATCACCATAATGTGTAAGCCCTCGATAGACATGCAATATAGCTATCAAGGAGCGACGAATTGAGATAGACTAGTAAATGGAAGTGGTGCGAACTATTAAATGATTAGTCATGGTATGACATCAATATTGACATCGATTAGGAAAATCATTGACGGCGTTGTGGAATCAACATCGACACATAGCCAAGAGTTGTTCAACCGACTAAGCAAGCAAAGGCTTGGCCATTGTAAAATTTGGCTAAGTGTTCGAAGCAAGCGAAGGACACAAGGACAAGAAGACCGACCGAGGGCGAGGATAGCAAGTGACGTTTGAGCGACCCAACGGCCTTGGAAGATGTAATTGTTTGTGAATGAAATCTGCATGGGAATAAGGGGGCCGGAATCTCGGGAGTGCGGTTGTAACCATACCTAGAGTAATAAATGCAAGTGGACCTGGACAATTCCTTAAACTGTCTCGTTTATCGAAGTCAACTCCAAACGTAAAATGGGGTAATGATAAACCGTCGGGGGTAAATTAACCAAAATGGGAAATTCCTCCGGGCCTAATCGGTTGTAGCTAGTGGGATTATGTATAGGGTGACACTAACTATAAAGGGATTGTCAATCGACAACACATTTTCCCGATTTATTTTTCTTAGTTTATTAGTAATATTGTCTTTTTAGTTTCTATCATTTTCAATCTTTTTCTGTTCAAGTTGCTATTCATCTTCTTTGTAGAGCTGATCAAGTTTATATTCGAAATCAACATTGAACGCATTTCATAAAAAATCAAAATTTAACTTGTGGTGGAAGATTTTTCACAACTTGGGTCGATACCCATCTCTAATGACGCAAAATTCAATTATTATCAATTTAGTGGCATGAACGTAGAGATCTAGCTATCTAGAAATCCATAAAACACTCTACGAACTTCATGAAATGGATAACTTATAACATTTTAGGGTTAATACCCTAAAAAATCCTAAACTAGTACACCTGTGACAAATTTATCCCGACTGACCATAAAAAAACCTAAACTAATACATTTATGAAAATTTTACCCCAAAGTAATTTATTCGGCCGCAAAAAACCCCAAACTGGTAAATTTGTGATAAATATAGCCTCCGCTAAATTAGATTAATACCACAAAAAAATCACAAAAATTATAAAATGTGATAAACGGAGCGTAAAATCCCAAATTAGTATACCAGTCAACTGTTACGTGTCATTTAACTTAATAATTTGACAATAAAATTTAACGAAAACTAACAGAGGGTAAATTTGTCACAAGTGTATCAGCTGGGGATAAATTTGTCAAAAGTATATCAGTTTGGAGTTTTTGGTAGTCAAAAAAATAGTTTGAAGTAAATTTGTCACAAGTGTACCAGTTTGGAGTTTTCCAGGGTATTAACCTAACATTTTATAGGTTTTAAACAAATGGCCTCCAGAACTTAAGCTAGAACTTCCTCTAATGCCTCTAGCCAATTATCCTAACCCCAAGGGCTAGGAGACCATTAGATAGACAAAACCAAAATCTATGTATATATGCACTTTGTATCTAGCGAGAAATTTATCCCTGCGTTGATATTTCTATAATCCAGAGAAACTATGCTTATCCTTTTTTTTTTTAACCAAAAAAAAAAAGAAATAACAAAAGAGAATTTCACACGAAAGATAGAGGGACTTTTTAGCCTTTGGAATGTTAGCGACATATATGTCCGAAATAGTTGGAATCTATAGCTTTTGTCAAGAACCAAAAACAAACCGAACGAAGGAAAAAGCAGAAGAAGAATTATTCTTATTCACTGCTATCATTGTGAGGATTAACTTTTACCTTTTCTTTGCATGATAAGATGGAAAAGAACAAAGATTCTAGGCAGGCTGTAGCGAGAAGAGAGGATCCTACATATGCCGAAAGCCCTTTTTGCCGTTTGTAGAAAATTTCTCAATCAAATCGAAAGGGGGTAACATCAAGAGTACGTACCATCTCCAATCATTTCAATTTGAAATGCGTAATTAGGGTTTAATTGATCACTTCCAAATTCAAGCAAGGAGGCCCTCCGTGAAAGCTTTTGGGTGGGCAGGTCTTGACTAGACCGTCAGATATGGGACTGTTCAACCTTTGGAATGTTAGCGACATATAAAATGAAAAGAGTGGGAATAGATTAGTGTTTACGCTCATTTGTTTGACTTGATATATTTTTGAGAGACTGCAGCATTTTCTATTTATATTTATACATTGCATTTTGATAAGCAATGGCCCGTTCTATAATCTCGAACAATTCACATATTCTGGCACCTCTTTCTCTCGATCGAGTGCCGAACTTAGGTACATTGGTGTTCAAACCAGCCATATGTTGTTTGGTGTGATTTCATAATATGATTAGTGTTATGGTTTTGGACTTTGTGAATTTCGATTGACAATAGGTGTCTAAGTTGTACCACCCGCCGTGGTGGCTCAGCTAGGTAGGCGCTAGACTTCCATCGAGGAGGTTTAGTGTTCGAAACTCCTACAATTTGCGTTGTAAGAAAACTGGCTTTGAGATATTTGGTGACTTACTCGGTGGCACGTGTGTGGTGGCTAATATGTGTCGCCCTCAGTGATTTATCTCCGGCTGCCAGCCGTATGGGGTTCCCTGGGTCATCAAAAAAAAAAAAAATAGGTGTCTAAGTTGTGATTTTTGAATATCTCGTATAAATTAGGTGTTTTGTATATTGGCATATTAGGTGGGTTTTTTATTTTTTATGTTGTCTCCATTGCCAACAATAGCTGTTTTTATTTTTATTTTTAAGTGCTAAAAAATCAAAAATTTAATAAGGAAAATCATCCAAAAACATTCATCCAATTACATAAATAATATACAAGTAAATTTGCAAATTCGAGGAAAAAAAAATTACACTTACAAGTTCTCTAATATTGATTAAAAATACATTACATCCGAGAGAATGTCTAATTAGTTTAGTGTGTTCGCTGATGTGTCCCTAACCATAACTTGGATGATAAGGTAGCATGGTCATCCTCTTCTTTATGTTGGGCACATTCGATTGGATTCAATTCTTGCAATAAACTATCATGTCCACAAATTGCCATTCTAGATCTTCGCAATCAACTTACATTTCTTGTCCACCATAATCCATTGGCTAACACTAAATATAGAATCCAATAGTATGCGGGCCCAGTAAGTCTTGAGCTATCGTGGAATGAGTCATGAAATGTGAAGTTCTACTCTTCCGTCACTTCAAAACATCGATGTCGTCTTTGCCAACTCTTTCGATATATTTGGGATAGTATGTTGTGAAGCATCTCTTGACTTCATTGGTTGATGATGATGAAGAGCTAGCAAAGGTTGATAGGGCATTATTCCTTTTTACGAAGTAAGGACCATAATTATGACAAGAAACTACTCGATAAGAAAGTCATCTTGGTTGATGGGATGGAGTTTGTCGTATTGAATCAATTGCCATATGTATCATACATATTTTTAAATTAATTCCTCAACATCGTCAATATCTGTTCCATTTGGACCTCCTTGACTGGCTCCAGATTGTTGTATTATGGAACAAGCGGATTCCTTAGTCCCTCTAACTTGAACCTCAATTTCAAGTAAGTGGACACAGAAAAAAGGTCAAATGTGTATGAAATAATTGAAAATTTTCGCCATCAAGGCTAAACACACTTTGTTGAAGAAGGATTACCCTCCTTGTTCGCTAATTTAATTGACATCATGTATAGGAAAAGAATGGCAATGTCACTTGATGGACAATTGTTAGACAACAAAGTATTCGATGCATTGCTGAAATGCTACAAGAAGTCCCCATAAATTTCTCCAACCCTCCGATTTTGTTGAGCCGACAACGGGAAATAAGTATTTGCGATATGAGTGGCGGAATACAGCATCGACTTAGCCATCTCTTCGCATGCCACCTAAAGATCTTATATACCGAATTCCACCTTGTTTTTACATTTAGAGATACATTTTTAACTTTCCTCTATTTTGTCATGTATAGGATCTCCGACTCTTGATACCCGAGTGGGGTGGATCCAATCTATTGAACCTACCCATGTAAATAGCTACATAATCGTAAAATTGACGAGGACTATCTTGCGCACGCAGATTAATGCAGTGGCACAGACAACGTACATGGAAAAAGATCCTATTGCAAACAAGCTTTAGCTGTCTGAGCAGACTTTGGATCAAAAGGAATAGCACTAGCATTATCTCAGGTGATCTAAAAATTTTATTGAAGATACCATACTCATTGATAGCTCTCACTATTTCGGTAGTTGTATTTCTAGAATCATACATAAATATGAACTTCTTAAATGTCAAAGTTTGGTGATGTAATTTCCAATCCTTCTCAACTCAAAGGCCCGTGAAAATACATAAGACATAATTGGTAAGGTCAGTCCATAAATTAGAAGTGTGAGAGACTCGTAAGTTACACATGGACAATAAATGTAGCAATGCCACCCTTTCTCCTTTAATTGAGCCAAATCATTCAAATTATTTGGATCAATGATTTTTTTTTTTTTTGTCACTCATTACTCCATTCCTACTCTAACACTCACTCTCAGACTTTTGTCCTGCCTCTTGCAAAGCGTGGGAGTCGAAAACCACTCCTGAAACTTACTCGTCCCCACCCCAACCCCCCGAGAAAGTGGGGATTCGAACCCCTCACCTCTTCTTTCCATGTTAAAATGGTGGCTACTGGGGCAAACCCTAGTGGTTTTTGGATTAGTGATCACTGGGCCAAAAAAACATCATCCCTCTTTAAATTGGTCCCCTCTCCCTCTCCTTTTCCCCATTCACTTATTGATAATGTAAAGAAGGATTATATGGTCTTCTAGGGTAAATTTTAACCCACTAAGTTTAAGAGGATGTCAATTTATTTTGTCCCAAGTATTAGAAGTTTCAATTTTTAGGCATCAAAACAGTTTTTCATACCTTATCTATTTTCAAAAACAATATGATGATTAAGTGCGTATTCCTCTGGGGGTAAATAGGCATTTTCAACGAATTTGGATATCCCTAACTTCTACTAATAAGTGTTTTTCCCTTTTCCTGTCCTCAAATTAGTTAGTTCATGTATACAATATATAAAAGGATTGTTAAGCTGAATTACAAGTATGTAAACATTTCATTGAAGTATACTATCCACAACAAGACCTTGGGAGAAAATTATGCTTCCACATTATATGGTCTATTACAATTTGCATGAGTAGAATTGCTAGTATACCACATCATTAAGGAGGCCAATAACGACTCGGTAATCAGTTGTGACAATAGGGGCCCTTATGTTGGAAAGATGATAGACTCATAATTTGACCAAAACAATCTCTCATTTTTATATGGCAAGAGGGCATGGGACAAGCTTCATAAGTGATGAAAAGATATCATTAGCAAAGACCAAGTTTGGAGAGCAAAAGATGGGATTTGCACACATGATTCCCTAGCCAAATCCCCTTTTGCCTCTCCAAATATCATATTTTCCTCAAGAGTGATTAGCACTCTCCTCCTACCTTCATCCTACAACTAGAGATTCAATCATACCCCCAATATTTTATGTCAATCTTTTTGAATGTATCACTCCTTACCTGTCCTTCCGTTTATGGCATGCTTGACCTAGACTTCCCATTTCCTTTATGTGAGAGAGAGAGAGAGAGAGAGAGAGAGAGAGAGAGAGAGAGAGAGAGCCTTTTGACCTAATTAACGAAAGTGAAAGCTAAAAATGATCCATGCCTACTTAATGCCAAATCCATTTTGACCCCCTTCCCCAGCATTTTCGCAGATTCAACGATGCCAATCAATCACTTCTGGGGTGGTTGAAATCTCCTCAACACGAATGAGACGTGCCCACTTAAGAAATGGCTAAGTCAACGAATCCAAAAGAAAGGAGAAAGCCCGTTCTCTTTCACCTTCGAATCATTTGAGATCACCCCTTCGCTAGCTGTGCCAATTTAACACTCCCAAGCAAATCTTGCTGAGCACATGAACATTATTCTGCCAGATCTTATCGCTAATCATGACGATTACAGCATGGTTTTTTAAGATCCAATTGCGTCTGAGATTGGCAAGTCAAAGCTTGAGAAATTGCCATACAGCTCTATGTTGTATGTCCTTGATTGGTGGAATAGGTGCGAATGGAGAAGAATGTTACTTTCAGCTATCCATACTAATAATTCGAGACAAAGGAATGTCGAAATAACTCCATAGATACCGAACGGGATTAGATATTCTCACGAAATCTCATTTGTTCATCATATTAATTCAGGTAACCAAAATCGTCTAGGACTTAGGATGGTTATTTTACATGAAATGTACTTCATCGCCTAGGATTCAAGGTGCCCATGTTTCCCTTATATGTTTTGGCGTTTCCCCCATCTTTGGCCGTCTATTCCATGTCTTCAACTCCCATACTTTTCACACTCTTCTGCGGTTCATCAATCGGCATCACATCTAGATCGGATCCTCCGTCGCCCACTATAGTTTCCGGCTTGACCCCGACACTCCTCGCTTCCTAACGACTTCTTTCATGCCACCGATCCCATAAATGCTCTCGAAGTGTGACGTCCTCGCCAATCCCCCGTCTCTCTCGCCTCGGTTCGAGCGAAATGTGTCCAGATCCGATGGGGTCGGGAGAGGCCGGTCGTGTAGTTACATCAATGCAAGGCAAGTTCATCGCAGAAGCGCAGAGAGAGAGAGAGAGAGATTTTGAAAACGCATCTGCATTAGTGTTATTCAACAGGAGCCTAATGGCCAATGCTGACGCAAGAGAGAGAGAGAGAGAGAGAGAGAGAGAGAGAGAGAGGATGGTGGTGAGCTTTCGTCCACGCAATCAACGGTGTGACGGATCCTGCATAGCTGCCGCTGCTGCTGCGCTTTTGTCTTTTCTCTCCTCCCCCTCCCCCGGCGCAGCCACGTCAAATCGCGACCAGCCACGCGTCGGCCAATCATTTTCCGTCGCTCGTTGCTCCCTTGTCCTCTTCCTTCTCTTCCTTGTCAGCGTGACCAGTAGAGTCCCCCATCATCGTCAGCGATCTCACATTCAACCTTCCCCCATTTCTCTTTTTTTCCTTTTCGGAAAGACCGGCTCCCACCTTGTATATTATAATAGAATACTAATGTTCGGCAGCCGTCGTAAAGAAACAACAACATAAAGGAAAGATTTCCCATGCGTATGAACGGAAAAAGAAACTCGCGTCGACCTCACCGAAACCTTTCTTGGCTTTGAAAAAGTCATTTTCCGCGCTCGGCACGCGTCGTTTAGTTTTATCACGAATCCCGGGTCGTTAGAACGACGAAAGATTAGAAACGAGAGGGATGGAGGAGGGGCGGCGGTGGCGGTGGTGGTGGGGAAAAAGGGCAAGAAAAGTTGGGGGAGGAGGGGGAGTGGGGGCCGGATTCTTGATTTTCCGATGCTTCCACGTAGAAGAAATCAAGAACGGGCAGCGGCCGTTGTAGGGGCGGCGACCGCATGGGGACAAGGCTGGTTTCAAAGAGACAAAACACGCGCCACGAAATGTAGGAGGAGCCCTCCCCTTGTTCTCGCTTTTTTTCTCCAATTAATAATAATAATAATCTAGCCCTAACTAAAGAAACATTACTATAATATCAAATGAAATTATTAAAAAAAGGGGGGGCACGAAAAAGATCGTCGGTTTTAAAATAATAATTTCGAGAGGGAAAACCCAAAACATCGGAGGGTGGATATTTTCGAAGGAAAATCTCGGGAAGGTGTCACGGGGGAGAGAGAGGAAATAAAATAATAAAAATAGAATATTATAAATATGTGGAATTAATTAAAAGAAAAAGGGAATTTAGAAAATGCAAAAGGTGAAAACACTGCCCCTCGATTTACGAGGGGGGCGATAAAGTACGGATTTTGGCTTGGCAGTGGTTATATCACTGCCAGAAGTTGTTATCTTTGTACTCAAAATCGCTAGCCACAGACCTGCCTTCTTATATTCTCTTCCCTCCTCCTTTTATATTATTTTATATCATTTTTCTTTTTTTTGTTATATTTTATAACATTTTCTTTTTATATACTTTCTTTTTCCTCTTCAGGTGCATGTGATCTCTCCTTTTGGTTTTCCACATCTACCCTCGCCAGCTTTGTGCTTTTATCTTCCTTTCTTTCCTTTTCTTTTTTTTTGAGGTTTGGATTAGGGTGATTGAGTTACCAGGTGTTGACAAGTAATTGATTTGAGCTGATTTTTTAATGTCCCAAGAATAAATCCGATGGGAGAAATATGTTGTTTATCAGGTTACAACCTTAGTTAGTTTAGAGAGAGGTGTGTACACATAAACTTTGAAAGAGAATAAAATTTTTATAATTCTTATATCATACCAATTTTCCGTTACGATTAGATCTCATTTCTTCTTGACCTCGGCTTAGTCTATCACCTAAGTCAAGCCTTTCTTTTTCCATGCTCATTTTAATAACAAATGATGCTATTCCAATTACGGTTAGGGGTGTAAAACAGATGAGAGAAGAGTTTTTTTGGTTCGGCTTGAACAAATCGGACATGGCTTTTCAGGTCAAACTATTAGGGTTTTTTTTTTTTTTTTTTTGGTTGGTAAACTAATAGGGTTGACACTAATGAAAATTAGCCCCAATCAAATTGAGTCGAGTCAATCTCAAGTGGTTCGGGCCAAAGCATGATTGTAGAAAAAGGAATACCACCAAAAAAAAAAGTTATCGAATTTCCAAAATCATAACATATAATTATCAAATGATCATGATAACATCATTGACAAATTTACAATAGATTAAGATTTAAAAATTGCATCCGGAATGATCCAAGGAATCAATTAGCATAGTAAATTTTAGTTCTTCGGTTCAGATTCTTAAGGATCAAATTTCTTCTGTTGCCTTTATGTCCTTACTCCTTGATGATGACACTCGGAACATTTTAGTTCCCACAAGTATCATGTGATGAAGAGTCAAGACATTTTAGATTTTTGTTGTTAAATTAACCTTGATGGTTGTGAACTGTATATAATATGGTACCGTGCTTCCGGCGAATTCGGTTTTTTTAATAGAGTTAGTTGGGGCGGGGTCCTGCATTATTCAACGCCACATCAATTCCACAAATATTCATGAAATTATAGGCAAACACGATCACGACGGCGGCGACGACGACATAGAAGTTCTAACATATGAAAATTGAACCGGTCTTTCAAAAAAAGTCGAAGGAATCAGGGGGGAGGGTGAAACTGTGATGCCGACAGGAACAAAACCCTAATATGCAGGGATCTTAACTTAACAACTCGATTGAAAAAAAATATAAAATTAGAAGTCGAGGCTTAGATCGGACTAACCCACCAAAAATTCCTCGACGAGATTTTCAACCTGCGAATTATTTAAAAAAACTGCTAATGTACTTACCCCCGCATAACTTTGCTTGGGGGAGTACGATATTAAAGAAAAAACGAATTTTGAATTTGGGCAAGTTGCTGGGTCGTCTCTCATCAACAGTAGTTTCCCATGTCACTCGAAGTTTGAAAAAAGGGACAGGAACAGTTTCTTGAAGTATAGAAAAATTCCAAAGACGTAAGCATGGATAATTAAAGTGGATGAGTGCGTAATAGCGACATCGACCCAATTCGCAACGTAAAGGTTGTGAAAAGTACTGTGCGACTATACTATTGGCAATTAGTCTATTCTGGAAGAGCTGTCCCTTTTGCTATTTTAGTTGACTTTGCCATGCTCGTTTCCAAGTGCCCTTCTAGAATTTATGTGATATACATATATAAATCTATAAAAGGGTTAGGTTTTGGTATGGCCCCAATAAAATATTCCATTGGATGGGTTCGTTTGGCAAAAAAATAGATAATTTTAAAAACATTTAGTTAAAAATAATCGATTGTATTGTATACCAAAATGAACAAATGAAAAAAATATTTATCGTCCGCACAAATGTTTAGATATAAATCATTATCGACAATGAAATATGTTCAATAACTAATGGGTGCGTTTATTTCACTGAAAAATTTATGATAAAGGAATATATTTTTCATATAAATCATTTTTTAGAAAAAAATAATGATTAGTTTTCATTTGTTTGATGATTTAGAAAATTGATTTTCTCATTGCCAAGTTGGGAAGCTGTTTTCCCTAATTTAAGTTTGTTATTTTCAATCCATAAAAATCACTTTCTATAAATTTATTAATATTTCCATCGTCCAAACACCGAAAAATCGGAAAATCATTTTCTCAAAAACAGTTTTGCTTCGACCTAAGTACGGTTCAAGGATGTCCAGGAGCACTCTTTGACGAGACGTTTACAAGTCAGAACTCGAGCAATTAAAGTGGCACTAGATGAGAGGATTACATCGAACAAGAAAGAGTTATGCATCGGCCATCTTTCTTACGAAGAATTTTCCTCTTATATCATATCAATCTCCACATATGCATTTATGCATTATCAACCACACTTGATGTTGATAGCTTAATCTCCAGATCATAGTACATGGGATGAAAAAGGGACACGTCACTAATCTTAGAGTGTTAGAACTTCCAAAAGATCAATGTTTTGAGTGAGAATATCTACGTAAAATAATTAGGCATCGAGTCACCATCGGAAGCCCATGTGATTACAACCGTCCGATTCCGGGCCCATATGAGCGTTGGACATGCCTATACCAAATTTGTAAGAATCGAGACATGAAAGCGATTCGGAGCCGAGGCAAACTTAGGAGATAAGATTTGCAAGAAGATTGACATGTAAAGTCGCACTTCTTGCGTAAGATGTACAATGCTACTCTTGAGGAGCAAAATCTCAGGCTTGAATGGGCTTTTGGCTTTAGCTTGAACTGTTCTGAGAATATAAGTTAATGGATGAAAGTGTGGTTCACAATTTCAATATTCTAACACTCTCCTCACACGTGTAAATTGGATTTTAGCCTGACACTAGAGCGTGGAAATATGTAAATTAGGGAGGCAAATAGAATTTTGAAAATATATAGATTCAAGACCTCCCGCTTTGATATTAAGTGAGGTTTTACTGTTGCCAACAATTTTGAAAACTTGATCTAATTGATGAAGAGGCGAGATCTGATATCTAAATTTTCTAATTTAGAAAGTCCAACCTAAAATCTTAAATTTTTGGGCTGATCTTTCAAACATGAAGCTGTGTTATCCCTTTCGCATATGTGCATCTGCCCCCGTAAGTTAAATTCTACATCTCTTAAGCGACTTGCACGTGAGAGAGGTGTTAAGATATTGTTCTATATCTCTTAACGATAGATCTTATATCTTTTTTAAATTCATGTGATCTCCTTTCATATATTAATTTAGGTTTCTGGGTTGGTTTTCATAACATATATCACGATCCTCCAATTCAAGGAGGGGGAAATTACGGTGTTTTGATTCTATGGCAGTGTAGGATATGTCGAACACTTCATCTATATATTTTGGTAAATATAAATTTTATATTTTGGTAAAGATCGTGGGGTCTCACTGTCATTTTAGAGATAACTACATAGCAAACTTTAAAACTTGTCACGATCATAAAATTTTAGTCCTAGAACTTTTATTTCATGCGTTCGAATTCTAAACCCTAAAACTTCGATGCACTTGACTTCTTCCATCAATTAGCTTTAAGTGGACAGAAAGTGCCTCTTGGTTATTTTTATCATTAGCCAGTACATGACGTTTTCCTTCCTGCTGTAATTGTCTTACAAGCTAACTGACGTGATCATATGAGTAAATATCAAATATTTAGTTAAAAGTTGACAAAGTTATCGGATGATTTTTAGAACAAGATCGACGTTTTATTTATTATTTGTTAGTAATTTGAACAAATAACAATTCATTGCAGTAAATTGTTATTATTATTTCATGAAAATACGAATCATACTATAATAATGAGGAAAACCATAGAGGCTATTTATGGAACTTTTTTTCAATTATTCCTTCATGTGATTTTGGTAAACCAAAAAAAAAAAAAAAGTCTCGAACTAACTATTCCATCTTACAGACCAAAACAAGAGAATAGCTACAACAACAAATCAAGTCTTATCCCACTATATGGGGTCAGCTGTATGAATCCTATTATGTCATTACGATTCCCGAATACTCCATATCTTTCCTTATCGTGCCATTTTCACTTCGTTCTAGATCATCCCTTACCCCTTTGAATGCGTGCTTCCAATCCTTGTTCACATCTCCTCATTGGAGCATCCGCAGGTCTTCATTCAACATCACAAAACCATCTCAAGCGACCTTCTCTCGTCTTATCGTCGATGGGACAATACCTATCTTCTCCAGAATAGACTCATTTCTAATCTTGTCATTTCTCATGTGATTGCATGCCTAACAAGACATTCCCATCTCCCCCCACTCATTTATTCACATTTTGATGTTCAATTGTCCTTCATTCCTTGCTATAATTAAACCTATCACATTCTAGTCCTATGTACTTAACTTTCATTTCACATTATTTGAATACGAGATTTTAAAGGGCCTTATACACACATGATCTCACTCTACTTGTAAATTCAATGTAATACAGCTAAAAAGGGAGCGTACAAAATTTCACAAAATTATATATGTCATGCTCACAGGAATAACACACACTCACAATATCAGCCTTGCCTACCCTAAAACAATCATCATATTAATGCTTTCAATCTTGTTCAACTTACTTTAGTTTTTTCTTTGAACACTTTCCAGTCATGACCATCTCATCTGCATGCACAGCTGAATCTCCAATGACACAATCAGAGGAGGTGAAGCCAAAGCCGTCCCGTTCCAAGTGTAAAGGAGAGACACTGATTCTTAAAGCTTAGTCATGAATGTGTGTATGTCTGTCAATGAGAGAGAGAGAGAGAGAAAGAGAGAGAGAGAGAGAGAGGGAGAGAGAGAGAGCTGTGTCTGGTCTTGGCAATCAATTCAGGGTTCGCCACTGGTTGTGTCATTTAACATTGGCATGATGAATAATCATCATCATCATAACAAAGAGAAAACTCAGCAGCAGAACATCCTGGAATGGACAGCGACAGCTGCTCCCCTATCCTCCCCTTTTACGCTCGAGCACATGCTCTCTTTCCACAACATCTCCCGTTCCAAGTTTTCATGAATCTGGCTGCCACTACACGGCCCTTGCATACACTTGTATGAATTTCGTACCCTTCACATGATGGGCCACGTGATGTGCGGTCGCCATCTTAAATCTCCCGCTCGATACATCAAAGCAATAATTTCTCTCAACTGAATTTCAGATAACGAAGTGACACGATATACATGCACATCTTGCATGTCTATATGCAGGCACAGATGGGGTTTTTCCCCCACCACCATCTTCCCCTCGCTGACCAAATCCATGTGATGATGCGACCTCTGTCGCTGTTTCGCTAGGTTTTCATGTCATCGTCAGCCCCCATCACCTCCGCTGCATACATACACACACACCCTCAGCTTGATGGCATGCCGTTCTTCACCAACAATTCCACTCATAACTTGCATTAGAGGGCAGACAAGCAGTTACCATTTTCATGCAAAAACAAAAAGGGTTTCGATTAAATTCTCTGAACTCGAGTATTGCATTGAATATGTGTTGATGCGTCGACCCACCATCCATATATATGTACAAAAAAAAGTGTTTCATGCATCTTATCTACTTAACTGTGACAAGGTAAGTGTTACATTTATTATTACTGCTCATGCAAATTCAACAACCTCGTGACTGGAATGCATCACCTAATATTCAAAAGATTTGCACTTTGAGGGAACCTAAGGAAATTTTGTTGCTTTCCTTTTTATTTTGTTAAATGATTTTCAAAACGAAAGCCAAGAAAAATTAATGGGAGGTTTGTTGTTTTTCAAGGAATGGCTGGCCATATAACCGGAAAAGATGGAGGACAGAAGGGGCCATGTTGCAAAGAGAGACCCCATTCTGGATAATAGCAAATAGAAGATGACTGGTGAAAAGAGAAATTAATTAAGCAAGAAGAGGCCCAATTCAATTTCTCTATTTTCCTATACTTCTTGTTTTGTTTTCTTCTGAATTAAATTGTCGAATGTACACCGGTCATTCTCAAACCCTAATCCGACCACCCACCGACAACGAAATTACTGTCCCTCTTTCGCATTGAAATGCTCCTTGCCACTGCCCCGATGGATGGGGCCTGATGAGCCCCTGAAAATTTGGGCACTGTCCTTATTGAGCCCAACCCCACATTTCATGGACATGTTGTGGGCATACACAAGAGAGAGAGACAGGGAGAGACGGGGAGGGGCTAAGAGGCCATAGCTCTCGTGCCCCCACCTCTGAGTTGGATTGATGCCGACGTGATTTAATAGTGGGAAATGCATTCTCATTCCGGTGTGGCCTGGGGAGTCCCAGTAGGCGAACCGACACTGACAGCGACAATGTCACAGGGCGCCGTAGGGGCCCCAGTCAGAGCTCCCGGGACCTGGCCGTCGGCCGACGCGGAGCATGAGTACCGCCCGACCGGGGACATGAGCAAGTGGGTGTGTGTGTACTCAGGGAGGCTCGTGTACACAGGAGTCATGTGGTTTTCACATGTGTTGGCGATAAGGCCGAATTCGAGCGGGGGAGGGTGGTCGCCAATTCCTTTTGGATGTAGTAGAGTCAGTTCATGCAAGAGTTACGGTTGGAGACTTGTGTAAAGTGAACATCTTTTTGCTGCTCCGGCTAAGGACAAGACCATATGCGCGTTATGTGCAAACCCATTTTATTTCTTGTCATTACCTTGCAAGTTGCAAGTACCAGGTGGAGGTTATTTCAAAATCTTCAATGATTGAACCTTTTGGAGGGTGACCAGGCGTTTTAGCCCAACAAGAATTTTCAGGTGACGGTCGTAAACACCTTTTGTTATGTCAAGATCCTTAAATTCTGCCAATGTTTGGAAGTATTCGAAGAAACAAGAAGACCACTGCATAATTAGGGTTGAAGACCAGATCTGGGCTCAAATGAAGACTTGGTCGAAATTTGGGCCGCAGCAAGAACTGTATATATGCACAGTCCAATGTCTTACACGCCAACCCACGATTCAAACTAATTGGGGACCGCTCAGGACATGATTTAGATTACACCACGTACCTTATCTAGCTTTTCCTGCAACAAGAAGTTTTAGGAAGTGAAGCAAAACAAATAAGGCAGTCTAACACCACCAATGATTTATGTATCATAGGTACATAGAATAAAATTCTGTTGTGCAATTGTACTTCTAGCAATATTCAAGTACCCTTGATGTATATTTACATTCTCTCATATCTGATGTGATCCTCACATGGAATTCACAATTAGGTGAGACAAGGAGGTATAAACAGGATGATATTAAGGGGCATGATTAGGTGAGACGAAAAGGTATAAACAAGATGATATTAAGGGGTGGGGGGATTAGAGCAACTTACAAATTCGAGCCACTTAATTTGATTTGTTTGGTGAACTAGGTTCCTTTATTTATCTCTTTGCGGATATAGTTTTGTCTTCTTGATATGGCATTCGTCTGATTTAGAAAAAGGATGTTCCGTTCAGAACATAAGATCGTTACACTACTGCTGCCATGCTTGATATTTTTCTGCTCAGCCTTACGACAAGAACAATAAAGTGGACCAATGTTCTCTCCATGATAATACTATATATGAATCAGTAATGAGCAATATCCTACTGCTTCTCCAACTGTAACCTGGCATGAGTTCAATGTTTATGCCCATTGAAGTCGCAGCAGTATCAATCACTATTAATTATAATGCTTAATATTGCCGAGACATCTTGCTTCTGATGACTAAGCTTTTCATATGCAGGGAACTGGAGCTCACATTCATTGGCCAAGACATGACCTTGTATCCACTATTTAGGTACACGACCTCCTTTGGCAAAGCAGAACCTTGAATGTAGACGTGGGAACTGGGAAGTCACATTTTGAAGGAATACCCTTTAACTTGCGATTTCATAATGTACCCTTTGCTAGAGAATCATGAAGCTACAGATCAGCTTTTTCGACTGCCCCAAAGAGACGAAGCAAAGCTTTGGGTCTCTACTCCAGGATTTAGATTGATGGGTAATGCTAACAACACTAGGCGTGGAAGCTATTGAAGTTCTAGTGGCAGGATCTACTGCAACCCTTGCCGAGGAGTTCTCGTTTACAGAGCGATCATTTTCAGTATGAAAAGCCAACATGAAATATGAGCTCTGCACGAGGCATGAATCGAACTTGGGTCTATGGATCATTATAAACAAGAGAGTCCACTTCAGACAACTATAAGTCGCAACTGGATATGACCGATATTTGACAATATAGACCATTTTTGTACCATCTTGTGCACCCCAAGGTGAATCCACCACGCCAATCCATTCATAAACATCTTATCATGTCAAAATTCAGTTACATAGTTTAACCCAATAGCAAGAAAGATTTGAACCTGAGATAACAAGTTCTTAAATACAGAGAGGCCTTTGTGAATCTGAGCATTTCAACTAACACAAGAAATCCAGTTAATCAAAAAGCCTCTCACAAGTAAAAGTTTCCCTGCTTGTTTCATGTAAAGTTTTGCGACCAAAAGCAACTCAATTGCAGAAACATAAGTTTGTCTAAAATGTGGATCTCTTGATAAATGCGTCTTTATAATGCTATAGCTGCAGATAAACTGAATGTTTTTTTAGTCCCCATGCACAAGCTTCACCATCAAATCTCATTTATTCTGGTTCCTTGCTATGCTACTAGTCACTCATATTTGGGTAGAAAATCATAGAGTTTTTGGAAAACACCAACCCAAATAGGCTGATTTGACATAGATCACTCAGGCAATTGCATCTGAAAGGCATACGCATCACTCCATCATGGCCACAGCGTTAAACAATGAAACCAGAATACCACTAGAAGGAGAAAAATATAATGCTATTTAAGATTCAATGAAGAAGTATCTGCAAACACCCATAGAATAATATAGCCCATAAGCATTGGACTTCCTACTGGTATTATAGGACTTCCGTTAACAAGACCATACTTGAAAAGCAGCCATGGAAGGAAATGAACAGAAGGAAACATAGGGGGATCAAGTGAAATAGAAAGGAGTGTATATCCAGCTACCAGAATTTCATGGTCCCGAGATATGACCGTTCTGCTCTTCATCCGATCAATTTAAGACAGCACGAGTATGCACAAAACGCACTATCAAAAACTTGGAATGCCCTTCAGTTCAACAACCCTCTACTCAAAGGCATCATCATCATCATCAGGAAGTGGCTGAATAGCTGCTTGAGCAAGTTCTGCCTCATGCCTGTTGGAGAAAATAAAAACCACCAATGGTCAATGGAAAGTTGAGAAGAGATTTATGAACTATGAAACTAGCTACAAAATATTAATAATCTATGTAACCCAGCAAGAGGAGCAGATAGATCGGAGAGGCAGTCCACAGCCTACAATTTCTGCTTTATAATACGCACCATAACATTCTTAAGCATGAGTATGATTTATATAAGCAATTAAGGGCATTTCTAAGAGAAAGGAAGAAGAGGAAGGCCAGGATGTATGACCATTTGCCTTACTACAGTAGAAATTTACGTAAAATAAAGCAGATAATAGAGGCCAAGATTCTTACTGCTGCTGTGCAGCCATGTCAATGTGCACTTCTGGAGGAGCAAGGGCAGGAGACTCAACAAAGTGGAGGTTCGGATCCCTGCGATTACCAAAACAAATGATTAGCTACTAGACCATAACAACTTTTGCAAACAGGATTTGCACGTTTTGCTCAAGTACCCAGCAAGTTTTCTAGCGAGGTAGAGGAAGGGTTTCTCAAAGTTGTAGTTGCTCTTTGCAGAAATTTCATAGTACTGCAAATTCTTCTTCCGATGGAATGTAACCTGCTTTGCTTTAACTTGTCTATTCTTCACATCTACCTTGTTCCCACAGAGAACAATAGGTATATTCTCACAGACCCTGTAAGATTATGGTAAATTAGCAGAGATATAGCGCCATCAAAAACTTTAGTGCGAAAATGAATAAGTAGGTCGTGATCGTTTTTACTCTACCTGCAGAGATCGCGATGCCATGTTGGAACATTCTTGTACGTCAATCGAGCAGTGACATCAAACATGATAATTGCACACTGGCCATGAATGCTGCAGAACAACGAATGAAAGTTTGAAATTTCGACACACGAAGACACAAGAGGGAGAGGGATTCCCTCTCCCACAAGCAAGGTTAAAAAGTGAATGACAGAAATCACCAAATTCAGAAGACCACTCTACCCCCGCCAGCAACACACAGTCCAATAACATTTAAGGCCCTCCTCCTTTTTCTCCAAAATAAGATTTAAAGATATACGACTGACATACAAATTTTACCACCTTTTAAGAATATCACAAATGAGGATGACCATGAAACAGACATTCAACTCAATACCAACTGTGAAAATTCTTTTGCAAAACTACTTGCTCCTTCATCCACAAGGTTACAAATAACAATTGACTGCACCTCTATTAAGTAACAATGGTTATCCTTAGTAAAACCCAGATAGTTAAATAAACTACCAACCAAAACATGGCTACCCCCTAATTAAAGCATTATTTCAACACGAGCTAGATGCTACATTTTTCTCCCTAGTATCACTCAATTCACAAGAACATATACTGCAATCTGAAAATCCTTCCACTGATTTAAAAGCAAGGAACTTCTAAGAGGGAGCTCTCTTTACTCACTAATATCCATCTCTTAGACCACCAAACTTCTCCTGCCCTGCAGTATCCCAGCAGTAAAACCGGATTTTCCCACAGTTTGTGAAGAAATCCAAAGGATGGACTTCAACACCAATAGTCGCTGTTATGCACAAGGACAATACCAGAAGATCAGTACAGACGAAACAAAATGATAATCTAATGACCAAAAATAAATAAGTAAATAACAGGCATTTCCACATCACTTACGCTCATATTTCTTTTCGAACTCCCCAGTAAGATGTCTCTTCACAAAAGTCGTTTTACCTGCACAAAGTTACAGACTACGCTCAGCCTGCTATCCATTGCTAGAAGCTAGAAGGAAAAGATTACACCTCGTGGCTTCTACATCATGACAAATGAAGAAGATCGCAAAACCACTTTTCGACCGACACCCTTCGATTTCAGACCCATCCCCAGGAATCGTGTAAAAACATACTGTCCGC
Organism: Eucalyptus erythrocorys; assembly: GCA_014182555.1. NCBI lineage: Eukaryota > Viridiplantae > Streptophyta > Magnoliopsida > Myrtales > Myrtaceae > Eucalyptus > Eucalyptus erythrocorys. The sequence goes on along the minus strand of CM024599.1, from coordinate 14,749,202 downwards.
CACTTCAAATGGTAAATCATCTTATCTTTAAGGATACAGCCATGGCCATGCTACATTTTCCCGATCCCGACCAGTAATATAACTAGAAGAAACCCTAGTTTAACACGACCGCATACGCACCCTCCTACGCAAACGGAGCGACGAACGACTGAACCAAGAAACCAGCAAAAAAAAAAAAAAAAAAACAGAGCACACCAGCGACAAATTACCTGTGCCTCCATCGCCAACAATAACGAGCTTAAAATTCGGGTAATCGACTGTCTGTTGATTCGGCAAAGCCTGAAAGAGACACCCAAGGGAAACAACAACAATTAAAACAACAAACCAGATGAGATCAAAAACAAATCCAAACTCTGCGATCACGTAACCAGATCGCTCAGCTCCCGAACCAACCCACCAAAAAAACAAAAAAATCCGACCACGACCCAAGAACCCGAGAAGAACGACAAACAGAACCCAGATTCAAGAACACCCAGCAACCAAAAAGGAAAAAAAAAAAAACGAGCTACCCATAACGACGAACGCCCAGAGAATGACCCGATCGCAAGGAAAGAAAATCGAGCAAACGGACTCACCATCGACGACGGCTAAGAGGGTCGGCACAGAGAGAGAGAGAGAGAGAGGGGAATGCGTTCTCGAAGGAGCGAAGCGTAGTGGAGGAGGAGAGACAGCTGCGTAGGTTTGATGAGGAAGAGAGGGGTTTTAAGAGGGGAGGGAAAGCGACGGGAGAGGAGGAATGAATGAGGAAGAGACGCGATTTTTAGCCTTTTTGTCGAAACGTAGCTTTAAGCTGACGCTGCCGTCTCGTCCGTCAGATTCGATTTATTTTCCAGGACGGCGAGCAGGGGTTCTAGAATCTGTCGACCGTCGGATCTGTGCGGACACCGGTTTTAAATTTCGAGGGGTAGAGAGAGAGAGAGAGAGAGAGAGAGGACACTTGGCAACAAAATATACCGGAAAGAATTCAAATTCTTTCGTCCACCATCTCGCCAGGATTCTAGAACTTTTCCCCAATTATTGCATCGAATTTGAATGAGGGAAGCGAGAATTTGAATGAAAAGCAAGGGAAAATTTTTAATTTTTTTAGCCAGAATTATTTTTTTTTTTAACTTCTTTAATTTCCTTAGAATTAATTTTTTTAACTACTTGCTCCGTAAGCTTTCATGAGGAGATATCACAAATCTTACTTTTTGTTTGTTGTGTCTTTTTGGAAGATAATGACATGCAAAATAGGATGAATTATATTACGAGAGTTTGGCTAACCATATTATAGTATCTCTTTTGTTATAAAGAACTTGGACTACACATGATACACGTTGATTTCAATTGCATAGAGGAAGAAAACAAATAAGCGACTAGTTTTGTTGGAACTAGACCAGATCGGTTCCATTGAAAATCTTCTCTCTCTGCCTTTAGTCTGATTTGGTTCTTGGTCCCAAGACTAGCTGGTCTAGTCCTTGGTTATAGAAATTGGGAAGAGGTCCTCTTGGTTCGATTCCTAATTCGTTGGTGGGATTGGACCACGAATGATTTTTTAGTGTTTTCTGGCCTAGTTTAACATTTAATCAAACAAATTAAAAGATTTAGAATTCAAATGTATTTCATACATAAGGCGAGAAGTTGTTGCACAATTTGTCAGAGGAAACGCGACAAATTCAAGTTCTATTATATTCTCAATTGTGGGATTCATATCATGAACGCCTCATTCCATAGAGGCTTTTTTCACCGGCGTAACGGTAGATCATTGGAGTCTTTACAAAACTTTGAACAATGCATACTTCATGCCTTGAAATCGCTTTTTTTTTTTTTTTTTTTTTTAATGTCTTTGGGACAATTTAATCGTAATCTTGCCCTTTGCTCGTCTAGCAATTGATAATGAGTCATTTTGTTTTGGTCATAGACAATACTTTATCATATGATTTGTGGATATTTAAGCTCTTCAGTTCGACGGTCTACATTTTATTTTTAGCAAAAGTTGAACTTCTTCACCAATAGCCTCGAAACACTTTCTTGATTTCAGTTTTTACCAAGGGCAACTTGCCTTCCGTCACAATAGATTTATTATCTATGAATTTTCTTTATTTGGATGTGCATAATCTACTTTGATAAGGAATTATTATTCAATTTACTATTTAAAATTGATTGAGATATCTCATGATACGATTTTTATTTGCTAAGGAAATTAAAGAAGTTAAACCTCCTGGGCATGAGGTTAAAAGGCCAAGTCCAATAGCAGGGAGAACCTGCCAGGGGTGAGAGATCCTGTGTTGGGCTAGGGAATGAGAAAGGGCCCGAAAAACCCTTTCTCCCATGGGCTTTATAACAAAAGAGATACTATAATATGGTTAGCCAAACTCTCGCAATATAATTCATCCTATTTTGCATGTCATTATCTTCCAAAGAGACACAACAAACAAAAAGTAAGATTTGTGATATCTCCTCATGAAAACTTACGGAGCAAGTAGTCTTCTGCAGTCTTGATCATGTCCTCCGGAAGATAATGACATGCAAAAGGGTGCATAAGTGCTGCATCAAAACCACCAAAATGAATGAGATCATGTCCTCCGAGCCATTTTTCTAAACTCTATTCCCTCCGGAACTTGTACATGCTGCTGACGAGGGATTGAGGGACTGAGGAATTGAGGGATTGACGGATCCAGGGAAATATTAGGTTTTTTAAAAAATTAATAAATATTAAATATATAGGCCCCTGTTCTTCCTCTCTATACGTATGATGATTGTCTAGAGTTTGATTAAATTTCGTGGGTTTTCAATCGCTTCTGTCATATTCTATCCGGCTTTTGTTTTTCTTATTGAATTGATGTTGCTTCGTTTGGAATCTAGTTTCACAGTTCGGCTCTCGTTGAGGAGAAACCCCGTGGTGAGGGATCGTTTGTTTACTATCGTCTTAGCTCGGGCTTTCGATTGTGGGTTTTACTGGATGTATAATCTCGTGCTTTCGGCTGTTATTTGTCCGTGGTATTGATTCATTGTGTTTATTAAAGCATTTGGCTTTGAAGTATATCGAGATATTCCGCCAATGTTGTTGTATAGATGAATGTATTAGTATTTTACATTGTATCCATTTATTACTATCTACCGTCTAGTGCAGATTATTCCGTCGGCAGTTTGTAATTTTATATGATCTAGAACGTGGTGGTGGGTGTCGTCGTCGGTACAAGATTTTAATTCCTTAATAGGAGTCTCATTACAGAAGGTTACTAGATGCATGTCATGTATTCTGAGTCACACCTTATGATCTTTCGAACTAAGGATTTGCTTGATAAGGTACAAAACATTCAATATTAATGGCCTTGTCCCTCTTTTGATTCCTTGCGAAACTTTGGTATCATGCTCTAATATCGTTTAGAAAACTGTGTCAAAGAACTAGCGATTGAGTTCTTTGGAGCACCTTTAGATACTTAGGCACTAGCAGATAGGTTTTGAATCCTTGTATACTTGTGATATCAAGTCTTTATTGGCAATCCATGAGAGATTGTTTTCCTTAGTGATAAGCTCTTTCTTTTTGAAAAAAAGTACTCTCCAAATGCATGTCGAGGTCTACCCAGGATGTTGGCATGTAAGATCTCTATTCTTCTGCTGCGGATGATTTGAAGACGTGAACTAAGATACAGTTTCTTTCAATATGTAGCAAGTGCTTTTTGGCTGAAATTTGCAGGTTTAAGGAACCACAAGTTTTAGGAAGTCAAGCAAACAAATAAGGCATTCTAACACCATGTTGACACCTAATTTTGGGGGCTTATTTTTTGCAAAAAATAAAAAAATAAAAAATGCATGGCATATAGTTTAGGTAGATTTTGATTTTTTTGATATTTTGTTTTATTAAAATTTTTGTAGATTTAGGAAATATATACTGAGATATGCATTTTGCACAAGAAGGGGAATTTTTGGATAAGATATGCAAAAATATTTCAGTGATATATTTAGGGGGTACCGTGCTTAAGTAAAATTAGAAATAAAATATACCCCAAGGATTTGATTTTTTCGGCTTATAAAAAGGGCTTGTGCACGGTGGTTAAAGGGGGTCTTCTTTTCGAGCAAAAAGGAGAATAAAAAAAAAAAAAGAAAAGTGAAAAGTGAGCTGAGAGAGGTTGAGCTGAGGGAGAGAGAAAAATAAAAAAAAAAAAAAAAAAAAAAGCAAAGTTGAAGCCCCCCCCGCGTCCGCTCGTCTTCCCGAGGGGGTTCGTCTCGCCGACGCCGATGCCGTCTGCTCGCCGCTTGTTTGTCGCCGCTGCGCCACCCCGTCGCCGGATCCCCGGCGCCCGAAGCCCCCGGCGCCTCGACGTCCCGCCGCTGCATCTCCGTTCGCAAGCCCCGGTGCCCGTCGACCTAGCAGATAGGTCCCGTTGCTGTCGAGGCCATCGCCGCCGCGCCCCAGCTCGCGCCGCCTCGACGCCCCTGTCCTCGGCGCCTCCAGATTCGCGCGCCCGACGCCCCCTGCTCGCGCGCCGCGACGCTCCCCGACGCTCGGCGCCCCCTGCAACCTCGACGCCGCCGCCCCGCGACGCCCTGCAGCCCACAACGCAACGCCCCTCCGCCCCGAGATCTGGCTGGCTGCGACGCCGCGGACGCCGAACCGTCCCCGCGCCGCGCCAAAGACCGGCGCTCCCAGATCCGACACCGCCCGGAGCCGAACTCGCGCCGCCGTCGAGCCGCCTGTGCGCGCCCCGTTGCCGATCCACCATCCCCCGAGTCCCCCTGGTGCTGTGCCGCCGTCGCGCCGTTCCCGAAGGCCTCGCCGGAACCCTAGCCGCCGCCGTCGCGCCGTCCCCGAGCCCTTGCCGAAACCCTAATCGCCGGCCGCCCTTTTTTTTCTTTCTTTTTTCTTTTTCGAAAAAAGAAAAGAAAAAAACAAAAAAGGTAAAAAAAAATCAATTAGGTAGATTTTCTTTTATTTATTTACTTTATTTTATTTTCATTGTCTTATTGTTATTTTATTGTTATTGTTTTATTGTTATTCTATTTTTGTTAATAACATTAAGCCTTGATATGTGATTGCAAATTCCAATTTACCCCCTAATTCGCAACCGCGCCGATTTTTTATTTCGTCTATAAGGCTTTAGACGAGGTAATTAATTATGTGGGAATAAAATTGATATTTTGATCTTTAAGGCTTAAGATCAATTTATCGATTTTACCAGCGAAATATTGTCCCCGAGTTTGAATGATGTGTGATATTTTTCTGGATAATTTTGGATGGTCTTGATTGCTTTATTTATATTGAAATATGTGCAAGTTGTGATGTTGCTTGTTTAGGGTAATTTGCATGTTTAGGCTACCTAATTTAGGTATCATGAATTTTCAAAAAAATAAAAAAAATCAAAAATAAAAAATAAAAAAAATCAATTAGCTTAGATTGCATGTTTAATTATTAGAAATTGTTAAAAAATCAAAAAAATCTTAAATTAGGATTAGCTTTCATTGTCTTGCATATTTAGATTAGGGATTTTAATTAGGTCACGAAAAATAAGAAAACATAAAAAAGAGCAAAATTCACTAGGATGTTAGTTGAATTGCATGTTAAATTTTAATTAAAAAAGCGAAAAAACAAATAAAAATCATTAGGCATTTTAGAATAGAATTGCATGTTTAATTTTAAGCTTATATCAATTTTTTAGATAGATTGCATTTTAGGCTAGAAATTGCTGAATTAAAATAATGTCTTAGTTTAAATTAGGATGATCTAATCCCTAATTTAAATTAGATAGAATTTTAATTTAGTTAGAATTTCATAAATTGCATTTTTTAAAAAAATAAAAAAATCATAAAATCAAAAAAAAAGGAAAAAAAATTAAAATCTTGCATTAGATATATAGGTTAGTAAATTAGTTTTTTTTTTTTTAGAATCACATTTTTAGGATCATATTTTTTAGAAATCTCTTTTTAAATAGGTTAGGATTAGATTTAGATAATCTCATTCTTAGAAAAACTTGGCACTCTTTTTTTTTAAACAAAAAAAAACAAAAAAATGAAGAAATGATTTTCTAAGTCAAAATAGGGTTAATTTAAATTAATCCTAAACATGAATTAGAAAATTATTCGTTTTAGGTAGTTCAATTAGGGCTTTTTATTAATTCAAAATTCCAGATAAAAAAATCAAAAATTAGGTGCATGTTAATCAATTTGCATTCTAGGACCATTTAGTTTAAATTTGCATATTAGGTCATTTAAGTTGCAATTATTGCATTTCATGTCATATAATTTAGATCATTTTGCCATGTCATATTAGGTTATTAGCATGCATTGCATTTGGATTAAATTCCATTAAATAAAGTGAAAAAAAAAAAGAGAAATTTGCGTGTTAATTAGAGACTATATCTAGGATTGTTGATGTGGAATTTAATCTAACGATGCAGATGCTTTCGTTGCTACAAGGTAAGTCCTTTAACCTTATTCATCGTTTTATTGGGTGTTAAATTGGTGGATTGCGCACCCGCATGATCACCTCACATGTTAGGGAGATAAATTAAAATCGATTCAAGCTGCCTGCTAAACATTTTTCAAAATAAAAGAATGGTAACGAAAGGGCATTAGAGAAATTTAGTGTAATCAAGTCCTCGTACCCATAATCTCTGGTTCGTAGGAGTAAAGTAATCTCCCATTACTTTACTTGGGTTTCTAATCGACCCACCAAAAACGATTAGTGGCGACTCCTTAATAAAAATCATTTGCATGTTAAGAATTCAAACCTAAGTCGCGAATTAGTATGGGCTTGGGAGAGCCCGAGTTAAGTCTAGGCTTAACAATCCATTAGCCAAACCCTAGGTGGTTCACACCCGAAAGATTGGTCGCGACACACCACCTGGGATTTATGTATTATAAGCAACTAGAACAAGAGCCTAAGGTCAGATTGTACTTCTAGCAACACTAAGGTACACTCGATGTGTATTTACATTCCCTCATATATGATGTGATCCTCATGTGGGATTCACGATTAGATGAAACGAGGGTATAAATCAGATAATGTCAAAGGGGGGAAAAATCAAAGGAACTTGCAAATCCGAGTAACTCGAATTGATTTATTTGGTGAACTAGGTTCCTTTATTTATCTCCTCGTGGATACACTTTTGTCGCATTCATCTAATTTAGAAAAGAATGTTGCATTCAGAACATAATATCTCTTCACTAATGGGGCCATGCTTGAAATTTTCCTGCTCAGCCGCATAACAAAAAAGTGGAACAAAGTCCTCTCTATGATAATACTATCTATGAATGAGTAATGAACAAATCCTACTGCTTCTCCAACTTTAACCTGGTTTGCACCCAATGTTTATGCCCATTGAAGTCAGAGAAATATCAATCACTATGAACTAACAGGCATTTCCACGTCACTTACGCTCATATTTCTTTTCAAACTCTCCAGAAAGACGTCTCTTGAAGTAGCGACGAGCCTGGTACTATGACTACAAGGGGGGAGCTATCGCTTCGTAGACAGCTTGGCTTCCTCGTCACTTCTTTCTGGCGACTAGCTTCTCAAGTGGGTCGCATTGCCTCACCAACTAGCTAATCAGATGCGAGCCCCACCACAGGCAGATTCCTCCTTTTGCTCCTCAGCCTATGGGGTATTAGCAATCGATTCCAGCTATTGTTCCCCTTCCAAGGGCGAGTTCTTACACGTTACTCACCCGTCCACCACTGAAAACCAAAACTTGCGCTCGTCCATGACCATTAGTAATTAGTAGCGAAAGAACGAATCCCGGTTCGGAACCATGAAAAGCAATGTCAAACCAAAATACCCAACAAATATTAGCTCTCCCTGAAAAGGAGTGATCCAACTGCACCTTCCAATACGACTACTTTGTTACGACTTCACTCCAATCACTGGCCCTGTCATCGGCATCCCCTCCTTGCACACAAAAGTCGTTTTGCCTACACGAAGGAACGGATTACGCTCAGCCTACTATCCCTTGCTGGGCGCCAGAAAGAAAAGATACATCTCATGGCTTCTACATCGTGACAAGTGAAGAAGATCGCAAAACCACTATTCGTCTGACACCCTTCGATTTAAAACAAATCCCCAAAAATTGTGTAAAAACGTACTGTCCGCCACTTCGAATGGTAAATCCTCTGTCTTTCAGGATGTAGCCATGAGCATGTTACATTTTCCTGATCCCGACGGGTAAAAGAACTAGAGCAAACCCTAATGTATAACGACAACATATGCACCCCGATATGTATACAGCCGATAGAGCAGAGCACACCCGTGACGATTACCTGTGCTAGCATCGCCAATGATGACAAGTTGGAAGCTCGGGCAATCGATAGTTTGCTGACTCAGCAGAGCCTGAAAGAGACACGCAAAGGAAATGAGAAAGAAATTTAAAAAAAAACAAAGTACCCACACACAAAATGAGAGCAAAATCCAAACTCGCGATCACGTAACCGGATCACTCAACTCGAGAATGTAAGAGGTTTCCTTATGTGGGCCACAATAATCAAAATTGTATTTATCGTTCTACGAGATTGGTCTGATAAGGTAAGGCATAAGATTTTCTTAATGGTTGAATATGGGCCTGGCACTGTGTGGGCCAAGTTGGGCCTGGCCCGTGATGAGAGGGCCCATCCAAAACTCTATAAATAGCGCTAAGATCCCCACTCTAGCCCTCATTCTTCCAAGAACCTTCTTTGAATTCACATAAGGTAAAGTTGTGAGCGGCGGTCTCATTGAGCCAGGAACCGAGGGTCATAGAGGAGAAGAACTTGTGCGTCGACTCGTCGCTCGATCATTGGATCGTTGTCATTCCACTTAAAGAACTATGGATTCCACATAAGGTACACAAACCTTTGTATTCTCCTCCTACATATTCGGTCTTCTAGGTACATCGATCCTGGGAAACCGCCGCGGTGGCTTATATTTGGTATCAGAGCCTCATAGCCTAGGATTCGACCTGTAGCTTCTAGCCCGTTTTTGGAAATTTTGCTTGATGAAATTTCATTTTGAAAACATATTTGTATTCATCTCGTCGAGCCGAGCATTTTGGTGGGTGGCACACCTCTAGCGAAGGCCAAATGTGCCGGCGATGAGAAGTTCGGATTTCACCTACTCTTGGACTGTTTTGCCTATTTTCGTGAATTTTGGTCCGGTGAAAGTGAATTTTGATCACATATATGAATTCTACGAGCCAACACGAGCATTTTGATGGGTTGTACACATCGAGACGAGGTCGAAAACGGCCGCACGCGCCCGCACGCGTTGCGACAGAGCTCGGAGGTGGTGCCATGTGCCGTCGCACAGTCCCCAGCGCGTGCGTGCGCGCCAGGGCATGAACCACCATAGTGATGATGACGTCATGACGTCATCCATGACGTCATTCACAGACTTGCCATGGACAGTTGTGCATCGATGACATCATCTGTGACATCATCCCGCCAACTTACCTTGGATAGGTGTCCGGTGATGACGTCATGATGACGTCACATAAGCCGCCTTACGTGCGACTGCCACGTGGCATGTGACGTCATCGATGATGTCACTAAGACCCGACCCGCGTTGACCGGGGTTGACCCGACTAGGTTGACCGTTGATCGGTCGAACCCATGGTCGGTCGGACCGATATCTAACCGGTTGGATTGAAATTGGACCGGTTTAGTTCGGATAAGGAGCGCAGGCGTGTGGGCCTCACGCGCCACGGCGCGTGAGGGCGTGTACGACGTCGGATCGACGCGTGGCTTGGACCTTTGTGCTCGTATGGCTATTCTCTATTCTATTATGTGTTTATTTTATAATTTTAGTGATTTTATGGATGTGAAAATGCATATGAAACCCTAAGGTACGTGTTTTCAAGGGTATTTTTGCATTCTTTTCATGTATTTCTCTATGGTTTTGGAAATACATTGCAAGCTCACATATATATTATCACCTAAGGGATGTGTAGAGCATTGATTCATTGATAACATGTATAAGGTTCACTATGTATTAACAAATGGATTAATGTGATTGGCATGATATGTGATTTTAGTGACGAATTGCCCCCGTCATCTGGTCTAAAATCACATGTATGGAATAAATGTGAGTTATAAAGATTATATGCCTGATATAAAAGAGTTTCAATGATTCAATTGGGTTGTGACCGCCAAAATGACACACTTGATTGAATTTGATTGAATTTGAGAAACATCGGTCTTATATCGTAATGGGATGTCTCATGTTTTGATGCATGTTTATACTTCCAAATGAGGTAATTATGTGTCAGTTCATGGAGGATGCATGTACAACATATGGTTGAGGAGTGATTGACTTTAGTGGTTCATACACCAAAGGTGGTGAATCTGCGAAATGTCAGAATATATTCTCATGACCGTTGTCATTTGGAGATAATGCAATCATATATCATATATTTTGCCCAAAGGTGTCTATATGATTATACGTGTTACTCTCAGGATGTGTACTTATAAGGTTTTCAAGTTATACAGTACTCACATGATGCCAATTATATATTCTACTTGTTATTAAGTTACATTATTTGTAATGATAACTCCATTATGATTGAGGTTCCTATTGATCAAATTTTAAGTAGTGAAGAGGATTTTTTGTTAGGGATGGATGCTGGTAAATGTTCATATTACTTTTACTTTGAATAAGCTAAGAATCTCACTATTAATTATATGGAATTAGAATGTATTCCTTGCTACTTAGGAAAGGGAAACTGAATTTGTCTATCATCCATAAGGTGTTCCATTTAAGAACACTTGAAAATGGTTTACCAGCTGACTGCATTATTAGAAGGATGATGAAAGCCTTGGGACTTGAAATTGTGTCTTGTTTATTGCCGAGATTAGTATAAATACAAAGACTCTTCAACATAAGGTGTGATGGTTCTGATGAGGTTAAGGATTACGTCCTAAGGATGGTTGTTTTCAAGTCCAAAATCATACTCATGGAGGAATTTATGAGACCATCGATCATTTTGACAATCTGATCTTAGGATATCACCCTTAAGAAAAATAGTGTCGTTCATTGTTTTCTAGGAAGAAATGACACATAAAGACATTGTAATGATATAAAACTTGCTTGTCCAAGCGTGAGTCTAGAGTTAATGATTCATTGGCATTCATTTATGAATTCAATTCCTATCAAAAGCCTCATCTGGTTCTTGATGGCTAGATAGCGGTGCAACAAATTATATTGTTTACCATAAAGGGATTCATAAATCTAAGGAAGCCAAATCAGAATGAATCATAACTCATCCGGGGAGACAACTTTTAATGTCGTTTTAGTGGGAGATGTTGTTTTGACTATGGATACTGGTTACCATTTGACATTGAAAAACACTTTTTTTAAACCGGAGATCAACCTGTCTTTACTTTTGTAACGGTTCTTCAATGTTTAAGTCTTGTGCGTTGCTATGCTTTGGTGTCATTTTCGTGAAGTGGCGTTGTATCGTCGAATTGGCAAGTGTTTTCCCTCGTGTTGAATGTCACTTGATTGTTGGAGAAAATGGCCGACGGCGGTCGACGCCGGTCGGGGTGGGCGACCGTTAGGTGGTGGTCGCTGGCGACAGGTGGCGCCTGTTACTCCGATCGGAGCTGGTGTCTGGGCTTGCCTTGATGAAGATTAGCTTTCGGCATGGGGGAAACCATCGAAGAAGAAGAGGGGCTTAAAGAATTAAAAAAAAAAAAAAAAAAAAAAAGGGAACAAAGAAAAGCCAAAAAATAACGAAAAATGAGAAGAAGAGGAAAACCCAAAAAGAGAAGAAAAGACAGTAGATGGGAGCGTTCGGTGAAGATGTCGAAAGGAAAAAAATAAAATAAACTAAAAATTGAAAAAAAATAATAGAAAACGAAAAATAAAAAATGGAAAACGAAAAAGGGAAAAGCTGGCCTCGGGAAGGACATTCCGCAAAGCGTGTAGGGGAAAGGAGGAAGGGAGGAAAAGATAAAATAAAAATCATTAAAAAAAGCTATAAAAGAAAAACTTTTTTTTTTAATCCGACTGGGTTGGATCCGGTTTGGGGTTGGGTCCACGGGTCGGATTGGGTTTACTCGGTCCGACCCCTTTTTCTTGAAGTATAATATTATAATAATATTATATATTAAAAATATATTAAAAATTCGAAAAAAAAAAAATCAAAATTTAGAAAAATAATAAAAATTCAAAAAAACAAAAACTCAGAAAACATTAAAAAATTTCGACCTTCTTTTTTTATAAAAAATTATTTATTTATTTTTTAAAAAATTAAAATTTTAAAAAATTTTAAAAAAATATTTAAAAAATTTCGAAAATCCAAAAAGTGCAGGGTTTGGTTAAGAATTGCCGTGTTTTGCCTCCTTGGTATAATCGAGCCTTTGTTTGCTCGCACGTTGATTATATCATGTGTTTAATTTGCATATTTGATTATGTTTAATTACACGTGCCCAATTTCACTGCAATTAAAATGTTGGTAGCTGTGATTGTTATTTTAATGATTGTGCACCCGCATGATCACCTTGCATGTTAGTGGATAAATGTAAAATCAATCCAAAATGCCAGACAAAAATATTTTCTTCTAAAATGAACAAGATTAGGTACCGAAAGGGCACTAATTGATCAATTAGTGTAATCAAGTCCCCGACCTTAGATTCTCTAGTTGCGTAGGAAGTGAGGTACACTCCCATGCCTCACTTGGTTTCTAGCCGACCCCAATAGGCTAGTGGCGACTCCTTTTGTGTACAATTCCTAAAAAATATCCCAATGTCACGCAGGGTATTGGCTTAGGAGAACCCGTGCCTAATCATGGGTTTTAGGTCCGTCCTTTAGGCAATACCCCTAAACCTGCTCTCTTCCCCCGAGGTCAGGTCGCGACAGGTGCCTATCGGTGGGGCTTGGGAAGGCGATGGCGGGAGGTGACGGCGTCGGCGGCGTCTGCGTTCAGGAGTAGGGGGCACTTTGCGGAGGAAAGAGAGAGAGAGTAGAGCGACCTTCACTCGCGGAGAGGGATGCCAAAACATGAGTAGGGTTCGTCGGCGTTGGGGTTGGCTAGCAAGGGCGCTCCACAAAGGAAAGAGGGAGAGAGCGAAGCATAGGTCGCGAGAGGGAGGCGAAAGGGCGTCGGGGGCGGAGGCGAAGGTGTCGGTGTCAGCCTCGGCGTCGGCATTAAACTCGGAAGCTCTGATACCATGAAAGAAATCTAAATGGAGGAAAGAAATATCGAGAGGGGCGGTTCTGATAGAGAAGAACGACGTCCAAAGAGAAGACTTGAGTGAATTTTCTGATTGTATTGTCTTCGATACATTGTAAATGTACAAATCTGTTTAGATATAATACAAGATGTGTTCTGTGAAAGGAAGTAAATGATCCTACTTATCAATCTAGATCTAGATCTAATATTAATTGATTTACAAATAATTACAATCGATTCAGATCAAAATCTTCCAACAATTGTGTCGGACAATTGTTGTACACGATCATGACATATCTTCCAACACTCCCCCTCAAGCTAGTGGCTTGTATATATCCAAGACACCTAGCTTGCTCAATAGATATGCATGCTGTCTTTGACATAAGGGTTTAGTGAAGATGTCTGCTGACTGTTCTGCAGTACCAATTCCACTTGTCTCAATTATGCCTTCTTGAATCTTTTCTCGTGTAAAGTGACAATCCATCTCTATATGCTTGGTTCTCTCGTGCACTATAGGGTTTGATGCTAGTTTGAGGGCCGCATCATTATCACAAAACAACTTCGTGGGTCCTTGCACATCTATTCCAAGATCTTTAAGTAATCATCTTATCCAGACTATTTGACAGGTGGCCTTAGCCATGGCTCGATACTCTGCCTCAGCTGAAGATAAGGATACAGTAAGCTGTTTCTTAGTCTTCCATGAAAGGAGTGATTCTCCCAACTTAATGCAATATCCAGTGACAGATCTTCGACTTATGGGGCATGTTGCATAGTCTACATCATAGTATGCTGTCATCTTCATGTTGCTACCTTTAGATAAAAGTATCCTAAGTCCTGGACATTTCTTTAAATATTTCACGACCTTCAATGCAGCATCCAAATGAGAAACTTTTGGCTTGTACATAAATTGACTAAGTGTCTGAACCGCATATGAGATATCGGGTCTAGTCATTGTCAGGTATATAAGTTTCCCAACAAGTTTTTGATAACCTGATGCATCACTGAGTATGGGATCATCATCCCGAGATATGCCCTTATCATAATCTACGGTAGTCAATTTAGTATTCTGCTCAATAGGAATTACAGCTGGCTTGCATCCGGAAAGTCCTGCTTCTGATATGATTTCTAATATGAACTTCCTCTGACTAAGAGAAATTCCTTTGTCAGATTGTGCAATTTCAATTCCAAGGAAATATTTAGGTGCTCCTAAATCCTTAATGTGGAAAGTGGCATGCATATATCCCTTGAAACTTTCTATAGCAGCTCTATCATTTCCCATGACAAGTATATCATTGACATAAATCATCAAATATATAGATGACATACCTCTAGTTCGTGTGAATAAAGCATAATCGTGCTTGGATTGCTTGAAGCCTGCTGTTGTAAGAGCGTCTGCAAATTTGGTGTACCATTGCCTGGATGCTTGTTTTAGTGCGTAAAGGGATTTATGGAGACAACATACTCTATTCTCCCACTGTCTCCGTATCGCTGGAGGAATATCCATATAAATCTCCTCGTCTAAATCTCCATGGAGGAAGGCATTGTGTACATCCATCTGATGCAATTCCAGGTCATAAATAATAGCAACAGCTAAGAATGAACGAACTGTAACGTCTTTGGCAACTGGGGAGAATGTCTCGTGATAGTCGAAACCTTCTCGCCATGTGAATCCCTTCGCTACCAAGTGTGCCTTATATTGTTCAACAGACCCATCAGCACGATACTTGATCTTGTAGACCCACTTACACCCAATTGGTTTTTGATCAGATGGTAGTGGGACAAGATCCCATGTGTGATTATTAGTCAGTGCCTTTAGTTCTGCTTCCATGGCATGTTGCCATCTTTGATCAACTGATGCCTCAACATAACTAGATGGTCCCTTGTCCTCTAATAGCCGACTAACACAACATCTATGTTCCTGTGATAATCTATGAAAGGAAACATAAGATAAGATTGGGTATTGAATACCTAGGGAATTCTGAGCAGCACATGTAATCCTTGGTCCACGTCGCAAGTCGTGTCGCCCGTCCTGACCGCCTTGGGTAATCAACTCCAGTGGGCTGGATTGTGCCATTTGTTGGTGCAGCATCCTGAACTTCTTCATCTGTAATAGGAGCTTCTAATGTGTTCTCCATAATATCTTCTGAGGAGTTTGAATTCTCGGTTGAATCCGATATTACTGCTCGTGCTGGAGTAGGTGAAGAAGAAATATCCCTTTGCTGTGCCAGTGGTATGTATGGAAGATTTTGAGGTAATGCTTCGTCAAGGAGAGCATTGTAGGAATTGTATATGTTCTCTGAATCTTTGTCTGAAGATGTTTTTACAGAGAAGGGAAAGACATTCTCATGGAAAACCACATCATGACTCACTAAGAATTCCTTGGTTGAGATATCCAGAACTCGATAGGTCGTCAAGATTTTTTTCTCCCTTTCGCCGGGTTTGCCATGTAATTTCCAACAACTGTCAATCGCATGATTAGTGTGTTTGCAATATTCGCAAAATAATTTACCCTTTCCTTTTGAATTTTTCGAAAAATTTCTTGATGACATGGCGAAGATCTGTCCATCCATCCCCTTTAACGCGATCTCCTGTCCACCGTCCGATCCAGTCATGATCTCGGACCCTTGATAGTCGTCCGATCCGTGCATGTAATCTGGATGGTTCGATCCGCGTGTCTGATCTGGGCCATTCGATCCGCGTGTGTAATATGAGCCGTTCGCTCCATCCTTTTTATGGATGTGCGCATCCGACTCGTCAAACCCTAAGGGGTTTCTTCTCTCCCTTTCACGAGCTAGGGTTGTGGTGGCTCCTCCACTCCGTTCACGGCGGGCTGCGAGAGCGACGCTGTCGCTGCTCTTCGTGAGTTCGGGCATTGCGAGTCGCTGACTCTCCTCCTGCACAGCCAACTGAAAAATTCGCTCGATTGATGGTACTGGATCCATGGCAAGGATCTATGAGCGAAACGAAAGGTATGATTCGTTTAATATCAATAGGAATCGTGTCGCTTTCTCCCTTTCATTTATCGATTTGTACTGTTTAAGGGTGGATTCTGGCCCTTCGAGTTTTTCTTCTACGGCTTCCAGTTGATTCCATAGCGATGATAGCTTGTTGAAGCAAGCCGTGACCGTCATATCCCCCTGTTTGAGCTCACTGAGTTCCTACATGAGGGTAAAAATCCTGGCTTGATCCAGTTTTCCGTACATTTTATATATCTAGACCCCTTGAGACCCTTATCGTTGTTAACAAACAATACTAAAGAGTTATTGTCTCAATATAACCGTATGGGTCTATTCATAATATCAAATATGATCAACTCTTTAATGAGGTTTTGAAGTCAAATATCCTGAGTAACAACTAAAATGCATGCTATAAACTCTTGGTTATATGGCAAAGGACAACATAGATTTATGTTTATCGCTTTGTCATAACAGTGCACCTTTTGCTAATACAAAGATATATTATATTATCAACTTCTTGTTATTCTTATAGCTAGTAGAATATGCATGTATGACACTTGTAAATGCATTAGCATAAAGTGTATCCTTTATTTGGATTTTCTCCAAATTTTGAACAAGGACAATGCCAAATATTCAATCTATTACCCTTAACAACAATAGCAACTCTTGGCTTATTGAATATTTTCAAAATACAATTAGCATATGCAATCTAAAATAAATCTAACATATGCCAAGAACAATCTTTATAGATCTCAATGCCAATGACAAAAAATACTTGATCAGGGTCTTTTAAGTCAAAATTTATCGACAATATCTATTTTATCGTATGTGGTAATCCATTGTTGCTATCACAAGTAAGTTATCACTTACATGGAATCTGAGAAAACTAAATTTTCTCCTACTGACCTTATAGTATATACACTGATTTACTTTGCTTTTAGCAAAATTGAATGAAGTGATAACAATATAAAAAATTCAAGCATCGTATGATCTACAGACTCTCTTAAGGCCATAAAAAAGGGTTTTCAATTTACACATAAGCTTACCTAAATCATCCGTTGCAAAACCTTTGGGTTATACCACATAGATTTTTTTATCAATGTATTTATTAAGAAACACAATTAAAATCATATATCTAATGTAACTCCATATAAAAAGAAGCCAGTAATGCCATATTCACTTTGAAATAGTCTTTAGAAAAGATTAAACTTCTCTTTGAGTGAAACCTCTTATTAGAAATTTGAGTTTAAACTTCTCAACGTTTCCCTTGAAATTTCTCTTAGTCTCATACACCCATTTGCAACGGATGAGCTTGTGACCCTCAACCAATTCAATAAGCTCACAAACATTATTGCGTTTTAAATTGCATCTCATCTTTCATCATATCCAACCACACTGAGGACAAGAAATAGCATTTAAATATACAAGTTACTAGATCAACCACGTAGCATATATCGTAATCATGCTCTTACAGATAGACTACATAGTACGGTGGTATAACTGAACATCTTTTCGTAACAGATTTCTTGAGTGGAGCTACTATAATTTTATCTTGCACTCGAGAGGCTTGAAAAAACTTTATCAGGAATCGTATCAATAACAATATCCCGAACCTCACAACCTTAATATGTGGTGTAAAAGACTCCACAATTATCTGTATAGGGAAAGACAAATACACAATGGTCCCCACCATACCATTACCTTAATAGTCTAAGAGCAAGTATCCTCTGCATTTTCGTCGAACTCTAAAGACTTTCTTGTACGTGATTCCACATTTCTGGTGCCTCTATTGGGATAATAAAATCTGATATCCCTTCAAATGATTTGGGTATGATACCAAGTGGTATTGGATTCCAACTTATTTAATGTTGGATTATATAACCAAACTCCTGCAGGACACTCCAAATCTTAAGATGATTCGAGTCAAGTTTACGTCCGATCCACAACTCAAAAGAGAGCCAATGGAACACCTTTGGTAGTAACACGGTTTAATATATATTGGGTTGTTTTGCCCCATAGAAAACCTGATAAATTAGTCCTAGTAATCATACTCACTATCATGTTCATCATTGTGGAATTACGCCTTTCGGCCACACCAATTTATTCCAAGATTTTTTGATATTGTAAACTAAGTTACCATCCCATAATCTTTCTAAGTATTTGACAAAAGGCTCTTTAAGCTATCTAGCATTGCCATAGTCAAAACACTCACCACCACGGTCATATCTGACAATCTTTAAGACTCATCCCAATTGTTCCTTGACCTTAATACGAAAGAATTTGAATAAATTCAAAGATTTAGAGTTTTCTTTAAGTAAATCTCTATTGGAAACAACATTTTCAACTGTAAAACGACATACATATCCTTAGGAGATGAACACAATTTGTACAATTCATTTGACCCATTATAGCATCCAACTTCATTTGACTTGGAAAACATTGAAACAGTATTGTTCTTTATTTCAAAAGAATAGTCATACACTTCCAAACATGATATAGAAACAAGTTTCCATCTAGCCTTCGGCCTTCTCTGAGGCATTTAGTCGAACATATAGGATGTACCGGTTAACAAAAGGAACCCAGTCTCACTTGGGACATAGATTTGGGCAAACATCGACACGACATGCACAAGCAATACTAAAGATCAGCTCATGGACCAAGTCGGAACAGACATAAACGAAGAACAACTATCTCCAGGCTTCAACAAACTTGCAGAACTTAGATATCATTTAGGCATTTTCACAAGCACTTGGTGTGCGCGACTGACACGGGAGATTTTCCACTTGATAGAGATGCTAGACAAAACTAAACTCCTACCACATACCAGAATAGCTAGTAGCCTACCGGGAGGACCGGCTCGGACCGAAACTTGTGCGAACTAGTCAGCACGAGTTCCGGCCCGACGCCTCCTAAGAAACAAGGGACACACAGTCAAAACAAAGCCTACCTGGTTCGAGAGGAGGGCTGCAGCGACGAATGGACCTCCAGCAACAACCAAACACTCTCCCAAGCTTGCTCTTCGGTGTTCTCCGTTCTCTCTCGACCCCAAAAACCCAGTCCAGACCTCCCTCTTTTGCTTCGTTCTCTAAGCTTTATAAGACCAACAGCAGGCGTGCCTGGCTCCTGCCTTGCCAGCCTGTCGACCAACCTGCTCCCCGACCCGCGGATCACGCCGGAGCTGCTCCCTTCATCCTCCTGCTCCATGTCGCCAGTCTTCCTCCTCTGCTTTTTTGCAGGTCGCACGAAGGACAATAGGGAAGGAGGCAAACCAATGGGCTCGGCTGAAACAAAAAGAGATGGGCCGGCCCAAGTGCAAAATAAAGAAAAGGAAAAGAGATATGTCGATGAGCCCACAAACGAATGAAAGCCCTTTACTCGGCCTCATTTGATTTTCTCATGCCATTTAATGATTTTTTTTTTTTACTTTACTTTCTTCTTTCTTTTTTTTTTCTTTTTTTTTCTTTTTTTTTTGGCTAATTCCTAATTTTGTATTCTACCTTAAATTAATTAGTTTAGGTGAAATTTAGGTGTCAACAGCTGCCCCTCTTTGAACGTAGCCTCGAAGAGGTTGTGATCAAAGACAGAAGACACCTAAATTATTTTGGCGATAGAGAGACCTTAGGTGCATATGCATGTATCATGTCGATGGAAATGACTCATAACTATGAAAGCGCGTCTTGTTAATAAGAGGAAGAAAGACTCCGGACTACAGAGCACGCTGTGTCATAAGAGGAAAGAGGAGACCCCGGGCTATAGAAGCACGTTATGTCATAAGAGGAAAGAGGAGACCCCGGGCTACAGGAGCACACCGTGTTATAAGAGGAAAGAGGAGACCCCGGGCTATAGGAGCACACCGTGTCATAAGAAGAAAGAGGAGATCTCGGGCTACAGGAGCACGCCCTGTCATAAGAAGAAAGAGGAGACCCCGGGCTACAAAAGCACTCCGTGTCATAAGAAGAAGGAGAGGAACTGCGGGCTATGGAAAGACCACCGGGTCATAAGAAGGGGGTTGAAGGACTCCGAGCTACGGAAAGCCCACCGGGTCATAAGAAGGGGTTGAAGGACTCCGGGCTACGGAAAGCCCACCGGGTCATAAGAAGATGACATGGTTTAAGGTTGACCATGAACCTTTAGAGATGGCATGGTTTAAGGTCGACCCTAAACCTTTAGAGATAGCATGGTTTAAGGCTGACCACGAACCTTGTGGTTTAAGGATTGACCCAGGAACTGTTGGTTTTTAGGGAAGCACTCACTAACCCCTTGAAAATTGCATGGCTTCACTGAGGAAATGTCATTAGAGACGTATTAGCAATATTGTAGCATTAATTGAACAAGCTAATCAAGCTGAGTCCGACTGCTTTTAAAAAACCATTTGATGTCAATCAGCATCATGTGGTGCAAAACTATCATCTTGCTCGTGGATACATCATTAATCATCAAATTCTCTAGGAGTCAAGTTCTTATCAGAACGGCTACGACTCGTGAAAAATGCTCATTAAGCATGCCAAACAAGAGCTTCTTAGTCAGAAAGGATTTCTCACACTCTCGATAAAATGGCTGCTTGATCCCATCCATTCATGTGGGAGATAACTAGTTATTGAGGGTATTTCACATAACCTATGTCTAAGGCTTCTAGAAACATTCGCAATGAGCACAATCTGATCGATCAAGAAGGTCTTTTGAAAGGACCGCAATATAGGCTCGGTTAGGGCTTACACAAAGGAATGATTGCTTCGAGGCCAATAAAGGAACATTTGTCACTGTCTTCATCGAGTTTAAAAGTAGAGAACTTGGAAGAGAAGACAAGATAGAATTACTTTCACTCCTTCAAGCAATAGCTTCTTTGTGGCATTCTCATTTTCACTCAAACCATCCCAATCAGAAGAGACTTCAAGAGAGGGTTGTAATGTTGGCTTAGGAAAGGCTCGAAAGGCCTAAAATTTTTAAGAGGGTTTTTAAGAGTCAATGATCATCATGGCATTGTGACCAAGTCACTTGACCTTTCGAAATCATTTGGCTTTTGAAACACGGTATATCTCGAAAGTCCCTTGATTAATCATTTCTGCATAGGAGCTTTGCTCCTCTCTCTAATTTCCTTTACACTTGTGATGATTTTTTTTTTTTTTTTTTTTTTTTTTTTTTACACAGGCAATTGGACTTTTGATAACTTTTCTTTTACATAAGATGCAGCCTTTTGTCTCTTTTTTTTTTTTTTTTTTTTTTTTTTTTTTTATGGGCATTGGCCTTGCTTTTACCAGGCACACTGCTTTTTTATGCCTCATAATTTGTCGAATTTTTTTTTGCTCTTTGAACTCTTTGAGCTCTTACAACTTTCAAGATGCTTTTCACATTTTCTCGTAACTGCCAATTGTATTTTGTCAATTCTTATGACCTGCCCCAGTGAAGGGAGATGATCACCGCTCAGGGTTCAGAAATGAATAATCAGGTGCAAGTTGGTTAAAACAATGGGTATCAGTGTTTGGGTAAAGAAAGAAATGCTCTTCTTCACCTTGGGATGAGTCAAGCTCTAATGAGAATTTCTCTGAAGCTATCACTAGAAGATTGATGCAAGCGAAAGTAATAGGATCTTTCTCAATCTTTCGTTCCACAATACGATTGTAACCCCTTATGCTGCCCCAATGTAGGATCGTTCTCGATAAGGGTATTTTGAAGGATTATCTTTTTTTAGCCCAAAGGGTAACAAGATATTAGTGTAATGTTTGGGATTGATGAAGGAAACACCGTTATCATTTCGATCTTTGCGCTTAATGCGAATGAATCCTTTTTCCTAAGAGAAGGTTGTCTTTCACTCAACTCTCAAAAGCGTTTGAAGGATGTGTTTGGGAATGGCTTGCCTTTCTTCATCCTAGGCACTTCTTGTTTGGCATGATTAACTTCCGCATCTCACTTTGTCGAGATCATCTAAGTAGATCAATCTCCATAGGGAAATTTGATTCAAAATGAATTACCCACAAAACAAGAAAACAATTTTGAGATAAAATGAATGCTCAAAAAGTTCGTAGAAATTTTTTCTTTTCTCAATTTTTTTTTGTCTCTAGGAAAGCACCAAAGGTCCTCTTTTGTAATGGAAATTCTCTTTTTTTTTTTTTCTTTAAAAAAAAATTGAGAAGAAGGATACTTACCTGCGACATGGTGAACTGGTAACCCTGTAAAGAATGTGAAAGAATATGTTAGTGCAAAAATCTTTAGGGATTAAAATGTTGGAAACGATACATTATTACCCTTCATTCGCTTTCATCCTTCGATCGCTAACATCTCTTGGATTCACCTTCATGGATATTTGGTAACTTGACAATACCCTTCGCTTGTATTCACCTTTAAATGTTTGACGTTTTCCTGATTCCTTGGTGGAAGGCGCCGCTTCTACAGTCAATGCGCAACTTTTATCACCCCGTAAGAAGGGGAGATGAAACAAGTTATCTCCATTCTTACTTAGGTTCAACTGAGGAACAATACATCCTTCTTGATGAATTTGACAATGTTGTTCCAACACACTTCATTGATGGGTGAATGAGAGATTTTTCTTTAAATCAAAAGTTGTTCTCCCACTCTTTATATGACAAACCCTTGTTCCATTCGAGTCCCTCTGTTTCATTTGAATCTTTATTTGTTTAAGATGAACATGACTCAATAATGCTCCATCACATTTGTCGGAACAGTACAAAACTTGGTACTCTTGATATCTCCTTAACAATGAAAAGAAAATCAAGTCAGAAACGATATTAGAAATGGATAAGAAACGGTATTAGAAATGGATAATTGGAATCGATACAGTTTACTCTTCCTTCGAATTCACCCTTTTGGATATTTGGCAACTCCTTTCATTTGTCTCATCATGCAAAGTGAATGAGATCGATGGGCTATTTTGGCATCTAAGCATTTGCGAATAACAAAACTTCCCAGAATGGAATTCAACTTCATTCCGCCTCTATAGAAAATTGGCGCCAAGAATGCTTCGATGCATGCCTACTCCTCAAGCTCCATGAGCCTACACTTTTCTTTAGAATGAGCAAATGTCGATCTCAAATAAACTCATCGTCCTATCGAAGAAAGCGATTTCGTGAAGAGAGAGTCTTAAGCAAAGCTTTCTTGAAATTCATTTTGGAAGGTAAACATAAAGATTCACTTGAAACACTTCCGAATTCGTTTTTTTTTTTTTTTTAAGGGATGATTTTCACTAAGTTGAATTCCATCATAAAAAAAAATGAGTCGCATGATTTACAAAAGCATCAATTGGATTCGCAATCAAAACCCAAAACGGAAGACATGGTTCTTAACAAGAATAAAGACAACGATAAAATACAAGAAACTCTTGCAGATATGAAAGTAAAAACTAACTCGTCCTAGCTCTAGAATCCACTTCTTTGTGTTGTCACCACAAGAATGTCAAGGAGCATCGCGTATAACCCACAAAAAGGCGACAATGTTAGTTCGTGAATGAGAGAAATTGATATCTCAATGAGGTCGCTTCTTACACTAAAATCGAGGCGACGTTACATGCCCCATAGTCATTATTATGGGGTTTTAGTATTTCGCCAAGATTTTAGCATAAGAGAAGACATCGTTAAAAGAAATTGATCCGCAGCTATCAATCGAATGTCTATTCTATCCCAAAAGTTTCATATGCAAAAGTGTCATTGATTTTTGAAATGTTGATTTGTGATTTTACTCCTAGAAAAAATGAAGTGACTTCTATTTTGAGAAATTTGTACGCAAAATAAATTGCATTTCAGTCCCAAAATGTGAGAATGAGAGAACTTGGTAAAAAATGTAATTTCAATTTTTGTGCCCCAAAATATAATCTTGACTTGAAAGAATTTTCTAAACAAAAAATGGTTTTGAGCCCATAATTAAAAATTTAAACGAAGCCATGTTCATTAGGGCCAAAACAGAGTGTTTAGAACTTGCATTCAATGTTCACTTTTTCTGAAGAGTGATTGTCAATTTTTCAATCATAAGCCTACATCACCGAGGGCATTCGATTGATTTTCACGAATTAAAAGATAAAAATGCAATACAAAACGAGCAAATAGCAAAGGAAAATGATACTTACAACGGGAGCCGACCTTTGTCTTTTTTTTTTTTTTTTTTTTTTTTTCAATTACATAGACATGCATATGGGATGTGGTTCGATTTCTACTCTATTCGGCTCAAATGGAGCCATAGGATCACCGGACCGAACCAGCAAGGTCGCGGCTAGGTCGGGTTACCCATGATTCCGGCTTCGTCAAAGAACCGACCCGTGTCGTGCGGTTGCAGACCGGGGTGGGTACCTTCGACGTAAAGAAAGAAATTTCGGAGTTGAGATGGGCGACTCGTACTACACGGTTGTAGTCGGAGTGGTATCCACCTCAACACCATCCTAGGTGATCCTATGCGGCCCAAGTCCGGCGGCAGGTAGTGTGTGCTATAGTATAGTGCAATGCAGGAAACGCAAGCATGACAATTTATAGGCAAGCAAAACTTCATAAATTCAAAACATAAACATCCATTTCCAACTCCACACCTGCATGACAAATGGTTAACAATCACTCCTCCCCTTATAACTCCCAACTGCAAAAACATTTAACACATTTAATGTTAGGGGCGTACCTAGAATTCTCGCTGCCAAACAATAGTATTTTCGAACAAGATTAATTTGGCCTAAGTCCTCTAAGGTTTAAAACCAAGTCCCTCGCGGAGTCGCCAAGCTGTCGCGACCTGACCTCGGGGAAAGAGAGCGGGTTTAGGGGTATTGCCTAAAGGACAGACCTAAAACCCATGATTAGGCACGGGCTCTCCCAAGCCCATACCCCGCGTGACATTGGGATATTTTTTAAGAATTGTGCACAAAAGAAGTCATATTAGGGTCGGCTAGAAACCAAGTGAAGCATGGGAGTGTACCTCACTTCCTACGCAACCAGAGAATCTAGGGTCGGGGACTTGATTACACTAATTGACCAATTAGTGCCTTTTCGGTACCTAATCTTATTCATTTTAGAAGAAAATATTTTTGTCTGGCATTTTGGATTGATTTTACATTTATCCACTAACATGCAAGGTAATCATGCGGGTGCGCAATCATTAAAATAACAATCACAGCTACCAACATTCTAATTGCAGTGAAATTGGGCACGTGTAATTAAATATAATCAAATATACAAAGTAAACACATGATATAATCAACGTGCGAGCAAATAAAGGCTTGATTACACCAAGGAGGCAAAACACAACAATTCTTAACCAAACCCTGCACTTTTTGGATTTTCGAAATATTTTAAATATTTTTTAATTTTTTTTTAAAAAAATAAATAAATAATTTTTTAAAAAAAAGGTCCAAATTTTTTAATGTTTTCTGAGTTTTTGTTTTTTTGAATTTTTATTATTTTTCTAAATTTTGATTTTTTGATTTTTCGAATTTTTAATATATTTTTAACATTTAATATTATTATAATATTATACTTCAAGAAAAGGGGTCGGACCGAGTAAACCCAATCGGCCCGTGGACCCAACCCCAAACCGGATCCAACCCAGCCGGATTAAAAAATAATTTTTTTTAGTTTTTCTTTTATAGCTTTTTTTTTAATGATTTTTATTTTATCTTTTCCTCCCTTCCTCCTTTCCCCTGCACGCTTTGCCCGAGTGTCCTTCCCGAGGCCGCTTTTCCCTTTTCGTTTTCTATTATTTTTTTTCGTTTTTTTAGTTTATTTTATTTTTTTTCCTTTCGACATCTTCACCGAACACTCCCATCTACTATCTTTTCTTCTCTTTTTGGGTTTTCCTCTTCTTCTCATTTTTTGTTATTTTCTGGCTTTTCTTTGTTCCCTTTTAAAAAAAAAAAAAAAATTCTTTAAGCCCCTCTTCTTCTTCGATGGTTTCCCTCATGCCGAAAGCTAATCTTCATCAAGGCAAGCCCAGACACCAGCTCTGATCGGAGTAACAGGCCCCACTTATCGCCGGCGACCACCGCCTAACGGTCGCCCACCCTGACCGGCGTCGACTGCCGTCGGCCATTTTGTCCGACAACCAAGTGACATTCAACTCGAGGGAAAACACTTGCCGATTCGACGATACAACGCCACTTCACGAAAATGACACCAAAGCATAGCAACGCACAAGACCTAAACATTGAAGAACCGTTACAAAAGTAAAGACAGGTTGATCTCCGATTTAAAAAATGTACTAGCCTTCGGCCTTCTCTGAGGCATTTAGTCGAACATATAGGATGCACTTAGGTTAACAAAAGGAACCCGGTCTCACTTGGGACATAGATTTGGGCAAACATCGACACGACATGCACAAGCAATACTAAAGATCGGCTCATGGACCAAGTCGGAACAGGACATAAACGAAGAACAACTATCTCCAGGCTTCAACAAACTTGCGAACTTAGATATCATTTAGGCATTTTCACAAGCACTTGGTGTGCGCGACCGACACGGGGATTTTCCACTTGATAGAGATGCTAGACAAAACTAAACTCCTACCACATACCAGAATAGCTAGTAGCCTACCGGGAGGACCGGCTCGGACCGAAACTTGTGCGAACTAGTCAGCACGAGTTCCGACCCGACGCCTCCCAAGAAACAAGGGACACACGGTCAATACAAAGCCTACCCAGTTCGAGAGGAGGGCTGCAGCGACGAACGGACCTCCAGCGACGACCAAACACTCTCCCAAGCTTACTCTTCGATGTTCTCCGTTCTCTCTCGACCCAAAAAAAAGTCCAGACCCCCCTTTCTTTTGCTTCGTTCTCTAAGCTTTATAAGACCAATGGCAGGCGTGCCTGGCTCCTGCCTTGCCAGCGTGTCGACCAACCTGCTCTTCGACCTGCAGATCACACCGGAGCTGCTCCCTACTTTTTTTTTTTCTTTTCTTTTCTTTTCGGATCCCACTTAGCAAAATTCAGTGCCATGTTAATGCTTAAGTTTATAGATGCATATGAAGCAATCGCAAATAGCCGAGCGCATCTTGCCTCCATCAAATTAGGTATCCCTTTCCCTCTCCCTTTCGTTCAATCCAAGACGCACACATCTTCACAAACCCAGCATTTGAAGAAGGTCAAAGAATGAAATGACAAGAAGCAGATCCCCTAAGCCGTTCTTTCAATGCAGAAGCATCCTACTCTTCTACCTCTTTTCGACCCAGTTTCTTTGCTCTACATCCCATCTTAGATTTTCCTCTCCAAGTGGCTTCCGAATCTGCTATCACACAGTCAGGGCTCTCTTTACTCCATACCCCACATTTAGAAATCTATCCAGCAACACAAAAACCCCAATAACTCTCGCCAATCATATCTTCATATAATCGAGTCGTAACTGGTTAAGCATGGAAGGCGCATATGAAAACCACCTTCAGATGAAGGCACTTTGCAGAAGGATGGGCAGAAGAACGCTTCAAGTGCTAAAAGTTGCACGAATGGACACTTAAGTGTCAAAAGTTACGAAAGGTACACTTAAGTGCCACATTCAAAAAGAAATAGGACACTTAAGTGCCACTCCGACCAAAATGTTGACGTGGACAATTTCCGGCGAAATAAGTGCAAAACAACGCCGTTTTGCATGCCGATGTGGCCAAATAGTGAAAAAACGACGCCGTTTTTGCGTTGACGTGGCAATAAATTAATTACTTAAAATATTTAAAAATATTAATATTAATATTAAAAAATTCAAGAAAATTAAATTTAAACTAAAAATTTAAAAAAAAAAAAAAAAAAGAAAAGGAGGGAGGGGTTGGATACGGCCGAGGGTTGAGCCCTCGCCCGCCGCCCCGCCTCACCGGCGACGCCCTGGCCGGGGTCGCCGGGCCCTGGCCAAGGCCGGCCGAGGGCTCGCCCTCCGCCGTATCCAACCCCCTCCCTCTTTTTTTTTTTAAAATTTTAATATTAAAAATTGTAATTTTTAAATGTTCAAAATAAATTTAATTTTAAATTAAATTTAATTAATTTTTATATTATTTTTTTCCACGTCAACATTAAAACAACGCCGTTTTGTTTTTGTCTAGCCGGAAAATCGCCACGTTAGCATTTTGGCTGGATTGACACTCAAGTGACCCATTTTGTTCCGATTTTGGCACTTAAATGTACCTTTTGTAACTTTTGACACTTAAGTGTCCATTCGTGCCAACTTTTGGCACTCCAGGGTCCGCGTGTCCAAAAGGATGGGTGACTTGTGGGCAGAAGATGAAGTCATAGAGCTAGATGCAGAAGTTCCTCGAAAAGAAAAGCAGGAAAGTTGTCATGCCCCAACCCACTCCGGGCGCGCGACACCCTACGCGTCAATTCCGGTTAGGTCTTTTGCTTGCAACGTCTTAAGAAGCGTCACCGACCCAATCGTATTATCAACTATATACGCAAACGAAAGCATAACCAAATCACCCAACCAACAAATAGGGATAGTTTAAACCACACTTATGTATATATACGTATGCATCATAGAGTCATCACATCATACAAACCACATTCACATAACTTAACAAACAAGCTCAATCATCCATCGTTTCGCCACTTCAGATCAGCCAACAAGCGTGCCCACGACCTTCTCCAAAAAGGGTCTCGGGGCAAACCTCGCACCTTTACTACTACGAGCGTGGTTCCTGACACTAACCATGGATCGGAAACATCCCAATCAGGTACATCCACATCCATAGCTAAGGGCTCCATCAACCGAGGCTCGGACTAGACAATCATATCAGTCGAGCCCTGGATTGGCACATCCACAGCATCCGAGCTAATATTCCCAATCCTCCTGCAGTCGGGAGTCCATCAAAGCCGTGGATGGACTTGCAGACGTTGTCCCCATTCCACAAATACCATGCTACGAAGCGGTGAGCGACCAAGCTGGGGAGTCCCTCATCAACCCAAATGGTCGTAACGTAGCGCATGTAACGTTCATCGGTCCCCTCGATCGGATAATCATTCACTTCCTGGATATGCTCAACAGGGAGCCCGAGCTTGATCTCACGAAAGCGCTCAAATATTTCTATGGCCTATAAATATTCAACAAACAACGGTGAGACAATCTACCATCGATAGATAACTTGCACTTTTAGGCAAATTCCGAGGTTTGTTGAATATTTACAGGCTATAGAAATGTTTGAGCACTTCCGTGAGATCAAGCTCGGGCTCCCTATTGAGCATAGCCAAGAAGTGAATGATTATCCGATCGAGGGGACCGATGAACGTTACACGCGCTACGTCACGACCATTTGGGTTGATGAGGGACTTCCCAGCTTGGTCGCTCACCGCTTCGTAGCATGGTATTTGTGGAAAGGGGACAATGTCTACAAGCCCATCCACGGCTTTGATGGACTCCCGACCACAGGAGGATTGGGGAGTATTAGCTCGGATGCTATGGATGTGGATGTGCCGATCCAGAGCTTGACTCATATGATCGTCTAGCCCGAGCCTCGGTTAATGGAGCCCTTAGCTATGGATGTGGATGTACCTGATCGGGATGTGTCCGATCGGGTGATAAGAACGCAGCACTTCAAGAACCACAATTAGGGGCGAGCAGTTCCCGGTTCCTTACAAGTTCTTCATTTTTTGTCCAGGTTTCAACAGGTTCCTCTTTTTTTTTTTTTTTCTTTTTTCCTTTGTTTTTTCGTTTTCATTTTCAAATTTGAACCATAACGGAGAAGGGAAGAGACAAACCAAGGCTTCAATGTTAGCTCAAGCCAAGATCAGAGAAAGGATGGCAACTTAGCGACTTTTGTTGTGACAAACACAAGAAAATCACTAATGCAAGCAACAAACTTCGACCAAGCATGACTTCTCTTTGTTATTAGGCTCCGCCTTATGTTTTGGTGTCTCAGGACTCACCGCCCGGTAAAATAAAATGATCAGATTAAACTCCATAGAAACAATAGTCGGCTGTTGATGTATTTCCCTAAGCATTAATTTATAAGTTATGACGTACCTTTGATTGATTTGGGTATGATGACTTCTCGTACTGGTGGTGATGTCTCAAAAGTGGAACTGATAGCTGCTATAGCTGAAGATTTGGAAGCCGATTTCGCTGAATCAGGGGTGACGGACTTTGGAAAGATCTTCCTGACAACTGGTGGTGGAGTTGAGAGACTTCTCGCGTTTGGGTTCGTTCTCAAAATTAGCAGCTAGCGCATTGAAAGCAAGAGACCCTGCCCCTAACGTCGGCATGGTCTGGGCTAAAAGACATGCTTCTCGACCTCTGATTTTTGTCCGATACACTAGATCTTCCTCCATAGGAAACGGGCGCTCTACGCTTGGGTTTCGATCATGCAATATGCATTAAATCAAATTGAGCACAAACGAGAGAACAATCTAGTTTGGAGATGTGAGTTAATTCTCCATATCAAGCAAAGCACATATCACCAAGAAAAGCGCATCTTGATGTGCATTGACTATTAGAAGAGGAAAAAACCACATTTTCGTTATCAACTTTTGGAAATTCAGTCACTTAAATCAGTTCTCCATATATTTGCCTGTTATGAGTGAAAGTTGAAAAGAATTATGGGAGTTCCTTAAAGAGTCAAGATATCCACATACGGGCATAAACAAGCTGATACGAAGTGGATATGCATGATAGTCCTAAACAGCTAACAATCATTCAAGCAGGCATGTTTAGAAGCTTCAAAGTACGTGAGTCTTACATCAATAGTTGGTGTACCGCCATGCTTAACAATTGTAAGCTTCCTTTGGAATGAGTTCCCATGCCTTTTCACCAGGAAAAAAAAAATCAATCGATCAGACTTCTAGGACAGCAAAAACTAAGATGTATGATGATTACAACTACTTACAGCAGATTTTGCGGAGTCCCATGAGAAGAAGCGCGTGAAGAAAGGTGGTTCACTTCCTTTTTGGCTACTGTATCACCCACCTATCAATCAGGGGAAGTGCCAGATATATATATATATATTGGTGAAGGTAAGTATATAAATGAAAAACCAAGAACCAAATGTACAAAGAAACGGCGCCAAACATAACCACTAAAAACGACAACAAGTCAGAATGAGTGGAGGGGAGCCTAAGAAAAGAAAACACCCGAAGAAGAAAACAGGAAGCACGACAAAATGATGTCAACAGACTCAATACTCATTTCACCTTCTAAGTTCAAAGCATGCGACTCTAAGTTGCATGGCATAAGAAAATCTACTTCTTTCTTAGAGCTTGGCTTAGATGAACAATGCATGTAGATGATTTTACTTTTGAATGACTATAACTTTTGTCAGATTCAAATAGAATTGGCAAAAGAAAATTTGTGGCATGAGATGATTGCATCTAAGCGGCAGAGGAGCACGAGTGCAGCATATTACCATCGTCTGTGGTTGTAGGCTGTCGGCGATTTTGGAAAGAGACCGCACGTAACGGCTCCGCTGTTTTTACGTAACTCGAAGGCCACTCTTTATGGAACTTGACGGATCATTAGCAGAAAAGCTCAACTGGACGACGGAGAACCTGCAACAAGGCAAAGAATTTGAAGTAGTCAAGCAGACTGCCCCCTTTGATTTTGAAAGTCACGATTCATGTCAAAGTGCATTATCTATCTCTTAGGAAAAGTGTCTTTTTAAAGTAGCTGGAAGAGTGCTCTCACGTGCCAAGGGTTGGGGCTCGGCTCGGTGCATTAAGGTTCGGGGTAGCTTCAACTTCAGATTGCCCTCGACAAAAGCGGAAAGAAAAGAAAAAAAAATGCCAATCATCTAATAGGTTCTATTGAAATTGATGCTCTCGATCATAACTATGCGGTTACCTCCTTATCATGCTAACCTCCCCAACAACGGCGATTACTATCATATATTCATAAGAATCCCTCCCACATCAGTACATCTATAGTAGTCAAACCTAGATGCCCAAACTTACCCTCGGGTTCATGTATTGGTGCCTATTTCAGCAGAAACATGCTATATGCATCATGTACCACAAAAAGAAATCAACAAGAAAAGCCATCCAACATTAGAATAAGAATGAATGACAACACACGACTGGCCGCCAAATCATTAGGCGTATATGCACTACAATAGGCTGCAATGATGTATAAATGTTAATTATCTCATCAGATGCATGTCAAGGTCTTCCTAGGATGTTGGCATGTAAGGTCCGTATTCTTTCGCTGCGAGATGATTTAAAGACGTGAACTAAGATACGGTTTCAACATGTAGCAAGTTGTTTTTGGCTGGAATTTGTAGGATTGAGGAACCACGAGTTTTAGGAAGTCAAGCAAACAAATAAGGCATTCCAACACCACCTGGGATTCATGTATTATGAGCAACTAGGATAAGAGCCTAGGGTCCGATTGTACTTCTAGCGATAATTAAGGTACGCTTGATGTGTATTTACATTCTCTCGTGTATGATGTGATCCTCAATCCTCACGTGGGATTAATGATTAGGTGAGACGAGGGTATAAATTGGATAATGTCCCCTGGGAATCGAGGAACTTACAAATCCGAGTAACTCGACTTGATTTATTCGGTGAACTAGGTTCCTTTATTTATCTCCTTGTGGATGCACTTTTGTCTTCTCGATATGGCATTCATCTAATTTAGGAAAAGAATGTTGCCTTCGGAACATAATATCTCTACACTAACGGGGCCATGCTTCATATTTTCCTCGGCCTCGTAACAATAAAGTGGAACAAAGTCCTCTCTATGATAATACTATCTATGAATCGGTAATGAGCAATATTCTTTGCTTCTCCAACTTTAATCTGGTTTGAGCCCTACGTCTTTGCCCATTGAAGTCGGGCGGTATCAATCACTATGAACTAACGGGCATTTCCACATCACTTACGCTTGTATTTCTCTTCGAACTCCCTAGTAAGATGTCTCTTCACAAAAGTCGTTTTACCGGCTCAAAGTTACGGACTACGCTCGGCTGCTATCCATTGCTCGAAGCTAGAAAGAAAAGAGACACCTCGTGACTTCTACATCATGACAAATGAAGAAGATCGCAAAACCACTTTTCGTCCAAAGACCCTTCGATTTCGGACCGATCCCTAGGAATCGCGTAAAAACATACCGTCCGCCACTTCAAATGGTAAATCCTCCATGTCTAAGGACACAGCCATGGCCATGCTACATTTTCCCGATCCCGACCAGTAATATACCTAGAGCAAACCTTAATTTAATGCGACCGCAAACGCACCCTCCTACGCAAATGGAGCAACAAACGACTGAATCAAGAAACCAGCAAAAAAACAGAGCACACCAGTGACAAATTACCTGTGCCTCCCTCGCCGACAATGACGAGCTTGAAGTTCAGGTAAGCAACCGTCTGCTGATTCGGCAAAGCCTGAAAGACACGCGCAAGGGAAACATCAACCAGCGTAGGTCAACGGACAATTGAGAAGAGGTCTATGAACCATCAAACTAGCTACACAACTTTGACCCAAAAAAAATAAAAAGAAAAAGAAAACTAGCTACAGAACAATTTACGAAAAAGACAAAATTGCGTGATGTCGCCACCCCATCCGACACTGACTAATTACTTTAAAAGATTCTCTGTTTGTCTTTTTAAAAAAAGACACTGGCCACAGAATACTATTATATCTGTGACCCGACAAAAAGATCAGACAGATCGGACAGGCAACCACAGCTACAATTACCACTCCATACTACAAACCGCATCATTTGCAAGCACGATTGCGATTTATTTATGCAATTAATTGCATCCAGGAGAGAGAGGGGGAGGACGAAGGGCGGGACACATGACGACACGACAATTCATAGAAATTAACGTTATATAAAACAGAGAACATAGGCCAAGATTCTTACTGCTGCTGTGGGGCAAAGTCCATGTGCACTTCCGAAGGAGCAAGAGCAGGAGGCTCAACAAAGTGCAGATTTGGATCTCTGCGTTTACCAGAACAAATGATTAGCTACTAGACCATAACAACTTTTGCAAACGGGATTTGCGCGTTCTGCTCAAGTACCCGGAGCAGGCTTTCAGGCAAGGTAGAGGAAGGGTTTCTCAAGGTTGTACTTGCTCCTTGCAGAAATGTGATAGTACTGCAGATTCTTCTTCGCTGGAACGTAACCTGCTTTGCTTCAACTTGCATATTCTTCACATCTACCTTGTTTCCACAGAGAACAATAGGTATGTTCTCACAGACCCTGTAAGATTATGGAAAATTAGCAGAGATATAGCACCATCAAAAACTGTACTACGAAAATGAATAAGTAGTTCACGATCGTTTTTACTCTACCTGCAGAGATCGTGAATGCATTCTGTAGCATTCATGTATGTCAATCGGGCAGTGACATCAAACATGATAATTGCACACTGGCCACTGATGCTGCAGAACAATGAATGAAAGTTTGAAATTTCAACAAACGGAGACACAAGAGGGAGAGGGATTCCCTCTCCCACAAGCAAGGTTAAAAAGTGAATGACAGAAATCACCACATTCAGAAGACCACTCTACCCCCGCCAGCAACACACAGTCCAATAACATTTAAGGCCCTCCTCCTTATTCTCCGAAATAAGATTTGAAGATATACGACCGACATACAAATTTTACCAACTTTTAAGAATATCACAAATAAGAATGACCATGAAACAGACATACAACTCCATACCGACTGTGGAAATTCTTTTGCAAAACTACTTGCTCCTTCATCCACAAGGTTACAACCAACAATTGACTGCACCTCTATTAAGTAACAATGGGCATCCTTAGTAAAACCCAGATAGTTAAATAAACTACCAACCAAAACATGGCTACCCCCTAAATAAAGCATTAATTCAACACAAGCTCGATGCTACATTTTTCTCCCTAGCGTCACTCAATTCACAAGAACATATATTGCAATCTGAAAATCCTTCCACTGATTTAAAAGCAAGGAAAACCGGATTTTCCCACAGTTTGTGAAAAAATCCAAAGGATGGACTTCGACACCAATAGTTGCTGTTACGCACAAGGACAATACCAGAAGATCAGTACAGACGAAACAAAATGATAATCTAATTACAAAAAAAATAATAATAATAATAACAGGCATTTCCACATCACTTACGCTCATATTTCTTTTCGAACTCCCCAGTAAGATGTCTCTTCACAAAAGTCGTTTTACCTGCACAAAGTTAGAGACTACGCTCAGCCTGCTATCCATTGCTAGAAGCTAGAAGGAAAAGATTACACCTCGTGGCTTCTACATCATGACAAATGAAGAAGATCACAAAACCACTTTTCGACCGACACCCTTCGATTTCAGACCGATCCCCAGGAATCGTGTAAAAACATACTGTCCGCCACTTCAAATGGTAAATCCTCTTATCTTTAAGGATACAGCCATGGCCACACTACATTTTCCCAATCCCGACCAGTAATATAACTAGAAGAAACCCTAGTTTAACACGACCGCATACGCACCCTCCTACGCAAACGGAGCGACGAACGACTGAATCAAGAAACCAGCAAAAAAAAACAGAGCACGCCAGCGGCAAATTACCTGTGCCTCCATCGCCAACGATGACGAGCTTAAAGTTCGGGTAATCGACCGTCTGCTGATTTGGCAAAGCCTGAAAGAGACACCCAAGGGAAACAACAACAATTAAAACAACAAACCAGATGAGATCAAAAACAAATCCAAACTCTGCGATCACGTAACCAGATCGCTCAGCTCCCGAACCAACCCACCAAAAAAAACAAAAAATCCGACCACGACCCAAGAACCCGAGAAGAACGACAAACAGAACCCAGATTCAAGAACACCCAGCAACCAAAAAGGGGAAAAAAAAAAAAGAGCTACCCATAACGACGAACGCCCAGAGAATGACTCGATCGCAAGGAAAGAAAATCGAGCAAACGGACCCACCATCGACGACGGCCAAGAGGGTCGGCAGAGAGAGAGAGGGGAATGCGTTCTCGAAGGAGCGAAGCGTAGTGGAGGAGGAGACAGCTGCGCAGGTTTGATGAGGAAGAGGAGGAATGAATGAGAAGGAGACGCGATTTTTGGCCTTTTTATCGAACGTAGCTTTAAGCTGACGCTGCCGTCTCGTCCGTCAGATTCGATTTATTTTCCCGACGGCCGAGCAGGGTTCTAGAATCTGTCGACCGTCGGATCTGTGCGGACACCGGTTTTAAATTTCGAGGGGTAGAGAGAGAGAGAGAGAGAGAGAGAGAGAGAGGACACTTGGCAACGAAATATACCGGAAAGAATTCAAATTCTTTCGTCCACCATCTTGCCAGGATTCTAGAACTTTTCCCCAATTATTGCATCGAATTTGAATGAGGGAAGCGAGAATTTGAATGAAATGCAAGGGAAAATTTTTAATTTTTTTAGCTAGAATTATTTTTTTTTTCACTTCTTTAATTTCCTTAGCAAATAAAAATCGTATCATGAGATATCTCAATCAATTCTAAATAGTAAATTGAATAATAATTCCTTATCAAAGTAGATTATGCACATCCAAATAAAGAAAATTCATAGATAATAAATCTATTGTGACGGAAGGCAAGTTGCCCTTGGTAAAAGCTGAAATCAAGAAAGTGTTTCGAGGCTATTGTTGAAGAAATTCAACTTTTGCTAAAAATAAAATGTAGACCGTCGAACTGAAGAGCTTAAATATCCACAAATCATATGATAAAGTATTGTCTATGATCAAAACAAAATGACTCATTATCAATTGCTAGACGAGCAAAGGGCAAGATTGCGATTAAATTGTCCCAAAGACATAAAAAAAAAAAAAGAAAGAAAGTGATTTCAAGGCATGAAGTATGCATTGTTCAAAGTTTTGTAAGGACTCCAATGATCCACCGCTATGCCGGTGAAAAAAGCCTCTATGGAATGAGGCGTTCATGATATGAATCCCACAATTGAGAATATGATAGAACTTGAATTTGTCGCGTTTCCTCTGACAAATTGTGCAACAACTTCTCAGTCTTATGTATGAAATACATTTGAATTCTAAATCTTTTAATTTGTTTGATTAAATGTTAAACTAGGCCAGAAAACACTAAAAAATCATTCGTGGTCCAGTCCCACCAAGGAATTAGGAATCGAACCAAGAGGACCTCTTCCCAATTTCTATAACCAAGGACTAGACTAGCTAGTCTTGGGACCAGGAACCAAATCGGACTAAAGGCAGAGAGAGAAGATTTTCAATGGAACCGGTCTGGTCTAGTTCCAACCAAACTAGTCACTTATTTGTTTTCTTCCTCTATGCAATTGAAATCAACGTGTATCATGTGTAGTCCAAGTTCTTTATAACAAAAGAGATACTATAATATGGTCAGCCAAACTCTCGCAATATAATTCATCCTATTTTGCATGTCATTATCTTCCAAAGAGACACAACAAACAAAAAGTAAGATTTGTGATATCTCCTCATGAAAACTTACGGAGCAAGTAGTCTTCTGCAGTCCTGATCATGTCCTCCGGAAGATAATGACATGCAAAAGGGTGCATAAGTGCTGCATCAAAATCACCAAAATGAATGAGATCATGTCCTCCGAGCCATTTTTCTAAACTCTATTCCCTCCGGAACTTGTACATGCTGCTAACGAGGGATTGAGGGACTGAGGAATTGAGGGATTGACGGACCGAGGGAAATATTAGGTTTTTTAAAAAATTAATAAATATTAAATATATAGGCCCCTGCTCTTCCTCTCTATACGTATGATGATTGTCTAGAGTTTGATTAAATTTCGTGGGTTTTCAATCGTTTCTGTCATATCCTATCCGGCTTTTGTTTTTCTTATTGAATTGATGTTGCTTCGTTTGGAATCTAGTTTCACAGTTCGGCTCTCGTTGAGAGGAACCCCGTGGTGAGGGATCGTTTGTTTACCCTCGTCTTAGCTCAGGCTTTCGATTGTGGGTTTTACTCGATGTATCCTTTTCCTTGCATTCTTTTTTTTTTTTTTTTTTTTTTTTTGTTTGCAATCTCGTGCTTTCGGCTGTTATTTGTCTGTGGTATTGATTCATTGTGTTTATTAAAGCATTTGGCTTTGAAGCATATCGAGATATTCCGCCAATGTTGTTGTATAGATGAATGTATTAGTATTCTACATTGTATCCATTTATTACTATCTACCATCTAGTGCAGATTATTCCGTCGGCGGTTTGTAATTGTATATGATCTAGAACGTGGTGGTGGGTGTCGTTGTCAGTACAAGATATTAATTCCTTAATAGGAGTCTCATTACAGAAGGTTACTAGATGCATGTCACGTATTCTGAGTCAGCAGATTCCACCTTATGATCTTTTGAACTGAGGATTTGCTTGATAAGGTACAAAACGTTTAATATTAATGGCCTTGTCCCTCTATTGATTCCTTGCGAAACTTTGGTATCATGCTCTAATATCGTTTAGAAAACTGTGTCAAAGAACTAGCGATTGAGTTCTTTGGAGCACCTTTAGATACTTAGGCACTAGCAAATAGGTTTTCAATCCTTGTATACTTGTGATATCAAGTCTTTACTGGCAATCCATGAGAGATTGTTTTCCTTAGTGATAAGCTCTTTCTTTTTGAAAAAAGTACTCTCCAAATGCATGTCGAGGTCTACCCAGGATGTTGGCATGTAAGATCTCTGTTCTTCTGCTGCGGATGATTTGAAGACGTGAACTAAGATACAGTTTCTTTCAATATGTAGCAAGTGCTTTTTGGCCGAAATTTGCAGGTTTAAGGAACCACAAGTTTTAGGAAGTCAAGCAAACAAATAAGGCATTCTAACACCACCTGGGATTTATGTATTATAAGCAACTAGAACAAGAGCCTAGGGTCCGATTGTACTTCTAGCAATATTAAGGTACACTCGATGTGTATTTACATTCCCTCATATATGATGTGATCCTCATGTGGGATTCACGATTAGATGAAACGAGGGTATAAATCGGATAATGTCAAAGGGGGGAAAATCAAAGGAACTTGCAAATCTGAGTAACTCGAATTGATTTATTTGGTGAACTAGGTTCCTTTATTTATCTCCTCGTGGATACACTTTTGTCGCATTCATCTAATTTAGAAAAAGAATGTTGCATTCAGAACATAATATCTCTTCACTAATGGGGCCATGCTTGAAATTTTCCTGCTCAGCCTCATAACAAAAAAGTGGAACAAAGTCCTCTCTATGATAATACTATCTATGAATGAGTAATGAACAAATCCTACTGCTTCTCCAACTTTAACCTGGTTTGCACCTAATGTTTAAGCCCATTGAAGTCAGAGCAATATCAATCACTATGAACTAACAGGCATTTCCACGTCACTTACGCTCATATTTCTTTTCAAACTCCCCAGAAAGACGTCTCTCGAAGTAGCGACGAGCCTGGTACTATGACTACAAGGGGGGAGCTATCGCTTCATAGACAGCTTGGCTTCCTCGTCGCTTCTTCTGGCGACTAGCTTCTCAAGTGGGTGGCATTGCCTCACCAACTAGCTCATTAGATGCGAGCCCCACCACAGGCGGATTCCTCCTTTTGCTCCTCAGCCTATGGGGTATTAGCAATCGATTCCAGCTATTGTTCCCCTTCCAAGGGCGAGTTCTTACACGTTACTCACCCGTCCACCACTGGAAACCAAAACTTGCGCTCATCCATGACCATTAGTAATTAGTAGCGAAAGAACGAATCCCGGTTCGGAACCATGAAAAGCAATGTCAAACCAAAATACCCAACAAACATTAGCTCTCCCTGAAAAGGAGTGATCCAGCCGCACCTTCCAATACGACTACCTTGTTACGACTTCACTCCAATCACTGGCCTTGCCATCGGCATCCCCTCCTTGCACACAAAAGTCGTTTTGCCTACACGAAGGAACGGACTACGCTCAGCCTACTATCCCTTGCTGGGCGCCAGAAAGAAAAGATACATCTCATGGCTTCTACATCATGACAAGTGAAGAAGATCGCAAAACCACTATTTGTTTGACACCCTTCGATTTCAGACAAATCCCCAAAAATTGTGTAAAAACGTACTGTCCGCCACTTCGAATGGTAAATCCTCTGTCTTTCAGGATGTAGCCATGAGCATGTTGCATTTCCCTGATCCCGACGGGTAGAAGAACTAAAGCAAACCCTAATGTATAACGACAGCATATGCACCCCGATATGTATATAGCCGGTAGAGCAGAGCACACCCGTGACGATTACTTGTGCCAGCATCGCCGATGATGACAAGCTGGAAGCTCGGGCAATCGACAGCCTACTGACTCAGCAGAGCCTGAAAGGGACACGCAAAGGAAACGAGAAAGAAATTAAAAAAAAAAAAACAAAGTACACACCCACAAAATGAGAGCAAAATCCAAACTCGCGATCACGTAACCGGATCGCTCAGCTCGAGAATGTAAGAGGTTTCCTTATGTGGGCTACAATAATCAAAATTGTATTTATCGTTCTACGGGATTGGTCTGATAAGGTAAGGCATAAGATTTTCTTAATGGTTAAATATGGGCCTAGCATTGTGTGGGCCGAGTTGGGCCTGGCCCGTGATGAGAGGGCCCGTCCAAAACTCTATAAATAGCGCTAAGATCCCTACTCTAGCCCTCATTCTTCCAAGAACCCTCTCTGAACTCACATAAGGTAAAGTTGTGAGCGGTAGTCTCATTGAGCTAGGAACCAAGGGTCATAGAGGAGAAGAACTTGTGCATTGGCTCATCGCTCGATCATTGGATCGTTGTCATTCCACTTAAAGAACTATGGATTCCACATAAGGTACACAAATCTTTGTATTCTCCTCCTACATGTTCGGTCTTCTAGGTACATCGATCCTGGGAAACCGCCGCGGTGGCTTACATTTAGTATCAGAGCCTCGTCGCCTAGGATTCGACCTGTAGCTTCTAGCCCGTTTTTGGAAATTTTGCTTGATGAAATTTCATTGTGAAAACATATTTGTATTCATCTCATTGAGCCGAGCATTTTGGTGGGTGGCATACCTCTGGCGGAGGCCAAACGCGCTGGCGATGAGAAGTTCGGATTTCACCTACTCTTGGACTGTTTTGCCTATTTTCGTGAATTTTGGTTCGGTGAAAGTGAATTTTGATCACATATATGAATTATACGAGCCAAGACGAGCATTTTGATGGGTTGTACACATCGAGACGAGGCCGAAAACGGCCGCACGCGCTAGCACGCATTGCGACAGAGCTCAGAGGTGGTGCCATGTGCCATCGCGCAATCCCCAGCGCGTGCGTGCGCGCCAGGGCATGAACCGCCTTAGCGATGATGACATCATCCATGACGTCATCCACCGACTCGCCATGGACAGCTGTGCATCGATGACGTCATCCCGCCGACTTTCCTTGGATAGGTGTCCGGTGATGACGTCGTGATGACGTCACATAAGCCGCCTTACGTGCGACCGCCACGTGGCATGTGACGTCATCGATGATGTCACTAAGACCCGACCCGCGTTGACCAGGGTTGACCCGACTAGGTTGACCGTTGACCGGTCGAACCCATGGTCGGTCGGACCATTGACCGGTCGGACCGATATCTAACCGGTTGGATTGGCATTGGACCGGTTTAGTCCGGATAAGGAGCGCAGGCGTGTGGGCCTCACGCGCCACACATTCCAGCGGCGCGTGAGAGCGCGTACGACGTC
The DNA here is from genome assembly GCA_014182555.1 of Eucalyptus erythrocorys. Classification (NCBI taxonomy): domain Eukaryota; kingdom Viridiplantae; phylum Streptophyta; class Magnoliopsida; order Myrtales; family Myrtaceae; genus Eucalyptus; species Eucalyptus erythrocorys. The sequence continues at coordinate 14,707,613 of CM024599.1, read as the reverse complement.
GGATCGGCGCGTGGCTTGGACCTTTGTGCTCGTATGGCTATTCTCTATTCTATTATGTGTTTATTTTATAATTTTGGTGATTTTATGGATGTGAAAATGCATATGAAACCCTAAGGTACGTGTTTTCAAGGGTATTTTTGCATTCTTTTCATGTATTTCTCTATGGTTTTGGAAATACATTGCGAGCTCACATATATATTATCACCTAAGGGATGTGTATAGCATTGATTCTTTGATAACATGTATAAGGTTCACTATGTATTAACAAATGGATTAATGTGATTGGCATGATATGTGGTTTTAGTGATGAATTGCCCCCGTCATCCGGTCTAACATCACATGTATGGAATAAATGTGAGTTATAAAGATTATATCCCTGATATAAGAGAGTTTCGATGATTCAATTGGGTTGTGACCGCCAAAATGACACACTTGAATGAATTTGATTGAATTTGAGAAACATCGGTCTTATATCGTAATGGGATGTCTCATGTTCTGATGCATGTTTATATTCCCAAATGAGGTAATTATGTGTCAGTTCATGGAGGATGCATGTACAACATATGGTCGAGGAGTGACTGACTTTAGTGGTTCATACACCCAAAGGTGGTGAATCTGCGAAATGTCAGAATATATTCTCATGACCGTTGTCATGTGGAGAGAATGCAAATGTATATCATATATTCTGCCCAAAGGTGTCTATATGATTATACGTGTTACTCTCAGGATGCGTACTTATAAGGTTTTCAAGTTACACAGTACTCACGTGATGCCAATTATATATTCTACTTGTTATTAAGTTACATTATTTGTAATGACAACTCCATTATGATTGAGGTTCCTATTGATCAAATTTTAAGTCGTGAAGAGGATTTTTTGTTAGGGATGGATGCTGGTAAATGTTCATATTACTCTTACTTTGAATAAGCTAAGAATCTCACTGTTAATTATATGGAATTATAATGTATTCCTTGCTACTTAGGAAAGGGAAATTGAATTTGTCTATCATCCATAAGGTGTTCCATTTAAGAACACTTGAAAATGGTTTACCAGCTGACTGTGTTATTAGAAGGATGATGAAAGCCTTGGGACTTGAAATTGTGTCTTGTTTATTGCCGAGATTGGTATAAATGCAAAGACTCTTCAACATAAGGTGTGATGGTTCTGATGAGGTTAAGGATTACGTCCTAAGGATGGTTGTTTTCAAGTCCAAAATCATACTCATGGAGGAATTTATGAGACCATCGATCATTCTGACAATCTGGTCTTAGGATATCACCCTTAAGAAAAATAGTGTCATTCATTGTTTTCTAGGAAGAATTGACACATAAAGACATTGTAATGATATAAAACTTGCTTGTCCAAGCGTGAGTCTAGAGCTAATGATTCATTGGCATTCATTTATGAATTCAATTCCTATCAAAAGCCTCATCTGGCTCTTGATGGCTAGATAGCGGTGCAACAAATTATGTTGTTTACCATAAAGGGATTCATAAATCTAAGGAAGCCAAATCAGAATGAATCATAACTCATCCAGGGAAACAACTTTTAATGTCGTTTTAGTGGGAGATGTTGTTTTGACTATGGATACTAGTTAGCATTTGACGTTGAAAAACACTTTTTATGTACCATCTTTTAGACGGAAACTTGTTTCTATATCCTGTTTGGAAGTGTATGACTATTCTTTTGAAATAAAGAACAATACTGTTTCAATGTTTTCCAAGTCAAATGAAGTTGGATGCTATAATGGGTCAAATGAATTGTACAAATTGTGTTCATCTCCTAAGGATATGTATGTCGTTTTACAGTTGAAAATGTTGTTTCCAATAGAGATTTACTTAAAGAAAAGTCTGAATCTTTGAATTTATTCAAATTCTTTCGTATTAAAGTCAAGGAACAGTTGGGATGAGTCTTAAAGATTGTCAGATATGACCGTGGTGGTGAGTGTTTTGACTATGGCAATGCTAGATAGCTTAAAGAGCCTTTTGTCAAATACTTAGAAAGATTATGGGATGGTAACTTAGTTTACTATATCAAAAAATCTTGGAATAAATTGGTGTGGCCGAAAGGCGTAATTCCACAATGATGAACATGATAGTGAGTATGATTACTAGGACTAATTTATCAGGTTTTCTATGGGGCAAAACAACCCAATATATATTAAACCGTGTTACTACCAAAGGTGTTCCATTGGCTCTCTTTTGAGTTGTGGATCGGACGTAAACTTGACTCGAATCATCTTAAGATTTGGAGTGTCCTGCAGGAGTTTGGTTATATAATCCAACATTAAATAAGTTGGAATCCAATACCACTTGGTATCATACCCAGATCATTTGAAGGGATATCAGATTTTATTATCCCAATAGAAGCACAAGAAATGTGGAATCACAGACAGTAAAGTCTCTAGAGTTCGACGAAAATGCAGAGGATACTTGCTCTTAGACTATTATGGTAATGGTATGGTGGGGACCATTGTGTATTTGTCTTTCCCTATACAGATAATTGTGGAGTCTTTTACACCACATATTAAGGTTGTGAGGTTTGGGATATTGTTATTGATACGATTCTTGATAAAGTTTTTTCAAGCCTCTCGAGTGCAAGATAAAATTATAGTAGCTCCACTCAAGAAATCTATTACGGAAAGATGTTCAGTCATACCACCGTATTATATAGTCTATCTGTAAGAGCATGATTACGATATATGCTACGTGGTTGATCTAGTAACTTGTATATTTTTTTTCCTTTCGGACATCTTCACCGAACACTCCCATCTACTGCCTTTTCTTCTCTTTTTGGGTTTTCCTCTTCTTCTCATTTTTTGTTATTTTCTGGCTTTTCTTTGTTCCCTTTTTTTTTGTTTTTTATTCTTTAAGCCCCTCTTCTTCTTCGAGTGCGTTTGGGAAGACTTTTGGGGAAAGTCTTTAGGAAAATGCAAAGATCTTTGAGTCGAAAGTGTTTTCCAAAATGCAAACTGTGTTTGGTAAATTATAGTTTGAAAGCCCTTTGGAAAGTACCCTTGAGCAAAATGGTGTTTGGGGGGATAAATGACTTTTGTGGTAAAAAAATTATCAAAAAAAAAAAAAATTGGAGTGGCAAGGGTAGGCGGCCGCCGGTGCTCCGGTGACCCCGGATCTGGGGCGGCGAGGTCGCGACGAGATCTGGGGCGGCGAGGTAGCGCGACGCCGTCACGACCTCCGGCGACCCCAGATCCGGGGCAGCGAGAGACGCCGTCGCGACCTTAGCGGAGGTCGCCTGAAGGTCGCGGCCGGCGACCCCTCTGGTTGCAGCGCGAAGGTCGCCCTCGCGCGGCCGGCAACCACATCTGGTCGCGACCATATCTTCAACCAAATGGGTCGTGCGCAGGTCCTGACCTCCGCGGACGTCGCCTAAAGCACGGCCGGCGACGCAAATTTGGTGGCTACCAGATCTGCGTCGTGACCTCCGCGAAGGTCGCGGCCGGCGACGCAGATCTGGTGGCTACCAGATCTGCGGAGGTCGCCAGATCTGCGCCGCGACCTCCGCGAAGGTCACGGCCGGCGACGCAGATCTGGTGGCTACCAGATCTGCGGAGGTCGCCAGATCTGCGCCGCGACCTCCACGAAGGTCGCAGCCAGCGACACAGATCTGATGGCTACCAGATCTACGTCGCGACCTCTGCGAGTTCGCCTAAAAGTCGCGACCAGCAACCACATCTGGTCACGCGACCCTCGCCGAAGGGTCGCGCGGCCGCGGCGGAGGTCATGGCACGGCGGGTCGGCGTGGCGTCGCGACGGTCGCCGGTCCCTTCGTCGGCGGTCGCTCAAGAAGAAGAAGAAGATTGAAGAAGATGAACGGTGATGGCAAGGTCGGAAAAACGAAAAATGAACGGGGACAATTTGGGAAGAATTTTTTTTTTTTTTTTTTTTAAGGAGCCCTCAACATGCTGAGAAGGCTGAAAGCAGCCTTGGGAATGCTTGGCCTTTCCCAAATGGGGTTTCAAAATTTTTACCAAACACCAAGAACTTAGCCCAAGGGGCTTTGGGGGGGTGAAAGTGGCTTCCAAATGCCACTCCCAAAAGTAGCCTTCGATGGTTTCCCCCATGCCGAAAGCTAATCTTCATCAAGGCAAGCCCAGACACCAGCTCCGATCGGAGTAACAGGCGCCACCTGTCGCCGGCGACCGCCACCTAACGGTCGCCCACCCCGACCGGCGTCGACCGCCATTTTCTCCGGCAACCAAGTGACATTCAACGCGAGGGAAAACACTTGCCAATTCGACGATACAACGCCACTTCACGAAAATGACACCAAAGCATAGCAACGCACAAGACTTAAACATTGAAGAACCGCTACAAAAGTAAAGACAGGTTGATCTCCGGTCTTGCACTTCGCTGAGTCTCCCGCTCCTAGTCCTCCAGGAGCGCACATGGAGAATTTATCCCCACGGCAGCTAATGAGTGACTCCATGATGCCGCTACGAAGGCAGTTTGTAGGCTGGCGTGGGATGATGACGGGCTTTCAGGCTTCCGAAGCGTTTCAGCGGGTAATTTGTCGATTTTGGAGTTCTAGACTGGGGAAGGCAGATGTTTTTACCTTTTTGGTTTGGCTGAATTACATAATTGTTTTTAGTTGATGTATCGAATTAACCTTCAATTACCCGCTGAAACGCTTCGGAAGCTTGAAAGCCTGTCATCATCCCACGCCAGCCTACAAACTGCCTTCCTAGCGGCATCATGGAGTCGCTCATTAGCTGCCGTGGGGATAAATTGTCCATGTGCGCTTCTGGAGGACTAGGAGCAGGAGACTCAGCGAAGTGCAAGACCGGATCCCTTGCGTTTTACCAAAACGAATGATTAGCTACTAGACCATAACAACCTTTGCACATAGGATTTGCACTTTTGCTCAACTACCTAGCAAGCTTTCTAGCGAGGTAGAGGAAGGGTTTCTCTAAGTTGGACTTGGTCTTTGCAGAAATTTCATAGTACTGCAAATTCTTCATCCGATGGAACTTAACCTGCTTTGCTTTAACTCGCCTGTTCTTCACGTCTACCTCGTTCCCACAGAGAACAATAGGTATATTCTCACGAACCCTATAAAATTAATGGGTAACAAGAGAGATAGAGCACCATCAACAGCTATAATACGACAATAAAATACAAAGGTCACCGGCGTCTGGCGTTTCTACTTTACCCGCGGAGATCGCGATACCATCTAGCGACATTCTCGTATGTCGATTCAGCAGTGACATCGAACGTGATAATTGCACAGTCGCCATGAATGCTGCAGAACAACGAATGGGAGTTTGAAATTTCAATACCCGCAGACAGAGAAGGGAGAGGGATTTCCCCCTTTGGCCAAAATACTTGCTCTTTCTCCACAACTTAACAAATAGCAATCGACTAATAATGGTTATCCTTAGTAAAAACCCAGACGATTAAATAAACTACCAGCCAAAGTATGGCTACACGCGGTAATTAAGAGGGAACTCTCTTTACTCACTAATGTCGTTCTCCGAGATCACCAAACTTCGCCCGCCCAGGAGTATCCGAACAGTAAAACCGGATCTTCCCACAGCTTGTGAAGAAATCCAAAGGATGGATTTCGACAATAGTAGTTGCTGTTATGCGCAATGACGATACCAGAAGATTAGTGAAGGCAAACAAAATGATAATCTAACGAAAACAAAAAAGGAAGTAACGGGCATTTCCACATCACTTACGCTCGTATTTCCTTTCAAACTCCCCCTTAAGAAGATTCTTCGACAAAGTTGTTTTACCTGCACAAAGGAACGGACTACACTTAGCCCACAGGTAAAAAAAATAGAGAAAACCCTAATTTATCACGACAGCATATGCACCCTGCTTATGTATGCAACGAACGATTGAATCAAAACTAGTAAAACAAAGCACGCCAGCAACAATTACCTGTGCCAGCATCGCCTACCATGAGTAGCTTGAAGCTCCGGTAATCGACAGTCGGCTGATTTGGTAGAGCCTGAAAGAGACGCGCAAAGGAAACAAGAAAAAAAAATGAATGAGATCATGTCCTCCGAGCCATTTTTCTAAACTCTATTCCCTCCGGAACTTGTACATGCTGCTGACGAGGGATTGAGGGACTGAGGAATTGAGGGATTGACGGACCGAGGGAAATATTAGGTTTTTTAAGAAATTAATAAATATTAAATATATAGGCCCCTGTTCTTCCTCTCTATACGTATGATGATTGTCTAGAGTTTGATTAAATTTCGTGGGTTTTCAATCGTTTCTGTCATATCCTATCCGGCTTTTGTTTTTCTTATTGAATTGATGTTGCTTCGTTTGGAATCTAGTTTCACAGTTCGGCTCTCGTTGAGGAGGAACCCCGTGGTGAGGGATCGTCTGTTTACCCTCGTCTTAGCTCGGGCTTTCGATTGTGGGTTTTACTCGATGGATCCTTTTCCTTGCATTCTTTTTCTTTTTTTTGTTTGCAATCTCGTGCTTTCGGCTGTTATTTGTCCGTGGTATTGATTCATTGTGTTTATTAAAGCATTTGGCTTTGAAGTATATCGAGATATTCCGCCAATGTTGTCGTGTAGATGAATGTATTAGTATTTTACATTGTATCCATTTATTACTATCTACCGTCTAGTGCAGATTATTCCGTCGGCAGTTTGTAATTGTATATGATCTAGAACGTGGTGGTGGGTGTTGTCGTCGGTACAAGATATTAATTCCTTAATAGGAGTCTCATTACAGGAGGTTACTAGATGCATGTCACGTATTTTGAGTCAGCAGATTCCACCTTATGATCTTTTGAACTGAGGATTTGCTTGATAAGGTACAAAACATTCAATATTAATGGCCTTGTCCCTCTGTTGATTCCTTGCGAAACTTTGGTATCATGCTCTAATATCGTTTAGAAAACTGTGTCAAAGAACTAGCGATTGAGTTCTTTGGAGCACCTTTAGATACTTAGGCACTAGCAGAAAGGTTTTGAATCCTTGTATACTTGTGATATCAAGTCTTTACTGGCAATCCATGAGAGATTGTTTTCCTTAGTGATAAGCTCTTTCTTTCTGAAAAAAGTACTCTCCAAATGCATGTCGAGGTCTACCCAGGATGTTGGCATGTAAGATCTCTATTCTTCTGCTGCGGATGATTTGAAGACGTGAACTAAGATACAGTTTCTTTCAATATGTAGCAAGTGCTTTTTGGCTGAAATTTGCAGGTTTAAGGAACCACAAGTTTTAGGAAGTCAAGCAAACAAATAAGGCATTCTAACACCACCTGGGATTTATGTATTATAAGCAACTAGAACAAGAGCCTAGGGTCCGATTGTACTTCTAGCAATATTAAGGTACACTCGATGTGTATTTACATTCCCTCATATATGTTGTGATCCTCATGTGGGATTCACGATTAGATGAAACGAGGGTATAAATCGGATAATTTCAAAGGGGGGAAAATCAAAGGAACTTGCAAATCCGAGTAACTCGAATTGATTTATTTGGTGAACTAGGTTCCTTTATTTATCTCCTCGTGGATACACTTTTGTCGAGTTTGGGACACCTGGAGTGTCATAACTTGGCACGGAGGGACACTTAAGTGCCATAACTTTAAAATGGTACACTTAAGTGCCAATATCGGAGTAAAATGGTACACTTAAGTGCCACTCCGACGAAAATCCGGCCAAACGGCTGACGTGGCAATTTTCCGGCGATGGAGGTCCAAAACGGCGTCGTTTTGCACGCTGACATGGCGAAAAAATGCAAAACGATACCGTTTCGCATCGACGTGTAAAAATAATAAAAAAATTAATTAAATTAAAACTTAATTTTAATTAAAATATTCTAAAATTTTAAAAAATTTAAATAAAAAAAAAAAAAGGCATCGGGCGGCCGAGGGCCGAGCCCTTGCCGCCGCCGCCTCCCGCCGTCGCCGGGAAGGGCCGGTGACGGAGGGGGAGGGTCGGCGGGGTCGCCGGCCCCGGCGACGGGCGGCAAGGGCCGCGAGCCCTCGCCGGATCGCGGCGAGGGCCCGCGAGCCCTGCCCGGATCCGGGGGCGAGGGTCGCGGCCCTTACCCGGATCTAGCGAGGGCTGCGGGCCTCGCCGCCTCCCCCGCCGTCGCCCGGATCCGGCGAGGGCTCGCGGCCCTCGCCGCCGATCGGCCGGGGCCGGCGTCCCCGGCCGACCCTCCCCCTCCGTTGTCGGCGCTTCCGGCGACGGCGGCGAGGGCTCAGCCCTCGCCCGCCCCCGATGCCTCCTCCTTTTAAAAAAAAAAAAAAATTATAATATTTTAATTAAAATTAAATTTTAATTTAACTTAATTAATTTTTTTATTAAGCAGACGACGTCGTTTCTACCGAGTCAGCACCGACTCGGCTCTCCGGCGAGCCACGCAAGCATTAAAAAATAATAAAAACGTGCCATGTAGGATTTCCGGCAAGGGTCGCCGGAGGTGGCACTTAAGTGTCCCATTTGGGAAAAAAAGTGGTACTTAAGTGTACCGTTTTAAAGTTATGGCACTTAAGTGTCCCCCCGTGCTAAGTTATGGCACTTGCGCTGTTCTTTACTCCACTTTTGTCGCATTCATCTAATTTAGAAAAAGAATGTTGCATTCAGAACATAATATCTCTTCACTAATGGGGCCATGCTTGAAATTTTCCTGCTCAGCCTCATAACAAAAAAGTGGAACAAAGTCCTCTCTATGATAATAAGATCTATGAATGAGTAATGAACAAATCCTACTGCTTCTCCAACTTTAACCTGGTTTGCACCCAATGTTTATGCCCATTGAAGTCAGAGCAATATCAATCACTATGAACTAATAGGCATTTCCACGTCACTTACGCTCATATTTCTTTTCAAACTCCCTAGAAAGACATCTCTTGAAGTAGCGACGAGCCTGGTACTATGACTACAAGGGGGGAGCTACCGCTTCGTAGACAGCTTGGCTTCCTCATCGCTTCTTTATGGCGATTAGCTTCTCAAGTGGGTGGCATTGCCTCACCAACTAGCTAATCAGATGCGAGCCCCACCACAGGCGGATTCCTCCTTTTGCTCCTCAGCCTACGGGGTATTAGCAATCGATTCCAGCTATTGTTCCCCTTCCAAGGGCGAGTTCTTACACGTTACTCACCCGTCCACCACTGAAAACCAAAACTTGCGCTCGTCCATGACCATTAGTAATTAGTAGCGAAAGAACGAATCCCGGTTCGGAACCATGAAAAGCAATGTTAAACCAAAATACCCAACAAACATTAGCTCTCCCTGAAAAGGAGTGATCCAGCAGCACCTTCCAATACGACTATCTTGTTACGACTTCACTCCAATCACTGGCCCTGCCATCGACATCCCCTCCTTGCACACAAAAGTCATTTTGCCCACACGAAGGAACGGACTACGCTCAGCCTACTATCCCTTGCTGGGCGCCAGAAAGAAAATATACATCTCATGGCTTCTACATCGTGACAAGTGAAGAAGTTCGCAAAACCACTATTCGTCTGACACCCTTCGATTTCAGACAAATCCCCAAAAATTGTGTAAAAACGTACTGTCCGCCACTTCGAATGGTAAATCCTCTGTCTTTCAGGATGTAGCCATGAGCATGTTACATTTCCCTGATCCCGACGAGTAAAAGAACTAGAGCAAACCCTTATGTATAACGATAGCATATGCACCCCGATATGTATACAGCCGGTAGAGCAAAGCACACCCGTGACGATTACTTGTGCCAACATCGCCGATGATGACAAGCTGGAAGCTCGAGCAATCGACAGCCTGCTGACTCGGCAGAGCTTGAAAGAGACATGCAAAGGAAATGAGAAAGAAATTTTTAAAAAAACAAAGTACACACACGCAAAATGAGAGCAAAATCCAAACTCGCGATCACGTAATCGGATCGCTCAGCTCAAGAATGTAAGAGGTTTCCTTATACGGGCTACAATAATCAAAATTGTATTTATCATTCTACGGGATTGGTCTGATAAGGTAAGGCATAAGATTTTCTTAATGGTTAAATATGGGCCTGGCACTGTGTGGGCCGAGTTGGGCCTGGCCCGTGATGAGAGGGCCCATCCAAAACTCTATAAATATCGCTAAGATCCCTGCTCTAGCCCTCATTCTTCCAAGAACCCTCTCTGAACTCACATAAGGTAAAGTTGTGAGTGGCAGTCTCATTGAGCTAGGAACCGAGGGTCATAGAGGAGAAGAACTTGTGCGTCGGCTCGTCGCTCGATCATTGGATCGTTGTCATTCCACTTAAAGAACTATGGATTCCACATAAGGTACACAAACCTTTGTATTCTCCTCCTACATGTTCGGTCTTCTAGGTACATCAATCCTGGGAAACCGCCGCGGTGGCTTACATTTAGTATCACAGCCTCGTAGCCTAGGATTCGACCTGTAGCTTCTAGCCCGTTTTTGGAAATTTTGCTTGATGAAATTTCATTTTGAAAACATATTTGTATTCATCTCGTCGAGTCGAGCATTTTTGTGGGTGGCATACCTCTGGCGGAGGCCAAATGCGCCGGCGATGAGAAGTTCGGATTTCACCTACTCTTGGACTGTTTTGCCTATTTTCGTGAATTTTGGTCCGGTGAAAGTGAATTTTGATCACATATATGAATTCTACGAGCCAAGACGAGCATTTTGATGGGTTGTACACATCGAGACGAGGCCGAAAACGGCCGCACGCACCCGCACGCGTTGCGACAGAGCTCAGAGGTGGTGCCATGCGCCGTCGTGCAGTCCCCAGCGCGTGCGTGCGCGCCAGGGCATGAACCGCCTTAGCGATTCCACCGACTCGCCATGGACAGTTGTGCACCGATGACGTCATCCGTGACGTCATCCCGCCGACTTGCCTTGGATAGGTGTCCGGTGATGACGTCATGATGACGTCACATAAGCCGCCTTACGTGCGACCGCCACGTGGCACGTGACGTCATCGATGATGTCACTAAGACCCGACCCGCGTTGATCGGGGTTGACCCGACTAGGTTGATCGTTGACCGGTCGAACCCATGGTCGGTCGGACCGATATCTAATCGATTGGATTGGCATTGAACCGGTTTAGTCCGGATAAGGAGCGCAGGCGTGTGGGCCTCACCCTCCACACATTCCAGCGGCGCGTGAGAGCGCGTACGACGTCGGATTAGCGCGTGGCTTGGACCTTTGTGCTTGTATGGCTATTCTCTATTCTATTATGCGTTTATTTTATAATTTTGGTGATTTTATGGATGTGAAAATGCATATGAAACCCTAAGGTACGTGTTTTCAAGGGTATTTTTGCATTCTTTTCATGTATTTCTCTATGGTTTTGGAAATACATTGCGAGCTCACATATATATTATCACCTAAGGGATGTGTAGAGCATTGATTCATTGATAACATGTACAAGGTTCACTATGTATTAACAAATGGATTAATGTGATTGGCATGATATGTGATTTTAGTGATGAATTGCCCCCGTCATCCGGTCTAAAATCACATGTATGGAATAAATGTGAGTTATAAAGATTATATCCCTGATATAAGAGAGTTTCGATGATTGAATTGGGTTGTGACCGCCAAAATGGCACACTTGATTGAATTGGATTGAATTTGAGAAACATCGGTCTTATATCGTAATGGGATGTCTCATGTTCTGATGCATGTTTATATTCCCAAATGAGGTAATTATGTGTCAGTTCATGGAGGATGCATGTACAACATATGGTCGAGGAGTGACTGACTTTAGTGGTTCATACACCCAAAGGTGGTGAATCTGCGAAATGTCAGAATATATTCTCATGACCGTTGTCATGTGGAGAGAATGCAAATGTATATCATATATTCTGCCCAAAGGTGTCTATATGATTATACGTGTTACTCTCAGGATGCGTACTTATAAGGTTTTCAAGTTACACAGTACTCACGTGATGCCAATTATATATTCTACTTGTTATTAAGTTACATTATTTGTAATGACAACTCCATTATGATTGAGGTTCCTATTAATCAAATTTTAAGTAGTGAAGAGGATTTTTTGTTAGGGATGGATGCTGGTAAATGTTCATATTACTCTTACTTTGAATAAGCTAAGAATCTCACCGTTAATTGTATGGAATTAGAATGTATTCCTTGCTACTTAGGAAAGGGAAATTGAATTTGTCTATCATCCATAAGGTGTTCCATTTAAGAACACTTGAAAATGGTTTACTAGCTGACTGCATTATTAGAAGGATGATGAAAGCCTTGGGACTTGAAATTGTGTCTTGTTTATTGTCGAGATTGGTATAAATGCAAAGACTCTTCAACATAAGGTGTGATGGTTCTGATGAGGTTAAGGATTACGTCCTAAGGATGGTTGTTTTCAAGTGCAAAATCATACTCATGGAGGAATTTATGAGACCATCGATCATTCTGACAATCTGGTCTTAGGATATCACCCTTAAGAAAAATAGTGTCGTTCATTGTTTTCTAGGAAGAAATGACACATAAAGACATTATAATGATATAAAACTTGCTTATCCAAGCGTGAGTCTAGAGTTAATTATTCATTTATGAATTCAATTCCTATCAAAAGCCTCATCTGGCTCTTGATGGCTAGATAGCGGTGCAACAAATTATGTTGTTTACCATAAAGGGATTCATAAATCTAAGGAAGCCAAATCAGAATGAATCATAACTCATCCAGGGAAACAACTTTTAATGTCGTTTTAGTGGGAGATGTTGTTTTGACTATGGATACTGGTTAGCATTTGACGTTAAAAAACACTTTTTATGTACCTTCTTTTAGACGGAAACTTGTTTCTATATCATGTTTGGAAGTGTATGACTATTCTTTTGAAATAAAGAACAATACTGTTTCAATGTTTTCCAAGTCAAATGAAGTTGGATGCTATAATGGGTCAAATGAATTGTACAAATTGTGTTCATCTCCTAAGGATATGTATGTCGTTTTACAGTTGAAAATGTTGTTTCCAATAGAGATTTACTTAAAGAAAAGTCTAAATCTTTGAATTTATTCAAATTCTTTCTTATTAAGGTCAAGGAACAATTGGGATGAGTCTTAAAGATTGTCAGATATGACCGTGGTGGTGAGTGTTTTGACTATGGCTATGCTAGATAGCTTAAAGAGCCTTTTGTCAAATACTTAGAAAGATTATGGGATGGTAACTTAGTTTACAATATCAAAAAATCTTGGAATAAATTGGTGTGGCCGAAAGGCGTAATTCCACAATGATGAACATGATAGTGAGTATGATTACTAGGACTAATTTATCAGGTTTTCTATGGGGCAAAACAACCCAATATATATTAAACCGTGTTACTGCCAAAGGTGTTCCATTGGCTCTCTTTTGAGTTGTGGATCGGACGTAAACTTGACTTGAATCATCTTAAGATTTGGAGTGTCCTGCAGGAGTTTGGTTATATAATCCAACATTAAATAAGTTGGAATCCAATACCACTTGGTATCATACCCAGATCATTTGAAGGGATATCAGATTTTATTATCCCAATAGAGGCACCAGAAATGTGGAATCACAGACAGTAAAGTCTTTAGAGTTCGACGAAAATGCAGAGGATACTTGCTCTTAGACTATTAAGGTAATGGTATGGTGGGGACCATTGTGTATTTGTCTTTCCCTATACAGATAATTTTGGAGTCTTTTACACCACATATTAAGGTTGTGAGGTTCGGGATATTGTTATTGATACGATTCCTGATAAAGTTTTTTCAAGCCTCTCGAGTGCAAGATAAAATTATAGTAGCTACACTCAAGAAATCTGTTACGAAAAGATGTTCAATTATACCACCGTACTATGTAGTCTATCTGTAAGAGCATGATTACGATATATGCTACGTGGTTGATCTAGTAACTTGTATATTTAAATGCTATTTCTTGTCCTCAGTGTGGTTGGATATGATGAAAGATGAGATGCAATTTAAATCGCAATAGTGTTTGTGAGCTTATTGAATGGGTTGAGGGTCACAAGCTCATCCGCTGCAAATAGGTGTATGAGACTAAGAGAAATTTCAAGGGAAACATTGATAAGTTTAAACTCAAATTTCTAATAAGAGGTTTCACTCAAAGAGAAGTTTAATCTTTTCTAAAGACTATTTCAGAGTGAATATGGCATTACTGGCTTATTTTTATATGGAGTTACATTAGATATATGATTTTAATTGTGTTTCTTAATAAATACATTGATAAAAAAATCTATGTGGTATAACCCAAAGGTTTTGCAACGGATGATTCAGGTAAGCTTATGTGTAAATTGAAAACCCTTTTTTATGGCCTTAAGAGAGTCTGTAGATCATACGATGCTTGAATTTTTTATATTGTTATCACTTCATTCAATTTTGCTAAAAACAAAGTAAATCAGTGTATATACTACAAGGTCAGTAGGAAAATTTAGTTTTCTTAGATTCCATGTAAGTGATAACTTACTTGTGATAGCAACAATGGATTACCGCATACGATAAAATAGATATTGTTGATGAATTTTGACTTAAAAGACCCTGATCAAGTATTTTTTGTCATTGGCATTGAGATCTATAAAGATTGTTCTTGGCATATGTTAGATTTATTTTAGATTGCATATGCTAATTGTATTTTGAAAATATTCAATAAGCCAAGAGTTGTTGTTGTTGTTAAGGGTAATAGATTGAATATCTGGCATTGTCCTTGTTCAAAATTTGGGGAAAATCCAAATAAAGGATACACTTTATGCTAATGCATTTACAAGTGTCATACATGCATATTTTACTAGCTATAAGAATAATAAGAAGTTGATAATATAATATATCTTTGTATTAGCAAAAGGTGCACTGTTATGACAAAGCGATAAACATAAATCTATGTTGTCCTTTACTTATAACCAAGAGTTTATAGCATGCATTTTAGCTGTTACTCAGGATATTTGACTTCAAAACCTCATTAAAGAGTTGATCATATTTGATATTATGAATAGACCCATACGGTTGTATTGAGACAATAACTCTTTAGTATTGTTTGTTAACAACGATAAGGGTCTCAAGGGGTCTAGATATAGAAAATGTACGAAAAACTGGATCAAGCCAGGATTTTTACCCTCATGTAGGAACTCAGCGAGCTCAAACAGGGGGATATGACGGTCACGGCTTGCTTCAACAAGCTATCATCACTATGGAATGAACTGGAAGCCGTAGAAGAAAAACTCGAAGGGCCAGAATCCACCCTTAAACAATACAAACCGATAAATGAAAGGGAGAAAGCGACATGATTCCTCTTGATATTAAACGAATCATGCCTTCCGTTTCGCTCACAGATCCTTGCCATGGATCCAGTACCATCAATCGGGCGAATTTTTCAGTTGGCTGTGCAGGAGGAGAGTCAGCGACTCGCAATGCTTGAACCCACGAAGAGCAACGACAGCATCGCTCTTGCAGCCCGCCATGAACGGAGTGGAGGAGCCACTAGAACCCTAGCTCGTGAAAGGGAGAGAAGAAACCCCTTAGGGTTTGACGAGTCGGATTCGCACATCCTTAAAAAGGATGGAGCGAACGGCTCATATTACACACGTGGATCGAATGGCCTAGATTAGACCCGCGGATCAAACCGTCCAGATTACATGCGCGGATCGGACGATTATCAAGGGTCCGAGATCATGACTGGATCGGACGGTGGACAGGAGATCGCGTTAAAGGGGATGGATGGACAGATCTTCGCCATGTCATCAAGAAATTTTTCGAAAAATTCAAAAGGAAAGGGTAAATTATTTTGCGAATATTGCAAACACACTAATCATGCGATTGACAGCTATTGGAAATTACATGGCAAACCCGGCGAAAGGGAGAAAAAAATCTTGACGACCTATCGGGTTCTGGATATCTCAACCAAGGAATTCTTAGTGAGTCGTGATGTGGTTTTCCATGAGAATGTCTTTCCCTTCTCTGTAAAAACATCTTTAGACGAAGATTCAGAGAACATATACAATTCCTACAATGCTCTCCCTGACGAAGCATTACCTCAAAATCTTCCATACATACCACTAGCACAGCAAAGGGATATTTCTTCTTCACCTACTCCAGCACCAGCAGTAATACCGGATTCAACCGAGAATTCAAACTCCTCAGAAGATATTATGGAAAACACATTAGAAGCTCCTATTACAGATGAAGAAGTTCAGGATGCTGCACCAACAAATGGCACAATCCAGCCCATTGGAGTTGATTACCCAAGGCGGTTAGGACGGGTGACACGACTTGCAACCTGGACCAAGGATTACATCTGTGCTGCTCAGAATTCCCTAGGTATTCAATACCTAATCTCATATTATGTTTCCTTTCATAGATTATCACAGGAACATAGATGTTGTATTAGTCGGCTATTAGAGGACAAGGAACCATCTAGTTATGCTAAGGCATCTGTTGATCAAAGATGGCAACATGCCATGGAAGCAGAACTAAAGGCACTGACTAATAATCACACATGGGATCTTGTCCCACTACCATCTGATCAAAAACCAATTGGGTGTAAGTGGGTCTACAAGATCAAGTATCGTGCTTATGGGTCTGTTGAACGATATAAGGCACACTTGGTAGCGAAGGGATTCACACAGCGAGAAGGTTTCGACTATCACGAGACATTCTCCCCAGTTGCCAAAGACGTTACAGTTCGTTTATTCTTAGCTATTGCTACTATTCATGACCTGGAATTGCACCAGATGAATGTACACAATGCCTTCCTCCACGGAGATTTAGACAAGGAGATTTATATGGATATTCCTCCAGCGATACGGAGACAGCGGGAGAATAGAGTATGTCGTCTCCGTAAATCCCTTTGCGGACTAAAACAAGCATCCAGGCAATGGTACGCCAAATTTGCAGACGCTCTTACAACAGCAAGCTTCAAGCAATCCAAGCACGATTATGCTCTATTCACACGAACTAGAGGTATGTCATCTATATATTTGATGATATATGTCGATGATATACTTGTCATGGAAAATGATAGAGCTGCTATAGAAAGTTTCAAGGGATATTTGCATGCCACTTTCCACATTAAGGATTTAAGAGCACCTAAATATTTCCTTGGAATTGAAATTGCACGATTTGACAAAGGAATTTCTCTTAGTCAGAGAAAGTTCATATTAGAAATCATATCAGAAGCAGGACTTTCCGGATGCAAGCCAGCTATAATTCCTATTGAGCAGAATACTAAATTGACTACCGCAGATTATGATAAGGGCATATCTTGGGATGATGATCCCATACTCAATGATGCATCAGGTTATCAAAAGCTTGTTGGGAAACTTATATACCTGACAATGACTAGACCCGATATCTCATATGTGGTTCAAACACTTAGTCAATTTATGCATAAGCCAAAAGTTACTCATTTGGATGCTGCATTGAAGGTCGTGAAATATTTAAAGAAATGTCCAGGACTTAGGATACTTTTATCTAAAGGTAGCAACATGAAGATGACAGCATACTGTGATGTAGACTATGCAACATGCCCCATAAGTCGAAGATCTGTCACTAGATATTGCATTAAGTTGGGAGAATCACTCCTTTCATGGAAGACTAAGAAACAGCTCACTGTATCCTTATCTTCAGCTGAGGCAGAGTATCAAGCCATGGCTAAGGCCACCTGTCAAATAGTCTGGATAAGATGATTACTTAAAGATCTTGGAATAGATGTGCAAGGACCCACGAAGTTGTTTTGTGATAATGATGCGGCCCACAAACTAGCATCAAACCCTATAGTGCACGAGAGAACCAAGCATATAGAGGTGGATTGTCACTTTACACGAGAAAAGATTCAGGAAGGCATAATTGAGACAAGTGGAATTGGTACAGCAGAACAGTCAGCAGACATCTTCACTAAACCCTTGTGTCAAAGACAGCATGCATATCTATTGAGCAAGCTAGGTGTCTTGGATATATACAAGCCACTAGCTTGAGGGGGAGTGTTGGAAGATATGCCATGATCGTATACAGCGATTGTCCGACACAATTGTTGGAAGATTTTGATCTGAATCGATTGTAATTATTTGTAAATCAATTAATATTAGATCTAGATCTAGATTGATAAGTAGGATCATTTACTTCCTTTCATAGAACACATCTTGTATTATATCTAAACAGTTTTGTACATTTACAATGTATCGAAGACAATACAATCATAAAATTCACTCAAGTCTTCTCTTTGGACGTCGTTCTTCTCTATCAGAACCGTCCCTCTCGATATTTCTTTCCTCCATTTGGATTTCTTTCATGGTATCAGAGCTTTCGAGTTTAATGCCGATGCCGACGCTGACATCGACGCCTCCGCCTCCGCCCCCGACGCCCTTTCGCCTCTCTCTCGCGACCTATGCTCCACTCTCTCCCTCTTTCCTTTGCGGAGCACCCTTGCTAGCCAAACCCAACGCCGACGAACCCTGCTCATGTTTTGGCATCCCTCTCCGCGAGTGAAGGTCGCTCTACTCTCTCTCTCTCTCTTTCCTCCACAAAGTGCCCCCTACTCCTGAACGCGGACGCCGCCGTCGCCTCCCGCCATCGCCTTCCCAAGCCCCACCAATAGGCACTTGTCGCGACCTAACCTCGGGGGAAGAGAGCGAGTTTAGGGGTATTGCCTAAAGGACGGACCTAAAACCCATGATTAGGCACGGGCTCCCCCAAGCCCATACCCCGCGTGACATTGGGATATTTTTTAGGAATTGTGCACAAAAGGAGTCGCCACTAGCCTATTGGGGTCGGCTAGAAACCAAGTGAAGCATGGGAGTGTACCTCACTTCCTACGTAACCAGAGAATCTAGGGTCGGGGACTTCATTACACTAATTGACCAATTAGTGCCCTTTCGATACCTAATCTTGTTCATTTTAGAAGAAAATATTTTTGTCTGGCATTTTGGATTGATTTTACATTTATCCACTAACATGCAAGGTGATCATGCGGGTGCGTAATCATTAAAATAACAATTGTAGCTACCAACATTCTAATTGCAGTGAAATTGGGCACGTGTAATTAAACATAATCAAATATGCAAATTAAACACATGATATAATCAACGTGCGAGCAAATAAAGGCTCGATTACACCAAGGAGGCAAAACACAGCAATTCTTAACCAAACCCTGCACTTTTTGGATTTTTGAAAATTTTTAAATATTTTTAAATTTTAATTTTTTAAAAATAAATAAATACTTTTTTATAAAAAAAAGAAGGTCGAAATTTTTTAATGTTTTCTGAGTTTTTGTTTTTATGAATTTTTATTATTTTTCTAAATTTTGATTTTTTTGATTTTTTCGAATTTTTAATATATTTTTAATATTTATATTATTATAATATTATACTTCAAGAAAAAGGGGTCAGACCGGGTAAACCCAATCCGGCCCGTGGACCCAACCCCAAACCGGATCCAACCCAGTCGGATTAAAAAAAAAAAACAATTTTTTTTAGTTTTTCTTTTATAGCTTTTTTTAATGATTTTTATTTTATCTTTTCCTCCCTTCCTCCTTTCCCCGCACGCTTTGCCCGAATGTCCTTCCCAAGGCCAGCTTTTCCCTTTTTCATTTTCTATTTTTTATTTTTCGTTTTCTACTAATGTTTTTCGTTTTTTAGTTTATTTTATTTTTTTCCTTTCGACATCTTCACCGAACACTCCCATCTACTGCCTTTTCTTCTCTTTTTGGGTTTTCCTCTTCTTCTCATTTTTTGTTATTTTCTGGCTTTTCTTTGTTCCTTTTTTTTTTTTTTTTTGGTTTTTTATTCTTTAAGCCTCTCTCTTCTTCGGGTGCATTTGGGAAGACTTTTGGGGAAAGTCTTTAGGAAAATGCAAAGACCTTTGAGTCAAAAGTGTTTTTCAAAATGCAAACTGTGTTTGGTAAATTATAGTTTAAAAGCCCTTTGGGAAGTACCCTTAAGCAAAATGGTGTTTGGGGGGACAAATGACTTTTGTGGTAAAAAAAATTATAAAAAAAAAATAAAAAAATTGGAGTGGCAAGGGCAGGCGGCCGCCGGTGCTCCGGCGACCGCCGGCGACCTCCGGCGACCCCGGATCTGGGGTGGCGAGGTCGTACGACGCCGTCGCGACCTCCGACGACCCCGGATTCGGGGCGGCGAGAGACGCCGTCGCGACCTCAGCAGAAGTCGCCTGAAGGTCGCGGCCGGCGACCCCTCTGGTTGCAGCGCGAAGGTCGCCCGCGCGTGGCCGGCAACCACATCTGGTCGCGACCAGATCTGCAACTAGATGGGTCGCGCGCAGGTCCCGACCTTCGCGGACGTCGCCTAAAGCACGGCAAACGATGCAGATCGGGTGGCTACCAGATCTGCGTCGCGACCTCCGCGAAGGTCGCGGCCGGCGACGCAGATCTGCGCCGCGACCTCCGCGAAAGTCGCGGCCGGCGACGTAGATTTGGTGGCTACCAGATCTGCGGAGGTCGCAGATCGCGTCGTGACCTCCGCGAAGGTCGCGGCCGGCGACGCAGATCTGGTGGCTACCAGATCTATGTCGCGACCTCCACAAGGTCACCTGAAAGTCGCAACCGGCAACCACATTTGGTCGTGCGACCCTCGCCGAAGGGTTGCGCGGCCGCGGCGGAGGTCGTGGCGCGGCGGGTCGGCGTGGCAGTCGCAATAGTCGCCGGTCCCTTCGTCGGCAGTCGCTCAAGAAGAAGAAGAAGATCGAAGAAGATGAACAATGAGGGCAAGGTTGGAAAAACGAAAAATCAAAGGGGACAATTTGGGAAGAAATTTTTTTTTTTTTTAAATGAGCCCTCAGCATGCCGAGAAGGCTGAAAGCCCAAGGCAGCCCCCCACCTGCCTTGGGCTTTCAGCCTTGGGAATGCTTGGCCTTCCCCAAATGGGGTTTCAAAATTTTTACCAAACACCAAGAACTTAGCCGAAGGGGCTTTGGGGGGGTGAAAGTGGCTTCCAAATGCCACTCCCAAACGCAGCCTTCGATGGTTTCCCCCATGCCGAAAGCTAATCTTCATCAAGGCAAGCCCAGACACCAACTCCGATCGGAGTAACAGGCGCCACCTGTTGCCGGCGACCACCACCTAACGGTCGCCCACCTCGACCGGCGTCGATGCGCCGTCGGCCATTTTCCGGCAACCAAGTGACATTCAATGCGAGGGAAAACACTTGCCGATTCGACGATACAACGCCACTTCACGAAAATGACACCAAAGCATAGCAACACACAAGACTTAAACATTGAAGAACCGTTACAAAAGTAAAGACATGTTGATCTCCGGTTTAAAAAATGTACTAGCCTTCGGCCTTCTCTGAGGCATTTAGTCGAACATATAGGATGCACCGGTTAACAAAAGGAACCCAGTCTCACTTGGGACATAGATTTGGGCAAACATCGACATGACATGCACAAGCAATACTAAAGATCAGCTCATGGACCACGTCGGAACAGACATAAACGAAGAACAACTATCTCCAGGCTTCAACAAACTTGCAAAACTTAGATATCATTTAGGCATTTTCACAAGCACTTGGTATGCACGACTGACACGAGGGATTTTCCACTTGATAGAGACGCTAGACAAAACTAAACTCCTACCACGTACCAGAATAGCTAGTAGCCTACCGGGAGGACCGGCTTGGACCGAAACTTGTGCGAACTAGTCAGCACGAGTTCCGGCCTGACGCCTCCCAAGAAACAAGGGACACACGGTCAAAACAAAGCCTACTTGGTTCGAGAGGAGGGCTGCAGTGACGAACGGACCTCCACAACCAAACACTCTCCCAAGCTTGCTCTTCGGTGTTCTCCGTTCTCTCTCGACCCCAAAAAACCAGTCCAAACCCCCCCTCTTTTGCTTCGTTCTCTAACCTTTATAAGACCAATGGCAGGCGTGCCTAGCTCCCGCCTTGCCAGCTTGTCGACCAACCTGCTTCCCAACCCGCGGATCACGCCGGAGCTGCTCCCTTGATCCTCCTGCTCCATGTCACCGGTCTTCCCCCTCTACTTTTTTGCAGGTCGCGCGAAGGACAACAGGGAAGGAGGCAAGCCAATGGGCTGGGCTGAAACAAAAAGAGATGGGCCGGCCCAAGTGCAAAATAAAGAAAAGGAAAAGAGATATGTCGATGAGCCCCTGAGACGAATGAAAGCCCTTTACTCGGCCTCATTTGATTTTCTCATGCCTTTTAATGATTTTTTTTTTTTTTATGTTACTTTCTTCTTTCTTTTTTTTTTGGCTAACTCCTAATTTTGTATTCTACCTTAAATTAATTAGTTTAGTGAAATTTTGGTGTCAACAGCAGTCCATCGGCGACTTTTTTTTTTCTTTTCTTTTCGGATTCTACTTAGCAAAATTCAGTGCCATGTTAATGTTTAAGTTTATAGATGCATCTGAAGCAATCGCAAATAGCCGAGCGCATCTTGCCTCCATCAAATTAGGTATCCCTTCCCCTTTCCCTTTTGTTCAATCCAAGACCCACACATCTTCAAAAACCCAGCATTCGAAGAAGGTCAAAGAATGAAATGACAAGAAGCAGATCCCCAAAGATGTTCTTTCAATGCAGAAGCATCCTACTCTTCTACCTCTTTCCGACCCAGTTTCTTTGCTCTACATCCCATACTTAGATTTTCCTCTCCAAGTGGCTTCCGAATCTGCTATCACACAGTCAGGGCTCCCTTCACTCCATACCCCAAATTTAGAAATCTATCCAGCAACACAAAAACCCCAATAACTCTCGCCAATCATATCTTCACATAATCGAGTCGTAACTGGTTAAGCATGAAAGGCACGTATGAAAACCACCTTCAGATGAAGGCGCTTTGCAGAAGGATGGGTGACTTGTGGGCAGAAGATGAAGTCATAGAGCTGGATGCAGAAGTTCCTCGAAAAGAAAAGCAGGAAAGTCGTCACGCCCCGACCCACTCTGGGCACGCGACACCCTACGCGTCAATTCCGGTTAGGTCTTTTGCTTGCAACGTCTTAGGAAGCGTCGCCGACCCAATCGTATTATCAACTATATACGCAAACGAAAGCATAACCAAATCACCCAACCAACAAATAGGGATAGTTTAAACCACACTTATGTATATATACGTATGCATCATAGAGTCATCACATCATACAAACCACATTCACATAACTTAACACACAAACTCAATCATCCATCGTTTCGCCACTTCAGATCAGCCAACAAGCGCGCCCACGACCTTCTCCAAGAAGGGTCTCGGGGCAAACCTCGCACCTCTACTACTACGAGGGTGGTTCCTGACATTAACCATGGATCGGACACATCCTGATCAGGTACATCCACATCCATAGCTAAGGGCTCCATCAACCGAGGCTCGGGCTAGACGATCATATCAATCGAGCCCTGGATCGGCACATCCACATCCATAGCATCCGAGCTAATACTCCCCAATCCTCCTGCAGTCGGGAGTCCATCAAAGCCGTGGATGGGCTTGCAGATGTTGTCCCCTTTCCACAAATACCATGCTACGAAGCAGTGAGCGACCAAGCTGGGGAGTCCCTCATCAACCCAAATGGTCGTGACGTAGCGTGTGTAATGTTCATCGGTCCCCTCGATCGGATAATCATTCACTTCTTGGCTATGCTCAACAGGGAGCCCGAGCTTGATCTCATGGAAGCGCTCAAACATTTCTATGGCCTGTAAATATTCAACAAACAACGATGAGACAAACTCAATGGGTGAACTTTTTAGATCTCGTGTAGAGAGGTCATTCACCTCGGAATTTGCCTAAAAGTGCAAGTTATCTATCGATGGTAGATCAATAGCAAAACCCTTGCTTTCCCCTAACTAATCACATGAGCAGTTATTCCCCTTCCTCAAGCCATCGAATCGAGCACACATGCCACTCTCAAAAACACTTCCCATACTCAGGAGTTAAATATAAGAACATGCAATATATTATAGTCATGTACCCATGCCATGCAACAATCCAGATATAATCAAATGATTCCTTATCAAAGATAAATACTTTACACCGAAACGAAGAAAATTCACGAATATTTAATCGATTATGATCGGAGACTATTTGCCCTTGGTAAAACTGGAATTTAAAGGTGTTTTAGGGCCATTAATGAAGTTCGACTTTTGAAAAGCAATTGAAATATAGACCGTCAAATTGAAGATCAAGTATCCAAATGTTTGACAATAAAATATCATCTATCGTCGGACAAAAAATAACTCTTATCAGTTATGGCATGCAAAACATACACAATTATGGCAAAATTCTCCCAAAGACACCGAAGAAAGAAAATTGATTTTAGGGAATCGAAATTTGGATGAAAAGCAAGAAAAAATCTAAAATTTTAACCCTTAATTTCCTGCCCCTCCCATTGCCGGACAAAGCTGTGTCAGAAGGTAACTTAATCAATTTTGACACACTAAATCGAATATTCCTTATCAAAAATAGACTATCCACACCAACACGAAGAGAATTTAAAAACAATCAATCAATCGTGACCGGAGACAATTTGTCCTTAGTAAAACCCGAAATTAAAAAGTGCTCTAGGGCCATTGACGAAGTTCAACTTTTGTAAGGCAATGGGAATGACGACATCAAATATAAATGTCGGATGACCAAGTAATGCCTATGACTAGACCAACAACGACTCGTTATCAATTGCGTAATAACGAAATTCTCCAAAGACACCAAAGGAAGAAGCTACTTCTTTTTTTCTATACGGTCCCAATTCAAAAATGGGCATTGGATGAATATTTTTCGCCCACTTTTGTCTACTTAGATTATGTGTTCAATTGGTCATTTGTCGTTTTGAAGCACACTTAATTGCAATATAGTGGGATTCTCGGGAGTATGATCGAGTCCGAAATGGATGGCAATGCCATGAGTCGCACTTACGATCTCCCATGTTTTAACTCTCCTTACTCTAGAAATGCCTCAGAAACCAACCCCAAATATATATATATATATATATATATATATATATATATATATATATATGTATGTATGTATGTGTGTGTGTGTGTGTGTGTGTTGTTAACTAAAAAATCCATGTTTCCCGAAATTGAAGGTTAATTCGATACATCAACTAAAAACAATTATGTAATTCAGCCAAACCAAAAAGGTAAAAACATCTGCCTTCCCCAGTCTAGAACTCCAAAATCGACAAGTTACCCGCTGAAACGCTTCGGAAGCCTGAAAGCCCGTCATCATCCCACGCCAGCCTACAAACTGCCTTCCTAGCGGCATCACGGAGTCGCTCATTAGCTATCGTGGGGATAAATTGTCCATGTGCGCTTCTAGAGGACTAGGAGCGGGAGACTCAGCGAAGTGCAAGACCGGATCCCTTGCGTTTTACCAAAACGAATGATTAGCTACTAGACCATAACAACCTTTGCACATAGGATTTGCACATTTTGCTCAACTACCTAGCAAGCTTTCTAGCGAGGTAGAGGAAGGGTTTCTCTAAGTTGGACTTGGTCTTTGCAGAAATTTCATAGTACTGCAAATTCTTCATCCGATGGAACTTAACCTGCTTTGCTTTAACTCGCCTATTCTTCATGTCTACCTTGTTCCCACAGAGAACAATAGGTATATTCTCACGAACCCTATAAAATTAATGGGTAACAAGAGAGATAGAGCACCATCAACAGCTATAATACGACAATAAAATACAAAGGTCACCGGCATCTGGCGTTTCTACTTTACTCGCGGAGATCGCGATACCATCTAGCGACATTCTCGTATGTCGATTCAGCAGTGACATTGAACATGATAATTGCACAGTCGCCATGAATGCTGCAGAACAACGAATGGGAGTTTGAAATTTCAATACCTGTAAACAGAGAAGGGAGAGGGATTTCCCCCTTTGGCCAAAATACTTGCTCTGTCTCCACAACTTAACAAATAGCAATCGACTAATAATGGTTATCCTTAGTAAAAACCCAAACGATTAAATAAACTACCAGCCAAAGTATGGCTACACGCGGTAATTAAGAGGGAACTCTCTTTACTCACTAATGTCGTTCTCCGAGATCACCAAACTTCGCCCGCCCAGGAGTATCCGAACAGTAAAACCGGATCTTCCCACAGCTTGTGAAGAAATCCAAAGGATGGATTTCGACACCAGTAGTTGCTGTTATGCGCAATGACGATACCAGAAGATTAGTGAAGGCAAACAAAATGATAATCTAACGAAAACAAAAAAGGAAGTAACGGGCATTTCCACATCACTTACGCTCGTATTTCCTTTCAACAAAGTCGTTTTACCTGCACAAAGGAACGGACGACGCTCAGCCCGACAGGTAAAAAAATAGAGAAAACCCTAATTTATCACGACAACATATGCACCCTGCTTATGTATGCAACGAACGATTGAATCAAAACCAGTCAAACAAAGCACGCCAGCAACAATTACCTGTGCCAGCATCGCCTACCATGAGTAGCTTGAAGCTCCGGTAATCGACAGTTGGCTGATTCGGCAGAGCCTGAAAGAGACGCGCAAAGGAACGGAACGGAAAACAAAACGTATGAGCGCAAAATCGGAACTTGCGATCGCGTGACCAGATCACTTAGCTCCACAACCCCCCACCCCCCCAAAGAAACATCATCGGGCCAGATCCAAAAGCTCCGGAAGAAACACAAAAAGAATCAAGATTCATGAAAGACCCAGTAACGAAAGGAGGCACGGATGAACGAACCCCAATCCTTTTCTCCATTACCCAAATTTCCTCTCCCTCGAAATTGAACCCATGTGAAGGAGGGGAAGCCACGACGCCGGACGTGAGCCCTTAAGAGTAAAATTAGGCGACGAAGTGGAGGGGGGAGCGGGGAGGGTTAATGGCGCCTGTCTGCCACGAGCCGCCCGGGTCTTCCCCTCCTTCACATGGGTTCAATTTCGAGAGAGAGGAAATTTGGGAACAAAATATACAAAAATTAAATTCTGCGCCCCTTTTTTTTGGATGAAAAAAAAAAGGGATAATTTCCACTCATATTATTTTTAGCAAGAATTAATTGTTTTCCTTCTTTAAGGGGCCGATTTATGTATGGAACAGCTCATTTGTCTCAGACGTCAATAATTTAAACAAAAAAGTATTGTAGAATTGATCTTGGGTTAGATACCACTCACTACATTTGCTTTACGCATGCAATGGGTTATTTTCCACTCAAGATCATTTTTGATCCGACTCTCAACCCACCCGTTTAACGGATTTAATTTTGGCATATGCTCAAAAGAATGATTCCTTATTAAAGATAGATTATTCGCACCAAAATAAATAAACAAAAAATTTATTTATTATGGCTAGAGTTGCTTTCTCTGTCCAAGTTTTTTGAAGCTTTCCCCGTGCCATGGCCCTACGCCAGTGAAGATGCCTATGAGACGAGGCCTTCCTGAATTGAATCCCGCAATCCAACAGTTGTAGAACTTGAATGAACGATGCGATACTTGCAATACATGGATAATTGTGTCGAGTTCACTAGGATGTGTCTTACCTGTGACCAAACTACTACTCTTTTTCCTACATGGTCCGGTTCAAACATGGGCAGTGGATGAATATTCTGCGCAATTTTTTCTACTTAGATCATGCTTTCGATTAGTCATCTGTTGTTTTAAAGCACACTTAATTGTATTGTGTATGGATTATTGGGCGGTAAACTTTTATGAGATATAATATCATGCGCGTCTATCATAAATTCTAAACCCTATGTATGAAAAACATTTGAAAGCCAAACCTTCTAATTGGTTCAGTCAAGTCCTAGATCATACCATGCAGTCTAATCGAGCTCCAAATTTTCTAATCGATCAATTAAGTCCCTAATTTTTTATTACAAAGCACAATAAAGTCCTAAGTCGAGATAAGAACGCAGCACTTCAAGAACCACAATTAGAGGCGAGCAGTTCCCGGTTCCTTACTTCAAGAACCTATTGGAACCTGGACAAAAAATGAGGAACCTGTAAGGAACCGAGAACTGCTCGCCTCTAATTATGGTTCTTGAAGTGCTACGTTCTTATCTCGACTTAGGACTTTATTATGCTTTGTAATAAAAGATTCAGGACTTAATTGATCGATTAGAAAATTTGAAGCTCGACTAGACTACATGGTATGGTCTAGGACTTGACTGAACCAATCAGAAGGTTTGGCTTTCAAATGTTTTTCATACATAAGGTTTAGAATTTATGGTAGACGCGCATGGTATTATATCTCATAAAAGTTTACCGCCCAATAATCCATACACAATACAATTAAGTGTGCTTTAAAACAACAGATGACTAATCAAAAGCATGATCTAAGTAGAAAAAATTGCACAGAATATTCATCCACTGCCCATGTTTGAACCGGACCATGTAAGAGAAAGAGTAGTAGTTTAGTCACGGGTAAAACACATCCTAGTGAACTCGACACAATTATCCATGTATTGCAAGTATCGCATCGTTCATTCAAGTTCTACAAAGATTACGGGATTCAATTTAGGAAGGCCTCGTCTCATAGGCATCTTCGCTGGCGTAGGGCCATGGCATGAGGAAAGCTTCAAAAAACTTGGACAGAGAAAGCAACTCTAGCCATGATAGATTAATTTTTTGTTTATTTATTTTGGTGCGAATAATCTATCTTTAATAAGGAATCATTCGTTTGAGCATATGCCAAAATTAAATCCATTAAAAGGGTGGGTTGAGAGTCTGATCGAAAATGATCTGAGTGGAAATTAACCCATTGTATGCGTAAAGCAAATGTAGTGATTGGTACCTAACCCAAGATCAATTCTAAAATACTTTTTTGTTTAAATTATTGACGTTTGAGACAAATGAGCTGTTCCATACATAAATCGGCTCCTTAAAGAAGGAAAACAATTAATTCTTGCTAAAAATGATCTGAGTGGAAATTAACCCTTTTTTTTTTTTTAAAAAAAGGGGCGCAGAATTTAATTTTTGCATATTTTATTCCCAAATTTCCTCTCTCCCTCGAAATTGAACCCATGTGAAGGAAGGGAAGACCCGGGCGGCTCGTGGCAGACAGGCGCCATTAAGGGCCTGCATGACAAAATTTCAGAAATAATTTCTCTCCTGATTTCTGTTCCCCGGAACAGGTTTGGAACAGAAATTTGTTTGATAACGCAATTTGATTTTTCAATTTCTGAAACAGATTTCTATTCCATAAGGCGATTTGGAGGAGAAATCAGAAGCTAAATTTTTTTTTTTTTTTTTTTAACGAGATGCTAAAAATTTTAGCTTCTCCAATTTAAAACAGAAATAGAAATTTTTTTTCTCAACTTTTCAATTTGGTCCAAAATATTTTAGATCACTAATATTGAAATAGAAATAGAAATAGTTAATTTAGTCCAAAATATTTTAATGATTTTTTAATATAATCATTTCAATCAATATTGATTGAAAATCTTAATCATTGGGCCAAATGGTGAGAATTGAATGAACAAGGCTTCATTTGTTGCACATAAGATATTTCACGAATAGTAATAGTCAACTTGTCATATTCATATCTAACGAGTCTTTCTTTACCTACTCTTACATGTAATACGGACAACGACTCTATCCGGCTAACTATTTTTTAATCATAAACTTGGGTCAAATCATTAGCGTTTCATCCAATTTTTCTTTTATAAGGAAAAGAGATCTAATAAGGAATCTATTGTTCTTGTAAGAGTGTTAATGAAAATATAGATTTTGATAATAAATTTTTAAATAATCCTAGTGTTGATAATTTTGAAAAAAAATTGGTGACAATTTTTGAACATGGTGAGGATTTTTTTAACAAAATTTGGAAAGAAATTGGAATTAGACTATTATAATCATGGCTATCATTAGACTTATTTGATTAATGTGAAATCAATTTCGGCAAAAACATGACAAATTCACTATAATTGAATTTCAATTGATTTTTTTTTGCCACATTGTTTATTTTTCGAAAGAAAATATTACGTAATAGGAAACATAAGCACGTGTAATAGGAAATTCCATGAAATTGTATTTTCAACTTTTGTAATGTATTAGTATTATTTCAACTATTATTTTGTATTTGAGGATTTCCTATGTTGTTTTAGTATTATTTTGACTATTATTTTGTATTTGAGGATTTCCTATGTTGTTATCTAATCAATTTCTAATCAATTTCTATTCCTAGAAATAGAAATTTTATTATTTTATCAAACGGATTTCTTCCCAGAAATAAAAATTTTGAGTCGTTATCAAACGGCTTTCTTTGCTCGTAGAAACTTGTCCGGAAAATAGAAATTGATTTCGCTAGAAATCAATTCTCGAAACAGAAATTTTGTCATGCGCGCCCTAACCCTCCCCGCTCCCCCCTCCACTTCGTCGCCTAATTTTACTGTAAGGGCTCATGTCCCGCATCGTGGCGACGCCGTGGTGACGCCCAGTCGACTCTATAAAAACCCTCACTCCCACTCGCCTCTCTGGCCCGAAAGCTTTCCGCAATTGTCCCCAACTCACTCCCATCGCAAGTCTCGAGTCGCGACGGGAGTGACTTGGGGACAATTGCGGAAAGCTTTCAGGGCAGAGAGGCAAGTGGGAGTGAGGGTTTTTATAGAGCCAACTAGGCGTCGCCACGACGCCGGGACGTGAGGCCCCACATTGAAAGCAGGAGACCCTACCCCTGACACCGGTATGGTCTGGGCTAAAAGACATGCTTCTCGACCTCTGATTTTTGTCCGGTACACTAGATCTTCCTCCATAGGAAACAGGCGCTCTACGCTTGGGTTTCTGATCATGCAATATGCATTAAATCAAATTGAGCACAAACAGAGAACAATCTAGCTGGAGATGTGAGCTGGTAATTCTCCATATCAAGCAGCACATATCACCAAGAAAAGCGCATCTTGATGTGCATTGACTATTAGAAGAGGAAAAAACCACATTTTCTGTTATCGACTTTTGGAAATTCAGTCACTTCAGAAATCAGTTCTCCATATATTTGCCCGTTATGAGTGAAAGTTGAAAAGAATTATGGGAGTTCCTTAAAGAGTCAAGATATCCACATATAGGCATAAACAAGCTGATACGAAGTGGATATGCATGATAGTCCTAAACAGTTAACAATCATTCAAGCAGGCATGTTTAGAAGCTTCAAAGCACGTGAGTCTTACATCAATAGTTGGTGTACTCCCATGCTTAACAATTGTAAGCTTCCTTTGGAATGAGTTCCCATGCCTCTTCACCAGGGAAAAAAAAAATCAATCGATCAGACTTCTAGGACAGCAAAAACTAAGATGTATGATGATTACAACTACTTACAGCAGATTTTGCGGAGTCCCATGAGAAGAAGCGCGTGAAGAAAGGTGGTTCACTTCCTTTTTGGCTACTGTATCACCCACCTATCAATCAAGGGATGTGCCAGATATATATTTTTCTTTTTGGTGAAGGTAAGTATATAAATGAAAAACCAAGAACCAAATGTACAAAGAAACGGCACCAAACATAACCACTAAAAACGACAACAAGTCAGAATGAGTGGAGGGGAGCCTAAGAAAAGAAAACACCCGAAGAAGAAAACGGGAAGCACGACAAAATGAGGTCAGTAAACTCAATACTCATTTCACCTTCTGAGTTCAAAGCATGCGACTCTAAGTTGCATGGCATAAGAAAATCTACTTCTTTCTTAGAGCTTGGCTTAGATGAACAATGCATGTAGATGATTTTACTTTTGAATGACTATAACTTTTGTCAGATTCAAATAGATTTGGGAAAAGAAAATTTGTGGCATGAGATGATTGCATCTAAGCCGCAGAGGAGCACAAGTGCAGCATATTACCATCTGTCCTGCTGGTTGTAGCTGTCGGCGATTTTGGAAAGAGACCGCACGTAACAGCTCTGCTGTCTTTCTGTAACTCTAAAGGCCACTCTTTATGGAACTTGACAGATCATTAGCACCAAAAAAGCTCAATCTGGACGACAGAACCTGCAACAAGGCAAAGAATTTGAAGTAGTCAAGCAGGACTGCAGCCCCCTTTGATTTTGAAAGTCACGATTCATGTCAAAGTGCATTATCTATCTCTTAGGAAAAGTGTCTTTTTAAAGTAGCTGGAAGAGTGCTCTCACGTGCCAAGGGTTGGGGCTCTGGCTCATCGCATTAAGGTTCAGGGTAGCTTCAACTTCAGATTGCCCTCCTGACAAAAACTGGAAACAAAGAGAAAAAAAAAATGCCAATCATCTAATAGGTTCTATTGAAGAAGAAAACAGGAAGCACGACAAAATGAGGTCAGTAGACTCAATACTCATTTCACCTTCTGAGTACAAAGCATGCGACTCTAAGTTGCATGGCATAAGAAAATCTACTTCTTTCTTAGAGCTTGGCTTAGATGAACAATGCATGTAGATGATTTTACTTTTGAACGACTATAACTTTTGTCAGATTCAAATAGATTTGGAAAAAGAAAATTTGTGGCATGAGATGATTGCATCTAAGCGGCAGAGGAGCACAAGTGCAGCATATTACCATCTGTCCTGCTGGTTGTAGCCGTCGGCGATCTTGGAAAGAGACCGCATGTAACAGCTCTGCTGTTTTTCTGTAACTCTGAAGGCCACTCTTTATGGAACTTGACAGATCATTAGCACCAAAAAAGCTCAATCTGGACGACAGAACCTGCAACAAGGCAAAGAATTTGAAGTAGTCAAGCAGGACTGCAGCCCCCTTTGATTTTGAAAGTCACGATTCATGTCAAAGTGCATTATCTATCTCTTAGGAAAAGTGTCTTTTTAAAGTAGCTGGAAGAGTGCTCTCACGTGCCAAGGGTTGGGGCTCTGGCTCAGTGCATTAAGGTTCAGGGTAGCTTCAACTTCAGATTGCCCTCCTGACAAAAACTGGAAACAAAGAAAAAAAAAATGACAATCATCTAATAGGTTCTATTGAAATTGATGCTCTCTGATCATAACTATGCAGTTACCTCCTTATCATGCTAACCTCCCCAACAACGGCGATTACTATCATATATTCATAAGAATCCCTCCCACATCAGTATATCTATAGTAGTCAAACCTAGATGCGCCAAACTTACCCTCGGGTTCATGTATTGGTGCCTATTTCAGCAGAAACATGCTATATGCATCATGTACCACAAAAAGAAATCAACAAGAAAAGCCATCCAACATTAGAATAAGAATGAATGACAACACACGACTAGCCGCCAAATCATTAGGCTTATATGCACTACAATAGGCTGTAAAGATGTATAAATGTTAATTATCTCTTCAGATGCATGTCAAGGTCTTCCTAGGATGTTGGCATGTAAGGTCTGTATTCTTCTGCTGCAGATGATTTAAAGACGTGAACTAAGATACAGTTTCAACATGTAGCAAGTTGTTTTTGGCAGAAATTTGTAGGATTGAGGAACCACGAGTTTTAGGAAGTCAAGCAAACAAATAAGGCATTCTAACACCACCTGGGATTCATGTATTATAAGCAACTAGGATAAGAGCCTAGGGTCCGATTGTACTTCTAGCGATAATTAAGGTACGCTTGATGTGTATTTACATTCTCTCATGTATGATGTGATCCTCAATCCTCACGTGGGATTAATGATTAGGTGAGACAAGGGTATAAACTGGATAATGTCCTGGGGGGGCATCAGAGGAACTTACAAATCCGAGTAACTCGACTTGATTTATTCGGTGAACTAGGTTCCTTTATTTATCTCCCTGTGGATGCACTTTTGTCTTCTCGATATGGCATTCATCTAATTTAGAAAAAGAATGTTGCCTTCGGAACATAATATCTCTACACTAATGGGGCCATGCTTCATATTTTCCTGCTCAGCCTCGTAACAATAAAGTGGAACAAAGTCCTCTCTATGATAATACTATCTATGAATTGGTAATGAGCAATATTCTACTGCTTCTCCAACTTTAATCTGGTTTGAGCCCTACGTCTTTGCCCATTGAAGTCGGGGCAGTATCAATCACTATGAACTAACGGGCATTTCCACATCACTTACGCTTGTATTTCTCTTCGAACTCCCCAGTAAGATGTCTCTTCACAAAAGTCATTTTACCATCTCAAAGTTACAGACTACGCTCAGCCTGCTATCCATTGCTCGAAGCTAGAAAGAAAAGAGACACCTCGTGACTTCTACATCATGACAAATGAAGAAGATCGCAAAACCACTTTTCGTCCGGCACCCTTCGATTTCAGACCGATCCCTAGGAATCGCGTAAAAACATACCGTCCGCCACTTCAAATGGTAAATCCTCCATCTCTAAGGACACAGCCATGGCCATGCTACATTTTCCCGATCCCGACCAGTAATATACCTAGAGCAAACCCTAATTTAACGCGACCGCAAACGCACCCTCCTACGCAAACGGCGCAACGAACGACTGAATCAAGAAACCAGCAAAAAAACAGAGCACACCAGCGACAAAATTACCTGTGCCTCCATCGCCAACAATGACGAGCTTAAAATTCGGGTAATCGACCGTCTGCTGATTCGGCAAAGCCTGAAAGAGACACGCAAGGGAAACAACAATTAAAACAACAAACCAGATGAGATCAAAAAAAGAAAAAAAATCCAAACTCTGCGATGACGTAACCAGATCGCTCAGCTCCAAAACCACCCCACCAAAAAAAAAAAATCCGACCACGATCCAATAACCCGAGAAGGACAACAAACAGAACCCAGATTCAAGAACACCCAGCAACCAAAAAACAAAAAACAAAAAAAAGAAAAAAAAGAAAAAAACAGAGCTACCCATAACGACGAACGCCCACAGAATGACTCGATCGGAAGCAAAGAAAATCGAGCAAACGGACTCACCATCGACGGCGCAGAAGAGGGTCGGCAGAGAGAGAGAGAGAGAGAGAGAGGAATGCGTTCTCGAAGGAGCGTAGCGTAGTGGAGGAGGAGAGACAGCTGCGTCGGTTTGATGAGGAAGAGAGGGGTTTTAAGAGGGGAGGGAAAGCGACGGGAGAGGAGGAATGAATGAGGAAGAGACGCGATTTTTAGCCTTTTTGGCCTGTTTGGCGATCTTCCCAGCAATACCCGATTCTGATTTTTTTTAGAATCGGTTTGGGATGAGAATCGTGTTCGGTAAAATTTTTGTTTAGGGACAAATACGTTCCGGAATTAGTTTTGGCGAAATTTAAGAATAAAAAAAGTTCTTACTTGCGTCCGAGAATCAAAAAAAGAATCAACACATTAAAACTCTCTTCTTCCCTTAGGCATCCCGCGACCACCGCCCGCCGCCGTCGCCGCCGCCCGCCGCCGCCGCCCGCCGCCCGGTCCGGCGAGCTCACGGAGGTGATCCCGCCACCGGCGAGGCTCGGCCTCGCCGGGGCCGGGCAAGCCTCGCCCGGCCCAAGCTAGGCAAGGCTCGGTCGACGAGGGCGGTGACGCTCCGGTGAGGTCGTCGGCCGGAAGAAGAAGAAGGGTAATAGGAGAAAAGGGGAAAAAAAAAAAAAAGAAAAGGAAAAAAGGAAAAAGGAAAAAAAGAAAAGAAAAAAAGTAAAAAAAATTATTTAAAAATTAAAAGAAATTAATTTGGGAAGAATCAATCTACACGTTATCAAACGCTTCTATTCGAGAATCGAAATTTTGACGATTCCAAACACGTTTTTACTCGAGAATCGGTTAGGGAACGAATAAAAAATAATCAATTTTTGTCGAATCGGTTAGGGAATGTAATCATTGCCAAACGCGCCCTTTGTTGAAACGTAGCTTTAAGTTGACGCCGCCGTCTCGTCCGTCGATTCGATTTATTTTCGACGGCGAGCGGGGTTCTAGAATCTGTCGACCGTCGGATACGTGCCGACACGGTTTTAAATTTCGGGGTAGAGAGAGAGAGAGAGAGAGAGAGAGAGAGAGAGGACACTTGGCAACGAAATATACCGAAAAAAATTCAAATTCTTTCATCCTCCATCTCCCCAGGATTCTAGAACTTTTCCCCAATTATTGCATCGAATTTGAATGAGAGGAACGAGAATTTGAATGAAAAGCAAGGGAAAATTTTAAAATATTTTTAGCAAGAATTAATTTTTTTAATTTCTTTAATTTCCTTACCAAATAAAAGTCGTATCATGAAATATCTCAATCAATTCTAAATAGTAAATCGAATAATAATTCCTTATTAGAGATAGATTATGCATATCTAAATAAAGAAAATTCATAAATAATAAATCTATTGTGATGGAAGGCAACTTGCCCTTAATAAAAACTAAAATCAAGAAAGTGTGACGGGGCTATTGATGAAGAAATTCTGACTTTTGCTAAAAAAACAAAATGTAGACCGTCGAACTGAAGAGCTTAAATATCCACAAATCATATGATAAAAGTATTGTCTATGATCAAACCAAAATGGCTCGTTATCAATTGCTAGATGAGCAAAGGACAAGATTACAATAAAATTCCCCCAAAGACATAGAAAAAAGAAAGTGATTTTAAGGCATGAAGTATTCATTGTTCTAAGTTTTGTAAGACCTCCAATGATCCACCACTATGCCGGTGAAAAAAGCCTCTATGGAATGAGGCGTTCATGATATGAATCCCACAATTGAGAATATAATAAAACTTGCAACAATTTGTCGCATTTCCTCTGATAAAATTGTGCAACGAGTTCTCAGTCCTAGGTATGAAATACATTTGAATTCTAAATCATTTTATTTGTTCAATTAAATCTTAAACTAGGCCAAAAAAACACTTAAAAAATCCTAAATATTTCAATTGTTCAATTAAGTCATAACCCTTTTCAATACAAAGCACAACAAAGCCTTTTAACAGTGATAAGAAAATAGCAATTTATGAACCATAACTGTCTAAAAAGATATTCTGTTAAAAATCGGTACGTCTTCATTGAATTTGAAGGTTTATTCGATAAATCAACCGAAGACAATTATGTAATTTAGCAAAACACAAAAAAAAAATTGAAAATAAATCTCATCCCGATATAGAACTCCAAAAATGCAAGACTAGGGATAATTGATTCGTGGTCTAGTCCCACCAAGAAATCGGGAATCGAACCAAGAGGACCTCTTCCCAATTTCTATTACCGGGGAAGAGACCAGCTAGTCTTCGAACTAGGAACCGACTCGAACTGAAGGCAAAGAGAGAAGATTTTCAATGGAACCGGCCCGGTCTGGTTCAGTCACTTATTTGTTTTCTTCCTCTATGCAATTGAAATCAATGTGTATCATGTGTAGTCCAAGATCTTTATAACAAAAGAGATATTATAATATGATCAGCCAAACTCTCGCAATATAATTCATCCTATTTTGCATGTCATTATCTTCCAAAGAGACCCAACAAACAAAAAGTAAGATTTGTGATATCTCCTCGTGAAAACTTAGGGAGCAAGTAGTCTTCTACAGTCTTGATCATGTCCTCCGGAAGATAATGACATGCAAAAGGGTGCATAAGTCTTCTGCAAGGCTGCATCAAAATCACCAGAATGAATGAGATCATGTCCTTCGAGCCATTTTTCTAGACTCTGTTCCCTCCGGAACTTGTACATGTTGCTGACGAGGGATTGAGGGACTGAGGAATTGAGGGATTGACGGACCGAGGGAAATATTAGGTTTTTTAAGAAATTAATAAGAATTAAATATATAGGCCCCTGTTCTTCCTCTCTGTACGTATGATGATCGTCTAGAGTTTGATTAAATTTCGAGGCTTTTCAATCGTTTCTGTCATATCCTATCTGGCTTTTGTTTTTCTTATTGAATTGATGTTGCTTCTTTTGGAATCTAGTTTTACAATTCGGCTCTCATTGAGGAGGAACCCGGTGGTGAGGGATCGTTTGTTTACCCTCGTCTTAGCTGGGGCTTTCGATTATGGGTTTTACTCGGTGTATCCTTTCCCTCGCTTTTTTTGTTGTTGTTGTTGTTGTTGTTGTTGTTGTTGTTGTTGCAATCTCGTGCTTTCGGCTGTTATTTGTCATGGTATTGATTCATTGTGTTTATTAAAGCATTTGTCTTTGAAGTATGCCGAGATATTCTGCCAATGTTGTTGGATAGATGAATGTATTAGTATTTTACATTGTATCCACTTATTACCATCTACCGTCTAGTGCAGATTATTCCGTTAGCTGTTTGTAATTGTATATGATCTGGAACATGACGGTGGGTGTCTTCATCAGTACAAGATATTAATTCCTTAATAGGAGTCTCATTACAGGCGGTTACTAGATGCATGTCATGTAGTGATTTTGAGAGAGCAGATTCAACCTCATGATCTTTTGAATTGAGGATTTGCTTGATAAGGTACAAAACATTCAATGTTAATGGCCTTGTCCCTCTGTTGATCCCTTGAGAAACTTTGGTATCATGCTCTGATATCGTTTAGAAAACTGTGTCGAAGAACTAGCGATTGAGCTCTTTGGAGCTCATTTAGATACTTAGGCAGTAGCAGATAGGTTTTGAATCCTTGTATACTTGTGAAATCAAGTCTTTACTGGCAATCGATGAGATAATGTTTTCCTTAGTGATAAGCTCTTTCTTTCTGAAAAAAGTATACTCTCCAAATGCATGTCAAGGTCTACCCAGGATGTTGGCATGTAAGGTCTCTATTCTTCTGCTGCGGATGATTTAAAGACGTGAACTAAGATAAAGTTTCTTTCAATATGTAGCAAGTGGTTTGAGCCCAATGTTTATGCCCATTGAAGTCAGAGCAGTATCAATCACTATGAACTAACAGGCATTTCCACGTCACTTACGCTCCTATTTCTTTTCGAACTCCCCAGGAAGACGTCTCTCAAAGTAGGGACGAGCCTAGTACTACGACTTACAGGGGGGAGCTACGCTTAGTAGACAGCTTGGCTTCCTCGTCGCTTCTTTCTGGCAACTAGCTTCTCAAGTGGGTGGCATTGCCTCACCGAGTAGCTAATCAGACCTCGAGCGGATTCGTCCTTTTGCTTCTCAACCTACGAGGTATTAGCAGCCGATTCCACCTGTTGTTCCCCTTCCAAGGGCGAGTTCTTACGCGTTACTCACCCGTCCGCCACTGAAAACCAAATCTTGCGCTCGTCCATAACCATTAGTAGCGAAAGAACGAATCCCGGTTCGGAAAAGTCGTTTTGCCCGCACCAAGGAGCGGACTACGCTCAGCCTGCCATCCATTGGTTGACACTAGAAAGATAAGATACACCATCTCATGGCTTCTATGTCGTGACAAATGAAGAAGATCGCAAAACCGCTTTTCGTCTGACACTGACACCCTTCGATTTCAGACAAATCCCCAGAAATTGTAAAAACATACCGTCGGCCACTTCGAATGGTAGATCCTCTATCTTAACAATGAAGTCGGGTATCGAGCCGTGGAGCTTGTTCCGGAACAGGTTCTTGAGCTCGGCGAAGGTGGCGGGGATTTCGCCGGACAGCATGTTGTTCGACGGGCCCATGGACTTCAAGCTCTTCAGCTGGCCGATCTCCGGGGTCACGGACCCGGAAAGGGAGTTCACCTGGAGGAGCAGAGTGTCGAGCTTCTGCAGCCTGCCGATCTCCGGCGGGATTTCGCCGGAGAGGCCGCAGCTCGCGGCGTCGAGCCGGACCAGCTCCGTCAGGTTCCCGATCTCCGGCAGCACGGCGCCCTCGAGCTCGTTGCCGGAGACGGCCAGGTACTCCAGGGACTGCCAGCGGCCGTACTCGAGCGGGATTTTGCCGCCGAGGTGGAGGTGGCGGAGGCTGGGCAGGTCGACGACGGTGAGGGGCAGCTCGCCGGTCATGTTGTTGTTGTAGAGGTCCAGTCCAGCACCTGGAGGCGCTTGAGGGCGGAGAGCTCCGCGGGGAAGGTGCCGTTGAAGACATTGTTGGAGAGGTTGAGGAGGCGGAGGCCGGCGAGGGCGGAGATTTGCCGGGGGGATGGGGCCGGAGAGCTGGTTGGCGGCGACGGAGAGGTTGGAGAGGAGGCGGAGGTGGGAGAGGTCGCCGGAGAGGGTTTAGATGGAAGGGAAAGCGTGATTTTCCCTTCTTCCTTTTTTCTTCCGTCTAACATGGCTTTAAGCCGACGCCTCCGTTAGATTGGATTTACTTAGAACCTTGCCGACCGTCCGATCTGTGCGGACTCCCGGTTGAAACTTTGCCCCTCCTCCTCTCCCCGTTTCTAAATTTCGTTCCGAAAGTGAGAGGAAATTTCGGAAGAATATACAAAAACGAAATTTCAAATTCTTGTCAATTCTCATCGATTTTCATTCCCTCGTTGTGTGTGAGGGTAAGGGGAACGAAAATTTGACTGAAAAGCAATGAGAAAAAAATCTAAAATTTTGGCCCTTTATTTCCTCCCCCTCCCACTGCTAAACCGAAGCCGTGTCGTCGGCGATTTTAATCCGTTCCGGCATACTAAGTCAAATGATTCCTTATCAAAGGTAGATAGTTCACACCGAAACGAAGAAAATTCACAGATGCTTAATGGATTATGGTCGGAGACTGTTTACCCTTGATAAAATTGGAATTAAAAAGTGTTTCTAGGGCCATCGATGAAGTTCGAATTCTGTAATGCGATCAAAATATAGACTATCAGATCAAAGAGATCGAGTATCCAAACGTTGGACGATCATATAAGAATTGACTGCACCACTATCAAGCGATAATAGTTATCCTTAGTAAAACCCAGACAGTTGAATAAACTACCAACCAAAATATAGCTACCCCGTAATTAAAGCATTGTAAAATACAAGCTCAACACAACATTTTGCTTCCTATTATCACTGAATTCACAAGAACATAAACTGGAATCTGAAAAACCCTTCCACTTATTTATAAAGCAAGGAAATTCTAAGACAAAATTCTCTTTACTCACTAATATCCATCTCT
The DNA here is from genome assembly GCA_014182555.1 of Eucalyptus erythrocorys. NCBI lineage: Eukaryota > Viridiplantae > Streptophyta > Magnoliopsida > Myrtales > Myrtaceae > Eucalyptus > Eucalyptus erythrocorys. The sequence continues at coordinate 14,666,963 of CM024599.1, read as the reverse complement.
TAGACCCTGCCCTGGAGTATCCCAGCAGTCAAACCGGATCCACCCCCGGTTTGTGAAGAAATCCAGAGGATAGACTTCGACACCAGTAGTTGCTGTTATGCGCAAGGACGATACCAGAAGATTAGTACAGACTAAACAATATGACATTCTAAAGACATCAAAAAAAATAAAAAAATAAAAAGAAAAGAAAAGGAAATAATAGGCATTTCCACATCGCTTATGCTCATATTTCCTTTCAAACCTCCCAGTAAGATGTCTCTTCAGAAAAGTCGTTTTGCCTACACAAAGGAACGGACTACGCTCGATCTGCTATCCCTTGCTTGACACTAGAAAGAAAAGACATATCATCTCATGGCTTCTACATCGTGGCAAATGAAGAAGATCGCAAAACCACTTTTTGTCCGACATCCTTCAATTTCAGACAAATCCCCAGAAATTGTGGAAAAACATGCTGTCCGCCACTCCAAATGGGAAATCCTCTTCAAGGATATAGCCATAAGCATGTTGTATTTTCCTGATCCCAAATAGTAAAATAACTAGAGCAAACCCTAATTTATCACGACAGCATATTCACCTATTCTGTATACAAAGTAATGAGCGATTGAATCAAAACTGGTAAAACAGAGCACGCCAATGACAATTACCTATGCCCTTATCGCCAACGATGACAAGCTTGAAGCCCGGGTGACTGAACATCGGCTGATTCGGCAAAGCCTGAAAGAGACGCAAAGGAAACAACACCAATTAAAACAACAAACCAAATGAGATAAAAAAAAAAAAAAAAATCCAATCTTTGCAATCACGTAAGCAGATCGCTCAACTCCAGAACCCCCAAAAGAAACAACATCTTACCAGGACCCAAAAGCTTGGGAAGAATCACGAAAAGAATCGAGATTCAGGTAGGCCCAGCAACAACAAGAACACAAGCTATTTATCCATATAAGAATGGACGCATGGAAAAGGGATGATGAAAAGGAAAGAAAAGCACCACATAAACCAACTCACCATTTGATGATTGCGAAGAGGGTCGTGATTTTGGCGGGTGTCTGAGACAGAGAGAATCTCGAATAGGTTCGGAGTAGCAAAGTGAAGTGGGAGAGGACAGGAGGACGGGGAAAGCGTTGACTTCCCCTTATTCTTTTTTCTTCTGTCTAACGGGGCTTAGAGCTGACGCTGCTGTCTCCTCCGTTAGATTCGATTTGTTTAGAGCCTGCTGACTGTCCGATCTGTACCTCCCCTCCACGTTCCTAAATTTCTTCGAGGCGAAAGTGCGAGGAAATTTCCTAAAAGTCTATATATACAAAAATTGAAATTTCAAATCTTTCGCCCTTTATCTCACCAAACTCCTTGGACTTCTCACCAAATTCCAAGCCCTTGTTCCGACAGAGGGTCACGGGACGGAGAAAATATTCAGTGGTTCGTGCGCGCCACATCATCCGTTGACCTGGTGCGCACAAATCACTCAGATACTAACACCTGTCCCGAGCGGGACCCCCTCGAAAATGAGAAAAGGGCTAGTTTTCGGGCGGCTAGGCTCGGCTCGAAAGGAGGATCGGCGTATTCCTCCCGCTCAAAATTTTTCTCTCTCCTCACTTAAATGGGCGGGTTCTCTCTCTCCTCTCCTCGTAAAAGAAAAAGAACGCTCAGAGCCTCCTCTGTTTCCTTCTCCACGCATCCCACCTCCTCCGTCTCCGCCTCCGCCTCCGGACCTCTGCCTCGGCTTGCGCCTACCCAAAAGCGTCGCTGGCCATCTGCCTCTGGCATCTCGGTCTCGTTCCCGAGCGGCACCAGGCTCCCCGCCGCTGACCGGGCGCTGTCCCTGACGCTGGCCCACTTGGTCATGAGGGAGATCTCGGCGGACTTGGGCGGGGTCGACGGCGCGGCGAAGAAGAAGAGGCCTGCTGCATTTTCTGTCTCTTTTTTTCAACAGAGCGCGCTATTTCTTCCCGCTTCTGCCTCTCTCTTCCTCAAGCACTCCTCTCCTCTCTGTCCCGAGCCCTCTCACTCACCCCAAACGCCCCCTCCTCTCTGTCTCGAGCCCTCTCACTCACCCTAAGCGCTTCCCTCCTCACCTCCATCCTCGTCGCCGTCATCGACTTTCCAGCCACGGCTCTAGAAATCGCCGGCTGCCAACTGGCCTCTCGAGCTTCTTTGTCTTCTACTCCTTATTGGGTCCCGATTTCGGGCTCGAGTACATAGCCAAGGATTTTGAAGCAGAAGAGGTTTGCGAGGCTAGATATATTGGTGGCGGACGGCGAGAGCACGATCGACCCAAGTCGTTACTCTTCGCTCGGTGATTTCAGGCTCGACGTCTAAGCAGAGAAGGAGGAAGAACAAGAACGAGATGAAGGAGAAGATGGGTCCTTGCTTTTTTGCTTCTGGGTTTATCTCTTGAAGTCTGCCACTTTCCCTTGTACCATTTTCCGTCAGGTAGAGGAAAGCTGCCGTTTTTCCATCTTTTTTTCGTCCCTTTTTGGTTCGTTGGTTTTTGATGGGAGGGACGGTGTTCGTTTCTCAATTCTGTGAATTTTTTATATTTGGAGAGGTTGGGTGTTATGAGTTGCTTTTTTGGCGGTTGTTTTAGCGATTGATCACTCATTGGTTGTTGGATTTTGTGATTTGGAGGGATGCTTGGCGTTGGTTTGGATCGATCACTGTTGCTCAGCTCTCAGGTTGTGTCTGTCGGTCTGATTACGATGAGTTTGAATCATTGTGGAATTTTCCCAAGAGTGTCTTTTCACGTTCACTGGAGTGTATTGCTGTGTTGTTCCTGTTAGATGGTATACTGAGTGTCAATGCCTGTTGGTGGAACCAAAGCTTATTGATTTTTGTGGATTTGTCTGGGATCAATCCTTTGTAATGCGTCAAGTCTTGTTTTTTTTCCGTTCCGTACCGCGATCTATCTTGGTTTGTAACTCAAGGGACTAGTCGAAAATGGTGATTAAGGGATGATACCATAATCACAAATAGTGTTGCCCGTCACTTCTCTTTTCATCTCAAAATTCTATGGTTAATGGGGTTAAAAATATTCTTTCACACAGGTGAACTCTGATGTCAAGGATGCTTTTCCAATTCTCGTTTTGAATGGAGATAAGAGACTCACGCTTCTACCACCGCTTCCTCCACAAAAAGAATCTCCTGATTCTGAGATTTCTCTTTTTTCAAGTGAAAAATCGTACGCTTCTTCAGATAGCGAGTTTCCATTTGGAAAATGGGTCCATGTTGGCTGTCAGGTATGTATATCAAGTGTCTGAATTACTCTTTCTACACATAGTTTTTAAACTGCTCGTTCCTTTTGAGTTGATAACTGCTGAAATTTTTATGGCTATAGCTAAGCGCATTAATGTCTGTCATGTTTACCACTTATTGGTTCGAGCCATCTAGCTGAAGCAAGTTGTTACTGAACATTTTATCTGTCTATTTTACGTTTAACCAATCATTTTCAGATGTAATTGGAATTGTATGGTGCATGATCTTCAAATATATAAAAGTAAGGCGTATTGGATGGATATTCGAATAGCACGTAGAACTGTTGCACTTTCAATGTGACTGAAAAGAACAAGCTTTTATAGAGTACATACATGGAGTATGATTCTATTCATATTCATTGGAGTGCCTGTGATCAACTAATTGCATGCATTATCTGGAGGCTCTTGGACAAGATTTGTTATCTGCAAAATTTCATGTAAGTCTATGTCTCATTGTTGGTCTGATGAAAGAGATAAAGTAGAATTTTAGATTGCATAAATGTTGCTCAACCGAAAGTCTCTTGTCAATCTTATGATGTCATTGTCTTTCCTAGGTTCCTTACTCTCAGGGCCTTTTTCCCTTTGTAAATTGCTCAAAGTTCTATCTTCATGGCAGGTCTCAAGTGAACTTTTACGGCTTCACATTGACGGGGAAGTTGTGGATGAGAAGCCCCTAAGTGCCTCAAAAGATGGAGAATCTAGTGCTTTAAGGAAAATAAGTTTGGTTAGTACCAGTGGAACTGATGATGGTATAGAAGGTTATTTATACAGTCCAAAGGCCTTGCACCCTTCTTCATCCATTAAGGATCATTATAAGGTACCTTCTGTCGAGTTTGTTTGGCCTTATTCATGTGGATATGATTTCTTTAATGAATATTTTCCTATAATGCCAGGACTCACCAGTACACTTAGCTATTGACAAGTCATCTGCTTCTGACATAGAAAAAGGTAGTGATGGTATCTGGAGTATCGTGGGTGGAAAGGTAAGTCGTTGTATCTTCCTTTTAATCCTATCACCACTACATTCTTTATTTTTTTATTTTTTTTGACAAAATCTAATTGAGTGTCACCTCCAGTGTTAAGCAGTTGTCATTGAACTGCCTTGATGAACTTGAATCTTTTTTCCGTGACATCAGGAAGCGATATTTCTATGTTAATAGCTTCCGACTTTTTTTGCTGTTTTTCTTTCAATAGAAAAAAGTTGGCTCTAAAGCTTGCCTCTTTGGAAAAAGTATCAATTTCTGATATGGCTTAAGTATTTGCAATTCAGCTTGGTGCTTCCAAAGCAAGATTGTGAATTGGAGATTCCTTGTAATTGTCTATCCAAAATGAATTTATATTAATGATTGACTCGGCGGGTCATAGCTTTCCTTGCAAGTAAATGGGAAATGAGATGGGCGGAGAAAGCTTACTCAATAGTGTTTTACATTCAGAGTGGTTGTATGAGTCTGTTCTTCTTCTTTGAAACCCAATAGACTCCTTATATGTAATGTTCAATTTGCTCCTTAAAAGTCAGGTGCCATGCTCTAGCAACGGCCTTCTTCCAATATGCAGTGACAATTGGTTTACTGAATTGCAGGCATCGTGTCGGAGGAACTTTGTGTTGGATGTTGTCTTGCTGGATGACTTTGGCCAGATTGTGAATAAGGAAATGGAGGTTTGCTTCTTCTTGCTTCTTACTGTGGCTCTCTTGAAAGTGTAGATAGTTAACTAATGTTAACCAGTGCAGCTTTTGGATTTTGTTTTTGGCTACGAGCTTGCACTTCTACATAGGGTTGAATCGATGTGCAGCTTTTTGGTTTTTTTTGACACTATAATTTCTTCGATGCTGTGCTCTTTTGTTAGTCACAAGATTTATTTGACACTATACAATTTTTAAGCTTTCTACTCTGGTTGGATTTTCTTTACTGGAGGCTGTACCATAATTTTTACTGAGACAAAGGAAACTGCTTCTCAACTTTCAGGATTGTTGGCTGGAGCATAGTCCTTGCATGGAGACATACAGCAAGCCCAAATGAGAGGTAAATGATGAATGTGTAGAATCTTTAGAGATACTAATGCATGTAAGAGTATTAATGTTGTAACGTAATGAAGAGGAGATGAACAAAGAAGATAAAGCATGGTTTATTCTACTAAATTACATGACTATAAATAGTTGTTTTGCCTGCTTTCCATTTGTCAACCACATATAGCAAGTGACAATGTCGTGTGAGTTTGTTACTATCTTAATCAAATCAACCAACCTAATCTGCGTAAAAGTTCATTTTCTTGGAGAGTGCTGATATATTGATGTGTGGTGGTTTCGCAAGGTATAAATGATTACGGCAATAAATGTTACATCCAGAGGCAAAGATATTGGTCTGTAGCAAAAAATTCGCTTTCATTATAAAATATTTTCAGAGAATGAAGGTGGCTAATGCTTTTAGTGGGGTACCTATCCTCAGATTTTCGGGTGATGAATGCACAGGTCTAGGCTCCAATAGAATGAATTATGAGCATTTGCTTTTGGATCTAATTCATTGGTAGGTCCGGCATCATGACTGGAAACAATGTTCTTTTGTTAATTTGCAGGGGCTATCTATTTAAGTGATGCATTCCTTGTATGTCACTTGTTTTCTGGTTTCGTGTATGCAAGTATTTCTAGAAATTGACTTTCACAGTCTAGGGCATGTTTGGTTACACCTAAGCAATGCTTGGAGTACTTCCCACTAAAATTTAAAATATTATTTGAATTTGACAAATACTATGAATGAATGATTTCTCAATTTATGTGTCGATACTTGAGTGTTGTGATGATTTCGAGAGTTTCAGATTTAAAAGAAGTGTGTGCAAGCCACGGGATTAATACCAAGCAAAAACAAAATGTAAAAGGCCATTCGGATACATGCTTAGAATGGCTACCAATGACCATCTATATTAAAATGGCCGAAAACTTTTTTACCTCTTAATTGACGCAGGACATGCTTTTCCTTGCTTAAATTTTACTTCTTGAGTGCAGGTTACACTTGCTGGTTTCAGCTCTGGCAAGTTTATGATATTAGTGGCCACGAATGTGGCGGCATGAGGATTGGACATCGATGATGTCCAGTTAATTATCCAAGGATGCTGTATGTGGTATGTTTTGATTTGTTGTTTTTTTTTTTTTTAAATGTAGTCGTGCTGATAGTTGGCCTTTTTTTTTTTTTTTTTTTTTTTGGTTAAGTGCAGGCCTCCACGTGATGTTGAAGAATGTACTCACAGATCTGGACACATGGGGAGAGTTGGTAATTGTTCAAGTTGAAACCTGCATTTTCTGTAGCTTCATTATTTCTGTAGCTCGCCAGATGCTGAGGGCTATATTGTTTTCTAGGCAATATTGTAGTCGCTGTCATGGTGTACGATCCAAGAAGGGCAAATGTATCTAAGATTGAAAGAGAGTCAGGTGTAAAATTTGAACACACCAGTGCTCCGCAGCCAAGTGATGTTGCTCAAGCTGCTGGTGTCGAAGCTGCAAAATCAACAAGACAAATTTCTGATAGGTACACTAATTCTTTTTGCTGAAAAGCTGAATCATTGCCTATAACAAGATGCTAATATCCTCCAAAATGCAGTGTCATTCCGGCATTCAAGTCTGCAGCCGAGCAACTACTGAACACGTCAGGCATGTCAGCAGTTGAATTACTTGCAAAGGCTCTTGCTAAGGCTTCTGTAAGTTTATTTTCCACTCACATCTTGTTACTTCAACAAAGCTTATTTCTTTAATTGCACTTCCTTGACGTGCATCTCTTTTCCTTCTTTCTTCAGTTATTTAACAAATATAATCTGTACTCTTCCTTTTTTCAGGGTTATAGTGAAATAAAAAGCAGTAAAGCAGATCACTGCTTTCGTCACTTGAAAACCATGTAACCTTACTTCTTGAGACTAGAAGGCCCATTTATACACCTTCGTAAGCATGCGAGATCTCTTGTCAAATAGTTGTATTGCTTTGCAAAACTGCTTTGCAGATATTGTGTGGAAGTTGGGGCTGGCCCCCTTCTAGCTTTGGTATTATATTCTATTCTCACGTGATCTGACTCTGGGCTTATGCGTCACTTTGATTTTAGGTATGCTTTGAGTGTCCTCAGGAGATTCTTGCCTGAAAACAAAGTAGAGTTTGTGAAGGGTCTTATCCTTACAGTTGATGGAAATGGCATTGTATTTGATGTGGCAGCTGAAGATCTAGATACTTTCCTTGCTGGTACTTAAACTACAGAACTCATCAAGCTCCTAAGTCATAAGTGATGCTGCACTTTATGCATACTTTCCATAGATTTTTCTATTATTTTAGCAATATTGCAAATTAATCAGCCTAGTGTAGCCAATGATTTTAATATTTCTCTCCTTTGGTTTGCAGGGCAGGAGAATGCAACAAATGTGAGCTTAGAGGTGGTAAAAACATTGCCATGTCTCCAGGAGAGAGACCAATCAAGAGGGGGAAGATTTGGCAGTGGGGGTGGTCGTGGCGGCTATGGTGGTAGGGGTGGTGGTTTTTCTAGGGGTAGAGGTGGTAGTTTTTTTGGCCAAAGGAATGGCCGGTTTTCTTGTGGCTTCGGTGGTGGGAGAGGTCGCGGCAACAATAGAAGGTGATAAAATAATCCGCAGCCAGTTCCTTGGCGTCGGACCTTCCAAGACAAAAAAAAAAAAGCCATCAATGTGAAATTTTGGCTGATTTTATGATTTTAGGAACCTAGCCTCAAGCGTTTGTAATGAATGACCCACCATAGAATAAAGTATGTGGTACCTTGGTCCCATATTGTCCTAATATATTTGGTATATTTTCTCAGTCAACTCTATTTTCATTTTTCCTAGCTTTTTGTGGGGGCCTTTTAGTGATGTCTCCACCTTTCTAAATTTTTGTTTTTGTTGCAAATGTGAGTTGTACACTTGGGTATATATTTTTGATCAGTTCAATATAAGAGTTGTTTCCTACTTTTGTGCTTCTCAACAGTGGAGCAATACTACGACAATAAGATCACCAATTGACAAAATGAAGAAAAATGCTTGCTTAACATTACAATTGTTAAAATCAAGGGTAGAATGTCATTGCAGAGACAACTCAAAAGCAGCTAATGATTCAACCAGACAAGGAAAAATCCAAGTCTAACTACAATAGAGGGTCTCAATAGTAGTTCAGTCGATATTATACTCGTGATGTAATTTCCTAAAAGAAAATAATAACTGCTTATACCAAAAAGTAGATTGTTGCATTGATCAATAATTTAACATCATAGCATTTTATTGTAGCAGAAGTAGTGAACTATACAAGTCCCAAAAAATATTTACAAATCGATCCAACTCTATGTAGAAATGCATACTCATAGCAAAAAGTCGAAGAGCTACACATTGATCCTATCATATGTAGAAGTGCATGCTCATAGGGAAAAGACACAGGAGCTGCACATTCATTCTATCCTATGTAGAAGTGCATGCTCATAACAAAAAAACCAAAAAGCTGCACATCGATTCTACCCTATGTAGAAGTGCAAGCTTATAGCCAAAAACAAAATCCAAAAGCTGCATTGATTGACATTAGTTACTATCTACACTTTCAAGAGAATTTGTTTCATCATTTCGAAGTCAAAAGCCATGCTTGATCTTGCTCATTTTGCCATGCGCCCTCTTTCAACTTTCTTTGATTACACAGACCTTTTCTCTATCTACTTGTTGATAGCAACTTGCTTCTCATGACAGTCAATCATACAAAATGTCCTCAACCTGCAATATATTGCAAACATTTGTTAAAGAGCTACACTAATAATAATTGTAATTGCAATAAATTAGTAAAGCATATTTCCACCAGAAACTTCATAATGAAAAAAAATTAGTGTACACACACCAAGAATTAGCTCCACATCTTCAACAAAACCCATCCTTATCATTTCATCGGCCTCATCAAGGACACGGAAGGTTAAAGAGCTCAAGTCAATATTTTCCCTCTCAACGTGGTCCTGCCACAAGGTGTAACAACTGTGAACATGCGAGCGGATGAAAGAAAACCAAATAAGCTTCCAATTCAACGAGTTACTTTCACACGGCCAGGTGCTCCACCATACAAACAACATGATGTTAAGTCCATTGCTCCACCATAAACTTCAAAATCAGAAAACACCTAAAATAATAGAGTAGACGATGTCAATAATAGAGTAGACGATGTCAGACATCTATCACTGTAAAGAGATGAGATTATTTCCATTAACTTGATTGCAATACTTGCTTGGCCAATTCCTTAGTAGGTAAAAGCACCGAAACACTTGGTGGCTTACCATCCTATCTTCCTTGAGGTTTTTGCAGGCCCATTCGTCAGAGATTCCAAAATAGGCAAGACAGAAGCCATAGTTTTGCCCTGGTACAATTCGCACAGTGACCAAGGTGATAATAAGTGCTAGAAAATTAAAACCCATCAACTACAGAAATGAGGAAGCAGTTCAAAACTCATGTTCCTAGCAGCCAATCATCTTTAAAAAAAATGAAATGCAATTGCAGCCAAACAGTCTTCACGCACTTTTAGTTTTTTTATATCAAATAGCACCAATGAACTAATGTACATATGACAATGCCACAAACTAGAAGATTTATTTAGCTATAGGTTTTTTGGTCGAATTATCAGCTGTAGGTTTGAATGCCTTACGCAATACAGTACCTTCAATGAATCTGTTTTCCCTCCCCGGTTGACTATGAAGAATTAATGACCTAAAAATCTGTTCAGGCCAATGTCCTAAAACTGTCAAAATGAAAAATGCCCTTGCATACTGGGCCTTGCAATTCTTCTACATGGTTGCCATAGATTTTCGGCAATCGAAGCAACAAAAACAAACCGATAAAGACACAACATCAATGGGCAATGCACGTCAAGATCTCCATGACCGAAGTTATGAAGAAGTCAGACCACCATCACCATCAGAAAGCGGGACGAACAGAGGTCTTAGTAGTAGCTATAAAACTGAATTAGCGGCATTACACCCTTTCACATGAGGATTTTTACTCGATCCTTGATTTTTCTTAATTGGACTGCCATTACCAACACCTTCGTAGACTAAATTCACTACTCTTTCCTGCTTAATGCTTGGACCAGAAAAATTGCAAAGTTTAATAAATAATTTATTGCTCAATTGGGTGTACCACTGCCTTCCATGGCCATTGAAGAATACTGATCTTCCCTATGCTACTACCATTAACCTCTCCCTCAAGAGAAATAAAAGCCAATCTCAGCCAATTCTCTGTTTCACTAAGACAGGATCATGAATTCGAGCCAAACCGGCAGAAGAATTAAGAAACAATGCAGAAAAGATGCAAAGCTTTGAACTGCTTGTCAATTGTAACTGCAATGAAAATGAGAATGCATATGTCACTAAGTGAACTGAACTGCAACATCAAGTTTGACAGCAGCGGATGAAAAGAAAAGAGGAATTGATTCCAGATTTACTTTTGCCTGCAGTAGCAATCTTGGCCTAAACATCCTCTCATATCAGACTGGGCAAGTTGTCAGTCTATATATAAACAAAGTCAAGAGGTGACAACTTTGCCGATAGAAGGACGAAGTTTGCTGTAAAATTGACAACTCCATGCAATTGGGTGGCATAGCGAGTAAGACACACTCCAATACCAGTAGGGACCATATTCTTATTCATCAGCTAGAGCCTAGCGCAACTTAATACTGAGTGCTAAGACAGAGTTCAAGGAAAACAACCTTGCCAAACAACATTTCATCTAAATAAGCACAAGAAGTGGGAAAAAAAATTAAATAATTTCTCCTCTCATAGTATATACAGTCGATTTCCAATGAAGCGAATATCGACAAAGCAAACTAAATATGAGGGAAACATAGGCGCTACCTACCCATCAAGCAAATGAAGGTTTCAAGGATTTCCTTGTACCTTGTCTTGGAATGCTCAAGTGATGATGGGACAACCGAAAACATCATTTTGCTCCTTCAAATGGATGGATTGCCTTTGATCCTCCACACGTTGAAGTTGTGATGATAATTGAAGCAAGTTCATTGTAGTACCACCACCTTCAGGAGAAAGGTTGTCTTTGGAGTTTACAAAACCGGATCCCCCCAGAATCCCATCAGAGATCTCCAAATTAGAAACCAGGGGATGAACTGGGAGGTTTCCTTCTGCAAAGTCCATCACCGATGAAGAAAATTTTTTCAACTCCACCCCCACGGAAGCAGGCGAACTCATATCCACTAGCTTGTCGGTTGCTCCGCACAGAGAGGAATGATAGTCGGTGCCTGCCATTACCAAAGACTGAGCCATGAGAATTCGGGAGTGGCTTGTAGAATGTTGCTCTACACCATAATTGCTTTGTTGTGCTATTAATTAAAACAACATTCACCAGGCTCATACATCAACCATTCACTACTCAGAGCCAACCAAACCTGCTTCTCTTTTTATATATGTCAGCTTCATGACCCTTTTCCACGTCACACGCTGTCATTACTGCAACGTCCAGACCATTCACTCCTCTAATTTGTCAGTTAATTAGCAGATTTCAACCAAGCACGCGACCATCGACATGTCAATCCTACGGAATTCAAATAAAAAGTCTCCATACCTGGAAAATTAGTCCCATCGAGGACGATGTCAAACCTCGTGGCCTAAATGGGAAAAAGCGCCTCGATCCATTGTCCTTCAACTTCAACCTCAAGCTATCCGAGATCCTGAAATTCAACAAAGTGTTGCGGTTCTCCTCCTGAGCCACCTCATCATCGCCGTCGCTCAACCTCGCCTTCTTCTTCTTCTTCCCCTTCAAGTTCTCAGGGTCGACCAGCTCGGAGCTGGTCTCGTTCGTCTTCCTCGTCGTCCTCGCACAACTCCAGCACCTCCTCTTCTTCTCCTTCTTCGCATCCCCTTGATGCTCTAGGAGCTTCGGCTGCTTGGATTTGGAGCCTTTGCTGCCGCTCTTCTTTTCCTTCTTGTGCTTCTTGTCCAACGTCGGAGACTCGAAGCCGCCGTCGGCCTCGAGCTGGACCTTCGCCTTCATCTTCTTCTCTGTGCTCTTGCTTTTGGATTTCTTTGGGGATTGAGCTGAATCGGAGACAACTATCGAAGGCATCGATGAAGCTGTCGGGAACGGCGAGAGGAGTTTAGGGGACGAGAGGAGAGGGAGGGGGTGGTTTTGTCCTTTCTTCTCTTCTCCTTCTGTGCTCGATCTCCGCGTTGGAAACAATCGAAGGTGAAAGCGGAGGCAGAGAAGGCTCAGGACCCAGCTGCGATCAGCGAGGTTCTCGGGGCGATGTGCCAGCAGCAGACCGACAATGCTTTTGGGGAGGCGGAGAAGGAGAAGAAGCATGAGGCCCTCAGGTCCCGACCATCGACCTTGAGGGCTCGGAGTCAGAGTTCGTCGGAGGGAATCAAGGTCCAGAAGTTGCCGAGAGACCAACGCGAGCACAAACCTTGTGCTCGATCTCCGCGTTGGGAACAGCCAGAGGCAGAGGGGGTCGGGACCCGACGGCGACTGGCGAGGCTCTTGGAGGAGGCGACGTGCCAGACGCAGATGATTGGCGAGGCTTTTGAGGAGGTGGAGGCGGAAGCGGAGGGGCTGGAATGCGCTGAGAAGGAAACACAGGTCTCGTCGTTCTCCGTTCGTTATCTTAAGATAAGAGGAGAGAGAAAACCCTGAAAATTCAATTGAGGAGAGAGAAACTTTTCGGGCGGGAGCTTATGAATTTCTTGACCCATTGACCTATCCTTTCCTCTCCTAGCAAGCCGAGCCAAGCCGAGCTGAGCGGGTCCTTTCATTTTCCAGCGGGCCCCCTAGGACAGGTGTCGATACCTGAGTGGTTTGTGCGCACCAGGTCAGCAGATGACGTGGCGCGCACGAGCCACTGAATATTTTCTCCACGGGACGAGAACTTGAACGAAAAACAAGAAAGAATTTAAATTTTTAACTATAATTAATTTTCTTTTCTTCTTCAACGAGCCGATTTATGAAACTGCTCGTTTTTTCAAACATCAATAATCTAATGAAAAAAAATTTAGAATTGATAATGGGTCACGTAATGATCACTACATTTACATGATTTTGATTGTTTTTGACTCGACTCTCGACCCATCGGTTTGACGGATCTAAATTTGGCATGCTAAAACGAATGATTCCTTATTACAGATAGATTATTCACACCCAAATAAATAAACAAAAGATTAATCTATTATGGCCAGAGGTGCTTTCTCGATCCAAGTTTTTTTGAAGCTTTCCTTGTGCCAAGCCCCACACTGGTGAAAAAAGCCCTTGAGATGAGGCCTCCCCGATTTGAGTCCCGCAATCCAGCAGTAGAACATCCGTAGAACTTGAATGAACGATTGGGTAATTGTGTCAAGTTAATTAGGATACGTCTTACTCGTGACTTAACTAATAATTCTTTCCTACATGGCCCGGTTCGAAAAGTGAGCAGTAGATGAATGTTTTTCGCCCAATTTTGTCTACTTAGGTCATGTTTTCAATTGGTTGCTTTAAAGCGTGCTTAATCGTATTATGAATGGATTCTCGGGCAGTAAAACTTTGATGAGATATAGTGCCATGCGTATACCATCAATTCTAAACCCTATGTATGAAACACATTTGAAAGCTAAATCTTATAATTGGTTCAATTGAGTCCTAGACTATATCATGCAGTCTAATTGAGCTCCAATTTTTTTTAATTCATCGATTTTATTAAAAAGCACAATAAAGTCCTGAGTCAAGATAAGAAAGTAGCAGTTCATAAACGAGAATTATCTAAAAGATATGTTGTTAAATGTAAATTTATATTTATGAAATTGAAGGTTAATTCGATAAATCAACGAAGAGCAATTATGTAATTTAGCAAAACAAAAAAATTGAAAGTAATCTCGTCCCTATATAGAACCCAGAATCAAAAGGCGCAGGTGGAAATGACATGCCGTCTCGAATGCTTATAAGGCTGTGCATGACAACACTTCTTGGCTGGAGAGTAGTTTTTTTTTCAGAAATGCTTCTTTTCTATTTCTATTCTGGGGAACAATTTCTGTATAAAAAAACCCGTTTGATAACTACATAAAATTTTTACTTTAGAAATAGAAAAAGAATAGAAATACGTTTGGTAAAAAATAGTTTCTTTTTTTTATATTTATTTGTTTTTTATTTTTGCCGGCCGATCGCCGTTGACGCGCCGTCGCCGCCGTCGCCAGCCAATCGCCGCCGAACGCCGTCGCTGGCCGACCGCCGCCGGATGCCGTCATCGCCGGCAATGCGACAGCGGGAGGCTACGGCGGGCAACGGTCAGCCGGCGACAGCGGCAACGGCAGAGGTGGCGACGGTCGGTGGCAACCGGCGGCGATTGGCGGCGGCGGCGGCGGCGGTCGGTCGACCTCCGGCGATCGGCGGCGGCGGGCGGCGACGACGGCCGACGGCGGCGGGCGACGACGAGCGGCGATCGACAGCAGTCAATGGCAATCAGCAAGAGAAGAATAAAAGAAAAAAAATTCACTTATTTCTTATTGGTAGTTCATTCAACTGTCTGGGTTTTACTAAGGATAACTATTATGACTTGATAGAGGTGCAGTCAATTCTTATTTGTAAAGTTGCGGAGGAAGAAGCGAGTATTTTTGCAAAAAAATTTCCACCGTAAAGGGTGCATATCTGTTTCAGGGTTGTCCGTAGTTTTGATTTTGTTAAAAGTTGGTATAATTTATGTCAGTCATATCTCTTTAAGCCGTATTTTCGGACTGCGTCTTGTACTTAATGCTGGAGGTGTTAGAATGGTCTTCTGAATGTGGCGATTTCCTTTATTCACATTTTAACCTTGCGTGTGGGAGAGGGATTCCCTTTGCCTCCTGTATCTGTGGGTATCCAAATTTCAAACTTTTGTTCGTTGTTCTGCAGCATTCATGGCGAGTGTGCAATTATCATGTTCGATGTCGCTGCTGGATCGACATACATGACCTTTGTATTTGTTCTCGCATTACAATTTTTGATGGTGCTATATCTCGCTGATTACCCATTGATTTTGAGAAATTTTAGATGGAGAGAAATTGTAATTCTCATTCATATTTTCTGATGCTTTACAATGTTGTATTTATAGGCAGTAAACAAAAATAAAGGAAAGAAAGCCTAAAAAGGGATAAAAAAACTAAAATCCCACGATTTGTGGGTTAGCAACTATAATCCCATGATTTGTGGGATTTAATCAAAATAAAATCAGAATAAAAAAACCTCCTAAAAGATTTTATATTTTACAACTCAACAACTAAAAGATTCTATATATATTTACAGCTCAACACTCCCCCTCAAGCTGGTGAATAGATATCTTCCATTCCCAACTTGGAAATTAGCTCATGAAAACTTCCGCCATTAAGCCTTTTAGTCAAGACATTCGCCACCTGCTGTCCTGAAGGAACATAAGACAAACAAATCAATCCTTCTTCAAGTTTCTCCTTAATAAAGTGTCTATCGATCTCAATATGTTTCGTCTGTCGTCGTGCTGCACGGGATTATGAGCAATATTAATTGCAGACTTATTGTCACAAAATAGCTTCATAGGACTCGCCACTCAACCTTCAAGTCATCAAGAATGATCTTGATCCACAATAACTCATATATTCCTTGAGCCGCTGCCCTAAACTCAGATTCTGCACTTGATCTTGCCACTACATTCTGTTTTTTACTCCTCCAAGTTACCAAATTACCTCCAAGGAAGGTACAATAACCAGTTGTAGACCTCATGTCAATCATTGAGCCTGCATAATCTGCATCTGTATAAGCCTCGAGCTTGAGATCGGGCTTCTTTTGAAAAGTATTCCCTTTCTGGACTACCTTTTAAGTAGTGTAGGACTCGATGAACAACTGTAGATTTGATTCCTTTGGATTATGCATGAATTGACTAATTAAGCTGACGGCATAGGAGATATCCGGTCGGGTGTGAGTAAGGTAAATTAACTTTCCCACCAATCGCTGATACATTTCTCGATCTACTACTGCCTCCTCTTTTGCTTCTGTTAGCCTCTGGTTCGGCTCAATTGGAGTAGCTACTGGTTTGCAACCAAGTTTCCCAGTTTCTTCCAAAAGATCTGTCACATACTTTCATTGTGAAATAAAAACTCCTTGCCTGGAGTACAAAACCTCACTCCCTAGAAAATACCGTAGCTTCCCTAACTCCTTTCTTTCGAATTCCTTAATCAAGCACCTTTGTTTCGCCGCATTTGTTTCTCCCTTTCATCATTGCCTCGTGACTATTATGTCATCAACATACACCAACAATGCTGTAACTCCTCCCATGTCTGAGTGTTTTATGAACATTGTATGATCTCCTTGGCTTTGTTTATACCCAGATACCTTCATGACTCTAGCAAATCGTCCAAACCAGGCTCTAGGTGATTGCTTAAGCCCATATAATGCTTTCTTAAGTCTACAAACCTTTTCTGTTGTTTCCTTACCTTCAAAACCAGATGGGATACTTATGTAGATTTTCTCTTCCAAATCTCCATGTAAAAACGCATTCTTTACATCATACTGTTGAAGTTCACAATCAAAATGAGCAACTAAAGACAATAAAATTCTTACAGTATTCATTTTAGCCACTGGTGCAAATGTCTCTTGGTAATCCACTCCATATGTTTGAGTGTAACCCGTCGCAACCAATCTCGCCTTGTACCTCTCCAAAGAGCCATCTGCCTTGTACTTTACAGGGAATACCCACTTGCAACCAACTAGATTTTTCCCCCTTGGAATTTCAACAATTTCCCATGTTTTATTTTTTTCGAGTGCTTCCATCTCTTCTTTCATGGCATTCCTCCATTCCTCTTTTGACAGTGCTTCAGACAGAGTGTTAGGGACAACAATTGTGTTTAAACTCACAATAAAATTTCTGCATGATGATGATAACCTATTAAGGGACACATAATTTGATAGTGGATGTACCGGTTTCTTGGTGCACTCTCTAGTCCCTTTTCTAACAGCAATAGGTAATTCAAGATCACTCTCAGGTGTATCACTAAGCTGTTCATCCAAAGGAGATTCAGAACTTACTATGTTTTCATTGATAGTACCCGGAGTGGTATTTTGGACCTGCTCTTGTATTGGAACGGCTGTCCTCCTTGAATACACCTGAGAAAATCTTTTAGAATCATGAATATGAGTTGGACTAGTGGGAACAGGAACAGAGATAGGCTGGGGCGTGAGAGATTGTGGTGGACAAGAGACAGGATTCAAGATAGGTTTATGAGCAACAATGGACAAGCTTTGGTTGATAGGGACATTGGACGATAAATCTAAGTTATCAATGACACCAAGGTTCTTATCTTCCATGACTGAAAAATTCCCCTGAAGATAAGATTGCGAAAAATAGGGTTTATTTTCAACAAAAGTGACATCTGCGGAGAGATAGAATTTTTTAGAAGGAGGATGGTAACATTTATAGCCTTTTTGTGTTTGTGAGTAACCAAGAAACACACATTTGATTGCACGAGGATCTAACTTTCCTTGTTGATGATGATGAATGTGGACATAGGAAGTGCAACCAAAGACTCGAGGTGTAAGACCATTAGATGTACGTAAGTGAGGATAGAACTGAGAAAGAACTTCCATCGGGGTCTTGTGGTCTAATGTACGTGAGGGTAGTCTATTGATCATGTGTGTAGCTGTAAGAATAGCTTCCCCCCAATATGCTTTAGGAACTTGTCCGTGAAACAACAAGGCACGAATTGTGTTAAGGAGATGGCCATTTTTCCTTTCAGCAACCCCATTTTGTTATGGTGTATTCACACAAGATGACTCATGGATAATGCCTTCCTTTTGAAAATAAGGGGACAATACTTGATTAAAGTATTCTCTACCATTGTCCGACCTAAAGACCTTGATCTTGACCCCAAATTGAGTTTGAATCATGGAATGAAACGAAGGAATAATGCTACTCACATCAGATTTATGTTTGAGTAAGAAAGTCCACGTGATCCTAGAGCAATCATCAATTAGAGTGACAAACCAACGAGCTCCAAAGATGTTTGGAATCGTGGAAGGTCTCCAAATGTCACTGTGGATCAAGTCAAAAGGATTAGAACTATGGTGATTGCTAATAGGAAATGGTACGCGATTATGCTTGGCTAATTCACAAACATCACAATGGAAATCTTTAATATTCAGATCTTTAAACAAGGATGGAAACATAATACTCAAGACTTGAAAGGATGGATGACCAAAACGAAAATGATGAAGCCAAATGGCTTCTTTATTTGAAGTACTAAGAAATGACATAGACAGATTATTCATGATCCTTCTAGTAGTAAGAGGTGTCTCAAGGTAGTACAGCCCATTTTGTTCCTTAGCAAGTCCAATCCTCCTCTACGAATCCCGATCCTGAAAAACACAGTAAAATGGGTAAAAAACAGCTTGACAATGAAGGTCTTTTGTGAGTTTCTGTATTGAGATAAGGCTGGCAGATAGTTTAGGGACATGAAGAATATCTTTAAGGACAAGATTAGATGAGATAGGAATATTTCCAACCCCGCACCTTAAAGTAGCAAGAGATCCATTTGCCACAATAATCTTCTTATTGCTAGGACAAGGTGTATAAGTGCTGAAATGAGATGAGGTGTGAGTCATGTGGTCGGTAGATCCTGAATCAATAACCCAAGAATTACCTGAGAGTGCTAGTGAGCATGCACTAGAGGGTTTATTAAGAGACCCTAACAAACCTCTTAATTTCTCAATTTCTTCACTGTTGAAGGTTGCTTTCTCCTGAACTTCTTCTTGACCAACTTTCTCAGTTAGGTGGACCCGAGGCCTTGGCTGTGTTGCCCGATTCACCCACTCTCGGCTTGAAGTAGTTGGTCTGCCATTCAATTTCCAGCATTGTTCTCTTGTATGTCTGGGTTTCTTGCAGTAGACACACCACAAGTTGTCCCGGTTGTCTTTCCTTGACAAGTCGCCTTTTTCATCAACCTTTCTAGTTATCAAGGCTGACCTTCTACAGCCTATGGTTCTAGCATGACGGATCGACGGCTTTCTTCCGCTCGAATCAAGGAAATTGTTTCCTCTAATGATGGCACTTCCTCCTTGCCAAGTATTTGAATTCTGACTTGGTCAAATTCAGAATTAAGCCCGGCTAAGAAATTGTAGACTCGATCCTTTTCAATAAAACTCTTTAGAATGGCCGCATCATCTGGACACTACATCTGAAATACTCGATAATGATCGAGTTCTTGCCATAAGTTCTGCAGAGAATTAGCATACTCGGTAATGTCTTACCTCCTTGCTTTGTCCCCTTTGGTTTTCACCTTAATTTCATACACCTGGGCTGCATCATGAGCCTTTGAGTACGTCCGTCGAACGGAATCCCAGATCTCCTTTACAGTTGGTAGAAACATACAAGTGTCGCTTATGGCTGGTTCCATGGAATTCCATAGCCATGACATGATCATGGAATCAGCCTCATCCCACGCATCAAAATCAAGATCTCCTATCTTGGGTCCCGTCCCAAGTAAATGGCTGAGTTTTCCTTTACCTTTCAGATACGTCTTGACAAATTGTGACCACTTGAGGTAGTTCTTCTCATTTAATCGTAGGTTGGCCCGATATTCGAAGATCACTGTCATATGTGTTGTGGCGACCTCCTCAGATTGGTTCATGGTAGGATCTATGGCTTTGGATGTGATTTCAGATGAGGCCATTTTGGAGAGTGAATGTTAAGAGGAGAACAAGAGCAATAGTGCAGCAATGAAGGCTGCAAATGAAATCCAGAAATCTATTTCTGGAGAATAATAGACAGCAACGAAGGCTGGAAAAAAATGCAGCAATGAAGACTGCAATTTTAAATTCAGGAACCTAGCCTATGGCTCTAATACCATGATAAATTTTAGATGGAGAGAAATTGTAATTCTCATTCATATTTTCTGGAGCTTTACAATGTTGTATTTATAGGTAGCAAACAAAAACAAAGGAAAGAAAGCCTAAAAAAGGATAAAAAACTAAAATCCCACGATTTGTGGGTTAGCAACTATAATCCCATGACTTGTGGGATTTAATCAAAATAAAATCAGAAAAAAAAAAACCTCCTAAAAGATTTTATATTTTACAACTCAACAACTAAAAGATTCTATATACATATTTACAGCTCAATAGATTTAATAGGGTCTATGAGAATATACCTATTGTTCTCTGTGGAAACAAAGTAGATGGGGAGAATATGCAAGTTGAAGCAAGGCAGTTTACATTCGGGCGGAGGAATAATTTGCAGCACTATGAAATTTCTGCAAGGAGCATGTACAACTTAGAGAAACCCTTCCTCTACCTCGCCAGAGAACTTCTCGGGTACTTGAGCAAAACTTGCAAATCCTGTTTGAAAAGGTTGTTTTGGTCTAGTAGCTAATTATTTGTTGTGGTAAACGCAGGGATCCAAATCTGCACTTTGTTGAGCCTTTTGGTCTTGCTCCTCCGACTGTGCACTTGGACTTTGATCCACAGCCGCAGTAAGAATCTTGGCCTACGTTATCTGCTTTATATAACGTTAGTTTCTACAAATAGTCGTGTCGGCTTGCGTCCCGCCCTTCGTCCTCCCCCTCTCTCTTCTAGATGCACTTGATTGCATACATAAATCACCATCGTGCTTGCGAATGATGCGGTTTGTATTATGGAGTGGTAATTGTAGCTGTGGTTGCATGTCTGGTCTGTCCGATCTTTTTATCGGGTCACAGATAGAATAGTATTTTGTGGCCAGTCTTTTTTTTAAAAAGACCATCCTGGGATTCTGTGGCGCAGTCCAAGAAGAAACATCCGGATCACTCACGCAGCGCCACGTGTGAGGGGAGGGGACAAAAGAGAAAAAGAGGACAGAGAGTGTCAGAGAGGTGGGCCCGGTTCCGTTCCTTTGTCCCCCTCTCCTCACACGTGGCGCCGCGTGAGTGGTCTGGGACCACGCTGCAAATTATTCCTCCGCCCGAATGTAAACTACCTTGTTTCAACTTGCCTATTCTCTCCATCTACCTTGTTTCCACAAAGAACAATATGTACATTCTCACAGACCCTATTAAATTAATGGGTAATTAGCGAGATATAGCACCATCAAAAACTGTAATGTGAGAACAAATACAAAGGTCGTCAGCATGTCTAATCTACCTGCAGAGATTGCGATGTCATCCAGGAACATTCATGTATGTCGATCCAGCAGTGACATCGAACATGATAATTGCACACTCACCACGAATGCTGCAGAACAACAAACAAAAGTTTGTAATTTCGATACCCACAGACACAGGAGGGAGAGGGAATCCCTCTCCCACAAGCAAGGTTAAAATGTGAATAAAGGAAATCGCCACATTCAGAAAACCACTCTTAACACTGCCAGCATTAAGTACAAGATGCAGTCTAAAAATAAGGTTTAAAGAGATATGACTGACATAAATTTTACCAACTTTTAACAAAATCAGAGCTAAGGACAACCCTGAAACAGATATGCACCCTTTACGGTGGAAATTTTTTTGCAAAAATACTTGCTTCTTCCTCCGCAACTTTACAAATAAGAATTGACTACACCACTATCAAGTGATAATAGTTATCCTTAGTAAAACCCAGATAGTTGAATAAACTACCAACCAAAATATAGCTACCCCGTAATTAAAGCATTGTAAACTACAAGCTCAACACAACATTTTGCTTCCTATTATCACTGAATTCACAAGAACGTAAACTGGAATCTGAAAAATCCTTCCACTGATTTATAAAGCAAGGAAATTCTAAGACAGAACTCTCTTTACTCACTAATATCCATCTCTTAGACCCTGCCCTGGAGTATCCCAGCAGTCAAACCGGATCCACCCCCGGTTTGTGAAGAAATCCAGAGGATAGACTTCGACGCCAGTAGTTGTTGTTATGCACAAGTACGATACTAGAAGATTAGTACAGACTAAACAATATGATATTCTAATGACATAAAAAAAAAAAAAAAGAAAAAAAGAAAAGGAAATAACAGGCATTTCCACATCGCTTACGCTCATATTTCCTTTCAAACCTCCCAGTAAGAAGTCTCTTCAGAAAAGTCGTTTTGCCTGCACAAAGGAACGAACTACGCTCAGTCTGCTATCCCTTGCTTGACACTAGAAAGAAAAGACATATCATCTCATGGCTTCTACGTCGTGACAAATGAAGAAGATCGCAAAACCACTTTTTGTCTGACACCCCTCGATTTCAGACAAATCCCCAGAAATTGTGGGAAAAACATGCTGTCCGCCACTCCAAATGGTAAATCCTCTTCAAGGATATAGCCATAAGCATGTTATATTTTCCTGATCGCGACCAGTAAAGTAACTAGAGCAAACCCTAATTTATCACCACAGCATATGCACCTGTTCTGTATACAAAGTAACGAGCGATTGAATCAAAACTGGTAAAATTGAGCACACTGGCGACAATTACCTGTGCCCTCATCGCCAACGATGAGGAGCTTGAAGCCCGGGTGATCGAACATCGGCTGACTCGGCAAAGCCTGAAAGAGACGCAAGGGAAACAACAACAATTAAAACAACAAACCAAATGAGATTAAAAAAAAAAAAATCCAAACTTTGCGATCACGTAACCAGATCGCTCAGCTCTAGAACCCCAAAAAGAAACAACATCTGATCGGGACCCAAAAGCTCGGGAAGAATCACAAAAAGAATCGAGATTCAAAAAGACCCAGCAACAATAAGAACACGAGCTATCCATATAAGGATGGACGTGTGGAAAATGAGATGATGAAAAGGAAAGAAAAGTACCACATAAACCAACTCACCATTGATGATGGCGAAGAGGGTCAGGGATTTTTGGTTGGTCACAGAGACGGAGAGAATCTTGAGTAGGTTCGGAGCAGCAAAGCGAAGAGGGAGAGGAAAGTGCAAACAGCCGTACAAGGAGAGGCTTCGGATGGAAGGGAAAGCGTGATTTTTCCTTTCTCTTTTTTCTTCTAACAAGGCTTCAATCCAACGCTGTTGTTCTCCTCCGTTAGATTCGATTTACTTAGGGTGCGTTTGGTTCAGCATTTGCAATGGGCTTTGAGTCCAATGCAAATGCTGAAAGCCCAAAGCTATTTAGGGAAAATGCAATTGTGTTTGGTAAAAAATTTTTGCAAATGGACTTTGAGTTGAATGTGCGTTTGGTAAACAACACTTTCGCAAGGGGCTTTGATGGGTATAATATATATATATATATATATATATAACTTATTTTTTTTTTTTTTTTTAATATTCGCCAAACCCTTCGCCGGTCCGGCGAAGGGCTGCGCCGCCGGCGAGCGAGATCTGCGCCGGCGGCCGTCGCCGAGGTCGCCGGTCGACGACCTCCGGCGAGGGTCGCGCGACCCAGCCCGAGGGCCGCCGAGGTCGCCCGACCTCGGGCGACACTCGGGCCGGGTCGCGCGACCCTCGCCGGAGGTCGTCCGACCTTAGGCGACCGGGGTCGCTCGACCCGGGGGCCGCGCGACCCGGGCGACCGCCGCTGGGTCTCGCGGGCGCGGGCGCCTCGCCCGGGTCTCGCGAGGGTCGCGCGACCCGACGCCGTCACGCGACCCTCGCGAGACCCGGGCGAGGGCCGCCGCTGCGGCCGCGAGACCCGGCGGCGGTCGCCCGGGTCGCGCGGCCCCCGGGTCGAGCGACCCTCGCCGAGAGTCGCCCGAGGTCGGGCGACCTCCGGCGGCCCTCTACCGGGTCGCGCGACCCTCGCCGGAGGTCGCCCGAGCCTCGGGCGACCTCGGCCCGACGGCCGCCGGCGCGAGATCTAGCTCGCCGGCGGCCGTAGCCCTTCGCCGGACCGGCGAAGGGTTTGGCTGAATTTTCAAAAAAAAAAAAAAAAAAAAATAAATAAATATAAGGGCAATAACGGAAATATGAAAGATTAATGAGGGTAGTTTAGGAAGAGAAAAAATATTTTCAGCATTTGGTGGAAAGTTGAAAGCCCAAGGTGGTCCCTACGGCCTTCGACTTTCGGCATTCCCAAGGCCCGACTTTCATTTGAAAGCTCTTTGAGATTGGTTGCCAAACACCTATTTTTTGGTGAAGGGGGCTTTGGGGGTGAATGGGCTTTCTAAATGCCCATCCAAACGCACCCTTAGAGCCTACTGACCGTCCGATCTGTACGGACTCCCGGTCGAAACTTTGCCCCTCCTCCCCTCCCCGTTCCTAAATTTCTTCAAGGCGAAAGTGCGAGGAAATTCTCGAGGGTCACGAGACCAGAATTTGAAGGAAAAACAAGAAAGAATTTAAATTTTTATCGAGAATTAATTTTTTTTTTCTTCTTCAAGGAGCCAATTTATGGAACCGCTCTTTTTTAAAAAATCAATAATTTACTTTTTTTTTTTTTTTTTTTTACAATTGATCTTGGGTTACATACCAATCACTATATTTGCATTACACATAAAATGGGTTAATTTCGATTCGGATCATTTTCGAGACGACTCTCGACCCACCAGTTCGACGGATCTAATTTTGGCGTGTCGGACGCAAGTTGCGCAACCCCAAGATCTCCATAACTAGAATAAGAATACACACCCAAGAGTAGAAGATTAACGCACCTGTTTTAGGATCTCGTTCTTGAAAGCGGAAGCGGAAAATGATTGCCCACACTCAAGGGGTTTGTCCATGTATCAAATCCTTCTCCTCTATTGCCCTCCATATCTCTGGCTCAATGAGGTAGCCCCTCGCGATTAGCGTTAGAATAACGCCCCTTAGGTGAGGATATGTGAGATTAGGGTTAGAGGAGAGACTTGAGCACTATTTATAGAGTTTCCAGCCAGTCCCCCTCATTACGGGCCAGGCTCAACTCGGCCCACACTAGCCAGCCCCATATTAGACTAATTAAGAAATCTTCTATCTCACCTAAGACCAGACTCCGTAAAACGGTAAACGTTAAATGGTAAATAACAATGTCAATTAATTTAGTCCACATATTAGAGGAAAACTCTAACATTCTCCCACTTGGACTATATTAATTGAAATTGTATTGTATGTGCGCACATTGGTGTAGAGATAATTCTTAATAGTCAATCCTATCCCATAAAGCCTCCAACACCGAATCATGGCGGTAACTGCATGTATACACACAGAGCCTTCCATGGTCATAAGTGTTTTCAACTTTATTGATATGGATTCAATATGGTAGTGTGGCAAATGGCTAACATCTCTCATAGAGAGATCCATTTGTCAGTCACCATTCTCTTACTTAGGCGACACAAAAGTTTGTGCCACAACAAAATGAAATTATGGTTCTAATGAACCTTTGTCAGTCACCATTCTCTTATTTAGGCAACACAAAAGCTTGTGCCACAAGCGCCGGGCAAAGGTCGCCGGCAGCACCACCTGCGAACCTCCCTCGGGGGCAAGTCGCGCGTGTGAAGGCATCGGTCGTTTCTTTTTGGCAGGAGTCCACAAGGGGGAAACACCGGACAAAGACCCCTCACACGATTTGACCCATGAAAGAGGGTGGTTTAGGGTTTAAAACAAGCACGCGTGACACCACTTCCCCACACCCCGGTTCAGGAATTTTAACCCGATTCCCTTTCGAAGCTCGTGCACGAGGCGCCACCAGACGGGCTTCCCCCGTCTCTTAGGATCGACTAACCCCAGAAAAGATAACTCTTCCCGAGGCCCCCGCTGATGTCTCCGGACTCCCTAATGTTGCCGTCAGCCGCCACGTCCCGGTTTAGCCGCTCGGTCCAACCAGCTGACCGGACCGGTCAACGGGTCGGGTTGGGTCCAAGGTCCGGTGGTCGCTGGGTCGGGTCACCGGGTCGAGTCGATGACGTCATCGGGCCATGTGCTGATGTCATCGGGTCGGTTGTCGACGTCAGCGGGTCGGTGCTGACGTCAGTATGCACGTGCGGTGCACGCATCGGGTCGGACCCAGGTCGCTGACGTCAGCGGGTCGGGTGCTGACGTCAGCGTCCATGTGCGTCACACGCCCTGCGCGTGTGGGCGCGTGGCCGCACGTGGGGCGCGTGTTCGACGCCCCAGCGGCGCGTGGCCGCGCGTGGGGGCACATGCGGCGTCCCCCGGCGACGGTTTTGACCGTCTCGTCTCCCCCAGTCCGAATTTGTGATTTAATTTAATTTTTATTAAATAAAAAGTCTCGAAAATCACATATAAGGCCAAAATTCGTACTAATTAGAGCTTAACTATACAATTAGGGCAAAATCAATTAGGGTTCAAGTTCTAGAGTTATGGAGGCTCTGATACCACATGTAGGACGCAAGTTGCGCAA
Source organism: Eucalyptus erythrocorys (assembly GCA_014182555.1). Lineage (NCBI taxonomy): Eukaryota > Viridiplantae > Streptophyta > Magnoliopsida > Myrtales > Myrtaceae > Eucalyptus > Eucalyptus erythrocorys. Next base: position 14,640,519 of record CM024599.1, on the reverse strand, counting down.
CCCCAAGATCTCCATAACTAGAACAAGAACACACACCCAAGAGTAGAAGATTAACGCACCTGTTTTAGGATCTCGTTCTAGAAAGCGGAAGCGGAAAATGATTGCTCACACTCAAGGGGTTTATCCACGTATCAAATCATTCTCCTCTATTACTCTCCGTATCACTGGCTCAATGAGGCGGCCCCTCACGATTAGCGTTAGAATAACGCCCCTTAGGTGAGGATATGTGAGATTAGGGTTAGAGGAGAGACTTGAGCACTATTAATAGAGTTTCCAGCCAATCCCCCTCATTACGGGCCAGGCTCAACTCGGCCCACACTAGCCAGCCCCATATTAGACTAATTAAGAAATCTTCTATCTCACCTAAGACCAAATCCCGTAAAACGGAAAACTTTAAACGGTAAATAACAATGTCAATTAATTTAGTCCACATATTAGAGGAAAACTCTAACATGGCGCGCTAAAACGAATGATTCCTTATTAAAGGTAGATTATTCACACCCAAATAAATAAACAAAAGATTAATCTATTATGGTAAAAGGTACTTTCTCGGTCCAAGTTTTTTTGAAGCTTTCCTTGTGCCATGCCCCCATGCCCGTGAAAAAAGCCCATGAGATGAGGCCTTCCCGATTTGAATCCCGCAATCCAACAATAGAACATCCGTAGAACTTGAATGAACGATTGTGTAATTGTGTCGAGTTCATTAGGATACATCTTACTCGTGACCTAACTGATAACTCTTTCCCGCATGGCCTAGTTCAAAAAATGAGTAGCGAACGAATGTTTTTCGCCCAATTTTGTCTACTCAGGTTATGTTTTCAACTAGTCATTTGTCGTTCTAAAGCGTGCTTGACTATATTATGAATGGATTTTCGGGCAATAAAACTTTGATGAGATAATACCATGCGTATACCATAAGTTCTAAACCCCATGTACGAAACACATTCGAAACCTAAATCTTATAATTGGTTCAATCAAGTCCTAGACTATATCATGTAGTCTAATTGAACTTCAAATTTTTTTAATTGATTGATTTTATTAGAAAGCACAATAAAGTTCTGAGTCGAGAGGAGAAAGTAGCAATTCATAAACCTTAATTATCTAAAAGATATGTTGTTAAAAATTAATTTGTATTTATGGAAATAGAAGGTTAATTCGATAAATCAACTAAGAGCAACTATGTAATTTAGCAAAACAAAAAAATTGAAAGTAAAATCGTCCCATTGTAGAACTCCAGAATCAAAGGGTGCAGGCTGAAACGACGTGCCGTCTCGAATGCTGCTTACCGTCTCCAAAACCAGAAAACCGCTTCGCCAGCGCCAACTGTAATATGAAAGCCAAAGATCATTTGGAGATCTGAATTCTAAACCCAGCAAAAACTCTTTTATGGCTTTCTAGCAAAAAAAAAAAACTCTTTTTCTGGTTGAAAACTCGTTTGTTTTCCTGACGAATCTCTCTCAAGCGTCGGCGCACATTCATCAATCTCTCCTGAATGGCCTCGCCGTCCGACGCCTCCAACCAGTAAGTTCACAATTCTCGTTTTGTTTTTTAAAATAATCTGGGTCTTTTTGAAGCTCAAAGTCTGCATCTTTCTTGAATAATCTGAATTGATCGGTTGTGTTAACTCGAGGGTTTTGGTCCTTTTCTTTTTGATGATTTGAAAGGGAGGCTGTTGTGAGGAAGCAAAACAAAGGAGCCCCGATTAAGTTCTTGGTCCCTCTTATATACGCCCCTGTTCTTCCTCTCAGTACGTATGATGTTCGTTTAGAGTTTGATTAAATTTCGTGGGTTTTCAATCGTTTCTGTCGTATCCTATCTGGGTTTTGTCTTTCTTATTGAATTGGTGTTGCTTCGTTTCGGAATCTGGTTTCGCAGTTCGGCTCTCGTTGAGGAGGAACCCGGTGGTGAGGGATCGTTTGTTTACCCTCGTCTTGGCTGGGGCTTTTGCTCATGGGTTTTACTTGGTGTATCCTTTTTCTTGCATTCTTTTTTTTTTTTTTTTTTTTTGGTTGCAATCTCGTGCTTTCGGCTGTTATCTGTTCATGGTGATGATTCGTTGTGTTTATTAAATCATTTGTCTTTGAATTATGTCGACATAGTCTGCCAATGTTCTTTTATAGATGAATGTATTAGTATTTTCCATTGTATCGATATATTACCGTCTATTGCAGATTTGATTCGTCAACAATTCTAACTGTGTAGGCTCTAGAAAATGATGGTGTCTTCATTGGTAGAAGATGTTAATTCCTTACTTAATAGGAGTCTCATTACAGGAGGTTACTAGATGCATGTCTTGTAGTGCTTCTGAGTGAGCAGTTTCATCCTCATGATCTTAGTGAACTGAGGATTTGATGGATAAGGTGCAAAACCTTAAATGTTAATGGCCTTGTCCCGCTCTTGATCCCTTGACAAATTTTGGCATACATGCTCTGATAGCACTTAGAAAGCCATTTCAACGAACCAGTGATTTGAGTTCTTTAGAGCTCCTTTAGATACTTAGGTGGTGGCAAATAGGTTTTGAATCCTTGTATAATTGTGAAATCAAGTCTTCACTTGCACAATACGAGAGAATGTTTCTTGAGTGATGAATTCTTTCTTTCTGAAAAAAAGTATTATCTTCAAATGCATGTCAAGGTCTTCCCAAGATGTTGGCATGTAAGGTCTCTATTCTTCTGCTGCAGATGATTTAAGGATGTGAACTAAGATGCAGTTTCTTTTAATATGTAGCAAGGAGTTTTTGGCCGAAATCTGTAGGTTTGAGGAGCCTTGTCTTCTATTGTTTGTGTGGGTCGACATTTCCATCCCCATCTTCTCATATATTAAATCAATTCCTCTACCTTGCGTTATTTGTGGATGTAGTTTTCCTGCTGGTGTCCCTCATTGTGTTTGTAGCTTAGCAATGAGAAATTTACCTACAAATTTACAGAAGTTGCCCTTTGCATTCCACTATAGCTTGTAAAATTACTATAATTCATTGAATTAGGGTGCTTTTTAACCTTCTGGGACTAAGCGAAGATCTTATAATCTTATGTAGTCTTCCAATTTTATTTGTATGGTTCTTTCAATAGTGTCGTTGCTTTTCCTTAATAAACATTTGCAGCACGGACATTTATGACGCTGAAGCAAGTGAAATACAAGCTCAACACAACATTTTGCTTGCTATTATCACTGAATTCACAAGAACGTAAACTGGAATATGAAAAATCCTTCCACTGATTTATAAAGCAAGGAAATTCTAAGACAGAATTCTCTTTACTCACTAATATCCATCTCTTAGACCCTGCCCTGGAGTATCCCAGCAGTCAAACCGGATCCACCCCCGGTTTGTGAAGAAATCCAGAGGATAGACTTCAACGCCAGTAGTTGCTGTTATGCACAAGGACGATACCAGAAGATTAGTACAGACTAAACAATATGATATTCTAATGACATCAAAAAAAAAGAAAAAGAAAAGGAAATAACAGGCATTTCCACATTGCTTACGCTCATATTTCCTTTCAAACCTCCCAGTAAGATGTCTCTTCAGAAAAGTCGTTTTGCCTGCACAAAGGAACGGACTACGCTTAGTTTGCTATCCCTTGCTTGACACTAGAAAGAAAAGACATATCATCTCATGGCTTCTACATCGTAACAAATGAAGAAGATCGCAAAACCACTTTTTGTCCAACACCCTTCGATTTCAGACAAATCCCTAGAAATTGTGGAAAAACATGCTGTCTGCCACTCCAAATGGTAAATCCTCTTCAAGGATATAGCCATAAGCATGTTATATTTTCCTGATCCCAACCAGTAAAGTAACTAGAGCAAACCCTAATTTATCACAACAGCATATGCACCTGTTCTGTATACAAAGTAACGAGTGATTGAATCAAAACTGGTAAAACAGAGCACGCCGGTGACAATTACCTGTGCCCTCATCGCCAATGATGAGGAGCTTGAAGCCCGGGTGATCGAACATCGGCTGATTCGGCAAAGCCTGAAAGAGACACGCAAGGGAAACAACAACAATTAAAACAACAACCCAAATGAGATAAAGAAAAATCCAAACTTTGCGATCACGTGACCAGATCGCTCAGCTCCAGAACCCCCAAAAAGAAACAACATCTGACCATGACCCAAAAGCTCGGGAAGAATCACGAAAAGAATCGAGATTCAAGTAGACCCAGCAACAGCAAGAACACGAGCTATCTATCCATATAAGAATGGACGCGTGGAAAATGGGATGATGGAAAGGAAAGAAAAGCACATAAACGAACCCACCATTGATGATGGCGAAGAGGGTCGGGGATTTTTGGTGGGTCGCAGAGACGGAGAGAATCTCGAGTAGGTTCAGAGCAGCGAAGCGAAGAAGGAGAGGAAAGTGCAAACAGCCATACAGGGAGGCTTTGGATGGAAGGGAAAGCGTGATTTTCCCTCTCTTTTTTTCTTCTAACAAGGCTTCAATCCAACGCTGTTGTCCTTCTCCATTAGATTCGATTTCCTATTTAGGACAGCAGCGTTGGATTGAAGCCCTATTAGAAGAAAAAAGAGAGGGAAAATCATGCTTTCCCTTCCATCCAAAGCCTCCCTGTACAGCTGTTTGCACTTTCCTCTCCCTCTTCGCTTCGCTGCTCCGAACCTACTCGAGATTCTCTCCGTCTGTGCGACCCACCAAAAATCCCCGACCCTCTTCGCCATCATCAATGGTGGGTTCGTTTATGTGCTTTTCTTTCCTTTTCGTCATCCCATTTTCCTCACGTCCATTTCGCCCTTGGATTTTACTGATTCTCTTCGATATTATGCTGGATCTATAAGGATGGTTGCCGAATGTGTGGATCTTACGTTGCTGGCTGCTTCTCCTTGTACTTCTGATCCTAAGTATGGTAGAGGAGGAGTGGTTGTCTGGATCTGATTTGGAGGAGACGCGCATGCTTCGGTGCTAGTAGATGGGTAGATTTTCCGTTGCTGCTATATAGAAAGTTATCCCTGCTTTAGTTTTCAAATGAACCATTCGATGGCAGGAGTTATAAGCATTACATAAGGTATTTTACCTGGGTTTTCTATATCCTCATGATGGCAGAATCCTTTTGCACAATCCCCTGATCTGAGAACTACTACAGTTGCCTCTCGCTTTGTTCCCTTTCTGCCATTATAATTGAATCAGTATCTATGGAGACTAAGGAAGAAAATGAACTGAGAGTAGCTGCACTATGTAAACGTCTGGGTCACCTCTGGTCTGAGGCGGATGTTGTGGAAGTTGCTATTGAGATCTCTCCGCAAAAAAGGGAGGAATGTGCTCGCATACTTTATGGTAAACTATTCTCCAAACCTAATGTCAATTATCTAGCCTTTCTATCCACAATGAGGAAAGCTTGGAAAACTGACACGGTAATCTATTCACAAAAAGAACCTGGGTTATTTACCTTTATTTTTCAAAAGGAAGAGGAAAAAAGAGAGGGTCATGAAGACATCACCTTGGTCTTACTCTAGTAATTTGCTAGTTCTAAGACGGTGCGAGCCGGACATTCCAAACCACTGTTATGACTTTTCTACAGCTGCTTTCTAGGTGCGTATTGGAGGTATTCCCCCTAGATGGAGAGAAGAGCAAGTTTTTAAGGACCTGGGAAACAGACTTGGTCAAGTTATAGAGGCTCAGCTCGATACAACAGGTAATCCACAGAGAAGAGGAAGAGTAAGAGTTGAAATTGACCTGAATGTTCCTCTAAAGGCACGAGCAATCATGGACATTGGGTCCAAATGGCTGTGGGTGGAGTTCAAATATGAGCGTCTCCCACACTACTACTACTCCTGTGGGAGAATAGGCCACTACGCTCCTGTTTGCCCTGAAATACCTTATGTACAATCTCCCTGGGCTAATAACAAAATAGGGCTATATGGGCCCTGGTTGAAGGCAGAGGCTTGTGAGCATAGCCCTTATTGGGAAACTTTTTATGGAAAAATTGAAGAAGAAATTATGGTGGAAGAAACAGTACCTGTTACACCTTCTCAGCCTAGTGGCATGGAAATCATTGCTCATGAGGCTGATCCTGACTTGCAATTAGGAGTTGCAGTAAAAGAAGAATAGAGAGCCCTCATGACAAAAAGCCTATACAAGCTAATGAAGTGCATGCTACTGACACCAGAGACCATGACAAACAGGTACAGTGTTCAGAATACACCAAACAAGTTTTGTCAAAAGTTGGGAAATGCAGCAAGAAGAACATGAAGGTTCAGAAAGCTAAAAAATAGAAGTGTTTACCTGAAAATCCAACTCTTCTGATTAATGATGCCGAACTCCTGGATATCCTTGTGAAATTGGCTGAGGAAGGACAAGAATGGGCTTTGGTGGCTAGCCCTAATAAGCCATCAGTAACGCCATGAAAATCATCAGTTGGAATTGTCAGGGGCTGGGCAACCCCCTGACAATCCAAGAACTAAAAGCCCTATCGGCTCGAGAAATGCCCAGTATTATTTTTCTTATGGAAACTAAGAATAAAGAAGCAATGGTGGAGAAAGTGTGCAAAAAATTACATTTTCAGAACTCCTTTCAAGTTAATCCAATCGGCATAGCAGGGGGTTTAGTGATTATGTGGCATGATGAAGTAACTTTGCAAGTGAAAGCTAGCTCAAAACACTTCATTGATGTAGAGTGCACTGATCCAGACTGCAGGCAACATATGAAAATTACTTTTATTCATGCATATACAAACAGTGGAGAGAGGCTGACCTTATGGCAAATGCTAGGAACCCTCAAGCCCCATAATTCCTGTCCTTGGATCTGCATGGGAGATTTTAATGAAATTCTTTATGTCTAGGAGAAAGTTGGGAAAAAAGAAGCTAATAACAGTCGTATTGCTGCATTTAGAAACATGATAAACGAGTTATCCCTAATGGATGTGGACAGTAATGGATGCGCATATACATGGGTGAATAATAGAGATGGGGAGGATCTCGTTAAGAAACGTCTGGATCGAGTCTTATGCACATTGGAGTGGAGAATTACATTTTCTGAAACAGAAGTTCAGGCCCTTCCTGCTATTGGATCAAAAAAAACTGACTCATTGGAGCAAGGAAAGGTTTACTAATGCCATTATGCATATCAATGAGCTAAACTTGGCCCTAACAGAGTTGACTAATAAATCTGATCAGCAAGCCAGCAGTAAGAAACGACAGAATATTATTGCTCAGATCGAGAAATTACGAAAGCAGGAGGAACAATATTGGGGTATGAGGTCGCGCATTAAATGGTTGCAATGGGGTGATAAGAACACCGGGTTTTTTCATGCATCAACTATACAGCGAAGGTAGATAAATAGAATTAGTATGTTGCAACTAGAAGATGATACCTGGTGCAGAGATCCTCCAATGATCAGCAATCATATTCAGGGTTTCTACAGAAAATTATATAAATCAGAGGGTCCTAGACAGTACCAGCTTGTTCTCCTCCAATGTCCCTCACCTATTACACAGTTAATTAATGAAGAACTGGTGGCTATACCTTCAATGGAGGAGATTCACGAAGCTGTATTTCAGATGGGGGCTCTCAAAGCACCGGGTCCAGATGGATTCAGTGGCATTTTTTATCATCAATCATGGGAAATTGTGAAAACAGACCTGCTCCAGCTAGTGCAGAATTTCTTCCGGACAAGTGTCCTTGACCCTCGACTTAACCAAACACCCCTTTCTTTGATCCCTAAAGTGAAGAACCCTGAGAATATTGGCCAATACAGACCTATTAGTTTATGCAATTTCAATTATAAAGTAATCTTAAAATTTGCTAGCTAATCGATTAAAGAAATGGCTGCCATCTATCATTGAACCAGAGCATGGTGCTTTTGTACAGGGCAGGCAGATTCAAGATAATATCTTCATTGTGCAGGAAGTCTTGCACCAGCTGCGCATCACAAAAAGAAGGAGAAAACATCAGGCCATACTTAAACTAGATATGCAGAAAGCATATGATAGAATTGAATGGGACTTTCTAAAGAATTGTATGTTGCACATGGGATTTTGTGAGAAATGGGTGACACTTATAATGCAATATGTAACTACAGTATCTTTTAGTGTGAAGATCAATGGCGAACCTACCCCTTTCTTCAGTCCTTCGAGAGGAATTCGACAGGGAGATCCCCTGTCGCCTTACTTGTTCATCATGATTTCAAATGTTTTTACCTGGTTGATGAACAAAGTTCTCACAGATGGTAGCATCAAAGGAATTTAGCTAAACAGGTCTTGCCCTAAACTTTCACACTTGTTATTTGCGAATGATGTTATTTTCTTTTTAGATGGCACATTGATGGAATGTCAGAACCTAGCAATGATTCTAAAACAATACTGCTATGCTTTGGGACAAGCAATAAATTTAAACAAATCAGGGGTGTTCTTTAGTGCCATTTGCCCCTCACCTTTAAAGAAAAATCTGGCTGCAGAATTAAGAATCCCAGTGTTTGAAAAAACAGGGAAATATTTGGGAATCCCCACAGATTGGGGACACTCTAAGAAGGAACTTTTTGCATGGATTTTAGCCGGGGTCAATACTAAACTAGAAGGGTGGAAGGAAAAATTGCTTACTAAGGCTGGAAATGAGGTGCTGATTAAAAGTGTTGTTCAGTCCATCCCTATGTACATCATGTCCATCTTTAAGGTGCCTGTCTCCATCTACAGAGCAATCGAAAAAAGAATTGCATCATTCTGGTGGCAGAAAAGTGATCATAAGAGGGGCATTCACTGGAAAAATTGGGATGTAATGAAAACTCGAAAAGATGAAGGAGGTATGGGGTTCAAAGATTTAATTACCTTTAATTCTGCCATGTTGGGCAAGCAAGCTTGGAGGCTATCAAACTCCCCTGATGCATTGTGGAGTAGGGTCTTGAAAGGGGTGTACTTTCCATTAGGAGATATCTGGATAGCAAGCTTGGGTCATCGCCCCTCATGGGGATGGAGAAGTTTATTAATTGGCCGAGATTCAATCAAAGAATACATTAAATGGTCAGTTGGGGATGGAAAATCGATTAGAATTCGGGCAGATAAATGGCTCAGGTAAGGGGTTATTGGAGATCAAGCCAGTTCATCAGAACCTATGATGGTCTCGGACCTAATACATGCAGAAGCCCAACAATGGAATAAGTAGAAAATTCAACAGTTCTTCAATGATAGTATTGCAAATGAAATCTTAGCAATCCCATTAAGTCTAACATCGCAAGCCGATTACCTAGTGTGGACAGGTAATAATACATGAATATATTCTGTCAAGAGTGGCTATAATAGAGCACTTTTAGACACAAGCCACCAACATAAAAAAGCATCCTCGTCTTTTCAACCACCACGTACCTTATGGACTAGGCTGTGGAGCCTTGGTGTGCCTTCAAAAATCAAGACTTTCCTTTGGGCTCTATGCCAGAATGCACTCCCTACAACAGAAAATCTGTATAAAAAAAAAAAAAATCAGTCCAGACCCCTTATGCCAGATCTGCCATACGAAGGTAGAAACCACTGAACATCTATTCTTTCTCTGTAAATGGACAAAAGATGTATGGAAAAACCCATGTTTCGGCAGCTTCAACCCTACCAGCCATATACGAAGATCTGACTAGTGGATTATGGAAGCCTTTCAAGCAAACCCGAACATACCTGAACGAGAATATATCGCCTTGGTTCTCTAGCATATTTGGAAGGCGAGAAATAGCTGGATTTTTTTAGCAAAAGCCTTGCAATTTGCAGATCTGATGAGTTCAGTTCAGGATCAGTATCTCAACGTAACAAAGGGACAAAGCAAACCCGTAAAACCGTTAGGCGACCCAATGAGTTGCAAGCCCAAAAGGGCTTGAGCCCATATAATAAGTTATATGAGGAAATAGGGTTTCTCACTATCTATATAAAGTGATAGCCGCAAAAGGAAATAGTAACAAGAGAAAAAGATAAAGTAGAAAATCTGGGGGTTGAGGCAATATCTGATTTACATCAAGCTGGCGTCGGAGGTCGATTCGTGGTCCGATTGAGCTGAAATTTTGTCAGCATGTTCGTGGCGCAATCTTCTCGAATCTGAACGATTTGATTTTTGTTTGAAGCTACCTACATCAGGTTTTTCGTGGATTGATCAAAACCTGTATTTTTGTTCAGATTTATTCTTGATCTCTTGTGAAGTTTATGTGTATTGCCAAGAATTATGTTCTTGAAGTCTTTGCTGCTATGTACTTCTAGTATTTGCTAAAGAAAAATAATTTGTTGATAGTGAAGAATTTTGGGTGGACTCCGGTCCCGTGGTTTTTGATCTCCTCACATCGAGGAGGTTTCCACGTAAAAAATCGTCTTGTGTTCGCGTGCTTGGTATTTATTTTATTCTACTATATCGATTCCTATTAGGTTTACACAAGAGGGGAGATTATTTTATTCCGCTGCGTTGATTCGATATTGTTTGAATTGTTATCGTTCTCCCATCAGAAACGTGTGAAACCTAATCGATCCTTACCTAGTCGATGGAAACCACCAGATCGAACAACTTTGAAACTGAACGTGGATGCCTCATGGATTCCTGGCGAATTTCTGTGTTCTGCTGTTGGTCTTGTGTGAGATTCAAATGGAAAGGTGCTTGAAGGCTTTGTTTGCTCTGCTAGGGTTTCTTCTTCTCAGGAGGCCGAAGTCGAAGCGATATGGCACGGTCTGCTTTATATTCAGGAACTTCAGTTGAAACACGTGGACATCTCGCCGGGTCAACCACTTTGCTGGATTGTGGAAAGTGATTGTCCAGCTGCTGTCGACCAAGTGCTGGGCCGGGCCAATTTTCAATGGATTTCAAAAGAGGCTGTTCTACGGTGCCAAAGCGAGCTAGCCCACAGTGATTATGTCAAGATAACCGATTGCACCCGGTGAAGAGAATCGTGCTGCGGATTGGATTGCACGAACCCACCGTGCACAAATGCTTTCTTTTAATTGGTGGATTTCTCCTCGTTTGCCTTTATGGAACATTTTATGTTCGGACATTAGTCCTTTCTTGTCTTGTAAGACTCCCTTTAAGTAAAACTATAATGCAATATCTACTTTGACCAAAAAAAAAAAAAATATCCTTCGCCCTTTATCTCCCCAAACTCCTTGGAATTTTCGTCAAATTCCATGCCCTCTTTCCAACAGAGGGTCACGGGACGAGAACTTGAACGAAAAACAGGAAAGAATTTAAATTTTTAACAAGAATTAATTTTTTTCTTCTTTCATGAGCCGATTTATGAAACTGCTCGTTTTTTCAAAAATCAATAATCTAATGAAAGAAAAATTAGGATTGATCTCGGGTCGCATATCGATCACTACATTTACATTACACATAAAATGGGTTAATTTTGATTTGGATCATTTTCGACCTGACTCTCGACCCACTAATGTGATGAATCTAACTTTGGCACTCTAAAATGAATGATTCCTTATTAAAGATGAATTATTCACACCCAAATAAATAAATGAAAAGATTATTCTATAATGGCTAGAGGTGCTTTCTCGGACCAAGTTTTTTTTTAAGATTTCCTTGTGCCGTGCCCCCACTCCGGTGAAAAAAGCGCAAGAGATGAGGCCTTAGCGATTTGAATCCCGCAGCCCAGCAGTTGAACATTTGTAGAACTTGAATGAACGATTGTGTAATCGTGTCAAGTTCATTAGGATACATCTTACTCGTGACCTAACTAATAATTCTTTCCTACATGGCTCGGTTCGATAAATGAGCAGCAAATGAATGTTTTTGGCCCAATTTTGTCTATTCAGGTCATGTTTTCAATTGGTCATTTGTTGTTTTAAAGCGTGTTTAATTGTATTATGAATGGATTTTCAGGCGGTAAAACTTTGACGAGATATAGTACCACGCGTGTACCATAAGTTCTAAACTTTATGTACGAAACACATTCGAAACCTAAATTTTATAATTGGTTCAATCAAGTCCTAGACTATATCATGCAATCTAATCAAGCTCCAAATTTTTTTAATTGATCGATTTTATTAGAAAGCACAATAAAATCCCAAGTCGAGATAAGAAAATAACAGTTCATAAATCATAATTGTCTAAAAGATACGTTGTCAAATATTAATTTATATTTACGGAAATTGAAGGTTAATTCGATAAATCAACTCAGAGCAATTATGTAATTTAGCAAAACAAAATAATTGGAAGTAATCTCGTCCCAATATAGAACTCCAGAATCAAAGGGCGCAGGCTGAAACGACATGCCGTCTTGAATGCTCCTCGCCGTCTCCAAAACCGGAAAACCGCTCCGCCAGCGCCAACTGTAATATGAAAACCAAAGATCATTTGGAGATCTGAATTCTAAACCCAGCAAAACTCTTTTCTGGCTTTCTAGTAAAAAATAAAAAATAAAAAGACTCTTTTTCTGGTTGAAAATTCCTTTGTTTTCCTGACGAATCTCTCTCGAGCGTCCGCGCACATTTATCAATCTCTCTTTGAATGGCCTCACCGTCCGACACCTCCAACCAGTAAGTTCACAATTCTCGTATTTTTTTTTTTTTAAAAATCTGGGTCTTTTTGAAGCTCAAAGTCTGCATCTTTCTTTTTACCAAAAAAAAAAAAAAAAAAAAAAAGTCTGCATCTTTCTTGAATAATCTGAATTGATCGGTTGTGTTAACTCGAGGGTTTTGGTCTTTTTCGTTTTGGTGATTTGAAAGGGAGGCTGTTGTGAGGAAGCAAAACAAAGGAGCCCCGATTAAGTTCTTGGTCCCTCTTATATACGCCCCTGTTCTTCCTCTCAGTACGTATGATGTTCGTTTAGAGTTTTGATTAAATTTCGTGGGTTTTCAATCGTTTCTGTCATATCCTATCTAGGTTTTGGTTTTCTTATTGAATTGGCGTTGCATCGTTCGGAATCTGGTTTTGCAGTTCGGCTCTCGTTAGGAGGAACCCGGTGGTGAGGGATCGTTTGTTTACCCTCGTCTTGGCTGGGGCTTTTGCTCATGGGTTTTACTTGGTGTATCCGTTTCCTTGCATTCTTTTTTTTTTGTTGCAATCTCGTGCTTTCGGCTGTTATCTGTTCATGGTGATGATTCGTTGTGTTTATTAAATCATTTGTCTTTGAATTATGTCGACATAGTCTGCCAATGTTCTTTTATAGACGAATGTGTTAGTATTTTCCATCGTATCCATTTATTACCGTCTATTGCGGATTGATCCGTTAACGGTTTGTAATTGTAGAGGATCTAGGAAATGGCGGTGTCTTCGTTGCATGTTAATTCCTTGCTTAATAGGAGTCTCATTATAGGAGGTTACTAGATGCATGTATTATAGTGATTCTGAGTGAGCAGTTTCAACCTTATGATCTTAGTGAACTGAGGATTTGATGGATAAGGTGCAAAACCTTAAACGTTAATGGCCTTGTCCCGCTCTTAATCCCTTGACAAACTTTGGTATACATGCTCTAATAGCGCTTAGAAAGCCGTTTCAACTAACCAGTGATTGAGTTCTTTAGAGCTCCTTTAGATACTCAGGTGGTGGCAAATAGGTTTTGAATCCTTCTATAACTGTGAAATCAAGTCTTCACTTGTACACTACGAGAGACGAGAGAATGTTTTCCTGAGTGATGAGCTCTTTCTTTCTGAAAAAAGTATTATCTTCAAATGCATGTCAAGGTCTTCCCAGGATGTTGGCATGTAAGGTCTCTACTCTTCTGCTGCGGATGATTTAAGGATGTGAACTAAGATGCAGTTTCTTTTAATAGGTAGCAAGGAGTTTTTGGCCGAAATCTGTAGGTTTGAGGAGCCTTGTCTTCTATTGTTTGTGTGGGTCGACATTTCCATCCCCATCTTCTCATATATTAAATCAATTCCTCTACCTTGCGTTATTTGTGGATGTAGTTTTCCTGCCGGTGTCCCTCATTGTGTTTGTAGCTTAGCAATGAGAAATTTACCTACAAATTTACAGAAGTTGTCCTTTGCATTCCACTATAGCTTGTAAAATTAATATAATTCATTGAATTAGGGTGCTTTTTAACCTTCTGGGACTGAGCGAAGATCTTATAATCTTATGTAGTCTTTCAATCTTATTTGTATGGCTCTTTCAATAGTGTCGTTGCTTTTCCTTAATAAACATTTGCAGCACGGACATTTATGACGCTGAAAGCAAGTGATGCAAGGAGCTGGAAGAGGAGTAAAATCGAGTCCTCACTTGTCTTTAATGTTGGTCGGTCAATCCTTACACACCCTGGTGCATGTTAGCACTGGAAATTTTTGCAGGACCATATCTTAAGTAATGTTGTACTCCCATTTTTTGGTTGTGATAGGGGGTGTTGGGAATTGGGGCCCAATCCTGTAATTGCCTCTCGCTCAGCTCCAGAACCGCCAAAAGAAACAGCATCTGACCAGGATCCACAAGCTCGAGAAGAATCACAAAAAGAATCGAGATTCAAGAAGACCCAGCAACAACAAGAACACGAGCTATCCATATAAGAATGGACACGCGGAAAATGGGATGATGAAAAGGAAAGAAAAGCACATAAACCGACTCACCATTGATGATTGCGAAGAGGGTCGGGATTTTGGAGGGTGTCTGAGACGGAGAATCTCGAATAGGTTCGGAGCAGCGAAGCGAAGTGGGAGAGGAAAGGGCGGACAGTCGTACGGAGAGGGGTTTTTTTTTTTTTCTCAAACAAACGAAAATGCATCACTAAGAGACGTTTTTAGCAAGTACAGTACTAGCATCTACACATAAAAGATCCAAAAGAGCTGAGGGAGGGTTATTAACCCAATTTTTAGAAAGACAACCCAATCGATGGGTTTTAGCTAACCAATCAGTTATCTTATTTGTGGTTCGATTACAATGGGCTATCATAAGACCCGACACCTGTTCCAATTTTCGCTTTGCCCGGTCTAAAAGTGATTGTATTTCCTAACTAATAGTCTTTGAAGAGAGGACCCCGTTTATCAAAGTGCTACAGTCAATATGTATAAGTATCTCTTTTTCAGTTCTATTCAGGGTTAGCTCCGAGGAGATAAAGTTAAGGGTTTCAATTAGAGCCATTACCTCCGCTTGCTCAGCCGATCTCACCTCCATAGATTTAGTAAGGCTCTGTTTGGCCATCATCCCAACAGCACCAGATTCTGATTTTTTGTTCTCAGAATTAGCTTGGGACGAGAATTGTGTTTGGTAAAATTTTTGTTTCTGGGAACAAATTTGTTCCCGAGAACGGTTTTGGACCGGTTTTGAGAATCAGAAAAAATTTGATTCTCATCCCGGAACGAGAAAAAGAATCAAGAGAACAGTGGCGGAGCACGTTCGTGCACGTCTTTGCTCCTCAACCGAAAGTCTTCTCCCTCATCTCCTCAATCGAAAGTCTCAGTTCTCTCATCTCCTCAACCCATCTCCTCTGCTCAACCAACCTGCTGCTCATCCTTTCCTTCCTCAAGAACGGCGACGGCTGCACGGCGACGTCGACGGTGACTGCTGCTTCTTCAAGGTAAGTTCTTGGTTATTGGCTGTGTCGTCCTTCTTCGTCTCTAGCGGGAGCGCCACGGGGCCGTCGGCCAGATCGGCGCGGGCGACCGCCGAGTCGGGCGCAGGGGTCGCTCGCCGAGCGACCCCTCGGCCAGATCGGCGTGGGTGCCTGCCGATTCGGGCCCAGGGGTCGCTCGGCGAGCGACCCTCGGCCAGATCGGCGCGGGCGCCTGCCGATTCGGGCCCGGCGAGCGACCCCTCTGGGCGGGCGCCCTCGCCGAGCTGGCCGAGGGCGAGCGGCCCCTCGTCTGACTGTTAGGTCTCCTCCAACCAATATGATGAGTACTCCTCACTTCATCAACCTGTTCGTGGCGGAAGTTTTGTCTCTGAGCCTTATGTTTCTTCTGACAAACTGAACGACCATATTCTTCCCGAGAACAACCTCCTCAGGAGCTCCATAGCAGATAAAGAAAGGGTCAATAATGTTGCCAAGATCAAAGTTGTGGTATGCCTTATTGATACTATCTGGAACTCTATTACACAATATCAATCTCGTGCCTTGATATGTTTTATTTTGTTTCCCAAGTCTTCAAATGCATATAGCATAGATGGAAAGAGAGATTTGGAACCTTTCATCTAATTATATGACTTAAATATAAGATGAAGCTTGAAACTTGTTTTTCCCTATAATTTAACTGCTTCAACATCCAATAATTATTCTTCGTATGCAGGTACGCAAAAGGCCACTTAATCGAAAAGAAATAGCAAAGAAAGAGCAAGATATTATTACAATAGAACCAAATACGAGTTTTCTCACAGTTCATGAAACTAAACTTAAGGTAAGTTAAGTTTAGTTTCAGCTCATTGTATTGGTTAAAGCTTCTTCTCAGTAGCTTTTTTCTTTTTGTACTTTGGATTGTCGAGCAGTTAGCTCAAACCCTCTACCCATGGCAGAAATGCAGTATATGGTCTCTTATGCAGTTGAGGAGCTGATTATATTTTAATTTTAGCACACTTCTCTTCGTGCAGGTTGACTTGACAGAATATGTGGAGAAACATGAATTTGTCTTTGACACCGTGCTAAATGAGAGTGTTTCTAATGATGAGGTGAGTGTATCTATGTTGCAAGACTTCATATATAGAGGTTGCAGAGTAGGCCCCTAATTTTTCTGTGTCCATTTCATGTCCCTATAGGTGTACTCTGAAACTGTGCAGCCAATAGTTCCTTTGATTTTTAACCGAACAAAGGCTACATGCTTTGCATATGGGCAGACAGGCAAGTTCTTTTGCTCTTCTGAATTGGCTGAACTGTTTATAACCATTTGAAAGCTTAAACATCATAGTGACTGTTCCCGGTTGTTTTCGTTCTTTCATTCTTTGGACTTTCAGGCTTGTCAATTGCTTCTCGTCCTGTTTATTGCTGTTAATGAGATTAACTTGATCCTATTTGTTTTAGGAAGTGGAAAAACATATACCATGCAACCACTGCCCCTTAAAGCATCTCAAGATATATTGCGGCTGATGCATCATACATGCCAAAACCAAGGTTTTCAATTATTTGTCAGTTTCTTCGAGATCTATGGGGGGAAGCTTTTTGACCTTCTCAATGACCGGAGGTATGCTCTTTCATTTTGTTGTAGTTTAATGAGACATAAGTTAAGGTCATTAGATATTTATCTTCTGCAGAAAACTCTGCATGAGGGAGGATGGGAAACAGCAAGTGTGCATTGTTGGTTTGCAAGAATACAAAGTGTCGAATGTTGAGACAATCAGAGAGCTCATTGAGCTAGGGAATGCCACCAGAAGTACTGGCACAACTGGGGCAAATGAGGAGTCCTCTCGGTCACATGCAATACTTCAGCTTGCTATTAAAAGATCGGTTGATGGCAAGGACTCAAAGCCTGCACGCCTCATTGGAAAGCTTTCTTTTATAGACCTTGCAGGTAGTGAATGTGGTGCAGATACTACCGACAATGAAAAACAGACAAGGTGCGTTTTGCTTGGATTTATTTGGTGACCTAACAATTGAGAGAAGATTTGTTTACAGTCCTTTCGTGCAATCATTCTGTTTTCCCAGCCTCATGCCACAGCATACATTGAGAAAAATGAGTCATGAGATTGAATCTGATTTCAGCATGTTAATAAACAAACAAAATGAAAGAACCTGCAGTTGGACGTGGCATTAACCATTGGCGTTTCCTTCTAGTTATATGATTTATTTCCAACTTTGAGTGCAGGATTTTTTTTTTTTTTTTTGAAGCTCTGTGCTACAAAGATGTGCTATTCTTCTCTTGGTCGAAATATGGAGGAGGAAGCTAGCATGCTGTACTAATTAAAACTTTATCATAAAAACAAAGTAAAAAAACTGAATTATAATTTGTCTTTAATACTTTTCTGCAGAATGGGGGGTGCTGAGATCAACAAAAGCTTACTCGCCCTGAAAGAATGCATCAGAGCTCTTGATAGTGACCAGGGTCACATACCATTTAGAGGGAGTAAACTGACTGAAGTTCTTAGAGATTCATTTGTTGGTGATTCACGAACAGTTATGATATCATGTATTTCACCTGGCTCTGGATCATGTGAACACACTCTTAATACTCTGAGATCTGCTGACAGGTACTTGAATGACATTTAAGAACAGATTTTGGAAAATGTCTCTTGAATTATCTGACTCTTATGAATTTTCCAGGGTGAAGAGTCTATCTAAAGGAAACAGTTCCAAAAAAGATCTAATGTCTTCATCTTTGAACATTAGAGACTCAACTACTTTCCCCCTTAGTTCTCTTTCAATGGCTGAGTCAAATTTTGAGAATAACATGGATGAAACTGCCAATGACAAGAAGAATTTTCCTCGGCCCAAACGAACGAACCGTGAAGCCTCTCCACCCATAAATGTGGATTGTACAGATGGCGGATGGTGTGATGGAAACTTGGCAGAATCACTGTATTCAGGTGCATATAAACAACAGAAAGGATTTCTGCAGGACCCAATTTCGAAAGATTCTGATTATTCTGCAGACCACAATGTTCTGGAGAAACCATCAAGGATGTCTATCAACAAGGTAGAGACATCTCAAATTTTGGATATTGAGGATAAACACAGAGCAGAAATTCAGCTTGAAGGAAGGGAACTGGAAGAATTTGATACAACCAACATTCACTTGGAAAATGATCTAAACGCATTGCTGAAGGTGATTTCATGGAAGCCATTTTTTTTAATTTTACTGTATTCATCGCTTGATTACTGAGTGGGAGTGTTGCTGTATTTTATATCAGGAAGAGGAAGATCTGGTGACAGCTCATCGGCAGCAAGTGGAGCAGACAATAGAGATTGTTAGAGAGGTTAGTCCCTACGCGATATTTATTCATCTCTTCCTTTTCGTTCTCTCTGCATGTAGATTTGTTATCATCAAAGCTCTATTGCAGGAGATGAACTTGCTGGTACAAGCCGATCAACTAGGAAATCCTGTGGATGAATACATATCTAAACTAAGTTGCATTCTTTTGGAAAAGGCCGCAGGGATTCTGCAATTGCAGACGCGGCTGGCCCAATTTCAGAAACGTCTAAATGAACGTGGAGTTTTGGTATCTTCAGGCGTGTGAGCTCACTGGAAGTAGGACAGCTAGTTGTCCTGGTTGGGCAGGTGTTTATTAGTTGCAAGTCGGGTGCATCGCCCGAGGTCGGTATGCGGTTTTGTCTTCTGCTTCTTTGTGGTGCTTTTAGTAACTTAATCGCGTCACAACTTGCGAGTTACGCGGAGCTTGATTTGCCTGTTCTGTAAATTATGTGCCTTTGAGTTGCTATGAAAATGAGATATATGGATGAGTTTGTGAGTGATTTCTTTGCGGGCATGACAATGTCATTCGAATGGGCTGAAGCTCGTCTCTTTTTATACGACTGAACTTGCGGATATTTGATCCGTACAAATCTGTGGATTCAGCAGAACCACTCCTATCCTGTGAATTTGTCCCAACCAGTCACACACAACTGGAAAAGATGGGGATATGACACTTGCACGACGAGGCTAGTGGAAGTTCAGCTCGAATCGTATTCAGATTACAATTACGGCGTGATAAAGTTTGGTGTCATCTGAAGTGGAAATTGCCAACTTCGAGCTATTAAATTTGGCCTGTCTCACGTAAAAGCTGGCGGGGCTTACCCAATTTGTAAGTTAGGTGAACCAAAGTGCGTGTGCTTCCCGAAATGATGCCTCAAAAAGAAGGCCACTTGCATGGATTTGTGTAGGCATATGGACGGATGACAGTTTCAGGTAACAAAGTACTAAAATGCTTTAGAAGGAAGCATGGAGGCAACTCCTACTTGTATGAATTTTTTGTTGGGTTGGGAGAGTGTAATTGAGAATCGTAAAGTGAGCTCGCCAATCTCCTTTTCAATTCTAGCCATGTGAACAGTCGAATAGTCCTAATGATGATTTGCACGTATCTCGTGCGTATCTCACAGGTGGTTTATAGTATTAAGAGGACAAGTTTCTATCAAACTCCCCATAAATAAAGTGAGAGCACTCTCTTGATTCTCGTTGGACTCACCTACCGTACAGGTTGGGGACTCAACCGCTCTGAAGGGACTTTCACTATAAAGGGAGTGGAAGACGGCCAAGGACAGCAAAAGAATTATTCAACTATAGACATTCTTCATTAAGAAATGTCATTGAGAGGTCATTTGGGGCATTAAAGAATCGCTTCACCATTTTGAGACACATGCCTCCATTTACAATAAAAAAGCAAGCACTCATTGTAATTGCTTATTGTGCTCTTCATAATTATATTCGTGCAGGATGGACAAAAACTTCTCTCGATATGGAGATCCAAAGTACTCATTTGGAACTAGAGAAGTGGAGGTTGTAGATGATACATCAAATGAGGAGGCAATGGAGATAAACATGATTCGAACAAGTATTGCAAATCAAATGGCAAAGGATTACAATATGCCGGAGATTCAATAACTTTATGTTTCCGACCTTTGTAATATTGTTTTTAATTATTGACTTATCAAAGCCAATATTCGAAGTTGAACAATGGACTACGTTACTTATTTATGGATAACTTGTAGTGATGAGTTTCTCATTAAAGCATTTTCTTTGTTTCAGAGAGTCCTGTTGGTTTGAAGACTTATATCTTCTTAAACGTTGGGTGTTCGGTTTTGGGGAAGGGATTATATATATAAGAGAGAGAGAGAGAGAGAGACAAGTGTCTTGGCTAAATTAAAATTAACATCCATCCATATTAAATTCAAAATGGATTAAATATTTAATCATATAAAAGTAAATATTAATTGAAAATGAGAAATCACCATGATAAAAAATATTATTTAAATATAAAAAATAGTGAAATTCTAATAAGAAAACCAAATTTAAAATAACAACATTTTTGGTTTTTATTTTTATCTTTTTTTATTTTTATATTTTATTTTAATTTCTTCCTATTCTGAAATATATATTTGCTATATATAGAATGCATATTTAATTTTATATTATAATTTATTATTTATATTTATTACATATTTTAGGGATATTAGTATAATTTATACTATGGTTTATTATTTACAATTTTAATAAAATTTGATTAGTTAATATTTTTATTACTTAGTATAAAAATACAATTAATCATTGAATGGTTTATGAAAATTTAATATCACATTTTTTTTGGTTAATATATGAAATTTACATTCATCTAAAAATATAATTAAAAAGAATTGGAACGAGAATCGGTTATTTGTTATCAAACGCATTTCGTTCTTTTTCTATTCCGAGAATCGAAATTTTATTCGTTACCAAACGCGTTTTTGTTCGAATCGGTTCAGGAACAAAAAAAAAAAAAAAAAAATCAACTCTTGTCAGAATCAGTTTTCGGGAACAAAATCGTTACCAAACGCATTCTTATTTTCCCGATGGCGAGTAGGGGTTCTAGAATCGTCGACCGTCGAATATGTGCGGACACCGGTTTTAAATTTCGAGGGGTAGAGAGAGAGAGAGAGAGAGAGAGAGAGAGAGAGGGGACACTTGGCAATGAAATATACCGGAAAAAATTCAAATGCTTTCATCCTCCATCTCGCCAAGATTCTAGAACTTTTCCCCAATTATTGCATCGAATTTGAATGAGAGGAACGAGAATTTGAATGAAAAGCAAGGGAAAATTTTAAAATTTTTTTAGCAAGAATTAATTTTTTTAATTTCTTTAATTTCCTTACCAAATAAAAGTCGTATCATGAAATATCTCAGTCAATTCTAAATAGTAAATCAAATAATAATTCCTTATTAGAGATAGATTATGCATATCTAAATAAAGAAAATTCATAAATAATAAATCTATTGTGATGGAAGGCAAGTTGCCTAAGTAAAAACTGAAATCAAGAAAGTGTTTCGAAGCTATTGATGAAGAAGTTTGACTTATGCTAAAAAACAAAATGTAGACCATCAAACTGAAGAGCTTAAATAATCACAAATCATATGATTAGGTATTGTTTATGATCAAATCAAAATGACTTGTTATTAGTTGCTAGATGAGTAAAGGATAAGATTACGATAAAATTCTCCCAAAGACATAGAAAAAAAGAAAGTGATTTTAAGGCATGAAGTATGCATTGTTCAAAGTTTTGTGAGACCTCCAATGATCCACCACTACGCCAGTGAAAAGAGCCTCTATGGAATGAAGCGTTCATGATATGAATACCACAATCGAGAATATCATAAAACTTGCAACAATTTGTCGCGTTTTCTCTGACAAAATTGTGCAACAAGTTCTGTATGAAATACATTTAAATTCTAAATCTTTTAATTTGTTCAATTAAATCTTAAAGTAGGCCAGAAAATACTAAAAAATCCTAAATATTTTAGTTGTTCAATTAAGTCATAACCCTTTTCAATACGAAGCACAATAAAGCCTTTAACAGTAATAAGAATATAGCAATTCATGAACCATAACTGTCTAAAAAGATATTATGTTAAATAACTGTATGTCTTCATTGAAATTGAAGGTTGATTCGATAAATCAACCGAAGACAATTATGTAATTTAGCAAAACACAAAAAAAAAGTGAAAATAAATCTCATCCCCATATAGAACTCCAAAAATCAAAGGGTGCAAGATTAGGGATAATTGATTTGTGGTCCAGTCCAACCAAGGAATTGGGAATCGAACTAAGAGGATCTCTTCCCATTTTCTATGATCGAGGACTAGACCAGCTAGTCTTGAGACCAGGAACCGAATCAAATTGAAGGCAAAGAGAGAAGATCTTCAATGAAACCGGTCCGGTCTGGTTTCAACGAAACCAATCACTTATTTGTTTTCTTCCTCTATGCAATTGAAATCAATGTGTATCATGTGTAGTCCAAGTTCTTTATAACAAAAGAGATACTATAATATGGTTAGCCAAACTCTCACAGTATAATTCATCCTATTTTGCATGTCATTATCTTCCAACGAGACACAACAAACAAAAAGTAAGATTTGTGATATCTCCTCATGAAAACTTATGGAGCAAGTAGTCTTCTGCAGTCTTAATCATATCCTCTGGAAGATAATGACATGCAAAAGGGTGCATAAGTCTTCTGCAAGGCTGCATCAAAATCACCAAAATGAATGAGATCATGTCTTCCGAGCCATTTTTCTAAACTCTATTCCCTCCGGAACTTGTACATGCTGCTGACGAGGGATTGAGGGATTGACGGACCGAGGGAAATATTTTGTTTTTCTTATTGAATTGATGTTGCTTCATTTGGAATCTAGTTTCACAGTTCGGCTCTCGTTGAGGAGGAACCCGATGGTGAGGGATCGTTTGTTTACCCTCGTCTTAGCTGGGGCTTTCGATTATGGGTTTTACTCGGTGTATCCTTTTCCTTGCATTCTTTTTTTTTTTTTTTTTTTTTTGGCAATCTCGCGCTTTCAGCCATTATTTGTCCATGGTATTGATTCATTGTGTTTATTAAAGCATTTGTCTTTGAAATATGTCGAGATATTCTGCCAATGTCGTTGTATAGATGAATGTATTAGTATTTTACATTGTATCCATTTATTACCATCTACCGTCTAGTGCAGATTTATTCCGTCAGTTTGTAATTGTATATGATCTAGAACATGGTGATGGGTGTCTTCATCGGTACAAGATATTAATTCCTTAATAGGAGTCTCACTACAGGAGGTTACTAGATGCATGTCACGTTGTGATTCTGAGCGAGCAGTTTCCACCTTATGATCTTTTGAACTGAGGATTTGCTTGATAAGATACAAAACATTCAATGTTAATGGCCTTGTCCCTCTGTTGATCCCTTGAGAAACTTTGGTATCATGCTCTGATATCGTTTAGAAAACCGTGTCAAAGAACTAGCGATTGACTTCTTTGGAGCACTTTTAGATACTTAGGTAGTAGTAGATAGGTTTTGAATCCTTGTATACTTGTGAAATCAAGTCTTTACTGGCAATCTATGAGATAATGTTTTCCTTAGTGATAAGCTCTTTCTTTTGGAAAAAAGTACACTCTCCAAATGCATGTCGAGGTCTACCCAGTATGTTGGCATGTAAGGTCTCTATTCTTTTGCTGCGGATGATTTAAAGACGTGAACTAAGATACAGTTTCTTTCAATATGTAGCAAGTGGTTTTTGGCTAAAATTCGTAGGTTTAAGGAACCACAAGTTTTAGGAAGTCCAGCAACTAGAACAAGAACCTAGGGTCCGATTGTACTTCTACGATAATGGGGCCATGCTCGATATTTTCCTGCTTAGCCTCGTTACAACAAAGTGGAACGAAGTCCTCTCTATGATAATACTATCTATAAATAAGTAATGAGCAAAATCACTATGAACTAACGGGCATTTTCACGTCACTTACGCTCATATTTCTTTTCAAACTCCCCAGGAAGGCGTCTCTCAAAGTGGGGACGAGCCTCGTACTACGACTTACAGGGGGAGTTATGATTCGTAGACAGCTTGGCTTCCTCGTTGCCTCTTTCTGGCGACTAGCTTCTCAAGTGGGTGGCATTGCCTCACCAACTAGCTAATCAAACGCGAGCCCCGCTTCGGGCGGATTCCTCCTTTTGCTTCTCAGCCTACGGAGTATTGGCAGCCGATTCCAGCTGTTGTTCCTCTCCGAAGGGCGAGTTCTTAAGCGTTACTCACCCGTCCACCACTGAAAACCAAACCTTGCGCTCGTCCATGACCATTAGTAGCGAAAGAACGAATCCCGGTTCGGAAAAGTCGTTTTGCCTGCACCAAGGAGCGGACTACGCTCAGCCTGCCATCCATTGGTTGACACTAGAAAGATAAGATACACCATCTCATGGCTTCTATGTCGTGACAAATGAAGAAGATCGCAAAACCGCTTTTCGTCCGACATCCTTCAATTTAAGACAAATCCCCAGAAATTGCGTAAAAACATACTGTCGGCCACTTCGAATGGTAAATCCTCTATCTTGCCGATGAAGTCGGGTATCGAGCCGCGGAGCTTGTTCCGGAACAGGTTCAGGAGGGTCAGGTTCTTTAGCTCGGCGAAGGAGGCGGGGATTTCGCCGGACAGCATGTTGTTCGACAGGTCCATGGACTTCAAGCCAGCTGGCCGATCTCCGGGGTCAGGCACCCGGAAAGGGAGTTCACCCGGAGGAACAGAGTGTCGAGCTTCTGCAGCCTGCCGATCTCCGGCGGGATTTCGCCGGAGAGGCCGCAGCTCGTGGCGTCGAGCCGGACCAGCTCCGTCAAGTTCCCGATCTCCAGGGCAGGCCGCCGTCGTAGGTGTCGTAGTACCCGATGCAGAGCTCCCGAAGGCTCGTCAGGTTCCCGATCTCCAGCGGCACGGCGCCCTCGAGCTCGTTGCCGGAGACGGCCAGGTACTCCAGGGACTGCCAGCGGGCGTACGCGGGCGGGATTTCGCCGGTCACGTTGTTGTTGTGGAGGTCCAGCACCTGGAGGCGCTTGAGGGCGGAGAGCACCACGGGGAAGGTGCCGTTGAAGACATTGTTGGAGAGGTTGAGGAGGCGGAGGCCGGCGAGGGCGGAGATTTGCCCGGGGGATGGAGCCGAAGAGCTGGTTGGCTGCGACGGAGAGGTTGGAGAGGAGGCGGAGGTGGGAGAGGTCGCCGGCTAACGAGGAGAACATGGGCTTTAAGCCGACGCCTCCGTTAGATTCGATTTACTTTAGAATCTGCTGACCGTCCCATCTGTACAGACTCCTGGCTGAACTTTGCCGAGAAAATATTAGATGGTCCTGGCGCTCCACGTCACCGTGGTCCCGGACCAATCATGGAGCGCCACGTTGCTCCACGTGGTGCTGTGGGGTCGGCTCGCCGGGGTCGAATTTCTGCAGATAAAATAGTCTTCTTTCTCTCTCCTCTAGCGCCTGCACGCTAGCCCTGCGCTCTCTCTCTCCTCTGCACAGTCTGCACGCATTTATTACGTTCTCTTTCCTCTTCCCTCGTTCGAAGAAGAAAAGCCATTCCGGCGAGAGAAACTTTTAAAATTTGAATCTCTGGTTTCACTCTCATTTGTTACTCCGCGCTTGTTGCTGCTGCTCCGGCATTGCGTTTGTCAAGCGGCCGTTCCCTGCCGTCGCCCGGCGCTCTCTCGCTCGCTCGCTCGTTCGGTGCTCCTATCGCTTCCTCTGTCTCTGCGTCGGTGCTCGCTCTTTGTTCCATTGCTCGCTCCGTCCCTGCTCCGGTGCCGCTTTTCTTCGCGCGTTAATCTGCTGGGGCGGGGCCGAGATTTGAAATATCCCATTTCTGCGACCACCTGCAGAGCAGCGTCGATGACCTCCAGCAATCCATCGATCGCCGCCCCATCCCTCTCGGTCCTCTCTCTCTCTCTCTCTCTCTCTCTCTCTCTCTCTCTCTCTCTCTCTCTCTCTCTCTCTCCCCCCTTCTTCTGATTCTCGTAGCTCTTAAAGCTGTGAATCGCATCACTGAGTTAAATCTCATCTCATTTCACTTGCTATATTGCTAGTTACTTTGCGTTTCCTTTGGATATTGAGCCGAGAAAAGTTGCAAGGGGTGATTTTTATTTCGGGTCGTGCGTTTTCCTTCTTCTCAGCCGATTGATTTTTTGGTGTTTCCATCGCAGATTCAGCTTCTTCGACCTTCATTTAGTGCCTGAACCGACGCGTGTCGACTGCAAGCGGCAATCTCAATTTGCTCGACTCCATGTCAGTTTGGGACCGTGTCGTTTGAGGAGTTGTTAGGTCACTGCAAGGAGGTTTCCAAGAAAATTAGAGTGACCTCGCCCAACTCGAGGAACGCCTTAAGAGCTTTGGCTACGTCCCCGGTACTTTGACTCGACCATTTATCTGCCTGTGTATTTGATTGCGAATAATTGCATGGAACTAGTTTACTTGCTGTTGATGTTTACATCAATATGCTGGATTGATAGGTCAAGAATGCTGGGGCAATGGTAAAAGAACAATGAAATTAAGTAGGAGTTGAAAGGAATGAAAACGTGCAAGTCAGTTATGTGCAGACCTTGACGTCCTGGTTTTGTTTCGTAGATGTTGATGATGTTGAAGAAGATATAGTTGATGACTTATCGAGCCCTCTCGAACTTTATCCTAATTTTCCACTGTCAAATGATGGATTTGACCAGCCATCTTCATGTTTGGGGCGACTTACTGCAGCGGTTGTTAGTCTCTGCAACAAGGTTTTCAAGAAGCGAGAGTCCTAGTTGGTGATTCCAGTGCTTTTTGTGGAAGGGCCTATTCTTCCCTGTTATTGTTATATTTTAGCTGATCGTTATGACTTATGCCTTCTTGTTCTTCCTCAGGCAAAAGCTTGCAGTGCTCATCCGGCAGCATTCAACCATCAGAACTCCTCTCCTTCGCGAAATCTCAGGTAATACAATCCTTCTGATCGTGTCCTAGTCATTAATACGATCAGTTAGTCAAGGAAAACGTGACAATTCGATGTTTGTGCTCGGAAAATCTCGATTTCTTTCCTTAGATTCAAGATACAATGGGATAATATTTTTTCCATGAATAACGAACATATGCAGGTGGACTATATCCTGGGAAACAACCCCAGAGCCACGAGCTACATGATCGGGTACAGGAACAACTACCCAAGGCAGGTCCATCACTGGGCGACTTCCATCGTGTCCATCAAGGAGGATTCGTCCTTTGTGAGCTGCTGAGGCAGTTATGCCGTCTGGTTTAGCCGGAAAGCAAGCGAACCCAATCTCCTCACTAGTGTTATCATCGGTGGCCCCGATACATATGATAACTTTGCTGATCAAAGAGACAATTACAAGCAAATGGAGCCTGCTACTTACAACAACGCTCCACTCCTTGGCATATTAGCCTGGTTGAGTGGTGGTCACGGCGGTTACAGTCAACTCCTTCCAGGTATTTGATCTTTGAAAAGTGTTATTATTTCAGACAAAAGCAATGTCTTGACATATTTTGGCATCTGATGGATGGGTTTCTAATCAATGCAGTGGTTGTTCCTACGCCGAAAGCAGCCATGGCCAAGCCAAGTCTAGCTCCTGGTACAATTTCCTCCGCCTTCCCTTTTTTCTTTGATTAATTCTGTGATTCCATTACCTCACTCATCTGCTTTTGCCTTTTTGATTGCAGTAACAGCTTCCAACAAGCTGTCCATCAAGCATAAGCTAATGGCTTCGTGGACTGCCAACAGGAGAACTTACCACAGATGCTAGACAGTGGTGACCAACAAGTCAGACAAGATGCTGAAATATGTCAACCTGTCGATCTCCAAGCTCTACGGTCCTCTGTGGGGACTAACCAAGTCTAGTGACTCGGACGTGTTCCCTTCCTGGATCTAATCCTTACCTTCAGGGAAGAGCCTCGGGTTTGCGTACATCCATACTTTGCCTGTAGCGGACATCTCCATTCTCAAGCTACACTCTGGCATAGGAAGATACTCCAGCTTCATATGTAACTGCATAGTTTTTCTGGGTTTCAGGGATGTAAAGAATTGTGCAGCAATACCTATTGGATACGGCCTTGGAAAGTTCTTGCTTTCTTTCTTTTAAAAAATTTTCGTCTTCGCTTCATGATGTCAGAACCTGCTGCCAAGCTGAATAAGGGTGAAGATCGGAGGACGAAAGGAGTGAAGAGACATTATAAAATGAGTGCTATCCTCTTTCCCTCAACTTCGCTAGTTAAAAGAGAAAGAGTCTGAGATGTGCCACAGCAAAGATGGTTTGCTGAGAAGTGAGAAAATAAAGGGCTTCCTTAGAGTTCGTGGGGTCCCTCTTGTTTCTTGAATTTTTTCCTTCTTGTGATGGTGTTGTTAAAAAGCTTTGCAACAATTTCTCTGTTTGTTAGGATATAGCCTTCCACAAAACAGTTGTATCTATTCGATTTGAAGAATTTAAGGTATAAAAGTTTACTTTTGCTCATTTGGAGAGATCTCTTACCATGTTGACTTTGTTCATGACTTTTGTGCACTCTTTACTTTCTTTTTTCATTTTGCATGTAGAGGATCTGTGTATCGGATGGTAAGGTCAGTTCTATACAATCTATTTTCTATACCATGTTGACTTTGTTCATGACTTGTACCCCGACCTCAACTTTCTCAAGTTCACCAATTGAACAAGTCTGGCATATCGTTGCAAAGCAATAAGCTCAGTTGGACTCCACCTAATGGACGGATACAGAGTATCTGTCACAAGTAGAGATTAATACAATGTTGATGTTGTAATTGTCAATCTTGGAAAAAAAGTTCATCATTTGAGGCATAAACAATAAACACCACGAAGCAATGACATGGAGGATTTGGCATTTTAATACCAACTGGAAGTCTATACAATAGATTATACAAGATGAACATTGATTAGCCCAACACCGGCCATAAAGAAACATTCTCGTTGCACAATTCCTATTTACATTTTACTAGTTTGGTTTCTTCAACTCGACCATAATCACATTGATATTTTCTTGGCTATCTCGAGCCATGGCCAGTTTGGCTAGCACTGCAGCCACCTCGACCTCGACGGCGTTACTTCCTCTCAGCTCCTCAGGGAACCTCCTCTTTATATATCTGTCGAGGCACCTCCTCACGACTTGGCAAGCAGCCTCATTAGAGAACGCATCCCATAACCCATCGCTTGCCATCACGAGGAAGTCATCCAACTCTGTTCTCTTGCTTACCGTGGCCTCTGGCTCAACCATCACGTATTGCTTTAAACAATAATCTCCTGCAGCAAGCAAATGCCGCTATCAAATACAAACACCACACAATGGCACAAGTACAAAAGAAAAAGCCAGTCTCCAGCTAAAACTTCTACATAAGAGGTGTTGGTTATTGATCCTTGTTTGTAATTTGCCCTCAACATTGTCTCCAGTACATGTCGAAAGACCAAAGTTACCAATTCTAAGGTGCACTCAAACAATTTGTTAACAAACTAGAATCTCAATGATTCAATATGTTCCCTTCAAGCACGAGAGGTTCAGCACCACAATAGTACTAATGCTAACAACAATAGTCCATCATTAGCGCCGTTTGATTGATAAAGTTCCACATACCCATTGACCTCAATGTAGCAAGCATGCCTAGGACATGGGATCCATTCCAATCTATGACCCTTCCTCCAGCTGCTTCCACTCTCCTTCTCAGCAAGCCTGTTAGGTTATTCAGGGGAGTCAATAAGCCATTTCAATCAAAATCCAAGAGATTTAACTCAAGATATGATGCATGACAGGGCATAACTGTTTTCACTTTAGCTCAAGTAATTTAGTCTGCTACTGATCTAGCATTGGCAACTAATTGAGTATCTACTGTGACAAATGCTATAAAGATGTTGCTCAGGAAAATATTGCCACCTTTCAAACTGTACCATTTCAATATGAAGATGACTTTACTCACTTTCACTGGCTGAAGATGAGTGCCTCGCCATCATAATTGGGTCCGGCCAAAACATTTCCTGATGGAGATATAATTACACTGCCTCCAGCACATACGACAGAATCTGGGTTAAGATGGTCATCTGTTCTGCAAAAACATACTACGGTGGAGGCGGGTAGTCTTTCTGACGACAAAATTGGTTGGCTGATAAAATAAAACATCCACCCTCAAGAGCAATATGTGTCATAGATGCTTGCCAAATGTCCCTCGTATCAGCTGTCGATGCACAATACATTTCAGCACCTGCAAAATAAAGAAGACTGGATTTTCTCAATCCTTCCTGCATAAAGTTTAGCTAACATCGTTCCTGTGCTAATTGCAGTTTCTATATCAAAATTATGGCTCATGGAAGCCCAGCCTCAACAGGAGGTACAAAGGTTTTGCAATCTAACAAGGCATTGACAAACAACAATCCATGGAATCACATTCTAATATGGATTGTGATGGTTAAACTTCCGAACATTACCCCAACACTGGTTCCAACGACATCAATGCAGGTAACGAAAGTTAGCCTCGATCGATAGATCGGACACCAATTTGACAGCCTAATACGAGGCTTTAAAACTTATAACCAAGAATTCCAAGGTGGGAGAAATATCATTATCATATCCAACTGTGACATGAAATCTATGCTAAAGTAAGAACGTAAATATGAACATGGTTACTAGGCAAAATCAGATCACCATCCGCGTCATGCAGCAAAGTTTCAGAAGAATGTGTGCAATTGTTGGCATGGGCGTCTATTTTTCAATTCTATACTTTCCTTCAAGTCCACATGGTCACGAAGAGCAGATATATGCCATTCAATGGAGATGAAAGAGACCGGGAGATGAATTCTAGTTTGACCCGGTCAAGCAAAAAACAAGCTGCAAACATGCGTAATCGCTAACCTTTAGCATACATTGCTGTCCTCGAAGTGGCATTCTATTTTCCCAGCAAATGGCCGCACCGATTTTCCCAATCGGCGTATCAAACTCCGGAATGGTCGACCCATCACCAAATCCCCAAATGACACGCTCCAGAGCCATGGGCATGACTTTACGGTGCTTCCCAAGGTAACGACCATGAGGATCAAAAAACAAGATTGTGCAATACAATGTATATCCATCTCTCTCTATCACCCCCATCACTAGGAAATCTTTATATTTTCCAGCCATCGCTGCTAACCGATCAACTTCAGCGCCTGCATAAGCATCAATCATGGAACATATGAGGAAGGCATGAGGAGCCGTGTGGTAGGATGGCACAAACGAGAGCGACATATTGAACAATCGCATTATATACAAAGTAGCCATTTGAAGAAGCTTAGAAACAGAAAATCTTTCTAAACACGGACTATGAGTATCCAGGTTGCTCCAAGTTCATCACCCTACAAATAAAACAAGAGAGTCTCGCTTCAACACTGCGAATCTTGGAAGTCGACCCACTTTCCGCACTTAGCTACGAGCTCAAAGAGAGGGCCAACATCGGAAACTACGAATCATCGCATCTGGGTGAGAACGAACTACCTTAAAAAACCCAAAAGAGAGCCAACGCCCATTGACCATAAAAACATGGCGGTAGCGCTAGTACCTAGAACATCGATGGCGGAGGCATGATACTTGCGGAACTACTCCCTGCCCTTCGCCGTGCGATTGCCGATGATGACGCCGAAGGTGGAGCCGCGGGCGTAACCGCCGACAAAGGCTTCGGGGAAGACAACCAGCTGAGACCCGTGCGAAGCCGCCTCGGCCAGCAGCCTCTCCGCCTTATCTGCCATCGCGAACGACCGGCACATCACTCGTCAAGAACTCGTAACCAGCCTGGAAGGCATCCCGCCGAACTTAGGCAACCCTTGCTCTTTTCGCGTGTACACATCCCACAAATCTCGTAACCGGATTGGAGGGCGTCGACGCTACTCTGCAGGTGGTTGCAGATATGGGATCCCCAAATCTCGGCAGCCCAAGCAGATTAATGCGCGAAGGAAAGCGGCGCCGGAGCAGAGATGGAGCAAGCAACGGAGCAAAGAGCGAGCGCCGAAGTAGAGACGGAGGAAGCGACAGGACCAGCGAGCGAGCGAGCGCCGGGCGACGGCGGGGAACGGCCGCTTGACAAATGCAATGCCGGAGCAGCAACGACAAGCGCGGAGTAGCAAACTAGAGCGAAACCAGAGATTCAAAATTTGAAACCTTCGCTCACTCGGAATCGCTTTTCTTCTTCTCGGGAGGAAAGAACAAGGGAGGGAAGAGAAGAGAGAACATAATAAATGTGTGCAGACTCTGTAGAGGAGAGAGAGAGCGCAGGGCTAGCGTGCAGGCGCTAGAGGAGAGAGAAAGAACATTATTTTACCGGCAGAAATTCGACCCGGGCTAGCCGACCCCACAGCGCCACGTGGACCAACGTGGCGCTCCATGATTGGTCCGAGACCACGCTGAGCTGATGCGCCGGGACCATCTAATATTTTCTCGAACTTTGCCCCTCCTCCCCTCCACGTTTCTAGAGATTTCGTTCCGAAAGGGAGATGAAATTTCGTATTTCTGAAGAATATACGAAACGAAGGCTTCGTTCGTTTCGTGGAAAATAATTTCCGGGAAAATGTTTTCCGGATTTTCCGGTGTTCGTTTCATGGAAAATGAATTCATTGGGGAAAACATTTTCCATCCAAGGAAAAAAGTCTTCTAAAGTAAGGGAAAATGTTTTCCACTTTTGAAAAGTGAAAAACATTTTCCTCACTTGATCTCTCTTACCCCACACCCGTATAAATCTTCACTTTCTTCTCTCATTTCTTCTTCTTTTTTTTTATTCGAATTATTTTTTAGTTTTCTTCATCTTTTTTTAATTTGAATTATTTTTAATTTCCTTTTTCTTTTCTTTTGTTTTTTCTTTTATTTTTATTTTTTCCTTTTTTTTTATTTGTTTCCTATTTTCTTCTTTCTTGGCTAGTCGTCGAACCAGGTGAACCTCAAACTCATCGATGTTAAACTCGCGCTCGTCGATCTAGTGAGCCTCGAGCATGGCACTCACGCTCATCCATTTGGTGAGCGGAAAATGTTTTCCGGTGTTAGCAGAAAATATTTTTTTTATCGAACACCGGAAAACATTTTCCCAAACACTTTCCGGTTTTAGCCGAACATAAAAAATATTGTCATTTTCCTGGAAAATGACTTCGGGAAAATATTTTCCGAAGATGGCTCATTTTTCGCGAAACAAACGGACCCGAAATTTCAAATTCTTGTCAATTCTCATCGATTTTCATTCCCTCGTTGTGTGTGAGAGTAAGGGGAACGAAAATTTGACTGAAAAAAGCAATGAAACAAAAAATTCTAAAATTTTGGCCCCTTATTTCCTCCCCCTCCCACAGCTAAACCGAAGCCGTGTCGTCGGCTATTTTAATCCATTCCGGCGTACTAAATCAAATCAATCCTTAATCGGAGATAGATAGTTCACACCGAAACGAAGAAAATTCGCGGATGCTTAATTGATTATGATCGGAGACTGTCTGTCTTTGGTAAAACTGGAATTAAAAAGTGCTTTTAGAGCCATCGATGAAGTTCAAATTTTATTAAGCGATCGAAATATAGACTGTCAGATCGAAGAGACTGAGTATCCAAACGTTGGATGATCAAATAATGTCTATCGTCCAACTGCAAACGACTCCTCATCGGTTGTCGGATGCCAAACAAACAAAATTACAGCGAAATTCTCCCATGGACACCAAAGGAAGAAAACCGATTTTAGGCAACCAAAATTTGAATGAAAAGCCAGAAAATATCTAAAAATTTAGCCCCAAATTCCCTCCCTTCCCATCGCCAAACAAAGCCGCGTCACAAGGTAACTTAATCAATCTTAACACGCTAAGTCGAATATTCCTTATCAAAAATAGACCGTCCACACCGACGGGAAAAAACAAATTACAAATAATGAATCGATCGTGACCATAGACAATTTGCCCTTAGCAGAACCCGAAATTAAAAAGTGTTCCGGAGCCATCGATGAAGTTTAACTTTTGCGGGGCAATCAGAAGGAAGAGATCGGGCATGTAGACGTTGGATGGTAAAGTAGCGCCTATCATTGGACCAACGACAACTCGTTTATCGATTGTTGCACGCGTAACAACAAAACTACGGCGAAATTCTCCAAAGACACCAGAGAAAGAAAACTGATTTTAAGGCACGAAGTATGCATTGTTCAATGTTTGCAAGACCTCCGGCGATCCGTGCTTGCTCGGTCCAAGTTTTTTTAAACTTTCCTCGTGCCATGCCACGATGCTAGTGAAAAAGCTACTCTCTCTTCTTTGTCCCCCATAAGTTCCCGGTTCAAAAATGGGCGATGGATGAATATTTTTCGCCCGATTTTGTCTCCTTAGATTATGTGTTCAATTGGTCATCTCTCATTTTACAGCACACTTAATCATGGTATCGATGGATTCTCGAGATGCAAACTTTGATAAGATGTAATAGCACGTATAGTAATTTATTGTGTTTCTTGTGTGAAAATTGTGCCAAAAGCTGTATATCTTATGTATGAGATGTGTCTAAATTCTAAATCTTTTAACTGGTCTGGTCATGTCCAAAATCAACATCAACGCCATGGGTCCCACTTCCCATCTCCCCGTGTTTTGACTCGCTTTACTCGCAACGTGCTCAGAGAGAGAGAGAGAGAGAGAGAGAGAGAGAGAGAGAAGGGGGAGGGGGAGGGGGTGATTTCTAGAAGTGCATCAAAGACCGGTGATCAGGGTGCTTCCGCGTACGTAGTCGGAGGTTTTTAGTTCCGAGTGCTTTCAATTCGCAATTTGAGGTTGTCGTTAGCCGCTTGTTTTTACTGGTTTCGCCGTTGGCTCGCCAGTGAAATTGGCATTATTAACGTGGGTTTGGAGGTACTTGTTTGTTAGTTGCATAAGCTACAAGGTATAAGCTACAAGGTCGGAGCGGCAAGAG
Source organism: Eucalyptus erythrocorys (assembly GCA_014182555.1). Taxonomy (NCBI): domain Eukaryota; kingdom Viridiplantae; phylum Streptophyta; class Magnoliopsida; order Myrtales; family Myrtaceae; genus Eucalyptus; species Eucalyptus erythrocorys. Next base: position 14,605,353 of record CM024599.1, on the reverse strand, counting down.
ACGCTTCTCTTTGTCCCGATCGTGTGAATTATCAAGTAAGCGGGGATTTGATGCTTGTGATGACGACGCGCAAAGGCTATTTCGTTTTTTGGTGCTTGTGATGACGACATGCAAAGGCTATTTCAGGTTCTCGTTGAGCGTACGTTGGCCTTTTCAATTTGTACACTCACATCTTGCTTTTATGTTTGATATAAGTAAAGAATCTTTATGTCGGGTGGGATTCGCAGAACTTGTAATTTGTCATGTTATAAAATTTTAGTTCGATCAATAGAGCAGATACATGCGCACTTCTCTAATTATTATGATTCTTTCATTTTATTTACATACATCGTCATATTCTGTTATTTTACTCTCTTTTTTCTTTCTTTTTTTAATTTCACATAAAATTTTAACCAAGTAACACATTAACATGAAGAGCCTAAAGTAATTAAATGGATGCATTATAGCAATATAAATTACTTGATCAATAGAGCAGATACATGCGCACTTCTCTAATTATTATGATTCTTTCATTTTATTTACATACATCGTCATATTCTGTTATTTTACTCTCTTTTTTCTTTCTTTTTTTAATTTCACATAAAATTTTAACCAAGTAACACATTAACATGAAGAGCCTAAAGTAATTAAATGGATGCATTATAGCAATATAAATTGGGTCGAGTATAAATTATCAAAATTGTATTACATAAGAATGGATGAACACAAAGTAAATGAATTAATTTAGGTCGGACCATCTTCAAACCAACCCGTCTATTTAATACCCTCGACAGCATCCACGTACTGCAATTGTCTAAAAAAATATGTATGCTGTTAACTAACTATACATGTTTGCCGAAATTGAAGTCAATTTGATAAATCAAGCGGAAACAATTATGTAATTTAGCAAAACCAAAAAAGTGAAAACACCTCCCATCCCCGATGTAGAATTCGGGAATCAAAAGGATACAGACTGAAACCATCTGCCGTCTCGAATGCCCACTACCGTCTCCAAACCTAAAAACTGCTTTTCCAGCGCCATCAGGAAGTGGCTGAGTAGCTGCTTCAGCAAGTTCTGCCTCATGCCTGCTGGAGACAACAACCACCGTAGGTCAACGGACAGTTAAGAAGAGGATTATGAACTATCAAAACTAGCTACAGAACAATTTACGAAAAAGACGAAATAGGGCCTGCAGTGTTTTTTCTTTTTTCTTTTTTTTACGAGCTACAGAATAACGGGCCGGGGGAGGGGGAAGGGTTGGGTTATGGCCGAACAAAAAAAAGAAAGAATAACGGGGGTCTAAAGCGTTTCTTTCTTTCTTTTTTTTCTTTTTTTTTTCTTTTTTTTTGGGGTCAGATGCTAGCAACGGAATAATGGGGGCACCAACAGTGTTCTTTTTCTTTCGTCGGGTATAGCTACAGGATAATCCGGGCATGTACAGCCTTTTGTCACGAAGTAGCTACAGGACAGAGGCATGGACAGTGTTTTCTTTGAAAAAGACAAGAAATAAATGGTTTTTTGTTAGATACTAGCTACACGACAAAGGCCTGAGGTCAACAAATCAATGGTTCTTTCTCAGTCAAGGGGGCTAAGAAACAGTAATTTTGTTTTTTTAAAAGACACTAGCCACATAATTCTATTGTGCACGCAACCCAACAAAAGATAAGATTGATCGGAGACACCACTACGCACCGTATCCTTCGCACAGCACGATTGTGACTTATTTACGCAATTAAGCGCATCTAGAAGAGAGAGGGGGAGGACGAAGGCCGGGATGATGACACGACTACTAGAAATTAACGTTATATAAAGCATATAACATAGGCCAAGATTCTTACTGCTGCTGTGGGGCGAAGTCCATGTGCACCTCTGGCTCAACAAAGTGCAGATTTGGATCCCTGCGTTTACCAGAACAAATGATTAGTAGCTACTACACCATAACAACTTTTGCAAACAGGATTTGCGCGTTCTGCTCAAGTACCCAGCAAGTTTTCTGGCGAGGTAGAGGAAGGGTTTCTCAAGGTTGTACTTGCTCTTTGTAGAAATTTCATAGTACTGCAGATTCTTCTTCCGCCGGAACATAACCTGCTTTGCTTCAACTTGCCTATTCTTCACATCTATCTTGTTTCCACAGAGAACAATAGGTATATTCTCACAGTCCCTATTAAATTAAATGGGTAATTAGCAAAGATATAGCACCATCAAAAACTGTAATGCAAGAACAAATACAAATGCCTGTTATTTCCTTTCCTTTTCTTTTTCTTGATGTCATTAGAATATCATATTGTTTAGTTTGTACTAATCTTCTAGTGTTATCCTTGCGCATAACAGCAACTACTGGCGTCGAAGTCTATCCTCTGGATTTCTTCACAAACCAGGGGATGATCTGGTTTAACTGCTGGGATACTCCAAGGCAGGGTCTAAGAGATGAAAATTAGTGAGTAAAGAGAGTTCTGTCTTAGAATTTCCTTACTTTATAAATCAGCAGAAGGATTTTTCAGATCCGAGTATACGTTCTTGTGAATTCTATGATAATAGGAAGAGAAATGTTGTGTTGAGCTTGTATTTTACAATGCTTTAATTACGGGGTAGCTATATTTTGGAAGAATGTAAACCGGAATCTAAAAAAATCCTTCCACTGATTTATAAAGCAAGGAAATTCTAAGACAAAACTCTCTTTACTCATTAATATTCATCTCTTAGACCCTGCCCTGGAGTATCCCAGCAGTTAAATCGAATCATCCCCTAGTTTGTGAAGAATTCCAGAGGATAGACTTCGACGCCAGTAGCTGCTGTTATGCGCAAGGACAACACCAGAAGATTAGTATAGACTAAATAATATGATATTCTAATGACATCAAAAAAGAAAAGGAAAGGAAATAACAGGCATTTCCACATCGCTTACGCTCATATATCTCTTCAAACTACCCAGTAAGATGTCTATTCACAAAAGTCGTTTTGCCTGCACAAAGGTACGGACTATGCTCAGTCTGCTATCCCTTGCTTGACACTAGAAAGAAAAGATATATCATCTCATGGCTTCTACATCGTGACAAATGAAGAAGATCGCAAACCCACTTTTTGTCTGACACCCTTCGATTTCAGACAAATCCCCAGAAATTGTGGGAAAAAAATGCTGTCCGCCACTCCAAATGGTAAATCCTCTTCAAGGATATAGCCATAAGGATGTTATACTTTCCTGATCCCGACCGGTAAAATAACTAGAGCAAACCCTAACATATCCTGACAGCATATGCACCCTGTTCTGTATACAAAGTAACTAGCAATTGAATCAAAACTGGTAAAACAAAGACGCCAGTGACAATTACCTGTACCAGCATCGCCGACGATGAGGAGCTTGAAGCCGGGGTGATCGAAAATCGGCTGATTCGGCAAAGCCTGAAAGAGACACGCAAGGGAAACAACAACAATTAAAACAACAAACCTAATGAGATAAAAAAAAAAATCCAAACTTTGCGATCATGTAACCAGATCGCTCAGCTCCAGAACCCCCAAAAGAAACAACATCTGACTAGGACCCAAAAGCTCGAGAAGAATCACGAAAAGAATCGAGATTCAAAAAGACCCAGCAACTATGTTGAAGATATGATTGAAAGATGCCGATTGTAATTGATGATTTGTGTTGATCATGATTGATAGGATAATCCGATTAAATTAGGACTAGAAAGATCGGGAAAAATCGAAATATTTATTTGCCTTTTATACACTTTGTTGTACGATATATACATTTGATTGTATCAATAACAGAAATCAATGAAGCCAGAATACATTTTCCTCACACACTCGACAATTCTATACACTATTCATCTTCATTTTGTGACATGGTATCAGAGTGAGTTTAGGTTCTGGCACATTCCTTCTTACAGTTCTGTTGCTGCAACCTCTCGCAGAACAGAGCTGATTCCTCCTCTGTTTTCCTGTTGCTGCAATCCTTCGCAGTACAGAGCCGATTTTTCCTCCCCTGTTCCCTCTGTTGCTGCATCTCTTCGCAGAACAGGATATTTTCTACCCACCTGCACAATACAAAAAACCTTTCTTAGAGAAGTATGACAAACCCACAGTCACTTACCTCAGGATCGACTGATCAGTCTGCAGGAGAATCCACGCCACCAGCCTCGCAGATCCTAGATGCGTCCTCTGCTGTTACAGTGTCTCAAGAACAAAGGCAGCCACAGATTTGGGGCAATCCCACTCAATTGGTACCTATTCCGGCTCAGGTGAATTTGGGGCAACCCTACTCGGGCCAACCTTACCAATGGGTACCATACAACTGGTACTACACATCATTGCCGGGAGTTCAACCTGATGTAGGCCTACCAACCAGTAATGGGGCAGGCGCAAACATCGGTATACAGTAGACGGGCGGATCAATTGAACCAGGGGTGGGAACAAATCCTCACCCAGGTTCGGGTTCTTCCTTTCCGAACACAGGCAACGCGATTGGATCCGAAGGATCGGGCTTAGGAGCAAGCACATTCCCAAACCTGCCACCAAATCTTTTCCCATATCAAGTCTACGCTGCCAGTAACCGCCTGGAACCCGGCGACCCCCTTTATACAACAAATGCCGACGGCCCGGGCGAAGATCATCGCCCGGCAGTTAAGCGGACCGAGATAATTACTCGAGTTGGTCGCGCGAGTTCCGGCGCGCCCTGGTAACGAAAGACAAAGGGGGCTTCATTGACGGAACCGTTCCGATTCCGTCCGACAAACGACTAGCTAGGGTTTGGAAAAAATGCAATCAGCTAGTCAGGATGTGGATCGGAAACAGCCTCGCCCCCGAAGTCGCAGCGGGTCTTCCCCCAACGGAGGATTCAAAACAAATGTGGGAAAACATCAAGGAGATGTACGAGAAATTAGATCCAGTAAAAATTTTCTCGCTAACGCAACAGATCTCGAGTTTAAAACAAGAAAACTTGACTGTTGCTACAATTTTTAATAAACTTTCAAGCCTGTGGAACGAGTTGGAAGCGGCCGAAGAAAAATTTGAATGGCCGGAGCCGATTTTGCAACAGTACAAGAAAATCTGAGACAGAGAGAAGGCGAGAAGGTTCCTCCTCATATTGAATGAGTCTTACCTCACGTTTCAGTCCCAGATTCTAGCCATGGAGCCGATGCCGAGCCTCGGCCGAATCTATCAGCTAGCAATCCAGGAGGAGAGCCAACAGAAAGCAGCCGATTTCGGCAAAGAAGGCGAAGGTGTGGCTCTGGCGGCAAAGGTTTCCCCTCACCTGCTGCAGAAAGCCACGAGAGGAAGAAATCTAGGGTTCCACGAAGGAGCCGCAGGAGGAAGAGAGAACCGTGGAACCAATTTAGGGTTCCACGGAAACAATCTAGGGTTTCAAGAAAACCCTAGATCTTATATACGGCCGACGGACGGCCGAGATCTTTCCAGCCGATCTGACGACTCCAGATTTAATCTGGGAGGCGGTGGATCCGACAGCCCACAGAGGAGCGCGAATTTTGAATCCAACGGTCCAGGCGGAGCGGGCTTATACGGCCTTGAAGGCCCACGCGGGCAATTCTTTTCTGGGCCTGATGGGCCGAGGGGTCAATTTTCTCCAAATTATAAGAATTTATATGGAGGAACAACGGCCCATGCGGTAAGTAGGCCCACATCTTTTAAAAATAAGGGAAAGGGTAAGATGTATTGTGAATACTGTAAGCGCCCGCATCACACTATTGAGAGCTGTTGGAAATTGCATGGTAGGCCGGGTGAAAAAGAAAAAGGAAAACTCTCAACTATTTTTCAGGTGACAGGAAATTCGACCAACAAAACCATTTCTCATGAGGAGTATCAAGAGTTGATGGAAACTCTGAAGAGATTGGATCCTTCTGAGAAGGCGGGAAGTTTCACGGTATTTCTTTGCCCGATGAACTCAATTTCAAATGATGATTGGATTATTGATACGGGAGCTAGTGATCATATTATTTGCAATCCTAAATTCTTTTCCAAAATTAATAGTCTATCTTATCCAATATCGGTTCAACTTCCTAATGGGAGCACCACACATGTTGGGATGACTGGCACTGTGAATCTTAGTTCATTCATTACTCTCAAAAATGTTCTTTATGTCCCCACTTTCCAATTTAATCTCATATCAGTCTCTCGAGTTTGTAAAGAAAATTCTTGTCGTGTCATCTTTGACCATGACAAATGTCTATTTCAGGCCCCTTCGACTGGCAAACTGATGGGCTTGGGTAGAATCTATCAAGGACTATATTTCTGGGTCCACATTTCAGAAAATTTTGAATTATCCTTTGTTGCATTCAATAAGCCATTGCGTAACACTGTTGCCAATGAAAGGAATTTTATTTATCATAAAAGGTTGGGTCACACATCTTCTTTCCCTAGTCCTCAATGTTCCATTTACCCATTGGCAAAACAAACTCGTGCACCCTTTCAAAATAGTACAACTCGAGTAGACGAAATCTTTTCCTTGATTCATGCTGATGTGTGGGGACCATATCACACTGTAAATCGTGATGGTTTAAGATTTTTCCTCACGATCGTAGATGATTTTTCACGTGCCACTTGGGTCTTTCTCATACAATCAAAGGCTCAAGTTCCCTCCTACCTTAAAATATTCCTTTCCTTGTCGAAAACTCAATTTGGAAAATCAGTTCGTCGCATTCGCACAGATAATGGAAGAGAATTTTTTAATGAAGATTGCAAATCTTTTCTGTCATCAAATGGAATTCTGCATGAGAGTACTTGCACTTACACCCCACAACAGAATGGGGTAGTTGAGCGAAAGCATAGGCATCTCTTAGAAGTGGCACGAGCTCTTAAGTTCCAGGCATCCATACCGGAAGATTTTTGGGGAGATTGTATAATGACTGCGGCATACCTCATAAATCGTATGCCATCACGCATACTAAGAGGAAAAAGTCCATTTGAGTTGCTGTATGGAAGGAAACCAGATCTGAGTCATCTCAAAGTATTTGGCCGCTTATGTTATGCAGCCACAGTGGGGGCCCGAGATAAAATGTCTCCTCGAGCCAGACGGTGTGTCTTCATGGGATATCCCAACTTAAAAAAGGGATACAGGGTTTATGAACAGTCTATTGGAGAATTCTTTGTCAGCAGGGATGTGATTTTTCATGAAGACATTTTCCCTTTTCAAGATTCTACTTCCATGACCGCAGAAAATGCGAGGACGACTCGTCTATCTCTATTGGAAGAAGATCTATCTCCTGGAGAATCTTTTCTCATTGGCTCCCCTCCAATGAATCCGATAGTCGATGCGGAATCATCCTCACCATTGGTCTCATCATCGCCCAATGATGACAATTATCGTCAGGAACAAGTAATGGAGCAGCAATCCCAGGTAACAAGTAATGAAGAATCTGCAAGTATTGAAGAATCACCCCCGAGGATTCTGGAAGAACCACCTCGGCGGTCAGGCCGAACTACTCGGCCACCAGCATGGACCAAAGATTACATCCGTTCCTCGTCACGGTCTTTAGGTACTCGATATCCCATATCCTCATATGTGTCTTTTAATCGCTTATCATCAGACCATTTATGCTGCATTAGCCGAATTTCTGAGGAGAAAGAACCCTCCAATTACAATGAGGCCGTACGAGACGCACGTTGGCAAAAGGCAATGGAGGCAGAACTCCAGGCCCTAATGGAGAACCACACCTGGGACATTGTGACCTTACCTCCTGGTCGCAAACCCATTGGATGTAAATGGGTCTATAAAATAAAATATAGGGCGGATGGGACTATGGAGCGATACAAGGCACGGCTAGTGGCCAAGGGCTTCACACAACGAGAAGGGTTCGACTACCATGAGACCTTTTCTCCAGTTGCCAAAGACATTACAGTTCGGGCCTTCTTATCTGTCGCTGCCTTTCGCAACTGGTCATTGCACCAAATGGATGTCCACAACGCCTTTCTTCATGGAGATCTAGAAGAGGAGATTTATATGGATCTTCCACACGGATTATGGAGACAGGGGGAGTCTAAGGTATGTCGTCTCCGCAAATCTCTTTACGAGTTAAAACAGGCATCTCGACAGTGGTATGCAAAATTCACCACAGCACTCACGAAAGCAGGGTTTCAGCAATCTAAACATGATTATGCGTTGTTCACCTGGACAAAAGGTATGTTAGCCATATACTTGATGATTTATGTTGACGACATACTGATTATGGGAAATGATGGTCCTGCTGTAAAAAGACTGAAAGACTATTTGCATTCGTCTTTCCACATCAAAGATTTAGGGTCACCTAAATATTTTCTTGGAATAGAAATAGCCCGATCTGACCTAAGGATTTCCCTTAGTCAACGGAAGTTTGTAATGGAGATCATTTCAGAAGCGGGACTATCAGGATGCAAGCCAGCAATCATCCCCATTGAACAGAATGCTAGGTTAACCAGTATAGACTATGATGCTAGAGTCTCACCCTCGCCTGATGATCCACCATTGAAGGATCCGACAAGCTACCAAAGACTCGTTGGGAAGCTTATCTATCTCACTATGACTCGGCCAGACATTTGCTACGCAGTACAAACTCTCAGTCAGTTCATGCACAGCCCCAAGCTGTCACACATGAATGCAGCCCTGAAAGTGGTGAAATATCTGAAGAGTTGTCCAGGACTAGGAATACTCCTTTCCAAAAGATGTAATATGGAGATGACGGCCTATTGTGATGTAGATTACGCCACGTGTCCCATGAGTCGAAGATCCATTACTGGATTTTGCATCAAATTTGGGAATTCACTACTTTCGTGGAAGACAAAGAAACAGTCCACCGTATCCTTGTCTTCAGCAGAAGCCGAATACAGGTCCATGGCAAAAACAGTTTGTGAGATAGTATGGCTTCGAGGTTTGCTTTTAGACCTTGGGGTAGAGATTAAAGGTCCGACATTACTCTTTTGTGATAATGACTCGGCACTCAAGCTTGCAGCGAATCCTGTTTTGCATAAAAGGACAAAGCATATTGAAGTCGATTGCCATTTCACCCGAGAGAAGATCAAAGAAGGAATCATCGAAACCAGGGGGATTAGGACTGCAGAACAACCGGCAGACATTTTCACTAAGCCTCTTTGTCAGAGACAACATACATATCTTCTAAACAAGCTAGGCGTCTTGGATATATACAAGCCACCAGCTTGAGGGGGAGTGTTAAAGATATGATTGAAAGATGCCGATTGTAATTGATGATTTGTGTTGATCATGATTGATAGGATAATCCGATTAAATTAGGACTAGAAAGATCAGGAAAAATCAGAAATATTTATTTGCCTTTTATACACTTTGTTGTACGATATATACATTTGATTGTATCAATTACAGAAATCAATGAAGCCAGAATACATTTTCCTCACACACTTGACAATTCTATACACTATTCATCTTCATTTTGTGACAAACTACAAGAACATGAGCTATCCATATAAGGATGGACGCGTGGAAAATGGGATGATGAAAAGGAAAGAAAAGCACGTAAACGAACCCACCATTGATGATGGAAGAGGGTCGGGGATTTTTGGTGGGTCGCAGAGACGGAGAGAATCTCGAGTAGGTTCGGAGCAGTGAAGCGAAGTGGGAGAGGAAAGTCAAGCAGCCGTACAGGGAGGCTTTGGATGGAAGGGAAAGCGTGATTTTCCCTCTCTTTTTTCTTCTAACAGGGCTTCAATCCAACGCTCCTTTTCTCCTCCGTTAGATTCGATTTACTTAGAGCCTGCTGACCCTCCGATCTGTACGGACTGCCGGTTGAAACTTTACCCCTCCTCCCCTCCCCGTTCCTAAATTTCTTCGAGGCGAAAGTGGGAGGAAATTTCCCAAGAGTCTATTATATACAAAAATTGAAATTTCACCAAACTCCTTGGACTTTTCGTCAAATTCCATGCCCTCTTTCCGACAGAGGGTCACGGGACGAGAACTTGAACGAAAATCAGGAAAGAATTTAAATTTTTAATGAGAATTAATTTTTTTTTCTTCTTTCATGGATTTTTCCTTTTTAAGATGGGCCTAAGTTGGCCTGATGGGCCCAAAGGCCCGGCCCATGAGTTTAGGGCCCATGGAGAAGAGTATTATAAATAAAGGAAAAAACAGAGTGACGGTTAAGAAGAAAAACGTGAAAAGTTACGTATTTTTGGGACACTGAGAGATTACGCTCTCTCCGTTGAACACGACGCCGTCTTCTCCCCTTTTGAAGAACAGTGACCGGATTCCTCTTCGAATAGCAACACCGGGTGTTTAGTCTGTGGAAACAAGGTGCATTCGTCCATGTGATGTGCCTTAGATCGGTGATTCAAGATTGGGTGTCAGGGCTAGCTTCCGCTACGTTACTTCTCCTTTTTGGGTTCGTTTTTGTGTCGAAACCACTTTTTGGGAATCTTGTTTCCCGAATTTCAATCCTTCATTGGTATCAGAGCCATCTCAATCATGTTTCCTTTTCTTATTTGCGTTTATAAACGAGTTTTGGCTATTTGTTCTTCGTAAAACACCATTATTGATTGATTAAGAAACATCAAATCCCGACGCGGTACTATTTTCCCCATTTTTTTTGCTTTTCCGTAGATCGAATTGCTTTTCTAATTGCTTAGGGTTAAAGTACTCATCAATACGAGAATTTCGACTGGTCGCACGTCGTCGGAAGCCGCCGGACGCGCCGCCACGCGCAGCGCATGCGTTCGACTTCGTCGGCACGTGCAACACACGCATTGCGACGGTTCCCAGGCGCGTGCGGGCACGCGCGCACGTGGAGGAAACCGCAGGCGCATGCAATGCACGCGCGCGGTAACCGCACACGTGCGCGCCAACCGCCCGCGCGTGCAAGGCACACGCTGGTTGACGTCACCATGACGTCAGCCGGCGGTTGCCCACGCACGCGCGGGGCACATGCCGGTCGGTTCATCCGACCGGGCCGCCCGGCCCGAACCAGTCCGACCAGTCTGACCCGGCCCGACCGACCCGACCCGGCCCGGCTAGCCAGACCCGGTTCGATCCGACCCGTTGACTTGACGTGACCGTTGACCGCGACCGTTGACTGTGACCGTTGACCGGCTGACCGTTGACTTAACCATTGACCACCGTTGACTACCGTTGACCACCGTTGACTGTTGACCGTTGACAAAAAAAAAAAAAAAAAAAAGAGGAATGTGTTTCTTTTTCAATTATGCCTATGTGAGTTATAAGTAATCCATTTTTATTCTGCATTTGTTGCATGAACCATGGAAAATTATTTATTTTCCCTTATGTTCATTATGGATTATAAGTGATCCATTTTCAAGTTCTGCATGCAGGAACTATGATGCGTTATGCACGGATACCTGCGTTCCCGAGAACAGACGAAGGACGTGCAAGACTTAAAAGGCTGATGACAGAGTTAGCTAATTATCGGTGGCATGACGGTGATTTAGTATCACATGTGGTCAGGGTCAATCAGATGATACAGGAAATCATCTAGAATGGTTATCTTATGCCGGATTTTAATAAGGTGTCGATCTTCAAGAACACTCTTCCACCTGAATGGCAAGCAGTGTTAGATCGGCTATGGGAGATCAATGTGGTCCCGGGTTATAAGAGGCTGGTAGAAGCTTTTGTGAGAGAGTATTATAGGATTGAGCTTACCAAAACTTCAACCCTTAGTATGAGTGCCACATGGCGCAAAGTGAATGTGCCTTGGAGGCGACATGAGAGCTCTCCAAAAGTTTTTCCATGGTTGGCAAATGTGCCTTCAGATTTTTTGGATTTTTTGATTGATAGATTAGCAGGGACTTTCCCTATTTATTTTTTAGATTACTTTGAGATGTTTTGGGTATATATATCTCTTTCTATGTTGATATTTTCCTTTGTATATATTACTTAGTGCAATGAATATGTTGTATTTTGTGAAAGCATCATTATTTTATTGGATGTCAGATATTATTTGCTTTCTATTATTGTTGATTCTTTGTGGGTAGTTCATAGAAGTTTTTGTAACTTTATAGAATTCAGTTTGCATAAGACAATTATATTAATGACAGTTTTAAGTTAGGATTTTTGGAGGATGATTGGAAACATAGTGACCTTTTGATTCTGAAACCTTATTTAAAATTGTTCATTAATATGATGGGTCTATGCATATATGTCTGATGTGTTCAGATCGATGGTTTCAGCAACTAAGAAAGTAATTGCTGATTTGAACGACAACAATTGTGAAATATTGAATATGAAGATTCAATATGTGCTGGAAAAGCCAGAAGCACTAGAAGCTCTTCATCATGTTATGGAAGATCTTGAGAATGTTGTGCGCCACCTTGAGCTAGTGGAGGACCACCTAACGGCATTTGAGCCGAAAGTAGATGTTTGCAATGCTGGTTCTAGCTCAGAAAGGGCTTTGAGCTCTAAGCGCAAGCATATTGATTCGTTCAATATGTGGTTATGCAAAGGATCAAGTCCTCCTTGCAAGAAACCAAGAGTTAACCAACACAAGAGAGGAAAACGTCCTCAAGTGAAGAAAATGTCAAGGGTAAGGTGTTACAATTGTGACAAGAAGGGTCACTATGCTTGCAACTGTCGTGAGCCAAAAAAGGTAAACACCTCTTGTACATTTGAGAACTTTGCTTATGTGTCAAGTTCTGTATTATTTGCTGAATCCAATTCTTTGTGGACTGTAGATTCAGGAGCAACAGACCATGTAGCAAAGGATAGAAAATCCTTTGTGGAATTCCGACGAGTACCAACTGGAACTAAGTAGATCTATGTGGGAAACAACTCCAGAGCTGAAGTAAAAGGAATTGGCATCTGCCAACTAAACATGCGTGGTGGATGCACTTTGATCCTACATGAGGTATTGTATGCTCCGGAGATTCGTCGGAATCTAGTGTCTGTTTTAGTGTTGGTTAAACTAGATTTTAATATGAACTTCCATAATAGAAGTGTGGATTTGTTTTTGGAAACAAATTTCTATGGTTGTGGTTATTTTCTAGATGGTTTCGTTGTATTAGATATTGACTATGTTAATGCAAATATTTCTTATTCCCTTCTCACGTCTCCTAATTCATATGATAATGATGTGAATGTGTGGCATGCTAGACTTGGTCATATTGGCCAACAACGTATGAATAGACTAGCCAAAGAGGGCTTGTTGGGCAACATTGAAAAAGGCGATTTGCCCATATGTGAGCATTGCCTAGTAGGGAAAACGACAAAGAAACCATTTGGAAAAAGTAAAAGAGCTGAATTTCCTCTGTATATAATCCATTTTGACATCTGTGGTCCAATGAATGTGAGAGGAAGGCATAGGGCTGTTTATTTCATCACTTTTATAGATGATTATACTCGATTCGAATATGTCTATTTGATTTCTCATAAATCTGAAGCATTTAGTTGTTTCAAAAGGTTTATGGCCTTGGTAGAGAATCAATTAGACAGGAAAATAAAAGCATTGAGATCTGACTGAGGTCGAGAATATTTATCTGATGAGTTCAAAAATTTATGTGATGAAAAAGGAATAGAAACACAGTTGTCTATTCCATATACTCCTCAACAAAATGGTGTTGCGAGAGAGAAGAAACAGAACCCTACCGGAAATGGTTAGGTCCATGATGGCGCATAACCTACCTATCACTTTTTGGAGTGATGCCTTGTTAATTGCTGCCTATATACTTAATCGGGTGCCTTCCAAATCAGTTACTTCCACTCCATATGAGTTATGGATAGGTAGAAAACCGGACTTAAGTTTTCTTAAGCCATGGGGTTGTGCTGCCTATATTCATGAACCCTCTCACAAGTTTGGGAAATTGGGTCCTAGAGAAAAGAAGAGTATTTTCATAAGATACTATGAACACTCGAAAGGGTATGTGTTCATAGGTGAGCAGGAAAGTGGGAGTATAACTGAATTTGAATCACGGGATGTCACGTTCTTAGAAAATGAGTTTCCTAAGAAGGGCGAAATAGGTGAAGATTACTCCCTATTTGAAACCTTGGATCAAGATAATGATATTAGTGGAGTTCGTCCAAGTGGGAGTAATATGAAAAGTAATGAATTGAATTCAACTCATACTGAGTTACAGCCACATGATGAGACGACATCATCATTATCTAATCCTAGTGGGAGCATAATGGGAAATGATGTGCTAAGTGTACAATCTCCCATACAGCGAACAAGTCGCAAAAGTATTCCCCGTCGACATTTTGACATTGAAGGAAAAAATTTTATGATTGCCCCACAAGATGAAGATGAGCCAAGAAATATACATAAGGCTCTAAACTGCCCTAGTAAGGAAAAATGGATGCATGCAATGGGAGAGGAAATGGAGTCAATGAAGTCAAACCATGTTTGGGAACTGGTTGATCTTCCAAAAGAACGCAAAGCTATTGGGAACATGTGAGTTCTCAAAATAAAGCGTAAAGCTGATGGCTCGATAGAAAGATATAAAGCTCGCCTTGTGACGAAGGGGTATAATCAACAGGAAAGAATTGATTATGAGGAAACATTTTCCCCTGTTGTGAGATTCACCTCAATTCGCATAATTCTGGTAATAGTGGCAAGTATGGATCTTAAATTACATCAAATGGATGTAAAGACTGCTTTTCTCAATGAAGAATTAGATGAGGATATATATATGGAACAACCTGTTGGTTTCATTATGAAAGGCCAAGAAGGAAAGGTATGTCGACTTTTGATATATGGCCTTAAGCAGTTGTCAAGACAGTGGTATATACGTTTTCATAATACTATGATGGCATATAATTTTATAATGATTGATGAGGATCATTGTGTATATATCAAAAGATCCAAAGATCAATTTGTGATCATATCATTATATGTTGATGACATACTAATTGCCGGAAGCAATATGGAGTTAGTTAATATCATCAAAAGTTGGTTATCTTCCAATTTTGAGATGAAAGATATGGGTGAGGCTGCATACATACTTGGAGTTAAGATTTCAAGAGATCGTTCGAAGAGATCATTATCTCTTTCGCAAGAAACATATATAAATAAGGTTCTTGAACGATTTCATATGCAAGATTGTAAACCCATAGACACTCCTATTGCAAAAGGTGAAGGATTGAGCCATACACTGTGTTCAAGGACTCCACAAGAGAAGGAACAAATGAAGCATGTTCCTTATGCTAGTGCTGTTGGGAGTTTAATGTACGCTATGATGTCAGTTGAAATTGTGAGTAGATACCAATCCAATCTAGGTCAAGCACATTGGAAAGCCGTTAAGAGAATACTGAGGTATCTAAAGGGAACTGCTAATTATATACTAAGTTATCAAGGAAAGGATCTGCGACTTGAAGGCTATTCAGATGCTGACTGGGGAGGAGATTTAGATGAAAGAAAATCTACCTCTGGATTTGCTTTCTTACTGAACAATGGCGCCATATCATGGAACAGTAAGAAGCAAATGTGTATAGCCTTGTCCACAATGGAAGCTGAGTTCGTGGCATTATCAGCAGCGGTACAAGAAGGAGTTTGGCTTAAGAGATTTTTGGATCATTTAGGTGTTATTGAGAAAGCTGCAAATCCATTATTGATTAACTGTGATAGCCAAGCAGCTATAGCGTACATCAAAGATCCAAAGTATCATGGCAAGACCAAACATATAAATACCAAGTATGACTTTGTCAAAAATATGGCTGCACGAAAAGATGTGAACTTACAGTACATACATACGCATAGAATGGTAGCAAATCCAATGACAAAGCCAATACCTAGAAATGTGTTTTATGGCATGCGAAATTTCTAGGACTGCGTAGAGGCTGATGTACTGAATATTGTAATTTCCCTTAAGTGTTCATATTTGATGAATTTGTGCTTTCATCATTAATGCCTATGAATCTTTGTTTGATCTTTATGCATCTTAATGCTCAGTGTATTATATTAAGTTGAAAAAGTATGTCGGACGGATAAGAGATTAGTCCACCCGCACGGGTAATCGCCTCTATTTGCTGTGTGATAAATAGAGATGAGACAGTTTTTAAGCTTATTATCTAGGTGATAATCGAGAGCTCAAGCTTAAAATATATATATGTCGCCTTAACTAAGTGTTAAGATGAGGACATGATAAGTACTATGTCCGAAAATAAAATACCCAAGATATTTTACTTTATCTGTCTAAGATGCCAGATGTGAGTTCTGATGAATTATGTAAATGAGTATATACATGAACTCAAGTTAGACATTGGGTATGTCTGAACTATCATCTGTACGGTATGTATTGTGTGGAAATACGCTTCATGGGAAAGGAGTTAATACCATAATACGTATTTCATACTACGTATGCATGAGACGACCAATAAGAGTGGCAAAAGTTTAATCTCAACTTTTATGCCATGTGAGACTCTTTAGGGAAATGAGTTCCTCAATTTTAGTGCCCTCAGGACTCTTACTTATTCTCAAGATTTCTATTTAGTGTTTGCTATCTTAGAATGTTGCCAATGGTCATGAGTTGATTCGATCTAATGGGACATTTCTAGAAAAGCAAGCTAAACTGGAGTTGAGAATTTGAAGGAAAGAGGAAGATCGGATTTGGAGAATCACATTGTAGTTTTGTATTCACTGGTCGACCAATTATGACTGTCTTTGGGATAATCATAATTGTGAATGCAATATATATCATCGTTGAAAAGAGATCAAGAGAGATATAAATGTGATCGATCACTCTAGGGTACTGCATACTAAATCTACTCAAAGTGTGTTGCCCATTATGAGCTGCTATATATTCCTAACAGATGTATGGCAATGAGCTCTCAAAGTATGCTGGTCGCATGGACTATTCACCAGTATGAATGTTGCAGTGAGGAAAAGGGGACTCCGTTCGGCCCATCATGTCGAGTGGGAGATGCCTATGATGGATTCTTCTTTGATAAGCCTAAGTAAGGCCTGTCCGCCCATGTTGGTTTTGGACCACCATGTGCGAGTGGGAGATGATGGATTTTTCCTTTTTAAGATGGGCCTAAGTTGGCCTGATGGGCCCAAAGGCCCGGCCCATGGGTTTAGGGCCCATGGAGAAGAGTATTATAAATAAAGGAAAAAACAGAGTGACGGTTAAGAAGAAAAACATGAAAAGTTACGTATTTTTGGGACACTGAGAGATTACGCTCTCTCCGTTGAACGCGACGCCGTCTTCTCCCCTTTTGAAGAACAGTGACCGGATTCCTCTTCGAATAGCAACACCGGGTGTTTAGTCTGTGGAAACAAGGTGCGTTCGTCCATGTGATGTGCCTTAGATCGATGATTCATGATTGGGTGTTAGGGCTCGCTTCCGCTATGTTACTTCTCCTTTTTGGGTTCGTTTTTGTGTCGAAACCACTTTTTGGGAATCCTGTTTCCCGAATTTCAATCCTTCATTCTTCAACGAGCCAATTTATGAAACTGCTCGTTTTTTCAAACATCAATACTCTAATGAAAAAAACCACCCGCCTAGGTGGCGCTGCTGGCGGCAAGCTTCTCCCCCTAACGTAAGCGGAGGAGTTCGATTCGCAGGCGTCGCATTTGGATGACTTAACCGATGGCACGAGTGTGGTAACTAGCACGTGTCGTCCCCAGTGGTTTATCTCATTGCCCGGCCGTGCGGGATTTCTTAGGTCCCCAAAATAATAATAATAATAATAATAATAATAATAATAATAATAATAATAATAATAATCTAATGAAAAAAATAATAATTTAGAATTGATCTTGGGTTGTGTATCGATCACTACATTTACATTACACATAAAATGGGTTAATTTTGAGTTGGATCATTTTCAACCTGACTCTTGACCCACTAATTTGATGGATTCAATTTTGGCACTCTAAAAACGAATGATTCCTTATCAAAGATTAGATGGTTTGCGCTGAAACAAATAAAATTCACGAATATCTAATCAATAATTACCAGTGACCGTTCGTCCTTGGTAGAAGTGGAATTAAATAGTGTTTTTAGCGTGCCACTATGAAGTTCGAAATTTGCAAAGCGTTCGAAATATAGACCGTGAGTATCCAGACGTTTGATGATAAAATATTGTCTATCGTCGGACTGAAAACCCCTCTTTATCGATTGTCGGATGCGAAATAGACATAATTACGGTGAATTTCTCCCAGAGATATTAAAGAAAGAAAACTGATTTTAGGAAACCCAAATTCGAATCAAAAGTAAGAAAATATCTAAAAATTTAGCCCTAAATTCCCTCCCTTCCCATCGCCAAACAAAGCCGCGTCGTGAGATAACTTAATCAATCTTGACACGCTAAATCGAATATTCCTAATCAAAAATAGACCATCCACACCGACGGGAACAAAAATTTACAAATAATTAATCGATCGTGACTAGAGACAATTTGCCCTCAGTAAGACCCGAAATTAAAAAGTGTTATGAGGCAATCGGAAGGAAGAGATTAGGTATCCGAATGTTGGTTGGTAAAGTAATGTCTGCCGTCGGACCAACAACGATTCATTATCAATTGTTGGATGCGTAACGACAAAATTACGGTGAAATTCTCCAAAGATACCAGAGAAAGAAAACTAAATTTAGGGAGAACTAATTGTTTTTCTTCTTTAACGAGCTGATTTGTGGAATCGCTCATTTTTTCAAATATCAATAATCCAAAGAAAAAAATATTTTAGAATTGATCTTGGGTCCCAAGCCGATCGCTACATTTACATCACACATAAAATGGTTTAATTCTGACTTGGATCATTTTTGACTCGATTCTGGACCCATCTGTTTGACGGATCCAATATTTGCCCTTTGAAATGAATGATTCCTTATTAAAAAAACAGCATTCACACCCAAATAAATAAACAAAAAAATTAATTTATTATGGCCGAAGGTGCTCTCCCGGTCCAAGTTTTTTGAAGCTTTCCTTGTGCCATGGCCCCACGCTAGTGAAAAAAGCCTATGAGACGAGGCCTTCCCGATTTGAATTCCGCGATCCAGCAGTTGACCACCCGTAGAACTTGAATGAACGATTATGGGTAATCGTGTCAAGTTCATCAGGATACATCCTACCCGTGACCTAACTATCTATTCTTTCTTACATGCCCCGGTTCCAAAAATGGGTAGTGAATGAATATTTTTCGCCCGATTTTATCTGCTTAGATCATGTGTTCAATTGATCACCAGTCGTTCCAAAGCGCACTTACTTTCCTACATTTATCTCGTTTTCTTTCTAGAAAATTGTGCCAAAGGTTCTAAACCTTGTGTATTAAACCTGTTTGAATTTTAAATCTTTTAATTGATCCGGTCATGTTCCAAATCAACGTCAACGTCATGGGTCCCACTCCCGTCTCCCTGAGTTTTAACTCGCTTCACTCGCGACGTGCTCAGAGAGCGGGGGGATGATTTCTAAAAGTGCGTCGAAGACCGGTGATCATCATGCTTTCAATTCGCAACTCCTGAATGTCGCTAGCTGCTTCTGTTTGTTTTTACTGGTTATTTCGCTAGCTTGCCGTTGATATTGGCATTATTAACGTGGGTTTGGACGTACTTGTTTGTTAGTTGCATAAGCTATAAGGTCGGAGCAGCAAGAGACATGCTTGCCTCTCCCCTGATCGTGCGAATTAGCGGGTAACCAGGATTTGATGTTTGTGATGACGATGTGCAAAGGCTATTCGTGTTCTCTTTGAGCATACACTCGCCTTTTCAATTTGCACACTTGGCGCTTATTTTCATGTTTGATATGAGTAAAGAATCTTTTTCTCGCGTGGGATCCGCAGAGCTTGTAATTTGTCTGTGTTATAAAATTTTAGTTCGATCCGTAGAGCAGATACATGCGCACTTCTCTAATCATTAGATTCTTTCATTTTATTTACATACATCGTCATATTTTGTTATTTTACTCTTTTTTCTTTTCTTTTTTTAATTTGACACAAAATTTTAACCAAGTAACACATTAACATTAAGAGTATAAAGTAATTAAATGGATGCATTACAGCAACATAAATCGGGTCGAGTACAAATTATCAAAATTGCAGTACATAAGAATGGATCAATAAAAATTAAATGAATCAATTTAGGTCGGACCATCTTCGAACCGACCCGCCTATTTAACATCCTGAACAACATCCATGTACCGCAATTGTCTAAGAAAATATATATGCTGTTAACTACCGATACACATTTGCCGAAATTGAGGTTAATTTGATAAATCGAGCGGAAACAATTATGTAATTTAGCAAAACCAAAAAAGTGAGAACATCTCCCATCCCCAATGTAGAACTCCAAAATCGCAAGGATGCAGGCTGAAACCACCTGCCGTCTCGAATGCTCATTACCGTCTCCAAACGTGAAAGCTGCTTTTCTAGCGCCATCGGGAAGTGGCTGAAAAGCTGCTTCAGCAAGTCCTGCCTCGTGCCTGTTCGAGACAACAACCACCGTACGTCAGCGGTCAGTCGAGAAGAGGTTTACGAACCATCAAACTAGCTACACAACTTTGACCCCAAAAAAAAAAAAAAAAAAAAAAAGAAAACACACTAGCTACAGAACAATTCAAGTCAGATGACGTCAGCGTGTCTCCGATGGATGACGTCAGGGACGTCTGAGGCTGGCACTGACGTCAGCAACCATTGGCTTTTTAAAAAAAGACACGGACCACAGGATACTACCCGACCGTAGTATCTGTGATCCCACAAAAAGAACAGACAGACCGGACAGCTGACGTTAGCGTTTCTTCAATGGCGGCCCCTGACGTCAGCAACTATTGCCTTTTTGAAAAGAGACACGGGCCACAGGATACTACCCGAGCGTAGTATCTGTGACCCCACAAAAAGAACAGACCGACCGGACAGGCAACCACAGCTACAATTACCACTCCATGATACAAACCGCATCAATCGCAAGCACGATGGTGATTTACTTATGCAATCAAGTGCATCTAGAAGAGAGAGAGAGGGAGGACGAAGGGCGGGACGCACGACGACACGACTATTCGTAGAAATTAACGTTATATAAAGCAGATAACATAGGCCAAGTTTCTTACTGCTGCTGTGGGGCAAAATCCATGTGCCCTTCCAGAGGAGCGAGAGCAGGAAGCTCAACAAAGTGCAGATTTGGATCCCTGCGTTTACCACGATAATAATTAGCTACTAGACCAAAACAACCTTTGCAAACAGGATTTGCACGTTTTGCTCAAGTACCCGACAAGTTCTCTGGCGAGGTAGAGGAAGGGTTCCTCTAAGTTGTACATGCTCCTTGCAGAAATTTCATAGTGCTGCAAATTATTCCTCCGCCCGAATGTAAACTGCCTTGCTTCAACTTGCCTATTCTCCCCATCTACCTTGTTTCCACAGAGAACAATAGGTATATTCTCACAGACCCTATTAAATTAATGGGTAATTAGCGAGATATAGCACTATCAAAAACTGTAATGCGAGAACAAATACAAAGGTCGTCACCATGTCTAATCTACCTGCAGAGATCACGATGCCATCCAGGAACATTCATGTATGTCGATCCAGCAGTGACATCGAACATGATAATTGCACACTCGCCACAAATGCTGCAGAACAACGAACAAAAGTTTGTAATTTGGATACCCACAGACACAGGAGGGAGAGGGAATCCCTCTCCCACAAGCAAGGTTAAAATGTGAATAAAGGAAATAGCCACATTCAGAAGACCACTCTTAACACCGCCAGCATTAAGTACAAGATGCAGTCTGAAAATAAGGTTTAAAGAGATATGACTGACATAAATTTTACCAACTTTTAACAAAATCAGAACTAAGGACAACCCTGAAACAGATATGCACCCTTTACGGTGGAAATTTTTTTGCAAAAATACTCGCTTCTTCCTCCGCAACTTTACAAATAAGAATTGACTGCACCACTATCAAGTGATAATAGTTATCCTTAGTAAAACCCAGACAGTTGAATAAACTACCAACCAAAATATAGCTACCCCGTAATTAAAGCATTGTAAAATACAAGCTCAACACAACATTTTGCTTCCCATTATCACTGAATTCACAAGAACGTAAACTGGAATCTGAAAATTCCTTCCACTGATTTATAAAGCAAAGAAATTCTAAGACAGAACTCTCTTTACTCACTAATATCCATCTCTTAGACCCTGCCCTGGAATATCCCAGCAGTCAAACCGGATCCACCCCTGGTTTGTGAAGAAATCCAGAGGATAGACTTCAACGCCAGTAGTTGCTGTTATGCGCAAGGACAATACCAGAAGATTAGTACAGACTAAACAATATGATATTCTAATGACATCAAAAAAAAAAAAAAAAAAGAAGAAAAGAAAAGGAAATAACAGGCATTTCCACATCGCTTACGCTCATAATTCCTTTCAAACCTCCCAGTAAGATGTCTCTTCAGAAAAGTCGTTTTGCCTGCACAAAGGAACGGACTATGCTCAGTCTGCTATCCCTTGCTTGACACTAGAAAGAAAAGACATATCATCTCATGGCTTCTACATCGTGACAAATGAAGAAGATCGCAAAACCACTTTTTGTCTGACACCCTTCGATTTCAGACAAATCCCCAGAAATTGTGGGAAAAACATGCTGTCCGCCACTCCAATTGAAAAATCTCTTCAAGGATATAGCCATAAGCATGTTATATTTTCCTGATCCCGACCAGTAAAGTAACTAGAGCAAACCCTAATTTATCACGACAGCATATGCACCTGTTCTGTATACAAAGTAACGAGCGATTGAATCAAAACTGGTAAAACAGAGCACGCTGGCGACAATTACCTGTGCCCTCATCGCCAACGATGAGGAGCTTGAAGCCCGGGTGATCGAACATCGGCTGATTCGGCAAGGCCTGAAAGAGACACGAAAGGGAAACAACAACAATTAAAACAACCACCCAAATGAGATCAAAAAAATCCAAACTTTGCGATCACGTAACCAGATCGCTTCAGCTCCAGAACCCCCAAAAGAAACAACATCTGACCAGGACCCAAAAGCTCGGGAAGAATCACGAAAAGAATCGAGACTCAAAAAGACCCAGCAACTACAAGAACACGAGCTATCCATATAAGGATGCACGCGTGGAAAATGGGATGATGAAAAGGAAAGAAAAGCACGTAAACGAACCCACCATTGATGATGGCGAAGATGGTCGGGGATTTTTGGTGGGTCGCAGAGACGGAGAGAATCTCGAGTAGGTTCGGAGCAGCGAAGCGAAGTGGGAGAGGAAAGTGCAAGCAGCCGTACAGGGAGGCTTCGGATGGAAGGGAAAGCGTGGTTTTCCTTTCTCTTTTTTCTTCTAACACGGCTTCAATCCAACGCTGCTGTTCTCCTCCGTTAGATTCGATTTACTTAGAGCCTGCTGACCGTCCGATCTGTACGGACTCGCGGTCGAAGCTTTGCCCCCTCCTCCCCTCGCCGTCCCTAAATTTCTTCGAGGCGAAAGTGAGAGGAAATTTCCTAGGACCCTAGGAACGGGAGGCTTGACTCTTCCATCTTCGGTTCTCTTGCTTAGGGCCGTCTAGCCTTTTGCTTGTTGCTTGTTTCCTACTTTGACTTGTTTTCCCGTGGTAGTTTGTTCAGCTCCCCGCTATTTCGAGAGATTTTCTTTTACATCAACTGACTTCCACTCATTATGAATTATTGTCATTTTAAGTGAAAAATTTTTACGTCGATTTTTTTTGTATAATTAATTAAAACTATTTATATATTCTTACTTTTATCAAAAAAAAATTTCTTAAGAGTCTATATAAAAAATTGAAATTTCAAATCCTTCGCCCTTTATCTCGCCAAACTCCCTGGACTTTTCATCAAATTTCATGCCCTCATTTCACGGACCAGAATTTGAAGGAAAAACAAGAAATAATTTAAAATTTTGACAAGGATTAATTCTTTTCTTCTTCAACGAGCCGATTTATGGATCCGCTTAATTTTTTTCTTCTTCAATGAGCCGATTTATGGATCTGCTCGTTTTTTTTTTTCAAAAATCAATAATCTAATGAAGAAAAAATTTACAATTGATCTTGGGTCACATATCGATCACTACATTTACATTACATATAAAATGGGTTAATTTTGATTTGGATCATTTTCAACCCGACTCTCAACCCATCAGTTTGATGGATCTAATTTGGGCATGCTAAAACGACTTATTCCTTATTAAAGATAGATTATTCACACCCAAATAAATAAACGAAAAGATTAATCTGTGGCCAGAGGTGCTTTCTCGGTCCAAGTTTTTTTTAAGATTTCCTTGTGGCATGCCCCCATGCCGGTGAAAAAACCCCATGAGATGAGGCCTTCCTAATTTGAATCCCGCAATCCAGCAATTGAACGTCCGTGGAACTTGAATGAACGATTATGGGTAATTGTGTCAAGTTCATTAGGATACATCTTACCCGTGACTTAACTATTGATTCTTTCCTACATGGGTCGATTCAAAAAATGAGCAGCAAATGGATGTTTTTCGCCCAATTTTGTCTACTTAGGTCATGCTTTCAATTGGTCATTTATTGTTTTAAAGTGTGCTTAATTGTATAATGAATAAATTTCCGGGCAACAAAACTTTGATGAGATATAGTGCCATGTGTATACCATAAGCTCTAAACCTTTTGTACGGAACACATTCGAAAACTAAATCTTATGATTGGTTCAATCAAGTCCTAGATTATATCTCTAACTGAGTTCCAATTTATTTTAATTAATTGATTTTATTAGAAAGCACGATAAAATCTCAAGTCGAGATAAGAAAGTAGTGGTTCATAAACCATAATTGTCTAAAAGGTATGTTTTCAAATATCAATTTATATTTACGAAAATTGAAGTTTAGTTCGATAAATCAACTAAGAGCAATTATGCAATTTAGCAAAACAAAAAAAATTGAAAGTAATCTCGTCCCAATATAGAACTCCAGAATCAAAGGGCGCAGGCTGAACCGACATGCCGTCTCGAATGCTCCTTACCGTCTCCAAAACCGGAAAACCGCTTCGCCAGCGCCAACTGTAATATGAAAACCAAAGATCATTTGGAGATCTGAATTCTAAACCCAGCAAAAACTCTTTTCTGGCTTCCTAGCAAAAAAAAAGAAAAACTCTTCTGTGGTTGAAAACTCCTTTGTTTTCCTGACGAATCTCTCTCAAGCGTCCGCGCACATTGATCAATCTCTCTTGAATGGCCTCGCCGTCCGACACCTCCAACCAGTAAGTTCACAATTCTCTCTCTTTTTTTTTTTTTTTTTTTTTTTTTTTTTTATAAAAAAAATTAGGGTCTTTTTGAAGCTCAAAGTCTGCATCTTTCTTGAATAATCCGAATTGATCGGTTGTGTTAACTCGAGGGTTTTGGTCTTTTTGTTTTTGGTGATTTGAAAGGGAGGCTGTTGTGAGGAAGCAAAACAAAGGAGCCCCGATTAAGTTCTTGGTCCCTCTTATATACGCCCCTGTTCTTCCTCTCAGTACGTATGATGATCGTTTAGAGTTTGATTAAATTTCATGGGTTTTCAATCGTTTCTGTCGTATCCTATCTGGGTTTTGTTTTTCTTATTGAATTAGTGTTGCTTCGTTTCGGAATCTGGTTTCGCAGTTCGGCTCTCGTTGAGGAGGAACCCGGTGGTGAGGGATCGTTTGTTTACCCTCGTCTTGGCTGGGGCTTTCGCTCATGGGTTTTACTTGGTGTATCCTTTTCCTTGCATTCTTTTTCTTTTTGTTGCCATCTCGTGCTTTTGGCTGTTATCTGTTCATGTTCATGGTATCTTGATGGATTGTGTTTATTGAAGCATTTGTCTTTGAATTATGTCGAGATTTTCTGCCAATGTTCTTCTATAGATGAATGTATCAGTATTTTCCATTGTATCCATTTATTATTGTCTATTGCGGATTGATGCATCAATGGTTTGTAATTGTATAGGACCCAGAAAATGGTGGTGTCTTCGTTGATACAAGATGTTAATTCTTTACTTAATTGGAGTCTCATTACAGGAGGTTACTAGATGCATGTCTTGTAGTGATTCTGAGCAAGCAGTTTCAAGCTTATGATCTTAGTGAACTGAGGATTTGATGGATAAGGTGCAAAACCTTAAACGTTGATGGCCTTGTCCCACTCTTGATCCCTTGACAAACTTTGGTATACATGCTCTGATAGCGCTTAGAAAGCCGTTTCAAAGAACCAGTGATTGAGTTCTTTAGATCTCCTTTGGATACTTAGGTGGCGGCAAATAGGTTTTGAATCCTTGTATAATTGTGAAATCAAGTCTTCACTTGCACACTACGAGAGAATGTTTTCCTGAGTGATGAGTTCTTTCTTTCTGAAAAAAGTATTATCTTCAAATGCATGTCAAGGTTTTCCTAGGATGTTGGCATGTAAGGTCTCTATTCTTCTGCTGTGGATGATTTAAGGATGTGAACTAAGATGCAGTTTCTTTTAATAGGTAGCAAGGAGTTTTTGGCTGAAATCTTTAGGTTTGAGGAGCCTTGTCTTCTAATGTTTGTGTGGGTCGACATTTCCATCCCCATCTTCTCATATATTAAATCAATTCCTCTACCTTGCGTTATTTATGGATGTAGTTTTCCTGCTGGTGTCCCTCATTGTGTTTGTAGCTTAGCAATGAGAAATTTACCTACAAATTTACAGAAGTTGTCCTTTGCATTCCACTATAGCTTGTAAAATAACTATAATTCATTGAATTAGGGTGCTTTTTAAACTTGGGACTAATCGAAGATCTTATAATCTTATGTAGTCTTTCAATTTTATTTGTATGGTTCTTTCAATAGTATTGTTGCTTTTTCTTAATAAACATTTGCAGCACGGACATTTATGACTCTGAAAGCAAGTGATGCAAGGAGCTGGAAGACAGAGTGAAATCAAGTCCTCACGTCTTTAATGTTGGTTGATCAATTCTTACACACCCTGGTGCATGTTAGCACTGGAAATTTTTGCAGGACCATATTTTAAGTAATGTTGTACTCCCATTTTTTGGTTGTGATAGGAGGGGGTGTTGGGAATTGGGGCCCAATCCTGTAATTGCCTCTCGCTTACATCCAATCATGATATAGCGACTTGGTAATGTTTTGAATAAATGACCAGCTCTTGTTGATTCTTCAGGTTTAATTATAAGTTCTGTTGTGCACAGTTAGGTCTCTAGCCTCCCTTCAATGGCTTGACAGTTTAGACAACCTTTGTGCAGAGTGCCATGGTGGAATGGATGGGAGATTTATCTCTATATAATTGAGGATTTCATTTCTTGGTTTAGGCAAGTACTTTTGTTTTGCAAATTGTCTCTGTTGGCTTGCTCGTTACCCAGTTGCATGCATTGCCGTATGTCTACACGTGTGCGCTGTGTTTCTGGGTCATGGAATCGAAAGGCAAGCTTGTGTGCTCTCGTGGTTCCTTTGTAAGAAAAAAACCATTGAGCAGGAGTCATTGCCCCCTTGCCTGTGTTCACTTTCCTTACCTTTTGTGAATCACCTGTTCTTACTCATCTTGCTTGCTCATACTATGGGACTCTCGTAGATGGTTCATGCAAGAACTTGTTAATAAATTCACTGTCCAGTTTCGTTTCTTCTCAGTTTGAACCTTTTGAGGAAAAGAACTTATTTGCACAGGGCATTGATGCTGATGTCTCTGCGCCTGTTTAACGGTGTTTGCAAAGATCTGGGCATCTCGTATATGTGCTAATTTTCATAATGGCGAATGTAACTTGTGATGAGAGTGAGAATGTCAAGGCCTGGGAGCCATGCAAGAGTCGAGCAGTCGAAAGCACTTGCAGCTCAGGATGCTTCTTGGGGAAAGAGACGTTTGCAATTTGCTCAGGTCCCCGGGCAAATTGAACTCGCCATGAACTCTGTTCAGCTCACGAATCTGACAGTGATAGGTTCATTGCGTGCATCTCCACTTCTCAATGACACAGAACAGAGTTCATAAGCTCTTCCGACAAATTGCATGTATCTTTCCACAAGTTGCACAACAGATGGAAAACCGGTCATTGTACTTCGTGTCCATTTTGACCCAACACCCCAAAGCTTTCTTCGAACGAAGAAGGACCGAAAAAGTTGATGGAGGACGAGATCATGGAGTGCAATCCTTCATCAGCACCATACATGGAACGTATCACTACAAGATCGAATTCAATGTTTGCAGTGCATCTTATATAACTGGTGTTAACATGAAGGATTTGTTCAAGATTGCCATTCGAACGCTTGTTAAACAATCAAGTTAGAAAATACAATGGTGCTCGCTACACTGACCTTTCGCTACACTGACCTTTCTTATGATGTGTAATTATTATTTTGGAAATCGAAAGGCGTGTTTGAATAGGATTTTACTATTTCCATTCTTTACCCAATTAAAATTTTGCAGACTTTGGCTTTTTCACATTACGTATAGACAGATAACAGCATGAGCGTTCTCATATGATATTTTTTTTTAATAAGTGCCCGACATTGGTTAACATGACTCCCATATTTTACCACATATCAACTTCATGACATAATCACATATGGTTTCATAAATCAACTTGAAAGTGAGATCCAATCACGATACCAAACGATCAATGACCACGTCAGGTGACTCACTCCACTAAACATCAAAATCATTGATCGACTTAAGTTTGATAATCATCGTATTCAGCTTATATATGATCTACCTTTCTTATCCAGGATTGATAAAACCCTTCGTCATTTATGGGCACATCATGTGGTTGTCGCTGATGGATTAAAAATAGAAGGACGCATGCCCAAGTTACTGATTAATAATCACTTGATGCCAATCAAGAGAATGCCAAGAGTGGTCAAATATTTAAACTATATTAAATATTAAATATGTACATTACATCAGATATCAACTAAAATGATTGGTGATCACGAAGATTAATCCACCCATTTCACGTAACGTTCGCTGTCCTTACATCACCAGATCCCACCCATCGTTCGGAATATTACGACTCGGAACGACGTGTGGCCACTAACCTTAAAAAACAATTCGAGAATATATACACAAAGGAAAAAAAAAAGAAAAAAAAGTAGAAGTGTGTCCTAAAGATGTCATACAGGGACAATCGTACTGATGTTAACATGGTCCGGTCCGGCCGGATTACAGATCGGTCCGGTTCCCGAAGTCGGAAGCGAGGCGGGACGCGATCGCGGAGTGATACATGGCGTCGTGGCGGGAGGCGGCGTCGGAGGTCATGAGCCTGAGGAGCCGCGCCTTCTCCTCCGTGAACCGGATCGGGTCGGGGCGGGGCCTCCCCGCCGCGGACAGGCTCGAGCCCGAGCCCTCCAAGTCGGCCTTGCCGGGGCAGGCGACCTTGCCGCCGCCGGCGGCGGCGGCGGAGTCAATGTAGCCCGTGTCGGTGGAGAAGCCGAAGATCGGGGCCAGCCACTTGTTGTTGGAGGAGGAAGCGGAGGAGGAGGCCGCGGCCTTGACGGCGAGGGTTCCGGAGGGAAGGAGGCCGGTGGCCATTACGGTGGCAGAGAAATCGAGAGAGAGAGAGAGAGAGAGAGCGAGAGTGACGTAAGATGGAGATGGAGATGGAGAGCGGAGATGGTCCTTTCAACGGTATAAACCTGACTGGTTTTCTTCTCTTTCTCCTTCTGGGGTGGCTTTTTAGCCTTTTATAGAGAGGAGGAGGGGAGGAGGGGATAAGACTTGACACGTGGAGGTGACGGGGAGTGCATGTTACTGGGGATGACGGGTTTTAAAGTGAGTAAGTTCTAAAGTTAGAATATGAAATCTATCATATTATAACCGATTCTTGCTTTTTAGATCTCGAAACCTATTCCATTTGCCTGCAATTGGTTCTAGAATCTACATTATTTTTACGGTCTGGTTCAAAGGTTTATCTGTGAACTCATTTTATTTATTTATTTATTATTTTTTATAGAAAAATTGTGTAAAGCCATGAGTAATGAAATGATTCAATGTAAAAGATGAATAATAAAAAAAATCCATTCTCCATTCATTTATAAAAAATTAGGGGAAGAGGAAAGACTAACGAGAAATTTTGAGAAAGGACAAATGATGAAAGAGTGTTGATGTTAGGAGAAAAGAAATTTAGATTTTGGCTTTTAGTTTGTAAAATCGGTTCCGAAGCCAATTTTCCGGTGGGCATTCACTCGAGACTTGTTCTCGGCCCAATTATAACAAGTTCAAAAAATTTGGAACCTATTTGGGAACTGGTTTGCAGACCTTTTTGTGGACGATGCAATCCTTTTCTTAGGTAAAATCGGTGCAATTTTTTTTTTTTTTTTGGTCAAAGGATGTATTATATTGAAACTGGAAAGTCAGAGCTTACAAAGAGATACCCCATATAGATCTTTGCATAAAATAGAATATAAAGCGAGAGGGGGTGTAAGCCACCAAGACATAGGCGAGTTGGCGCGGTGATGTCGTGCGACCCAATCCTTTTGCATTTGCTCCTCGTGGGCGGTGGGCCGGTGAAACTACCGAGCTTTGGGCCAGCGAGGTGCCGACATTTGGAGACCCCAATTTCCATGTTCCAAGGAGGTGAGGCCCGGCCCGGGATCGATTGAACCGCAGGCGAGCTATCACTTTCTATCTCCCACGAAACTGTTTGACTTCCTAGAGTGTCCACGTGTCTTGATCTCAAGTCCCCTATAAAGAGAAGCCCGAGCCAAATCGCTTCCACTTCGGCTTCATTGGACGATGAAACCCTAGCGTTTGCAGAGAAGCCTTCGAGAACCCTCCCCATCGCGTCGCGCACCACACCACCCACTGAGCAGAGGAATTCCCCTTCACGCGAGGCCGCATCAACGTTGAGTTTGAAAGTTTGCTTTGTTGGTGGTTTCCATCTTGCAAAGGTAATTTCTTCGTCTCAAACTCTAAGAGTTTCAATTTTTTGCTTCATCTTTCCTCTCTTTTCATGAGTCTCGTTCACAGGTACGCTGGGTGTAAGATCTACTGACTTTTGTTGTGGATCTGGTGGTTTCTTGTGTTGTCGCTGTTCTGATGGGTTTCTCCCTTCGAAAAGGGTGCTCGGGTGCCCCTGGTTCAGGTTTCTACGGATTTGCTTCTCTTTTTTTTCCGAACAACCCTGAAGTAGGGTTCAGATTTGGAGATTCTTGAAGCTCGACTGACCCTATCTTTGGGTCTGGTGGTTCGGCGGTTCGTTGCTGATCCGATGAGTTGCTTCCTTCTATCATTGTGCTCTGTTTCCCCTAGTTCCGATTACTGCTGATTTGCTTCCTTTTTTGTACGAGAAAACATGGGTTAGGGTTCAGATCTGGGCTGTCGAGTGGCGTTGTCGATGTTGCTGTTTTTCGGTAAGTCCAAGGCTGTAGATCTGATGTTGTGGTGGACCTTGATCGAGTGATTTGAGGCTATATGTTGGATGTATTGTTCTATTCAGGTGCGAGACAGGGGGTTACCTGTGTTTGCTGTTTCTGTCTTCCGTTGCTCACCCATATATTGCCTTCGTAGGCTTTATGTACCATATCAGTAGGTTTTGGAACTCGACCATGAAAGATCCAGTCATTTCTCGCCTTCCAGATGCATCATAGAAGATTCCCGACCACCTCATTTTGAGGTAAAGTTTTACCGCCCTGAAAAGCTGTATATAACCATTGATATGTTCTCTGGATGGTTTTCCTGGGTTGAATCTCTTTAAATCTCGGGTCTTGCCATATCTGTCGAGTCCATTTACAGAGAAAAAATAAATGTTCTGTTGTTTCAATGCCAGTATGACAGAATGGGCAGAACGGGTCGCTGATGATGTTCCGTTTATGCAGATTTTCCCTGGTGGGCAGAGCATTTTGGCAGAGGCTCCAAAGGAAAGTACGGATCTTCAATAAGACTGCTAAACTCCATATTTGGGTCCACAGGGTGCGTGGTGCATTGTATGAGCTAGAGGGTCGAGTCTGTTCTAGACCATTTGTGCTCAAAGTTGCTTTGTTGTACCCGTTCTTTACCATGTACTGCCCTGTTGCATTGCCTGTCCATATAAGTGTGTCTGGTCTGGATTGTTGACTGAGAGGGATCGCCAGGATTTCTTCTGCTATTTGAGTGTCAAAAAACTGGTATATTTGTTGTTGGTTCCACTCTTGAGTTTCAGAATTAATTAACTGAGCAACTTTTGAAGGTTCTGATGGATGAGCTGTTCCTCCAATAATCCCCTGCTTTAACCATCTGTCTTTACGTATGTTAATTGATTCCCCATCTCCAACTGACCATAATATATGGTTCGTAATTGTGTCTCTACCATGCAGGATACCTTGCCAACCCCAAGATGGCCTCCGACCCTTGCCAGCTGTCCAGACTTCCCCATGGGGGAAATAAATTCCTTTAAGTGTTCGACTCCACAGATTATTTGGAGAGTTGGCCAATCTCCAGGCCTGTTTTCCGAGCATAGCTCGATTGAAGGTATACAAATCTTTGAAACCGAGGCCTCCTGTGTCCTTCCTGGTTTTCAGAATTTCCCATCTCTTCCAGTGCATTCCTTTCTTATTATCCCCTTTCTGCCACCAAAATGACGCAATGCGCTTTTCTATGGATCTGCAGATGGAGACTGGGAGCTTAAAGATGGCCATGGCGTAAGTTGGGATTGCTTGCACCACGCTTTTGATCAAGATCTCATTGTCGGCCTTTGAAAGTAATTTTTCCTTCCAACCTGCCAGTCTTGAGTTGATTCTTCCCATTATCCACTGACACATCTCTTTTTTTGACTGACCCCATGCTGTAGGTATACCCAAGTACTTATTTGTTCTCTCCAGCTCTTGAACGCGCAGTTCAGTAGCCAAGTTTCTTCTTAGGAGAGACGGACAGTTGGCACTGAAAAAAATTCCAGACTTGTTATAATTAACTGCCTGACCTGTTGCATAGCAGTACTGATTTAGTGTGAGGGCTAGATTCTGACACTCCCGAAGGGTTCCATCCAAGAAAAATATGGCATCATCCGCAAAGAGCAAGTGAGTTAGTTGTGGACAGTGTCGATTCAGCTGTATACCTTTAATTGTCCCATCTTCTGATGCTTTCCTCATCAACCAGGTTAATACATTGGAGATCAATATGAAGATATATGGTGATAAAGGATCGCCTTGGCGGAGGCCTCTAGATGGTTGAAAAAAAGAGGTAAGCTCCCCATTTATTTTCACACTAAAAGAGACAGTAGTGATGCAATGCATGATTAGGGACACCCACTTAGGGGAGAAGCCCATGTGTGTCATACAATCCTGTACAAAGTCCCACTCCACCCGATCATAGGCTTTCTGCATGTCTAGCTTCAGGATTGCTTTATATTTAGTTTTGTTTTTCTTGATTCTCAACTGGTGCAGAACTTCCTGGACTATGAGAATGTTGTCCTGGATTTGTCTCCCTTGCACAAATGCCGTCTGCTCTGGTTCAATGATCACAGGTAACCATTTTTTCAATCTGTTGGCCAGGATTTTTGATATGATTTTGTAACTAAAATTGCATAGACTGATAGGACAGAATTGGCTAATGTTTTCAGGGTGTTGGACTTTGGGGATCAGAGTGATGTGTGTTTGGTTCAGGCAGGGATCAAAAGTCCCTTTCTGGAAAAAATCCTGGACAAGATGCAACAGGTGAGTATGTAGAGTTTCCCAAGATTGTTGATAAAAAGCACCATTAAATCCATCGGGGCAGGGGATTTAGTTTCTCCTAATTGAAAGATAGCTGTTTTGATCTCCTCCAAAGAAGGTACAACAACTAATTCTGCATTCATTTCTTCTGTTATGGGGGAGGGACACTGATCAAGAACTGGTTGGTAATCTCTTGTTCCTTCAGTCCTGTACAAATTCTGAAGAAAAGTTTGAATATGGTTTTGAATGGTGGCTGGGTCTCGGCACCAACTTTGATCGTCGAATTTTAACATTGTGACGCGGTTCCTTTGTCTTCGTTGAACTGTTGTGGCATGAAAGAAGCTGGTGTTTCGGTTGCCCCATTGTAGCCATTTGACTCGTGAACGCATTCCCCAGAACTGTTCCTCCTGCTTTCTTAGGGTGTCGATTTGATGAATGAGGTCTTGCACATGTTTTCGACTTATCTGCTGGTCAGTCTTGTTTGTAAGTTCTGTTAGGGCTTTGCTGAGCTGCATGATCTTTAGGGAGGCATTAGAAAATTTTTCTAAATCGGTGCAATTAATATCAGCTTGATTGCACCGCCCTGCACGTTATGAGGGGGATTATTCACTTTTAATGCTCGTTGCATTGACTGCTTTTTAATGATCCACCTCTCCCTTAAATTTCCTCTGGAATATGCAGAATAGTTTTCAATATCCAAAATCGGGGAACCTGTCCTAAAATAAGTCTTGTGTTTTTTCTATTATGCCTTCATGTGACCCTATGGCATTTTATGGCATCTAATGATGAGTGTGTAATATGAATCCACTAGTTTAAGCTTTTATTTCCGGCTATATTCATGATCGAGACTTTTAATTTATTAATATTTCATATTTTTCATGTATCTAAATATAAATTATAATATATGGATTTTAGCAAATTGTGGTCATTAGCAATGATGATTCATTCTAATATTTCAATTAAACTATAGATAGAATATGGGTAGATTCTAAAACTAACCCTAGAACCTATGATAGGATAGGTTCTGAGTTTTTGGATAGGCATAGTAGATTCTAAGTTCCAAAAATCACGGAACCTATTCTTATGGATAGGTTTTAGATTTCAAGCAGAATCTGGAATTGCTTACCTCTAGTTAATGCCACCAAAGATCTCAAATTGATGCACTTATAACAAATTTATATCAAACTATTTTTTTACCACCAAAAACACCAAACCGGTATATTTTTATGCCATTCATTAGTTATTGTTAATTTGGATTATTATCATGAAAAACCACAAACTGATACATTTATAAACAAAAGTTGGATAAAAACCTAAATTGGTATACCAATTTAATATCAAATTTCTCCCATTTGAATTGAACTGTACTACACAAATGGAAATGTAAGCCACTAGAGAAAAATATTAGATTAGCTACATTACTGTATTCGTGCGATTAATTGAATTTGAAATGTTAAAATATAGTGAGCACAATACATATGACGCACCAAAAAAATTTTGAGTTATAACATTCTTTACATATATTATTAGTCTCAGTTGATTGTGTTGAAATGCTAATTTATTTCAAACTAATGGCGATCTCTAATTCGTCTACATAAAGCGTTTACAGATGACCCAATTACATGACATGTTCATTATTATCATTTTTGGCAATCATAAATGATTAAACTAGTGAAGATGTGACTAAGAAATTGTCGACAACCCGTCGAGGACGTTTAGGGCGAATGGTCGTGGTTAATCATCTTTTTAAACGTGCACGAGATCCAGTAATTTCTGCTTAATTTCCTCAAATTTTCCAGCTTAAATTGGGGTTCCTTCATTTTGATTTGATTCTTTTGGAGAACCAGTATGATGATTTCCTATGATTTTCCTCGATGGCGATGGCGAGATGGTACCCAGAAATTAAACCTGAATCTTGCTATAAAGCGGACATATACAATTTTAGGTACATGGAAGTAGAGCCAACTACATAATCAACTAATAATAATAAGCAAAGTCTGAGATGTAGAAAATTTCACTCGAAATTGCATGTGGTCGTTATAATTTATTTTGTTCAAGTGTAACGGGACGTGAAGATCACATTGACCTGCCAATATAACTCAGTGGCGTCTAAGGTGCCACGCACTCAATTTCATGAAAAAAGCAGGGAAAAAGAAAGATTTCTAAGTGTGCATTTCATAATCACTCCGTTCCCCCCAAAAATAATTTTTACTCAGAAATTATTATTTTTTATTCTATTCTCATAAACAAATTTTAAGCTTTTGATAACTGTTCAAAATTTTTATTCCCGAAATAAAAATGCATTTAGTAGGATTCTTAAAATTTTTCGTTTCTTTTAATTTTTTTAATACTTTTATTATTTTTTCTTTTTCCTTTTCTCTTTTTCTTCCTTCTCCTTTGTGGTTACGCAGCCGACCGACCGGGTGAGGTCCGATGAGCTCGCCGAAGGCTCACCTAGCCACTTTGTGAGCCTCAGCCTCGCCAACTGTCGTGAGGTTGGGCCTCACTAGGCCAACCTTGTGGTGCCTGGGCGAGGTCGAGGCTAATGCCGAGGCTTCGACGAGCTTGTCAGACCTTGCTCAGCCGATCACAGACCATGGCCAATGGCGGCGATGACAATTGGCCACTGGTTGGGGGGAAGAAGAAAGGAGATGAAGCGAGAAGGAGAAAAGAAGAAAAGAAACGAGAAAAAGGAAAAATAGGTTTGAATTTGATTCTGTAATTATTTTCAAGAACAAAAAAGTAGTTTTTTTCTTTTTATTTCTTGATTTCGTTCCAAATCTATTCTTGGGAACAGAAGAACGGATTTTTGTTTCTCGGAATGTGAACAAAAAATTTATCAAAAGGATTTATGTTTTAAATTTACTTCCAGGAATTAAAGAATAGAATCAATTACTATTGAGCAAGTTATCAAACACACCTTAAGCGGTCCAGCACTAACTTTTCAAACAATCTTCCTTCAAACCTTGCTGAGGGACAATGAAATTCGTGAATAGTCGACTGATTGGGCGTTTGTGCGCTTTGAAATACCATAAGGAACAGTGATTTGGTGATTATGGTAGTAGCTATATAAATATTCTCTTTGCCCAATCTATTCATTCAAAGTCATATTCAGGGCATGTTTATTTCATCAAAAAGTAGTCACTTTCAGATTAGTTTTCATTTATTTAGTGGTTTAAGGAAAGTGGTTATCTTCTCATGAGAAAGAGAAATCGCTTTCCCTCAATCTAAACTCGTTGTTTTTGGTCCATGGAAAAATGTTGACGTGAATAAATATGTGCAGCACGGACATATATGACACTGGAAGCAAGTGATGCGAGGAGCTTGAAGACAGAGTAAAATCGAGTCCGCACATGTCTTTAATGTCGGTAGCGCTGGAAGTTTTTACAGGACCACAATGTAGTCCCATTTTTTGGTTGTGGTAGGGGGTGTTGGGAATGGGGCCCAATCCTGCAATTGCCTCTTTGCTTAAATCCAATCATGATAAAGAGACTTGCTATAGAGACCAGCTCGTCATCAGGTTTAATTGTAAGTTCTGTCATGCTCAATTAGGTCTCCAGCCTCCCTTCACTGGCTTGACCGTTTAGACAACCTTTGTGCAGACTGCCATGGTGGAGTGGACAGGAGATCTATCTCTATATAATTGAAGATTTGATTTCTTGGTTTTAGGCAAATAGTTTAGTTTTGCGAATGAGATAGTCTCTGCTGGCTCGCTCGTTACTCATCTGCCTACATGCCTGCGCTGTGTTTTTGGGTCATGGAATTGAAAGGCATCCTTGGGAGCCCACGTGTTTCCTTCGGAAAAAAACCGTTTGAGAAGGAGGCTTTGCCCACTTGCATCTGTTCATTTTCCTTGGCTTTTGTGAATCACGTCTTCTTACTCATCTTGCCCGCATATATCATGGAAATCTTATGCATCATACACGGTAAAGAACGTGCAAATGAATCCACCGTCTAGTTACTTTTCTTCAGCACCTTTAGAGGAAAAGAACTTGTGCGCACGAGGCATTGATGCCGATGTCTCTGCAACTGTTAAAACAGTGTTTGCGAAGATCTGGGCGTCTCGGACGTCTACTAACATTCATAACGGCGAATGTAACTTGTGATGAGAGTAAGAATTTCAAGACATGGGAGCCGTGCAAGAGTCGAGCAGTGGGATGCACTTGCAGCTCAGAATGCTTCCCTGTGGACAGAGACATCTGCAATTTGCTTAGGTCCCCTGGCAAATTGAACTCCCCACGAACTCTGTTCAGCTGACGAATCTGACAGAGATAGGTTCATTGTATTTATCTCCGCTTCTTAATGATTCAGAAATAGTGCTCAAAACGTAAATTCAATCCTCCTCTCCCGACAAATTGCACGTCTCTTTCCACGAGTCGCACTACTAGTGGAAAACCAGGCCTCCCATGTTCACTTCATGTCGCAAGGCCCCAAATTTTGCTTCGAATGAAAAAGGGACGACCAAATTGATGGAGGATAAGAACATCGGGTGCAATCCTTCATCAGCACCATACACGGACCGTATTACTACAAGATCGAATTCAGATTTTGCAGTGCATCTTATATAACCTGGTTTAACATGAAGGATCTATTCAAAATTGCCATTCGAGCACTTGCAAAACGATTAAATTAGAATATGGTATAGTGCTCGGTATACAGACTTTTCCTATGATGTGTGTAATTCGTACTTTGAAAATCAAAATGGTGTATTTGAATAGGCTTTTACTATTTCTATTCTTTGCCCAATCAAAATATTGTGAACTTTGGTTTTTTTTTTTTTTCATCACGAAATACTTGAAAATTTCATGACAGACAGATGTCAGCATAGGAACTCTCATATTTTTTTTTTTTTTCTCAAAAAGTGCCTGGTTAACATGGCTCCCATATTTCATCACTCATCAACATCACTATACAATCAGAGATGGTTTTATATATTAACTTGAAAGTGAGATCCAATCACGAGACCAAACAAACAAGGACCCCAATAAGTGATTCATTCCACTAAACATCAAAATCATTGATAGACTCAAATTTGATAATTATCTAATTCAGCTTATATATGATCTACCTTTCTTATCATCTCTTTAAAAATTACATAAACCTGAGATCAATACAACCCTTCGTTATATGTGGGCGTGTCACGTTGTTGTCGCGGACATATTAAAAATGAAGAATTACATAATGCTAATAAAGAGAATGCCAAGAGTGGTTGAATATTTAAACTATACTAAACATTAAATATGTACGTTACATCAGTGATCAACTAAAATAATAGGTGATTACAAAGATTAATCCGCCCATTTCACGTAACCTTCGCTGTCCTTACATCACCACATCCCACCCATAATTCGGATTATGACTCGTAACAAAAACCTGGCCACTAACCTGAAAAAAAAAAAAAAAAAAAAAAAAACACACACACACACACACAATTTCTTTTTTTGGGACCTATGTACATTGATGGGGCCTAGAAACTTTGAACCTGTATTGAATTTATGTCCCAAAAGAGTTGATGAAATGAACAATTCTTTAGTGGCAAAACTAACCATGGAAAAGGTGAAGGCTGGTGTGTTTCAATTTGGAGTGAATAAGGCTCCTGGCTATCTTCTCCTCTCTGTCCCTTTGGGCTTTGCTTTATAACGACACTCCCGATTTGAGCTCTCCTGGCTGAGTCCAGTTTATTATATAAATAAAACTCATTTATGACAAAAAAAAAAAAAAAGAACATGAAAAAAAGAATTCCAAGTAAAAAAATTTAAAAAGTGTGTCATAAAGATGTCACACAACGACAATCGTACGGATGTTATCGCAGTCCGGTTCGGCCGGATTACAGATCGGTCTGGTTCCCAAAGTCCGAAGCCAGGCGGGAGGCAATCACGGAGTGGTACATGGCATCGTGGAGGGAGGCGGTGTCATTCAATGATAAGTGCGTATTATGAATCCACTAGTCTGAGTTTCCATTTCCGATAATATTCATGACGGAAACATTTACTTTGTTAATATTTTATATTTTTCATGTATCTAAATATGAGTTAAGATTTATGAATTTTTGCAGATAATAATCATTAGCAATGAAGATTTATTACAATTGTTCAATCAAGACAACAAATGGAATATAGGTAAATTTTGAAATCGACCTTGGAGCTTGTAATAAAGTAGGTTATGGGTTTTTAAGTATGCAGGGTAAATGGTAAATTCTAGATTCTAAAAATTAAAGAATCTATTCTGATGGATAGATTTCAAATTTTAAGCAAAACTTGAAACCGTTTTTTTTTTTTTTTTTTTGATGACCCGGGAACCCCGCATGGCCGTGAGCGGAGATAAACCACAGGGCGACACGTGCTAGCCACCACACACATACCACCGGGTAAGTCACCAATGTGACACGCCAGCCTCCCTGCAACTTGCGTCGCAGGGGTTTCGAACTCCAGACCTCACAGCGAAAGGAAGTCTGAAGCCTATCCAGTGGAGCCACCACGGCGGGTAGTGCAAAACTTGAAACCGTTCACCCCTAATTAATGTTATAAAAAAACCTCAAATTTATGCGCTTATGACAAATTTATATTCAACTAATTTTGTAACCACAAAAAACCTCGAAACTTTACATTTGTATACTTTTCGTTAATTTTTGTTAAATTTGATCATCCTCATGAAAAATTACAAATTGACACACCTCTATTACAGTCGGTGAGTAAAACCTCAAATTGATACCCTAATTCAAAATCAAAATTCTCCAGTTCGATTGAAAAATACTACACAAAAGGACCTGTAAGCTACCAGATAAAAATATTAGATTAGCTACGTTATAATAAAGGGATTTTCTCGTGCGATTTATTGAATTCGAAATGCTAAGATATAGTGAGTGCAGCACATATGATGCACCAAAATTTTTTTGAGTTCTAACATTCTTTACATATATTGTTAGTCTCAGTCAAACGTGCTGAAGTGCTGCTTCATTTTAAACTGATGTCGATCTTGGATTCATCTATATAGAGCGTCTACAGATGACTAATTACATCACGCGTTGATTATTATTATCTTTTTTGCTGATAAATGATTAATCTAGTGACAATGCGACTAAGAAATTGTTGACAACCCGTCGAGGACGTTTAAGGGGAATGGCTGTAGTTAATTATTTTGTTAAATGTGTGGAATACGAAGTAATTTCTTCTCAATTTCGTTCAATTTTCCAGCTTAACTTGGGGTGTCTTCATTTTGATTTGATTCTTTTGGAGAATGAGTATGATGATTCCCCATGATTTACCTCGATGGCGATGGCGATACGGTACCCGGTAATTAACCCGAATCTTACTATGAAGCGGACATATACAATTTTAGGTACATGGAAGAAGAGCTAACTACATAATCAACTTATAATAATAATAATAATAATAATAATAATAATAATAATAATAATAATAATAATAACAGCAACCAATGTCCAAAAGATTATAAAATTTCACTTGAAATCGAGTTTGGTGGTGATAATTCTTTTAATTTAGGTGTAACGAGAAATGACCATTAAAATAACTCAATGGCATCAAAAGTTATAGGCACTCAATTTCATGAAAAAAAAAGAGGGGAAAAAGTAAGAATTCTAAGCAACCCAAAACTAACTAGCTTTTTGAAATTATGATATCCCTTCGAACCTTGATAAGGGACCAAAATTCACAAACAATCTACCAACTGGACATTTGACTCTCCGTTTACGCACTGCTTAGTATACTAACTTATACTAACTTTTTATATCACGTGTGTAATTAGTACTTTAGAAGTTGAAGTGGCGTGTTTGAATAGATTTGTACTTTTTTTTCCTTTTTATGCTTCATCAACATCTCGCAAATTTTGATTTTTTTCTTAGAATAGATAGATGTCAACACTAGAGTTCTTATATAATATTTGTCTCAACAAGTCCCCGGCATTGGTTAACTTGGCTCCCATAATTCAATACACATCAACATCATGACATGATCACGGATGGTTTTATAAATTAATTCAAAAATGAAATCCAATTATAAGACCAAACAAAAAATGACACCAACGGGGTGACACACTCCACTAAATATCAAAATAATTGATCAAACTCAAGTTCGATAATTATCATATTCAGCTCATATACAACCTACCTTTCTTATCATCTCTTTAAATAACACATAAACTTGAGATTGATACAATCCTTCATCATATATGGACTCGTCACGTCATTGTCACCGACGAATTAAAAATAGAACAATGCATGCCTAAATCAATAGTGAATAATTACATAATGCCAATAACACATAAACCCAAGATCAATGCAACCCTTCATCATCTATGGCCGCATCACGTCATTGTCGCTGGTAGACTGAAAATAGAATGACGCATGACCAAGTTTATGAATAATCAAATTATGCCAATAAAGAGAACGCCAAGTGTGATCAAATATTTAAACTATAGTATACATTAAATCTGTACATTAAATCAACTAAAATAATCGGTGATTACAAAGATTAATCCGCCCATTTCACGTAACTTCGCTGTCCTTACATCACCACATCCCCCCCATAATTCGGAATATGTGGCTCAGAACAAACACCAGGCCACTAACCTTAAAAAACAATTCGAGAATATTACAAAAGAAAAAAAATTAAAAGGGTGTGTCCCAAAGATGTTATTATCCAGCGACAATCGTACGGATGTTGACGCGGTCCGGTCCGGCCGGATTACAGATCGGTCCGGTTCCCGAAGTCCGAAGCCAGGCGGGACGCGATCGCGGAGTGGTACATGGCGTCGTGGAGGGAGGCGGCGTCGGAGGTCATGAGCCTGAGGAGCCGCGCCTTCTCCTCCGTGAACCGGATCGGGTCGGGGCGGGGCCTCCCGGCCGCGGACAGGCTCGAGCGCGAGCCCTCCAAGCCGGCCTTCCTGGGGTAGGCGACCTTGCCGCCGGCGGCGGCGGAGTCAATGTAGCCCGGGTCGGCGGAGAAGCCGAAGATCGGGGCCAACCAGCTGTTGTTGTTGGAGGAGGAGGAGGAGGAGGAGGCGGTTCGCTGGCCGGCGGGGCCCGGCTTGCGCTCGCCGGAGGAGGAGGAGGCGGCGGCCTTGACGGCGAGGGGTCCGTAGGGAAGGAGGCCGGTGGCCATTACGGCGGCGGAGAAATCGAGGGAGAGTGAAGGTAAGATGGAGATGGAGATGGAGATGGAGAGAGGAAGCTGTGCTTTTTCGACGGTATAAACTGGACTGGGTTTTTCTTCTCTTTGTTTCTCTTTCCGTGGGGAGGCTTTTCTAGCCTTTTTATAGAGGTGGGAGAAGAGAAGGGGATAAGACCGGACACGTGGAGGTGACGGGGAGTAGCGCGTTACGAGGCGGGAGGATCATTCACCTTTTATGCTCTCTCTGCACCGGCTAGCCCCGGTAGCCGCGTTGACCGCTTTTGAATGACCATCCCTCCACCTCCCTCCAATTTCTTCCGCATTTTGAATTCGATGAGAAATTGAAAAATACTAGACCAATGGAAATGCATGCTACTAGAGAAAATAGAGAAAATTTCAAACAAAAATCTGACATACAATCATTTTTTTTAAATAAGGACTCGAGTAGGATTTTATTTTAAATAAAGATATAAAGTGGTTATAACTATTTTAAATAATGATCTAACTTTAGTGATTCGTTAGTAAGCAAGATATCCCCATCGTTTAAGGACAATTTCGTTCGAAGATAAATTTAACCTAAATTTTAGTTAAATTAGATTAAAAATAAAAAAGACAATATTTTTCCAAAAAAAAAAAAAAAAAAATTAGCCAGCCCTCCCACTCGTGTATTTCTTTATTTATTTAAGTTTTAGCCTTTTTACTTTTTTGAGCTATTTATGGAAAGAAAAAAATAGAAAAAAGGAAAAATGTAAAATTAAAAAAGAAAATGCCCCTAGTTGGGAGGTCAAACCCCCTTTTGAGACAAATATAATCACTTTAGATTTTTATTTGAAATAAAATCCATTTCAAGCTTTTATTTGAGGAAAAAAACCATTTTCATGCTATTATTTAAAATAATATTTATTTAAAACCTTTATTTTAAAAAATGACGACATTTTCAGCTCATATTTGAATTCTTCCCAAGAAAATATTATTAAATCGGCTATCTTACAATAATAAGATTTTCTTGTGTGATTCGTTGAATTTAAAAAATTAAGATAAATTGAGCACAAAGGCATAGATTTTTGCGCCAAATCTCAATCGAAAATATTAAAAAACCAATGTGTTTTAAATTGACGAGATTCATTGACATGCAGTGGTAATTACATGACAAGTTTCATTAATTTTTATTTTATTTTATTTTTCTTGCCCCAATGAATGATTATTCTAGTGATGATGTGACTAACGAATTCTCGACCTCCCTTCGAGGACGTTTAAGGTGCCCGAAATTAATTAGTTTTTTTTTTTAAAAATGTGCGTGAGACGAAGTAATTTCTGCTCAATTTCGTTCGTTTTTCCAGCTTAACGTAGGGTTCCTTCATCTTGGTTTGATTTTATGGAGAACGAGTTTGATGATTTCCCACGATTTTCCTCGACGGTGACGACAATACGGTACCTGTAAATCAACCCTAATCTTGCCGTGAAGCGGACATATAATATTTTAAGTACATGGAAGTAGAGTTAACCACGTAATCAACTTATAATAATAATTATAAGCAGAGTCAAGAGGATTAGAAAATTTCACTTGATATCACATGTGGTTACTATAATTCTTTTTCTTTAGATGTAACGAGACGTGCTCATTAAGATAACTCAATGACATCGAAAGTCGTAGGCACTCAATTTCATGAAAAAAAAATATGCAAAAATGAAGAATTTTCAGTGACCCAAAAATTACTAGCTTTTCGAAATTGCGATGTTCTTGCAAATGTCGATAAAGGACATCGAAACTCATGACTGATTGATGGACCCGGCATTTGTATGCTTTGAAATATTGGAAGGAAAGGCAATTCAATTATTATAGGAGTAGCTAATAAAACGTTTTCTTTTGGCCCAAGCTATTCATTCAAAGTCATATTAAGGGCATGCTTATTTCATCGAAATGACAATCATTTTTA
Source organism: Eucalyptus erythrocorys (assembly GCA_014182555.1). Classification (NCBI taxonomy): domain Eukaryota; kingdom Viridiplantae; phylum Streptophyta; class Magnoliopsida; order Myrtales; family Myrtaceae; genus Eucalyptus; species Eucalyptus erythrocorys. The sequence goes on along the minus strand of CM024599.1, from coordinate 14,560,879 downwards.
GAGTGATTTTTATTTGTTTGATGAAAAAGTGACTTTTTTTCTTATTAGAAAAAGAGATTTTTTTTTTTTTGGACAAAGAAAAAGAGATTGGTTTCTCCAATCAAAACTTGTTATTTTCAATTTATAAAAAGTGTTTATCATAAATCAATTAATTTTCTATCGTCAAAATATCGAAAAGTCAGGTAATAATTTCCCGAAAACGAACGAACGGAATTTTTCAAAGTGCCCAAGATTTTCTTTAATGCATGTGGGCAGATTCACCAGGCGGCCGCTCTGTCCCTTTTGTAAGGGATGCGTCGATGAATTTGCGACGTAGACGGAGCGCATACGACACGCACGTGAGGATTTCCTGCGAAGGAGGGCCGTGTCACGTGCCGGAGTGTGAACCGCCAGCGGGCCACGTGGACGACTCCTATTTTGTACTCTAATCAGCTCTCGACGCGTCGGGAATACTTTCAGCGAGCTTTCCCTTTTGGAGGAATATGCCTTTCGGTACATCCGCATTTTCTTGCCTCCTTCGGCAATACTTCCACGACCCAAAAAAAAAAAAAAAAAAATAATAAAAATAAAAATAAAAATAAAAATGGGAGTTTGCCAATGTTTTTCGGGGTTATTCCGCGAAGAATTCTAAAAAAATTAAAACATGCTCGAATGCGTTCAAGTGGGCCCCTCGAGATCCCGAGGGAAGGAAACGATATTGGGGACTCAATTTGATGTGTGCGTTGTAAGTACATTGCGTGCTTCTTCAATTCATTTATAGATATAATTCCTTTCTTTAGCATAAAAAAAGCGACAAAGTTAAAAGGGTTAGAATAAGATAACCGTTCCGCGTAGCTAGCGAGTGTTTGCTCTTCCCTCCATTTCTGGTGAAGGAATCTTTCTCTAATCAATTTTCTGATCGGCTTTGATTGATAGGTTATGGGTATTTAAGTAAATATAAATATGGGTGATGCTCTTCTTTACTTTCTTTTTTTTGGTCGGTGATGCTCTTATTTAGTCCGATAGAGGATTATTCTCAGTAAAGTTCCCCCCCCAACCCCCGGCCCCACCCCTACTACTTCACTTTTGGGCCTTGGGCTGTCCTTCAAACATGCAAAAGAAGAACAAAAGAGAGGTTTTGTTAGATGGCCGAAGCCCATACTTGGGCCATAGATGGGCCAACCTTCACAAATGGTATGTAGTGGACCGGGCAGCTATTGGGCCCAGTTTACGAGATTAAACAAGCTGCGAAATGATAGCTCTTGTGATTTCGCCTGGGCTATACATGAAAATCAATTTAGATATCGATTTCTTGATCCTTATCGGGGGTGTGTAGTAAAAATCCAATCGGATACCTTTTCTCCAGGAGACCGCTAAGTTTATGCTAATGAGTTATGAGTCAACTACTCCACACTATATTGTCAAGTTTAAGTTAATGAATTATGAGCCAATTATTTTATGGTTAATACCCTAAAAAACCCCAAACTGGTACACTTGTGACAAATTTACCCCAAACTATTTTTTTGACCACCAAAAACCCTAAACTGGTATACTTTTGACAAATTTACCCCAAACTGGTACACTTGTGACAAATTTACCCTCTGTTAGTTTTCGTTAAATTTTATTATTAAATTATTAAGTTAAATGACACGTGACAATTGACTAACATACCAATTTGGGATTTTATGATCCGTTTGTCAGAGTTTACAATTTTTATGATTTTTTTGTGGTATTAATCCAATTTAGCAAAGGGTATATTTGTCACAAATTTATCGGTTTGGGGTCTTTTGCGGTCGAATAAATTAGTTTGGGGTAAATTTGTCATAAATGTACTAATTTAGGGTTTTTATGGTCGATCGGGGTAAATTTGTCACGGGTGTACTAGTTTGGGGTTTTTCATGGTCAAAAAAATAGTTTGGGGTAAATTTGTCACAAGTGTACCAGTTTGGGGTTTTTCAGGGTATTAACCCATTATTTTATACTACATCAATTCTTTTACGTGGAATTTCTTTAACACAATTTATTCACACGTATATCATAACAATTTTTCTTTGAGCTCAAGTTAGGTCAACTTCCTGTGGGCTTGCGTCGCTGTGCCACATCGCTCACTTGCCTGGAAATTGCAACCATGGGCTTTGATACCGCATCAACTTCCTGCGGGCTTGCGTTGCTAGGCCACAATGCTCACTTGCTCGGAAATTGCAATCATGGGTTTTGATACCATCTGTCAAGCTCGTGTTACTACGCCACAACACTAACCTGCTTGGAAATTGCAACCCTAGGCTCTGATATCATTTGTCGACAGAAGTCTGATACATTTTTTCAGGAAGATCATCAAGAGCAAGCCAAGTTTGAGCCCATAAACGTATCTCATTGGATCCACATTCATTAAAAACTTAAGCGAATGTTTATGAGTAAATACAGATACATTAATCGTTCTACATCAACAACAAATTTTTGATGTAGGATTTTTGCATGCATCTTAATAATCTCGACTGTACGCGACATAGGGCAAGCGCTTCTCCTGCCCTTAATTCTACTTCATTCGCGCCTCCCACCATCTGCAGACCCGGCACACTTGTGTTAGCCCTCTTGGTTTCAGCTGACGACGTGACATGTGACAATCAATTTGTACCTTTTATCGGTTAGGCAGGGTCGAGGGAGAGGGAGGGAGGAAATCATGTTTTCAGCAAAGATTTGGGCTTGCTGTTTCTTTTGGGCCTTTTGATTTAATGGGTTTCTCACGTTTCAGTCCAACATTTGATTAAATAAATATGAAACGCCCGCCGATGTTGTCTATAGTAAAGTGACAACCTTCATTTAATGTCTCTCTAGTGTATATATATCCAAAATGGGTTTAACTCGAAAGCGATGCACAGAGACGCACCTACTCCGTTTTTGGATGGTTTGGAGAAAAACTGCCCAAATTTCCAATCTGTTTTCGTTGCTTCGATCGATGAACCCGAACTGGATGCCAGCCTAGTTCAACTCGACATTAACACCCGCGACGGTCGGTTGTTGTCACTTTGGCACGGGGTCAATGTCTGGTCCACGCCGGCCCGATTGGTGACTGCGTCGGCACTATCCACATGCACTCATCGGTCCAGACTGACCTCCCTAGGCCAACGACGATAGACATGCCCATCGTTTCTTTCACCTCAAATTGTCAAATGTGTTCCTCCGGGGGGGCTCAATAATTCGTGGACCCAAGACCCCCGTGACTCTCGGGTGTGGAAAGGATGTGATCTAATCTTTCTAGGATGCATGGGATTCTCCACGCTTCCGGATCTCGATTATTCACACGATCTCAGATCGCCAATGGTCCCTATTCTTAGCCGCATGCATTTGTCCACCTCATAAGGAATAGGAAGGTTAAGCAGCAACGTATGCACCAAAAAAAAAAAAAAAAAAAATATATATATATATATATATATATATATATATATATATATATTCGATTACATTCACGCATTCGTCTACCGATTCCTGGACCATGGCGGTCCTGTTGAGCTCGGTTACTTGAAAAACCGCAATGACGACAAAAACGCGATATAACTCGTGAATTCTCATCCACAAGTAGTCAGGATGATCGATTTCTGGATCAGGCGCACTTAATGCTTGTCAACGATTGTGTGCTCATTTTATGTATGTAAAGATAGAGATTGATTGTTCTGATCCCTATCTACGTTTGGACTTGCATTCCTTCCCTCCCTACGTTATGGTCTTCCATATACAATGCGTGATTGTCAAGGGTAAAGTTGCTTCTAGATTTCTCGCTTTGACACCCATCTTTTGATGCATTTGAGCCATGAGAAAACACGCACCAAAATCGAGCAAATGCCTATTTACAACTACCGGAATGATTGCCCCCAGGTTCATTTCTATTGCTCTCACTGGTTTTGCAGCACGTGGATGGACCCGACAGCATCCAACAAGAGGGAACCATTAGGCAGACATGGCGACCATCGTGGCTAATCTTAAGGCCGTCTTCATTCCAAGAAATTAGTGGAGCCCTACCTTCCCATGAACAGCATAGACCCTATAACTAGAGCCTTCTTGTTTTTAAGAGATGTGCGATTATTGTGGGGGGTTTTTCGTTCACTATAATTATGTTGGCACGTTATTAGATAGGCCCTAAGTTAAGGAACCCCTTTGTCGGTCTCGTGCTAGCGGTTGGAGGGGAATCTTGATTTGGTCTCTCCCTGCACATAGAAAGTAATTTTGCTTGACATTGAGAGGTTTGCAATGCTTTTGTCCTTGTTTTCACTTTTCTGATGTGAAAATGTCTGGTCACTTCAGTCGGCATAGCACATCGGGCTGAAGGACCCGAAAAAGCTAGATGTGAGGAGGGTGCTAGGCAACTTCAAAGAACTCTTGATTAAGTGGGGATGGTATTTTTCATCGAAATCTTCTTATGTGCTTTCCACGTAAGACATTTCCAAAATGACCAAAAAAAAAAAAGGTTAAGTGAACATACTGTTTTTTTCGAAACTCTTGCAGACTTCTTTTATATTCGTCTTAAGACGAGGTTTTATCATAGCATCGATGGCCTCCTTTTCTTGTCACTCCAAGGGCACGCGTAGGTTAGAAAGAAAGAAGTTGACTATCTTAGTCTTTTCCCTCTTCACACAACTGGGGATCTGGCTATATCTCCTAGTGCAAGAGAGCAATTCTCCTAGCATAGCTGGGGATCCGACTCTAAAGAAAAAGTGGACCTTGGCTAGTGGGCGACTGCACATGGTCTCTGGACAATCGTTGCTTGGGCATTCTAGAGGGCGTATTAAAAATCTTGACATAAATTTGAGGCCCTTGCTTTGTTTGAGCCCTGGAAGCAAATAACCGTATTGTTTCTAAAATAAGACCATTCCTAACTTATAACTAAGAATTAATCCCGTGAATCTGGTTCCACTACTTCTGGAACTGAGAACCGAATTGGTCAGCTTAGGAATTGTGTCTCCTGAATCAACTAGTTTGGGTTCATGGTTCTACTCACAATTAGTCAATTTTATGTTTCGGTAAAAATGCAAATTTTAATAACAAAACATCACTAGTTCACTACAATAATCATCAATAGGTCAAGTGGTTTTGTTGTTGTTTCTTCCTTTTGAAGAGTGTGGTTCAAATTTTGAGACTTCAAAATCGGTTTAGAATTGATTTAACTTGGAAATGGGACTACTTGAACACAGGAAAGGATTGTTTGAACCAGAGGTTTCAACCTTAAAATCAGGAATTGAACTGGTCTTGGGTCTATTATAGGTTTTGTTAAACTGGAACCGAACCACTTCACCCAAGGGCAAGCCTCGAACTGGCCAAACGAGACTAGTTCGGCTATGTTGAATCGGAACAATTGCTCACTCCTAACATTTACTGGCTTCTTTATTTTAAAAAAGTTGGAGATTTTTTAAATAAATTCAAGTCCGAACACTCATTCATCCCGGGTTAGTGGCCTATTGAATGTGATGACACTCGCATCTGATGTTTCTCGTGTAAAATTCAAATTACATGCAAGAGATATGTGAGGAACTATTGAAGGATGTGTTTACTATCATATCATAACTGACCCGTCTCTTGATAGTTCTAGATGTTGACAGCAAAGGGTTAACCCACTTTTCCCACTAACTTAAGGTATATACTTTGGATGAACATTTAGACATGGAAAAAAGGTCAAGAGATTCTCTTTTTGAAGCACCAACCAGAAGAACGCAGTCATCAAATCTCCCTCTAAAAATAACACTACGCACCGGTTTTCTCTCGAACGAAAGCGTCATGGAACGCATGCATTCTGTAGAAATCTAAGATGTATGATGGGGATGTGGGATGGATGGAATCTCTGATGTTTCTTATGCTAGTTTGTGGTCCATGTGCTTACAAGCAAGAGCTTTTCTTTTCCCTATGGCCTTTTCTCTCTATGTCTAGGGCATCAAAGGAAAATTCATGAACTTGTCTTCCACAAGGACAAAAGTTCAGACGACCCAATGGTCCAAGAGCTTTGCTCTCGCAAATCAAAGCCTCACATGCAAGACAGTTAGTACAATGTGGGCCCTCGAGTGGAAGACAAAACTAGAGACAGACACATTTTCAAAGATGTTGGACCCATGAAATCAATTCGGGGACCACCCGAAGCCCTAGGGTTTTTCCTTTTCAGTTGGCGGTTTGTTCCCCTATTTTTGGAAGAGAAATTTTTGTTGAGTGGTCTTGCGCATCTCTCACTTAAAAAGCTTATTTTACATTTTTAAACCGACCACTAATTCATTCCCCAATCAATGTGAGATGGCACCGACAATCTCCTTCTATACATTTGGCCCTTGATCATAAGATCCACAACTTGTATTTCCACTGTGATTGTTGGATCCAAAATTGCATTTTTAATGTGATTGTGGGATTTAGACTTATTGGTGACATGAGCTTTGATAATAGCATTGGGTAGTCTTGAACCTCTTTCATCCCAAAAATTAATTTAAATGGTGAGGCTTTCCTTCGCACCTGTAAATTGACTATCAGCTCCTTTTATAATCGATATGGGATAATCTCAACATTTTCAACATCAAAGATTTTTTTTTTTTGGTCCGTTAAAAGATTTTCATTTAACTTTAGTGGTTCCGAACCATGTGTAATTTTGAAAATGACACGGATTTTGAAAATGACACGGAGTAGCTTTGACTTTGCTTAATATGCTGTGTGTTGAAGTATTGAAGTGGCTCCTTAATGACCTTCTCGAATTATGACAAACTTTGGATTCGACCCATTTCGTGAACTCCTCAACTGAACAATGGAATGGCGAAGGTATATTGCGAAATATAACAGGCCAATTCTGTCCGGAACTCCTTCGAGAAATTCCAAGATCTCAATGATTAAGAATCTCGAAGAGAAGTTAATATAATTGTCCTTAATTCCCTCCATTAATTAAGATAGGAATAAGTGCAAGCACCCAAGACGCTCAAACCTATTTTCAAGTGGCCTGCCGACGAACGTGGTCACGCACAGATCACAAATGTGGTGGGTATGATGAAGAAAAGTCAAATTCCAGGATTACTTGCTTCCTGATAAATTCTTGGTTACGGCAAAACAAATCAATTCCGAAAAGCGACGTCGTGTCTAATAGTAATTTACCAATGATGGGGGAACAAAAAGTTGAACCAACCAACGTTTTTTTTTTTTTTTTTGGTCAGTCTTACCCTATACCTATTCTACACTAACTTTCAGACTTTTGTCCTGCCTCTTGCAGGGCGTGAGCGTCGAAACCCACTCTTGAAACTTACGCGTCCCCACCCCATCTCTCCCTGAGAATGTGGGGGTTTGAACCCCTCACCTCCCCCTTCCATGTTGGAAGGGTGGCCACTGGGGCGAATCCCAGTGGTTAGCCAACCAACATTTGCTCCGTATATAATTCGAAAAAAAAGATGATTTGGCTGAGGACTCAGTGGGTACAAGTGGTGGCCACTTGCTTTATCGCTCTGACCACGTGCTTTCCTTCCTTCTAGGAAATCACGAGTCCCCGTGGAAATCACAGCCTATCCTCAACTTTCTCACCAGCCCCGCGTCTTCAATCCTACATTCCTTGACCACTTATTTAAATGCTAATGACCAAAAATCTTCCATTATTTTTCTCTTCTTCTTTTGATAACCTAGGAGTGCGTTCATAATTAGCCAGTCTTAAGGGATATTAGCGGAACAACTCACTACCATGCCTCTACTTTTAACTCATCCCTCATCATTACACATGCAACGTCACTCATCGCATCACGTGCTAGCGACAAAAATGATTTGTCTTTTCGTTTATGATGAGTACGGCGAAACCTTCGTCAAAAAAGTTAGGGTACTTTGAGGAACAAGCATATGCGTGATTTAACTAATCACGTCATTTAAGCTCAATTCTTATATAATCAAGTGCAAACATGTTGGTCATTTATCTTGATTTTTATTAATATCTACCTGTGAAGTTTATTGATTAGGTGTCTTTCAGGCATGGGCGGTTCTCCGTACTTAGAGAAAAGGTAAAATCTAGGTAGGGGAAAGGGATATAATAATGTGATAGGCTATTGCTTTCTGCTCCACGGATTTTTTAATGGGACTCTTCTTTCCCTTGTAGACTTCTTCCCTAGTCACGTGAATTCTTACATTTGCGGTCTAAGTTCTAGGTTATACCGTCAAAGAGGCCATAGACTTATAAAAAAAATAAATTAATGCCACAAAAAAAATCTCAGATTACTGCATCTGTGATAAATTTACTTTAAATTAATTTTTTTATTATAAAAAACTATGATTGATCGGTTTCAGTCTGGTTTGGTTCCGAGGTGAAACTAGGAACTCGATCGAGAGAATCGGTTCCCAAATACTAAGACCGAGAACCGGGCCCGACCAATCCTGGAATTGAGAGGCTGGATCGGACCCGGCCGGTATGGTCCGGTTCGGCGGAACTAGTAAATTTGTTGTTTTTGGCCAAAAATAAAATGAAAAATGGGAGATCGAGAGGAATTAGGGTTCATTTAAAAATTTAAAAATATTATATATAATTAACTGGTCTCGTCTGGTTCCCACCTTGAAATTGGGAACCGGATCGACCGGCCACTGGTTCTAAACGCGGGAATCAGGAACCGGACCGCAACCGTCCAAAATCTGCCGGTTCGGTCCCAGTCGAGCGGTTTCTTATTTGAGTGGTTCTTGGTGCACACCCCTACAAAAAACCCAGATTAGTGCATTCATGACAAATTTAGTCTAAACAAAATTTTTAACTATCAAAAACCCCAAAGTGGTACATATGTAACAAATTTACTCAAAACTAATTTTTTAATTACTAAAAACTCAAAACTAGTATATTTATGATAAATTTACCTTTTTTTTTTTTGGTAATGAATATTTTAAGTACATGGAAGTAGAGTTAAGTACATTTATGATAAATTTACCTTTCGTTAGTTTATATTAAATTGGATTAATTTCACGGAAAACGACAAACGAATACATCTACAACAAATGGAAGATAAAACTCTATCAACTGTCATGTATCATTCAATTCAGCAATTTGACGTTAAGATTTAACGGAAACTAATGAAAAATAAATTTATCACAGATGTATCAGTTGATGATTTTTTGTGCTTAAAAATTAGTTTAGGATAAATTCATTACAAGTGTACTCAGTGACAAAAAAATGTTCAAGATATTTGTGTTATAGTGGGCATAAAATATGGTTTTTTTGTGGTATCTTCCCTATTTATTTTTATTACTTTTTTACACGGTTGTTATGTGAATTGTATTTCTTGAATAATTTGTTTAGAATACATTCCTTTCCTCATTTTTCCCATATCTGGTTTACTTGATCAAAACTTTATTTTCCTTTTCCTTGTCAATTAATGTTTTTTTTTTTTTTTTTTTTATGACCCGGGAACCGCCGTCGGCCGGCAGCCTAGACGTAAACCCGGGGCGGACTAAGCCACCACCACAGACCCAGCCGCGTTTGAGTCGCGCGAACGCGACGCCTCTGGGATTTGAACCCCTCCCCTTCGTGAGGGGGAGAGGGCCCAAAGCCAGCTGCGCCACTGCGGACGGTGGTTTGTCAATTAATGTTTTTACTCTGCATGGACTTGAATACTTTAATCTTAGTTCAAATTAGATTCATTATAGCTATACATTTGATCGCTTTGTGAAAAAGCTTATTTCGCCTTTCATTCAATGACCAATTAGACATCTCTACTTTTGAAAATAATAAATACATACCTGAGTTATACCTTCGGAGATTATTTTACACTTTAACAATCAAATATTCTTATTTTGATATTTACAAAAATGTCATTTCTTAAAAAAAATGTCCACTCCCAAATTCTAAATTCTCACACGCACCCAGAACACTTGAAACCAACTAAAAACAAATCACCCAAACCCTAAGCAAGATGTTAAAATAAGTTCGCAAGGAGAGACGATTTGATATTTTCAATGTGCGGTTTTGTTTAGAGGATTATAAATGGTACTTGCATAAAAATGTAGATATATCAGTGGTCATTGTATAAAAAATGACGTTTTTTTCTTTTTGGCCATTTTTCCTGATTAGCAGCTATATGAATTTGAATCCAATCGCATTGGAGAGCTTCTAAGAAAGACCACTATAAACTATTCAGCGATCATCACCTGGAAAAACCTAGAATTGTAAGGTATACTGATATATGAAGAAAGGGGAGGCCCCGGGGGGGGGGGGAAGTGAAACTCATGGTCGGTGGATCAAATGATACTCTTTTATTTTTCATAAAAACTTGTTTTCTTTTTCAAAAGAATAATTCATATGGTTTTTCTGGTTGCATGGTCATCATATGTGTCCTGCGCAAATAAAACTGACAAATATGTGTGTGTGCTGTGTCTAATCTACCCTCAATTTTTTTTTTTTGGTGACCTAGGGAACCCCGCACGGCCAGATGCCGGGAGTAAACCACTGGGGGCGACACGTGCTAGCCACCACACACGTGCCACTAGGTAAGTCACCCTGTGACGCGCTGGAGTTTCGAACCCCTCCCCTTCATGAGGGGGAGGAGGTCCAAAACCAACTGCGCCACCCAGGTGGGTGGTATCTATCCTCAATTTTCGTTAGATAAATATCGGACAAAAATTATAAAATAGCGAACGGCTAGAGACGCCTGTTGGCGAAGTTAGGTTTCCATGCTGAAGTGATCTCTTGATATTTGCTGACGCTGATTTGCATCTCGCACCTCTTTTTCCCACCACCACAAAGTTCTACGAGTTGTTGGCACTAAACATGCCTGTGAACGAGGGGGTTAACAAGTGGTAGGTATCGATATTTGTTTATGATTAGCATAAGAATCCACTGAGAAATGGTACGACTGGTTGTACCTAGTTAATGATGTTAGCCATCGAATTTTTGTACTCATTTGGTCACTCAGATCGAATATTTAAGTAGAGAGAAACCTGAGTGCTATTACTGACGTGGAAGTATGGACAACGCGCGAATGATTTGGGCGAGAAATTAATTGCAGAAATAAACCATAAATATGGATATAATAAATTAAAAGTCAAAAGTCAAAATGATTGCAGTGCAGAATCTTCTACGAATTAACTTAAAGATAATATATAATATCTACGAGTTGATCATTTATAAATCTTTTTTGATTTTTTATTTAATGTTTATGTAGATCAAATTTCTATCTTCGATCTTTAACTTCCACGATATATAGTTAGTGCTATCTCTATTTCTACTATACAACATATCTATTGAAAAGATAAAGATGGCTAGTTAGTAGAGGCCAAATTTAGAAGGAGATTTAGCTCATATATATATGTATATATATAAACAGGAAATTAGAATTGTATTTGCCTTTCTGGTAGATATTCATGTTACATGTTATTCCAAAGATGTATTCTATCTTATTTAAATATAATGAAATCCCCCAAGGAAATGCAGGATTGGGGATTTCCCATCGTGGATGAAGCCTTCCAAGAGTCTTCTCCTTGGTCGACTGAACCATGTTAAAGTATTTTCTTCTTCTTCGTGTGTGTGATTACAAAGGAAACAATATCAATGAAAAGCACTTCATCGACTCAATTCTTTATTTTATATATGGTATCAAAGCCACACAAGGGCACACTGATCTTTTCTTGTTAAAAAAATATATCTTTGCTTATTTGTGCTTATTTGTGGTAAATTCCACATCTTGTCGAAATGTTGTTTACTCATCATTTTCCATTAATCATGGTAAATTCAAGGCCCAAACCTTGTTAATTTCCATGTCGATTAAGTTGTAAAATCCTTGGTATGTATAAGCTTCAGATCAATGCAATCACGTTGCCTTCACTCAACTATTGGGTGGAAACATTTACAACAATGAATTATTTGATAAATCGACTTCCTTCAATTGGTCTGGGCAAGCGAAGTCCAAACTCAGTCATGTTCAAGAAGGACCCTAATTACTCATTACTTTAAATGTTTAGCTCTCATTGTTATCCATATATACACAATTACACGATGAACATATTTGACAAATGCTCTTTGTCGTGTGTATTTTTGGGGTATAATGAAAGGCACAAAGGATATCCTTGTTTTCATCAATTTGCTAGTCATATTTATATATCTCGACATGTTATTTTTCATGAGCATTATTTACTTTTGCCTTTTTTTCTTAGGTTATTGCTACGACTGAGAGGGAGCTATTGTAATGGAATTCGACTTTTAAGTCCATCACAAACAAAAGTTTCTGGTGATCATTGACTTAGTCCAAAAGTTTGTCAAAATGGTTGTTCACCAATGGATCTTGACTCTCGAAGTGAACTTGCATATTTGTTTGCTGAAATAGAACCAGCCTTAAAGGCTTCATCTGTTGATCTATCTACTCACGTGCCACAACTAGTGGAGAGTGAATCTTTAGTTCGGTCTTGATATGAAACTTCAATATTCTCAGTGCATCCCATGGTTACGCGTTCATGGTATGACAGAATATAGCAATATCATCTATCCCAATTGAGCCATGCACTATCCATTGAGCCTTAAAACACCCTCTCTGGACCGCTGCTATGCTTAATGAGTTGGATGCTCTAGCAATCAACAAAACATGGGAACTTCTTTACTGTCATCCCTCAATAATGCGGTTGGATGTAAATGAGTGTACAAGGTAAAGCTCCATGTAGATGATTCGCTTGACTTGTTGCAAAATGATTTCGTCTAGAGGAGGGCGTTGACTTCATAGAAACCTTTAGCTTGATAGTCAAAAAAGCCACAATTCAGATTGTCCTATCTATTACCGTTTAGAATCGGGAATTTCGCCAATTATATGTTAAGAGTGCCTTCCTACATAATGATTTCAATGTTCTTGTCTATATGTAACAATCATCGGACTTTTGTGATTCATTTTGTCCCGACCATGTCTGCTTACTCCAATGGGCATTCTTCGCTTCCTTTGACAAATGCACTGGAATCACGCGGTTTGATGGTGTACGTACGCCAAGAGGAGAGATCGACGAGAGGATTGTACTATGATCGACAAAGATGGTATTAAATTTTCTCAATCACACTCACAAATAAGTGTTTCCGATCACTGATCAAACCCGAACCCAGTAAGAGTCAGTCACAAGAAAGAAGTTTTCTCACATCCTTAACTCTCTTGGATGATAGTTTTCACTACTTTTTGTGTCTCTTGTAAGTTTTCATCCATATCAAGCAAACTCACAACACACACGAGACGAAACTCGATAACATTACTTTTATACGCAATTCTTCTGCTTATGTGTGCTGACCGTATATTTTAGGGCATGACGATCTAATAATTCTGAATACATCCAATTCCTAAGGCCTGATTAAATTTTTATTCAATTTCTGTGAATTATCAAGATAAGCTCCGCCTATAAATTTTCCAACTACATTGAAATAAAAGTTCATATTAAATTAGGACTGATTAGTCCCGATCTGATCCAGTTCTGAGGCCGGAATAGGAGGACCGGTTTCCACATTCTAGTGGTCTGGGAATCGGATCGACTGATTTGGTCTGGTGTGGTCTGGTCCAATGAAACCGGTAAGTTTGCTATTTCAGGCAAAAAAATATATATTAATTCATATGCAGTAGGCAGGAGTTGCAGCAGCCAAACGCAGACGATAAAAACAAATGCTCCAGGACACTCTAGAATGGAGATATGATCGGGAAAAAAGAAGAAGAACGAGTGGGATTGAACTTGCGTTTCAGTTTTTTCAAGCTTTGTTCTTTTCTCTCTCCTTTATTTATTGATTTTTGGGTGGTGGAGAATGCGTAGGACTGGACTTGCGGATCCCATTTCCATCCACGTCCACGTCGATTACACTTCCAATTTAGGGTTTATTATTTAAAAAATTTAAAAATATTTATTATATATATCATCAACCGGTCTGGTTCGGTCAATCCAGTTCCCATCTTGGAACTGGAAACCGGACGGACTGGTCACCGATTCTAAAAATAGGAATAAAAAATCAGACTGCCCTCTCCGGGAACTACCAAATCAGAAATCGCCCGGATTCGGTCTGGGCGATTTTGATTTGGGCAATTCTGTTGCTCATTGCTACGTTGACTTGTACGAGCAAATTGAGGTCATTGACCACGAAATAATTAAATGGCCAACTTTGATGGCTTCAAAAAATAAAAATAATGATATGTGCTTTCAAAGTCAACCCCTGTGGAAAAAATAAGAGTTTGACTTATCTCTGCAGAGAGTTGACACTTAACCATACTATTAGGTCACGATAATTGACTTTTGATGTCTCTCGAGAGCGTTGCATGCAGGGTCGCATGATGCCCAAGGCAACGTATTTTTTATTTATCAAGCAATAATTTTTTTGAAAAATAATATAAATGATCATTGAACTTTGGTTATATATGTAATGTGATCCATAATTTTTAATTTATTCAATATGATCTATAAACTATATTTCAATATATAAAGTAATAATTGAACTTTTAACTTGTTTAATATAATCTATGAATTTTTAATACATTTTCGATTTAGCCTCTGGACAAGATGAAAATATTTAATGTTGTTCCCGAACTTAAATTAATGGAAACATAATATTGAACATTTTCATGTAATCACAGTAAATAAATTAAAAGTTCAGGGATTATATTGTACATTGATTAAAGTTTGGGGACCACATTGAATAAATTAAAGTTTAGGAACCATTTGTCATTATCCATAAATTTTATTATTAGAGAATTATATATAGTAACCTGAGACGAAAATGACTGTAGGGCTCCAAGACAACTTATGTAATCAAATAATTAAAAATAACGTTCTGCGTTGGGCAGCCCTTTTGGACTTGGATTGAAAACTGCTTAGTGGGAAAATAGCTTGACTCCGTATACACATCCAATTCCAGAATAAAAGTGCATAAATTTGTACTTCTGTTCCCTCCCTCACTCGGCGAGAGGTGCCGACGGTGGGCATTTTGCTCGGCCTTTCAATCGATATCGATTGCCCTAGTTGAATGTTGCTAGGATAATGGCGCAAATAATCATAAAATCTTTGATTTAGGTTCGCGAATATTTAATACCACATCTTAATAAGTCCGCCACCGCCACTCTAGTTGCGCGTCACAAATCCGTTATTCTCTCCTGAGGATAGGGACGTCCGAGAGCACTGACCCAAATGACGCTATCCTATGCATCTCCTCGATTTTGGATACCCTAGGTGCATGTCTGAAAATTCCGTCGACGATGATCAATCGTTGTCCGGTGTCATGGCAGTGAGAATCACATAGGGTCAGTATCCGGCCCACACTGTCCCAATTTGTGATCACTTCCACCTTCCACAGGCCAATCATCGGTCCAAATTAACCTCCTAAGCCAACTACATCATGCCCATAGTCTCTTTCATCTTAAACTATCAGTGTGTTTTGGGAGGACTCCATATCAGGAGCGAACATCAAAAATCTGATATCTTCATTTACAGAAATTGTCAAGAGAGAGTCCAAGTGCCAGTCTATCAATACATTAATTTTCTGATTTGTGATTTTTTTCTATTACAACTCACATGTACATCTTAACAATACATCCTTATGTGTTAGCTCAGTGTTAGGCATGCTCTCTCTCTTAATTTAGATATCCTTTTGCATTAAAATATTTCAACTTCAATATCCAACACTCACCTTCATCATCGATTTCTTTCTCTGAACTAAACTGGGTTAGTCGGATCATTCTTGAGACATTCACTAAACATATATGTACCTTGGGAATGCTCTACCAACCACCCAGTTGGTTGTGCATAGCATTAGTCCGTTCCCTTCACCCAAGGAATTGTCAAGAGGGAGCTCAAGTTCGAGTTTGTTAATATATCCAGTTTGATCTACATTTATTTAAAAGCCTAAACCAATAAATTATGGGTTTCACATCAATTTTCTAATTTGTGACTTTTATTTATTTATTTTTTATAAGACAACTCACATATGCACCTTTACACTTAATAATTAATGGACCAAAGACCGCATGAACCTCAGGTATTAAACTACGACCAATGAATAACCTATTCTTTTGCATTGAGATTCTTCACAATATCTGCATGCATTTGTGCACCACATACGCAATAGGAAGATTAAGCTGTTGAAGATATAATTGAAGATTTTGATTGTGGTGCCGATTCTGATTGATTAAGTAGATATGTAATTGCCTTAGTTAATAGGAAATTATTATTCTTTGTATATTATTTCCTAAATTACTTGTATTCTTACACTAAGTGGATCATTGTAATTGTTCACAATACATTATTATACAGAATGTTCTCCCTCTCCACTCATCTTTACTTTCTGTCATAAGCAGCAGTGTATTGAAAATGGTATTTCTTTACATTCACGTATTGATCTGCCAATTGTTGGAACATTGTGGTCATGTTGTGCTCAGTTGCCTCGAAACAACAAAGACATAACGTGAAATGATTTGGTGAATTTCTATCTACAAATAACTAAGAATTTATTTCTGAGCAAAGCGCGTTTAAGACTTTTTAATGTTCACGCGAGATTCTTATTTTACGTGAAGACAGAGATTGTTCCCTCCAATCCATTATTTATTCTTGGATTTGTATTCCTGTTACATGTTATGGTCTTCCATTTACATTGCATGACTCCCGAGGGTAAGTCACGACCCGTTTCTTGCTTTCATACCCATTTTTGGTACATTTTAGAGATAAGACAACATGCATAGATATTAAGTACATGCTTACCTACAATTATAATTATGATTGTAACCAAGTACCAAATTAGATAGATTTTACTATCAATTTTCTCAAAAATATCTGAAAATGTTTTTGTACGCTCATGGGGCCAGGATATTCAATTATTACACAGACATTGTAATCATCGTGGCCAATCTTAGTTTCTCTGTTTCCAGAAATATGATCCATACCTTCCTATGAGAAATAGACTCTCTACTTAAGAGTCATTTTGGTTTTAGATATGTACAATTGTTGGGAATCTTTCAATTACTTTGCTTCAAAAGTAATTTTCCTTAAAATTGAGAACTTGCATTGCTTTCCCTTTTTTTATCCTTTTGCTTTCTGACGTGTCAAAATCTCATAGCCCAATTCGGTATTAAACATGGGACTCACAAACCTAATAAAGTTAGATGCAAGGAGGGTGCTAGGCAATTGCACGTGGTCTCCCGACAATCATTGCTTTCACAAGGGGAAAGAAAATTGACTTGGATTCGTGGCCGCCGCTTTGATATAGCTTTGTAAGCGAATATTCCCAGTCACATTTTTAAGGATGGTTGATTTTAAAATGGATCGGTTCCCGAATATAGCTTTGTAAACGAATATTTCTAAGCACATTTATCAAGTGTGCTCGGTATTAAAATGGGTTGGCTGTGACCTCCACTTCTTGGGAAGCGGTCTATCAATGAAGCATAAAACTTGTACAACTTCATTATAAAAACATCCATTGGTCAAGCGATTTTATTGTTGTTTGTTCATGTCGAAAACCATTCAATTTTGGTGGGTGCAAAAGTACTTGTTCTTAAAAAGGCTTAAAAATTGACTCAACTGAGTACCTGACAAATTGAACCAATTCGCGTGTTGAACCAATAATTTCGGCCTTGCAACTAGGAATCAAATGGTCAGGTGGAACTGGGAACCAAATGGTTCGTGTGGTTCGTGTAGGCAAGTTCGGTTCAATTCTTGAGTTGAACAAGACCTATCAATCTCAACATTTATTGGCTTTTTTTCCAATAAAAATTTAAGGTTCCAAGTTTTTTGAGTAAAATTCAAATCTCAACACGCATTCTCTCTTGAGGCTCACAAAATAACCTATAAGGGTTGAATAAGTTGATTAAAAACTTTAACCACTTTTCGTGGAACATAACAAGTTATACTTCGATAGATGCAAAAACAAATTGATATAGTGAGATGCAAATGTTTCTATCAAACAAATGATGCTAATAGTGAAATGTTAGAAGACATCGCAAGCAAATATATCATGGTTCGGTTTTTAGCCAAATCTACATTCACTTTCTCAAACTAACAGCCATCAATAAAAAGTTAGAATCCATTAGTAATCTCAAGAGAAGGTACAAGGTAGCAAGTGCAGTTTCAATTTGGAGCTGATAGATCCAACTATCAATACACAAGCATTACTTTTACACCTGTACACTTCCCTTATAATACATTAAAGATAAAAGCAACCTCACGGGGGATTTAATTAGAAATACCCAGCTTCTACTAACAAGAACAGAGCAAAGATGAACACTCAAAACAATAGACCAATTTTTGTCCATTTCCTTCCAACTCTACTGCTTCCTTTGGATTAAATTTATAGTCATATGACCTCAAATGACCGTTTGAAATTCAAACCCCTTATGTATGCATTGGTTTCACTATTAGTAGCGACAGAACGTTTTTTTGCTGCTCTGACGGTGACAATTTTCCAAAACAGTCATTCTGCTTTTATCCGAAATCTATCATGCTCATATATAGTAAAATTGTTATGACTCAACACTGGTCCTCCACTGTGAATTCCAGAGCTTGCAACTAGCTATTAGACACGAATTTGAATGCAACTAGCTCCTCTTCTCCTAGTGGTAAGCATTTTCTTTACAATTGATACAGGGAGCTCCCTTCATCAGCAGTCTAGTGAGTTTATCCGAGGTACTCGTTGGTAATTGACTTACGGACGACTATCCATTGGTGTTTTTTTTTTTTTTTTTTTGGGTGTATAGTAGTGACTTAGGCTTCATTCAGCTGTTCACCTTATTATAGTGCCTCTAAGTCCTTACGAGCATCTCGTTCTTCTTGATTTGCTCACCCTTTTTTCAAAATCTGTCCAGCTTCTAGTCGTCTTTTGACTATACACTTTAGAATCCGATGATGAAAAAATATTCCTTATATCAACATTACAATGTCTAGGCTTCTCATTCAAGCGGTAAAAGCATGTTACACGTCTTCCACCTACCGCATGTTACACGTCTTCCACCTCGTCCGACAGAGGGAGCCACTCTTTGCTAGTGATCAAGCGAGTCTATCCACACAATTTGTTAGAAATTGACTTTTGATCTTCAATCTTTCGGTCTTTCTAAGCATATTGAAAATCATGGTTTTACCCCGCCTTTCCCCTTTTCATGGTCCTTTGAAGCTTCTCTGGAATTCTAATTTTATCCATCTTCACCTTCAACTCAGATTCATCTAAATTTTACCGAACTTCTAGTTCTAGGCTTGTTCACTTTCTATCAGGTCCATTCAACTTATAGAAACCTTGGTGCCCAACAACTTATTCACCCTTAATCGACACAAATCACCTTCATATTAATTCACCTATTTTGGACACCATCAGCATAATGGCTTATGCATCTATCAAACTAGTTTGGCTCAACCTATCCATACATTAATAGTCTATAATTATGTCATATTCAAAACAACATAGGGGATCTTCCTAACATGCTCTTTTCTTACTCATCATAACATTCCTACTCGATTAGTGACCTATCAAATGTGATGATGCTCACATCCGACGTTTGTATGTAAAATTCAAATTACATGGAAGAGAGAATGTCTAGAAATATTAAACAATGTGTTCATTATTACGTATAAAGGAACCATGTTTTTAATAGTTTGAGCTCTCGCACACGAAGGATTTACTCACCTGCGTCTAGAAATATCGAACAATGTGTTTATAATTATATATAAAGGAACCCTGTTTTTAATAGTTTGCTCTCTCGACCACGAATGATTTACTTGCCTGCTTAGGATAGATACTTGGACGAACATTTAGATATGAAAAAGGTTAACAATTTTATTTTTGACGCATTAATTACAAATACATAGACATCAAATTTCCTCTAAAAATAACACTCAAGGGTAAACATCATGGAACCTTCTATAAAAAATTACGCTGTGTATATATACAAAAAGAAAATTGTCCATCAAGTCTTAAATTTGTTGTATGGCTGCCAATTCAGTCCTGAACTCTTTGATTTTGTTAATTTAATCCTAAAATATTTAACAATTTGTGAATGCAGTCTTTCCACCAATTTTGGTCGAAGATAGTTAGTGCGGACGCTAGTTTTCTCTCAAAGATAAACATCATGGAGCACTTGCCTTCTAAAAAAATTTACAATGTGTATATATAAGGATAATTGCTCAAAAAGTCTTGAACTACGATAGTTAATTTAGTTCTAAAATTTTCAATTTTGTTAACTTAGTTCTAAATCTTTTGACTATATGTTAATATGGTCCTTTAAGCAATTTTGATTAGAAATCGCTAACGTAGACGAGGGTCTTCTTACATTGCACAACTGCCATGCTAGTTATTTTCAGTGAAAATTAGCTGAAATGACTATATTGACAAATCATTAAAATGTTTAAAAATTCAACTAGCAAAATTAAAAAGTTTATAACTAAATTGATTGCCGTATAAAAAGGTTCAGGATTTTTTAGATAACTTTCTTCATATACACATATATGCTAATGGCCATGCGGATGAATGGAATCTCAATTGTTCGTATGCCATTTTGGGACCCTTGTGCTTACAAGCAAGAGCTTGTCATTTTCATATTGCCTTTTCTCTTTATATCATTCAAAGAAAATTCATGATCATGTTGTTCACAATGACGAAAATTGTGTCGATCCAATGGTCCATGACCTTTGCTCTCGCCAATCAAAGCCTCACATGCCAGAGAAATAAAACAATGTGGACCCTCGAGGGGGAGGCAAAAGTACACACGGATACATGTTCATTTTCAAAGCTACCTAACTCATAGGGTTTTTCCCTTTCAGTTGGCTGTTTATTTCCCTAGTTTTGAAAGAGAAATTTCAACATCTTCATTTGATTCCAATTTCATCCAGCTCGTGGATTTGCATTTAACTTTAGTAGTCACGAATGATGTGTGATTCTAAAATGACATGTAGTACGTTTGTCTTTGCTTAATAAGCCGTTTGTCGAAGCGGCTCCATATCTTTTTCGTTCATTAATTTATTTAGAAGTCATTTTTGGATTATTAAGCTTTTGTTGAGTAGACTTAAATGTTCATGAACATATTTTCTCTTCCTAGCTATATATGAAGTGGTTCCTCTTATGGGTAAATGTGCAACCTATTATGTCTATCTTATATGTATTAGAGGATATTTTTGTATTATGTTTTTATTGGTATCCTTTTTGTAATTGACCACTCCTATAAATACATGTCATTCAACCCTAATTGGGGTTAAGCCACCATAAATACTTTGTCGTTATTTTCTCTCTAACTCTAAACATCAACATTGTACCAAAGCAGGAAAACACTTCAAATTCTATAACATCTCTACCCCAAATCAATACTTCTTTTGCTCCAATTACTATCTTAATAATGTCCAGTACATCTCTAAACTTTTCTTCATCTCTACTATTTCTTTACTCATCATCTTCTTTTTCTACTAATCCTAATTTCCTAATCGCCTCTTTATAATATTGTGCCCGATTTCATCTCTTCTTCCCTCTTCGGCTGCTTTGATCTTCACTGCCACTGCTTCAATTATGGCTACGAAAGCATCTTCACTGTTTTTTGTTCTTCCCAATATCACAAGTCTTGTCTCCATAAACTCGACGCAAACATTTTGTAGAAATCTCAATCTGAATCTGTTTTGATCTACAACGATTTCCTAGGCTATGTAGATAATTCTTTTCCATGTTCACTGAAACTTATTAATGATCAGAACGGCACTCTGGTGGTTAATACCTCCCATTCTACTTGGGCTAAGACAGATCAATACATTTGTAGTTTGATCAATTTGACCCTCATAATCGAGATTTTCTGTGAAGTTCATGATCTTCGGACATCTTGAGAGATTTGGTTGGCTCTAGGACAACGTTTTATTGAACATTGTGCGGCTAAGGAAATGGGTCTAATTTCAGATTGTTGTGAAAAAACCCGATTAGTCAATGTCTAATTATCTCCAGCATATGAAGGCCCAGTTTGGTTGGACTTTCCCAAGGGGCTTTGAGAGCCCAAAGCCCATTGGGAAAACTTTTTTATGTTTGGCAAAACTTTTGAATGCTCTTTTGCAAAATGTGGGCATTCCGAATGTTGAAAGCTGAATACTGGGGATGGGCTGCTTTGGGCATTAGGCATTTGGAAAATGCAAAATTTCACCGTGTCACTGTTCATTTCTCTTCCCCCTTCGTCTTCTTCTTCTCGGCCATCTTCTTCCCTATTCATATTCTTCTTCCTCGCCCATTGGGCTTCTCCGGCAGCTGCCACCACAGCCTGAGGGTCGCGCATCCCCGATGACCACCGCTTGGGGGTGACGCGACTCATGACCCAGGCGGCGTCACTTGGCGCGCACGAACTAGGCGATGCTGCCTGAGTCCGCGCGACCTCAGGCCGCTTGATCTGGCCTCTGCGACCTTAGGTGACTGAGGTTGTGCCTCCAAGCGATGACGGCGTTGCCTGAGGTCATGACTCGCCTAAGGTTGCGACTCACCTGAGGTTCGTGACCTCAGGCAGGCGGCTGAGGTCGCGACCTTAGGCGACTAGAGGTCGCGACTTGCTAGAGGTCGCGACTTGCCTGAGGTCGCACCTCCAGATGACTCGCCTGAGCTCGCACCTCCAGACGACTCGCCTGAGCTCGCGCCTCCAGGCGGTGACTGCGTCGCTGGAGGTTGCAAACTCCGACGGCTAGATCTAGTCGCCGGACAATTGGCCGGCGGCTTGCTAGACCCCAGATTTGGATTTTCAGATTTTAAAAAAATAATAAATAAGAGCAAAAGCTCATTTGTAATATAAGTTTTACCAAACGGTATTTATGTTAAAGTTGCATTTCGATGCTATTTGAGACTACAATTTACCAAACGTTGTAATATTTCGGAAAATCCCTTTACCTCAAACGTATTTGTATTTTCCCAAAGGCATTTCCCCAAAGCCAAACTAAACGGGCCTGAAGTCAATTGTAGACTTTATCACCGCAATCAATTACTCCATCTCTAAAATGTTCGGCGCACGAAAGTTATGGCCCAGTCAACGTTAAAGATGAAATTAAGAAAACTTTAGATGGTCCTCAAAGCTTTACAGATTTTCTTTTGTATCCAGAATAAACTTCCCAAATCAAATCATGTGCCTACCCATTTTAAGAATTTGAGAAATTTCAAGATCCTAATGATTGATCATCGTGTATGATTGCCCATACACGTGGTTCCCCACAAATGGCAAATGGTGGTGAAGGAAAAACGAAGTCATTCGAGGATAAATTATTCATGATCCATTTTTGATTACTACGAAATTATTAAGGTGACCATTCCGTGTATCGCTGGTAATTTACAATAATTGTTTGTTCCATCTTGCATTATTCAAAAAGATGATTGATTTAGACAAAATGAGGAACAAGAGGTGGCCATTTGCTTTACTAAATGTACCTTTGTTTCTAAATGTACACCTCCCATTCTTTCTAGGGAATCACTGGTCGCTGGTGGAAATCTCGTCCTTTTTTCGTCTATCTTATCAGCCACGCATCTCTTTAATCCTACTTTTCTTAACCACTCATTTAAAAGCTAATGATATTAACTCTTGCTAGGAATTTATACCCCTTTTAGATGACCTTTTGGTCGTTTGGAACGAAGAATAATGAGTATGAAATGTCGGAATGAAAAGCTATATGATTGCGTTCTCGTTAATGTCGAGAGAGGTGGGAATGAATGAACAAGAAATGATAACTTTATGACCGGAACTATAATAAACAATTAAGATTTAGATTAAGTTGCGTATGGAGAAACCTTTTACCAGTTTATTATCATTTGCCATCCCTATAGTAATATAAAAGTTGTACATCAACAATAAATTTACCTTAAGTTAATATTTGAGTCACCAAAAATTCCAAATTGATGAAAAATACCCTAAAATTATATGATATTTCATGTGGATATGCCACATCAATTATGTTATTATCATATGTTATTTGGTTCATCAATTTCATGGTGTAATTTGATAGAAGCTAACGGAAGGCAAATATGTCACAAATGTATTGGCTTGGGATTTTTGGTGATCCAAAAATTATTTTGAGATACATTTGTCATAAATGTACCAGTTTGGGACCTTTTGTAATATTAAGTCAAAAAAAATATCGCATTTTTATTCCAAGAATCTATCAAAATTGATGTCTTAAACTCCTTTGTTATCATGACACATGCATGATAATGACCTGCATCGCAGATGACTCTTTAAATGATGATGCACACCGCAAAAACTGCATGAATAAATTCTTGTTAGACATTAAAATCAAGCGCATGCAATTTCATATATAGGTCACTTATATTTATATTTTTACTGCAAAGTTTGGTAATTAGACGCCTCCCCTATATGAGCGGTTCCTCGAAGTTTAGAGAAAGGGAAGATTGTAGCTTGGGCAAAGGAACATAATGATGAGTTAGGGTATTGCTTTCTGCTCCAAGATTTTCCTGTTTTCTCTTTAGCTTTATCCCCTAGTCGCGTAAATTTCTTACATTCACATTCTGTGGTCTAAATCGCGTACCGCCAAAAAGGCGATCGACGTGATGCATGGAACTTCGAAGCCATACACATATACAAATAAATAAAGTAGTACATTGAAGTGCCGTAGTTTAAAGAGGGCAAGATCTAATGCGCCAAAAGAGAGTGCCACTATATTCTAAAATACATAAAAGAAGACGTCGAGTCACTAATGCAAGCCAAGCTCAATAATTCATGGTGATATTTCTTGAAAAATTAATGTCAAATATATTTGTGTCCTCATTTTCCCCATAACCCATTTATCTACTTCATCAAAAATTTCACTTTCCTTTATTTTTCAATTTTCATTTGTCATTTTATGTTTTACTCTGCATGGCCTTGAATACTTCATCTTAGTTCAAATTAGATTCATTATAGCACAAAGTGTTCGATCAATTTTTTTTAGGCTCACTTAAATAACAAAATAGCATCTTAAATGATTCACTGGAGATTAGTTTTATATTTCCATTTTGTAAGTTGTGTCAAAACTTTCACATAATGTAACTTAACCAAAAAACTTTATCTTTCACTCAAAGAACACTTATATATCTCCACTTTGATAGGACCAACTACAGACGTGAGTTTTTCCCTTAGAACATACTTCACATCAATTATTCTTGGGTTGCCATATATGAAAATGCCATTTTTTCCAAAGATGTTAATCCCGTATTTCTAAATTTCTGCACCTGTAAAAAACACTCAAAACTACTCAAACCAAATTACTCAAATCTTAAGCAAGATGTTGAAATGAGTTTGTAATGAAATACAATTTGGTATATTTAAGTTATGTAAATGATATTTGTAGAAACATAAGTATATAGCGGTCATGAGTCAAAAGTGACTTAATTAATGTAAGATAATCATTAGTACGATAATTTTAAAGATTATGACAACGGAGAGCTTCTAGGAAAGACACTTCAAACTATTCAGTGATCATCACACGGAAAGACCACGATTTGTAAAGTATGCCAACATATAAAAATGAAATGTTCTTTCGTGGTCTCGAGAGAGAGAGGCGTGGCAAAATCTAAAGCAATCGTCTCGAATCCAAAAGAGGAGAAATTCATGATATATGAAACGATTCGGTACGGGTCAAGACAGTCTAATTATTAAAGAAATGTGAAACTCTTGGTAGGTTTTGGAGGATCTTTGAAACTTAGAAGAAAAAGGTGAATCGAATGATAGGCTCCTTTCTTTTTCATAAGCACTAGTCTTCTTTCTCAAGAGAATAATTCATGTGATTTTCAGGTGGGATGATCATAATAATCTAGTCTACCGTCAAGATCCTTCGCTAAATTATAAGTGCATTTGGTTTAACTTTGCAAATGAACTTTAAGTATAATGTAAATGCCGAAAGCCAAAGCTATTTGTGAAAATGCAAATTGTATTTGGTAAAAACTCTTTACAAATATACTTTGAGTTCAAGTTATATTTGGCAAAAAAACTTTTGCAACAAGCTTTTGGTATATTTTTAATAATTTTTTTATTTAAAAAGGACCCAAACCCTTCCGCTAGTTTCAATGAAGGGCTATTGTCGCCGACAAGCCAGATCAGGTGCCAACGACTGTCAATTGAGGTTGCCCAACCTTTGGTGACCTATGGTGAGGGTTGCCCTCGTGAGACCTAAGCGGCAGTTGCCTGGGTCGCGCGCCACCTTAGTTGCCTGGGTCGTGCACCACCTAGGTCGAGTGACCCTTGTGGAGGGTTGCTCGAGGTCGTGCGACCTCAAGTGACAACCATCGGCGCTAAATCTAGTTCATTGGTGATTGTAGCCTTTCCTTGATCGACGAAGGGTTGGGGTCCTTTTTGAATAAAAATATAAAATGAGGGACAAAATCAAAAATTTGAAAAATTGATGAGGGTAATTTTGGAAAAGAAGGGAAAAAGGCACAAATAGTCCCTATATTTTAACTCAATGTCCAATTTCGTCCCTGAACTTTCGATCGGCTCAATTTGATCCCTGAACTATTGATAAAATGTCCAATCTAGTCCATGAACTTTCGAACGGCTCAATTTAGTCCCTGAACTATTGATAAAAGGTCCGATCTAGTCCTTCGTTCTTTTTTTTTTTTTTTCTTTTTCCTTTTTTTCCTTTTTTTCCCTTTTTTTCCTTTTTTTTTTTTTTTTTTTTTTTCCCTTTTTTTTTTTTTTTTTTTTTTTTGGGCTTTCCCTCCGCCGGCTCCGGCGGAGGGCGGCGTCCGGCGAGGGAGCCCCCTCGCCGATCGGCGAGGGAGCCCCTGCCGGCGTCTGCGAGGGAGAGGCCCGACGCCGGCGAGGGCCTCTCCCTCGCAGATCCTCGCCCGACGCCGCCGGCGAGGACGGCCCCTCGCAGATCCGGCGGGGGCCGTCCTCGCCGGCGTCCCCTCCGGGGCTCCCTCGCCGATCCGGCGAGGGAGGCTCTCCCGGCGAGGGGGCTCCCCGCCGGACGCCGGCCCTCCGCCGGAGCCGGCGGAGGGAAAGCCCAAAAAAAAAAAAAAAAAAAAAAAAAAAGGGAAAAAAAAAAAAAAAGGAAAAAAAGGGCAAAAAAGGAAAAAAAAAAAAAAGAAAAGAAAAGAGTAACGAAGGACTAGATCGGACCTTTTATCAATAGTTCGAGGACTAAATTGAGCCGTTCGAAAGTTCAGAACTAGATTGGACATTTTATCAATAGTTCAGGGACCAAATTGAGCCGATCGAAAGTTCAGGGACGAAATTGGACATTGAGTGAAAATATAGGGACTATTTGTGCCTTTTTCCCAAAAAAAATTTACTTTCAGCATTCGGCCAAGCCCAATATTAACAAGCTTGATACTAATAGGGATTAGCATTGGGCTTTTAGTTTTTCCAAAGCTAGCTTTCGGCCGACTAGCCAGTGAAAAAACTTGTCAAACACCCCAATATTTCTATCAAAACTCATTGAGAAAACTAAACCAAATTCACCCCTTGCACAATAAACTATGAAATAATGAATGGCTATATCCAAACACAATGTAGAAAAGGAAATGCACAATGGAATGGCCAGCTTTAGTGGACCGATTTCTTTTTTTTTAAATATATATTTATGTGCTCTCAAAACATTACATCATTTTGGCTATTTGGATTTCATCCATCATCATGTGATGTCGTTGAACAATAATGCGGTGATTCGAAATGATTACATGATTTGACTTTTCTTTTCATTAAAGTACATGGACTTTTTCTGGAAATTTCGGGAAAACCAAAAACAATAGTATTCCCATGGAAGCGGATAACATACAGGTACAGCTCAAAATTGGCATTATCCTATATTATAGTTTGAGAACTTGTTTATATCCATCGACCACCCCGACAATATAAGATCCTTCATCTTAAAAAGCCTTAGATCTTCGATCGTTCATGAGAAAAATGAAGAAAAGATGATTTACATCTTCAAGCCACGTCCATCCATACTCGACCAAAAACAATAAATAACAAAATAATAAAAAATAAATCTCTCTCTCTCTCTCTCTCTCTCTTTCTAAAGGGTCAACTATTCGAACAAATAACATGTCATACTGCCAAAAAAGGATAATAATTCCATTGGTTTAAAAAAAAAACTATAGTGAATAATATATAATTAGTCACATTCAATGAATACAATGGCCAAAAATGAAACTATTTTATACTAGTTGATAACTCTAAAATACGGATCTATCAGAAAATAGGAGGTCCGCATGAACATCAGACACTTCCTCTGAATGGAAATAGTTCGATCCAGTGGATGGAAAAAGGTCAACGAGACCAAAAAAGAATAAACAAATAAATTCAGGACAGAATGAAAGAAATTATATATATATATAAACGACTATTCTTCTTTTCCTCGTCAGTTTCCTTATCTGTACACGCCCAGATTTTCCATTTCAAGGAAGTAAGTAAATCAGACAGACAGATTGGTGGGGAGGTTTTCTAATGTTGATTTTTTCTGGCATTATACAAGGTGGAAGGCTTCTAGACCGGTGGTGAGTGTAATTAGGGGGACCTCTGTTGGTGAAGTTAGGTTTACGCGCTGAACGGATCTCTTGATATTTTTGGTGACGTTGATTTGCACTTATGTTGGACCGCCACACCTAAGTTCCAAGTGTCATCGAGACTAGACATGCCTGTGAAAGAAGGGTGTACACAGTGATAGTAATTGATATTTATTCATGATTTAGGGTACGGATCCACTAAGAAATGCGATGATTGTCTTTAATGATGTTGGTCGTCGAATTTATGTACTCAGTTGGTCACTCTGATTGAATATCTAAGTCAAGAGAAACCTGAGTGCTATGACTACTACGGAATCTGAACAAAAGAAACAATTTGAATTGGATTTGAATTGAAAAATAAAACCTGAATACAATTTACATGGTTTTTGATGATGCGGCTATTTAAGGGGAGGAGATCAACAGGACTATTTCACTGTAACCAATAAAGGTGAGATTACAATAGCTTAATCACACGCTCAGAAATGTTTCTCAATTCTAGATTAAACTCGAACCCAACAAAAAGTAATCATAAGAAGGTAGTTTCTCGACATATTTAACTCCCTTGGATGAATGCTCTCGAGGCTTCATGTGTCTGTCAATAGTTTTTACAAATATTAAGTACTCACTATTCAAATTCAGAAACTAAATTTTATAAGCCAATACGCGCGCGCGTAGACACACATACATATATAGATATGAGCAACATGGATTTCATCTTCAAATATGAAAAGAAGTGTAGTGAAAAATTAACATCCATTTTTGCTTCAACAATGATTATGTTGGCAAAAGTCTAATTTGGACTCTCCTAATATGTCTCAGATTCTTGTGCAATTTAGCTATGGGTAGGACTTCAAATTCATTGAGATTAACTTCGACCCATAGTCAATTAATATCCACCTTGACAAGAAGTCTTAACTCTCACAGACCATCGTCTCTCCCGCACTCCTCTGAGCTCCTCACTCGCTAGAGATACTAATCAAGTCCGAATGGTATATTAGAATATTTAAATAATATACCATACATTCATTTAATAGCTTAAACTTTTAGAGTAGTTGGCAGTAATCCTTTACAAAATCTCACATGGTACTTAGACTTGGTCAATGGGATAGGCTTCATTAACATGCCTGCTAGATTGTCTACTTGTGCACTTTCTCAACTAATGTGGTTCTTTGTCACATAGTATCATGTAGAAATGGAAGCTAACATCTATGTATTTCTTCTACTTGTCATATATTTGACTTTTGGTCAAATGTGTTGCACTCTAATTGTCGCAATAAATAACAAAATTTTCCTTTTTCAATCCCAGATCGCTAAGCAAATCTGGGAGCCAAATAGCTTCCTTGGTTGCCTCGATTGATGTAATATACTCTGCTGCAGTTTTCAATGGTTGTAGTTGCGTTTTCCAGCCCAGCACAACCAGTTAAACTAAACACATAATCTGTCAATGACCAACGTCCATCCAACAGAATTTGGATCCACATTACCCGTTACATCCCTTGGAGTCCGTCTCTTCCCGAATGTTAAACCAACGTCATTTGTTCCTCCGAGAAACCTCATAATACATATCACAACTTCTCAATGTTTCTTTCTAGGAAATATTGAATATCCCTGCTCACAACATTAATAGAATATATCCACCTGTGGGCAGCTGCGTTGGTATTTAATCTCTTCTGCTTCGATGCGGTCGAGAGTTCGAATCCCCACATTGTTATCGCGATTTAAATGGAAGCTTTAGCGGTGGGTTGCCGGGCCAGCTTCTCCCGAGATATAGTCGTCCAAATAGCTTTGGCGAGATCCGCCGTTGCCAACGGATATCGGAGGGCTATGTGATCCCGACTAGCATAAGCGAAAAGGGGTTCAGGTAGATCCTCGATTATCAAAATACATATATATATATATATATATATATATATATATTAATAGAATGTGAAATATCTAGTCTAAGACCGACCATAACATACATATGGCTACCACCACTACTAGCATAGGAACACGAGACACATACTCAGCTAAAGTCTTAAAGCCTGATGTAGTGAAATGATTGCTTGTTGCGCTTAACAGAGGTGAGCCGACACACAATCAAATTGCAATTCATCCTTTGCTTGCCTCGACCGTATAATCTAGTGGCAAGATGATCTCATAACTTTAACACAATAAATTTCCGATGACCTGATTGTTTTTTATCCAATTTTTAATGAGGTATACTCGACATTGCATGGCCGGATTGGGGATTGGAGCGAAAATTCATGTTAGATCGTACAAGCAAATTGAGGTCATTAACCACGACCGAATTCAATGCCGACTTGGATGGCTGGATGGGCAGCATCTAATGCATACCTGCACGGTGCATGCAAAAGTCATCGTAATCGTGAGGACATGGTCCTCACGACATTAATAATGCATAACCCTATTAAGTGCGTAAATAAATTCTTCGAAAAAATTAATAATATATGCTATGAAAGTCCACCCTTTGTGGGAAAAAAATTCAGAGTTTGACTTATCTCTTGAGAGACCTGATTATAATGTCATAATAATTGACTTTATGAGCGTGACATGCACATGTTTGGGTTGCATAATACACAAGCTAATGTAATACTTTTTTAGAGTAATTAAGATTTATTAGAGAAATATAGGAATGAAAATGACCACTTGGGGCTCCAAAATAACTTATTTATTCAAGTAATGAAAAAGATAACTCGTATAAGATATAAAGATATAGTTGGTAACCAGTAAATTAGTTTAGCAACCAAGGTATTCACTATAACATACTGGTACAATATTGTCAATATTCTCTTGGAATTGTGTGGACGAATGCCAAATTTTATTTCTAAGGCTTTTTTTTTTTTTTTTTTTATTTCACAAAAAATGAATAATTTGG
This sequence comes from Eucalyptus erythrocorys, assembly GCA_014182555.1. Taxonomy (NCBI): domain Eukaryota; kingdom Viridiplantae; phylum Streptophyta; class Magnoliopsida; order Myrtales; family Myrtaceae; genus Eucalyptus; species Eucalyptus erythrocorys. The sequence goes on along the minus strand of CM024599.1, from coordinate 14,529,632 downwards.
AAGATATTTTACAAAAATGATTGCTTGTATCATTCAAAATAATCAATAATAAATATTCTCACTATTTATAATGATCTATGTTTAAACATTTTTATGGGCGATGAAAATATTTTTCGTTCATTCATTTTTGCAGGCAATACAAGTAATCACTTTTAAGTAAATATTTTCTAAATCATTCATTTTTTAGCAAAACAAACGCACCCTAAATAAGAAATTAATCAGTAACAAGGAAAATTCAACGAGGCAACTCGGAGAAATCATAGATTGATTTAGTTTAAAATATATACAACCAATTCCAGAGCTTAAAAAAGTACTATTTGGTTGATTAATAATTGAATTTTAATTGTTAAATATAATAATAGTATACATGTCACCGTCTTAATTTTATTTGTGTAATTGTTCTTGCCATTATTTCCCTAGAGAGGCCGGCGGTTCCATGACGGAGAATTCTTACTTACTTTCTCGGTGAAGTTCGTTAGTTTTGGGTCAATAATGTCCAGATTTCATCTCATTGACAAGAATGGCGGTGCACTTTATGCTCTTTGTACTTCCGTTCCCCCTCCCCCTCCGCAAGTGGTGGCCAACGGCCGGCGGCTCGGTTGGCCTGCCGGGTTCTCGGAGGCCCGAAATGTAAAGGAGTGGATTTGAGTAACTTCCTTTCATGAAAAACTTCGGCTCATTCGATTTTGCCCCGACTAGGACTGCTTTTTTATATATGCGAACTTCGGCAGTACATCACTCCCAAACTTCGGGCGCATCGGATGATTAGCTCTACGACATTCCAATTAATAATCCTTATGATTGGCATTGACCGCCCCGGTTGGATGTTACCATAACAGTTTCACATGTCATTATAGTCTTTGACTTGCGTCATCAATGGTCAAATACTATCCTATTGGGAAAAAGAACTATATTTGTGGAGAATGCCTAGATGATTTCTTTCCACTACTATTTTAGTGAAAATTAAATAGGACAGAATATTGAATGAAAGTAGTAAAGATGAATAGTAAATAACACCAAAATTTTAACGTGAAAAACCTTTCAAGGTGAAGGGAAAAACTACGGGACCGTAGTCCACTTTAAACTTCCACTATAATAAATAATGAGATACAATTTCACCTTAAGATGGATTACTCACTATATTCAATTTGTATATTTGAATCTCTGACAAACTAGATAACTCACTCAAAGATAACTCTCTTTCTTGGATACGCTGCTATGATATTCTTGCTTTTGTATATTCTTCTCCGTTGAGTAGGACTCTTATTTATAGGAGCAAATGCAATTCCAATTGGAATTGTATGATATGAAAATCACGTAAATTTATCTTCTAATCTCTCGTGATTTTGTAAATCTAAGAAAATCACTTTAATTTATTTCCCAATCTCTCTTGATTTTCTGGATGTGGAATATCATGTTAATTTATCTCTTGATCTCTTTTGATTTTTTTTTTTTTTTTTTTTTTTTTTACTTTTACACACTCACTACAATACATATTCTACTAAAGATATTCATAATTGCGTTGGCCTCTCCAATTGGGAGTGACTTACTCAACATATCCAAACTCTTAGGCTCGATCTTAGCGACAATGGCTTTCTCCCATCCTGAGCTAAATAGGAATGCTTATTAAGCAATCAATTAAGGGAAATTTGTAATTCCCAATATCGAATACTCTAGGCGAGCATCGGGGTGATTGGTTTTTCGTCCGATTTGATTTCACCTAGGAACCGGGAATTGGTTCCCCATTTTTGGGATTGGGAACCAGACCAGACCGACCTAGGACTCAACCTACCGAAAGGACCTAAGATCGGGAACCAGACAGGATTGGACCGGACCTTATCCCATGGAACCGATTACTTAGCAAAAAAAATTAAAAATTAAGAAAAACACAAGAATTGTTACTATTTTTAATTTTATTGCTATTTTAAAGAAATTAAGAAATATATATTTTTTTTAAAAAAAAGGTTGATCCGATCTGGTCCGGTCCGGCCCGATCTCCCCTAGAACTGAAAATCGAACCGAGAATCACTATTTTCATTTTTATGGAATAAGAAATCGGACCGATTCCTTTGAGAATTGGACCAAATCAGACGGTTCAGTTCCGTTCGGTTCGAGCAATTCTCAATTTGATCGGTTTAGCGTGCCCACCACTAGGTGGTAGGTCAAAAAGAAGGGCAAAAAGGTTGAGAGAGAACAGGCAAACTCGTGCTTGTGACTCTGGGTCACGGGGACTGATGGGGGCAGATGACTTGACTGTGGACGGTGGCAGGTCCTCAAGCAATCCAATTCCAAAATGCCATTTGCAATGTCAGTGCGAACACGAGTCAGCTAAATCCAAACGACGTCGTTTCAAGTTCCCGACCAGAGAACGGAAATTTCGCCTTCTCTCCCTCTGTCGAGCGCTTTTGAATGAAGTCGGCAACGGTGGGATGGTCAACTTGAGGCAGCCGGAGAGGAGCTTCGTCTCTCTTTCTTCCCTCCGCGTGTGTACTAGGAATTATTCAAACAGATAGTGACATGAAATATGAGGTGTGTGCCCTCTCCCGGCTGGACGCATGCAGTCCCACCGGTTGGCATCGCGTTGCGTCGCGTCACATCGCCGGAGGGTATTCGAGCTTGGTTATTCGGTAGAAATCTCGGCGGAGCTAAGTGATAGCCTCCCCTGTCGAGGATATCCTTGTCATAAGTGCATAGCGTAGAGATAAAGTATTTTTGATTTAAATTTTATGTTTTGTAGCATAAGGGAGACTCTTAGGATAATATTTGACGATATTTGATGACTTTACCTGCTTTTACCTCTCCCTTTTTGCTTTACAGAATATAAGGAATTGTACGTGACGTAGAGCCATTTTTTATTTTTATATCTTTTAAACCGAGACTCCTAGGGAATGGGTCCTAAGATATGACCATATCAAGTCCTCCATCTTAATTGATTATTCGGATAAAGTCCTTAAAAGTTACCACATTCAATTATGTTAATTGGGTCTTTAATTTGCCCGTTTTTCATATTACCCACAACAAATGAGAACAACGTTTTAAAATTCTGAAATTTAGTCTAAGAAAAAGGACACTTAGATTTCATTAAAAAATAAGCACGCCATTAGAAAGGTTTACTTTTTTTAGAAATCCAGAGATATATGCACGAGATCCGATTATAGGAACGATTATGAAATGCCTTTCAAAGATTAATGAACTAGTTAAATCTGAAATTTTGGCATATACAAATAATCTAAATTCAGAGCAGTTTACACATAATTTGTGAGATTTAAATGAATAATTTTTAAATCCTGACCCGGAAAATTTCCAACGGCTCAATCAATGGCGCTAATGCTTTAGGTTTTTTAATAATCAAATTATTCCTAGGAAAGTTATCGGGGAGTGTGAACAGGGCCTTTTCTTTTCACCACTTTCTACCTGGAGCCCTCTGTCTTCATACGTCAACCTGATATCCCTCCAGGTTTTATGCGGCGGTTTGGTCTCATAAATGCGCATCGGGAGTATCAAATACATATTTTATAGCATACAAACAAGTATATGTAACCATTCCATACACTACAGAAAGGAGAAACGCCAAAACACATCCTCAACTTTTACTCCATTGTCGCCTTACATCTTCAAAACTCCCCTTTGCATCTAAAGAAACTAGCTGCATCCATGAATTTTTTTCACTTGTGTAAAATTGGGATATGTATTTTGTAAAAGTAATTCGTAAAATTGTATGCCGTTTTGCAATATTTTATATCAACAAAAAAAGAATGAAATCCATAATTCTTACTATTTATTAATGTGAAATATAGGGACTTGATGATAGCGATATATTCCTAGTTATTGTGACTATGGATATAGAAAGATGTTATATAGCATCAATAACCATATTGTCATATTGAGACAAAACAATCACCACGGGATACTATATAGGAGGAGTTATACTGCCTATTTGCAACATTAAAATACATTAAAACTAATGGTATTAAATGAGATTAACCTAGGAGAGGGAGGAATCCTAGTTGGTTGCAAGATGAGGGAAGAATGCAAGAAAAACTATGTTGGGAGCACATAACAAAAGTCCAATATCTTCACCTAGGGAGATTTCCAAGAGCGAGCTCAAGTCCAAGCCTATTAATATATTTAGCTGGATCTATCTTCATTCAAAAACTTTAGTCAATGAGTTATAGGTCAACTTCGATGTATTAACTACTTAACATCACATCAGTTTTCCAATATGCGACTTCTCTAACATAACTCACACATATATCCCAACAATTCCCCCCGTCAGTGCTAGGTTTGCTTCCCTTTAATTCAAGAGGTATCATTCTGGTCTAACTTCATCCTTAAGGACCCGCATTACTACACCACAATGCCCATTAATTCAAGGGGTATCCTTTTGGCCCAACTTCATCCTTAGGGAGCCACGTTATTACACCACAATGCCCACATGCCTAGAAATCCGCATTATTACACCACAACGCCCATCTGCCTAGAAACCGTATCCATCAGCTCTGATGCCATTTGCTAGGTGCAAGTAATAAAAGTCTGATACATTCACCTACGCAGATCTTCAAGAGGGAGTCCAAGTCCAAGTTTATTAATATATTAAGTTAAATCAACATTCACTCAAAAGTTTAAGCCAATGAGTTATACATTTGCTATGATGTATTAACTACTTAACACCAGATTAATTTTTTAATATGGGACTTCTCTGACACAACTCATATGAGTATCGTAACAAATTATTCTTGGAAGTAGATTGATAACCTGTCGCAAATTAAAAGTCCACGTGGCACTCGTTAAGGAGAATGATGGGGAATATCCTTGTAATAATACATTTATATGAATTACTCCTTAGTAAAAAAAGAACAAATTACAAAAACCACAATCCCTTTACCCATATCTCAAATCTTAAATATACTAGGTTTGCAAAATCCTAATACACCAGTCTCAACCTCTCTACAACGGTTGTCGGAGGTTGAGCCCTAGCTTGAACCCTTGACCTCTCGCTTTCTCTACCATGAGAGAGAGAGAGAGAGAGAGAAGAGGAGGAGGAGGAGGAGGAGGAGGAGGAGGAGGAGGTGCCACTGATGTGCGAAGGCAGCCATTGGTGGGGCAATGCACTTGCCGCCTTAGGAGCTTAGAGTTAGGGCGACTAAGGCCAATCATTATTTTATTTGAGGTTTTGCACAAGCCTACGACTAGATGGTTAGTTTGTTGTAATTTTATTTGTTTCATAAAAAAGGAATAATTTAGAAAATATTTTATTTCAAATTGATTGTTTGTATAACTTAAAATAATTAATCGATTTTTTTTATTATCCATAATGATTTATGTCTACATGTTTTCTATGAAAATATTTTAATTTATTTATTTCTATAAACGATACAAACTATAATATTTACGAAAACACCTTATAAATTATTTATTGTTGACAAAACAAAGGAACCCGTATCACAATATATTTCTTTTTCTCCGTCAAGATTGCTCCAGCAGATACAAGACTTAAATAGGCATACCCGTCTTTCGAGAAATCGGACGGTTCGGACTCGAGTCGCGCGATCCAAGAACATTAAACTCAGTCAGAAGAAGGATTCCTTCTTCAGTTCCCAGTTTTGGCCCACACACACATAAATATATAGGCCAAATTTCCTCCATTAGATTTAGATTTCACTTGCCTTTTTTTTTTTTTTTTTTTTTTTTTTTATACCATATATAAAACGACCGCAATGATACACCCCAATATTACAAAAGAAATTGTGAGATGTCCATGCCTCTCAAGAAATAGATTGTGATAATATTTCACGAAGAATCTAATACCATCAAGATAATGATCGATTAATTTTGTCTAAATTGTTTCGCATTCCTCTTTGATTGAGTAAAATCAGTTAATCTCGAATGTTATTTACCATCCACAAGAGGTTTAGGGAGTCTTTTTTATTATTATTATTATTATAAAAGAGAGTTGAGAAGTGCTCTTAAAGTTCAATGGAAAAATATGGCTCAATACTCACGGAATTTGTTAAGGGACTGCTTTTTTAAACGACTGCACATTTAAGCTTATTTGTCTTTGGCCCAAACCAAAAACATTTATTAACCCCCTCTATCTCTTTTTTTGGTGGATACTTGGAAGTTGAGAGGGGAAAAATATCTCCTTTCAGTGGAATTATAAGATTTCCTAGAAAGACGTGTATTATTTTCTCTTTCTTCTAGCCTCCATCAAAGGTTTTTTTTTTTTTTTTTTTTCTTTTCCTCCATTAAGTCATCGCCTAAAAGGAGAAAAAAGAAAAGAGAAAGAAGGCGTGTATCCAAATTCAAAAGCACATTATCTATCCTCTCCTTGATATATACAGAAAGCTATTAAATATATACATATATATAAAATTTACATACCTCTTTAAAGTTCATTGTGACATATTCACCTTAAATTTTTTACGATGATGTAAGAATTCCTAAATTTATGTGATTGCCACATATTTGCTCAAAATTTATATCATTATGACACAAAAAAAGAAGGAAAAAAAAAGGAGAGTAAATAGGGTGGCTTCTTTTCAATTAAAGTCACGGTAGGGACAAGACAGAAAATTAACTGTAAACCGAGCCGTGTGAGAGAGAGAGAGAGAGAGAGAGACCGCGGGAGGCTAAGAAAGCCTTTATATGCAGAGGTGCACGCGTACAAGCTGGGCAGCCTGCTCCTTCTCCTTCTCGCTTCTTTCTTCGTCTCGTGCTTTTGCTCTGCGTCAGCAATGGCGGGTGCTGGCCGCTCCAGAGGGGGCGTGTTCGGGGTCTCGCTCGCGTGCGGCCAAGAAGAGTTCCAGGACCTGTCCCGCGACGGCAGCCACTACAGCCTCTCCACCAGCATCCTGCCTTCGCTCGGCGCCCGGAGCAGCCGGCGAATCAAGCTCCGGCGGTTCATCGTCTCGCCTTATGATCGTTATTACAGGCACCGCCCCACTCTCCCCCCTTCTTTTTCTTTTCCCTTCTGGGTTTTCGTTCTCTCGTCGCTTCTCGTCCTTGTTTTCTGGTTTTCGCTGGAAAGCTCGGAGCTTGCTCTGTTTTTCTGTCCAATGCCTGTGAAGAGAGAGCGACATTGAATCTCGCGGTGCGTTGCTCGGAACTCCGTGTGTTCTTCGTGAGTTCATTCCGTGTTTGCTTTTTTTTTTTTTTTCATGTGGTTTCTGGTTCTTGTTTTGTACTGTGCAGAAAAGTTTGTTCCTTTTAGCTCGTTGGTCTTGCAAAATCTTGTTCCTCTGTTCTGAATGAATTCTCTCTCCTCTCTCGTCTCCTTTGTTCCTTTTCAGTTAAAGTAAACAAAGTCACCGAATCCGTGGATTCTTGGCGAAAGTGTAATTTTGTTCGGTTCTTTCTTGGCTTTCTTCCGGAGTTTGGGTTGTGAACTTGCGATAAGGTGATCTCATCTCGGATACATATATGACTTTGCTTTTGCTGAACTTGTTTCTTGCTTTGAACCATTATGTAGAGGAATGATTTTAGTCCACCCTTCCTGCTGGTTTCCTGGCAAATTATGTGCCAGATATGTTCGGAAATTGAGTGATGATCGCTTTCCCCTTTTCCTTTCTTCTTTCTTCTTTGTTGGTTTCATGATCTTTTTGGTAGTCTTTTTGCAGGGTATTCGGAATGTTAGGTTCGTCCACTAGGAACATGAGATCCGATAGCCATTTCTGCTGTGTTTTTTTTTTTTTTTTTTTAATTAGTAGTAGTAGTAGTAGTAGTTAGTATGTTGTTGGCTTTAACTGTCAAAGTCAGAGAGAACCGTTCCTAACCGGTGGCCTTGAGAATATATGATTGACTTCTGTCTAGAACTCCGAAGCAACTTGTGTGGTAATTAGTTTTTTTTTTTTTTTTTTTTTGCCTTTTTTCCTCACCTGCCTCTCGGCCTACACCAGAAATTTTGGCTTTTAGAAGGTCAAAGAAAAAGAATGATTTGAATACTGATCTATGAATATGAGCTCAAGTCTTGAAATATGCATATCCACAAATAAAATATGGAACTTCCTCCTTCACACAAAAAAAAAAAAAAAAAAAAAAAAAAAAAAAACCATAGCAGGAAATGATTAGTCGCCATCACAGAGTTTAGTATGATTTCGAATGTATTTGCCCTGGACAAATCCTCGTAATTTTCTCTTATTATCACTGAATTGAAGTTATCTTTGCGCAGGTGTTGGGAGACTCTCCTTGTCGTTCTGGTTGCCTACACAGCTTGGGTGTCGCCTTTTGAATTTGGGTTTCTGAGAGATCCAGTGATAGCATTGTCCATTGTCGATAATATCGTCAATGCATTCTTCGCCATAGACATCATATTGACGTTCTTCGTTGCTTATCTTGACAAAAATACTTACCTTCTTGTCGATAATCCAAAGAAAATTGCTTGGAAATACACAACCACGTGGTTTGCCTTCGATTTAATATCCACGATTCCATCCGAACTTGCTCAGAAAATATTCCCATCAAATTTCAATTCCTATGGCCTTTTTAACATGCTTCGCCTTTGGCGTCTACGAAGAGTCAGTGCCTTATTTTCCAGGTAATGTTTTTTTCCCCTTGAATGAATCACAATTGCGAACCTGTACACTGCAAAAACTTGATTGGTATTGTCATATCTGCAAACAGATTGGAGAAAGACAGGAACTATAACTACTTCTGGGTTCGATGTGCAAAACTCATTTGTGTGAGTGTCCAAGTTATTTAGGATCAATCTGATCATGACCAAACATATTGATATTTCCTTCCTGTAATAAAAAGCTCTGTGTAATTTACCTTCTTCAGGTCACCCTTTTTGCTGTTCATTGTGCTGGGTGCTTCTATTACCTCCTCGCTGCACGATATAAAGATCCTAAAAGGACATGGATTGGTGCCATAATGGATAACTTCCTTGAGCAGAGTCTGTGGATCCGGTATGTGACTTCAATTTACTGGTCAATCACTACTCTAACGACAGTTGGCTATGGGGACCTGCATCCCGTCAATACAAGGGAGATGCTCTTTGACATCTTCTACATGCTCTTCAACCTTGGGTTGACTGCTTACTTGATTGGTAATATGACCAACTTAGTCGTTCATGGGACAAGCCGAACCCGGAAATTTGTGAGTATGCGCTTATTTGTTCCTGACACAATTGCTTAGAAAAGTGTCTTGTAATGTATTTATATGACCAGCTTTTATGTCCGTAAGCAGTGATTTTGGACCCCAATTCTTTCTTTACTTTCTTATCGTTGTTCACTTTTTAAATTCTAGAGAGATACCATACAAGCTGCTTCAAGCTTTGCCCTGAGGAACCAACTGCCTCCTCGGCTGCAAGATCAGATGCTAGCGCATTTATGTTTGAAGTACCGAACAAATTCGGAGGGACTGCAGCAACAAGAGATTCTCGAGTCACTCCCTAAAGCAATCCGTTCAAGCATTTCGCATTACCTTTTTTACTCTCTAGTGGATAAAGTGTACTTATTCCATGGGGTTTCAAACGACTTGCTCTTCCAGCTGGTACTAGCAACATAACTATTCTGCAAATTTTCACTTTGCACATAACAATTTTGATTGGCTGTCCGTAGTTGCATGTTTCCTAATAATTTGTGTCGTCCATTGTATTTTGGAAAGGTTTCAGAGATGAAGGCTGAATATTTTCCTCCAAAAGAGGATGTGATTTTGCAAAATGAGGCGCCTACAGATTTCTACATACTTGTCACCGGTGCTGTGGTAATGAACCAAAACCTGTCATTTTACCAGAAATTTGACATGCAAACTTTGATTTTGTGGTTTATGGCTTCTTTTGGAAATAGAATTCCCTAAATTGAAACTGAACTTTTCTGAATTTAAGGTTTAACATGTATGATATCATGCAGGATCTGCTGGTAATGAAGAATGGAACCGAACAGGTAAGTCTGACTGCTCCATAATTGACACCAAGAAATTTGCTTGCAAGTAAAAAGTAAGGAACCTGCTGACATTAGTGTGGATGGCACAGGTTATTGGTGAAGCTAAAACTGGAGATCTCTGTGGTGAGATTGGCGTGCTTTGTTATAGACCGCAGCTCTTCACAGTAAGGACCAAACGGTTGAGCCAGCTGCTGCGGCTGAATCGTACTACGTTTCTTAATATTGTCCAGGCTAATGTTGGTGACGGGACTATCATAATGAACAACCTCCTTCAGGTATGAATTCTGTAGGAAAAAAAAACCATATTATAGCAGCTGTTAGTATGGTAATTCGTCTGGTTAAATTTTTCATGGTTCTTAGTTTTTTTTTTTTTTTTTACTATAATTCATAACAAGGGTTTTGGTGTATTCTTTGTTCATAATATTTTCCTAGGTCCATTTTGTAATATCGATGGTGATTTTGCTGCACAGCATTTGAAAGATCTCAAAGATCCAACCATGGAGGGTGTCTTGCTGGAGACAGAGAACATGTTGGCTCGTGGTAGGATGGACCTGCCTCTCAGTTTGTGCTTTGCGGCAATGAGAGGAGATGACTTATTATTAAATCAATTATTGAAACGAGGTCTCGATCCAAATGAATCAGACAACAGCGGGAGGACTTCACTGGTAAGTATGAAAGTCCAGCGATTTCGCTTATTTTGATGCAATTTCCACTGGCTAAAAAATCATTCTATATTTAATTGCCTTTTTCGTAATTTCAGCATATTGCAGCATCTAAAGGAAGCGAGAATTGCGTGCTTATTCTACTGGACTTTGGGGCAGATCCTAACAGGCGAGGTATCATCTTTCTTACTGGTATTCTACAGTAATTTGATTGGATTTTCATGGTTCATATCTTGGTATCACATTCGTATATTGACGCTGCGTATTTAATCCTTCATCATATTCCCAGTATTTCAACATTCTCTAATTAGTTGATCAATTATCTACGAAAATGCCATCTGTGTATTTTACCAAAAAAAAAATGCCATCTGTGTATTTCTGTCATATGCTAAGACTCTGCCGTCTGCTGATTTCCAACAAGCCCTCCTGTATTACGAGAAACTCTTAAATTCCTGTCAAGTGGGTCACAAGTTTGAAATTGCATACTTCTTTATGGCCCTTCTCTTACGCTATCTCTGGCCCCTTGTGATATGTCTTAGGCTGCATATAGTATCGAGTTGTCAAAATGAGCATATCTTCTGACTATTAAGGGGGGGCATAATTGTTTTGGGATGATACCCACATGCGGACTTTCTTAACATACTTGTCTCTCGTAGATTTCTCGAGACACCTCCCTGTATGAATCAGATTAAGAAACATTATCTTCAAAATGCCCCTTTTAGTTGATCTTTCATATCCAAATTTGGTGAACCATGACGCCATGATTTGACAGATGTTCCGTTCATGGAATCTGTATTGCATTGTTTTGGCACATTGACTTTCACTTCCCTTTCTTTCTTAGCAAATCTTTGGGATCACATATGTTAGTAGTAGTCAACATGATGTTCTTATCCACAAGTTGCAGCAACCAGCTAGCATGCGTAGATGCAATATCTGCTCTGTGGTGGTCAACGTCTAGATCTGTTTATTCACCTGTCCAGGCATCCTAGTCGTAGGACTCCACTCAAAGAAAACAGATAATATCTCTTGAGATATAAATCAATCCATGTCTATGCCAATATGTGAAGAAAATTAATAATTCACTGCTAGATCGGTCAGTTCAAGTCTGTTGACTTGCTTCACGGTGTTGAACGGTATCCACTGTTGGTAAATTTTCCAGATGCTGCTACGTTTGTCCAAGTTCTTCGTGTTATTGAATGTGCCAACATATAAGTATGAACTCAAGTCATGCGATCCTGCGACTATCACTTTTACTTGAAGATTAGTATGCCTGACTCATAGTGCTGGGCGCATTGCCTTCACTCTTGCTTTAAGTTAACTTTCGTTCCATTTACTAGAAAATCTCCTAGAGGCCTTTCCATTGCTCTGATTCAAGTTCACTTATTTGACAGTAAATAAATTTACAATTTTTCAGACTCAGAGGGAAGTGTGCCGCTTTGGGAGGCCATGCTGGGCGGTCATGATCCCGTCATCAAGTTGTTGGCTGAAAACGGTGCGAATATAAGCTCCGGAGACGTTGGCCAATTTGCATGCACTGCGGCTGAACAGAACAACCTTTACCTACTCAAAGAGATTGTGCATTATGGAGGGGACGTCACACTTCCCAGCAGCCAGGGGAACACAGCCCTCCACATTGCTGTCTCCGAAGACAACCTCGAGATTGTGAAGTTCCTTCTGGAGCAAGGGGCTGACATGGACAAGCCAGACACCTTTGGCTGGACGCCGCGGGATTTGGCTGACCAACAGGGGCATGAGGAGATAAAACTCCTGTTCAAATCGTCCAAAGATGCCAAGCCACAGTCCGTCATAACCATACCTGAGAAACACCAAGAGGCCCGCTTCCTAGGGAGGTTCACTAGCGAGCCAATGATCCGTCCGGCATCACAGGAAAACAATGTGGAGGGATCGTGGGGCCAGAGCCGCCCGAGACGTCAGAGCAACAACTTCCACAATTCTCTGTTTGGAATGATGTCAGCTGCGCACAACGGCGAGAAGAGGGAGATGCCTTTTCTGGTCAATCAAGTTCATAGTGTCAAGAGTGGCGTCAACCCGGCAAGGGTGACCATCAGTTGTCCTGAGATAGGAGATACTGCAGGGAAGCTAGTGCTGCTTCCGGGGAGCTTGGAAGAGCTCCTTGAGACTGGAGCTAAGAAGTTTGGTTTCATGCCCGCCAAGATTCTAATGAAGAATGGTGCAGAGGTGGACGACATCGAGGTGATTAGGGATGGCGACCATCTTATCTTTATCGGCAGCAATGGCAGGTCAAGGGAAGACCATAACTACTACTCATTGAGCTAACGCAGCAGTAAAATTTTGCTAAATTTTCTTCTCGTTTATCATGTTGGGTTCTCTTATACGGTGCGCAAATGTGAAGACGAAAGTCTTGCATTAGGCTTGGAAAATAGATGGTATGGAGGACCTTTCCAATTTGTATATCTGTTTCCTATTTTTCCAAATTTTGACACAGAATCATCCAAGGATGGTGCAGTTCTTCCTCCCTCTGTTTTGGGGGTAGAGATGATGACACATATCATATACTCATAAAGGTTGAAAGGTGAGGGAAAGTGATGACAAATTGGGGGGGATGTGGCCATGATAAGAGGGGTCAATCGGATCTAGTGTATGTGAACTCTTGTTCGGTGAACATTTTGTAGGACGTACAACCCCAAGATCTCCATAACTAGAACAAGAACACACATTCAAAAAAGTAGAAGATTAACACACCTGTTTTAGGATCCATCGTTCTTGAGCAGAAGCGGAAACATAATGTTCCTTGCGCAAATCCTTCTCCTCTATCGCCCTTCGAATCACTGGCTTAATGAGGCGGCCCATCACGATTAGAGGAGAGACTTGAGCATTATTCATAGAGTTTCCAGCCAGTCCCCCTCATTATGGGCCAGGCTCAACTCGGCACACACTAGCCAGCCCCATATTAGACTAATTAAAAAATCTTCTATCTCATCTTAGACCAAACCCCGTAAAACAGTAGCCGTTAAACGCTAAATAACGTCAATTAATTTAGTCCACATTAAAGGAAAACTCTTACATTCTCCCACTTGGATTATATTAATTGAAATTGTATTGTATGTGCGTACATTGGTCCAGAGATAATTCTTAATAGTCAATCCTATCACATAAAGTCTCCAACATCGAATAATGGTGGTAATTGCATGTATACACATAGAGCCTTCCATGGTCACAAGTGCTTTCAACTTTATTGATATGGATCCAATATGGTAGTGTGGCAAATGGCTAACATATCTCATAGAGAGATTCATTTGTCAGTCACCATTCTCTTACCTTAGGCGACACAAAAGCTTGTGCCACAAGAGAATGAAATTATTGTTCTAATGAACCCCCATATGTCTTGTCCTTATGGTTAACCTTTCTTTATGTATCACAAGACATATGCACAAGGCTAATAACCGGATGCCCCTAGCCTTCACTTGAGATTTAAGCAATACCTTGAGACTTTATCAATATGTATTCAACATGATAACAACACATTCAAAAATATCTTATTGAATGCAAAAGTTAATATATATCAAACCGTTACTAAATGTAATAAACACAGATGTGAACTTTATCAGAGTAAAGCCAAAATAGCTCTCACTAAATAACAGTATCCGAAGATACTCCTAGGCCCATGTTAATGACATGTTACTCAAATACACATGGGCATAGGCCTTTAGTTAGTGGATCTACAACCACATCATCTGTGAAAATATGTTATATTATAAGTCACCTTTCTGTACCGTTTCTTTATGGTCAAAAATATTTGATCGCCATATATTTAGACCCATTTAGACATTTGTTATTAATAAACAACAAATTTATTATCTCAATATAACCGTATGGGTCTATCCAAAAAGTCAAAACGGTCAACTTCTTCATAAGGTTTTGAAGCATAATAGCTCAAGTAACAGCCTAAAAGAAAGTTACAAACTCTACTTACATAGTAGACATAGAACTTTATTTACTGCACTACACTTCCTGCCAACATAAATATGTATCTTGTTCATAGAATATAAGAAAAATAAATTTTCTCCCACTGACCTTGCAGTATATTAAATTATTTTGTTCTCAATAATTGCAATATTTGTGAAATGGTTGTTTTTCAAAATACCACCCCATAAAAGACTGAATAAATTAGTCTTACAAATCATACTCATCACCATGTACGTTATGGTGCAATTATGCCTTTTGACCAAATCTGTTATCAGGATTCACAAGTATAGTAATTAAGTTACCACTCCAGAATCTACCAAATATTTGATAAATGACCCTTTAAGCTATTTCGCATTGTCATACTTGCCAAAATACTCATGGCCACTATTAAGCCTGACAACCTTTTAACCATATACCAGATGTATATGTTATTAGGACTTAAACGCAATCTTTGCAGATGTGTCCTAATTTCGATATTAGACAAGATATAATTACAAGCCACTAAGGCTTTCATCATCTTCTAGCAGTGCAGTTCGCAGGCAAATCATATTTCAAGTGTCCCAGAATGGAACGCTTCATGGACAGTAAGCTAATTCTATTACTCTTTTCTCAAGCAACAAATCATATGTTCACAACTTAAAATTTGAGCAGTAAAAACCTCAATAATAGTGGAATTATTAATTACAGAAAAGGTGACTGAAAAACAAGCAATGCATATAATTAGCATCATGTGAGCACCGTATAACTTGACGTACAAGTACACATCCAGAAAGTTACACTCATAATCATATAATCACCTTTGGGCAGAATACATAACATGCAATTGTACACTCCTTACATGATAGCGGTTATGAGAATATATTCCAATCTTAGTTAATTCATCACCTTTGGGCAGATGAACCACTAGGACCAATCACTCCTCCACCACACCATCATGTATCCCTCCATGAACTAATACACAATCACCTTCTTTGGGAGTATGACCACGCATTAGACCAGGAGACATCCCAATCAACATACGAGACCGAAATTTCTCAAACCCAATCAAGTGTGCCACTTTGGTGGTCACTACTTAATTGAATCTTTGAAACTCTCACATACACCATATACATGTGATTTCAACTTTAGTGATAGGGGCATATATCACTGAAATCACATATCATGCTAATTACATTACCTTATTCATTAATAAAATTACATATATATATATGTATATATATAAAATCTGAAATATAGATTCCAATGAGATCACCAATCACAGTAACATAGGAAACTTCTCTTGTGCACCAAAATTACAGATTACCATAACAATATAAAAGAATGTTGATCTAGAGGATCTATTACAAATCAACATCAATAGCAATACATGGTACACCAGATCGAGAAGCCTGACAGCTGATCCATTATAGCTCATGAGTTTCATAAGGCAAAACATGACTCCAAGGCCAACAACTAATTTATTAGTCAATTTTAAGTAACAAATATCATTACTTCAACCAGTGACCTATAAATTGAGTCAAATCACAGAACCAAATATCTAAACTATAACAGTAGATACTATTGCTCTGCATAAATGTTGCCATACTCAAATATTCAATTTGATGGACATTAACCAGTGACCATATGAATTTAGGTACAATATGCAATAACTTAACTAACATGCATTACTCACATTCAGCAGATGTGTAAATCAATACAATTAGTAAGACGTCCATTATTCAAAAGTTACTAGCATGTAAAGTAGTATACATGAGCAACAAAAGTTTTTCTCATTATCTCAAGATATAGTTCAATAACTATTTCATAATGATTGTATCTCATTAAGCTAGCTTCAATTCACAATAAAGTTTGATTTTTATTGACGAATCACACTTTTATAATGATTATGTGATAATATACCTATAACCCAATACTTATATTTCCAAAATTACAGAAAATACAAGAAAAATATGCAAAAATACACGTATTTAGGGTTAAATATATTTTTTCACATCCATAAAATCACTAAACATGTAAAATAAATATACCACAAGATAGAGGAGGACAATACGAATCCAACGCCACCAGCCACGCACCGATCCGAGCCTCCACGCGCCCGCACGCGCCGCCTGAGTGCGCGGCATGTGGAGCTCATGCGCCTGGCCTGAAGACCGGTCAAAACTGGTCCGATCGGCAACGGTTCGACCGTCTAGTCCAGCCGCCTAGTCCGACCGGTTGAACGGTCCGGTCAACAGTTGACCGGGTCGGGTCGGTCAACGGATCGGGTCGGATCCTCGGTCGGGTCGGGTTGGGTCATAAATCGGGTCGGATTCGATGACGTCATCGGGTCGTTCGCTGACGTCAGCGGGTCGGCGTTGACGTTAGAGCGCACGTGGGGCACACGCATCGGGTCGGACTCGAGTCGCTGACGTCAGCGGCCGCATGCGTCACACGCCCCGTGCATGTGGGCGCGTGACCCCGCGTGGGGCGCATGTTCGATGCCCCACCGGCGCGTGGCCGCGCGTGGGGGCGTGTGCGGCGTCCCCCAGCGACGTGCCGGCGACGGTTTTGACCGTCTCGTCACCCCCAGTCCGAGTTTGTGATTTAATTTAATTTTTATTAAATAAAAAATCTCGAAAATTACAAATTAGGTCAGATTCATACTGATTAGGGCAAGTCAGTATAATAAGGGCAAAATCAATTAGGGTTCAAGTTCTAGAGTTATGGAGGCTCTGATACCACATGTAGGACGCACAATCCCAAGATCTCCATAACTAGAACAAGAACACACATCCAAAAAAGTAGAAGATTAACACACCTGTTTTAGGATCCATCGTTCTTGAGCGGAAGCGGAAACACAATGTTCCTTGCACAAATCCTTCTCCTCTGTCACCCTCCGAATCACTGGCTCAATGAGGCAGCCCCTCACGATTAGCGTTAGAATAACGCCCCTTAGGTGAGGATATGTGAGATTTAGGGTTAGAGGAGAGACTTGAGCATTATTTATAGAGTTTCCAGCCAATCCCCCTCATTATGGGCCAGATTCAACTTGGCCCACACTAGCCAGCCCCATATTAGACTAATTAAGAAACCTTTTATCTCACCTTAGACCAAACCCCGTAAAACAGTAACCGTTAAATGCTAAATAACAACGTCAATTAATTTAGTCCACATAAAAGGAAAACTCTTACACATTTCACACAGAATCAAAGCAAGGTGAATGCACTTCATCTAGTTCAAGCCTGCAATCTAGTTAATCTTGTGTGTCGGCTCATCGGAGTGCACTGCACCAAAAAGTTCGAGTCCTCTTTCTATCCAAACCAAGATCTGGGAAATAAGAAAAATGAATGTTTTACAATTATATTACTCCTGTCCGGATGTTTATTTTCTGCTAGCTCACCTCTTAAATTTGGAATAAGGGATAAGTGTATTGGAAATTTTAAAATTTATTACGAAAATATAATTGAGTCTTAAAATTTATCACAAAATGCAATCAAGTTCTAAGATTTGTCAAATTAAACTAATTAAATATTTCCGTTGATTACACTTTTTGAATGTTTTAGGATTCGATTGTATTTTTGTGATAAGTTTTAGGGGTGAGCATGTGGTTCCTACCTTAGAATTAAGAATCACCCACTAAGAATTGAGTTTAAAAAATTGGAACCGATAATTGTCCATTGGTTCCATATATCCACGCAAGAACCTGGTCCTATCCAATTTTTGGGTGGGCCCATAGGATCGGTCTCACCAAGCTTCACACACTTAATACAACATCTTCCAGCAAGCCAACATAAAGCATAAAAAAAAAAAAAAACCACACATAATGAACTTCCCTATTTTTTTTTTTTTTTTGGTAACGATGAACTTCCCTATTCTTAATGGGTTAATATCACAAAAAACTCCAAACAGTTACACTTGTGACAATTTTACCATAAATTAATTTTTTGACCATAAAAAATCTCAAACTAGTCATCCTTGACAAATTTACCAAAAACTATATACTTATAACATATTTACCCTATGTTAGTTTTCGTTAAATTTTACTGTTAAATTGCTAAGTTGTATAACATGTAACAGTTGATTGGTATGTCGGTTTGCGATTTTACTTTCCGTTTGTCATAGTTATACTAGTTTTAAGATATTAATTCAATTTAACATAGGTATATTTGTCATAAATGTACAAATTTTGAGTTTTTGACGGTTAAAAAAATTGATTTTGAGTAAATTTATCATAGATGTACCAATTTAAGATTTTTGTGATCAATAAATTAATTTGGAATAAATTTATTATGAGTATACAAGTTTGAGAGTTTTTCATGGTATAAACCCATTCTTAATCGCAATATTAATAAATAGATTGGACTCATATTTAAAATTAAGAGTTGAGGTTGTGAGTCTACGAACATTGAGCTTGAGAGTTGAGGCTATGGGTGAGAGATACAAAGATAACTTAGACAAGGCGAGAATAAGCCATGACAAGCACTCGATTAATGGGTGTTAAACTTCAAATAAGGAATTTTAGAGTTTTTATTTGTCTTAAAATATTTTTGTCGAAATTTTTTTTAGAAATTAAATATATATTTATAAATTACTGGTTTGGTCCGAGTGGTGGGTGGGTGGTTTTACACCTAAAACTAAGAAACGGACTGGTGCCCACCAATTCCAATAATTTGGAATAAAGAATCGAAGAGCTACCTTAGGAACTGCCTAATCTAGTTCGGTTCGGTTTCGAGTAGTCCGGATGGTTTCCGATCTTTTGCACATTCCCAATAAGTTTTAAAATTTGATTACACTTTTTGAAAGTTTTATGAATTACTTTTGAGAATTTTAGAACTTAATTATTCTTTCGTAACAAATTTTAGGACTTTTAGTACATTTATTTCTTAAAAACACTTGGGATGTAATTCCATGTGGGTGATTGAAACCGATCCAATTGAGAAATCGGATTAAAGAAGAAAATGGCAGATACTATAAGAATAAATTAAAGTTGGAGATGGACTCTTACCAGTAGACAACATAGGCGTGGTTGGGATTTGGTTTTCTTTCTCTCTTTTCCGCCCTAGTACTTTTATTTATTGCTTCATTACATCTTAAGCTCAAGTTATGAGTTACCCCCGACCCCTTAGTTTAGTCTAGTGATACTTCAGAATCATAAGCTATATGTGTGAATTTTATGCTAAATAGAATTAGATAAATCATTTTTCGTAAAAGCTTAAATTGTTACGAAAAGTGTTCAAACTGAACTTTTTTTGGATTAATCAAAGATGGAAAAGCAAAAGACCTAACTCAAATAGAAGTTGATAAAAGATGAGAAGTTTTATCGTCAAGGAAACAAGAAGTTTGTAACTAAAAAAAATCCAATAAGCGTGAGTAACTCTTTTAAGCAAGAGTTAGTAACTTAATTGGAAAAAAGTCGATAATTACTCTAGTTAAGATAAAAATTTCCAAAAAGAGTTGTAAATTTGACTAGTTGGTAAGAAAGACAAATAAAAATTGCTTGTTCAACATAAAAGTGTGAAAATATAAAAAGAAAAACTAAAAAAATAGTGGAAAACAAATCAAATGAGAGTTTGTAAATCAAAACTAATTGGTAACCTAATGAAAGAAAGTCCTATAAATCACACAAATAAAGGTTGGTGAATTTATATAAGAGTTAACAAACTTAAGGAATTTGTAAGAAAGACGAACTAAAGTTGGTAAATGATGACAAAACTTGATAAATTAAAAGAAAACAAATAATTGTGGTGGATAACTCAAATAAGATTTGGTAGCATAAAATTAGTTAAGAAAAAAACAATTTGTAAGTCACAAAAATAAAGATAAAAAAATTCACATAATAGTTAACAATTTTAGGGAAAATGAAACTAATAGTCCTCAAAATTTTATTCAATGTGCAATGCCATCCATGAACATTTATTCACATAATGTAGTCCTTGAATTATTCTTAAACGTGTAATCTAATCCTTAAACTTCCAATTTATTCAATCCAATCTCTTATCTTTCCATAACAAAATCAAATTGGTTTGTCTGTACTATTCACAAGTTTTCATGACGGGGCTAGCCCATCGTCCACGTTGGACTTGCTTTTATTCTTTTATATGAACTTACTTTTATTCTTTTATATAAAAAAAGCCACGTAGGAATTAACATTTCATCAAAAAAAGTTATGTAGGACTCTTTGTAGGAATTTATTGCCGGGGGGACTTAAGTGATTGTTCTTTCATGATATGGCACTATACTAATCCATTCAAAAGTTTTGACACTAAAATGGGTGTCATATGTAATTTATGTTACTTCTAGTGTCTTTTTCCCTTTTAGCTTATGATCTCTATAATAGTAATTATGGAACCTCATTTATAGTTGATCAAATTGAAATTCTTTTTTTAAGAATAAGTGGTTTCATAAGAATATCTGACATTGATATCAATTTATTTATAGCCATACTAATCTTGATCTAAATTGCATTCCTAATTTTATTCAGACGAAAATTTCAAACTCTTGTGTTTCGTGTGTGTGTTTTTTTTTTTTAATTTGAGTTTAGTTAAATCTATAAAATAGAGAATTAAGGTAGCAAGAATATCAACTTGATACAATTATAAATAAAGTTCTGCTTTACTTTTATAGGGACATTACATTAAAATATACTTAAATGAAGCAATCATAATATTTATAAAGACCCAAAAGGTAAAAAGTAATAAAAAGATAATCATATCTTTTGTTGATTTGGGGAACAAATTGAAATGAAAAGATATTTGAAAATCCAGAGAATAGTGTAATGATAAAAACTTTTCACTTTTTTTTTTAATAAAAAATTGGGGGACTACATTCAACTAATTGAAAGCTTATGGATTAAATTAAATATTTAGGTATAATTTAAGTACCACATAGAACGATTTAAAACTTTAAGGATGACAATACATGTTAAACTAAAGCTTAGGAACTATTAGTTTCATTTTTCCACAAATTTAAGACCTTGGGAAGAAAACTAATAAAATTTGGTAAAACAAATAAAAGTTCTTACTAATGTCTTAAAATTTTCAGAAAAGATAAGAAAAGAAACCATAATAACTGTTGGTAATTTTATAATGTGTCTGTAAGTTACCAATAAGTTAGTGCCAAATCAAACGAGTAGTATTATTTTTTGCCAACATTTTTTTTAATTATCAATTATTTCATATATCTATAAACAAATAAACTTTTTTTGGCTTTTCTTTTGGTGGGGGTTGGGGGAGGGGGAAGTAGTAGAATCTTCCCTACATTGTCATTCGGAAATCGATTTTTTTCCAATCTTTAGCAAAATGTAGGAGGGTTCCTCGAAGTGATCCATAAAATGCAACTATCTTGTCAATCTCATGCATTCTATGAAATCAATTCCTCCAACGACTCGTATGACAGGCCAACCATGACTAGTTCAAATTCCACAGGACGACTTGTATCATGTCTTGTCTTGTCGACCGTATTCGTCATTTGATTTCTCTCGACTCAAGAGCATCATCCGCATGAAGGTGTCGAGAAAATGCCTCGACTAGCGTTCCACAAATCAAAGTCCCGATGTTTTGTCCGGGGAATCCCAATTCCGTTCCTGTGCCCGACTGCGTCGTCCTCTTTTGTTCGGTAATAAGAGCGTGCTTGACTTGGCGTTTACTTGTCCGCGGCCAATCAACTTGCCGATAACACGTTTTGGGCCAGTGACAATTGTCCTCTTCGTCCTAAGAGAAGACCATTGGATTGGTCTCGACTAATCCGTCGTTCTCGCGTGATGGGGTCGAAGATGGGTAAGGTGATTGAGCTGGAACGAATAAAAAAAAAAAAAAAAAAAAAAAAAAAAAAAAAAAATCATAAATTTATTATAATTATCTTTAACAATATTTTTTTCCAAAAATATTTTTATCTATCTTTCTTTTCTTCCTTCATTTTCCTCTTTTCTCCATAGTGCTTTGAGAGACGTGGAGCCCTCGTCGGTCACACGCAAAGCTCCCTTCGCCTGTGGCCCTCAAGGCCTAGTGAGGTTGGCCTCGTCGGTAGTTGGCGAGGGCTTCACGGCTTGTGTCCAGTGGCAAGCCAGCCATGCCTGCCACTATGGGGAAAAAAAGCAAAGAAGGAAGAAAACAAAAAAAGAAAGGAAAAAAATAAATTCCAAAATTCCAAAAAATAAAATACTACCAAAAATTATCTACGTCAGCGTCGCCTAGCGTCACATTAGAGCCGATTTGACAAAATTGGTCAGATGGATTAAATTGACATAATTATGAAAGATTTAAGATTGATTTGTCAAAAAAGAATTTAGAATTGAATTGACACAATTACAATAGATTGAAAATTTTATTGGCAATTCTCTTTGGTTGAGCCCAACAATGACGAATGCGGGGATAGTAGTGACAAACTCGATGATTGTTGGAGCGGACGCGGTCGACCCTAGTGGCAGATAGAGGTGTGGCGTCGATGTCGGGCTTGTGCAAAAGTAGAATCCTCACAAGGAGAGTAGAGAGAAAATGTGAGTCTTTTTAAGTTTAGGTATGGCAGATTGCAAATCAATTTGACGATGACATAAATATTGGTGGGGATAGATGCGCTTATGGATTTGATAATCGCATGACAACTCAACTTCTTGCCAATTTTTTATTGCACATAAATTTTAGAACTTTTAGTTCAGTTACCTCGAACTTGGAAAGGATGAAGTGATTTATCCAAACATAAGGAGGGATGCTGAAATTTTTCTTTCCTAATCCCGACACCCAAAAAAAAAAAAAGGGAAAAAACCACGAAAAACTTCAAACTTTGCTCCGAGTGACACATTTACCCCAAACTTTTTTTTTTGTGCCTTAAAAGACCCCAAACTTTCCAAACTATGACATATTTACCCCAAGCTTTTTTGCGACACCAAGAACCCCGAACTTTCAAGTGTGACACATTTACCCCAAAATTGGAGGGCATTTTGGTCTTTTCATTTTTTTTCTTTTTTTCTTCTTCTTCTTCTTCCCTCCGCCGGCCATGGCGGAGCTGGCGGAGGGAAGCCGGCGCCGGCGAGGGCCGCCCGACGCCGGATCCGGCTAGGGAAGCCCTCGCCGGCGTCGGGCGAGGGCCTCCCTCGCTAGATCCGGCGAGGGCCGCCCGACGCCCGACACCAGCAAGGGCCGCCCGACGCCCGACGCCGGCGAGGGGTGCCCTCGCCGGCGTCGGGCGAGGGCGGCCCTCGCCGGATCCGGCAAGGCCACCCCTCGCCCGACGCAGCAAGGGCACCCCTCGCCAGATTTGGCGTCGAGCGGCCTCGCCCACCCTCGCCCGACGCCGGCGAGGGCACCCCTCGCCAGATCTGGCGTCGGGCGGCCCTCGCCCGACACCGGCGAGGGAAGAAGAAAAAAAAAAAGAAAAAAGAAACTAAAAAGACAAAAATGCCCTTATGGGGTAAATGTGTCACGGTTTGGAAAGTTTAGGGTTTTTCACGGCACAAAAAAAAGTTTGGGGTAAATGTGTCACTCGGAGCAAAGTTTGGGGTTTTTGGTGGTTTTTTCCAAAAAAAAAAAACTGTCCACTTTTCGTAGTTGGTTCTCATATTTTGAAACAGAGGTATATCACATGACGGTCACATTTTAGTGATGATGATAATAGAAAAACTAGCTAATAAAAAACAAGGGTTTAAATTTTAAACCAAAAGCGAGTCCTAATATTTATAGTGTAGATAATGTGGTTTGTTGATTATGCCACATCAGCCGTGTGACCATTGTATAAATTGATTTTTCCTATTGTGATATTTTATTGTTGGTTCATCTTTTTTCTTTTTTTCTGGTTGGTCGACATAGTTTTTTTTTTTTTTTTTTTTGATGACCCAGGGAACCCCGCACGGCCTGCGCAGCCGGAAATAAACCAGGGCGACACGTGCTAGCCACCACACACATGCCACCGGGTAAGTCACCAATATCTCACGCCAGCCTCCCCGCGGGCCGTCGCAGGGGTTTCGAACTTCAGACCACAAACAAAGCGAAAAGCGCCGGCCATTCAGCGGAGCCACCACGGTGGGTGGTGGTTGGTCGACATAGTTGGTTCATCTTAAAAGGAGGAATTTATTAAAATTGGTTTAGGTGAGAGAAATTAAAGCAATTGCGTAAGTAGGTATGCATGTTAGGTGCGATTATTACACCTCTCTTGCACCGAAAACGTAGACTAGCAAAACAGAGAAGCTTCCAAATCTGGGGAAGCCTCCAAGAAATTCATGTCCGACCTTCTCACATGAAAAATCTGTCCCTCTCTTTGATTAATACAACATGAAATGACGTGCAATTGTAGACAATGGAGGAATGACGAACATGGGCAAGACAAAGAAGACCAATATTAACGTGGGGAAAAGAAGGGGAAAGGAAGAAGAAGAATTTTCAACAACAATCGATCATCATTCTAGAGGACGACGCAAGAATTGATCCAAGCCGATTTTTATTCGTCGAGTTCCCTTCGGACCTTCTCTGCCTCTCCATCCTTCAAAATCGAGCAGTCGCCAGATTATCTTCAGAATCTTAGATCATACCCTGCACGTTCCGAACACAAGAAGAAATATGATTTTGCAAACTTTACCATATCGAAGTCAACATGCTGATATTGAAATCATCAGCGGATTAGGCCGGATCCATTTTGAAATTTGCTTCTTTCCCACATTATTTTAATCGACAATCAATGTGAACGCCAGCATCGCCGCTTGATACGCTCATTGTTTTTGAATTACAAAATATGCCCGTTGTAAACATATAAGAATTGCGACGAACTTAGTTTTTGATTTGGCCGATAACATGAGTTGTCTAACATGATTGTTTTTGATTTGGCCGATAACATGAGTTGTCTAACATGATTGTCGCATTACCGCTGCTATTTTTAAATTAAACTTTTGGTTCGATGTATTGTGATTGCAACTGCAGCTGGAGTTTAGCAAGACAGGTTGATCATTGGAAGTTCTCATACCCTGAGTTACTGCGATTCCTTTTTTGGAAGCATCCGAATTCCTAGTTTGTCGCACGAATTATACCATATTACGGCGAAAAAAGAGGCGGAAAAGAATTCGCAAGCTCGAAAAAAGGGGTCCAACTAACTAGCACGAGATTCACAGAAAGTAAGGAGAAAGGGGGAAACTGGAGTTACTTACTGTTGGAACTCGACGTTGATAGAAGTCACGGAGGAATTGGCAATGGCTCCGAACGCGGTCTGAGACAGGACCAAGGTGGCGCCGGTGACGGACTGCTTGGAGGCTACGGCTGCAGACGAGGACGAGAGGGCGTAGTCGACAATCTTGATCTGGATAGTGCGTTCGGGGATACAGGTGCCGGACTTCGACGCGCTGATGCACCGCACCAGGTACTGCCTCCCGCACGCCGCCCCGTTGTCCCACACCCCATCACCCGCCGCCGCAAACAGGTTGCTCGACGGGAACTGTGATGGGTCCCCACCGTAGCATTCCGTCGCTAAAAGCAAAAGGGTTAAAGAGAGAAGTCACATAAGCTTTAACGTCTGCCAAATCCATATAAGTCCCATTTCTTTTTAAATGATGGAGAGAACTTCTCCCCTCGTTCTCTCTTTTCCTAGGGTTAGGACTTACGTTGGTATGGGGGGCTATAGTGAGAAGCCGTGCCGACATCGCCACGGGCCATGAAGGCAATCTCCGAGAGGGCGGAGGTGAGGACGAGGAGCAGACATGGATGAAGGCGCGCAGGGGTACTCCTGTTGATAAACATGTTTGGGAGAAGGAGCGGAGGAGGGAAATTACGTGCATATATTCCATCAAAGTCAACGCTTAGTTCTTCCATCAGATGATGTGTCACGTGACATAAAGATTAGGCCCTACAGATTTTATGTACAGACGTGAGATGGCAGATTTGCTGCCAAATTAATGTGTGAACTTCTGCATTTTCTATTTTTATCTTTGAAGAGACCTTTGATTCTTCAAAGTCGCTCCTGACCAGTCAAATGAGACATTTCCCTTGGCATAAACGCCAAGTCGAAACGCGTATTCAGCCGCTACGGACGCTTTCTGGACGTGGATTGTTCTTGAAACTTGTAGCATCCGTAATCGATGGGACTTGGAAAAATGTGCACGTGAAGTGCTGATCTGAAATTCTCATAGACCGGCGGATGATCAGGCTGCCCCAAAATCTCCATAATAGAGAACAAGAACATAGATGATTGAAGAGAAAGATGAACGCTTTTGTTTTGGAATTCATTGTTCTTAAAGCGGAAGTGAAAAAACGATGCACACAAGTCCTTCTTTTCTATTACTCTTCGTATCACTGGCTTAATGAAACGGCCCATCATTTTTAAGCACTAGCTTGACGTTCCTTTTGTGAGGATATATGCGAGAATTAAGATCAGAGGAAATACTTGAATACTATTTATAGAGTTTTTAATCAAATCCTCTCATTACAAGTTAGGCTCAACTGGACCCACAATAGTCAGTCTCGTATTAGACTAATTAAGAAATCTTCTATCTTACCTTAGACAAATCTCATAAAAACGGTAACCGTAAAATGATAAATTACAATATCAATTAATGTAGTTCACATTAGAAAAACTCTTACAAATGATGCATATGTGGTTCATGTGGTCTCCATTTCCCTCGATTACAATGTTCCGGAAGCAGCACAAACTTTTGAAGGTGGCACGTTAGGCCTCGTGAGTTTGGGTCTTGACAACCGGGTGTTGTTTGATTTGGATATAAATTGAAAGGTAATCGACCACATCACACAAATGCTCGCCTAGCTATGTGCTCACGGGCGCATAGGGATATGTGAACTAGAAGCTTGATGAAAGAGGAATATAGGTTAAATCTTAATTTTCATGTTACGCACTGCATGTCACATGGACTAACAATTGACTTCGGTTGTATCTGAACATGCGTGTTTGGAGGACCCGGGATGAATGATCGTTCTTCATGAAAGGTAATGGAAGGTCAAAGAAAAAGTGTAGTTTTCTTTCTTTGTTGGACAGAACGCCGAGGTGAAGCAATAATTCCGACCGATCGTGTCCAGCACGGGGCTAGTTTTGGGGAGTATAGTGCACGCAATGCCATATCAACATTGTCATTCCGAACCCTGGTTACATGTTAAAGGTAATTCGATTCTATCTATTTCGCGAAAAAATGAATAACTTTGATTACACGCTAAAGGTAATTAGGCTCCGTCTATTTCGTGAAAATGAATGATTTGAAAAAAACATTTTCTTAAAAGTGATACGATTCGGCCTTTTCATTTGGGCCTGATCTTTTAAAGGAATACTTGTAATAACATATAAGGTAGGATGAGTGTTTGATTAGTGGATCACTTATAGGACCTCTTCCAATCGATGTGGGTTTTTTGACATGTTACGTAAAGCTTAGACAATAATTGAGACAAGATATGAGATAAACATACGCAATGATCTATCTTCTGGATGATTTACAACCATTATGTGACATTAACATTTAGCTACCATTCAAGACTAGAGATAGTGATCGAATAATTGAATAGACCTTCATGCACAATGAAACTAATACAATCATTGAGCTTTAGGAGAATTGTGCTGTCCCTCTAGTTTTTTACCCCCTTAAAAGCCTTAATTTTAGCAATATTCGCTCTGACATTTTAATATTCGTTTCGATTTGCTCCCTCATAACGACTCGGACCAAAATTGTCATCGGAATTTTGGTCGAGGGACATCATTCTGGATGATGCAGTTAACAGAATTGTACTTTACTGCTCATACTTTTCGGACCGTTATAATTTGGCCCCGGGGTTTCAAAAGTTCCGCAACATACTCCATGATCTTTTGAAGTACGTTGCAATGTGTCCTCGGTATTGTAAAATCATTACATGTAAGAGGAAATATCAAAATGGACCAAAAAAGAAAAAAAAAAAAATCGGATGTGAGAGAGAGGAGGGAAGTAGTAAGGGCGTGGAGTTGAAGCCAGATGGTGATGATTGTTGCCACCCCGGCTACGGCAAGCAATGATGGCCATCATCACCGCCGAAAACTATTGACAAAATGCCTTCCGAAATATGGATTAATCTGAACCGACAAAGATATTAAGAGGGTCATTTGTTTTTTTTTTGGTCGAAAAAGCAATGCTTAATATTGACGATTATATAGTCTTTACAAGGAAAGCTCTCCAAGAGGTCGCAGCACAAAATATGCCATAAAGGGGGCGGGGGTAAAGCCTCCAATTAAAAGGTAGCTTGTGTTGTCTATGGTGTCTCGCCAGCCAATCTGCAGCAGTATTAGTCTCCTGTGGATAGTGTTGGATCAAAATGTTTGTATGTTGGGCCAATAACTCATTGCACTTCTACACAGGGATTGTTAGATTCCAGGAAGCTTCGGCCCAGCCCAGAACCATCTCAACTACCGGTGAACAGTCGCTCTCAATAAGCCACTTAAGTCCACGGCTTTGGAAGTCACTCACGTGGGAAGGTTCCAGTTCTCGAACAAAGTGGATACCGTGTAGAATCACTGCCACTTCTGCTTCTTGTGGGGATGAAACCCTAGCCGAGAGAGCAAACCCTTCCAGCACATGGCCAAGTGAATCGCGTGCAATCCCTGCCACCGAACCCAGAAATTCATCAGAGTTCCAAGCCGCATCAACATTTAGTTTCAAGAACAGTTTCGTCGAGGGAGTCCATCGAGCAGGTGAGTCTCGGTGATGTTGCTTTGAGATTTTTTTCCCTTTGCTACAGCTAACCGGATCGGGTTGTTTCTATACCAAGGAGGTCAGATCTGTCGGGGAAGTCACTCGAGCAGGTAAAACCCAAAGATGTAGCTTTGAGATGTCGTTCCCCTTGCTGCGATGAGCCGATGCGGGTTGTTCCTGTAAAGCCCGGTGATATGGCTCTGAGATGTTGTTCCCCTTGCTGCGATTAGCCGATGCGGGTTGTACCTGTTCCCTGATGGTTAGATCTGCTAGCTCCGTCGGAGGGGACCCTCGAGCAGATGAGTCTCGGTTATCATGCTCTGAAATTTTTTTCCTTTTGCTGCGCCTGATCGAAGCCAGTTGTTCCTCTGCTGTTGTGATCAGGTCTGCTGGTTATGGATGGATTCCTCGGAAGATCCAGTGGTTTCTCGCCCTACATATGTTCCAAAGAAGCAGGGCCGTCAGTTCTCGAACAGGTAAAGAGAGTTTACCTCGAAATGCTTCCGTGAGCCATAGATCTGAGCGTTGAATGTGTTTAGTTGGCCGGATCTCTGTAAATTCCTAAGCTTGCCATATGTTCCTTGTCCATTTGCACAAGAAAAACAAGTGTTCTGTTGTTTCGATATTGTTGTGACAAAATGGACAAAAGGGGTCTTGAACTATCTTTCTTTGGTACAGATTTTCTCTGGTTGGGAGAGCATTCTGACACAGACTCTAGAGAAATGTTCGGATTTTAGGAAGGACATCAAGGCTCCAAATTTTGGTCCACAAGGTACGTGGCGGTTGGTAGGAACTGGATGGTTTCTGGATCTCTGCTGTAGTAGCTTGTTGAGTTGCAGTATTGTAGCCACTTTTAACAGAGTACTGTCCTGTTTTGGTGCCTGTCCAGAGTAGTGTGTCGGGCTTGGGTTGTGGACTTAGAGGAATCGCTAAGATTTCATTTGCTATTCTTGGTTCATAAAGCTGTGTAATTACCTGATGTTTCCATTCACGTGTTTCTGTGTGAATTAGTTCTGAGACCCAAAATGGTTCTGTTTGGGATGCTTGTCCACCAATAACTCCTTGTGTTAACCATCTGTTTTCTCTTATGCGTATAGTTTCTCCATTCCCCACTGACCATTTTATGTTACTTGCTATGGTGTCTCTCCCAATCATGAGGCCCTGCCATCCCCAAGATGATCTTCGGCCCTTGACTGCTGTCCATACATCGCCGTGAGGAAAATAAATTCCTTTAAGGAGGCGACTCCAGAGTGCTATTGGGGAAGTGGCCAATCTCCATAGTTGCTTTCCTAGCATAGCCTTGTTAAACGTAAATAAATCCTTAAATCCCAGCCCACCATTATCTTTTCTTGTTTTTAATATTTCCCAGCGTTTCCAATGTAGTCCCCTTTTGGCATCTCCTTTTTGCCACCAAAATGATGCTATTCTTTTCTTTATGGCTTTGCAGATAGAAACAAGGATCTTGAATATAGACATCGCATAAGTAGGAATGGACTGCACTCCGCTCTTTATCAAGACTTCATTTCCTGCCTTGGTAAGCAGTTTCTCTTTCCAGCCTTCTAATTTAGAGTTCACTCTGGCTAATATCCAGCTAAAAACGTCTCGCTTAGAATTGCCCCACTCTGTAGGAATACCCAAATATCTGCTTGTTTTCTCCAAGACATTTACTCTCATCTTTGTGGCCATATTCATTTTTAAACGTTCTGGACAATGTGCACTGAAGTAGATCCCTGATTTATTTAAGTTAATGGCTTGCCCTGTAGCATAGCAGTATTGGTTTAGAATAAGTGATAAATTCTGGCATTCCACAAGAGTACCATTCATAAAAAAGATTGCATCATCAACAAACAGAAGGTGTGACAGTTGGGGACAATACTAATTTAGCTGAATGCCTTGTATACTGCCATCTACTAATGCTTTTTTCATTAACCAGGTCAAAACATTGGCTGTCAGGATAAAGATAAAGGGCGAGAGGGGATCACCTTGTCTTAGGCCTCGTGTAGGTTTGAAGAAAGAGGTAGGTTCGCCGTTGAATTTCACACTAAAGGAAACTGTAGAGATGCATTTCATAATCATTGAGACCCATTTAGGGCAGAAACCCATGTGTAGCATATTGGCCCTTACAAAATCCCATTTGATCCTGTCATATGCTTTCTGCATATCCAGCTTTAAAATGGCTTGATGCTTTGTTTTGTTCTTTTTTATGCGTAGCTGGTGCAGAACCTCCTGTACAATAAGGATATTGTCCTAAATCTGCCTTTCCTGGACAAACGCACTCTGCTCAGGTTCAATGATAAGTGGCAACCATTTTTTAAGTCTGTTGGCCAGAATTTTGAATATGATTTTGTAACTGTAATTGCAGAGGCTAATGGGTCTAAATTGGCTGATATTTTCAGGATTTTTGACTTTCAGGATCAAGGTTAAGTGGGTTTGGTTAAGGCGAGGATCAAGAGTACAGTTTTGAAAGAAGTCTTGAACTAGCTGCAACAGATCAGCTTTAATGGAGTCCCAGGATTGCTGATAAAAGATTCCACTGAAGCCATCGGGCCCAGGTGCTTTCGATGCCCCCATCTAAAAAACAGCTGCATGTACCTCCTCTAATAATGGTAAAGCCACCAATTCAGCATTTATAGTATCAGTTATAGGTGAGGGACATTGGTTTAGGATTGGCTGGTAGTTTCTTGGAGCCTCAGTCGTATATAACTGTTCATAGAGAGATAGGATATGGTTTTTTAAGGTCCCAGGATCTCGACTCCAGCTTTGATCTTCTAATTGCAGCATTGTGATGCGATTTTTCTGTCTTCTCTGAATTGTAGTTGCATGAAAAAAGCTTGTATTCTTGTCACCCCATTGCAACCATTTAATGCGTGATCGCATGCCCCAGTACTGTTCTTCCTGCTGTCTCAAAGCTTCTATTTTCTGCTTGAGTTTCTGCACTTGTTCCTTGCTTGTAGTCTGAGATGTTTGATTAGTAATATCTGTTAATGATTTGCTGAGATTTTTAATCTGCACAGCTGCATTAGTGAAAGTTTCTTTGCTCCATGTGGCCAACACTTGGGAAGTTTCCCATAGTTTTCCAGAAAAAGAGGCTGGCTGGGTATGCTGTTTTGACCAAATTTGCTGAATTACTCCTTGATACTCTGCATGTTCTGTTCAGTAGGCTTCTATTTTAAACTGTCTCTTTTTCGGCCTGGTTGTAGGATCAAGGCACAGAATGAGGGGGCTGTGGTCTGAGCCAATAGCCGGAAGAGCTTGGATTACTGCTTCAGGGAAGGTTGCCCTCCACTCTAAGGTACAAAGCATGCGATCAAGTCGCTTCTTGACCAATTCCTCCCCTTCCCTATTATTTGACCAAGTGTAGGTGCATCCATGACTATCCACATCCATTAGTGAGAGTTCATTAAGCATATCTCGGAAAGCTGTTATTCTGTTAACATCTGCTTCTCTTTTCCCCTGTTTCTCCCAAACATACAGAATTTCGTTGAAGTCTCCCATGCACATCCAGGGATTAGAATGATGAGGTTTAAAAGTCCCCAGGTGCTTCCATAAATCCAACCTTTCTCCAAAATCTGTTGAGGCGTGGACAAAGGTAATCTGCATAGCTTTTATGTTTTCAGGATCTTTACATGTCATATCGATAACGTATTTTGAACTGGCTTGCACCTTTAAATCAATTTCCTCTTGCCACATTATAGCCAAACCCCCTGCAATCCCTATAGGATTTACTAAAAAGAGATGCTGAAACTGTAAATTCCTGCAAACCTTTTCTATCATGGCAGCTTTATTTTCTGTTTCCATAAGAAAAAGTAGACTAGGCCTTTCAAGAGCAACAAGTGCTCTCAGATCCTGGATTGTCAGGGGGTTGCCCAGCCTCTGACAATTCCAACTTACCATTTTCATGGCGTCTTGGGTGGCTTATTAGGGCTAGCCACCAAAGCCCAGTCGTTTCCATCTTTGATCAATTTCACTGGAGTTTCCAGAAATTCTGTCTCATCTAGAAGTAGTTGAGATGTCTCTGGGATGCATTTTTGTTTCTTCAATTTCTGCACTTTCATGGTTTTCTTGCTGCACTTACCAACTTGGGATAAAACTGGTTTTGAGTTTTAGGGGTGATGCCCTGTTTGCTATGTTCTTGGGTGACTGTTGTGCAAGGTGTATGAAGAGGCCTGACCTCCTGCTCTAGACCACCATCTAGATGTTTTTTACTACAGGCCACAATCTCCATCCCTCTAGGCTGAGTTGCTGGCATAGGTATAGTTTCTTCGATCTGAACTTCTGGAAATTGAACCTGTTTACCTTTGTCTCGGATTGCTATGGTGTTCCCCTGGACTTCTTACCGTATCTCCTGATTATAAGCCACCTCCAAACTCCTTTTGTGGTAGGTTTCTGATGTCTTGGGATTTGCTTCCTCATGAATTATGATCTCCATGCCGCTGGGTTGGGATAGAGTGATAGGTACTGTTGAGTCCACTTTAAACTCTTCTACAAGATTCCCATAAAAAGTATGCCAATAAGGGCTATGTTCGATTGCTTCAGATTTTATCCATGACCCAAATGGTCCAATTTCATTAGCAGCCCAGGGGGAATGCTTATGGAATTACTGGACAAGCAGCGGCATAGTGACCAATCCTCCCGCAAGAATAGCAGTAGTGCGGGAGGCGCTTATACTTAAATTCAACCCATAGCCAGTTTGAGCCAATATCCAGAAACGCCCCCGGTTTTAAAGGATTTGTCAGGTCAATATTAACTCGCACTCTACCTCCTTTCTGTGGATAATTACCTGGTGATTCTGTTTGCACTTCCATAACTTCTCCTATTCTGCTTCCCAGGTCTCGAAGAACTGATTCGACTCTCCATCCAGGGGGTATACCACCGATTCGAACCCAGAAAGCAGCATGATTAAATGCATAACAGTGTTATGGAAGTTCAGGCGTACATTGTTGCAGGACCAGCAAGTTGTTAGAGTAATTCCAAGGTGAAGCTTTCAATATCCTCTCTTTTTCAGCTGCTGATAGGAATATAAAGGTAAAGTGTCCTGAATCTTTTTGGGTGCAGATGAGG
This sequence comes from Eucalyptus erythrocorys, assembly GCA_014182555.1. Lineage (NCBI taxonomy): Eukaryota > Viridiplantae > Streptophyta > Magnoliopsida > Myrtales > Myrtaceae > Eucalyptus > Eucalyptus erythrocorys. Next base: position 14,495,466 of record CM024599.1, on the reverse strand, counting down.
TTGTCTATTTTCCAGGCTTTTTTCATGGCTGTTATGAAGGCTGGATAATTGACATTCAGCTGTGAGTAGAGCTTGCCGAAGAGAATGCGGTTACATTCCTCCCTTTTTTGTGGAGAAATTTCAGGATTTACTACTACCACATCCTCCTCCGACCACAGGTGCCCGAGTTTCTTGCATAAAGCAGCCACTCTGAGTTCATTTTCTTCTTTACTTTCCATTACTATTAATTACAGTGTTGCCGTTCAAAACTATAGGTGATTCTGAGGGCTGATAAATATATTCTACCACAGACCCTCGATTTTCATGATTTGCCAGCCACCGAGCAGAAAGACAGCAAGATAAACAGCAAGATACAAAGATTCACTCCAGCAACAGAGAACAAGAAGAGAGCGCAAGATGGTGGGGTGGGCGAACTAGAAACCCACCTAATGGAGACGCGTCTGTTGGAAAAACCGTCACCCCTTGGGTAATCAAAGATCAAACCATTCTGTCTGTGAAGATCCATGCCTCAATACATGATTCAACTTATCCATTGTACTTGGGTTGCTCAGCACAACGAAGATAGTGATGAATCGAAGAAACCCTACTGTTCCATTGGGTCGAGGGTTAAGGGTTTTTTTTTTTTTTTTTTTTGGTGGATGGTTTCCGATCTAGTAAAAGAGGAAAGGAAAAGAGGGATTGAAGGACAAAAAACCAGGAGGAGGAAAGGATTTTGAAGATGTGAGACTTAGGGTTTGGAGAAGAACACTACCAATCGGCAGAGGGACGCTCTCAAAGGCGAGAGAGAGGCTTTACTTGTTTCTTGAGCCCACGTTTAAACAAAGGGTCATTTGTTGACTGCACAGGAAACACACACGATGAGAAAATTAAAGATATCGAGATAGAGTCATGTAAAAGTACTGGAATATAAAGATAAACTAGAAGAAAAATTGAAAAAGTGGTGTTCTTTGATTGATTGGACGGTCCATTTTACAAATTGGAATTTAAGCATTTATGCTTATTATCAAAGGTTAATGATAGATACAAAAATATATCCTACGTGATTCCAACAATCAAGCAATCCCTATTTACAAGTGGTTAATTAGAAATAAATAGCTCCACTATTTCGAGGAAAAAGTATCAAAACAGTCATAAACCTTTTGTATTGATACCAAGTCAGTTATAAACTTTTCAATTAACGTTTTCATATTGGTACTAATTCAGTCCATCTAGCTAAATTAAGTTGGAAATTACCGATGTAGCCGTCGGCGGTCTTATGTGGCACCACGTTGACAAATTTTATAATTTTTTTATTTTTTTCAGATTTTGTAAATTATATTTTTCTTTTTTTCCTTTTATTCTCTTTTCCTTTTCTTTTCTACTTAGCTCTTGGCAAGCTAACCATCGCCGGCCATAGGTTGGTCGAGGCAAGGGGCCCCACGCCCTCGCCGACCACAAGCAAGGGCGTCAGCCCCTGCCCAAATCTAGGCGAGGGCTAAAACCCTCGCCCGTTGGTCGGGGAGGGCGCAGTGACCCTTGCTCATGGCGGGTGAGGGCGCGACGGCCCTCAACTGGATCTGGGCGACGGCTGCCACACCCTCATTGGCCATAGGCAAGGGCGCGGTAGCCCTTGCTCGTGGCGGCGAGGGCGCGACAGCCCTCGTTCGTGGCGAGGTGAGGATGTCGTGCTCTCGCCTGGATTTGGGCAAGGGCCGCCGCACCCTTGCCTGTGGCCAGTGAGGGTGCAGCGGCTCTTGCTTGGATCTAGGCGAGGGCCACCACGCCCTCGCCAGCCAACGGGCAAGGGTTTCGGCCCTCGCTTGAATGCGGGCGGGGGCCGACGCCCTTGCTTGTGGCCAGCAAGGGTGCGGGGCCTCTCGCCCGACCAGCACTGTGGCCAGCAATGGTCGATCAGCCAAGGGCTAAGGAGAAAAGAAAAAGAAAAAAAATGAAAAAAATGATTTAAAAAATCTATATATATATATAAAATTATAAAATTTGTTCACATGGCGTCACATAAGACCACTAGTGGCCACATCAATAATTTTCGACTTGAATTAGCCGAATGAACTGAATTGGTACCAATATGAAATTGTTTAGAACTGTTTTGGTACTTTTCCCCTATTTCGATGGTTGCGTCTTCTCCACTATTTTGACGGTTATGTCTTCTCCACTTTTCCATAATTACTACTTTCAGTTGCTCATGAACTTCTTGGCTCAATCGCTTGAAAATTGCATTGAGTTTATTCCTTTACAAATGCACCTCTAACAGTTGAACCCAAAATCATCGGCCCTAGTAGTTAGGCAACTATTCAAATCTCATTTCGTTAATTGTTGCATCGATTGCGACATTTTCTCACTTTGCTTAATCTTTTGTGGACATTCCACTCCACAACTTGGTTATTTTCACTCATTTCTCCGTTGGTTAAAACTAATTTTCTTGTTGGCCAACTGAGTTTTGCTGACCGATAGCCTTTAACAATTAGCAAATCTTGCTTCTGTCGCATTCAACTCAGTTTCTGCCAATCAAGTTGACAATGAAAGGCTTAAGACATATGTTTGGTGACGATTACACAACCACCTAACCCTTTCCCTTTCTATCTCTCATCTACCACCTTCCTCCTCTTCTCTTCATTTACTTCACAAGTGCCTTTATTTTACTCGAATATTAACTTCGGTGTTGGAAGAGCGTTGTGACAAGTTCTAGAAGGTCAGTGGCCCCATTTGATTTATGTTAGAATATAATATACGGAAACGATATGATTTTATAATTTATGTTAACGCGAAATCACCAGAGAAATGAACGAGAAATAATAAAGACATCATAATAATTCGGTCTAAATATTGGTACCTACATCCACGAGGAGAGCTAGCAGCAAATAATCCACTATAATCGGAGAATTAGAGTTTACAATTATTCACATGCTCAAATGTTTCTCATATCTAGATTTAACCAAAAATTCAAAATATTTATAAATAAACAACTCACTTGGATATAAAGTCACAGTATAAAATTACTGCACGTTCAAGCTATGTACGATTTTGCATTCTTCTTTTTTGATTGCGCTTCGTCTCGACGACGTGCGGCTCTCTTTTTTCTCGTAGAGTTTCAGCCGCGCACGTCCAGGGACGTTCGCTTTATATTTTATATGTGTGCAAAAGTGAAAGTCTTGACTTGGGCCCACTAGCTTTTTGGCTCCACGTACAGACGCTTCCTTCCGTTTCTTGATCGGGTAAAACAAACCCACGCGTGAAATACGTGTGTGCGCGCGCCCAAGGTCAAGGGCCCCACATTCTTTTCCTTCATGGAAAGAGGGATTCGGACACTTGCAGATCAGAAGAAGAAAAAAAACCTTCTTCTTTTTTTTTTTTTTTTTTTTAATTTTCTTTTATCTCTTACTTCCTCTTTTGTCTTGCTTCAAGAGTACAAGGAAATTTTTCTATTGACTGAAAAAAATATCCAAGTGAATCGCATTTTGCAAACACTTAAACTTGAGATATAATTTAACAATTTAGCTTTGGAGGAATGTTTTTGGAAAAATGCAAATACCTTTGGTTAAGGAAGTTTTTTAAAATACAGATAGCATTTTGTGAATTGTAATTTTAAAACGTATTAGGAAACAACTTTGGCTAAATTGCCGTTTGATTAAAATTGTATCTGTAAAGGACTTTTACTCAATTAGAAAAAGGGTTAATGCCCTGAAAAACCCCAAACTGGTACATCTGTGACAAATTTACCCCAAACTATTTTTTTGACCACCAAAAACTCCAAACTTGTATACCTTTGACCAATTTACCCTAAACCTGGTACACTTGTGACAAATTTACCCTCTGTTAGTTTTAGTTAAATTTTCTTATTAAATTATAAAGTTAAATGATACGTGATAATTGACCAATATACCAATTTGGAATTTTACACTCTATTTGTCACAGTTTACAATTTTTGTGATTTTTTTGTGGTATTAATCTAATTTAGCAGGGGGTATATTAGTTACAAACTTACCAGTTTGGGGTTTTTTTTTTTTTTTTGGTTGAATAAATTAGTTTGAAGTAAATTTGTCATAAATATACTAGTTTAGGGTTTTTTATAGTTAGTCGGGGTAAATTTGTCATAAGTATACCAGTTTGGGGTATTTCATGGTCAAAAAAATAGTTTGGGGTAAATTTGTCACAAGTGTACCAGTTTGGGGTTTTTTAAGGTATTAACCCTTAGAAAAATAAAAAAAGACTTTTGTAATTTTTTTTTGAAGTCCAGCCACCGACTGGCCAGATCTAATTGCCATACTGTCGGATGGCCTCACATGAGGTCGCCCACCTCAAGCGAGGTCGTGTGATAGTCGCCTGAGGTCGCGTGATCTTAGGCAGCCTCCTAGGTCGCGTGATTTAGGCCATCAGTCGCTTGGGGTCGCGCGACCTCAAGCGATCATCACTTGAAGTTGCGTGACCTCAAGCGACTACTTGAGTTATGCGATTCAGGCCATTAGTTGCTTAGGTCATGCGACCCAAGCGTCACTTGAGATCCGAGGACGGTCATCAGGGTAGGTGGCCCTCAAGTGGCGGCCATTGGCCTCCGATCAGCTTTTCCGTGCGATGATCTTGGGAAAAGATGACTAGTAACCGATGCCAAGATTTGCATTCCGAAAATGTAACTTCCCAAAGTATCTCGGGACTTACTTTGTAGTAAAGACCCTTGGAGCCTTTTGAAGATGTAATTGTATTTTCTCAAAGTTGAACAAAAACACGAACTAAATGCGTTTGCATTTGACCAAGAGATTTTAGAGTCGCAAGCCCATTGCAAATGCTGAACCAAACGGGGCCAGTGTCACCTTGCAGAAACACATCAATAGACAACTTGTAAGAAGCAATGCAGAACTCCCCTGAATTTGCTCGATGGATATACCCTTTTTGCATCGGGCATCATGTGATAAACTTAGTATGTGACGAAAGTTCGGCCGAGAATTAGGCCGGAGCCAATACTAGAGACACGTTGAAACGGACTTTGAAGCATATGTGGATATTGCAAGAACTCGTGGGTGGAGGAGCAAATTAGCACAGCTCCAAGCAACTAGCTGTCAAGACGTCGACTGAATGATTGTGCAGAACATTTCATGCAAAAAGATAAAAACCTTTTCCATCCAATGATTGGACCTCAGCTTTAACTTCCGTGAAGGAGTGTCTGAAGTTGACCCCGGGTCAACCAACTTGGCGAGCAGGGAGACTGACAAACTCGAGCGAGCTGTTCGGCAAAGACTGAGTCTAAACAAGCTGTTCAACCAAGTGGGCATGTGGACCCTGAAGCGAAGGACGTGAAGGTGACGGGAAAGCCACCGTAAGTTGGAGATGTAGATGGTCAACCATGGCTGCGCAATAAGAGCGACAGCATAGGGATAAGCCCGCAATAAAAGATGGGACCAAATCGCCACTTTCGATCGCTACTCTGTTTTTTCTGTGAACATGGTCTTTGTATTGATGAAAAGACATGAAGATAGCCGGAAAACCCAAAAAAAAAAAAAAAAAAAAAAAAAAAAAAAAAAAGAGGAGGCTGTGAGGATAGGTGAACTAAGGCTTTGCTCGTTTTATGGAAAATAATTTTTAGGAAAATATTTTTCAAATTTTCGATATTTTCTCCACGGAAAATGAATTGTTTGGGAAAAATATTTTCTTTTTTTTTTTTTGATAAAAAGGGAAAAATATTTTTCATAAAGGGAAAAATGTCTTTTAAACTAGTAGAAAATTTAGATCTTCTAGGGTCTCACTTCCTCCTCCTCCTCCTTTTTTTTTTTTTTTTAACTATATATTTTTAAATTTGAATTTTTTTGTTTTATTTTCCCTCTTCTTCTTTATTTTTATGTTTTCTTTTTCCTTTTTTTTTATTGAGTTTTAAATTTTCTTTTTTTCTTTTACTTTGGCTGGTTGCCGGCCTTGGCGATAGCCGGCAACTAACCACAAGCTAACTCAAGTCTCGCCAAGGCCAAATCCGACAAGGGTGAAACTCAAGCTTGGCTGGATTGGTGAGCCTCAAGCTTGTCAACCTTAGCGGACCTCAGGCTCTCATGGATCAGGTCGGTAAGCTCACAACTCTCTTGGATTAGCTGAGCCTTGAGCTCATTGGATCTAGCAATTATGTCTTGGTTGGTCGTCAGGTAGTTAGCCATCATCGAGGCACACAACGGTGGAGGAAGGAGGAGGAAGGAAAAGGAAAAGGAAAAAGAAAAAGAAAGAAGAAAGAAAAATTAAAAGTAATTAAAATTCGATTTTTTAAAAATAAAAATAATTAAAATTTCAATTTTTAAATATATATATTAAAATTAAAATTTTTTGGTCAATTAAAAATATTAAATTCATTTTTTGGGTAATTTTTCCCAAAAATTCAAATTAGATAACAAATAGTGGAAAATACTTTCTAGTTAAAATTCAAGTTTCAGCCGAATATCAAAAAATATAATTATTTTTTGGAAAATGGCTTCCCGATAATATTTTCGAAAATCGTGATATTTTTCGCAAAATGAACAGATCCGATAAATGATCTCTGTGAATATCTCGTTTGATGTAGAGCCACCATTTTCTTTAGCAAGACCCAAGTATGATGAAGCACACCATTTGAGTAAGGGACCTCCTAAATTAAAAAGTTACGGGACAACTTATCAAAGTTTAAGCATCACAGAGGTTGGAGGTTCAACTCATCTTTGACTTTTTTTGCTAAATCTCTTTGTAGAGCATGGAGTCGAACCCCACACCTATAATACTAGCATCCTGACCCCTACATGATAGAAACCTTTGATCTTGCTCAAGATTTCAATGTTTGGTCTATCCTATCTCTAACTCTCCTCTCTCTTACAAACTTTTGCTCTGCTATTTTGTAGAGCATGAGTCGAACCTTGCACCTATGATATTAGCGTGCCCACCCCCAACTGACAGATATGTTTGATCTTGCTTGAGATTTCAATTTGCAATTCATCCTGTTGCTTCATCCAGATGAGATTAATCTCAAAACGGTTATATGCCCAAAACAGAAAACAAGCTTAGATCGAGTATGATGTGTCTCTTAGGTAATGGGGCGTCGGTCACAAATTGAGGACTTGAATTTGGTTTTGATAGTCAGTTTGTTAAAAAACTAGAGACCTGGACTAGATCTCGGAACCTACTTCATGCGATTAATACTTCTTTCTATACAATCTAGCTCCCTTTGGCCAAAAAATAAAAAACAAAATTACAGTTTAGCTCCTCAGCAGCTTCCCATTCAGGGCATTTTTGCATTGTCAGGGAAGTGAAGGTTCTTGCTCTGCCTAGAAACCCTTCAGTATTGGTACTTTCCATTCGATATATGGCTGTTGCATTTATCTGCTAAATCAACCAGAAAAAAAGCGTCAAAGTGAGGTTTTCTCTGAAAAACAGATATCCGCTAACGTCATGATATGCTTCCTGCCATGTTTTTACCATTTTACACATTCATGTGCAGGTGGGCCATGAAACATTGATCAATCCACTACCCTTGGTCATCTCATTGCTGAAACTTCATAAACACAAGGAGACAGAGCATACTGATTACAGGAACAACACATGGAGTTCACATCAAGAGCTATCCTCAGATCCCTGAGGTAACGATTATACATGCACTCATGGAACAATCCCTCTCTCCATCTTTCTCGTTAAAGGATTCAAAGTATAAACAGTTACTGCAGCCGCAGGATTCCTATGCTTTGTCTGAGGCAATATACAAATACTAGACTTGTTGGATGCTGATAGGAACATGGTTTGAGCCTGTGCTACTGCGCCAATTTCACTGGCAGGGTGTTATAAAGCTTCAAGATAGCTAAAAAGTTATATTTGCAAAGGCAGTGCATCAAAGAATTGCTGGACTCACTGCTCGCTACATCATATACTAGTCCAACTCGAATTCCTCAAGCCATATCAACACTTCATTTCTCTGCAAGCACAAGCAACCCCAAAAAATGCAAGTGAATACTGAACAGGTTATTTATCATAGTACAGTGACAAATCAAACAGCACCTTTGAAATTAGGTTTTTGCAAGTCACAAGCAGCAACCCTATAAAATTGTATGCCAGAGATGATGGCATTGTCTTACCAATGTAAAGCTCCACGTTCGTCCTGGATCATTGTATCTTGCAAACAGACAACCCATCTTTGGTTTGAGCCCATCGCTTAGAAGACTAGAGCGAAGTTCTCTCTCTTTCTCAAGAACAATATCTTCAGTAGGCTCTCCACTGAACTTCAGAACAGCAGCAATACCACCATCAACTTGTCTCAAGCTTATGGTTTTTTGACTGGGATCAGGTAAACTGCACAAAAGATATCTTATTACTTTTACTCGATAATACTGAATTTGCTTCACTAGCTATAGGGAATTTTGGCATAACACACCTTAAGATATTTCAATTGTATAAACTTATATAGCCCCACCTGCTTAAATCTTTCTCCAGCGGAAGAACAAATTGAATCGATATTTTCGACAACTCATTATCAAATGCTTGAGTGAAGATGGGAGTAGTCATTTTCATTTTCTCCGTTTTCGAATTCTTCCCAAAGATATACCTGCGCATATCAATTCAATCATCAACATTGTCATACAAGAAAAGAAACTAATGCTATAAAATAGATGGGCAGAGGAAACTGACCCTGCTATGTCATTAAAACCTTTCGATCCAGACAGCTTGTCTCCACTTGTTTCTGCTACTAAAAATGGCGCATACTTTCTTACCTATGGATTGCAGTATTGCTTAATAACAATTCCAAGCAGATATTAACAAAAGTTTCTCAGTGCCTGACTCTTCAATCAAGTATACGGTAAGTGATCAGAAATCAGAATACAAAGAGATGGTTTCAATATGCACACAAATAAATGGCAACATGTTTTCAGGAAATGAGAAGGGATTTACCCAAAAAAAGTGCCCTACATAAATTGATCATAGTCTAGATTATGATAAGAAAAGAGAACTGCAAAAACTTATAAAAATAAATTCTGCCATAGCCATAAAAGGAACGGGAAAATAAAAGAAAGTGGAAAGAAGGATCAGCTAGTCGACCATAGCTAGTTGGACATTGATGCCTTCACTGAAGTTGGAAATGTGCATCAGCTTGAAAATGGCCAGATTCACAAAGCAATAAAATGGCATGAGATGTTTCCAGTTAGGTACCAAGGAATCTCTTACTCGCATCATGAAGATGTAAAAAACACGGTAAAGCTAATCTAATTTGATCTGACAAGTGGTAAGGTCCTAACAGATGCAACAAAAACTAGATTGTCTCATTTGCACAACATAAATAGTTAAAAGATAGTTTCCAAGACACATACCTCATATTTTCCAGTTCGTTTCAATATCTGATAAATGGGAGATTGCAACTCAGGAGTCTTATAGTACTGGAGCTGCACAAATCACAACATTAGCAATGCACAAAGAAGCTCAGCTGAATGCAAAAAAATACATGTGAGCACCCAAACAGAGGCATGCCACATGAGCAGAAATTGAAGAGTCATTACCTGTCTGAACACATCCCATAGACCTTCCAGAGAGAAGTATTCATTCTCCTTGATCGAGTCCCAGTAGTCCTAACATGGGGAATCCATTTTTAAAACATGGGACCTTAAAGTTTTCTATGACTATATAATTGACTTGTAACTCACCACGTGACTGCAAAACTTGCCCGTCTCCGGGTTGATTCCCACGATAGAGGTTCCTGTGAAGACCAGTTCCGGCTTCCATGGAAGTGGCATGAACTTCATCACCATCGTCCATCTGGTCGTTATCTCGTAAGGTCCTGTCTATTCCATCTCAATCAGTTAAAACCAAGAAATTAAGCAGCTACACAGTTACCAGCAGTCTTCTCAGAATCTAATGATGTTTTTGCCCCAAAAAATGATCTACATATACGGTCGCTACAGCTAAAATATAAATTCTATCGTCAATGTCTTCGACTAAGGAGAATGATGAATTGCAAATAACATCTAAGGATAAATTATTCATCAATTTGCATTGCCACACAGAAATATAGCACTGAAAATTTAAAAAAGAGCAACCAAGCTCAACCTCGACATAACAAGCTCATCTTCAAAATATCAATCAACGTGACAAGCTCAACCTCAGCATCACTCATCAAACCCAGAACCAGCTTTGACAAGATGAAGCAGTCAAACCTGTTTGGCCCAATGCAACTGGAAGTCCGGCCTGAACACGGTCTTCAAGAAGGCGATGTTGAAAGATACCCACTGATGGTGTCGTGCTTCGTTATGGGGTCCCTGAACTTCACGCGCTCGTCGTACGCCGTCCGATCGATCCCCTGGTCGTCGAACAGGTGCGGGAGGTCGTCGTACAGGAAACCCACCAGCCGCTCCACGTCCACGGCCGATTTCGGCGGGCTCTGCTCCGCTAAGCTGAGCCTGAGAGCCCACTTCGACCGTTGGCCATAACTCGCGCCCGACTGATTCGACTTCGGATCTTTCCTCGGGAAAGAGACCGCGGCGGCCCTAGCGGTGGCGCCCGGCCGCCGGAGAGCGACGCGCGGCGGAGGGAGCGGGCTGAGAGTGCGGGAGGAGACCGGTGACACGGCCATTTTCGGTGGGTGCGATCGATGAGAGGTCGTGATACTGTGGGACGGCCATTTTCTTGTTGGACGTGTGGCGGGACGTCCAACTGGTGACGATGGCATGGAAGAATCTGAGCCATGAAAATCGACTGGACGCCATGGCATTAGCCCTCGGCAGGGATTGACGGGTGGGCTTCGGGCCGTGCTACGAGAAATCTCTGCCCCGAAACGGATCGTAAAGTTTTTTTCAATCTGTTTTGATGGGCGGAGTTGGTAAATAGGACTATAGGTTTTCCCGAGTGATCTATAATACTTCACGAGCAGGCGATATGACGTATACGGATAATATTGCAAGTCGAAAAAATCATGCTACAACCACATGCCTGATCCTATGATGTTTTGGATTCATCGATGTACGCACTTCCATAAATGAATATTATATACCCTCATGTGTCATTTACATTCATCGTTTAGTGATACTCTAACTTGCGACTATGTTTTTTAGAATATAGCGTTTTGAGAATATCTCTAGTGTTGGACTTGGTCTCTATAGAAGGTTAATCATTTCCAACATTAACCCTTGAGTGTTGGCATAGTTAGCACATGACAAAGGATAGCTGTTCACATCTCATTAACTATGTATGAATTATAAAACAAGGGGCATGTAAATAGTTTCGTAGACTTTCAGGTATCCAGGCACTTGTGTCCTCGGACTATAACCAAGATCATTTCCAACCTCATCTTATGCATTCTCATTACCGTGACACACATCTTCCCTTGGTTAAAGAAATTAAAGAATTGTTCTTATTTCGAAATAAATTCTCCTATAGATAAATACCTATTTTTGATAGAAAAAGAGAAAAGCGTTAAAAAGTCATAAACCTTTTGTATTTATGCTAATTTAGTCCTAAACATTTTTACTTAATGCTGATTCAGTCATTTCTGGCTAATTTTGGCCGGATTTTGCTAATTGAACGTCGACCGGCTGATGTGGCTTGATCGGTCGACGTGGACATTTTTTAATAATATTATAATATTTTTGAATTATTTTATTATTTCATTTTTTATTTTTTCCTTCCCCCTCCGGCCAGTCGCTGGACCTCGGCGATTGGCTAGAGGCAATGGCCGGCGATAGGCCAGAGGAGGGAAGGAAAAAGTAAAAATAAAATAAAATAAAATAAAATAAATAATCAATAATATTAAAAGTTGTCTATATCAATGACCGGCGTTTAGTCAGCAAAATCCAGCCAAAATTGGCTAGAAAGGATTGAATCGGCACTAAGTAAAAAATTTTAGAACTAAATTGATATAAAAAAAAGTTTAAAACTAAGTTGGCATAAATACAAAAGTTTTAGAACTTTTTTAACACTTTTTCCGGTAGAAAAATAAGTCTTGTCAACATACATGGAAGATGTATTCCCCTTACGTGGGGTGAATAGCATTATTCCGAGTAAACATGCCACAAACATCTGTCACAGCCTCGTCTCTGATTGGACAGCAAATTTCCTGAAGAAACCCTAAATCATCGGATGGCTAAATGGGCCCAAAACCTCAAATTTATCGAAGTTGTATTGGAATGTCCATGTCTCCTTCTACCCTTCAATCTAACTCACAACCGCATGCATATTGAGCGCTCCTCGCCCCCTCCTCCGTCTTCATCTCCTTCTACTTTAACTCGCCAAATTGACATATTCACCTTCCTTTTCTTCTTAGATTATTTCAGGTGTGTTATTATCATTTGTGGGTGAGTTAGCAGAATGATGTCGTTCTAAGATTAGCGCATTTAGGTTAGATTTTTTTTTTTTTTTTACTTCAATTAAATTTGGTAAATAAGGGTGTTCAAAACGACAATGTTTTTAAATGACATGGAACCTTGCTAACTTTTGGACGGAAGTCATTTGACACCTCAGATGCCACATCTACATTTTGACGGTGGGATTTTTCTCCAAACAATTAAATTTGGAGATCTCCTGACTAACTTTTTTCATTTGAGGGTATTTTTTGATAAATAGTGTAAAGGTTGGAGTTTTTTTTTTTTTTTAAAGATATTTGGCTATTAATTATGTGCAAAGTCATTACTGATAAATTATTTTAGATATCATTATTTCCACCCTTCTACAATCAGGTATCACCTGTAATGGACCCCCTGCTTTAATTTAGAGTTTATTTGTTCCGTAGAAAATCAATGATTTGAAAAATATGATCTTAAAAGTAATTATTTGTAGAAAAGTTAGTCAACCGTCAATTTTTGGGATTTTTTTATTAGTATAAATAGTCGATATATAGTGAAATGAACTCACCCTAAGCGCTTGATGTTTTATAGTTGCTTTTACTTCCGCCAATGCTTCACATGCATAAACAAACCAGTTGCCGACATCTTACAAACAGAGCATAAGATTAAACATGTGTCCCACGTGATTATTGTATCTTTGTTTAGAAGCCCTCGTCCAAAAGAATATCTTGTGAGGACTCAACAAGAAATTCCATTAATAATGGGCCATTCTAGACCTTTAGAACAACTTGATGAATTTAATAGATCTTTTTAGGATGATCCAATAAGCATAAATTAAAACTATCCAATTTTTACAATGCAATGGGTAGTTGTTCATGGACTATCTGTACGCACCATTTCTTTTTTAGGATCAATATCAGCAATGTAATTCATCCAATGATGAACCTAATACAAATTATAGAGCTATGACATGATCAAACCTGCATGGACTAAATGTTGAATCGAATTGTCCCAATCTCTAGTCAGGGTATTACTCATTTTTGTACTTGCCGTTTTATTTTCCAATTATTTTTTCAATTAAGATAAGAAAAATAATAGTAGAATACTAAATAGTAATATTGTAAAACCCTCTTTTGAGAGGCGTATCTTATCTTTCAAGCATGAAATATAGCTGGTAGAGACTGAAAAAGGGGAACATTCTCCTCAAAAGCCCATGCGTCACAAGACCAAACTCAACGGTCCATGTGCACTTATTGAATTCTTTTTTCTAGTCATTAATACAACGAAGGAGCACCAGAGGCCACATATTTAACTTTAGCTTCCTAAAACACATGACATATGATTATACGATAATGAATTAAATGAGCTCTTCTCACTATAACCTCAACATTTCATCAGCTAGAAGAATAATCTCCCGCATAAGTATCACGAAGAATAATCGACCCTAGAATTGCAAACTTCACCAAAAGTGGACATAGCAGAGATGATGATAATCAATAGCTAGATGAACGGAATCATGACAGAAAAATCTCATGCAGCAGGAGCGTAGTCATAGCCGCCCCCGTCGTCGTCGTCGTCCCCATCGCCTTCCGCGACAGCAGCCGGCACACAGTCACATCCGTCGTCATCATCATCCGCATCAGCTGGCTTTCTCCCCCAGTCGTCGGAGTCAATGGCCAGCATTGAAATGGGAAGCATCTCTCTCTCTCTCTCTCTCTCTCTCTCTCTCTCTCTCTCCCTCTCCCTGCGTGGAAAGCAGCGAAAATGGATTTCGTGGGTTCGAACCAGTTGATTTGAGAGGCCGATGGTGGTGGTTTTTCATAGGAAGGAAGAGAAGCTGGGTGGACTTAGGCGGGCACGGGCTGAGCGCGTGGGGAGTGTGCACGGCCCCGTGCTGGTCACAGGTTGCCTCCTCCGTGGTCCATGCCCACCTCGGAACCCCCCACAACGTGTCGACACTTCAGCCTTATTATTGTTTGGTTAAGTGTCTAAATGAAACTTTCGGGCTCAATCGAGACCAGTTGCACCGCACACCTGTGTTAAGATACACCAACCACAGAAATTAGCTGCTGCTGATGCTGATGCTAAAGAAAGAACAGGTGCTACTGCTGAGGCTAACAGAAGAAGAACAAAAGCAAGCATTGCTGATATAAGCAAAAGCGAAGAAGGAGCTGCAAATGAACGACTGAGAGGAAGGGCAATAAAGACTGTCATCAACGATGGTGACTTTGTGAAAATGATAGACACAAATTGCTAGCTCGAACTGCTAGCTCCCAAGCTAGCTCACGAAGACATATACAGCTGTTGTTAGTTGTTGTAAAGCTGTTATTCAGTTGGAAAGTAAAAAACAGAAATTAGTTTTTCAGTTAGCTTTCATCTTTTTAAAGAGGAAAGTGTGTGTAAATGAGGTAGCTTCTTCAATATCTATTTTCGAAAATGTATAGTGTGAGAGAAAGAGAGCAGAGTTCCATTGCTGAGTTCTCTGTAAAGATACAACTATATACAGATGTAGAGAGAATGAAAGATGATTGCTGCTCATTGCTAATGTACAAACTCTGTATTACATTGTCTTTGGAATAAGAAGAGTACAAGGCCTTTTTCTTGATTGATCTTCAAAGTCTTCAATATAGTTTCGTGTCTCTGTACACTTTGATTCTTCAACATAGCTCTCTCATCTTCACATGGTATCAGAGCCTACGATCATATCTTCCAGAGGGATTCATCTAGAAGCTGTTCATTAGATCGAGAAAGAAGAAGCTAAAGCTGCAGCAAATTGCAGTATCACGGTAATTGTGTTAGTTCTTCATAACATCATTGCTATTTGCTTCTTCAAGGCTGAGAAAATACAACAATGGCAGTAAGAGCATCAAAGTATCCCTTTCCTATACATGTGAATATCTCTAACTTTGTTACAATTAAGCTTGCCGAAGATAACTTTCTCTTGTGGCAAGCTCAGATCCATAGATTTCTGAAAAGTCAAGAATTATTTGGCTTTATTAATGGAGATATTACATCACCTCCTTGAATGCTGCAGACTATAGTTGAAGGATGTGAGGCTGAGGTTGTAAATCCAGACTATACTGACTGGACAAAAACAGATCAGTTGGTGTCTTCATGGATAAATGGAGCTGTATTTGAGAACATACTGAGCTTAATAATTGGGTTAGAAACATCTTACGAAGTGTGGCAGACACTGTTGAATTGATTCACACAAAAATCAGCAGCTAGAGAGTTCGAATTAAGGAGGAAACTCCAAGCCTGTCAAAAACATGATCAAGCTCTTTCAGTCTATCTTAGAGAATACAAGACCATATGTGATCAGTTAAATGCTATAGAAAAACCTGTGGATGACATAACCAAGTTTTTTGGTGTGTTGGAAGGTTTAGGAGCTGAGTATGAAAATTTTCGAACAACAATATACTGTCTAAAGCCTCAACCTGAGTATGATGAGGTAATTGCACAATTAGAAAGGTTTGAGTCAAGAATGCAGAACTATTCTAGGACTCAGTTTAACCCCAGTATGGCTTATTTTGGGCAAAAACATTCTCAAGTACAGTTTAAAGAAACTGCTGATGGGGAGTACATCCCTCAAAATTTAAGTTTTATAGCACAAAGAGGAAGTTACAAAGGAGGCCGTAGCTATGGTGGAGGACGCTTTCTTAATAACAGGGGTCGAGGATTCAGATATCCTGGAGAAAATTCAAGTTACAGATCCAGCAATATCAATCACGTGCAAGAGAGTCAGAGAACCAAACCTCATCACAATTACTCTAACACTGGTTTTACCTCAGGCTTTCGTCCCTATGCTGGTCCATCACAGAGATATCAACAATTAAGATCTTATTCTTCTAATCTAACTCTGTCTAAGAGTATGCAGAATGAGAAACCAGTTAACAGCATAAAATTAGAGTGTCAAATCTGCAAGAAACCAGGCCATGATGCTTTGCACTGCTGGTACAGATTTGATAACTCTTATCAAGCTGAGGAGATACCAACAGCTCTGGCAGCTATTCATCTTGAAGATGCAAAAGGCAGCAAGTGGTATCCAGACACTGGTACAACTGCGCATATCACAGCTAACCCTAGTATTCTTCGCAACTCCTCTGAATACACTGGCTATGACACTGTCATGATTGGTGATGGATCATACTTACCTATTGCATGTACTAGTGATACACTATTACATACTGGAGAGAGTTTATTGCCTCTAAATGATGTACTAATTGTCCATGATATAAAGAAAAATCTTTTATTAGTATCCAAGTTAACAGATGATTCCTCATGCTCATTTATTTTTGACAAATTTGGTGTCTATATAAAGGACAATTGCACCAACACAACTCTGTTGCTGGGAAGGAAAATTAAAGGGCTATATCAAGTGAATTCACAAAGAACACAAGCCTTTTTAGCTCAGAGACATGGAGCAGTAGGAGAGGATACATGGCATCAAAGATTAGCACACACCAATTTGAAAGTCTTGCAATATCTACATAATCAAAAATTTATTCAGTGTAATAGCAAAATGTAGAATGTATATAGTAATTGTCAAGTTGCTAAGACTGCAGCTTTACCATTTCCCTAATCTAAATCTGTAACAACTATGCCTTTACAAAAAATCCATTGTAATATATGGGGTCCCTCACCTGTGACTTCATTTCAGCATTTCAAGTACTATGTTCTGTTTGTGGATAACTTCTCTCGATATAGTTGGTTATATCCATTAAAGTTGAAGTCAGGCTTCTACAAGACCTTTGTTCTGTTTCAAAGGCAAGTAGAGAACCAATTTGAGTCAAAAATTAAGATCTTTCAGTATGATGGTGGAGGAGAATTTCTTAGTCACAGATTTCAAGCTCACTTGCAAGACTGTGGTATCAAACAAAACATTTCTTGCCCCTATACACCTGCACAGAATGGCATCTCTGAGAGGAAGCATTGACACATTGTTGAATTAGGTCTTGCCATGTTGTATCATGGCAGGGTTCCACTGAAATATTGGTTGATGCCTTTATTACAGCTAACTATGTCATCAATCTAGTCCAAACACCAAAATTACAAATGCAATCACCTCATAGAAAGCTGTATCACCAAGAGCCAGCTTATGATCATCTCAGGGTGTTTGGGTGTGCTTGCTATCCATGTTTACGACCCTATGCTCAGCACAAGTTTGATCCAAGATCTCTTACCTGTGTGTTCATTGGCTATAGTGAACACCATAAAGGCTACAAATGTCTTGTGCCTTCAACAGGTCAAGTCTATGTCAGTAGACATGTGAAGTTTGATGAGAAGTATTTCCCTTTCACTAAGCTGTGTCTAAAAAAGTATGCATCACTCACAACCCTGTATCAGCTATGGGCAGAAGAAATACAACTAACAGAGTTAGCAAGAAAAGAAACAGCTTCTACTATACCTTATACTTGTTCTCAGATATGTCCAGCTCATCTGCAGCTCAATGAAGATAATACTGCAATAAATTCTCAGTCTTCACAACAAATTACTATACCTCACACTGATCACTCATTATTGCCACCAACGACACAAGAACATGCTATTTCTACATCAACAACACAAGAAGAAGTACCTTCACCTGTACAACATCAAGAGATGTCTGCTAATGATACAGTAATATCCAATAATACAAGTATTGGATCTGAACAAATTATCCCTTCTCATATATCACAAGGAGCCAGTTCCAGTCACTCAATGTAGGACATCACTTCCAGTCATCCAATGTAGACTCAATCAAAGTCTAGCATTTCCAAACCTAATCCTAGGTATGCATGTCTTGCTGTCTATGAAGTACCTTTTGAACCAAAGTCAATCAAATCAACATTAGCACATGAAGGTTGGCATAAAGCAATGACAAAAGAAATGGATGCATTATATCAAAATGAAACCTGGGACTTGACTCCTTGAACTGAACACATGAATGTAATTGGCTGCAAGTGGGTCTTTAAAACAAAACTCGCCCCTGATGGTAGCCTTGACAGATTGAAAGCCAGGTTAGTTGCTAAAGGATTTCATCAGGAAGAAGGTATTGATTTCACTGAGACTTTCAGTCCAGTGATCAAGCATGCCACAATTCGAATAGTCCTCTCTGTAGCAAAGATGAGACAGTGGCCTATTCATCAACTTGATGTTAAGAATGCATTTTTGCATGGCATACTAAATGAAACAGTCTTCATGGAGCAGCCCCTTGGCTTTCAAGACCCCCAGAAACCAAATCATGTATGTCTACTCAGAAAATCACTCTATGGTCTTCGACAAGCCCCTCGAGCATGGTTTGATAAGTTCAGTGATTTTTTACTTGAGTATGGATTTTTTTTTTGCAGCTCTACAGACCCATCTTTATTCATATATCATCATGGACAGGATACTATTCTCTTACTTTTGTATGTAGATGACATTGTCCTAACTGGAAGCTCATTTCAACTACTCTCTGCTATCATTCATTCTCTAAGTCTCAAGTTTCACATGAAAGATCTTGGTCCACTGAACTATTTTCTTGGCATTGAAGTCAAACAAAATCCTGATCATTTGTTTCTATGTCAGATCAAATATGCTAGTGATCTTCTCATTCGAGCCCACATGTCTGAATGTAAACTAATTTCCACTCCTTTATCACTAAGACCACTCATCCTGCAAAATGACTCTGCTTCTTTATCCAATCCTACTGAGTACCATAGCCTGGTTGGAGCTCTTCAGTATCTCACTTTAACACGCCCTGACATTGCTTATGCTACCAATTTACTCTGTCAAAAATTACAAACACCAACTGTTGCAGATCTCTATAGACTCAAAAGAGTTTTGTGATATATCAAAGGCACAATTAATATAGGTATATTCATTCACTCTCGAAGCACTCCACATCTGTATGGTTTTTCAGATGCAAACTGGGCTGGATGCCCTGATACTCGAAGATCAACTACAGGTTTTTGTACTTACATTGGCTCCAACCTTATTTCTTGGGCAGCCAAAAAGCAGACCACAGTAAGTAGATCTTCAACTGAAGCTGAATATCGTGCACTTGCTTCAACTTCTGCTGAGCTTACTTGGATCAGTTTTGTCTTGAGAGATATAGTCTGTTCTCTAACAACTCCTTCTTCTGTGATAATAAATCAGCCATTGCTCTTACTGCCAACCCTGTGTTACATGCTCGAACAAAACATATCGAAGTGGATTTCCACTTTGTTTGAGAAAAAGTGTCCTCAGGATCTCTTCATGTTAAATATATCCCAAGCACTTCTCAACTTGCTAACATATTCACCAAATCTCTTTCACGGTTTTCACATTGTCAACTACGCACCAAATTGGGCCTTGGCTGTCAACCCATTCCCAATTTGAGGGGGAATGTTAAGATACACCAACCACAGAAATTAGCTGCTGCTGATGCTGATGCTAAAGAAAGAATAGGTGCTGCTGTTGAGGCTAACAGAAGAAGAACAAAAGCAAGTATTGCTGATATAAGCAAAAGCGAAAAAGGAGCTACAAATGAACGACTGAGATGAAGGGCAATAAAGACTGTCATCAAAGATGGTGAATTTGTGAAAAAGATAGACACGAATTGCTAGCTCGGATGAATTGCTAGCTCGAACTGCTAGCTCCTGAGCTAGCTCATGAAGACATATACAGCTGTTGTTAGTTGTTGTAAAGCTGTTATTCAGTTGGAAAGTCAAAAACAGAAATTAGTTTTTCAGTTAGCTTTCATCTTCTTAAATAGGAAAGTGTGTGTAAATGAGGTAGCTTCTTCAATATCTGTTTTCGAAAATGTACAGTGTGAGAGAAAGAGAGCAGAGTTCCATTGCTGAGTTCTCTGTAAAGATACAACTATATACAGATGTAGAAAGAATGAAAGATGATTGCTGCTCATTGCTAATGTACAAACTCTGTATTACATTGTCTTTGGAATAAGAAGAGTACAAGGCCTTTTTCTTGATTGATCTTCAAAGTCTTAAATATAGTTTCGTGCCTCTGTACACTTTGATTCTTCAACACAGCTCTCTCATCTTCACAACCTGGACATCTTTTAATGGACATGAAGTCATGAGTGTGTTAGGTATCGAATGTTCATCAACCGTCTAGTCCATCTAAGTCCTTTTCATCAAATAATACTAGTTAGAATTCACGAGACACCTTAATTTTATTACGTTGACATGACCTTTGAATAACTTCAAAATCTTGCACCCTAACCCTCAAGACACAAAAGCAATCAAAAGTAGACTGATTTGATGATGAGACTACCCTCAATTTGTCTAAAACAAGGTAGGGGCAATGAAAATATGATCCATGATTCCCGCGATTGATAGCTTGATGAGACATTTCTTGGGTGCAATGATTTTGGTCATCGAAAGTGCACGGCTTTCGGCTGCTGATTAGGTTTGAACAAGTTCGTCATGCCCGCTTTGACATCAAATCGAGAAAAGTGTCTTTCTTATCAAGAAACAGTGCGTACAAAAAAGTCTTTGTTTCGAGCAAAAGTGCGTAATAATTGTACACGATGAATCATATCAAGAAATAGTGCGCTTTGGCATCAGTCCGGCTTCTGATTTTGCTGAGGACACTTCTCATGAGCTGTCCAAAAGATAGGTTCCACACGACTCCTCGTGACAAATAGGAAACTAGTGCCTGTTCCAACTTGACTTTTCTTTGTTTTTACAGTCAGATGTGAGGATGAATTCAGAAGTCTCCGTGCATACATTTCGAGCTAGAGGTCCTTCGCGGATTTTCCATCGTGGAGCCGACTGATTAAGATGTGAAACTAGAGCAGACTCAGTCAGCTGAATGAAAAACGAAGTGTTGGAAGGGTTTAAGCTTCATCTCCCATTATTTCTCATGGATGTGAAACTTTAGAGCGCATTCGGTAAAAGACAAGTCTAATATGATCTTTTTTTTCTTCCGTCTCGTAAGTGGGAGGGCTTTGGGTGTTGAAGAAAAATCCCTTGGAGTTTTGAAGTTGACAAAACAGCCTCGAGAAGTAAGGTCTGAAGAATCCAAGACTCAGTCGGTTAAGTCTGAAGAATTCGAGTCCCAAAGGTTTTTCGTTTGAAGACAGTCAGACCCAAAGTTCGGTCTGAAGTTTTACCGTCTGAAGATAGTCAAGACTCAGTTTCAGTCTGAAGACCTTCAAGACCCAAATCTAAGTCTGAAGACAGTTTGCGATTTTGACAGGCTGGCAATAGGTTATTTTTATGGTTAAGGAAAGTAAGTTTTGGATATTATATTCCCTAACTTATCCCTGGAATATCTCTGGTTGTGATCATGAGCTCGGAAGATTTACTCTTCGGATTTTATCCGATGAAGATCAAGCGAATTTTTAGAATGATCTAATTTTGGGAACTCAAGATCCTGATTGTATGGGCAAGTAGGATTGACGAGCTATTGTCTACTTACATTTTCGGCGACGTGAAGATCACTTAAATTGATTCAGTCCAACGGGTTGATTGGATGAATTCTTGGAAAGTGCCAATGGGTATGGAGGCACGGAGGCTATTTAAGGTGGATTGGTGTTGCTCGAAAATAAGAGAGAGACTTGATAGAAAAATCTCGATGTTAGAACCTCTGAAATCATTTGATCTCTAAAATTTCTTGTGTTCAATCTGTGTATCAAAGAGAGTCACTTATAGTGCGAAAATAGCAAGAAGCTGTAGGAGAGACTGTCTACTGAAGAAGTCTAGTTCGTGAATTGTAACAGCTCTCATTTGCTACATGGTGATTACATCCAGTTGGCTGCCAGCATGGAGAGTGGACGTAGGCTTGGAACAAGCCGAACCACTATAATCCTTGTGTCAATTCTTTTTTACCCTACTCTATTTACTTTGTGAATGCATGATCTATTTATTGTTGATGTTTTCGTTATATTAAAGTATTCTTCAATTAAAAGATTCCAAAAGAATTCCGCAATAACCTATTCACCCCCCCTCTAGGTGAATTCACTAGCCAATATCAATTGGTATCAGAGCAAGGTTGCTTATTTATTGGAAGTGTTTATTATTTCTAAAGCAAAAGATCTATGGCTAGTGTTTTGGCTCCAGGTTTAATTGAAGGGCAAAGCGATACCAGACCTCCCTACTTCGATGGAAAGGAGTACAACGTATGGAAAAACAAGATGAAGGCATTCCTAAGATCCAAAGATCCTATGGAATGGGATGTAGTAGAGAATGGAATTGCTCCTAAAGCTGCATCAATCATAGGGAAAGAATTACCTGATGGAATGGGAGCGTTGCACACCGATATCTCAAAGAGACAAGCCCTTGATGCAAAGGCTATCTACTCTCTATATTGTGCATTATCTCCTACTGAATATAATAGAATTTCATCTTGTGAAACAGCCAAAGAAGTTTGGGATAGATTGCACGTCACCTATGAAGGAACAGATCGAGTCAAAGAAACCAAGATAAATATCCTTCTTAGTCAATATGAAGCCTTCAAAATGAAGCCAGGAGAATCCATCACGGATATATTCAGTCGATTTACAGAAATTGTAAACGGCTTGGCATACCAAGGACAGACAATCTCAGGACCTATGAAGGTCAATGAACTATTGAGAGGACTCTCCAAAGATTGGAATCACGTCAAGACATCTATAAGAGAAACACAAAGGATCATGCCTCTTTCAGTAGATGAATTGGTCGGCACACTTCAATCTTATGAAGTCGAGCGATTCAATGAGGAATTTGACACAAAAGGTAAGAAGTCAATTGCTTTAAAATCTAATGATGATTATGATGCTACGGATTCAGAAGAAGACTTGGATGATGAGGAGTTAGCACTTATGATTAGAAAATTCAGAAGGCTAAATAGAAAAGGCAGAAGGTTCAATGGAAAGAGACAAAACAATCAAAGATTTCAAAAGAAATCAAATGAAGAAGAAGATACCAGCAAAGAGGTTGTTTTCTTTGAACGCAAGAAGAAGGGACACATTAGACCTAACTGTCCCTTATTGAAGAAAAAGAAAGGAAAACCTGAAAGGTTCAAGAAAGCACTCAAAGCTGAAACTTGGAGTGCCACTGAATGTGAGGAGAGTGATGAAGAGTATGCCAATATCTGTCTTATGGCTGATTCAGACTCAGACTCAGATTCAGACTCAGACTCAGACTCAAACAGCGATATCAAGGTTAGAAATTTAAAAATTCATACCAAAGTATCAAAATACATTGATGAACATTGTCTCAGTCTAAAAGGCTCTTTTAAAAGGATTTCTGAACTAAAAATGGAGAATTCCAAACTGAAACAACAAGAAAAGATCTTAATTGAAAAAGTTGAAAGTCTAGACAAGTCTCTTGCTGTTTCAAAAGAAAATAAGAATGAACTTTCAAAAGAAAATGCTTGCTTGAAAGAAAATTTGTTGAAAGTTACAAAGAAATTTTCAATGGGTTCTGAAAAGTTGGATAAAATTCTTTCTGCTCAAAAACCTTATTTTAATAAATCTAGTCTAGGAATGGCACATGAAACTGTTCCTTTGATTGATTTCCCAAAGGTAAAGGAAAGAATTAAGAGTAAGCCAACAAAATCTTTTTATAAGAATCATTTCCAAAAGGTTTTTGTAAAGCCTGTTGGTAGAAATGCTCTTACATGTTCAAAATGCAAAAGTGTAGAACATTTTGAGAAGGAGTGTCCCAAAGTTTGGAGACCTCGTTAAGAAGAGCTGGGCAAAGACTGTTTATGCTACTAACAATGATGGACCCAAGAAAGTTTGGGTACCAAAGAAGACTTGAGTCTTTCATCTAAATGCAGGTCACTATCAAGAAGAAAATCAAGCGGTATTTGGATAGTGGCTGTTCAAGACACATGACGGGAGACTCAAATTGTTTCACAAAACTCTCTCATGTAAAAGGAGGAAATGTTTCTTTTGGTGGTAACAACAAAGGAAAAATTGTTGGTCGAGGAACCATGAAAATAGGAAACCTCACAATCAACAATTTTTCTCTGAGTATTAGTCAACTTTGCGATACTGGATACAAAATCAACTTTCAAGAAGATACATGTTCTAGAACAAGCAAAGATCTCTCACAATCCTTTACTGGACGAAGACATGGAAACATTTATTTGCTGGATGTAATGTCAGACAGTCCACAATGCTTGATATCAATTCAAGATGAAGTCATTCTTTGGCATAGGAAGCTTGCACATGTCAATTTAAAGCAAATTGCAAAAGTTTCTTCCAAAAAGCTTGTTCGAGGACTTCCTAACCTCAAGTATCAAAAGCATGAATTATGCACTCATTGTATACTTGGAAAACATGTTAGAAATTCCTATAAATCTATAAATCAGGTATCCACTAATCGTATTTTGCAGCTATTACACATGGATTTGTTCGGGCCAACAAGAATTCAAAGTATTGGAGGTAAAAGATATTATTTGGTTATAGTTGATGATTATTCTCGTTTTACTTAGGTATTCTTTCTTGCAAATAAATATGATGCATTGACTTATTTTACTAAGTTTGCAAAGAAAATCCAAATTGAGAAAGGGTATGCAATTTCAAGTATTAGAACTAACCATGGTGGAGAATTTGAGAATCATGATTTTGCTAAATATTGTGATAACTATGGTATTCAACATAATTTTTCATCCCCATACACTCCACAACAAAATGGAGTTGTAGAAAGGAAAAATCGTTCTTTGCAAGAAATGGCAAGAACTCTTTTGATTGAAAATAATATTTCTCCTCATTTTTTGGCTGAAGCTACTTCAACTGCTTACTATATTATAAATAGAATTTTTTTAAGACCTATTTTAGAGAAACACCTTACGAACTGCTTAAAGGTAAGAAACCTATTGTTTCTTATTTTCATGTATTTGGTTGTAAATGCTTTATCCTAAAGAATTCTAGTGATCGAATTGGTAAGTTTGAAGAAAAATCAGATGAAGGAATCTTCCTTGGCTACTCTATGACAAGTAAAGCTTTCAGAGTTTTCAACAAACAAACTCAAACTGTGGAAGAATCCATGAATGTGAAGTTTGAAGACTTAATACAAAATCAGACTCAACCTGAAGATTATGAGTCTGGCCAAGTGTCTACAAATTCTTTTGAATAAAATCAAATCTCAGACACTCAGCCACAAACCAATTGAAGAAGAGCTTCATCAAAATGACAAACCAACTACAAATTGGAAGCACAAATCAAGTCACCATGCAGATCTCATCATAGGCAATATTGATTAAGGAGTTTGTACAACATCTAAAAGGCATGAAAAATCTAGTGCTCTTGCATTCATTTCTGAGATCGAACCTAAAAACATAGAAGATGCATTGAAAGATGAAAGCTGGATTGAAGCAATACAAGAAGAATTGAATCAATTCAAAATCAACAATGTTTGGGAGCTAGTTCCTAAACCAAAAGGTAAATCAATTATTGGTACCAAATGGGTTTTCAGGAACAAGCTTGATCAACAAGAAAAAGTGGTAAGGAACAAAGCAAGACTTGTGGCAAAAGGTTACACACAAGAAGAAGGCATCGACTATGATGAAACCTATGCTCCGGTGGCAAGGTTAGAAGCTATAAGATTACTACTTGCTTTTACTTGTTTTAAAAATTCCAGGTTATTCCAAATGGACGTGAAAAGTGCATTCCTAAACGGAATTATTCAAGAAGAAGTCTATGTGGAACAACCACTAGGATTTGAAGATCCTAGAAGACCAAACCTTGTTTTCAAATTGAAGAAAGCTTTATATGGCTTAAAACAGGCACCTCGAGCATGGTATAAGGTTAAGTAATTTCTTAATTCAAAATGGTTTCTTTAAAGGTAAAGTTGATACTACTTTATTTATCAAAAGAGAAGGCAAGGATTTCATACTCATTCAAATTTATGTTGATGATATAATATTTGGTTCTTCTAATGAAAAGCTTTGCAAGAATTTTTCAAGCTGTATGCAGAATGAATTTGAGATGAGCATGATGGGTGAATTGAACTTCTTTTTGGGACTTCAAGTTAAACAATCAAGTGAAGGAACTTTTATTCATCAAGAGAAGTATGCAAAAGACCTTATCAAAAAGTTTGGAATGGAGAATTGCAAGAAAACAGAAACTTCTATGTCAAGTTCATCAAAGCTGGATAAAGATGAAGAAGGAAAGAGTGTAGACCAAAAGCTATACAGAAGTATAATCGGGTCACTTCTTTACCTTACAACATCTAGACCTGATATTTTATTTAGTGTTTACGTTTGTGCTAGATTTCAATCTGATCCTGAAGAATCTCATATGACTGCTGCGAAGCGTATTATTAAATATGTTGCAACTACATCTAAGCTAGGTCTCGTGGTATTCCAAACAAGGAGATTTTACTCTCCTTGGATATTTCGATGCTGACCTTGCTGGTTGTAGAGTGGATAGAAAAAGCACTACGGTACATGTCAACTATTGGGAAACAGGATGGTGTCTTGGTTCTCAAGAAAACAGGTACCGTGGCTCTTTCAACCGCTGAAGCGAGTACATAGCTCTTGGAAGTTGCTGCTCTCAAATCCTATTGATGCAACAACAATTGAGAGACTTTGGAGTTGAGGAAACAAATACAGAAATCAAATGTGACAACACAAGCGCAATCAACCTGACAAAGAATCCAATACTTCATTCAAGAGTAAAGCACATTGAAATCAAGCATCACTTCATTCGAGATCATGTTCAAAGTGGTGAAGTGGTGATTCAGCATGTAGATTCAAAGAATCAATTAGCAGATATATTCACAAAGCCCCTAGAAAAAGCTCACTTTGAATCAATTCACTCAAGATTGAGCATCGTAAGATTTGAAGATGTTCAGACTCAAAATTAAAGTCTTGTAGAAGTTCAGACTCAACGTAAGGTCTGAAGGCATTCAGACTCAACGTAAAGTCTGATGGCATTCAGACACAACGCAAAGTCTGATGGCGTTCAGACTCTGAGGTAAAGTCTGAAAAGAATTCGGACTACGAGGTAAAGTCCGAACACTTTCAGACTCTATCTTTTATTTTTTTTTTCGTATTCTCTACTTTATTTTATTTTTAGTAATTGCTTTTCGAATTTTCAAAATCTCTCTTTACTCAATTTCTGACATGCAATTATAGCGGTTTACATTTTCAAAAGGCAGTTTACTTTTTCCAAATTCAAATTTATTTTTGGCAGTTTTTATTTACCTTTTACGCGACGATTCAAGTATCCCGGTTTTATTTTTATTTTCTCCTACTATTTATACACTCAAATCGTCACTTTCATCTGCTACTACTTTTTGAAGTTCATTTCCATTCTCTCTCACTTTCGAAACCCTAAAAACTCCATTTACCGTTCCTGTTTCATTACCTTCTTCGACAAAAACTGCATCTTTTGCGAACAAGTTGAACTTTCGCTTGTGCTCCAAGTATGTCGTCCCGAAAGTCTTCCAGAATCGCCAGCAGGGGACCACAGAGACAACCAAAGGGTCCTACAAGGGTGGACCTCACAAGAGAAGATTCTCCTCGAAGGGAGACTGAAAGTCAACATTTTGAGGAAGGGGTTACTGAAGCAGAGCTGGTAAGAACCCTTAAACCTCAGAATGCTTTTGATCTTTACAGTAAATTAAAGGCTTTGGGAACGAGCTTAAAGACAATTGAGGATTTTTTGAAAGAAATGGGGTATAAAAGCGAGTATATTTTTTTGATGGAGATGGAGAAGTTGAAAATCGTTAAGGAAGGAACTGCACAAAGGACGCTTGAAAACATTTCAAGTAATCTGCTTGACAATACTCCAACCGAGACCCTAGATGATGATGAGAGACTTTTCTCTCACTTCCAGCCGCGATTGGGTGTGGCTGCTAACTCTGTTTGTCCTTCGGGAAGTTTATTTCGGTCTAAAGAGCATGAACGAGTTTACACGAAGTTGTTGAAGAGGGATTTAGTAAATCCGAGAAGTGTGGATTTCGACTTCCTTAATTCGTTGAAGATAAATCTTAGAGGGAAGTTTGCTAGGTTACAATTGGAAAGATTCTGCACGGATACGACAAATGTCTATTCTGAACTTACGGCTTATTTTTACTCAAATTTGTCGTTTTTGGATGTGAATCGGTTGTTTTTTTCTTTTATGGACAATGATTATATAGTTGATGTTGATATGCTGGCTGATATTATTGGGGTGGAGAGAATGAGTTTCCAACCAATAAAGGTGTTCACAGCCT
This sequence comes from Eucalyptus erythrocorys, assembly GCA_014182555.1. NCBI lineage: Eukaryota > Viridiplantae > Streptophyta > Magnoliopsida > Myrtales > Myrtaceae > Eucalyptus > Eucalyptus erythrocorys. The sequence goes on along the minus strand of CM024599.1, from coordinate 14,467,094 downwards.
ATGCAACTCTAGATATTGTGCGTGACAGAACTGTAGAAGGCAAAATATCCTATACTAGGATGAATGCCACAAATGTATTGCTGCACAAAATCGTCATCAACTGTATCTGGCCCAAGACAACCTCGAAGACCGATGTTTCCAAGACCGAAGCCAAGCTGATGTTTGCCATCAACCAAGGCAGACCATTTTCTCTCCCACATGTTATTCTTTTCTATATATACAGAACTGTGGTTAAGGATAAGGGTCAGTTGCCTTATTCATCGATCATCACCAAGCTGTTCAGGCATTTCAATATTCAAATTCCTGCACCTCTATGCCTAACCAATTTAAGTCTGATGCTTGTTGGTCACAAGATGGTGATGAAGATGAAGCTTCCAGAGCTGAATGTTGCACTGGAAAGGTTGAGGGAAGAGACATCTTCTAAGGAGATCCCCACTGCTTCTTCAAAGAGAAAGGGCAAAGAGCCCATGGCTGAGAAAAAGCATCAAAAAATCATCCTGCAAGACGAAGAGGATGAGGATGATGCCATGACTTTGTCTGCTCTCTCAAAATTGAGGAGCCCTGTTAGTTTGAGAATAGAGGCTGGAGAGAGGGCAGGAAAAGAAGCAGAGGAGAAGGAAGCTGAGAAGCTGAGGAAAGAGGAAGAGAAACAGAGGAAGAAAGAAGAGGAAAGGAAGAGAAGAGAGGAAGAAAGAATAAGAAGAGAAGAGGAACAGAGAGAAGAAGAGGAAAGATAGAGGAAAGCATAAGAAGAAGAAAGAAGAAGGGAATAAGAAGAAGAGATGACAAGAGAAGAAGAAGAAAGAAGGAAGAAGGATGAAGAGGAAAGCAAAATGCAGGAGGATTTGGCTGCAGGATTTGAGCCATCATTTGCTCAATCTGGGGAAGAGACCGAGAAACATCACAGTGCTGATATAGATGTAGGCGAGGAACATTCTACTCCACCCACTGGCATCAACACAGGGGGAGTTGCTGCAGAGCAAGGAACAATTTCGCCTTTACACTTTAGTGATGTGAGTAGATCAGGTGCTGACCCTAAGGAGGTCTATGCATCTCATTTCCCAGAGCATAAAGAATCATCACCAATAGAGAAGGAAAGGGCTGAGAAGGATGCTCCGAGTTTCCAAACTCCTAGAACTGAATCTGCTGGTCCAAGTGGAGGTAATACTAATTCGACAGCTTTTACACAACTGTTGGATGTTATGTTGGACCTTAAGAAGCAGGTGTTTGGAATGGATTTTGAGCTGAGGGATTTAAAGAAGGCGATGTTGAGTACTTCTGTGAATATGCAAGATCAGATCAACTCACTGAGAGCTCAAGTGGAATCAAATCAGAATAGTGCAGAGTTGGTTTCAGTGAAGGAAGCTCTTGCAAATCTCGAGAAGACAGTACAGGAGCTCAGCAAATTTCAGCTTGTTCATTTCCCTGGAGAGCCCTAAATCATTTTTAAAACCATCTCTTATTCACTCTACCTCCTTTGATGGGACAAAAAGGGGGAGAGTTTGCAGATTTGAAGCTTTTTGAAGCTTGTTTTTGTTTTTGAACTTTTATTAACTGTTTTCATTTTGATTTGGATTTGGATTGGTTTGTTTGAATCTCTATGACTTTATCCTGATGATTTGATATTTAGATTTCTAGACTTGTGAATTTGCATTGCAGGATCATTATATTTGTGAGGATAATTGTTATTGGACTAACACTATGTTTTGTAGAAATAATCCTCAAAGTATATATGAGTCTTCCTTGCAGGTTTTAAATTCGCAAATCTGCTAAGGGTTTTGTCACCATCAAAAAGGGGGAGATTATTGAAGAAAAATCCCTTGGAGTTTTGAAGTTGACAAAACAGCCTCAAGAAGTAAGGTCTGAAAAATCCAAGACTCAGTCGGTTAAGTCTGAAGAATTCAAGTCCTAAAGGTTTTCCGTCTGAAAATAGTCAGACCCAAAGTTCGGTCTGAAGTTTTTTCGTCTGAAGATAGTCAAGACTCAGTTTTAGTCTGAAGACCTTCAAGACCTAAATCTAAGTCTGAAAACAATTTGTGATTTTGACAGGCTGGCAACAGGTTATTTTTATGGTTAAGGAAAGTAAGTTTTGGATATTATATTCCCTAACTTATCCATGGAATATCTCTGGCTGTGATCATGAGCTCGGAAGATTTACTCTTCGGATTTTATCCGATGAAGATCAAGCGAATTTTTAGAAGGATCTAATTTTGGGAACTCAAGATCCTGATTGTATAGGCGAGCAGGATTGACGAGCTATTGTCTACTTACATTTTCGGCGACGTGAAGATCACTTAAATTGATTCAGTCCAACGGGTTGATTGGATGAATTCTTGGAAAGTGCCAACGGGTATGGAGGCACGGAGGCTATTTAAGGTGGATCGGTGTTGCTCGAAAATAAGAGAGAGAGACTTGATAGAAAAATCTCGATGTTAGAACCTTTGAAATCATTTGATCTCTAAAATCTCTCGTGTTCAATCTGTGTATTAAAGAGAGTCACTTATAGTGCGAAAACAGCAAGAAGCTGTAGGAGAGACTGTCTACTGAAGAAGTCTAGTTCGTGAATTGTAACAGCTCTCATTTGCTACATAGTGATTACAGCCAGTTGGCTGCCAGCGTGGAGAGTGGACGTAGGCTTGGAACAAGCCGAACCACTATAATCCTTGTGTCAATTCTCTTTTACCCTACTCTATTTACTTTGTGAATACATGATCTATTTATTGTTGATGTTTTCATTATATTAAAGTATTCTTCAATTAAAAGATTCCAAAAGAATTCCGCAATAACCTATTCACCCCCCTCTAGGTGAATTCACTAGCCAATATCATTGGGTTTGGCAATTTCATCCGAAATTTCTTCTTCTAATTTAAGTGGTAATGCGAAGTCTTGAACTCCTACATATATGCTAGTGGTATCAATGTGGGAAGGCAAATAGCCATTCTCACTGAAGCTTGCTAAGATGGACATAGATCCTCTTTTCTCTTTCACCGCATCTCAATCCACGCCACATCCGTGGAATCTCGATACGCTTGTTAGAGTTATTTTTCAGAAAAGCTAATGACACGTTTATTCGTCATCTAATATCTAATCATGTTTGGTTCTGGGTATGCCATCCAGGTTACTAGAAAACATATGGTTGTACATTTGTTAGAATCTAAATTCAGAAATTACAATCTCTCAACATTTTAGCCGTCTCTAATAATCATGATACATCGGCCTGAAAAGATGGTGAGCTATTTAGATGCATTTTCACCTTAAGGGAGATAAAATCAAGTGAAGTGATAGAGAAGGGTCCTAAGTAATCTTCTCTGCGTTAGTGTCATGCTTAAAAAGATAAAATAAAATTAACAAAACCTAGATTGATGTACGTTACATGATGACGATGCAAGTGAATCGATTATTAATGTATCTTTTACAATTCTTTACACAATGAGATGACGTTGGTCTTTGATGTGTCTGACGATGATGCCTTTGATCATCAGTCATCTTGAAAAAGTTCTATAACAACGTGCGAAATTCACACCCATCCCTAATGTAATTTCAAATTTCACGAAGCCAACATCCGCGTCAATATATAAAGAAGAAAAATCTCCATTGACTGTATAGTACCTCACATTATTACATTAGCAGCCCAACCGAGATGACTTCAAGAGAAGAAACCTCAGTTGGCTAGATCTACACACGTCACCTAGCACAATCTGCACATGTGGAGACAAAGATTCACACATGGTGTGGCCTTCTTGTCTTCACGGCGCGCAATAGTTTACTATAACCAAAACTTAACTAGGGCATTAGGGGCGAAGTAAATAAATCTCTCTCCCTCTCTCTCTTCAGGCCGCTGGAGCATAATCATAGCCACCGTCGTCGTCGTCATCGTCGTCTCCATCACCATCTGCCAATGCGGCCGGTGCATCACCATCACCGTCTCCTTCAGTGAGCCTCATAGGCCGGCGTTTGTACTCGAATTCGACAACGAATTCTTGCACCAACTCCATCGAACCGACCGGCTTCCACGCGCGAAACATCATGGCAATGGAGCAAAGATGGGAAGATGAGTAAGGGATGAGTTTTGAGATCTTACGAGTCACCTTAGGGTTCGATATTGAGTAGTGAAGTGAGCTTGCGCGCGCGCATATATATAATCACATCACGTGTCGAGAGAAGCGAAGGCACGGCAGGAAGGATTCGCATTAGGGTTTTCGGTCCTCGTGCGGGGATGTGGCGAAGTGCGGGAGGGAGTGTGTGGGGCTCGTGTGACCACATGCCGAGGTGGATTCCCACGTGGCGGCCGGAAGGAGCGGCTACGTGGCACGACGTATCTTTGGTAGGGACCAATTGGCATTTGTTGTAGCGACAGGCTTTTGGAGAGACTTTCTGTGTGGTCGTGCTTGTTGATTTTGGTAATAGAAATCCACCCGTGATATTCTCCGTGGAATAGCAGCAACGTGCAAGTCCAAAAGGGCCCTGAGAAGCGAAAACAATCGCTTCGGATGCGAATATCTAGCAACAAATCTTTGGTTTTTATTTTTATTTTTTTAGTCTCACTCATCTCTTCTATATATAAATGTGTACGATGCTCACGAGGAACTTGATATTCTCAAATCCTACCCTTCAATTATTTTACCAATAGGGCCACATGCCTATTGGCGCTTCGATTTCTTAGAAACGACATAAATTAACGTAGAATGATTGATGAGACATAAATGAAAAAAATTGTCACTTTAAATCTTTGACTACTTCAGACATTTGTCACCAATAAAACTTTACTTTCTTTTCTCCCTTAGTGAATGACATTTCCAATAGAATCGTCAATCTCCTTTTTCTAGGGGGGGATATTGAAATTTTAGTTTGTCGAGGATTAAAAGACTATTGTTTCAAAAATTTCCAAAAGAAAATAATTCTCGATTTGTTTTTATAAGTAAAGGGTTATATAGTTCATCAGCTCTCCACCATTTTTTTTTTCTTAATAAGTAATGGTTATATAATTATTTTTTAAGTTGAAGGTTTTAATTTCTTCAATCCCCGGGCGAAGAACTAAAATTTTCCTTTTTTCTTTCCATTAATAGCCTCTCCGCGGAAAATTATCCAAAAAGCTATAAACCATAGTATTGCGGATAATTTAGTCATAAAATTTTGAAGATAGTAAAATATTGCTGGTGTGGATATTGATCATCTTAGATGGCATAATTGGTGTTAACGTGAATGATTTTTACAATTTTTTTCAAATTTTCTGAATTTGTTATTTTTCTTGCCCCCACCCCCCCTCCCCTCCCTTTTTTTGGGTGCTTGTGGTTGGTCTTGGCCGACCATAGGCAAGGGCAACCCTCGCCCTAACATTGAAAGGTAACGGAAGGTCAAAGTCAAAGTGCAGTTTTCTTTCAAGTCGAAAAAGCCTTTTTACATATTCATTCTTGATCTTCATTATTATTTCCTATTTATCATGTTTCTAATCTTACTTGCAATCTCCTCTCAATTGCTCAATTTTGCCGTAAAAATTATTGTGCCATTGATTTTAATGGTCCATTCTTTTCTTTGACGGGCAAACATACCAAGAAAATTCTCTTTTAAGCTGATTCTTTTCATAGTCTTTATCCAATTCCCAACTCAATGTCATCTCACTTGTACCCTATCGTGGCTTTCTCTAGTTCACTCACTTGCTGGCCAGTTTTATCTAATTATGGTTTCAAATAGTTTGTGTTATTCATTAAAGACTATTCTTGGTTTGCTTGGGTTTTTCCCATGAAAAATATATTTGAAGTGCCTACATATTTTCATCACTTTCATTGTTTTATTAAAAATTTATGCAATGCCAAACTTAAATTTTTATAAACTGATGGGGGAGGTGAATATACCAGTAATGTGTTCCAACTCATGTTCCAAGCATACTAACGTGAAAATGGTATTATTTAACATTTTTCTTGTATAGACACCTCATGTCAAAATGGTCTATTAGAACACAAAATCAAACAAGTTGAAATGTCTCGAACCTTATTAATCCATGCTCAAATGCCTCCTTCATATTGGGTTGGTGCTCTTCGTACTACTGTTTACATTATTAATCAACTTTTCACTCTAGTCATATCTAATATTTCTCCTTTCCATTATTTATTTGGATTCAAATTTGATTACTCATTCTTTCGGGTTTTTAGGTGTGCTTGTTATTCCTTTCTTTTATCTTGTCTCTTTCATAAGCTAGCACCTCATTCAATGTCATATGTATTTCTAGGGTACGCGTCAAATCACAAAGACTATCATAGCTTTAATTGGGGGATTGGTCGTGTTTTTATTGGTCACAATGTTTGATTTGATGAGGAGAATTTTCCTCTTTCATCAAAACCTTCAAATCTTAATTCTACAACCCACTGTTCCATATCACCTCCTTCACTTCTTGTTTACTCCAATCAATCTATTCTTCCTTTTACCTCCTTTGGCCCTCAAGCTCCTCATCCGCCTCTTTTTTCCTCTCTAGCTGAACCTCCTAATTTGCCTTTCTCCTTCTCTCATCTTACCCAACCTACTTCCAATTCTTTTTTGCCTCCACCTCCCCTCCATTTGAACTCACTTACCATGCCCCCACCTCATTCCTTTCCACCCAAAGTCATCCTATAACAAACCAGCAAATCCACTTTACATCTCTATCTAGCTCTTCCACTTCTATTTATTCTCTTCTGACTCATCCTGTGCAGACTCATGCCAAATCTACAATTTCTAAACCTAGGACAAATTTAGAGGGGGTGAATGTTGATAACCGAAACTTGATAGATCTTGTGGAATGATTAAAAAAAAGTTTGACATATGCTGGATCAATGTAATACTTGCAAGAGTAAACTGATGATATCAAGTGCAGTATGCTTCCATCAAATAAATTTGGAAATGTATAGGAAAAGATAGAAGAGTTGCATGTCAATCTTATATTGTTTCAACTTAGACCAAGCTTATGTCCTCTCTCATAGACTAACAACCATTAATAGGATACAATCCGCTAGTAATTCTTTGAGACGTTACAACATAGCCCGTGCTACATATGACACTACCAAATCCTAAGCACTACTACAATACTTGTACACTTCTTAAAAGATATCACAATTAGTGAATCACTCATAGTAAAAGAACCTCTTGCTCAATAACAAGAGTATAAGTATATTAAAGAATAAAACTCTCTCAGTGTGTAGTTGTTTTTGCATTTCATGTTTTCTTCAGCATACATTGATGTTCTTATATGGACTTCAATGCCCAAGCTAGTCGTTCAGATAATCTTCAAGGGAATTAATTTTGCTGTTGAAGATAAATGACACAATCATTAGGAGATTAGGTTGCCCATACAATCACATCTTCTTCACAATTGTGTGGTTTCCGCAAATAGTCACTTATATTTGAAAATAATCCTTTCCAACAATTTGATTGATAATTGATTGGATTCTCCTTTGTGTATCATTTTCTGGAGTTCCAAGCCTCTAACCTGTCATAACATGAATGTTCCTCTTGGATGACATAAGGGATCACTTATATCAGCAAACATGTGAGTCTATCAATGCTTCTCGCCAGTAGTTGATTTAAGCACTACCTTCCACTTCATCTTCTTGAGTATGACCAAGACTATATGAGCCATTCACCTTGTCACGGAAACCTCATGTCCTCATGAACTTCCTATTCATTAACTTGTTCACCTCCATTAAGGTCCATTCGGCGATTGTTAGTCTTTTGCTTTATACTTTCAGTTCTATTAGTGGTGATAAAGCCTTCTTTATTGGAGAAATATCTTCAATTGATTTTGATGATATCCAAACTATTCTTAATATATTGCTTTTTCTTTTTCTTTTTCTATTTAATTTTTTAATTTTTTGTAATTTCATTTAATTAATTTTTAATATTAAAATTCAAATATATGCCAAAATGATGTCATTTTTGCGTTTCTTTGCTAAATCAGCTCTCCAGCGAGCCACGTAGGTGAGCAAAATTAATAAAAAAAAAAAAAATTACCACGTAAGATTTTCGGTGGGGTTCGCCGAGGTGGCACCCAAGTATCCTATTTTTTTTTTTTTTTAAAAGTGACACTAAGTGTTACTTTCATAACTTTTGGCACTTAAGTGTTCCATTGTGTCAAGTTTTGACACTTGAGGTGTACACTTTTGCCGACATAAATTGTTCAGTGAACCTAACTTAATGTATGTACTAAAATGAAGATGGTCAATTAGGTTTGGTGAAATCCTCCATATTTTATGGTCTTGATTTTTCTTGCCTTGAATTGAAGGAAAAAAGTATCCTCTTCCATGTTATGGATATTTGTGCGTGCGCCCTCATGTACTATACATACTTTTTTCAGCAGACTATCGAGTTTGATGCATATTGGTGAGAACTGTGACTTGTGTGGAAGACCAATAAAACCACTAACTAACTAGCTGCTAGTTATATTCATTTTCAATCAAAAGTTTAAGTTGTTAAGTTAAGCCCATTGAATATAATAATTGCTCCGAGTCCTCTCAACTCAAAACTATCAATGTGGGGGTATTTCTTTTGCATTCATACCTTACACTTCATCGAACATAGCGTGAGTTTCCCTTTCTTTGATGGCAAGTGTTGAAATGAAAAATTGTATAATGTCACTTTTTACGTGTTTTGACGTCTAATATCATATAAGTGGATTGAGAGATCATTTTCCGTCAATTTGTGTGTAAAATAATATTGGTTAAATTGAGTGTCCGATACCCAAATGCCAAAACTTGGCATAGGTGGACAAGTGCCACAACTTCTAAAAAGTACATTTAAGTGTAAAAATTGCAGAAGAAATGGACTTAAGTGTTAACAATGAGAATTTCCAACCAAACTGCTAACATGGCATTTTTGGCCGATATTTTTTATAACGTGGCTAGATAAGCCTAAAACAACGTTGTTTTGCTCCCAAATTTGATTTTTAAATGAAATATTAAATTAGATAAAATTAAATTAAATGATGTGGCATTTTTTAAAAAAATTATCCACGTGGCATTGACATGGCAACGGCATCGTTTTGGTTTAAGTTTGGTATTTAAATATAAATATTAATTAAATTAAAATTAAAAAAGAACAAGGCAACAAATTAGCGAGGGCCTATATGATCCTTGTCGCTGCCTCCCCACCATCACTAGAAAGGGCCAACAAAGGTGAGGTGAGGTATAGCTGGGGTCGCCAGGTGTCGGCCCAGTGTGGCTGGCTCGACCGCCACCGCCTCTTTATTAGCCTAGGCCCAGTGATCCTCACCCCCACCTTCATTGATTTGCTGCCCCTTTTTTAAAAAAAAAAAATCATTAATATTTATATTAAAAATCAAATTTAGGGGGCCAAAAAAAGTCGTTTTGGGACAAGCATTACTGAGTGGACATTCCAATGAGCTACATAGACCAATTTTATTATTAAAATGATGTCTTGTCGAATTTCTAACAAGTCTCACTTAAATGTCCATTTAAAAAAAATGGCACTTAAGTGTACGTTTTATAATTTTTGGCACTTAAGACCCTGTTTGGTAACCGGCCAAATAGTGTCTGATTCTATTTTTTTGTTCTTCAGAACGAAAAAAGAACAAAAGTCCGTTTAGTATCTTTTTTTATTCTTGGAAAAAAATTTATTCCCGAGAATAGATTTGGAACAAAATTAAGAAGTTAAAAAAAATAAAATAAAAGATGTTTCTTTGTTTTCAAAGACAATTCTGTAATCAAGCCCATTTTTTTCTCTTTTATTTTTTGCTTTTACTTTTCTTCTTCTCCTTCTTCCTTTGGCCAGTCGCCGGCCTCGACGATGGTTGACAACTGGCTAGATGAGGGCTGGTGATCAGCCGACAAGGGCTAGCGATTGGGCATATGAAGGCCGACGACCTCATCGAAGAGTTATCAACCCTCGGCGAGGCTTGGCCGATCAATGGCTAGATGAGGTTGGCCCTTGCCTTGGCTAGGCGAGGCCAACCTTGTGGTAGCTCAGTGAGGCTTGGCTAACGAGGCTTGGCCTCAACGAGGTTGTCGGCTTGGTTGAGGTCGGCGACCGGCCAAAGGAAGAAGGAGAAGAAGAAAAGGAAAAAAGAAGAGAGAGAGAGAGAGAGAGAGAGAGAGAGAGAGAGAGAAATGTACTAAAATGATTAAAATATTAAAAAAGATTCTAAATGACAAAAGAATTTGAGAGTTCTACCAGACATATTTCTATTCCGTGAATAGAAATTTTGAATAGTTATTAAATACTTTCAAATACTCAGAAACTCATTCAAGGAACAAAATTTTTTTAAAAAAAATTTTTTTTATTAGAAATTATTCATAAGAACAGAATAGTTATCAAACAAGCCTTAAGTATCCACCCATACTAAGTTTCGACCCTTGGGTGTATTTTTGCCCATTTAATTTTAAATTGGAAATGCAAAATTACATAACTACATCTAGCTAGGGAGAAATTCCTTAACTCTAGTTGGCTAAGGAAAGAACACCTGGAGTGTCATAACTTGGCACGGGAGGACACTTAAGTGCCGTAACTTCAAAATGGTACACTTAAGTGCCACTTTTTTTCTAGTGGGACACTTAAGTGCCACCTCCGGCGACCCTTGCCGGAAATCCTACGTGGCACTATTTATTATTTTTTATTGCTTGCGTGGCTCGCCGGAAAGCTGAGTCAGCTCTAACTCAAAACAACGTCGTCTGCATAATAAAAAAAATTAATTAAATTAAATTAAAACTTAATTTTAATTAAAATATTCTAAAAATTAAAAAAATTAAAAAATTTATTTAAAATAAAAGGGAGCCCGAAGGGGGCGGGCGGCTAAGGGCTGAGCCCTCGCCGCCGCCGCCTCCCCGCCGTCGCCGGAAGGGTGGCGATGGAGGGGGAGGGTCGGTCGGGGTCGCCGACCTTTCCCGGCGACGGCGGGGAGGCGGCGAGGGCCTCGTAGCCCTCGCCGGATCCGGGCGAGGGCCACGACCCTCGCCCCAGATCGGGCGGGCTCGCGGCCCTCGTCGCCGGTTGGCCGAGGGCCGGTGAGGGCTCGCGGCCCTCGTCGCCGGTCGGCCGGGGCCGGCGACCCCGGCCTACCCTCCCCCTCTCGTTGCCGGCCCTTCTCGGTGACGACGGAGAGGCGATGGCGGCGAGGGCTCAGCCCTCAGCCACCCGCCCCCTCGAGCTCCCCTTTTTAAAAAAAAAAAAAAATTAATTTTTTAATTTTTTTTAATTTTTAATTAAAATTAAGTTTTCATTTAATTTAATTAATTTTTATTATTTTTACACGTCTTATGCGAAACGGCGTTGCTTTTGCATTTTTCGCCACGTCGGCGTGCAAAACGATGCCGTTTTGGACCTCCATTGCCGGAAAATTGCCACGTCAGCCGTTTGGCCGGATTTTCACCGGAGTGGCACTTAAGTGTTCCATTTAACTCCGATATTGGCACTTAAGTGTACCATTTTGAATTTATGGCACTTAAGTGTCCTCCCGTGCCAAGTTATGACACTCCAGGTATCCCAAACTCCTAGTTGACTTGACCAAAATCATCTATTGGCATATCAGCTATTGCATAAAATGTTCAGCACACGAAAGTTATGGCCCAGTCAACCTTAAAGATGAAATTAAGAAAACCTTAGATGGTCTCAAAGCTTTACAGATTTTCTTTTGTATCCAGAATAAACTTCCCAAATCAAATCATGTGCCTGCCCATTTTAAGAATTTGAGAAATTTAAAGGCCCTAATGATTGATCATCGTGTATGATTGCCCATACACGTGGTTTCCCACAAATGGCAAATGGTGGTGAAGGAAAAACGGAGTCATTCGAGGATAAATTATTCACGATCAATTTTTGATTACTACGAAACTATTAAGGTGGCAATTCCGTGTATCACTGGTAATTTACAACAATTGTTTGTTTCATATTGCATTATTTAAAAAGATGATTGATTTAGACAAAATGGGGATCAAGAGGTGGCCATTTGCTTTATTAAATGTACCTTTGTTTTTGAATGTACACCTCCTTTTCTGTCTAGGAAATCACTGGTCGCTGGGGGAAATCTCGTCCTTTTTTCGTCTATCTCATCAACCACGCATCTCTTTAATCCTACTTTTCTTAACCACTCATTTAAAAGCTAATGATATTAACTCTTGTTAGGAATTTACACCCCTTTTAGATGACCTTTTGGTGGGAAAATTGTCCAAAAAGTCCTAAACCTATTGCACTTTTGCCAATTTAGTCCTAAACATTTTTTTCTTGCCAATTGAGTCCTAAACCTTTTACAATTGTGCCACTTCAGTCCATTTGGCCGGCCGGAGCTAACATGGATGCGGGGCCGAGACAGCTAGCCGGCGAATAATTTTTTAATATTTTTTTTCAAAATTTTTCGAATTTTTTTTTTCCACTTTCTTCTTCCTCTGGTCGGCGCCAGCGCTGGCTAGCCAGAGGCGAGGGCCGGCCAGGTCCGCCTCGCCGGCCACTGGCGAGGCTCGCCCCCGCCGACCACTGGCGGAGGCGAGCCTCACCCAGCGACGGCGAGGGCGCCGTCGCCCAACCGAGGCGAGGCTCGTCCTCGTCCGGCCGTGGCGAGGTCGAGCCTCGCCGGATCTAGCGACAATGGCCTTGCCCGGCGACGGCGAGGCTACCATCGCCCGGCCGTGGCCAAGCCGAGCCTCACCAGATCTGGCGACGGCGGCCTCGCCACGGCGGGCGAGGCCTCGCTCGCCTCGGCTAGGTGACGGCAACCTCACCAACCCTCGCCTTTGACCGGCACCGGCCGCAGGAGGAAGAAGAAAGTGGAAAAAAAAAAAAAAAAAAATTAAAAAAGATTCCAAAAAAATTTTAAAAAATATTAAAAAATTGTTCGTCGGCCAGCTATCTCCGGCCGGCGTCCACGTCAACTTCGGCCGGCCAAATGGACTGAATTGGTATAATTGTAAAAGGTTTAGGACTCAACTGGCAAAAAAAAAAAAAAAGGGTTTAGGACTGAATTGGCAAAAGTGCAATAGGTTTAGGACTTTTTGAACAATGTTCCCCCTTTTGGTCGTTTGGGACGAAGAACAATGAGTATGAAATGTCAGAATGAAAATTGCTCTACGATTGCATTTTCGTTAATGTTGAGAGAGGTGGGAATGAATGAACAAGAAATGATAAATTTATGACCGGAACTATAATAAGCGATCAAGACTTAGATTAAGTAAGTTCCGTATGGAGGAAACCTTTTACGAGTTTATTAGCATTTGCTGTCTCTATAGTAATATAAAATCTGTACATTTAAACAAAAAAAAAATGGGGTTAATAAAAAAAAAAAAAAAAAAAAAAAAAAAAAAAAAAAAAAAAAAAAAAAACCTAAATTGGTACATTTTTATCAAATTTACTCCGAACTAATTTTTAAGTCATCAAAAACTTCAAACCGGCACATCAACGATAAATTTACCCTAAATTAATTTTTTAGAGTCACGAGAAATCCCAAATTGGTGAAAAACTACCCTAAAATTATGTGATTTTTTTTATGTGGACTTGCCATACCAATTAAGTTATTATCGTATGTCATTTGGTTTATCAATTTCATGGTGTAATTTGATAGAAGCTAACGGAAGGCAAATATATCACGAATGTATTGGCTTGGGATTTTTGGTGATCCAAAAATTATTTTGGGATGAATTTGTTACAAATATATAGTTTGAGACTTTTTGTAACATTAACTCAAAACAAATAGCGCAATTTTATTCCAAGAATATATCAAATTTGATGTCTTAAACTCCTTGTTATCATTACACATGCATGATAATAACCTGTGTAGCACGCATGGCTCTTTAACTGATGATGCACGCCGCAAAGACTTCATGACTAAATTCTTGTTAGACATTAAAATAAGCGCATGCAATTTCATATTTAGGTCACTTATATTTATATTTTTACCGCGAAGTTTGGTAATTAGGTGCCTCCCCAGTATGAGCGGTTCCTCGAAGATTAGAGAAAGGGAAGATTCTAGCTTAGGAATTGCTTTCTGCTCCAAGATATTCTCGTTTTCTCTTTAGCTTTATCCCTTAGTCGCGTAAATTTCTTACATTCACATTCTGTGGTCTAAATCGTACCGCCAAAAAGGCGATCAACGTGATGCATGGAACTTGGAAGCCATAGACATATACAAATAAATAAATTAGTAAATTGAAGTGTCATAGTTTAAAGAGGGCAAGATCTAATGCACCAAAAGAGAGTGCCACTATATTCTAAAATACATAAAAGAAGACGTCGAGTCACTAATGCAAGCCAAGCTCAATAATTCATGGTGATATTTCTTGAAAAATTAATGTCACATATATATATATATATATATATATATATATATATATATATATATAAATGTAAGTCCTCATTTTCCCCATAACCCATTTATCTACTTCATCAAAAATTTCCCTTTCCTTTATTTTTTTCAATTTTCATTTGTCATTTTATGTTTTACTCTGCATGGCCTTGAATACTTCATCTTAGTTTTTTTTTTTTTTTTTTTTTTTTTTTTTTGGTCGAAGATAATACTTGCTATTTTCACTTAAAGATAGGTCTTACAAGACTGTAACATAATAAGATCAGAACATAGGATAAACCATAAAGACTGAGGGGGTGATTTCCACCAATTCATTGGAAGCTAGAGTGATCGGTGGTGTTTTGCTACCCAATCCGCCGCACGATTTTCCTCTCGGGGGCTATATCTCAGCGTCACATTTTTACTTTGGGCTAATGCTTGTTTACATCTTTGGGTTAGATGTTGTGCATTCCACTGAAGAGCGGCCCGGCCTAGTACCTGGTCTACAGCAGACAAACAGTCGGTCTCAAGAATCCACCGAAGTGGTTGACCCGTGAAGCTTTCCACGTGCCCCTGCTTTAAGTCTTTGATATAAAGTAACCCGGTTAAGAGGGCTTCAGTTTCGGCTTCTACTGCAGATGAAACCCTAGCAGATTTCGCAAATCCTTCCACCAGCATCCCGTCCAAATCCCACACTACCCTGGCCACCGAGCAAAGATACGTTCCTGGGCTCTATGAAGCGTCAACATTTAGCTTCAATTCGTGTCGATCTAGCGGTTTCCACCCCCCAGGTGAGTTCCGAGAGGCGTTTGTTGATTTTTTTTCGTTCCTTTGGAGGGGGAGGTCTGGTCTTGCGCTGAGTTGATGAGATCTGCAGGAGATGGTGGTTTCTCTTGAAAGATCCACCTGTTTCGTGCCTTCCAGATGAGCCAAAGGACCATTCCGAGGAGTTCCTGTCCAGGTAAGACCACGGTTGCCCCCCTCCCTGCCAAAAAGGCATCCTGAAGCCACTGATCTGCCCTTTGGATTTCGTGGGTAGGGCTGAGGCTGGATAATCTCGGGTCTCTCCAGATGGTTTTGGTCCAGTGACAGAGAAAGAATAGATGTTCCGTTGTTTCAACCTTCGATTTGCATAGTTGACAGAGCGGGTCGGGACTGATCCTCCTTTTGTACAGGTTTTCTTGCGTTGGCAAGGCATTTTGGCAAAGGGCCCAAAGGAAATTTTGGATTTTGGGAGGCAGATCGAGCTTCCATAGCCTGGACCAGAAGGTACGAGAGAGATTGAAGGAGCATGAGGCTCGATTTTGGTTTTGATGACTGACTTCCTTTTGTGCTCTGTTATAGCCGCTTTTAACAGAGTAGGTGCCTGTGCTATTTCCTGTCCATATCATGGAGTCCTGTTGTGGTTGTTGGCTTAGGGGAATGGCTAGGATTGCATTTGTGATGTCTTCTGGGAAAAGTTGTTGAATTCGTTGTTGATGCCATGTTCGAGTTTCTGCATTTATGAGATCAGATACCATAGTCGGTTCAGATTGGCCTGATTGTCCTGCTATTATCCCCTGTTGTAGCCACTTATGCTCTCGAATGTGAATAGATTACCATCGCTAACAGACCACTGAACTTGTTGTTTAATTGTGTCTTGGCCGAGCAACAAGCTCCTCCACCCCCAGGATGGCCAAGAGCCAACAGATGCTGTCCACAAATCCCCTGTTGGATAATACACTCCTTTCAAAACCCGACTCCACAAGGCAGAAGGTGTCATTACCAGACGCCATGCCTGTTTACCTAGCATGGCTCGATTGAAATTGAGTAAGTCTTTGAACCCCATTCCCCCATCATCCTTTTGTGATTTCAATACATCCCAGTTTTTCCAGTGAATTCCCGGTTTAGAATCGCCTTTCTGCCACCAGAATGATGCAACTCTTCGCTCTATTGATTTACAGATCGACACTGGCAGCTTGAAGATAGACATGGCATAGGATGGTATGGATTGAACTACACTCTTGATCAAGACCTCCTTCCCTGCCTTGGTGAGTAATTTCTCTTTCCACCCTTCTAGCTTTGAATTGACTCTGGCTAATATCCATGCAAATAATTCTTTTTTTGATTTTCCCCAATCTGTAGGTATACCCAAGTATTGCCCTGTTTTGTCAATCACAGGAACTCTAAGCATAGTGGCCAAGTTTCTCTTTAGAGGTAAGGGACAATTGGCACTAAAATACACCCTAGATTTGTTGAGATTGACTATTTGTCCCGAAGCCATACAATACTGATTATTTGTCATTGCTAGGTTTTGACGCTCCATGAGAGTACCATCCAAGAAGAAAATTGCATCATCCGCAAAGAGAAGGTGAGTAAGTTTGGGGCAGTGTCTATTTAACTGTATTCCTTTCAGACTTCCATCCAATAAAGCTTTGTTGATCAGCCATGCTAGAACATTTGAAACTAGAATGAATAAGTAGGCTGAAAGGGGATCACCTTGTCTTAGTCCTCGTGTTGGGCAAAAGGAGGAAGTAGGGTCACCATTGATTTTTATGCTGAAAGAAACTATTGAGACACACTTCATGATCAGGTTCACCCACTGTTCACAGAAACCCATATGTAGCATACAGTCGCGTAAAAAATCACATTCTATCCTGTCATATGCTTTTTGCATGTCTAGCTTGAGTATGGCCTGATGCCTGTTTCTTCTTTTTGAGATGCGCAGCTGGTGCAAAACTTCTTGTACGACAAAAATGTTGTCTTGTATTTGCCTGCCCTAGACAAACGCACACTGCTTCGGTTCAATGATGTCAGGCAAGTACTTTTTCAGTCTGCTGGCAAGGAGTTTCGAGATTATTTTATAGCTGAAGTTGCATAGACTGATTGGTCTATATTGGCTGATCTTTTCAGGGTTTTTAACCTTTGGAATCAAAGAGATATATGTTCGATTGAGGCTGGGGTCAAGAGAGCCAGTTTGGAAAAAGGTTTGAAGTAAGGAGAGAAGGTCAGCCTTAACCATATCCCATGAGTGATGGTAAAAGAGTCCGCTGAAGCCATCTGGTCCAGGGGCCTTCATGGCCCCCAATTGGAAGGTTGCAACTTGAATTTCCTCAATCGAAGGTGCGGCCATCAAATCTTCATTCATTTGCTGGGTAATAAGTGCAGGGCATTCACGTAGAACTGGTTGATAGTCTCTTCTACCTTCTGTCGTGAATAGTTTTTGATAAAATAGCTGTATATGGTTTCTGATTGTGAGGGGATCCCTGCTCCAAGTGTTATCTTCAAATTGCAGCATTTGAATTCTATTTCTTTGTCTTCTCTGGATGGTAGAGGCATGAAAAAACCTGGTGTTTCTATCTCCCCACTTTAGCCATTTGATACGTGATCTCATCCCCCAGAATTGTTCCTCCTGCTGTCGCAATTTTTCGATCTTATGAATGAGGCTCTGTCTGTGCTGCTTGCTGGTTTGCTGATTTGGGGAGTTGGTGAGCTATGTTAGGGCCCTGCTGAGCTCCTTCAGCTGTGTTGTAGCATTAGCAAAAGTTTTTTTGCTCCAATTTACTAGAGCTTGGGAGGTTTCCAGTATTTTGCCTGAAAGAGTAGGGTTGGGAGTCTGTACCTGCCAGATTTGTTGAATGATTTCATTGTACTCCGAGTTTTCGGTCCAATATGCTTCAAACTGAAAGTGCTTCTTCCTCTTCCTCATCTCAGGATTGAGTCGCAAGACCAGGGGACTATGATCGGAGCCTATAGCTGGAAGGGCTTGGACATCAGCTTCTGGAAAAGTTGTCCTCCACTCCAAGGTACAGAGGACTCGATCTAATCTTTTTTTGACTAGGTCCTCCCCTCCCCTGTTATTTGCCCATGTATAAGCACAGCCATGAGAGTCCATATCCATTAAGGATAGATCATTAAGCATATTTCGGAAAGCTGCAATGTGACTTTGGTCTGCTTCTTTCTTCCCCACTTTTTCCCACACATACAGTATTTCATTAAAATCTCCCATGCAGATCCAAGGGGAGGAACTTGGGGGTTTAATAGTGCCCAAGAGATGCCATAAGGTAAGTCTCTCTCCGAAATTAGTTGAAGCATGGATGAAGGTAATGTGCATATGTTGTCTGCTGTCAGGATCGATACACTCCACCTGTATGTATTGCTGTGAGCTAGATTTCACGTTCAATGTTACTTCGTCATGCCACATAAGTGCAAATCCCCCAGCCAATCCTATTGGATTAACTATAAACAGACGCTGAAACATAAGTTGTTTACTGATTTTTTCCACCATATCTGCTTTATTTTTGGTCTCCATAAGAAACATTAAACTGGGCCTTTCAACTGCCGTTAAGGCTTTAAGTTCTTGAATTGTCAGGGGGTTGCCCAACCCCTAACAATTCCAACTAACTATTTTCATGGCTTCATGGGTGGCTTATTAGGGCTAGCCACCAAAGCCCGTTCTTGACTCTCTTGCATCAACTGAATAGGAGTCTCCAGGAGTTTGGAGTCATCAATAAGAAGGAGTTTTTGGTCAGGTAGGCACTTCTGTTTTTTTGCCTTCTGTGTCTTCATCTGTTTCTTGCTACATTTCCCCATCTGAGATAGAATCTGTTTCTGGTTTTCAGAGCATTGAGGCTGTTTGCCTTTGTCTCGGTTGCTTGTTGTAGGGTTTGCATGTACAGTGTCTGGTTCAATACCGAGAGGACTATTGAGTCTTCTTTTGCTGCAAACTCCCATAGGCTGGTTTGTATTTTCCTCCAGAACAACTATTTCCATACAGGTTGGGTTGGGGGATGTGACAGGTATGGTTTCTTCCACAACTAGCTCCTCCTCAATTTGGCCATAGAAGGTTTCCCAATAGGGACTATGATTACTTGCTTATGCTTTTAACCAAGTTCCATATGGGTCAATTTTGTTTTCTAACGAAGATGATTTCGCATGAGGGATTTCAGGACAATCAGGAGCATAATGGCCTATTCTTCCGCACGAATAACAGTAGTGCGGGAGACGTTCATATTTGAATTCAACCCAAAGCCACTTGGAGCCAATGTCGAAAATCGCCCCTGATTTCAAAGGATTCTTCAGATCTACATTGACGCGCACTCTTCCTCCCTTGGAAGGGTAGTTGCCAGGTGAGTCTAGTTCAACTTCCAATACTTGACCTAGTCTGCTTCCCAGATCTTTGAGTACTTTTTCTTCTCTCCAACCAGGAGGGACTCCTCCTACCCGCACCCAAAAAGCAGCTTGATGGAAATCATAACAATGTTCCGATATATCAGGCTCAAATTGGCGTAAAACCAGCAGATTGTTAGAGAAACACCAGGGTGAGTTCTTCATAATCCTCTCTTTCTCCTCTATTGTTTGGAAAACAAATGTAAAATGACCCGGATCTTTTTGGGTACAGATAACATATTCTGATTTCCATGCTTTTTTCATGGTTGAGATGAAGGTAGGGTAATTGATGTTTGGTCTGGCATATAACTTGCCGAAGAGGATGCGTTGACATTCCTCCTTTTTTTGGGGCGAGATGTCGGGGGAAGCTTCGATTACATCATCTTCTGACCACAGGTGCCCGAGTCGCTTGCAAAGCGCAGCTACTCGCAGTTCATTCTCCTCTTTGCTGGCCATAGTTACTGATTATAGGATTTGCTTATGTAGGCGGTATACTGGAGAGAGTAAGTGTACACTTCATCATTCTGGTTTCGTCGATCTCTACCCAGCCTTCCTCTCACATCATATACAGACAACCCAGACAGCAAACTCTTAGAGCCGCAATATTCATCTCTTAGCGAGACGGAAACAGATTTCTATGAAGGAGACATAGCGAAGGCCAAACCTAGATGGATGTTGAAGATGACACCGTTCAATCCATGGAAGCCAGAAGCTACTGTTCGATTGATCCAGAAAGCATCACAAAAACTACAGGCTGGCTACTGGTTTTAGAGTTTTTTGTTTTGTTGATTTTTAAAAGCTGTAAGAAAGCTGTAAAGAAAGCTGACGAAAGAGAAAGAGGGGAGAAAGAGCGAAACTCTTAGGGTTTGAGGAGTGGATCTAGGGTTTGAAAGACAGGGGCTCTACCATGAAGGTAGGGGGGCGCTCGCACAGGGCGAGAGAAAACTCCGCTTTCATACTTCATCTTAGTTCAAATTAGATTCATTATGGCACAAAGTGTTTGGTCAAATTTTTTTTAGGCTCACTTAAATAACAAAATCGCATCTTAAATGATTCACTGGAGATTAGTTTTATATTTCCATTTTGTAAGTCGTTACTTAACCAAAAAAGTTCATCTTTCACTCAAAGACCACTCATATATCTCCACTTTGATGGGACCAACTACAGACATGAGTTTTTCCTTTAGAGATCGCTTTGCATACTTCACATCAATTATTCTTGCGTTGCTATTTACAAAAATGCCATTTTTTTTCCAAAGATGTTAATCCCCTAATTCTAAATTTCTGCACCTATACAAAACACTCAAAACTACTCAAACCAAATCGCTTAAATCGTAAGCAAGATGTTAAAATGAGTTTGTAAGGAAACACAATTTGGGATATTCAATGTGGAGTTTTGCTTAAAGTTATGTAAATGATATATGTAGAAACATAAATATGTAAAGGTCATGAGTCAATAGTGACTTAATTAATGTATGATAGTCAATAGTACCATAATTTTAAAGATTATGACAATGGATAGCTTCTAAGAAAGACATTTTAAATGGGGTAAGTACACTATCAGTGCCAAAAGTTGTGTACAACACTTACTTTGATGCCAAAATTTTCTGTCGGATCACTTAAGTGCCAAATCGGAGGAAAAATGATTACTTTGGTGCCACTGGTGAGAGATTCTGGCCAAAATGATTACGTGACTTTTATATTTATTAAAAAAAAAATTGACATGGCTTTTGAACGTCATCGGTTTCGGTTCTCCTTAAGAAAACAACATCATTTTGCTATCATATGTGGATGGCCTCACAAAAATGATGCCACACAACTCATAGAAATTAGGGTTTTTTTTGTTCAATCCTCACCCAACGCCGACCTAGCTCACTTGGCCACTGTCACTCAGCCGCCATGCTCGACCACCATCGCTCGGCCTCTATTGTAGTTGCTTGACTAGGTGAGCAAGGAGAGGCTGAGGTTGTTTCTCGGGTAAGAAGCGACGGGGAGAATAGGAGGCAAGGGCGAAGGAAAAGGAGGAAGAAGGGGGGTCGAAGGTGGAGAGAGAGAAGATGAGGAGGGCGAGGGAAATAAGGAGGGCGCAGATGGAGATGGTGGATTGGGCTCTGCTCAGGGAGTGGCTGGTGCTGGTATTGTTCTTCGAGGAAGAAGATGACAGGAAAGCCCTGCCATGCCTTCTCTCTCTCTCTCTCTCTCTCTCTCTCTCTCTCTCTCTCTAAAAATTTGGGGATTTAGGGTTTTGAATTGGGGGAAAGACGCCAAATAACGTTGTTTTGTGGTTTAGATGCTAACTGTACTCTGCAACGAGCCATATCAGCTTCATGACATTAATAATGCATAACCATATTAAGAGTGAAAATAAATTTTTCGAAAAAATTAATAATATATGCTACGAAAGTCAACCCTTAGTGGGAAAAAAATTAAGAGTTTGACTTATCTCTTCAAAGACTTGACACCCGGGCAAATTATTATGTCATAATAGTTGACTTTATGAGCGTGACATGCACATGTTAGGGTTGCATAATACACAAGCTAATGTAATTTTTTTTAGAGTAATTAAAATTTATTAGAGAAATATAGGAATGAAAATGACCACATGGGGCTCCAAAATAACTTACTTATTCAAGTAATGAAAAATATAACTCGTATAAGGTATAAATATATAGTTGATAACCAATAAATTAGTTTGGCAACCAAGGTATTCACTATAACATACCGGTACAATA
The DNA here is from genome assembly GCA_014182555.1 of Eucalyptus erythrocorys. Lineage (NCBI taxonomy): Eukaryota > Viridiplantae > Streptophyta > Magnoliopsida > Myrtales > Myrtaceae > Eucalyptus > Eucalyptus erythrocorys. The sequence goes on along the minus strand of CM024599.1, from coordinate 14,444,964 downwards.
TTGTCAATATTCTCTTTGAATTGTGTGGACGAATGCCAAGTTTTATTTCTAAGGTTTTTTTTTTTTAACGAAAAATGAATGATTTGAAAAATATTTTACAAAAATGATTGCTAGAGAGGCCAGCGGCTCCATGACCGGGAATTCTTGCATACTTTCTCAGTGAAGTTCATTAGTTTTGGGTCAATAATGTCCAGATTTCATCTCATTCACAAGAATAGCGGCGCACTTTATGCTCTTTGTACTTCCGTTTACCCTCCCCCTCCGCAAGTGGTGGCCAACGGCCGGCGGCTCGCTCAGCCTGCCTGCGTCTCATAGGCCCAAAATGTAAAGGAGTGGATTTGAGTAACTTCCTTTCATGAAAAACTTCGGCTCATTAGATTTTTCCCCAATTAGGACTGCTTTTTTATAGAGGCGAACTTGGAGAATACATCACTCCCAAACTACGGGCGCATCGGATGATAGCTCTACAACATTCCAATTAATAATTCTTATAATTGGCATTGGCTGCCCCGGGTGGATGTTACCATAATAGTTTCAAATATCATTATAGTCTTTGACTTGAGTCATCAATGGTCAAATACTATCCAAACTCTTAGGCTCAATCTTAGCGGCCTAGAATAGGAGCGACGCCCAAGAGCACAAGTAGACAAAAGATTAACTCATTATATTGTTCGAATTCGTGACATCGTGAAAGGCAGGTTGAGCATGCGGCTAATGGGCCAAACACAGTCAAGATGGCTTTATTTATGCATATATATTGGGAAAATCCAACTAAATTTAATTGCAACAATAGAAAGTTCAGGAGGTGCAATTCATTGCACGTAGGGGATGTTAAACTCATTAATTAACATATTCAGTTCTAGGTAGCCCTATCTTCACTACGAGGTTCAAATTACTAACCTTAAAACCGATTACATAAATTAATCACTCCATCCCCAATCAATCATATGATGCGATACTCCCTTTTCTCGTCACGCATACCGGCTTAACAATTCCCACTACAGTCGAAAGGCTTTCTCCCATCCCGAGCTAAATAGAAATACTTATTAAGCAATCAATTAAGGGAAATTTGCAGTTCCCAATATCGAATACGGGGAGAGAAAAAGCCGAACTCTTACTCGTGACTCTGGCTCGGGGGACTGATGGGGGCAGATGTCGTGAATGTGGACGGTGGCAGGTCATCAAGCGATCCAATTCCAAAATGCCATTTGCAATTTCAGTCTGAACACGAGTCAGCAACGGCGTCGTTTCAAGTTCCCGACCGGATAACGGAAACTTCTCGCCTTCTCTCCCACCGTCGAGCGCTTTTGAATGAAGTCGGCAATGGTGGGATGGTCAACTCGAGGCAGGCGGAGAGGAGCTTCGTCTCTCTTTCTTCCCTCCGTGTGTGTACTAGAAATTCTTCAAACAGATAGTGACATGAAATATAAGGCGCACGCCCCGTCCACGTTGGATGCATGCAGTGCCACCGGTCGGCATCACGTCGCATCGCCGGATGGTATTCAAGCTTGGTTATTCCGTAGAAATCTCGGCGGAGCTAAGTGACAGCCTCCCCTGCCGAGGACATCCCTGTCATAAGTGCATAGCGTAGCGATACAGTAGTTTTGATTTAAATTTTATCTTTTGTAGCGGATGGGAGACTCTTAGGATGATATTTGAGGATATTGATGACTTTACCTACTTTTACCTCTCCCTCTTTGCTTTACGGAAAATAAGGAATTGTACGTGATGTAGAGCCAATTTTTATTTTTTTTTATTTTTTAAACTGAGACTTCTAGGGAATGGGTCCTACGATATGAACATAGCAAGTCCTCCATCTTACTTGATTATTCCGATAAAGTCCTTAAAAATTACCACATTCAATTATGTTGATTGGTTCTTTAATTTGCCTATTTTTCATATTACCCACAACAAATTAGAACAACGTTTTAAAATTCTGAAATTTAGTCTAAGAAAAAGGGCACATGATTAAGCCCAAATTTCATTAAAAAATAAGCACGTCATTAGAAAGGTTTACTTTTTTAAAGCCCTCATTTCTCACAAGTTTTCGACCAGTAGGAGGATGTTGCTACTCCATTTAAATGGTTATATCTTAAAATACAATAAATAATTGCCTCTTTGCTATAGAAGTATTACTGTTTAATAATGACTATAAATATGTAACTTTTATGGCTATGCCTTGCAGGAGCGTAGAGAGAGTCGCATTCCCCAGTATTCAATTATTTTATGGTATAAGGTTAGATGGGTTGTCTTATAGCTTCATTTGTCGGAAAGTGAAAATAACTTTATTTTAGAAATCTGGAGATACATGCACAGTGATCCGATTATAGGAAGGATTATGAAATGCCTTTTAAAGATTTTTGAACTAGTTAAATCTGAAATTTTGACATATACAAATAATCCAAATTCTGAGCAGTTTACATATAATTTGTGAGATTTGAATGAATAATTTTTAGTACCCGAGCTGGAAAATTTCCAACGGCTCAATCAATGGCGCTAATGCCTTAGGTTTCTATAATTAAAAATAATCAATTTATTCCTAGGAATGTTATCGGGAAGTGTGAACAGGGCCTTTTCTATTCACCACTCCTGAAGGCCTCCGTCTTCATAAGTCGACCTGATATTCCTCCAGGTTTTATGTGGCGGTTTGGTCTTTTGAATGCGCATCGGGAGTATCAAATACATATTTTGTAGCATACAAACAGGTACATGTAACCATTCCATACACTACAAAAGGGAGAAACGCCAAAACACATCCTCAACTTTTACTCCATTGTCGCCTTACATCTTCAAAACTCCCCTTCGCATCTAAAGAAACCATCAGCATCCATGAATTTTTTTCACTTGTGTAAAATTGGGATATGTATTTTGTAAAAGTGATTCGTAAAAGTAAGGGCGTGGAGTTGAAGCCGGATGGTGATGATTGTTAAAACCACGGCTGCGGCAAGCAATGATGGCCATCATTACTGCCACTATTGGCAAGACTTTGACCTCTTCGTTTATTCTTATAGTGACCTCTTTGCCGAAAACTATTGACAAAATGCCTTTCGAATTATGGATTAATCTAAACCGACAAAGATATCAAAAGGGTCATTTATTGACTGGACGGGAAACATACACTATAAGGATCTGGGCCTCCATTGTGTAATATTGTCCGCTTTGGGTCACTCGCCCTAGCGCGGACGAACCGCCATCCCAGCCACGATATTTTCCCTCACGGTTTTAAAACACGTCATGCATATTAAAGGACCCAAGCCTTAAAAAGGCTTCCAGGACCTTTTCCCCTAAGTGATGTGGGATAGGAGAAATGCCCTTAGCCTCGCCCACTTCACAGCGCCCTCGCTGTGGCTCCACACGCTGCGGGATTCGGCTCTGATATCATTTTCTGTAGTCTACCAAAATATTTTTGGCATTGTCAACCGATGCCCGGTTATTTTTCAATTAATAACCAAAGATTATTCAATTTAGGAATAAATCCCAAAATAACTCATAAATCAATTTAGCACAAAATAAAGCTCAATTAAATAAATGGATTGCGTCACGACAATCAGCACGAAATTTCGGTCATCGACCATCCCGGTTGAATTTCCGGAAAATAAATAATTAAATAATTAATTTCGAAAAATAAATAAATAAATACAATAAATTCGATTTAGCACAACATAAAGCTCAATTAAATAAACAAACTATACCACGATCATCAGCATAAAATCCCAGTCACTGGCCATCCCAGTTGAATTTTCAGGAATTAAATAATTAAATAAATAATTTCGAAAATTAATATTTAATTATTAAAAATTCCACTTAGGCCTGAATTGTTTAATTAACACCCGATAAGGGTCGAGAAAAATCCCAAGAAGTATCTAATAAATACTATAGGCAATTCTCTAATATTACATGCACGATGAGAAAATTAAAGGAATCAAGATAGAGTCATGTAAAAGTAGTGGAATATAAAGATAAACTAGAAGAAAAATTGAATAAGTGGGGCTCTTTGATTGATTGGGCGGTCCATTTTACAAATTGGAATTTAAGCATTGTCATGACCTATCCCTTGGGGGGAGAGAATAGGTTTAGGGGTATTGCCTAAAGGACGGATCTAAGGCCCATTATTAGGCGTAGGCTCTCCCAAGCCCATACCCCGCATGACATTGGGATATTTTCAAGAATTTTGTAAAAATGAGTCGCCACTAGCCTATTAGGGTCGGCTAGAAACCAAATGAAGGCATGGGAGTATACCTCACTTCCTACGCAACCAGAAAATCTAGGGTCGGAAACTTGATTACACTAATTGATCAATTAGTGCCCTTTCGGTACCTAATCTTGTTCGTTTTAGAAGAAAACATTTTTGTCAGGCAGTTTGGATTGATTTTACATTTATCCACTAACATGCAAGGTGATCATGCGGGTGCGCAATCATTAAAATAACAATCACAGTTACCAACATTCTAATTGCAGTGAAATTGGGCACATGTAATTAAACATAGTTAAATATGCAAATTAAACACATGATTTAGTCAATGTACGAGTAAATAAAGGCCTAATTACACCAAGAATGCAATACATAGCAATTCCTAACCAAACCCTACAATTTTTTGAATTTTTGAAATTTTTTAATTTTTTAATTTTTAATAATTAATTAATTTTTTATCTTTTTTCATCATTTTTTTCATTTCATTTTTTAATTAATTTTTTAATTTTTCTGAATTCTCGGAATTTTTTTAATTTTTATTATTTTTCTATATTTTTATTTTTTTATTTTTTATTTTTTTATTTTTCCGAATTTTTTAATATTTAATATTATTATAATATTATACTTCAAGAAGAAGGGTTCGGACCGGGCACACCCAATCCGGCCCGTGGACCTGACCCAAACTCGGATCCAAAACTTTTGGATTTTTTTTTCATTTTTGAATTGGTAATTTAAAAAAGAAACAATATTGTTATTTTTAAAAAAAAAAATTTCTTTCTTCTGTCTCTTCTCACCATGTCCTTTCCCTGCGTCACCTGCTCAATCGTCCTTCCCGAGGCCAGCTTTTGCCATTTTAGTTTTTCCTTTTTTTCTTTTGATTTTTTTTGTGTTTTTTATTTGTTTTTTTTTTTTTATCCCTTTTTCTTCAGGGCATCTTCTTCGAGCCCTCTTCTCCCGCAGCCGCAGCTCGCCGAAGCCCCTGCAGCTCCTCCGCCGGACCGACGCCGCCTATGCCACGAATTCGGAAAAATAAAATAAAAAAAATTAGAAAATTAATAAAAATTAAAAAACAATTCCAAGAATTCAAAAAAATTCAGAAAACATTAAAATTAATTAAAAATGAAATGAAAAAAATGATGAAAAAAGATAAAAAAAATTAATTAATTATTAAAAAATTAAAAAAATTCAAAAATTCAAAAAATTGTAGGATTTGGTTAGGAATTGCTATGTATTGCATTCTTGATGTAATTAGGCCTTTATTTACTCGTACATTGACTAAATCATGTGTTTAATTTGCATATTTAATTATGTTTAATTACATGTGCCCAATTTCACTGCAATTAGAATGTTGGTAGCTGTGATTGTTATTTTAATGATTGCGTACCCACATGATTACCTTGCATGTTAGTGGATAAATGTAAAATCAATCCAAACTGCCTGACAAAAATATTTTCTTCTAAAACGAATAAGATTAGATACCGAAAGGGCACTAATTGGTCAATTCGTGTAATCAAGTCCCCGACCCTAGATTCTCTGGTTGCGTAGGAAGTGAGGTATACTCCCATGCCTCACTTGGTTTCTAGCCGACCCCAATAGGCTAGTGGCGACTCATTTTTGCAAAATTCTCGAAAATATCCCAACGTCATGCGGGGTATGGGCTTGGGAGAGCCCGTGCCTAATAATGGGCCTTAGGTCCGTCCTTTATGCAATACCCCTAAACCTGTTCTCTCCCCCCGAGAGATAGGTCGCGACAGCTTGGCGACTCCACTGGGGACTTATTTTTAAACCTTAGAGGACTTGGGCCAAATTAATCTTGTTCAAAAAAATTATTGTTTGGCAGCGAGGATTTCACGTACGTACCTAACATTCAATGTGTTAAATATTTTTGCAGTTGGGAGTTATAAAAGGAGGAGTGATTGTTAACCCTTTGTCATGCAGGTGTGGAGTTGGGAATGGATGTTTATGTTTTAAATTTATGAAGTGCTGCTTGCCTATAAATTGTCATGCTTGCGTTTCTTGCATTGCACTACACTATAGCACACACTACCTGCCGCCGGACCTGGGCCGTATAGGACCACCTAGGATGGTGTTAAGGTGGATACCACTCCGACTACAACCGTATAGTACGAGTCGCCCGTCTCAACCCCGAAATTTCTTTCTTCACGTCGAAGGTACCCACCCCGGTCTGCAACCATGCGACACGGGTCAGTTCTTTGACGAAGCCAGAGTCATGGGTAACCCAACCTAGCCGCAACCTTGCTGGTTTAGTCCGATAATCCTATGGCTCCATTTTGAGCCGTATAGAGTAGAAATCGAACCACATCCCATATGCATGTCCATGTAATTTAAAAAAAATATATATATATATATAGAGACAAAGGTCGACTCCCATTGTAAGTATCATTTTCCTTATTATTTGCTCATTTTGTATTGAATTTTCATATTGAAATTCACGGAAATCAATCGAATGCCCTCGGTGATGTAGGCTTATGATTGAAAAATTGGCAATCACTTTTGACAAATGAACATTTGAATGCAAGTTCTAAATATTTTGATTTGGCCCTATTGAACACATGATTTTATTTAAATTCCTAGTTATGGGCTCAAAATCACATTTTAAAAAATGACACAAAAAAAGGGCTCGTAAGTTGCGATTATATATTGGGGCACAAAAATTGAGATTGCATCTTTGATCAAACTCTTTCCTTCTCACATTTTGGGACTGAAATGCAAATCACATTTTGTATAGATTTCTCGAAATAGAAGTCACTTCATTTTTTTCTAAGAGTGAAATTGTAAAATCAATCTTTTCAAAAAAAAAACAAATCAATGCCACTTTTGTATACAAAACTTTTGGGATAAAAATGAACATTCGATTGACGGTCGTGGATTGATTATTTTAATGATGCATTCTCTTATGATAAAATCTTGGCGAAATACTAAAACCCCGTAATAAGGACTACGGGGCATGTAACGTCGCCTCGATTTTAGTGTAAGAAGTGACCTCATTGAGATATCATTTTCTCTCATTCACGAACTAACATTGTCGCCTTTTTGTAGGTTATACGCAATGCTCATTGACATTCTCATGGTGACAACACAAAGAGGTGGATTCTAGAGCTAGGGCAAGAGTTAATTTTTACTTTCATATCTGCAAGAGTTTCTTGTATTTTATCGTTGTCTTTATTCTCGTTAAGAACCATGTCTTCCGTTTGGGGTTTTGATTGCGAATCCAATTGATGCTTTTGTAAATCATGCGACTCATTTTTTTTTATGATGGAATTCAACTTAGTGAAAATCATCCCTTAAAAAAAAAAAAAAAAGAATTCGGAAGTGTTTCAAGTGAATCTTTATGTTTACCTTCCAAAATGAATTTCAAGAAAGCTTTCCTTAAGACTCTCTCTTCACGAAATCGCTTTCTCCGGTAGGACAATGAGTTTATTTGAGATCGACATTTGCTCATTCTAAAAGAAAAGTGTAGGCTCATAGTGCTTGAGGAGTAGGCATGCATCAAAGCATCCTTGGCGCCAATTTTCCATAGAGGCAAAACGAAGTTGAATTCCATTCTGGGAAGTTTTGTTATTCGCAAATGCTTAGATGCCAAGACAACCCATCAATCCCGTTCACTTTGCATGATGAGACAAATGAAAGGAGTTGCCAAATATCCAAAAGGGTGAATTCGAAGGAAGAGTAAACTGTATCGATTCCAATTATCCATTTCTAATACCGTTTCTGACTTGATTTTCTTTTCATTGTTAAGGAGATATCAAGAGGACCAAGTTTTGTAATGTCCAACTAATGTGATGGAGCATTATTGAGTCATGTTCATCTTAAACAAAGAAAGATTCAAATGAAACAGAGAGACTCGAACGGAACAAGGGTTTGTCATATAAAGAGTGGGAGAACAACTTTTACTTTAAAGAAAAATCTCTCATTCACCCATCAATGAAGTATGCTGGAACAACATTGTCAAATTCATCAAGAAGGATGTATTGTTCCTCAGTTGAACTTAAGTAAGAATGGAGATAACTCGTTTCATCTCCCCTTCTTACAGGATGATAAAAGTTGCACATTGACTGTAGAAGCGGCGCCTTCCACCAAGGAATCAAGAAAACGTCAAACATTTAAAGGTGAATACAAGCAAAGGGTATTGTCAAGTTACCAAATATTCACGAAGGTGAATCCAAGAGATGTTAGCGCCTAAAGAATGAAAGCGAATGAAGGGTAATAATGTATCGTTTCCAACATTTTAATTCCTAAAGATTTTTGCACTAACATATTCTCTCACATTCTTTACAGGGTTACCGAGTCACCATGCCGCAGGTAAGTACCCTTCTTCTCATTTTTTTTTTTTTTTTTAAAAAAAGTGAAAAATTTCCATTACAAAAAAAAAAAGTAAAGAAAAAACTTCAGCGTTTTTTTTTTTTTTTTAGAGAGAAGCACAAAAATGAGAAAAGAAAAAAATTCCTACAAACTTTTTGAGTATTCTTTTATCTCAAAATTGTTTTCTTGTCTTGTGGGTTATTCATTTAAAATCAATTTTCCTTATGGAGATTGATCTACTCAGATGATCTCAACAGAGTGAGATTGAGACGTTAACCATGCCAAACAAGAAGTGCTTAGGATGAAGAAACGCAAGCCCATTTCCAAACATGTCCTTCAAACACTTTTGAGAGTTGAGTGAAAAATAACTTTCTCTGAGGAAAAAGGATTCATTCGCATTGAGCGCAAAGATCGAAATGATTAAGGCATTTTCTTCATCAATCCCAAGCATTGCACTAATATCTCGCTACCCCTTTGGGCTGAAAAAGACAATCCTTCAGAGTACCCTTGTCGAGAACGACCCTGTATTGGGGCAACATAAGGGGTTACGATCGTGTTATAGAGCGAAAGATTAAGAAAGATTCTATTACTTTCACTTGCATCAATCTTCTGGTGATAACTTCACAGGAATTCTCATGAGAGCTTGACTCATCCCAAGGTGAAAAAGAGCATTTCCTCCTCTACCCAAACACTAATATCCATTGCTTTAACCAACTTGGGCCTGATTATTCATTTATAAGCCCCGAGCAATGATCATCTCCCTTCACTGGGGCAAAGCATAAGAATTAACCAAATACAATTGGCGCTTGCGAGAAAATGCGAAAAGCATCTCGAAAGTCATAAGAGCTACAAAAGTTCAAAGAGCAAAAAGTTTGACAAAATTATGGGGCATTAAAAGCAGTATGCCTGGTAAAAGCAATGCAAAAAAAAAAAAAAAAAAAAAAAAAAAAAAAGGCCAAAAAGTTGCATCTTATGTGGAAAAAAAAAATTATCAAAGTCCAAGTGCCTGTGCAAAAAAGTTCATCACAAGAGCAAAGGACATTAGAGAGGAGCAAACCTCCATGCAAAAATGATTAATCAAGGGACTTTCGAGATGCGCTGTGTTTCAAAGGCCAAGTGACTTCGAAAGATCGAATGACATGGTCACGATGCTATGATGATCACTGACTCTTAACAACCCCCTTGAGAATTTTAAGCCTTTCAAGCCTTTCCCGAGCCAACATTACAACCCTTTTCCGAAGTCTCTTCTGATTGGGATGGTTCGAGTGAAAATGAGAATGCCACAAAGAAGCTATTGCTTGAAGAAGTGGAAGTAATCCTATCTTGTCTTATCTTTCAAGTTCTCAAGTTGTAAACCTGATGAAGATAGCAACAAATGTTCCTTTATTGGCCTCAAAGCAATCATTCCTTTGTGTAAGCCCTAAACGAGCCTATATTGCGGTCCTTTCAAAAGACCTTTTTGATCGATCGTATTGTGCTCATCGCGAATGTTTCTAAAAGCCTTTGATCTGGGTTATGTGAGATACCCTCAACAACCAGTTATCTCCCACATGAATGGATGGGATCAAGCAGCCATTTTATCAAAAGTGCGTGAGAAGCCCTTTCTAACTAAGAAGTTCTAGTTTGGCATGCTTAATGAGCCTTTTTCACGAGTCGTGACCGTCTTGATAAGAACTTGACTCCTAGAGAATTTGATGATTAATGATATATCCACGAGCAAGATGACAATTTTGCGCCACATGATGCTGATTGAAATCAAATGTTTTTCCAAAACAGTTAGACTTAGCTTGATTAGCTTGTTCAATTAATGCTATAATATTACCAAACATCTCTTGATGACGCCTCTAATGACATTTGCTCAAGTTGAGTTTGACAGGATTCCTCAGTGAAATCATGCAGTTTTCAAGATGTTAGCGAGTGCTTCCCCAAAAATCAAGGGTTCATGGTCAGCCTCAAACCACGTCATCTACAAGGTTCGTGGGTGTATCCTTAAACCACACGGTTCGTGGGTGTATCCTTAAACCACAACAGTTCGTGGGTTAATCCTTAAACCACGAAGGTTCGTGGGTCAATCCTTAAACCACACGGTTCGTGGGTCAATCCTTAAACCACAAAGGTTCGTGGGTCTATCCTTAAATCACACGGTTCGTGGGTGTATCCTTAAACCACAACGGTTCGTGGGTCAATCCTTATACCACAAGGTTCGTGGGTCTATCCTTAAACCACAAGGTTTGTGGTCAGCCTTAAACCATGCCATCTCCAGAGGTTCATGGTCAGCCTTAAACCATGCCATCTCCAGAGGTTCATGGTCAACCTTAAACCATGTCACCTTCTTATGACCCGGTGGGCTTTCCGTAGCCCGGAGTCTTCCTTCTCCCCTTTCTTATGACCCGGTGAGCTTTCCGTAGCCCGGAGTCCTTCAACCCCCTTCTTATGACCCGGTGGGCTTTCCGTAGCCCGGAGTCTTCCTTCTCCCCTTTCTTATGACCTGGTGGGCTTTCCGTAGCCCGGAGTCCTTCAACCCCCTTCTTATGACCCGGTGGGCTTTCCGTAGCCCGAAGTCCTTCAATCCCCTTCTTACGACTCAGTGGGCTTTCCGTAGCCCGGAGTCCTTCAACCCCCTTCTTATGACCCCGTGGGCTTTCTGTAGCCCGGAGTCTTCCTTCTCCCCTTTTTATGACCCAGTTGGCTTTCTGTAGCCCAGAGTCCTTCAACCCCCTTCTTATAACCCGGCGTGCTTTTGTAGCCCGGGGTCTCCTCTTTCCTTTTATGACACGGCGTGCTTCTGTAGCCCGGAGTCTCTCTTTCTTCTTATGACACGGCGTGCTTCTGTAGCCCGGGGTCACTTCTTTCTTCTTACGACATGGTGTGCTTCTGTAGCCCAGGGTCACTTCTTTCTTCTTACAACACGGTGTGCTTTTGTAGCCCGGGGTCTCTCTTTTTTCTTATGACACAGTGTGCTTTTGTAGCCCGGAGTCTCCTCTTTCCTCTTATGACACGGCGTGCTTCTGTAGCCCGGGGTCTCCTCTTTCTTCTTATGACACGGCGTGCTTTTGTAGCCCGGGGTCTCCTCTTCCCTTTTATAACATGGCGTGCTTCTGTAGCCCAAGGTCTCTCTTTCTTCTTATGACACAATGACGTGCTTTTGTAGTCTGGGGTCTTTCTTCCTCTTATAGACAAGATGCACTTCCATGGTTATGAGTCATTTCCATTGACCTGATGCGTGCCTATGCACCCAGGATCTCTCCATCGCCGAAATAATTAGGTGTCTTCTGTCTTTGAATGCAACCTCTTCGAGCTCTCATTCAAAGAGGGGCAGCTGTTGACACCTAAATTTCGTCATTTTATTAATTTAATCGCATACAAAATTAGGAATTAGTCACACTAAAAAAAAAACAACAAAAAACAACAAAAAAAGAGAAAAAGAAAAAAGAAAAAAGAGAACGCAGAAGGGGCTAGGCCTGATCTCACCTTGGCCCGGCCCATGCCACCTTCTCCCTCCTCCAACTCTCACGCGCACCTGCAAAGGACAGAAAAGAGATCAGCAGCAGAGGGTAGAGAAAAAGAGGAGAGCATCGAGCATAGGGGAAGGGGGAGGAAACCCTGGAAACCGGAGAGACCGAGAGAAACTAGGGTGGGCAAAGGAGGCGTCGTCGACGTCGCTGCGCCGAATCTCCGTCGAGTCGCTGTCACCACCACCATCTTCTATAATGTAGCCCGAGAGAAACCAAGGAGATCAAGAGAGAGGGGAGAAAGACAAGGGGAAGCCGAGAGCGAGCGAGGGATAGAGTTCGAAGGGGAGAAACCGAACCAGAGGAGAGAAGCTCGAGGGAGCAGCTAGCCGTCGCCAAAGGTCCTTCCGCCTGCCGTAGCCCATCAACGAACAAGGTAGGTCCCCTGAACCCGTGGTCTAGTTTTTAGAAAACTCCGGGCCGGAGCTCGCGGCCGACCGGTTCGTGTGAGCTCCGGTCCACGTCGCCTTCGCGCTTTGCTCCCGTGTTCCTCCTATGTTATGTTCCAAGACCCCTAAAGCGTGTTCGACGCTCGGTTGAGCCGAAATCCTGCCAATTTGATACTGTAGACTATGTGTTCGATAAAATGCTCCAAAGAAAATCGAAGAATAGCCTGCGTTTGAATGCCGGACCCACTCATTTTTGTACCCGCGCTTGCTAAATCCTTGTTGCCTTGCCTATATTCATTGTGTTTTCGAGCGGTTTGCACGAGATATTGGGACGTGCTCGAATCAACGACTCGTTCTGTCGGAAATAGGTTAGTGGTTGCCGGATTAGGTAGCCGGCGAGGGCCGGCGCAGGTCGAGGGGGATGATCGGTGAGTGGCAGCGGCCCGTTGACCTACCTTAGGGCGATCAATATTCGTGGCGTAGGTGGCGTCGGTCCGGCGGAGGAGCTGCGGGGGCTTCGGCGAGCTGCGGCCGCAAGAGAAAAGGCAACGGGCCCCTGCGGCTCCTCCGCCGGACCGACGGAGGAGCTGCTGAGGCTATTCTTCAATTGTTATTTTTAAAACTTTTTTTTCCTGCAGCCGCAGCTCATCGAAGCCCTTGCAGCTCCTCCGTCGGACCGATGCCGCCTACGCCACGAATACTGACCGCCCTAAGGAAGGTCAACGGGCTGCTGCCACTCACCGGTCATCCCCCTCGACCGGCACCGGCCCTCGCCGGCTACCTAATCCGGCAACCACTAACCTATTTCCGACGGAACGAGTCGTTGATTCGAACACATGCCAATATCTCGCACAAACCGCTCGAAAACACAATGAATACAAGCAAGGCAACACGGATTTAGCAAGCGCGGGTACAAAAATGAGTGGGTCCGGCGTTAAAACGCAGGCTATTCTTCGATTTTCTTTAGAGCATTTTATCAAACACATAGTCGACAGTATCAAATTCGTAGGATTTCGGCTCAACCGAGCGTCGAACACACTTTAGGGGTCTTGGAACATAACATAGGAGGAACACGGGAGCAAAGCGCGAAGGCGACGTGGATCGGAGCTCACGCAAATCGGTCGGCCGCGAGCTCCGGCCTGGAGTTTTCTAAAAACTAGACCACGGGTTTAGGGGACCTACCTTGTCCGATAATGGGCTACGGCAGGCGGAAGGACCTTTGGCGACGGCTAGCTACTCCCTCGAGCTTCTCTCCTCTGGTTCGATTTCTCCCCTTCGAACTCTATCCCTCGCTTGCTCTCGGCTTCCCCTTGTCTTTCTCCCCTCTATCTCGATCTCCTTGGTTTCTCTCGGGCTACATTGTAGAAGATGGTGGTGGCGACAATGACTCGATGGAGATCCGGCGCAGCGACGTCGACGACGCCTCCTTTGCCCACCCTAGTTTCTCTCGGTCTCTCTGGTTTCTAGGGTTTCCTCCCCCTTCCCCTATGCTTGATGCTCTCCTCTTTTTCTCTGCCCTCTGCTGCTGATCTCTTTTCTGTCCTCTGTAGGTGTGCGTGCGAGTTGGAGGAGGGAGAAGGTGGCATGGGCCGGGCCAAAGTGAGATCAGGCCCAGCCCCTTCTGCGTTCTCTTTTTTTTTTTCTTTTTCTCTTTTTTTTGTTGTTTTTCTGTTTTTGTTGTTGTTGTTTTTTTTTAGTGTGACTAATTCCTAATTTTGTATGCGATTAAATTAATAAAATGATGAAATTTAGGTGTCAACAAGCATTTATGCTTATTATCAAAGGTTAATAATAGATACAAAAATACATCCTACTTGATTCCAACAATCAAGCAATTCCTATTTACAAGTGGTTAATCAGAAATAAACGACTCCACTACTTCGATGGTTGCGTCTTATCCACTATTTTGATGGTTGTCTTCTCCACTTTTCCATAATTACCACTTTCAGTTGCTCACGAACTTCTTGGCTCTGTCACTTGATGATTACATTGAGTTTATTCCTTTACAAATGCACATCTGACGGTTGAATCCGAAATCATCGCCTCTAGTAGTTAGGCAACTATTCAAATCTCTTTCCGTTACTTGTTGCATCGATGGCGACATTTTCTCACTTTGGTAAATCTTCATTTGTCAACATTCCACTCCACAACTTGGTTATTTTGACTCATTCCTCCATCGGTTAAAACTAATTTTCTTGTTGGCCAACTGAGTTTTGCTGACCGATAACCTTTAACAATTAGCAAATCTTGCTTCTGTCGCATTCAACTCGGTTTCTGCCAATCAAGTTGACAATGAAAGACTTAGACATATTTTTGGTGACGATTACACAACCACCCAACCCTTTCCCTTTCCATCTCCCATCTACCTTCTTTCCTCTTCTCCTCTTCATTTACTCAACAAGTGCCTTTATTTTACTCTGATTTCAACTTTAATGTTGGAAGAGCATTGTGACAAGTTCTAGAAGGTCAGCGGCCCCATTTGATTTAACTTGGGGGAATGTCTTTGGGAAAATGCAAATACCTTTGGTTAATGGAGTTTTCCGAAATGTAGATAGTATTTGGTGAATTGTAATTTTAAAATGCATTAGGAAACAACTTTGGTTAAAATGCCGTTTAGTAAAAATTACATTTGTAAAGGACTTTTACTGAATTAGAAAAAAAAAAAGATTTTTGTAATTTTTAATCTTTTTTTTAAATCCAGCCACCGACTGGTCGGATCTAGTTGCCGTATTGCCGAATGGCCTCACATGAGGTCGCCCACCTCAAGCAAGGTCGCGCGATAGTCACCTGAGGTCACGTGATCTCAAGCGGCCTCCTAGGTCGCGTGATTTAAGGTATCAGTCGCCTGGGGTCGTGCGACCTCAAGTGATCGTCACCTAAGGTCGCGTGACCTCAAGTGGTTGCCTAGGTCATGCGATTTAGGCCATTAGTCGCCTAGGTCATGCAACCCAGGCGTCACTTGAGATCCGATGACGGTCACCGAGGTTGGGCGACCCTCAAGTGGCGGCCATCGGCCTGATCAGCTTTTCCATGCGGTGGTCTTCGAAAAAGATGAACAATAACCAAGGCCAAGACTTGCATTCCGAAAATATAATTTCCCAAATGACCTTGGGACTTACTTTGTACTAAAGGCCCTTAGAACCCTTTGAAGATGTAATTGTATTTTCCCAAAGTTGAACAAAAACACGAACCAAATGCGTTTGCATTTGGCCAAGAGACTTTAGAGTCGCAAGTCCATTCCAAATGCTGAACCAAACGGGGTCAGTGTGACCTTGCAAAAACACATCAGCAGACAACTTGTAAGAAGCAATGCAGAACTCCCCTGAATTTGCTCGATGGATATACCCTTTTTGCAATGGGCATCATGTAGTAACTTAGTATGTGACGAAAGTTCGGCCGAGAATTAGGCCGGAGCCAATACTAGAGACACGTTGAAACAGGCTTCGAAGTATATGTGGATATTGCAAGAACTCATGTATGGAGGGGCAAATTACCACAGCTTTAAGCAACTAGCTATCAAGACGTTGACTGAATGATTGTGCAGAACATTTCATGCGAAAAGATAAAAACCTTTTCCATCCAATGTGTGAGATTTTGTGAGACCACTGCAGCTTTTAGAACAGTTTGCAGTAATCTCACAAAATCTTACATGGTATTAGAGTTAAGAGGTCCTGAGTTCGAATCTTCCAGACCCTTATTTGCCTCCCCAATTAATTTTTCATACTTAGTACTAGGCCAAAGACCAAACTAAGCGTGAGGGGGAGTGTTAGAATATTTAAATAATAAACCACGCCTTCATCTAACAACTTAAGCTTTTAGAATAGTTGGCAATGGTCTCATAAAATCTCACATAATAATTGGACCTCATCTTTAACTTACCGTGAAGGAGTGTCTGAAGTTGACCCCAGGTCAACCAACTTGGCGAGCAGGGAGGCCTTTTGCCGACGAAGTCAAGCGAGCTGTTCGGCAAAAACTGAGTGGGCATGTGGACCCTGAAGTGAAGGACGTGAAGGTGACGGGAAAGCCACCGTAAGTTGGAGATGTAGATGGTCAACCATGGCTGCGCAATAAGAGCCACTGCATAGGGATAAGCACGCAATAAAGGATGGGACCAAATCGCCACTTTCGATCGCTACTCTGTTTTTGCTGTGAACATGGCCTTTGTATTGATGAAAAGACATGAAGATAGCCCGAAAACCCAGAAAAGAAAGAAAAAAAAAAGGAGGCCATGAGGATAGGTGAACTAAGGCTTTGCTCGTTTTATGGAAAATAATTTTAGGAAAATATTTTTCGAATTTTCAGTATTTTCTCCACGGAAAATGAATTGTTTGGAAAAAATATTTTCCATGAAGGGAAAAATGTCTTTTAAACTAGTAGAAAATTTACATCTTGCAGGCTCTCACCTCCTCCTCCTCCTCCTCCTTTTTTTTAACTATATATTTTTAAATTTGAATTATTTTATTTTATTTTCCCTATTCTTCTTTATTTTTATGTTTTCTTTTTTTCTTTTTTCTTTTTTATTGAGTTTTAAATTTTTAAATTTTCTTTTTTTCTTTTTCTTTGGTTGGTCGCCGGCCTCAACGATAGCCGGCAACTAACCTGAGGACAACTCGAGTCTCGCCCAAGGCCAAATCCGATGAGGATGAAATTCAAGCTTGGCCGGACTGACTGAGCCTCAAGCTTGTCAACCTTAGAGGACCTTAGGCTCTCATGGATCAGGTCGTAAGCTCACAACTCTATTGGATTAGCTGAGCCTTGAGCTCATCGAATCTAGCGATTATGTCTTGGTTGGTCGTCGGGTAGTCGCCATCATTGAGGGACACAACGGTGGAGAAAGGAGGAGGAAGGAAAAGGAAAAAGGAAAAAGAAAGAAGAAAGAAGAAAGAAAAATTAAAAATAATAAATTTCGATTTTTTAAATATAAAAATATTAAAATTTCAATTTTTAAAAATATATATAAATTTAAATTAAATTTTTTGGTCAATTAAAAATATTAAAATTCATATTTTTGGGTAATTTTTCCCAAAAATTCAAATTAGATAACGAATAGTGGAAAATATTTTCTAAGTAAAATTCAAGTTTCAATAGAATACCAGAAAATATAATTATTTTTTTGGAAAATGGCTTCTTGATAACATTTTCGGAAATCTTGATATTTTCCGCAAAATGAACAGATCCTAAGAAATGATTTCTGTGAATATCTCATTTGACGTAGAGCCACCATTTTCTTTAGCAAGACCCAAGTATGATGAAGCACACCATTTGAGTAAGGGACCTCCTAAATTAAAAAGTTATTGGACAACTTATCAAAGTTTAAGCATCATAGAGGTTGGAGGTTCAACTCATCTTTGACTTTTTTTGCTAAATCTCTTTGTAGAGCATGGAGTCAAACCCCACACCTATGATACTAGCATCCTGACCCCTACATGATAGAAGCCTTTGATCTTGCTCGAGATTTCAATGTTTGATCTATCCTATCTCTAACTCTCCTCTCTCTCTTACAAACTTTTGCTCTACTATTTTGTAGAGCATGAGTCGAACCTTGCACCAATGATATTAGCCTGCCCACCCCCAACTGACAGAAATGTTTGATCTTGCTTGAGATTTCAATTTGCAATTCATCCTGTTGCTCCATCCAGATGAGATTAATCTCAAAACAGTTATATGCCCAAAACAGACAACAAGCTTAGACCAAGTATGATGTATCTTAGATAATGAGGCGTCGGTCACAAATTCAGGACTTGAATTTGGTTTTAATAGTCAGTTTGTTAAAATAATTGAGACCTGGACTAGATCTCGGAACCTACTTCATGCGATTGATACTTCCTTCTATACAATCTAGCTCCTTTTGGCCAAAAAAAAAAAATTACAATTTAGCTCCTCAGCAGCTTCCCATTCAGGGCTTTTTCGCATTGTCAGGGAAGTGAAGGTTCTTGCTCTGCCTAGAAACCCTTCAGTGTTGGTACTTTCCATTCGATATATGGTTGTTGCATTTATCTGCTAAATCAACCAGAAAAAAGCGTCAAAGTAAGGTTTTCTCTGAAAAACAGATATCTGTTAACGTCATGATATGCTTCCTGCCATGTTTTTACCATTTTACACATTCGTGTGCAGGTGGGCCATGAAACATTGATCAATCCACTGCCCCTGGTCATCTCATTGTTGAAACTTCATAAACACAAGGAGACAGAGCATACTGATTACAGGAACAACACATAGAGTTCACATCAAGAGCTATCCTCGGATCCCCGAGGTAACGATTATACATGCACTCATGGAACAATCCCTCTCTCCATCTTTCTCGTTAAAGGATTCAAAGTATAAACAGTTACTGCAGCCACAGGATTCCTATGCTTTGTCTGAGGCATTATACAAATACTAGACTTGTTGGATGCTGATAGGAACATGGTTTGAGCCTGTGCTACTGCACCAATTTCACTGGCAGGGTGTTATAAAGCTTCAAGATAGCTAAAAAGTTATGTTTGCAAAGACACTGCATCAAAGAATTGCTGGACTCACTGCTCGCTACATCATATACTAGTCCAACTCGAATTCCTCAAGCCATATCAACACTTCATTTCTCTGCAAGCACAAGCAACCCCAAAAAATGCAAGTGAATACTGAACAGGTTATTTATCATAGTACAGTGACAAATCAAACAGCACCTTTGAAATTAAGTTTTTGCAAGTCACAAGCAGCAACCTTATAAAATTGTATGCCAGAGATGATGGCATTGTCTTACCAATGTAAAGCTCCACGTTCGTCCTGGATCATTGTATCTTGCAAACAGACAACCCATCTTTGGTTTGAGCCCATCGCTTAGAAGACTAGAGCGAAGTTCTCTCTCTTTCTCAAGAACAATATCTTCAGTAGGCTCTCCACTGAACTTCAGAACAGCAGCAATACCGCCATCAACTTGTCTCAAGCTTATGGTTTTTTGACTGGGATCAGGTAAACTGCACAAAAGATATCTTATTACTTTCACTCGATAATACTGAATTTGCTTCACTAGCTATAGGGAATTTTGGCATAACACACCTTAAGATATTTCAATCATATAAACTTATATAGCCCCACCTGCTTAAATCTTTCTCCAGCGGAAGAACAAATTGAATCGATATTTTTGACAACTCATTATCAAATGCTTGAGTGAAGACAGGAGTAGTCATTTTCATTTTCTCCGTTTTCGAATTCTTCCCAAAGATATACCTGCGCATATCAATTCAATCATCAACATTGTCATACAAGAAAAGAAACTAATGCTATAAAATAGATGGGCAGAGGCAACTGACCCTGCTATGTCATTAAAACCTTTCGATCCAGACAGCTTGTCTCCACTTGTTTCTGCTACTAAAAATGGCGCGTACTTTCTTACCTATGGATTGCAGTATTGCTTAATAACAATTCCAAGCAGATATTAACAAAAGTTTCTCAGTGCCTGACTCTTCAATCAAATATACAGTAAGTGATCAGAAATCAGAATACAAAGAGATGGTTTAAATATGCACACGAATAAATGGCAACATGTTTTCAGGAAATGAGAAGGGATTTACCCAAAAAAAGTGCCCTACATAAATTGATCATAGTCTAGATTATGATAAGAAAAGAGACAACTGCAAAAACTTATAAAAATAATTTCCGCTATAGCCATAAAAGGAATGGGAAATAAAAGAAAGTGGAAAGAAGGATCAGCTAGTCGACCGTAGCTTGTTGGACATTGATGCCTTCACTGAAGTTGGAAATGTGCATCAGCTTGAAAATGGCCAGATTCACAAAGCAATAAAATGGCATGAAATGTTTCCAGTTAGGTACCAAGGAATCTCTTACTCGCATCATGAAGATGTAAAAAACACAGTAAAGCTAATCTCATTTGATCTGACAAGTGGTAAGGTCCTAACAGATGCAACAAAAACTAGATCGTCTCGTTTGCACGACATAAATTGTTAAAAGATAGTTTCCAAGACACATACCTCATATTTTCCAGTTCGTTTCAATATCTGATAAATGGGAGATTGCAACTCAGGAGTCTTATAGTACTGGAGCTGCACAAATCACAACATTAGCAATGCACAAAGAAGCTCAGCTGAATGCATAAAAATACATGTGAGCACCCAAACGGAGGCATGCCACATGAGCAGAAACTGAAGAGTCATTACCTGTCTGAACACATCCCATAGACCTTCCAGAGAGAAGTATTCATTCTCCTTGATCGAGTCCCAGTAGTCCTAACATGGGGAATCCCTTTTCAAAACATGGGACCTTAAGGTTTTCTATGACTATATAATTGACTCGTAACTCACCACGTGACTGCAAAACTTGCCCGTCTCCGGGTTGATTCCCATGATAGAGGTTCCTGTGAAGACCAGTTCCGGCTTCCATGGAAGTGGCATGAACTTCATCACCATCGTCCATCTGGTCGTTATCTCGTAAGGTCCTGTCTATTCCATCTCAATCAGTTAAAAACCAAGAAATTAAGCAGCTACACAGTTACCAGCAGAGTCTTCTCAGAATCTAATGATGTTTTTGCCCCAAAAAATGATCTACTTATACGGTCGCTACAGCTAAAATATAAATTCTATCGTCAATGTCTTCGACTAATGAGAATGATGAATTGCAAATAACATCTAAGGATAAATTATTCATCAATTTGCATTGCCACACAGAAATATAGCACTGAAAATTTAAAAAAGAGCAACCAAGCTCAACCTCAACATAACAAGCTCATCTTCAAAAAATCAATCAACGTGACAAGCTCAACCTCAGCATCACTCATCAAACCCAGAACCAGCTTTGACAAGATGAGGCAGTCAAACCTGTTTGGCCCAATGCAACTGGAAGTCCGGCCTGAACACGGTCTTCAAGAAGGCGATGTTGAACAGATACCCACTGATGGTGTCGTGCTTCGTTATGGGGTCCCTGAACTTCACGCGCTCGTCGTACGCCGTCCGATCGATCCCCTGGTCGTCGAACAGGTGCGGGAGGTCGTCGTACAGGAAACCCACCAGCCGCTCCACGTCCACGGCCGATTTCGGCGGGCTCTGCTCCGCCAAGCTGAGCCTGAGAGTCCACTTCGACCGTTGGCCATAACTCGCGCCCGACTGATTCGACTTCGTATCTTTCCTCGGGAAAGCGACCGCGGCGGCCCTAGCGGCGGCGCCCGGCCGCCGGAGAGCGACGCGCGGCGGAGGGAGCGGGCTGAGATTGCGGGAGGAGACCGGTGACAAGGCCATTTTCGGTGGGTGCGATCGATGAGAGAGGTCGTGATACTGTGGGATGGCCATTTTCTCGTTAAACGTGTGGCGGGACGTCCAACTGGTGACGATGGCATGGAAGAATCTGAGCCATGAAAATCGACTGGACGCCATGGCATTAGCCCTGGGCAAGGATTAACGGGTGGGCTTCGTGCCGGGCTACGAGAAGTCTCTGCCTTTTTCGATCCATTTTGATGGGCTGAGTTGGTAAATAGAGCTATAGGTTTTCTCGACTGATCTATAATAATTCAGGAGCAGGCGATATAAGCTTATACGGATGATATTGCAAGTCAAAAAAAATCATGCCACAACCACATGCCCGATCCTATGATGTTTTGGATTAATCAACGTACACACTTCCATAAATGAATATCATATATATACTCTCGTGCGTCATTCACATTCATCATTTAGTGGTACTCCAACTTGCGATTATGTTTTTGGAATATAGTGTTTAAGAATATCTTTAGTGTTGGACTTGATCTCTATGGAAGGTTAATCATTTCCAACATCAACCCTCGAGTGCTGGCATAGTTAGCGCATGTCAAAGGATCATCAACTCTTGATGGCCAGGATAGCTGTTCACATCTCATTAATTACCCTCATCTTATGCATTCTCGATACCGTGACACACATCTTCCTTTGGTTAAAGAAATTAAAGAATTGTTCTTATTTCGAAATAAATTCCCCTATAGACAAATACCTATTTTCGATAGAAAAATATATACGTCTTGTCAACATACATGGAAGATGTATTCCCCTTTCGTGGGGTGAATAGCATTATACAGAGTAAACATGCCACGAACATCTGTCGCAGCCTCGTCTCTGATTGGACAGCAAATCTCTTGAAGAAACCCTAAATCATCGGATGGCTGAATGAGCCCAAAATGTCTCCTTCCACCCTTCAATCTAACTCACAATCGCATGCATATTGAGTGCTCCTCGCCCCCTCTTCCGTCTTCATCTCCTTCTACTTTTACTCGCCAAATTGACTTATTCACCGTCCTTTTCTTCTTAGATTATTTCAGGTGTGTTATTATCATTTGTGGGTGAGTTAGCAGAATGATGTCGTTCTAGGATTAGCGCATTTAGGTTAGTATTTTATTTTTTATATTTTTTACTTCAATTAAATTTAGTAAATACGTGTGTTCAAAACCACAAAGTTTTGAAATGACATGGAACCTAGCTAACTTTTGGACGGAAGTGATTTGACACCTCAGATGCCACATCTACAATTTGACGGCGGGCATTTTTCTCCAAACAATTAAATTTGGGGATCTCCTGAATAACTTTTTTTCATTTGAGGGTATTTTTTGATAAATAGTGTAAAGGTTGGAGTTTTTTTTAAGATATTTGGCTATTAATTATGTGCAAAGTCATTATTGATAAATTGTTTTAGATATCATTATTTCCACCCTTCTACAATCCGATATCACCTGTAATGGATCCCTACTTAAATTTAGAGTTTATTTGTTCCGTAGAAAATCAATGATTTGAAAAATATGATCTTAAAAGTAATTATTTGTAGAAAAGTTAGTCAACCGTCAATTTTTGGGATTTTTTTATTAGTATAAATAGTCGATATATAGTGAAATGAACTCACCCTAAGCGCTTGATGTTTTATAGTTGCTTTTACTTCCGCCAATGCTTCACATGCATAAACAAACCAGTTGCCGACATCTTACAAACAGAGCATAAGATTAAACATGTGTCCCACGTGATTATTGTATCTTTGTTTAGAAGCCCTCGTCCAAAAGAATATCTTATAAGGAGTCAACAAGAAATTCCATTAATAATGGGCCATTGTGGACCTTTAGAACAACTTGATGAATTTAATATATCTTTTTAGGATGACCTTTAGAACAACTTGATGAATTTAATATATCTTTTTAGGAAGACCCAATGACCATAAATTAAAACTATCCAATTTTTAAAATGCAATGGGTAGTTGTTCATGGACTGCAATGGGTAGTTGTTCATGGACTATCTATACGTACCATTTCATTTTTAGGATCGATATCAGCAATGTAATTCATCCAATGATGAACCTAATACAAATTATAGAGCTATGACATGATCAAACTTGCATGGACTAAATGTTGAATCGAATTGTCCCAATCTCTAGTAAGGGTTATTACTCATTTTTGTACTTGCTGTTTTATTTTCCAATTATTTTTTCAATTAAGATAAGAAAAATAATAGTAGAATACTAAATAGTAATATTGTAAAGCCCTCTTTTGAGAGGCGTATCTTATCCTTCAAGCATGAAATATAGCTGGTAGAGACTGAAAAAGGAGAACATTCTCCTCAAAAGCCCATGCATCACAAGACCAAACTCAACAGTCCATGTGCACTTCTTGAATTCTTTTTTCTAGTCATTAATACAACGAAGGAGCACCAGAGGCTACATATTTAACTTTAGCTTACTAAAACACATGACATATGATTATTCGATAATGAATTGAATGAGCTCTTCTCACCATAACCTCAACACTTCATCAGCTAGAAGAATAATCTCCCGCATAAGTATCACGAAAAATAATCGACCCTAGAATTGCAAACTTCACCAAAAGTGGACATAGCAGAGATGATGATAATCAATAGCTAGATGAATGGGATCATGACAGAAAAATCTCATGCAGCAGGAGCGTAGTCATAGCCGCCCCCGTCGTCATCGTCATCGTCATCCCCTTCCGCAACAGCAGCCGGCGCGCAGTCACATCCGTCGTCATCGTCGTCATCGTCATCCGCATCAGCTGGCTTTATCCACCAGTCGTCGGAGTCAATGGCCAACATTGAAATGGGAAGCATTTTCTCTCTCTCTCTCTCTCTCTCTCTCTCTCTCTCTGTGTGGAAAGCAGCGAAAATGGATTTCGTGGGTTCAAACCAGTTGATTTGAGAGGCCGATGGTGGTGGTTTTTTATAGGAAGGAAGGGAAGCTGGGTGGACTTAGGCGGGCACGGGCTGAGCGCGTGGGGAGTGTGCACGGCCCCGTGCGGGTCACAGGTTGCCTCCTCCGTGGTCCATGGCCACCTCGGAACCCCCACAACGTGTCGACACTTCAGCCTTATTATTGTTTGGTTAAGTGTCTAAACGACACTTTCAGGCTCAATCGAGACCAGTTGCACCGCCCACCTGGACATCTTTTGATGGACATGAAGTCATTCGTGTGTTAGGGATCGAATGGTGATCGACCGTTATCAAATATCACTAGTTAGAATTCACGAGATACCTTAATTTTATTACGTTGACACCTTTGAATAAATTCAAAATCTTGCATCCTAGCCTTCAAGACACGAAAGCAAGCCAAATTAGACTGATTTGATAATGACACAGCACGGGCAATTTGTCTAAAACAAGGTAGGGGCATTGAAAATATGATCCACGATTCCCGCGGTTGATAGCTTGATGAGACATTTCTTGGGTGCAATGATTTTGGTCATCGAAAGTGCAGGGCTTTCGGCTGCTGATTAGGTTTGAACAAGTTCATCATGCCCGCTTTGACATCAAATCGAGAGAAGTGTCTTTCTTATCAAGAAACAGTGCGTAGAAGAAAGTCTTTGTTTCGAGCAAAAGTGCCTAATAATTGTACACGATGAATCATATCAAGAAATAGTGCGCTTTGACATCAGTCCGGCTTCTGATTTTGCTGAGGACATTTCTCATGAGCTGTCCAAAGGGAAAGTTCCACACGACTCCTCGTGACAAATGGGAAACTATCGCCTGTTCCAACTGGACTTTTCTTTGCTTTTACAGCCAGATGTGGGGATGAATTCAGAAGTCTCCGTGCATCCATTTCGAGCTAGAGGTCCTTCGCGGATTTTCCATCGTGGAGCCGACTAATTTAGATGTGAAACTACAGCAGACTCAGTCAGTCGAATGAAAAACAAAGTGTTGGAAGGGTTTAAGCTTCATTTCCCATAATTTCTCATGGATGTGAAACTTTAGAGGGCATTCGGTAAAAGACAAGTATAATATGATCTTTTTTTTTCGTCTCGTAAGTGGGAGGGCTTTGGGTTTGGTAATTTCATCCGAAATTTCTTCTGCTAATTTAAGTGGTAATGCGAAGTCTTGAACTCCTACATATATGCTAGTGGTATCAATGTGGGAAGGCAAATAGCCATTCTCACTGAAGCTTCGCCAAGATGGACATAGATCCTCTTTTCTCTTTCACCGCATCTCAATCCGCGCCACATCCGTGGAGTCTCGATACGCTTGTTGTAGTCATTTTTCAAAAAAGCTAATAACACGTTTATTCGTCATAAATATCTAATCATATTTGGTTCCGGTTATGCCATCCAGGTTGCTAGAAAACATATGGTAATACATTTGTTAGGGTCTAAATTCAGAACTTACGATCTTCTCAACGTTTTAGCCGTCTCTAATAATTATGATACATCAGCCTGAAAAGACGGGGAACTATTTAGATGCATTTTCACCTTGAGGGAGGGAAAATCAAGTGGAGCGATGGAGAAGGGTCCTAAGTCATCTTCTCTGCGTTAGTGTCATGCTTTAAAAAATAAAAATAAAAAACCCTAGATTCGACGTACATCACATGATGACGATGCAAATGAATTGATTATTAATGTATTGTTTACAATTCTTTACACAATGAGATGACGTTGGTCTTTGATGTGTCTGACGGTGATGCCTTTGATCATCAGTCAACTTAAAAAAGTTCTTTAACAACGTGCGAAATTCACACCCATCCCTAATATAATTTCAAATTTGGCGAAGCCAACATCCGCGTCAATATATAAAGAAGAAAATTCTCCATTGACTATATAGTACCTCACTGACCAAAAAAAAAAAAAAAAAAAAAGACTATATAGTACCTCACATTATTACATTAGCAGCCCAACCGAGATGACTTCAAGAGAAGAAACCTCAGTTGACTAGATCTACACACGTCACCTAGCACAATCTGCACATGTGGAGACCAAGATTCACACATGATGTGGCCTTCTTGTCTTCACGGCGCGCAATAGTTTACTATAATCAAAACTTAACTAGGGCATTAGGGGCGAAGTAAATAAATCTCTCTCCCTCTCTCCCTTCAGGCCGCTGGAGCATAATCATAGCCACCATCATCATCGTCATCATCGTCTCCATCACCATCTGCCAATGCGGCCGGTGCACCACCATCACCGTCTCCTTCGGTGAGCCTCGTAGGCCGGCGTTTGTACTCGAATTCGACAACGAATTCTTGCACCAACTCCATCGAACCGACCGGCTTCCACACGCGAAACATCATGGCAATAGAGCAAAGATGGGAAGATGAATAAGGGGTGAGTTTTGAGATCTAACGAGTCACCGTTAGGGTTCGATATTGAGTAGTGAAGTGAGCTTGCGCGCACGCATATATATAATCACATCACGTGTCGAGAGAAGCGAAGGCACGGCAGGAAGGATTCGCATTAGGGTTTTCGGTCCTCGTGCGGGGATGTGGCGAAGTGCGGAGGGAGTGTGTGGGGCTCGTGTGACCACATGCCGAGGTGGATTCCCACGTGGCGGCCGGAAGGAGCGGCTACGTGGCACGACGTATCTTTGGTGGGGACCAATTGGCATGTGTTGTAGCGACAGGCTTTTGGAGAGACTTTCTGTGTGGTCGTGCTTGTTGATTTTGGTAATAGAAATCCACCCGTGATATTCTCCGTGGAATAGCAGCGACGTGCAAGTCCAAAAGGGTCTTGAGAAGCGAAAGCAATCGCTTCGGATGCGAATATCTAGCAACAAATCTTTGGTTTTTTTTTTCTTTTTTTGTCTCACTCATCTCTTCTATATATAAGTGTGCACGATGCTCACGAGAAACTTGATATTCTCGAATCCTACCCTTCAATCATTTTACCAATAGGGCTGTATGCCTACAGGTACTTCGATTTCTTAGAAACGGCATAGATTAACATAGAATGATTGATGAGACATAAAGAAAGTAATTATCACTTTAAGTCTTTGACTACTTCAAGCATTTGTCGCCAATAAAATTTTACTAGTGAATGGCATTTCCAGTAGAATCATCAATCTCCTTTTTTGGGGATATTGAAATTTTAGTTTGTCAAGGATTAAAAGACTATTGTTTCAAAAATTTCCAAAAAAAAAATGACTTGATTTTTTTATAAGTAAAGGGTTATATAGTTCATCAACTCCCCACCATATTTTTTCTTAATAAGTAATGGTTATATGGTTAATTTTTAAGTTGAAGGTTTTAATTTCTTCACCCCCCAAAAGAACTGAAATTTTCCTTTTAATAAATTTAATCATAAAATTTTTGAAGATAGTAAAATAT
Source organism: Eucalyptus erythrocorys (assembly GCA_014182555.1). Taxonomy (NCBI): domain Eukaryota; kingdom Viridiplantae; phylum Streptophyta; class Magnoliopsida; order Myrtales; family Myrtaceae; genus Eucalyptus; species Eucalyptus erythrocorys. Next base: position 14,417,011 of record CM024599.1, on the reverse strand, counting down.
TATTGGTGTGGACATCTTAGATGGCACAGTTGGTGTTAATGTGAACGATTTTTATAGTTTTTTTTATAAATTTTTTTTTTTTTTTTTTTTTGCTTGTGGTTGGTCTTGGCCGACCATAGGCAAGGGCAACCCTCGCCCTAATTAGATTTGCACAAGGGGGTGGCCAGCAAGTCTTGTGATGCTGTTGCCCAGGTGAGGGCAATGCTAAGCTATGGCCAGTTGTTGGCTTTCATTGAGACTAGCCATAGGCGAAAGTGGCAACTAGCCACAGGCAAAAAGGAGAAAAAAGGGAAAAGAAGAAATAAAAAAATAATTTAGTTTTTTTAAATATTATAAAATTATCCATATCAATGTCAACCATGTACGTATACATGGCTAAATTGGCTTAAACAACCACGTTAGTAATTTTTGATCAAAATTATCAAAAATGACTATATTAGATAATCCTTAGAAGGTTATGACTAAATTGAACAAATTAAAAAGTTTAGAATTGAATTAATCGTGGTACAATAGGTTTGAGATTTTTTGGACGTCTCTACCTATTTCTTATCGACCGAGGACAAAAAGAAACAAGGGATAAGTAATGGAAAAGCAATAATGGGTGGGTTTAGGGAACCGAGAATGGGCTTGGCCTATGTGGCACCAAGCTTTGATGACTATTCTCCAAGCCTTTCTTCCTGCATGGCGGATTGCCAGTCAGGCCCAACACAGTCCTTCAGGCATTCCGACAATCATTTGTTTCTATCGATCTCCTTCGCAGGATGGTCAATTGGAACAAGTGGACTCAATTAATTACACTTTCAAAACTCTTTTTGTTAATCACAATTATCTACAGCACATTAATATAAATTTTCCTTAAAACACTAATTATTTTAATAAAAAAAGGCAGACCATCAAACTGTTTTGAAATTATTTGGATCTCCAAATATACATTAAATCTAGCGCCTTTCCCTAATGGAAACAGTGGAAGTTTGATTTGATTTTCTGTCATGTTGAGCCAAAGCAACATGAGTATGTCCGAATGGATGAAGGGAAGGAAGATGAATTTTTCTGCCACCCAGGTTGGACTCTCATAAGGAGTTCCTTCGCTATCCTCTGTTTGTAGTGGAAATGGCGAGAAGCTTTTGTCGAGGGAAAAGAATGACAAAAAGGAAGAGGAATACAAGACAAAATAGTAAGGAATTAAAAAAGAGAATTATAGGATCATTGATTGTTTAATTTAAGACCGAAGGTGAAAAGTAGAGAGATGAGACAAAAATTTTGGTGAGTTCACTAAATAGGACACATATGAAGTCACAGTAGAGATAAGTATATAGAAATGCTCGAATGGAGAATCGCCTAGACTAAATCAAATTGAATGATTTTGGGTCATTCTATGGGATACCAATCTAGTTCTGGCTTCCACCGGTGATTTTCGATCATGTTTCTAGTTTCAAGATGGGAACTGGATCGAACCAATTTATATTTATTATTATTATTTTTTTAAGGAAGTAAAGTGTAAACATAAACCCTAATCTCTACTTCCCCCTTTCTTATTTCAAATGATCAAGCGAATCTCTGTTTCTTTCATAATGCTGCACCCATTCATCCAACTTTCTCCTTTTGTCTCTTACTTCTTTCTTTATTTTACTTTCTTTCTTTTCCTACAAAGATTCACCGATTTTGCTTCCCTTGCTTACTTGCACCTTCTTTAAATTTGTAAGTCTGTCATTTATAGAAAAGAACCCACCCAATCCTCCTCTTTTTGTCAAATGTGTCCCTACAATCACGGCCCCCTCATCTTTAAATCTTCTTTGCAAATCTTGGATGAATGCTAGTTTTGAATTGTGACATAATCCAAAACTTTTAGCAAAGATATGTGGACCACTCAAGGATTGGATTAGACCGTTCCCAGGACCAGATGGTCCAGTTGCTGACTCCAACAACGAGGAATCGGTCCTCCTAATTCGATTCTCAATAGAGATCGAATCGAATTGGAAAGTGATCACCCTTAAGCCACAAAGTGCAAAAATTATCTTCCTCATATAATTACTATCATTAAATCCCATTATATTTCTTTAGACTCATGAAATTTTATATTCTAAATAACAAAAGAGTGCTTAAGAATTTAGGCTTCAAAATTACATTGTGGGTTAAAATCAATTTAACGTGCGAGAAGACTTCAAAATGATATTTCTTTTCTATTTTGAAATTAGAAGATGTTAGCTTTTTTTTTTTTTTTTTTTTTGTGATAAGATATTCCAAATCACTAGGATATACGTATGTCCAGCGGTCCTACACCAAAATCACAAATTAAGATATTGCAATCTTAAATCGGATAGATCATTTCTAGGAAAAAAAATTAGTTTAAGACTGTCGATTTTGTCAGCACGTCATTGCCTACTGGTCAAGCACGTTACTCTTGTCCCACCATGATGCGACTGATGACCAGTGATGCGCTTAAGCTTGAACCGCCCTTTTCACAAATTACCCAAGATATCTGAGACTGAGAATAGACTGAGAATAGACTGAAGAATTGGACTTGTAACCTTCAACTGGAGCTACGCATGAGGGCTTAATAATATTGGCAAAACTCAGTGATAAAACTAAAGAAGCATCTCCAATATAAAAAGCAAGATCTTCTAGCTCTGATGCTATATTAAATGGCGTGTTGCACCTCCATTTTAACAATCAAGTGAACTGTCAGGAGAAGAAAATTTGAAACTTTGACGTCCTATTTTGCATCTTAATCATCGTGAGTGTGGGACCCTGATGCGTCTTTTTTTTTTTTTTGGATGAGTCATGCTTCACACTTTTAAAAGGCTAATTCTCTAAAGAACCCTTAACTTTGAGTCCAATTTCAATTTTGCCCAGAACCAAAAAATTCTCAAATTTTCACTTTAGTCCTAGAAGTGCTTACATGTTCAAAAATTATCATTGGTTTTTTTAATATTATCAACATTAAGGTGTAGGGTGTTGATGAAAATGCGGGTTTCGATGGACCTTCATCTGACTTTAATATTGATAATTTAGAAAAAAATCGGTGGAGATTTTTGGACCCGTGGGTAGATTTGGGATCAAAATGAAAGTTGGGGAGGTTTTTGTAGACATAAAAAAAAAAGTTTGAGATAGAATTAGGATTTGACCTAAAGTTGTGAGATTTTTTTTTTTTTTTAAGGGAACTAGGTCAGACGACGGAAAATGTTCATTCTCACCCACCCTTTTCCCCCCCAACATTATCTGCATAAAGAAAATTATATCACGGGCCTTGCGAGTTCGTCCGCATCCCTCCTGTGCAAAATAATTAAACCTTAAAATTGTGGCCATCAGCGTTGGAGGGCTTCCGACCCATTTGAAATCAGTGGATAAGACTGAGCGTGGGATTTTCATAATACGTGCTGCCCCTTCTGGATCGGCCGCGAAAGATCAATAAAAAGAGGTGGGATTGCATCACCATTTTCCTCTCCACCAATCGTTCCATCTAATTTATGAATAGAATGCCAAAAAAGAAATGTGCCGTAGAGCTCGCGTGCGGTGTGCTTACTGCATCATTAGGTGACACTAAATTACAGGCACCAATGCCAATCGCACATAAAAGTTAAGATGCCATTTGAGCAAGAACATAAGAATTTTCTTTCGATAGACATTGATGATTAAAGAAGCAATCGAGCGTTGTTAATGTTGGGTTTTGTTACGTCGTGAGAATTTGATGTGTATCTGGCTTTTGAGTTATACGTGTCGCTAATGTGACGATAATTATGTAAGTGTTCTTTATGCTATCTATATACATAAAAGAAATTTTTTAAAGCAAAGGAAAAGCCATGGGGAGGTTTGTATCAGCCGCCCAGCTCTTTTCATCCACCCAAGGTGAGTCTCCATGTGCGCAATGCTGCGTTGGATCATGTGTCTTGTCCCCGTGGCCACAAACTTTTATATGCTTATTTTAACCTCTTCATGTCCTTTGCTTGTGAAAGTGACCTTGCTAACCTAACGAAGATTATTAAAGAAAAAATGACAAAAATTATTTTTAAATTATGACGTAAATGTGTAATGTGATATTTAAAATTTTAATTTATTTTATAGTATTTAAATCTTAGCCCGGTGTATAATGTCATCGTTGAACTTTTAATTTATATTCGAATTAGTTTCCGAATTATATGAAAATATTCAATATTATTCCTGAATTTAAATTAATAGAAGAATAACATTGGTTATATTCATATAGTTTAGAGACTAATTTAATTGAACAAATCAAAAGTTTATGAATGATATTACATATGGATCAAAGTTCAGAGACTAATTTTATCATCCTCCAATTAATAAAATATGTTCCCAAAATCTGGACCAGACTTCCACTATATAACCATCCTTCACGAGCTCGTGAATCGGGAACAATTTTCCCTCGCCGAATCCATGGAAGAACATCTGAGTTATAACAGCTCCAATCCCTTAGGGTTTTGCCTCCTCCCATCTGAGCTCATACAAAGCATCCTCCTGAACTTAGCTTTGCCAGAGATCGTCGGTCTGAAGCTGGTGAACAAGACCCTCGCCACCGTAATCTCTGACCAGAGTTTCGTCCGCGAATGCAACACGAGATCGAGCTCGGCTGCGTGGCTCTTCATCTTCAAGAAGAGGTGGTCCAAGGATGCGATGCTCATGGGCTTCACGGACCGGTCGGCATCGAACCGCTGGTTCAAGATTTCGATCGCCAAGATCTTGGAGCCCGTGGTTTCGCCGGGTGAGGTCCTTTATTTCTTGACGGCTTCCGGGAACATTTTCTTGTTTGCCTGCAACAGAGACAAGGAGGTGATGGCGGTCGATTTGATGGCCAAGAAGGTCAAGAAAGTCCCGCCCAGCCCGTTGGGTCCACGGGGCACTTCTTCCTGGAGGAGGTCCGGGATGAAGCTGGTTCCAGGCGGGCCTCCCGGGTCGGGTCGCTTCCGCTTCTTGTTCGCAGAGCTGGTGGAGGATCGGCCTACTCTGTTTGTGTACGACTCGGAGACTGATGATTGGAAGAGGATGGAAGCGGAAGAGACGGAGGGCCGGTCGGAAAGTCGCGGTGAAGGACTCGACGGACGCATCTTTCTTCATTTGGTCAATGGACCCGGGTCGAACATGATCATATCATGTGGATCCGAGAGCCTAAGCCCTTTAGTTCTGCGGCCTGGATTCAGTGGAGGAGGCAATCAAGGGCGGGAGCCGAACGGTGGACTTGGTCGGGATTATTCGGCCAATCTCATACATGTGTATGGCGATGGCCACATGATGATAGTGAAATTGAGTGATGGTGACACCCCACGTAAAAGGATGAGATTTTTGGAGAGAATTGAGATATGGGGCTCGAGCGAAGATGGTAGAAACTGGGAATTTGTATCGGAAATCCCAAGAAATTTGGTCGGACAAATTGAGAAGCCCTACGGGGTTTTGATGGGCTGTTTGGAAGAAAGAGGAGGGATCATTAGGGCATGCTTGGTGAGTAATTGTGAAGGGGCGTGGGACATGATATGGCTATCTTATGACAAAGCAAGGGGTCACTGGGCTTATGTCCCAATTCCTGATTCCAAAATGACGGGCTCAAACTTGGCAGGAATTTCCTTTTCAACGGGCCTAAATCTATAAAAAAAAAATGAAATGCATAGTTGAACATGAATTTAAACACCTGTACAGTTTGAATAGTCTCGTAGCGGCATGCATTCAATTTACACAAGTCGTCAGGTTATTTGGATGCACGGAAAGATACCTATGATATGACGACTCACATGTATTGAACTTATAAGAATCGGATGTATGAATAGAATTTTTCCGTCTTGACAACGAAATTTTATAAATGTTTTAGGTTTTTTAGTTTGTCCCTAGCACGGGGATGGTGCTCCGCATGTACATCAACCATCGGTATGATCTTCCTGTAGAACAATTCCAAGTGACATTCGTCGCCGTACCTCATTTTCCGGACACCCGATCATGATGAAATATTGGGAGGGCGGACATGTGATCTTAGACTACAGATCAACCAGAATTAGATTTAATGTATAAATGACAACATAAGAACATGAACACGACAATTAACTTCTGAGTTTTAGGAACCAATAAGATATGTGAAATGGCAGTTAATTAGGAATCTCACTAGTTAATCACACAAAAGATGAGTTGCATGTAGTAAATCACTTATAAAAATACGGAGAAATGGAGGTATGGACACCTAAAGTGCCAAAACTTGGCACGGGTATTTAAGTGCCAAAAGTTTGGAAAATGATATTTAAGTACCAAAATCGAAGTAAAATAAATTATTTAAGTGCCAATTCGGCCAAAATCCTGATGTGGCACTTTTCCGGTGAGGTAAGTGCAAAATGGCATCAATTTACACGCTAATATGGTTAGAGAATGCAAAAACGACATCGTTTTATCTCTCGGTGTAGTAAATAATTAATATAAAAATTAATTAAATTTAATTTAAAACTAAGTTTATTTAAAATATTAAAAAACTAAAAAAATAAATATTTAAAAACTTAAAATTAAACAATGGGGGTGGGGGGAAGGCGGCAAGGGCTCTCGGCCCTTAGCCGCCGGTGACGAAGGGAGGAGGGTTGGCCGGGGTTGCGGCCCCCGGTCAACAAAGCGGAGAGGGCTTGTGGGCCCTCGTTGCCTCCCCCACCGTCGCCGAGAAGGGCCGGCGACCGTGGAGGGAGCGTCGCCGAGGTCACCGTGCCTTGGCCAAGGGCCAACAACGCCACCCAATCGGTGGCAAGGGCCCATGAACCTCACCCCAGATTCAACAAGGGCTCACAAGCCCTCGTCGCAGTTGGCCGGGGCCGGCGACGCCGGCCAACCGATGGCGAGGGCCCGCGAGCCCTCGCCCTAAATCCAGCAAGGGCTCCCAAGCCCTCATCGCAGTTGGCCGGGGTCGGCGGACTAGGCAAGGGCTCATGAGCCCTCGTCGCCAATCGACTAAGGGCCGATGATCTCGCCGACCCTCCCCCTTTGTCGCCGGCCCTTCCCGGTGGTGGCGAGGGCTCAACCCTTAGTGGTCTACATTCGGCCCCCACACTTTTTTTAAATTTTTTTAAAATATTTTAAATAAATTTAGTTTTTAATTCAATTTAATTAATTTTTATTTTAATTATTTACCACGTCATAGACAAAATGACACTATTTTGCACTCACCTTGCTGGCAAATCGCCACATCAGCAATTTGGTCGGATTTTGACCGAATTAGCACTTAAAGTGATTCATTTTGCTCCGATTTTGATACTTAAGTTTTATTTTCTTAACTTTTAACACTTAAGTGTCCCTCCGTGCCAAGTTTTGGCGCTTGAGCTGTACTTTGTCCCGGAGAAATGACATAACTGATCCTTAAATTTTGGTCCAATGTACAATATGATCCTGAATTTTTAATTTATTTGATATGGTCCTTGAACTTGTTATACATATTTAATGTAGTCTATAAACTATATAAAGATATTCAATGTTGTTCTTTCATTAATTCATGATCAATTGCATGTAGAAAACCGCTCATAAAAATATGGGGAAATCATACAGATGATCCATAAATTTTGACTTAATGTTTAATGTAGCCTTACACTTTTAATTTGTTCCATGTAGTCTCTGAACTTTAGATCAATGTGTAATGTGGTTTATGAATTTTTAATTTGTTCAATGTAGTCTCGGAGTTATATGAAAATATTCACTGTTGTATTAATAATATCAAATATTTTCATATACTAAATTGAATCAATGTTGCTATGCTCTTTTGGGTAGGCTACGAGTCTCAAAAATTGAAAAAAAACTGACAAGTATTTAGAGATCCCTTCTAACTAGGGAGAAACAAAAAGAAAAGAAATACAAATGTTCGCTTGGATTATTGCGAGAATTAATTTGAAGCTTGAAGGTTAGAAAGAAAAGTTGATATTGAAAGTGGGAAAGGATATTCTAATTAAAGTGAAGTTCTTCCCTAGTGTGTCATGCCAATTTTCAAAATATTAGTGTCTACATGTAAAGCTACTAAGAAGAAAATATTTGCAATTTGGTGAAAAAAGAGGTGGCAACTAGTTTGGTATGCATCGGAAGAAATGAGAAATCTTGAAATTCAAAATGGACAATGGAGGCCTTGGTTCCTACGATTTGATTTCCTTCAACAAGGTTATGTTAGGGAAATATGCATGGATGATATCTCAAAATCCTTCATCTTTATGGAGTAAGGTTCTAAAAGGATTATATTTTCTTGAAAGTATCTTATTGGGTACAAATATCATGAGTCCATTGATCAAATTATGGTTGAAAATTAGGCAAACATCAATATTGTGGAGAGATAATGATGCATTTGGTAACCATTATGTTCTTATGAATAATTTTTGCTTAGAAATTACTTTTTTAGATTTTGTTTCTTGGATGAGTTTCTGAACATTCGAAAACGTTTGGCAACTATACAATATTTCTATTTCAAAAATATAAATGCGTTTGGTGTGACTCTCAAATTTTTTGTGACTTAGAATTTCTTTTAAATGTTTAATGATTTTGTTATATCGCCATGGCCGATGATTGGCTAGAGGAAGAAGAAGAGGAAGAGAAAAAGAAAGGAAAGAAAAAGAAAAAGAAATTTATTTGGGTTTGATTTTGGAGTTGTTCTAGGAACAAAAAAGCAACTTTCTATATTTTCCTTTTTCTCTTTATTTTTCCTTCTTCTCTTTATTTTTTCCTTCTTCATTGGCCAGTCACGTCGACGGTCGATGATGGGTCATAGGTGAGCTAGAGCCTTGTCAGCTTGTGGCAAGACCAAATCTCGTTTGATACTATGTTGACACTTAAATTTTAGCGGTTCGATCATTTATTTATTGTATAAAAAATTAAGAGTTACTTTTATCTCTGAAAAAAATATTAATTAGTTGCATAACACATAGATTTAGGTGAACTTATTTTAATTTAACTTTTTATATTTTATTGGGCCGGTGGTGGAAGAGTTCAAATTTATAGTTTTGAACTTTAGTTCGGCGCCGGGCTAGGCTCACGGAATGAGTAAATTAGCCCAAGCCTATTGTTTTTTATTAATTAATTAACTTACGAGAAATTGAGATTTGAAGCGATATTACAGTGATTTTTGGGGTTTTAAAAAATCGGATTTTGCAATCTTATCTTTAGTCTTTTGGTGATAAAATCGTTGGGAATATTAAGGAGGATGAGGAATAATCTAAAATATTTTATTGTGGATGGAGATTTCGAAAGGTTTCAAAGTTGGTTAACGAAGCTTTATCTTTAATAGTTAAATGGATTATCTCGAAAAATCTCCATAAAAATTCTAAGTTATCTTTAATGGTTAAATGAATTATCTCGAAAAATCTCCATAAAAATTTTAAGTTATCTTTAATGGTTAGGTCAATAAATCGGGGAAACGTATTGATTTGTTTTTCGACATAAATAAAGGGGTACGGTTTCACCAGGAGGGGGGGTCTTTGGGAAGAAAGAGAAAATAGAAAAGAAAAGGGCAGGGGATTCGGTTCTTTGGGAGTTGAGAAAGCAAAACGAAAAAGTCTGCAGGAAAATTGCAGAGGAAGTGACGTCAAGCAGCAGGAAAAGGAGAAAAAAAAATAAAAAAAGCTGCTCATCTTCCTCGCATCTTCGCCTGTTGGCCGAGCCGCTCGCGAGACTGCTCCACCGGCGAGCCCGCACCACCGCCGCCGCATCCGCGACCCAGCCGCGCCACCGCCGCCGCAGCCGCAGCCGCGACCCAGCCGTGCCACTCCGCCCGACGACCCGTGATGACGCCGCTGCCGTTGCTCACTCGCGCTCCCTCTCCGCGAGCCCATCTGTTCTGCACCATCGCTGCAGATCACGACACCAGTAATCCGCGCCCCTGTGCTCTCGCCGTTCAATCAGTCGGGCCCAACGCCCGCTGCTGTGATTCCTTCCGGTGAACCTCGAACGGCTGCTCCGATGACCTGACATCCCCTACCCTGTTCATTGTTGCTGTCCTGGTGCCGATCTCTTTTGCTGTCATCTGCCGAAGTCGTGCCGATCTCGCCGCGTCTCCGATTGACCCACGGGAGCTCGCACCGTGACTCGGAGCCCCTGCTCGTCGGACGCCGCATCACCGCACCATCGTCTGCAACCCCTGCAGCACCGAATCGCATCTCCCTCCGCCGAGGCCCCGTCTCGGAGTTCGCCCCCTGTAGCTCTCCATCGCATCCTCGCAGCAACCGCCTTCGCGATCCGTCCGTCACCGACGCCTCCGCGTTGACACTGCGAGCAACCACCTTTGCGATCCGTCCGTCACCGACGCCTCCGCGTTGACACCGCGAGCCTCCTCACTGCTCGACCCGACGCCCGTGCCTACACCTTCGCCGCGCAGCGCCACCCTGACGCCAGCAGATCCTGTAAGGACCCGGGCCCCCAATGTGTGATATTGTCCGCTTTGAGTCACCCGCACTGGCGCGGACGAACCGCCATCCCAGTGACGGTCTTTTCCCTCACGGTTTTAAAACGCGTCACACATACTTAGAAACCCAAGCCTTATAAAGGCTCCCTCCCTAAGCGATGTGGGACAGGGAGAAATGCCCTTAGCCTCGCCCCGCGCATCGCCGAGGCGATCTTAGTCCGTCCCTCCATACTGTCCCAGTGCCAGGTCGTTACATTCTCTCCCCCTTAAGGCACGCCCTTCTTGCCGTGGCCCCACACGCTACGGGAGTCGGCTGGCCGATACCATTTGTAAGGACAGGGCCCCCATTTGTGTGATATTGTCCACTTTGGGTCACCCGCACTGGCGCGGACGAACCGCCATCCCAGTGACGGTCTTTTCCCTCATGGTTTTAAAACGCGTCACACATACTTAGGAACCTAAGCCTTATAAAGGCTCCCTCCCTAAGCGATGTGGGACAGGAGAAATGCCCTTAGTCTCGCCCGCGTACTGCCGAGGCGATCTTAGTCCGTCTCTCCGTACTGTCCTGGGTCTGGGTCGTCACAGATCCAGTGCCCACCCTCGCGCCGCCTCTGTTCCGCTAACGAAGCCGTTCCTGTGCTGAATCGAGCCACCGCCGATTCACCACTTCACCGCTCGCCCGCCGCCGGTTCACCCCCCGCCGGTGCTCCCTGCCGGTCCGACGACATGCTGCTCCCCGGTGACCCAGAGACCCACGAGCACGTGACCTAGAAGAAAAAAGGAGAAAAAAACAAAAAGAAAAAAAAAAGCTAATTAGGTAGTTTTTATTTACTTTATTTTGTTTGTTTATTTAAATTGCATTATTAAATGTTAATGTTTGAAAATTTTATAGGCATTATCTGCAGGGAATTTGTCTGAAGTTATTGTAATTATTAATTTGATCCGAGAGACATCGAATCATTTTTTTTAATTATATTAATTGTCAGGCTTTTTTGTAGAATTTTAATTGTTGAATTATTATAATTATTAATTTGGTCCGTAAGACCTCGGATCATATTTTTAATTATTTTGAACTATTTATCGTGATAATTAAGGTTAGAATAATCGTTAATTTAACCTATGAGACAATAGGTTATTTTTTCGATTATTTTAATCCTTCATTTGGTTGATAGTTTAGATTTAATATTTTTTTAAAAACTAAAAAAATCAAGGAATAAAAAAATCAAAATTTCTACATGAGCATATAGGTTTAGTAAATCAAGCATGTAGCTTTAAGTAAATTAGATTCTTTTAAGATTATGTTTCTAGGATCGCATTTTTAGATAATTCCTTTTGAATAGGTTAGGGTTGGACCTAGAGTTTTGAAAAGTTGGCATATCTTCAAAAAAAATAAACAAGTATAAAAAAATAAAAATAATTTTCTAAAACAGATTAAGGTTTAAGCCAAATTAATCCTAAAAATGAATTAGAAAATCATTATTTTTTAGATAGTTTAATTAGGGTTTTTATTAATTCTGATTTTTATTAAGAAAAATACAAAAATAGTAAGTGCATGTTAATTAATTTACATAATAGGTTTATTTGATTAGAATTTGTTTATTAGTAAAATTATGCCATATCTAGAGCTTAGATATTTAGGTCCATGTACATTTCATGTTTAAAGTAAAGTATTTTGTTTTAAGATTCATATAGGATTAAGATAATTTTCCTTTAATAAAAATCAAAACTAAAAAAAGAACCAAAAAATGTTATCTAGGTCATATAGATTTTCATAACATGCACACCACATATTGTGCTTCATTCTAGTAGTCCCATAATGTATTTTTTATTGCATCATTATGTTGCTTTTTCCTTAGTAAAAATTATTTAAACCATTTTAAGGTAAAAAATAAAAGAAAATAAAAAGGTCATTTACTTAGTTAATTAATAGATTAATTTATAATTAATCTCATTTCATATCATCAGCATTTAGCATAGGTTGCAAATATGCATTAAAAAATGAATCATCATTAAAAAATCATAAAAGAACATGCATATAGAAATATCATGTCATTCATCCCATATCATGTAGCACATGCATACTTAGGATTATATAAATTAGATCGCATACATACAGTGATAGTTCAAGTTAGGACATATGAATTGCATCTTGCACGTCACTAAAATAAATTCATCCATATTAAGTTAAATTAAGATTAGATTTAACCAATATTAATTAAAATAAAAATTAGATATCATGTAATTTAAAAAATCATATTTAGGGTAATGCATATCATATTAGCATAATGACATTAACCTTTCCCGTCAGTAGATTAGGTGATTTGCTGAGTGTTGCATGATACATAATATGCATATTAGCTTGCATGTTATACGTCATGTAGAATTAGGGTATTCTTTGCACGTTATTGCATATTAGGATTGCATGTTTATTAATTAAGGGTTTAGATAATTCTCCTTAGATAGATTGCATGTTTTTGCTAGAAAAATAAAAATGCCCATGTCACGTAGAATTAGGATCATGTGCATGTCATTTAGTGATAATTACTAGGTCCATTTAATTAGAAATTACTCTTCATTAGAGTTAAATCATTAGATTAATTTAAATTGCATGTTTAATTATTGCATTTCTTTTGCTCATGTCATATAGCTTAGGCTATACTGCTATATCATTTCGTATTAAATTAGTAACATACATTGCATATTGCATGATTTTCATTAATTAAGTGAAAAAAAAAAAATTATGTGTTAATTGGAAAAGCATATTTGGGACTATCAATGTGAATTCTGATTCAACATTACAAATGCTTTTGTTGCTTTGAAGTGAATTTACAATTTATTCATCACTTTAATCTGAGTGTTAAATTAGTGGTTTGCACACCTGCATAATCACTTAATATGTTAAGAAAGTGAGTTAAAATAAATCAAAGCCGCCTGCAAAAACATTTTTTTTGAAAACTTAAAAAAGAAATGATACCGAAATGGCATAAGAGTAGTCTAATGTAATCAAGTCCCCATACCCTTGGTTCGTAGAAGTAGAATAATTCTCCCATTATTTTACTTAGATATCTAATCGACCTACATTAAACCGATTAGTGGCGACTCCTAGATAATAATCACTTGCATGCTAAATATTTAAACTTTAAGTCGCGAATTGGTATGGGCTTGGGAGAGCCCGAGCTAAGCCTAGGCTTAGCAGTCCATTAGCCTAAAACTTAGGTGGTGAGAAACCTTGACTGCTAAGCCTAGGCTTAGCTCGGGTTCTCCCAAGCCCATACAAATTCACGACTTAAGGTTCAAATATTTAGCATACAAGTGATTATTATCTAAGAGTTGCCACTAATCGGTTTACAGTAGGTCGATTAGACATCTAAGCAAAATAATGGGAGAATTATTCTACTTCTACGAAACACAGATTAAGGGTACGAGGACTTGATTATATTAGACTTCTCTAATTGCCTTTCGGTACCATTTCTTTTTTAAGTTTTCAAAAAAAATGTTTTTGCAGGCGGCTTTGATTTATTTTAACTCACTTCCCTAACATATTAAGTGATCATGCAGGTGCGCAAACCATCAATTTAACACTCAAATTAAAGTGATGAATAAATTACAAATTCACTTCAAAGCAATAAAAGCATCTGTAATGTTGAATCAGAATTCACATTGATGGTCCTAAATATGCTTTTCCAATTAACACGCAATTTTTTTTTTTTTTTTTTTTTTTTGCTTAATTAATGAAAATCATGTAATATGCAATGCATGTTACTAATTTAATACGAAATGATATGATGTGACAGTATAGCCTAAGCTATATGACATGAGCAAAAGAAATGCAATAATTAAACATGCAATTTAAATTAATCTAATGATTTAACTCTAATGAAGAGTAATTTCTAATTAAATGGACCTAGCAATTATCACTAAATGACATGCACTTTCATGATCCTAATTCTACGTGACATGGGCATTTTTATTTTTCTAGCAAAAACATGCAATCTATCTAAGGGGAATTATTTAAAACCTTAATTAATAAACATGCAATCCTAATATGCAATGACGTGCAAAGAATATCCTAATTCTACATGACGTATAACATGCAAGCTAATATGCATATTATGTATCATGCAATATTTAGCAAATGACCTAATCTACTGACGGGAAAAGGTTAATGTCATTATGCTAAAATGATAATGCATTACCCTAAATATGATTTTTTAAATTAATATTGGTTAAATCTAATATTAATTTAACTTAATATGTATGAATTTATTTTAGTGATGTGCAAGATGCAATTCATATGTGCTAACTTGAACTATCACTATATGTATGCGATCTAATTTATATAATCCTAAGTATGCATGTGCTACGTGATATGGGATGAATGACATGGTATTTCTATATGCATGTTCTTTTATGATTTTTTAATGATGATTCATGTTTTAATGCATATTTGCAACCTATGCTAAATGTTGATGATATGAAATGAGATTAATTATAAATTAATCTATTAATTAACTAAGTAAATGACCTTTTTATTTTCTTTTATTTTTTACCTTAAAATGGTTTAAATAATTTTTACTAAGGAAAAAGCAACATAATGATGCAATAAAAAAACTACATTATGGGACTACTACTAAAACGAAGCGCAACATGTAGTGTGCATGTTATGAAAATCTATATGACCTAGATAACATTTTTTGGTTCTTTTTTTAGTTTCGATTTTTATTAAAGGAAAATTATCTTAATCCTATATGAATCTTAAAACAAAATACTTTACTTTAAACATGAAATGTGCATGGACCTAAATATCTAAGCTCTAGATATGCCATAATTTTAATAATAAACAAATTCTAATCAAATAAACCTATTATATAAATTAATTAACATGCACTTACTATTTTTGTATTTTTCTTAATAAAAATCAGAATTAATAAAAACCCTAATTAAATTATCTAAAAATAATGATTTTCTAATTCATTTTTAGGATTAATTTGACTTAAACCCTAATCTGTCTTAGAAATTTTTTTTTTATTTTTTTTTTTTGAAGATATGCCAACTTTTCAAAACTCTAAAAATTTATCTAGGTCCAACCCTAACCTATTCAAAAGGAATTATCTAAAAATGCAATCCTAGAAACATAATCTTAAAAGAATCTAATTTACTTAAACCTACGTGCTTGATTTACTAAACTTATATGCTCATGCAGAATTTTTTTTTTATTCCTTGATTTTTTAGTTTTTTTAAATATTAAATCTAAACTATCAACCAAATGAAGGATTAAAATAATCGAAAAAATAACCTATTGTCTCATAAATCAAATTTGATATAGACTAGTGAATCAACCTAAAGGGGGGGTGAATAGGTAATTACGAAATTCTTTTAGAATCTTTTACTGTAGAATACTTTAATATGGAGAATATATAAATAACAAGTAGATCATACATTCATAAAGCAAATAGAGTAGGGTAAAAGAGAATTGACACAATGATTATAGTGGTTCGGCTTGTTTCAAGCCTACGTCCACTTTCCACGTTGGCAGCCAACTGGCTGTAATCATTATGTAGCAAATGAGAGCTGTTACAAATCACGAACTACACTTCTCCAGAGAAAGTCTCTTCTTCTACAGCTTCTTCTGTATCGCACTATAATTAACTCTCTTTGATACACAATTTGAACACGAGAGATTTTAGAGAACAAGAGATTTCAGAGGTTCTAACATCGAGATTTTTCTATCAGTTCTCTTATCATTTCGAGCAACACCAATCCACCTTAAATAGCCTTCGTGCCACCATACCTGTTGGCACTTTCTAAGAATTCATCC
The DNA here is from genome assembly GCA_014182555.1 of Eucalyptus erythrocorys. Classification (NCBI taxonomy): domain Eukaryota; kingdom Viridiplantae; phylum Streptophyta; class Magnoliopsida; order Myrtales; family Myrtaceae; genus Eucalyptus; species Eucalyptus erythrocorys. Next base: position 14,400,848 of record CM024599.1, on the reverse strand, counting down.
AATCAACCCGTTGGACTGAATCAATTTAAGTGATCTTCACGTCGTCGAAAATATAAGTAGAAAATAGCTCGTCAATCATGCTCGCTCATACAGTCAGGATCTTGAGTTCCCAAAATTAGATCCTTCCAAAAATTTGCTTGATCTTCAACGGATAAAATCCGAAGAATAAATTGTGCATGCTCATGATCATAGTCAGATATATTCCATGGATAAGTTAGGGAATATAATATCCAAATCTTACTTTTCTTAACCATAAAAATAACCTGCTGTCAGCCTGTCAAAATCGCAAACTGTCTTCAGACTTAGATTTTGTGTCTAGAGAACTTCAGACGGAAACTGAGTCTTAACTGTCTTCAAACGGAAAAAACTTCAGACCGAACTTTGGGTCTGACTGTCTTCAGACAAAAACCTTTGGGTCTTGAACTCTTCAGACTTAACCGACTGAGTCTTGGATTTTTCAGACTTTGCTGACGAGGCTATTTTGTCAATTTCAAAACTTCAAGGGATTTTTCTTCAACAAAATTAACGATTATTCTAACCCTAATGATCACGATAAAGAGTTCAAAATAATTAAAAATCTGATCCGAGGTCTTACGGACCAAATTAATAATTATAATGATTCAACAATTAAAATTCTACAAAAAAACCTGACAATTAATATAATTAGAAAATGATCCGATGTCTCTCGGATCAAATTAATAATTACAATAACTTCGGACAAATTCCCTACAGATAATGCCTATAAAATTTACAAACATTAACATTCAATGCATGCATATAATCAAAATTTAGGTCATGAGTTCGAGCCTCGCCAAATCTAATCATCTAATCACCCGGGAGAGACTCCAGCTTTGCTAGAGGTCAACAAAGCCTTGCTGATGTCTAACAACCTCAGGCAAGGCTCGAGCCCGTTTAGGTGGTCGGATCTACTGAGGCCCAAGCTTGCTCGAGGCTGGTTAAGCGATCTCCGGCCTTGCTAGATTTAGTGAGCTGGGCGAGGTTTGAGCCTTGCTAGATATTGCTAGAGCCTCGCTAATGTTTAGCGACCTCTAGCGAGGCTTAAGCTCGGCCTAGGTGGTCGGATTTGGTGGGGCTTGAGCTCACCTGTGATTGGCAACTAGCCAATGAAGAAGAAAAAGAAAAAAAGAAAAAAAATTAATTTTCTAAAAAAATAATAATAAAAGGATAAAATATCTAATGAAGGAAAGCGAGGTAAAAAAATGTATGGTAAATAATTTCTTTTTTATCAAAGACGGAAAACATTTTTCTCTATCTCGGAAAACTTTTTTCCCTTTATAAAAAAATATTTTTCCCAATCAATTCATTTTTTGTAAAATGGTAATCTCGGAAAATCCGAAAAATGTTTATTCGTAATTTTTTTCCGCGTGAAACCAATGGAGACTTATCTATTAATGATAGATATTAATTATTTTGTCCGAACCGGTTCTCGAGAGCAAGGGAAGCCGGTTCTGTTCCTACGCCGAGCCGAAACGCTTGCGGATCGAGACACGATTTGAGAGGGCCGAGAGGAGACCATCTCCGGCGAAGCGACGAACAGAGAGATAGAGAGAGAGAGAGAGAGAGAGGGAGGGAGGAGGATGACGATCGACGACGAGAGCTCGGTGTACGTCGGAGGCCTTCCGTACAACGTCAACGACGACTCCCTCCGCGACCTCTTCGCCATCTACGGCTCCATCGTCGCCGTCAAGGTCTGTTCCCCCTTCGCTTCGCGATTAGGGTTTTCGCCTCATTTCTTGTCGATGGCTTCGCTGAGTTGTCAGTAGCTCTTGGCCCGGGCTTGGCCGGCGTCGCTCGTCATCTGAGCTTGAAGTGATGGTTGTTTGAATTGAAGTAGCAAAAGTCTGGATTGCAAGGGTCGATTTTTTTTTTTTTTTTTTTTAAGGGTTTTATGTAATGCGGTGTGTGAATTTGGTTTTGCAGATTATTAATGATCGTTCCACGAGGGGGAAGTGCTACGGCTTTGTCACGTTCACGAACCCGAGGTCGGCGATCGATGCCATTAATGACATGGACGGAAGGGTATGTGTTAGAAAATATTTTATGGAGTCGTACTCGCCGGTGTCGAGTGCGATTCGGCTGCTTTCGTTTGCTCGCTCGCTTTTTGATGGGATGTTTGACCGTGTCGCTTTTTGTGTTTAGACTATCAATGGACGGGTGGTTAGAGTTAATGGGGTGAAGACTAGAGGAGGTAGATGGGGCTTCGGTCGTGAGGGCTTGCCACGGAGCAATGAGAGGGGCATGGATCGAGAACGAGGTAGACATAGGGAAAGGGACTATGATCACGATAGGGACAGGCATTTGGATCGGTATAGTGACAGGTCTAGAGAGCGAGGTCGATCTCGAGACCATGAGCTAGACAGGGAGAGAGAGTATGAGCATGCTCACGGTCATGATTATGAAAGGGATCATCTCGTGGATAGAGATGAGGACGCCGGCAGGGATGTGGTTGACAATGAGCAAGAGCACAGCAGGGAGCATGTAAGGATTCATGACATGGACACAGATGGTGATATGCCGATTGACAGAAGGGACCTTAATGAGGCAAATCAGTTTTCAAGGAAGCGGAGAGGGTAAAGAAACTCTATGTCAAGTTCAAGCTTAGTTTTACTTTTGCATTGTTTGCTTTCTAATTATTCATATAAGTTAAACAGATATTGGGAAAAAGGCAAAGCAAATCTGGCAGTAACACAGTTATGGAAATGGGACATTATGGAATTTGAAATAATAAAAAATCTCTCCCCAAGAATGGAACCCATTGTCTTTTTAATCTAGAGGATATTGTTTCACAATTTTTATGTAATTTTCCTCTAAGGGGAAAGATCTTTTATTTTAGTTGCTGCATGCTAGGGTGGCCACCCTCCAGTGTCAGTGAAACTTCTGTCCTATAAAATCACAGTTCTTTACAAAATAAAGAGTTCTTCAATTTGTATGATGTGTACATGGATTCGGTTAGTTGTTGGGTGAAAGATCCTTCAATCTGCTTTGGTTGTCGAGTTATTAATTTGAATCATAAAAGCCCAGTTAACTCTCTTGCCATGTTTTGTTGTTCTGAGCAGAGGATGTCTGCTGTGTAAACAATTTGGGTGCAAGTAGTAGCTTAAGGTTAATCCTGACTGAGTTGAACTATCTTCATGCTTCTTCTATGTCCTTCTGTGGTTGCAGTTCCAGTCCTAACAGCCTTCATAGTAGGGAACTTTCATCAGATTTGCTTTATGATAGTTATGATCAGGTATGTAAGCTTTGGAGTCTCAAATTTCATTTTTAAGCTTCTGTGCTGAAGGGTTAAGAATCATCTTTCCATTTGACAGACTAAAGAGCAACTGGAGATTTCAATTCAGAAGCATGAAGAACTGAAAGATGAGGTTGTATTTCACTACATGATTTAATCTCTTGCTTGAAAGAAAAGACTGTTCCTTAGTTCTGTAGAGATCTGTTAGCTCCTAAAAGAATGTACATGGGCAAGGAGAAAAATGAATAAGGAGTAATTGGACCTAGATTGTCTCGTTTCAATTTAAACAGCTGAACCAGGAAAAGCTGCCTCAAAACCTGATCTTGGCAAATTCTTCTTAATCCTGTTCTTATCTGAAATTGCTTGTGGGCAGATCTCTCATATGGAAGAGACGTTGGATGAAAAGCAACAATTTATCTTGGAACTGCAGAAGAAATCTAAGGTAACTTTTAAGGTGTCCCAACACGCTGGAATGCTGAATTGAGGATGTTGCTTTTTTATTTTTTTCACTCCTTTAAGTTCTTTCCGCTTATGTCAGTTGTGGTTTACCCAGCTTGCAATATAATTAGTTGGATTTGATGTTGACTGCAGAAATTAGAGGATTCTTTGACCTCTGCAAAAAAACTAACTTCTCGACGCAAGATGCAGTTGACCAAGGTATTTTGGCCGATATTCTGTTGGTTTTTTAATTTTCAGCTACTGCTTAAGAAAATGCCTGAATTGGGGAATAATTTTTTGTAGCTTCACAAATGCTATCTTCAAATCAGAGACTACAACAGCAAACTTAAAAGCTGTGAACAGGAACTGCAGGTTAGCTTTCTCTTTCTTTGTTATGTTGGTGATGCAGAGTTGCAGGGAGTTCTTTCTCCTGCATACTATGGTTGTTCTTTTGTAAGTTTCAAGCAATGATAAAGTAGGAAGGGATTGCTACCAACTCCATTTTCCCTCCACATTTACGAGGAATTTATTTTGATTTAGTTCCTATGGCTTCTTTTTATTTCTAGCATGTGAAGAGGATGGTAAACCCAATGGTGAACATTGGTGAACTCCTTTTTGTATTATTATTATTATTATTATTATTTTTATTTAGTTAAATTTATTGCTAGTACATCTACATTATTTTGTTTTGAAACTTGAAGCTTCTTGAATTTTGTAAAAGATGTAGCATTGGATAAAGAGTATAGTCACTGCTGCTGATCACTTTTCTAAATAGCATTTGTCATGATTGAAACTGTTTTACTTTTGCTGGCTATTGTTTTGTTAGATCAAAGAAGTCATCATGTATTCAGTATATTTAAAAAGAGTGCATATAGTGGCGTAAAAAGTACCTTTTTGGGCGTGTATGTAGTGATTCAATTCTGTATTTCTGTTTTAGCCCACTTTCAATACATCATATTAGCAAGGTAAATATTTTTAAAAAAATAGTGTACTGCAGTATTGAAAGCTATGTAAATAGCAAAGATATTTGTTCTCTGATTTTAATGGCTAAGTGGATTTTAATTGGACTTTCAAGTTACTTGTTCTGATTTGGTTCAGTCAAGGCTGCATTTGGACCTGAGTTTTCCCTGTTAGCTTTGGTTTTCAGTTTTCTGCGATTTATTGCACATTCCATTTTTTGAGAAAATTTTGGTGCTCTGAAGAATGGGGGGCTGGGCATGATTCACTTTTTTCTTAGCTGCGTGGTTGCATTTATACCTTTCCTTGAGTTACAAGTGATTGGTAAATGAGACTCCATAGAGAGAACTTTTAGCATGCGAATGTATGCTTTTTCTCGAGTTTGATTAAGGTACCCTTGAGATATTGATTTCATGGAATGTTGTCTTTGTTGAGACTGAATTGCTTTTCTGGATATGGGAAATCAGGTTAATTCATAAACTGTTTAGAACTCTAGAATCTTCTGTAAGAGACGGAACAAGACAAGATGAGTGGATGAGTAGTGTTGTAAATGAATATTCTTTTTCCCTTTGCAGTCCCTTGTTGATTCGGCATTGGCAGAAAGTGACTTTGGCAACGATACTAGCTTAAGGCGTGGAGTACTGGTTAATGGCAATGTGTGACACGTCACTGAACTGTCGAATCGAGAAGCACGATGGAATCTTGGATTAGTGTGGAGTTTTGTTTTCGGGTATGGATGTAAATCTGCATAGAGATGCTGAATTTATGGGGATTTAGATATTTGATGTATGCTCACGGATGTTAGAATCTCGTCCCATGTCAACTGCCAGATGAGTTCTTGATTTACCTTTGTTCTGGTCGTATGGAAAAATTCTTCTTATGACGGCTTATGGAAAGAAATGACATTACTTCAGGCTTCAGAGAGCAGAGAGAACCTTTGCAGATTAATAATGGAGCATTATGCCTTGTAATGAATGGTTTCGACCCAATACATATGATGGGGCCATGGTACTTGCATTCTGAAATTACCTTTTCCTCGGGGCCCATCCTCAATTTTTCTGTTCTTGTTCTTTGGAATAGAAAAAGAACGGAAATCCATTTTGATAACATCAGTTAATTTTTATACTCTCTAGAATAGGTAAGTAGTTAGGGAGTAGGTTTCGAATATAAATAGAAAAGTTGAAAAAATTTATTTCTTCGCCACAGGGAACTATTTCTAAATTAGGTCATTTTCATTTTTTTTTTCTTTTCTTCTTCTTCCTCCTATTCTTGGGGGAGCCTTACCATGTCCTGACGAGGTCAAGCGTTGCCCAGTCCAGATCTTGCGAAGTTGGCCAAGCGAGGCCCAGCCTCCCCACATTTGTACAAAGCTACCTCACTTAGCTACCAACGAGGCTCAACCTTGTTTAGCCACCGCGAGTTCAACTTTGCTTGGCCATGGTGAGAGCGGGGCCTTGCCTGGTCATGGCGAGGCTCACCCAAGGTTGTTGACTATTGTGGAGGCCTGACAATTGACTAGAGGAGGGAGAAGAAGGGAGAACAAGAAGAAGGGAGGACAAAAAAAGAAAAGAATAGAAAAATAAAAAAATCTGAGAAAATAATGAAAAAAATAAAAGAAATTTTATGTAAAAAAAATTAAGTTGTACCAAACGGCTGTTAGTTTTTTATCTCAAAAATTGAAATTTTGTACGGTTACCAAATGCATTTGAATACTCAAAAACTCGTCTAGTGAATAAAAATGAAAAATCTATTTATGAACAAAAATTATTCCCGATAGCAAAAATGATACAAAATGCATCTTTAGCATAAAAGATCTAATTCTTAAGTTTATGAATTTTGTGATGCCCCGGTCATTAACATAATGACTGGTAAAAGAACTTATCCCCTATAATACTCGGTGTCACTATGACTTTTCTTCCTTCTGAATATGGTGATAAGTATGTACTTCTCCCTATTCCTAGTACCTAGGGGTGTGCAAAATACCCAGGAACCGCCTAGACCGCCCAGAACCGGACCAGAACCGCCCGGAATCGGCGGTTCTTGAGGGAACCCGTTCGGTTCCCGATTCCAATTTTTCGAAACCGGTGGGTACCGGTCCGGTTCCGGTTCCATGGGCGGATCCGCCCACCCGGACCGGACCGGAACCTTTTTAATATTAAAAAAAAAAATAATAACTAAAAGAAACTCTAGATTAGATCCCATCTCCTCACTCCCTTCGTTTTCAGTTCTCTCTCTCTCTGTCTCTTCCTCGGTTCCTCCTAATCCGATCGCCATTTCGATTCCTCCCCGAGTGTTGACGCCATCGCCACTGCTTCTCCGCTGCTACTATTTGCTCCCTTGCGTCGGCTGCCACCCGCCACAGCTGAGGAAAATTGTTTCGCAACCATTCTATGTTGAAAACCTGACCATAGACCTCCTCCCCTCCTTCCCAACTCATAGACCCGACCGTTCTATGTTGAAAACCAAAATTGTTTCGTGTCAAGATCGGTTCCATGAATCCACCCGGGAACCGGACCGGAAATGGGTGGATCTCGGTTCCAATTTTTCAAAACTGGTCCTTAGCAGGCGGTTCCCGGTTCTAGGTCGGGAATAGCCTGCCCGAACCATGCACACCCCTACTAGTACCATTGTGGAAGCTTGCCTGATATTTTGTACAACCGTCTATTCTGGTTCATAATTATTATTCTAAGGCGGTCCTTGTTTTCACGGCTTAAAATGGGGAAAATTTTCCTGTTTTACTCTGTTAAGCACAAGAAGATTTGCATGCGGTGCATCCAAGCTATGCGCATAGCTTGTTTTCGCGAATCACGATCAGCCAAATAAGAGATTCATGAGGAAAGGATGATGTAAAATTGCAGCAACTGCTAATACTCCACTTATTTTAGGTTCCTAGACTCTCCAAATTTTGACTTAAATGATGCAATTTTAGATGGACTTTGTCTTCACAGAGCGAAAAATCAACGAGGCTCCCACAATTCAATGACATGCAACGAAATGAACCAACTAAATAGATTTCTTGACATACGATGACATGCAACGAAATGAACCAACTAAATAGATTTCTTGACATACGTGACTGCCTTCCCTGTTGGTACCCCAAGTCCAATCTTTACCACGAGGCTTGGAAAAGTTCAGGTGTTCCCGAGTCAGTTTACAGCTAACTTCAATTGCCAGCAGATCTCAGTGATTGGAATGGCTATTGACTGAAAGGTAAAACTGACTCACATTGGAAATTGGCATTTAGTTACATTGAAGTTGAAGCCCGACCAGAGTATACTAATCCTCATAGCCAGACACTTGGATCCTGGTCCTGGAGATAAATCAGTGAAGAGCACCAAAATTGGTAAACTTCCACTTAAGGAAGGTGCTTCCAAAATATAGACATTTTCAATTTCCAAGATTACGATTTTTAATGAAGTCATTCAATGCCAAATCTCACAGGGTATTTAAGGTGCTCAGATATTCCTCCTTATTAAGAATCAAGAATCTGATAATACCGTCTCTTGCTATCTTGGAACGTCAGAAACTAATATAAATGGAAGACAAGAAGCATATGATTTGGGGCGTTCTACATTCCGCAATCCATTTGGGGCGTTCTACATTCCTGAATCTGTGGATTGCGAGGCAGACGATGGAGCTAGGGCCCATTAGGAGTTATTCAAGTGCACATAGCATTCACAGAGGCAGTAGGAATCAAGAAGATGATGAGGAAGCTCTCAAATGGGCTGCTCTTGAGCGTCTGCCAACATACCAGAGAGTGCAGAAAGCGGTTCTGCATGGAGTTACGGGAGATCTTAAAGAAACAGACCTCAAGAAACTCGGGTTTGAGGAGAGGCAAGGTTTACTGGATATGTTTCTGAAGAATGGTGATACCAACAAAGAATTCCTGCAAAAGCTCAAGAGCAGGATAGACAGGTTAGGTGTACTAGTATTAGAAGAATGAGATGATGCTAATTCATGCCTTTATCAAGATGATTCTTTTTGCGAGAAGTTTATACAGATGATATTGCAAGTCCAAAAAGTCATATGCAAATTCCTGCCTTATTTGTATATCAAGTATATACGTTTCATTTATATTTTTTGAAGAACAGGGTTTGTCTCAAATTACCTATGGTTGAGGTTCGATTCCAGAATCTCAATGTTGAGGCAGAAGCTTACGTGGGTGATAGAGCTTTACCGACGGTATTCAATTCCTTTGTCAACTGGCTAGAGGTACTCCTTTAGAACTGGAACGAAAATTCAATTATGAGTTTTTTTCTCTTCTTCTTTTGGTGTTGTCATTGTTGAGGCTTTCATAGTGATTGTCTGTTCTGTCGTAAAGGATGTAGGAAATTATCTTCATCTCCTTCCAAGTCATAAGAGAAGGTTTTCTGTTCTTCGTAACGTCAGTGGTATTTTAAGACCTGGAAGGTACCTTATTTTGATTAATCATTTAGCCAACTTTCTTCACTTTTGTTAATCCTGTCGGGTCCATAAATATTAGGATTGCACATGTCTTAAATTGTTTGCAGAATGACCTTGCTGCTGGGACCACCTGGGTCAGGCAAAACCACCTTACTCAAAGCTTTGATGGGAAAGCTAGATCTGGAACTGAACGTACGACAATCTTCTTCCAGAATTTTTCTTCTAGAACATTATAGTTCCTATGGCATTTGGTATTTGCGTCAGTCTTCAATCATCTCATATTTTCCTTGTCAATTATAGTTTTCAGGAGAAGTTACATACAACGGCCACAAAATGCATGAGTTCGTGCCAGAAAGGACGGCTGCTTACATTAGCCAGTACGACATCCACATTCCCCAAATGACTGTTAGAGAAACATTGGCCTTCTCTGCAAAATGTCAAGGAGTTGGTTCTAACTACGGTAAGTTAAAATTTGCAAATAATAGAGCTGTTAGACACGCAGAATTGGCATCTTCATGACTTCTACCAAATCCATGACCTGCAGATATGCTTACAGAACTTCTAAGAAGGGAGAAGTTATTGAAAATTAAGCCAGATCCTTATATAGATGCTCTGATGAAGGTAGATATATCTTACTTGACTTGGAGACATTATCCTTGTGTTTTTCCTTATATTCTCATGATGAGAATGTATTGTTGTACAGGCATCAGTTCTGAAGGAACACAGGGAAGACACGGTTACTGATTATGTTCTTAGGGTAAGATAAACCTTTTTTAGAGCTATTTAGATCTTAGATTTCACACATTGCATTGATCCAAGCACTGTTTTCTCCCAGATTTTAGGACTTGAAGTTTGTGCTGATACTATGATAGGAGATGCAATGATGAGGGGCATTTCTGGAGGACAAAAGAAACGTGTTACTACTGGTAAAGAACCGCATGGATGTAATTCTCTTATAAGATGCTAAGTTTGGTGCGCTTTGGTTACCTATTTACACCTTCTTTTCTGATTTAATTGGTTCAGGGGAAATGCTGGTTGGTCCTGTGAATGTGCTTTTCATGGACAATATATCAACTGGTCTCGATAGTTCGACCACCTTTCAGATAGTAAATTCTATCCGGCAATCCATTAACTTATTTAGCAAGACTTCTCTCGTCTCCCTTCTCCAGCCACCTCCAGAAACTTATGAGCTCTTCGATGACGTTATACTCCTCGCGGAAGGACAAATTGTGTACCAAGGCCCACGTGAATGCATTCTCGAATTTTTTGAATCTATGGGCTTCAAATGTCCTGATAGGAAAGGCGTTGCTGACTATCTACAGGAAGTACGTGTGATGTAATCACATAGGTTTCATTTATGTGGTATTGCTAGCTTAGTTCCTTTATTATTTTGGAAGGCAATTGTTTGGCAAACTTTTCCATTTGTCAGCCACTCACTTCATTTCTGAAAACATTTCTAGGAGGAATAGTAAAATTTCTGAGCTAACATGAATTCCACGGTGGAGCATTGGGTATTCTATTATCCAAGCAATACATGAGTTTAAGTTGCGTGATCTGCTTTCTATCGGCTCTCTAGTATTCTTCTCCAAGTGACAAACTGCCCCTGGACAAGCAAATTATGCCTGCCTAACTTTTGCTTCAACTGTGATTAAAAAGGTGACTTCAAGAAAGGATCAGAGGCAGTACTGGGTCAAAGAAGAATCGCTTTATCATTATATTCCAGTTGCTGAGTTTGTTGAGGCCTTCAAGTCATTTCATGTGGGAAGAGCTAATGAAGAGGAGCTGAGGATCCCATTTGATAGGTCAAAGAATCATCCTGCAGCTTTGATGAAATCTAAGTATGGTGCTAGCAAGAGGGAACTATTGAAAGCCTGCCTGTCGAGGGAAGCAACTCTAATGAAGAGGGATGCCAAATTACACATATTCAAGATAGTTCAAGTAAGTGAAGTTTATTTTTATAGACTTTTTTATGAACTCCAAAATTTTTGACCTCATCTAACTGGCATGTCAGATTTGGATCTCTTCAATCATTCTGGCAATGGTATTTGGACAAGCTAGAAAGCAGCATCATTCAGTGGAAGACGGAGCGGTGCAGCTCGGTGCACTCTATTACTTGATCAACCTGCTATTATTCGCTGGATTTTTCGAGCTTCCAAACACGATTGATAAGCTTCCTGTGTTCTACAAGCAAAGGGATCTCCATTTTTATCCTTCATGGGCATTCTCATTGCCGTCATCCATCCTCTGTTTGCCTTTATCCTTCATAGAAGTCGCTCTTGTGGTTTGCACAACTTATTTTGCAATAGGTTTTGATCTTAGTGTCACAAGGCGAGTTTCATCACCCGATTTGTGCAAAACATTTCTTATTCATGTAATCTCTAGTATTGGTGGATTGCTTCCATTGACTCGTTAATTTATTGTTCAGGTTGCTAAAGCAATACTTGGCACTTGTGTTAAGTGGACAAATGTCATACGCACTTTTTCGATGCACAGCCACGCTGAGCCGGGACCATATCATTGCAAACACTGCTGGAAGCTTCGTACTGGTTTGGGTTCTAACCTTTGGTGGGTTTGTCTTATCAAAAGGTATGGCCTTTATCATTAAAAGTACTGGTTTTATTTGCCTCGGAAGTCCCATGACCCTGGTCTTCCTTTCAGCAAGAATGAAGAAGTGGCTGATATGGGTCTTCTGGACATCTCCGCTAATGTACACGCAAGCCGCCATCTCAGTAAATGAATTTCTTGGTGAATCTTGGAGTCATGTATGCCATCAATTTTTGTTATCGTAATAATATGCTGTTTCTCCTGAAAATTTTTGTGGAAAGTGTATAATCGATCTATGAAATCCATATAGGTCCTCGAAGGAACACAAGAGACTCTGGGAATAGCTCTATTGAGATTACGAGGCTTGCTCACGGATCCAAGTTGGTATTGGATCAGCCTTGGTGCATTGATCGGCTTCATCGTTCTGTTAAATGTTGTCAGCACGCTCGCACTTTCTTATCTCAATCGTAAGCTAAAATCATTAGGAGCTGAGCTGCTGATTTCATTGAGGGTTCCCACAATTGATGATTCTAAGCACACTGAACTTTTGGTGCAGAGTATGGGAAATCACAAGCCATTTTTATGACAGAAGAAGTCTTGAACGAAAAAAACAAGACCAGAGAAGATGGAGGAGGCAGAAAAAGAACGTTTCTCCCGTTTACTCCGTTGTCCATGACCTTTGAGAATGTCACATATTCTGTTGATATGCCAGAGGTACTCATGCTTTTGTGTTAAAATGTCCAACCCAAAAGATTAAGTTAATAGGTGGAGGGAGACCACGTGAATATGAAGAGTATTTAAACCTCATTGTGCATCGATGTGGGATGATATTTCAACACTCCGTCTCACGTGCAAGTGGAATTACGAGCTGCACGTGGAATTTTAACTATGCAGATTCATATGGAATTTTTTTTACAACGCACCTTCGCATAAGGGATAGCTGGCTCTAATGCCATATTAGAAAGTCCAACCCAAAAGCTTAAATTAATAGGTGGAGGGAGATCACATAAATATAAAGAGCATTTAGGACCCATTGTCAATTGATGAGGGATGATATTTTAACATTTTGTTTGGGACTCAGTGACTTGTGGACAAGACTTGTTGGTCACAAATTCAATGGTTATCCATAAAATTTGAACTTGCAGGGATTCCAAGATTCTCAGCAGAATCGGTTAATGCTTCTGAATGGAGTTAGTGGAGGTTTCAGACCGGGAGTTCTGACGGCACTCATGGGAGTTAGTGGTGCTGGAAAGACTACATTACTCGATGTATTGGCTGGAAGGAAGAACGGTGGATACATAGAAGGAAACATCACCATATCAGGTCACCAAAAGGAGCAGGAAACTTTCGCTCGGATCTCCGGGTACTGCGAACAGGAAGACATACATTCCCCTTTTGTTACTGTGTACGAGTCCCTTCTCTATTCAGCATGGCTCCGATTGCCTCAAGAGACTGACTTGAAGACACGAGAGGTGCATCTAATTCTGCGTGTTTAGCTGCATAATCTCACGAGCTTTTGGTTGATGGTAATAACTACTGTATATGTGTGAACAATGCAGCTTTTCATAGAGGAGGTGATGGACTTAATTGAGCTGATGCCTCTAAGAAATGCTCTCGTTGGAGTTTCAAATCTTAATGGACTTTCGGTGGAGCAACGGAAAAGGTTAACCATTGCGGTTGAGCTTGTTGCCAACCCATCGATAATTTTCATGGATGAGCCAACTTCAGGCCTTGATGCCCGAGCAGCTGCCATTGTGATGAGAACCATAAGAAGCACTGTCGATACAGGAAGGACAGTAGTGTGCACGATTCATCAGCCAAGTCTTGACATATTTGAATCCTTTGATGAGGTAACATCAGCGACACTAAACATGCTTTCTTTAAGTACATCTTTCGGCAAGGAACATAACTTTGGCTTTTTGAACTAACCGCAGTTGATCCTACTGACCCGGGGTGGAAGAGAAATATACACAGGTCCTTTGGGACCGCAATGTCGTACACTGATAACCTATTTCGAGGTGGACATTTGCATTAAATAGAGCCTGATCCACTTATATATGCTTAATATCATTTTTATATACCTCATAATCACATTGGCCGACTCATTTTTGTCCAAATTGGTGGTTTTTGAAGAGCATACCTGGAGTTGTAAGAATAGGAGACGATACTAATCCTGCAAACTGGGTGATGGACGTCACTGCGAGGGCACAAGAAGAGATCTTGGGTATAAGTTTTGCAGATGAGTACAAGAGATCAGAACTTTATAGGTATCAATAAAAAAAATTCTTCTCTTATTTCTTTATAAGGAGAGGAACAGTGGACAGGATTTTCATTAAAATATCTCACGTTAAAGGACTTATGGTGCAGGAGAAATGAAGCTTTAATTAGGGAATTGAGCGTGCCTTCTCTCGATTCACATCCCCTTAGTTTTCCCTCAAAGTACTCACAATCCTTCCTATCTCAGTTCAAAGCTTGCTTATGGAAACAGCACAAATCCTACTGGCGGAATGTGCCGTATACAGCAGCACGGCTTTTTTTCACCGTGTCAGCAGCCTTGGTATTTGGCGTTATATTCTGGGATCTCGGTTCCAAAAGGTATGATACATAAAAAGAAACCAAAGTCATCTCTCATCATGTTATTGTTTATTGAGCAACCATGAATGAGATTCATCACGCAGGAGCTCGAGAGAGGATATATTTAACGGAGTGGGAGCTATGTTCTCTACACTCATGTTTGTAGGAACACAAAGTGTTTCTCTGGCGCGTCCAGTAATAGTGACTGAAAGACTCGTGTACTATCGAGAGCATGCGGCTGGAATGTACTCTGCTTTTCCTTATGCGATGGCACAGGTGATTAAGTATGTTTATTGACTCATAGAAGCCAACATAGTAGGAGACTAAGTCATAGAGCCGAGTGGCTTCAATTCATAACAGGCGTATGATGTTATGAGCCAGTTAAGGACGGCAGAATGAGCTTTAGGCATGAGTACTCTGAATCTGATCCTTACTTTACAGTGTTCACGAATGATCCTTACTGATTTTCAGGTTGCAATTGAGATTCCATATACGATGGTTCAGGCTGTTATTTATGCGACCATAATATTCGCGATGATGGGATATGAATGGACGGCTACGAGGTTCTTCTTAAACCTGTTCTTCTCGTTCATCTCCATCTTGTACTTTGTGTACTTTGGGATGATGATCATAGCAGTTAGTCCTAACCAAGTGATTGCCGCGATATCCTCTGGCATGCTCTACTCGGTATGGACCCTCTTCTCAGGCATGGTGATTCCCAGGACGGTAAAGTTTCTCCCATTCCCCTACGCACCCTGCTTTGTAGATTTGATTTTGACAAGGATCACACCGGTTAATTCTACCTTAATGGTCTTTCTTCCTGTTGCAGAGAATTTCTGTGTGGTTAAGGTGGTATGCATGGATATGCCCGGTCTCTTGGAGTATGTACGGCATAATCACTGCACAATATGGTGATATGCATAACAAGTTTGACTCTGGGGAGACGGTTGCGGAGTATCTTAGGGATTATTTCGGCTTCAGATACGACTTCTTATGGGTGGTATCAGTCGTATTGATTGGATTTGTACTGCTCTTTCTTAGTGTATATGTCTATGCTATGAAGGCTTTGAACTTTCAGAAGAGATAGGCAAAGTCGAAAAGTCTAATGAAGTTCTGAAAGCACATTTCTCATAAATCTGATTCCCGAAATTTGCTTCGTGTTATTCACCCGGTCGTCATGCTAATTTAATCAACTTCGTGTTGACCGGCTTGTGGATCCATGCGTTTGCTTGAGCACATATCAGTAGGAAACTGCCGGCACTGATTTTGTTCCAATTTCTGACTACTCTTCAGACGACATTTTTATGACAAGCACAACATGAACTAGTTTTCCTCAAAGATGACCATATAAAGATTCAGCAACGCAACGTGACCGATCGATCCACTCCAGTGACGGTCGCAAAGCAAACTTGATGCGTTTATTGCCTTACTACGCGAGGGAGGGGGAGCAAGGATGAGAATCGATCCGCTCCAATGACAGTCGCAAAGCAAATTTGATGCGCTGATTGCCTTACTACGCGAAGGTGGGGGAAGCAAGAACGAGTATTTATCTTAAGGCTTTGGGCACCCGCTGCACACCGACTTCCACTTACCCAATTAGTGCAGACATGAACAGTCTGCGTGTCTAGTTCTAATGCGCCTTCGCTTAGTTTAGTAGAGAAAATTCACCGTCCCTGCATGATTGTAGTCTATTTAGGAAGGGGTTTTCCATGACCTCTCGAGGGACGTCGGTGGCACGTTGGCTACTCGCCATTGACTCGTTAGTAGCTGAGGCAACGTTAGGGTTTTCGAAGGCATTTCCAGATGAGGTTGAGAAAGGGCAAAAGAGGGCAAAGGTTAAAGGAAAAAAAAAAAAAAACTATTTACATTACGAAAAAATAGCATTCGAAAATCTCTAAATTTGACTTGGACTAAACACCTTTAGAGAGCTTTAGAGATGCAATTGCATCTTTCCAAAGCAACTCTAAAATGTGATCAATTGCATTTACCAAATGGATTTTGGGGCCCCAAAGGGCTTGGGAAACACATACTTAGGGAGCTAAACTTTACACGCGAACCACATTTAGTAGGTGAACTGTAAAATGGAAATAACAAAACTTATACTCAGTCATGAGAAAGTACCATCTATTTGAAACAGTAAAATTATTTGGTGAATGTACCGCACCCATGGACGAGCACTCGGCGGAAATATATAATAAGAGAGGAGATAAATATGGGGTCTAGAAAAATTGAAAATCAACAACTCATACCTTAATGCCATATGAAACTTTGCAAGACCATTGTCAATTGTTTTAAAATTTTATATGTGTTTATTTCAAGGAAAACTTTATGACATAGGAAAGTACTTTTTGGAAAATCATTTTTTAAAAAAGTACTTTCTGGAAAATTATTTTTCAGGAAAGTGTATAGTTTTTTTTTTTAATTTTATTTTGTGATATGTGTTCAAAAACGTTTTTTGGTAGTTGAATCTCCTTTGGAAAGTAATTTCAATCTCATGATTTAATTTCATATCACAAAAAAATCAAAATTTTAAATTAATTTTTTTTATTTTTCTTCTTTCCTTCCCTTCCGCTGGTCGTTTGGCCTCAGCAATAGCCAGTTCCCAACCATAACCATGGGTTGGTGAGCTTGAGTCTCGCCAAATGTTAGCCTCGCTTGTGCTTGGTTGTTGACCTTCATCATGGCTGGCAATTGGTTGAAGAAGAAGAAGGAAAACGAAAAAAAAAAAAAAAAAAAGAAATACAAAAAATGTGAAAAATATTAAAGTATTCAAGATGAGCAATCTTGGAAAGTGTTTTCACTTTATTAGATTATATAGCAGCGTTATGGACATGCAACACGTGATACGAAAATAGAGAATTCTTACACACTCGACATGTTATATATTAAGTATATATATATATATATATATATATATATATATTTTTATATGAATGCCAAAATAAATTAATAATAATAAAAATAGCATATAATTAATTTAAAATAAAAACAGCAATCAAATATTTGTTAATATCATTCATTGTTTTAATTTGATAGAGATTAAATGAGAAATTCAAAAATTGCAAACACGAAAGAGTAAATTTGAAGGAACATGTCCTGTTTTCTTACACTTGTCAGAGATTAGTGAGATTTCTTACAATCTTAGACAAAGTTCGGAGTTCCTAATAAAAACTAACTTGGAGCTTCTCTGCAAAGCAAGATTTGAGAAAAATGAAAATCTAAGATAAACTCTCAAAGTACAACCAAAAGAAAAGGAAATTACTAAATTCTTATAAAAATGTGAGAGATAACTCACAAGCCAATGACATAGATCAAAAGAGATAACTTGCGGGCGACACTTGCAAGAGGCGAAAGGAAAGAAAAAAAAATCACAACTTTAAGTCTGCTTTCACGAATCTATTAATCGTACAAATACTGGGTCTCTTTTGCTTCATCCTTATCAATCTTTCTAACCATGAGCCAACTACCTACAATTGGGTCATGAAATCACTAATCCTAAACTAGGAAAAAGATGGAATTTCCTAATTGAGTCTCATTCCAAAGTAACGAAACTACTTGAATTCCAAGTTCCGATCGAATCTGACTCCTCACGGCAAACGTTGACCCAGTCTGACATTCTTCCTCAAATCCAACCACACAACGACATGGTATCTCTAGAAAGGGCCGCTAGACAACACAGTTAAATAAGTTTGCACATGACAAGCGACCCTTCGAAAAAATTCAAGACTCCAATCAGCCGAATCAAGTTGCAAAAAGGGGATGCAAACGCACTTGGCGAAGGTGAGGTCAAGATGAGGTGGTTTGGGGTAGAGGTAGGTGCGACTATTGGTGGGGCAAGCCATGGGGGCAGCGAAGCGATGCTGGCGAGAAGAGGGGCATTCAATCGTCACTCACGGGAAGGTCGGAACTCAAAAGTGAGAAACTTGAGAGTGAGAATTTTCTTCTTTCCCTTTTATTTTTGTCATTTTCATTATTTTTTCATATATTTATATTTTGACTCTTCAAATATTGAAAATTTTTAAAATTGATTCTATGCATATTGGAATTGCTTGTTAGAATTTTGGACTCGCATGTTGGAGCATGTCAGGAAGAGTTGACCACATTGTCGGATTTTCTGACACTTGTTGACCACATGTTGAGACGTGTTGAAGTGTGTTAAACACGTTGAAGTGTTGAACATGACATGAAGGCTCGTGAAGAATGTTAATGCTTCTTAGTTCTCAGATTTATGAATATGCTTTCCTAAATTTATACACGAAATTTTCCGTTGATTGTGAAGTGTTTTCAGTTTATTAGTTATTTTCTGCAAGCCAAGTGGAAGAAAGTTTGGAAAATCAATTCTCGATAAACACTTCTCTCCAAACAAATGCACCTTTTAAGTTATTAAATAATTTTAAAATTTAAATTTTCAGATACAAACATTTCGTTGTGTTCAAGTACATATTTGTTCAAAAAAAAGTACAGATTAGTTCAGACCAAAGAAAAAAAAAAGTACAGATTAGTTGTACATCTTCAAGAATAGGATTCTCTTACTGAATCGACTAATTACCACATCGTTATCCCCTGTGTAATTCATACCTATCTTCTTCTTCTCTTTTCATTTAATTACAAGAGCAGATTTTTACCAACATGGGATTAAATCTAATTTTCCATATATAAAACTTCAACAACATATTCGAGTGCTTCAAGCCATAAAATGCAACCTCTGGTAGACCAGGTCAAGACAAAGATGCTAGCCTTACCGGGCCTAACACTAACCCATTGCGAAAGAGAGACTAACAAAGTAGCGAATTGGCTTGCGAAAGCCTATCGCATGAATTTTGTTCCTACAAATTGGGTCTCCCAAGCCCCATTTGCTCTGCTAGATTTGCTATGTGCTGATTCCCTGATGTATTTACCAAGTACTCGGCTAATTAATATATTTCATCCGTATTTTTTACCAAAAAAAACAGCCATAAAATGCAAGACCCGGCGGCCCGGTTCCCCCCCAAAAAAAAAAAAAAAAAAAAAAAACAAAAATTTCCAACTTATGAGATAATAAAAGGTGTCAATTCGTGGTGGGGTCATTTTCAGCTTTCTGTCTTTCTCTTTCTTTTTTTGTTTGTCGTAAATTTTCCCATTGCCATCCAACTTATTGAAGAATCCTCCTCATATCAAGAAAAACTTTGGGGACTAATCATAAAATTTTTTCCTCAGCTCCCATTGGACAATGATGCCAATCAGTTTATATGATGGGACATAGATTCAGTGTGTGTTCATGTGGGAGTGGGGTCATGCAATTGATCGATGGGAGAAAGCATCATGGATCGGGCAGAAAAGGGAAAATGATGTGTTGTGTGGATTATGGTTTACGCTTATGTCTCATTTATTTATAAGGACATTGCCCCATCTAATATTCCCACCAAACTTGAACCTAAGCACGTAGGTTTTACGTGTAAAAGGGCATCTTTTGCCCCCCTCGCATAGTCCCACCTAAAAGTGGTGATTAAAACCAAATATGGTCTACTCCATGTCATGGCCCGCCATTTATATCATAATGGAATTGATTGGTTAATAATTTCGGAGGAATAGAGCATACATCGTTGATGGGTAGGATGCATTATACAAATGGAAGCATCCGTCTTTGATTGAGAATTATAATCAACCCGATCTCTCGAATCAACGATGCATGAGATCGCTCGTGCAAAGTTTCCTTTCTACTTAAGGTGTATGCTATACTTATTTGTAGTTTTGAATAGTGAAAAGTAGTCTGAAAAGTAGATTGGTAGTAGATTGGTCAATCATCTTTCTTTCTTTTCTTTTAAGATTAATACCATTAAAAATCACAAGTGGTATATCCATGACATATTTGCCTAGGTTTTTTTCTTTCTCACAAAAATTTCCAAACCAATATCCCTGACCCAAATCTATCATTCCTTAACATTATGTCCAATCTCCTGTTAAATTGCTAATGTATCAATAGATAAGGACTTTTCATGTCAGATCCATTTCATAGTTGTCTACTGTATGTATTAATATAAGGGCATTTCAACTGGATATCATAGGGAATGTTAGATCTAGATTAGTGATTCCAATGGGGGACATGATTTACTTCAATTGAAAATCGCCCGAGTATATCAATTGTTCCCTTCAAATTCAAAAGGGGTAATTCCCATGAAGCAAATGCATTCTACAAAGGGGGAAGAAAAGGCTTAAGCATGAAGAAGACGCAAAAACGAAAGCGTGGTGCTTTGGCTACAAGGAGATGCTTTCGGTGCGCCAAACTCAATGCTTTTCTTTCGGGAGCGTTCCTTTCCCAAAGGAGCACGTTCCCCAATGAGATCCCCCCCACAGCCTAAAAGCTTGACCGGCTCTCTTCTGTCCATTTCTCAAGAAGTTTGATTCTCTGCTAAGCTAAGCTTTTTACCAATCGAAAGTGAAAAAGTAAAACATAAACATCAGATAAAACAAGAGATAATCGACGTACGTAGTAGAGTCAAAAGTTGTTCCCCATGTCGTAAGGCGATGAAAGAGGGGGACCCGATGCCCGGACAGGGTGTTCCCCATATCTATCTCTCTCTCCCATCTCTCCCAAAAAAATTATTTTTGAGAAAAAACCTAAATTAGATCTTTTATGACATTTGGGCTCCAAATTTTTTTTTTGTGACATCAAAATTTTTTAATTTATACCTATATAGCATATTTATTCTCCGTTAAGATTCCATCTATAAACACTATTAAAAAGTTGCTTACATCATGAGAAGTTAAATAAAAATAAAGTTGTTTTGGCTAGAAAAATCATATGAAGAGTACATGTGTCATATATGCATAAATTTTGATTTTTTTATGTAGAAATAAAAAAAATTTACGGTAAATGTGTCAAACTTGGCATACATTAAGGCTTTTGTTATATGTGTCACATACTTTGGGGTTTGGGGTTTTTTTTCAAAATGAACATATTTCGGGCTTTTTGTCAAAATGGGCATGCATTTGGGATTTTTTATATTAAAAAAAAAAAAGGTTTGGGATTCCATCAGTGAACATTGTTAAAAATCTTCCTAGATCATGGTGTTCACATGGCTTAAGTTAAATAAAAACGAAGTTGTTTTGACTAAAAACAATCATGTGAAGAGTAAATGAGTCACATAGATATAAATTTGGAGTTTTAAAAATCCAGAGTAAACGTGTCAAAATAGTCATACTTTGGGATTTTCATGTCACGAAAAAAGAAAAAAAATCAGGACAAATGTGTCATAATAGGTAGGGGTGTTAGGTATGCATGGTCCAGGTAAGCGGTTCCCAACCTAGAATTGGAAATCAACCTAGTATTGGAAATCGCCCGATAAGGATCAATTCTAAAAAATTGGAATTAGAAACCACCCGTTAGGTGCATGGATCCACCCGAGAACCAGACCACCGATCCGGTCCGATTCCTAGGTGGATCCACGGGACCGGTCTCATTAATAACAATATTGTTTTCCAAATCCCACCATGAGTACTCTTCATATCTAGTAATATTTTTTTTAAAAATCGAATCAGCTTAATTAAGGGTACAATTTTTCTTTATTTTATTGGAAAATACTACCAAAGAAGATAAATAAGTTTTTTTCCTGTTTTTGAATCATTTCAATTGAAATATAAAATATTCTTTAAATTCAAGGTTATGGCATATGTAAATCATTTTTTCCTTTATCCCCTAATAGTACTCAATCTCTTATAACATTTGCTTTACTGAATTCTTTTTGTAAGAACAATTCTACTGGTCCTTCACATATTCTTGAACATGATGTCCTATGTGAATCCCAGAAGTATCCTTTGAAGAAGCCATTTGTTGAGTTGTTGAAAGGTAACTTACGCACTTTACTAAATTCTTATAAAAACATGGAAACCGTAAGAGGAGATAAAGCCCTAAAATTTAAGTTTGCTATTTAGTAATTTTGAAATTTATTTTAATATTTAAAATTAATATATTATTATAATATAATCGGTCCGACCCTGGCCCGAGTGGATGAATCCGCCTATGGAATCGGGAATTAGACCGATACCCACTGGTTCGTATAAATTGGAACCGAGCACTGGATCAGTTCCCTCAAGACCCACTAATTCTGAGTGGTTCCAGTTCGATTCCAGGTGGCTTGAGTGGGTCCCGATTCTTTTGCACACCCCTAATAATAGGCATGATTTGAGATTTTTGGTGGATTTTTTCTATTGTTTTTTCACCCCTTTTTTCTATTTAAGTCCCTCTATTCTTATATTATCTCATCATTTTCACAAGTTTTCTAATCAAACCCATTCGACATTTTATACTAAATTCAAGTAACATGACAACCAAGGTATAATGCTGATAAAATATTTAGATATGCCTATGAGCGTGTATGGTTGGATCAGAGGATGACGTGGATAAAATTTAGTCAGACATGGACGTTCGAATGTGAAAATTTTTATCCACGTCACATCACATCACAACGTCTTCGATGGCCATGTAAATTGAGATTCGAGTGGATTTTCGGGTCAAAGGGACTTGATGAAAAAAATTGCGCGATAAAAAGATCTCATTTAGACAAATTAAAAAAGTAAATGAATTCGCCTAGAAAGTGTAAAAATTATACATGGACAAAGAGAAGTCTAATCATTTCAAAAAGAAAAAAAAAATCATTTAGTGTCGTACGGCTAATTGGCCTGCCTTGTCCTCTTCTCCCATTTTTTACCAATAAACAAAATGGCCTGGCCAGCTTTGAACCGCTCCTTTTATTTTATAGCATTAACAAAGTTGTCCAGTTGAGTTGTCAACACCAAGCAAGTGAGCGCAATAACGTCCAAATCTGATACGCTTCCAATACATTAAATTATCCTTAATCAAAAAAGCATTTGCAAATTGGCCGACCTAATAGGCAGGTCCAGCGGGGAAAACTCAGATAAATCCAAGAATTTGGCATTTTTTAGGTGAGTACAAAACACAAGATTGACAATATTAGGTGAAATTATTTCAACAACCCAGTTGGTCAAAATGCCGCAAATTAAATTAAAATTAGGACAAAAATAAACACATGAAGAGAAGAAAATTCCTGAGGTTAGAGAAGAGAGATAGTACTACATTGATATATAAGGTGACGATGATAAAGAAAAGAATTTAAATAAAACCAACTACAAACGCATCAAAGTGGTCACTGGTCGATTCCAATTAAGGTCATGGAACTTCCCCTTCCCAATGAACTTCCCAACTTGCCCTCCCCTCCCTTCTAAGAATCAATTCACAATTCCCACCAGGCAAAAAGGAAAAAAAATTGAAAAACCCCCTTGCAGATTTCAAGAACAGAGAAGAAATTTGGACCCCCAAAAAATTAAATTGACCCTTCTATCAGATTGAAATGGAAATGGAAATGGATGGACACTTGAGAATCTGTTATTTACTCACCCTGTGCACGTTTCTGAGGAAAAGACCCAACTCAATAAATCGCAAGAATGTGTTTTAAAGCTTTGAGCTTTAAGGCGTGACGCCGATGGGCGGCGTCCTCGACTCCGTGGGCGGGGTCTGGCCATCCGATCCTTTCGACGGGTCATCCGAGGACTGCCTTAGCCCGTCGTCCGTCTCGCCCCGGTTCATCTCCTCCATCATCCGGACCACCTCCACCATGGGCGGTCTCTGGTCAGGCGCAACCGCGACGCAGGACATGGCAATCTGCAGCAGCTGCACCATCTCCTCCTCGATGTTCTGGTACCTCATGAGCTCTACATCGAAGACCTCGGCCGTCCACTCTTCGCGCACGACCGACTGGACCCACCTGGGCAGGTCAATGCCCTCCTCCCCAAGGGAGGCCTGATTGGGCGCTTTGCCCGTCAACAGCTCGAGCAACAAGACCCCAAAGCTGTACACGTCGGATTGGAATGTGACCTTCCGGGTCTCCACAACCTCGGGGGCCCGGTAACCGGCGACCCGATTGGTTGGGGCCGCGGTGCCAAAGAGAGGGTTCAGTCCAAAATCTGAGACGCAGGCATTGTGCTCGGGCCGGAGCAAGACATTGGAGGACTTGATGTTGCCATGGACCACCTTGCCGGCCGCGTGAAGGTGTGCTAGGCCTCTTCCCGTGGCAATTGCGATCTTAAGCCGGTTCTCCCAGTCCAGCGGCGTACGCCCCGATCCTCTACTGCCTGCAATGCAATGTCACGCGACGCAAACGCAAGAAGATTATTACTAGGAGTTTCCTGATCTTTAGCATGCTTAGCAAATTTCTTGGCCCCAGTAAACATTCCAATCATGCTTCACAATATAAGGATATTTTCAATGTGTTTAGCATCACATCTCTGATAGAACGAAGAATAATTCCAAGAATTACGACCAAACTGGACTCAGAAAATTTACTTTCATTTCAATTCAAACACTTCTTAGCATATCAGCAGCAAACTTTAACCGATGCAACAAGAACATTTACTGGCAAATACCATTTTTGTACAATGCCAAGCTCAAAGTCAGTTTTCCCCAAGACCACCTCCTCTGTTTTTGGCAGTTCAAGGAAAATAATTGAGGCAGGGACAAATGGGTAAAAAAATGAGGCCTTTGGCATTGTGGGATCTGAGGGGGAGGGGAGAAAGGGTAAAGAAGACGACACTTCTCTATCAAGGCCTCCAGAAGAGAAAGGAGGATAGGAGAGCATGTGGCCTTTCATCATCTAGGCCGCACAGAAAAAGTTAGCCAAAGAAAAAAGGAGGGTGTCGGTGACACCTCACAGCATCATTAGAGCTCATGTTGCCGTGTCAGTGGCACCTCAGTAATTTCCCAGCGGGACACCAACCCCACGCCCTAACGTGCGCCGGGGTGCGTAGCTTTCACGCAAAGAATGTTTGGCCAGCAAAAGAAAGGATTTTTTTGGGTTTTAGCAGAGCATCTGTTCTTCTTGCCAATGCAGACCGTCCATGGCTACTTCTACGGTGCAGATTCGCGCCCCCCTTAACGCTAGCTTAATTACGGTAATGCCCTCCGAGGCAGTAAACGACCCCGACACTCAACAACTGCGGTTATGTTAAGCTTAAAGAGAAAAAACGATTCTCAGACAATGAATGCCGAAGAACTACTCCGTGATGGTCCACGAATAAAACAGCTCAGGCCATCGGCGGGGTCAAATCACGACGCTAGATACCAAACCGGTCGCTGTCCAGGAAAATGATGCGGAATTTTCACGGCCAAAAGAAGAAAAAGAAAAAAAAAAAAAAAAAACGGCCTCTAAAGACAATTACTAACTGTCCGGAAGAGAAAGATCTCGAATTCTCCGCATTTCCATGACCAGTTCTCATGCCGGATCGAATTCGGGATCGAAATTCAGAGTTTTCCAGTCGCAAGAAAGGTTGAAACTCTGATCGAGAACAAGAATGCACAAGAACAAGAACGAGAACAAGAACAAGAACAAAAAAGAGGATTTACCGTGGAGCAGAGCAGACAGGCTACCGGCGGCCATGTAGTCATAGACCAGCAGCTTCTCGTCCTTGGAGTAGTAGAAGGCTCTGAGGGGGACCACATTCTCGTGCTTCACCTTCCCGAGCACCTCCATCGTCCCCTCGAACTCCTTCTTGCTCGCCGCCACGTCCTTCAGCCTCTTCACCACCACCGTCGTGCCTTCCTCCAGCACTGCCTTGTACGACGTCCCCACGCTGCCCTTCCCCAGCACCTCCGCCGACGCCCGCAGCAGGTCCTCCAGGTCAAAGCTGTAGACCCCGCCTTCCAAGAACACCAGCTTGTTCCTCTCCGCCTCCACCGAGCCCCCCGTGATGTCGTCCTTGGACGACGACGTCCCGGCCTCTGCGGCCGCCGCCGCCCTCGGCGGTCCCGCCGCCCCCACGTGCTTCGGGGGCTTCGGCGACCGCTGGCGCCCGCGCCGGCGGATGCACAGCACCAGGAGGAACAGAATCAAGAATGCGGCCAGGGCGCTGCCGACTGCAATCGCGACGATTGCGCCGGTGGAGAGCTTCTTCTTGGACTTCTTGGGAGGGGGGCTCGCCGAAGGCGGGTTGGGCGACGGCGCAGGAGAGGGGAAGAAGGGGGTGCAGGGCTGGAGGGGAGCGCCGCAGAGGGCGAGGTTGCCGGCGAAGGCGGACGCGTCGAAGTTCTTGAGGGAGTCCGGGATCGAGCCGTTGAGGCGGTTGTTGGAGACGTTGAAGCGGGTGAGGCCGCGGGCGCTGATGCTGGGGAGGCTGCCGGAGAATTGGTTGTTCTGGAGGAAGAGGCGCGTCAGGCGGGTCAAATTGTTGACCCCGAAGGGGATTTCCCCCGAGAAGTTGTTGGAGGAGAGGTCGAGCCGGATTAGCCGAGTCAGCTGGGTCAGGCCCGGCGGGAAACCGCCGGAGAAGTTATTGTCCTGGAGGTAGAGGCTGCGCAGCACGGTGAGGTTGGAGAAGTCCGAGGGGACGGGGCCGGAGAGCCGGTTAGACCGGAGGCTGAGGACCTGGAGCTGGGACAGCCCGCCGATGGTGCCCCCCGGGACGGGCCCGACGAGGCCGACGGCGGGGAGGCGGAGCTCGACGACGGACGAGTTGGTCTTGTCGCACGTGACCCCGACCCAGCCGCAGGCGGAGGCGCTGGCGGAGGTGTTCCACCGGAGGCGGTTGGCGTGCGGGACCCCCTGGATGAAGTCGAGGAGCGCCTTCCTCTCCTGGGCGGGCGGCTCCGACCCGACCCAGGAGCTCAGAGCCGCCGCGACCGCCAGGAAGAAGACGAAGAGGGTCGACCCGGATGTCAGCGACCCCGCCATTGCAGACACAGAGAGAGAGAGACAGAGAGAGAAAGAGAGTGGAAAAACGAGGGGGGTTTCAGCGCGTTTCGAGCCTGCGAGGAGGCGCTCCGAGGTCGGAAGCCATGGAGGACGGGGCAGAGAGGGAGAAAATGTAGAGAGAGAAAAGAGGGGTTAAGAAGTGAGAAGGGGGGGAGGGGGAGAGAACTGTAGAGAGAGAAAACAGGGGTTGGGAAGTGAGAGGAGGGGAGTGTGCAACTTTTGAAAGGGAGAGAGAGAGAGAGAGAGAGAGAGAGAGAATCACGAGGCCAAAAAGTGAAGTAAAGAAGGGAGGAAAAACGAAGCTGAGAGAAAAACAGCGAGGAGCTGCAGCAAGGAGCAGGTTCTTAGCTGGCAATTGCGCAACTTTTTCCTTCCTCCCTTTGACCTTTTTCCCCCCCTTCCCTAATTTGCCAAAAAAACTCAGACCAAAAAAAAAAATTTGCCAGAAAAAAAAGAAGAAGAAGAAGCAAGGCAGCGTATGTCGCGCGGATTATGGGGATTCGTACGTTGGTGTCCTCCTCTCCACTCGCGCATGTCGTGGCCGAAAAAACAATTTGTTTTTGGGATAGATTGGCCACCTTTATTTATTTATTTTTTTGGGTAGTAAATAATCCAGGGAAACCAAAAAGTACCCGCCACGTATTTCAAGAAAATAGCATTTTTTTTAGATTGATAAGAAAAAATGTGCCGTGAGAGTTTAACCCGAAAAGAAGGAAAATTTAAAAGAGTTACACGGGCCAACGAGATAATGACCGTGGCCCAAGGGTGAAACGTCATTGGGATACTCTCGTGCATGACTGGGTCGAGACACGAATTATGAGCTTTTTTTTTATAGATTGGACGGCTAAAAGCTTGATCCAATCGACTATTTATAACTTGGAAAGAAATCGACAAAAATCTTGAACATGCTCACTATAGTATATTTGCCTTAAGGGATTTGCTTCCCTTTCTCAAAAGCAATTTTATTCATTTGCGATGATTTGCATGATCTTCTTTCGTCTCTTCCTTCATCATCACGACTCTAATTCGTATCTGGTCGGGTAATTATAATTATGAATTAAACTTCTTTACTTTGTTTTTGTTTTTTTAATCAATGGTCATCACCTTGGCAAACAAACCAATGAATTCTAAGATGGCCTGTGGTCAAGAGAAAACGCCCTCTCCAACCTTATTCAATTGTTTAAGGTAAGTGGGTGTTCTTTTTCAGATCTTTGAGTCTACCTATCCATCTTTCGTTATTATTATTATTTTTTGACTGTGGATTATAAATTCGTAATCAAGAAACACATATACCCTCAATTAGGATTCTATTAAAATTTGTGTAAAAAAAACGATGTGGATCTGACATGACATTAGTAATGTTTATCGAAGATAAGTGATGTTGATATGGTGCCACATGAGCACCAAATCAGAAAAAAAGATGAAGAAAAACTAAAAAGGTAAATTAGAGGTTGCAATTCACTCCCTCCAAACACTCAAGACTCTCAATTCTCAAGCCTCCTTCCATGTTGCATACTCTCAGGCCAAGATTCGAGCTCAAGCGACAATGGCGGCTGCGAGCTTCAATGCTAGATCTGACCTTGAATCTCGCGATTGCCATGGCCAGATCTAGCTTTGAAGCTCGCCATACAAAGATTAAGAGACTCACTCCTCCTAATACACTTGAACAGACTTAAAAAAGATCACCTAGCAAGTGGTCAAGCAAGGGTCGACGAACGCCCCCGGAGGTTTTATAGCTGTAGGCACCAAAAGACAAGCATCGAAGGAGTAGTAGCCAACAATTGCGAGCTTAAAGACCATGAATAGTAACTTTGAATTTTCTTTATAATTTTTTTTTTTTATTTTTCTTATTCTTTTTAATCTTTTTCTGGTATTGCGTTACACAAGCGCTGCATCAGCGCCACTTGTCCTTAAAAAATATTAATAATGTCACATTAGGTTTTTAATAGGATTTGAAATATATATATATATATATATATATATATATATATATATATATATAATGGAAGATAAATGTATCATTTGAGTAAAAATTTAGACTTTTCAAATTACAAAAACAAATTTGAGGTAAATCAATTTTGAATTTTTTTGTAATTTTTTCCCCTTGTGACCTTCTCGTAAATCTTCACGTGCTCGTCCACTATCTTGCCCATGTAGAAGGGTTCGTACATTTGTTTGGTGATTTACCATTGGCATAGAAATCGAGGAAGAAACTGACCTAGACGGATACCGCGAGTAAATTTAGCTGCTTATTTTATCTTTCACTATTTATGACTATTCACATTTCATATCATTAAGGTATTGAGTTAGACGGCAGGAGGGAATTGGTGTTTTTTTTTTTTTTTTTTTTTTTTTTTTTTTTTTAAATATATTCTTGAGTTCTAGTCTCGTTACAAGAACTTTATGAATGAAATCTTGAATACATTAGGCCTATGCGAGAAAGTGCGCCTTTAAAGTTGCCCGGGAAGGTAGAATAGTTGGGATACGCAAATCTAGCAAATGGACCATCTCACCACTATTAAAACAAATGTACATTTATTATAACTTAACATTAAATTGATTCTAAGCAATTCATTCCAGCTGCAAGATCGGCTGCAAGAATTTGAATGACCTTTTTATTTAGCTAGCCCTTTAATTAGTCCCACATTGATGTAAAAAATAATTTTTACAATTGTCGTTGGATAATTTAAAATATGAAAAAATTTAGTTACAAAATTAATTTCAAACATATGTGTCACCCGATTAAAGGTGAATGTGCGGAAAGACTTCTCCTCTATTGCTTAATTTTACTTGCAATTTAATATCTAAACAGCTTATATATTTGATGCAAGAGCATGACGGTAAATTTATAAAAGCACATTTTTTGTATTTCCCAAATGAAATATACTCGTCCCAACTATTTCAAGGAACCCCACCCACCGGAGGTAGGATTCTTGTTCCACATTGAGGTTCTCTCTCCCTAATATCAAGGACCCAATCGAGGTGAGACGATTTTTTCGACTTTAGCACTTCAAGATAATGTAGGTTTCATTTTCAATTTCACATCAGCTATTCAAGGCATGGTATGTAGACGCCGACTGATTCGTCCTAAATTTCGATTGCTTCTTGTTCTTCTTCTTGCCTTGAATGTCGCTCCAAGATAATTTGTGCCGTAAGAAATTATTCCATTTGTCTCTAGGGGATGACAGCATACGAATACTTCCGAGGTCGTTGGGACGTTATTTTGGTCCAACTGTCCACCACCACATTGCCAACTTGGTCAAGGTGGATAATATCTTTTTATCATTATATTCGTCCTAGATCAGTAAGCTCCAATTGAGCAAGAATCCCCGGCGAAAAGGAGCAAGGAACGATTCTTGGGTTTTGAAAATTTTTCTCAGCATTTTCTTGGCATGTCTCGAGGGTTTTTCCGAATGGTGTCTTTTCATGCTCTCGTCTCGTCGCCCGGTCGTGTACGAACGAACGGCAGCGTCTCCAAGTGCATAGGCTGCGTCTCTTAACCGGGTGGGGCATGCGATGATGCACTCGGTCTAATACATTCTTAATCCTGCCGGCCATTCCCACGAACGATTCTTAAGAACAAGGCTAGAAACTCAGTATGCAAATGTCACACATGAATATAGAGAGAGATATATATTGCATTTGCACTTGAGCTATTACTTAGGGTGCGTTTGTTTAGCGAAAAATAATTTTTAGGAAAATATTTTTTTCATTTTCCAAGCGTTTGGTTCACTTAGGAAAATGAGTCAACGGAAAATGTTTTCCTAGTCAATGGAAAATGTTTTCCTTTTAAAGCTTAAATTCAAGAAAACGATTTCTCATTTGAAAAAACCGGAAAACGTTTTCCAAAATATTTTAAAGTCCTTGCTTAAAGAAAAATTTGTTATTAAAAAGAATTTATAATTTTTTTGGTCGATAAAAAAGAATTTTTAATTAAAATTTTTTAATTTATTATTATTATGTGTTTTCTTTTCTTTCTTCTTTTTTTTTTTTTTTATTGTTTTCTCTTTTCTTTCTTTGCTTGTGAACGTAAACCCTAACTCCTCCTCCCCTCTCTCCTTCGTCACCGCCACCTTCTCCAACCCTAACCCCTCCTGCGCTCCCGTTAGCTTCGCTCCCTCTTCTTCTTCTTCATCAGCGTCTTCTACACCTTTAATCATTTTTCAAATGAAATCCAAATACCAGAAAATATTTTCAATCACGTATAACCAAACAAAGGAAAACTAACCGTTCTCTTGGAAAATGGTTTCCCGAAAAATATTTTCTAAAAACGTTACGTTTTTCGTGAAACAAACACACCATTAATATCGATAGAAAATTCGAAATGAGTCATTTCAACCGTACTATTGTGTTATGTTTCCTTTTTATGAAAATATAATTCGCTCGATCTATTCGACTTGAAAATATGTCAAGTTTGAAAACATAGAGAGCCCCGAGAATCGTAATTCATGAAAAAAGAATTTTAATTTTAGATATTTTGTATTGTTCCAAATTTGACTTTACTCAACTCACCTAATCTAACCACTTATACTCGTTTCCCGTTGTTCTCATCTGCTGAAAATCTTCTTACCCATGTGTTAGGAGATCCTCTGTTCTTGTATTAAATAAAAAGCATCCTTGACAATCCTAAGAAAAAATAGAAAATCCATCCGAAAGCACTAGCCTGCTAATTTCTATTCAAGCCACCCAAAATTTATTGCTGAAGGAACCTCTTCCTACCTAAGCGGACCCAACCGTATCATGAGGCAAAGGAATTCGAATCCAAGTTGGGTACAGGGTTAGTTGACAAATGTTTGTCTTGTGATATGATTATTGACGGAAAGAACAAACTTAAAATAATGAAAGACGGAAAAATAAATAATTTTCGTTAGAACGAAAAAAAAACAAAAATTGCAGCAATCGCTGACTTGACAACGAGGAGTCCAACAACAAAGGGTTTATAAATTAAGGTAAAGTAATTTGGGTGCCATATATATATATATATATATATATATATATTAATGTAGCTATCTTCAAACAGTTTCTGGATTATTCACGTTATTCCGTACGATCTTGCGCACTTTTGTCTTAGATCGAGCTCAAAGAACGAGTAAAGACGATACGTTCTTTTCCACGCGGCCTTACCTGGTTCATTAGGTTCATTAAGGTACTCTATAAACTCAAAATTTAAGTAGTCAAGGTAACATGTGGGATTATAAAAATTTCTCGCGTCAATTCAATATTAAATCTTTTTAATCGTATTGATATGATTATAAATACTTTCATATTTTATTAATTGAATTCATTTGGTTAATTTTGTTTGAAAATCACTAACGTAAATGTCAACTGTCTTAAGTGATGTGGCCAGTGCTGACATTGATATTTTTAATAATATTTTCAAATTTTTTATAAATATTTTGTTTATATTTTCTTCTCTTTTGTTTGCTATTCTTTGGGGTTGAGGGTTAACAAGGGTCGCCGGTCATAGGCAAAGGCGGATGACCCTTGTTGGCACTAGGTAAGGGTGTCGAGGCCCTTGTTGGCTCTGAACGAGGGCTATGATGCTCACACTTGATCTAGGCGTTACAGCTTCCCCTAGGGCCGATAAGGCTTGCAACATCTTCAGCTCATCTAGATCTAGTGAGGGCGTCAGCGAGGGGCCGTGCACCCTTGCTTTGCTTGCCTTAGGCTCACACCGACCACGTCAAAGGCGTTATGACCCTTGTTGTGGCTGACAAGGACATCAGAAGGGTTGACATGCCTTCACTGGCCATGGTGAGGGCCCATGATTCCTCACCCAGTGGCCAACGAGGGTCGGCTCGTGACCCTTGTGTTGGCCCTTAGCCCCGAAAGAAGAAAAAAAAAGGTAGACAAAATAAAAAGAAAGGTGAATTTTTGTTAAAAAATAAGATATATATATATATATATATATATATATTCATGTCAACATCAGTGATTTGCGAACAAAATTGGTCTGATGGACCTAATTAACAAGACGTGAAAACATTTATAACTAAATTAACACAATTAAAAAGTTTAGGACTAAATTGACATAAATGCAATTGAATTATGACTTTTTTTGATAATTGATCCACAAAGACCTTGGATATTTCTCTCATCTTATATTTGACTATTATCTCTCATATATTGTCTCCAATATTTAGATTGACTATGTCGAAATGGTATTGTCCATTAATCCTTTTAAGTTCCATGTGTATTTAATCTAGAAAATCAGTAGAAGGATATCAGAAATGTCAAAAGTTATGTATGGTGCTCACTTTAATATTAAAAAGTCTTCGCTCGAACACCTTAGTGTTAAATTGGAGTAAATATGATCACTTAAATGCCTCTAGCGAAAAATTTCACCAAAATAAGTACATGGCGTTTATAATTAAAGTTTAATACGAAGTGGCATTTAAAAAAAATTAATCCACATGGACCGAAAAAACAATGTCACACAATCCTACATGATTTGGGGTGCGTTTGTTTATGTTTCTATTCAAAAATTATTCTAAGAAACAGAAATAGAAAAAACTATTTCTGTTATGGGGAACAATTTTTGAACAGAAGAACGCGTATGGTAAATTTGTTCCAGAAATAGAAAAAGAACATAAACACGTTTGGTAAACTTGTATAATTTTTTTTATTTCTTTTAATTTTTAAATATTTTTATTTTATTTTTCCTATTTTATTTCTTATTTTTTTATTTTTCCTTTTTCTTTTTTTCCTTTTTTTCCTTTTTCCTTTTTTTTTTTTTTTTTTTTTCCTTTTGGCCAATTGCTGGCCTCGACCATGGCTAGCGATAGGCCGATGAGGGCCAGCGGCCTCGTTAGGGGCCGGTGATGCTCTAGTGAGGTTACCGGCCCTCGACGGCCGGTCGTCGGCCATGGCCGAGGCTGGCCGCTGGCCAAAGAAAAAAGAAGAAGAAAAAAAAAAAGAAGAGAGAAAGGAGAGAGAAAATTTGTTCTTAAAAATTGTTCCAGAAACAAGAAATAAGTTTTTCTTGTTTCTTATTTCTGTTCCAAATTTGTTACCGAGAACAAAAAGTTAGATTTGAAACAAAACGTAAACAAATGCATTTCTGTTCTTTTTTGTTCCTAAAAAAAGAACACAAATTGTGTTTATGAACAAAAAAAATAAACACAAACAAACAGCACCTTGGTGAATTGAAATGACCTCATTCACTCTGATTCTTCCTCTCTCTACAGATTGTATCGTCTTGTTCTCTTCCTTCACCATTCTTTCTACCGCCACACATGGAGTCACCATGCGCGAAACCCTAGAATGGACATCCTCAAGTCAGAACTACTCAAGAATTGCGAACCCCTTGCTGAGGAAACTAGCGATCCGCACATCTTCAAGCCCTATGAGATCAGGCAAAAATACATCTAGAAACTTTGCGAGCAAGAGAAGTGCGAGCTCAAGGCCAAATTCCATTGCCAATCCTCCACCTTTGATGCTGCCTCCAACCTTAATCCTCCTTTAGTGGCCACTCTTCCAACATGGAAGAGGGAGGTGGGGGGTTCGAATCCCCACATTCTCAGGGGGATTGGGGTGGGGACAATTAAGTTTTAGGAATGGGTTTCGATTCTCACGCATTACAAGGAGGCAAGACAAAAGTTTGAGAGTGAATATTAGAGTAGGAATAGATTAGGACTGATAAAAAAAAAAAACCTTAATCCTTCCTTCTCCATCTGCATTGGGGGCAAATTGAATAGGCTTTCAATTTAGGGTTGTTGGTCGATTTACGGTTTTCAATTTGGGAAATTCATTGTAAGTTGCAATTTAGGGTTTTTAGTTTTGGGTAAATCTTATATATAGCATAATTTAGAAGTTATTTACTAACTGGGTACACCGACAAACCACATCAATTTGAGAAATTAATTAAAAAAAAGGTCACGCCAAATTTCTGGTGACTCTAATCAAACTTGACACTTAAGCGATCATTTTTTCACAAAAGTAATATTTGAGTGATCTAAAAATTTTTTTGTACTTAAGTGAGCGTCGTGCACAACTTTTGACACTTATAATGTCCTTCTACCCTAGAAAATTATATGAACAAAGGCTTCTATATAAGATTCGCAACTGGTTCGTTGGAATTGCTCTCGTGACGAAATATCTTTCATAAAAAGTGATTTTTTGGCTTTTAATTAAAGAAAACCTGGGTTTTGCACCAACTCTTAATATGAAATATTATAGGTGATTAGGAATCAACAACCTTATACATGAGAAGATTGGACAAAGGCAAACATTACCGAAATCTAATCAACAACACTACTTGAAAACAATAGACGAGAGAAAGTAATTGGACGTAAACAAATTATGCTGGAATTTAATTGACGACACAATACTCGGGATATAGATAAATTGACGATGCAAATCTAACAGATACCGCTAAGGAAAATAAAATATAGTGTAGGAAAAATGGAAGATAGTAAATTTGTTTGATTTGTGCAACCTGAGTTCCTAGTAAATGACTCGTAGTATGTATAATGGTTGCGTGGTAACTACTTCCTAACGTTGTGTTTTTCTTGAACAGTTTTCAGCGGTTGCCTCCATGCTTCGCCACTTTTGAAAGTCTTGTGTCCATATTTCCTGATCTTCTTTCCAAACGGTTGTTCCTTTGAAAATGTATGCCAATTGTCCTGAGTTGTCTCACAATCTTGCTCCCAAAAAATAACCTGTCTCATGATCTTGTTCCAAGTGGTAACTAATAACTACTCCCAAACAAGAATATGCGTGCACTATTTGAGGACGCGCGAAGTCTGTTCTCTATTCTATAGCTACATTGTATATTGAATAAGGAAACAAAACTTGCATCGACTTGGCAATATAATAAGTTACACAACATAAAATGCTAACATGAATCCGGTATAAGCACCTTTAACGCATTCAGATCTTGGGATACGTTAAGATACAAGAGATTCCATGTGGAATTCACTTGATCCAATCGTCCCATCACATCGGGAGCATATGTATTTGAATACGCGTAATAATGTCTCTTCAAGATGTTCCATCCAAGTGAAGAGAGAATGATACATCTTTGCCTCAGTCATTCTATCATTCCTCTTCCCCTTGAAGCTCCTTCTCTACTCATTCCTCCCCAAATGCGCTCTGTCATGCAACACACAAAAGCAATTCATGTTTCTCTATCAGAAAAAAGAAAGAAAGGAGGAACGCTTTTAGAGCACTCAAAAAGAAAGAAAGAAAAAAAGAGAGGAGGGCTCGCTTTATTATTTTCTTAACGAAAAAGAGGAGAGGTAGCTTTTCTTTGAGAGTTGGAACAGTGCATGCTTTGGTGAGGGACCGGTCCCTCCCTCCTTCACTCAGTCACTCACTCATCATCATCGTCAAGAGACAAGTTCTTAACAATCGAAAGCAATTAGTGTCGCCCCGGGACAGGATTGATGGCGATTGTCTGTTACCAACCACATGGCGACGAAACGTACGTGACCATCCACCCCACGCTTCTCCCGGATGAGTGGGGCCGAGTCAAGGAAGCTGCTCGTTCTCTTCACGGCTATAATACTCATCATGCACTTAACTAACCTCGATTAGGTTACGCTAGTATATTTGTCGGAGCATGGTCGCGCGTAGCCCTTCAATATGACGTCGAGAAATGCGTCGGCGTGCTGACTCAAGCATGGGATTCCTGGCCGTTGTGTGAGTTCGGCGATCAACATAGCCTAGCACAAGCTCTTCTAGTGATTACTTGTGTGTCCAATTATCATTCGGATCGACAATTCATATTGGCGCGTCGTAACCGTGTGTCGTATGGTGTCAAACGTATGGTGTCGTGTCCTGTTCCGGATTTTCCATTATGTGGTTTTGTTTTATGGCCCGGGTCATGCTCGTGCTATGCAAACGGATCGTGCCCGATGTTGCCGTGGGTGCAAAGTTTGTGGAGCTGACTTCTCAGCGGCGGACTTTTAACGCCTCATTGACTTTTGGAGTTTTCCTACCAAACCCCAACTAATTTTCCCTCTCAGTTTCGTGTTTTACTAGGAT
Source organism: Eucalyptus erythrocorys (assembly GCA_014182555.1). Taxonomy (NCBI): domain Eukaryota; kingdom Viridiplantae; phylum Streptophyta; class Magnoliopsida; order Myrtales; family Myrtaceae; genus Eucalyptus; species Eucalyptus erythrocorys. The sequence continues at coordinate 14,363,954 of CM024599.1, read as the reverse complement.
GGCTAGAGGCGCTTGTCATAATTGTAAAATGATGCACACAACGGTTCTCTTGCTTTTTCAAAACAAGAAGTTGGGGAATTCATAAGATCGACTGAAAACGTAGGTGGCACTTAGGTTGGCCCTTTTGCCTCTAGCTGAAGAAGAGGGCAACGATTATCACAGGGTAGGCCATGCCCTACTCGGATAGGCTGTAGGATGTAGTTAATGTCTCAATTACTCATGTGGTCGTTGGGTTCTGCCGCAACCACATGGAAACGTTTTGGTCCAGACCCAAGATGAGCATTCGATTCGACGAATCCACGGACGGGCCGGTGGCTCCGTAGCTGTCGGTAGAAGCTAGCTTTGTCAAGCACAGTGACCCACGGCTTTGCCGACGATGACCGAGCCGACGTCTCTTGGCTCCGTCGCCGTCAACAGAGTCAGTCGAGATCGAGATCAAGAAAGAGAGATGGGGTTGTTATGGCTCTAGTCTGCAAGTGGCGTTGAAAGCTCCTCCAGTGACGACAATTCAGGAGGCAATGGTAGAAGAGTGGCTCAGGGACTTTTCTTGTTAGTTGAAATATATGACCATGGAGTTCCTCAATTTTCCGCCTTCGTACCATGTTGCATAAACTCCAGTTGAAAGACATCCTTCATGTAAGAATTTCCTTGTGTATATATTTTTCTTGACATGTTGCAGTCCAATAATATTTTGGATTATAACTTGCGCAAATCAAAACGAGCCGATCTCTCGGGCCCAATCGTAGAAAGGCCATCTATGCCAGGAGAAATTGTATTTTCATTTTCTGACCTTAACATGAATGAATTGAAAATGAGATCTTATGTTAGTTGTGATATTAATTTTGTACTAATCTCTAATGTTGTATATCTCGTCATCTATTGGCACGCCATCGAGACCCCTCCTTCCTATCATCCAAATTTCTCCTAAACTCACTGTTTTCTATTCGCTATACATCATTACTTAGGTTATTGCCAGAGAGGATTTGAAACGACCTTTCTTTTTATGCATAGCTTGGAACGGTGATTGACGGGAAAAGGGGACGAATTATTAGTCAAATCTTGGTCAACCAAATGATGATGTAAACAATGCATTGACCATTTGTCTAATCAACTCGATTCTTAAGAAAGAGAGAGAGCAACCTTTAACCTAAATAAACCTCCAAGAAAGAGCTAATTCATATTAAATTAGCATCATCTAGCATATTAATTATGGAAAAATTATCCAAAAAGTTTTGAATTCAATCGTATGGTAGTGGCCACTTCAGCCTTCGACTCTTTGCTTTTTAATTATAAACTTTTCGACGATTTATCAATAGAGTTTTTCAGACCAACTTTGGTTGGAAATCATCGACGTGCCATCATACAATTAGTTTATGATTTTTTAGACAATTATCTCAATTAACTACAATCACGGACCATATCATAGTTTTCTTGTTATGTTGGATAATACCGGATAAACTCTAGAAATTGAAGATAATTGGAATTATCGTGGAGGGTGAAAGTTTGGCTGTCAATTTAAGGAAGGGGAAGAGGGGTAGGAAAGAAAGAAGGAAATCGAATAGAATGATCATTGACCATGGCAGGATAACTTCTGTCCCTAGGATGGTTACCAGAGTCGTTTCTTGCAAGGAAAGAAAAGATCAAATGAGTGAATAATTTAATATGTGTAGATATTGTGGAAGAAAGAAGATGAAAACCTGGTGGAGTAACGAAGTGTCACCGGTCTGAAATTAGTCAATCGAGTTGGTCTATGGACAGAACCACCCGAATTGTGATGAACATCGTACAAAGATATCCCACCATTTGACTAAGGTTTTTCCTCTTCATCTTTTGCAAGGAATCTCAATTGCTTACCAAAACCGGTGGAATCTCCATGAATATTGCTTACCAAAAACGCAGGCTGGTCGGTTGTAGTTGAGATTGCATAGTTTGTGAGACCTACGTAAGTGCGATGATGTGGATGGTTGATTTTTTTTAACGTGTCGTCATTCTTTCATTCGATGCATCGGATGAGTAAATACTGTTGCCACTTGTTTTTTTTCTGTTTTGAGACCCGAGCATCCGTGATCGAAACTATGAGCGATCTTTTTACTTTCAATGTTGTTTGCTCCTGTATCGGTTGAGGCAAGGATTGTACATTTTGTACAACCCCCCCAATGTCCATGACCCAGCACATTGTCTTGCCAGAAACATCCCTAGAATCCAAAAAGCTGAGGTCCCTCCAATCATCACAAACCAAAAGGATAATAAGCCAAGATGCCTAAACATGCATCATTGGCGGTTCCTTGCATACTTCCAATCACCTCGGTTCATGATTGGGCATCGCTAGGACATGGATCGGAAGTTTCGCTTAGAGAATTCACTTCTTTTGGGCATGTGATTATTGGAATGCAAACATATAAAGCTCAACACGTCAATTTCAAAAGCTTAGATACCTTCAGAACGGCGAAACGATAATTATAAATATGACATAAATCTCATTTGCATTCTCAATTTGAGAGTTGGAGTTCAAAGCTCCCACATAGAGATGTCAGAAGTCAAGCTTGCTCTTTCAGTATAATATACTCAAATTGATAAGTCACGCCTTCACGTTAGGGAGAACAGAACTCTTATGTAATTAGACAAAACAACAACAAAAGCTTTTGCTATAGTTTTTCTCGATTATTACAGTCGTTTGTCAAAATGTGATTTCCAACGAGTAACTGGGAAAATGGTACTCCGAGCCGAACATGGACACTTTATCCCGCACAACACTCCTACAGGTGTTTCAACATACCTTGATCATTGATGTTTTATCTCATTAACACGCATAAACGAGCCCATCAACAATGGAAAAGGGATTAAAACACCGACGGAAGAATTGTGCGACATGAATGTTCTTCATAAATGAAATTGTTATGGCTCCAATCGCAGTTTGTTTTTCCTTCTGTTGAGCAATGTGAATACTTTATAGCTTCCATCCTCCTTAACTTCCTTATTTAATTAATGAATTGCTATTAGATAGGGGAAGGAGTACAAGACAAATATTTCTCAAACATAAACAGCGAATCCGACGAGGTGTGAAGCGCAGCTTTGTCTTCAATTTTTGCTTTGTGGGCCTGAATTTTTTTTCTGTCGATACTTAATGGGCCTGAATTGATAAGCCAGAAAGTTGCATGAGAATCTATTTCGATGGATTCTATTTCGAAATTTTATATTAGATGATATAAGAGTCGTGCAAAAGATTTACATACGAGGCCCGAGATCCGACACAAGTTTGTCAATGTTTCAATGCATGTGCGTCATATCAAAGCCCGTTGACTGATGTTTTGAATCACGGAATGAGCCCGTAGATTAATATTGTATGGCCTTTTCGTCTCGCTTAGATGTCTGATCATATCTTGGACCTAGTCATTTCATGTGTTGTAAGTAAACCCGTTAAATGATTGGATCCGATCGAATTTGAAAATGGTCCAATCCAAATTAATCCTTTTTTTTTTGTGCCTATTTCCATGCAATACATATTTAGTGATTTTATACTTGATATGCTTCACATCTAATCGTATGTAATCAAATTTAAGAAAATCCATACTCAAATTAAGATGAAAGCATGGAGTGAGCAAGAGCAAGAGTGAAATTGAGTGAGGACAAGAGAGAATAATAGAGATATGTTAAGTATAAATAAGTTGTGAATCCATTTAACATCCATAATATCAGTAAAGTCCAAATATTATTTGGTGCCACGCATGTCCCGTGCATGTCAAAAATTACACTACTAACCATGCAAATTTTGAATTCAAATTAGATCGTGCTGTGGAGTTATATGCAAATTCCACGAGTCTAAATAACCTTTCCACGAGTTTCCATCGTAACTAAGAATTTTGACTTTGATTCCAATACTGCAAAATATAGATTGCTCTTGTATTGAATTGAAGTGGGGGAGTGTTGTTTACGAATGATCGACCATTCGAAAAAGATGATCCTTTATATTGTAGGCATCGTAAGAAAATGGATTAATAAAAAAATGTTTTTATCGATATTAATATCCTATACCTAAATGTTTAATAATTTTTATTTGCTCATTTTTCCCAAGTGAGGCAAACAATCCAAGTAAGAAAATTCCATTTCAAAACTGCTGATTTTCCATGACACAAACGAACCTTAAAAATATAAAGTTCCTACTTACGGTAACTCGACATCATAATCCTCTTAAAATTTATAAAAGTACATACTCCAATTATATAAATATTATATAAAAGTAAAACTTTTCTCAGATTACATCATAAATGATATGAACAATTGATTTGATTGAAATCACAAATAATGTTCGGATTAGGGAGGATTTGAAAAGATTATTTCTTCATCTAAATCGGTCGATTTCTAGTCATTTAACATGGTACAGATATACAAATAAAGTATGATTGAGATCATGATCTCGTGAACAAGGGCGAGCCAAGATTCGAAGTTGGCAGGCTTAAAACTTTTTCTTTCCAAGATATTTAGTAGAATGTTAATATCAATCACCTCTTTCCTTTATTCATTATTATAGCTCTTACTTTTTTTTTTTGGTGACCCAAGGAACCCCCGCACGGCCGACAGCCGGAGAGTAAATCCTGGAGTGACGCTAGCGGAGGACCCATCACCCTGACGCCATACTTAAGAATCCCTAGCAACCGTGAGGGGATTTGAATTCCTCCCCTTACGTTAGGGGGAGAGAGCTTAAACCATCGCGGTCGCCGCAAGCGACGGTAATTATAGCTATTACTTTTGATAAACTTTGTTTCGGGAATAATTTCTACCAAGATCAGACGGAAAGACTGATTCATTCATAAACACCGGAAGACCGTCTGCTCATAAATGTTGGTCCCAGCAAGCCGCTGGACTGGACGGCAACAAACCATCCCCAAAAAGGCAAAGTGGCGTAGAAAACGAGGACGTCCAGCATCCGGTGGGACCATCTCTTGGGTTGGTGCGTGGCTCATCGGCTTCCACGGCGGCAATGGTAAATATCGGATAAGGCTGGCCATGTCGCCTTCTGGGTTTTGGGAGCGAAAACCCTCTTACCTCCTCGCTTACTGGACGCACTGGAGGTCCATTCTCGCTTTGAACTCGACGCTCGTCGCTGGTCTGTGATACCCTTTTTTGATTCAGTCTCGGGGATCTTTGCAATGGCGTCCATGTCTGGATTTGTCCTCAAAGGTTGCAAATTTCAGACACGCGGCGCTCGCTGCGGATCAAGCTCTTGTTGTCCTGCCCGGAGAGTGGTGTCCCGTCTTGGTACGTCTGAACTCTCTGATGCTGCTCTTTGTGGGTTTTGACTGGAGTTTTACTTTCTGGGTACTTTTCGATTTTGCGTCTTTCCCGCCTGGTTGGGTGGTGCATTTACTTTGATGGGCGTACTTTTTGAGTGTTTTCCCCAAGTCTTTTCATGGTGGGTCTACTCAAGATCATTCATTTTGCCAATTTTCTTCGTTTTTTTACTGTTTCTTAATAGATCTCAGTAGGGATAATTGTGAAAATGGAAGGAGTCTGGCTGTCAAGAACCGGTTGCAGAATTCGACGGTTGCTGTTGCCACCACCCCTTTTCCTGTTGATCCATCTTCAAGGTATCTTTCTGTGGCTTAGCGGTGCTGATTCTGCTGGAGGTTTCTGCTCTGGATTGAAGCTGGGTTAAGCTTTGTAAATCGGAAGATTGAAACTGGATTAAGATTTTGAGAATTGACTTCTATGATCTGACCAACCAGCATTGACTGTCAGCTATTCAAAATACATGGAGTGATTGTATCCTCTTTCTGTTGGTGGGATTGTTGTGCACCAAGAAATCTATTTAATCTCTAAGAGTATACCTTGCATAGAGATCATTGGTTCTCTAATGCTTCATGGATAATATGATCTAATAATAATAGTACTATAAGTATATCCTTTATCCTACTTGCAAATGCCAATGGGTTTATTACTAGTTCTTTTGTTTCACTTCATAAGTGAATGGTCTCTCTCTTGAAGTTTCAATCTCTTATCACAGCAAATTCCCCTGCGAGGAGGTTTGCTCTTTGGCCAGCTGACTACTGGTCTTGAATTTTACATTTAAACAATTTAAAGTTGTTGGTTGGGCACCGAGATTGATTTATCATTGGCAGTTTTTGTTACAAAATAGCAGTGAAATTTTTTATACATTTGAGAGGTTTGATCAGTAGCTCTCTCTCTCTCTCTCTCTCTCTCTCTCTCTCTCTGTGTGACTCCCCTGCTAGCATGACCTTTTACATCTACAGTGTCTCTAATATCACTTTCTGGGATTTCATATTTAGAAAATTGACAACTTTGTGCAAGGCTGCAACAAATGCACCTGGAGAAATTCCGGCCAGCACTCCTGGCGCGATGAGCCAGTATGAGAGAATCGTTGAAACTCTGACCACCCTATTTCCTGTTTGGGTATGTACCTATTTTGAAGCTTTCTGATGTGCTGTTATTTTATTTGCATCTCTTACACCTTCAAGTTGCATTGTGCTTGTGCATGAGGCTCCCCAAATGTGTGTTTTTCAAGATTTTTATTTTCTGGAATATCTAGTGTCTTAAAATCATTTACTCCACCAGGTTATTTTGGGAACTATCATTGGAATTTACAAACCAGCTGCGGTAACTACAAGTCCTTCATGCTGCCTTCACTGTTGATAATGTCTCTTCCGTCGATATTTTATTGTTGGGATGTCATCCAGGTTACTTGGCTCGAAACCGATCTTTTCACTGTTGGATTGGGTTTCCTTATGCTTTCTATGGGGTTGACATTGACATTTGAAGATTTCCGACGATGTTTGCGGAATCCTTGGACTGTAAGCAGCATCTTTATCCCTATAAGTTAGGAGGAGAATTGTCAAACCTTCTAGGTCATCTTTTTCATTTCACTTTTTTGAACTTAAAACTTTATTGTTGCAGGTAGGTGTAGGATTTTTGGCCCAGTACCTCATCAAACCAATGTTGGGCTTTGTCATTGCAATGGTACTTCTTTCACCATCTGTTTTACAAGTTCCTACTTTGGCCTATTTTGATCTCTGACAATAAAATATTGGTGATAAAGTGTACTTTCTTATGCCTCGTTAGGTTCATGTGGTGGATGTGATAAGGATGCAACCTGAGGACTCCAAAATTACCTTACACTGTAGATGCTTTAGGAATCTTAATCAAATCCCAGTAACTTTTATAGATTATTCTTCTTTAAACATCCAAACCTGTACCTTAGCCTCCTCGCCCTTTGGAAGGCCTGACTCCAAGTGATGACCAATTCTTTTATTTTAAATATTGCATGGATATGGATATGATGAGTAATTGTTGCCTTTAAATAATACTTCTGAATTGGGATCTTCAAACTGAATTAGGTTTGGCAAAGAAACTCATGGAATGCTGGAAAATTATATTTAAAATCTTAGTGGATACTGCAATGGTAAAACTCTCCTGAGAACAGGAGGTGCTGCAGATATCTTTGAATTTGCTGTCTTTAGCAATTTAAAATTGAATTTTCTTTTATTGTGCTGGCAGCTCTATTTGTCAAAATGCTTGTGTATCCTATTGTGAAATTCGTCACCCACCAAGTTTCCATGATCTTCCAGCTTGGGTGTGTATCTAGAGTTCTAAATTGTGTATCTGCCTTTGAAATTTGTCATTAACCAAGTTTCCATGTTTTCCAGGCTTTAAAGTTGTCTGCACCACTTGCAACTGGTCTTATATTGGTGTCCTGCTGCCCTGGAGGTCAAGCATCCAATGTTGCTACTTATATCTCTAAGGGGAATGTAGCACTCTCTGTCCTCATGACAACGTAAGTTATGACGTATGTGTAAACTTTTGCTCTTTTTTCCAGCATAAGGAGACAGCCTCTTTCCAAAGCTTGATTGCATATTTTGTTTATGTTAGCACTTGCCATTGATCTGTTCTTTTCATCTTCCTATTGCGATATATGTAAATATCTTGAACATTTTACCTCATGCGGGATTTTTGTAATTCTTTTTCTCCTTTCCAAGCTGTAATGTTGTGTCTTTTCACTTTAAAGTTTGTTAATGCACCAGTTATTTAATGAAGGTCTGGGAACAGTTATGGTGTGAGATATCGATTTCTTTGACATAATTATGTTGTTTTCATAAGCAAGTGGTGTTTCTTATGTCTATCTGCGGATTTGCAGTCATCATGTGCTGAGTATTGTTATTGTGCAATTTAGGGATCTTTAGAGCATCCTACTGTAGCTCATCTTCTCGCTTTGTGTACCAAATTATGGACATGAGTGGATAACATGATGGAAATACCTCTTAAGATGTTTTGGCTGATCATTGTGGACCATATGAAAATGAAAAGGATACTAACTTTGAACATGTTCTGCATGATAGTTTGTGAAGCATTTGTCCTGATTTTTTTGCTCAAGGTTGTATATATATATATTTTTTTTTTTTTTTTTGAATTTGCAGGTGTTCGACTATTGGTGCCATTGTGATGACACCTCTCCTCACTAAGCTTCTTGCTGGCCAGCTTGTTCCTGTTGATGCTGCGGTCAGTACAGCATAAGTATCCTTGCCTCTTCAGATGCTAAAGTATGAGAATAAGATTGCATTTGAATGGTAGACCAATTGTTTGATTTTCAAATTAAATGGATGCTTAAGATTGTTCGCTGAAGCACTGATGTGGAAGGCAGTATTGAAGTGCTTAGCTTCTGAGTTAATCTTGTTGAACCACAGACATCTTCAGTAGGGGGCAATTTGTTCAGAGGGTTTGGCTGAAAAGTCTAGATGTGAGCACTTGGAATTTTTTTGTTATGCAAGAGTCGAAAAGGTCTAGATGTGAAAAAGTTTTGCCTTTTGGAGTGCTTCATCTTTCCTGTGATGATGAGTTGTAATTATGATAGCATGGGAGAAAACTAGTGAGAAATGCATAGTCTATCTAATCTATCTCTAGTGGATGAGATTTGTCGAAAAACTCTTTTGTTGTTCATAACTCCTTTCTTTGTTGCTGTACTAGTCTGCATGCGGATATATGTGGTTATTTGCTATACATAGTTCAATGTGTTTGCATTGTAGTGCATACCCACTATATCCAGCTATGTATGATTGTGACATACCGAGGGATTTTGGAATCACTTTTGTCAACAAATACTTGCAGGGCCTGGCTATCAGTACTTTTCAGGTTGTTTTGGTGCCAACAATAGTAGGAGGTAAGCAGAAGGTTCTTAAATTTCAAACTAAAGTCACTTGGAAGGAAGAGCGAGAAAATAGTTAATAAATGAGATAACCCTTGTCTGTTTTCTATGACAGTGTTGGCCAATGAATTTTTTCCTAAGTTTACTTCGAAAATAGTCACTCTGACTCCATTGATTGGAGTTATTCTGACCACCTTACTTTGTGCAAGCCCTGTAAGTGAATCAAATTAATATCTAGATGTGGTCTTTCACTGCTTGTTCCTTTCTTTCATTGCCAAACTCTGGTAAGATCTGATTCTGATGTACTTCCACTAGATTGGGCAAGTTGCAGATGTCTTAAAAACTCAAGGAGCGCAACTTCTGTTACCAGTAGCGCTCCTGCATGCCGTTGCCTTTGCTCTTGGATATTGGATATCAAGATTCTCATTTGGTGAATCTACTTCCCGCACCATTTCTATTGAATGTGGGATGCAGGTAAGTGTCTTCCATGTCTTCCATAAGTTTTTCCTGTTCTGTTCTTCTCTTGCTGCTCTTTGACTACCTATTTTTATTGCTGGAATTAAAGAGCACAACTAACCATTGCTCCTTTTTAACTTTAATTTAAGGACCCTTCCTTTTCATTTTTTCAGTATCAGTGAAGTCTGTTGTCTCTTGTCATTGCTGACATGGTCATTGTGAATTGTATGATTACTGATACAAATGTGCAAACATCTTAAATTTTACAAAGTTCAGCAGAATCAGTGTTTCTAAGGTGCCATATTTCATTGCAATTAAGCAATTGGACTGAAGAGGAGCGTGATGCCCCTGTTAGAACTGTTACTGAAACATTTATTTGTTGTTAAAATGAACAGTTATAAATCTTTTATCGCAGTGGTCTCCGGATAGTCTTTGTACACCATATTTACTATAAGCAAAAAATTCTTGTTTGTCACAATTCTTTTGAGATCATTCTCATGTTGTTTTCATTTGATTAGCATTCTTGTGTTTGAGGAGACATAGGTAGTGTAGAATCATTCTCTGTTAATTATATGGTCACTTTGAAGTTTTGAACTGTCAAATTGAGAGATTTCTCCTGGCCGTCTATTCTGAATTACTCTTAAATCATATTAGTCCGCACATATCCTGCTTAAAATTTGATGTAAGTAAGGTGCATGGACATGTATCAGTATATGGTCCAAAAAGGTTCATGTACACATCTTTGTGTGTGAGGTATGCTATCAGTTGCTACTAGTTTTGCTTCAAAAGTTTGTGGACTTATATTGGAAAGAATGGTATAGTTCTTCTTTTGAGTGAACTTTTCATCTGCAGGAAAGCCTAGTCAAACAAAGTCTTCCTTGCCTTTGGATTTGATGCTCTCTCTTTGGGCCATTCATGGCTCTCTATTGCCTTTTCTTTTAGCTGAAATTGGGCGAAACCTCCATCTATTCTGCTAGTTCCTTTGATTGAATTGAATATCTTACAGATTTAAATCTGTTCAACATTTCCAGAGTTCTGCCCTTGGATTTCTTCTCGCCCAGAAACATTTCACCAATCCTCTGGTAGCTGTTCCTTCTGCAGTCAGCGTAGTTTGCATGGCGGTAAATTCTGACGCTCAAAACATGTGTTTCAACTCCATTCCTGGAGTATGATTTTTTTTTTTTTTTTTTTTTTTTTTGGAGTTATTCTTCTCTGGCGTTCTCACTTGCTGATAATCACTCTTCTCACAGCTTGGCGGGAGTGCACTAGCTGTTTTCTGGAGAAACAAACCGATCCCGATCGATGACAAAGACGACTTTGAAGAATGAGACATCCTTAAGACATCCTGTCTCCATATTTTCCCTAGGTTTATCGATTTCGGGTGTAATTTTTTTTTCTCATTTGGTGGTTTCTCATGCAGTATGGTTTCGGTTTTAAGTTCTAGCTAGAAGGAAGTGAATTCTGATGTATATCATTTTGGATACTAAGCTGGAGAGGAGACGTTTTAGCTTTAATGAAATCAAAGGCAATTCTTCATCTAGTTGCAATGCCATCAGTATCCATCCTTTTGACGGATATGTCAAAAAGTACTTCCTCAGTGCCGCTACACAAGTACATGTCCAACTGCAATGTCGTCAACGATAAGCTTACTTGTACCTTCCTGTTTCTGTATCTTCAGTTAAAAGACATTCCTAAGATCTTATGTTTTATGAGTGGGTGATTGAACTAGTGTACTGTGGCCCTGATCATAGGCGGGGTGGCCTGGTGTGCCTGCCTGTTGAAGGTGCTGGCTTGTATAAAGCCTGTGTGAGCGCGAGCTTGCTGAAATCTGCTCTCAATCTAATTGCTCTCTTTCGGCTGGGTACATCGTCCACCATGCCCCTCTCCCAGGCTCTCTTGCCCAGCTTAGGAATTCCTTTTCATCCTTTAAGACAGATTTATTGAGTTTGGCTTTTCTATTCGTTTACAGATTCATTTCGAAACAAACCAGTTTCTTAAGTATATTATTTTCCCTCAAAACTATCTGGGAAGTTCGGCGTCTAATCAATGGCATGTGGATTTAATTAGAATGACAAGCCCTCCGAGCTGGACAAAATATACTCGCAATTGCAAACGACAAAGTATAATAGCTAAACATGTTCAGGTAGTACTTCGAATGTTGAAGAGGAGCGGCTCGACAGGTAAGGAATGGGAAATCGTGAAAGATGACTTCTTTGTTGGCAAAATGAAGGTTGCCACAGTAGGCCTCGAGAGTTGAGAGTCAACTTGGCCTTGTGGCCTTTGCTCCGTCTGGCTGAACCGGAGGAGACCTACTTCGTTGAAGGGCTTGTAGAGCAAGTGGTGCTGCTCGTCCACCAGCTCGCGTGGGCACTCGATCACTCCTATGGCTGACAGCGAGCTGATCGAATACCTCATCTCATTCCCGCTCATCATCACCTGGTGTTTCAGGCAGTGCGATGGGCCGTTGCTCCTTCCTTAGCCAGTAACTCGTTTCAATTTCACAAGTTTCTCGTTCTCCAAAGTCATGTGCATTGGAATTACTTGCCATGGCATGAGAGAAGGGAAAGAACACTCACCAGGAATGACTCTCCAACCATGACTACGAAGGTGGAAGCTGAAGGCGCGACTGGAGACCACTTTCCGTCCTTCGTCTGCACCTCCAATCCGTTCACATTATTTTGGTGTGTTTCATCAAGAAGTTCTTATCGCAGTGAGAGCTTGCCCCGTTCTGCAGCTCGAGTCATGGCGCTTTGTACCTCGTGGCTCGGATCGAGTGGTTCAAGGATTCGGCATGCGAGTCTAGATACTTCTCCACGCCTAAGCTTAGAAATACCATTCTGGTGATCAATGATTCCAACTCGGAGAAGCCTTAGCGTTTCACTGCATTTATATTTACGTATGTTCATGAAAACTTACGGTTGTTGTCTCTAAAAGATAAAGGTTATAAGATAATTTTATGCTTTTAACTAATACATAAATTGTCCACACCAACACCAAAAGACGAACCATAAATTAAAAATTATTATTCCACAAGTTGATCAACACAAAATTTGCATTTTAAGTAGTCATGTAATTTCAAAGCACACGTGCCGTGATCATGAGGTCGCTTGCGAACTACTGGTCTCAAACAAAATAATCGTACAAAAATTTTGAATTTCCCTGAGGCCACATGGGATTGGCTAACTTTTGAATGCCACCAGAGTCGAGCACGCCAGTGATACCCATCGCCTCGTAGGGAGGCAACTGAGGTCTTCTCGGGATATAACCGCCGTGTGGTTTTCGGAGGTCGACGAAACTATGCTTCGTCTTGGCCGGAAGATTGAACAAATCTTCCAATTGTTCGAAGACATCTGTATAAAACTCAACACTGATCTTGTCGTATGGAGTCTCAAAACAACCATACTCTTCAAGAGCTTTGACATCCTCTTTTTGCACTATTTTTCAGTGGGTGCTTCCTGGCTTTAAGTCCTTTTTGCAGATAACCGTGAAGGGAGGCTTCGAAGGTGGGAGAGATAGCTTTTCCTTTTGTTGTTTGTTTGTTTGTTTTTGTTTTTTCTTTATGACGTTTTCTTTTGATGCGCATATTTAAGATTTTTAAGAGGCCATATTGCGTCCAAGAGTTGACTTTATATATATATATATATATATATATATATATTTTGATCTAATATTGTTTAATGAGGCCAATATGTTGGTGCCAAGTGAATGTTTAGGGTTTTGTTTAATGATTTGCTTCCTTTACCCACACCCAGTGACAAGAGCTCTATTGTCGCCTTCTGGCTTGGCAAGACTTGCCACGCTGAAGTATTGAAATGGTAAACAACTGGAATTATCTTCCATGGGAAGATTAGCTTTTCCTAGATACAATACTACTCGAGTCCGACACTGCTTCTATTATGTATATAGATGTTGAAACATTTGATATTATAAAACATAACATAACACGAGTTAACCCAATCATGGACAGTTGCACTGCATTATAGTCTCTCATTTATTGCCAAGGTCGAGAGTTTGAAACTCGTAATTACTGAAGCGTTGTAAGTGGGGGGCCATAGTGTTGGGGTCCTACGCTAGTCTCCCCTGAGGTATAGGAATCAGGCCCAACGGCACCACCGAGCGATGGCGGGTCAAGGCAGAGTCCTTGGTTACCCAGAAAAGAAGAAGAAAAAGACATGACACGAGTGAATGACACAAATAAGATAACATAGGAAGAATATACATTCAAGCAATAAACTGTCATCGACGAAATGTACAAATTGCCCCTATAAAGTTTTCGTTAAGAAATTATCTTCCTCTCGATATGACTAATCATAATTAAGGACATATTTTTCTCCATTCATGCTTTTGATTGGTGAATTACGAATTCCGGATATCACATACATGCCAATCTAACTAAATAAAAATGGGGCAACGTTCATTTTTGTAAATCCATCAATTAGAAGAACTAATTAGAGAATGTTTCCTCTAACAAAGGATGGAGGAGAAAACGTGGTCTTGAGAAACTTATAAAACGAACTTTTATTAAACTAAGTTTATATTCTTACTATGTTAGTTATATGAAGGGTAATTCAAATTACAAGCGTAGCTTATATAAATTATAGGAGAAGCAGTCCATAAATCTCAGATCTGAGATATTCAAGTAATGTCACGCATGCATACGGTCCAGAAATGAGGTAGGTTCGCGAGGTAATCGTTGTATGGCTTTTGGGGCCGATAAGCGGGCGCTTCATATCGACCGGAAGATTGAACAGATCTCCCAATTGATAGACGACGTCATTGCATAGCTCAACACTGATATTATCATATAGAATCTCGAAACAACCGTACTCTTTTAAGTGCTTTGAGATCCTCGTTTTGCATTGAATCCCAATAAGTGCTCCCTAGCTCCATGTCATTTTTGCATAAATCTTTATCAAGAGAAGCTTCGTATGTAAGGGCAAACCAATATCGGCTTTTCCCTTTTTTTTTTTTTTCCTGTGATTTTTTTTATGTGCATATTGACGATTTTAAAGCAGTCAATAAGGTTGCATCGAAAATTATTTTTTATATTTAAATATTTTTCTATTATCCATATCTAATAAAGTTAGTGCATGATTCGGATGAGTTTTGTTCAATAATTTGTATACATCATCCCCACGCCATTTGACAAGGCTTAAGAGTCGCCTTCTGGCTTGACATTACTTGCCATGTTAAAATATCGAAATAATAAACAATGGGACTTACAGTATTTGTTCATTTTGATGATCATATGATATTATATGAATGATCGATACGCATGATATGACCCGAAAAGAATATTGCCATCTCTAATAAAACATTTGGACTACATCAGATTGTTTATCTACGTGTATATTTATGCTCGTTCAAGCAATAAGCTTTTGTCAACATAGCCTAATTTACCCTTATGAAAGTCTTTTGATGTGCATATTGAAGTTTTTAAAGAGGTCATATTGCATCCTAGAGTTGACTTTATAAATGTATATTGTTTAACCACTAGGATTCGCCTCAGTGGCTATCATTCCAACATGGAGAGGGGAGGTGAGGCGTTCAAATCTCCACCTTCTCAGGGAGGGATGAAGTGGGAACTCGTAAGTTTCAGGAGTGGGTTTCGACTCCCATGCCTTGCAAGAGGTAGGGCAAAAGTCTGAGAGTGAGTGTTAGAGTAGGAATAGAGTAGCACTGACTAAAAAAAAATATATGATTTTGATCTAATATTGTTTAATGAGGCCAATATGTTGGTGCCACGTGTATGTTTCGGTAGGGTTTTGTTTAATGATTTGCTTCCTTTACCCACACCCAGTGACAAAGCTCCATTGTCGCCTTCTAGCTTGGCATGACTTGCCGTTTTGAAGTATTGAAATGGTAAACAATTGGACTTATCTTATAGAAGCACCGTCAGACTCGAGTAGTATCGTATCTAGGCAAGCTAATCTTCCATTAAGGACATATTTTCCTCTATTCATGTTTTTGATCGGTGAGTTATAACTTACGGGTATCACATACATGCCAATTTAACTAAATAAAATGGGGCAACGTCCATGTTCATAAACTAAATAAAATGGGGCAACATCCATGTTCATAAATCCGTCAGTTAGAAGAACTAATTAGAGAAAGTTTCCTCTAGCAAAGGATGGAGGAGAAAACATGGTCATGAGAAACTTATAAAACAAACTTTTTATTAAACTAAATTTAATGTCTTACTATGTTAGTTATATGAAGGGCTCGAAAACAAAGACCAATTCAAATTACGACCGCAAAATCTCAGACCTTAGATATTCAAGCAACGTCACACATGCATACGCTCCAGAAATGAGGTAGGTTCGCGAGATAATCATTATATGGCTTGTGGGGACAACAAGACGGCGGCTTCATATCGGCCGGAAGATTGAACAAATCTCACAATTGATCAAAGACATCGTTCACTGATATTATCATATAAAATCTCAAAACAACCGTACTCTTTTAAGTGCTTTGAGAACTTCGTTTTGCACTGAATCCCAATGTATGCTTCCTAGCTTCATGCCATTTTTAGGTAGATCTATCAAGAGAAGCTTCGGACGTGAGAGCAAACCAATATCGGCTTTTCCTTTATGGTTATTTTCCTGTGATATTTTTTTTTATGTGCATATTGACGATTTTAAAGAGGCCAATAAGGTTGTATCCAATATTTATTTTTTATTTTTTATTTATATTTTTCTATGTATCCATATCTAATAAAGTTAGTGCATGATTCAGATGGGTTTTGTTCAATATTTTGTGTACTTCAACCCCACGCCATTTGACAAAGCTTTAAAGTCGCCTTTTGGCTTGACATCACTTGCCATGTTGAAATATCAAAATAATAAACAGTTGGACTTATCTTATTTGTTCATCATATGATATTTATACAAATGATCGACGCGCATGATATTACCCAAAAAGAATATTGCTATGCCTAATAGAACATTTGGACTACATCAAATTATATATCTAGATGTATCTGTATATTTACGCTTGTCCAAGCAATAAGCTCCTATCAACATGACCTAATTTACCCTCATGAATGGTTTTATTAAGAAAATATCTTCTCGTCTATATAGCTAACAATAGTTGAGAGCTATATATTCCTCAAATTGTGAGTTATAAATAATGGACATCGCTATCACCCACCTGAGAGGTGTTGTTGACAGCGAGCTTCTCCCCCTAACACAAGGGGAGGAGTTCAATTCTCGGGCGTCGCATTTGGGTGACTTAACCGGTGGCACAAGTGTGGTGGTTAGCATATGTTGCCCCCAGTGTTTACCTTCGACTATCGGTTGTGCGGGGTTCCCTGGGTCACCAAAAAAATAAAAAAATAATGGACATCACTTACGTCACTAAATATAAACACAGGTAATGTCCATCCATCGATCAGATGAACTAATTGGAGGAAGTTTTCTTTCACTAAGGATGGAGGAAAACATGGCCACGCCAAATTAATGGAAGCAATTTTCTAGGTTATAGTCTTGTTTTGTTAATTATATGAAGGGCCCATAGACAATGATACGACACGGATTACATAAATTATTGGAGAAGCGGGTCCATCAATCTAGGACAAATATTCGCATATTATCATCACATGCATACGGTCCAGAATTGTCTTCTTTCAAGTCTTATTTTCCGGAAAGGAGACAAAGTGGGACGGTATAACTTCTATTGTTAAAATTTGGTAAACTTATCGGTCGTTAATGTGGCTCTTCTCAATCTTTACCGACCATGCATTTTCAAAATCACAATCATGAAAGCTATTGTAAGCTTTTGCAATTAAGTATTACGGAAGATTGGTCGGAAGGGATTATTTGCATCCACCAACACGATAGAATGAGGCCAATATGTTGGTGCCTGCTTCCTTTACCCACACCCAGTGACAGAGCTCCATTGTCGCCTTCTAGCTTGGCATGACTTGCCATTCTGAAGTATTGAAATGGTAAGCAATTAGACTTATCTTATAGAAGCACCGTTGGACTCGAGTAGTATCATATCTAGGAAAGCTAATCTTCCATTAAGGACATATTTTCCTCTATTCATGCTTTTGATTGGTGAGTTATAACGTACGGATATCACATACATGCCAATTTAACTAAATAAAATGGGGCAACGTCCATGTTCATAAATCCGTCAGTTAGAAGAACTAATTAGAGAGAGTTTCCTCTAGCAAAGAATGGAGGAGAAAACATGATCTCAAGAAACTTATAAAATGAACTTTTTATTAAACTAAATTTATTGTCTTATTATGTTAGTTATATGAAGGGCCCGAAAACAAAGATCAATTCAAATTGCAACCGCAACTTACATAAATGATAGGAGAAGCGGTCCATAAATCTCAGACCTTACATAGATCTATTATGAGAAGCTTCGGACGTGAGAGCAAACCAATATCGGTTTTTCCTTTATGGTTTTTTTCCTGTGATATATATACATATATATATATATATATTTGTATGTATGTATGTATGTATGTATGTATGTATGTATGTATGTATGGACGATTTTAAAGAGGCCAATAAGGTTGCATTCAAGATTTATTTTTTATTTTTATATATTTTTCTATGTATCCATACCTAAGAAAGTTAGTGCATGATCCGGATGGGTTTTGTTCAATAATTTGTATACTTCATCCCAACGCCATTTGACAAAGCTTTAGAGTCGCCTTCTGGCTTCACATTACTTGTCATGTTGAAATATCAATATAATAAACAATCGGATTTATGGTATTTGTTCATTTTGATGATCATATAATATTATATGAATGATCGACGCACATGATATTACCCAAAAAGAATATCGCTATGCCTAATAGAAAATTTGGACTACATCAGATTATATATCTAGATGTATCTGTATATTTACGCTTGTCCAAGCAATAAGCTCCTGTCAACATGACCTAATTTACTCTTATGAATGATTTTATTAAGAAAATATCTTCTCGTCTATATAGCTAACCATAGCTGAGAGCTATATATTCTTCAAATTGTGAGTTATAAATAATGGACATCACTTACGTCACTAAATATAAACACAGGTAATGTCCATCCATCAATCAGATGAACTAATTGGAGGAAGTTTTCTTTCACTAAGGATGGAGGAAAACATGGCCACGCCAAATTAATGGAAGGAATTTTCTAGGTTTATAGTCTTGTTTGTTAATTATATGAAGGGCCCATAGACAATGATACGACACCGATTACATAAATTATTGGAGAAGCGGGTCCATCAATCTAGGACAAATATTCGCATATTATCATCACATGCATACGGTTCAGAATTGTCTTCCTTCAAGTCTTATTTTCCGGAAAGGAGACAAAGTGGGACGATATAACTTCTATTGTTAAAATTTGGTAAGCTTATCGGTCGTTGATGTGGCTCTTCTCAATCTTTACCGACCACGCGTTTTCAAAATCACGATCATGAAAGCTATTGTAAGCTTTTGCAATTAAGTATTCCGGAAGATTGGTCGGAAGGGATTATTTGCGTCCGCCAACACGATTAACTCGCTTGAATAAGTCGTATAAGAAGAATGACTCAGCCATTTCAAAACATGAATCCTTAAGAATCAAATCATCTTCTCGTGCATGCATTCACATCACACTATGATTCATGCATTCGCATCAGTAGGCGACATATCTTCACACGACACTTCGCTGCATAATACATATTATCACATGACACAACAAATCATCACATGGTCTGTCGCATCATCATGTACACATATATTTGTATTTTCATATACATTCATACATGTGGTACACTGAGCCATTCCAAAGGTGTAAAATGGTGGGGAAATTATCAAAATTGTCATAAACTTATTGTATTTGTGTTAATTTAGTCCTAAACATTTTGGTTTTATTAATTTAATCCTAAACATTTAGATGATTTGTCAATTTAGCCATAAACCTGATAACAACTTAGCTATTTTATTCAATTTTAGCCAAAATTGCTGAAGTGGTCATCTAGTTAACGTCGACTGTCCTATATGGCATTATTGGTGTATATATATATATATCTCAAGCTTTTTAATATTTTTTCCCTTTTATTTCTTTCTTCTTCTAACCTTGGGCTAACCAGGTTGCCTAGTTGAGGTGAGGGCATTGCAGCCCCTTCCTATGGTCGGCGAGGAGTTCAGACCAGGTGAGGGTTATTGGCCTAAGGTTAGTTAAAAAAAAAGGAAACAAAAAAAAAAAGAGAAACAAATAAAAAATTCAGAAAAATTTTTGAAAAAGGAAAAATTGTTTATGTTAGCATCGACTATGCCACATTAAACAATTGGTGCTAACTAGACCACCGTATGAGTAATTCCCAATCAAAATCGATTGGAAAGACTAAATTGACAAATTGTTAAAATGTTTAAGATTAAATTGTCAAATCGTCAAAATGTTTAAAATTAAATTGTTACAATTGAAATGTTTAAGATTGATAAAATTTGAAAAGTTTAGGATTAAATCTACATAGATGTAATTTGTTTAGAACATTTTTTGTATTTTTTCCTAAAATGATGTAATCTAGGAAAAAGAAACTAGAAACTACATTTGTATCTTAAAAAATCATCTGATAGGTGAATTAAAAGGACTAAGTTAAAAGGTATATGGCAGCGAAAGAGCGTCATTAGGGTGTTAACCTTTCCCCAAGCATAATCAAACCCCAAGTCAATCTCTTTGTTCTTATTTTGAAGACAAACCAGTTTCTTTGACATGAGAACTCAAATAGTTTAACCACTAGAGTTTAACTTAGTGGCCACTCTTCCCACATAGGAAATGGGATATGGAGAGCTCGAATCCTCACATTTTTTGAGAGGGTTAAACTTGAAGTAATTTAGTTTTGGATGTGGGTTTCAACTTCCAAGTTTTATAAAAAGGCAGGATAAAGGTTTGAGAGTAAGAATTAGAATAGGAATAAGGTAAAGACTAACCAAAAACAAAAAAACTCAAATAAGTTTATTTTTTTAAAAAACTACTTGGGAAGTTCGGCGTTTAATCAATGCATGTGAATAATTAGAATGACAATCACTCCATAAAAGAACAAACACACTCGAACTCGCAAACAAGGACTTTCCAATATTGCAAATAGTGATCACCGATAACTCTTTCAATAATAAAAGCAGAGCGTTCCCGAAGTATAATAGCTCGACATGTTCAAACACCACAGTAGGCCTTGAGAGTTGACTCGGCCGACTCGGCCTCGTGGCCTTGTTCCGTCAGGCTGAATCGGAGCAGACCGACTTCGTCGAAGGGCTTGAAGAGCAAGGGGTGTTGCTCGTCCACCAGCTCGCGTGGGCACTCGATCACTCCTCTTATGGCCGAGAACGAGCCGATCGAATACCTCGTCTCGTTCCCACTCATCATCACCCGGTGTCTGGGGCAGTGCAGTCGGCCGTTGCTCCATCCCTAGCCAGCAATTCGCTTCAAATTTACAAGTTTCTCGCTCTCCAAACTCATGTGCATTGGAATTACATGCCCTGGCGTCATGAGAGAAGGGAAAGAACACTCACCAGCAATGACTCTCCAACCATGACCACGACGGTGGAAGCTGAAGGCGCGACTGGAGACCACCTTCCATCCTTCGTTTGCACCTCCAATCCGTTCACATGATTTTGCTGAAGTATGGTCAAGAAGTTCTTATCACAGTGCGATCTTGCCCCGACCTGAGGCTCCTGAGTCATCGGTGCTTTGTACCTCGTGGCTCGGATCGAGTGGTTCAAGGATTTGGTATGCAAGTCTAAATATTTCTCCACGCCTAAGCTTTGAAACACCATTCTGGTGATCAGCGATTCCAACTCGGAGAGCCTCATTGCATATGAAGTCAGCGTTTCACTGCATATACATTTATATTGGTGTGTTCAGGAAAAGTGCAGTTGTCCAGAAAATAAAGAGCTTTATAGCAAAAAGAAGTTTTCAAAACTAACACCAAAAGAAGAACCATAACATCAAAATTTTCTTTCCACAGGTTTTTATTACACAAACATTCGCATTTACATAGTTATGTAATTTCAAACTATATGTGCAGTATGTTGGTTTCACGTACCAAAATTTTGGATTTCCTTGAGGCCACATGAGATTGGCTAACTTTTGAATGCCTCCAGAGTCCAGCGTGCCGCAGATTCCTATTGCTTCATATAGGGACAGATTAGGTAAGTTTGTGATGTAACCGTCGTATGGCTTTCGAGGGTCGACAAAACGGCGCTTCGTCTCGGCCGGAAGATTGAACAAATCTTCCACTTGTCTGAAGACCTCACTGTGAAGCTCGACACTGATCTTATCACATCGAGCCTCGAAACAACCGTACTCTTCCAGTGCTTTGACAACCTCTCTTTGTACTGAATCCCAATCGGCGCTTCCAGGCTTCATGTCATTTTTGCGGAAATCTATCAAGGGAAGATTTGGAGGTGAGAGAGCGCCCATACCAGTTTTTCCTGTATGGGTTTTCTTTTCGAGATGTCTTTCCATGTGCGTGTTGAAGAATTTAAAGAGGTCAGTAAGGTTGCGTCTTGGAGTTTTCATATAAATATATATATAATATAATATAAAATATACCTTTTTATGTATCCATATCTAATAACGTTGGTGCGTGATTAGGTTGGGTTTTGTCCCATTATTTGTCTAGTTTACCCCACACCCTTTGACGAAGCTTTCATAGTCGCCTTCTGTCTTGGCATGACTTGCCATGTTGAAATAATGAAATGGGAAACAATTGGAATTATCTTATTCTTGGCCGCATTTCATGGAAAGATTAGCATTCTGTCATGCGTTCTCGTGAAGGGAAATAATAATATAGTGCGTATAGCGACGCACGCGGTATCTATCTAGATCTGCATATTTGAAGATCGAAATTGTTTGTGCAACTGCATTAGGTTCGAAATCAATAGGGGGGATGTTGATCTGGTGAGATGTGGGCATGCACTTTCAGTCGATGTGAAAGTGGATCACTAATACTTAAGACATCTAGGTGGCAACTTGGACAGGACACGAAAACTGAACTTGAACAAGATGGGGCAATTTACTTAAAGAAGTCCTAATTTGACTCTACACGACACGACACGAGTTGTATCACTACTTATGATGCTCGGGGCTTTAGATGATAGAATCAGTTCACTTACCCGATCAAGGATAGGCGATCCATTGAAAGAAAGACTCCTCAATACTACACTTCGAGAAATGACGTGGAATTGAAATCGAATTTAGCACCAGACATTTCTTAAGATGCAAGTGCCAATTATACCATTACACTATCATTTTTTTTTTTTTTTTTTTGGGTGGATATATAATGACAAAAAATCCAACATCTGATTAATGATCGATCTAACAAGAAATAACAACCTGTTTCTCATATGAACCCAAAAAGAGTTAAAATGTAGAAATAACGCCGACAATAATGGAGGCATAAAAGTGGAAATCATGAAAAAAAAGGTGGAAATCATGGGCAAGGTTACTCACCTTACATGGAGACATTAAGGAGAAAAGAAAACCCTAAGGTTGCATTTGTTTTGCAGAAAACAAATGATTTACAAAATATATTTTTTTAAAATAATCACTTTTATTGCTCACAAAAATGAATAAAAAGGAAACTATTTTCCTCATCCACAAAAATGTTTAGATATAAATTATTGTCCAAGAAAAAGCTTTTTTTTTTTTTTTTTGTCTAAGTATTCAAATGATATAAGTTTTCATTTTTAGGAAAAATATTTTCTGAAAGATCATTCACTTTCCATACGATAAATGGAGAAATTTTCCCATCGCAGTTCTCTCACATAGCATTTTCCATTTTCAATTTTTCAGACCTCCAAATTTCCTCTGTTGGTGAGTTAAAAATCCTAGAGATTGCGTATATGCAAACTTAACAATATATAAATGCGGGTAATGTCCATATTTATAAATCCGTCAATCATAAGAATTAATTGGAGCTTTTTGTAATTAAGTTCGAAGGAAAAGCGGGACTTGACAAAGTTATGGAAGGAGTTTTTACCTAATTTAGGGCCCATCTAGGAACACGGATTACATCAATTATTGGATAAGCGGGTCCATCCATCACACGCATACGTTCCAGAAATCTCTTCCTTTGAGTCTAATCTTTTCAGAGAGGACACATAGTAGGATGATTAAGGGTGATTGGTTCTTGGTGTGGTCCGGTCTAGTCCCACTTAGGAACCAAGAACCGGTTCATTTGTGAGACCGAGAATTGGACCAGCTGGTTTTGGAATTGGTTCAGTCCAGTTCCAGGGTGGTCTAGTGAATTTGGTGGATGAGGGAGGGGAGATATTCAATCATTAACGTTGGGAATGGGCTTCCCAACTCTTAAGAAAGAATAATTAAGAATGCAAAATTGCATTGAAAATGATACAGCAACAACAAAGCCTGGAGGAAGGGCATTCGTACAGTAAAATGGAAATGGATAAGAAGCCACGAGGAAAACGACTGCCTTAATTGCAGTAAAATTTCCATTTTGCAGAGATCATTCGTACAGTCAATTTGCAAATTTGCATTGCATATGGTACGGCAACAACAAAAGAAGAGAGATGATCCATGTCGAATGTGGGGCTTGAGCGGTCAATTATTAGGTTTACATTTAAGAAATTAAGAAAAAAAATTTGGTCTAGTCTGGGCTGTTCGGTTTCCCTCATAGAAACAAAAACCGGACCAGTGCCCTCCAGAACCGACTGGTTACTGCCTAGAGGTGGTCAGTTCGGTCTGGTCGGATGGTTTCTAGTTTAGCTGGTTTGTATTGCTCACCCCTACGGACTGTACAGCTTCTATTGCTTTAGTCAATTGGTGACGATCGGGATTGATCTCATTCTCATTACTCAAGTTGGGAAAGTTTATTTGGTCGTCAATGGGGTTTCTTCTCATCATGGTAAGTCTTAAATAGTGAAAAATCGCGAGAACAGCGTAGGGCTTGAATAGCGACGTGACTCACGAGCAAATGAAAGAATTACTTTGTGATCTTTACTGGGTAGGCACTGTCAAAATCACAATCAAGAAAAGAGTTGCAAGTTTTCGAAATCAAGTACGATGGAAAATAAATTGGTCGAAAGGGATAATCTGCATCTTCCTATATAATCAACTCGCCAGAATACCCCATAGAAGAAGAATGATTGCCATTTTAAAATGCATTTCATTTAGGATCAAATCATCTAGTCAATCAGACATGCGTACACATAACACTAGGATTCGTGCATTCATGCTGTCATGCGACATATCATTACATGACGCTTCGCCCCATGATACACGTCATCGCATGGCACGTTGTCAATAATACAACACATTGTCATATCACACACAATGTCATCACATGACATTACATCTCATCACACGGTATGTTTCATACATACATACATATATATATATATATATATGCCGTGTCGTCATGTGTATGTATTATTATGATTTCAAAACACAACTGCACCTAGGTACGAGCACTCTGTGCTAGACAAATAAATTCACTCACCAACAACAATGCTTCGATATTGCAAGATTAGTGATCACCGATAACTCTCTCTCAAATAAAAGCGGAGCATTCCATGAATAACAATAGTTAATCATATTCAAACACCGCAATAGGCGTTGAGAGTTGACTTGGCCTTCAGGCCTTGCTATGCTCGGTAGAATCGGAGTGGACCGACTTCGTCGAAAGGCTTGAAGAGCAATGGCTGTTGCCCGTCGACCAGCTTCTGCCGGCATTGGATCAGTCCTCTTATGGATGAGAACAATCCGATCGAATACCTCGCCTCGCTCCCACTCATCATCATCCCGTGTCTCGGGCAATGCAGTCAGTCATTGTTCCATGCCTAACCAACAATTCGTTACAAACGCGTTATTGACAAGACATTTTTAGGTAGACATATTTTGTCTCACAGCTAACTGTGGTAGTGTCAACATCGTGATGACAATTTTAGATCACGTAATTTTTGACATACACTTAAAAAATGCCAGGGTGAGGCTGAGCCTTGCCGGGGCCAGGTTGGCGTCCGGTGAGCTCGCTGGCCGTCGCCCTGCCGGTCGCCGGCCACGGCGGTGGCTGGCTAGAGAAAAAGAAAAAGGAAAAAGAAAAATATATTAAAAATTAAAAAAATTAAAAGAAATAAAAAATTATACAAATTTACAAAACGTGTTTATGTTATTTTTCTATTCTAAGAACAAGAATTTTGTGCGATTACCAAACGCGTTCTTCTGTTATAAAATTTTCCTCAGAACAGAAATAATTTTTTCTATTTTTGTTTCTGGGAACAATTTTTGAACAGAAATGTTACCAAACGCGCCATAAGTGTCTAATTTTTATAAAAATTGACACTTAAGTGTATCTTCTGAAAATTTTGGCACTTAGGTGTCCACCCTTGCTAAATTTTAACACTTGATGTGTCCTTCTCTCAAAAGCTACGACATCCTTGAATTAACTTAAGATATTATTTGTTTTGGTTCATCCCATTTTGAGTCTCATAGCTTTGTCCTTTGATGTATATACATGCACTTTCTTAGGAGGTCACCCATTATGGTAGCGCTCTAGCCTAGGCATGCTTACATTTGTAGTTCTAAAACTAAGTATGGCCGTTACGTCAAAAAGGCACATCCATGAGTTAATTCCAATTTTTACATATATATCCCAGAATCACTCTCCTCAGTGCATAATTTGGTTTAGTCTTGCTCTCTTTGCCACTTAGAAGCTTGAGGAATTGCTCCTAAGCCCTCTGCCCATGCAACCACTCCCCACTCTCGTCAGACCGGGTCATATAGGCCCACAGTTTCCGTCTAGTTCGTCCCCGAACCACACACCTATTGAAGGGGTCCCCCTTTGATTATATATTTGTGACATCTCTAAATTAACTCATTTGAAGTATTGTTCTCTTTGACCTATCTTATATCCAGTCTCACAGTTTTGTCTTTCGGCGTACAAACAAGCACTTCCCTAAGAGGTCATCCATCTCGGTAGTGCTCTAACCTAAGCATGCTTAACTTTGGAGTTCTTAAGCTAACCATTGTCATTGCGTCAAAAGTTGCTTCTGTAAGTTAATTTTAATTTTCATATATAAATATACATCTCATAATCACTCTCCCTCTTTTATAGTTCGATTCATTCTTGCCTTCTCACCATTCTAAAAGCCTGTCAAGAGCTACTTCTTGTCCAATTCCTCTAATCCTAATGACCACTTATCGCCCTCACTAGATCGGATTGTTATAATCTCAATATATTCCATGTACCTATCCACCCTACCACTCACCCCTAAATAAGGTTGCTTGTGGACTACTGATTTCGGATAAAGTAAATATACAAAAGTTTGGGTTTCCCACTGAGGCCATACGAGATTAGCTAACTTCAGAATGCCTCTAGAGTCCAGCATGATTCCCGTGGTTTCATAGAAAGGCGAATGAGGTCGACTCACTAGGTGAACAATAGCGCTTTGTCTCAGCTATAAGATTGAACAAATCTTTCAATTGATCGAAGATGTCATTGTGAAGCTCCATATTGATTTTAATTTTATTGTGTAGAGCCTAGTCTTCAAGTGTTTTGACAACTTTTTTTGCATTGAATCCCTGTGAGTGCTGATAACAATCTAAACGCTGATCAAGAAAAAGAGAAGAAAAACACAAGAATTAATGAGGTTCAACAGTG
Source organism: Eucalyptus erythrocorys (assembly GCA_014182555.1). NCBI lineage: Eukaryota > Viridiplantae > Streptophyta > Magnoliopsida > Myrtales > Myrtaceae > Eucalyptus > Eucalyptus erythrocorys. The sequence goes on along the minus strand of CM024599.1, from coordinate 14,336,734 downwards.
TGCCTACATCCTCGAGGAAGCCTCTTTGACACTCTTTTTATTTTTATTTTTTTCCTTGATCATCAAGTATGTATAGACCCATAAATATACAATTAGATGAACTTCTTTTACAAGTCCAGCCTTTATAGATTAGAAAAAACAATCCTCTACAAATCAAAAGAAAAATAAAATCCCCTGCAAATTAGATGCTGGAAAATAAAATCCCCTCCTAATGAGGGGATTTCAACTCATGTCAACACTCCCCCTCAAATTGGCGTGTAGATATCTCGCATGCCAAACTTGTCTAGTGAGTTGTAGAATATCCTCCTTGAAATAGCCTTCATCAATATATCTGCTACTTGGTCTTTGGATTTCATGAATGGAAATTGAATCACCTTGGAATCCAAGTTATGCTTAATGAAGTGACGGTCCGTTTCAATATGTTTGGTGCGATCGTGTTGGACAGGATTGTGATAGATATCGATACCTGCTTTGCTATCACAAAACAAGTCCATTTCAGATAGAGGAGTAAAACCAAGTTTTGTCATTAGTTTCTAAAGCCATAGGAGTTCGCATAGTCCCTTGGCCATTCCTCTAAACTCTTCCTTTGCACTTGAGAGAGCTATTACTTTTTTCTTTTTGCTTGTTGCTCCTCCAAGTAACTAAATTCCCTCCCATGAAGGTAAAGTATCCCAAAATTGATCTTCTGTCTGACACTCTTTCAGCCCAGTCCGCGTTAGTAAAACCTTCGATCTTAAGATGCCCACTCTTTGGAAATTGAAGCCCTCTCCCCGGAGCTCCCTTTAAATATTGAAGGATTCGCATTACACCATCCATATGGCCTTCACTCGGAGCACGCATAAATTGACTTATAACATTCACTGCTTAGGCAATATTAGGACATGTATGTGCCAAATAAAATAGTTTGCCAACTAATCTTTGATATCTTTCTTTATTTGTAGGCACCTAATCAGAATACTCTCCAAGTCTGTGATTTTGAACAATTGGTGTGATTGCAGGTTTACGATCTAGCATTATCACCTTAGCCAACAAATCCAAAATATACTTTCTCTGAAATAGAAAAATACCTCTCTTAGATCTTGCTAATTCTATCCTCAATAAGTACTGGAGTTCACCAAGATTTTTCATCTTGAACTTCGTTGAGAGCTTCTGCTGTAATTTCATGATTTCCTCTTGATCATCTCCTGTGATAATCATATCATCTACATAGATAATCAACACAGTCATCTTACCTCAACTTTGTCTTAAGAACATGGTGTGGTTAGAATCACTCTGAACATACCCATATCTTTTTATAGTTACGCTAAATCATCCAAACCAAGCTCGAGAAGGCTGTTTCAATCCATGCAATGATTGTTCCAATTTACAAACTAGTCTTGGTTGTGAAGGACTATAACCCAGTGGAATATCCATATAGATATCCTCTTTTAGGTCACCATGAAGAAATGCGTTCTTGACATCAAATTGGTATAAAGGCTAATCTAAATTAGCTGCAAGAGACAATAACACTCGTACAATATTTAGTTTCATAATAGGTGAAAAGGTTTCCTGAAAATCCACCCCATATGTCTATGTACATCATTTTACTACCAACCTTGCCTTATACCTCTCGATGGACCCATCTACTTTATACTTGGTCGATAATACCATTTGCATGCTACTGTTTTCTTCTCTCTGGGCAGTTCAACTAGCGTCTAAGTATTGTTTTTCTACAATGCCTCCATCTAGAATATATAAGCTGATGATACATTTGAAACAAATGACCTTAATGACTTAGACAATTTGTTAACCGAAACATAGTTAGTGATTGGATAGATGGACTTCTTCTTTCCTCCACCATTTGATGAGTATCGATATGGAGGCTTTCCTTGATTGTGCCTAGCAGGTAATTTATATCCCATAGAAATATTAGAATCATCATGCAAATTAGTAGTAGGCGAAGTTACCTTAGAAATTTCCTCAGGAATTGGGTCGAGCACTGAAGAAGATGGAGGAAGCTGTTTTGGAAAAGCCAACTGGTCTTGCAAACTTGGCTCTTTGAGGACCCGACCTTCTCCTGACAAGATTTGCTCTGAAATTTCCAAAACACTTTGCCTACATTCCAAGCTTTCTTGCTCAACATCAGTTGATAAATTCTGGCCTAGTCTGGCATTAGCTGTTGGCAGCAATGCTGACACTCCACCGATTTGTACTCTTCTTGAGGCCATAATACCACCACTAGTCTTCCACCAATTATTCTTTTCCGTCTGTATCTCCCTTTGAAAAGAAGAATTGGTGTCCCGAAAGAAAAATTTTATCTCAAGGAATGTCACATCCATTGTAACCTATCTTCTTAGTAAATGGATTATAGCACCGACACACTTTATGATGTGAACTGTAGCCTAATAACACACGTTGCACAACACACGGTTCAAGTTTTGTGCGTTGTGTTTTGGGGATATGAACAAAGGTGACACAACCAAACACTTTAGGGGAAATAGTAAGAACCAATGGTAAGTGTACACGAGAGAAGAGAGCCTCTGGTGGTGTATGAAATTCTAACACCTTTGATGGCATTCAATTAATTAGGTGGACTGTTGTAGCCACTGCATTATCCCAAAAATGGTGAGGGACATTATTTCCAAATAACAAAGACTGAGCTGTCTCAAGTATATGCATGTTCTTCCTTTCTACTACCCTATTTTGTTAAGGCGTTCTTGAGCATAACGTTTTATGGAGTAAGCCATGCTGCATAAAATATTCTTTGAGATACTAATTAATGTACTCACCACTATTATCACTGTGAAGAATCTAGACCTTCCCATCAAATTAAGTTTGCACCATAGAATGGAAAATTTTAAACACATTGGCAACTTCCTCCTTAGTTTTCATAGAATATAAGCACGTCATTCTAGTGCAATCATCAACAAAAATGACGAACTATTGACTACTAAACACAAAAGTAATAGGAGAAGCACCCCACACATCAAAATGAATCAAAGAGAAATGAATTTTATTTTTATTTATACTGATAGGAAAAGACACATGGTGGCTTTCCACCAAAAGGCAAGTCTGACAATCAAACTGATAATCATTCAAACCCAAAAATAACTTAGAAAATAACTTGTTCATGTGACCAAACGACGGATGTCCCAATTGCTTATGCCATAGCCATATTTGTGTTTTTCGACTTGTAAATGACCCTCGGACTTGATTGACATTCCCAGAACTGTAGTCATTCGTGTAATATAGCCCCTCTCTTAATACCACGCCCAAATGATCTCCTTCACGAGGATATCCTACAATAGATAGAATGTGGATACATTAGCACAACACAATTTAATTCCTCTACAACCTGTCCAGTTGAAATCAATTTCATAGATAGTGATGGGACAAGAAGTGTATTCGGCAGTGAGAGGGAAGGGGAAATATTAACAACTCTAGCTCCAGTCACTAGATATGGCACTCCATTAGCATTCGAGACATTAAGACTGTGAGGTTCTGTGATACTAACAAAATCATCCATGGTAAAAGTCATGCGAACAGTAGTTGTTGAATTAATAATCCACTGACTACAATCATTCGGTGAAAAAATAACCAAAGCAATACCATAGTTACCTTTACCCTCTGTTGGCATCTCACTCATTGGTTCGAGTTGTGGCACTAGCAACAATTGAGACTCTCCCATAATTAGAGACGCCTTCCCTTTGCCATTGTTCGCTTCTCCCGTTGCTTGCTTTCAAGCTTTGAGCTCCTTTCACTAATCAGGATATCGATGAAGCTAAAAGCACATCTCTTGAGTATGTTTTCCATTTCCACAACAGGAGTAGCCATCGACTGGAGGAGTTTTCTATTTCAGGACTATACTAGTTCATCCACCTCTTGGTTTAACCATTTGTAAAGTTGGCTCCTGAGCTTCTTTGAGGATATCGATGAAGCTAAAAGCACATCTCTTGAGTATGTTTGGCATTTCCACAACAGGAGTAGCCATTTGCTGGAGGAGTTTTCTATTTCAGGACTATACTAGTTCATCCACCTCTTGGTTTAACCATTTGTAAAGTTGGCTCCTGAGCTTCTTTGAGGCTAGGCTTGCCTCCTTGCTATAACATAGCCACAAAACTATGGGTAGTGCTCCCACAACATCATTGTTTGTTGTATATCCTCCTTGCAAACACGAGTATAGGCCTACTCAACTGTAGGGAATGGTTGCATCTGTCGCACATCAGCTCGTATCTTATCTAGGTGATCATCTAAACCACCGAGGAAAATGTATACACGATCCTCCTGAATGGCTAAATTGTATCTCGCAATATCATTTGGGCCTACCATTGGATTTGGGCGGCGGAAGTCGATATCTCTCCACAATCCTTGAAAGTTGTTATCGTAAGCTTCAATAGGTCCTCCAGTCTGTCTCATCTGAGTCACACGCCTCTTCAAATCACAGGCTTGAGAAGCATTAGTCCCATGAAAAAAGAATAGTAACCACTGCATCCCAAACTGCTTTCATAGTTGGGAAGCAAATAAAGTTACAGACTAAAACTGGGTGCATGGAGTTTATTAGCCATTCGTTTACGGTGGAACCTTCAGTCTTCCACTTGCGATACCTCAGGTCCATAAATAAAGGTTGAGGAAGGTCACCATTAATGTAGCTTGTCCTTGCCCGTGATATACATCTCTACCACCTGATACTATAAGTCATAATTAATCCTATCCAATTTGACTGCAATCTGTGCTGAAGATGGATTGTTCGGTGGTGTTGGGGTTGGGGACTGATTCTGGATCAGAATCTGAGTTAATTTAATTGTCAAATTTTTCCAGAAGTGCATCTATTGTAGAACTCTCCCCTTGATTTTGATAGGGAATCACTGCTCATGAAGAATTTTGATCTGCCATGGATCGGTGTATAGACACAAATTTAAAGTTAGGAGCGAATCTCTTGGGTCAGTGAGCTACTTTGCGTAGCAACCACACAAAATCAGTGGCGGCCATGGCAACCTTTGGTTGTCTGGGGATCTAGTCAGTGTGGCGACTGATGTCGCAACAATGGGTTTGGCTGATGTAGCGATTTGGATCGCAACAAAGGAATCTGGTCAGAGCGACAATTTGTGTCACCGCAATCGTTGGAGATGGAGTTTTTGGATGACACGACAACAATAAATGTCGTGGTGGTCTAATCAAGTCCAACGGAGCGGCCGCAGCATAGGGATTGTTCTGTGGCGGCAACCAGGTTTGTTGAATTACAGTGGCGGCGGCAGCGATGATCTGATGTGGGCGAATCACAACGGCAGCAACGACACAGTGTTTAGGGTTTTTCTAGGTCTCTAGATCTATTACTCTGATACCATGACAATAATCTAAACGTAGATCAAGAAAAAGAGGAGAAAAAACACAAGAATTAACAAGGTTCAAAAATGTGCCTACGTCTTTGGGAAGCCTCTCCGATACTTTGTTTATTTATTTTTCTCCTTAGCCATTAAGTATGTATAGAACCATATATATGTACAAATGAACTTCTACAAGTCAATTCTCTATAGATTAGAAAAAAAAGTCCTCTACAAATCAGAAGGAATATAAAATCCCTTATATATTAGGCGCTGGAAAATAAAATTCCCTACAAATTAGGGGATTCCAGCTCACGCGAACAAGTGCTTCCTGGCTTCACTTCGTTTTTGCAAAAATATACCGTGGGAAGATAGGGAGACGGGAGAGAACCCATATCGGCTTATGCTTTTGTGGCTTTTTTCTTTGTGATGTTTTTTTCCATGTGCATAAGATTTTAAATAGGCAAAAGGTTGCGTCGAGGGGTTTTCATTTATTATAATTACATTCTATTTATGCGTTCGTATCTAACGAAATTAGTGCATAAATCGGTGGGGTTTTGAATAATGATTTGTTTACTTTAGCCTACACGTTGACAAAGCTTCTCTGTCGCCTTCTCGCTTGGCATGACTTGCCATTTTCAAACACAGAAATGGAAAACGACAGGAATTGTCTTATTTTCGACACATTTTACGGAAATAGTAGCTTCCCTAGATGACTACAGATATTTATCATGCGCTCTCGTGAAGGGAACAAAATTTTATGTTGCCCATAATGGACACGTGTCTGTACTAGATCCGGACATATGAAGTTGAAATTGTTAATGCAACTGCATTTCTTAGGTTATTTTAGGAATTGATAAATTTTTGTCCAATAGATTTTTGATTGATTAGCAACGTTGAACTCTGAGATAGCTTGCTTGATGAGGCGATGGATCCATAGCAAAAAATATGTGATCAAGCAATTAAATAATAAGAATAAAGGAACCAAATTGGATATCGGATTCACGTGGATTGGTAAGTGGGGCCTACCTCATAGGAAGAGTAGAACATGATTCCACTATAAATCAAGTGATTTAGTAAATATTACAATCATACTCGAGTTACTCAAACACTCATAATGCTTCTTAAATTATACCTAATAATATAACATTTAGTCCTCACAATTTCTCGCAAACAATTTCCAATTTCACAGATAAGTTACACAAAATGTTAACATAAGATTTTCACAGCTTCAAATTCTTGTGACATAATTTACAAGCAAGCTACACAATTGATTGTCATGGAAAGAAGTTTTTTTTTTTTTTTTTTTTTTTTTTTTAATGTGATTTACAAAGAAGACTCGCTTCTTATAAACAAAACATCTAGATTCAAAATAGAAAATTCACTTAAACTAGAAATCCAACTCTGATTGGGAAATCTACCAAGACAAGATATCCTTTACGAGATCAACTCAAGACATATTTTCAACAATGTCCAAGTGCTTTACTAAGGCATCAAATCCACATGAGTTATTGAGATGAAAAACCGGTGTTTATAGAGATGCTTTTTGGCTCCTATAAAATAGTACACTTCACATGAGCCAACCTTGTTTCATTTACACAAGAACCTCTTTCCTTTGAAATTTCTGAAAGTACTAGAATGCTTTTTCTGCTATTAGAAAATAATTAAAGAGTACTTTCCCTGGAAGAGAGAAAAGAAAGAAAATTTCTTCATAAACACCCATTTCATTATTATTTTCTTTCACAATACTTGCTTGCCAGAAGTAATCTCATGATCAATAGCCTGAAGCATATATAGCTTCGAGGATCTGCAATTGGTTTAGATACTATAACCTAAACAAGCTGCAAAAGGGGAAAGAAAGGGAAAATTGATAAGTTTCCCAAATACTGAGCAAAGTCTGCTTAATTAATTATTAATGATGGTAAAACATATGCCTTAAGACTTGGCTTGCAATTGATTGATGGGGCGAAAGGACACGCGATGGCTCGAAAGCACCTCGAGTACAAATTCTGTAAAAGTTATCCATCGCCGAAGCTCCATTTCCGTGCTCTTTGATATCGTAGATGCGGCTGACACCGGCAACATCAAAAGGCTTAAAAAGCAAAGGGTGTTGGTCATCCACAAGCTCATCAGGACACTGAATCGTGCCTCTAGTGGAAGAGAAGAGTCCCATGCAATATCTTGCCTCGTGCCCCCTCATCATTACACGGTGACAAGGGCTGTGTTATCTCCCATTGCTCCATCCCTACACGCAAAAATGAAAAAAAGGGAGAGGCTCACAATGATGATGGTCTGTCTCATCACAAGCCAGCATCAATTTTGTTGTATCTGTCATGGCTAAGACTATCACCGAGAGAGAGAGAGAGAGAGAGAGAGGTAAGTAGGTGATTTTACGAAAGTGAACGAATTTAAAGAAATATTGTAGCGAAACAACTTTAGGTGACAAAAAGCATTGTGGTCAGATTTTATCAATATGCAATTCTATCACAATAAATAAAGAGAGTGAGGAGTAAATAATTGCACACAAAATATTATAGTAGATCGGTTTTTGCAAGCCTATGTCTATTTTCCCGCGCTATAGCCTATTTGTTGGGTTCCACTAAGAAGAACCAATCACAAGTTACGAGATCTAAGTTGTGAATACTCAAGCTCGTGTGTACAAGTTCTCACACACTCTCGATCTCTAAATGATTATACAATGATGCTCACGGAGACAAATGTATTAGATCAGAAAAAAACTCTTTAGACTTTGGAATTAAAAGCTTCGATTTTCCTAAGTGCAATTTTTCCTTTCAGCTTCAAGATCTCCTTTTATATTCCTCCTAGTCTAAGCTAACTGTTGGAAAAATCTCCAGGAGGATTATCCAGCGAATTTATTTGTTGACCTAGATCTTGCTAAGAAAATTTGATTGCTTCAAGGTCATTGAGAATAGAGCTTCCCAAAGATTATGTCACCCACATAGCAATTTGGGTTTCCATAAGTCGAGTGCTTCATCTTGGAAAGAATGTTTCATCTGAAGTATATTGTCCCAAGAAAGTTGAATCTCCGAGAGATATTTGGAAGACTTTCTTTTTGGAACTCCTTATAAATATGGTGGGAAATCCAACCAATTGCCATTAGCCGTTGCACGAGTATATTGCATCATTTCTAACGGTTTGACAGAACACATAGGGAAGAAATTAATTACACCACAACTCCGGTTCTGATAAATAACGTCTGATTATCTCTCATTAGACTTTCCACCTGAAAAATACTTATTATCATAATCAAAGTCTTTACTCCGAATAAGTTTTGTCAATATTTAAAATCACTTCAGGAAATTTTCTCAACAATCTTTCTCTTTTTGATGATAAAACTTTCCAAGTAGAACTCAACAAAATATTTTGAAAAGATTTAATAATCAAATAGCTCTATTGATAGCAATATTTAAGATCAGGTGCAATATTAATTCTATAAGAGTTTTGCTGATTTTGCAAAGATAAGTACAAAATTCTTCCAGAATATTGAGCTCATCAGAGTGAATAAGATTTGTAAGGAAATTCTTTACTCTAATTAAGGAGTTCAAGAAAAGAATAAATTCAAGAAAACTTCCTATTTTTATATAGCTCCCCCTAAGTAGGATCATAAAAGATCTTCATTTGCATATAGTGTTATGCTTTTCCTGCAATTTCTCTCCCTTTTTAGTATTAAACGTAATTTTTAGAAACAATATCTTATACATGTTGAGGCAACCGCAAATGATATGCAATATAGCCCAGTAGAATCAAACAACATATGCTTCAAAATATATATCAAGGATCACGATGCATAAGATAAATTTAACTACATTTTTCTCATAACAAAACGATAATGGAAATATGAGATTTTTTAATGACAAAAAGTAAGGGAAAAAAAAGTTTCGATTTTTGTAAGCTTACGTCTAGGGGTGTTAATGGTTCGGTCGGTTCCCTTTTTTTTGAAAATCGAACTGAACCGAACCGTTAGGAAAAACTTCTGAACTGAACCGAATGAGACCTGAACCGAATGCGAATCGAACCGAAATTTCGATTCGGTTCGGTTCGGTTTTTCGGTTTTTGGTTTTCAACTTTTTTTTTTTTTTTTTTTTTTTTCTGTTGTATATATTTTTCATTTCCAAGAAATAAGCTATTATTGGTTTGTTGGTTCGGTTTGGTTCGGTTAATCGATAAAAACTAAACCAATAACAAAAATTTTGGTTTTTAATGAGAACCGAGCCGAATGAAAACCGAATCGAAAAAATCGAATTTTTCGGTTTGGTTCGATTCAGTTTTCAGTTCGGTTTTTGACACCCTTACTTACGTCCACTCTCCCGCACTACAGCCTATTAACTAGATTCCACTAAGAACAACCAATAAGGGGTTACAAGGTTTGAGTTGTAAATTCTCTATTTCGTGTGTACAACTCCTCACACACTCTCAACCTCTACATGATTACACAATAATGCCCATAGAGATGAATGTATTATATTAGAAAACACTCTTCAAACTTTGGAATTAAAAGTTTCGATTTCCTTAAGTGCGATTTTTTCTTTCAACTTCAAGATCTCCTTTTATACTCCTCACAGTCCAAGTTGACCATTGGACAAATCTCCAAGAGGATTATCCAACCAATCTACTTGTTGGCTTAGATCTTGCTAAGAAGATTTGATTGCTTCAAGGTAGTCGAGGATAGAGCTTCCCAAAGATTCTGCTGGCCATACAACAGTTTGGGTTTCCATAAGTCAGTGCTTCATCTTCAAAAGAATGTTTTGCGTCAAGTACACCATTATAGGAAAGTTGAATTTTTGAGAGATATTTGAAAGACTTTCTTTTTAGAACTCCTTATATATATGGGAAAAAATCCAACCAATCACCACTAGCTGTTGCATAAGTGTATTGCATCCTTTCTAATCATTTGATAGAACACATAGGGAAGGAATTAATTACGCCACAATTATGGTTTTGATTGATAACGTTTGATTATATTCCATCAGACTTTCAACTTGAAAATTACTTATCATCAAAATCAAAGTCTTTATTCCGAATAAGTTTTGCCTATCTTCAAAATCACTTTGAGAAATTTCCTCAATAATCTCCCCATTTTTTATGATGACAAAAATTTCTAAGTAGAACTTAATAAAAGATTTGGAAAAGTTTTAATAATCAAATTGCTCCATTGAAAGCAAGATTTTAGATAAGGCGCAATGTGAATTCTATAAGAATTTTGCTGATTTTGTAAAGATAAGTACAAAATTCTTCTAGAATATCAAGTTAGTAAGAGTAAATAAGATTTGTAAAGAAATTCTCTACTCTGGTTAAGGAAGTTCAAGAAAATAATAGATTCAAGAAAACTTCCAGTTTTTATATAACTCCCCTCGAGTAGGATCACAAAAGATCTTCATCTGCATAGAGTGTTATGCGTTTCCTACATTTTCTCCCCCTTTTTCTATCCATGGACAATATCACAAAAGATCTTCAACCTATTGGTGGATTCCACTAAGAAGAACCAATTAAGAGTTACAAGATTTGAGTTGTGAATACTCAAGCTCGTGTGTACAACTCCTCACACACTCTTAACCTCTAAATGATTACACAATGATGCTCATAAAGACGAATGTATTATATCAGAAGATACTCTTCTGATTTTGGAATTAAAAGTTTCAATCCTCTTAAGTGCGATTTTTCCCTTCAGCTTTAAGATCTCCTTTTAACTCCTCCTAGTCCTAGCTAACCATTGAACAAATCTCCAAGAGGATTATCCAGCCAAAGTACCTCTTGGCTTGGATCTTGCTAAGAAGATCTAATTGCTTCAAGGTCGTCGAGGATGGAGCTTCCCAAAGATTCTACAGTTCATACAGCAGTTTGGCTATCCATAAGTCAAGTGCTTCATCTTGGAGAGAATGTTTCGCCTCAAGTATACCATTCCAAGAAAGTTGAATCTTCGAGAGATATTTAGAAGACTTTCCTTTTGGAACTCCTTATAAATATGAGAAAAAATGCAACCAATCGCCACTACCGTTGCATGAGCATATTGCATCCTTCCTAGCCATTTGACAAAACACATAAGGAATGAATTAATTACGCCACAACTTTGGTTCTCATTGATAATGTCTGATTAGATCCCATCAGACTTTTTACCTGAAAAATACTTATCATCAGAATCAAAGTCTTTACTTCGGATAAGTTTTGTCAATTTTCAAAATTACTTTGAAAATTTCCTTAACAGTATCAATATGTATTCAACCATACACGAATCTATGTTTCACACGTGAACCGGTCCATAAAAATTTTTACAAAGAAATCAGCTTTAATGTCATAATTCTAGCTATTGCTAGACATGATGATCAATTCCAGAAATATAAACAATAATTTACAGTTGATGTGTAAAGTCATGTGCCCGAATTCATTTTCGATGCTTAACCTACTGTTTCAACCGAATGAGAGAGAGAGAGAGAGAGAGAGAGAGAGAGAGAGAGGAGGGGGGACTCATGTAGAATGGCTCCCCAGCAAGGACAATGAAAGAGGAAGCTAAAGAAGGGGCGACCTCAATTTTAACGTCTATCCTTACTCTGCGCTTCCAATCCATTCGCATGATTTTGGTGAAGCGTGGTCACGAAGTTTGGGTCCCGATAGCAAAGAGCCCTGGGCTTCTTGGACTCCTCGGTCCTAGGAGCTGCGTATCTCACGACGCGAAAATTGTATCTGACCGACTTGGCTAAAGTTTTAACGTAGTTGTCTACACCCAGGCTTCCCAAAACCAGCTTCTTCACCAGTGAATCCAACTCCGAAACCCTCGTGACATACTAATTCATTGTCTCACTGCATGGTCATAAAAAGGGCACACCCCAAGACAACAATTTCTTCTTGCATCAAAGTAGATGAAATTCAAATTCGTATCATTAGAGGTCCATTTGATAGACATTAATCTCTTAATACTTCATTAATTAGAACCGATAATACAATTACTAGTAATAAAAAAAAGAAAAGGATTACCAGAATCTTGTGTTTCCCTCCAGCCACATGAGATCTGCTAATCCTTCGATAGAGCACGAGTTGGGGGCGTAGTTCATTACAAACGTCTTGTAAAGAGGCGATTGGGGAAGATTCCAAGGTCGCTGTCATACGGCTTATCCGGGACATTGAACCAGCGCTTCACATTAGTTGGGAGCTCGAGCAATGCCTCCAATTCTTGGAACGCATCATTGTGAAGCTCCAACGTCATCTTATTAATCAAGGCTTCGAAGCAACCTAATTCTTTAGGGGCTTCTCGGACTTGACTTTGCAAGTAGTCCCATTGACCTGTCCATTGCTTTGAGCCATCTAATTCGGAAAGACCTATCAAGGGAAGTTTCAGTGTTGAAATAAAGCCCATGATTAATTTGTCCTTCTTTCCGAGTACTTTTTCTAAATGCTTTCTCCTATTCTTTTCTTGGGGTTCTTTGTTGGAGTTATAGGGCCTGGCATCCTCGAATAGCCACAGTAGCAATTTGAAAGCTACAATCTTTCCACGAAGAGTTGATTATTTTCCTCGTTTTCCCCTCTTTTAGTGGTTTAAACAAGAGTTGACTAGTGAATGCAAGTGTTTTTTTTCTTTCTTTCTTTCTTTTTTTGTTGGGGGGAGCACATAGCTTTTGGAGTTAGTGACTTGACTTTTAACTCAAGCAATGATGATGTTTATCTTCCTTACGTCTTCTACGTGGAATACGTGGAAACAAATCAGCAGTCAAGTGACCCTAATATATATATTTGTTGATGTTATTAAAAATCATGTATTTATCCATTATAATACAAATACCTGAATTATGTTACACGTGTATAAATTTGAATTTTTTTTATGACATAATAACAAAAATTAGAGATATTTGTGTTATAATGAGTATAGACTGAGGTTTTTTTGAGATATTTTTTAATATTTTTATTTTTTCTTTAAAATTCCCGGTGGTGTTTTGAAAAATGATAATAATAAAATAAAGCAAATTGACTTTTCAAAGGTAAGCGAGTGGCTAGCGATAATTACGAGCCCTTCCTTGCGTCCTTCTCCCTCTTCCTCTCGTCTCTCGTTTTTTCCTTTTCCTTAATTAAAATTATAAGTTTGATTATTGGGTAATTTTAATTTCGAATTTTAATTTAAAAAAAAGAAAAAAAATATCATGCTTGTGCACATAAAATTAGGTCACATAAGAAATGTCGCATGACATATAATTTGCATATTAGGTTGCACTTTGTATGTCATGTTAGTATACATATATTTTTGTATACCATTGCATTGCATTGTATGTATATTGGTTTCATTGAATAAGAGAAAATCCTAAAAGAGTGAGTGACTGCGTGCAAATTAGAAATCATATTTAGAGCATTTATGCGAATTTTGAGCAAACATTACAAATGCTTTTATTTCTATGAAGTAAGTTTTGCAATTTATTTATTATTTTATTAGGTGTTAAATTGATAGATTATGCACCCACATTGTCACCTCATATGTTAGGGAGTAATAAAATGAATTCAAGTTGCTTGATAGATACTTTATCATGAAAAGAATAGTATTGAAAAGATATTAGACAAATTTAGTATAATCAAGTTCCCGTACCAAAATTTTCTAGTTCATAGGGGCGAAATAATTTTTCTGTTATTTTACTTAGGTATTTAATCGACCTACCATAAATTAATTAGTGGCAATTCTTAGTTAAAATTCATTTGCCAGTTAAAAACTTGAACTTAAGTCGTAAATTGATATGGGTTTGGGAGAGCTTGAGCCGAATTTAGACTTAGTAATTTATTAGCCAAAACTTAAGTAGTACATTTTGGATTAAATCGCGATAGATCCAAAGACAGAAACAATACAAATAGAATTCAATCCCCTTAATTTCTTGTTATTTTCTTTTTTCATATTCTATTTATTCATACTCTCTTTGGCAACCTTCTAAAGTGCATATAAGTTATGTGTGCGATATAAAGTTCATTATGTGGAACTCTTTTAATTAGTCCTATCGGCTCAATTGATCCAAAATGAAAAGAACTAAGTGTCCAAGCATGAACTTTACTTTAGAGATATGTTAAGTTTTCCATCGATGCAAACTAAACAATTCGTTTGGTGACGCAATTTTATTTTTTTATTTCTAGAATAAATTTTTTGTTTAGAAATAAGTTTGGAATAGAAATAAGAAATATAAACTCTTCTCATCGCTCATTTTCTTTACTAGTCGACCATCCACTTGTAGTTGTCATTGTTTGCCGTTTATTGCTGGCTGCTGTTTGTCAGTCACCATCAATTGCCGGCCAGTAGCCACCACTACCGGTTGCCACCACTGTCGTTCGCTGATCATTGCCACCGCCCCTAGAGAAGGAGAAATTTTAAGTCATTTCGAGAGTAGAAATTTTACGTCATTATCAAACACAAATTTTTACTTAGATACTCATTTAGAAATAGAAATAGCAAAATTTATTTTTCTTTAATAAATCAATTTTTGACTAGAATAATTATCATTAACACACTTATTGTGTCTTTTTTCTTTCCTCTAGTTATTATTATTATTATTATTATTATTATTATTATTATTATTATTATTATTATTATTATTATTATTATTATTATTTTTGCGCCAACCATGTCCTCTTTCACATTGGATCTTTGCCTTTTTAGAAGTCCCATCAAATGAAAAAGTGTAGCAACGACACAGGAGTGTTAAATTCAAAATGTATTTTCCTATAAGACCGGACACACTGATTAATTGGTATTGCGGGAAAAACTGGAGAGTGCTCCGTCATAATCGCGAGAGTAACGGAGCCGTTCCGTTTTCATTTCTCAACTAGAAATCTACCAAGATGAGCCATCCTTTACGGGATTAACTCGACATATATTTTCAACAAAGTCCAAGCACTTTGCTAAGGCATCAGTTCTCCATGATTTATTGAGATGAAAGACCGGTATTTATAGAGACATCTTTTGGCTCCTATATATAATAGTACATCTAACGTGAGCCAACCTTATTCATTTACACAAGGACCTCTTTTTCCTTGAAATTTTTGCAAGTTGTAGAATGCTTGTTGCTGCTAGTAGGAAATAATTAAAGAGTTGTTTTCCTTAGAATAGAGAAAAGAAAGAAAATTTCTTCATGAACAAAGAAAATTTCTTCACGAACACCCATTTATTTGTTATATTCTTTTCCAATAGTTGCTTGCTAGAAGTAATCTCATCATCAACAGCCTGAAGCACATATAGGTTCGAGGATCTGCAATTGCCTCAAATATTATAAACTAAACAAGCTCCAAAGGGGAAAGAAAGGGAAACCTGGTAAGTTTCCCAAATACTGAACGACATCCAATCAATTATTTATTAACGACGGTAAAACATATGCCCTAAGATTTGACTCGCAATTGATTGGTGGGGCTAAAGGACACTCGATGTTTCGAAAACATCTCGATTTCAAATTCTGTAATAAGTATCCATCGCCGAAGCTCCACTTTCGCCCTCTTTAGTCCTGTAGATACGGGGGAGATCGGCAACATTAAAGGGCTTAAAAAGCAAAGGGTGTTGGTCGTCCACAAGCTCATCAGGACACTGCATCGTGCCTTCAACGGCAGAGAAGAATCCTATGCAATATCTTGCCTCGTGCCCGCTTAACGTTACACGGTGACAAGGGGTGCGTAATCTCCCATTGCTCCATCCCTATATGCAAAAAATGAAAAAAAGGGAGAGGCTTACAATGATGATGGTCTGTCTCATCATGAGCTAGCATCAATTTGGTTGTATCCATAATATGCATGCAATCATACACGAATCAATGTTTCACACATGAACTGGTCTATGAGAATTTTACAAAGAAATCAGCTTTAATGTTGTAATTCTAGCTATTGCCAGACGTGAAATATAAACAATAATTTACTATTGATATGTACAGTCAGGTTCCCGAATTCTTGTTCGACGCTCTTTTAGCATGTTACATACTTTTTGAACCAAATTTAATTGAGAGAGAGTGGGATGGGGGGAGACTCACGTAGAGTGACTCCCCAGCTAGGACAATGAAAGAGGTAGCTGAGGAAGGGGCGACCTCGAACCAACACCCGTCCTTAGTTTGCACTTCCAATCCGTTCACATGATTATGGTGAAGTATGGTCACGAAGTTTGAGTCGCGATGGCACCTAATCCCAAGCTTCTTGGACTCCTCGGTCCCGGGAGTAGCATATCTCATGAGACGGAAATTGTATTTAACCGACTTGGCTAGAGATTCCAGGTACTTGTCTACGCCCAAGCTTCCCAAAACCAGCTTCTTCACTAGTGAATCCATCTCCAAAACCTTCGTAACATACTTATTCATTGTATCGCTGCATATTCATGAAAAAAAGGCACACATCGAAATTACAATTTCTGTAGAAAGGGTTGTGGATTGGCATCTTCACATATGATTCATTTTACATTTCTTTTTGCATCAAAGTAAATGAAAATCAAATTCGCGTCATTAGTGATCCATTTGATAAACATGTCTCTTAACATTTCCTCAATTGGAACAAATAATATAATTACCAGCAATAAAAAAAAAAGAATTACCAAAATCTTGTGTTTCCCTCTAGCCACATGAGATCTGCTAATCCTTTGATAGAGCCCAAGTTGGGGGCATAGTTCATTGCAAACACCTCGCAGTGGGGCGAGCGAGGAAGATTCTCAAAGTAACCGACATACGGCATATCTGGGATATCGAACCGGCACTTCACATCGACTGGGAGCTCAAGCAACGCCTGCAGTTCTTGGAACGCATCATTGTGAAGCTCCAAGGTCATCTTATCGTTCAAGGCTTCGAAGCAACCAAATTCTTCAAGGGCTTCTCGGACTTGACTTTGCAAGGAGTCCCATCGACCTGTCTCTGGCTTTGAGCCATCTAAATCAGACAGATCTATCAGGGGAAGCTTTAGTGTTGAAATAGAGCCCATGATCAATTTGTCTTTCTTTTCGAGTACTTTTTCTAAACGTTTTCTCCTATTTTTTTCTTGGGGTTCGTTGCCGTATTTATAGGGCTTGGCATACTTGAAGTAGCCACAATAGCAATTGACGAGCTACAATCTTCCCATGAAGAGTCAATTATTTTCCTTGTTTTCTCCTCTTTTAGTGGTTTAAATAAGCGTTGACTAGTAAATGCAATTTTTTTTTTTGGACACATAGCTTTTGGAGTTAGTGACTTGACTTTTAGCTCAAGGGATGATGATGATTATCTTCCTCGCCGGCATGTCTTCCACGTGGAATACATGGAAACAAATCAACAGGAAAGTGACTCTGAATTTTTTATTATTAAAAGTCCTAAATTTACCCATTATAATGCAAATATCTGAATTATATTACATGTGTACAATGAGCATTTGTGTTATAAAGAGCATTGATTAAGGTTTGTTGAGATATTTTTTTAATATTTTGATTTTTTTTTCTTTAAAATTCCCTGCGGTGTTTTGAAAAATGATAATAATAAAGAAAAGCAAATTGACTTTTGGAAGGTGAGCACGTGGGTGGCGATAATTGCTCTCCCTCTCGCATCAATGCTCTCCCTCTTGCCCTCGTCCGTTGTTGCTACCGATCGGCACCGATCGCGTCACGGGATGACGATGAGATGGGGACTCTTAATGACGACACGTGTCGCTTTTCAACGGTACAGCTAGGCTGGCTTGCCGGCCAGTAGGCATGTCCGGTTACGTGTGCAAGATGGGCCCCACACTCTTTGCCGATGACCTAGGTCGGGCTGGGGGGCTACGATGGATGAATCCCTTTTTTTGTTTATTTAATCGACCATAATTTAGGAAAAAAAAAGTAGGTATACCGTATCTATTCGCATCGAAGCATCCCCGAATAAAGGGAACTCGACTCTTATATTCCGATGTATAATCCTTATTAGATTATATTGACCATTAAAATGGTCGAATGTGTGCTTTGAAGGGGAAAAGAACTGCGTTCATGTATTTCCTTTTTTTCACCCTTTCTTGGATATTTTTGGTAAAAATTAACGCTTTATTTGTTTTGCGAACAATAAATAATTTGAAATATATGTAGTTTAAAAACGATTGCACCATTTCTTTGGATATTCTTGTAGGCTCCATTTATTTTGTAGAAAATAAAGAATGGAAAATATCTTCTTAAAAACCATAGTTTTTATCTCTTATAAAAATGAATTGATGAAAAATATTTTCTTCATCCGTAAAATGTTTTTAGACATAAACTATACTTGATAATGAAAACTTATTTTTATTAACTAAGCATTTCAAACAACATAAGAAATCATTTTTAAGGAAATATTTTCTAAATTATTTGTTTTCCCTGCGAAATAAATGGAATCCTAATATATTCCTTTTATGCATCCATATCTAACGAAATACACGCATGAATTGGTAGGGTTTGCAATAATGATTTGTTTACTGTCCCGCACCGTTGACAAAGCTTCTTTGTCGCTTTCTAGCTTGGCATGACAAAATGGTCGAATGAGTGCTTCAAAGGGGAGAAGAACTGCTTTCTTGTTTTCCTTTTTTTGCACCCTTCTTGGGGATATTTTTGGTAAAAATTAACGCTTTATTTATTTCGTAAAGAATAGATACTTTGAAAAATGTTTTCTTTTTAAATGATTGCACCCTTTCTTTGGATATTCCGATAAGTTTCGTTTATTTTGCGGAAAATGAACGATTTGGAAAATATCTTCCTAAAAACAATCGCTTTTATCTCTTATAAAAATAAGTTGACGAAAAATATTTTCTTCATCTATAAATTTTTTTAGACACAAACTGTACTTGACAATGGAAACTTCTTTTTATTGACTAAGCATTTCAAGTAATATAAGCAATCATTTTTAAGAAAATATTTTCTAAATTATTTATTTTCCCTCGAAATAAATGGAATCCTAGTATATTCCTTTTATACAGTCCCACACCGTTGACAAAGCTTCTTTGTCGCATTCTAGCTTGGCATGACAAAACCATTGGAATTATCTTATTTTGTACACATTTTATGAAAAGAGTATATTCTCTATATGACTATAGATATTCTTTTTAGTCTGTTCTACTTTACCTTTCAATTTACTCTCAAACTTTTGTCTTACCACTTTACAAAGTAAGAGAATCAAACTCCATACTTAAAACTAAACGTTTCCATTCCTAACCCCCTTAAAAGAGTGGAGATTCGAACCCTTCACCTCTTCCTTCTTATATGGAAAGGGTGGCCGTCCAAGCATCATTCATTCTCGTGAAAGGAGCTAAATTTTATGTTGCACATAATTGACACATACCCATACTGGATTCGGACATATGAAGTTGAAATTGTTAGCATAATTGCATTTCTTAGGTTATTTTAGGATTTGATTGAATTTTACACAATAAATTTTTGATTGATTAGCAATTTTTCCATTGAGCTTTGAGATAGCTTGCTTGACGAGGCAATGGGTCTATAGCCAAAAATATGAGATCAAGCAATAAAATAAAATAGAAAATAAAGGGATCCAATTGGATATCAGATTTACGTGGATTAGTTAGTGAAGCTTAGGTCATGGGGAGAGCAGCATAATATTTTTCTATAAATTGAGCAATATAGTAGATATTACAATGATACTCGAGTTAGTAAAACACTTACAGTGTTTCCTAACTCTTAATTACACGCAACAATTCACCATTTCAAATTCTCATGATGAAATTTACGAGCCGTACAATTAATTCTCATGGAAGGAATTTTTTTGGCTATAATTTACAAAGAAAACGCACTTCCTATATAGAAAAGATTTGGTACCATAATAGGAAATCTACACAAGCTAGGAATCCTACTCCAACTAAAAATAAGTCCTAATATGACGGCACCATTATTTACCATCAATAACGATGCCACAATGACCACAAATTCCCATATGTGTGGATTTGGCTACCGGAGCTATGGAAATCAGAGATATTGAAGAACATAACTAAGAGATATTGAAAAGCAAATCCATAGAGGATTACTATTTTATTATGGAATAAAAAAAAATCGTGGAATATTGAATTTAGGAAATATTTTTATAGTTCTTTTGAGTGTCGAATACCTAGAGTGCTAAAACTTGGCACCGAGGGATACTTAAGTGCCAAAAGTTAGGAAAGTGACACTTAAGTGCTAAAATTGGAGCTAAATGGATAACTTAAGTGTCAATTCGGTCAAAATCCAGCCAAAATGCTGATATGACAATTTTTTGGGGAGGAAAGTGCAAAACGACGTCGTTTTGCTTGCGATGTGGCTATAAAATATAAATACGATGTCGTTTTTTTTTCGATGTAGAAAATAATTAATTTTTATGAAAATTAATTAAATTAAATTTAAAACTAAATTTATTTAAAACATAATAATAATAATAACAACAACAACAATAACAACAACAACAACAACAGCAGCAGCAGCAACAGCAACAACAACAACAAAGAAGGAGAGAGAGGAGGCGTGAGGCCGAGGGTTCAGCCCTCGCCGCCGCCGCCTCCCCGCCATCATCGGGAAGGGTCGACAACGGTGAGGGCAGTGTCAGCCAAGGTCGTCGGCCGCTAAAGCCTTGATTAGGGGCCGATGGCCCCGGTTGATTGGCGACTAGGGCCCATGAGCCCTTGCCGCCTCCCTTCCGTCGTTGGGAAGGGCGGCGACGAAGGGGGAGGGTTGGCCGGGGTCGTCCCATCGAACGGGAGGCGGCGATGGTAGTGAGGGCTTAGCCCTCAACCACCTCCCTTCCCACCCCGCCTTTTTAAAATTATATATTTATATATTTTTTAAAATTTTAAATAAATTTAGTTTTAAAATTTAATTAAATTAATTTTTATATTAATTTTTTACCACGTCGCAGCAAAACGACGTTGTTTTTACACTATATAGCCACGTTAGCGTGTATAATGACGCCGTTTTGCACTTATTTCATCAAAAAATCGCCAAGTCAGTATTTTGGCTAGATTGGTACTTAAGTGGTCCATTTTGTTCCGATTTGGACACTTAAGTGTTACTTTCTTAACTTTTAGCACTTTGTCTCTTCGTGCCAAGTTTTGGCACTTGGGGTGTACTTCTTTCTAATTCTTTTTGTTGGAGAAAACTCATGTTAGATTTTGAGGCTGACAAAACTTTTCTAGTTCTATTATGAAGAATATGAGACTTTTATGTAATTCTCTCAAAGTCTATCTTACATCAAAATTCTGTCCCACTCTGATGAAGACCCAGATTGAACACAAGTGAAGAACAAAGATATATTCAGACTAAGGACTATTTTTCTTCAAGGCTTCAGTACAAACATGATATATATGGCTTTCTAAATGGAAATCTCACTTACCTTGTTTGGATATTATTATCGAAATCAATCAAGAACGGTAATATCATTTTGGAATGCAAGTTTATTTGGAAAGAATCTACTTATGAAAACCAAGATTCTGATTGTATGGGCGACCAGGACTATAGGGCTTTCATCTCAATCTTCAAACGGCTTGAAATCTCCTTAATTGATTCCGTCCAACGGGTTGATTGAAAGAATTCCCCCAAAAAATGCCAACGGTCGAAAATGCATAGAGGAGTATTTAAGGAGGTCTTTCAAGTCATTTGAAAGAGAGTGTGAAAAAAGAATTTCAAAGTCTGAAGCTTCCAAATCACTTGTTCTTCATCATATTGTGCTCAAACTTGTATTCGAATAAGAGAGAAACTCTAAAGAGTGACTTTGTGAGAGCAGTAGAAACTCTTCACTAAAGCAGTCGATGTTCTAAGGCCATAACACTCTTTTGCAATTCATAGTGAAAACCAGCCAAAAGATTGTCAGAGTGGGAGAGTGAACGTAGGCTTAATCTAAGCCGAACCACTATAAATCTTGTGTTCATTCTCTCTTCCCTAAACTCCTTTACTTTGTTTGTTGTGATATCTTTCTGCACTTTTAAACAATTGTTAAAGTCTGAAGTTTTCTTTAAAGTCTATTGCTCATCAGACTCAGTTCAAAAGTGAAGTAATTTTACTGCATTTCATAAAATCCGTTTTCACACCTATTCACCCCTCTCTAGATGTTTATACTAGCACTTTCACTTTTAAATGGTATAGAAGTGTTTTCAGTTGTAGTACTTCCAAGCCAAATCCCAAAAAAAAAAAAAAAAAAAAAAAAAAAAAAAAAAAAAAAAAGAAAAGAAAAGAAAAGAAAAAGAAATGCATATAATAAAATACATGCAACATGAAACTATCCTCACTTCTAAACGATCCAAAGACAGAAACAATACAAATAGAATTCAATCCCTTTGAATTTTTGTTATTTTCTTTTTCCATATTCTATTTATTCATACTCTCTTAGGCAACCTTCTAAAGTGCATGCAAGTTATGTGTGCAATATAAAGTTCATAATGTTGAACTCTTTTAATTCATCTTATTGGCTCCTAATCCAAAATGAAAAGAAATGAGTATCCAAGCATGAACTTTCACTTTAGAAATATGTTAAGTTTTCAGTAAGTGCAAACTAAACAATCCGCTCGAACTCATTGATTCGAAACACTAACTTTTATTTTGGGCCAAAAAGAACTCAGTTCACTAACCTTGACTCTTTCAATTTTGGCTACTCATTACTCTTTTTCATTGAAATGGACGAGTTTTTGTACTAGTTTTCACGTATGAAAATCTTAGTGGTGAGTCTTCTTGTCCTTTTAAGTTGATAAAGCTCGTACGAACACCTAGAGGGGCTGAATAGGTGTTTAAAAGAATTTTTGAAAAATAAATTTCGAATAAAGTCTGAGAACCAAACAGAGTTTGATGAACAAGTCACTGGACTTCTGAAGAACATTCAGAATCAAATAAGAGATGGAATTGATTTTTGTGATACTTAAAAGGATGCAATATATTTAAATAAAAAGAGTTAAGGGAAGAGAAAATTGCATACAAAATCTATAGTGGTTTAGCTTAAATTAAGCTTACATCTACTTTCCCACGCTGACAGCCTTTTGGTTGAAATTCACTATAACATCAATAGAGAAGTATAATTTTTCGGAATGCACACACTTAGTGGAAGATTTCTTTTCTCTCACTAAGTCACTCTTCTTGTGATTTCCTTTCTTGAATACAATTTATAAGGATCGTCAATGAAGAACTAGTGGTTGGAAAGACTTCAGACTTTGGAATTTCAATTTTCACACACTATCTCAAATAGATTGAATGACCTCCTTAAATACTCCTCCACGCCTCACTAGCCATTGGCATTTTCCAAAGGAATTTCTTCCAATCAATCGTTTGGACATAATCGATTAAGGAACTCTTATAGCCATTTAAAGATTAAGATGAAAATCCATTGATTCCGGTCGCCCATGCCATTAGATTCTAGATTTCCATTTGTAGATGCTTCTCAAAAAGGAATTTGTCTTCATGATTGATTTCATCAATTTGCGATTGATTCCATTAATGTATTTATAAAAGGTAAGTGAAATTCTTTGCCAGAAAGCCGGATATTGAAGAATAGATTCCTACCGCGTTCATTCTGAATCCTTGTCGCAAGATCAATAAATTTGAGTCTGATTATATCTTCATCCTGGACTTGATTTCAGTCCGAATTGCATCAGAGTGGAAAAAGATTTGTAGAATGAATATATTTTGGCAAGAGTCTGTGATATAACTTCAGAAGTATACTATTCTTCAAAATAAGAATAAGAACAAGAAAGTTTTGTTGGTTCTGGATAGTTTCTTGAAACCTAACATTCATTGATTTTTCGACAGTCTATGTATTTTTGTTGAAGACCCTGTAAGCTTTGCTTGAAGTATAATAACCAAGAAATATCCCTTCATCCGTCCTTTCTTCAAATTTGTCGCGTCGATCATTTCCATTCTTCAAAATAAAGCACTTGCAACCAAATACATGAAAATAAAAAATATTTGGCTTTTTCCCTTTGCAAACTTCATAGGGAGTTTCTATAGAATGGGCCTTAGAAATACTCTATTAATTATATAACAAGCAAGTGGAAGCTACTTTTGCCCAAAAACGAGGAGAGACTCTACTTTCAATTAGCAGAGTTCTGGCCATCTTCTGTAAAGACCGATTTTTCATTTTTACAACTCCATTTTGTTCTGAAGTGTAAGGAGAGGAGAATACATCTCGAAGATCATTCTCATCACAAAAATTTGCAAAGTCTTGATTTTCAAATTCTCCCCCATGATCAGTCTTAATATTCGAAATGGCATAACCTTTCTTATTATGAATTGTCTTAGCAAACTTTGAAAAATATGAGAATGTTTCCACTTTATTTGACAAAAAGAAAACCCACGTAAATCTTGAATAGTCATGCACAACTACCAAACAGTACTTCTTACCACCGATGCTTTGAGTTTTAGTTGGCCTGAAAAGATCTATGTGAACAAGCCGCAAGATGCGATTAGTAGAGACTTGATTTAGAGATTTAAATGAGCTTCTAACCTATTTTCCCAAGATACATGGAGTACAAAAATCAAACTTTTGGTACATCATTTTGGGACCATGGACCAGTTTCTTAGACGATAGTTTAGCAATATGTTTCATATTAACATGTCCTAGCTTGCGGTGCTAGATATTTGCTTCATTTCGAATTGATATAAGACATTAAAACCTCTTTGGACTTATGTTTAGAAGATAAATATTGCCACGACTTTGTCTAGTGAAGGTTTGAGAGAAGTCTTGACTAACTCTAGAACAAACATCTTCTTGGAAATTGATTCGAATCTCGCATTGCATAATTGACTTATGCTCGAAGATTGTAGTTTAAGCCTTTCACCAAGGAAACATTTTTGATGATCAAATTTTCAATCCTCACTGTTCCATGTTCAATAATTTTTCATTTACTGTACCATTCAAATGAAACATTTCCTCGTCTTTGTTTTTCTAGTTTTTTAAGACTTATTGAATCTCTAGTCATATATCTAGAACAGCCACTATCCAAGTACAATTTGCTTTTCCTCTAAATAGTAACTTGCAATTAAAAAGAAATCTCGAACTTTCTTTGGTATGTAAATTTTCTTGGGCCCTAATAAGTTAATTTTAAGAACAAATTTTGCCCAATCCTTTTTAACGGGTTTCCAAACTTTAGGACATTCATTCTAAAAATGTTTTAGGCTATCATACTAAGAACATTTAAGAGCACTCTGATCAATAGGTTTTACAAATTTTTTTTGAAAATGCTTATTGTAAGTAGATTTGGAAGGTCTTTATCTAGGTCTATCATGGACTTTAGGAAAATCGATCAAAAGAGCACTTTCTTTATTCAGACCCAAATTAAATTTGTTGTAAGAGGGTATTTGAGCTGAAACAACTTGTTCTAAAGTTTTTGACCCTTTGGGGAATTTTGTAGAAATATTTAACATCTCCTTTTTCAAACTTTTATTTTCTTTTGAAAGAGAATCAATGTTTCATTTCAAATAATCAAAATTATTTTTTAGACTCTCAAACTTTCTCTCCAAGAATTATCCTGTTGTCCGAGTTTTGAATTTTTCTTTTTTAATTCGGAGATCCTTTTAAGATAAGAATTGAGATTTAAGCAAAGCTTATTTATATATTTAGAAATTTTAATAGGAATTTCTGAATGACTTACCTCGATTTCCTTGTCAGACTTTGAGTCTGTGTTTGAGTCAGATTCTGATTCTAAGTGAGTGATCGGACATATATTCGCAAACTCCTTTTCCCTTTCCCATTGTGTGTCACTCCAGGTTTTTTCTTTTAGATTTTTTTTTTGTATTTTTCATACTTACCTTTTTTCTTTTTTTTAGTAAGGGACGATTAGGTTTGATGTGTTCCTTTTTTCTTGCACTCAAAGCATATTACATCCTTACTAGATTCAACATCTTCCATTGATCTTTTCTGGAAATTTTGCCTACTTTGCCTTTTCCAATTCAGTCTTCTTCCCTTCCCATTCAGTTTCCTGAATTTCTTTAGCATGAGAGCAAGCTCCTACTCGTCCATGTTATCATCTGTGTTTGTATCATCAGAATTAGCATTAGACTTAAGTGTAATTGATTTCTTACCTCTTGGATCCTCTATGTCGTTGATCCATTCCACTTCGTACAATTGAAGAGTGCCTATCAGATCATCAAAAGATAGGTATAATTCTCTGTCTCCCGGATTGATGTTTTCACATGGTTCCAGTCCTTTGAAAGTTATCATAGAAGTTTGTTGACCTTCATTAGAGCATAAATTGGTTGACCTTGATATGCCAACCTGTTTACAATTTTTGTAAATTGACTGAACATATCTCCAAAAGACTCTCCAAGTTTCATCTTGAAAGATTCATATTGGCCAAGCAAGATATTTATTTTTATCTCATTTACACGATATATTCTTTCATAGGTGACATGAAGTCTATCCCAGACTTCTTTAGTTGTTTCGCATCAAGAAATTCTATTATATTTAGTAGGGGACAAAACACAGTATAAAGAATAGATGGCCTTTGCATCAAGAGCTTCTCTCTTGGTAATTTCTGCTCGATTGGTTTCCTCAGCATCCTTGCCTAAGACTTCTTTTCCCTTGTCAGATGTAGAAGTTGCCTTTGGGTTGATTCCTCTTTTTACAACATCCCATTCTAGTGGATCTCTAGATCTTAGGAATGCTTTCATTTTATTCTTCCACACATTGTGCTATTTTTCATCAAAATAAGATGGCCTAGTGTTGCTCTGCCACTCCACGAGTCTTGGTGCTAAACAACTAGCTATAGGAGATCTTTAGTATAGAAATTTAAACACTTCAACATATGAGCACCGGGCTCTAATACAAAGTGATAAAGCTAGTACGAACACCTAGAGGGGGGATGAATATGTGTTTAAAAGAAATTTTAAAAAATAAATTTCAAAGAAAGTTTGAGAACTAAACAGAGTCTGATAAACAAGTTACCAGACTTATGAAGAATATTCAGAATCGGATAAAAGATGGAATTGATTTTTGTGATACTTAAGAGGATGCAACAGATTTAAACAGAAAGAGTTAAGGAAGAGAAAATTGCATGCGGAATTTATAGTGATTCGGCTTAGATTTAACCTACTTTCCCTCTTCCACGCTAAC
This sequence comes from Eucalyptus erythrocorys, assembly GCA_014182555.1. NCBI lineage: Eukaryota > Viridiplantae > Streptophyta > Magnoliopsida > Myrtales > Myrtaceae > Eucalyptus > Eucalyptus erythrocorys. The sequence continues at coordinate 14,309,451 of CM024599.1, read as the reverse complement.
AGTCTTCTAGCTTGAATTCACTATAGCATCAATAGAGAAGTACAATTTTTTTGAGTGTAAACTCTTTTTCTTTCACTAAGTTACTCTTCTTGTAATTTTCTCTCTTGAATACAATTTGTAAGGACTGTTGATGAAGAACAAGTGGTTGGAAAGACTTTAGACTTTGGAATTTCAATTTTCATGTACTATCTCAAATAGACTAAATGACTCCCTTAAATACTCTTGCATGCCTCACTAGCTGTTGGCATTTTCTAGAGAAATTTCTTCCAATCAATTTGTGAGATAGAATTGATTAAGGAAATCTTATAACCGTTTGAAGATTGAGATAAAAATCTGTTAATTCTGGTTGCCTATATAATTAGAATTTAGGTTTCCATAAGTACATACTTCTCATAAAGAAACTTGTTTTCAAAATTGATTTCATCAATTTACTATTGATTCCATCAATGTATTTATAAAATGTAAATGAGATTCTTCGCCAGAGAGCCGGATATTGAAAAATAGATTCCTATTGCATTTATTCTGAATCATTATCGCAAGATCAATAAATCTGAGTCTGATTATATCTTCGTTCTAGACTGGGTTTCAGTCTAGATTGCGTCAGAGTGTGAAAGACTTTTGGAATGAATAAACTTTGGCAAAAGTTTGCGATGTAACTTCAAAAGTATACTATTCTTCAAAATAAGAATAAGAACAAAAAAGTTTCTATGAACTTCAAAACAGTGGTAGGAGTTTTCTTAACATAAGTAAATTTCTTTTTTAAATTCTTTTGAAAAGTTGAGATATCCACCTTTTGATTACTTAGGGAGCACATGGCAACCATTTTATTTCTATTCACTTAGGGCGCACATGGCAACCATTTTATTTCTATCCAAGAACAATTTTTTGTTCTAGAATTGTTTCCAGAACAAAAATCCGTATGGTGACGCAATTTCATTTTTCTATTTTTTGAACAAATTTTTAGTCTAGAAATAAGTTTGGAATAGAATTGAGAAATAAAAACTCTTCTCATCACTCGTCCTCTCTATTAGTTGACCACCTACTTGTTGTTGCCGTCATTTGCTGCCGATCGTCGGCCACCTTCCGCCAATCGTTGTCGATCGTCGATCGCCAGCAACTACTGCTACCGCCATTCCTCCGTCGCTTGCACAGTCGCCATCTGCTTGTGCCTCGAGAAAGAGAAATTTTATGTCGTTATCAAACGTAATTCTATTTTGAAAATAGAAATTTTGCATTGTTATCGAATACGAATTATTGCTTAGAAACTAATGCAGAAATAAAAATAGAAAAATTTATTTTTCTTCCAAAAATCAATTTTTGACCAAAATGGTTATTGGTCGCACATTGATTGTGTATTTTCTCCCCTCTAGTTATTCTATAGTTTTTTTATTTTATTACGTTAATTTTGTTCGCTTTCACATCGGAGCTTTGCCTCTTTAGAAATCCCGTCGAATGAAAAAGTTTAGCGACAACTCAGGAATGTGAAATTCAAAATATATTTTCCTACAAGAGAAACACTAGGGGGTGTTTGTTTTTGTTTCTTATTTCTGTTTTTAAACAAATTTTTTGTTTTTTTTGTTCCAGGGAACAAAAAGGAATAGAAACGCGTTTGTTTGTTTTTTGTTCCAAATTTATTTTGTTGTTTCCGAAACATATTTGGAACAGAAACAAAAAAAAAAAAAATTTAAGAACAAATTTTATCTCTCCTCTTTTTTTCTTCTTCTTCTTCTTTTTTCTTTCTTTTTTCTTTGGCCGGTCGCCGACCTTAGCCATGGCCGGCGATGCCGTCGAGGGCCGGTGACCTCGCCGGAGCGTCGTCGGCCCCGGTGAGGTCGAGCGTCGCCGACCCCCGACGAGACCAAGCTTGCGCCGGCCTGGGCGAGCTCGAGCTTGCCCAGCCAAGATGAAGCCGATCTCGCGCCGGCCCGGGCGAGTTCGAGCTCACCCGGATCTGCCGGGCCTCGCCGGTCGCCGAGCGAGCTCGGACTCGCCGGATTTGGGCGAGCTCGAGCTCGCCCAACCAAGGCGAGGCCCGGCCTCACCTAGCTATGGTGAGGCTTGGCCTCACCGGGGGTCGGCGAGCCTCGCCGTGGCTGGTTGAGGCCGCCGGCCCCCGGCGAGGCCGAGCCTCACCAGCCACTAAGCGGGCTCGGACTCGCCGGATCCGGGCGAGCTCGAGCTCGCCCAACCAAGGTGAGGCCCACCACGCCTAGCTATGGTGAGGCTCGGCCTCGCCGGGGCCGGCAAGCCTCGCCGTGGCCGGGTGGCTGCCGGCCCCCAAGAAGGTCGAGCCTCGCCAGCCCGCCGAGCGAGCTCGGACTCGCCGGATCCGGGCGAGCTCGAGCTCGCCCAACCAAGGCGAGGCTGCTAACACGCTCGCCCTCGCCAAGGGTCGGCGAGCGTCGCCGTGGCCGGGTGAGGCCATCGGCCCTCATCGGCCGGTCGCCGGCCATGGCCAAGGTCGGCGACCGGCCAAAAGAAGAAAAATAAAAAGGAAAAAGAAAAAAAAAAAAAGGAAAAAAAAAGAAAATAAGAAAAATAAGAAAGAAAATAGAAAAAAATAAAATAGAAATATTAAAAAATTAAAATAAATAAAAAATTATGCAAATTTACCAAACGTGTTTCTGTTCTTTTTATATTTCTGAAACAGATTTACTAAATGCGTTTTTTTTCTTTTGTTCAAAAATTGTTTCCTATAGCAGAAATACTTTTTTCTATTTCTGTTCCCAGAAACAATTTTTGAACAGAAACGTTACCAAATGCACTCTAGTTAACTAGTATTGAGGGAAAAACTCCAAGTGGAGAGTGCTCCGTCACAATTGGGAGAGTAATGGAGCCATTCCCTTCTCATTTCCCAACTAGAAATCTACCAAGATAAGGCATCCTTTATGGGACTAACTCGAGATATATTTTCAATAAGGTCCAAGCACTTCACCAAGGCATAAGTTCTCCATGATTTATAGAGATGAAAGACCGGTGTTTATGGAGACGTTCTTTGGCTCTTACATAATAGTACATCTAAAGCGAGCCAACCATATTTCATTTACCCAAGAACTTCTTTTCCTTTGAAATTTTTGAAAGTAGTAGAATGCTTTTTGCTGCTGGTAGGAAGTAATCAAAGAGTTTTTTTTCCTTAGAAGATAAAAAAGAAAGAAAATTTCTTCATGAACACCCATTTCTTTGTTACTTTCTTTTACAATACTTGCTTGCTAGAAGTAATCTCGTCATCAACAGCCTGAAGCATACATAGCTTCGAGGATCTGCAATTGGCTTAGATATTATAACCTAAACAAGCTCCAAAGGGGAAAGAAAGGGGAACCTGATAAGTTTCCCAATTACTGAGCGACATGCACTCGATTAATTATTAACAACGGTAAAACATATGCCTTAAGATTTGACTTGCAATTGATTGGTGGGGCTAAAGGACACTCGATGGTTCGAAAGCATCTCGATTTCAAATTCTGTAATAAGTATCCATTGCCGAAGCTCCACTTTCGCCCTCTTTTGTCTTGTAGATGCGGGATAGACCGGCAAGATCAAAGGGCTTGAAAAGCAAAGGGTGTTGGTCGTCCACAAGCTCATCAGGACACTGGATCGTGCCTTGAGCGGAAGAGAAGAGTCCTATGCAATATCTTGCCTCGTGCCCACTCATCATTACACGGTGACAAGGGCTGCGTACTCTCCCGTTGCTCCATCCCTACATGCAAAACGTGAAAAAAAGGGAGAGGCTTACAATGATGATGGTCTGTTTCATCACGAGCTAGCATCAATTTAATTGCATCAATAATATGCATGCAATCATACACGAATCAATGTTTCACACGTGAACTGGTCTATGAGAATTTTACAAAGAAATAGCTTTAATGTTGTAATTCTAGCTATTGCCAGACGTGATGATCAATACTGGAAATATAAACAATAATTTATGATTGATATGTAAAGTCGGGTTCCCGAATTCTTGTTCGATTATCTTATAGCATGTTACCTACTTTTTGAAGCAAATTCAATAAAGAGAGTGGGTGGGGGGAGACTCACGTAGAATGACTCCCCAGCGAGGACAATGAAAGAGGTAGCTGAGGAAGGGGTGACCTCAAACCAACATCCATCCTTAGTTTGCACTTCCAATCCGTTCACATGGTTCTGGTGAAGTATGGTCACGAAGTTTCCGTCGCGATGGCACCTAGCCCCAGTCTTCTTGGACTCCTCGGTCCCAGGAGCAGCATATCTCATGAGACGGAAATTGTATTTAACCGACTTGGCTAGAGATTCCAGGTACTTGTCTACGCCCAAGCTTCCCAAAACCAGCTTCCTCACTAGTGAATCCAACTCCAAAACCCTCGTCACATACGTATTCATTGTCTCTTTGCATATTCATGAAAAAAGGCACACATCGAAACCACAATTTATGTAGATAGGGTTGTGGATTGGCATCTTCACAGATGATTCATTTTACATTTTCTTCTTGCACCGAAGTAAATGGAAATCAAATTCGTGTCATTGGTGATCCATTTGATAAACGTGTCTCTTAACACTTCCTTAATTGGAACAAATAATATAATTTCCAGCAATTAAAAAAAAAAAAGACTACCAAAATCTTTTGTTTCCCTCTGGCCAAATGAGATCTGCAAATCCTTCGATAGAGCCCGAGTTGGGGACGTAGTTCATTCCAAATGACTCGTAGAGAGGTGAACGAGGAAGATTCCCACGGTAGCCTTCATACGGCTTATCTGGGTCATTGAACTGGCGCTTCACATCGGTGGGGAGATCGAGCAATGCCTCCAATTCTTGGAACGCATCATTGTGAAGCTCCAAGGTCATCCTATCAGTAAAGGCTTCGAAGCAACCGAATTCTTCAAGGGCTTCTCGGAGTTGACTTTGCAAGGAGTCCCATCGACCTGTCCCTGGCTTTGAGCCATCTAAATCAGACAGATCTATCAGGGGAAGCTTCAGTGTTGAAATAGAGCCCATGATCAATTTGTCTTTCTTTTCGAGTACTTTTTCTAAACGTTTTCTCCTATTCTTTTCTTGGGGTTCTTTGCCGTATTTATAGGGCTTGGCATACTTGAAGTAGCCACATTAGCAATTGAAAAGCTACAATTTTTCCATGAAGAGTCAATTATTTTCCTTATTTTCCCCTCTTTTAGTGGTTTAAACATGAGTTGACAAGTGAATGCGAATTTTTTTTTTTTTGGGCACATAGCTTTTGGAGTTAGTGACATGACTTTTAGCTCAAGCAATGATGATGATTATCTTCCTCGCCGGCATGTCTTTCACGTGGAATATATGGAAACAAATTAACAGAAAAATGACTTTGAATTTTTTTTATGTTATTAAAAATCCTAAATTTACCATTACAATGCAAATATCTGAACTATATTACATGTGTATAATGAGCATTTGTGTTATAAAGAGCATTGATTGAGGTTTGTTGAGATGAGATGGGGACTCTTAATGATGACACGTGTCGCTTTTCAACGGTACAGCTAGGCTGACTTGCCGGCCAGTAGGCGTGTCCGGTTACGTGTGCAAGATGAGCCCCACACTCTTTGCCGATGACCTAGGTCGGGCTGGGAGGGCTACGATTGATAAATCCCGATTTTTGTTTATTTAATCGACCATAATTTAGGGAAAAAAGTAGGTATTTATTCGCTTTCTTTTGTTTGTCTTTTTGGTCCCAAGTAGGTATACCGTATATATTCGCATCGAAGCATCCCCGAACAAAGGGAACTCGACTCTTATATTCCGATGTATAGTCATTATTAGATTATATTGAACATTAAAATGGTCAAATGTGTGCTTTGAAGGGGAAAAGAATGCGTTCATGTATTTCCTTTTTTTCACCCTTTTTTGGATATTTTTGGTAAAAATTAATGCTTTATTTGTTTTGCGAAGAATAAATAATTTGAAATATATATATTTTAAAAACGATTGCACCATTTCTTTGGATATTCTTGTAGGCTCCATTTATTTTATAGAATATAAAAAAAAATGGAAAATATGTTCCTAAAAACCATAGTTTTTATCTCTTATGAAAATGAATTGATGAAAAATATTTTCTTCATCCGTAAAATGTTTTTAGACATAAACTATACTTGATAATGAAAACTTATTTTTATTAACTAAGCATTTCAAACAACATAAGAAATCATTTTTAAGGAAATATTTTTTAAATTATTTGTTTTCCCTACGAAATTAATGGAATCCTAATATATTCCTTTTATGCATCCATATTGACCAAATAAACACATGAATCGGTAGGGTTTGGAATAATGATTTGTTTACTGTCCCGCACCGTTGAAAAGCTTCTCTGTCGCTTTCTAGCTTGGCATGACAAAATGGTCGAATGAGTGCTTCGAAGGGGAGAAGAACTGCTTTCTTGTTTTCCTTTTTTTGCACCCCTCTTGCGGATATTTTTGGTAAAAATTAACGCTTTATTTATTTCGTAAAGAATAAATACTTTGAAAAATGTTTTCTTTTTAAATGATTGCACCCTTTCTTTGGATATTTCGATAAGTTTCGTTTGTTTTGCGGAAAATGAACAATTTGAAAAATATCTTCCTAAAAACAATCGCTTTTATCTCTTATAAAAATAAGTTGACGAAAAATATTTTCTTCATCTATAAATTTTCTTAGACATAAATTGTACTTGACAATGGAAACTTCTTTTTATTAACTAAGCATTTCAAGTAATATAAGCAATCATTTTCAATAAAATATTGTCTAAATTATTTATTTTTCCCTTGAAATAAACGGAATCCTAGTATATTCCTTTTATACATCCATACATTAGGAAGTTAGTGCATGAATCGGTAGAATTTTGGATAATGATTTCTTTACAGTCCCACACCGTTGACAAAGCTTCTTTGTCGCATTCTAGCTTGGCATGACAAAACCATTGAAAAGAGTATATTCTATATATGACTATAGATATTCTTTTTAGTCTGTTCTACTCTACCTTTCAATTTACTCTCAAACTTTTGTCTTACCACTTTACAAAGTAAGAGAATCAAACTCCATACTTAAAACTAAACATTTCCATTCATAACCCCCTTAAAAGAGTGGAGATTCGAACTCTTCACCTCTTCCTTCTTATATGGAAAGGGTGGCCATCCAAGCATCATTCATTCTCGTGAAAGGAGCTAAATTTTATGTTGCACATAATTGACACATACCCATACTGGATTCGGACATATGAAGTTGAAATTGTTAGCATAATTGCATTTCTTAGGTTTTTTTAGGATTTGATTGAATTTTACACAATAAAATTTGATTGATTAGCAATTTTTCCATTGAGCTTTGAGATAGCTTGCTTGACGAGGCAATGGGTCTATAGCCAAAAATATGAGATCAAGCAATAAAATAAAATAAAAAATAAAGGGATCCAATTGGATATCGGATTTACGTGGATTAGTTAGTGAAGCTTAGGTCATGGGGAGAGCAGCATAATATTTCTCTATAAATTGAGCAATATAGCAGATATTACAATGATACTCGAGTTAGTAAAACACTTACAGTGTTTCTTGACTCTTAATTATACGCAACAATTCACCATTTCAAATTCTCATGATGAAATTCACGAGCCGTACAATTAATTCTCATGGAAGGAATTTTTTTGGCTGTAATTTACAAAGAAAACGCACTTCCTATATAGAAAAGGTTTGGTACCAAAATAGGAAATCTACACAAGCTAGGAATCCTACTCCAACTAAAAATAAGTCCTAATATGACGGCACCATTATTTACCATCAATAACGATGCCACAATGACCACAAATTCCCATATGTGTGGATTTGGCTACCGGAGCTATGGAAATCAGAGATATTGAAGAATATAACTAAGAGATATTGAAAAGCAAATCCACAGAGGATTACTATTTTATTATGGAATAAAAAAAATCGTGGAATATTGAATTTAGGAAATATTTTTATAGTTCTTTTGAGTGTCGAATACCTAGATTGCTAAAACTTGGCACGGAGGGATATTTAAGCGCCAAAAGTTAGGAAAGTGACACTTAAATGCTAAAATTGGAGCTAAATGGATAACTTAAGTATCAATTGGATCAAAATCCAGCCAAAATGCTGATATGACAATTTTTTGGCGAGAAAAGTGCAAAACGACGTCATTTTGCTTGCCGATGTGGCTAGAAAATTCAAAAACGATGTCGTTTTATTTCTAATGTAGAAAATAATTAATATGAAAATTAATTAAATTAAATTTAAAAATAAATTTATTTAAAACATAATAATAATAATAATAATAATAATAATAATAATAATAATAATAATAATAATAATAATAATAATAATAATAATAATAATAATAATAATAATAATAATAATAATAATAATAATAATAATAATAATAATAATAATAATAATAATAATAATAATAATAATAATAATAATAAGATGGAGAGAGTGAGGAGGCGTGCGGGCCGAGGGTTGAGCCCTCGTCGCTGCCGCCTCCCTCGCCATCGTCGGGAAGGGTCGACAATAATGAGGGCAAGTGTCGGCTAAGGTCGTTGGCCGCTAAACCTTGATTAGGGGCCGATGGCCCCGGTTGATTGGTGACAAGGGCCCATGAGCCCTCGCCGCCTCCCTTCCGTCGTTGGGAAGGGCTGGCGACGGAGGTGGGAGGGTTGGCCGGGGTCGTCGGCCCCTATCGAACGGGAGGCGGCGATGGTAGTGAGGGCTCGGCCCTCGGCCACCTCCCTTCCCACCCCGCCTTTTTAAAATTATATATTTATATATTTTTAAAAATTTTTAAATAAATTTAGTTTTAAAATTTAATTAAATTAATTTTTATATTAATTTTTTACCACGTTAGTAGCAAAACGACGTTGTTTTTACTCTTTATAGCCACGTTAGCGTGTATAATGACGCTGTTTTGCACTTATTTCATCAGAAAATCGCCACGTCAGCATTTTGGCCAGATTGACACTTAAGTGATCCATTTTTTTCCGATTTGGACACCTAAGTGTTACTTTCCTAACTTTTAACACTTTGTCTCTCCGTGCCAAGTTTTGGCACTTGGGGTGTACGTCTTCCTAATTCTTTTTGTTGGAGAAAACTCATGTTAGATTTCGAGGCTGACATAACTTTTCTAGTTCTATTATGAAGAATATGAGACTTCTATGTAATTCTCTCGAAGTCTATCTTACATTAGAAGTCTGTCCCACTCTGAGGAAGACCCAGACTGAACACAAGTGAAGAACAAAGATATATTCAGACTAAGGACTATTTTTCTTCAAGGCTTCAGCATGAACATGGTATATATATGGCTTTCTAGATGGAAATCTCACTTACCTTGTTTGGATATTATTATCGAAATCAATCAAGAACGGTAATATCATTTTGGAATGCAAGTTTATTTGGAAAGAATCTACTTATGAAAACCAAGATTCTGATTGTATGGGCGACCAGGATTATTGAGCTTTCATCTCAATCTTCAAACGGCTCGAGATCTCCTTAATTGATTCCGTCCAACGGGTTGATTGAAAGAATTCCCCCAAAAAATGCCAACGGTAAAAAATGCATAGAGGAGTATTTAAGGAGGTCTTTCAAGTCATTTGAAAGAGAGCGTGAAAAAAGAATTTCAAATTCTGAAGCTTCCAAATCACTTGTTCTTCATCATATTGTGCTCAAACTTGTATTCGAAGAAGAGAGAAACTCTAAAGAGTGACTTTGTGAGAGCAGTAGAAACTCTTCACTAAAGAAGTCGATGTTCTAAGGCCATAACACTCTTTTGCGATTCATAGTGAAAACCAGCCAAAAGATTGTCAGAGTGGGAGAGTGAACGTAGGCCTAATCTAAGCCGAACCACTATAAATCTTGTGTTCATTCTCTCTTCCCTAAACTCCTTTACTTTATTTGTTGTGATATCTTTATGCACTTTTAAACAATTGTCGAAAAGTTTTCTTTAAAGTCTATTGTTCAACAGACTCAGTTCAAAAGTGAAGTAATTTTACTGCATTTCATAAAATCCGTTTTCACACCTATTCACCCCTCTCTAGATGTTTATACTAGCACTTTCACTTTTAAATGGTATAGAAGTGTTTTTAGTTGTAGTACTTCCAAGCCAAATCCCAAAAAAAAAAGAAAAAAAAAGAAAAAAAAGAAAAAGAAATGCATATAATAAAATACATGCAACATGAAACTATCCTCACTTCTAAACGATCCAAAGACAGAAACAATACAAATAGAATTCAATCCCTTTGAATTTTTTGTTATTTTATTTTTCCATATTTTATTTATTCATACTCTCTTAGGCAACCTTCTAAAGTGCATGCAAGTTATGTGTGTGATATAAAGTTCATAATGTTGAACTCTTTTAATTCATCTTATTGGCTCCTAATCCAAAATGAAAAGAAATGAGTATCCAAGCATGAACTTTCACTTTAGAAATATGTTAAGCTTTCAGTAAGTGCAAACGAAACAATTCGCTCGAACTCATTGATTCGAAACACTAACTTTTATTTTGGGCCAAAAAGAACTCAGTTCACTAACCTTGACTCTTTTATTTTTGGCTACTCATTAGTCTTTTTCATTGAAATGGACGAGTTTTTGTACTAGTTTTCACGTATGAAAATCTTAGCGGTGAGTCTTCTTGTCCTTTTAAGTTGATAAAGCTAGTACGAACACCTAAAGGGGGTGAATAGGTGTTTAAAAGAATTTTTGAAAAATAAATTTCGAATAAAGTCTGAGAACCAAACAGAGTTTGATGAACAAGTCATTGGACTTCTGAAGAACATTCAGAATCAAATAAGAGATGGAATTGATTTTTGCGATACTTAAAAGGATGCAATAGATTTAAATAAAAAGAGTTAAGGGAAGAGAAAATTGCATAGAAAATCTATAGTGGTTTAGCTTAAATTAAGCCTACATCTACTTTCCCACGCTGACAGACCTTAAGTTGAAATTCACTATAACATCAATAGAGAAGTATAATTTTCGGAATGCACACACTTAGTGGAAGATTTCTTTTCTCTCACTAAGTCACTCTTCTTGTGATTTCCTTTCTTGAATACAATTTATAAGGATCGTCAATGAAGAACTAGTGGTTGGAAAGACTTCAGGCTTTGGAATTTCAAATTTCACACACTATCTCAAATAGATTGAATGACCTCCTTAAATACTCCTCCATGCCTCCCTAGCCATTGGCATTTTCCAAAGGAATTTCTTCCAATCAATCGTTTGGACAGAATCGATTAAGGAAATCTTATAGTCGTTTAAAGATTAAGATGGAAATCCATTGATTCCGGTCGCCCATACCATTAGATTCTAGATTTCCATTTGTAGATGCATCTCAAAAAGGAATTTGTCTTCAAGATTGATTTCATCAATTTGCGATTGATTCCATTAATGTATTTATAAAAGGTAAGTGAAATTCTTTGCCAGAGAGCCAGATATTGAAAAATAGATTCCTACTGCGTTCATTCTGAATCCTTGTCGCAAGATCAATAAATTTGAGTCTGATTATATCTTCATCCTGGACTTGATTTTAGTCTGAATTGCATCAGAGTGGAAAAGATTTCTAGAATGAATAGATTTTGGCAAGAGTCTGTGATATAACTTCAGAAGTATACAATTCTTCAAAATAAGAATAAGAACAAGAAAGTTTTGTTGGTTCTGGATAGTTTCTTGAAACCTAACATTCATTGATTTTTCGACAGTCTGTATATTTTTGTCGAAGACCTTGTAAGCTTTGCTTGAAGTAGAATAACCAAAAAATATCCCTTCATCCGACCTTTCTTCAAATTTGTCGGGTCGATCATTTCCATTCTTCAAAATAAAGCACTTGCAACCAAATACATGAAAATAAAAAAATATTTGGCTTTTTCCCTTTGCAAACTTCATAGGGAGTTTCTATAGAATGGGCCTTAGAAATACTATATTAATTATATAACAAGCAGTGGAAGCTACTTTTGCCCAAAAACGAGGAGAGACTCTACTTTCAATTAGCAGAGTTCTGGCCATCTTCTGTAAAGACCGATTTTTCATTTTTACAACTCCATTTTGTTCTGAAGTGTAGGGAGAGGAGAAAACATCTTGGGGATCATTCTCATCACAAAAATTTGCGAAATCTTGATTTTCAAATTCTCCCCCATGATCAGTCTTGATATTCGAAATGGCATAACCTGTCTTATTATGAATTGTCTTAGCAAACTTTGAAAAATATGAGAATGTTTCCACTTTATTTGACAAAAAGAAAACCCACGTAAATATTGAATAGTCATGCACAACTACCAAACAGTACTTCTTACCACCGATGCTTTAAGTTTTAGTTGGCCTGAAAAGATCTATGTGAACAAGCCGCAAGACGCGATTAGTAGAGACTTGATTTAGAGATTTAAATGAGCTTCCAACCTATTTTCCCAAGATACATGGAGTACAAAAATCAAACTTTTGGTACATCATTTTGGGACCATGGACCAGTTTCTTAGACGATAGTTTAGCAATATGTTTGATATTGACATGTCCTAGCTTGCGGTGCTAGATATTTGCTTCATTTCGAATTGATATAAGACATTAAAACCTCTTTGGACTTATGTTTAGAAGATAAATATTACCACGACTTTGTCTAGTGAAGGTTTGAGAGAAGTCTTGCCTAACTCTAGAACAAACATCTTCTGATTTTGACATCACCAACACCCACAACATCGCACTCAGCGTTGTTCTCTAACTGGACTTTACCACTACCTGTGCATTGATAAGTGATAAACCAATTTCTATTTGGTGTGATATGAAAAGAACAACCAGAATCCATAATGCATCCATCAAGCGATAAAACATTAGTGACAGACAAGACATAATCGGCATTATCAGCTACAACTACAACATTATCTACAGAATCAACTATAATTCCCTTACCCTTCTCATTCTTCAGCTTAAGGCAATCCCTTCTAAGATGCCCCCTCTTGCCACAGCTCCAATAGACAACATTAGCAGTCCTAAATTGACTACATCTGTTCATATTAGTACTACTATTACCCACACGTGCTCTAGATCTTCCTCTATTTTCACCCACTAAAGCAGCAGATACATGTTCGCCAGATTCTCTTCTACGAATGTCCTCGCTCAGAGTCAAATCTCGAACTCCATCAAATGTCAAACTTGTTGACCCAGAGGAATTACTAACAGCAGTAACAGTAGTATTCCAACTATCAGGCAATGAGGATAACAAAATCAAAGCACGTACCTCATCTTCATAATCAATCTCAACTGAGCTCAATTGACTAACAATCACATTGAATTCATTGATATGATCTGCAACTGACGCACTTTCGCTAATCTTCAAATTAAACAGACATCGCATCAAATAGACCTTGTTGATCGTAGAGGGCTTCTTGTACATATCCGACAAGGCTTGCATCAAATTAGCAGTGGTCTTCTCCTTTAAGATGTTAAACGCGACGTTACGAGCCAACGTCAGCCGAATAACACCCATAGCTCGTATATCCAGCAAATCCCAATCAGCTTGCTTCATCGTTGCTGGTTTCTCTTCAGATAAAGGCAAGTGCAGATTCATCTGGTAAAAATAATCTTCAATCTGCATCTTCCAAAAACTAAAATCCTTCCCATCAAAATTTTCGATTCTCACTTTTACTTCTTCTGTCACCATCGATTCGCTTCAACTTAGCCAAGCCTAGCTCTGATACCACTTGTTGAGATAGGGCGAGCGATCGAACAAAATATAGACAGAGAAGAAAATAAATCGGACATCAGATTTACGTGGTTCAGTCGTAAAGACCTACGTCCACGGGGAGAGCAGCAGCGAATTTCACTATAGATCAAGCGATATAAGGAGATTACACACTCAAGTCACTCAAACACTCTCTCGGTGTTTCCCAAGCCCCAATTACACCCAATACACCAATCTTTCTTGGATGTAAATCACGAATAAGCTTTGTCGCACAAAAAACACGAAGACCCAAAGCCAAGCACCCAGCACCTAGGAATGTCTCTCATAAACAAAAAAACATGGCACTCAAAATAAGAACGGCGCTTCGATCAACAACTAATCTTCGGTGGCATGCGGCTTCTCCTTTTATACGTAGGTCGTCGGCCGCTCCACACACAAGGGAATATATTGTCTTTATACGTGTGCCCATTGAGGGCCCACTTGCCCCTTGCTTCTTACGCCTGCAGAGGATTCTTTCCTCTTTTATTTGCATGGCCAATCAAGAAATACGTGTGAAATCGCGTGTGTATGCATGTGCCCAAGGTCAAACCTTTGACCTTGGGCCCCACTAACATTCTTCACGTGCAAGACTTCAACAGCTTCTTTCTTTCCGTCAGATTCCTCTTCTCAGCAAAGAAGAAACTTTGCTTCAATTTATTTTATATTTCCTATTTTGTAATTCCTTCGCGAGTTCACCGAATTTCGCATTTTAGCAAACGCACAAACTCGAGTCATATTTAACAGATTGTGTATTTTCTCCCCTTTAGTTATTCTATAGTTTTTTTTTTTTACGTTAATTTTGTTCTCTTTCACATTGGAGCTTTGCCTCTTTAGAAGTCCCATCAAATGAAAAAGTTCAGCGACAACACAAGAATGTTACATTCAAAATATATTTTCCTACAAGAGACACACTAGGGGGTGTTTGTTTTTGTTTCTTATTTCTGTTTTTAAACAAATTTTTTGTTTTTTTTGTTCCAGGGAAAAAAAAAGGAACAAAAACGTGTTTGTTTGCGTTTTTGCTACAAATCTATTTTTTTGTTCCCAGAAACACATTTGGAACAGAAACAAGAAACAAAAAAATTTTTGTTTCTGGAATAAAATTTAAGAACAAATTTTCTCTCTCCTCTTTTTTCTTCTTCTTTTTTCTTTCTTTTTTCTTTGGCTGGTCGTTGGCCTCAGCCATGGCCGGCGGCGCCGTCGAGGGCCGGTGACCTTGCCGGAGCGTCGTCGGTCCTCAGTGAGGTCGAGCGTCGCCGGCCCCTGACGAGACCAAACTCGCGCCGGCCTGGGCGAGCTCGAGCTCGCCCAGCCTCGCCTTGGTTGGGTGAGCTCGACCTTGCCGGGGGCTGGCGAGCCTCACCGTGGCTAGGTGAGGCCGGCGGCCCTCATCGGCCGGTTGCCGACCATGGCCGAGGTCGGTGACTGCCAAAAGAAGAAAAAAAAAAAAAAAAAAAAAAAGGAAAAATGAAAAATAAATAAGAAAAATAAGAAAAATAAGAAAGAAAATAGAAAAAATAAAATAAAAATATTAAAAAATTAAATTAATAAAAAAATTATACAAATTTACCAAATGTGTTTATGTTCTTTTTATATTTCTGGAACAAATTTACCAAATGTGTTTTTTTGTTAAAAAATTGTTCGCTGGAGAAGAAATACTTTTTTTAATTTTTATTCCCAGAAACAATTTTTGAACAGAAACGTTAGCAAATGTACCATAGTTAACTAGTATTGAGGGAAAAACTCCAAGTGGAGAGTGCTCCGTCACAATTGGGAGAGTAATGGAGCCATTCCCTTCTCATTTCCCAACTAGAAATCTACCAAGATAACGCATCCTTTATGGGACTAACTCGAGATATACTTTCAATAAGGTCCAAGCACTTCACTAAGGCATAAGTTCTCCATGATTTATAGAGATGAAAGACCGGTATTTATGGAGACGTTCTTTGGCTCCTACATAATAGTACATCTAAAGCGAGCCAACCATATTTCATTTACGCAAGAACCTCTTTTCCTTTGAAATTTTTGAAAGTAGTAGAATGCTTTTTGCTGCTCGTAGGAAATAATCAAAGAGTTTTTTTTCCTTAGAAGAGAAAAAAGAAAGAAAATTTCTTCATGAACACCCATTTCTTTGTTATTTTCTTTTACAATACTTGCTTGCCAGAAGTAATCTCTTCATCAACAGCCTGAAGCACACTTAGCTTCGAGGATCTGCAATTGGCTCAGATATTATAACCTAAACAAGCTCCAAAGGGGAAAGAAAAGGAAACCTGATAAGTTTCCCAATTACTGAGCCACATGCACTCGATTAATTATTAATGACGGTAAAACATATGCCTTAAGATTTGACTCGCAATTGATTGGTGGGGCTAAAGGACACTCGATGGTTCGAAAGCATCTCGATTTCAAATTCTGTAATAAGTATCCATTGCCGAAGCTCCACTTTCGCCCTCTTTGGTCTTGTAGATGCGGGATAGACCGGCAACATCAAAGGGCTTGAAAAGCAAAGGGTGTTGATCGTCCACAAGCTCATCAGGACACTGGACCGTGCCTTGAACGGAAGAGAAGAGTCCTATGCAATATCTTGCCTCGTGTCCACTCATCATTACACGGTGACAAGGGCTGCATACTCTCCCGTTGCTCCATCCCTACACGCAAAATGCGAAAAAAAGGGAGAGGCTTACAATGATGATGGTCTGTTTCATCACGAGCTAGCATCAATTTAATTGCATTAATAATATGCATGCAATCATACACGAATCAATGTTTCACACGTGAACTGGTCTATGAGAATTTTACAAAGAAATAGCTTTAATGTTGTAATTCTAGCTATTGCCAGACGTGATGATCAATACTGGAAATATAAACAATAATTTATGATTGATATGTAAAGTCGGGTTCCCGAATTCTTGTTCGATGCTCTTATAGCATGTTACCTACTTTTTGAAGCAAATTCAATAAAGAGAGTGGGTGGGGGGAGACTCACGTAGAATGACTCCCCAGCGAGGACAATGAAAGAGGTAGCTGAGGAAGGGGTGACCTCAAACCAACATCCATCCTTAGTTTGCACTTCCAATCCGTTCACATGGTTCTGGTGAAGTATGGTCACGAAGTTTGAGTCGCGATGGCACCTAGCCCCAGTCTTCTCGGACTCCTCGGTCACAGGAGCAGCATATCTCATGAAACGGAAATTGTATCCAATCGACTTGGCTAGAGATTCCAGGTACTTGTCTACGCCCAAGCTTCCCAAAACCAGCTTCCTCACTAGTGAATCCAACTCCAAAACCCTCGTCACATACGTATTCATTGTCTCGCTGCATATTCATGAAAAAAGGCACACATCGAAACCACAATTTATGTAGATAGGGTTGTGGATTGGCATCTTCACAGATGATTCATTTTACATTTTCTTCTTGCACCGAAGTAAATGGAAATTAAATTCGTGTCATTGGTGATCCATTTGATAAACGTGTCTCTTAACACTTCCTTAATTGGAACAAATAATATAATTACCAGTAATTAAAAAAAAAAGATTACCAAAATCTTGTGTTTCCCTCTGGCCAAATGAGATCTACAAATCCTTCGATAGAGCCTGAGTTGGGGGCGTAGTTCATTCCAAATGCCTCGTAGAGTGGTGAATGACGAAGATTCCCAAGGTAGCCTTCATACGGCTTATCTGGGTCATGGAACCGATGCTTCACATCGAGGGGGAGCTCGAGCAATGCCTCCAATTCTTGGAACGCATCATTGTGAAGCTCTAAGGTCATCCTATCAGTAAAGGCTTCGAAGCAACCGAATTCTTCAAGGGCTTCTCGGACTTGACTTTGCAAGGAGTCCCATCGACCTGTCCCTGGCTTTGAGCCATCTAAATCAGACAGATCTATCAGGGGAAGCTTCAGTGTTGAAATGGAGCCCATGATCAATTTGTCTTTCTTTTCGAATACTTTTTCTAAACGTTTTCTCCGATTCTTTTCTTGGGGTTCTTTGTCGTATTTATAGGGCTTGGCATACTTGAAGTAGCCACAATAGCAATTGAAAAGCTACAATCTTTCCATGAAGGGTCAATTATTTTCCTTATTTTCCCCTCTTTTAGTGGTTTAAACAAGAGTTGACAAGTGAATGCGAATTTTTTTTTTTTTTGGGCACTAGCTTTTGGAGTTAGTGACATGACTTTTAGCTCAAGCAATGATGATGATTATCTTCCTCGCCGGCATGTCTTTCACGTGGAATATATGGAAACAAATTAACAGAAAAATGACTTTGAATTTTTTTATGTTATTAAAAATCCTAAATTTACCAATTATAATGCAAATATCTGAACTATATTACATGTGTATAATGAGCATTTGTGTTATAAAGAGCATTGATTGAGGTTTGTTGAAATATTATTTTAATATTTTGATTTTTTTTCTTTAAAATTCCCTGCGGTGTTTTGAAAAATGATAATAATAAAGAAAAGCAAATTGACTTTTGGAAGGTGAGCACGTGGGTGGCGATAATTGCTCTCCCTCTCGCATCATGCTCTCCCTCTTGCCCTCGTCCGTTGTTGCTACCGATCGGCACCGATCGCGTCACGGGATGACGATGAGATGGGGACTCTTAATGACGACACGTGTCGCTTTTCAACGGTACAGCTAGGCTGGCTTGCCGGCCAGTAGGCATGTCCGGTTACGTGTGCAAGATGGGCCCCACACTCTTTGCCGATGACCTAGGTCGGGCTGGGGGGCTACGATGGATGAATCCCTTTTTTTGTTTATTTAATCGACCATAATTTAGGGAAAAAAAAGTAGGTATACGGTATCCATTCGCATCAAAGCATCCCTGAACAAAGGGAACTCGACTCTTATATTCCGATGTATAGTCATTATTAGATTATATTGACCATTAAAATGGTCGAATGTGTGCTTTGAAGGGGAAAAGAACTGCGTTCATGTATTTCCTTTTTTTCACCCTTTCTTGGATATTTTTGGTAAAAATTAACGCTTTATTTGTTTTGCGAACAATAAATAATTTGAAATATATGTAGTTTAAAAACGATTGCACCATTTCTTTGGATATTCTTGTAGGCTCCATTTATTTTGTAGAAAATAAAGAATGGAAAATATCTTCTTAAAAACCATAGTTTTTATCTCTTATAAAAATGAATTGATGAAAAATATTTTCTTCATCCGTAAAATGTTTTTAGACATAAACTATACTCGATAATGAAAACTTATTTTTATTAACTAAGCATTTCAAACAACATAAGAAATCATTTTTAAGGAAATGTTTTTTAAATTATTTGTTTTCCCTGCGAAATAAATGGAATCCTAATATATTCCTTTTATGCATCCATATCTGACCAAATACACACAAGAATCGGTAGGGTTTGGAATAATGATTTGTTTACTATCCTGCACCGTTGACAAAGCTTCTTTGTTGCTTTCTAGCTTGGCATGACAAAATGGTCGAATGAGTGCTTCGAAGGGGAGAAGAACTGCTTTCTTGTTTTCGTTTTTTTGCACCCTTCTTGGGGATATTTTTGGTAAAAATTAACGCTTTATTTATTTCGTAAAGAATAGATACTTTGAAAAATGTTTTCTTTTTAAATGATTGCACCCTTTCTTTGGATATTCCGATAAGTTTCGTTTATTTTGCGGAAAATGAACGATTTGGAAAATATCTTCCTAAAAACAATCGCTTTTATCTCTTATAAAAATAAGTTGACGAAAAATATTTTCTTCATCTATAAATTTTTTTAGACACAAACTGTACTTGACAATGGAAACTTCTTTTTATTGACTAAGCATTTCAAGTAATATAAGCAATCATTTTTAAGAAAATATTTTCTAAATTATTTATTTTCCCTCGAAATAAACGGAATCCTAGTATATTCCTTTTATACATCCATACATGAGGAAATTATTGCATGAATCGGTTGGGTTTTGAATAATGATTTCTTTACAGTCCCACACCGTTGACAAAGCTTCTTTGTCGCATTCTAGCTTGGCATGACAAAACCATTGGAATTATCTTATTTTGTACACATTTTATGAAAAGAGTATATTCTCTATATGACTATAGATATTCTTTTTGGTCTGTTCTACTTTACCTTTCAATTTACTCTCAAACTTTTGTCTTACCACTTTACAAAGTAAGAGAATCAAACTCCATACTTAAAACTAAACGTTTCCATTCTTAACCCCCTTAAAAGAGTGGAGATTCGAACCCTTCACCTCTTCCTTCTTATATGGAAAGGGTGGCCATCCAAGCATCATTCATTCTCGTGAAAGGAGCTAAATTTTATGTTGCACATAATTGACACATACCCATACTGGATTTGGACATATGAAGTTGAAATTGTTAGCAGAATTGCATTTCTTAGGTTATTTTAGGATTTGATTGAATTTTACGCAATAAATTTTTGATTGATTAGCAATTTTTCCATTGAGCTTTGAGATAGCTTGCTTGACGAGGCAATGGGTCTATAGCCAAAAATATGAGATCAAGCAATAAAATAAAATTAAAAAAAATAAAGGGATCCAATTGGATATCAGATTTACGTGGATTAGTTAGTGAAGCTTAGGTCATGGGGAGAGCAGCGTAATATTTTTCTATAAATTGAGCAATATAGTATATATTACAATGATACTCGAGTTAGTAAAACACTTATAGTGTTTCCTGACTCTTAATTACACGCAACAATTCACCATTTCAAATTCTCATGATGAAATTTACGAGCCGTACAATTAATTCTCATGGAAGGAATTTTTTTGGCTATAATTTACAAAGAAAACGCACTTCCTATATAGAAAAGATTTGGTACCATAATAGGAAATCTACACAAGCTAGGAATCCTACTCCAACTAAAAATAAGTCCTAATATGACGGCACCATTATTTACCATCAATAACGATGCCACAATGACCACAAATTCCCATATGTGTGGATTTGGCTACCGGAGCTATGGAAATCAGAGATATTGAAGAACATAACTGAGAGATATTGAAAAGCAAATCCATAGAGGATTACTATTTTATTATGGAATAAAAAAAATCGTGGAATATTGAATTTAGGAAATTATTTTATAGTTCTTTTGAGTGTCGAATACCTAGACTGCTAAACCTTGGCACGGAGGGATACTTAAGTGCCAAAAGTTAGGAAAGTGACACTTAAGTGCTAAAATTGGAGCTAAATGGATAACTTAAGTGTCAATTCGGTCAAAATCCAGCCAAAATGCTGATATGATAATTTTTTGGCGAGGAAAGTGCAAAACGACGTCGTTTTGCTTGCTGATGTGGCTAGAAAATACAAAAACAATGTTGTTTTGTTTCGATGTAGAAAATAATTATTTTTATGAAAATTAATTTAATTTAATTTAAAACTAAATTTATTTAAAACGTAATAATAATTATAATAATAATAATAATAAAGGAGAGAGAGGAGGCGCATGGTTGAGGGTTGAGCCCTTGTCGTTGCTGCGTCCCCACCGTCGTCGAGAAAGGTTGGCAACAAGTGGGGGCAATATGTGGGGGCGGTGTCGGCCAATGTCGTCGGCCACTAAACCTTGATTAGGGGCTGACGACCTTGGTCGATTGGTGATAAGGGCCCATGAGCCCTTGCCGCCTCCCTTCCATCATTGGGAAGGGCTAGCGACGAAGGAAGAAGGGTTGGGCGGGATCGTCGACCCCCATCGAACAGGAGGCGGCGACGGTAGCGAGGGCTCAACCCTCAGCCACCTCCGTTCCCACCCCGCATTTTTAAAAATATATATATATTTATATATTTTAAATGTTTTAAATAAATTTAGTTTTAAAATTTACTTAAATTAAATTTTATATTATTTTTTTTTACTACGTCGGCAGCAAAACGACGTCTTTTTTGCATTATATAGCCACATTAGCGTGTATAATGACGTTGTTTTGCACTTATTTCATCAGAAAATCGTCACGTCAGCATTTTGGCCGGATTGACACTTAAGTGATCCATTTTGTTCTGATTTGGATACTTAACCTAACTTTTAGCACTTTGTCTCTCCGTGCCAAGTTTTGGCACTTGGGGTGTACTTCTTCCTAATTCTTTTTGTTGGAGAAAACTCATGTTAGATTTTGAGGCTGACAAAACTTTTCTAGTTCTATTATGAAGAATATGAGACTTCTATGTAATTCTCTCAAAGTCTATCTTACATCAAAAGTTTGTCCCACTTTGACGAAGACCCAGACTGAACACAAGTGAAGAACAAAGATATATTCAGACTCAAGACTATTTTTCTTCAAGGCTTTAGTACGAACATGATATATATGGCTTTCTAGATGGAAATCTCACTTACCTTATTTGGATATTATTATCGAAATCAATCAAGAACGGTAATATCATTTTGGAATGCAAGTTTATTTGGAAAGAATCTACTTATAGAAACCAAGATTTTGATTGTATGGGCGACCAGGATTATCGGGCTTTCATCTCAATCTTCAAACGGCTCGAGATCTCCTCAATTGATTCCATCCAACGGGTTAATTGAAAGAATTCCTCCAAAAAATGCCAACAGTCGAAAATGCATAAAGGAGTATTTAAGGAGGTCTTTCAAGTCATTTGAAAGAGAGCGTGAAAGAAGAATTTGAAAGTCTGAAGCTTCCAAATCACTTGTTCTTCATCATATTGTGCTCAAACTTGTATTCGGAGAAGAGATAAACTCTAAAGAATGACTTTGTGAGAGCAGTAGAAACTCTTTACTAAAGAAGTCGATGTTCTAAGGCCGTAACACTCTTTTGCGATTCATAGTGAAAACCAGCCAAAAGGCTGTCAGAGTGGGAGAGTGAACGTAGGCTTAATCTAAGCCGAACCACTATAAATCTTGTGTTCATTCTCTCTTCTCTAAACTCCTTTACTTTATTTGCAGTGATATCTTTCTACACGTTTAAACAATTGTTAAAGTCTAAAGTTTTCTTTAAAGTCGGTTGTTCATCAGACTCAGTTCAAAAGTGAAGTAATTTTACTGCATTTCGTAAAATCCATTTTCACACCTATTCACCCCTCTCTAGATGTTTATACTAGCACTTTCACTTTTAAATGGTATAGAAGTGTTTTCAGTAGTAGTACTTACAAGCCAAATCCCCCCTAAAAAAAAAGAAGAAAAAAAAGAAAAAGAAATGCATATAATAAAATACATGCAACATGAAACTATCCTCACTTCTAAACGATCCAAAGACAAAAACAATACAAATAGAATTCAATCCCTTTGAATTTTTTGTTATTTTCTTTTTCCATATTCTATTTATTCATACTCTCTTAGGCAACCTTCTAAAGTGCATGCAAGTTATGTGTGCGATATAAAGTTCATAATGTTGAACTCTTTTAATTCATCTTATTGGCTCCTAATCCAAAATGAAAAGAAATGAGTATCCAAGCATGAACTTTCACTTTAGAAATATGTTAAAGTTTTCAGTAAGTGCAAACTAAACAATCCGCTCGAAAACATTGATTCAAAACACTAACTTTTATTTTGGGCCAAAAAGAACTCAGTTCACTAATCTTGACTCTTTCATTTTTGGTTACTCATTTCTCTTTTTTCATTGAAATGGACGAGTTTTTGTACTAGTTTTCACGTATGAAAATCTTAGCGGTGAGTCTTCTTGTCCTTTTAAGTTGATAATGCTAGTACGAACACCTAGAGGGGGTGAATAGGTGTTTAAAAAAATTTTTGAAAAATAAATTTTGAATAAAGTCTGAGAACCAAACAGAGTTTGATAAACAAGTCATTGGACTTCTGAAGAATATTCAGAATCAAATAAGAGATGGAATTGATTTTTGCAATACTTAAAAGGATGCAATAGATTTAAATAAAAAGAGTTAAGGGAAGAGGAAATTGCATGTAAAATCTATAGTGGTTTAGCTTAAATTAAGCCTACATCTACTTTCCCATGCTGACAGCCTTTTGGTTGAAATTCACTATAGCATCAATAGAGATGTATAATTTTTTGGAATGCAGACA
The DNA here is from genome assembly GCA_014182555.1 of Eucalyptus erythrocorys. Taxonomy (NCBI): domain Eukaryota; kingdom Viridiplantae; phylum Streptophyta; class Magnoliopsida; order Myrtales; family Myrtaceae; genus Eucalyptus; species Eucalyptus erythrocorys. The sequence goes on along the minus strand of CM024599.1, from coordinate 14,285,804 downwards.
CTTAGTGGAAGATTCCTTTTCTCTCACTAAGTCACTCTTCTTGTGATTTCCTTTCTTGAATACAATTTATAAGGATCGTCAATGAAGAACTAGTGGTTGGAAAGACTTCAGACTTTGGAATTTCAATTTTCACACACTATCTCAAATAGATTGATTGGCCTCCTTAAATACTCCTCCACGCCTCACTAGCCATTGGCATTTTCCAAAGGAATTTCTTCCAATCAATCGTTTGGACAGAATCGACTAAGGAAATCTTATAGCCGTTTAAAGATTAAGATGAAAATCTATTGATTCCGGTCGCCCATACCATTAGATTCTAGATTTCCATTTGTAGATGCTTCTCAAAAAGGAATTTGTCTTCATGATTGATTTCATCAATTTGCGATTGATTCCATTAATGTATTTATAAAAGGTAAGTGAAATTCTTTGCCAGAGAGCCGGATATTGAAAAATAGATTCCTACTGCGTTCATTCTGAATCCTTGTCGCAAGATCAATAAATTTGAGTCTGATTCTATCTTTATTCTCGACTTGATTTCAATCTAAATTGCATCAGAGTGGAAAAGACTTCTAGAATGAATAGATTTTGGCAAGAGTCTATGATATAACTTCAGAAGTATACTATTCTTCAAAATAAGAATAAGAACAAGAAAGTTTTGTTGGTTCTGGATAGTTTCTTGAAACCTAACATTCATTGATTTTTTGACAGTTTATGTATTTTTGTTGAAGACCCCGTAAGCTTTGCTTGAAGTAGAATAACCAAGAAATATCCCTTCATCCGATCTTTCTTCAAATTTATCAAGTTGATCATTTCCATTCTTCAAAATAAAGCACTTGCAACCAAATACATGAAAATAAAAAATATTTGGCTTTTTCCCTTTGCAAACTTCATAGGGAGTTTCTATAGAATGGACCTTAGAAAATACTCTATTAATTATATAACAAACAATGGAAGCTACTTTTGCCCAAAAACGAGGAGAGACTCTACTTTCAATTAGCAGAGTTTTGGCCATCTTCTGTAAAGATCGGTTTTTTATTTTTACAACTCCATTTTGTTCTAAAGTGTAAGGAGAGGAGAAAACATCTGGAAGATCATTCTCATCACAAAAATTTGCAAAGTCTTGATTTTCAAATTCTCCCCCATGATCAGTCTTAATATTTGAAATGGCATAACCTTTCTTATTATGAATTGTTTTAGCAAACTTTGAAAAATATGAGAATGTTTCCACTTTATTTGACAAAAAGAAAACCCACGTAAATCTTGAATAGTCATGCACAACTACCAAACAGTACTTCTTACCACTGATGCTTTGAGTTTTGGTTGGCCTGAAAAGATCTATGTGAACAAGCCGCAAGACGCGATTAGTAGAGACTTGATTTAGAGATTTAAATGAGCTTCTAACCTATTTTCCCAAGATACATGGAGTACAAAAATCAAACTTTTGGTACATCATTTTGGGACCATGGACCAGTTTCTTAGATGATAGTTTAGCAATATGTTTCATATTGACATGTCCTAGCTTGCGGTGCTAGATATTTGCTTCATTTCAAATTGATATAAGACATCAAAACCTCTTTGGACTTATGTTTAGAAGATAAATATTGCCACGACTTTGTCTAGTGAAGGTTTGAGAGAAGTCTTGACTAACTCTAGAACAAACATCTTCTTGGAAATTGATTCTGAATCTCGCATTGCATAATTGACTTATGCTCAGAAGATTGTAGTTCAAGCCTTTCACCAATGAAACATTTTTGACGATCAAATTTTCAATCCTCACTGTTCCATGTTCAATAATTTTTCATTTACTGTCCCCTTCAAATGAAACATTTTCTCCTCTTTGTTTTTCTAGTTTTTTAAGACTTATTGAATCTCTAGTCATATATCTAGAACAGACACTATCCAAGTACAATTTGCTTTTCCTCTAAATAGTAACTTGCAATTAAAAAGAAATCTCAAACTTTCTTTGGTACGTAAATTTTCTTGGGCCCTAATAAGTTAATTTTAAGAACAACTTTTGCCCAATCCTTTTTAATAGGTTTCCAAACTTTAGGACATTCATTCTCAAAATGTTTTAGGCTATCATACTTAGAACATTTAAGAGCACTCTGATCAATAGGTTTTACAAAATTTTTTTTGAAAATGCTTATTGTAAGCAGATTTGGAAGGTCTTTATCTAAGTCTATCATGGACTTTAGGAAAATGGATCAAAAGAGCACTTTCTTTATTCAGACCCAAATTAAATTTGTTATAATAGGGTATTTGAGCTGAAAGAACTTGTTCTAAAGTTTTTGACCCTTTGGGGAATTTTGTAGAAATATTTGACATCTCCTTTTTCAAACTTTTATTTTCTTTTGAAAGAGAATCAATATCTCCTTTAAAATAATCAAAATTATTTTTTAGACTCTGAAACTTCCTCTCCAAGAATTATCCTGTTGTTTGAGTTTTGAATTTTTCTTTTTGTAATTCGGAGATCCTTTTAAGATAAGATTTGAGATTTAAGCAAAGCTTATTTATATATTTAGAAATTTTAATAGGAATTTCTGAATGACTTACCTCGATTTCCTTGTCAGACTTTGAGTACGTATGCGAGTCAGATTTTGATTCTGAGTGAGCGATCGGACATATATTCGCAAACTCCTCTTCACTTTCACATTGTGTGTCACTCCAGGTTTTTTCTTTTAGAGTTTTTTTTTTTTTTTTTTTTTTTTTTTCATACTTACTGTTTTTCTTTTTTTAGTAAGGGACAATTAGGCTTGATGTATTCCTTTTTCTTGCACTCAAAGCATATTATATCCTTACAAGATTCAACATCTTCCATTGATCTTTTTTTTTGGAAATTTTGCCTACTTTGCCTTTTCCAATTTAGTCTTCTTCCTTTCCCATTCAGTTTCCTGAATTTCTTTAGTATGAGAGCAAGCTCTTACTCGTCCATGTTATCATCTGTGTTTGTATCATCAGAATCAGCGTTAGACTTAAGTGTAATTGATTTCTTACCTCTTGGATCCTCTATGTCGTTGATCCATTCCACTTCGTACAATTGAAGAGTGCCTATCAGATCATCAAAAGATAGGTATAATTCTTTGTCTCCCGGATTGATGTTTTCACATGGTTCCAGTCCTTTGAAAGTTATCATAGAAGTTTGTTGACCTTCATTAGAGCATAAATTGGTTGACCTTGGTATGCCAACCTGTTTACAATTTTTGTAAATTGACTGAACATATCTCCAAAAGACTCTCCAAGTTTCATCTTGAAAGATTCATATTGGCCAAGCAAGATATTTATTTTTATCTCATTTACACAATATATTCTTTCATAGGTGACATGAAGTCTATCCCAGACTTCTTTAGTTGTTTCACATGAAGAAATTCTATTATATTTAGTAGGGGACAAAACACAGTATAAAGAATAGATGGCCTTTGTACCAAGAGCTTCTCTCTTGGTAATTTCTGCTCGATTGGTTTCCTCAGCATCCTTGCCTAAGACTTCTTTTCCCTTGTCAGATGTAGAAGTTGCCTTTGGGTTGATTCCTCTTTTTACAACATCCCATTCTAGTGGATCTCTAGATCTTAGGAATGCCTTCATTTTATTCTTCCACACATTGTGCTATTTTTCATCAAAATAAGATGGCCTAGTGTTGCTTTGCCTTTCCATGAGTCTTGGTGCTAAACAACTAGCCATAAAAGATCTTTAGTATAGAAATATAAACACTTCAACATATGAGCGCGGGGCTCTAATACAAAGTGATAAAGCTAGTACGAACACCTAAAGGGGGGATGAATAGGTGTTTAAAAGAAATTTTAAAAAATAAATTTCAAAGAAAGTCTGAGAACTAAATAGAGTATGATAAACAAGTTACCAGACTTATGAAGAAAATTCAGAATCGGATAAAAGATGGAATTGATTTTTGTGATACTTAAAAGGATGCAACAGATTTAAACAAAAAGAGTTAAGGAACATAAAATTGCATGCGAAATTTATAGTGATTCGGCTGAGATTTAGTCTACTTTCCCTCTTCCACGCTGACAGTCTTCTAGCTTGAATTCACTATAGCATCAATAGAGAAGTACAATTTTTTTTAGTGGAAACACTTAGTGGAAGATTCTTTTTCTTTCACTGAGTTACTCTTCTTGTAATTTTCTCTCTTGAATACAATTTGCAAGGACTGTTGATGAAGAACAAGTGGTTGGAAAGACTTTAGACTTTGGAATTTCAATTTTCATGTACTATCTCAAATAGACTAAATGACTCCCTTAAATACTCTTCCATGCATCACTAGCTGTTGGCATTTTCTAGAGAAATTTCTTCCAATCAATATGTGAGACAGAATTGATTAAGGAAATCTTATAACCGTTTGAATATTGAGATAAAAATATGTTAATTCTGGTCGCCCATATAATTAGAATCTAGGTTTCTATAAGTACATACTTCTCAAAAAGAAACTTGTCTTCAAAATTGATTTAATCAATTTACGATTGATTCCATCAATGTATTTATAAAATGTAAATGAGATTCTTCGCTAGAGAGTCAGATATTGAAAAATAGATTCCTATTGCGTTTATTCTGAATCATTATCACAAGATCAATAAATCTGAGTCTGATTATACCATCGTTCTAGACTCGGTTTCAATCTAGATTGCGTCAGAGTGTGAAAGACTTTTGGAATGAATAGACTTTGGCAAAAGTTTGCGATGTAACTTCAAAAGTATACTATTCTTCAAAATAAGAATAAGAACAAAAATGTTTCTATCGACTTCAAAATAGTGGAAGGAGTTTTCTTAACATAAGTAAATTTCTTTTTTAAATTCTTTTGAAAAATTGAGATATCCACCTTTTGATTACTTAGGGCACACATGGCAACCATTTTATTTCTATTCAAGAACAATTTTTTGTTCTAGAATTGTTTCCAGAACAGAAATCCATATGGTGACGCAATTTCATTTTTCTATTTTTTGAACAAATTTTTAGTCGAATTGAGAAATAAAACTCTTCTCATCACTCATCCTCTCTATTAGTTGACCACCTACTTGTTGTTGCCGTCATCTGCTGCCGGTCGTCGGCGACCTTCTGCCAATCGTTCTCGATCGTCGATCGCCATCAACTACCGCTGTCTACTAACTGCTACCGCCATTCCTCGGTCGCTTCCACAGTCGCCATCTGCTTGCGCCTCAAGAAAGAGAAATTTTATGCCGTTATCAAACATATTCTATTTCGAAAATAGAAATTTTGCATTGTTATCAAATATGAATTATTGCTTAGAAACTAATGCAGAAATAAAAATAGAAAATTTTATTTTTCTTCCAAAAATCAATTTTTGACCAAAATGGTTATTGTTCGCACATTGATTGTGTATTTTCTCCCCTCTAGTTATTCTATAGTTTTTTTTTTACATTAATTTTTTTCTCTTTCACATTGGAGCTTTGCCTCTTTAGAAGTCCCATCGAATGAAAAAGTTTAGCAACAACACAGGAGTGTTAAATTCAAAATATATTTTCCTACAAGAGAAACACTAGGGGGTGTTTGTTTTTGTTTCTTATTTTATTTTTAAACACATTTTTTTTTTTTTGTTCCAGGGAACAAAAAAGGGAAAGAAACGCGTTTGTTTGCATTTTTGTAAAAGGAAACGCGTTTGTTTGCATTTTTGTAAATCTATTTTTTTTGTTCCTAGAAACACATTTGGAATAGAAACAAGAAACAAAAAAATTTTGTTTCTTGAATAAAATTTAAGAACAAATTTTCTCTCTCCTCTTTTTTCTTCTTCTTTTTTCTTTCTTTTTTCTTTAGCCGGTCGCCGGCCTCGGCCATGGCTGGCGACACCGTCAAGGGCTGATGACCTCGCCAGAGCGTTGCCGGCCCCTAACGAGACCAAGCTTGCGTTGGCCTGGGCGAGCTCGCTGGCCCTGCCAAGACGAAGCCGATCTCGCGCCGGCTTGGGCGAGCTCGATCTCACCTAGATCCGGTGAGGCCAAGCTTGCCCGGCGGCCGGCGACACCGAGCCTCGCCGACCGCCGAGCAAGCTCGGACTCGTTGGATCTAGGCGAGATCGAGCTCGCCCAACCAAGGCGAGGCCCGCCTTGCCTAGCTATGGCGAGGCTCGACCTCGCCGGGGTCGGCAAGCCTTGCCGTGGCTGAGTGAGGCCGTCGGCCCTCGGCGAGGCCGAGCCTCGCCAGCCGCTGAGCGAGCTCGGACCCGCTGGATCTAGGCGAGCTCGAGCTCGTCCAACCAAGGCGAGGCTGCTATGGTGAGGCTCAGCCTCGCCGGCGGCCAATGAGCCTCGCGTGGTGGGTGAGGCCGCCGGCCCTCATCGACCGGTCGTCGGCCATGGCCAAGGTCGGCGACGGCCAAAAGAAGAAAAAAAAAAAAAAAAGGAAAAAGAAAAAAAGGAAAAATAAATAAGAAAAATAAGAATGAAAATAGAAAAAAATAAAATAAAAATATTAAAAAATTAAAAGAAATAAAAAATTATGTAAATTTACCAAACGTGTTTCTGTTCTTTTTATATTTCTAGAATAGATTTACCAAATGCGTTTTTTTTTTGTTCAAAAATTGGTTCCTGGAGCAGAAATACTTTTTTCTATTTCTGTTCTCAGAAACAATTTTTGAACAGAAACGTTACCAAATGCACCCTAGTTAACTAGTATTGAGGGAAAAACTCCAAGTGGAGAGTGCTCCGTCACAATTGGGAGAGTAATGGAGCCATTCCATTCTCATTTCCCAACTAGAAATCTACCAAGATAAGGCATCCTTTATGGGACTAACTCGAGATATATTTTCAATAAGGTCCAAGCACTTCACTAAGGCATAAGTTCTCCATGATTTATAGAGATGAAAGACCGGTGTTTATGGATACGTTCTTTGGCTCCTACATAATAGTACATGTAAAGCGAGCCAACCATATTTCATTTACACAAGAACCTCTTTTCCTTTGAAATTTTTTAAAGTAGTAGAATGCTTTTTGCTGCTCGTAGGAAGTAATCAAAGAGTTTTTTTTTTTTTTTTTTTTTTTCCCTTAGAAGAGAAAAAAGAAAGAAATTTTCTTCATAAACACCCATTTCTTTGTTACTTTCTTTTACAATACTTGCTTGCCAGAAGTAATCTCGTCATCAACAGCCTGAAGCACACATAGCTTCGAGGATTTGCAATTGGCTTAGATATTATAACCTAAACAAGCTCCAAAGGGGAAAGAAAGGGAAACCTGATAAGTTTCCCAATTACTGAGCGACATGCACTCGATTAATTATTAATGACGGTAAAACATATGCCTTAAGATTTGACTCGCAATTGATTGGTGGGGCTAAAGGACACTCGATGGTTCGAAAGCATCTCGATTTCAAATTCTGTAATAAGTATCCGTTGCCGAAGCTCCACTTTCGCCCTCTTTGGTCTTGTAGATGCGGGATAGACCGGCAGGATCAAAGGGCTTGAAAAGCAAAGGGTGTTGGTCGTCCACAAGCTCATCAGGACACTGGATCGTGCCTTGAACGGAAGAGAAGAGTCCTATGCAATATCTTGCCTCGTGCCCACTCATCATTACACGGTGACAAGGGCTGCGTACTCTCCCGTTGCTCCATCCCTACACGCAAAACATGAAAAAAAGGGAGAGGCTTACAATGATGATGGTCTGTCTCATCACAAGCTAGCATCAATTTGGTTGCATCAATAATATGCATGCAATCATACACGAATCAATGTTTCACACGTGAACTGGTCTATGAGAATTTTATAAAGAAATAGCTTTAATGTTGTAATTCTAGCTATTGCCAGACGTGATGATCAATACTGGAAATATAAACAATAATTTATGATTGATATGTAAAGTCGGGTTCCCGAATTCTTGTTCGATGCTCTTATAACATGTTACCTACTTTTTGAAGCACATTCAATAAAGAGAGTGGGTGGGGGGAGACTCACGTAGAATGACTCCCCAGCGAGGACAATGAAAGAGGTAGCTGAGGAAGTGGTGACCTCAAAGCAACATCCATCCTTAGTTTGCACTTCCAATCCGTTCACATGGTTCTGGTGAAGTATGGTCACGAAGTTTCCGTCGCGCGATGGCACCTAGCCCCAGTCTTCTTGGACTCCTCGGTCCCAGGAGCAGCATATCTCATGAGACGGAAATTGTATTTAACCGACTTGGCTAGAGATTCCAGGTACTTGTCTACGCCCAAGCTTCCCAAAACCAGCTTCTTCACTAGTGAATCCAACTCCAAAACCCTCGTCACATACGTATTCATTGTCTCGCTGCATATTCATCAAAAAAGGCACTCATCGAAACCACAATTTATGTAGATAGGGTTGTGGATTGGCATCTTCACAGATGATTCATTTTACATTTTCTTCTTGCACCAAAGTAAATGGAAATCAAATTTGTGTCATTGGTGATCCATTTGATAAACGTTTCTCTTAACACTTGCTTAATTGTAACAAATAATATAATTTCCAGTAATTAAAAAAAAAGATTACCAAAATCTTGTGTTCCCTCTGGCCAAATGAGATCTGCAAATCCTTCGATAGAGCTCGAGTTGGGGGCGTAGTTCATTCCAAATGCCTCGTAGAGAGGTGAACGAGGAAGATTCCCACGGTAGCCTTCATACGGCTTATCTGGGTCATTGAACCGTCGCTTCACATCGGTGGGGAGCTCGAGCAATGCCTCCAATTCTTGGAACGCATCATTGTGAAGCTCCAAGGTCATCCTATCAGTAAAGGCTTCAAAGCAACTGAATTCTTCAAGGGCTTCTTGGACTTGACTTTGCAAGGAGTCCCATCGACCTGTCCATGGCTTTGAGCCATCTAAATCAGACAGATCTATCAGGGGAAGCTTCAGTGTTGAAATAGAGCCCATGATCAATTTGTCTTTCTTTTCGAGTACTTTTTCTAAACGTTGTCTCCTGTTCTTTTCTTGGGGTTCTTTGCCGTATTTATAGGGCTTGGCATGCTTGAAGTAGCCACGTTAGCAATTGAAAAGCAAATTGACTTTTCGAAGGTGAGCACGTGGGTGGCGATAATTGCTCTCCCTCTCGCATCATGCTCTCGCTCTTGCTCTCGTCCGTTGTTGCTACCGATCGGCACTGATCGCGTCACGGGATGACGATGAGATGGACACACTTAATGACGACACGTGTCGCTTTTCAACAGTACAGCTTGGCTGGCTTGCCGGCCAGTAGACGTGTCCGGTTACGTGTGCAAGATGGGCCCCACACTCTTTGCCGACGACCTAGGTCGGGCTGGGGGGGTTACGATGGATGAATCCCGATTATTGTTTATTTAATCGACCATAATTTAGGGAAAAAAAAGTAGGTATTTATTCGCTTTCTTTTGTTTGTCTTTTTGGTCCCAAGTAGGTATACCGTATATATTCGCATCGAAGCATCCCCGAACAAAGGGAACTCGGCTCTTATATTCCGATGTATAGTCATTATTAGATTATATTGACCATTAAAATGGTCGAATGTGTGCTTTGAAGGGGAAAAAAAGTGCGTTCATGTATTTCCTTTTCTTCACCCTTTCTTGGATATTTTTGGTAAAAATTAACGCTTTATTTGTTTTGCGAAGAATAAATAATTTGAAATATATATATTTTAAAAATGATTGCACCATTTCTTTGGATATTCTTGTAGGCTCCATTAGTTTTATAGAAAATAAAAAAATGGAAAATATCTTCTTAAAAACCATAGTTTTTATCTCTTATAAAAATGAATTGATGAAAAATATTTTCTTCATTCGTAAAATGTTCTTAGACATAAACTATACTCGATAATGAAAACTTATTTTTATTAACTAAGCATTTCAAAAAACATAAGAAATCATTTTTAAGGAAATGTTTTTAAATTATTTGTTTTCCTGCGAAATAAATGGAATCCTAATATATTCCTTTTATGCATCCATATCTGACCAAATACACGCAAGAATCGGTAGGGTTTGGAATAATGATTTGTTTACTATCCTGCACCGTTGACAAAGCTTCTTTGTCGCTTTCTAGCTTGGCATGACAAAATGGTTGAATGAGTGCTTCGAAGGGGAGAAGAACTGCTTTCTTGTTTTCCTTTTTTTGCACCCTTCTTGGGGATATTTTTGGTAAAAATTAACGCTTTATTTATTTCGTAAAGAATAAATACTTTGAAAAATGTTTTCTTTTTAAATGATTACACCCTTTCTTTGGATATTTCGATAAGTTTCATTTGTTTTGCGGAAAATGAACGATTTGGAAAATATCTTCCTAAAAACAATAGCTTTTATCTCTTATAAAAATAAGTTGACGAAAAATATTTTCTTCATCTATGTCACGCCCCGAACCTCGAGCACGCACACATCCCACTGTGGTCGATAGAAATGCGACTTCCCAGGACACGTCGCCGACCCATTCATTTTATTTTGCACATGAGGAAGCGAAACAAATTCCCTGACAACATTTAACTTGGGATAGAAAAGCAGGCAATCAATCATAACCAAACAATCTTTCTTATAAACACATAGGTTTATATATAACACTAGATTGTCTACAAAATAGACCGGCTCAACAAAAAGGGAACTGTCCTATGACCAACTAGTCAGACACGTTCGCCGATTCTTCGGTCTCCACCTCCACAAATGTCCATGGCTTCAAGTCCTCCACGACCGCCATCTAAGGACCTGAAAATAGTGAGCCCACAATGGGGTGAGACAATGTCTCAGCGAGTTCTACCTCCTAAGACTCGATTAGGAAGAAAATACGCCTCAGAGCATTCTAGCCACACAAAGCGAATAGAGGACTTACTTCGCCTCAATCCTTTCCTGCATGTCAGTACAATTCATATTCAAAACAGGCTCTCACAAGTTGAAACTACCGACACACCCATCGGTCTATCAATTCAATCAATCCAATCGATAGCATACGATTAACATCATCTATCAATTCATACCATCTATTAAACCATACCATCTATTCATCCATCAATACAATCACTACTCGCACAAGCTGAAATGGATGCAATGCTCTCACAAGCTGATATAGATGGTAGCTCGCACAAGCTGATATATACATAGATGGTAGCTCACACAAGCTGATATAGATAGATGATAGCTCGCACAAGCTGATAAGATATACTGCTCTCACAAGCTGACATATCGAAGCACATAGGCTGATATAGTATACTGCTCTCACAAGCTGACGTATCGAAGCACATAGGCTGATACAGTATACTGCTCTCACAAGCTAATATTGATGCTCACACAAGCTGATAAATATATAAAAAATTGCTCACCAAAGCTGTTAATTCAAGAATAGCCCAATCAATTCCTCAATCCAATCAATCAATAGATTCAAACTGGTCTTACCAACCAATTGCGGTGCCAGAAGCCAACACCGGGTATTTTCAAGTTAAATACCACAACTTTACAATATCACTTAATTTCACACTTTTAGAACAATTATCATTTTTACTTAATTTCTCAATTCAACATATAATTAGCACAAACTGACCCCACTATTGCGATTAGTGCGAAATTCTAACGACCGGCCATCCAGGCATAATTTTCGAATTATTAAATTTAATTCCGAAAATTAAATAATTAAATATTGTATTATAATAATTTAATTTAATAAAATAATATTTATAAAATTCGAAATAATTAAATTAAAAATAATTAATTAGGGCTTAAATTATATTACACTAATTTAATCATACAATTAGCCCTAATTAATCAACCACTAAACTAATCATACAATTAATCTAATCAACAATTAAATAATCTAATTTAACTACCTAAACATACTTAAACTAATCTAAACATCCCTTAAGCATAATTAACTCACTAAGCAAGGATTAGAGGGTAAACTCATCAGATTAACGTTCTGGTGAGTCCAAGGCGAAGGCGACGCCAAGGCGGGCGATAAACCTCAAGGCGGCGACACCAACGGAGGCCAGGAAGGGCTTGAAAATGGGCCACGAAGTCTCCAAAACCTTGCTATCTTCTGCTTTTGTTCTTGGCTGAACTGCAGAGAAGAAAGCAGCAGCTTCAATGGCGAAAACGGGCTGATCGGAGCTCCGGCAAGTGAGTGGTTGGCAACCAACGGCTCCCGGGGGTCTTGAGGGTCTTGTAGGTAGATGGAACGGCCAAAGGAAGGGTCAGAATGGGGTGAAACAGCCGAAAAACGCAAAACAGTGTAGGCAGGCAGCAGACCGACGGACCAGCGAGCGGTAACTTCAAAATGGCGTATTGGGCAAACAGCGGCTCCGTTCGAAGAGATGTTGGACTTGTTGGAACGGTCTGGATGTCCTCTTTGCAAGGATAGGTCGCTCGTTTGCTGATTCAACCGGAAAGGCCACTTTTGACTCCAATTTTTGGTGAAAGGTCGGCTGGAGCAGAAACTGGAACGAGGAGAAAACGGGAGGAAAACGGCCAACAATGGCCTTCCGGGCGTCTGACGATGGAGGGGCTGGTGAGCTTGGTTTCCTCTGGTTCTCTTGAGCTTTTCCTAAGCCTCAACCATGGAGAAAGCCATGAATGAAGGAAGAAGATTGTTTGCTGAAGAGGGGGACCCCAAATGGCTCCTCTAGCCTTCAACACTTGGCCAATTCTCCTCACTCATGCCCCCACCACTCTTGGCCCTCACCCTCAGCCTTTTCTTCTCCTTCGCTTCCTCAAGAAGCTTGCCAAAGTGTCCAAAATGTTGTGTGCCCCATGGCATACGAATTTTGGACATCTCTCCTTCCATTCCTCTTCAATCCTAATCAATTCTCTTCAAATAAATCCAATTGAGTTCAAATTGAAGTTCAAATAAATCCGCCAAGGTGTCTTCGTCCATCTCATGACTTTTCCCGTCATATGATCGAACTTGCAATCCAAAGATGCGATCAAAGCCGGCCCTCTGACTTTCTCGAACAAAAACGGCCTTACTTTGCTTTTCCGCCAAAAATCTCGATTTGTAGAAAAATCTTCTGAAGATGAGTCAATGATCCTAAAATGGTTTGTGACACACCAGGACTTCCAATTTCTGAATTTGCTTTCAATTTCACGGTTAATTTAACTTTGGCACAATATTAGCGCGTCCTGATCTACCGGGTTGCTTTTAAAAGTTTTCATGCATTTAACCTGTGGTTGATCAATTCAAGCCACAATGTACATCTTTGACACATTGGCGACTCTTGGTTGTCGGGGTAATCTTAGAGTTTCAAATACAGACACAGGGTACCCAATCAACAGAAAAGTCGGCCTAGTGCCAATCGACAAGGGTTGTGCAACCTGGTGGAATCACCCATCCTTGATCACATGCCTCTGTTGAGTCGACCTATCTCCAGTCTCTAATCAATTTTTAATTGTGTCATAATGACCCTTGCAGATTAGCTCGGTTGAAAGGTCGCTTCTTGGTCAAATTCTCAAGTTTGATGCATTAGAATCTCTTAACGGCTTCACCTGATAAACTAGTTTTTACATGAGTGGCCGACTCAAGGAAAAGAACTATATGCATGCTAACGAAATGCCCGTCTCAATTTATTGAAAATAGAATTGGAAAATTGGGATGTCACAATCTATAAATTTTTTTAGACATAAACTGTACTTGACAATGGAAACTTCTTTTTATTGACTAAGCATTTCAAGTAATATAAGCAATCATTTTAAAGAAAATATTTTCTAAATTATTTATTTTTCCCTCAAAATAAACAGAATCCTAGCATATTCCTTTTATACATCCATATATGAGGAAATTAGTGCATGAATCGGTAGGGTTTTGAATAATGATTTCTTTATAGTCCCACACCGTTGACAAAGCTTCTTTGTCGCATTCTAGCTTGGCATGACAAAACCATTGGAATTATCTTATTTTGTACACATTTTATGAAAAGAGTATATTCTCTATATGACTATAGATATTCTTTTTAGTCTGTTCTACTCTACCTTTCAATTTACTCTCAAACTTTTGTCTTACCACTTCACAAAGCAAGGGAATCAAACTCCATACTTAAAACTAAACGTTTCCATTCATAACCCCCTTGAAAGAGTGGAGATTCCAACCCTTCACCTCTTCCTTCTTATATGGAAAAGGTGGCCATCCAAGCATCATTCATCCTCGCGAAAGGAGCTAAATTTTATGTTGCACATAATTGACACATACCCATACTGGATTCAGACATATGTAGTTGAAATTGTTAGTATAATTGCATTTCTTAGGTTATTTTAGGATTTAATTGAATTTTACACAATAAATTTTTTATTATTAGCAATTTTTCCATTGAGCTTTGAGATAGCTTGCTTGACGAGGCAATGGGTCTATAGCAAAAAATATGAGATCAAGCAATAAAATAAAATAAAAAATAAAGGGATCCAATTGGATATCGGATTTACGTGGATTAGTTAGTGGAGCTTAGGTCATGGGGAGAGTAGCATAATATTTTTTCTATAAATTGAGCAATATAACAGATATTACAATAATACTCGAGTTAGTAAAACACTTACAGTGTTTCCTGACTGTTAATTATATGCGACAATTCAACATTGCAAATTCTCATGATGAAATTCACGAGCCGTACAATTAATTCTCATGGAAGGAATTTTTTTGGCTGTAATTTACAAAGAAAACGCACTTCCTATATAGAAAAGATTTGGTACCAAAATAGGAAATCTACACAAGCTAGGAATCCTACTCCAACTAAAAATAAGTCCTAATATGACGGCACCATTATTTACCATCAATAACGATGCGACAATGACCACAAATTCCCATATGTGTGGATTTGGCTACTAGAGCTATCGAAATCAGAGATATTGAATAACATAACTAAGAGATATTGAAAAGCAAATCCACAGAGGATTATTATTTTATTATGGACTAAAAAATCGTGGAATATTGAATTTAGGAAATATTTTTATAGTTCTTTTGAGTGTCAAATACCTGGAGTGCCAAAATTTGGCACGGAGGGACACTTAAGTGCCAAAAGTTAGGAAAGTGACACTTAAGTGCCAAAATTAGAGCAAAATGGATCACTTAAGTGTCAATCCGGTTAAAATCCAACTAAAATGCTAATATAACGATTTTTGACGAGGAAAGTGCAAAACGACGTCGTTTTGCTTACGATGTGGCTAGAAAATACAAAAAACAATGACGTTCTATCTCTAAAGTAGAAATAATTAATATAAAAATTAATTAAATTAAATTTAAAACTAAATTTATTTGAAACATAATAATAATAATAATAATAATAATAATAATAATAATAATAATAATAATAATAATAATAATAATAATAATAAAGGAGAGAGAGGAGGCATGCGGCGAGGGTTGAGCCCTCGTTGCCATCGCCTCCCCGCCGTCGTCGGGAAGGGTTGGCAACGGTGGGGGCAGTGTCGGCCGGGGTCGTTGGCCGCTAGATCCTGATTAGGGTCGACGACCCTAGTCGATTGGCGACAAGGGCCCATGAGCCCTCGCCGCCTCCTTTTCGTCGTTGGGAAGGGCTAGCGACGGAGGGGGGAGGGTTGGACGGAGGGGGGAGGGTTAGCGACAACACAAGAGTGTTAAATTCAAAATAATTTTCCTACAAGAGAAACACCAGTTAACTAGTATCGAGGGAAAAACTCCAAGTGGAGAGTGCTCTGTCACAATTGGGAGAGTAATGGAGCCATTCCCTTCTCATTTCCCAACTAGAAATCTACCAAGATAAGGCATCCTTTATGGGACTAACTCGAGATATATTTTCATTAAGGTCCAAGCACTTCACTAAGGCATAAGTTCTCCATGATTTATAGAGATGAAAGACCGGTGTTTATGGAGACGTTCTTTGGCTCCTACATAATAGTACATCTAAAGCGAGCCAACCTTATTTCATTTACACGAGAACCTCTTTTCCTTTGAAATTTTTGAAAGTAGTAGAATGCTTTTTGCTGCTTGTAGGAAATAATCAAAGAGTTCTTTTCCTTAGAAGAGAAAAAAGGAAGAAAATTTCTTCATGAACACCCATTTCTTTGTTATTTTCTTTTACAATACTTGCTTGCCAGAAGTAATCTCGTCATCAACAGCCTGAAGCACACATAGCTTCGAGGATCTGCAATTGGCACAGATATTATAACCTAAACAAGCTCCAAAGGGAAAAGAAAGGGAAACCTGATAAGTTTCCCAATTACTAAGCGACATGCACTCGATTAATTATTAACGACGGTAAAACATATGCCTTAAGATTTGACTCGCACTTGATTGGTGGAGCTAAAGGACACTCGATGGTTCGAAAGCATCTCGATTTCAAATTCTGTAATAAGTATCCATTGCCGAAGCTCCACTTTCGCCCTCTTTGGTATTGTAGATGCGGGATAGACCGAAAACATCAAAGGGCTTGAAAAGCAAAGGGTGTTGGTCGTCCACAAGCTCATCAGGACACTGGATCGTGCCTTGAACAGAAGAGAAGAGTCCTATGCAATATCTTGCCTCGTGCCCACTCATCATTACACGGTGACAAGGGCTGTGTACTCTCCCGTTGCTCCATCCCTACATGCAAAACATGAAAAAAAAGGGAGAGGCTCACGATGATGATGGTCAGTCTCATCCCAAGCTAGCATCAATTTCTTTGTATCAATATGCATTCAACCATACACGAATCTATGTTTCACACATGAACCCGTCTATGAGAATTTCCCAAAGAAATCAGCTTTAGGCCCTGTTTGGTTTAGCATCTGGAATGCTCATTTTGGCTCTAAAGTCCCTTGGCCAAATGCAAAGGTGTTTGGTTCATTTTTTTGCACGACTTTGGCGAGATGCGATTGTATCTCCAAGTGGCTCTAAGGGCCTTTAGCTCAATGCAGTTCTTGAGGTCCTTTGGGAAGTTGCATATTCGGAATGGAACTTCCAGTATTGTTCACATCTCCGGTAGAGAAGCCAATCGGCCGTCGAATAAAAATAAATATAAAAATAAATATGTTTATATAAAAATATAAACATATATATTTTATATAAAAATATAAACATATATTTTTATATGTTTATTGATGTTTATATTTTTATATAAAAATATAAACATATCTATTTTTTATATAAATATATTTGATGTTTACTAAATATATATATTTATAAATATAAACATATCTATTTTTTCTCCAATTGTTTTTATATAAATATATATATTTATATAAACATATCTATTTTTATATATATATATATATTATGTTTAATAAATATATTTTATGTTTATATTTTTATATTTTTTATATAGGCGGTTTGGCCGCCGGATTTGGCGGTCTGGTGGCCGGACTTAAAAAAAAATATAAACATATTTTTGCTTTTTTAATTTAATAAAAGTTAATTACAAATGCAAATTTTACCAAACGATATTTTGGCCAAAGTTGTTTCTCAATGCAAATTTTACCAAACGATATTTGCATTTCGGAAAACCCCCTTCAGCCAAAAGTATTTGCATTTTTGCAAATGCATTCCCCAAAAGCCGAACCAAACGGGCCCTTAATGTCATAATTCTAGCTATTGCCGGACGTGATGATCAATACTGGAAATATAAACAATAATTTATGATTGATATGTAAAGTCGGGTTCCCGAATTCTTGTTCGATGCTCTTATAGCATGTCACCTACTTTTTGAAGCAAATTCAAAATAGAGGGAGTGGGTGGGGGGAGACTCACGTAGAATGACTCCCCAGCGAGGACAATGAAAGAGGTAGCTGAGGAAGGGGTGACCTCAAACCAACATCCGTCCTTAGTTTGCACTTCCAATCCGTTCACATGGTTTTGGTGAAGTATGGTCACGAAGTTTGCGTCGCGATGGCACCTAGCCCCATTCTTCTTGGACTCCTCGGTCCCAGGAGCAGCATATCTCATGAGACGGAAATGGTATCCAACCGACTTGGCTAGAGATTCCAGGTACTTGTCTACGCCCAAGCTTCCCAAAACCAGCTTCTTCACTAGTGAATCCAACTCCAAAACCCTCGTCACATACGTATTCATTGTCTCGCTGCATATTCATGAAAAAAGGCACACATCCAGACCACAATTTATGTAGATAGGGTTGTGGATTGGCATCTTCATAGATGATTCATTTTACATTTTCTTCTTGCACCAAAGTAAATGGAAATCAAATTCGCGTCATTGGTGATCCATTTGATAAACATGTCTCTTAACACTTCCTTAATTGGAACAAATAATATAATTACCAGTAATTTAAAAAAAAAAAAAAAGATTACCAAAATCTTGTGTTTCCCTCCGGCCACATGAGATCTGTAAATCCTTCGATAGAGCCCGAGTTGGGGGTGTACTTAATTCCAAATGCCTCGTAGAGAGGTGAACGAGGAAGATTCCTAAGGTAGCCTTCATGCAACTTATCTGGGTTATTGAACCGGCGCTTCACATCGGTTGGGAGCTCGAGCAATGCCTCCAATTCTTGAAACGCATCATGGTGAAGCTCCAAGGTCATCCTATCAGTAAAGGCTTCAAAGCAACCGAATTCTTCAAGGGCTTCTTGGACTTGACTTTGCAAGGAGTCCCATCGACCTGTCCTTGGCTTTGATCGTTCTAATTCAGACAGATCTATTAGGGGAAGCTTCATTGTTGAAATAGAGCCCATGCTCAATTTGTCTTTCTTTCCAAGTACTTTTTCTTAAGGTTTTCTCCTATTTCTTTCTTGGGGTTCTCTGCTGAATTTATAGGACTTGGCATCCTCGAAGTAGCCACAGTAGCAATTTGAAAGCTACAATATTTCCACGAAGAGTCGATTATTTTCCTTGTTTTCTCCTCTTTTAGTGGTTGAAACAAGAGTTGATGGTTATATTCCTTGCTGGCATGTCTTCTACGTGGAATACATGGAAACAAATGAACAATCAAGTAATCCTATATTTTTTTTATATTATCAAAAACCTTAAATTTACCCATTATGATATAAATATCCGAATTATGTTACATGTGTATAAATTTGAATTTTTTTGTGACATAATAAAAAAATTATAGGTATTTATATTATAATGAGCATAGATCGAGGTTTTTTGAAATTTTTTTTTTTAATATTTTGATATTTTTAAAATTCCCGCCGATGTTTTGAAAAATGATAATAATAAAGAAAAGCAAATTGACTTTTTGACGGTGAGCGAGTGGCCGGCAATAATTACGAGCGCTTCCGTGTGTCCCTCTCCCTGTTGTTCTCGTTCGTCGTTCGACTGATCCGTATTGCTTACGTCACGGAGACGATGATGAGATGGAGGCTCCTGATGCCGACACATTTCGTTTCAATGGTACAACTAGGCTTGCCGGCCGGCCGGTAGGTGTGTCCGGTTACGTGTGCAAGATGGGCCCCACACACTTTGCAGATGACCAGGACCGTGACTAGGGTTGGAGGGCTACGATCGATAATTCCCCATATTTTTATTTATTTAATTGAGCATAATTTAGAAAAACAAGGTAGGTTATTTACTCGCTTTCTCTTGTTTGTCTTTTTGGTCCCAAGAAGGCATACCATATATATTCGCATCGAAGCTTCCCGGAAAAAAGGGAACCCTATTCTTGTATTCCGATGTATAGTCGTTATTAGATGATATTGATCGCTAAGATGGTCGAATGAGTGCTTTGAAGAGGAAAAGAGCTGCTTTCTTGTTTTTCTGCTTTTGCACCCTTTTTTGGGATTTTTTTGTTAAAATTAACACTTTATTTGTTTTGAGAAGATTAAATGATTTCAAAAACATCTTTTTAAAAATGATTGCACCCTTTCTTTGGGTATTCTGGTAAGCTTCGTTTGTTTTAGAAAAAACTAAAAAAATTAGAAAAATATCTTCCTAAAAACAATAATTTTTATCTCTTGTAAAAATGAATTGACGAAAAATATTTTCTTCATTTGTAAAATTTTTTTAGACATAAATTGTACTCGATTATGGAAATTTTTTTTTATTGATTAAGCATTTCAAACAATACAAGCGATCGTTTATAACGAAATAGTTTCTAAATTATTTATTTTCCTGGCGAAATAAACAAAATTCTTTCATATTTCTTTTATGCATCCATATCTGACGAAATTAGTGCATGAATCGGTAGGGTTTTGAATAATGATTTCTATACCATCCCACGGCATTGACAAAGCTTCTTTGTAGCATTCTATATTGGAATGACAAAACCATTGTAATTATCTTATTTTCTACGCATGTTATGAAAAGAGTATTTTCTCTATATGATTATAGATATTCTTTTTTTGTCTATCCTACTCTATCTTTCAACTTACTCTCAAACTTTTGTCCTACCTCTTTGTAAACCATGAGAGTCAAACTCCTTACTTAAAACTAAAAGTTTTCATCTGTAGCCCCTTTTCAAAAATGAACATTCGTACCCCACACTTGCGCATTCCTATATGGGAAGGGTGGCTACTGAAGCATCATGCGTTCTCGTGAAAAGGGAACTAAATTTTATATTGCACATAATTGACACATACCTACACTGGATTTGGACATATGAAGTTGAAATTGTTAGTGCAACTGCATTTCCTAGTTTATTTTAGTACTTGATTGAATTTTATGCAATAGATTTTCGACTGATTTGCAATTTTTCCATTGAGCTTTGAGATAGCTTGCTTGATGAGGCGATGGGTCTATAGCCAAAAATATGTGATCAAGCTATAAAATAAACAAAATAAAGGAATCCAATCGGATATAAATTTACGTGGATTGGTTAATGGAACTTACCTCACGGGGAGGGCAGAACAATTTTTTTTTTTAATAGAAATTGAGTGATATTGCAAATATTAGAAGGACTCGAGTTACTGAAACACCCAGAGTGTTTCCTGACTTTTAATTATATGCAATAATTCAACGTTTCACAATTTCTCGCTTGTCAATTTCACAAATGAGTTACATAAAATTTTATCACAAGATTTTCATAGTTTCAAATTCTCATGATGAAATTCACAAGCCGCACAATTAATTGTCATGGAAGGAAGTTTTTATTGGATGCAATTTATGAAGAAAACTCACTTCTTATATAGAAAAGATTTGGATCCAAAATAAGAAATCTACTCAAACCAAGAATCCTACTCTAACTAAAAATAAGTCCTGCTAATATGACGGCACCGTTATTTACCATCAATGACGATGCCAAATGACCACAAATTCCCATATGTGTGGATTTGGCTACTGGAGCTATGGAAATCAAAGATATTGAAGACCATAACTAAGAGATATTGAAAAGCAAATCTAGAGGATTATTATTTTATTATGGAATGAAAAAAGTTGTGGAATATTTAATTTAGGAAATCTTTTAAGTGGAACAAAAGTGTTTTTAGATGCAGTACTTCCAAGCCAAATCCCCAAAAAAAAAAAAAAAAAAAAACTGCATGTAATAAAATACACAACATGAAAGTATCCTCACTTCTAAAACGATCGAAAGACAAAAACAATACAAATAGAATTCGATCCCTTTAATTTTTTGTTATTTTCTTTTTTCATATTCTATTTATCTATTCTCTCTTCGGCAACCTTCTAAAGCGCATGTAAGTTATGCGTGCGATATAAAGTTCATAATGTGGAACTCTTTTAATTCATCATATTGGCTCAGCTCATCCAAAATGAAAAGAAATGAGTATTCAAGCATGAACTTTTACTTTAGAAATACGTTAAGTTTTCCATCAGTGCAAACTAAACAATTCACTTGAAATCATTGATTTGGAACACTAACTTTTGTTTTGGGCCAAAAAGAACCTGGTTTACTAACCTTGACTTTTTCATTTTTGGCTACTCATTACTCTTTCTCATTGAAATGGACAAGTTTTCGTACTAGTTTTCATGTATGAAAATCTTAATGGTGAGTCCTCTTGTCTTTTGAAGTATATATATTTTTTCAAAATCCTTTTGAAAAATTGAGAAATGCACCTTCTGATTACTTATTAATGTGTGCATAGAAACCATTCTATTTCTATTCCAGAACAATTTTTCTGTTTCAAAATAGATTTCTGTTTGGTGATGCAATTTCATTTTTTTTTAATTTTTTGAACAAATTTTTAGTTCAAAAATTGGTTTGGAATAGAAATGAGATATAAAAACTTTTCTTATCACTTGTCCTCTCTATTAATCAACCACCTACCCGTTGTTGCCATCATCCGCTACCGGTCGCTAGCTGCCTTTCGCTGATCATAGCCGATCGTCAACTGCCGTTTGTTATCACTGTCTATCGATTACTGCCAACATCCCTTGATTGCTATTGCGACCACCATCTGCCGCCCATCGCAAGGGAGAACTTTTGTTTCGTAATTGGACGTAATTCTATTTTAAGAATAGAAATTTTGCATCGTTATCAAACACAAATTTTTGCTCAAAAACGTATGCAGAAATAGAATAGAGAAATCTATTTTTCTTCCAAAAATTAATTTCTAACCAAAATGATTATGATTGATGCCTTTATTGTCTCTTTTCTTCCCCTCTAGTTATTCTCTGTTTTTTTTTTTTTTCTTTTTACGCCGTCTATGTTCTCTTTCACATTGGATCTTTGCCTCTTTGGAAGTCCCATCAAATGGAAAAGTTTAGCAACAACGCGGGAGCGTTAAATTCAAAATATATTTTCCTACAAAAGATACACTGGTTAACTAGTATTGAGGGAAAAACTCTAGGTGCAGAGTGCGCCGTCACAATCTCGAGAGTAAAGGAGCCATTCCCTTCTCATTTCCCAACTAGAAATCTACCAAGATAAGGCATCCTTTATGAGATTAACTCGAGATATATTTTCAACAAGGTCCAAGCACTTCACTAAAGCATCAGATCTCCATGATTTATAGAGATGAAAGACCAGTATATAGAGACGTTTTTTTGGCTCCTACATAATAGTACATCTAAGGTGAGCCAACCTTATTTCATTTACACAAGAACCTCTTTTGCTTTGAAATTTTTGAAAGTAGTAGAATGCTTTTTGCTGCTTGTAGGAAATAATTAAAGAGTTCTTTACTTAGAAGAGAGAGGAAAGAAAATTTCTTCATGAACACCCATTTCTTTGTTATTTTCTTTTACAATACTAGCTTGCCAGAAGCAATCTCGTCATCAACAGCCTGAAGCACACATAGCTTCGAGAATCTGCAATTGGCTCATATATTATAACCTAAACAAGCTACAAAGGGGAAAGAAAGGGAAACCTGATAGGTTTCCCAATTACTGAGCGACAAGCACTCGATTAATTATTAACGACGGTAAAACATATGCCTTAAAATCTGACTTGCAATTGATTGGTGGGGCTAAAGGACACTCAGTGGTTCAAAAGCATCTCAATTTCAAATTCTGTAATAAGTATCCATTGCCGAAGCTCCACTTTCGCCCTCTTTGGTCATGTAGATGCGGGATAGACCGGCAACATCAAAGGGCTTGAAAAGCAAAGGGTGTTGGTCGTCCACAAGCTCATCAGGACACAGGATCGTGCCTTGAACGGAAGAGAAGAATCCTATGCCATATCTTGCCTCGTGCCCACTCATCATTACACGGTGACAGGGGCCCTGTACTCTCCCGTTGCTCCATCCCTACACGCAAAACATGAAAAAAAGGGAGAGTCTCAGAATGATAATGCTGTCTCATCCCAAGCTAGCATCAATTTCGTTGTATCAATATGCATTCAACCATACACGAATCTATGTTTCACGCATGAACCCGTCTATGAGAATTTCACAAAGAAATCAGCTTTAATGTCATAATTCTAGCTATCGCCGGACGTGATGATCAATACTAGAAATATAAATATGAATGATATGTAAAGTCGGGTCCCGAACTCTTGTTTGATGCTCTTATAGCATGTTACCAACTTTTGAAGCAAATTCAATAAAGAGGGAGTGGGTTGGGGGGTGGTGGGGGGGGTGGTGGTACTCACGTAGAATGACTCCCCAGCGAGGACAATGAAAGAGGTAGCTGAGGAAGGGGCGACCTTGACCCAACATCCGTCCTTAGTTTGCACTTCCAATCCGTTCACATGGTTCTGGTGAAGTATGCTCACGAAGTTTGCGTCGCGATGGCACCCAGCCCTAGTCTTCTTGGACTCCTTGGTCCCAGGAGCAGCATATCTTATGAGACGGAAATTGTATCTAACCGACTTGGCTAGAGATTCCAGGTACTTTTCTACGCCCAAGCTTCCCAAAACCAGCTTCTTCACTAGTGAATCCAACTCCAAAACCCTCGTCACATACATTTTCATTATCTCGCTGCATATTTATGAAAAAAGGCACACATCGAAACCACAATTTCTGTAGATAAGGTTGTGGATTGGCATCTTCACAGATGATTCATTTTACATTTTCTTTTTGCATCGAAGTATATGGAAATCAAATTCGCATCATTGGTGATCCATTTGATAAACATGTCTCTTAACACTTCCTTAATTGGAACAAATAATATAATTACCACTAATAAAAAATAGGATTACCAAAATCTTGTGTTTCCCTCCAGCCACATGATATTTGCAAATCCTTCGATAGAGCCTGAGTTGGGGGTGTACTTAATTCCAAATGCCTCGTAGAGAGGTGAATGAGGAAGCTTCTCAAGGTAGCTGTCATACGGCTTATTTGGGACATTGAACCGGCGCTTCACATCGGTCGAGAGCTCAAGCAATGCCTCTAATTCTTGAAACACATCATTGTGAAGCTCCAAGGTCATCCTATCAGTCAAGGCTTCGAAGCAACCGAATTCTTCAAGGGCTTCTCGGACTTGACTTTGCAAGGAGTCCCATCGACCTGTCCTTGACTTTGAGCCATCTAATTCGGACATATCTATCAGGGGAAGCTTCAGTGTTGAAATAGAGTCCATGATCAATTTGTCTTTCTTTCCGAGTACTTTTTCTAAACGGGATAATTACCCAAAAAGTCCTAAACCTATTGCCCATGTGCCAATTCAGTTCTAAACCTTTTTTTTTGGCCAATTTAGTCCTAAACCTTTTATAATTGTGCCAATTCAGTCCATCGGCCAAAATTGGCCGGTCGGCGCTAACGTGGATGCCGGCGGGGGACAACCGGCCGGCGAGGTAATTTTTTAATATTTTTTTATATTTTTTTTCGATTTTTAAATTTTTAAAATTTTTTTTTTTTGGTCTTCTTCTCCTTCCTCGGCCGGCGTTGGCCGGCCAGAGGAAGGAGAAGAAGACAAAAATAAAAATAAAAAAAAATTTAAAAAATTTAAAAAATCAAAAAAATATTAAAAATTACCTCGCCCTGGTTGTCCCCCGCCGGCATCCACGTCAGCGCCGGCCGGCTAATTTTGGTCGGATGGACTGAATTGGCACAATTATAAAAGGTTTAGGACTAAATTGGCCAAAAAAAAGGTTTAGGACTGAATTGGCACATGGGCAATAGGTTTAGGACTTTTTGGGTAATTATCCCTTTTCTAAACTATCTTCTCCTATTCTTTTCTTGGTGTTCTCTACTGGATTTATAAGGCTTGGCTTCCTCGAAGTAGCCACGGTAGCAATTTGAAAGCTACAATCTTTCCTGAGGAGTCGATTATTTTCCTTGTTTTCCCGTCTTTTAGTGGTTTAAACAAGAGTTGACTATTGAATGCAAAGGTGATGGTTATCTTCCTTGCTGGCATGTCTTCCACGTGGAATACATGGAAACAAATGAGCAATCAAGTGACCATGATTTTTTTTTTTTTTATATTATCAAAAACCCTAAATTTACCCATTATGATATAAATACTCGAATTATGTTACATGTGTATAAATTTGAAATTTTTTGTGACATAATAAAAAAATTATAGGTATTTATGTTATAATGAGCATAGATTGAGGTTTTTTGAGATATTTTTTAAATATTTTTTTTAAAATTCCCACCGATTTTTTTTTTTTTTTGGTCAGTCAAATTCCCACCGATTTGAAAAATGATAATAATAAAGAAAAGCAAATTGACTTTTTGAAGTTGAGCGAGTGGCTGGCAATAATTACGAGCCCTTCCTTGCGTCCCTTTCCCTCTTGTCGTCGTTTGTTGTTCAACTGATCCGGTTAGGTCACGTAGATGACGATGAGATGGAGGCTCCTCATTCCGACACATTTCGTTTCAATGGTACAACTAGGGTTTCCGGCCGAGAAAATAGGTATGTCCGGTTACGTGTGCAAGATGGGCCCCATACTCATTGCAGATGACCAGGACCGCGAGTTGGGTTAGATGGCTACGATAGATAATTCCCCCCATTTCTATTTATTTAATCGACCATAATTTAGAAAAACATGGTAGGTATTTATTCCCTTTCTATTGTTTGTCTTTTTGGTCACCGGAAGGCATACCATATATATTCGCATCGAAGCATCCCGGAAAAAAGGGCACTCTATTCTTATATTACGATGTATAATCGTTATTAGATGATATTGACCACTAAAATGGTCGAATGAATGCTTTGGAGGAGAAAAGAAGTGCTTTCGTTTTTTCCCGTTTTTGCACCCTTTTTTGGATATTTTCTATAAAAATTAACGCTTTATTTGTTTTGCGAAGATTAAATGATTAAAAATATCTTTTTAAAAATGATTGCACCATTTCTTTGGGTATTCTGGCATGTTTCGTTTGTTTTACAAAAAACTAAAAAATTTGGAAAATATCTTCCTAAAAAGAATAACTTTTATCTCTTGTAAAAATGAATTGACGAAAAATATTTTCTTCATCCGTAAAATTTTTTTGACATAAACTATACTTCATTATGGAAACTTCTTTTTATTGACTAAGCATTTCAAGCAATACAAGCGATTGTTTATAAGGAAATACTTTCTAAATTATTTATTTTCCTGACGAAATAAACAAAATTCTTTTATATTTCTTCTATGCATCCATATTTGACGAAAGTAGTGCATGAATTGGTAGGGTTTTGAATAATGATTCCTGTGCCGTCCCATAGCATTGACAAAGCTTCTTTGTAGCGTTCTACCTTGGCATGACAAAACCATTGTAATTATCTTATTTTCTACGTATATTATGAAAAGAGTATCTTCTGTATATGATTATAGATATTCTTTTTTTGTCTATTTAACTCTGTCTTTCAACTTACTCTCAAACTTTGACGCTACCTCTTTGTAAAGCATGAGAGTCAAATTCCATACTTAAAACTATACATTTTCATTTGTAGCCCCTTTTAAAAATGAAGATTCGTATCCCTCTTATATGGGAAGGGTGGCTATTGAAGCATCATGCATTCTTGTGAAAAGGGAACTAAATTTTGTATTGCACATAATTGACACATACCTACACTGGATTTGGACATATGAAGTTGAAATTGTTAGTGCAACTGCATTTCCTAGTTTATTTTAGGACTTGATTGAATTTTATGCAATAGATTTTTGACTGATTTGCAATTTTTCCGTTGAGCTTTGAGATAGCTTGCTTGATGAGGCGATGGGTCTATAGCCAAAAATATGTGATCAAGCAATAAAATAAACAAAATAAAGGAATCAAATGGGATATCAAATTTACGTGGATTGATTAATGGAACTTACCTCAAGGAGAGGGCAGAAATTTTTTTTTTAATAAATTGAGCGATATTGCAAATATTAGGACACTCGAGTTACCAAAACACTCATAGTGTTTCTTGACTCTTAATTATATGCAATAATTCAACGTTTCACAATTTCTTGCTAGTCAATCTCATAGATGAGTTACATAAAATTTTATCACAAGATTTTCACAGTTTCAAATTCTCATGATGAAATTCACAAGCTACACAATTAATTGTCACGGAAGGAAGTTTTTTTTTTGCTTGCAATTTACGAAGAAAACTCACATCTTATGTAGAAAAAATTTGGATCCAAAATAGGAAATCTACTCAAAAGAGGAATCCTACTCTAACTAAATATAAGTCCTGCTAATAGGAAAAATTTCAATTAAGGGCCTAAAGTGGAACCGTTTTCTCAAAAAATGACTTAAAGTGGACATTATATTAAATAATGGCCCAAAGTGACTGATTTAATCTCAAATAAAATTTCAACTTGAAAGCCAGTCAAATCTTATTTGCAGCTAGGGGTATTTTTGTCTAAAGGCTTTTTTTCTTTTTCCTTTTTGTTTTTCTTTTCTTTCTTTTTTTCATCTTTCTCACCTCCTTCTTGACAAATGCATCAAACTCCTCAGGCATGAGCTTGCACAAGTGCAAAACAATTTGAACAATTTAGGAAAAGAAGAAAACGAAAAGATATTCGAGAAGTTATGTAGTTTTGCAAAACTGCAAATTGCGTGCTTCTGTTCTACAGCCTCCCCATCAGCAAATTTCAAAGTGCATGCTCTACATTATGCAATTTTGCATCCTCACCTAAGAACTCATCGATTTCGGCATATGTCGGTTTTTAAGTTATTTGCCACCACTCGCCTTCTCCGATGACGATAATGAACTTAAGAATCAAGAAATATCCCTTTAATTTATTGTTATTTTCTATTTCCATATTCTATTTATCCATACTCTCTTCAGCAACCTTCTAAAGCGCATATAAGTTATGTGTGCGATATAAAGTTCATAATGTAGAAATATGTATTCAAGCATGAACTTTTACTTTAGAAATATGTCAAGTTTTCCATCAGTGCAAACAAAACAATTCACTCGAAATCATTGATTTGAAACACTAACTTTTGTTTTGGGCCAAAAAGAACCTGGTTCACTAACCTTGACTTTTTTCATTTTTGGCTACTCATTACTCTTTCTCATTGAAATGGACAAGTTTTCGTACTAGTTTCCATGTATGAAAATCTTAATGGTGAGACCACCGCCCTCAGCGGCGCAACTGGCTCGGGCTCTCTCCCCCTCACGAAGGGGAGAAGTTCAAATCCCAAAGTCGTCGTTAGGGATTCTTACCTAGAATATTGTAGTGGTGGATCCTGCAGTCACTCCCCCAGGGTTTGCTCGTTGTCTATTAGCTTACAAGGTTCCCTGGGTTACCAAAAAAAAAAAAAAAATCTTAATGGTGAGTCTTCTTGTCTTTTTAAGTATATATATTTAAATCCTTTTGAAAAACAGTTTGAGAAGGTTCAATTGTCCGAAATGAATTTCTAGATTCGCGGATTTCCAATATCAAATTCGTAAAAAGAATCAAATTTTTGTTTTGACAATTCAATTATATTATGTATGATATCCTTTCAATAAAAAAATTTGAAAAAAGAATGTGATTTACGGTTTAATCGAACATTTATTCTTTTGAATTTCTTTAATTTCTGCCAAATATTTTTTATTGATGCTAATAGTTTAGTAAGATAACTTATTTTATTAGAACTAATATTTATATTGATTTTCGGAGTTAAAAATCCTTTTTTCATTCGATTACTTAAGGCGCGCATTGCAATCATTCTATTTCTATTCAAGAACAATTTTTCTATTTCAAAACAGAAATCTGTTTGGTGACACAATTTCATTTTTATTTATTTTTGGAACAAATTTTTAGTTCAAAAATAGGTTTAGAATAGAAATGAGATATAAAAAATTTTCTTATCACGCGTCCTCTCTATTAATCAGCCACCTACCCGTTGCTGCCATCATCCGCCGCTGATCGTTGGTTGCCTTTCGCCGATCATTTCCGATCATTGACCGCCGTTTATTGTTGCTGTTTGTCGATTACTGCAAACATCCGCCGATTGCTAGACCACCATCTGCCACCTATCGAGTAGGAGGAATTTTGTGTCTTAATTGAACGTAATTCTATTTTAAGAAAATAAATTTTGCATCGTTATCAAATACAAATTTTTGCTCAAAAACTTATGCAGAAATAGAAATAGAGAAATCTATTTTTCTTCCAAAAATTAATTTCTAACCAAAATGATTATGATTGGCCCCTTTATTGTATCTTTTCTTCCCCTCTAGTTATTATGTAGTTTTTTTTTTTTCTTTTTACGCCTTCTATGTTCTCTTTCACATTGGATCCTTGCCTCTTTAGAAGTCCCATCAAATGGAAAAGTTTAGCAACAACACTGGAGCGTTAAATTCAAAATATATTTTCCTACAAAAGATACACTGGTTAACTAGTATTGAGGGAAAATCTCCAGGTGGAGAGTCCCCGTCACAATCTCAAGAGTAACAGAGCCATTCCCTTCTCATTTCCCAACTAGAAATCTACCAAGATAAGGCATCCTTTATGAGATTAACTCAAGATATATTTTCAACAAGGTCCAAGCACTTCACTAAAGCATAAGATCTCCATGATTTATAGAGATGAAAGACCAGTGTTTATAGAGACATTTTTTGGCTCCTATATAATAGTACATCTAACGTGAGCCAACCTTATTTCATTTACACAAGAACCTCTTTTTCTTTAAAATTTTTGAAAGTAGTAGAATGCTTTTTGCTGCTTGTAGGAAATAATTAAAGAGTTCTTTGCTTAGAAGAGAGAAAAGAAAGAAAATTTCTTCATGAACACCCATTTCTTTGTTATTTTCTTTTACAATACTTGCTTGGCAGAAGTAATCTTTTATCAACAGCCTGAAGCACAGATAGCTTCGAGGATCTGCAATTGGCTCAGAGATTATAACCTAAACAAGCTCCAAAGGGGAAAGAAGGGGAAACCTGATAAGTTACCCAAATACTGAGCGACATGCACTCAATTAATTATTAACGACGGTAAAACATATGCCTTAAGATTTGACTCGCAATTGATTGGTGGGGCTAAAGGACACTCGATGGTTCGAAAGCATCTCGATTTCAAATTCTGTAATAAGTATCCACTGCCGAAGCTCCACTTTCGCCCTCTTTGGTCTTGTAGATGCGGGAGAGCCCGGCAACATCAAAGGGCTTGAAAAGCAAAGGGTGTTGGTTGTCCACAAGCTCATCAGGACACTGGATCGTGCCTTGAACGGAAGAGAAGAGTCCTATGTAATATCTAGCCTCGTGCCCACTCATTATTACACGGTGACAAGGGCTGTGTAATCTCCCATTGCTCCATCCCTACACGCAAAACATGCAAAAAAGGGAGAGGCTCACAATTCTGATGATGGTCAGTCTCATCACAAGCTAGCATCAATTTCGTTGTATCCATATGCATTCAGCCATACATGAATCTATGTTTCACAAATGAACCCGTCTATGAGAATTTCACAAAGGAATCAGCTTTAATGTCATAATTCTAGCTATTGCCGGACGTGATGATCAATACTAGAAATATAAACAATAATTTATCATGGATATGTAAAGTCGGGTCCCGAATTCTTGTTTGATGCTCTTATAGCATGTTACCTACTTTTTGAAGCAAATTCAATAAAGGGGGAGTGGGTGGGGGGAGACTCACGTAGAATCACTCCCCAACGAGGACAATGAAAGTGGTAGCTGAGGAAGGGACGACTTCGAACCAACATCCGTCCTTAGTTTGCACTTCCAATCCATTCACATGGTTCTGTTGAAGTATGGTCACGAAGTTTGGGTCGTGATGGCACCTAGCCCCAGTCTTCTTGTACTCCTCGGTTCCAGGAGCAGCATATCTCATGACACGTAAATTGTATCCAACCGACTTGGCTAGAGATTCCAGGTACTTGTCTACGCCCAAGCTTCCCAAAACTAGCTTCTTCACTAGTGAATCCAACTCCAAAACCCTTGTCAGATACGTTTTCATTGTCTCTTTGCATATTCATGAAAAAAGGCACACATCGAAACCACAATTTCTATAGATAGGGTTGTGGATTGGCATCTTCACAGATCATTCATTTTACATTTTCTTCTTGCATCGAAGTAAATGGAAATCAAATTCGCGTCATTGGTGATCCTTTTGATAAACATGTCCCTTAACACTTCCTTAATTGGAACAAATATGATAATTGCCAATAATTAAAAGGATTACCAAAATCTTGTGTTTCCCTCCGGCCAAATGAGGTCTGCAAATCCTTCGATAGAGCCCAAGTTGGGGGCGTAGTTCATTCCAAATGCCTCGTAGAGAGGTGAATGACGAAGATTCCCAAGGTAGCTGTCATATGGCTTATCTGGGACATTGAACCGGTGCTTCACATCGGTCGGGAGCTCGAGCAATGCCTCCAATTCTTGAAACGCATCATTGTGAAGCTCCAAGGTCATCGTATCAGTTAAGGCTTCGAAGCAACTGAATTCTTCAAGGTCTTCTCAGACTTGACTTTGCAAGGAGTCCCATCGACTTGTCCCTAGCTTTGAGCTTTCTAATTCGGACAGATCTATCAGGGGAAGCTTCATTGTTGAAATAGAGCCCATGATCGATTTGTCTTTCTTTCCGAGTACTTTTTCTAAAGGTTTTCACCTATTCTTTTCTTGGGGTTCTCTGCTGGATTTATAGGGCTTGGCATCCTCGAAGTAGCCACAATAGCAATTTGAAAGCTACAATATTTCCATGAAGAGTCGATTATTTTCCTTGTTTTTCCCTCTTTTAGTGGTTTAAACAAGAGTTGATGGTTATATTTCTTGCCGGCATGTCTTCTACGTGGAATACATGGAAACAAATGAGCAATCAAGTGATCCTAATTTTTTTTTATATTATCAAAAACCCTAAATTTATCCATTATGATATAAATATCTGAATTATGTTACACGTATATAAATTTGAATTTTTTTGTGACATAATAGAAAAAGATAGGTATTTATATTATAATGAGCATAGATTGAGGTTTTTAGAGAAATTCTTTAATATTTTGATTTTTTAAAAAAATTCCCGCCGATGTTTTGAAAAATGATAATAATAAAGAAAATCAAATTGACTTTTTGAAGGTGAGCGAGTGGCCGGCAATAATTACGAGCCCCTCTTTGTGTCCCTCTCCCTCTTGTTCTCGTTCGTCATTCCACTGATTCGTACTGGTTGTCATGGAGACGATGATGAGATGGAGGCTCCTGATGCCGACACATTTCGTTTCAACGGTACAACTAGGCTTGCCGGCCAGGCCAGTAGGTGTGTCCGGTTACGTGTGCAAGATGGGCCCCACACTCTTAGCAGATGACCAGGACCGTGACTTGGGTTGGA
This sequence comes from Eucalyptus erythrocorys, assembly GCA_014182555.1. Classification (NCBI taxonomy): domain Eukaryota; kingdom Viridiplantae; phylum Streptophyta; class Magnoliopsida; order Myrtales; family Myrtaceae; genus Eucalyptus; species Eucalyptus erythrocorys. Next base: position 14,252,985 of record CM024599.1, on the reverse strand, counting down.
GGGCTTCGAAAGATAATGCCCCATTTCTATTTATTTAATCGATCATAATTTAGAAAAAATGGTAGGTATTTATTCGCTTCCTCTTGTTTGTCCTTTCGGTCCCAAAAAGGTATACCATATATATTCGCATCGAAGCATCCCGGAAAAATGGGCACTCTATTCTTATATTCCGATGTATAGTCGTTAATAGATTATATTGACCACTAAAATGGTCGAATGAGTGCTTTGGAGAAAAGAAGTGCTTTCTTGTTTTCCTGTTTTTAAACCCTTTTTTGGATATTTTCTGTAAAAATTAACGCTTTATTTCTTTTCCCAGATTAAATGATTTCAAAAATATCTTTTTAAAAATGATTGTACCCTTTCTTTAGGTATTTTGGTAAGCTTCGTTTATTTTACAAAAAACTAAAAAATTTGGAAAATATCCTCCTAACAACAATAACTTTTATCTCTTGTAAAAATGAATTGACAAAAAATATTTTCTTCATCTGTAAAATTTTTTAGACATAAATTGTACTCGATTATGTAAACTTTTCTTTATTGATTAAGCATTTCAAACAATACAAGCGATCGTTTACAATGAAATAGTTTCTAAATTATTTATTTTCTTGGCGAAATAAACAAAATTCTTTTATACTTCTTTTATGCATCCATATCTGATGAAATTAGTGCATGAATTGGCAAGATTTTGAATAACGATTTCTAAACCATCCCACAGTATTGACAAAGCTTCTTTGTAGCATTCTAGCTTGGCATGATAAAACCATTGTAATTATCTTATTTTTTGCACAAATTATGAAAAGAGTATCTTCTCTATATGATTATAAATGTTCTTTTTTTGTCTATTCTACTCTATCTTTCAACTTATTATCAAACTTTTGCCCTACCCCTTTGTAAAGCATGAGAGTCAAACTCCATACTTAAAACTAAACGCTATCATCTGTAGCCCCTTCTAAAAAATGAAGATTCGTACCCCTCACTTGCTCATTCCTATATGGGAAGAGTGGCTGCATTCTTGTGAAAAGGGAACTAAATTTTATATTGCACATAATTGAGACATACCTACACTAGATTTGGACATATGAAGTTGAAATTGTTAGTGCAACTGCATTTCCTAGTTTATTTTAGGACTTGATTGAATTTTGCGCAATAGATTTTCAAGTAATTTGCAATTTTTCCGTTGAGCTTTGAGATAGCTTGGTTGATGAGACGGTGGTTCTATAGCCAAAAATATGTGATCAAGCAATGAAATAAACAAAATAAAGGAATCCAATAAGATATCAAATTTACGTGGATTGGTTAATGGAACTTACCTCAAGGGTAGGGCAGAGCAATTTTTTTTTTTTAATAAATCGAGCGATATTGCAAATATTAAAAAAACACTCGAGTTACTGAAACACTCATAGTATTTCCTGGCTCTTAATTATATGCAATAATTCAAAGTTTCACAATTTCTCTCTAGTCAATTTCACAGATGAGTTACATAAAATTTTATCACAAGATTTTCACAATTTCAAATTCTCATGATGAAATTCACAAGCCGCACAATTAATTGTCATGGAAGGAATTTTTTTTTTTTTTGGATGCAATTTACGAAGAAAACTCACTTCTTGTATAGAAAAGATTTGGATCCAAAATAGGAAATCTACTCAAATCAAAAATCCTACTCTAACTGAAAATAAGTCCTGCTAATATGACGACACCGTTATTTTCCATCAATGACGATGCCGCAATGACCACAAATTCCCATATGTGTGGATTTGGCTACTAGAGCTATGAAAATCAAAGATATTGAAGACCATAACTAAGAGATATTGAAAAGCAAATCCATAGAGGATTATTATTTTATTATGGAATGAAAAACGTTGTGGAATATTGAATTTAGGAAATCTTTTAAATGGTACAAAAGTGTTTTCAGTTGTAGTACTTGCGAGCCAAATCCAAAAAAAAAAATTTGCATGTAATAAAATACACATCATGAAAGTATCCTCACTTCTAAAACGATGGAAAGACAAAAACAATACAAATAGAATTCGATCCTTTTAATTTTTTGTTATTTTTTTTCCATATTCTATTTATCCATACTCCCTTCGGCAACCTTCTAAAGCGCATGTAAGTTATGTGTGTGATATAAAGTTCATAATGTGGAACTCTTTTAATTCGTCGTATTGGGTCAGCTCATCCAAAATGAAAAGAAATGAGTATTCAAGCATGAACTTTTACTTTAGAAATATGTTAAATTTTCCATCAGTGCAAACTAAACTATTTACTCGAAATCATTGATTTGAAACACTAACTTTTGTTTTGGGCCAAAAAGAACCTGGTTTACTAACCTCGACTTTTTCATTTTTAGCTACTCATTACTCTTTCTCATTGAAATGGACAAGTTTTCGTCCTAGTTTTCATGTATGAAAATCTTAATGGTGAGTCTTTTTGTCTTTTGAAGTATATATATATTTTAAAATCCTTTTGAAAATTGAGATATGCACCTTCTGATTACTTAAGGTGCGCATAGCAACCATTCAATTTCTATTCCAGAACAATTTTTCTGTTTCAGGACAGAAATCTGTTTGGTAACGCAATTTTTTATTTTTTTATTTTTGGACTAAATTTTTAGTTCAGAAATTGGTTTGGAATAGAAATGAGATATAAAAAATTTTCTTATCACTTATCCCCTCTATTAATCAACCACCTACCCATTGTTGCCAACATCCGCCGCCGGTCACCGGCTGCCTTCCGCCGATCATTGCCGATCATCGACCGCCGTTTGTTGTAACTGCCTGTCGATGACTGCCAACATCTACCCATTGCTATCGTGACCACCATCTGCTGCCCATTGGGAGGGAGGAATTTTGTGTCGTAATTGGACGTAATTCTATTTTAAGAATAGAAATTTTGTATTGTTATCAAACATAGATTTTCGCTCAAAAACTTATGCAGAAATAGAAATAGAGAAATCCATTTTTCTTACAAAAATTAATTTATAACCAAAATGATTATGATTGACGCCTTTATTGTCTCTTTTCTTCCCCTCTAGTTATTCTGTAGATTTTTTTTTTTTTTCTTTTTGCGCCATCTATGTTCTCTTTCACATTGGATCTTTGCCTCTTTAGAAGCCCCATCAAATGGAAAAGTTTAGCAACAACATGGGAGCGTTAAATTCAAAATATATTTTCCTACAAAAGATACGCTGGTTAACTAGTATTGAGGGAAAAACTCCAGGTGGAGAGTGCCCTGTCACGATCAGTAACGGAGCCATTCCGTTCTCATTTCCCAACTAGAAATCTACCAAGATAAGGCATCCTTTATGAGATTAACTAGAGATATATTTTCAACAAGGTCCAAGCACTTCACTAAAGCATCAGATCTCCATGATTTATAGAGATGAAAGACCAGTGTTTATAGAGATGTTTTTTGGCTCCTACATAATAGTACATCTAACATTAGCCAACCTTATTTCATTTACACAAGAACCTCTTTTGCTTTGAAATTTTTGAAAGTAGTAGAATGCTTTTTGCTGCTTGGAGGAAATAATTAAAGAGTTCTTTGCTTAGAAAAGAGAAAAGAAAGAAAATTTCTTCATGAACACCCATTTCTTTGTTATTTTCTTTTACAATACTTGCTTGGCGGAAGTAATCTTTTATCAACAGCCTGAAGCACAGATAGCTTCGAGGATCTGCAATTGGCTCAGAGATTATAACCTAAACAAGCTCCAAAGGGGAAAGAAAAGGAAACCTGATAAGTTTCCCAAATACTGTGCGACATGCGCTCGATTAATCATTAACGACGGTAAAACATATGCCTTAAGATTTGACTCGCAATTGATTGGTGGGGCTAAAGGACACTCGATGGTTCGAAAGCATCTCGATTTCAAATTCTGTAATGAGTATCCACTGCCGAAGGTCCAGTTCTGTCCACTTTGGTCTTGTAGATGCGGGAGAGACCGACAACATCAAAGGGCTTGAAAAGCAAAGGGTGTTGGTCGTCCACAAGCTCATCAGGACACTGGATCGTGCCTTGAACGGAAGAGAAGAGTCCTATGCAATATCTTGCCTCGTGCCCACTCATCATTACACGGTGACAAGGGCTGTGTACTCTCCCGTTGCTCCATCCCTACACACAAAACATGAAAAAAAGGGAGAGGCTCACAATGATGATGGTCAGTCTCATCACAAGTTAGCATCAATTTCATTGTATCAATATGCATTCAATCATACACGAATCTATGTTTCACACATGAACCCGTCTATGCGAATTTCACAAAGGAATCAACTTTAATGTCATAATTCTAGCTATTGCCGGACGTGATAATCAATACTAGAAATATAAACAATAATTTATGATTGATATGTAAAGTCGGGTCCCGACTTCTTGTTTGATGCTCTTATAGTATGTTACCTACTTTTTGAAGCAAATTCAATAAAGAGGGAATGGGTGGGGGGAGACTCACGTAGAATGACTCCCCAGCGAGGACAATGAAAGAGGTAGCTGAGGAAGGGACGACCTCGAACCAACATCCGTCCTTAGTTTGCACTTCCAATCCATTGACATGGTTCTGTTGAAGTATGGTCACGAAGTTTGGGTCGCGATGGCAGCTAACCCCATTCTTCTTGGACTCCTCGGTCCCAGGAGCAACATATCTCATGAGACGGAAATTGTATCCAACCGACTTGGCTAGAGATTCCAGGTACTTGTCTACGCCCAAGCTTCCCAAAACCAGTTTCTTCACTAGTGAATCCAACTCCAAAACCCTCGTCACATACGTTTTCATTGTCTCGCTGCATATTCATGAAAAAAGGCACACATCAAAACCACAATTTTTGTAGATAGGGTTGTGGATATCTTCACAGATGATTCATTTTACATTTTCTGCTTGCATCGAAGTAAATGGAAATCAAATTCGCGTCATTGGTGATCTATTTGATAAACATGTCTCTTAACACTTCCTTAATTGGAACAAATAATATAATTACCAGTAATTGAAAAAAAAGGATTACCAAAATCTTGTGTTTCCCTCTGGCCACATGAGATCTGCAAATCCTTCGATAGAGCCCGAGTTGGGGGCGTAGTTCATTCCAAATGCCTCGTAGAGAGGTGAATGAGGACGATTCCCAAGGTAGCCGTCATACAGCTTATCTGGGACATTGAACCGATGCTTCACATCAGTCGGGAGCTCGAGCAATGCCTCCAATTCGTGAAACGCATCATTGTGAAGCTCCAAGGTCATCCTATCAGTCAAGGCTTCGAAGCAACCGAATTCTTCAAGGGCTTCTCGGACTTGACTTTGCAAGGAGTCCCATCGACCTGTCCCTGGCTTTGAGCCATCTAATTCGGACAGATCTATTAGGGGAAGCTTTAGTGTTGAAATAGAGTCCATGATCAATTTATCTTTCTTTCCGAGTACTTTTTCTAAACGTCTTCTCCTATTCTTTTCTTGGTGTTCTTTGCTGGATTTATAGGGCTTGGCTTCCTCGAAGTAGCCACGGTAGCAATTTGAAAGATACAATCTTTCCTGAGGAGTCGATTATTTTCCTTGTTTTCCCGTCTTTTAGTGGTTTAAACAAGAATTGACTATTGAATGCAAAGGTTATGGTTATCTTCCTTGCCGGCATGTCTTCCACGTGGAATACATGGAAACAAATGAGCAATCAAGTGACCTTGAATTTTTTTTATATTATCAAAAACCCTAAATTTATGTTGCATGTGTATAAATTTGAAATTTTTTGTGAAATAATAAAAAAAATTATAGGTATTTATGTTGTAATGAGCATAGATTGAGGTTTTTTGAGACTTTTTTTTTAATATTTTGTTTTTTTTTTTTTTTTAAATTCCCTTTACCTCTTGTTGTCGTTTGTTGTTCAACTGATCCGGTTAGGTCACGCAGACGACGATGAGATGGAGGCTCCTGATACCAACACATGTCGTTTCAATGGTACAACTAAGGCTCCCGGCCGAGAAAATAGGTGTGTCCGGTTACGTGTGCGAGATGGGCCCCACACTCTTTCCAGATGACCAGGACCGTGAGTTGGGTTAGAGGGCTACGATAGATAATTCCCCCCATTTCTATTTATTTAATCGACCATAATTTAGAAAAACAAGGTAGGTATTTACTCGCTTTCTCTAGTTTGTCTTTTTGGTCACCTGAAGGCATACCATATATATTTTTTTGGGTACTCTGGCAAGTTTCGTTTGTTTTACAAAAAACTAAAAAAATTGAAAAATATCTTCCTAAAAACAATAACTTTTATCTCTTGTAAAAATGAATTGATGAAAAATATTTTCTTCATCCGTAAAATTTTTTTAGACATAAACTGTACTTCATTATGGAAAGTTCTTTTTTATTGACTAAGCATTTCAAGCAATAGAAGCGATCGTTTATAAGGAAATACTTTCTAAATTATTTATTTTCCTGACGTAATAAACAAAATTCTTTTATATTTCTTCTATGCATCCATATTTGACGAAAGTAGTGCATGAATCGGTAGGGTTTTGAATAATGATTTCTATACCGTCCCACAGCATTGACAAAGCTTCTTTGTAGCGTTCTACCTTGGCATGACAAAACCATTGTAATTATCTTATTTTCTACTTATATTATGAAAAATTATCTTATTTTCTACTTATATTATGAAAAGAGTATCTTCTCTATATGATTATAGATATTCTTTTTTTGTCTGTTCTACTTTATCTTTCAACTTACTCTCAAACTTTTATCTTATCTCTTTGTAAAGCATGAGAGTCAAACTCCATAATTAAAACAAAACGTTTTCATTTGTAACCCCTTTTAAAAAATAAAGATTCGTACCCCTCATAGATGGGAAGGGTGGCTATTGAAGCATCATGCATTCTCGTGAAAAGGGAACTAAATTTTATATTGCACATAATTGACACATACCTACATTGGATTTGGACATATGAAGTTGAAGTTGAAGTTGTTAGTGCATCTGCATTTCCTAGTCTATTTTAGGACTTGATTGAATTTTACGCCATAGATTTTTGACTAATTTGCAATTTTCCCATTGAGCTTTGAGATAGCTTGCTTGATGAGGTGATGGGTCTATAGCCAAAAATATGTGATCAAGCACTAAAATAAACAAAATAAAGGTATCCATTCAGATATAAATTTACATGGATTGATCAATGGAACTTACCTCAAGGGGAGAGCAGAACAAATATATATATATATATATATATATATATATATTTATAAATTGAGCGATATCATAGATATTAGAAGGACACTCGAGTTACCGAAACACTCATAGTGTTTCCCGACTCTTAATTATATGCAATAATTCAATGTTTCACAATTTCTCACTTGTCAATTTCACAGATGAGTTACATAAAATTTTATCACAAGATTTTCACGGTTTTAAATTCTCATGATGAAATTCACAAGCCGCACAATTAAAAATGATTGCATCCTTTCTTGGGGTATTCTGGTAAGCTTCATTTGTTTTACGAAAAACTAAAAAATTTGGAAAATATCTTCCAAAAGACAATAACTTTTATCTCTTGTAAAAATGAATTGACGGAAAATACTTTCTTCATTCGTAAAAATTTTTCAGACATAAATTGTACTCGATTATGGAAACTTTTTTTTTATTGACTAAGCATTTCAAGCAATACAAGCGATCGTTTATAAGAAAATAGTTTCTAAATTATTTATTTTCCTTGTGAAATAAACAAAATTCTTTTATATTTCTTTTGTGCATCCATATCTGACGAAATTAGTGCATGAATCGGTAGGGTTTTGAAAAATGATTTATGTACCGTCCCATAGCATTGACAAAGCTTCTTTGTAGCGTTCTAGCTTGGCATGACAAAACCATTGCAATCATCTTATTTTCTACGCATGTTATGAAAAGAGTATCTTCTCTATGTGATTATAGATATTCTTTTTTTTGTCTGTTCTACTCTATCTTTCAACTTACTCTCAAACTTTTGTCCTACCACTTTGTAAAGCATGAGAGTTAAACTCCATACTTAAAACTAAAAATTTTTATCTGTAGCCCGTTTTAAAAAATGAAGATTCATACCCCTCACTTGCTTATTTTTATATGGGAAGGGTGGCTATTGAAGCATCATGCATTCTCGTGAAAAGGGAAATAAATTTTATATTGCACATAATTGACACATACCTACCCTAGATTTGGACATATGAAGTTGAAATTGTTAGTGCAATTGCATTTCCTAGTTTATTTTAGGATTTGATTGAATTTTACACAATAGATTTTTTATTGATTTGCTATTTTTCCGTTGAGCTTTGAGATAGCTTGCTTGATGAGGCGATGGGTCTTTAGCAAAAAATATGTGATCAAGCAATAAAATAAACAAAATAAAGGAATCCAATTTGGATATCAAATTTACATGGATTGGTTAATGGAACTTACCTCAAGGGGAGGGCAGAGCAAAATTTTTTATATGAGCGATATTGCAAATATTAGAAGGACACTCGATTTATTGAAACACTCATAGTGTTTCCTAACTCTTAATTATATGCAATAATTTAACGTTTCACAATTTCTCGCTAGTCTATTTCACATATGAGTTACATAATATTTTATCACAAGATTTTCACAGTTTCAAATTCTCATTATGAAATTCACAAGCCACACAACTAATTGTCATGGAAGGAATTTTTTTTTGGATGCAATTTACGAGGAAAACTCACTTCTTATATAGAAAAGATTTGGATCCAAAATTGGAAATCTGCTCAAATCAAGAATCCTACCCTAACTAAAAATAAGTCCTGCTAATATGACGACACCGTTATTTACCATCAATGATGATGCCACAATGACCACAAATCCCCACATGTGTGGATTTGGCTACTGGAGCTATAGAAGTGAAAGATATTGAAGACTATAACTAAGAGATATTGAAAAGCAAATCCACGGAGTATTATTATTTTATTATGGAATGAAAAACGTTGTGGAATATTGAATTTAGGAAATCTTTTAAATGGCACAAAAGTGTTTTCAGTTGTAGTACTTCCAAGCCAAATCCAAAAATAAAAAATAAAAATGCATGTAATAAAATAGACAACATGAAAATATCCTCACTTCTAAAACGATCGAAAGACAAAACACTACAAATAGAATTCGATCCCTTTAATTTTTTGTTGTTTTCTTTTTTCATATTCTATTTATCCATACTCTCTTCGGCAACCTTCTAAAGCATATGTAAGTTATGTGTGCAATATAAAGTTCATAATGTGGAACTCTTTTAATTCATCCTATTGGCTTAGCTCATTCAAAATGAAAAGAAACGAGTATTCAAGCATGAACTTTTACTTCAGAAATATGTTAAGTTTTTCATTAGTGCAAATTAAACAATTCACTCGAAATCATTGATTTGAAACACTAACTTTTGTTTTGGGCCAAAAAGAACCCGGTTCACTGACCTTGACTTTTTCATTTTTGGCTACTCATTACTCTTTCTCATTGAAATGGACAAGTTTTCATCTAGTTTTCATGTATGAAAATCTTAATGGTGAGTGCTCTTGTCTTTTTAAGTGTGTGTGTCTGATATATATATATATATATATATATTTATATATTTAAATCTTTTTTGAAAAATTGAGATATGCACCTTTTGATTACTTAAGGCGCGCATAGCAACCATTTTATTTCTATTCCAGAACAATTTTTCTGTTTCAAAACAGAAATCTGTTTTATATTGCACATAATTGAGACATACCTACACTGGATTTGGACATATGAAGTTGAAATTGTTAGTGCAACTGCATTTCCTAGTCTATTTTAGGACTTGATTGAATTTTACGCCGTAGATTTTTCACTAATTTGCAATTTTCCCATTGAGCTCTAAGATAGCTTGCTTGATGAGGCAATGGGTCTATAGCCAAAAATATGTGATCAAGCACTAAAATAAACAAAGTAAAGGAATCCATTCGGATATAAATTTACATGGATTGATCAATGGAACTTACCTCAAGGGGAGAGCAGAACAAAATATATATATATATATATATATATATATATATATATACTTATAAATTGAGCAATATCGCAGATATTAGAAGGACACTCGAGTTACCGAAGCACTCATAGTGTTTCCCGACTCTTAATTATATGCAATAATTCAACGTTTCACAATTTCTCACTTGTCAATTTCATAGATGAGTTACCTAAAATTTTATCACAAGATTTTCACGGTTTTAAATTCTAATGATGAAATTCACAAGCCGCACAATTAAAAATGATTGCATCCTTTCTTGGGGCATTCTGGTAAGCTTCATTTGTTTTACAAAAAACTAAAAAATTTGGAAAATATCTTCCTAAAGACAATAACTTTTATCTCTTGTAAAAATGAATTGACGAAAAATACTTTCTTCATTCGTAAAAATTTTTCAGACATAAATTGTACTCGATTATGGAAACTTTTTTTTATTGACTAAGCATTTCAAGCAATACAAGCGATCGTTTATAAGAAAATAGTTTCTAAATTATTTATTTTCCTTGTGAAATAAACAAAATTCTTTTATATTTCTTTTATGCATCCATATCTGACGAAATTAGTGCATGAATCGATAGGGTTTTGAATAATGATTTTTGTACCGTCCCACAGCATTGACAAAGCTTCTTTGTAGAGTTCTAGCTTTGGCATGACAAAACCATTGCAATCATCTTGTTTTCTACGCATGTTATGAAAAGAGTATCTTCTCTATGTGATTATAGATATTCTTTTTTTTGTCTGTTCTACTCTATCTTTCAACTTACTCTCAAACTTTTGCCCTATCTCTTTGTAAAGCATAAGAGTCAAACTCCATACTTAAAACTAAATGTTTTCATCTGTAGCTCTTTTACAAAATGAAGATTCGTACCCCTCACTTGCTCATTCCTATATGGGATGGGTGGCTATTGAAGCATCATGCATTCTCGTGAAAAGGGAAATAAATTTTGTATTGCACATAGTTGACACATACCTACACTAGATTTGGACATATGAAGTTGAAATTGTTAGTGCAATTGCATTTCCTAGTTTATTTTAGGATTTGATTGAATTTTACGCAATAGATTTTTGATTGATTTGCAATTTTTCCGTTGAGCTTTGAGATAGCTTGTTTGTTGAGGCGATGGGTCTATAGCCAAAATTATGTGATCAAACAATAAAATAAACAAAATAAAGGAATCCATTCGGATATAAATTTTTGTGGATTGGTCAATGGAACTTACCTCAAGGGGAGAGCAGAACAAATATATTTTTTTATAAATTGAGCGACATCACAGATATTAGGACACTTGAGTTACCGAAACACTCATAGTGTTTCCCGACTCTTAATTTTATGCAATAATTCAACGTTTCACAATTTCTCGCTAGTCAATTTCATAGATGAGTTACATAAAATTTTATCACAAGATTTTCACGGTTTCAAATTCTCATGATGAAATTCACAAGCCGCACAATTAAAAATGATTGCACCCTTTCTTTGGGTTTTTTGATAAGCTTCGTTTGTTTTATGAAAAACTAAAAAATTGGAAAATCTCTTCCTAAACACAATAACTTTTATTTCTTGTAAAAATGAATTGACGAAAAATATTTTCTTCATCCGTAAAAATTTTTTAGACATAAATTGTACTTGATTATGGAAACTTTTTTTTATTGACTAAGCATTTCAAGCAATACAAGCAATCGCTTATAAGAAAATAGTTTCTAAATTATTTATTTTCCTTGTGAAATAAACAAAATTCTTTCATATTTCTTTTATGCATCGATATCTGACGAAATTAGTGCATGAATCGGTAGGGTTTTGAGAAATGATTTCTGTACCGTCCCATAGCATTGACAAAGCTTCTTTGTAGTGTTCTAGCTTGGCATGACAAAACCATTATAATCATCTTATTTTCTACACATATTATGAAAAGAGTATATTCTCTATGTGATTATAGATATTCCTTTTTTTTTTTTTTTTTTTTTGTCTATTCTACTCTATCTTTCAACTTACTCTCAAATTTTTGCCCTACCTCTTTGTAAAGCATGAGAGTGAAACTCCATACTTAAAACTAAACGTATTTATCTGTAGCCCCTTTTAAAAAATGAAGATTCGTACCCCTCACTTGCTCATTCCTATATGGGAAGGGTGGCTATTGAAGCATCATTCAATCTCGTGAAAAGGGAACTAAATATTATATTGCACATAATTGACACTTACCTACACTGGATTTGGACATATGAAGTGGAAATTGTTAGTGCAACTGCATTTCCTAGTCTATTTTAGGACTTGATTGAATTTTACGCAATAGATTTTTGACTGATTTGCAATTTTTCCGTGGAGCTTTGAGATAGCTTGCTTGATGAGGCGATGGGTCTATAGCCAAAAATATGTGATCAAGCAATAAAATAAACAAAATAAAAGAAACCAATTGGATATAAATTTAGGTGGATTGGTCAATGGAACTTACCTTAGGGGGAGAGCAAAAAAAAAATATATATATATTTTTAAATTGAGCGATATCCTAGATATTAGAAGGACACTCGAGTTACCGAAACACTCATAATGTTTCCCAACTCTTAATGATATGCAATAATTCAACCTTTCACAATTTCTCACTAGTCAATTTCACAGATGAGTTACATAAAATTTTATCACAAGATTTTCACGGTTTCAAATTCTCATGATGAAATTCACAAGCCGCACAATTAAAAATGATTGCACCCTTTCTTTGGGTATTCTGGGAAGCTTCATTTGTTTTACAAAAAACTAAAAAATTTGGAAAATATCTTCCTAAAGACAATAACTTTTATTTCTTGTAAAAATGAATTGACAAAAAATAATTTCTTCATTCGTAAAAATTTTTTTAGACATACACTGTACTCAATTATGGAAACATTTTTTTTTTTATTGACTAAGCATTTCAAGCAATATAAGCGATCGCTTATAAGGAAATAGTTTCTAAATTATTTATTTTGCTTGTGAAATAAACAAAATTCTTTTATATTTCTTTTTTGCATCCATATCTGACGAAATTAGTACATGAATCGGTAGGGTTTTGAATAATGATTTCTGTACCGTCCCATAGCATTGACAAAGCTTCTTTGTAGTGTTCTAGCTTGGCATGACAAAACCCTTGTAATTATCTTATTTTCTACGCATATTATGAAAAGAGTATCTTCTCTATGTGATTATAGATATTCTTTTTTTTTGTCCGTTCTACTCTATTTTTCAACTTACTCTAAAACTTTTGCCCTACCTCTTTGTAAAGCATGAGACTCAAACTCCATACTTAAAACTAAACGTTTTCATCTGTAGCCCCTTTTAAAAAATGAAGATCCGTACCCCTCGCTTGCTCAATCCTATATGGGTAGGGTGGCTATTAAATCATCATGCATTCTCGTGAAAAAGGGAACTAAATTTTATATTGCACATAATTCACAGATACCTACACTAGATTTGGACATTTGAAGTTGAAATTGTTGGTGCAATTGCATTTCCTAATTTATTTTTGGACTTGATTGCATTTTAGGAATAGATTTTTGATTGATTTGCAATTTTTTCCATTGAGCTTTGAGATAGCTTGCTTGATGAGGCAATGGGTCTATAGCCAAAAATATGTGATCAAGCAATAAAATAAACAAAATAAAGGAATCCAATTGGATATAAATTTAGGTGGATTGGTCGATGGAAGTTACCTCAAGGGGAGAGCAGAAAAAAAAAATACATATTTATTTATAAATTGAGCGATATCCTAGATATTAGAAGGACACTCGAGTTAACGAAACACTCATAGTGTTTCTCCACTCTTAATTATATGCAATAATTCAACGTTTCACAATTTCTCACTAGTCAATTTCACAGATGAGTTACATAAAATTTTATCACAAGATTTTTACAGTTTCAAATTCTCATGATGAAATTCACAAACCATACAATTAAAAATGATTGCACCCTCTCTTTGGGTAATCTGGTAAGCTTCGTTTGTTTTACAAAAAAAACTAAAAAATTTGGAAAATATCTTCCTAAAAACAATAACTTTTATCTCTTGTAAAAAATGAATTGACGAAAAATAATTTCTTCTTCCGTAAAATTTTTTTAGACATAAACTGTACTCGATTATGGAAACTTCTTTTTATTGACTAAGCATTTCAAGCAATAGAAGCGATCGTTTATAAGAAAATAGTTTCTAAATTATTTATTTTCCTTGTGAAATAAACAAAATTCTTTTATAATTCTTTTATGCATCCACATCTGACGAAATTAGTGCATGAATCAGTTGGGTTTTGAGTAATGATTTTTGTACCGTCCCACAGCATTAACAAAGCTTCTTTGTAGCGTTCTAGCTTGACATGACTAAACCATTGTAATTATCTTATTTTCTACGCATATTATTTAAAGAGTATCTTCTCTATGTGATTATAGATATATATATATATATATATATATTTTTTTTTTTGTTTGTTCTACTCTATCTTTCAACTTACTCTCAAATTTTAGCCCTACCTCTTTGTAAAGCATGAGAGTGAAACTCCATACTTAAAACTAAACATATTTATCTGTAGCCCCTTTTAAAAAATGAAGATTCGTACCCCTCACTTGCTCAGTCCTATATGGGAAGGGTGGCTATTGAAGCATCATTCAATCTCGTGAAAAGGGAACTAAATTTTATATTGCACATAATTGAGACATACCTACACTGACATATGAAGTGGAAATTGTTAGTGCAACTGCATTTCCTAGTCTATTTTAGGACTTGATTGAATTTTACGCAATAGATTTTTGACTGATTTGCAATTTTTCTGTTGAGCTTTGAGATAGCTTGCTTGAAGAGGCAATGGGTCTATATCCAAAAATATGTGATCAAGCAATAAAATAAACAAAATAAAGGAATCGAATCGGATATAAATTTACATGGATTGGTCAATGGAACTTACCATAAGGGGAGAACAGAACAAATATATATATATATATAATATTTTTTTTTATATAAATTGAGCGATTTCCCATATATTAGAAGGACACTTGAGTTACCGAAACACTCATAGTGTTTCCCGACTCTTAATTATATGCAATAATTCAGCATTTCACAATTTCTCACTAGTCAATTTCATAGATGAGTTACATAAAATTTTATCACAAGATTTCCACGGTTTCAAATTCTCATGATGAAATTCACAAGCCGCACAATTAATTGTCTTGGAAGGAAATTCTTTTGTATATAATTTACGAAGAAAACTCACTTCTTATATAGAAAAGGTTTGGATCCAAAATAGGAAATGTACTCAAACCAGGAATCCTACTCTAACTAAAAATAAGTCCTACTAATATGACGACACCGTTATTTACCATCAGTGACTATGCCACAATGACCACAAATTCCTATATGTGTGGATTTGGCTACTGGAGCTATGGAAATAAAAGATATTGAAGACCATAACTAAGAGATATTGAAAAGCAAGGGCACAGAGGATTATTATTTTATTATGGAATGAAAAACATTGTGGAATATTGAATTTAGGAAATCTTTCAATTGGCACAAAAGTGTTTTCAGTTGTAGTACTTCCAAGCCAAATCCAAAAAATAAATAAATAAATAAATAAAATGCATGTAATAAAATACACAATGTGAAAGTATCCACACTTCTAAAATGATCCAAAGACAGAAACCATACAAATAGAATTCGATCCCTTTAATTTTTTTTTGTTATTTTCTTTTTCCATATTCTATTTATCCATACTCTCTTCGGCAATCTTCTAAAGCACATGTAAGTTATGTGTGCGATATAAAGTTCATAATGTGGAACTCTTTTAATTCATCGTATTGGCTTAGCTCATCCAAAATGAAAAGAAATGAGTATTCAAGCATGAACTTTTACTTTAGAAATATGTTAAGTTTTCCATCAGTGCAAACTAAACAATTCACTCGAAATCATTGATTTGAAACACTAACTTTTGTTTTGGGCCAAAAAGAACCCGGTTCACGAACCTCAACTCTTTCATTTTTGGCTACTCATTACTCTTTCTCATTGAAATGGACAAGTTTTCGTGCTAGTTTTCATGTATGAAAATCTTAATGGTGAGTCTTCTTGTCTTATATATATATATATATATATATATATATATATATATATATATATATGTTAAATCCTTTTGAAAAATTGAGATATGCATCTTCTGATTACTTAAGGCGCGCGTAGCAATTATTCTATTCTATTCCAAAACAATTTTTCTGTTTCAGAACAAAAATCTGTTTGGTGATGCAATTTCATTTTTCTATTTTTGGAACAAAATTTTAGTTTAGAAATAGGTTTGCAATAGAAATGAGATAGAAAACTCTTCTTATCACTTGTCCTCTCTATTAATCGGCCACCTAACAGTTGTTGCCATCATCCGCCGCTGGTCGTCGGCTGCCTTCCGCTAATCATTACCAATCATCGACTGCCGTCCATTGTCACTCTCTGCCGATTACTGCCAACATCTGCCGATTGCTATTGCGACCACCATCTGCCGCCCACCTGGTAGGAGAAATTTTGTGTAGTTATCGAACATAATTCTATTTCAAGAATAGAAATTTTGCATTGTTACCAAACACAAATTTCTACTCAAAAACTTATGCAGAAATAGAAATATAGAAATTTATTTTTCACCCAAAAATCAATTTCTAACCAAAATAATTATGATTGGCGCCCTTATTGTGTCTTTTTTTTTTTTTTGGTAAAGTTTATTGTGTCTTTTCTTCCCCTCTAGTTTTCTGTAGTTTTTTTTTTTTTCTTTTTACACCATCTATGTTCTCCTTCACGTTGGATCTTTGCCTCTTTAGAAGTCCCATCAAATGGAAAAGTTTAGCAACAACACGGGAGCGTTAAGTTCAAAAATATATTTTCCTACAAAAGATACACTGGTTAACTAGTAGCGGGGGAAAAACTCCAGGTGGAGAGTGCCCCATCACAATCTCGAGAGTAATGAAGCCATTCCATTCTCATTTCCCAAATAGAAATCTACCAAGATAAAGCATCCTTTATGAGATAAACCCAAGTTATATTTTCAACAAGGTCCAAGCACTTGACTAAAGCATCAGATCTCCATGATTTATAGAGATGAAAGACCGGTGTTAATAGAGATGTTTTTTGGCTCCTACATAATAGTACATCTAACGTGAGCCAACCTTATTTCATTTACATAGGAACCTCTTTTTGTTTGAAATTTTTTAAAGTACTATGCTTTTTGCTGCTTGTAGGAAATAATTAAAGAGTTCTTTGCTTAGAAGAGAGAAAAGAAGGAAAAATTTCTACCCACCGCTAGGCAGCTGAGTTGGTTCGGCTTTGGCACTTCATCGCAGAGGTCGCTGGGTTGAAACTTCGTAGCTGCTAACACGTTTTAAATGGGGGGTTATGGTGGTGGGGTCCTGTACTAGCTTTCCCCTAGGTATTAACGCTTGGTCCGAGATACACAGTGTGTACTGTACAAACTATGGTTGCCGATTAGCGTAAGCGAAAGACGGGCCTGGTGGATCTTAGGCATCAAAAAAAAAAAAAAAAAAAAAAAGAGAAAGAAAATTTCTTCATGAACACCCATTTCTTTGTTGTTTTCTTTTACAATACTTGCTTGCCAGAAGTAATCTCATCATCAACAGCCTGAAGCACACATAGCTTCAAGGATCCGCAATTGGCTTAGATATTATAACCTAAACAAGCTCCAGAGAGGAAAGAAAGGGAAACCTGATAAGTTTCCCAGATATTGAGCGACATGCACTCAATTATTTATTAACGACAGTAAAATATATGCCTTAAGATTTCACTCGCAATTGATTGGTGGGGCTAAAGGACACTCGATGGTTCGAAAGCATCTCGACTTCAAATTCTGTAATAAGTATCGATCGCCAACGCTCCACTTTCGCCCTCTTTGGTCTTGTAGATGCAGGAGAGACCGGCAACATCAAAGGGCTTGAAAAGAAAAGGGTGTTGGTCGTCCACAAGCCTATCAGGACACTAAATCGTCCCTTGAACGGAAGAGAAGAGTCCTATGCAATATCTTGCCTCGTGCCCGCTCATCATTACACGGTGACAAGGGCTGTGTAATCTCCCATTGCTCCATCCCTACACGCAAAAAATGAAGAAAAAAAAAGGGAGAGGCTCAAAATGATGATGGTCTGTCTCATTACAAGCTAGCATCGATTTCGTTGTAACAATATGCATTCTACCGTACACGAATCTATGTCACATGTAAACCAGTCTATAAGAATTTAACAAAGAAATCAGCTCTAATGTCGTAATTCTAGCTATTGCCGACATGATGATCACCACTAGAAATATAAACAATAATTTACGATTGATATGTAAAGTCAGGTTCCCGAATTCTTGCTCGACGCTCTTATAGCATGTTACCTACTTTTTGAACTACATTCAATAAAGAAAGAGTGGGTGGGGGGAGACTCACGTAGAATGACTCCCCAGCGAGGACAGTGAAAAAGGTAGCTGAGCAAGGGGCGATCCCGAACCAACATCCGTCCTTAGTTTGCACTTCCAGTCCGTTCACATGATTCTGGTGAAGTACGGTTTGCGTCGCCATGGCACCAAGCCCCAGACTTCTTGGACTCCTTGGTCCCAGGAGCAGCATTCCTCATGAGACGGAAATTGTATCTAGCGGACTTGGCTAGAGATTCCAGGTACTTGTCTACACCCAAGCTTCGCAAAACCAGCTTCTTCACCAGTGAATCCACCTCTAAAACCCTCGCAACATCCGTATTCATTGACTCATTGCATAATCATGAAAAAAGGTACACATCCAAACCACAATTTCTGTAGATAGGGCTGTGGATTGGCATCTTCACAGATGATTCATTTTACATTTTCTTCTTGCATCCAAGTAAATGAAAATCAAACTCACGTCATTAGTGATCCATTTGATAGACATGTCTCTTAACACTTCCATGATTGGAATAAATAATATAATTAATGGTAATGACAAAAAAGTGATTACCAAAATCTTGTGTTTCCTTTCGGCTACATAAGATCTGCTAATCCTTCGATAGAGCCCGAGTTGGGGGCGTAGTCAACTCCAAATGCCTCCTAGAGAGGCGCATGAGGAAGATTCACACGTTAGCTGACGTACGGCTTGTCCGGGAAGTCAAATCGGCACTTTACATCGTTCGGAAGCTTGAGCAATTCCTCCAATTCTTGGAACTCATCATTGTGAACCTTGAAGGTCATCTTATCATACAAGGTTTTGAAGCAACCAAATTCTTCAGGCCTTCTTTGGAGTTGACTTTGCGAGGAGTCCCATCGACCTGTCCTTAGCTCTGAGTCATCTAATTCGGACATATCTATTAGGGGAAGCTTTAGAGTTGAAAAAGAGGTCATGATCAATCTGTCTTTCATCTGGCTACTTTTTATAAAGGTTTTCTGCTATTCTTTCCTTGGGGTGGCTCTCTCCTGGGTTTATAGGGCTTGGGGTCCTCGTAGTAGCGACCGTAGCAAATTGAAAGTTACAATCTTTCCATAAAGAATTGATTTTTTTCCTTGTTGTCTCCTCTTTTTGTGATTTAGACAAGAGTTAACCAGTCGATGCAAATTTTTTTTTTTTTTTTTTTTTTTTTTTTTTGGCATATAGGTTTTGCAGTTAGTGACATGACTTTAACTCAAGCAATCATGACGGTTGCCATCCTCTTCGGGCATGTCCACGTGGAATACATAATCAGCAGTTAGGTGAAAATTGAAGCCTAAAATTAATGCCTCAACAGCAACCCCTGCAAGTAAAGAGATAACTCTTACTTTTTGAATATTGCTATCTTATGATCTTTTTAATTATCGCAAGATATGCTGACCATATATCATTCCTCAATTAAATATTTATTTTATAAAAAATAAAAATTACTTGCATTTATTTAGTATTTGGAAAGAAATATAGTAGTGAGAATTGAAAAAGAATAGGAGTGATTGATCGATGACTTAACACTATGTCTACCTCATATAAGAGTAAACCTAGAAAATTTTCGTGTTTGAGCTCTTAGATGTTTTGAAAGGCATAAATCAAAAAAGCTAGTGGCAGTTAGAGGTTTGGAGGGAATCGAAGATAATACCATACTTGTGAAGTTCTATTATAGGAGGATAGGGAATTTCTTCATACTTTTATAGTGAAGAATAGACCAAAGTATAAGAGTTCAAAGTCTTTTTAATGTGAGGAGGATTGATGATTAATAATCATCTTAAGGTGGTCACGGTGTTGCTCTGCCCCGTGGTGACCACGTGACTAGTAGGTTATGAATGATGAGGTACGCCCAATCTTTGGTGTTCAAATCGTGGTGATTGAAGTGTTGAAATGCACATGTGATATGTCTTAGAGTAGTCTCACATCAAAAAATTGGTGTAGTGTGGAACAATTAATACATCCAAGTTGGCTTATAATAGATTGACTCAAGCTTTTAAGTAAAGGACAAGCTCAGACTTGACTCTCTTTCAGCAATCTCCTTAGGTAAAGGTACTGCTTCTGCCACATACTCCCAACAAGTAAATGGTGCAATATAGAGAGACTTTGATCAAGAAAGTAAAGGAATTGTCAAATTCCTAAATGAATTTGGAGATGAGTTGGACGTTGGTGGACGGTGGAGTCTAAGTGGAAAAGCGGACAAAGTGACGAAGAATGGGATGCGGCAATGGAACCAAGGAAAATAAGTTAAATCGATTCGGAAGCTTCTTTGAACTGTGTATAGTATTTCATCATTATCCACCCCGACAAGATGCATAAATGACAATGTTTGAAATTATAATCTAGGTCGACATTCTATCAAAGTTAGCCTAGAAAATTAGAAATTTATTGTCACTCTACCTTAAAAAAAAAAAAAAAAAAAAAAAATCTTGTTGCGACCAAATTTTCGGGTATGAATCACCTAAGGTTTGACTAATGGATTATTAAGCCTAAACTTAACTTGGGCTCTCCCAAGCCTATAGCAATTCGCAACTTAGGTTCGAGTTCTTAACATGCAAATGGATTTTATTTAGGAATTGCCACTAACCTATTTTTGGTGGGGAGCTTTGGCCATTTGTGCTCTCCCGCTATACTGTTCACCGGGTTCTCTCCCTCGGGCGATTTTTCTCCTGTAGCGCGGAACCTTGTGATTCTGGCCGAGCGGCTGTTGACCGGTAGGTGGGGTTTCTTTTGGTGGAAAAGGGGCGACTTCCACCTCTTGTTGGACCCTGTGCTGCTGTAACCGGTACGCTTCTTCTGCTCGCCTCCTATGGCTTCAAAGATTAGGGTTTCTGCTACTCTCTTGGTTCTGCGATTTTGATGTCGGGGCCGGTTTGTGAGGGCGGTAACCCTAATTCTGGAGATGTAAGGATGGATCCTCGAGGGAAATCACCTGTGGTGGTAGACGAAGGTCCTTCTTCAACCGTGCATTCGGTTTCTCACAACTCTGGTATTGTTCCTGTTGAGTTGAATGTTCAGAGATCTTCTCGTACACCTGCAGTTGTGCGGTCTGCAATTAGAGGTAGATCGGCTTCAAGGAAGCCTAATGGCCGAAATAATTCGAGGAATCCGCAACAAAAGTCCTGGGTAGCTGTGGCCAGACAGTTGCGAAGGGATACGACTTGGCTTATACGCCTCCAACTCTGGTGAACAATAAACCTGTAATCGAAATTATAGAGCGTGGCTTAGAGGCAGCTGACCCGAAAATGCATAATTGCCTTATGGGCCATTTCATTGGCCGGAGATTGCCGTTTAAAGTGGTAGAAGATGCTCTTAAGAAGCTGTGGGGGCCGAATTTATTTGAAGTAATGTCTAACAGCAAAGGGCTCTTCATCTTTCATATTCCAGATCGTGATTTTCGAAGGAATATCTTGAAGGGAGGATGTGTTACGATTGCGAATATGCCCCTGATTCTCCAGCAATGGACTCCGGGCCTTGAATTAAGGAAGAAGAACCACCCGACTATACCAGTCTGGATTCGGCTTTACAACTTGCCCTTTTCCACCACTTCAAAAAATGATTCGTCAAGGATCAAATCATTTAGTCAAGTGGGCATGCATCATATTGCACATGCATTCATGTGATCACGCAACATATCACTTCGCCACACTTCACCATGTAATATACATCATTGCATGGCATGTTATCATGTGACACAACACGATAGAAAAATTCAGAACTCTTGTTTAAAAATGAATCCATGTTAATGATTTCAGGCTAAAATTAGCCAAAATGACTTAATTGACAAATGATCAAAAGGTTAGGACTAAATTGGCACAATGAAAAAAATTTAGGAACAAATTAACAACTTTTCAAAGGTTTAAGATTAAATTGGCTAAGTTGAAAGGTTTAAGAATGAATTAGTATAAGTACAATAGGTTTAGGATTTTTTATTTTTTTGATAAGTTTCCCCTTTACTTGTTATTGTGACCATCATCACTTGGCATTTTGCTGGATCATTAATTGTATTGACTGGACTACTTTAGCACTCTAGTGTGTTGCCTTGTTGCATGGCTCGAAGTTGTAAGCATATATATGCAGCAATAGTGTTTTGGGAAAGAGACCAGCTTCGCATTTAATGCCGAATTCAGCAGTGGCCATTCTTTGCAAGCACAGATAAGATGCAAATTTGTCACTGGGTCTTCGTGTAGTGAGACATCACCTTAGCACAAGCAATGTTGTTTCGTGTCTTGAAATAGCTATTACTTCTTAGGTTAGCTCGTTTTAAAGCCTTATGGCAGTTCAAAGTCATTTATTAAGTAGCTAACTATGGTCATGGATTTATGCCGGTTGGCAATTCGTGTTGCCAAATATGAGCAGTTGATTATTAAGAAAAGAGAATGAAAGGAATTGCCACGATTTCAGAGCATAGGAACACTTTTGCCCCTGTAATTGATTTAGAAGAGGAAGAAGACTGCAAGGTAGCTGTAGCTGTGGCAAAAAGTTGACTGTTGGTACAGCGCATGACTGTTCGGCACTTAGGCCAAAATGGGCATAAGAAATATTAATGTCTAAACAGAAGGATTGCCGACACTTTTTCCGATCAGATTTTTGACCTGTTGCTGAGATGTAGGCAACTACAATTGCCTGAGAGTCATGAGATACCGTCTAAGCAAATGAAGAATAAGAACTACTGCAAGAGGCACCATTCTTCGTGCCATGACACTAACAATTGTATTGTATTCAGAAAGATAATATAGCGAGTAATTCAAAGCGGGCGACTGAAATTTGCTAAAACGGGAAAAGAAAAAATTGGGTGTGGACGAGAACCCAATTTAGGCGAACGTTGGTGTATGGGTCATTACATGTGTGTACTCGACGCCAATATAATGCCCGAGGTCAAGCTGGGGCAATCCCGAACTACTATGGAAAAGTACCAGTCCCAGATAAAAGTTGGTATTCTCACTAGCACCGCCAGACTAATAGGGTTGGTATCTGCCAAATATTTACAGCCATGAGGTCCTTTTAAGAGTGTCTCTTCGGGGTTCTATTATCCATGTCCAATTCAACTATGTTCTTTAAGCCATAATTACATCCATCAAATAAGTGAGTCAGGTGAAGTTTGGATCTAAACGAAAATGATTTGACTCAAATAGACCTCTCTAATCTCTTTTGACTCATTTCCATGCAATACATATTAGTGATTTATATCCGATTCAACTCATATCCGATCCGTCCCATATTGCTAAAACACTAGAATGAGAGGATGGAAAGAAAATTACAAAGGTATGTTGGATCTAAATAAATTGTAAACTCATTTAATACTTATATGTTATATTAGGCTTTACTAATTTAAACTCAATTATTGAATATAACTAATTCATTTAAAAACTTAGCCCATCATATGGGTAACGAAATGGATTCCTGGCTCATTTTAATAGCTACAACCACAATGATGGAGGCATAGGGGTCTCATTTGTGAATAAAAACGTTAATGTTTTATTGAGGATGGTTAAGATACCTGCTGATCCACCAAAAGGCAGAGGATCTGGATCACTATTTAAATAAAAGGGTACCAGACCAAAAATAGAAGTGGAGAAAGAAGAATGAGAATTAAATGAGTCAAATGATCAATTTGACTTCGTGAGATTTGGTTGACAAAACTTTTAGATCTGGCCGATGCCTGATCTCAATTTTGTTGACACCATAATGCCCTTTAGGAGCAAAAATTTTCTAAGAGCGCAAGAAACATTCAAATGCATGAGTTGAGGATGTTGGGGGTTGAGGGCATTCTTGTCGCCTAAAAATGGCCAAAATAAGTGTTTGCCATTTTCAAAGAGACATTGACTTTGTAAGGCATTAATCTTGTCTGGTAAGATACTGATTTATTATATGACGTTATGGAAATTATGCCAACCGAGTTGGATTTGTAATGACCCGGTTTGATCAGGTGGGAGTGATCATCAGGTCAAGACAATCTGAACAAGGAGCAGCTCCTAATAGGATTAGAGGATGGCCAATGGGGCATGAATAAACCAAACTATATACATCAAACAAAGGGAGAATGTTTGTGGATTTAATATCCAAATCTGAATAAACTCACAAGATCGGACTTTCAACACAATGACAACTTTTAGTATTTAAACTTCAATGTTAAATATGCTTAGGTGAGAGGATTACCAAAACCATCAAGATGGGAGATCTCTCGAGAAAATGCCTACATGTATATTAAAGGACGACACCGTGAGACTTGGTATAGGACAGGCCAAAATGAATAATGTGAACAATATCTTGAGTGAATTAATTCAAGAGTATCATAATATGGTGTGACAGTGGGACTCTCTCCAGTAGATGTGTGATTCTAGATAAAATGTGCGAAAGGCAATGGGTGTGCAATGACCAGGTTCTGATGTAGAAGCATTAAGTTTTAGGGAACAAATTTCAAGACCGACTATGTTTCATCCATTTAACCAGCCCGGTCATTACTTGTGTGAGCAAAGGTCAATCTCAGCTATAACTTGGTTCAGTGGGTCCAAAGTTAAAGCCATCGATTTAATGGTTCATTGTCTCGGCCGTCAACCACGGGGATTTCTAAAATAGCTTACTTGACTAGGCAATAGCTCTATAGCCAAAAGTAAGTGACCAAACAAATTGGATATTGGATTCAATCAGTAAGACTTAACTCACGAGGAGAGCAAGGCAACATTCCACTATAGGCCAAATAATACAACTAACATTACAATCATATTCGAGTTATTCAAACACTCATAGTATCCCTAACTCTTAATTATACGCAATAATCCAATTTTTTTTTTAATTTTTTAATTTTTAATTTTTAATTTTTAATTTTTAATTTTTTTTTTTTTTTTTTTTTTTTTTTTTTTTGTGCTGGAGGAACCACTGCCACTAGTAGTAGTAGTGTGAACCCTTAGGTGACACGTAAGCAGGAGGACCCACCACCCCTTGCGTCACACTTAAATCACCTAGCGTCTCTACTAGGTTTCGAACCCCTCACCTCTAGGCTGAGGATCAGCACGGCCTTATTCAGTGGAGCCACCGTGGCCAGTGGTCGCAATAATACAATGTTTATCTTCATAAGTTCTCATAAAATAATCTCTTAGTTTCGTAAATGAGTTACACATGTTAGGGAAATCTTGTATGATATTTTGAAGATGACAAAATAAATTAAAAACTACTAATGTGTTTAATGGTTGAGTAACTAGGTGAAAGACGCACAAGCTGCTATACAGGTGATGGTATGTGTAAAGGACATTGTCAAGAATTATACTTGAAAGAATCAAAAGATGCAGACTTTAAGGATGAAAATATTCAGACACACGTCCATATTGTAAAATCTACTTCAGACGAAACAAGTCCAGAACATGACGGGTCCAAAATGTGAGGTTTAGAATGACATAAGTCTAGAACATGATCCAGAACATAACACGTTAAGAACGAAACAACTTAATAGAACGTAATACAAGCCCTAAATGTATAACGACTAGCAATCTAGTTTGGATTTTACATCAAGATAGGTTTAATTGACTTAATCTAATTGATTGACAAGTGAATCCTAAAGACAAGAACTTTATAAATAGATAAGCTCTACTTATGGAAATTAAGAATCTGTTTATATGGAGATTAGAATCAACTGGGGATTTTGATTCTATCACTCAACAGTTACTAAATCTTCTTGATACAGTTTTGTCCAATGGATATATTGAAAGACGATCCTCTGGACACTATCTAATGGCTAGTTTGGAAGTGGTTGAGCATTTAAGGAGACCGAGGATTGAGGAGCAAGTAAAAGATGAAGCATAGAATCTAGAATTTCAAAGTTTGAGCAAACTTCAATTATATACACTTATCTTTCGTGAACTTAAATTGTGTAGTCTTTTGAGAGGTGTTGAGAATGTTATAAGTGTGTGCTTTGGTGCGAGATAGTGAATCCTATCGGCTTGGGTATAAGTAGCATCAGCTTTGAGGAGAAGCGATTGGGTATAAGTGGCACAACTTAAGTGTAACCTTTCATTGATTATATAATGAAATTTAGCCAATAAGCTATTAGAATGAGAGAGTGAACGTAGACTTGATTTAAGCCAAACTACTATAAAATCTGTGTGCAATTTTCTTATCTCATATTTCTTTACTTAAGTCCATTGCACTATTACAAGTTATTTTAGAAGTCTGTTCTATCATATAACAGTTTTTGAACATCTACCAGAAGTTTGTCTCTTAATAAGACTTAGAGTTTTAGATATTTTATTCCGCTTTAAAATTATTTTTGAAACTCTTTTGTCACCTATTCACCTCTCTCTAGGTGATCTTACTAGCATTGTCAACACAAAATCTTAACACAAGATCTTCACAACTTTAAATTCTAATGATGTAATTCATGAGCAAGCCACACAATTGATTGTCACTAAAAGATGTTTGTTTTGGATGTAACTTACAAAGAAGACTTACTTCTTATATAGAAAAGACTTATATTCAAATTAGAAAATCTACTCAAATTAGGAATCCAACCCCATCTAGGAAGTCTACTCGATTTAGGTTTCCTTTACGGGATGAACTTGAGATATATTTTTAACAACATCCAAGCACTTTACTAAGGTGTCAATCCTCCATGAGTTACTAAAATGAAAGACTGGTTTTTATAGAGAAGCTTTTTGGCTTCTATATAAAAGTACAATTCACGTGAGCTAACCTTGATTCATTTACACAAGAACCTCTGTTTTCTTCGAAATTTTTCGTAAGTAGTAGAAAGTTTTTTGCTAATAGTAGGAAATAATTAAAGATTTTTCCTTATAAGAGAGAAGACAGAAAATTGCTTCATGAACACCCTTTTCTTTGTCATTTTCTTTTACAATACTGGCTTGCCAGAAGCAATCTCATCATCAACAGCCTGAATAACATATAGCTCCCAGGATCTGCAACTGGGTCGGATGATTATAACATAAACAAGCTCCAAAAGGAGGAAGAAAGGGTAACTTGATATGCTTTTCAAATACTGAGTGACTGTCCATTCAATTAATTATTAACAACGATAAAACATAAGCCTTAAAGACTTGACTCACAGTTGATTGGTGTGTAAAGTCATGCACCCGAATTCTTGTTCCATGCTCTTATAGCATGTCAACTATTGTTTTGAACCGAGTTCCATAGAGGTGGGAGGGGGGACTCACGTAGAATGACTCCCCAATCAATGAACGAGGAAGCTGAGGAGGGGGCGACGTCGATCCATCATCCATCCTTGGTTTGCACTTCCAATCCATTCACATGATTTTGGTGAAGTATGGTCACAAGGTTCGGGTCCCGGCATGAAGTCCCGGGCTTCTTGGACTCCTCAGTCCCAGGAGCCGCTATCTCATGACACGGTAATTGCATATGATCGAATTGGCTAGTAAATCCGCGCTCTTGTCCATTGCCCAAGCATCCCAAAACCAGCTTCCTCATCAGTGAATCCAACTCCAAACTCCTCATAATATACGTATTCATTGTCTCACTGCATGTTCATAAAAAAGCACACATCGAAACTACAGTTTTCATAGATACGGGTGTAGATTGGCATACCCATGTTGCGCGTGTTTTTATATACAACGGATTTTTATTATGTTCACATTGTATAAGATGATTCATTTTATATTTCTTTTTGCACCAAAGTAATTGAATTGGTTATCTATTCAAATTTGCTTCATTAGAGATCCGTTTACTAAGCATTAATATATTGACACTTCCTTAATGGGAATTGATAATCTAATAAAGTTACAATAAAACCAGCAATGAAAAGGTATTACCAAAGTCTTGTGTTTCCCTCCGGCCACATGAGACCTGCTAATTTTTTGATTGAGCGTGACTTGGGGGTCTAGTCCATTCCAAATGACTTGAAAATAGGCGTGAGAGGATGATTCATGAGGTAACCAGTGTACAGCTTATTTGGGATGATGAATTATGAAATGGACACATTACTAGAGCGTCCGTGTCATGTCCGACACGCGTTAACGTGTCCGATATGTTTGGACATGCTGGGTCACGTGATCAACACGTGTCGGAATCCGACATGTGGTTAACTCTTCTCTACACGTTTCGACACGCATATTAGGGAGAGAGAATCGTTGCAGAAGATGATGGAGGGTGGAGGCGAGGGCGAAGGAGCAAAGACAAAGCCATGAGTGACGGCGAGGGAGGGCCAGAGGAAGAGCAGAGAGCGAGGCGACCCAAAGGGTTGCGATTGTGATGCTGCAATGGAGGGCCGATGACGAGGCTATGGCTTTGAAGGAGGAAGCATCGGAGGCAAGGTGGTGAGTGATTGTGATGGCTGATGAGGCAACCCAAAGAAAGTAGAGATCGAGAGGAAGAGAGTCATGCAAGGAGGAGGAGGTAGCAACTAGGATTTTTGAGGGAGGAAACTCAAAAGAAAAAAAAAAAAAAAAAAAAGGATTTTGATGGGACTTTGGCATGATTTTTTCTTTCTATAGGGTGGGTGGACGAGAGGGTGACTTGAATTTTTAATATAGGAAGTGAAGCCTGACAAGTGATTTTTTTTTTTTTTTTGGGGGAGGGAGTGATTTTGGAAAATAAAAATACTAAATATATAATAATGATAAATTTTGGTCATCGTAGAAGATCATAGATTTATTTAAATAAATAAATTCTAATTTCTTGTTAGTCATTAGTTTCATCAATAACTTTTGTTAGAGATAAAAAAAAAGAGTAAAGAACACCTGGAGTGCCATAACTTGGCACGGGGGGACACTTAAGTGCCGTAACTTTTTTCGGTACACTTAAGTGCCACTTTTTTTCAAATGGAACACTTAAGTGCCAATATCGGAGTAAAATGGAACACTTAAGTGCCACTCCGGCAAAAATCCGGCCAAACGCAATTTTCCGGCGATGGAGGTCCAAAACGGCGTCGTTTTTGCATGCCGACGTGGCAAAAAATGCAAAAACGACGCCGTTTCGCGTCGACGTGTAAAAATAATAAAAAATTAATTAAATTAAATTAAAACTTAATTTTAAATAAAAATACTCTAAAAATTAAAAAAAAAAAAAAAAGGGTGGGGGATGAAGGGGCGGGTGGCCGAGAGCGAGCCCTCGCCGCCGCCGCCTCCCATTGTCGCCGGAAGGGTCGGCGACGGAGGGGGAGGGTCTGCCGGGTCGCCGGCCCCGGCCGGCCGGCGGCGAGGGCCGCGAGCCCTCGCCGGATCGCGGTGAGGGCCCGCGAGCCCTCGCCAGATCCGGCGAGGGCCGCGAGCCCTCGCCGCGATCCGGCGAGGGCTGCGGGCCTCGCTGCCTCCCCACCGTCGCCGGAAGGGCTGGCGACGGCGGGGAGGCGGCGGCGGCGAGGGCTCAGCCCTTAGCCGCCCGCCCCTTCGTCCCTTTTTTTTTTTTTAAAAATTTTAGAGTATTTTTAATTAAATTAAGTTTTAATTTAATTTAATTAATTTTTATTATGTAAACGGCGTCGTTTTCGCTGAGTCGCCGACTCGGCTCTCCAGCGAGCCACGCAAACATTAAAAAATAATAAACATGCGCCACGTAGGATTTCCGGCAAGGTCGCCGGAGGTGGCACTTAAGTGTCCCATTTGAAAAAAAGTGGCACTTAAGTGTACCGAAAAAAGTTATGGCACTTAAGTGTCCCCCCGTGCCAAGTTATGGCACTCCAGGTGTCCCAAACTCTAAAAAAAAATGTCCCCAAATATGGATATGCATTAACTATGAATATATCTTTCGAATTTCCTATGAATATATTATTATTATTATTATTATTATTAGTATAAATTCATTGTAGGCTCTTTTGTTATTATTTATTTAATTGTGAATTTGAATCAAATTAAATAAAAATAAAAATATTCATTTAATATACAATGTGTCCCAATATGTTGGAATTCTTTATTTTTTATAAATGATGTGTTGGCATGTTGTGTCGCATGTCGGCGCCATTTAGATGATGAATCGGCGCTTCACATTAGTTGGAAGCTTGAGCAATTCCTCTAATTCTTAGAACACATCATTGTGAAGTTCCAAGGTGATCTTATCATACAAAGCTTTGAAGCAACCCAATTCTTTAAGGGCTTGTCAGACTTCACCCCATCAACCTGTCCCTAGCTTTGAGCCATCTAATTCGGACAGATCTATCACGGGATGCTTCAATGCGAAAACAGAGCTCATGATCAATTTGTTGTTGTTGTTGTTTTTTTTTTTTTTTTTTGATACCCAGGATCCGCTGGGCCCGCTTTTCGCTTATGCTAATTGGCAAATCACAGCTCGTATAATGCCCGGATAGCACATTGGACCAAGCATCAATACCTGGGGAGAAACTAACACATGACTCCACCACCATGACCCCCACTTAAGACGCTAGCAATTGCGGATTTCGAACTCTTGACCTCTGTGATAAGGGAGAGGCTCTTAACCAACACAGTTACCTTTTGATGGGTATGAATTTGTTGTTCTTTCCGACTACTTTTTCTAAAATTTTCCTCCTATGTTTTTCTTGGGGTTGTTCTATACTGGAATTATACGGCTTGTCCATCCTAGTAGTAGCTGCTGTAGCAATTTTAAAGTTAAGAATCTTTCCGTGAAGAGTTGATTATTTTCCCTTTTTCCCCCTCTTTTTGTGATTTAAACAACAGTTGAACAGTCAATGGAATTGTTTTGTTTTTTTGGGCATATAGCTTTTGGATGGTAGACTTGACTTCAACTCGAGCAATGATGACAATTGTCTTCCTCGTTCGGCGTGTCTTCGACATTAAATACATGGAAACAAACGGTAAAAATTGAAGCCTAAAATTAATGCCACACTCAAAAATAGCAACCCCTGCAATCAAAGAAATAAAGGTGTATTTCGATCAGCATTTCCAAGGGGCAGCCCCTTGGGGAAATATTGGATTATTTGACAACCATTTTGAAATAACTTTAAAGTGAAAGTCAGTATTGAGAAGATCGAAAGCCCAAAGCTAGTAGGGCCTAGCTTTGAGCTTCCAAAGCATTTGGCCAAATACTGAATTTTTTTTTTTTCAAAACTATCATCACTCATCCTTCAAATTTCTTATTTTGCCCTCGTTATTATTTTTTTAAATGTCAAAAAAATTAAGTTTATATAAATTTTAAAAAAATTAAATATATTTTTGCATTTAAAAATATTTATATATTTGATTTTTAGCATTATTGTCAAAATCTATATTTAAAAAGTTGCATATATTATTTTTTTTCAATTTTAAACAAATAAAAATTAAAAAATTCTGATGAAGGGTATGGTATTTTTTTAAAATATTATATATGTATTTAAATTTTTAGCATTATTTTCAAATTTATATTTAAAAAGTTACATACATTATTTTTTCAATTTTGAAACAAATAAAAATTAAAAAATTTCGACGAAGGATTTGGTCTTTTTTTTTTTTTAATTATATATATGTATTTGATTTTTTTAGCATTATTGTCAAAATTTATATTTAAAAAGTTGCATACATTATTTTTTTTAATTTTAAACAAATAAAAATGAACAAATTCCAATAAAGGGTTTGGTCTCTTTTTTTAAAAAATTATATATATGTATTTATTTTTAGTACTATTTTCAAATTTATATTTAAAAAGTTGCATACATTATTTTTCAATTTTAAAAAAATAAAAATTAAAAATTTCAACAAAGGATTTAGTTTTTTTATTATAATTTATTGTCAAAATTTATATTTAAAAAGTTGCATACATTTTTTTTTTCAATTTTAAACAAATAAAAATCAAAAAATTCCAATAAAGGGTTTGGTCTTTTAAAAAAAATTATATATATATATATATATATGTATTTGATTTTTTAGCATTATTTTCAAATTTATATTTAAAAAGTTGGACACATTATTTTTTCAATTTAAAAAAAAAATATTTTGAACAAGGATTTGGTCTTTTTTCTAAAAAAAAAAATTGCATATATGTATTTGATTTTTTTAGCATTATTTTCAAAATTTATATTTAAAAAGTTACATACATTATTTTTTTTTTCAATTTTAAGAAAGTAAACATTAAAAAAATTCCTGTAAATGATTTCATCTTTTTAAAAAAAAAATTATATATGTATTTGATCTTTTTAGTATTATTGTCAAAATTTATATTTAAAAAGTTGCATACATTAATTTTTTCAATTTTGAACAAATGAAATTAAAAAAAAAAAACTAATATTAATCACCAAAAGGGCTTTTCAAATGTGTTTTCTATTAAACAGTATTTCTCTCAAAATTGCATCTCAAAGCATAATTTATCAAATGGCTTTTGCATCTGCCTAAAGTCCTTTAAGCAAAATTCTTTTGCATTTTCCCAATGAGTTTTTAAAATGCTGAACCAAATGTACCCTAGTTTTTAAATTGAAGCCTAAAATTAATGCCACACTCAGAAACAACCACCCCTACAATCAAAGAAATAATTCTTACTTTTTGAATATTGCTATCTTGTGATCTTTTTAACTATCACATGATTTGCTGACAATGTATCATTCATCAATTAGATATTGACATTGGAAAAACAAAATATTACTCGCCTTTATTTAGTTTTCAGAACAAAATACAGTAGTGAAAATCAGAACATGATACAAGTGATTGGATTGATGATGTAACAATGTGCCTATATTATATAAGGGTGAGCTTACAAAATTTTAATGTTCGAGATCGTAGATGTTTTGAAAAGCCTAATTCAAAAGCTAGTGGCCCATTTAGAGGTTTGGAGGGAGTTGAATAAAATACTTAACAAGTGAAGTTCAATTGTAGGAGGATAGGGAATTTCTTCTTACTCTTACGATGAAGAGCAGACCAAAATATAAGAGCCGAAAGTCTTCTTCACCTAGGGATGATTGATGTTTAAGAATCATCTTAAGGTGGTCACGGAGTTCCTCTGCCCCCGGGTGACAATGTGACTAGTGGGCTGTAAACAATGAGGTGTGCTCAATCTTTGGTGTTCAAACTATGGTGATTGAAGTGTTAAAATGCATGTGTTAATTGTGTTAATATAATTGTGCATCAAAAAATTGATGTGGTATGGAGCAATTAATACATCTAAGTTGGCTCATAACTCATTGGCTCAAGTTTTTAAATAAAAATGAGTTCAATTGGATATGTTGATGGGTTTGAATTTGGCTAATTCTCTCTTTTTAATCTCTTTAGATAAAGGTAATGAGCTTTTTTATTTATTTATTTATTTTTGGTGAAAAAGGTAACGAGCTTTTACCGCATGCTTCCAACAAAAAAATGATGCACGAGAGAGAAACTTTGATGAAGATGTTTGCTGGATGAAAGCAAGTAAAGGAATTGGAATTTGGCGATAAAGGCAAGTAAAGGATTTGTCTAATTCTAATTGAATTTGAAGATGAGTTGGACGTTGGGGGACGGTGGAGTCTAAGTGAAGAAGCAGAGAAAGTAACGAAGAATGGGATGCCGCGATGGCACCAAGGAAAAGAAAAGAGATATACAAGAGACGGGATTTCATCATACTCATCCGTGACTAGATGCCTTAATGACAATGTTTAAAAGTATAATTTAGGTCGATATTCTTTCAAAATCAGTCTACAATATTTAGAAATTTATAGCCTAAATAGGAATCTTGCTGGATTACTTTAGCACTCAAGTGTGTTGGCTTGTTGCATGGCTCGAAGGTGTTAGCATATATATGCAGCAATAGCGTGGTTGGGGAAAGAGACCGGCTTCACATATAATGCCGAATTCAGCAGTGGCGATTCTTCGCAAGCAAAGATAAGACGCAAATTTGTCTTTGGGTCTACGTGTAGGGAGACATCACCTAGCACAAGCAAAGGTTTTTCGTGTCTTGAAATAGCTATTACCTTTTAGGTTAAGCTCGTTTCAAAGTCTTACGTCAGTTTGAAGTCATATATTAAGTAGGCATGGCTGTGGATTTATTCTGGTAGGCAATTCGTTTTGCCAAATGAGCAGTCGATTATTCAGAAAAGACAATGAGAGAAATTGCCATGATTTCAGAGCTGAGGAACACTTTTGCCTCCGTCATTGATTTAGAAGCAGAAGAAGAATGTGAGGTGGCAGAAGCAAAGTTGAATGTTGGCAAAACGCATTAGTGTTCAGCGCTTAGGCCAAAATGCGCAAACGAAACAGTGATGTCTAAAGCTGAAGATAGTCAAAGCTTTTCCAATCAGATTTTTGACCTGTTGCTGACATGTAGGCAACTCCAATTGCCTGAGAGTCAGGATCCCAACGTCAAAGGAAATGAAGAATGAGAACTACAGCAAGAGGCGCCATTCTTCGTGCCTTCGTGCCATGACACTAACAATTGTATCGTATTCAGAAAGATGTTACAGCGAGTGAATCAAATCGGGCGACTGAAATTTCCAAAGAAAGGAAAACGAAAAGTGGATGCAGACGAGAACCATTTGAGGTGAACATTGATATATTTAAAAGATGAACCAACGTGGGGGATTCAGATGTTAAAAGCTTGCCTGCGAAAATGCTGACAAAATTATTTCTACTTCATTTTGTGGGGTTCTTGACTTGTAAGATCACTAAAGGTGATGAATAGAGAATATTTCTTTCTTTCTAAGCCATGAAGAATTATCCCTTTGATGAGCTATTGACCAAGTCTAAATTACGATCTTGATAAAGGCCTCTCACATTAGTTAAGCCATACCGCCTAAGGGAAAACTCAAACCCTTGTTGACAATCAACATGATGGTAATGACGAGATTGAGTATTTCTCCTACGCCGCATTGTTAAAGGAACAGCAGCTACAGCAGCTACAGCAGCTCAACCTTCAGCAGCTCAACATCCTGCTGCTAGAAAGATAGCTGGTGATAAACAATAAAGAGCTCGAAACAAAGGCTCATCTGTCAGCACTGGAGACATGGATTGACAAGCTGACATGGATTGCCAAGCTGGCTGATCAAATCAATGGTGCAAGAACATGTGATGAAGTAGACTTGGATCGCCAAAGTTGAAGAATTGCTGAGCTACATTAGTCAAACACATTGTGATTCTGTTATAATCAGTTAGTCAAGCTTGATGATTTAGTTTTTCTGGTACTGATCTAATTCGGTTAGTTGGTTTTCTCTCCTTCGATGTATAAATAGAGAGATAGAGAGAAAGAAAGTGTTATGGGATAA
Organism: Eucalyptus erythrocorys; assembly: GCA_014182555.1. Taxonomy (NCBI): domain Eukaryota; kingdom Viridiplantae; phylum Streptophyta; class Magnoliopsida; order Myrtales; family Myrtaceae; genus Eucalyptus; species Eucalyptus erythrocorys. The sequence continues at coordinate 14,217,515 of CM024599.1, read as the reverse complement.
TTCTTGTAAATCAGCTACGGTTTTACACTTCATAATGAAGAGAGAAAGAGAGAAAACAGAGAAAGAGAGAACAGAGGAGGTAGAACAGAGCCTTTGTATTGATTGATTGTTGTAATTGATTGTACAAATTGAGTTGCTGATAAATGAAGATACAAAGCTCTTCTTGAGCTGATTTCATTCTTCATATACATCTTCATTTTCTCATGGTATCAGAGCAGGTTTTATCAGCAAAATGAAAGATCTAAAGCATCATCAACCTTCAGGATCACGGTAATCATATCAGAACTCATAGTACTGCTGCTATTTTCTTCCTCGAGCTGAAAGTTCCTAACAATGGCAATGAGAACACCAAAATATCCCTTTCCGATACATGTAAACATCTCGAATTTTGTCACAATCAAACTTGCTGAAGACAACTTTTTGTTGTGGCAAGCTCAAATCCAGAGATTTCTGAAAAGTCAAGAGCTATTTGGTTTCATTAATGGTGATATTCCTCCACCTTCTCGAATGCTGCAAGGTGAGGATGAAGGCTCTGAATTTGACCTTGTTAATCCAGATCATACTGACTGGATAAGAACAGATCAGTTGATTTCCTCATGGATTAGTGGGGCTGTTACAAAGAATATTCTAAGCCTAATAATTGGATTGGAAACATCTTTTGAAGTATGGCAAACTCTTCTAAAACGATTCACTCAGAAATCAATTGCAAGGGAATTTGAACTAAGAGGGAAACTACAATCTTGTCAGAAACATGATCAAGCTCTATATGTTTATCTTAGAGAATATAAATCCATATGCGATCAGCTTAATGCTATAGGCAAACCTGTGGATGAAATAACCAAATTGTTTGGTGTTTTGGAAGGTTTAGGCCTTGAATATGAAAATTTCGAACCACCATATACTGTTTAAAGCCTCAACCTGACTATGATGAGGTCATTGCACAATTAGAGAGGTTTGAATCAAGGCTAAAGACCTATTCCAGAAATCAGTTCAATCCCAATTTGGCCTATTTTGGGCAAAGACAATCTCAGACACAGCTCAAAGACAATGTTAATGGAGAATACATCTCTCAAACTTCTGGTTTTATAGCTCAAAGAGGTAGTTACAGAGGAAGCCGAAGCTATGGTCGTGGTAGATTTACTAATAGCAAAGGTTGAGGCTTTGGCTATGCTGAGAGAAACCAGATGTATAGAGCAGATGCCTCAAACCAAGGGCAAAGAGAGCAATATTCTAGACAGAGAAATACTTTCTCTTCAAATCAAGGATTTCGACCATATGCTACTTATTCTCAAAGGTATCAGAATATCAAAACTTATCCTTCTTTAAACACAAGTAAGAATTCACAAGATGAGAAGGAAGCAGGTAACATTCTGGAATGTCAAATATGCAAAAGACCTGGACATGATGCTCTTCGATGATGGTATCATTTTGACAACTCTTATCAAGCAGAAGATATTCCAGCAGCATTAACAGCTATGCATATTGAAGACACTAAAGGGAGTGAATGGTATCCTGATACTGGTGCTACAGCCCACATCAGTTCCAATCTTGGTATCCTTCGTACTCCTATTAAATATCATGGCCCTGATATTGTCATGATTGGCAATGGATCTTGTTTACCTATTACATACATTGGTGATACCTGGCTGGATATACAGAACAATTCATTACCCCCTTAATGATGTTTTGATTGTTCCTGAAATAAAGAAGAATTTACTTTTAGTTTCTAAACTTACTGATGACTGCCCTTGCTCTTTCATCTTTGACAAAATTGGTGTCTATGTAAAGGACAACAGTACCCAAGTAGCAGTGAAGCTCAAAAGGAAAACTAGAGGTCTCTATCAAGTAGATACTCATACCACAAAGGCATTCTTCACTCAGAGGCAAAGGACTGTGGATGAGGACATTTGGCATCAAAGATTGACACATACAAACTTGCAGATAGTGAAGTATTTGCAACAACAGAAGCTGATCCACTACAACTTGACATCTAAGCATGTATGTAGTAGCTGTCAAATAGCAAAGAGTACAGCTCAATCCTTTTCTTTGTCAGATTCTACATCGAATTTTCCATTAGAAAAGATCCACTGAGACATCTGGGGACCCTCACCAGTTAGCTCACTTCAGAAGTTTAAATACTATGTGATTTTTGTTTTCTCTCGATATAGCTGATTATATCCCATGAAATTGAAGTCTGAATTCTGTGACATATTTGTTCAATTCCAGAAGCTAGTTGAAAGACAATACAATCATCAAATTAAAACTTTCCAGAGTGATGGAGGAGGAGAGTTTATAAGCAATAGATTTCAAGCTCACATGAAAAATTATGGCATAAAGCAGCTAATATCCTGTCCACACACACCAGAACAGAATGGAGTTTCACAGAGAAAACATCGACATATAGTTGAATTAGGATTGGCTATGTTATGTCATTCCAAAGTTCCACTGAGATTTTGGTTGAATGCCTTTGTAATAGCCAACTATGTTGTAACACACCAAAGCTGAAGATGGATACACCCTATAACAAAATTCACAATAAATAGCCAAGATATGATCATTTGAGGGTATTTGGTTGTGCCTGTTATCCATGTTTAAGACCATATACAAACCACAAGTTTGATCCTCAATCTCTTCCTTGTATATTTCTGGGCTATAGTGAGCTGCACAAGGGATATAGATGCCTTTTACCTTCTAATAATCGTGTCTATGTAAGCAGACATGTTGTTTTTGATGAAACAGTCTATCCCTATACAAAGAGACTGACTCATGAGTATGGACAATATATGAGCTTATATAAACAATGGATTAGAGAAATTCAACTATTTGAACCTCCAAGCACTAGCTCAACAGATGATGATATCTTTCAGTCAGTCAAAAATCACTATTATCCTGACATTAGTGATTATCAAAGTCACCACTTATATAGTGAACAGAGGCCACAAACTACTTCTTTCACTCTAATACAGAACCAAGTTACAACTGAAGCACAACCAGATCTTATTTCGACAAATGTGGTGCCTACAGATATCTCAACAGCTCCAGAGCAACATGACTGCAGTTCTTTAGCCTCACAAAATGCTCTCATTAGTCCAGTTCTAGAACAACATGACTCTAGCATTACTTCTCAAACTACAACTACTATTCATCCTATGCAGACTCGACTGAAGTCTGGAATTACAAAACCAAATCCAAGGTATGCTTGTTTAGCTGAGTACCATGTTCCTATGGAACCAAGATCTATTAAAACAGCTTTAACTGATAAAGCTTGGTATAGTGCAATGTGTTAGGGAAATCCCTTATGATGTTTTGAAGATGACAAAATAAATCAAAGGCTACTAACGTGTTTGATTATTGAGTAATAGACTATGTAGATGATGGAACATGTAAATGATATTATCAAAGTCTATGCTTGGAAGACTCAGACTGTAAAGTCTATCGCACAAAAATGTTCAGACCCAGAAGTTCGGTCTGAAGGGTCCAAGACCCAAGCGTTTCCGTCTGAAGACTTCCAGACTCAAGTATTAAAGTTTGAAGACTTCCAGACTCTGTCGTCAAAGTCTGAAGACAGTCAGACCCAAAGTTATGGTCTGAAGATTTCCGTTTGAAGACAGTCAGACCCAAAGTTACAGTCTGAAGATTTCCAGACCGAACGCGATGAAGAACGAAGACGAAGATAGATTCAAGTTTATCTTCAATTCTTCAAAGCCTTGGTTTATTATAAGATGCATAACAGCTAGTGATCTGATTTGGATTCTACATCAAGATAGATTTGATTGACTCAATCTAATTGATTGACGTTTGGATCATGAAGACAAGATCTTTCTATATGAAGAAGCTCTACTTATGGAAACCAAGATTCCTTTTGTATGGGCGATCGGAATCAATTTGGGATTCTACTTTTGTCACTCAACGGCTACCAAATCTTCTAGATACAGATCTGTCCAATGGGTTGATTGGAAGACGATCCTCAAGATACTGTCCAACGGCTAGTTTGGAAGTGGATGAGTATTTAAGGAGATGAAGGACCGATGAGCAAGTAAGAGACAGAGTGTAGAATTTATAATTCCAAAGTCTGAGCCAACTTCGATCATACACTTGTCTCTCGTGAGCTTAAACATTTGTGATCTTGAGAGAAATACCAAAAGAGTGACTTAGTGAGATAGTGTGATCTACTACTAAGTGTTTGCACTCAAAGTTGTGATCTCTTGTTGATTGCATAGTGGAATCCAGCAGAAGGCTGTTAGCGTGGGAGAGTGGACGTAGGCTTGGATTAAGCTGAACCACTATAAACCTCTTGTGTTCTTACTAAAGGCTCGACTAGTAGCCAAAGGCTTTCATCAAGAGGAAGGGCTTGACTTTACTAAGACTTTCGGTCCTGTGGTAAAACAAGCCACAATTCGCATAGTGCTGTCTATAGCCCTTATGAAACAGTGGCAAATACATCAACTGGATGTTAAGAATGCTTTCCTTCATGGAGATTTGCATGAGACTGTTTATATGGAATAGCCACCTGGCTTCATTCATCCTAAAAAATCAAGCCATGTCTATCTTCTCCAAAAGTCCTTATATGGTCTTCGACAAGCTCCAAGGGCTTGGTTCGATAAATTCAGCAACTTTCTCCTTGAAACTGGCTTCTTCTGCAGCACAGCAGATCCTTCCTTATTTGTTTTTCATGCTGAATCTCATACAATTCTATTACTACTTTATGTCGATGACATAATCTTGACAGGTAGCTCAGCTCAGCTCTTAACTACCTTGATTCAAAAACTCAGCCTCCATTTCCATATGAAGGATCTTGGATCTCTTCACTACTTCTTAGGCATAGAAGCAAAATGTACCTCACAAAATTTGTTTTTGTGTCAAACAAAATATGCCATTGACTTACTCAAACGAGCTCGCATGGATGAATGCAAACCAATCTCAACTCCATTGCCACTTCGATCTCCTTGCATAATTAATGGTGCAGCACAGCTAAAAGATCCTGTTGAGTACAAAAGCCTGGTAGGTGGTCTTCAATACTTAACTATCACTCGACCAGACTTGACTTTTGCCACAAATCTTCTTTGTCAAAAAATGCAGCATCCCACAGTCGAAGACTATCACCAGCTGAAGAGAGTACTTCGATATGTCAAAGGCACAGTCCATCTTGGAGTTTATCTCCATTCTCAACATGCAATAAACCTTTATGGGTTTTCAGATGCTGATTAGGCAGGGTGTACTGCCACACGACGCTCTATAACTGGTTTCTACACCTTCCTTGGATCTAATATACTGTCTTGGTCAGCCAAGAAACAACCCACTATTTCAAGATCCTCCACAGAAGCCGAATACAGAGCCCTTGCATCAACAACTACTGAGCTCACTTGGATAAGCTTTGTATTGCGTGATATTGGTATTTCTCTTACCTCAGCAACATCGTTATTTTGTGACAACAAATTAGCAATTTCTCTCACAGCTAATCCAATACTACATGAGAAAGCATATCGAAGTAGATTTCCACTTCGTATGTGAGAAAGTATCTTCTGGGTCTATCCACGTCAAATATATTCCTAGTCACCTTCAATTAGCTGATATTTTTACAAAATCACTCTCCCAATTAGCACATACTACACTTCGAACCAAATTGGGAATGGGACTCTTCACCCTTCCCAATTTGAGGGGGGATGTTAAAGGAACAGCAGCTACAGCAGCTCAATCTACAGCAGCTCAACCTTCAGTAGCTCAACATCCTGTTGCTAGAAAGATAGCTGGTGATAAACAATAAAGAGCTCGAAACAAAGGCTCATCTGTCAAGACTTTGGAGACATGGATTGACAAGCGACATGGATTGCCAAGCTGGCTGATCAAATCAATGGTGCAAGAACATGTGATGAAGTAGACTTGGATCGCCAAAGTTGAAGAATTGCTGAGCTACATTAGTCAAACACATTGTGATTATGTTATAATCAGTTAGTCAAGCTTGATGATTTAGTTTTTTTGTTACTGATCTAATTCAGTTAGTTGGTTTTCTCTCCTTCGATGTATAAATAGAGAGATAGAGAGAAAGAAAGTGTTATGGGATAATTCTTGTAAATCAGCTACGGTTTTACACTTCATAATGAAAAGAGAAAGAGAGAAAACAGAGAAAGAGAGAACAGAGGAGGTAGAACAGAGCTTCTGTATTGATTGATTGTTGTAATTGATTGTACAAACTGAGTTGCTGATAAATGAAGATACAAAGCTCTTCTTGAGCTGATTTCATTCTTCATATACATCTTCATTTTCTCACGCATCAACTGTGAAGTAAGTTTTCTACACTCTTTACTATGCAATTCAATAACTTCATCATTTTTTTCATGAGAAATGAGTCAATTGTCATGCCATTTGAAAAAACTTTTAAACCAATGACTTCAAAGTTCATAATTTCATGTTTCATAAGCGAATAATTTTTCATAAATAACAAAATGGGCGTCTGACATTGTCATGGGCGGGTCAAGTTAAATCATTAGGTTTATTACAAATTCATTAAAAAAAAAAAAAGTCTTGTTTTGAGGACATGTTGAAGTATATCAAACTAGTCTTGTGATAAAATCTCACCATTGAAATGAAAATACGAGGCAAGGAAAAAATATCGAAGGTTAGGCAACTTCATGTTCCGTCTAAAACCTTTTCAAAACAAAAAATGATTTTCTAAGAAAAATGATTTTCTAAGCATACACTGAATTGACCCCGCTTGTTATTCTGATCCCTTCACTTCACGTTTCAGACATAACTCTCAGACTTGTTACGATACGGAAACATTTGAATATGAACAATCAAGTTCCCATGATGATGAACCTATTGATCCGTCTAACGGTCGGTAAAATTGGAACAAACCTTCAAAGGAAAAAAATTAATATGAAGCAAATCTCATTACTAATTGGCTGAGATATCAATCCCGAAGAGCCAAAAAGAGTGCTCAACACTTCTAAAAAATTCATGCTTGATGCAATCCCCTTTCCTACATTGTGCAATTTTCTTGTTGAGCATTGAGATAGTTCACTTGACCAGGTAATTGCTCTCTAGCCAAAAAGTAAGTGATCAAACAATAAAATAAATAGAATAAAGGAATCAAATCAACTATTGAATTTACATGATTTGATTGGTAGGACCTAACTCACGAGGAGGGCAAGACTACATATCACTATAGATCAAGAAATACAATAGATATTACAATCATATTTACTCAAAAACTCCTGTGTTTCCTAACTCTTAATTATAGCCAATAATACAATGTTTATCTCACAATTTCTTGTAAACAATACCTCGGTTTTGCAAATGAGTTACACAAAATCTTAACACAAGATTTTCACAGCTTCAAATTCTCATTATGTAATTCATGAGCAAGCCACACAATTGATTGTCACGGAAACAAGTTTCTTTTGGATGCAATGTCCAAACAAGTCTCACTTCTTATATCAAAGTCCTTTCCAAATTAGAAATTCAACTCCAATTGGGAAATCTACCTGCAATCAGGTTTTCTTTATAGGATCAACTCGAGATGTATTTTCAGCAAAGTCCAAGGACTTTGCTAAGGCATCAATCCTCCTTGAGTTACACAAGAACCTCTTTTCTTTTATTTATTTATTTTTTGTTAGTAGTAGAAAGCTTTTTGCTGCGAGTAGGAAATAATTAAAGAGTTCTTTTCCTTAGAAAAGAAAGAAAATTCCCTCATGAACACCCATTTCTTGGTCATTTTTCTTTTACATACTTGCTTGCCAGAAGCAATCTCGTCATCAACAACCTGAAAACTCATATAGCTTCGAGGATCTAGCATTGGGTCCGATGATTATGACCTAAACAAGCTTCAAAAGGGGAAAGTAAGGGAAACCTGATATACTTCTCAAACACTGAGAGACCGTCCACTCAATTAATTATTAACGATGGGAAAACATATGCCTTAAGACTTGACTTGCAATTTATTAATAGGGCGAAAGCACACGCAATGCTTCGAAAGCACCGCGATTTTAAATTCTGTAAAAAGTATCCATCGCCGAAGCTCCATTTAGGCCCTCTTTGGTCTTGTAGATGCGGGACAGACCGGCAACATCAAAGGGCTTAAAAAGCAAAGGGTGTTGGTCATCCACAAGCTCATCAGGACACTGAACCGTGCCTTGATCGGAAGAGAAGAGTCCTATGGAGTATCGTAGCTCGTGCCCGCTTATCTTTATACGGTGACAAGGGCTGTATATTCTCCCGTTGCTCCATCCCTGCGTGCAAAAGGGATAAAGGGGAGGCACACCATGATCAAGGTCAATTATTCATAAGATTATAACACTAAAGAGATTTAAAATCTTGACTTCTTGTGACTGATCACACAAGGTCTACATGCTTAGTTTATATCCAACGAGACATCTATCTCACCACAAGCTAGCATTAATCTCGTCGTATCAATATGCATTCAATCATTCGAATACATGGTTCACATGGCAAAGAGTCAATGACAATTTCACAAAGAAATCAGCTTTAACGTCCTAATCCTAGCTATTGCTGGACGTGATGATTAATACTAGAAATGTAAACAATACTTCGCAATTGATATGCAAAGTCATGGTGCCCGAATTCTTTCGAACCGAATTCAATAGAGAGAGGGGGATGGCGCGGACTCACGTAGAATGACTCCCCAGTGATGACAACGAAAGAGGAAGCTGAGGAAAAGGCGACCTCGATCCAACGTCCATCCTTAGTCTGCACTTCCAATCCGTTCACATGATTTTGGTGAAGTATCGTCACGAAGTTTGCGTCCCGATGGCACGAAGTCTCGGGCTTCTTGGACTCCTCAGTCGCAGGAGCTGCATATCTCATGACACGGAGACTGTATTTGACGGACTTGGCTAGTGAATCCACGTACTTGTCTACACCCAGGCTTCTCAAAACCAGCTTCTTCACCAGTGAATCCAACTCCAAAACCCTCATAGCATACGTATTCATTATCTCGCTGCATGTTCATTAAAAGGGCACACATCAAAACTACAGTTTCCATAGATTGGGGGCGTGGATTGGCATCTTCAATTTGCGTGTGCTTTTATGTATATCGAATTTTTGTTATCCTCAGTACTGTATAAGATGATTCATTTTAGATTTTCTTCTTGCATCAAAGTAATTGAAATTCAAATTCACGTCATTAGAGATTTCTTGGACAAATATTAATCTCTTAACACTTCCTTAATGGGAATCAACAATATAATTACCAATAATGAAGAAAGGATTACCAAAATTTCATGTTTCCCTCTGGCCACATGAGATCAGCAAATTTTTCGATCAAGCCCAAGCTAGGGCCGTAGCCAATTCCAAACGCCTCATAAAGAGGAAGATCGGCGATGTAGCCGGCGGTTGGCTTAGTTGGGTTGTCGAACCGGTGCTTCACATCAGTGGGAAGTTCAAACAATCCCTCCAATTCTTGAAGCACATCATTGTGAAGTTTCAAGGTCATCTTATCATGCAAAGCTTCAAAGCAACCATATTCTTCAAGGGCTTGTCGGACTTGACTTTGTAAGGAGTCCCATGGACTTGTCCCTGGCTTTGAGCCATCTAATTCGGACAGATCTATTAGCGGAAGCTTGAACGTTGAGATAGGGCTCATGATCAATAATGTGTTTCTTTTTGGGTACTCTTTCTGAAATTTTCCTCCTATTTTTTTCTTGGGGTGGTTCTCTGCTGGATTTATAGGGCTTGGGCATCCTCGTAATAGCAGTCGTAGCAATTTTAAAGTTACAACTGGATATGTTAGTGGGCTTAAAGTTTACTTTCTTTTTCTTGTCTTCTCAGATAGAAGGTATCGTGCTCCTGCCATATCCTATCGACAAGAAAATGGTGAGAGAGAGACTTTGGTGAAGATGTTCGTTAATAAAAGTAAGTAAAGGAATTGGAATTTGGGAATTTGGGAATTTGGCGATGAAAGCAAGTAAAGGAATTGTCAAGTTCCAATTGAATTTGGAGATGAGTTAGACGTGGACGGTCGGGTCTACGTGAGGAAGCATAGAAAGTGACGAAGAAGGGGATGCAGCGAAGGAACCATAGAAAAGAAAAGAGATGTTGGGTTTCTTGTGTCAGTGAAGGAGAATCCCCAGAAGATGTCGGACAATTCTGATCCACTCGCCAGCTAGCAAATTTGTCAAGAAAAGATTGAGACAAGGCTGTTACGGAGCATCACCAAGTCGCCTAGCCAAATCCATCAGAATCAACGGTGAAATCGAGTCGGAAGCCTTTGAACTATATAGATAAGATTTCATTAAAATCATCCCTGACAAGATGCATAAGTGACAATATTTGAAGATATAATTTAGGTTGACATTTCTAGAAAATTATAAATTTATCGTCACTCAACAGATATAAAAAAAAAAAAAAAAAAAGTCTTAAGTAAATATAGTCGTTGCTCCGCCAAATTTATCATTCTTGCATAAGTAAACTCCTGATCAAATAAGACTAACCCTAGTCTCATAAACAAATCATACGGTGACAAAATCGAACTCAAGTTGAATTTGCTTATAGTTGATTATTCTTGCATTTCCAAAAAAATCTTGGAATCACAATCATCAAAAAAAAAAAAAAAATGTAAGCTTTTGAAATTAGGCATTATGGAAAATTGGTCGGAAGGGATTATTTGCCTTGAAAGGAATTGGCACCTGCCAACTAAACATGCGTGGTTGACGCACATTGCTCCTGCATGATGTGTTGTATGCTCCGGAGATTCGTCGGAATCTGGTGTCTGTTTTGGTGTTGGTCAAACTAGGTTTTAATGTAAACTTTCATAATAGTGGTGTGGATTTGTTTTTGAAGACAAATTTCTATGGTTGTGGTTATTTTCTGAATGGTTTCATTGTATTGGATGTTGACTATGTTAATGTGAATGTTTGTTATTCCCTTATCACATCTCCTAATACATATGACAATGATGTGAATGTGTGGCATGCTAGACTTGGTCATATTGGCCAACAACGTATGACCAGACTAGCCAAAGAGGGCTTGCTTTGGGCAATATTGAAAAAGTCGATTTGCCCACATGTGAGCATTGCCTAGCAGGGAAAACAACAAGGAAACCATTTGGAAAAGGTAAAAGAGCTGAATTTCCTCTGCATTTAATCCATTTTGACGTCTGTGGTCCAATGAATGTGAGAGGAAGGCATGGGGCTGTTTATTTCATCACTTTTATAGATGATTATACTCTATTCGGATATGTCTATTTGATTTCTCATAAATCTGAAGCATTAAGTTGTTTCAAAAGGTTTATGGCCTTGGTAGAGAATCGATTAGACAAGAAAATAAAAGCATTGAGATCCGATCGAGGTCGAGAATATTTATCTGATGAGTTCAGAAAATTATGCGATGAAAAAGGAATAGAAAGACAGTTGTCTATTCCATATACTCCTCAACAAAATGGTGTTGCGAGAGAGAAGAAACAGAACCCTACTTGAAATGGTTAGGTCTATGATGGCACATGCTAACTTACCCATCACCTTTTGGAGTGATGCCTTATTAATCGCTGCCTATGTACTTAACCGGGTGCCTTCCAAATCAGTTACTTCCACTCCATATGAATTATGGACAGGTAGAAAACCGGACTTGGGTTTTCTTAAGCCATGGGGTTGTGCTGCCTATACCCATGAGCCCTCTCACAAATTTGGGAAATTAGGTCCCAGAGGAAAGAAGAGTATTTTCATAAGATACTCTGAACACTCTAAAGGATATGTGTTCATAGGTGAGCAGGAAAGTTGGAGTGTAACTGAATTTGAATCAAGAGATGTCACATTCTTAGAGGATGAGTTTCCTAAGAAGGGCGAAATAGGTGAAAATTACTCCCTATTTGAAACCATGGATCAAGATAATGATATTAGTGGGGTTCGTCCAAGTGGGAGTAGTATGAGAAGTGATGAATTGCATACAAATGATTCTCAATCACAACCACATGATGAGACGACATCGTCATTATCTAATCCTAGTGGGAGCATAATGGGAAATGATATGCTAAGTGCACAATCTCCCATACGGCGAACAAGTCGCAAAAGTATTCCCCGTCGACGTTTTGACATTGAAGGGGAAACTTTTATGATTGCCCCACAAGATGAGGATGAGCCAAGAAATATACATGAGGCTCTAAGTTGCCCTAGTAAAGAAAAATGGATGGATGCAATGGGAGAGGAAATGGAGTCAATGAAGTCAAACCATGTTTGGGAACCGGTTGATCTTCCAAAGGGACGCAAAGCTATTGGGAACAAGTGGGTTCTCAAAATAAAGCGTAAAGCTGATGGCTCAATAGAAAGATATAAAGCTCGCCTTGTGGCGAAGGGGTATAATCAACAGGAAGGAATTGATTATGAGGAAACATTTTCCCCTGTTGTTTGATTCACCTCAATTCGCATTATTCGGCAATAGTGGCTAGTATGGATCTTGAATTACATCAAATGGATGTAAAGACTGCTTTCCTCAATGGAGAATTAGATGAGGAAATATATATGGAACAACTTTGTTGGTTTCATTACAAAAGGCCAAGAAGGAAAGGTATGTCGACTTTTGAAATCGATATATGGCCTTAAGCAGTCGTCAAGACAATGGTATATACGATTTCATAATGCTATGATGGTATATGATTTTACAATGATTGATGAGGATCATTGTGTATATATCAAAAGATCCAAAGATCAGTTTGTGATCATATCATTATATGTAGATGATATACTAATTGCCGGAAGTAATATGGAGTTAGTTAATACCATCAAAAGAGTTGGTTATCTTCAAATTTTGAGATGAAAGGTATGGGTGAGGCTGCATACATACTTGGAGTTAAGATTTCAAGAGATCGTTCGAAGAGGTCGTTATCTCTTTCGCAAGAAACATACATAAATAAAGTTCTTGAGCGATTTCGTATGCAAGATTGTAAACCCATAGACACTCCTATTGCAAAAGATGAAGGATTGAGCCATAGACTGTGTCCAAGGACTCCACAAGAAAAGGAACAAATGAAGCATGTTCCTTATGCCAGTGCTGTCGGGAGCTTAATGTACGCTATGATGTGTACAAGACCTGACATATGCTTTGCAGTTGGAATTGTGAGTAGATACCAATCCAATCCAGGTCAAGCACATTGGAAAGCCGTTAAGAGAATGCTGAGGTATCTGAAAGGAACTGCTGATTACAAGCTGAATTACCAAGGAAAGGATCTGCGACTTGAAGGCTATTCGAGATCCGACGGGGAGGAGATTTAGATGAAAGAAAATCTACCTCTGGATTTGCTTTCTTGCGAACAATGGCGCCATATCATGGAGCAAGAAGAAGCAAACATGTATAGCCTTGTCCACGATGGAAGCTGAGTTCGTGGCATTATCAGCTGTACAAGAAGGAGTTTGGCTTAAGAGATTTTTGGATCATTTAGGTGTTATTGAGAAAGCTGCAAATCCATTATTGGTTAACCTGTGATAGCCAAGCAGCTATAGCGTACACCAAAGATCCAAAGTATCATGGCAAGACCAAACATATAGATACCAAGTATAACTTTGTAAAAGATATGGTTGCACGAAAGGATGTGAACTTACGGTACATATCTACGCATAAAATGGTAGCAGATCCTATGACAAAGCCAATACCTAGAGATGTGTTTTGTAGTCATGTAAAGTCTCTAGGATTGCGTAGAGTCCGATGTTTGGATATTGTAATTTCCCGAGTTGTTCACATTTATGAAATTGTGTTTTTTCATCATTAATGCCTATGAATCTTTATGTGATCTTTATGCATCTTAATGCTCAAAGTGCATTATATTGAGTTGAGAAAGTATGTCGGACAGATAAGAGATTAGCCCACTCACACGGGTAATCGCCTCTATTTACTTGTGTGATAAATAGAGATGAGACGATTTTAAGCTTATTATCTAGGTGATAATCGAGAGCTCAAGCTTAAAATATATATGTCGCCTTAACTAAGTGTTGAGATGAGGACATGATAAGTACTATGTCCGAAAGTAAAATACCTCACATATTTTACTTTATCTGTCTAAGATGCCAGATGTGAGTTCTGATGAATTATGTGAATGAGTAGATACGTGAACTCAAGTTAGACATTGAGTATGTCTGAACTATCATCTGTACAGTTTTGATTGTGTAGACATACGCTCCATGGGAAAGGAGTTAATACCGTAATACGTATTTCATACTACGTATGCATAAGACGACCAATAAGAGTGGAAAAAGTTTGATCTCAACTTTTATGCCGTGTGAGACTCTTGAGGGAAAGGTGTTCCTCGTTTTTTTGTCCCCTCAGGACTCTTACTTATTCTCAAGATTTCTATTTAGTGTTTGCTATCTTAGAATGTTGCCAATGGTCATGAGTTGATTCGATCAAATGGGACATTTCTAGAAAAGCAAGCTGGACTGAAATTGAGAGTTTGAAGGAAAGAGGAAGATCGATTTTGGAGAATCACATTGTTTTTGTATTCACTGGTCGACCAATTATGACTGTCTTTGGAATAATCATAATTGTGAATGCAATATATATCGTTGTTGAAAAGAGATCAAGAGAGATATAAATGTGATTGATCGATCTAGGGTACTGCATACTAAATCTACTCGGAGTGTGACGCCCATTATGAGCTGCCGTATATTCCTAACAGATGTATGGCAACGAGCTCTCAAAGTATGCCGGTCGCACGGATTATTCACTAGTATGAATACTGCAAAGAGGTTAAGAGGATCCTGTTCGGCCCACCATGTGCGAGTGGGAGATGATAATTTTATTTATTTAATTATTGGATGGGCCTAAGTTGGCCCGTCCGCCCATGATGGGCCGAAAAGCCCGGCCCACAAATTACGGCCCATGGATGAGGAGTTGAATTGAAGGGGTGTGATTTATTATTTTTGGGAGAGGTATATAAGGAGGGGGAAGGGATAGAAAAAGTACCTTTTGGCAGAAAACAACGTACGTCTTTTTCTTCTCTCTCTCTCCCTCCAAAACTCTCAAAAAAAGGAACAAGAACAGTAGGCATCAAAAAGGCGACACCCCTCTTCCTCCAAGGCGATTTGCTGTCGCTGAATCAAACAGGACCGTTATTTCTCTTCCTCTTGGCGTCCTTGGTGTTTAATCTGTGGAAAATAAGGTATGTCCCAATCTGTGGTATCCCTTTTGATCGGTGATGCATATAGAATTCCCGAGCTCGTCTTCCGCGTAGTTTTAGGGGTTTGATTTTGGGTTGAATTCGTTTTTGGATCCGACAAATCCCGACAGCCTCGTCTGACATAATTAACGCCCAAAAAAGCCGTATAAGAAAAATGACACCACCACTTAAAAACATGCATTAAGGATCCAATCATGTAGTCAATTGGACATGCATATACATCACACTAAGATTCATGCATTAACGTGATCACTTGACATATCTTAACAAAACACTTCATCACATAGTATAAATCATTACATGGCATGTTGTCATATGATACAGCACGTATCGTCACATGACACAACCTGATTGCTTGAAGATCAAATTATCCCCATCAGGCCGTTACTATTACTATGGCACAAAAGATGTTTCGGGGGGTGGGGGGTGGTGGGGGGGTGTGTGTTCTTTCTCTCGGTAGAAGAGGGATTCCGGACCATCATCTTCAAGGGAAACGCCTGACTTCTTTTCTAAATCATGTGCAATCCTTTCTCTTGCAAAATGTGTCAGAAAAATCCTAAACCCTTTTGTAATTATGCTAATTCAATCCTAAAACTTTTAATGGTATTAATTAAATCCTAAACCTTTTAATGGTGCAAATTAGTCCTAAGCCTTTTAAACTAGTGTCAATTCAATCCTCTTGGCTAACTTTGACTGAATATTGCTGATGTGGACGCATTCTAGCTTACTTGGTATTTCCAATGCGGACATGGATAATTTTTAATAATATTTTACTAATTTTTTATTTTTTGATTTTTTGATTTTTTTTTCTTTTTTGTTTCTTTTTTTCTCTCATTCCTTTCTTCTTCCTTTAGGGGGTGGCTGGCCGCTAGCCAAATTTGGTGAGGCTAACCCTCACCGTAATTAGGCGAGGCCAACCTACCTAGCCAACACGTAAGAGAAGAAGAAAGGGATGAGAGAAGAAAAAAAAAGAATAAAATCAGAAAAAAGAATAAATTGGAAAATTATTAAAACATTATTAAGAATTGTCAACATTAACGCTAGTGGTGCCACATAAACTGGCTAGTGTTCACATCAATTTTATCCAGCCAAAATTAGTCAGGAGGGCTGAATTGGTACTAAAATAAAATGTTTATGATTAAATTGGTACTATTTCAAAAAGTTTATAAGTGAATTGAGATTAATTCAAAAGTTTTATGATTGAGTTAGCATCGAGTCAAAAGATTTATGACTAAATTTATACCATTAAAAGGTTTATGACTAAATTAACATCAATACAATACGTTTATGACTCTTCCAACACTTTTTCAATCTCTTTTTGGCATGTCGACAATTCTTTTGCAAAATGGCCCTTTTGTTTGCAAATGTAGCACCTATCTGATTTCTTCTTGCCACGATGTTTCTTCTTTTTGTGATACCTACATTTGCCTTTCTTCCTTGTGATCCAGTAGCGGAATTTATTGTTTGTTAACTGTAAAATGGCAAGTTTGACCGAGGAATTATGTAAGTCATGGGATCATACAAAAAAAATCAGAGAGGCTCAGCAGGAGCCACACATCCGCTGTGACAAATAGGCTAGACGAAGCTGATGACGGCATGACTCTACCCCATTTTCCATCTTTCATTTGCACTTCCGATCCGTCGATGTAGTTCTGTTGAATTAGTGCGAAGACGTGCTTATCACAGGGAGGGTAAGCGTTCGCTTGGGCCTCTTTAGTCTTCGGTGATTCGTATTTGTTGATCCGATCTGAATCTTTCATAGAGTAGCAATTGAGCGTCTCGCTGCAAAATAATCTAAGATTCTTGTGAAAGCAGACATAGGATATATTGTGGTTCGCTTATGTTATCTTCTTTGAATTGGTTTGCACAATCTGCGAATTCTGCCCTCGTCCATCGGGCCGCCAATTCCCATGGCCTCATAAAGAGGGGTGAGAAAAAGTTCGGCGAGGCAGCCATCATATGGCTTGTGTGAATCAGGCAAGTGCCCTCCGTATCGACCCAGGACATCCATCAAGTCTTGTGTTTCCTGGATGACATCACTATGATAATCCTAAGGGATTTGGTCCTAGATTGGTTCCAAACATCCCTATCCTTTAAATGCCCGAAAGACATCATTTTGGATCCAATCCAAAAGAATGCGATATTTTGAGGGGTGTTGAAAGGGAACCTACTAGACAAATAACATCGTAAATAATAGATCTCACAATTCAAATATAATATGAGAAGAAGAGATTACTAGAGAAATCAATAATGAATGATAAAGAACACTAGATGATTGCGCAATTCTTTTTTTTTTTTTTTGGTCGAAAAAGAAGAGACTTCATTGCTAATTAAGAGTTTGCAACAACATAATAGATAACACGAAGCAAAGTAAATTCCAAATCAGTTCGGGGGGATTGGCCAGCCAATTACAAGGTTAGCTTTTGTTCTGCTGGGTCTTAGCTAGTCAATTAGGACGCGTTTGGTAACGACTATATTCTTGAGAATTGATTCTGACCTGAAATGATTATTTTTCATTCTTTTCTCGGAAACTGATTCTGAGTAAAGAAAAACACGTTTGGTAACTGTTCAAAATTTTTTTATTCTGGAATAGAATTGCGTTTGATATCGTGCTCATTGATTATGTTCCAAATCAATTTCTTTTAATTTTTAAATAATTTTTAAATATCTTTTTTTTTTTACTTTTTTTCCTTTTTTTTTTTTTTTTTTTAATTCTTTTCTTTCTTTCCCTTTTCTTTCTTTCCCTTTTCTCCTATTCTTCTTCTTCTTCATGTGGTCGGTCGCCGGCCCAGCGATTGACCAAACGAGGGCCGGCAACGCTCACCGAAGCGTCGTCGGACCTCGTTGGCCGAGCCTCACCGGCAGCTGGGCGAGGCTCGCCCAGCCCTACCAAGGCTCGGCCTTGCTAGATTTGGTGAGGCCGAGCCTCGCCGGTGGCTAGGCTTGCCTTCAGCAAGCTTGCCGGACCTCGCCTTGGCCTGGTGAGCTTGCCGGATCGGCGAATGGCGACCAGCGACGGACAGCGGCGGCGGGTGGCAGCGGACAGCGGCGGGTGGTGGTGCATGGCAATCGTGGGATGACGGAAGGGAAGAATGAGACTTTCACTGTTTTGATTCTCAAATGGAGAACCACATTTTTTTTTTCAATTCTCTTCCCATCTGTTCCCGGGAACAAAAATTTTAACAAACACGATTCTTGTCCCAAACTGATTCTGTGAACAAAAAATAAGAATCAGGCAGTGCCTTTGTGGCCCGATTCACAGATCTACTGCAGTGGGCCACCAAGAGATCAACAAAGCCCAACGGCTTTGAGTTGGCCTTAGATAGAAGATCTGCCTCCCACGTGCAAATATCTTCACCCTTCTGTGCCTGCACAAAAGATAGATTGTCCGACTCCATTGTGATTTGCTGTCCTCTTCTTTCATACAAGAAATTTAGGGATTCCACAATTGCTCTTGCCTCCACCATTGTGGCTGAGTACACCCTCACTGTTTTGGCAAAACCGTCCGCCAATTGACCAACATAATTCTACATATGCAGCTAATGGCTCCCTCTCAAGCCCTCCATGAAAGAGCCATCAACGTTCATTTTCAGAACTCCCTTGGCCGATCGACGCAAAGATTTAGGTAAATCTCTTGCTCTAGGGTTACTCTCCGTATGAGACCACCTACTGATATTCTGGTATTCGGCCAAAGCAAAGCTCACCAAGTATTGCGGATTCAATTTGATTTTCCTCAAGATAATTGTTTCTTGACTCCCAAATTTGCCAGAGAATCACTACTAGGAAGTCAAAATTGACTCTGGGACTTGAGAAGTTAAGTGGCCAATCTTCAATTCTTGTTATCGCCTGTCACAAGATCTAGATTTGCAAGGCTTGGTCTAACTAAATTTCATTGGTCCATGGACACAATAAGAATAGGTGCTCAAGTGTTTCAAGGTGTTGCCTTCATAGCTTGTAGGTATCCTACTCTATAATGCTTCTACTTAATAGATTTACCCTAGTTGGTAAAGCAATTTGACGTAAACCCCAGATGAAAAAATTTATTTTGGGGAGGTTTTTGCACTCCAAATCCTAGTCTACAAGGCCCTCAGGGTCTAGAAAGAGATTGAGGCCAAAATCTGGCTTTGTTTCTCAATCGCCTCTATGCTTCTATGATAACTGCTCTTAACAGTATATTTTTCCGTTTTAATGTTAGTCCAACC
This sequence comes from Eucalyptus erythrocorys, assembly GCA_014182555.1. Taxonomy (NCBI): domain Eukaryota; kingdom Viridiplantae; phylum Streptophyta; class Magnoliopsida; order Myrtales; family Myrtaceae; genus Eucalyptus; species Eucalyptus erythrocorys. The sequence continues at coordinate 14,198,195 of CM024599.1, read as the reverse complement.
AAGCTTGTCCTCAATTGGTGATGTTCCAAGTGGGATTATGAGGATCTCACTGGTTATTTGCTCATTGAATAGACTAATGAGAATTTGCTCCTTCCACGAGTTTGCTTCTTTGTTTCTCAATTCGACAACGATTGTAGAATCATCTCTACTCGCTAGGCCTCCTAAAGTACCTCTTCGTAGCCACTCGTCCTCTTGTATTCTAATTTTTTTCCCTATTCCTTATGCACTACCTGATAGGTGGTTCAATTGTTTCTCTCCCCAGCAAGATGCTTTGCTAGCCCCATTATGGTCGGGCATTATTTCCTGCTCTCTAGAAATCTCGCTCAAGGAAATATAAGACTTTAAGAACCTTGCTTCAAAAAGAAGAGGGGAACTATGCTAGCCGTAGTGCCTGTTTCCCTAACATTGCTTTATTAAAGGATATTAGGCCTTTGAAACCCAACTTGCCATTATCCTTTTTTTGTTTCGGGATGTCCCACTTTTTCCAATGTAGCCCCTTGCTTTTCTCAAAAGTTTTCCCCAAAAAATCAGCAACTTTTTGTTCAAAGCAAATAGATACTGCAATTTTGAAAATGAACAAAGCATATTATGGGATAGCTTGCACCATAACATTTAATAGAACTTCCTTCCCAACCTTTGACATTAAATTTTCCTTCCAATTATCTAGTTTCATATATATATATATATATATATATATTTTGGTAAAGATAAGAATTATATTGATATTGCAAGAAATATACAAGAAGGTGGCTTGGCATCAACAAAAACAAACACTCTAAGAGACACCAAGAGTGTAAGGATGCCATGGTACCCGAAGGAGTAACAACAAAGAGAACAAGAACAAGAGAACCCAAACAAAACAAGAACCCTCCCTCAATCAAAGATAGTCGGATTCAGGTCCCAGCTCTGTTGCAGTCTTCTGTTCTTGGGGGTATCACTAACATGCTTAAAAGTAATAGCCTTGTCCTTTAACACCTTCTGGAGATGCATCTTCATCGCCGGGAGGAAGAGGGGCTGGTTGCGGAACAGGATATTGTTCCTCTCTTTTCAAATGATATAGCACAGGGCACCAAAGCTGAAGCGCGCCATAGAATTATAAAAATCATTGTCCACAAAGCACGAGGAGGCCCAGGCTAGATTTTCCTGCCAAGGCTTGTTTTGCCACACAATATTAAATTTAACAGCCCAAAAGGAGAAGAGAGCATGTGGCACATGACAAGCAAAAAAAAGGTGGTTCACCGAATCAGGCCTACAAGAGCAAAACGGACAAGCAGCATCCTGTAGCCTTCCATACGAAGTAAGAAGAACCTGAGTCGGAAGCTGATTACGAGCAATAATCCACAGGAGGAATTGATACCTAGGAGGCAGAGAAGTACTCCAAATAAAGGAAGACCACGGCACACGAGCTCCTTTGGGGCGAAGCAACTCCCAAGCAGAAGCGGATGAGAAGCGACCCGAAGGGTGCCCGAGCCAAAGACACCGATCCTCTTCCAGATTAAACGCAGGGGAGAGGATTCCACCAACCAGCAAGCACGTTGATCATATACCAACCCATAGGGGTTGAGAAACCATCAGCCACTGCGAGGCTAAGCGGGAATCCTAACGATATATGTCTTCATTAGAAAAAACCTGATAAAGAGGGCCATTAGGATGCCAAGGATCGAACCAATAAGAAACCGATTTACCATTTCCAATGCTCCATCTGAAATGCTGCTGAAAGTGATCTCGAAAACCAAGAAGCTTCTTCCAAGCCCAAGAGCAAAAGGTAGGGCGAGAAGCAATCCAGAAATTCTTGTGTTTTAAAAAGGTAGAGTGAACCCATTTACACCACAAGGACTCTTTATCAGTAAAAGGAATCCATAGATGCTTTACCATCGAAGCAGTATTGTTCTCTTTAAGGGTTCGGATTCCTAGGCCTCCTTCCTCCTTTGGGAGGCATACATCACTCCAGGACACTTTGGCCGCCCCAGGACCCAACACCGGACCTTTCCAGAGGAATTGGCGAAATATTTGCTCAATCCTGTTAAGAACCGAACAAGGAAGAAAGAAAACGCTTGCCCAATAGACTTGAATGGAATGCAAAACTGACCTTATAAGTTGGATCCGACCCGCATAAGATAAGAATCTGTGGGTCCAGGATTGAACTCGGGCAGTAATTGCATTAACAAGGGCAACACAATCCGACTTGCCAAGTCTCGAGGAAATAATTGGGACTCCAAGATAACATAAAGGTAAAGATCCCCTCTGGAAGCCCATATTGTTCACAATTTCATCTTGGAGAAAAACCGATCCTCCCGATAAGTAAATCTCACTTTTCCTTGGGTTCGGAGTGAGGCCCGTCCAAGAGGAAAATTTATCAATCCCAGCTTTCAGAAGATTCGTTGAGTCCAGACTAGCTTCTAAGAAAAGAAGAACGTCATCGGCAAAGAAAAGGTGAGAAAGTCTAGTGGGCTTACATCGCCAAAAGTAGCCAAAGGAAGGCTGGCTAGTTTGGATGTTCAACAAGCCTGAGAAGACTTCCATCACCAAGGTAAAAATATACGGTGACATGGGGTCACCCTGACGAATACCCCTTCCACTAGCAAAAAAGCCATGAAGCTCTCCATTAATCGAGATCGAGAATTTAGGAGATCGAATGCATACCATGATGCGATCAATGAGCTCCAATGGGAACTCGAAGGCCTGCAGGCAAACTTCAATAAAGTTCCAATCTACCGAGTCGTAAGCCTTCCAAAAGTCAACCTTTATAGCACACTTAGCCCGATAAGGATCAAGATGAAAGCCACAAAAAAGCTCTTGGGCAAGTAGAATATTATCACTGATATGTCTTCCTTTTATAAAAGCACTTTGAGGAGGGCTAATGATGGAAGGAAGTACCCTTGCAAGCCTGTTAGCAATCAACTAAGTAATGCATTTGTAAATGGTATTGCAACAGGCAATTGGACGAAAATCATTAACATTAGAAGCATTGGGAACCTTGGGCACTAAAGCCAAAATAGTGGAGTTGATCTCTCGCAACAACCTGCCCGTCACAAAGAAATCCTTCACAGCCAAAATAACGAAGCACCAACAATCTCCCCCAGAATGCTTAAAAAATTCAACATTAAATCCATCAGGGCCAGGGGCTTTACCCACGGCAAGAGAGAACAAAGTCTCACGAATTTCCGTATCCGTAATGGGTCTAGATAGGAAATTAATCTGATCCTCATCCAAGGTGTGAGCAAGAACCGCACGGACGTCCTCAACAGAAGGGTGAACAGCCGTGGGCGAGAAAGCCAACAGATTTTTAAAATGGTTAACAAGTAAAGCTTTTACCTCCGAGGGGTTAGAAGTGGTGCTGTCCCCGTCTGATAAGGAGATAATTCTATTTTGAAGATATCCCCTGTTCACCGTTTGGTGGAAAAATTTCGTATTTAGGTCTCCCTCCTTCAGCCAGCGAACTCTGGATTTCTGTCTAAAAAATGATTCCTCTTGAAGGCGCAAATCCGAGAAAGTCTGGAGCTGTCGCTTTTCCAAATCAGAGAGTTGAATATTAAGCGGATCAACTTAAAGGGCATCCTGGGTTTTTTGCAAATCACGCCTGGCATCAGCTGTTCTAGCAGAGAGGTCCGAAAAGACTCCTTGTTGAGAGTCTTCAACCTATTCTTTAAGAGGCGAAGCTTAGAGCAAAGAATGAACATTGGAGAACCCACCAGAGGAGAGTCCCAAACTTGCGCCACTATATTGGAAAACTCAGGATGAGAAGTCCAGAAATTGAAAAATTTGAAAGGCTTGTTGGACATTGGAACTGGCAGGATTCTAATTACCATGGGCATGTGATCAGAAATCTAGTTTCATATTTACTCATGCTAAAATCCAAGAAAACATTTGTTCCCTTAGACGCACCCCAATTTGAGGGGACCCTTCAATACTTCCTTGTCTTTTCAATCTCTAGAACTCATAGTTCAACAAGTATGTTTCATCTTAGTGTTTGGAGGCAATCTTTGCTGAAAAAACAAGCTAGACTTGTTTAGGTCGATAGCCTAATTTGAAGCATAGCAGTATTGGTTCAAAATACTTGCAATTTGTTGACATTCCTTAATAATTCCATCTAGAAAGAAGATCGAATCATCAGCAAACAACAAGTGAGTTAAAGTTGGGCACCATATATTCAGCTTGATCCCTTTTACGAAACCAATTTCCAAAGACTTTTCAACAAGTAGGATAAGACATTCTCAACTATAATGAATAAGTATGGGGACAAAGGGTCACCTTGCCTGAGTCCTCTTGTAGGTTGAAAGAAAGGAGTTGGTTTGCCATTAAACTTAACATTGTTGGAGATGATCATAACACATTGCATTACCCAATGCACCCATTGAGGACTAAAGCCTACTTTTGGCAAGCAAGCCTATAGAAAGTCCCATTCCACCCGGTCACATGCTTTTTGCATATCTAATTTCAGAACTTCTTGGAATTTCCTTTTCCTTTTATAGTCACACAGCTTGTGTAGTACATCTTGAACAATCGAAATATTGCCCTAGATAAGTCTCCCCCCAACAAATGCACTTTGTTCCACTAAAATTAACTCTAGAACCAAGCTTTCAACCAATTTGCTAGAATTTTTTAGATGATTTTGTATGTGAAGTTGCATAGACTAATAGGCTTGAATTAATCTAGTTTTTCTGGGATGGGGACGTTTGGGAAATGGGTGATGTATGTTTTATTCAATTTCAGTTTAAGAGAGCCTGAGTATTTCTACACTTCTAATAAGAGCAAGTGTCAAATTACATCACTGTGCTTGTAAAATAAACTATTCAAATTATCCGAACCATAAGCTTTAGTGGGACCCAATTGGCAAACTGCTCCTTCAACCTCCTCTATCAACGCCATTACTGTTAAGCTTTGATTTATCTTCCCACCCACCGGGTTAAGATAGCACTCCAAGATAGGGTCTATATATCCTAGTCCCGTCTAACTAAAAGTTCACTTAAGAAGCTAATCATATGACTTTTCAATTGTTTAGCGTTACGGATCCATTCACCATTTTAAGCTTTGAGCATCGAAATCCTGTTTTGCTACCTTCTTTTTACCACGTAGCATGAAAAATTTTAGTATTTTTGTCTCCCCACTTGAGCCAACCTATCATAGATTGTATTTCACAATACATTTCCTCTTGTCTCCATTGCTTCCTAATCTCCTTTTTCAAGGCGTTAAGTCTCTCACTTTCATTAGGAGTAGATAAGGAGTTTGTAATGCATTGAATCTCACCTTTCATCTCATCAGTTGCCTTCTAAGTATTAGCAGATCTTTTTGTATTCCAAAGTGACAAAGATTTTCGACTGCAAAAGTTTGCTCGCCAAGTCCGAATTTTCCATCTCTCATGAATGCCATATGGTTTTAATGAGTTATCCACGTACTTCATCCTCATCACAAAATGCCTCAAACTTGAATTCTTTTATTCACTTCATTTTCACCTGAGAAAGGGAAAGCAAAAGTGGGCTATGGTTCGAATCAATAGTTGGCATTGCAAGTGCTTCCGCTTTAAGATAAGTGACTTTCCACTCCAAGTTGCATAAAACTCTATCAAGTCTCTCTTTAACTAAGACTTCTCTTTCCCTGTTATTTGCTTACATAAAAGCACGGCCTTTACTCTCCATGTTCATAAGCTCACAAGAGTTCAAAATATCTTGAAATGAGTTGAGTCAATAATTTTCAGCCATGTGTCTTCCAACTTTCTCCCAATGATATAAAATCTTGTTAAAATCGCCCATAAAAATTGACGGGAATGTGTTGTGGATTTTAATATGCCATACGTTCTCCCATAGTATAAGTCTATACCAAAAAGTGGACAGGGCATGAACAAAAGTAATACGCATTTGCCGATGGCTATCCTCAATGGCACACACTACATTGATATGGTAACAAGACTGAGATGTGATTGTCAAGGACACTTGTTCTTGCCAAAAAAATGGACATTCCCCCTGCCATGCCAATTGGGTTCCCTATGTACCAATGCTAAAATCTAAGCCTTTTTTTCATTCTTTGGACCACTTGCTCTTGGTTCTTCATATCCATGAGGAAGAGTATGCATGGCTTTTACCAAGCCATGACGGTTCGAAGCTCTTGGACTGTCAAAAGTATGCTCAACCCTTAACATTTCCAACTCATAAAATTCATCTATGATTTAGTGTCTTCTAAGGGTTAACCACTAAAACCCATTCATTTCCTTTTGCTACTATGTTGACCAACATCTCAAACAATTATGACTCGTAAACACACTGATTGCCTGACTTAGCTATAGACCATCAAGCATTACTGAAAAAGGCTAGTAAATACACCTAAGGGGGGTGAATAGGTGTTTATAAAATTCTTTTCAATCCTTTGCCCGAAATCTCCTTTGGTATGAGAATCACGTTGGAATTAAATAACTCATGCATTCATAAAGTAAATAGAGTAGGGTAAGAGAAAGTAGACACAAGGATTATAGTGGTTCGGCTTATTGTAAGCCTACGTCCACTCTCCACGCTGGCAGCCAACTGGCTGTAATCACTATGTAGCAAATGAGAGCTTTTACAATTCACCAGCAAGACTTCTTCAGTGGAAAGTCTCTTCTACGACTTCTAGCTGTTTCTCACTATAAGCAACTCTCTTTGATACACAATATTGAGCACAAGAGATTTTGAGAACAAGTGATTTCAGAGGTTCTAACTTCGAAATTTTTCTATCGGTTCTCTCATTATCTTTGAACAACTCCGACCCACCTTAAATAACTTTCGTGCCTCCATACTCGTTGGCACTTTCCAAGAATTCATCCAATCAACCCGTTGGACTGAATCAATTTAAGTGATCTTCCCATTGTTGAAAATATAAGTAGAAAATAGCTCGTCAATCCTGCTCGCCCATACAATCAGAATCTTGAGTTTCCAAAATTAGATCCTTCCAAAAATTCGCTTGACCTTCAACGGATAAAATCCGAAGGAAAAAATCTTCCGAGCTCACAATCACAGCTAGAGATATTCCATGGATAAGTTAGGGAATATAATATCCAAATCTTAATTTCCTTAACCATAAAAATAACCTGATGTCAGTTTGGCAAAATCGCAAACTGTTTTCAGACTTAGATTTGGGTCTAGAGATCTTCAGACCGTAACTCTGGGTCTGACTGTCTTTAGACGGAAAACTTCAGACCGTAACTTTGGGTCTAACTGTCTTCAGACGGAAAACTTAGGTCTTGAACTTTTCAGACTTAATCGACTGAGTCTTGGAATCTTCAAACTTTGCTGACGAGGCTGTTTTGTTAACTTCAAAACATACAAAGGATTTTTCTTCAACAATCTCCCCCTTTTTTATGGTGACAAAACACCTCGGCAGATTTGCGAATTTATAACCTGCAAAGAAAAACATATATATATTTTGAGGATTATTTCTACAAAACATAAACATGTTAGTCCAATAACAATTATCCTCACAAATATAATATTCCTGCATTCACAAGTTTAATGATCCAAACATCAAGTCAGCATAAAGTTCAAATAGACAATCCAAACCAAATCCAAATCAAAAATAATGAAAATAGTCTAAGAAACAAAATAAAATGACAGTTCAAAATAAGTTTAAATCTGCAAAACTCTCCCCCTTTTTGTCCCATCAAAGGAGGTAGAGTGGATAAGAGATGGTTTGAAAAAGTTTCAGGGCTCTTCAAGGATGCGAACAAGATGAAATTTGCTGAGCGTTTGCACTGTCTTCTCGAGATTTGCAAGAGCTTCCTTCACTGCAATCAACTCTGCACTCTTCTCATTTGATTCCACTTGAACTCTAAGTGCGTTGATTTGATCTTGCATATTCACAGAAGTACTCAGCATCGCCTTCTTTAGATCCCTCAGCTCATAGTCCATTCCAAAAACCTACTTCTTAAGGTCCAGCATAACATCCAACAAATGTGAAAATGTTGTAGTGTTAGCATTACCTGTGCTTGGACCAGTAAAGTCAGTTCTTGGAGTTTGAAAACTTGGAGCATTCTTTTCAGCCCTTTCCTTCCCTGATGGAGAGGATTCTTCAATTTCTGGAAAATGAGATGCATAGACATCCTCAGCGTTAGCACTTGACCTACTCACATCACTATAATGTAATGGCGATATTGTTCCTTGATCAGCAGCAACTCCCTCTGTTTGGTTGCTAGTGGGTGGAGTCGAATATTTTTCGCCAAACTCCATTTCAGAACTTTGATGTGTTTCGGTCTCTTTCCCAGATTGAGCAAATGATGGCTCAAATCCTGCAGCCATATCTTCCTGTGCTTTGCTCTCCTCTTCATCTCTCTTTCTTCTCTCTTCCTCTTCTCTTCTCACCTCTTCTTCTTCTCTTCTTCTTTTCTTTGTCTTTCCTCTTCTTCTCTTTGTTTCTCTTCTTCTCTTCTCTGTTCCTCTTCTCTCTTATGTCTTTCTTTTTCTTCTTCTCTCTTCTTCCTTTCCTCTTCTCTCTTCCTTTGTTTTTCTTCTTCTTTCCTCACTCTCTCTGTTTCTTTCTCCTCTACTTCTTTCCTTGCCCTCTCTCCAACATCAGTTCTCAAGCTAACTGAGCTCCTCAATTTTGAGAGAGCAGACAAAGTCATGGCGTCATCAAAATCTTCTTCATCTTCTTCGTCCTGCAGGATGACTTTTCTACGCTTTTTCTCAGCCATAGGCTCTTTGCCTTTTCTCTTTGTAGAAGCAATGGAAATCTTCTTTGAGGGTGTCTTCTCCTTCAACCTTTCCAGTGCAGCGTTTAGCTCTGGAATCTTCATCTTCATCACCATATTTAATCCCACAAGCATCAGACTTAAATTGGTAAGGCATAAGGGTGTAGGGATCTGAATTTTGAAATGCCTGAACAATTTGGTGATGATAGACGAATAAGGCAGTTGACCCTTATCCTTAACCACAGTTCGGTACATGTGGAAAAGAATAACATGAGGGAGTGAAAAGGGCCTACCTTGGTTGAGGGCAAACATCAGCTTGGCTTCAGTCTTGGAGACATCGGTTTTTGAGATTGTCTTGGGCCTAAGACTGTTGATGATGATCTTGTGCAGCAACATGTTTGAGGCATTCATCCTTGTATAGGATATTTTGCCTTCCACTTTTCTATCACGCACAATTTTCAGGGTTGCGAAGGCTGTAGACACTTTTATTGGTTGGAAACTCCTTCTTTTCACCCCAATAACATCAGCCAGTGTGTCAACATCAACAATATACTCTTTGTCCATATAAGAAAAGGACAAACTATTTGCATCCAGAAACGACAAATTCAAATAAAAATATGCCGTAAGTTCAGGGTAGGCATTTGTCGTATCTGTGCAGAATTTCTCCAACTACAGCCTAGCAAACTTCTCTCTAAGATTTATCTCCAATGAATCAAGGAAGTCGAAGTCCACACTCCTCGGATTTACAACATCTCTCTTCAACAACTTGGTGTACATCCGTTCATGCTCTTTAAATGAAAAAGACTACCTGGAGGACAAATTGAGTTCACAGCCACACCGTTTCGTTGTTGGAATTGAGAGAAAAGTCTCTCATCATCGTCTAATGTCTGTCTTGGAGTACTGAAAAGCGGATCACTTGTAATATTCTCAAGAGATCTTTGAGCAGTCCCTTCCTCAACAATTTTTAAGTCCTCCATCTCACGCAAGAAGATATACTCACTTCGATATCCTCTTTCTTTTAAAAAGTCCTCAATCGTCTTTAGGCTTATTCCCCCAACCTTCAACCTATTATAAAGATCAAAGGCAAGCTTTGGTTTTAGGGTTCTTATCGGCTCCACTTCAGTGAGTTCTTCCTCAGAATGCTGACTTTGAGTCTCCCTTTGTGGAGATTCTTCGCCTGTGAGGTCCATCCTTGTAGGACCCTCTTGCTGTCTTTGTGGTCCCCTGCTACCGATTCTTGAAGACTTTCGAGACAACATTCTTGGTTTGCAAGCAAAAGTTCAACTTGTTCGCAAATAAAAGATGGAATTTTTTGTCGAGTAGGGTAATGGAACATGAACGGTAATGGAGCTTTTTAGGGTTTTGAAAGCGAGAGTAAAAGAGATGGATTTCAAAATTGTTGTAGCGGATGAAGATGACGATTCGAAAGTATAAATAGTAGGAAAAAATAAAATCGAGATACTGAACCGTCGCCCAAAAGGAAAAATAAAAACTGCCAATTTTGAAAAAGTAAACTTCAATTTTGAAAAAGTAAACTGCCATAATTGCATGTCAAACTTCAAATAAAAAGAGATTTCGAATTTTCAAAAAGCAATTAACAATTTAATGCATAGAATACGAAATATTAAAATACGTAAAAAGACTTTAAATTAGAGTCTAAGAGTGTTCAGACTTTACCTCAGAGCCTAAACTCTTTCAGACCTTACCTTTGAGTCTGGGCGCCATCAGACTTTACGATGAGTCTGAACACCTTTAGACCTTGCGTTGAGTCTGAACTTTTCAAGACTCTATTTTTGAGTCTGGATCTCTTCAAGTCTTGCGATATTCAGTCTTGAGCGAATTGATTCAAAGTGAGCCTTTTCTAGGGGCTTTGTGAATATGTACGCAATTGATTCTTTGAATCGGTGAACCGAATCACAACTTCACCATTTTGAACATGATCTCTAATGAAATGATGCTTGATTTCAATGTGCTTTGCTCTTGAATGAAGTATAGGATTCTTTGTGAGGTTGATTGCGCTTGTGTTGTTGCATTTGATTTCTGTGCACGATTCCCCAACTCCAAAATCTCTCAATTGTTGTTGCATCCATAGAATTTGAGAACAGCAACTCCCAAGAGTTATGTATTCTGCTTCAGCGATTGAGAGAGCTACGGTACCCTGTTTTCTTAAGAACCAAGATACCAACCTGTTTCCCAATAGTTGACAAGTATCTGTAGTACTTTCTCTATCCACTACAGCCAGCAAGGTCAACATCAGAATATCCAAGGAGACTAAAGTCTCCTTTTTTGGAGTACCACAGGCCTAGCTTAGATGTAGTTGCAACATATTTAATGATACGCTTCACAGCAGTCATGTGAGATTCTTTAGGATCAGATTGAAATCTAGCACAGATATAAACACTAAATAAAATATCAGGTCTAGATGCTGTAAGGTAAAGAAGTGAACCGATTATACTCCTGTATAGCTTTTGGTCTACACTCTTTCCTTCTTCATCTTTATCCAGCTTTGATGAATTTGACAAAGGAGTTTCTGTTTTTTTGCAATTCTCTATTCCAAACTTCTTGATGAGGTCTTTTGCATACTTTTCTTGGTAAATAAAAGTTTCTTCTCTTGATTGTTTGACTTGAAGTCCCAAAAAGAAGTTCAATTCACCCATCATGCTCATTTCAAATTCGTTCTGCATACAACTTGAAAAATTCTTGCAAAGATTTTCATTAGAAGAACCAAATATTATATCATCAATATAAATTTGAACAAGTATGAAATCTTTACCTTCTCTTTTAATAAATAGGGTAGTATCTACTTTACCTTTTGAGAAACCACTTTGAATTAAGAAGTTACTTAACCTTTCATACCAAGCTTGAGGTGCTTGTTTTAAGCCATACAAAGCTTTCTTCAGCTTGAAAACAAGGTTTGGTTTTTTTGGATCTTCAAATCCGGGTGGTTGTTCCACATAGACTTCTTCTTGGATAATTCCATTTAGGAATTCACTTTTTATGTCCATTTGGAATAACCTAAAATTTTTAAAGCAAGCAAAAGCAAGAAGTAATCTTATAACTTCTAACCTTGCTACCAGAGCATAGGTTTCATTATAGTCGATTCCTTCTTCTTATGTGTAACCTTTTGCAACAAGTCTTGCTTTATTCCTCACCACTTTTCCTTATTGATCAAGCTTGTTCCTGAAAACCCATTTGGTTTCAATAATTGATTTACCTTTTGGTTTATGAACAAGTTCCCAAACATTGTTGATTTTGAATTGATTCAATTCTTCTTGCATAGCTTCAATCTAGCTTTTATCTTTCAATGCATCTTTTACAATCTTGGGTTCAATCTCAGAAACAAGTGCTAAGGCACTAGATTCTTCACGCCTTTTAGACCTTGTACGAACTCCTTCATCAATGTTGCCAATATGAGTTCAGCAGGGTGACTGGATTTATGCTTCCAATTTATAATTGGTTTGTCACTTTGATAGGATTCTGTTTCTGTTGAAGCTGCTGGATTGGTTTGCGGCTAAATGTTTGAGATTTGATTTTCTTCAAGAGAATTGATAGACGCTTGGCCAGACTCAAATTCTTTAGGTTGAGTCTGAATTTGAATTGAATCTTCAAACTTCACATTCATGGATTCTCCACAGTCTGAGTACGTTTGTTGAAAACTTTGAAGGCTTTACTTGTCATTAAATAGCCAAGGAAAATTCCTTCATCTGATTTTTCTTCAAACTTACCAATTTGATCACTAGAATTCTTTAAGATAAAGCATTTACAGCCAAATACATGAAAATAAGAGACAATAGGTTTCTTACATTTGAACAGTTCATAAGTTGTTTTCTTTAAAATAGGTCTTAGAAAAATTCTGTTTATAATGTAGCAAGCAGTTGAAGTAGCTTCAGCCCAAAAATGAAGAGAAATATTACTTTCAATCAAAAGAGTTCTTGCCATTTCTTGCAAAGAACGATTCTTCCTCTCTACAACTCCATTTTGTTGTGGAGTGTAAGGGGATGAAAAATTGTGTTGAATACCAGGGTCATCACAATATTTAGCAAAATCATGATTCTCAAATTCACCACCATAATCAGTTCGAATACTTGAAATTGCATATCCTTTCTCAATTTGAATTTTCTTTGCAAATTTAGTAAAATAAGATAAAGCTTCAGATTTATTTGCAAGAAAGAATACCCAAGTAAAATGTGAATAATCATCCACTATTACTAAACAATATCTTTTACCTCAAATGCTTTGAGTTCTTGTAGAACCGAACAAATCCATGTGTAATAGCTGCAAAACACGTTTAGTGGATACCTGATTTATAGATTTATAAAAATTTCTAACTTGTTTTCCAAGTACGCAAGGGGTGCATAAATCATGCTTTTGATACTCCAGGTTAGGAAGTCCTCGAACAAGTTTTTTGGATGAGACTTTTGCAATTTGCTTTAAGTTGACATGTCCAAGCTTTCTATGCCAAAGAATGGCTTCATCTTGGATTGATATCAAGCATTGAGAGCTGTCTGACTTTATATCCAGCAAAAAAATGTTTCCATGTCTTCGTCCAGTAAAAGATTGTGAGAGATCTTTGCTTGTTCTAGAACAAGTATCTTCTTGAAAGTTAATTTTGTATCCAATGTCGCATAGTTGACTAATACTCAAAAGATTGTAGTTCAATCCTTCAACCAAAGAAACATTGTTGATTGTGAGGTTTCCAATTTTCACGGTTCCTCGACCAACAATTTTTCCTTTGTTATTGCCACCGAAAGAGACATTTCCTCCATTTACATGAGAGAGTTTTGTGAAACAATTTGAGTCTCCGGTCATGTGTGTTGAGCAGCCACTATCCAAATACCACTTGATTTTCTTCTTGATAGTGACCTGCATTTAAGTAACACACTCAAGTTTTCTTTGGTACCCAAACCTTCTTAGGTCCATCATTATTAGTACCATAAACAGTCTTTGCCCAACTCTTCTTAGCAGGTCTCCAAACTTTGGGACAATCTGTCTCAAAATGTTCTAAACTTTTGCACTTTGAACATTTAAGAGCATTTCTTCCAACAGCCTTTACAAAGACTTTTTGAAAATGATCATTATAAAAAGATTTTGTAGGTCTATTCTTGATCCTTTCTTTTACCTTTGGAAAATCAATCAAATGAATGGTTTCATGTGTCATTCCTAGACTAGATTTATTAAAGTAAGGTCTTTGAATAGAGAGAATTTTATCCAACTTCTCTGAACCCATTGAAAATTTCTTTGTGACTTTCAACAGATCTTCTTTCAAGCAGGCATTTTCCTTTGAAAGCACAGTTTCATTTTCTTTTGAAACAACAAGACTTTTATCTAGATATTTAACTTTTTCAACCAAAGTCTTTTCTTGTTGTTTCAGTTTAGAATTCTCCCTTTTTAGTTCAAAGATCCTTTTAAGAGAGCTTTTAAGACTAAGACAAAGTTCATCAATGTAATTCGACACTTTGGTAGGAATTTTTGAATTTCTAACCTTAACTTCGCTGTTTGAGTCTGAGTCTGAGTTTGAGTCTGAGTCTGAATCAGCCATAAGACAAATATTCGCATACTCTTCTTCACTTTCTTCACACTCGATGTCGCTCCATGTTTCAGCTTTAAGCGCTTTCTTGAACTTTTCTGGTTTTCCTTTCTTTCTCTTTAATAGGGGATAATTGGGTCTGATGTGTCCCTTATTCTTGCATTCAAAACAAACAACGTCCTTATTGGTGTCTTCTTCTTCATTTGACTTCTTTTGAAATCTTTGATTGTTTTGTCTCTTTCCATTGAACCTTCTTCCTTTTCTATTTAACCTTCTGAACTTTCTAATCAGAAGTGCCAATTCCTCATCATCCAAGTCTTCTTCTGAATCTGTAGCATCAGAATCATCATTAGATTTTAAAGCAATTAACTTCTTACCTTTGGTGTCAAAGTCGTCATTGAATTGTTCGACTTCATATGATTGAAGTGTGCCGACCAACTCATCTACCGAAAGAGGCATAATCTTTTGTTTTTCTCTTATGGATGTCTTGACGTGATTCCAATCTTTGGAGAGTCCTCTCAACAGTTTATTGACCTTCATTGGTCCTGAGATTAGCTGTCCTTGGTATGTTAAGCCATTTACAATTTCTGTAAATTGACTGAACATATTCGTGATGGATTCTCCTGGCTTCATTTTGAAGGCTTCATATTATCCAAGAAGGATATTGATCTTGGTTTCTTTGACTCGATCTGTTCCTTCATAAGTGACGTGCAACATGTCCCAAACTTCTTTGGCTGTTTCACAATATGAAATTCTATTATACTCAGTAGGAGATAATGCACAATATAGAGAATAAATAGCTTTTGTATCAAGGGCTTGTCTCTTTAAAATTTCAGCTTGTGGTAGTCCCACTCCATCAGCTATCTCTTTCCCTGTTCTTGAAGCATCTTTAGGAACAATTCTATTTTCTACTACATCCCATTCCTGAGGATCTTTGGATCTTAGGAATGCCTTCATCTTGTTCTTCCAAACATTGTATTCCTTTCCATCGAAGTAAGGAGGTCTGGTATTGCTTTGGCCTTCAATCAAACCTGGAGCCAAAATACTAGCCATAGATCTTTAGCTTTAGAAATAACAAACACTTCCAATAAATAAGCAACCGAGCTCTAATACCAATTGAAAAAGGCTAGTAAATACACCTAGAGGGGGTGAATAGGTGTTTATAAAATTCTTTTCAATCATTTGCCCAAAATCTCCTTTGGTATGAGAATCACGTTGGAATTAAATAACTCATGCATTCATAAAATAAATAGAGTAGGGTAAGAGAAAGTAGACACAAGGATTATAGTGGTTTGGCTTATTGTAAGCCTATGTCCACTCTCCACGCTAGCAGCCAACTGGCTGTAATCACTATGTAGCAAATGAGAGCCTTTACAATTCACCAACAAGACTTCTTCAGTAAAAAGTCTCTTCTACGACTTCTAGTTGTTTCGCACTATAAGCAACTCTCTTTGATACATAATATTGAGCACAAGAGATTTTGAGAACAAGTGATTTCAGAGGTTCTAACTTCGAAATTTTTCTATTGGTTCTCTCATTATCTTCGAACAACTCCGACCCACCTTAAATAACCTTCGTGCCTCCATACCGGTTGGCATTTTCCAAGAATTCATGCAATCAACCCGTTGGACTGAATCAATTTAAGTGATCTTCCCGTTGTCGAAAATATAAGTAGAAAATAGCTCATCAATCCTGCTTGCCCATACAATCAGGATCTTGAGTTTCCAAAATTAGATCCTTCCAAAAATTCACTTGATCTTCAACGGATAAAATCCGAAGGAAAAAATCTTCCGAGCTCACAATCACAACCAAAGATATTCCATGGATAAATTAGGGAATATAATATCCAAATCTTAATTTCCTTAATCATAAAAATAACCTGCTGTCAGCCTGGCAAAATCGCAAACTGTCTTCAGACTTAGATTTGGGTCTGGAGATCTTCAGACCGTAACTCTAGGTCTGACTATCTTTAGACGGAAAACTTTAGACCGTAACTTTGGGTCTGACTGTCTTCAGACGGAAAACTTGGATCTTGAACTCTTCAGACTTAACCGACTGAGTCTTGGAATCTTCAGACTTTGCTGACGAGGCTGTTTTGTTAACTTCAAAACATACAAGGGATTTTTCTTCAACAATTACTAGGTTGAGAAGCTCGCCTTCTATTTTGTAACATTTGAAGTAGGGCATGATACAATGGGTGGACTCAAACAACTCTAGTAGAGCGCCCTATTATTAGAACCTCATAGAGACCAAGCAATCGATCAATCCATGAATGTAGTAGATAGAGAAAGTAGAATGGAGTTACTATGCCTGGCGCTAGAGTTCATCCAAAAGAAAAACTCAAAGAGTAGACCCAAGACTAAACTTCTCGAACAACAGTACCCATAAGCCACTAGCATCGAGAGAACATATGGGTACTAGGCAAAGAGAAAGCCTAGAGGGACCACAAAGAAAAGAGGAAGCAGATTCTATATCAATGGATTAAAGGGAGGATGCTTATTGCTACTATATTAGGAAAAGTGCTAGCATTTAAATAACCAGAGGAATAAAAAGAAAATTGGGGTATTATAAAGGGGTATTGAGGCAGGAACGGGGTTGTTCTGCGATGGTGGGAAACAAGGTGAGGCCACTGACGTCCATAGCTGGAATATAAAAATAAAAAAATGCTAAGGGGTTGTGAGAATAGGTGGGGAAATAAAAGGAGCTGATTCAGAATAAAGGTGTTTTGGATAAGGGGAAATGCCAATGGAACAACAGAAGGGTTTAGTGAAGATTCAAAGCAACACCACAAATGTTAACTCACAAAAAGCATGATCAGTTATTCATTATCTTCTTTCATTATTATATCATTTGACAATATGAAAAAACGAAAAAGCTCTGCCCTCCCTCTTTATCTATCCATGGAATAGAAAGGCAGATGCCTTAAGTGTCCCCTCCAATCTAGAACTGGACCTCATCACCATAGTTTATATGTTTTTCCCTTATGCCTTTCTTTTTTCATAGGCTGAAAGGAATCATACCAATCCATCCTAAACCGGTGGTTAAACACTATTGTAATGACAATACTATATGAGAGGTCCCATGCAAAAATAGTTCAATGCCACATAGAATGCGTTTTGTTCAAGTTTGGAAATAGGCTTTCGGAAAATGCAAATGTTGAAAACTTAAAGCCCTTTTGAGAAATGCAAATTCAATTTGGTAAAAACTCCTTTGCAAAACAACTTTAGGTTAAGTAATATTAAGAAAAAAAATTACTAAGGGTTTTGGCTACAACTTTGCTATTTTTTTTATTTGAAAAAATCAAAGACTTTACCGGCCCAGCAAAGGGCTTATGTGACATCCCGATTTTTCTTGATTTTATTTTCAGCCAATTGAGTCAGGCAGTTCATCTATGCACGTAGTATTCTCTCTGAGTTGGCCACTCACTAGGGAACTAGTCTATTAGGCGAAGCAATTAAGGGATTTTGACGTGTCAAGCTTGAGGACTGATCACCCTCGGGTCGGATGCAAGAAAATTTCCCTAAAAGCTACTCAGTGGATTAGGCGCACTGAAATCGCACTAAATTGAATTTAACTATGAAAAGTGAGATTGAATTTAGAAATTGGAGGCTCGGTAATGTCACAAATCTTAGTAGGATCTTGGATTAATTTTGTGGACTTTAATTGGACTCAATTAGAAGAGAATTGAATGAGAAATTGAAGAAATTGGAGGTACAAGGATTTGGACCCCGGCGGAAATGATATTGCACCCATTGAGGAATGTTGAGGGAGATGAGATAGTGGATGATGACCTCATGAGGGTGATGTCATGGTGGGTGGCCAAGTTGGAGGAGATCTTGACAAGTGAATGGTGGAGGTTTAATCTCTAAAAAGGGGCCATCAACATCATCTTCAACCTTGGAAGGAGAGAGAAGGAGGAGGAGGAGAGAGAGGTTCGGCCAGCCACCCCAGCCCATCGACGCTAGCCCTGCACATGCCGTCCGTCGCTTCTTTGTCGTCGTCATCGCCGTGCCGTCCGCCGTCGTCACCGCACGTCGCCCCATGCCCGCACGGCCGTGCGCCATTGACGCCGCCGTGCTCCATTTTGCCAGCTCGCGCCAGCCGTTCCCTCACCGTCCACAGCGAGCCACCGTCGCCGGAGCAGCCTACCATGAGCTACTGCACGAGCCGCCGTCCCTCCCCTACCATTTCGCGTGCCACAAGCTCCTCGTCGCGCCCTCCTCAGCCTAGTTTAGCAACAAGTTTTGTGGATATCCCAGCCCCTTCGAGGCCCGTTTTGGTTGTCTTCCTGGCCTCGACAGCTAGGCCGCCTTTGGAGAAAGTTGATCCCAGCGTCGCCCTCGTCGTTTTGGTCCAAGTGGTAAGTTAATCGAGTGAGTTTACCTCACTAAACCTTAATTAGAGTGTTAATGATGCCTTAAGTGTGTTTAGTTTAAATTAAGTGAGCTTAGGTGGATAGATTAGTATATTTAATTATGAGTTGGATTAAGGGATTTGTTTAAGTTAAATTGTGATTAATTAAGGTTAAAAGGGAGTTATTTAATGTTAAGCCTTGATGGGACTTAATGGGTTTTAATTTTGAATTATTTAATTGCTTCGAATTCTGGATATTAAAATATTATATTATATTCCAAAATTAGTTAAATATAAAAAAAAGGAAAAAAATTATTTTTGACCCTAATTGTTCATAATTTCGTACCGATCACTACTGTGTATTTAGAATTTAAATTTGATGATTGGTTGTGGCAAATTGAGTGTGATTGCGATAAATATGGATTCTTTATAAAATCCCAAGTGTTGAAATTGATGGGAGTTTGACCGTAATTGACCACCTATTAGAGGTTGTGCCCAATGGGGCAGTAATTAACCACCTATTAAAGGTTGTGTCCAATGGGGCCGTGATAGACCACCTATGAGAGGTCGTGCCCAATAGGGTCGTGATTGACCACCTATTAGAGGTTGTGCCCATCGAGCCGAGAGCTACCACCTAATTAAAGGTCATGCCGAGTGGGGCCACGATTGCCACTATTTGTTAAACCTACCTTTAGGGTCGTAATTGGGATGTAGTGATTGATTTGCTAGAATGATATGTAATCGGTCGAGCCGATTGATCGTTGAGACGATCCAAGTAGTTGAATTGTTCTGATGATGTGATTATGCCACAGTTATTTAATTATCATAATCACACGTGATTGAATGATATGAATTGTACTAACCTGCAAATGAAGGCTAATGCGAGGTAAGTCTTCTTGATGTCGTGGCTAGACTACTCTAGGGTGTATTTACTTTTTAATAGGGGTTTAGGAGGGGTGAACTTGCTGAGACAATATCTCACCCTCTTGTGGGAAAATATTTCAGGGCCGTAGATGGCGGTACCATCGGAGAATAGTAGCCTGCCGGTGCAGTTTCTCAAGGCGACGCAGAGTGCTCCTGACCCTGGGAGTCCTTGGGTTTATCATCTGGTCAGGTCCACTGTCTGGGTCCAAGTGTCCGTGGATGCCAGAGTTCCGTATAGTTTTAGGGCTTGGTTTCGTTTTGAGGCCGACAGCGTTAGAGTTGGCCCACTGGATAGCATGGACATCTCGCTGGCTGTGATGGACACCATTTTGGGGAGAAGGCGTGGCGGATCTTCCTGATGGCAGAGTGGTCAACGCTTCGCCTCCGATCTCATGGGTAGCAGAGCTTGAGGATGAGAGATCGACGAACGAGTCCAACTAGGTCATAGGACTGTTCCTTCTTTTTGGTGGACCAATCCCTATTGTGCAGACTAACCCTTTTTGATGCACATAGACTCTGACCCATTTTGATTGTATGTAAACTCTGGTTGATTATATGAAAGTATGTTGGTTTGTAATTGAATTGATTTTCTTCATGCTGTCCTATCCCGTAATTTATTTGTTAGGGGTTTCTTAATACGTTCCGCATGCGCATATTAAAATGAATGGGGTTGGCGACACTACCTGGGAATGTCGCATTTACATGACCATGGTGGGTTGTTCACGTGTCTCGGGGCTCGGGGCGTGACAGCTTAGGCCGCTAATGAGTCAGATTTGGCGTCAGCGATCGTCAACCGAAGTCGCATGCCCTGGGGCAACCTAGGTGAGGGTTGCCTCGGGTTGCGCAACCTCCGGCCTCGTCACATAGGGTCACGTGACCCTGGCGAGGGCCGCTTGACGTAATGTGACCCTTAATGATCGCCAATGAGGTTTGACCTTAGGTGACGCCTGAGCTTGCTGGTAACCAACCACTTTTATCCTTAACAAGGGTAGAAGGGGAATATGAAAAAGCCAGTGAGGGCAAGATACAGAGAAAAAAAAAGTCATTATAATATCTAGAGATAGCATTTCGAAATTGCAAGCATATCTTGGGCTTTGAACCTTCCCAAGGCTAACTTTCACCCTAAAGCCCATTAAGAATGATTGCCGGACACCCCCAAAATTTGCCCCAGGGGCTTTGGGATTTCAAGGGACTTTCAAAATACCGAACTAAATGCACATAATATCTTTCTTTCTTATTGCTCAAACTATTTATTAAAGAATTCCCTCAAACTCCTATTGTTTGCCCTAATGTACAACGATAGAGTAGATCTCCATCTCTTATACATATAAATAATATGTATACAAAATAGGACATTCCTTTAAATTAGTTGAATTAGGAATCCAACTCCGATGTAATAATATTTCATTCATTTCTTGCTTCTTCAAATGTCAAACCATAAGTCTTGTATGGATTTGGAATTTCTACTTGAATCAAATTTCTTTCATGAAGTTAAGCTTGAGATATATACTCAACAAGAGAATTACCAAAAAAGTAATAAACTTATTGCATTTATACAATTTCAGTTTTAAATATTTTAATTGTCTCAATTGAGTTCTAAGTCTTTTTACATTTTGTCAATTAAGTCCATCGACCAATTTTGACAGGAAATTGTTGATGTGAACATCAACTGTCTTACATGGCACAGCCAGCATTAACGTAAACATTTTCAATAATATTTTGATATGTTTTTTTATTTGTTTTAGTTTTTATTATTTTTCCTTTTTCCTTTCTTATTTTCTCTTTACTTTGTTAATGACTTAGGGCCAGGATGCCCTCATTAGCACTAGGCAAGGCTGTCACAGGCCCTTGCTAGCCAGGCGAGGGCCCAATGTTAAACTAATAATAATAATAAATAAGAAAATAAAAAGAAAAAAATTTAAAAAATATTAAAATATTATTAAAAATATATAATAGTTCAATTTTTTTGGTCGGAACAATAGTTCAATTCACGAATCAACCCCATTTCATTTACGCAAGAACCTCTTTTTCTTTGTAAATTTTTGTAACTAGTAGAATGCTTTTTGCTGCTAGTGGGAAATAACTGAAGAGTTCTTTTCCTTAGAAAAGAGAGAGAGAGAGAGAGAATTCTTTTACAATATTTGCTTGCTGGACGTAATACCATCATCAACAGCCTGAAGAACATATAACTTCGAGGATCTGCAATTGGGTCAGATGATCATGACCTAAACAAGCTCCAAAAGGGGAAAGAAATGGAAACCCGATATGCTTCTCACATATTGAGCGACCGTCCACTCAATTAATTATTGACGATGGTAAAATATATGCCTTAAGACTTGACTCGCAATTTATTGATAGGGCGAAAGGACACGCAATGCTTCGAAAGCACCGCGATTTTAAGTTCTGTAAAAGTATCCATCGCCGAAGCTCCATTTAGGCCCTCTTTTTGTCTTGTAGATGCGGGAAAGACCGGCAGCATCAAAGGGCTTAAAAAGCAAAGGGTGTTGGTCATCCACAAGCTCATCAGGACACTGAACCGTGCCTTGATCGGAAGAGAAGAGTCCTATGGAGTATCGTAGCTCGTGCCCGCTTATCTTTACACGGTGACAAGGGCTGTATATTCTCCCATTGCTCCATCCCTGCGTGCAACAAGGATAAAGGGAGAGGCACACAATGATTAAGGTCAATTATTCAGAAGATTATAACTCTAAAGAGACTTAAAATCTTGACTTCTTTTGACTGATCACACAAGATCTACATGCTTAGGTTATATCCAACGAGACATCTATCTCAACACAAGCTAACATCAATCTCGTCATATCAATATGCATTCAACCATTCGAATATATGGTTCACATGACAGCCAATCGATAAGAATTTCGCAAAGACACAGCATTAATGTCGTAATTCTAGCTATTGCCGGATGTGATGATCAACACTAGAAATGTAGACAATAATTTGCAATTGATATGAAGTCATGGTGCCGAATTCTTTCGAACCAAATTCAATGGAGAGAGGGGAATGGGGGGGACTCACGTAGAATGACTCCCCACTGATGACAACGAAAGAGGAAGCTGAGGAAAAGGCGACCTCGATCCAACGTCCGTCCTTGGTCTGCACTTCCAATCCGTTCACGTGATTTTGGTGAAGTATGGTCACGAAGTTCGTGTCCCGATGGCACGAAGTATCGGCCTTCTTGGACTCCTCAGTCGCAGGAGCTGCATATCTCATGACTCGCAAATTGTACTTGACCGACTTGGCTAGTGAATCCACATAATTGTCTACGCCAAGGCTTCCCAAAACCAGCTTCTTCACCAGTGAATCCAACTCCGAAACCATCGGAACATACGCATTCATCGTCTCACTGCTTGGTCATAAAAAAGACAAACGTCGAAACTACAGTTTCCATAAATAATGGGTGTCGATTGGGATCTTCATCTTACGTGTGTTTTTATGTACACTGGATCTCTGTGATATCTAGTACCCTGTAAGATGTTTCATTTTAGTTGTTCTTCTTGCATCGAAGTTACTGATTCAAATTCCGTCATCAGCGATTTATTTGATAGACATTAATCTCTTAACACTTCCTTAATGGGAACGGATAATAATATAATCTATAATAAAAAAATGGATTACCAAAATCTTATGTTTCCCTCCGGCCACATGAGATCCGCTAATCTTTCGATCGAGCCAGAGTTGGGGGTGTTGCCAATTCCAAACGCCTCATAGAGAGGAAGATTCTCAAGGTAGCCGAGCAACGGCTTAGTTGGCTCGTCAAACCGGCGCTTCACGTCAGTCGGAAGTTCAAACAATCTCTCCAGTTCTTGGAACACATCATTGTGAAGCTTCAAGGTCATTTTATCATACAAAGCTTCAAGCAACCGAATTCTTCAAGGGCTTGTCGGACTTCACTCTGCAAGGAGTCCCATGGACCTGTCCCAGGCTTTGAGCAGTCTAACTTGGAGAGATCTATCAGGGGAAGCTTCAGTGTTGAAATAGGGCTCATGATCAATTTGTCTCTCTTTCTGGTACTTTTTCTGAAACTCTCTTCTCCTATTTTTTTCTTGGGGTGGTTCTCTGCTGGATTTATAGGGCTTGGGCATCCTCGTACTATCCGCCATAGTAATTTTAAAGTTACGACTGAATATGTTGATGGATTAAGATTTGGCTTTTTTTCTGATCTTCTTAGGTTAAAGAGATTATACTTCTGCCGCACCCCATCAACAAGAAAATGGTGAGAGAGAGACTTTGGTGAAGATGTTTGCTGACGAAAGTAAGTAAAGGAATTGGAATATGGCGATGAAAGCAAGAAAAGGAATCGTCAAGTTCAAATTGAATTTGGAGATGAGTTAGACGTTGGTGGACGGTCGGGTCTCGGTGAAGAAGCGGAGAAAGTGACGGGGAACGGGATGCAGCGATGGACCCAAGGAAAAGGAAAGAGATCATGGGTTTCTTGTGTCAGTCCTCAAGGAGAATCCCCGGAAAACGTCAGATAATTCTAATCCACTCGCCAGCTAACAAGTTCGTCAAGAAAAAGTTGAGACATGGGGCTCGCCAATGACTAGCCATAATCTTTCCTTAACAAAGGTAAAAAGGGAATATGAAGAAGGTAGCGAGGTCAAGACGGAAGGAAACAGGTCATTAAAATCTCTAGAGGTAGCATTCTAAAATTGCTGACCTATCTTGGGTCTTTAGCCTTCTCAAGGCTAACTTTCACCCCAAAACCTCTTGAGAATGACCTTAGACATCCCAAAATTTCCCAATGGGGCTTTGGGGTCTCAAAGGGTTTTCAAATTGTTAAACCATATACACTTCAATATCTTTAATTTTTATTGCTCAAAATACTTTTTAAAATCCCTCAAACTCCTCTTGTTTGCTCTAATGTATGATAATTGAGTAGATTTCCACCACTTATACAAAATAGGAAATTCCTTTCAGTCCAATTAAATTAGGAATCCAACTCCAACATAGAAATATTTTAATCATTTCTTGCTTGTTCAAACGTAAAATCACACACCTTATATGGATGTGGAATTTCTACTTGGATTAGATTTCTTTTACGAAGTTAAGCTCTAGATGTATACTTAACGAAAGAATTACAAAAATAAAAAATAAATAAAGCTATTGCATTTGTACTAATTTAGTCAAAAATAATCTAATTGTGCCTATTAAATTCTAAAATTTTTCATATTTTACCAATTAAATTCATCCGATTAATTTTCATTAGAAATTGCTAATGTGGATGCCGGCATTATACTTGGCATAGTCAACACTAACGTGGACATATTCAATAACATTTTTATATATTTTAAATTGTTTATTCTTTTGAATTCTTGCTATTTTTTTTTTTTTTTTTTTTTTTTTTTTTTTTTTGGTAACCTAGGGTCAAGAAACCCTCGCCAACACCGGGTAAGCCGCCATAGGCCCTCTCCAGCCGGATGAGGATCCACCAACGACCCTTGCTGCTCTAAGTTAAAAATAAAAAAGTAAAGAAAAGAAAAAGGAAAAAATAATTTAAATTCAAAAAAATTAAAATAATACAAAAATATATAAAAGTTCAATTCACGAGCCAATCTTATTTCATTTACGCAAGAGCCTCTTTTCCTTTGTAATTTTTTGTAAGGAGTAGAATGCTTTTTGCTGCTAGCGGGAAATAAATAAAGACATCTTTTCCTTAGAAGAGAGAAAAGAAAGAAAATTTCTTCCTGAAAATCCATTTCTTTGTCAAGTTCTTTTACGATACTTTCTTGCTAGTAGCAACCTCATCGTCAACAGCCTGAAGCACATATAGCTCCGAGGAACTGCAACTGGTTCAGATGATCATAGCCTAAACAAGCTCCAAAAGGGGAAAGAAAGGGAAGCCAGATATGCTTCTCAAATACTGAGCGACCGTCCACTCATTTGATTATTTAATGATGGCAGAACATATGCCTTAAGATTTGACTCGCAATTGGTTGATGAGCTGAAGGGACACACGATGCTTCAAAAGCACCTCTATTTCAAATTCTGTAAAAAGCATCCATCGCCCAAGCTCCATTTTGGCTCTCTTCGGTCTTGTAGATGCGGGACAGACCAGCAATATCAAAGGGCTTAAAAAGCAAAGGGTGTTGGTCATCCACAAGCTCATCAGGACATTGAATCGTGCCTCGAACAAAAGAAAAGAACCCTATGGAATATCTTGGCTCATGCCTGGTCAACATTACACGATGACAAGGGCTATGTAATCTCCCATTGCTCCATCCCTGCGTTCAAAAATAAATTTGGTTGAGTCTCACAGTGATGAAGGTCAATTATTCCAAAGATTATATCAGACAAGACGTCTATCTCACCACGAGCTTGCATCAATCTCGTCATATCAATACGTATGCAATCATTTGAATCTATGGTTCACATGGTGTACGGCCAACAAGAATATCACAAAGAAACCAGCCTTAATGCCGTAATTCTAGCTATTGTGAGAAGTGATGATCAATACTAGAAATATAAACAATAATTTACAGTTGATGCGTAAAGTCATGTGGCCGAATTCTTGTCCGATGCTCTGAGAGAGAGAGAGAGAGAGAGAGAGAGAGAGAGAGAGAGGTGGGGGACTCACGTAAAATGACTCCCCAGCGAGGACAATGAAAGAGGAAGCTGAGGAAGGAGCGACCTCGATCCAACGTCCATCCTTGGTTTGCACCTCCAATCCGTTGACATGATTTTGGTGAAGTATGCTCAGGAAGTTGACGTCGCGATGGCAAATGGCCCCGGGCGTCTTGGACTCCTCAGTCCCAGGAGCTGCATATCTCGTGAGACGGAGACTGTATCCAACCGACTTGTCCAGCGATTCAACATACTTGTCTACACCCAAGCTTCCCAAAACCAGCTTCCTCACCAGTGAATCCAACTCCAGGACCCTCGTAACATAGGTGTTCATTGTCTCACTGCATGGTCATGAAAAAGGCACACATCGGAACTAAAGTTTCTAGAGATATGGCTGTGAATTGGCATTTTCTTGTTGCGCGTGTTTTTATGTACACCACCGTGTAAGATGATTCCTTTTAGATTTTCTTCTTGCATCAAAGTAATTGAATTCGCAATCATTAGTGATCCATTCGATAAACATTAATCTGCTAATGTTGTCTTTCCAGTGAAAGGATAATATAGTTACCAGTGATTAAAAAAAAAAAAAAAAAGGAGATTACCAAAATGTTGTGTTTCCATTTGGCCACATGAGATCTGCTAATCTTTCGATCGAGCCAGAGTTGGGGGCATAGTCCACTCCAAACGCTTCGTAGATAGGTGCAAGAGGAGGATTCGCAAAATAGCCGACATGCGGCTTATCCGGGATGTCAAACCGGCACTTCACATCAGAAGGAAGCTGGAGCAATTCCTTCAATTCTTGCAACACATCATTGTGAACCTCTAAGGTCATCTTATCATACAAAGCTTCAAAGCAACCGAATTCTTCAAGGGCTTGTTGGACTTCACTTTGCAAGGAGTTCCATCGACCCGTCCCTAGCTTCAAGCCATCCACATCAGACAAATCTATTAGAGGAAGCCTCAGTGTTGAAATAGAGCTCATGATCAATTGGTCTTTCTTTCTGACCACTTCTGAAATCTTTCTCCTAAGTTTTTCTTGGGGTGGTTCACTGCTGGATTTATAGGGCTTGTTCATCCTCGAAGTAGCCGCTGGAGCCATTTGAAAGCTACCATCTTTGCGCCGATTATTTTCCTTGTTTTCCCTTCCTTTTGTGGCTTAAAAAGCAGTTGACCAGTCAATGCAAGATTTTTTCTCTTTTTGGGCTAGATTTTGGAATTAGTGATTTGACTTCAAATCGAGCAGCGATGACGGTTGCCTTCCTCTTCCGGCATATCTTCTACGTCGAATACATGGAAACAAATCAGCAGTACGGTGAAAATCGAAGCCTAATATTAATGCCAGGCTCAGAAACAGCAACCCCTGCAAGCAAAGAAGAAACTCTTACTTTTTGAATATTGCTATCTTATGATCTTTTTAACTATTGAATAACATTCTGGCACTATATCACTCATCAATTACATATTGATATCTGAAAACACAAAAATTACTTCTGGAACGAAATATAGTAATGAAAATTAGAAAAGAATATGGTTGATTGGATCGATGATGTAACATTGTGTCTACCTTATTTAAGTGTAAACTTAGAATATTTTAATGTTTGAGCTCTTAGATGTTTTGAAAAGCTTAGATCAAAAGCTAGGGGTCCATTTCAAGGTTTTGAGTGAATCCAAGAAGATACTTGGATCGTGAAGTTCGATTGTAGGAGGGTAGGGAATTTCGTCATACTACTACGATGAAGAATAGACCAAAATATAAGAGCCCACGGTCTTTTTCACCTTGGGAAGATTGATGCCAGATAATTAAAATCATCACATGACATGTCGTCACACTATATAGAATATTATCACATGACATATGTCGTCATAATGTCGTAACTTATGTCATATCTTCATGTATACAAAATAGGACATTCCTTTAAATTAGTTGAATTAGGAATCCAACTCCGATGTAATAATATTTCATTCATTTCTTGCTTCTTCAAATGTCAAACCATAAGTCTTGTATGGATTTGGAATTTCTACTTGAATCAAATTTCTTTCATGAAGTTAAGCTTGAGATATATACTCAACAAGAGAATTACCAAAAAGTAATAAACTTATTGCATTTATACAATTTCAGTTTTAAATATTTTAATTGTCTCAATTGAGTTCTAAGTCTTTTTACATTTTGTCAATTAAGTCCATCGACCAATTTTGACAGGAAATTGTTGATGTGAACATCAACTGTCTTACATGGCACAGCCAGCATTAACGTAAACATTTTCAATAATATTTTGATATGTTTTTTTATTTGTTTTAGTTTTTATTATTTTTCCTTTTTCCTTTCTTATTTTCTCTTTACTTTGTTAATGACTTAGGGCCAGGATGCCCTCATTAGCACTAGGCAAGGCTGTCACAGGCCCTTGCTAGCCAGGCGAGGGCCCAATGTTAAACTAATAATAATAATAAATAAGAAAATAAAAGAGAAAAAAATTTAAAAATATTAAAATATTATTAAAAATATATAATAGTTCAATTTTTTTGGTCGGAACAATAGTTCAATTCACGAATCAACCCCATTTCATTTACGCAAGAACCTCTTTTTCTTTGTAAATTTTTGTAACTAGTAGAATGCTTTTTGCTGCTAGTGGGAAATAACTGAAGAGTTCTTTTCCTTAGAAAAGAGAGAGAGAGAGAGAGAATTCTTTTACAATATTTGCTTGCTGGACGTAATACCATCATCAACAGCCTGAAGAACATATAACTTCGAGGATCTGCAATTGGGTCAGATGATCATGACCTAAACAAGCTCCAAAAGGGGAAAGAAATGGAAACCCGATATGCTTCTCACATATTGAGCGACCGTCCACTCAATTAATTATTGACGATGGTAAAATATATGCCTTAAGACTTGACTCGCAATTTATTGATAGGGCGAAAGGACACGCAATGCTTCGAAAGCACCGCGATTTTAAGTTCTGTAAAAAGTATCCATCGCCGAAGCTCCATTTAGGCCCTCTTTTGTCTTGTAGATGCGGGAAAGACCGGCAGCATCAAAGGGCTTAAAAAGCAAAGGGTGTTGGTCATCCACAAGCTCATCAGGACACTGAACCGTGCCTTGATCGGAAGAGAAGAGTCCTATGGAGTATCGTAGCTCGTGCCCGCTTATCTTTACACGGTGACAAGGGCTGTATATTCTCCCATTGCTCCATCCCTGCGTGCAACAAGGATAAAGGGAGAGGCACACAATGATTAAGGTCAATTATTCAGAAGATTATAACTCTAAAGAGACTTAAAATCTTGACTTCTTTTGACTGATCACACAAGATCTACATGCTTAGGTTATATCCAACGAGACATCTATCTCAACACAAGCTAACATCAATCTCGTCATATCAATATGCATTCAACCATTCGAATATATGGTTCACATGACAGCCAATCGATAAGAATTTCGCAAAGACACAGCATTAATGTCGTAATTCTAGCTATTGCCGGATGTGATGATCAACACTAGAAATGTAGACAATAATTTGCAATTGATATGCAAAGTCATGGTGCCGAATTCTTTCGAACCAAATTCAATGGAGAGAGGGAATGGGGGACTCACGTAGAATGACTCCCCACTGATGACAACGAAAGAGGAAGCTGAGGAAAAGGCGACCTCGATCCAACGTCCGTCCTTGGTCTGCACTTCCAATCCGTTCACGTGATTTTGGTGAAGTATGGTCACGAAGTTCGTGTCCCGATGGCACGAAGTATCGGCCTTCTTGGACTCCTCAGTCGCAGGAGCTGCATATCTCATGACTCGCAAATTGTACTTGACCGACTTGGCTAGTGAATCCACATAATTGTCTACGCCAAGGCTTCCCAAAACCAGCTTCTTCACCAGTGAATCCAACTCCGAAACCATCGGAACATACGCATTCATCGTCTCACTGCTTGGTCATAAAAAAGACAAACGTCGAAACTACAGTTTCCATAAATAATGGGTGTCGATTGGGATCTTCATCTTACGTGTGTTTTTATGTACACTGGATCTCTGTGATATCTAGTACCCTGTAAGATGTTTCATTTTAGTTGTTCTTCTTGCATCGAAGTTACTGATTCAAATTCCCGTCATCAGCGATTTATTTGATAGACATTAATCTCTTAACACTTCCTTAATGGGAACGGATAATAATATAATCTATAATAAAAAAATGGATTACCAAAATCTTATGTTTCCCTCCGGCCACATGAGATCCGCTAATCTTTCGATCGAGCCAGAGTTGGGGGTGTTGCCAATTCCAAACGCCTCATAGAGAGGAAGATTCTCAAGGTAGCCGAGCAACGGCTTAGTTGGCTCGTCAAACCGGCGCTTCACGTCAGTCGGAAGTTCAAACAATCTCTCCAGTTCTTGGAACACATCATTGTGAAGCTTCAAGGTCATTTTATCATACAAAGCTTCGAAGCAACCGAATTCTTCAAGGGCTTGTCGGACTTCACTCTGCAAGGAGTCCCATGGACCTGTCCCAGGCTTTGAGCAGTCTAACTTGGAGAGATCTATCAGGGGAAGCTTCAGTGTTGAAATAGGGCTCATGATCAATTTGTCTCTCTTTCTGGTACTTTTTCTGAAACTCTCTTCTCCTATTTTTTTCTTGGGGTGGTTCTCTGCTGGATTTATAGGGCTTGGGCATCCTCGTACTATCCGCCATAGTAATTTTAAAGTTACGACTGAATATGTTGATGGATTAAGATTTGGCTTTCTTTTTCTGATCTTCTTAGGTTAAAGAGATTATACTTCTGCCGCACCCCATCAACAAGAAAATGGTGAGAGAGAGACTTTGGTGAAGATGTTTGCTGACGAAAGTAAGTAAAGGAATTGGAATATGGCGATGAAAGCAAGAAAAGGAATCGTCAAGTTCAAATTGAATTTGGAGATGAGTTAGACGTTGGTGGACGGTCGGGTCTCGGTGAAGAAGCGGAGAAAGTGACGGGGAACGGGATGCAGCGATGGACCCAAGGAAAAGGAAAGAGATCATGGGTTTCTTGTGTCAGTCCTCAAGGAGAATCCCCGGAAAACGTCAGATAATTCTAATCCACTCGCCAGCTAACAAGTTCGTCAAGAAAAAGTTGAGACATGGGGCTCGCCAATGACTAGCCATAATCTTTCCTTAACAAAGGTAAAAAGGGAATATGAAGAAGGTAGCGAGGTCAAGACGGAAGGAAACAGGTCATTAAAATCTCTAGAGGTAGCATTCTAAAATTGCTGACCTATCTTGGGTCTTTAGCCTTCTCAAGGCTAACTTTCACCCCAAAACCTCTTGAGAATGACCTTAGACATCCCAAAATTTCCCAATGGGGCTTTGGGGTCTCAAAGGGTTTTCAAATTGTTAAACCATATACACTTCAATATCTTTAATTTTTATTGCTCAAAATACTTTTTAAAATCCCTCAAACTCCTCTTGTTTGCTCTAATGTATGATAATTGAGTAGATTTCCACCACTTATACAAAATAGGAAATTCCTTTCAGTCCAATTAAATTAGGAATCCAACTCCAACATAGAAATATTTTAATCATTTCTTGCTTGTTCAAACGTAAAATCACACACCTTATATGGATGTGGAATTTCTACTTGGATTAGATTTCTTTTACGAAGTTAAGCTCTAGATGTATACTTAACGAAAGAATTACAAAAAATAAAAATAAATAAAGCTATTGCATTTGTACTAATTTAGTCAAAAATAATCTAATTGTGCCTATTAAATTCTAAAATTTTTCATATTTTACCAATTAAATTCATCCGATTAATTTTCATTAGAAATTGCTAATGTGGATGCCGGCATTATACTTGGCATAGTCAACACTAACGTGGACATATTCAATAACATTTTTATATATTTTAAATTGTTTATTCTTTTGAATTCTTGCTATTTTTTTCCTTTTTTTTTTTTTTTTTTTTTTTTTTTTGGTAACCTAGGGTCAAGAAACCCTCGCCAACACTGGGTAAGCCGCCATAGGCCCTCTCCAGCCGGATGAGGATCCACCAACGACCCTTGCTGCTCTAAGTTAAAAATAAAAAGTAAAGAAAAGAAAAAGGAAAAAATAATTTAAATTCAAAAAATTAAAATAATACAAAAATATATAAAAGTTCAATTCACGAGCCAATCTTATTTCATTTACGCAAGAGCCTCTTTTCCTTTGTAATTTTTTGTAAGGAGTAGAATGCTTTTGCTGCTAGCGGGAAATAAATAAAGACATCTTTTCCTTAGAAGAGAGAAAAGAAAGAAAATTTCTTCCTGAAAATCCATTTCTTTGTCAAGTTCTTTTACGATACTTTCTTGCTAGTAGCAACCTCATCGTCAACAGCCTGAAGCACATATAGCTCCGAGGAACTGCAACTGGTTCAGATGATCATAGCCTAAACAAGCTCCAAAAGGGGAAAGAAAGGGAAGCCAGATATGCTTCTCAAATACTGAGCGACCGTCCACTCATTTGATTATTTAATGATGGCAGAACATATGCCTTAAGATTTGACTCGCAATTGGTTGATGAGCTGAAGGGACACACGATGCTTCAAAAGCACCTCTATTTCAAATTCTGTAAAAAGCATCCATCGCCCAAGCTCCATTTTGGCTCTCTTCGGTCTTGTAGATGCGGGACAGACCAGCAATATCAAAGGGCTTAAAAAGCAAAGGGTGTTGGTCATCCACAAGCTCATCAGGACATTGAATCGTGCCTCGAACAAAAGAAAAGAACCCTATGGAATATCTTGGCTCATGCCTGGTCAACATTACACGATGACAAGGGCTATGTAATCTCCCATTGCTCCATCCCTGCGTTCAAAAAATAAATTTGGTTGAGTCTCACAGTGATGAAGGTCAATTATTCCAAAGATTATATCAGACAAGACGTCTATCTCACCACGAGCTTGCATCAATCTCGTCATATCAATACGTATGCAATCATTTGAATCTATGGTTCACATGGTGTACGGCCAACAAGAATATCACAAAGAAACCAGCCTTAATGCCGTAATTCTAGCTATTGTGAGAAGTGATGATCAATACTAGAAATATAAACAATAATTTACAGTTGATGCGTAAAGTCATGTGGCCGAATTCTTGTCCGATGCTCTGAGAGAGAGAGAGAGAGAGAGAGAGAGAGAGAGAGAGAGAGGTGGGGGACTCACGTAAAATGACTCCCCAGCGAGGACAATGAAAGAGGAAGCTGAGGAAGGAGCGACCTCGATCCAACGTCCATCCTTGGTTTGCACCTCCAATCCGTTGACATGATTTTGGTGAAGTATGCTCAGGAAGTTGACGTCGCGATGGCAAATGGCCCCGGGCGTCTTGGACTCCTCAGTCCCAGGAGCTGCATATCTCGTGAGACGGAGACTGTATCCAACCGACTTGTCCAGCGATTCAACATACTTGTCTACACCCAAGCTTCCCAAAACCAGCTTCCTCACCAGTGAATCCAACTCCAGGACCCTCGTAACATAGGTGTTCATTGTCTCACTGCATGGTCATGAAAAAGGCACACATCGGAACTAAAGTTTCTAGAGATATGGCTGTGAATTGGCATTTTCTTGTTGCGCGTGTTTTTATGTACACCACCGTGTAAGATGATTCCTTTTAGATTTTCTTCTTGCATCAAAGTAATTGAATTCGCAATCATTAGTGATCCATTCGATAAACATTAATCTGCTAATGTTGTCTTTCCAGTGAAAGGATAATATAGTTACCAGTGATTAAAAAAAAAAAAAAAAAAAGGAGATTACCAAAATGTTGTGTTTCCATTTGGCCACATGAGATCTGCTAATCTTTCGATCGAGCCAGAGTTGGGGGCATAGTCCACTCCAAACGCTTCGTAGATAGGTGCAAGAGGAGGATTCGCAAAATAGCCGACATGCGGCTTATCCGGGATGTCAAACCGGCACTTCACATCAGAAGGAAGCTGGAGCAATTCCTTCAATTCTTGCAACACATCATTGTGAACCTCTAAGGTCATCTTATCATACAAAGCTTCAAAGCAACCGAATTCTTCAAGGGCTTGTTGGACTTCACTTTGCAAGGAGTTCCATCGACCCGTCCCTAGCTTCAAGCCATCCACATCAGACAAATCTATTAGAGGAAGCCTCAGTGTTGAAATAGAGCTCATGATCAATTGGTCTTTCTTTCTGACCACTTCTGAAATCTTTCTCCTAAGTTTTTCTTGGGGTGGTTCACTGCTGGATTTATAGGGCTTGTTCATCCTCGAAGTAGCCGCTGGAGCCATTTGAAAGCTACCATCTTTGCGCCGATTATTTTCCTTGTTTTCCCTTCCTTTTGTGGCTTAAAAAGCAGTTGACCAGTCAATGCAAGATTTTTCTCTTTTTGGGCTAGATTTTGGAATTAGTGATTTGACTTCAAATCGAGCAGCGATGACGGTTGCCTTCCTCTTCCGGCATATCTTCTACGTCGAATACATGGAAACAAATCAGCAGTACGGTGAAAATCGAAGCCTAATATTAATGCCAGGCTCAGAAACAGCAACCCCTGCAAGCAAAGAAGAAACTCTTACTTTTTGAATATTGCTATCTTATGATCTTTTTAACTATTGAATAACATTCTGACACTATATCACTCATCAATTACATATTGATATCTGAAAACACAAAAATTACTTCTGGAACGAAATATAGTAATGAAAATTAGAAAAGAATATGGTTGATTGGATCGATGATGTAACATTGTGTCTACCTTATTTAAGTGTAAACTTAGAATATTTTAATGTTTGAGCTCTTAGATGTTTTGAAAAGCTTAGATCAAAAGCTAGGGGTCCATTTCAAGGTTTTGAGTGAATCCAAGAAGATACTTGGATCGTGAAGTTCGATTGTAGGAGGGTAGGGAATTTCGTCATACTACTACGATGAAGAATAGACCAAAATATAAGAGCCCACGGTCTTTTTCACCTTGGGAAGATTGATGCCAGATAATTAAAATCATCACATGACATGTCGTCACACTATATAGAATATTATCACATGACATATGTCGTCATAATGTCGTAACTTATGTCATATCTTCATGTATACAAAATAGGACATTCCTTTAAATTAGTTGAATTAGGAATCCAACTCCGATGTAATAATATTTCATTCATTTCTTGCTTCTTCAAATGTCAAACCATAAGTCTTGTATGGATTTGGAATTTCTACTTGAATCAAATTTCTTTCATGAAGTTAAGCTTGAGATATATACTCAACAAGAGAATTACCAAAAAGTAATAAACTTATTGCATTTATACAATTTCAGTTTTAAATATTTTAATTGTCTCAATTGAGTTCTAAGTCTTTTTACATTTTGTCAATTAAGTCCATCGACCAATTTTGACAGGAAATTGTTGATGTGAACATCAACTGTCTTACATGGCACAGCCAGCATTAACGTAAACATTTTCAATAATATTTTGATATGTTTTTTTATTTGTTTTAGTTTTTATTATTTTTCCTTTTTCCTTTCTTATTTTCTCTTTACTTTGTTAATGACTTAGGGCCAGGATGCCCTCATTAGCACTAGGCAAGGCTGTCACAGGCCCTTGCTAGCCAGGCGAGGGCCCAATGTTAAACTAATAATAATAATAAATAAGAAAATAAAAGAGAAAAAATTTAAAAAATATTAAAATATTATTAAAAATATATAATAGTTCAATTTTTTTGGTCGGAACAATAGTTCAATTCACGAATCAACCCCATTTCATTTACGCAAGAACCTCTTTTTCTTTGTAAATTTTTGTAACTAGTAGAATGCTTTTTGCTGCTAGTGGGAAATAACTGAAGAGTTCTTTTCCTTAGAAAAGAGAGAGAGAGAGAGAGAATTCTTTTACAATATTTGCTTGCTGGACGTAATACCATCATCAACAGCCTGAAGAACATATAACTTCGAGGATCTGCAATTGGGTCAGATGATCATGACCTAAACAAGCTCCAAAAGGGGAAAGAAATGGAAACCCGATATGCTTCTCACATATTGAGCGACCGTCCACTCAATTAATTATTGACGATGGTAAAATATATGCCTTAAGACTTGACTCGCAATTTATTGATAGGGCGAAAGGACACGCAATGCTTCGAAAGCACCGCGATTTTAAGTTCTGTAAAAAGTATCCATCGCCGAAGCTCCATTTAGGCCCTCTTTTGTCTTGTAGATGCGGGAAAGACCGGCAGCATCAAAGGGCTTAAAAAGCAAAGGGTGTTGGTCATCCACAAGCTCATCGGGACACTGAACCGTGCCTTGATCGGAAGAGAAGAGTCCTATGGAGTATCGTAGCTCGTGCCCGCTTATCTTTACACGGTGACAAGGGCTGTATATTCTCCCATTGCTCCATCCCTGCGTGCAACAAGGATAAAGGGAGAGGCACACAATGATTAAGGTCAATTATTCAGAAGATTATAACTCTAAAGAGACTTAAAATCTTGACTTCTTTTGACTGATCACACAAGATCTACATGCTTAGGTTATATCCAACGAGACATCTATCTCAACACAAGCTAACATCAATCTCGTCATATCAATATGCATTCAACCATTCGAATATATGGTTCACATGACAGCCAATCGATAAGAATTTCGCAAAGACACAGCATTAATGTCGTAATTCTAGCTATTGCCGGATGTGATGATCAACACTAGAAATGTAGACAATAATTTGCAATTGATATGCAAAGTCATGGTGCCGAATTCTTTCGAACCAAATTCAATGGAGAGAGGGGAATGGGGGGGACTCACGTAGAATGACTCCCCACTGATGACAACGAAAGAGGAAGCTGAGGAAAAGGCGACCTCGATCCAACGTCCGTCCTTGGTCTGCACTTCCAATCCGTTCACGTGATTTTGGTGAAGTATGGTCACGAAGTTCGTGTCCCGATGGCACGAAGTATCGGCCTTCTTGGACTCCTCAGTCGCAGGAGCTGCATATCTCATGACTCGCAAATTGTACTTGACCGACTTGGCTAGTGAATCCACATAATTGTCTACGCCAAGGCTTCCCAAAACCAGCTTCTTCACCAGTGAATCCAACTCCGAAACCATCGGAACATACGCATTCATCGTCTCACTGCTTGGTCATAAAAAAGACAAACGTCGAAACTACAGTTTCCATAAATAATGGGTGTCGATTGGGATCTTCATCTTACGTGTGTTTTTATGTACACTGGATCTCTGTGATATCTAGTACCCTGTAAGATGTTTCATTTTAGTTGTTCTTCTTGCATCGAAGTTACTGATTCAAATTCCCGTCATCAGCGATTTATTTGATAGACATTAATCTCTTAACACTTCCTTAATGGGAACGGATAATAATATAATCTATAATAAAAAAATGGATTACCAAAATCTTATGTTTCCCTCCGGCCACATGAGATCCGCTAATCTTTCGATCGAGCCAGAGTTGGGGGTGTTGCCAATTCCAAACGCCTCATAGAGAGGAAGATTCTCAAGGTAGCCGAGCAACGGCTTAGTTGGCTCGTCAAACCGGCGCTTCACGTCAGTCGGAAGTTCAAACAATCTCTCCAGTTCTTGGAACACATCATTGTGAAGCTTCAAGGTCATTTTATCATACAAAGCTTCGAAGCAACCGAATTCTTCAAGGGCTTGTCGGACTTCACTCTGCAAGGAGTCCCATGGACCTGTCCCAGGCTTTGAGCAGTCTAACTTGGAGAGATCTATCAGGGGAAGCTTCAGTGTTGAAATAGGGCTCATGATCAATTTGTCTCTCTTTCTGGTACTTTTTCTGAAACTCTCTTCTCCTATTTTTTTCTTGGGGTGGTTCTCTGCTGGATTTATAGGGCTTGGGCATCCTCGTACTATCCGCCATAGTAATTTTAAAGTTACGACTGAATATGTTGATGGATTAAGATTTGGCTTTCTTTTTCTGATCTTCTTAGGTTAAAGAGATTATACTTCTGCCGCACCCCATCAACAAGAAAATGGTGAGAGAGAGACTTTGGTGAAGATGTTTGCTGACGAAAGTAAGTAAAGGAATTGGAATATGGCGATGAAAGCAAGAAAAGGAATCGTCAAGTTCAAATTGAATTTGGAGATGAGTTAGACGTTGGTGGACGGTCGGGTCTCGGTGAAGAAGCGGAGAAAGTGACGGGGAACGGGATGCAGCGATGGACCCAAGGAAAAGGAAAGAGATCATGGGTTTCTTGTGTCAGTCCTCAAGGAGAATCCCCGGAAAACGTCAGATAATTCTAATCCACTCGCCAGCTAACAAGTTCGTCAAGAAAAAGTTGAGACATGGGGCTCGCCAATGACTAGCCATAATCTTTCCTTAACAAAGGTAAAAAGGGAATATGAAGAAGGTAGCGAGGTCAAGACGGAAGGAAACAGGTCATTAAAATCTCTAGAGGTAGCATTCTAAAATTGCTGACCTATCTTGGGTCTTTAGCCTTCTCAAGGCTAACTTTCACCCCAAAACCTCTTGAGAATGACCTTAGACATCCCAAAATTTCCCAATGGGGCTTTGGGGTCTCAAAGGGTTTTCAAATTGTTAAACCATATACACTTCAATATCTTTAATTTTTATTGCTCAAAATACTTTTTAAAATCCCTCAAACTCCTCTTGTTTGCTCTAATGTATGATAATTGAGTAGATTTCCACCACTTATACAAAATAGGAAATTCCTTTCAGTCCAATTAAATTAGGAATCCAACTCCAACATAGAAATATTTTAATCATTTCTTGCTTGTTCAAACGTAAAATCACACACCTTATATGGATGTGGAATTTCTACTTGGATTAGATTTCTTTTACGAAGTTAAGCTCTAGATGTATACTTAACGAAAGAATTACAAAAAATAAAAAATAAATAAAGCTATTGCATTTGTACTAATTTAGTCAAAAATAATCTAATTGTGCCTATTAAATTCTAAAATTTTTCATATTTTACCAATTAAATTCATCCGATTAATTTTCATTAGAAATTGCTAATGTGGATGCCGGCATTATACTTGGCATAGTCAACACTAACGTGGACATATTCAATAACATTTTTATATATTTTAAATTGTTTATTCTTTTGAATTCTTGCTATTTTTTTCCTTTTTTTTTTTTTTTTTTTTTTTTGGTAACCTAGGGTCAAGAAACCCTCGCCAACACTGGGTAAGCCGCCATAGGCCCTCTCCAGCCGGATGAGGATCCACCAACGACCCTTGCTGCTCTAAGTTAAAAATAAAAAAGTAAAGAAAAGAAAAAGGAAAAAAATAATTTAAATTCAAAAAAATTAAAATAATACAAAAATATATAAAAGTTCAATTCACGAGCCAATCTTATTTCATTTACGCAAGAGCCTCTTTTCCTTTGTAATTTTTTGTAAGGAGTAGAATGCTTTTTGCTGCTAGCGGGAAATAAATAAAGACATCTTTTCCTTAGAAGAGAGAAAAGAAAGAAAATTTCTTCCTGAAAATCCATTTCTTTGTCAAGTTCTTTTACGATACTTTCTTGCTAGTAGCAACCTCATCGTCAACAGCCTGAAGCACATATAGCTCCGAGGAACTGCAACTGGTTCAGATGATCATAGCCTAAACAAGCTCCAAAAGGGGAAAGAAAGGGAAGCCAGATATGCTTCTCAAATACTGAGCGACCGTCCACTCATTTGATTATTTAATGATGGCAGAACATATGCCTTAAGATTTGACTCGCAATTGGTTGATGAGCTGAAGGGACACACGATGCTTCAAAAGCACCTCTATTTCAAATTCTGTAAAAAGCATCCATCGCCCAAGCTCCATTTTGGCTCTCTTCGGTCTTGTAGATGCGGGACAGACCAGCAATATCAAAGGGCTTAAAAAGCAAAGGGTGTTGGTCATCCACAAGCTCATCAGGACATTGAATCGTGCCTCGAACAAAAGAAAAGAACCCTATGGAATATCTTGGCTCATGCCTGGTCAACATTACACGATGACAAGGGCTATGTAATCTCCCATTGCTCCATCCCTGCGTTCAAAAAATAAATTTGGTTGAGTCTCACAGTGATGAAGGTCAATTATTCCAAAGATTATATCAGACAAGACGTCTATCTCACCACGAGCTTGCATCAATCTCGTCATATCAATACGTATGCAATCATTTGAATCTATGGTTCACATGGTGTACGGCCAACAAGAATATCACAAAGAAACCAGCCTTAATGCCGTAATTCTAGCTATTGTGAGAAGTGATGATCAATACTAGAAATATAAACAATAATTTACAGTTGATGCGTAAAGTCATGTGGCCGAATTCTTGTCCGATGCTCTGAGAGAGAGAGAGAGAGAGAGAGAGAGAGAGAGAGAGAGAGGTGGGGGGACTCACGTAAAATGACTCCCCAGCGAGGACAATGAAAGAGGAAGCTGAGGAAGGAGCGACCTCGATCCAACGTCCATCCTTGGTTTGCACCTCCAATCCGTTGACATGATTTTGGTGAAGTATGCTCAGGAAGTTGACGTCGCGATGGCAAATGGCCCCGGGCGTCTTGGACTCCTCAGTCCCAGGAGCTGCATATCTCGTGAGACGGAGACTGTATCCAACCGACTTGTCCAGCGATTCAACATACTTGTCTACACCCAAGCTTCCCAAAACCAGCTTCCTCACCAGTGAATCCAACTCCAGGACCCTCGTAACATAGGTGTTCATTGTCTCACTGCATGGTCATGAAAAAGGCACACATCGGAACTAAAGTTTCTAGAGATATGGCTGTGAATTGGCATTTTCTTGTTGCGCGTGTTTTTATGTACACCACCGTGTAAGATGATTCCTTTTAGATTTTCTTCTTGCATCAAAGTAATTGAATTCGCAATCATTAGTGATCCATTCGATAAACATTAATCTGCTAATGTTGTCTTTCCAGTGAAAGGATAATATAGTTACCAGTGATTAAAAAAAAAAAAAAAAGGAGATTACCAAAATGTTGTGTTTCCATTTGGCCACATGAGATCTGCTAATCTTTCGATCGAGCCAGAGTTGGGGGCATAGTCCACTCCAAACGCTTCGTAGATAGGTGCAAGAGGAGGATTCGCAAAATAGCCGACATGCGGCTTATCCGGGATGTCAAACCGGCACTTCACATCAGAAGGAAGCTGGAGCAATTCCTTCAATTCTTGCAACACATCATTGTGAACCTCTAAGGTCATCTTATCATACAAAGCTTCAAAGCAACCGAATTCTTCAAGGGCTTGTTGGACTTCACTTTGCAAGGAGTTCCATCGACCCGTCCCTAGCTTCAAGCCATCCACATCAGACAAATCTATTAGAGGAAGCCTCAGTGTTGAAATAGAGCTCATGATCAATTGGTCTTTCTTTCTGACCACTTCTGAAATCTTTCTCCTAAGTTTTTCTTGGGGTGGTTCACTGCTGGATTTATAGGGCTTGTTCATCCTCGAAGTAGCCGCTGGAGCCATTTGAAAGCTACCATCTTTGCGCCGATTATTTTCCTTGTTTTCCCTTCCTTTTGTGGCTTAAAAAGCAGTTGACCAGTCAATGCAAGATTTTTTCTTTTTGGGCTAGATTTTGGAATTAGTGATTTGACTTCAAATCGAGCAGCGATGACGGTTGCCTTCCTCTTCCGGCATATCTTCTACGTCGAATACATGGAAACAAATCAGCAGTACGGTGAAAATCGAAGCCTAATATTAATGCCAGGCTCAGAAACAGCAACCCCTGCAAGCAAAGAAGAAACTCTTACTTTTTGAATATTGCTATCTTATGATCTTTTTAACTATTGAATAACATTCTGACACTATATCACTCATCAATTACATATTGATATCTGAAAACACAAAAATTACTTCTGGAACGAAATATAGTAATGAAAATTAGAAAAGAATATGGTTGATTGGATCGATGATGTAACATTGTGTCTACCTTATTTAA
This sequence comes from Eucalyptus erythrocorys, assembly GCA_014182555.1. Lineage (NCBI taxonomy): Eukaryota > Viridiplantae > Streptophyta > Magnoliopsida > Myrtales > Myrtaceae > Eucalyptus > Eucalyptus erythrocorys. The sequence continues at coordinate 14,156,296 of CM024599.1, read as the reverse complement.
GTGTAAACTTAGAATATTTTAATGTTTGAGCTCTTAGATGTTTTGAAAAGCTTAGATCAAAAGCTAGGGGTCCATTTCAAGGTTTTGAGTGAATCCAAGAAGATACTTGGATCGTGAAGTTCGATTGTAGGAGCGTAGGGAATTTCGTCATACTACTACGATGAAGAATAGACCAAAATATAAGAGCCCACGGTCTTTTTCACCTTGGGAAGATTGATGCCAGATAATTAAAATCATCACATGACATGTCGTCACACTATATAGAATATTATCACATGACATATGTCGTCATAATGTCGTAACTTATGTCATATCTTCATGTATATAATTAAAATCTTAATCAAATAAGACACGCTTAGAATATATGCTCTCCACATGCTACTTAAAATTGGATCCCGTGGATCATAAAATTTTCTAAGGCTAGAAAGTTTCAATATTGTTGCAACCTTCCTAGAGGTGATTCAATCATAATATTTAACTTATCTATTGAAGCCGCCATTAATTGGTTTTGAGTAGTTTAAACACACATTTTACTTCCACAAACCAAAGATTCATGAGTCCAGGACTTGTGCTCTTTTAGAGCCTTTACCCTTTATTTTGAAAAAGTTTTGCAGGCAATTTTAGCTGTAAACAGCAGCGACAATGGCGCAGTAGCAGCAGCAAACAGCAGCGACTATGGCGCAGTAGCAGCAATGAACAACAGCTAACATTAGCGAACAGCAGTAAAACGCAGCGAGCAATAACAACATAGCAACAAACAGCAGATATTGACGACAAACAACAACAATGCAGCAGCACAGCAACAGTGAAAAGCAATGAAAAAGGGCAATGTGTTGGAATATAATTTAGAGAAAATAAACTGTTTGTTGTAATCAGACAATCAATGTAAAGAAGACAATAACAACTTTATAATATGCTTCTTTTTATGTAAACTTACAAATCTTGGAAAATAAAAAAAGATATCATTAGAAAAATAACATAAAATTGGAGGTGATTAGTTCTTGTCAATGGTATTCTGCAAATTCACGAATTATGCCTTTCAAGATATAATACCTTGAACCTGTTTGAATTAGTGAAATGGGCTAGTGAATCAACCTAGAGGGTGGTGAATAGGTTGTTGCAGAATTCTTTTGGAATCTTTTTTAATGCAATACGTTAATATCAAGGATATTTCAATAATAAACAGATTACGTATTCACAAAATAAATAGAGTAAAGAGAGAAACTTGACACAAGGATTATAGTGGTTCGGCTTAGACCAAGCCTACGTCCATTCTCCACGCTGGCAGCCAACTGGCTGTAATCACTATGTAGCAAAAGAGTGCCTTTACGGAGACGGATTAGACTTCTTCAATTGACAGTCTCTCCTACAGCCTTACGTTGTCTTTGCTCTATATCTCACTCTCTTTGTTACATAGTGTAAACATGAAAGATTTTAGAGAACAAGTGATTTTGGAGATTCTAACATCGAGATTTCTCTACCGGCCTCTCCTCTTGTTTCCAAGCAACGTCGATCCAACTTAAATAATCTTCGTGCCATCATACCCGTTGGCACATTCCAAAAATTCATCCAATCAACCCGTTGGACTGAATCAATTTAAGTGATCTCCTTGTCCCGAAAACGTAAGTAGACAGAGCTCGTCAATCCCGTTCGCCCATACAATCGGGATCTTGAGTTCCCAAAATTAGATTCTTCCAAAAATAAACTTGATCTTCAACGGATAGAATCCGAAGAATCAAATCTTCCAAGCTCTTGATCACAGCCAGAGATATTCCATGGTTAGGATTAAGAAATACGAAATCCAATATCTGTAGCCATAAGAATAACCTGTAACCAGCCTGTAAAAAGTCATGAACTATCTTCAGACTTAGATTTGGGTCTCGAGGGTCGTCAGACTGAAACTGAGTCTTGAAGGTCTTCAGACGAAAACTGAGTCTTGACTGACTTCGGATGGAAAAACTTCAGACCGAAATTCTGGGTCTGACTATCTTTGAAAACCTTTAGACCTTGACAACTTCAGACGTAGCCGACTGAGTCTTGGAATTCTTAGACCACACTGTTGAGGCTGTTTTGTCAACTTCAAAACTCCAAGAGATTTTTCTTCAACAATTAGCACTATACAAACAGGACTCAGTTGAACCATTCAATTGAGCCAGCACACCCAAAAAAATCAAAAGAGTAGAATAGTATTTCAAATCTTTTTTGGAATCATTGTCTTGAATTGTTCTATTGAAAAACCCTCTATTGAAGCTTTATGCTCCGATCTAATTATAGAGCTTTAAAGTTCATGTATAGAAGAGATACATAAATTAAATAGACGCATGTATCCATGAAATTCATTAATCGAGAGATACGTGAATCCAAATTAAATAAATGCATGTATCCAATAACTTCATGAATCAAAAGATACGTGAATCCAAATTAAATAGATGCATGTATCCAAGAATTTCATGAATCAAGAGATATGTGAATTCAAGAGATTCAGGAACTCAATAAATATATGAATAGGTGAATTTAGGAAATTTATGAATTCAATAGATACGTGAATAGAAAAGACGTACATTTTTTGTTGGCTTTCGTTAATCCGTTAACCATAATTATAACAATCCCTTACATTATTGGATCAACAAAACATTTTTGACTTGAATGAATTTAAGCATACCTGTTGAAATACACCGCATCAAGATAGATAGCTTTTGTTTTGAACCTTCTTTAGTGAAAGCCTATCGGACTTACTTAACTAGTCGATGAATTAAGCCTTGAATCGCCAGTTGTTTGTGTAAGCTTAGACAATAAACCTTACACAGAGTATTTCCAATTCAAGATTGGTTCTCGGTTATGTTTGTTCTTTTGGCCCTAAACCTCTCGGGATTCATATGTGCTTTAGAAAATCTAGCCTTTAAAAATTTTCATAGAGTCAGCTAGCTCTATGTATATAGATACATTCCTATTAAAGATATCCTACCATATCTTACTTGGATGTTACATTCCAAGTTATAGGAATCATTAAACGCGTAGCATACTCTTAATAATGCTGTAATAAAGCGTTGTTCCATCATAAGAATGGGAGACGATGCTTACACTAGAGTTTCTAGAATTTGCGTTGTCCTATTGAACCTCGATCATGGGATCTCTAATCGCATAAGTTAGGTTTTCACCCTGAAATCTCTTTATTGGGTTAAGGCTCTTAAACTCATTCCCCTTGATGTGTAGTTTATCTACTCTCTTGATAAACTTTTTGTTAGCAAATTTGCAATATTTTTCTTTAACTTTATAAAGGCTAAAGAAATGATTCTATTTGAGAGCATCTGCAGTACGGTATTGTGTCTACGACAAATATATCTAGACTTACCATTATAAATTACATTATGCGCCCTTGCAATTGCCGCTTGATTGTCATAATGTATGCAAATTGTAAGCATAGGTTTTGGCCACACTGGAACATCTTCTAATAAATTTTAAAGCCATTCTACTTCTTCAGTAGCTTTATCCAAAGCAACAAACTCTGATTACATCGTAGAGCGTGTTCTTAGAGTTTGTTTAGAGGATTTCCATGACACTGTGGCACCTCCTAGCGTGAACACATATCTGCTAGTCGATTTCAATTCATCAGAATCTAAAATCTAGTTGGTATCACAATAACCTTTCAAAACAGTTGGATATTTGTCATATTGTAGAATATAGTCTTTTGTCCTTTTCAAATATCCTAATACTCTCATCAGAGCATTCCAGTGCTCATGACCTGGGTTACTAGTATATCTACTCAGTTTGCTTACTGAATACGCGATATCTGATCTAGTGCAATTCATGATATACATGATGCTGCTAATTACTTGAGAGTATTCTAGCTGTTAGATACTATTTCCAGTGTTCTTTCTTAAAGTTAGGTGTGGAAGAAAATGATTGTTTACATCTTTAATGCCGAATCCTTTAAATTTGTCAAATACCTTTTCAATGTAATGAGATTGTGTTAAACCTAAGGCATCGGAATTCCTTAGAATTTTGATGCCGACTATAACATCCGCTGCACCTAACTCTTTCATCTCTAAGTTCTTCTTGAGAATGTTCTTGGTGATTCTGATGACCTTAGTGTTATCTCTAAGAATTAGTAAATAATCGACATATAGACAAATAAGTGCATATTCAACTGTTGTGGATTTAATGTACACACATTTGTCACACTCATTGATTCTATGCTCATTTTGAATTACTATCCGGTCAAATTTCTCATCCATTGCTTAGGAGCTTGTTTAAGTCCATACAATGATTTGACGAGTTTACACACTTTGTGTTCTTGTCCTTTGACCTTGAACCCTTCAAGTTGTTCCATATAAATCTCCTTGTCAAGATCACCATTTAAAAATGCAGTTTTTACATTCATTTGATGTATCTACAAATTGTATAGTAAAGCTATAACAATCAACATCCTTATTAATGTTATTCTTGTGACAGGTAAATAAGTATCAAAGTAGTCAAGATTCTCTTTTTGTCTAAACCCTTTGGCTACAAGCCGAGCTTTGTACTTATTAATGGAACCATCAGCTTTTAGTTTTTTCTTGAATATCTATTTACATCTAATTGGTTTATTTCTAGGTTGAAGATCAACCAATTCCCAAGTATGGTTACTCATGATATAATTGATTTCGTTCCTAACGGCTTCTTTGCAGAAAGGAGCATCTAGAGATGACATCGTCTCTTTAAAGGTTTGGGGCTCACTTTCTAACATGTATGTTAGAAAATCAAGTCCGAAAATTTTTTCAATTCGAGATCTTTTACTCCTTCAAAGTTTGGCTTCTTTGGTCACAACTTCATAACTCTCAAATTCTAATTCTCTAAGCCTTTTTTGAGAAAGTTCTCCTTGATTTCTTTTTGCAGGATATATATCCTCAAAAAATTCAGTATCCCTTGATTCTAGGATTGTATTTACATGGATTTTCGCAATTTCAGATTTGTAAATAAAAAAATTTATATGTGCTACTATTTTGAGCATAACCGATAAATATACAATCCATCGTTTTAGGTCCCAACCGAGTTTGTTTAGGAGGAGGAATTGTCACCTTAGCCAAGCACCCCTATACTTTTAGAAAATTGTAGGATGGCAATTTTCCATTCCATAACTCGTATGAAGTTTTACCTGTCTTTTTGTGGGGTATTTTATTAAAAATATAATTTGCCGTTAAAACTGTCTCCCCCCATAAATTCTGAGGTAAACCTGAACTCAAAAGCATGGCGTTAGCCATCTCCTTTAGTGTCATGTTCAATCGTTCAACAATTCTATTTTATTATGGAGAATAAGGTGCAATTGTTTGGAGAATTATTCTAAAACTAGCACAAAACTCTTTGAAATTGATTGAATTGTATTCTCCTCCTCTATCATACTTAAGCACTTTGATTCGTTTATCAAGTTGGTTTTCAACTTCATTTTTATACTTGACAAACATGCTCATAGTCTCATATTTGCTAGTTAGTAAATAAACATAGCAAAATCTAGTACATTCATCCACAAATGTGATAAAGTACTTATTTTCACCTCTACTTTCTACAAACTTTAAATCACATAGATCACTATAGTTTAATTGTAGAGGTTTACTTATTCTTTCAACAGATTTGAAAGATTTCTTGGCAAACTTGGCCTCAACAAAAGTCTCACACTTGTAACAGGCACCCAACTCAAATCTTGGAATTAACCCCAAGTTTGTAATTCCCTTCATTGTACCATAATTTACATGTCCTAATCTACCATGCCATAGATAAGGAAACACAACGGTGTAAACTGAAGACTTTTCTTTATTAATAGTCTTTGGGTACACATAATTTGAGTTTACATCAATGACAGCCACATTGGCTTTAAACAAGTTATTACACAAGTACCATTCCCCTACATACTTCCCGCCTTTTGAAAGTACAAACTTGTCGAATTCAAATACAATTTTGAAACCCTTCTTGACAAGTAATGGGCTAGAAATTAGATTTTTCCAAATCTCTGGTACACGCAACACATTTAGTAGGGCGACCTCCTTACTAGATGTAAATTAGATCACCTTTCCTCTTCTAACAATCTTTGCTAATGCACAGTTAGCCATATAAAGCTTCTCAACTTCTTTAGTCTTCTCGTAAGATGAGAACATGTATTTATCTGCACAGATGTGATTTGTGGCACCTGTGCCTAGCCACCAGCCATTAGTGTTCGACACCAGAAATATTTCGGACATTACCACAACATGCAGTCTATCAATATTGTCATGTTCTGTTTGGGTTGCACCATCGTTCTTGCCTCTTTTTCGAGTTCTTCTCGCAATCCTTAGCACAATGGTCAGGTTTGTTACAGATAAAACATGTCCCTTGGAATTTCTGGAACTATTCCTTTTGCTTGCCTTTTCCTTGAAAGGACATTTTCCTTTCTTTATCTTGCTTGGATTTGGAAAATTTCACAGCGTTGGTCTTTGGCTTTGAAGAAGGGTTCGTACTCTATTTATTGTCCTCCTCAATTCTAAGCCGCAAAATGAGATCTTCAAGGCTCATCTCATTTCGTTTGTGCTTCAATTAATTTTTGAAGTCTAACCAGGTCGAAGGCAGTTTCTCTATCATGACCACCACTTAGAATAATTCACTAAGTATCATACTAAGTATCATTCCCTCAGAAGAGATGTCACTTAGAATTAATTGCAATTCTTGAACCTAATCATGACAAATTTAGAATCAACCATCTTGTAGTCCAAGGAATTTGGCAACCACAAATTTCTTGGTGCCAGCGTTTTCAATCCTATGTTTCTTCTTTAAGGACTCCCATAACTATTTAGCAGATTCAATATTACAATAAACATTATATAGAAAATTCACTAAACAATTAAGAATATAATTTTGACATAAAAAGTCCCCATGCTTCCAAGCCTCCAATGCATTTAGCGTCATAACATTGTGCTCATCTGGACTAGTTACCGGGCACACCTCTAATAAATACTTAGTCAAATTTAGCATGGTTAGATAGAAGAGCACTTTCTGATGCCACTGTTTAAAGATTACTCCGATGAATTTCTTCGGTTTCTCATTAGCTGTAATTGGAGGTGTTGCCATCACAGTAGGCGAGGTTTGTTGAACTATCCCTCTAGAAATAGAGTCAAAAGCCATTTGACCTATACTATTCTAAAAAATAGTCCTAGGCATAACAGTCGTATGACTTGTACCTACACCACCAAAATTGGTGTTGGCCCAAGGGCCCATAGCATTGGTTGCTACAAATTCAAACTTTGAGGGCTGAACATCTCCCATAACAATAGTTGAATTGACCATAGGAACGTCTCCTGAGACATTCTGGACATTGAAAGGCAGTTGATTGTTTTCAGCCATCTCAATAATCTGACAAGAACAACAAACAATGAGTGACCTAATCGCCTTAAGATTGTTGAAATATAATCTAGAGAAAGAAAACCGTTTATCGTAATCAAACAATCAATGTAAAGAAGACGATAACAATTTTATAATATCCTTCTTTTTATGTAAACTTACAAATCTTGGAGAAGAAGAAAATAAGGTATCACTATAAATATAATATAAAATTGGAGGTGAGATATGGATATTCAAATCTCCATGAGGTGATTAGTTCCTAGCAGTGGTGCTTCGCTGATTCACGAACTATGCCTCCTAAGATACAACACCTCGAACCTATTTGGATTAGCACTATGCAAATAGGATTCAGTTGAACCGTTCAATTGAACTAGCACACTCAGAAAAATCCGAAGAGTAGAGTAGTATTTCAAATCTTTCTTGGAATCGTTGTCTTGAATTGTTCTATCGAAAAACCCTCTATTGAAGCTCTATGCTCTTATCTATTTATAGAGCTTTAAAGTTCATGTACAGAAGAGATACATGAATTAAATAGACACATGTATATATGAAATTCATGAATCAAGAGATATTTGAATTCAAGAGATTCATGAACTCAATAAATATATGTATATGTGAATTTAGGAAATTCATGAATTCAATAGATACGTGAATAGAAAAGACGTATATTAATTTGTTGGCTTTTGTTGATTCATTAACCATAATTATAACACAAAGCAGCAGTAATAAATGTAGCACTACAGCAGTAGCAGCAATGGAAGTCTTAGATGATGGCAGGGCTTTGCAGATGCTGCTGGAAACTCACCAGAGAATTAAGGATGGCCGAAGCGTATGAATTTGCTGGTGGTGAGAACTCAGTGACAATGACGTGAGAAAACCGATGCCCCTACTGTGTTCCTCTCCCCCTCCTTTTACAATGGCTCTAAGCATATCTATTTTTCTACGGGCAATTTTCTGAGTTTCCTTTTCTCATTGCCTTAATTCACGGTCTGGCAATTTGCGCACGATTTCTTGGATCTAGCTTAATCACTTTCCTCTTTGGTATTCTAATTAGCCCCGGACGCTTTAATTTCTTCCATTCCATCAAATTTCCTTACAAGATTTCTTTGCATAATATATGGTTCTTGATCTTCGATTCCATTTAAGTGCTCGAGATTGAGCGGATGTTTCTTTACCCCTCAATTGATGCCAGAGTATTGTCCATTTTATATGTTGCTGAGATCGTAGATTGCTCACAATGGGTTGGCCGAAATCTGCTAGGGGAAAATGCGGGCATTTTCTTTTAATTGATTGGTCTTCTTCCAAATCCTTTGCTATTTGATCGTCCTTTTCCAATAATATCCCACGAACCCCCCCATTCTTTTATTATTTTTTTTTTGGGTCGTACGCTGATGAAAATTTACTCCAGCTGAAAACGCAGGGCCCATAAACTGGGCTTCCTCACAAAGTAGGTCCAACGAGATTTGGGGAGGGCAAGGGACAGTCCCGCGGCAAGGTATTTCTACGTTGAGGTTTAGGGCCCAGTCGGCAATGGAGTTGGCTTCACGTGGGCAGTGAGTGATACGCAGATGTGAGCAGCATAAAGACAGATCCAGGCATTGGGAGATAACTGCACGTTCAACCCGTGGGATTAGGTCTGAGCTCTCCAATGCTTTAATCAAAGTCAGACTGTTCAGCTGTCCGAAAATTACAAGAGAAGATTTCTCCGACCGACTATTTTCCTCCTCAATTAGCGCGTAGGCATTGCATGAGAAAGAAATTCTCTCCTAAATCTCTCGCCCATTGTGTTTATATTTTCCTTTTATTCTTCACGATCTTCCCTCTGTCCGACTCCCTTTTCCAATGTGATTCCCCGATTTCCTCACAAGATAAGTTCAAAGGATGAATCGGCGGCGGGTAAGGATTCAAAGGACTCTTTTTCCTTTTTGTTTTCCTTTCTTTTCATACCCTCCGCCGTTTGGCCGAGATTATTGATTCATCATCGAATCGTGTATCTATCCAATATTTTCTGTCCATGATTCCTTTTGTTTTGTAGAAAGTTTTTCGAACTTATATATTCTCATCTGAGGTTTTTGCCACAAATTCATCCAAAGAATTTAATTCAAAGTTTCCTTGCACCAATTCATTAGTCCCCAGTTCAGATGCAATGTTTTGTCGATTCCATCAAGCTGTCAATTCTTTAAGTTATTTATAGTTCTATCTATAAATGACCAAACTTTGTTATCATCGATTAAGTCCATTACTTGTTCATAAAAACCAAAATTAGTGTTGGTTATTTTTTGGTGCAACAAGACCCTGTCCAAAAAATCTATGGTGGGGATATTGAGGGGTGTTGAAAGAGAACCCTTTGTGAGAATAAAGCTAAAGATAACAGATCTTGCAATTAAAGTATGACATGAGAAGAAGAGATTACTAGAGAAATCAACAATGAATGTCAAAAAACACTAGAGATTTACATTTATTCAATTTGAGTGTCAATACTTATTTTATGGGGAAATTTAGCCACCAAGAAGTCCACCATAAATCTGGAGAATATAAAGTTCACAATCACTCGAGTCCTTCCAAGCCCTAACTATACCCAAGGCAATGCCACAAGTATTACCTCACAAAGAGCTCAATCAATCATTCATTATATCTTCTTCTTTTTTTCATTATTTAACTATTTGATCAAATAAAAAAAACCAAAAGCTATGCCATCCCTCTCCATCTATCTATGGGATGGAAGGGTAGAGGCCTTTGGTGTTCATTCCAATCAAGAATTGGGGTCTCACCACTCATCAATATGATTTTCTCTCATGCCATTTCTTTGTTCCTTTTTTTTTTTTTTTTTTTTTGGTCGAAAGAGATTACTTTTCATTACTTCATAGGAACAAAACGAGGACATTTTCCCAAGTCCAAACATAAAAAGACATAAGTCAGTGAGAAGGATGAGTCAACCATTCGTCGCAAGGGAATCGTCGCGGCAAGCCTTCGCAATCCAGTCCGTGGTCCGATTCGTTTCTCTCGGACTGATGCCAACGAACACTCCAGGTAAAGAGCCCAGCTGTTGTTGACAATCTGCCACCACCGACTGAAGAGCCCAGGGAACTTCAGCCCGGCCCAGGATGGCATTTGCTGTTGTGGAGTTGTCGGTCACAACATGAACAAGAACTGCTGTACTTGTTTGCCCCTGTTCGTTGAACTGAAGACCATCTGTGCGTGTCTTCTCCACGAAGTGCAGCCCTTCCTTTAGAGCTAGGGTTTCTACGACAAGGGTAGACGGAGCAAGGACCTTCTTGGCGAAACCACTTACAAGACGCGCGCGACGGTCTCTGCGAATCCCAGCAACCGCTCCCTGTTTCGAAGCGCTACACCAAGACCCATCCACGTTCGATTTCAGCTCGCCTGTTGTTGGTTGTATCCACTCTTCCTCTAGCCAACCTTCATTTTCCTTTCTGTTCTACATTGTAGTGATGGAGCTCCATTTTTTGTAGAGTTCAAGATCATAACTGGCTTCCTCCACAATTTTTTTGTGGTTTTAGTCTACTGGATCTGAAAACCCATGCGTTTCTTGCTTTCTATATCGACCATAAAATACCCGCAAGGAGTGCGTTTGATTTTCGCTCATTTTGGTGAAGCAAGTTCTCAGAGATCCATTTATCCATCCTTGTGACTTTCTCGACGGCTGTATGCAACTTAATGCGGGGATCTAACCATATCCATTTCGTCCAGGAGCATAAGAGGTGGAGATGCTTGAGAGTTTCTATTGTGGCAAATTGGGAAGAGTGGATCAGGTATCATTTTTCTCCTGTAGAGATTTTCTTTTGTCGGCAGCACATTATTGCATACGCTCCATAGGAAAAACTGCACCTTTGGGTAATGTTGGGTTTGCCAAATTGTGGTCCATAGAACTCGGGGTGGCTAATATGATGATGATGCTTGGTTCACTTTAAGCTGTTTTTTCTGGGAGCATATTTTGTTGTAGCCACTTTTGACTGAATAGGAGCCCGTACTATTGCCCGTCCACACTAGTCTGTCCATTGATGGGTTTGAGCTGAGCGGTATTGAAAGGATTTCATGGATGACATGCTCGTCAAACATTTCCTTTAGCTTCGCTACATTCCATTCTTTTTCTTCAGGTACAATCAATTCCTCGACAATTTTTGGTTCATTTAGAGTAGTAGCTCCTCCAATACGGCCTCTAGGTAGCCAAACATCTTCCCTGATTCTGATCTGCTTACCATCACCCACCAGCCATCTCATCTTCGATTCAATCACCTCCCTTCCTATCAGCAAACTTTGCCACCCCCATGAGGGGCGAGTACCCTTACCAGCATGCCAAAACTCTCCTTGTGGGTGATAAATACCTTTAACCATTTTTGTCCATAGGGAATTTGGATCCTGAACAAGTCGCCATGCTTGTCTCCCCAGCATGGCCTTATTGAAAGCAACTAAGTCTCTAAACCCCAATCCTCCTATATCCTTCCTTGTTCTCAAAGATTCCCAGTTCTTCCAATGAATTCCTTTTCGATCAACAGTTTGTTTCCACCAAAAGCATGCAATTCTTTTTTTTTATTGCTTTGCGAATAGACATCAGTATATTGAAAATAGACATTGTATAATGTGGTAGAGCTTGTACAACTGTTTTAATAAGTACCTCTTTCCCTACTTTAGTCAACAATTTCTCATTCTAGCTCTCTAGCTTCAAGTTAACCCTTGCTAGGATCCATGCAAACATATGCTTTTTTGATTGCCCCCAGTTAGACGAAATTCCCAAATATTTGCCTATCTTGTCTATAATAAGGACTCGTAATTAATTTGCCAAGTTCCTTTTTGAAGTTTGTGGACAATTTTGGCTAAAGAAAATACCTAACTTGTTTAAGTTGATGGCCTGCCCTGATGCATAGCAATACTGGTTTAGGATATTCGCCAGGTTTTGACATTCCATAATCGTTCCATCTAAAAAGAATATGGCGTCATCGGCAAATAATAGATGAGAAATAGTTGGACACCACCTATTTAGTTTGATGCCCCTCAAGCTTCCATCTGAAATTGCGCTGCTCATTAGTATGGATAGCACATTTGCCATGATAAAAAATAAGTAAGGCAAAAGTGGGTCTCCCTGTCTTATGCCTCGGATGGATGGAACTGTCGCATCGACTCCCCATTAATTTTCACACTGAAAGATACCGTGGAAATGCACTATTTCACACACTGGACCCATTCCTTGCAAAATCCCATTTTCTTCATACACTCACATAAGAAATCCCATTCAACTCAATCGTAGGCCTTTTGCATGTTTAATTTCAGAACTACCTGAACTTTCTTTTTCCTCTTCTGAATTCGTAGTTGATGTAGCACCTCCTGAACTATAAAGATATTGTCATGTATTTGTCTTCCACTCACAAAAGCACTCTGCTCTATGGCTATAATTTTCGGGAGCCATGGCTTAAGACGGTTAGCCATTACTTTAGAAATAAGCTTATAACTGAAATTACATAAGCTGATGGGCCTATATTGAGTGATATTTTCTGGATTTACTATTTTTGGAATGAGAACAATATGTGTCATATTTAGTTTAGGATCAAAAGTACCCGTAGTGAGGAAGCTATCAACCATCTCGAATACATCTTGCTGAATGCCAGTCCAGTAATGATGATAAAATTGCCCACAAAGCCCATTTGGTCTAGGTGCCTTAGTGGCTCCCATTTGAAAAACCGCCTCTTTTACTTCATCCATTGTGACCCTCCTCATCAAGAACTCATTCATTTCCGCATTGACAAGTTGTGGGGATTGATCTAGGACTGGTTGAAAATTTCTAGGACCTTCAGTAGTGTAGAGGGATTGGTAAAAATGGCCAATGTGTCACCTTAGTGCTTCAGGTTCCTGACACTAATGCTCATCATCCATTTTCAGCATTATGATTCTATTTTGTACCCTCCGCTGGATCGTAGTAGCATGAAAATATTTGGAATTTCTATCCCCCCACCTTAGCCAACTTATGCGGGATCTCATACTCCAGTACATTTCTTCCTGCCTCCATAATTGTTCAATCTACTCTTTAATTTGTTGGATTTCCTCCCTGTACTTAGCTCCTTCTAGGCTATTAATCAACATAGTAAGTCTTCTCTTTAAAAGCTCAATTTGCTTATGTGCGTTCGAGAATTTCTTATTGCTTCATATTCCCAATGCACCAACCACCTTTTGTGATTTTTGTACTACATCTCCCAATGTGTAATGGTGATCATTCCATGCTCCTTTAACAATGTCCCTGCATTCTGGATCTTCTAACCAATATGCCTCAAATCGAAACTCTTTTTTCCTTCGTAAGATGTTCGGATATAGAGTGAGGATAAGAGGACTATGGTTAGAGCCTAATGCTGGCAAAGCAACAGCCTCTACATTTGGAAAATCCACTCTCCATTCTACATTACATAACACCCTATCTAGCCGTTCTCTTACTAGATTTTCCCCAACTCTGTTGTTTGACCATGTATAGGCACAACCCTTGCTTTCAATATCCATTAATGCACAGTCATTCAGCATTTCCCGAAAAGCCACCATCTGATAATGATCCATCCCTCGTCTTCCATCCTTTTCCCAGAAATTAAGAACCTCGTTGAAATCCCCCATACAAATCCATGGTAGGGAGTTGATATGTTGGATTACTCGAAGTTTCTGCCATAAACAAGTCCTTTTTTGGAAATCACTAGATGCATGTAGAAAGGATACTCTCATTAGGGTACCAGAAGTGGGGTCCCTGCAAGTAATATCAATCAACTTCTCTGAGTGCTCTTGTACCTCCACCTTTACTTCCTCATTCCACATTGCTATTAGTCCTTCTACTGTGCCAATTAGATCGATGATAAATGACTCCTTGAACTGAAGTTGTTGTCTAACTCTATCCACCTCTGTTTTCCTGTTCTTCATCTCCATAAGGAACACCAAGTCAGGTCTCTCAAGAGCCACAAGGGCTCTCAGATGCTGGAACGTTAGGGCAGACCTTAATCCCTGATGGTTCCAGCTCAATACTTTCATTTATCCCCTGGTGGCTTATTAGGGCTAGCCACCAAAGCCCATTTATGCGCTCCCGCTTCCACTTGGATAGGTGTTTCGAGAAGTAGAGTCTCATCAATCGCGTTTGCATCCATCCCCTGTAAATTATAACTCTTGACCCTCTTCATTTTCTTGCTCGTCGGGGGAATATGGCCCTTCTTACTCTTTTTGTGTGCTGTAGTTGTGCTGTCAAACACTGTTTCTACCCCTAATGAATCCGAGAGAAGAAGTAGAGAACCTGTGTCTCTTTTGCCTTTCACTATCCTAGACTCACTAGCTATACCTTTCCCTTTTAACTTAAGTAAATTTGAGGGTTGAGCTTTCATAGGATACCCCAATTGCATCTCATAGTTTTCATTATTGGTCGAGACCTCCATGGTATCGGCCGATGGAGTTTCCGCCACTGTTTCTTGTTCCTCACAAGGTATCTCTTCCCCATAATACATTCATCAGAAAGGACTATTTTCCTTAGCTTCTGCTTTCAGCCAATATCCAAAGTTTTTAGCTACTTCCTCCCCCGGCCTTGGTTCCTTGTAATGGATTTCCTCACAGTTTGTGGTATAATGGCCTATCCGACCACATGAATAGTAATAGTGAGGAAGCCTCTCATACTTAAAATCCACCCATATTTGATCATCATCGAAATTCACCAATGCTCCTGGCCATGGGGGGCGTGATAAGTCTAGCGTCATGCGCGTTCATCCCACCTTACACGGGCTACCATCTTTGTCGTCTATTTTCAGTTCCACCACCTTTCTTATCTGCTCGACCACCTCCAGCATCGTCTTTTCAGTGATTCGAATTATCGGAATTCCCAGCTCATGCACCCAGAATGCACAATAGTAAAGACATGCCGATGGATAGGTACCTTTGGTTGTAGTTTCCGTAGTATGAGCAGGTTCCTCAAGAAACACCAAGGGCTAGCATCCAAGACTCTTTTCAAGTCAGCTTCCTCTTTGAAAGTGAATGAGAACAGACTTGACTACACTGCCTCACACACTGTGTTCAGTCTTCCAAGCCTTCTTCATTGTGGATAAGAAGGCCTTAAAGTTTACGTTTGACCTGGAAATGAGTTTCCCTAGTAGTATGATATTACATGCTTTCCATTTATCCTCTGGAATTTCTTCAAACACGTTGGCTACGAAATCCTCTGACCACATTTGCCCCATTCTTCTACATAATGCAGCCAACCTGCGATCTTTAACTGATTCATTCTCCATTGCTAACTCTTCCTTACAGATGCAAATTCAAGACATCCTCCAAGACGTACCCAAGAAAGTAAATAGTTCGAAACCCACTAATACCGAGTGGTAAAGCTAAAGAAGCATGGACGAAGGAAGCTCTAAAACCGATGCTGTCTCTATTTCATGAACATTTCTTTGCCCAGAAAGAACCAGAATCCATCCATTCTCGCAAGAAGTTGTATGTATTGGATGGTAGAAGGACCGTTGCTACAAGAGGAGAGATTACATTATAGAGATCGATATGTAGGGTTTAGTGGTTTGTGTTTGGGTCGAGGGATTTTGATCGGCAGGTGGAATAGGGTTCATTTAGGTTGGGAGATTTAGGGTTTGGAAGACACTATCGCCATGGATAGAAAGGGAACTCTTCCGAGGAAGAGAGGGACTCTTACAGAGAAGAGAGCTCGGTCACCCAATCGCAACTCGTTCACGAGCGCGAGAACCTATTTTATGCCATTCTTTGTTCACGGGTGAAAAGGAACCACATCAATCCATCTCAAACTGGCAGTTATTCTCTATCGTGGCCACAATACTATAGGGGAGATGTTATGCAAAAATAGCTCAACGCTAGTTAACACCTCCCATTCTTGTTGCTTAGAATACTTACAAAAAAAAAAAAAAAAAAAAAAAAAAAAAAAAACCCTAAAACTCATCTTGTTTGCTCTATTGTATAGCAACCGAGTAGATTTCCATCTCTTACAATACACACACAAAATAGGAAATTCCTTTTAGTCCACTTAAATTAGGAATCCAACTCCAACATGGAACTATTGTAATCATTTCTTGCTTGTTCGGATGTTAAAACATAAATCCGTACATTTATTTAACGGAAAGCTCAAGATTTGGAAAATACTTTATAAAATATAATAGTTTGTATCGCTAATAAAGGTGAATGAATGAATTTTTTTTTTTATCACCAACAAAAATAGTTAGGTATAAAATATTGTTGATAATAAAGTATTTTTGGTTGACTAATTTTTCTAACTGATATAACCAACCATTTCTCGGAAAATGTTTTCCAAAATTTGAGTTCTCCGTAAAACAAACGCACCATTAGAATTTCTCTTTGGATTGGATTTCTTTGACGGTGTTAAGCAAGAGACATAATAAACATGATCATTATATTTTGAATGGAGTTTATCAATTATGTTGCATTTGGCAATCAAAATAAAATTCAAGATAGGATAAAATTGATCATATTCTGTGTTTGATACTTGCTCAAGATAAGATAGAGGGTGAGATAAGAGAATATAAATTGGATAAAATTATCCCATAAGGAATGTGGGTGAAGGGTAGATAGGATTTCTAGCATCCATAATAGGAAAGTTATTTTTCTCGAACAACAGACTTTTTAAAATTAACAAAATTAAG
Organism: Eucalyptus erythrocorys; assembly: GCA_014182555.1. Lineage (NCBI taxonomy): Eukaryota > Viridiplantae > Streptophyta > Magnoliopsida > Myrtales > Myrtaceae > Eucalyptus > Eucalyptus erythrocorys. The sequence goes on along the minus strand of CM024599.1, from coordinate 14,139,305 downwards.
ATTATATCTCTATATAAATAATATATGAATTCCATTATAAGAAAACATAACTATTTAGTTATTTTCATCTAATCTTGTTTATATATATATATATATATATATATATATATTCAAATTTAATTATATTTTACAAAATAATTTCAATATTTTTGGTTATATTAGTAGAGTCCACTATTTAAAAAATTTCTTTAGAGAATGAAGGGAGGAGGAGAAAAAATAGAAATAAATTAATTAATAAAAGAGAGAAAAATAAAATAAAGCAAGAGTGTCACGAAAGATTTTTACCATCTCCTTTTACAAAATTTTTCTTTATTTTAATTAATATGTCGTTTATACTAAATAATATATGATGTGAATATATTTGACTTTATTCTTTGTAATCACCGAATAATGAATGGGATTATATCAAAATCCCCAAGATTTTATATTATATTCTATCCGGTTCTATCCTGATTAGGAATCTGAACGGCCAAATGTAGCGTTACTGTATTCGAGTTCTCTCTAGCTAGTTGAAGATTTATTTTAATTTTTGTCAAATAGCGAGTGGAGTTGATTATTGCATCGCAAACGACAAAAGTGAATGACTTGGTTGGGCTCAAACCGTGGCAAAGTGTCGCGACCTTCCCGAGGGTGAAGTATTCAAAGAAGGCTATTGGATTACTAAGTCCGAAGACTTGGCATGGACCCTTCCAAGTCTTACCAATCGCGACTTGATACTAAAAATTATCTCATTTAAACATGCAATTATACTCAAATTGGAGTCACCACTAACCAATTAGGGTTGGTTAGAAACCCAAATAAAGTATGTGAGAATACTTTATTTTTTACGAACCAGAGATTCATTAAGTCCGGGGACATGGTTACGCTAGATTAGTCTAACGCCCTTTCGGTACCTTTATTTTAAAAAAAATAATTTTGTATGCAATATTGATTAATTTTAACATAAGTTAACTAACATGCAAATGGTAGTCATACGGGTGCACAATCAATGAAATGACATTCAATAAACTAAAGTGATAGATTTATAAGAAATTATAAACTACGACCTTACAAAAATGCTTATGAAAATGCATGCCCTAAACATGATTTTTTAACTGACATGATATCTAATTGAATGCAATCCTATGATATGCATGAATTTTACTTTAATGATATGTGAGATGCAATTCATATGGCATGACTAGAACTATTACTATATGTATACAATCTTATTTACATAATCCTAAAGATATGGGATGAATGACATAATGATTCTATATGCATGTTCTTTTATGATTTTTTTTATGATTTTTTAATGTATGCAACCTACACTAAACAATGATGACATGAAATGAGATTAATTATGAACTAACCTATTAATTAACCAAGTAAATAACTTTTGTGTTTTCTTTTTTTATTTTTTATTTAAAAATACTACATGATGAGAATGTTAAAACATTAACCTATAACCCACTAATTAAAACGTAACATGTAATGAAATCTATATAACCTAAATAATATATTTTTTTTTTTGTTTTGGTTTTATTAAAGGAAAACTCATCCTAATTCTACATGAATCTTAAAAAAACTAAAATGCGTTGCTTCAAATATGAAATGTGTATATATCTAAATACCTAATATGATGCATGATATGCGATGAGCAAATAACAATAACACGCCAAAATAAAAATCTATCCATGTAAATCAATGGCATATTATTTTAATATAAATCAATGGTGCAAAGCAATTCATGAATTTTGCTATAAAAAGTCGAAATAATAAAAAATCTAACCCAACGTCTCACGGCTCAATATTTTTTATTATCATGACTTAATATGACCAATTTCCTAAATCGGGTAATGATAATAAATCAGAACAAATCAAGTTAGAATAAAAAGAAAACTATTGAGTCTAATTACTCAAAATAAACTTAATCCAAAAATCTACCTAGTCTACCTCACAGCTGTCTTGAGGAATGGTGAGAAATCGACGATGACCAAGCCGAGCCGTGATGGTGGTTCGGTGATGGGTCACTGCTCGAAACAGGGGCTATTCGTCGGAACTCCGGCGAGGCGCGAGTGATGACCGGACCTGCAATAAAAACGGGGGAGACAGCAGGTGGATCGTGGGCACGGCAGCAGGCTCGGATTAGGAGCGGCGGCGGCAGGTGTCGCTCGGGAGGGCGCGTCGAAGGCAGAGCAGCGCGGGAGGTCTGGGCGCTGCAGAGGCGGGCGCAAGCGGTGCGGATCTGGTTCGAGCTGGCGGAGTGGCGTCACCCGGGCAAAAGACGCGGTGGCGGAGCTCAGGCTGGGCAACGGTTCGCAAGAGGGCTCGAGCGGAGTTGATGGTGCAGTGGCCGGTGCGGGGACCGAGCGGTGGTGGCTCGGGTTGTCGTGGCGCGGCAGGACAACAGATCTCAGAGCAGGGGCGGATCGCGATGGAAACAGGGGCAGCGTTGCTGTTGCAGAGGCAGATGGTGAAGGCGGTGGTCACGCGGTGAAACGGAACTCCAGTGCTGTGCGAAATGCAGGGATGCGTCGAAGACCGGCTTCAGTGGAAGCCCGAAGACGGTGAACAGGAACTTTTCTTTCTTCTTTTCTTATTTCCTTTTTCTCTCTTTCACCTCACGTCGCTTTCACCTGTCTCTCTCTTTCTTTTCTCCCTGCTCACGCATCCACCCTCTCTGCAAATCTTTTTCTTCCACCTTTTTTCTCTTTTGTCTTTTCTTCTTTTCACCTTCTGTATTCTTTTTTCTCCTTCTCTCGAAGACCCCTCCTTTCTCCACTTTCTTTGACTTTTTCTCATTTTTGTTTTTTTTTCAATTCCTGAGGAATCCCAGAGCAAGAGAAAACGCCCCCTGGACGTCTTCCTCGCCTTTTGACTGTTTGACCTTTTTTCTGTGTTTTTTTTTCGAGAAGCCCCCCTGGCAACGAAGCCTTTGATCATCTATTTATAGAGGAAACATTCCAATTTTGCAGGTGAGATATTCGCTTAACAAATTAATAAATAATGGCTCCAAAATCAAACAACAACTAATGAGGATATATTTTCAATAATAAAATATTTTATTGTTCAAAATATTTTCATAATCCAATGTTTTATTTTTTTTATTATTTTCTAATTCTAAAAGCTAAATCTAATCCTAAATTAGGTGTCAACACAAAGGTATCTTGAGCCGAGGAATTTAAATATTGTAAATTTCTAGTAATATAAGAAAGATGCATGAGGTCATTTGAGTTATTTAATGATTTTTTAAGACGCCGAGGAATTTTTTAAGGCTAAAACCCCAAGCCATACGCAGAAAGCTGGATAAAACCAATTCCTCGCTACTTTTATAATAGGAAACGAATCTTCTCAATTAATGATGACCTACAGTCTATTTTTGTCACTAGTGACGAGCATCAACGATCTAATTAAGTTCTTGGGAAATTAGAGGGATAATCAATTTATATACTTACAATACCCTAAATATTACCAAATTGATTATTAAGTGATGCGACATACAACACATTTGAGCATTTAGAACAAGCGGCTATATTTCCATAATGCATTTAAACAGCCTATCACATTAATTAAATCAATTTTATAAGTTAGTCTCAGTAATTTCATGCACGATTGTACGCTTATAGTGATTGGTCGGATGTACAAATACCCTATCATATCCATCTAGAAATGAGATAATTATTCAAAAAATCCTAAATATATTATATGGTAGCTAATTCAGTCATAAACATTTCAATTATACTAATTTAGTTCAAAACATTTTGATGATTTACTAATTCAGTTTTTTCGGCTAATTTTGCCAAGAAATCGCTAACATGGCAACGTAGTTAGCATTGATTATCCTACATGATATGACTGACACTTATGTGAATAATTTTTCCATTTTAAAAGTTTTTCTGAATTATTATAATTGTTTTTAATTCTTTTCTTTCCTTTTCTTCATCCTCTACTCATTACCAAGCCTCAACAATGCCCAACATCCAGCCACAAGCAAGGGGCACCAAGGTTGAGCGAGGCTCACCCTCACCTTTGGTCAATCGCTAACCATTCTTGACGCTTGGCAACCAACAGAGGAAGAAAGGGAAAAAAAGTTACAAAAATTATTAACGTCAGCACTGGTCGTGCCATACTAAATGGCCAACATCCATAGTAGTTATTTTAGGTCAATTGGTTGAAATGACTAAATTGGTAAATTGTTAAAAAGTTTAGAACTCAATTCACACAATTGAAATGTTTAAGGCTAAGTTAGTCACCGTATAATAGGTTTAAGACTTTTGGAATAACTCCCCCCTTCTCCGGCACGATGGGTGAGATATTCGTCCAATAAGGAATCAAAGACAATTTTATTATTCCATTTTCACTACAACAAAGATTTTATTTTTTTTTTTGTTGAAAGATTTCTCAAAGAGTCAATAAGTGTCAACAAACTTTTGATTAACAAAATTACCAATCACCAAAGTTTCTGATAACTTGTTGATAAATCACTACCTCTTTTACAAGATAAGAATTCTTTTTTTTTTAATAGATTGTAGGTTAGTAATTTTTTAATATCTTACTAAATTTTGCTTAACTTCCCTACCAATGTCTTGAATTTAGCGACTCTCATATAAGCTTACCATTTTTTTTTTCTGTTGGAATGGTTGACTAAATTTTTTTTAATTAAATTACCAACTCTTTTTGGGCTGCATAATTTCATTTGAGTTTGTTACCAACTATTATTTGATTTCTTTTAATATGTCAACTCTTTTTATTATTTACCAACTTTTATTTGTCTTTCGTACAACGTCCTATATTGATCATTTGAGTTGCTTACCAACATTTATTTAATTCCCTTATTTTAGAATTTGTGAACTTTTTCTCTGGATTTATTAACTTCTATTTTCCTTGCTTACTAACTACTTAGAATTACCAACCTTAATTAGAGTGATTTCCAACTAAACCCCGACGGTTCTTTGGTTTTTTTTTTTTTTTTCCTTCTGTAATTACCAATTTCTCTCAACTCTAATAAAAAGTTCTCCTCTTTTAAAAAATAAGAACGCCTCAAATTTATCAAAATAAATTTAAGGACACACGGTGGTTCAAAAGCACTTCAAAACAAATCTCTCCACGCGAATGGGAGATTTTAAATTCTGTAAAAGTTATCAATTGCAGAAGCTCCATTTTTGCCCTCTTTGGTCTTGTTGATGCTGGAGAGGCCTGCTAGGATTCTTTAAGAATCAAATCATCTAGTAAATCGGACATGCATACACACCACGCAAGGATTCATGCTATCATGTTATCTAGCGACATATCATCACGCGAACTTTGCCACATAATATCATCACATGACACAATCTTCATCACATTACATAGAACGTCGTCACATGATATGACCTGTCCTCACTTGGCACGTCACATATGCCATATGGTCATGTAGATATAAACATATTCTCTAAACGCAAACAGACAGTGTACAAGCACTCCGTGCTAGACATACACACTCACAAATAATGACACTTCGATATTGCAAGAGTAGCATCCGATAACTCTTTCACTAATAATAGCATAGCGTTCATAAAAATAACAATTAACCATGTTCAAGCACCAAAAAACGTCTTAAGGGTCGATTCGTCCTTGAGTTCTTGCTTTGTTTCGTAGAGTCGGAGCAGACCGACTTCGTCGAAAGGCTTGAAGAGCAAGGCGTGTTTCTCGTCCACCAGCTCCTGTGGGCATTTGACCACTCCTCTTATGAACGAGAACGAGCCGATCGAATACCTGGCTTCGTTCCCACTGATCATCACTTGGTGTCTGGGGCAGTGCACTCGGCCATTGCTCCATCCCTAGCCAACGATTCGTTTCAAATAAATTCATTAGTAGCATTATCTACAAGACATTTTTAGGTAGATATACTTTGTCATAGTTAAGGAAAATTATCAAGAAAAAAGAAAACAAATATTAAATCTATTGTGATTATATCAATTTAATCCTAAATTCCTTCTTTTTGCCAATTCAGTTCCAAACATTTGGCATTTAAGCCAACTCATATCTGGCTAAATTTAGCTAGCTAGCGCGAACATGGACGCAAGCCAGCGTCGACCATCCGATCGCCACTGACATGATATTTTTTTTAATAATATTTTATTTTATTCGAATTTTTTCTTAATATTCTTTATCTTTTCTTTTTCTTTTTCTTTTTCTTTTTTTCTTTTCTTCCTACTATTCTTTTTCTTTCCCAACCTCACGCAGATGTAGGTGAGGTGATTTGGGCGAGGGCAGCCTCACCATGGCCTCACCGGTCGGGGGTGAAGGCGGCCTTGCCGGCGATTGCGAGGTCATGGCCGCCTTCACCTATGACCTCCAAGCCTTTGAGAGGCACAACTGCCTCAAATCGATGTTGAAGTGTGGCAACTAGGCTCAAGCGAGCCCAACGACCATTGGTAGAGAGAGAGAGAGAGTATGTGAGACAACGGGTGAGGACTGTGAGGCACCTCACAAAGGCCTAGGGGCCACGGGGGCTTCATTGCCACAAGTGAAGGTGACCATGGCCTCACAACCGTGGGCGCGAGAGAGAGAGAGAGAGAGAGAGAGAGAGAGAGAGAGAGAGTACGTGAGACAACGAGGGAGGACTGTGAGGCACCTCACAAAGGCCTAGGGGCCACGAGGGCTTCATTGCCACAAGTGAAGGTGACCATGGCCTCACTACCGTGGGCGAGGTTGCCTTCGCCTATGATCGGTGAGGCCATGGCAGCCTACCCTCACATAGATTTAGGCGAGGCTGCCTCGCTTGCAACCCCCAACCTCCTCAAATTTGGGCAAGGCTCAATGAGGGCTTGCGACCCTCACCAACAGCTATCAAGGGCTTCACAATCCTCGCCCAGTGGCCAGGGAGACTCACAAGATCCTCACCGACCACTAGGGCGGGGGACGGGGGAAGAAGAAGAAGAGTAGGAAGAAAAGGAAAAAGAATTCAAATAAAATTCAAAAAAATTATTAAAAAATTGTCACGTTAGCGTTGATTAGATGGTCGATGATGGCCAGCATTCACGTCAACGCCAACCAGTTAAATTTAGTTAGATAGATTGAATTGGCACAAATGTAAAATATTTAAATTAAATTGACCAAAAATAAAATTTGTTTACGACTGAATTTGCACAATTACAATACATTTAGAACTTTTTTGGTAATTTTTCCCTCATAGTTAACTGTGGTAACGTGAACGTTGTGATCACAATCTTAAATGACCCATTTTTTCTTAATGCTTGGATGATTCTATTTACCTTGACCCTTAATATCACTCTTGATACGGTGGAATGGAATGGTCAACCAATTTGAACGGAATAAGTATTACAATACTTGTGTTTCTTTATTATCAAGGATTGATGTGGACAGGATGTGGTGATCCCTATTCTAAGTGTTTTGAATAGAAAGGAATGGTACTGAAGCAACGAAAATATCCTCAAAGCGTATAATATGTGAGGAAAAACACAAGAATCGAGACGTGTACTCTCTTCTGAGTCCTAATGGGATTTAGATTTAGAACATCTTGAAATGATTTGGTTGATATAGTACAATGAGTTTATCCAACCATCACCATGACTACGACGATTCTGAATTACAGGCCTTGGCATGAGAGACAGGAAAGATGCTCACCAGAAACGACTCTCCAACCATGACTATGAAGGTCGAAGCCGAAGGTGCCACTTGAAACCACTCTCCATCCTTCGTTTGCACCTCCAATCCGTCCACGCGATTCTGCTGAAGTATGGTCAAGAAGGTCTTGTCATAGTGAGATCTTGCTCCGATCTGAGGCTCCCGAGTCATCGGCGCTTCGTATTTCATGACTCGGATCGTGTGGCTCAAAGATTCGTTATGCGACTCCAGATATTTCTCCACGCCTAAGCTTTGAAACACCATCGTGGTGATCAGTTGCTCCAACTCAGAGAGCATCCTAGCATACGAATCCAGTGTTTCACTGCATATAAATTCGATTATATTGTGAAAAGTACGGTTAATTTTGCCAAAAAATACAGCTCACAATGCTAGGAAATATACCTTTGGCAAATAAAAAATTTTCAACTGGGATATCAAAAGAACCGTGAAATCAAAAATTTTCTTTCCCCTAGTTGATCAACACAGGTATTTGCATTTATATAGTGATGTAATTTTCAAAATACACATGCTGCGATAACGAGGCCGCTCATGGGCTACCGGTTTCAGACGAAGTAAATGTACCAAAACATTGGATTTCCCTGAGGCCACAGGAGATTGGCCAAGTTCCTCATGCCTCCAGAGTCCAGCACGCTGCTGATTCCCATGGCTTCGTAGAGAGGCGACTGAGGTCGACTCGCGATGTAACCGTCTTTCAGCTTCCAGGGGCTGACAAAACGGCACTTCGTCTCAGCCGGAAGATTGAACAAATCTTCCAATTCTTTGAAGACATCGTTGTGAAGCTCAACACTGATTTTATCGTATAGAGCCTCAAAACAACCGTACTCTTCTAGTGCTTTGAGAACCTCCCTTTGCGTTGAATCCCAGTCGGTGCTTCCTCGCTTCATGTCATATTTGCATAAATCTATCAAGGGAAGCTTCGGAGATGAGAGCGAATCCATATCGGCTTCTCCTTTTGTGTTCTCTTTCCTTTTTCGTGATATTTTTCGTGTGCGTATCGAAGTTTTGATAGAGGCAATAAGATTGTGTCCAAGAATTTTCATATATTTTTTTTATTATTATCTTTTTTATGTATCTACGTCTAATAAAATAAGTCCAAGTTTCGTTATGGTACCATTTAATGATTTCTACTTCAACCCACACCGTTGACAAAGCTTCATTGTCGCGGTCTGGCTGGGCATAACTTGCCATGTTCAAAACTTGAAAAGGGAATCAACTGGAATCATCTTATTTTGTGAAGGCACCTAATTTTGTATTGCATGTGTCTTAATTTTATATTGCATACATTGACACATGCAATATAAAATTGCAAGTGCAGTTTCATTTTCTAGATTTAGGATTGGTTGTGTGATTTTAGCGTAAGATAGCTCGCTTGACATGGCAAAAGGTCTGAGTGCCTTACGAAAGCGCCGATCCATGAGTTATTGACATAAAAGATTGGTGTTTATGGAGACATTTTTTGGCTCATGAGCTAACCCCATTTTTATTTACACGAACCATTTTTCTTTTTGAAATTTTTTGTAAGTAGTTAGTTTGCTTTTTGCTGCTAGTAGGAAATAATTAAAGATTTCTTTTTGCCTCCATGAACCCCAATTTATTTGTCACCTTTTTTTCTATAATTCTTGCCTACTAGAAGCGATCACATCGTCATCAACAGCCGGAAGTACATGTAGCTCCGAAGTGGGATAAGAAAGGAAAACCCTCGTATGCTTCTCGAATACTATCGACCATCCACTCAATTAATCAATAACACGATGAAAAAATGCTTCACTAAAACTTGGCTGATTATAATTGATCGATTTTGAGAGGACGCACAGTGCTTCAAAAGCACCTCAAAATGAATTCTTAGCTAATGGGAGATTTTTAAATTCTGTAAAAGGATAACAACATATATAATCTATGAACTTTGACCCAATATACAATATCATTTCTAATTTTTTAATTTATTTAATGTGGTTCATGAACTTTAACCCTATATATAATGTCATTCCTAAATTTCTAATTTGTCCAATATAATCTCTAAACTTTTAATAAAAGTCTAATGTAATTCTTACACTATATGAAAATATCCAATATTATCCTTCCAAAAATTCAAGTTTAGGGATGACATTTCACATTTTCATATAGTTCAAGGAAGGGATTGAACATTTATCAAAAGTTCAAATATTACATTAAACAAATTAAAAATTCAAGAACTATATTACACATTGAACCAAAATTCATAAACTATTTGTATCATTTTCTCTTTGTTGAGTAGGTCACTCCCAATTGGAGAGGCCAATGCAATTATGTATATTTGTAGTAAAATATATATGGTAGTGAGTGTGTAAAAGTAAAAAGGAGAAAAAAGAGAAAAAGAAAAAGAAAATATCAAAAGAGATCGGGAGATAAATCAACGTGATCTTCCACATCTAGAATATCAAGGGAGTCTGGGAAAGAAATCAAAGTGATATTCTCATATATACAAAATCACGAGAGATTAGGAGAAATTTATGTGATTTTGTATCGTACAATTCCAATTGTACAATTGCTTTCCCTCCTATAAATAGGAGTCCTTCTCAACGGAGAAGGAGAGACACAAGCAAGAAAATCAGAGCGACGTAGCGGAAGAAATAGTTTTCTTCTTCCAAGAAAGAGAGTTACTTTTAAGTGAGTTATCCAGTTTGTGAGAGGTTTAGATCCACAAATTGAAGACAGTGAGAGATCCACCTTTTGGTGAAGTTGTATCCAATTATTTATCATAGTGGAAGTTTTGAAGTGAACTACAGTCCCGTGGTTTTTCCCTTCACCTTGGAGGGTTTTCCACGTTAAAAAGTCTGGTGTTATTTTCTCTTCATCTTTACTGTTTTTCATTTAATACTTTATCCTATTTAATTTGCACAGAAATAGTAGTGAGAAAAATTATCTTGGTCTTCTCCATGAATATTATTTTATTTTTCCCAACAAGTGGTATCAGAGCAAGGTTGCTCTATTTATTATTTTTCTGTGCAGAATTAAATGGAGGAAAATTTTGGCAATATGATAAATCTGACTGCAGTCAATTATGCAATTTGGAAACCAAAGATGGAGGATCTGTTGTACATTAAAGATCTTTGGAGGCCAATTGTGATACCGATGGAGGTACCAGTACCAGCGTCCGAGGAGTCCGATCCTGCAGCAGAAGCCAAATTGGCATCGTCTTCTGGTCTGAAAGCAAATGGATGATGCTCAATCGGAAGTGTGCCGCTCAAATCCGACAATGGATTGATAAGAGCATTTTTTAAAATTTTGCTAATGAACATGATGTTGGTGTTCTTTGGCAAAAATTAGAGAAAATGTACGCAAGAACAACGGCGCAAAATAAAGCAAATCACATGCGACGGCTCGTGAATCTGAAATACAAAGACGGGAGCAGTGTTTCGGAACACATGAGCGAGTTCCAAGGTATAGTAGACCAACTCAATTCTATGAAGATGACATTAGATGATGAATTGCAGGCATTACTGTTGCTTAGCTCTTTGCCAAATAGCTGGGACACACTTGTTGTGTCGGTCAGCAACTCGGCTCCTGATGGCAAGCTTACCATGGACGTGGTAAAAGATAGAATGTTGAATGAAGAATCCCGGGGAAAAGAAAGTGGAGTCAACCCTGAGTCCAAGGCTCTTGTCATTAATCGACAAGAAAATCAAGAACAGAGAGGGAGAAGCAAAAGCCGAAACTTCCTGAATCAGCAACGAGGAAGGTCCCAATCTAACTACAGACGAGACAAGAAGTGCCATCATTGTGGTAAATTGGGACACTTCATCCAAGAATGCAGAAAGCTAAAGGCGGAAAAATCAAAAAGTCATAACGTCAACAAAGCTAACGAGAACCAGACGAATGACGCTGCAAATATTGCAGATGAGGTGATCATTATTCAAAGTGATGATTCCATTAATCTTGCATCCCAAGATTCGACTTGGGTAGTTGATTCTAGCGCATCCTATCATGTCACGGCTCGTCAAGATCTTTTCACATCTTATACCACTGGCAATTTTGGACTCGTAAAGATGGGAAACGAAGGTACGTCCAAAATTATTGGTATGGGTAATATTTATTTGGAGACTAATGTTGGATGTAGGCTACTACTCAAAGATGTGAGACATGTTTTGGACATACGCCACAATCTTATATCTGCCGGCAAGCTTGATGACGAAGGCTACATCAATTTCTTTAGTAATGGAAAATGGAAGCTCACTAAAGGTAATTTGGTGGTAGCCAAAGGAGAAAAGATTAACTCTCTCTATATCACTCAATTCAAGCCGTGTAGAGGAGAGGTGAATGTAACCGGAAAAGGTGTCACCACCGAGTTATGGCATAAGCAACTCGGACACATGAGTGAGAAAGGACTTAAGATTCTCACTAGAAAGCAACTTCTACCCGGAATAAAAGGTACACCGTTGAATACTTGTGTTGACTGCATTATGGGAAAACAACATAGAGTAGCATTTCACAATTCCCCACCATCTAGAAAAGCTGAAATTTTAGATTTGATACATACTGATGTATGCACAATGCAAAGTAGGACACTTGGAGGTGCACTTTATTTTGTAACTTTTATTGATGACCACTCTAGAAAGGTGTGGGCATTTGCCTTGAAAAGTAAAGATCAAGTGCAGGATATCTTCAAGCAATTTCATATGAAGGTTGAAAGAGAAACAGGTAGGCAATTGAAGTGTGTACGCTCAGACAACGGTGGCGAATATCGAGGACCTTTTGAAGATTATTGCAAAAATCTTGGGATCAAACTAGAAAGATCCGTACCAAAAACACCTCAACACAATGGTGTCACAGAGCGGATAAACAGAACCATATGTGAAGAAATCAGATGCATGCTTTCCAAAGCAAAGCTGCCAAACCACTTTTGGGGTGAGGCAATGAGGACAGCAGTTGATTTAATCAACCTATCACCTTCAGCTCCACTTAACGGTGATGTACCACAAAGTGTCTGGACTGGTAAAAATATTTCTTATGGCCACTTGAAGGTGTTCGGCTGTAGAGCATTTGCCCACATTCCAAGGGATGAGAGATCAAAGCTTGACGGGAAATCAAAGCAATGTATTTTTTTGGGGTATGCACATGAAGAATTCGGCTACAGACTCTGGGATCCCATTAATCGGAAGATAGTCAGAAGCAGGGATGTGGTATTTCTTGAAGATCAGACAATCGAGGACTTCGAGAAGCACGAGAAATCTCCATCAACAGACGAATACCCAGTTGATCTTGGCCCAGTCGTTCCTCCTATCAACAAGCAAGCTGAATCAAGGATTGAAGGTAAGACTACTTCAACTGAACTTGAACCAATTGTTGAACAGGTCCCATCAGAACCTCAATTGAGGAGATCAACTCGTGAACGACAATCTAGTCGTAGATATTCTCCCAATGAGTACGTGATGCTCACTAACGGGGTAGAACCAGAGAACTACCAAGAAGCTGTATTACACGAGCATAAAGAGGAGTGGTTAAAAGCTATGCAGGAGGATATGAAATCCTTAGACGAAAATCACACTTATGATTTAGTCAAGTTACCACAAGGAAGAAAAGCTCTCAAAAACAAGTGGATGTTCAGATTAAAGACGAAGAAGGTAACTCACAGCCACGATACAAAGCAAGGTTGGTTGTGAAGGGATTTGCTCAGAAGAAAGATATCGACTTCGATGAGGTATTTTCTCCTGTAGTTAAAATGTCCTCTATCCAAGTTGTCCTTGGCTTGGCAGCAAGCTTGAACTTGGAGGTTGAGCAACTTGACGTGAAGACCGCGTTTTTACATGGAGATCTAAATGAGGAGATCTACATGGATCAACCGGAAGGTTTCAAAATCAAAGGCAAAGAAAATCTTATGTGTAGATTGAGGAAGAGTCTTTATGGGCTCAAGCAGGCACCAAGACAATGGTACAAAAAATTTGATTCCTTCATGGAAGAAAATGGGTTCAACAAAACCACCGCTGATCACTGCGTTTTCGTCAAGAAATTTACTGATGGTAATTTCCTCATCCTTTTGCTTTACGTTGATGACATACTAATTGTTGGCCAGGATAAAAGCAAGATCAAGAACTTAAAGAAGGAATTAAGCAAGTGCTTTGCGATGAAGGATTTGGGACCCGTAAAACAAATTCTTGGGATGGAAATCTTGCGAGACATGCAGAATCGTAAACTCTGGTTATCTCAAGAACGGTATGTTGATAAAGTTCTTGAAAGATTTAATATGAATAAATCCAAAGCAGTTTGTTCTCCACTTGCAAATCATTTCAAACTCAGCTTAGAGCAGTGCCCAAAAGGTGAGATAGAAAAGAAGGAAATGGAAAAAGTTCCCTATGCATCAGCTGTTGGTAGTCTAATGTACACAATGGTATGCACGAGGCCTGATATCGCCTATGCAGTTGGTGTGGTAAGTAGATTTCTATCCAATCCTGGTAAGGAACATTGGGCAGCAGTCAAATGGATATCCAGGTATCTTCGAGGTACTTCTAATAACTGTATATGCTTTGGTGATGGTAAAACTTTGTTAGAAGGTTTTTCGGATTCAGACATGGCAGAGGACATGGACTCAAGAAAGTTTACATCGAGATACCTAATGACTTTTGCAAGGGGAGCAGTTTCATGGCAGTCTCGACTACAAAAATGTGTTGCCCTATCTAGTGCTGAAGCAGAGTATATTGCGATAACGGAAGCATGTAAAGAACTCTTGTGGATGAAGAAGTTTCTACAAGAAGTGGGCCACAACCAAGAGGAGTATATCTTGTATTCAGATAGTCAAAGCGCAATACATCTCAGCAAAAATGCAACTTTCCACTCTCGATCCAAACACATTGACATCAGATATCATTGGATACATAATGTGTTGGAAGAAAAAGCCCTACAGCTAAAGAAGATACACATTGACGACAACAGCTCAGATATGATGACAAAATCTCTATCTACAGTGAAGATGCAAGCCTGTCGAACTTTTGCAGGTTTGACACCTTCTCCAAATTGCTCGTGAGAGGGAGATTTGTTGAGTAGGTCACTCCCAATTTGGAGAGGCCAATGCAATTATGTATATTTGTAGTAAAATATATATGGTAGTGAGTGTGTAAAAGTAAAAAGAAAAAAAAAAAGGAGAAAAAAGAGAAAAAGAAAAAGAAAATATCAAAAGAGATCGGGAGATAAATCAACGTGATCTTCCACATCCAGAAGATCAAGGGAGTCTGGGAAAGAAATCAAAGTGATATTCTCATATATACAAAATCACGAGAGATTAGGAGAAATCTATGTGATTGTCCCGTGGTTTTTCCCTTCACCTTGGAGGGTTTTCCACGTTAAAAAGTCTGGTGTTATTTTCTCTTCATCTTTACTGTTTTTCATTTAATACGTTATCCTATTTAATTTGCACATAAATAGTAGTGGGAAAAATTATCTGGGTCTTCTCCACGAATATTATTTTATTTTTCCCAACACTCTTCTATAAAAGATATCATCGTCGAAGCTCCATTTTGGTCTCGTAGAGGCAGGAGAGACCGGTAGCCTCGTAGACCGGTCCCTGGCTTTGAGCCATCTAATTGGGACAGATCTATCAACAAAAGCTTCAGTGTTGAAATATAGAGTTCACGGTTTCTTATGTCTACGTTTTTTTAGATATTTCTCCCAATGTTTCTTGGCGTGGTCCTCTGCTGGATTTATAGGGCTTGTGCATTTTTGTGGTAGTCATTGTTGCAATTTCAAAGTAGCAATCTTTCCATGAAGAGATGAGTATTTCCATTTTCTTGCCCTTTTCTTTTGGACATATAGGTTTCGGATAGCAAATGACTTGACTTTAACTCGAGTAATGATAAAGGTTGCCCTCCTCTTCCTGCATTTCTTCTACGTGGAGTACATGGAAACAAATCAGCAGTCAGGAGAAAATTGAAGCCGATGTTGTTGCCTCACTCAGAAACGACAACCCCTGCAAGCAAAGTTATAACTCTTTATTTTTAGAAAATTACATCTTATGAGCATTTAATTATCGCGCGACAGGCTAACAATATATCATTCATCAATTAAATATTTACGTTTGAGCAAAGCCAATACTTTTGATCGCTTTCTTCCACAACAAAGCAGTGTTTGACTTCTAGCGAGTAATAATTAAGTTATGAGGCCCAGCTCAGAAATTGTATTTCCAGTTGAAAAATCATCTGATGAATGTGTTTCAAGCAACAATCCCCAAGTGACACCTACCCAAGGTTTTAATAAAGTGCGTTCATTATATCCGAGGAGATTAATCGCAAAGCAATACATGCCAACTCTAACAAACATGGCGACTAAGACTTCGTGTCTTGAGGAAAACGAGGCTACAAAATTCAACTAAAAGTTTAAAATATTAGATAAAAACATTGTTTGATGATATAGTATTCCGGCACTACTTGAGATCATGACATCTGACGCCGTATAAAATTTCATGGGTCTATCAATTGGTTGATCCTTGAACAACAATGATATCCGCAGTTAGCTGACACGCCAATTAACCGATCAACAACAACTTAATTTACAGAAACAAGCTTTTTAAGTGCCAAATAAAAATTTTGTCAATTTCAATATCATATTGGCAAGAAAAGCGTTTAAAAATTCCTTAACTTTTTGTATTTATGCTAATTTAGTCAAAAACTTCTTGTTGATGCCAATTTAGTTATAAACTTTTTCACTTCGTGCCAATTCAGCCCTTTCTAGCTAAATTTAATCGGATTTTGCTAATTGGGCACTGGTCGACTGACGTGACACAATCGGCACTAACATGGACAATTTTTAAAAATATATTAATATTTTTAATTTTTAATTTTATTTTTTCTCTTTTTCCTTTGCTTTTTATTTTCTTCTTTTTTCCTTGTCATCCTCCATCCTCTAGCTGGTCGCCAAACCTTGACGATCGGGCCAGAGGCGATGGCTGGCAAGGCTTGACCCTCACCAAATCCAAAGAGGACGAGCCTCACTGCCCAGCATGAGGTCGCCCTCGCCAGTGGCCAACGAGGTTGAGGTCACCTCTAGTTGGTCGCCGAGGTTTGGTGACTGGTTGGAGGAAGGAGGAGGAGAAGGAAAACAGAAGAAAGAAAAAGAAAAGGAAAAGGAAAAAATTCAAAAATATTTAAATATCATCAAGAGTTGTCTACGTCAGCGTCGATCATGTCATGTCAGCCGACCGACACCTAATTAACAAAATTCGATCAAAATTAGCTGAAAATGATTGAATTGACACAAAGTGAAAATGTTTAGGAATAAATTAGTACCAACAAAAGGCTTAGGACTAAATTGACGCAAATACAAAAGGTTTAAGACTTCTTTAACACTTTTCTCCCATATTCGCAATGGCTAAATATAATGTAGAGCGGACTAGATTGTTTAGTTTGAGCACGGTATGTATTTACTATGGTTATAGCTAACGAATAAGTTGATTAAACTGTACTCCTAAAATCAATCATGTATCCCTTCCTTCATTGACTTTAATATGATGTTGGCTTTTTCATAGCCATTGTCGTTGTTTAATATCACGTTTGGAATGTGGCTTTCTTTTGAAGATAGAAAAGTGATCCAATTATATGCAATGAATCTGTATTGAATAACCGTTACGTACTTATTATCGTAAAGGGATAAATGTATTTAAAGTTTTAAAACTTGTCACAAAAATACATTTGAATATTAAAAAATTCAAAAAGTGCAATTAAATTATAAAACTTGTAACAAAAGGGTAATTGAGTCTCAAAATTTTCAAAAAGCATAATTAAGTCATAAAATTTATCAAATTGGTCCAATCAAATCATTCTTTTGATTGTATTTTTTGAACATTTTAAGATTTAATTGCACTTATATAATAAATTTTAGGACTTTTAATACACTTATTCCCAGTATGTTTTTACTCTGTGACATTGACAAAAGGTCGAAATTTCTATTTCAGGGATAAAGGAATTTTAACCATCCATGTACATAGATAGGCCATCCGCTAAATCTCGTGATTATTAATTTTATTACCAGATGACACGGGGAGAGAAAGGTTGTGGTTTTGGGGGGTGAGGATTGGAGAAAAACAACGATCGCCAACATCAAATTAAAGGCTGTATAAAGGTTTGGAATAATAATCTGAAAAAGATCACGTTCAATTAGAAACGCTATAAAAGGTTTTGAGAGCCGAAGCTCCGTTCCGTCCCTCCGGTGTGGCGAAGATGCGGACGAGGCCCTCAGCATCGAAGGGCTTGAAAAGCAAAGGATGTTGCTCGTCCACGAGCTCGTCCGGGCACCAAACGGCTCCTTCGACACCGGAGAAGATCCCGATGGAGAGCCTGGCCTCGTGCCCGCGCATCATCACACGGTGTCGAGGACAGTATAATCTTCCATTGCTCCATCCCTAAGAAAAGACCATGAAAGAGGTCACAGCTGACGTGAAAATTATACATACAGCCATGCATGCATCTCTTAATCAAGGAGACCATTGCATGAATGTTAATGGGGGTAAACATCTTGTGTACTCTTATGACTACACAACCCACCTGTCTCAAGAATAATTGTCTAAAAAATCTAAACTTATTTTATAGCAATCAATCCTAATTTTTTTTTTCCTTTGCCAATTTAGACCTCAATCTTTTGACGATTTACCAATATAATCCTTCCAACCAATTTGGTCAAAAATCACTGATGTAGATGCCGACACTGACCTAGATGATTTTTACAATTTTTTTTTTATTTTCCAAAATTTTTGCACTTTTTCCCTTTTTCTTTTCTTTTCTTTTTATTTTTCTTTCTACTTCCCTCTGCTGGTCGATGGGGCCTCAACAATGTCCATTGGAGGTCACCACCATACAGTAAAGGTTGCCCTCACCTATGGACGACGACCAGCAAGTAATAGGAAAAAAGAAAAAGGAAAGAAAAGAGAAAGAGAAAAAAAAAAAATTGATTTGAGAGACACTCTTGGTAAAGCATCAAAAGGTTTAGGATTAAATTGGTCAAATTGAAAATTTTAATATTGAACCGACCACAGTGCAATAAATTTAGGACTTTTCTGATAAAGTTTCTCCATTTATTAAGTAGTTACAATTTGAAAATATTGACCAATTATCCAAATCAAGCATCATGCATATGGATTATTGAGAATCACACGAGAACCCAAAATAAAGGCACAAATCTATTTTAGAGGCCAATTTGCAATTACTCACTATTCAGTTTTTTAAGCATGCTGATGGTCAGTGGAAAGTCGTGAATTTCTAAAATCACTTATAAATTAAATTATATAAGAAATTCATGTTATGCAAACAAAGACTATTTAAAGGAATGAGCAATATTCTACAACACAAATTGATTGGTCCAAGAAAAATATAGCTCACAAATTAGATATAAAATTATATAGCACGTGCACCGCTGGCATAGAGAAAATTTCATACAAACAATCTTGATATGAGGATTATAATTATCTACTCCGTCAGATCCTTTCAAATCGATTGTGTATAAAATCTCCCATGTAGGATTTTTATTTAGAATATGCTTTAATGGTCTTGAAAAAATTTATAATTTTTGCATATCCTTTTTTTTTTTTTTTTTTTTGGTAGAAGGTGGGATATAATGAAGAGATTATTAGAGAGAGAGAGCGACTCACATGGAATGACTCTCCAAGCATGACGATAGTAGAGGAAGCTGAAGGCGTGACTTTAATCCAGTCACCATGCTTCGTCTCCACTTCCAATCCGTTCACGTGATTCTGCTGCAGCATGGTCACGAAGCTCGTGTCGTAATGAGTTATGCCTCCAGGCTGAGCCTCCTCCGTCTCCGGCGCTCCGTACCTTAGGAGGCGAAGGGCATGTAGCGTCGACGTGGCGTGCGAGTCGAGATAGTGCTCAACGCCGAAGCTTCGGAACACCATCTTCTGGATCGTGTAGTCTAACTCAGACAGCCTCCTCAGGTACGAGTTCAGCAGCTCGCTGCAAGCGATTCAGAGAGGCGAATTCGCCAAGTTTTTAAGTAATTGAAGTTCTTCACGATGAACAATTTTCGACAGAACGTAAATGACTCGAGCATGGCCAAGGGAAGTTCGGGAATGTAATTCGCGCCATACGTACCAGAATTTGGCGTTCCCCTCTGACCACAGGAGACTGGCCAAGCGTTCGATCGCGCCCGAGTTCAGGGCGTCGTGCATCCCCATGGCCTCATGAAGAGGGTTCAGAGGGAGGTTAGCAAGGTAGCCATCGTACGGCCTCGTCGGGTCGACGAACTGGCGCTTAGTCTCGGCCGGAAGACCGAACATCTCCTCCATCTGATGGAAGACCTCGTCGTGAAGCTCCACGGTGACCTTGTCGTAAAGGGCCAAGAAGCAGCCGTACTCTTCGAGCGCCCGCCGGACGGCATCTTGGACAGAATCCCAGCCGCCGCTTCCAGGCTCTGAATCTTCCAATCCGGAAAAATCTATGGAGGGAAGCTCCAGCGCCGGACCCGAACCCATGCCGAAGCCTTCGTTTTTTCTTGCGAGACTTCAATTCTCGGTGATCTTTTCCCTCAGTTTCTTAGTTTCTGCCGGATTTAAAGGGCCTTGTCATGACTTAGAGCGCAAAAATGCAAAGAACATGCATGAAGCTTCCTTGAAAATCGCTTGTAAATTAATGCACGACTTGGCATGTTGCGAATGTCATTAAATGTCTGCAATCCGATGACAGCATTGTCTGTTGACAAGAGCTTGTCTTGTTGCTTGATGTTTATTGAAATTGCGTAAGCGCACCGATCGGTGTATCCATAAATCACGCTAATTGTATCTGGGGAAATCGATTGCATCGCCGATACGTATTGCATCGAATTGGTACGATGACCAACGCCTCGCGTCTCAAGAAAAAATGAGACTACAGATTCAATTATCGGTATCAACTCCGAATTGACATCTAAATGTTCTGGATATTAGTCTCAGACTAAAGCGCAGAAATATACTTGGGAAGGCGAAAAAGGGGTTTCTAAAGATTTGAGATAATGACTTCTCCCTCTAATATTATGTAAAATTTTGTGACTTCTTTAAAAATGACACTGCTCGAGGTTAGCCAATGTGCCGATTGACTGGTTAACGACAACATAATTTGCAGAAACAAGCTTTTTAGAAGCCAAATAATAATCTTACTGATTTTATTACTTTATTCGTGACAGCTATATACTAATTTAAAGAGGAATGGATTGTATAGTTGACCACGTTACGTATTTATTATGGCTATAGCCAGCGAATAGCTTGATTAAACTACACTCCTAAAGGCTAGAATCATTTTAATTACCTCCTCCGTTGACTTAAATATGCTATTGGCCTTCGTGGGCAATTGTCGAATTGTTTACCATTGTGTTTAGAATGTGGCCTTTCCATTATAGGTAGAACATCGGATCTAATTGTACGTAAATTCAAGTAGTGTTTGTATCATTGCAATTGAGCATGCAATTAGTGTATTTATTCATCAGCATGTATGTTACATAGGCCTAATAAGCATTCACGACATGAAACATGTTGTATGTTATATATCACAATCTAAGATTAGAACATTCTATACTATTAATATGAAACATGTCGTAGTATGTATTGTGCTGGGATTGAACTTGTGCAATGCGCAAGATATCGTGAACTAAGCAAAAATCATTATCTTAATTTCTGCTATTTTTTTAGAGATATGGAAAAGCACATGATATAATGAGAGTTAAATAGTAATTCAACTTGTTTGGTGATATTTTGTGGCCAATATTCCAAAGAGGTTTCACATTCTTTACTTACACTCAAGTTTGAGTCACTTTAAAAAAGTTAGCGTTTAAATAAAGAAAAAAGCCACCAAAAACGTCAAACTTTATCTAATATAACAAATTTACCCCAAACTTTTTTTATGACATAGAAAACCACAAATTTTACCAATTGTGACACATTTACAGCCAACTCTATGGCGGGCCATCTTCGCCTTTTATTTTTTTAAAAGTTTTTCTTTTTCTTTCCTTTTTGTTTCTTCTCTCTTCACTCTACCATGGCCAATAGAGAAAAGCCAAACTCAAACAAGGGCCGCCCTTGCCTAGGCTAGTGAGGGTCGCCCTAACCCTCATCTAGGCAGATGAGGGCGACCCTCCCCTAGGTCGAGCAAGGACAACCCTCGCCAAATCCATGAGGGCCGCCCTTGCCTAGGCCAAATCTAGCGAGGAATGCCTCGTCGGCATTGACGAGGGCCACCTTCACCAGATTTAGCGAGGGCTATCCTCACCTAACCCAAGAGAGGGTGGCCCTCACCTAAGTCTGGCTTCCCTCCGCCAGCCATGGCATAGGAGAGAGGAGAAGAAAGAAGAAAAAAAGAAAAAGAAAAAGCAGAAAAGGAAAAGCAAAAGTAAAAGATGAAAATGCACTATAGTTTGAGATAAATGTGTCAAGAGGGTATAAGTCTAGGTTTTTTTGTGTCACGAAAAAAGGTTTTTGGTGAATGTGTCACAGTTGGAAAAGTTTAGAGTTTTTTATATCACAAAAAAAAATTGGGGTAAATTTATCACACTAAGTAAAGTTTGGAGTTTTTGATATTTTTTCCCTTTAGTTAATAAATTTTTTTTGGGGTCCATCTTATCTTAAGGGTGCAAAAAGATACAACAATTATTAACTATGGCTATATCGTATATCATGATTGCATGTCTTTATAAATAATTAGAAATGTTCATAAACTTGTTTATAAAAACATTTATATGTAAGCTCATTAATTTGAAATGAGTCTTTTAAATATGGAGATCCACATGTTGTACAATATTTCAAACCAATCTTTTAACAAAATCCCTATTTTGTAAAATAAAAAATATTAGCAATTTTTAAATGTGACATTGACTCTTTATTTCTTAAGGCTATGGCATAAATTAAAATTATTTTCTCAAGATATCTTCCATGACCTTACAAAGTGCAAGCTTTCAATGGGTAATAATTATCACCTAAAATGCAATACGCATCACAACATGCTCTCTCTCTCTCTCTCTCTCTCTCTCTCTCTCTCTCTCTCTCTCTCTCTCTCTCTCTCAATCTAGAAAGATTCATTGACTTCACCTAAATCATTATAGGAAAATAGATCCTAATTTGGAAATTATCTCACTGGAAGGTCGGATTGATAGTTCTTTAGGACTTTGACAAAAATCTTACAAAATTTGGTAGCCAAGTTTGTATGTAAATATTTTTTTCTTGATTGGAGCGTAACTGGTTCTAAGCAAGTCCCTAAAAGGGTTCATTTTGGTCCCCGCCCAGGCCTCAAGATCATTGGGATATAAAATATTTGGAAAGTATTCTTTCATCTTGGAAAAGAAAAAAGATATATCGAGAGGTATGAAGCATGCAAACATCGATACATTAAAATAAGTAACTAATTAATGGAGCTTTTTATCCCTACATGTCAAACGGACAAGCCATGAAAGCCTTCCTAGATAGGGGTGATCGGCTCCAGGATGGGTAAAGTCCAGACTTAGACCCTGTACCCGACTCTTTTATAACTAGTTCCCGTTTTTTGGACCATGTATCAGACCCTATTTGCATTGGACACTGTACTTGACCCATCCTGTTTTTCCAGTCCGAGAATTAGGTTAACCCTGTTTATATTATAACATGTTTTGCATAAAAATTGTTATACAGCAACCTCACAACCTGTTTTGCATAAAAACCGCGAGGACTAGCGATTAAAAACATTGTCAATCGAAATGTTAATGACTCTCATTCTTATCCAAAAGTTCCTAGGTATCACCATGCACGCTTTAAAACCGGCGAGAACAATCGATCTCAAAGAAAATAGAACTTCTCTAATCTCAAAATCGGAATACAAAGTGAATCCCAACTGAAAATCCGCCGACGATTTACACAAACAGCTTCCATATTCCATTGCCAATTGGTAAGTCAGAAGCTCCTAGGGACCTCAACCTTGTCCTTGATGTGCTTGATCTTCTTCTCCTTCTTCAACCTCGCATTCCACGTTGTACAAGGAAGTCACTCGCTGAAGCTGTACATTTAATTTAAACAGAATGTCTTGAAACCCATCGATTGGACATCACTTATATAAGACAGGGAAGAAAATCCAATGCAGCTGAAGCCAAATAAGAGATTTCAAGGGCCTGAAAATTGCAGATCCTACACCATCAGTCTCATTGGTATTGTTTTCAAGATCCATCTCCCGATTCCATGAAAGAATATCACTACAATCCTTGAAAACCTATACCTCAAACAGTTTATGCTTTTTCGAAAACATTGATCCAGAGTTTCTATTGGCAGAAGATGTAGCATAGTTTACATGAGACAATCTACGGTGACTACTACCCTGAATGATTTTAAGTTTTCTTTTCAACCTGCTTCAATGGAGAACCAAACACTTCACCATGAAAACCCAAATCTGCTACGTTGATTAACTAAATGGCAAATTATCAATGCTTGGAAGGCAGGACCGAACCATTAAAGCTATTAGTAGACGCCCACTCAAAAGTTCATGACAACAACCAATGATCCTTCCAATGAATATAAAGTGCAATACTTATCGTTCATACTTCAGAGCTGGGAGTTGCATTGAGACAAGCATTGATTGCAAGACAAGCATTAACAGGGAAATGGTTTGCAACAACATGTGGATGAATAAAAATGTTGGCTGACAATTTCAATTCAACTCTCTTGCACAAAACAAAAATCATTTTTGATTCAAGTACAAAAAGAACCAACGTGAACAACAATTTAATAATTTTCACTTCAAATGTGTCAATAAATAAAAAACAATTAGATAGACCCATCTAGAAAATTTGGTCTAGTATAGAAGTTTTTTGAGCTTATAAGAAAAAACTAGAGAGAGTAGCTCAAAGGTGCTTGAAACCTACATAAACAAATTGAAATCTTAAAACCTACACATCAAAGGCTATCATTGAGCTGATCTACATATCTAAAACGACGGCCCATCTCTCCAAGTCCAAAACCATTTCTCTCTCATCGCTCAGAAAGTGTGGATAACACTACTGACAAGAGAGGAGCCGAAGCTCTGAGCGCCTAAGCAAGAACTAGTAAGGAGATATCCGATTCGAAAAATGGCTTCATCTTCAATCTCCACGACGTTGTTCTCTTCCCTATCCATTCCCAATTCGCACACGATTTCCCAGAAACCCAAGCCCTCCTATGCGTTCTTACCCTCTCCGAAGGCGTTGAAGCTTGAGACTCTAAAACGCCCGCAGACAGCGACGAAGGTCGCGGCAGCTCCCGAGTTCTACAATTTCTTCCCCCTCTCCCCTAGCTTACCCCACCCATTCACAATGAGTTCCCATATGAACAAAAAAAGGCAAACTTTTCCACCAATCTAACAAGAAATCTAGCTCAGGAAAGCACCCCAAAAGAAAACGAGAAGAACCCAGCTTCAATCTGAAAGAAAATTTTAGAAAAATCGAGGAAATGTGCAAGCTTACAGATGAGGAAGCCGGCGATGGATGAAATAGAGCGATTGGGAGTTGGCAAAGGCGCGACAGGGAGCTAGCGATGGCGCAACCAGTGATGGCGCGATGGGGACTGGGGATGGCGCGATAAGGAAGTAGATCAACGTAGATGAGGAAGCAACACGACAGGGAGCTGGATCTAGCAATGGCGCGACGAAGGAAAAGGTTATGAAGTTTGTGGGTGTGAGAGGTAAAGATAGAAACAGGGAACAAATTAGGGTTTTTTGGGTGAGCTTACAAACTGATTCTAGAACCGGTCCAATCGATCCAGTTCCCGGGTGGATAATCCCTCGAAACCGGTTCTGACTTTTAGGAACTGGTTCCCGGACCGGTTTCAACCGAAACCGATTCCCGACCCTATTTTCCAGGTGGGCCAGTCTGGGAACCGGGTTTACCCGATCCGGTTGCACACCCCTATTCCTCAATAGCTCCCTTCCTTTGGTTAGGTTACACCTTTTAATGGAACACCAAGGATCCAAAGGAAGCCCTTGGGGCAACTGAGGGCAACTCACCTGGCCTCGCACAAAATCCGGCCCTTCGATTAGACACGATCACGAGTCTGGCGATTCGGTGACCCCATCGAGGCCCATCAAGCTTGAAACAACTAGGATCGAGCGGGTTTAGACAAGCCGGGCACGTCCGGTTGGGCACGTCAAAAGCTAATTACTTCATGTAGAAAATCCAATCTTTCCCAAACCGTGGGCGGACCTGAAAATGTATTTTCACCGGAAGTAGGCCGACCTACCTGCCCAGGCCTGCCCAGGCCTGCCCAAGCCTGCCCAGCACGCGGCCCGTTGCTTGATTTTGCAATGGTCTCTCTCATTGAAAAAAACCTAGGGCCGCCACGTGGACGGGCCGACCGCCAAGCCCGCGACTCATAGGCTTGGGCCGGCAGATTCGCTTCCTCGCCTAAACGGCATCTCCCCCCGCAACAAAACGCAGCCGCGCAGCTTTTGCTTTGCAGAGAATTCTCTCTCGAGATGCAACCGAGCTCATCCTCTGCTCCCGCTCCCGCTCCTACTTCTGCTCCTACTCCAGCGCCGCCGTCAGCGTCGTTTTCTTCTTCGGAAGCCACGCTGGTGGAGAGGCTCCGGCAGCATGGATGGTCCTTCAACAACAGGGCCCACGTCAGGGCCATCATCATGATCCAGCGCGCCCTGATCGACGACCCCTCTGACGCGGCCACCCTCACCGTCACCGTCGAATTGACCTCCTCAACACCGACCTGAGGTCCGTCGGGTCCTGGACCCTCCCCGACCACAAGGCCTCGCACCTCCATGGCCCCATGGTCCTCCAGGTTAGGCCGCCCTGACGCTGGCTTTTGCTTCTAGGTCACCAACTTTGATCTTTTCCGTTGCCTGTGTGTAGTGGCGCGTGGTTGGTTTCGCTTCGGCTTCGCGCTCGTTGTGCTTAGGGTTGTGATCGTTTTGTTGTGTACTTGAACAGATATCTGCGGTGAGGGACATTGCGAGAAGTAGTATTGACGAGGCCTCGAAGAGCTCTGGTGGTAATCGGATGTCGAGATTGACGCTGACGGACGGTCACAGCGAGATGACCGCAATCGAGTATGCTCATATTCCGTCGCTTCCCGATGATGTCGTTCCCGGTACTAAGGTATTCCTCTAAATTTGCCTTCTCTATAACCGGTATGTGTTTTACTCTGGTAAGTTGATAGATACCCTGAAGTCGTTGTATCCGTGGCGCGGAAGATATGGAAATTTTTTATAGAATCTAGTTCGTTTCGGTTTTTGGTCTTAGAGAATCCAATTGAGTTTGTTAGTCACAATTAAGTGTACAGTTTATTGCTGACGCGGCTTGAATAGTTCGTTTCGTACAAATGATTCGGATAATATATGGTTGAAATTAATGAGCGAACTGGGACACCCTAGCTTCATTATCTCATCGGAGTGAAGTTCGCATAGACGTGCAGTTGTAGTTGTGAAGTGTGTATCTAGATTTGTTGATTCTACATAAGAAGAATTGTTTGAAGTTAATTGCTTGGTCAGAATAGGAGATATGGAGGTAGACACGAGGGGAGGATTCTTAGGCTCCGTTTGTTTCGTAAAAATTAAATTATTTGAAAATATATATATTTTTAAATGATCACTTGTATCGCTGGATTATTGATAGCAATTAGATGCTAAACAATTTCGAGAACAAGGATGTTGCGACCCCTTTTTTTTCGGGGGCGCCCGGCCGGATCGGGTACGAGCGCCGAAAGGAGGCTAATGGCTCGATTTGGGTTTGATTAAAGCCTGGACTCTCCCAAGTCCGCCAATTCACGACTTTAAAATATTTGATTTGTAAATCAATTTTTAAAACGGAGTCGCCACTAATCAATTTGGGGTAGGTTGATTAGAAACCTAAGTAAAGTATAGAGAGAAATACTTGCTCCTGCGCAACCAGAGAAATTAGGATCGGGGACTTGATTACACTAGTTAATCACTAATTCCCTTTCGGTACCTAATCTTGTTTAAACTCTAAGGTTTTTTTTTTATGTTTGGGGATTTTCCATGCATTTTTGGAAAAATCACATTTTTGGGTATTTTCTTCATTTTTGGACATAAAAGGGATTTTTGGATATTTTGGGGTATTTTATGAGAAAATACAAGTATTTTTGGCTTTTATGAAAATTTTGGGCTTTTTATGAATTTTGGCATCTTTTGGAATTTTTGACATTTTTTTTGGATTTCTTTTTGGAAAATATTAAAATACTAAATATTTTTGGATATTTTGGAAAATAATAATAGTTTTGATTTTTCTGAATATTTTCTAAAATAAATGACTTTTGTTTTTGTTTTTTTGATTTTTGGGAAAATAAAACATTTTTTAGAACATTTTTTGATTTTTGAAATTTTAAAATGATTTTTGAAATATTAAAAATAATTAAAAACCGACTCGGGTCGGATCCATGGGTCGGACCCAACCGGGCCAAAGCATGAAACGCGGCGAGGCTCGCGTTTTGGGGCGAGACGCCGTAACGACGTCGTTCGGCACGGACGCGACCCGACCCGACGACCCGCTCGACGACCCGACTCCTACTTTTTGCAAAATGACGCCGTAGCGATGAAACGACGTCGTTCGAACCCCTCGCGAAACGACGCCGTGGAGAGGACGGGTAGTGCGCAACCCACGGGTCACGCACCCGACCCGCTCCACGACCCGGTTCGTAATCGGCGATACGGCGCCGTTTCTCCAGCGGTTCTACCCGGACCCGACCTGACGACCCGAATCCTTAGCAAAACGACGTCGTGGCCTCCATAAGCCTACCCGATGCGAAACGACGCCGTATCGCCCACGCCCGGCTCCCGACCCGACTCGTGACCCGACGACCCGGCTCCCGACCCGACCTCTAATCCTCCTTTACTCGTGGAACCCTACCCGGTTCTTGGTCCGGGTCCGACCCGGCAACCCGAGATAGTGACCCGGAGAACCAGGAACCCTAGGATTCCAAATTGGGGGGAAAATGGAGGCCACGGCGACGGCGAGGACGATGGCGATGGAGATGGTTGCGGCGGCGAACGCAACGGGCTGGGAGGAGGAGCAGCCGGCGGCGATTACTTATCTGGCGGTCTTGTGGCTGCGACGGCAGGGCCCCGCCTCTCTCTCTCTCTCTCTCTCTCTCTCTCTCTCTCTCTCTCTTGGCTCGGCGAGAGTCGAGATTGGAGCTCGAGACCTCGGCCCCCTCCGAAGTCTCTCGGCGGGGTTCCTAAGGCTCGCGAGCTTCCTTCTCTTCCTTTACCGTTGCTCTGTGTGTTTAAATCGAAGGGGGGAAGGCCCTATTTATAGGCGACGGACGGCCGGTCGGCGAGGGTTCGGCCGGGGTGGATGTCGCGGCTTCCACCGGCCGAACCGGCGTCCCATCGGCCGTCAGGCTTATCCGGCCACGTCCCCTCGCCGTTGCTGTTCACCTACTCCGCCTGCTGCTGCCATACGCCGCGTCGTTCACGCCACCGCTCGCTTCGCTTTCCCCCGGCCGTCGTGGCTCCAGCGCGTGCACCGCACGCGATTTCGGGTGAGGAAGGAGGGTCGCGCGGGTCGGGCTCGGGTCGGGCTGACCCGCGCGGGGGGGAGACGCGGTTTTGGGCCGCGAAGGCCCAAAGGGCCGGTTTTTCGGTTTTTTTCTTCCGTTTTCCGCTTTTCTTGTTTTCTTTTCTGTTTTTTTTCGTTTTTTCAGTTTTCTGGTTTTTATCAAAAATAAGATAAAATAAAAAGAAAAACATTAATAAAAACTCAAAAATCAAAATCAAAAATTAGGCGTCAACAGCTGCCCCTCTTTGAAGGTGAGCTCGCAGAGGTTGCATTCAAAGACAAACTGATGCCTAATTTTTACCCAGCAAGGGCAACGGATTATATCTTATTTAGGACATACTATCCTATGCGAAAAGAGAATATAACATTACATTTACTAGGGCAGATAATAAGATACCTGGAGTTACTGACCGGGAATGAGTGAGATAGGGTGTGAACCCCGGGTTTTTGGCAAGTATCAAGGTGTCGTCTTACCTGGTGATATGAGAAGGCTGCTTCTCCAGGACTCGAACCATTCTTCGGTCGCATGTTAAAACAATGGGTAATTTGTCTAGGACCCGAACCTTTCTTCGGTCGCCTTGACGGGAAATTACTTCTCCAGGACCCGAACCATTCTTCGGTCGCCTGTTGGAGCAATCAGGGCGTGTCTCGGACCCGAACCATTCTTCGGTCGCCGTGACGGGAAATCACTTCTCCAAGACCCGAACCATTCTTCGGTCGCCTGTCGGAGCAATCAAAGGGATGTCTCAGACCCGAACCATTCTTCGGTCGCCGTGACGGGAGATGCGTCGACCTTTCTCAGGGCATCTCATTTGGGGGGTGTTTGACTTCTGTCAGGGACACCAGTTGATACCTGACCATTCTCAGGAGATGCGCCGACCTTTCTCGGGGCATCGATTTGGGGGGTGTTTGACTTACGTCGGGGACACCGTTGAGACCCGACCTTTCTCGGGGGATGCGCCGACCTTTCTCAGGGCATTTTCTCTCGGGGGTGTGTGACCTCTGTCAGGGACACCTGTTGAGACCCGACCTTTCTCGGGGGATGCGCCGACCTTTCTCAGGGCATCTTCTCCGGGGGTGTGTGACCTCATCGGGCACACCCGTTGAGACCCGACCTTTTCGGGGATGCGCCGACCTTTCTCAGGGCATCTTCTCTGAGGGGTGTGTGACCTCTGTCAGGGACACTGTTGAGACCCGACCTTTCTCGGGGATATGTTCGGAAGGTACCCGACATTCACAGAGATATTAAAGAGTACATGGATATTCACAAGTACTAACGATGGATATTTGAGCCTTGGCGGGCGTCATAAGCATTGAAGGGGTACTTGGATGATCACAAGTACGAGTTTTTTAGGGATACTCGGATATTCACAAGTATCGAAAGGGGTATTTGATAATTGAAGACATAGAGAGCATACCTTAGGTATTTGTGAAGGTCTCTTTCTTTATGGAAATAGGGAATATCGAGGACGTACCTGAGATATTTATGAAGGTCTCTCACCTCCTGGATATTGAGAATATCGAGGGCGCATTTGTGATATTTGTGGAAGTTTCTTACCTCTTGAGAATTGGGAATATTGAGGACGTACCTCGCATATTCGTGAAGGTCTCTCACCTCCTGGTAGTGGGAATACCGAGGACATGCCTCGCATATTCATGAAGGTCTCTCACCTCCTGGTAAAGGGGAATATCGAGGACGTACCTTGGATATTCATGAAGGTCTCTCACCTCCTGGTAAAGGGAATACCGGTCTCTCACCTCCTGGTAAAGGGAATACCGAGGACATACCTTGGATATTCATGAAGGTCTCTCACCTCCTGGTAATGGGAATATTGAGGACATGCCTCGCATATTCATGAAGGTCTCTCACCTCCTGGAAAAGGGGAATATCGAGAACGTACCTGAGATATTTATGAAGGTCTCTCACCTCATGGTAATGGGAATATTGAGGACATGCCTCGCATATTTATGAAGGTCTCTCACCTCCTGGTAAGGGGAATATCGGGGACGTACCTTGGATATTCATGAAGGTCTCTCACCTCCTGGTAATGGGAATATTGAGGACATGCCTCGCATATTCATGAAGGTCTCTCACCTCGGTAAAGGGAATATCGGGGACGTACCTTGGATATTCATGAAGGTCTCTCACCTCCTGGTAAAGGGAATATCGGGGACGTACATTGGATATTCATGAAGGTCTCTCACCTCCTGGTAATGGGGAATATCGAGGACACGCCTCGCATATTCATGAAGGTCTCTCACCTCCTGGTAAAGGGAATATTGAGGACATGCCTCGCATATTCATGAAGGTCTCTCACCTCCTGGAAAAGGGGAATACCGAGGACATGCCTCGCATATTCATGAAGGTCTCTCACCTCCTGGTAAAAGGGAATATCGAGGACGTACCTTGGATATTCATGAAGGTCTCTCACCTCCTGGTAAAGGGAATATCGAAGACATACCTTGGATATTCATGAAGGCCTCGCGTCTCCTGGAACTTGAGAATGTCGAGGGCATGCCTCGGATATTGGTGAAGGCCTCCCGCCTCCTGGAATTTGAGAATGCCGGGGACGTACCTCGAATATTGGTGAAGGCCTCCCGCCTCCTGGGATTTGAGAATGCCGAGGACGTACCTCGGATATTGGTGAAGGCCTCCCGCCTTCTGGAATTTTGAGAATGGCGAGGACGTACCTCGGATATTGGTGAAGGCCTCCCGCCTTCTGGAATTTTGAGAATGGTGAGGGTACACCTTGCATATTTGTGAAGGTTTTCTTCATTCTGGATTTTGGGAATAGCGAGGGCGTACCTAAGATGTTCAATGAAGGCTTCCCGCCTCTCGGAATATGGGGAATACCGAGGACGTACCTTGGGTATTCGTGAAGGCCTCCCGCCTTCTGGAAATTGGGAACACCGAGGGCCTACCTCGGCTATTCGTGAAGGCCTCCCGCCTTACGGATGTTGGGGAACATCGAGGACGTACCGAGATGTTCATGAAGGCCTCCCGCCTCCCGGAACTTGGGGGACATCGAGGGCTTACCCGAGATGTTCGTGAAGGCCTCCCGCCTCCCGGAACTTGGGGGACATCGAGGGCTTACCCGAGATGTTCGTGAAGGCCTCTCGCCTCCTGGAACTTGAGAATGCCGAGGACGTACCTCGGATATTGGTGAAGGCCTCCCGCTTTCTAGAAATTGGGAAAACCGAGGGCGTGCCTGAGATGTTCATGAAGGCCTCCCGCCTCCTAGAACTTGGGGAACATCGAGGGCTTACCTGAGATGTTCGTGAAGGCCTCCCACCTCCTGGAACTTGGGGAACATTGAGGGCTTACCTGAGATGTTCGTGAAGGCCTCCTGCCTCCTGGAACTTGAGAATGCCGAGGACGTACCTCGGATAGTGGTAAAGGCCTCCCGCCTTCTGGAATTTTGGGAATACCGAGGACATACCTCGGCTATTCTTGAAGGCCTCCCGCCTTCTGGATGTTAGGGAACATCGAGGACGTACCTGAGATGTTCATGAAGGCCTCCCGCCTCCTGGAAATTAGGGAATACCGAGGACGTACCTCGGCTATTCTTGAAGGCCTCCCGCCTTCTGGATGTTGGGGAACATCGAGGACGTACCTGAGATGTTCATGAAGGTTGCTACCTGGGTAATTGCAGGAGCATGATGTGGTGGAATGCTTGAGGAGCTTGCTAGCATTCAATGTCATGATTTTGAGGACAACTCTAACAGGTCGAGTGTCATAAAAAGGGGTACTCGAACAGTGGTCAGTACTTAAAGATGAGAGGATACTTGGACAGTTGCAAGCACCTAAACCTTAATGACAGCATGAATAGGTCGAGTGTCAACAGAGGGAGCACTTAAGTAGTGGCAAACACTCGAAAATAAGGGGATGCTTGGGTAATTGCAGATGTCGATATTTTAGGGACAAATCAAGCAAGCTGAGCATCAGTACCTAAACAGTGGTAGGTACTTAAAGATAAAGGGATATTTGGTCAGTCACAAGTATCAATACTTTGGGGACAACTTGCTCAAGCTAAGTGTCAATAAGAAGGAGTACTCAGTGAATTGGGGGTACTCAAAGATTATCAAATATAAAGCTCGAGGAACAGGAATGGGGATATGCTTCCGGTGACATCTCTAATTTTTGTGAGTATGCCTGCTATTTACACAATATACAGATGTGTATGCAATGATTATATATGCTGTAAACTTGTAAATCAGAATGTGATTCATACATGATGACCTTGTCAAATCTGCATCTTTTGAATTCCATTGGGGAAGATTTTGAAAGACAACTTTTGCTTAGAATGTAGATGTCTTGAGCATGCCAGATGAGGGACTTTCAGTCTGAAAGGACTTTCTACTCATTCTCATGGGAAAGGCTATTTTATCCTAACCATTGATGCAGGATTTATAAGGACCACACTATCTTACTGTCATCATGTCAGCAGGGGTCCGAGTATTCTCGCAAATGATACGACTTTACTAATGTGAGAGGTCTTTTTTGAGTTGTGATGAAGGCTTGGCCAATGGCTCATCAAGGGGGACCAATAAGGTCATGGTTTTGTAGGGAAGATGTTGCACGGTTAGCTCCTGGTTTTGCAAGTCGAGGATCTTGCAAAAAGAGATAGAATAATCTTGCTCGTACTTCTTCGAGCGATGCTTATAAACATATGAAATCCTACGTTAATTGAAGTGCCCCTAGTCTAAAGAGACTTTTTAGAATGGGACGCCATGTAGGCTTGACTCATGTGTGAAAGGGTGAGAACGGGTGATTGCCTTGGCGTTTGTCACCGATCTTTCTTCTTGCAGTCTAGTGAAGGTTCCATGGACCTCGACGATAACTCCTCTTGGGGATACAAATGACTGCCTTTTTGTTTGGGGCATTGGCCTTGCTTTTACCAGGCACACTGCTTTTTATGCCCCCATTCTTTTTCAATTTTTCATTCATGGGTATTGACCTTGCTTTTACCAGGTACACTGCTTTTTATGCCCCAGGTCTTTGTCTTTGTTGCTTGAGGAACTGGTGTTGATGAGTTCAAGCGTATGCCTTCACTAGACTTGTTGAGTCTTCATCTTTTGCTGGCTCTTCTGATTATGTTGCTTGAATGACAGCAACTCCTGCTTTGCCTCCTTGTGAGGATGATTTTACAGACTCCATCGAGTTGTACAGTGGATACAAGTGCGTAAAGAAAGAATTGCTCTTCATGACTCTAGGGCACTTAAATTAACGCGAGTGTTCATATGCAAATAAAGACACTCAAAGATTGATGCAAGTGCAAGCAAGAGAGTTTCTATCCCTTTCCTCACCTCGTGATGCTGACTTGCCTTTGGCTTGCCCCAGTGTGGGGTGGTTCTTTGACAGTGGGTAGGATGGAAATTTGGCCAGTGTATGGGGCTCAAGGTGGGTGAGGGAATGCCTCCCACTGTTTTGGTTATCGTACCATTCGCGAGAGAACTCTTTACCTTGCAGTCATGGAGTTTTCTGCACTCATCTCAGAAGTGTGTAGATGAAGGACTGTGTATGGGATACGGCTTGCCTGTCATCATTCTGATGTGCCTCATCCAGCATGCTCAATTAGTCTTGTATTCTTTACTTGGCTGTCTGTTCTAATAATCCTCACCGGAATCAAAGATTTAGACAGACGAAATCATCATGCATAATTCACATGGAAAAAGGCATGCAGTATGATGTGAAAGAGTGTTGTGCTTTTCAAAAATGAATGAATGGCTTTTTATTCAAGAAAGACTATTAATAGCTTGAATGGTATTCACAAATGTGTTGAAATTTGAGCATCAAAAGAGGTTATTTACAAAGGGTTATCGACAAAATGGGTGTCAACGAAATGCTCCTATTAGTTAGGGTCATGACACATGCATGATCAGTCGGGGATCGGTGATCTGATCAGGAGTTCCTATTCTTGCTTTTTGTAGGAGAGAAGCTGTGGAAATGATTCAACTAGTAGGGCCAAGATTGCAAGCGACTTGGGGCTTGAGAGCTCTCTGTCATCTGTTTTGGTGACATTTGAGATGCCATTCTGCTTGGAAAGTTTATCAAAGACAAGACTTTCATTGATTTATACTCTGCCTCTTTGACGGTTCATGTGATCCTGTAAAAGGCAAGAAGGGGCACGTTAGTCACAAACTCTTTTTAGAAGTCGGACGATTGGAAGCAATACAACATTACTCTTCACTGGTTTGCAGATGATTGGGTGGATGAAGCCTCGCGCTTCCCACCTCGTCGGGTCGATTACTCTCCTTAGTTGGCTTGCGGATGACACATCCCCTTACACGAGGTTTAGTGTATCTGATGCAAGTCATTTCCGTGCACTAGTTTGGCTAGCATTGTTTTGTCGAACCCAACCATCGCGTTCGGTTCTTGCGTTGTAATGCTTCCTGTCAAACGGGGAGAACATGTCAAGGGCAGATTCAGATAGTAGGGGTATTGAAAACGATACCAAATTACCCTTCACCAGAGCTTGTCCGTGCTAGCTCTTAAGGATACTTGAATGTTGAGGCCGGCCTATTTATCTCGGCATAGTTCAATATTTCCTTCAGTTGGCCTTTCCTATTTGCGACCATGTATGCATGATTGCGGTCGTTGATTCATCTTCAACGCATTCTTTCGTGGAATTTCTTCCTTTGTCTTTGGCTACATCATTATTGAGCAAAAGTCATGTACCTCAAGCTTTTATGGAATTTGAGATGGACGATCAAAAACCTCCAATTTTGGTGGCAATTACTCCTCGGAAGAAAATGCCCCTGGAGTGAAGCTTCTAGATTTCAAAGCCATTGTCCAAGGTGTGGGGTCATAGATCGCCTTGACTGTCTGGATTTTCTCCTTGGCTGTGTCGCGTGATGAGATGGTCTTTTCACTCAGGAGGGAGCTGGGCCGGAGTGAGGCACGTCATAGATGCTTTGATTTCAACTCTATGCCTGTACCTATTATGTCCCATCTTTTGTATCCTGTAAATGGAAGAGAGGGGTTGTTATTTTTAATACTACACTAAGGGAATAAGACTTACCCCTTTCTGAAGCGGGATGCTCTTTTCGTTTGCCCCTGCTTTCTTAAAAATGTGTTCTTGAGTTTGGTCTGTTCACATGATGTGCCAATCTCAAACGCCTTTTGTCATGCTAAATTTAAGGGGACGATATTCGAGACATAAAGTGAGAGAGTCAAAATGACAAACATGCTTAAATTTATCATCTTATTTTGACCAAGGTTTTCGGCGATGAAATTCTTTTCTTTTTTCAAAATGCATTTTTGGGGAGAAAAAGCATGAGGCAGCCCAACCCTCAGTATTCTCCTTAGATGACTTTTTCTTTTCGTGGTTGGATAACATCGCTGGGCTGGTTTAGGGTACCGCCTCATGCTCTCGGAATGTTTTCAACTTTATTTAATAGTTGGATTTACACTTTGGAATAGTGATTTCAAAATTAGTTCCTTAGCAGAACTGATGTTGAAAACAAGCCAGACTTAAGAAAGATATACAATCTTCTACGAGGAAATCAAAAAGGATTCCACTTGGGTGTGCCTGCACCCATTTCCCCTCATGGTCTTTCGTTGACGGTGTCCATGAAAAGGTCTCCAAACATGGTGGTCACGTCATCTGACCCTTCTTTCTCTGTTGCTAAGGTAGGCACTTCATTGCTTGAATAGTACCCGGCCTCTACCAGCCTTTGATGGATGTCAGCGGTATGCCCCTCGATATTTTTGCTCCGACTATCTTCAGGACTGAATACTGCGTTTACTGTGTTAGCGTGATCAGGGAGCGGATTGCTTTGGAATGTGAAGGCTTTAGTGTCTAACAAGTTTTGGATCCGACTCTTGAGGGCAAAGCAGTCATCAATCGAATGCCCCACTTCTCCCATGTGATAGTCGCATGTCTTGGATGAGTCATAGCTGGAGAAGTTTTCGACGTTTGGTCGCTTTGGCTCGGTCGAAAGGAGATTCTTCTTTCGGAGGATCGCCGATACACAGGATGGAGGTCCGGGAAGAGGAGTAAATTGTCTTTTATTGCTGTAATTTGGGACGACCGATGACCGGTGGTCTGTTGCTGTCTTGCACTTGTCTGAATTGTTGGAGAATGATTGTAGGTTGCATTGACATCTACTGAGGGTTCTTTATCTTTCTTCAAACTGAACCTGTCCGTGGGTATAGGTTCAGTGAACCAACCCTCCCTCAATCCTATCTCAATTTGCTCTCCAATTGGAATGAGTTGATTAAACGATTCGGCGATCGTTGTTACCATTCGATTGCGGTACTCATAAGGGAGAGTTTTGATAAACATTTTCCTTAGCTCGAAATCGGTTGGTTCAGGACTGATTTGGGCGGCCAGATTCCTCCATCTAATAGTATATTCTTTGAACGATTCATGCTTCTTCTTTTCAGTACGCTCAAGATCCTCACGAGAAGGGATAATGTCCATTATGAATTTATACTGCTTGAGGAACGCCTCACTTACTTCGCTCCATGTTTCAAGGAGGTTTATGTTCTTTGTAATGTACCACCTCAGGGCAGGGCCTACTAGACTTGATTGGAACAATTGGATCATTAATGGTACATTGTTAACATGTTGGGTCATTCGAACTAGGTACATTTGCAAGTGAGCCCTCGGGCAAGTCGTGCCATCGTATTTTTCAAACTCGGGCATTTTGAATTTTTCTAGCATTTTGACATTGGAATAAATGGAGAGGTCCGTCAAAATAGGGTCTTGGAGGCCTTGCAATTGTTTCAACCTCTCTTCGAGCTTTTCGAGGCGTTTGTCATGCTCAGCTTTAGATGAACTGTCTGGTTCAGCTTTCTCGATCACGATTTGGTGCGGATCATCCTCCAATTTGAGCACGATAACGTCGGGATCTTTATCTTGATCACCTCTAGTGGATGATTGTGGTAGCAAACTCTTGACTGAGGCGGGGGTGGGAGTAAGTTTGCCCTAGATGGAGTCTATCTGCTTTGAAAGCTGCTGAAGCACATTAAAGACTTGCTTCATTTCGCTTTCCATGACCGCGATACGGCCCGGCACATTTTCTTCGGCCATTCTTGCTCTAGCTTTTGAGCGAGTCTGGATCGGCGAACGTTCCATGGTTACCTGCTCTGTTTTAAACAAGTATGCATAAGTACATGTCATAAGTAGGGAGTCAGTCCATGATGATGACCTAATCCTACCATTTTGTTTATTTTTAAAAAGTTTAAACATGAACAGGATTTCTTAAGCAGGGATTGAAAGGCATGTGACATATTAGCATAGACTAAAGATAGTTAATTTAAAAGGCGAAGGGAAGCATTGGTGCATCGATTTTGAAACAAAACTTCTATACCCTTTTTTTTTTTTTTTTTTTTTTAAGCGGATGGAAATTTTGCAAAAAGAAGCTCTGTAGCATGCTTAAGGAAACACTAATTGAGAGTAATTTGTTATGCAAAAAACTTTTTAGCTTTATTACTTTAAATTTAAATGACTATGATATCAAATCCTAGACTAATCATGGACCGCTCAATATATGCATGAAAGTAAGCAAATTGCAAAGCGTACAAAAAACTTACTTCATATGAGAAAACGATGACAATCACATAGACATGCGCATGATACGTGCGGCTCGATTTCTAACTCAGAAGGCTTGGTGAAATTAAAAGGGCATCTGCCGGTCGCAGTCTCGCATTAGCAGCGTATCCTCTTAACCTCGGCTAAGAAATTCGGGGAAAAGAAGGGCAACCTCTACATGGCAGTCTCGCTTTCGAGGCCGTATCCTTCTTAACACCATCTTAAAAATCCTATGGCGGCCCAGGTCCGGCGGCCGGGTTGTGTGTGCCATGTGTAGTGTTTAAAACAGTAAAGCATGCACGACAGTTTATGATCACAAGACAATTTAATTTAAGTAAGCTCAAAGTAAACTTCTCAAACTATTGACCTGTAAAAAGAAAAGAACCTAAGTCAGTAAAGAATTTAAACAAGATAAATATGGCCTAAGTCCTCAAAAATCCCCAGCGGAGTCGCCAAGCTGTCGCGACCCCTTTTTTTCGGGGGCGCCCGGCCGGATCGGGTACGAGCGCCGAAAGGAGGCTAATGGCTCGGCTGGGTTTGATTAAAGCCTGGACTCTCCCAAGTCCGCCAATTCACGACTTAAAATATTTGATTTGTAAATCAATTTTTAAAACGGAATCGCCACTAATCAATTTGGGGTAGGCTGATTAGAAACCTAAGCAAAGTATCAGGAGAAATACTTGCTCCTGCGCAACCAGAGAAATTAGGATCGGGGACTTGATTACACTAGTTAATCACTAATGCCCTTTCGGTACCTAATATTGTTTAAACTCTAAGGTTTTTTTGGATGTTTGGGGATTTTCCATGCATTTTGGAAAAATCACATTTTTGGGTATTTTCTTCATTTTTGGACATAAAAGGGATTTTTGGATATTTTGGGGTATTTTATGAGAAAATACAAGTATTTTTGGCTTTTATGAAAATTTTGGGCTTTTTATGAATTTTGGCATCTTTTGGAATTTTTGACATTTTTTTGGATTTTTTTGGAAAATATTAAAATACTAAATATTTTTGGATATTTTGGAAAATAATAATAGTTTTGATTTTTCTGAATATTTTCGAAAATAAATGACTTTTGTTTTGATTTTTGATTTTTGGGAAAATAAAACATTTTTAGAACATTTTTTGATTTTTGAAATTTTAAAATGATTTTTGAAATATTAAAAATAATTAAAAACCGACTCGGGTCGGATCCATGGGTCGGACCCGACTCGAGCCAGCATGAAACGCGGCTGAGGCCCGCGTTTTGGGGCGAGACGCCAGAACGACGTCGTTCCGGGCACGAACACCTGACCCGACCCGACGACCCGCTCGGACGACCCGACTCCTACTTTTTGCAAAATGACGCCGTAGCGATGAAACGACGCCGTTCTGACCCCTCGCGAAACGACGCCGTGGAGAGGACGGGTCGTGCGCAACCCACGGGTCACGCACCCGACCCGCTCCACGACCCGGTTCGTAATCGGCGATACGGCGCCGTTTCTCCAACGGTTCTACCCGGACCCGACCCGACGACCCGAATCCTTAGCAAAACGATGTCGTGGCCTCCATAAGCCTACCCGACGCGAAACGATGCCGTATCGCCCACGCCCGGCTCCCGACCCGACCCGTGACCCGACGACCCGGCTCCCGACCCGACCTCTAATCCTCCTTTACTCATGGAACCCTACCCGGTTCCTGGTCCGGGTCCGACCCGGCAACCCGGGATCGTGACCCGGAGAACCAGGAACCCTAGGGTTCCAAATTGGGGGGAAAATGGAGGCCACGGCGACGGCGAGGACGACGGCGACGGAGATGGTTGTGGCGGCGGACGCAACGGGCTTGGAGGAGGAGCAGCCGGCGGCGATTACCTGTCTGGCGGTCTTGTGGCTGCGATGGCAAGGCCCCGCCTCTCTCTCTCTCTCTCTCTCTCTCTCTCTCTGCAACTCCCTCTCTCTCTCTCTCTCTCTTGGCTCCGGTGAGGTCGAGATTGGAGCTCGAGACCTCGGCCCCCCCTCTGAAGTCTCTCAGCGGGGTTCCTAAGGCTCGCGAGCTTCCTTCTCTTCCTTTACCGTTGCTCTGTGTGTTGAAATCGAAGGGGGGGAGGCCCTATTTATAGGCGACGGACGGCCGGTCGGCGAGGGTTCGGCCGGGGTGGATGTTGCGGCTTCCACCGACTGAACCGGCGTCCCATCGGCCGTCAGGCTTATCCGGCCACGTCCCCTCGCCGTTGCTGTTCACCTGCTCCGCCTGTTGCCGCCGTACGCCGCGTCGTTCACGCCACCGCTCGCTCCGCTTTTCCCCGGCCGTCGCGGCTCCGGCGCGTGCACCGCACGCGATTTCGAGTGAGGAAGGAGGGTCACGCGGGTCGGGCTCGGGTCGGGCTGACCCGCGCGGGGAGGAGACGCGGTTTTGGGCCGCGAAGGCCCAAAGGGCCGGTTTTTCGGTTTTTTTCTTCCTTTTTCCGCTTTTCTTGTTTTCTTTTCTGTTTTTTTTCGTTTTTTCAGTTTTCTGGTTTTTATCAAAAATAAGATAAAATAAAAAGAAAAACATTAATAAAAACTCAAAAATCAAAATCAAAAATTAGGCGTCAACAGTAAGGAAAATATTTTTTCAATGTGATTCCCTGATTTCCTCACAAGATAAGGTCAATCGAAGAATTGGCGGCGGGTAAGGATTCAAAGGACTCTTTTCCCTTTTTGTTTTCCTTTCTTTTCATATCCTCCACCATTTGGCCGAGATTATTGATTCATTATCAAATCGAGTATCTATCCAATATTTTACGCCCATGATTCCTTTTGCTTTGTAGAAAGTTCTTCGAACATATATATTCTCATCCGAGATTTTTGCCACGAATTCGTCTAAAAAATTTAATTCAGAGTTTCCTTGTACCAATTCATTAGTCCCCGGTTCAAATGCAATGTTTTGTCGATTCCTTCAAGCCGTCAATTCATTAAGTTATTTATAATTCTGTCCATAAATGACTATACTTTGTTATCCTCGATTAAGTCCATTACTTGTCCATAATAACCAAAATTAGTGTTGGTTATTTGTTGGTTATTTTTTGGTGCAACAAGACCCTGTCCAAAAAAATCTATGGTGGGAATTTTGAGGGGTGTTGAAAGAGAACCCTTTGTGAGAATAAAGTTAAGGATAACAGATCTTGCAATTCAAGTATAATATGAGAAGATGAGATTA
Source organism: Eucalyptus erythrocorys (assembly GCA_014182555.1). NCBI lineage: Eukaryota > Viridiplantae > Streptophyta > Magnoliopsida > Myrtales > Myrtaceae > Eucalyptus > Eucalyptus erythrocorys. Next base: position 14,097,501 of record CM024599.1, on the reverse strand, counting down.
CTAGAGAAATCGAGAATGAATGTCAAGAAACACTAGAGATTTACATTTATTGAATTTGAGTGTCAATACTTAATTTATGGGAAAATTTAGCCACCAAGAAGTCCACCATAAACCTGGAGAATATAAAGTTCACAATCACTCAAGTGCTTCCTTGCCCTAATTATACCCAAAGCAATGCCACAAGTATTGCCTCACAAAGAGCTCGATCAGTCATTCATTATCTCTTTTTTACATCATTCAACTATTTGATCAAATAAAAAAACCAAAAGCTAATGTCATCCCTCTCAATCTATCTATGGGATGGAAGGGTAGAAGCCTTTGGTGTTCATTCCAATCAAGAATTGGGGTCTCACCACTTGCCAATATGATTTTCTCTCAGGCCATTCTTTGTTCATAGGCAAACAGGAATCACATCAATCCATCTGGGACTGGTGGTTATTCTCTATTGTGGCAACAATACTATAGGGGAGATGCTATGCAAAAATAGATCAACGTCGGTTAACACCTCCCATTCTTATTGCTCAGAACACTTACAAAAAAAAGAAAAAAAAAACCCTAAAACTCATCTTGTTTGCTCTATTGTATAACAACCGAGTAGATTTCAACCTCTTACAATTCTCATGCAAAATAGGAAATTCCTTTTATTCCACTTAAATTAGGAATCCAACTCCAACATGGAAATATTGTAATCATTTGTTGCATGTTCGGATGTTAAAACATAAATCCGTACATTTATTTAACGGAAAGCTCAAGATTTGAAAAATATTTTATAAAATATAATAGTTTGTATCACTAATAAAGGTGAGTGAATGAATGAATTTTTTTATCACCAACAAAAATAGTTAGGTATAAAATATTGCTGATAATAATGATATTTTTTGTTGACTAATTTTTCTGAATGATATAACCAATCATTTTTCAGTTCTCTGTAAAACACACCATTAGAATTTCTATTTGGATTGGATTTCTTTGACGTTGTTAAGCTATAGACATACACTAACCAAGATCATTATATTTTGAATGGAATTTATCTAATTACTGTATTCGAGTACCCTCTAGCTAGTTGAAGATTTATATTATTTGTTGTCAAATAGCGAATGGAGTTGATTATTGCATCGCAAACGACAAAAGTGAATGACTTGGTAGGGCTCAAACCGTGGCAAAGGTATTTTGAGGCGAATAATACGAGGAATTTAAATATTGTAAATTTCTAGTAATATAAGAAAGATACATGAGGTCATTTGAGTTATTTAATGATTTTTTGAGACGCCGAGGAATTTTTTAAGGCTAAAACCCCAAGCCATACGCAGAAAGCTGGATAAAACCAAGTCCTCGCTACTTCTATAATAGGAAACGAATCTTCTCAATTGATGATGGCCTACAGTCTATTTTTGTCACTAGTGACGAGCATCAACCATCTTATTAAGCTCTTGGGAAATTAGAGGGATAATCAACTTATATACTTACAATACCCTAAATATGACCAAATTGATTATTAAGTGATGCGACATACAACACATTTGAGCATTTAGAACAAGCGGCTATATTTCCATAATGCATTTAGAACAGCCTATCACATTAATTATTAAATCAATTTTATAAGTTAGTCTCAGTAATTTCATGCATGATTGTACACTTATAGTGATGGGTCGGATGTATTAATACCGTATCACTTCCATCTAGAAATGAGATAATTATTAAAAAAAATCCTAAATATATTATATGGCGGTTAATTCAGTCACAAACCTTTCAATTATACTAATTTAGTCCAAAACCTTTTGATGAATTACTAATTTAGTCTTTTCGGCTAATTTTAGCAAGAAATCGCTAACATGACAACATAGTTAGCGTCAATTATCCTACATGACACAGCCGACACTTATGTGAATAATTTTTCCATTTTTAAATTTTTTTGAATTATTATAATTTTTTAATTCTTTTCTTTCCTTTCCTTCTTCCTCTACTCATTGCCAAGCCTCAACAATGCCCAGCATCCGGCCACAAGTGAGGAGCGCCAAGGTTAGTGAGCCGGCAAGGGTCAAGCCTCACTAGCCTCGAGCGAGGCTCACCCTCACCTTTAGTCGATCACCGACCATCCCCGAGACTCGGCAACCAATAGGGAAGAAAGGGAAAAAAATTACAAAAATTATCAACATCAAGACCGATCATGCCATACAAAATGGCTAGCATCCACATTAATTATTTCCAGTCAATTGGATGAAATGACTAAGTTGGCAAATTGTTAAAAAGTTTATAACTTAATTCACACAATTGAAATGTTTAAGGCTAAGTTAGTCATGGTACAATAGGTTTAAGACTTTTGAAATAACTCTCCCCCCCCCCCCAACCCACCCCTCCCGAGGCACAATGGGTGAGATGTTCGTCCAATAAGTAATCAAAGACAATTTTATTATTCCATTTTCACCACAACAAAAAAAAAAAAATATATATATATATATATATATATATATATATATATATATATATTGTGTTGAAAGATTTCTCAAAGAGTCAATAAGTGTCAAAAAAATTTTGATAAAAAAAATTACCAATTACCAAATTTTCAGATAACTTGTTGATAAATCACTGCCTCGTTTACAAGATTACTAATTCTTTTTTTTTAATTGATTGTAGGTTAGTATTTTTTTTTTTTTTTTTAAATATCTTACTAAATCTTGCTTAACTTCCTTACCAATGTCTTGAATTTACTGACTCTCATATAAGCTTACCATTTTTTTTGTTGGAATGATTGACTAAATTTTTTTCATTAAATTACCAACTCCTTGTGGGCTGCATATTTTCATTTGAGTTAGTTACCAACTATTATTTGTCTTTCTTACAACGCCCTAAATTGATCATTTGAGTTGCTTACCAACATTTATTTAATTCCTTTTTTCTAGAATTTGTGAGCTTTTTCTCTGGATTTATTAACTTCTATTTTCCTTGCTTACTAACTTTTAGAATTACCAACCCTAATCAGAGTGATAACCAACTAAACCCCGATGGCGTGTCTTTGATTTTTTTTTTTTTTTTTCCTTCTGTAATTACCAATTTCTCTTAAATCTGATAAAAATTTATCCTTTTTTAAAAAATACGAACGCCTCAAATTTATCAAAATAAATTTAAGGGCACATGGTGGTTCGAAAGCACTTCAAAACAAATTTCTCCACGCGAATGGGAGATTTTAGATTCTGTAAAAGTTATCAATTGCAGAAGCTCCATTTTGGCCCTCCTTGGTCTTGTTGATGCTGGGGAGGCCTGCTAGGATCCTTTAAGAATCAAATCATCTAGTAAATCGGACATGCATACACACCACCCAAGGATTCATGCTATCATGTTATCTAGCAACATATCATCACGCGAACTTTGCCACGTAATATCATCACATGACACAATCTCCATCACATTACATAGAACGTCGTCCCATGATATGACCTGTCCTCACTTGGTACGTCACATATGCCATGTACATATAAACATATTCTCTATACACAAACACACAGGGTACAAGCACTCCGTGCTAGACATACACACTCACAAATAATGACACTTGGATATTGCAAGAGTAGCATCCGGTAACACTTTCACTAATAATAGCATAGCGTTCATAAAAATAACAATTAGCCATGTTCAAGCACTAAAAAACGTCTTAAGAGTTGATTCGTCCTTGAGTTCTTGCTTTGTTTCGAAGAGTCGGAACAGACCGACTTCATCGAAAGGCTTGAAGAGCAAGGGGTGTTGCTCGTCCACCAGCTCCTGCGGGCACTTGACCGCTCCTCTTATGAATAGAGGTGGCAAAATGAGTCATGGACCTATTTTGCATCCATATTTTTCATATATGGGTCTAATATGTGTTAATAGCCCATTACAACTATTAACCCACTTTCAACCCTTTTTTTTTTTTTTATTTCGTTCAGTTTTATATGGGTCGAAAATAGGTCAAACTCAGTTTGACCCATTTTCCACCCATTTTAAAACCCAAAGAAAAAGGTTTCTCTTCCTCCGATTGTCTTTCGACCTTCGACCTTCGACCTTCAACCTCAAGGCTTCAATGCACCTTCGCCGCTCTCCTCCGAGCCCCTCCGCCCCTCTCCGCCACGGCTCGCCTCCGAGTCGCCTCTGAGGCTCACCTTCGCCGCTTGCCGCTGCGGCTCGCCTCCGAGTCTTCTCCGTTCCTCTCCAGCCTCGCGTCCTCTCTTCGCGTGATTCCTCCTCCCTCCTCCGCTCGTTGGCCGCTCCAATTCAAGGTGAGAAGCGGGGGCGGGCGACCTCTTCCTTCGCCTTACGTATTCCGCCAGCTTTTTTTTTGGTCCTCCTTTCCAGTTCTCGTGAATTGCTTGAAAATCGCGTCGCGGAGAGGTTGGAGCTCAAAGCCGTGTGTGGTTCAGGTGAAGTGCTCGTCGTCCGGAGAGGGCCGGGAGCCAGAATCGGAGGCCGGAGCACCGTCGCTATCTTCTGCTGTTGCTGATGCAGATGCGTTGCGGATGTTGGTGCTACTTCATCGTCGAGTGACTTGACTTACAAGTTGTGCACAGGGATTGGAGGCGTAGGGTTCTGTGAGACGAGCGGCTTGACTTACAAGTTGTGCGCAGGGATTGGAGGTGTAGGGTTCTGCGAGACTACATACTTGACGTATCTCAAGCTCACGGATTTCGACGCGTTTTGCCCCGTGGGCGGCGGCGGCTATGGTGACGTGCTCAAAGGTGATTATGCTTCGGTTTTGGTATTCTCTTCAGTCTCCACTTTCTGATTTGTGTAGTAACGTTCTACTGCTAAATTTATCAATAGCTTTCTTGTTTCCCTTAATTTTCTTGTAATTGATATCCAAAAGCTTATGTGATTTTAGTGTCTGGAGTGCGAACTATAGAGAAAAAACCCTTTTTTCCAATTGCTTGTTTTGTTCGATAGTCAGTTTGCTTTATTGAACGTTTGTTTTCTCCATGAACCAATAGGTACAGGCAAAGGATAATCTAGAGGAGATGAAAAGGAGAGTGCTTGCCAACACTTATGGGTCGGCTTTCCCCTAAAAATGGAGCTGGATAGGCAAATCCTTTCCCGGTATGACCCTTCATTTGTCCCATTTTTTCTTGAAGAGGATACTTGATTAAGTGAAGTTAGATCTTTAACCTTTGTAGTGGAAACTCTGAGTGATATACACATTCGAGCTGAATTTATCTGCAAAATGTTCTTTGTCAGTTGTCTTTTTGCATTTCAGGGGTAGGTGAGATGGTGGTTCAGTGTTCCAGACTATAATATTATGACACATTCACATCGTTTGGGCAGGATTGGTGTGTAAATGGTTAGGAGAAGATTCTTCTTCAATCTGCTGACCAGTCGAAATTTTATAGCGGAGATTGCTATATCTTTCAATATTCTTATCCAGGAGATGACAGGGAAGAGTATCTCATAGGAACATGGTTTGGGAAGAAGAGCGTCGAAGTGAGATAATTCACATTATTCATTCTCGTTTTCCCAACTGCTGAGCAATTAATTACGTGTGATGTCTAATAATTGCAATACTGTTAGCACAATGCTTTTTGTGAGAATGACATGAATTTTTAAAATTTTATTGGAGAGTATTTTTTCCAAGAAAGCGTGTTTGTTGGAGGGCCTTCTACTAGGGTAGACATTACTTGAAAATAGGTCCTAAAATCAGAAAACATAAGTTTTGTAGAGGTTAATCGATAATTAGCAGGTTTTCATGCAAAGATGCCCGGCAAAATGAACCACTGACCCTTTTGGTTTAAGTAGAGCAACAATCCAGAAATGTATGGGCATATTGATGGTTATAATTTTTATTGATCGCTTCCTCGAATGCACTGTTTTCTTGCAATGAGTATGCTACTTCTTAGATGGCATTCCACCAGCTGTCAAATCTGCCCTGACCAGGTCATATAATGAAAGCAGCAGGTCCAGAATGGTATGAGCTGCAGATTTAGTTACACTACCAGAAGTAAAGAAAGCACCTAAAAAGAGGATTGCAACTATTTTAGAACCGTCTGATGATGGATTGGGAGAGCAAAATGGTGATGGCTTGGCAGAAAGTGAAGAGGAAAACTCTTCTGACACAGAAGACCAAGGTATATCTAAAGACATAATTTTTTGTTAGCCTTGCTATGCATGAAGAGGCCAAAGTCTGTGCTTTTACATCCCTTGGTGGATAGTGCGACATTTTTTTTTCATGTTGATGAATGGGTACTGTTTTACATGTTCAATAATGCCCCAGATCACAATTTCTTCGAGTAGAAATTTCTTTTGAAGTCTTGACTTCAAGAAAATCTTTGAATTGTGGAGATGGCTAGAGTTTGGGATTCCTTATTGTAGAAAGAGTGGTTTCCATTGACGTACGGGGATATTGGGTATTATCGAAGTAAAAGGTATTCACCAATTTGACTGGTTAATGAAAGAAAACATTCCTGTGCTAGAAGGTGACGTATGTCCTACTTTGCTTTTCTTTTCTGAATTCCGGAATACTTATTTTGTTGAAATTTGTTTCTTTCTATGCAATGTGGCAGCACTTTCTTATTGTAGTTTCTTGAGATTGAATTAGCCAGGTGCTCCATTATAGTGCTTTCTTTTGCTCGTAGAGTTTACTGATGTCTATTTTTTCACAGAAATACTGATGATGGGACAAGGACATGGATGAGACTAATGAAATAATGGCAAACGTGAAACAAATTCAAGATTCATTGTGAACTCCTTCTGATGCAGCCACTGAGTTCAATGAGGTTACCATCCTCACACTTTCTTTGATTTTAGTTATGCTTTTGATCACCGATACGGTGGATCTCAAATTACCTCCCAGAAAGTCCATGCTTATCTCTAATCACTTTGTAATTCCAGGATAAGGTTGAGGCAAAGCTCAAAGAACGGGAAGGAGCTAACCCTGTTCCTCAGAGGACAACTGAGGAGGATGAACTTGCTACTACGCAGGCTGGGATGGCACTTTGAGCAGGTCAATTCTCTCCTTTTTTCAAAAGCTAGTATTAAGCATTTCATTGTTGGCCTATAAGTTAGGTTACTCTTAAATTGGCCGAAATTCTGTTTTTTTCCCTTGGCTGCCAATGATTTCTTTCTTTTGTATGATAAGCGGCATAGGAGAAGGCAGACTTTTTCTTTGGCTATTTTGTTATACTGTCATTCTAATATGATATATCGGTTACATTCCGCAGGTCTTGCTGCTCTTAGTTAATTGAGGCTGTGTAAAGACGCCAAACCTGTATTATGGACATTCCTGCTACTGTGCTGCTACGCGTTTGCATCAATATTTTTGTTACTAGATATGGTGGAATTTCATTTACTTGGAGACAAACCCCAACAGTAGCTTCTCAAGTCTTCACCAATGTTGTACTTCAATCTTGATTGGGCTTATTAATTTCAACTTGGATAGTTTCAATCTTCCTCTAAAGACTATTCTAGTGTGTATGGATATCTATAACCTGGTCATACATCCCGGTAGAGCAAATAAATGCCTGATTTCAATTTGTTAGCAAGGTTTCAGAAGCTGCTCGAATCTTCTGATGCAATGATGTCATTTTCCTACCTTTTTTGATCCACATGCATTTCTCTGTGGAAGAAAGGGGAAACTCGCGTTCATTAGGATCCAAACATCTAATGACTTTAAATAAGAGAAGCATGTGCATAGTCTAATTCTTCATAAATATTTCAATTTATAGGTTTTTTTAACAATTTTTATTTTATTTACTATTTTTTAATTTAATTTGAGGTTTTTATCCAATTAGCATATAGTTTAAAGTGAGCGCGGGATTTTTTTTAGAATATTAGTAGGTTTTAGCAATATGGGTCGAGTTGGGTATGGGTCAGATATGGGTCGAGTCGGGTATGGGTCACTATATTTACATTACAAGAATATGGGTCAAAACGGGTTAAATGGATCGAATATGGGTTGACCCATTTTTGACCCGACCCATACTCGACCCGACCCGACCCGACCCACCCATTTGCCACCTCTACTTATGAACAAGAACGAGCCGATCGAATACCTCACTTTGTTCCCACTGATCATCACTCGGTGTCTGGGGCAATGCACTCGGCCATTGCTACATCCCTAGCCAACGATTCGTTTCAAATAAATTCATTATTAGCATTATCTACAAGACATTTTTAGGTAGATATACTTTGTCTCATAGTTAGGGAAAATTATTTTTTTTAAAAGAGTCTTAAACCTATTGCGATTGTGCTAATTTAATCCTAAACACTTTCTTTTTGCCAATTCAATTTCAAACATTTAGCATTTGTGCCAATTCAATCCATCTAGCTAAATTTGGCTGGATGGCGTGAATGTGGATGCAAGCCATTGCCGACCATCTAGCCGCCGCTGACATGGCATTTTCTTAATGATATTTTATTTTATTTGAATTATGTATTTATTTATTTATTCTTTTCTTTTTCTTTTGTTCTTTTCTTCCTATTGTTCTTCTTCTTCCCCCAACCTCACCCAGATATAGGTGAGGCAATCTGGGCAAGGGCAGCGTCACCATGGCCTCACCGGTCGAGGGTGAAGGCGGCTTTGCCTGCTATTGCGAGGCCATGGCTGCCTTCACCTACGGCCTCCAAGCCTTTGCGAGGCACAACTGCCTCAAATCGAGGTTGAAGTGCGGCGACTAGGCTTAAGCAGGCCCAACGACCATTGGTAGAGAGAGATAGAGAGAGAGAGAGAGAGAGAGAGAGAGAGAGTACCCGAGACAAAGGGGGAGGACTGTGAGGCACCTCACAAAGGCCTAGGGGCCACAAGTGCAAGCGGCCATGGCTTCACAACCGTGGGCGAGGCCACCTTTGCTTGTGATTGGCAAGGCCATGGCGAGCCTACCCTCTCATAGATCTAGGCAAGGCTGCCTTGCTTGCAACCCCCAACCTCCCCAGATTTGGGCAAGGCTCAATGAGGACCCGCGACCCTCACCGATGATCGTCAAGGGCTTGACGGTCCTCGCCCAGTCGCCAAGGAGACTCACAAGACCCTCACCAACCACTAGGGCCCGGGGGGGAGGGGTTAGGGGAAGAAGAAGAGTAGTAGGAAGAAAAGGAAAAAATTCAAAAAAAAAAATATTATGAAAAAATTACCACATCAGCACCAATCAGATGGTCAGTGACGACCAACATCCACATTAGCGCCAACCAGTTAAATTTAGCTAGATGAATTGAATTGGCACAAATGTAAAATGTTTAAATTAAATTAACCAAAAAAAAATTGTTTACGACTCAATTTGCACAATTACAATACATTTAGAACTTTTTTGGTAAATTTCCTCTCATGGTTAACTATGGTAATGTGAACGTTGTGAGCACAATCTTAAATGACCCATTTTTTCTTAATGCTTGGATGATTCTATTTCCCTTGACCCTTAATATCACTCTTGATACGGTGGAATGGAATGGTCGACCAATTTGAATGAAATGGTATTACAATACTTGTGTTTCTTTATTATCAAGGATTGATGTGGACAGGATGTGGTGATCCCTTTTCTAGGTGATCCCTTTTCTAAGTATTTCGAATAGAAAGCAATGGTACCGACGCAACGAAAATATCCTCAAAGTGTATAATATATGAGAAAAAACGCAAGAATCGAGACGTGTATTCTCTTCTGAGTCCTAATGGGATTTAGATATAGAACATCTTGAAATGATTTGGTTGATATAGTAAAATGAGTTTATCCAACCATCACCATGACTACGACGAATCTGAATTACAGGCCTTGGCATGAGAGACAGGAAAGATGCTCACCAGAAACGACTCTCCAACCATGACTATGAAGGTCGAAGCCGAAGGTGCCACTTGAAACCACTCTCCATCCTTCGTTTGCACCTCCATTCCGTCCACGCGATTCTGCTGAAGTATGGTCAAGAAGGTCTTGTCATAGTGAGATCTTGCTCCGATCTGAGGCTCCCGAGTCATCGAAGCTTCGTATTTCATAACTCGGATCGTGGGGCTCAAAGATTCGTTATGCGACTCCAGATATTTCTCCACGCCTAAGCTTCGAAACACCACCGTGGTGATCAGTTGCTCCAACTCAGAAAGCCTCCTAGCATACCAATCCAGTGTTTCACTGCATATAAATTCGATTATATCGTGAAAAGTACGGTTAATTTTACCAAAAAATACAGGTTATGATGCTAGGAAATATCACTTTGGCAAATAAAAAACTTTCAACTGGGATATCGAAAGAACCGTAAAATCAAAAACTTTCTTTCCCCTAGTTGATCAACACAAGTATTCGCATTCATATAGTGATGTAATTTTCAAAATACACATGCTGCGATAACGAGGCCGCTCATGGGCTACCGGTTTCAGACGAAGTAAATGTACCAAAACATCGGATTTCCCTAAGGCCACGTGAGATTGGCTAAGTTCCTCTTGCCTCCAGAGTCCAGCACGCTGCTGATTCCCATGGCTTCGTAGAGAGGCGACTGAGGTCGACTCGCGAGGTAACCGTCTTTCAGCTTCCAGGGGCTGACAAAACGGCACTTCGTCTCTGCCGGAAGATTTAGCAAATCTTCCAATTGTTTGAAGACATCGTTGTGAAGCTCGACACTGATTTTATCGTATAGAGCCTCAAAACAACCGTACTCTTCTAGTGCTTTGAGAACCTCTTTTTGCGTTGAATCCCAGTTGGTGCTTCCTCGCTTCATGTCATATTTGCATAAATCTATCAAGGGAAGCTTCAAAGGTGAGAGCGAATCCATATCGGCATCTCCTTCCATGTTCTCTTTCCTTTTTTGTCATAATTTTCGTGTGCGTATCGAAGTTTTCATAGAGGCAATAAGGTTGTGTCCAAGAATTTTCATATATATATTTTTTTTATTATTATCTTTTTTATGTATCCACATCCAATAAAATAAGTCCAAGTTTCGTTATGGTACCGTTTAATGATTTGTACTTCAACCCACACCGTTGACAAAGCTTCATTGTCGCGGTGTGGCTGGGCATAACTTGCCATGTTCAAAAATTGATAAGGGAATCAACTGGAATCATCTTATTCGTGAAGGCTCGTAATTTTATATTGAATATATTGACAAATGCAATATAACATTGCAAGTGCAATTTCATTTTCTAGATTTAGGATTGGTTGTGTGATTTTACCGTAAGATAGCTCGCTTGACATGGCAAAAGGTCTGAGAGCCTTACGAAAGCGCCGATCCATGAGTTATTGAGATAAAAGATTGGTGTTTATGGAGACATTTTTTGGCTCATGAGCTAACCCCATTTTTATTTACACGAACCATTTTTCTTTTTGAAATTTTTTGGAAGTAATTAGCTTGCTTTTTGCTGCTAGTAGGGAATAATTAAAGATTTTTTTTCGCCTCCATGAACCCCAATTTATTTGTCAGCTTTTTTTTCTATAATTCTTGTCTACTAGAAGCGATCCCATCGTCGTCAACAGCCGGAAGCACATGTAGCTCCGAAGTGGGATAAGAAAGGAAAACCCTCGTATGCTTCTCGATAATTATCGACCATCCACTCAATTAATCAATAACACGATGAAAAAATGCTTCACTAAAACTTGGCTGATTATAATTGATCAATTTTGAGAGGACGCGCAGTGCTTCAAAAGCACCTCAAAATGAATTTTATTGGGGAGAGAAAGGTTGTGGTTTTGAGGGATGGGGATTGGAGAAAAACAACGATCGCCAACATCAAATTAAAGGTTTGGAATAATAATCCGAAAAAAGATCTTGTTCAATTAGAAACGCTATAAAAGGTTTTGAGTCCCTCCGGCGTGGCGAAGATGCGGACGAGGCCCTCAGCGTCAAAGGGCTTGAAAAGCAAAGGGTGTTGCTCATCCATGAGCTCGTCGGGGCACCGAACAGTTCCTTCGACGCGGGAGAAGATCCCGATGGAGAGCCTGGCCTCGTGCCCGTGCATCATCACTCGGTGTCGAGGACAGTATAATCTTCCGTTGCTCCATCCCTAAGAAAAGACCATGAAAGAGGTCATAGCTGAGTGAAAGTTATACATACAGCCATGCATGCATCTCTAAATCAAGGAGATTATTGCATGAATTTTAATGGGGGTAAACATCTTGTGTACTCTTACTACTGCACAACTCACCTGTCTCGAGAATAACTGTCCAAAAAAATCTAAATTTATATTTTAGCAATCAATTCAATCCTAAATATTTTTTTTTCCCTTTGCCAATTTAAACCTCAATCTTTTGACGATTTACCAATATAATCATTTTAATCAATTTTGGTCAAAAATTGCTGACGTTGATTCCGACACTGACGTAGATGATTTTTGCAATTTTTGTATTTTCCAAATTTTTTGCACTTTTTGCCCCTCTTTCATTTCATTTCTTTTTTTTTTTTTCCTTTTTTTCTTTTCTACTTCCCTCTGCTAGTCAATGAGGCCTCAACGATGGCCATTGGAGGTCGCCACCATATAGCGAAGGTTGCCCTTGCCTATGGATGGTGGCCGGCAAGTAATAGGGAAAAAGAGAGAGGAAAGAAAAGCAAATAAGAAAAAAAAATAGAAAATTGATTTGAGAGACACTCTTGGCAAATCATCAAAAAATTTATGATTAAATTGGTTAAATTGAAAAGTTTAGTATTGAACTGACCAAGGTGCAATAAATTTATGACTTTTTTAATAATTTTTCTTCATTTATTATGTAGTTACAATTTGAAAATATTGACCAATTATCCAAATCAAGCATCATGCATATGGATTATCGGGAATCACACAAGAACCCAAAATAAAGGCACAAATCTATTTCAAAGGGCAATTTGCAATTACTTACTGTTCAGTTTTTTAAGCATACTGGTTGTTAGTGGAAAGTTGTGAATTTCTAAAATCACTTATAAATTTAATTATAGAAGAAATTAATGTTAGGTAAACAAAGACTATTTAAAGGAATGAGCAATATTCTACAACAAAAATTGATTGGTCCAAGAAAAATATAGCTCACATATTAGTTATAAAATTATATAGCACGCACACCTCCGGCATAAAGAAAATTTCATACAAACAATCTTGATATGAGGATTATAATTATCTACTCTATCAAATCCTCTCAAATAGATTGTGTATAAATTCTCTTACATAGGATTTTTCTTTAGAATATGCTTTAAATATTTAGAAATTTTTTATAGTTTTTGCATATCCACTATTTTTAATCTTATTTTGTAAAAGGTGGGATTTCTTTCTTTTCTTTTTTTTTTGTCGGTCTCCTACTCTATTGCTATACCAACTTTCACTCTCAGATTTTTTGTCCTGCCCTACTCTTATATTAACCTTCACTCTCAGAGTTTTGCTTTGTCTCCTTCTAATGCGTGTGAGTCGAAATCCACACTTGAAACTAATCCCTCCTCACCTCCAATCCCCGAAGAGGTGGGATATAATGAAGAGATTATTAGAGAGAGAGGGACTCACATGGAATGACTCTCCAAGCATGACGATGGTAGAGGAAGCCGAAGGCACAACTTTAATCCAGTCTCCATGCTTCGTCTCCACTTCCAATCCGTTCACGTGATTCTGCTGCAGCATGGTCACGAAGCTCGGGTCATAATGAGTTAAGCCTCCGAGCTGAGCCTCCTCCACCTCCGGTGCTCCGTACCTCAGGAGGCGAAGGGAATATACTGTCAATGCGGCATGCGAGTCGAGATAGCGCTCAACGCCGAAGCTTCGGAACACCATCTTCTGGATCGTGTAGTCTAACTCGGACAGCCTCCTCACGTACGTGTTCAGCAGCTCGCTGCAAGCGATTCAGAGAGGCGAATTCACCAAGTTTTTGTGTTATTGAAGTTCTTCACGATGAACAAGTTTTGACAGAACCTAAATGACTCGAGCATGGCTAAGGGAAGTTCAGGAATGTAATTCGCGCAATACGTACCAGAATTTGGTGTTCCCCTTTGGCCACAGGAGATTGGCGAAGCGTTCGATCGCGCCGGAGTTCAGGGCCTCATGCATCCCCATGGCCTCATGAAGAGGGTTCAGAGGGAGGTTACCAACGTAGCCCTCATACGACCTCATCGGGTCGATGAACCGACGCTTGGTCTCGGCCGGAAGACCGAATATCTCCTCCATCTGATGGAAGACCTCGTCATGAAGCTCCTCGGTGACCTTGTCGTACAGAGCCAAGAAGCAGCCATACTCTTCGAGCGCTCGCAGGACAGCATCTTGGACAGAATCCCAACGGCCGCTTCCAGGCTCCAAATCGCCCAATCCGGAAAAATCTATGGAGGGAAGCTCCAGCGCCCGACCTGAACCCATGCCGAAGCCTTCGTTTTTTCTAGCGTGACTTCGATTCTCGGTGATCTTTTCCCCAGAACCTCTTCCGGGCGTGAGCCCAGAACCCATTAAAGAAACATACCCAGAACCTGAAACATTAAAAAAAAAAAAAAAAATTAGAGAGAGAGAGAGAGAGAGAGAGAGGAAAGCCCATCCATTGGCCCGGCCTAGCTAGAGATCGTCTTCAACCTCTTGCCGAGTCTCGAATTTCTTGCAAACACAGTCAAACGACCCGGTTTCGACTCGAAGCTCCAAAAATACAAATTAACTTGATTTTTGATGAAATTTTTATATGGGACTTGCATATAACATTAATATAATTGACTAGATTGTATTAAACAAAGAAACAAACAAGAAAATCTTCATATTCAAGCTTCAAAGTTTTAGATCTAAACCTTCCATGGCCGAATTTCGAATTTTTTAAATTTAAGCCTTAAAAGCTTACTTTAATGCTACAAAATGATGCTGTATCTATGCAATGATTTACAACGAACATCAATCAATTACAAGTAATTTGAAAATTCTAGAACGTTTTCATGTATAAACCCTAGAATTTCAAATTTAAAATTCTCTCTCAATTCTCAATGAAATTATACAAATTATATATGGTTGGAAAGATATGGACATGTAGAACAAAAGCCCTATAGTTTCAGAATCAATCGAGCAAAAAATCCACACGAAAAAATAATGCCCATATTTAGCTCAAAGAGAAATTTCGAATTTTTCATGAGAAAAAATGGTTTCCACGATCATATATGATTTGCTCTAATACCACATGTAGAAAATTATTCACATAATTTAACTTATTAATCAAGAAGAATAGAATCCATATTTGATTGTAAAACCCCGAGATCAATAAGCACAACGGAATTACGGCGTACTGTTTGAGCCATTACTTCACTTGAAGAAAAATATGTCAACTTGATAATCAGAGATCTATTGAAATATCAGATCTTCCTCTCTATGAACTATTTCAATATAGCAGTTTTCAATGAGATTAAAATAACTGGTGGGTATAACATACCATTTTATTGGCTAGAGAGGGAACCTAGCAAACCCTAATCAACAACATGTCAATTGGGCCCTTCCCATTACAAGCTTCGAAAAACACAATTGCCTATACTTTGCTGCTCAACTAGGCCCGTTATTAGTAGATGCCAATGCCCAATTCAATCATATCACTGTTGAAAAAAATTAATAGAAAATTTGAAAATATAAAAAAAAATTTATTAAAAAATTTCCATATGAGCGTCCAGCCACCAATGAGCATCCATGTCAGCGTTTGACCACCAGCTGGCATCCACTTTAACGCTGGCCGGCCAAAATTGGCCGGATTGACTAAATTGGTACTAATGTGAAACTATTTAGAACTGAATTGATTCAATTGAAAAATTTATGAATGAATTAATATCAATACAATAGATTTATGACTTTTTTTGTACTCTTCTCCTCAAGTAATCAATAACACGATAAAAAAATGTTTCACTAAAACTTACCTGATTGCAATTGATTGATTGATTGATTGATTGGAAGGATACAAAGTGCTTCAAAAGCACCTCATAATAAATTCTTAGCAAATGGGAGATTTTTGAATTTTGCAAAGGGATAATTACATATGGATATGTATAATCCATGAACTTTGACCCAATATACAATGCCATTCCTAAATTTTTAATTTATTTAACATAATCCCTAAACTTTAGTCCAATATATTGAACTTTTAAGTTATTTAATATGGTCCTTAAATTTTTTGTAAATGTTTAATATAGTCCTTACACTTTACGAAAATATCCAATGTTATCATTCCATTACTTGAAGTTCAAGGACAACGTTTAACATTTTCATATAGTTCAAGAAATGGATCAAACATTTATCAAACGGTTAGGGATCATATCAAAGAAATCAAAAGTTTAGAGACGACATTGCATATTAGGCCAAAATTCCAAGATCATTTATGTCATTTTCCCTTTGGTAAAAGATATCATTGTTGTAACTCCATTTTAGTCTTGTAGAGGCGAGAGAGACCGACGGCCTTGATGACCTGTCCCTAGCTTTGAGCCATCTAATTGGGACAGATCTATCAATAGAAGCTTCAGTGTTGAATATAGAGGTCATGGTGAAGTCATCTTTCTTTTGTCTACTTTTTCTTAAATTTTTCTCAAATTTTTCTCCTAATGTTTCTCGGCGTGGCTTCTGCTGGATTTATAGGGTTTGTGCATACTTGTGGTAGTCATTATTGCCATTTCAAAGTGGCAATCTTTCCATGAAGAGATGTATTTCCATTTACTTGCCCTTTTCTTTTGAACATATAGGTTTCGAATAGTCGATGACTTGACTTTAAGTCGAGCAATGATAAAGGCGGCCTTCCTTTTCTTGCATTTCTTCTTCATTGAATATATGGAAACAAATCAGCAGAGTCAAGAGAAAATTGAAGCTAATGTTATTGCCCCACTCAAAAACAACAAGCCCTACAAGCAAAGGTATAACTCTTTACTTTTCGAAAATTTCATGTTATGAGTCTTTAATTATTACACAACATGCCGATAAGGTATCATTCGTCAACTAAATATTTACATTTGAGCAAAGACAATACTTGAACTTATTGTTCGATCACTTCCTTCCACAACAAAGCAGTCTTTGACTTCTAGTAAGTAATAATTTTGTTATGAAGCCTAGGTCGGAAATTGCATCTCCAATTGAAAAATCATCAGACGAATGTGTTTTAATCAGCAGCAATCCCCAAGTTGTTAGCTGGGTTCACTCCTATGTGGAGAAAGCCCAATGAGTTGCGAGCCCAAAAAAGGCTTGAACTCATATGATAAGTTATATGGAGAAATAGGATTTCTCACTATCTTTATAAAGTGATAACTGCAAAAGGAAATAGTAACAAGAGAAAAAGAGGGGATAAGTACACTAATGGTGCCAAAAGTTGTGTACGGCGCTCACTTTGGTGCCAAAAGTTTCCGCCGGATCACTTAAGTGCCAAATCGGAGAAAAAAACACTCACTTTGGTGCCACCGGCGAGAATTTCCAGCCAAAATGATTACGTGGCTTTTTTTTTTTAAATTCGATGGGGCCTCTAAACGACGTCGTTTTCGGTCCTCCTTAAGAAAACGACGTCGTTTTGCCGTCCTACCTGGATGGCTTCACGGAAACGACGCCGTTTAGCTCAACGGGGGTTGAAATTAGGGTTTCCGCCGTTCGTCCGCCATTGTTCGTCCGCCGTTGCTCGGCCACCGTCGCTTGGCCACCGTCCTCGGCCACCGTCGCTCAGCCACCATCGCTCAGTCACCATTGTAATTGCTTGACCAGGTGAGCAAAGAGAAACTGAGATTGTTCCTCGAGCAAAAAGTTGCAGGAAAAATCGGAGGCGAGGGCGGAGAAGGAGGAAGAAGAAGATGGGTCAGAAGTGCTTTTGGTGTCTTCTTGCTTTGCTGGTGCGTTGTTGGTGTCATTTGCTGGTGTACTTTGTCGGTGCTGCTGCTGCTGCCGCCGTTGCTGGTGTGGGTGTTCAAGGAAGAAGAAGACGAAGACAGCGTCGTTTTGCTCAATTTGGGGATTAGGGTTTCGAAGTTGGGGGAAAAGTGTCAAACGGCGTCGTTTTGGTGTTTGGATGCTGACTCAACTTTCCGACGAGCCACGTCGGCTTAAAAAATTAATAAAAAAAGGCCACGTCGGATTTTCGGCCAAGTTAGTCGGCGTTGGCACTTAAATGATCGTTTTTCAAAATTTTTGGCACTTAAGTGATCCAACGGAAACTTTTGGCACCAAAGTGAGCGCCGTACACAACTTTTGGCACCATTAGTATACTTATCCCGAAAAAGAGAAAGTAGAAAATCTGGGGGTTGGGGCAATATATGATTTACATCAAGCTGGCATCGGAGGTCGGTTCGTGGTCCGATTGAGTTGAAATTTTGTGAGATGTTCATGGCGCAATTTTCTCAAATTTGAACGGTTTGATTTTCGTTTGAAGCTCCCTACATCAGGTTTTTCGTGGATTGATCAAAACCTGTGTTTCTGGTCAGATTTATGCTTGATCTCTTGTGAAATTCAAGTATATTGCCAAGAATTATGTTCTTGAGGTGTTTGCTGCTATGTACCTCTAGTATTTGCTAGAGAAGAACATTGCTCACCCAATTTTGATGATAGTGAAGATTTTTGGGTGGACTCTGGTCCTGTGGTTTTTTATCTCCTCACATCGATAAGGTTTTCCGAGTAAAAAAAATCGTCTTGTGTTCGTGTGCTTGGTATTTATTTTACTCTACTATATCAATTCCTATTAGGTTTACACAAGAAGGGAGATTATTTTATTCCGCTGCGTTGATTCAATATTATTCGAATTGTTACTATTCTCCCATCAGAGTGGTATTAGAGCATCTAGTTATTACTTGATTTGTCTACCTTGTGTTAAACAATGGAAACGAACACGAGTAGAATGATTACACTGAATGGTTCGAATTATCATATTTGGAAAAGGAAGATGGAAGACCTTTTATATATGAAAGATTTTTATTTGCCCGTATTTGCTGATGAGAAACTAGAGAATAAAACTGATGTTAAATGGTCTATATCTCATCGTCAAGTGTGTGGTTATATCAAGCAGTGGGTGGATGATAATGCATTGAACCATATTATTGAGGATCGCATGCACGCAGTTTATGGGATAAGCTCGGACAGTTATATGCTCGAAAGACTGGGAATAATAAGTTATTTTTGATAAAATAGATGATGGCTTTGATATATCAAGATAGTACTCGTTTGACTTATTATTTAAATTCTTTTCAAGGAATTATAAATCATTTGGCTGCAATGGGAATCAAGTTTGATGATGAGATACAAGCACTATGGTTGCTTGGTACTTTGCCGAACTCATGGAAGACGTTCCGAACATCTTTGTCTAATTCTGCCTCGGATAGTACGATTACCATGGATTTGGCCAAGAGTAGTATTTTGAGTGAAGAGATGAGAAGAAAGACACAAGGATCATTCTCTTCACATTCTGATGCCTTGGTTGTTGAGAAAAATGGAAGAAATAAGTCTCGAGGTCTAAGAAATAGAGATAAAAGTCGAGATAAAAATAGAGGTAAGTATAATAAATTTGCTAATGTTAAGTGTCATTATTGTCATTACAAGGAACATATTCAGAGGTTTTGTCGCTAGTTAAAAAGGGAGAAACAAAAGGAGAAAGGTAAAGAGAAAAAAAGTGATAATGATAGTGATGACAATCATGTTGCTGCACTTAAAGAAGACTTTCTCATTATTTTTTATGGTGGTATGGTGAATTTTGTATCTCATGTGACCAGTTGGGTAATTGATAGTGGTGCATCAGTTCATGCTACGTTTGGTAGGGATTTCTTTACATTATACAGGTCAGGTAACTTCGGATCTATAAAGATGGGAAACAATGGGCTAGCTCAAGTTGTAGGCATCGGTGATGTATTCCTAGAAACCAACAATGGCACAAGGTTAGTATTGAATAATGTTAAACATATACATGATATCCGCTTGAATTTGATTTCTACAGGCAAGGTGCATGATGAGGGGTATTGCAGCACCTTCAGTAATAGTCAATGGAAGCTCACCAAAGGTTCTCTTGTTGTGGCTAGAGGTGAAAAATATTCTTCGTTGTACATTATAAAAGCAAAGTTGTCCACAAACAAAATTAATGCAGTTTACAATGAAGATGTAGCTGAGTTATGGCATAACAAGCTCAGTCACATCAGTGAGAAGGGTTTGTCACTATTGGCCAAGCAGAAGCTCCTTTCAAGATTGAAAAGTTCGACGCTAAAGAAGTGTGCTCATTGTTTAGCAGGAAAATATAACAGAGTTGCATTTAAAACCTCCTCGCCTTCAAGAAAGTCAGGTATACTGGATTTCGTGCATTATGATGTTTGCGGTCCTATGAAAACAAAATCACTTGGTGGTTCTCTTTATTTTGTTGCCTTCATAGATTATTTTTCAAGGAAAATTTGGATTCATACCTTGAAAACTAAAGATCAAGTGTTAGATGCCTTTAAGCAAAATCAAGCTTCAGTTGAGAGACAGACTGGAAAGAAATCAAAATGCATCAGAATTGATAATAGGGAAGAGTATATTGGACCTTTTGATGAATATTGCAGACAACAAGGTATTCGACATCAAAAGACACCTCCCAAAATGCCTCAATTAAATGGCTTAGTTGAGAAAAATGAACAAAACACTAGTTGAAAGGGTAAGATGCTTACTTTCACAACCAAAGCTACCTAGATCCTTTTTGGGTGAGGCTTTAAATACAGTTCTGCATGTATTAAATCTTACTTAATGCGTTCCTTTAGAGTTTGATGTTCCTAATAGAGTTTGGACAGGCAAAGATGTTTCTTATGATTATTTGCTATCTTTGGGTGCAAAGCATTTGTGCATATTCCTAAAGATGAGAGGTCTAAACTTGATGTAAAAACACGGCAGTGCATATTTATTGGTTATCGATAGGATATGCTTGGTTACAAATTTTATAATCCGTTGAAAAGAAAATTGTAAGAAGTAAAGACATTGTGTTTATGGAAGATCAAACAATAGAGGATATTAAGAAAGCGGAGATTATTTCAGCACCACAAGTTAGTGATAATTTGGTTGATTTGGATCCAGTTCCTCTTATAAATATTCCTACACAGGTTGATGAAGAGTAGTAGGAAGTTAATATTCCAAAAAACGCACATGTTCCTGAACATGTTGAAATATATAATAATATTCCTTAACCAAAGGCTCAATTAGATGTTCCACTGGATGTTCCAGTCTGGAGATCCGTTAAAAACCGACGACCTTCCACCAGGTATTCTGAAGATGAGTATGTATTATTGACTGATGCAGGTGAACCAGAGTGTTATGTAGAAGCAATAGAAAATGAGTGCAAAAGCAATTGATTTGATGCTGTACAAGATGAAATACGGTCACTTTATGATAATCATACTTTTGAGTTGGTGAAGTTATCTAAAGGTAAAAGAGCTTTGAAGAACAAGTGGATGTATAGGTTGAAGCAAGATAAACATACTTCACAACCACAGCACAAAGCTAAATTGGTTGTTAAGGGATTTGGTCAGAGAAAGGGTATTGATTTTGATGATATATTTTCTCCGGTAGTGAAAATGTCTTCTATCCATGTGGTACTAGGCTTGGCAACTACCCTAGATTTGGAAATTGAGCAAATGGATGTCAAAATAGCCTTCGTATATGGTGACTTGGATGAAGAGATATACATGGAACAACCTGAGGGTTTTAAAGTGAAAGGGAAAGAGGATTATGTATGCAAATTGAAGAAAAGTCTCTAAGGCCTAAAACAAGGACCAAGGTAGTGACACAAAAAGTTTCCTTCAGTTATAACATAATAGGGCTATAAGAAGACTTCCTCGGATAACTATGTGTTTGTCCAAAAATTTTCTAATGATGACTTCATTATTCTCTTGCTTTATGTTGATGATATGTTGATTATTAGCAGGAATGCTTCAAGAATTGAGTTATTGAAGAAACAGTTGAGCGAGTCTTTTGCCATTAAAGACTTGGGCTCGGCGAAGCAGATTCTTGGCATTAGAATTACCAGAGATAGAGATGCTAAGAAGTTATTTTTGTCACAAGAGAAATATATTGAGAAGATACTTCAGAAATTTTACATGGACAAGGCTAAAGTGATTAGTAGTCCTCTTGTTGCCCACTTTAAGTTAAATATGAAGTAAAGTCCTACGACTAATAAAAAGAAGAAAGATATGGAAAGTGTTCCATATGCCTCAGCTATAGAAAGCTTAATGTATGCGATGGTATGTACACGCCTAAACTTGGCGCACGTAGTTAGCGTTGTTAGTCGCTATTTGTCAAATTCACGCAAAGAGCACTAAAATACAATGAAGTGGATTATAAGGTATCTTCAGGGAACTTTAAATTTGAAACTCAATTTCGGGACCGAGAAACTTGAGTTAGTTAGATACATAGATTCTGACTTGGCAGGAGATACTGATACTCGTAAATCTACTTCTGGTTATTTGATTTCTTTTGGGGGTGGAGCTGTGTCATAGAAGTCAAGATTGTAGAGCAGAAGTGTGTTACACTTTCTACAATCGAATATAAATTTATTGCAATGACTTAAGCTAGTAAAAAGATGCTATAGATGAAGAAGTTCTTAGAAGAACTTGGGTTCAAGCAAAAGAGGTATGTGCTATTTTGTGATAATCAAAGCGCAATTCATCTTGGTAAGAATTCATCTTTTCATTCTAGATCGAAACATATTGATGTTAGATATCATTGGATAAGAGATGTTCTAGATGAAAAGTTGTTGGAACTTGAGAAAATTCATATGAATGATAATGGCTCCGATATGATGATGAAGACTTTACCAAGAGAGAAGCTTGAACATTGCCAATTAATAGCAGGGATGGTGAATCCCTCCACATTGTCGTGAGGTGGAGATTTGTTAGCTGGGTTCACTCCTATATGGAGGAAGCCCAATGAGTTGCAAGCTCAAATAAGGCTTGAACCCATATGATAAGTTATATAGAGAAATAGGGTTTCTCATTATCTTTATAAAGTGGTAGCCACAAAAGGAAATAGTAACAAGAGAAAAAGAGAAAGCAAAAGATCTAGAGCTTTTGGCAATATCTAATTTACATCAAGCTGGCATCGGAGGTTGATTCCTGGTCCGATTAAGCTAAAATTTTGTCAGCATGTTTGTGGCGCAATTTTCTCGAATTTGAATGGCTTGATTTTGGTTTGAAACTCCCTACATCAAGTTTTTTGTGGATTGATCAAAACCTACATTTTTTGTCGGATTTATCATTGATCTCTTGTGAAATTCAAGTATATTGCCAAGAATTATGTTCTTGAGGTGTTCGCTGCTATGTATCTCTAGTATTTGCTAGAGAAGAACATTGTTCACCCAATTTTATTGATAATGAATA
Organism: Eucalyptus erythrocorys; assembly: GCA_014182555.1. Taxonomy (NCBI): domain Eukaryota; kingdom Viridiplantae; phylum Streptophyta; class Magnoliopsida; order Myrtales; family Myrtaceae; genus Eucalyptus; species Eucalyptus erythrocorys. The sequence continues at coordinate 14,074,335 of CM024599.1, read as the reverse complement.
ATTTCGGGTGAACTCCGGTCCCGTAGTTTTTTATCTCCTCACATTGAAGAGGTTTTCCACATAAAAAAATTGTCTTGTGTTTGCGTGCTTGGTATTTATTTTACTCTACTATATTGATTCATATTAGGTTTACACAAGAAATAAGATTATTTTATTCCGCTGCGTTGATTCGATATTGTTCGAATTGTTACTGTTCTCCCATCACAAGTGACACCTACCCAATGTTTTAATAAAGTGCATTAATTAAATCCGAGGAGATTAATCGCAAAGCAATACACGTCAACTCCAACATGGCGACTAAGACTTCGTGTCTTGAGGAACACGAGGCTGCAAAATTCAGCTTAAAGTTTAAAATATTAAATAAAAACGTGGTTTAACATTATAGTATTCCAACACTTCGCCTAATAAAATTTCGTGGGTTACAGTCAATTGCTATATCCTTCACCGACAATGAAGTCCAAAGTTAGTTGACCTGCCAATTGACTTTTCAACAACAACATAATTTATAGAAACAAGCTTTTTAGGTGCCAAATAATAACTTTGTCGATGTCAATACCATATTCGCAATGGCTAAATATAATGTAGAGCGGACTAGATTGTTTAGTTTGAGCACGGTATGTATTTACTATTGCTATAGCCAGTGAATAAGTTGGTTAAACTGTACTCCTAGAATCAATCAGGCATCCCTTCATCAACTTTAATATGATATTGGCTTTTTCATACCCATTGTCGTTGTTTAATATCGCATTTGGAACGTGGCCTTGTTTTGAAGGTAGAAAAGTGGATCTAATTATAAGCAATGAATCTATATTGAATAACCAAAAGGTACGTATTATTGTAAAGGCATAAATGCATTAAAAGTCCTAAAACTTGTCAAAAAGTGTATTTAAATCCTGAAAATTTTCAAAAAGTATAATCAAATCATAAAACTCATTAAATTGGTCAAATCAAATGCTTTTATCTATTGCATTTTTTGAAAGTTTTTGGACTTAATTGCACTTATATAATAACTTTTAGGACTTTAATACACTTATTTCTATTATATTTTTACTTTGTGACGTCGACAAAAGGTAGAAATTTCTATTTCAGGGATAAAGGAATTTCAACCATGGATGTACATACATAGGTCATCCGCCAAATCACGTGCTTATTAACTGTATTACCAAATGACATGGGAAGAGGAAGCTTGGGGTGGGGGGCTGGGGTGTGGAGAATAATGATGATCGCCTACATCAATTAAGGCCTTAGAAAGGGTTTGGAATAATAATCTGAAAAAAGATCACGTTCAATTAGATGCTATAAAAGGTTTTGAGAGCCGAAGCTCCGTTCCATCCCTCCGGCCTGCTGAAGATGAGGCGGAGGCCCTCAGCGTCGAAGGGCTTGAAAAGCCTAGGGTGTTGCTCGTCCATGAGCTTGTTGGGGCATCGAATCGTTTTGAAAGATAAAAGTCAGGGAAACAGGATTCCCAAAACAGGGACTCGACCCAAAATCGAACCCAAAAGAGAAAAACAATGTAGCAAAAGCAAGCCCTGAAAATTATGAATCACCGATCCTAAGGTACATCACATAAACGAACGCACCTTGTTTTCACAAACTAAACACCGGTGTTGCAATTTGAAGAGGAGGCTGGACACTGTTCTTCAGAGGAGAGAAAGCGACGTCACGTAAAACAGATAGAGCGCAATCTATCCTTCTCAAAATATGTAACTTTTCACTAATACTTAACCGCCACTCTAATTTTCCCTTATTTATAATAACTTCCTCCATGGGCCCTGAACTCATGGGCCAGGCCTTTGGGCCCATCATGGGCGGACAGGCCAACTTAGGCCTATCATAAAAAGAAAAATCCATCTTCTCCCACTCGCACATGGTGGGCTGAACAGGATCCTCTTTACCTCTCTTCAACATTCATACCAGTGAATAATCCATGCGACCAGTGCTCATCGCCATACATCTGTTAGGAATATATAACAGCCCATAATGGACATCACACTCTGAGTAGATTTAGTATGCAGTACCCTAGATCAATCGATCACATTTATATCTCTCTTGATCTCTTTTAAACAATGATATATATGTATATATAGTATTCACAATTATGATTATCTCAAAGATAGGCATAATTGGTCGATCAGTGAATGAAAAACTATAATGTGATTCTCCAAATTCGATCTTCCTCTTTCCTTCAAACTCTCAATTTCAGTTCAGCTTGCTTTTCTAGAAATGTTCCATTAGATCGAATCAACTCATGACCATTGGCAACATCCTAAGATAGCAAACACTAGATAGAAATCTTGAGAATAAGTAAGAGTCATGAGAGCACTAAAATTGAGGAACTCTTTTTCTCAGGAGTCTCACACGGCATAAAAGTTGAGATCAAACTTTTGCCACTCTTATTGGTCATCTCATGCATACACAATATGAAATACGTATTACGGTATTAACTCCTTTCCCATGGAGCGTATGTCTACACCATCAATATTGTACAGATGATAGTTTAGACGTACCCAATGTCTAACTTGAGTTCACTTATTTACTCATTTATAGAATTTATTAGAACTCACATCTAGCATCTTAGACAGATAAAGTAAAATGTGTGGATTATTTTACTTTTAGACATAGTAAATATTATGTCATCATCTTAACACTCAGTTAAGGTGACATATGTATTTTAATCTCGAGCTCTCAATTATCACCTAGATAATAAGCTTAAAAACTGTCTCATCTCTATTTATCACACAGTAAATAAAGGCGATTACCTGTGTAAGTAGGCTAATCTCTTATCTGTCCGACATACTTTCTCAACTTAATATAATGCACTGAGCATTAAAATGCATAAACGTCAAACAAAGATTCATAGGCATTAATGATGAAAATGCAAATTCATCAAATGTGAACACTTTAGGGAAATTGTAATATTTAGTACATCAGCATCTATGCGGTCCTAGAAATTTCACATGTCACAAAACATATCTCTAGGTATTGGCTTTGTCATTGAATCTGCTACCATTCTATACGTAAGTATGTACTGTAAGTTCACATCTTTTCGTGCAACCATATCTTTGACAAAACTATACTTGGTATCTACATGTTTGGTCTTGCCATGATATTTTGGATCTTTAGTGTACGCTATTACTGCTTGGCTATCACAGTTAACCAATAATGGATTTGCAGTACTCTCAATAACACCTAAATGATCCAAAAACCTCTTAAGCCAAACACCTTCTTGTACCGCTGCTGATGATGCCACAAACTCAGCTTCCATCATGGACAAGGCTATACATGTTTGTTTCTTACTGCACCAACACATAGTGCCATTATTCAATAAGAAAAACAAAAATAGATTTCATTTCATCTAAATCTCCTCCTCAATTAATATCTGAATAGCCTTCGAGTCGCAGATCCTTTCCTTGATAACTCAGTGTATAATCAGCAGTTCCCTTTAGATACCTCAGTACTCGCTTAACGGCTTTCCAATGTGCTTGACCTAAATTGGATTGGTATCTACTTACCATTCCAACTGCAAAACATATGTTAGGTCTTTTACATTTCATAACGTACATCAAGCTCCCAACAGCACTAGTATAAGGAACATGTTTCATTTATTCCTTCTCTTGTGAAGTCCTTGGACACAGTCTATGGCTCAATCCTTCACCTTTTACAATAGGAGTATCTATGAGTTAACAATCTTGCATACGAAATCGTTCAAGAACCTTATTTATATATGTCTCTTGTGAAAGAGATAGTGACCTCTTCGAACAATCTCTAGAAATCTTAACTCCAAGAATGTATGCAACCTCACCCATATCTTTCATCTCAAAGTTGGAAGATAACCAACTTTTGACGGTATTAACAAACTCCATATTGGTTCCAACAATTAATATATCATCAACATATAATGATATAATCACAAATTGATCTTTAGATCTTTTGATATATACACAATGATCCTCATCAATCATTATAAAATCATATGCCATTATGGCATTATGAAAACGTATATACCATTGTCTCGATGACTGCTTAAGGCCATATATCGATCTCAAAAGTCGACATACCTTTTGTTCTTGGCCTTTCATAACGAAATTAACAGGTTGTTTCATATAAATTTATTCGTCTAATTCTCCATTGAGAAAAGTAGTCTTTACATCCATTTGATGTAATTCAAGATCTATACTTGCCACTATTGCTAAAATAATATGAATCGAGGTAAATCTTACGACAGGAGAAAATGTTTCATCATAATCAATTACAACCTGTTGATTATACCCCTTCGCCACAAGGCAAGCCTTATGCCTTTCTATCGAGCCATCAGCTTTATGCTTAATTTTGAGAATCCACTTGTTCCTAATGGCTTTGTGTCATTTTGGAAGATCAACCAGTTCCCAAACTTGATTTAACTTCATTGACTCTATTTCCTCTTTCTTTGCATGCATCCATTTTTCCTTATTAGGGCAACTTAGAGCCTCATGTACATTTCTTGGCTCATCCTCATCTTGTGGAGCAACCATAAAAGTTTCCCCTTCAATGTCAAAATGTCGACGGGGAATACTTTTTGCGACTTGTTCATTGTACGGGAGATTGTACACTTTGCACATCATTCCCCATTATGCTCCCACTAGGATTAGATAATGATGATGTCGTCTCATCATGTGGTTGTAATAAAAAATGAGAAGAATTCAATTCATCACTTCTCATATTACTCTTACTTGGACGAACTCCACTAATATCATTATCTTGATCCAAAGTTTCAAATAGGGAGTAATCTTCACCTATTTTGCCCTTCTTAGGAATTCATTTTCTAAGAATGTGACATTTCGTGATTTAAATTCAGTTATACTCCCACTTTCCTGCTCACCTATGAACACATACCCTTTCGAGTGTTCGGAATATCTTATGAAAATACTCTTCTTTCCTCTAGGACCCAATTTCCCAGACTTGTGAGAGGGCTCATGAGTATATGCAACATAACCCCATGGCTTAAGAAAACTTAAGTCCGGTTTTCTACCTGTCCATAACTCATATGGAGTGGAAGTAACTAATTTGAAAGGCACCCGGTTAAGTATAAAGGCAGCAGTTAACAACGCATCACTCCAAAAAGTGATAGGTAAGTTAGCATACGCCATCATGGACCTAACCATTTCCAGTAGGGTTCTGTTTCTTCTTTCCGCAACACCATTTTGTTGAGGAGTATATGGAATAGACAACTATTTTTTTATTCCTTTTTCATCACATAATTTTCTGAACTCATCAGATGAATATTCTCGACCTCGATCGAATTTCAATGCTTTTATTTTCTTGTCTAATTGATTCTCTACAAAGTTCAAAAACCTTTTGAAACAACTTAATGCTTCAGATTTATGAGAAATCAAATAGACATATCTGAATTGAGTATAATCATCTATAAATGTGATGAAATAAACAGCCCCATACCTTCCTCTCACATTCATTAGACCACAGATGTCAGAATGGATTAAATATAGAAGAAATTCAACTCTTTTACCTTTTCCAAATGGTTTCCTTGTCGTTTTCCCTATTAGGCAATGCTCACATATGGGCAAATTGACTTTTTCAATGTTACCCAACAAGCCATCTTTGGCTAGTCTATTCATATGTTGTTGACCAATATGACCAAGTCTAACATGCCACGCATTCACATCATTATCATATGAATTAGGAGACGTGAGAAGGGAATAATAAACATTTGCATTAACATAGTTAATATCTAATGCAATAAAACCATACAGAAAATAACCACAACCATAATAATTTGTATTCATATACAAATCCACGCTACTTATTATGAAAGTTCATATTAAAACCTAGCTTAACCAATAATAAAACAGACACTAAATTCTGACGAATTTCCGGACCTACAATACATCATGTAGGAACAAAGTGCGTCCACCACGCATGTCCAGTTGGTAGGTGTCAATTCCTTTTACTTCAACTCTGGAATTGTTTCCCACATAGATCTACTTAGTTTCAGTTGGTACTCGTCGGAATTCCATAAAGGATTCTCTATCCTTCGCTACATGGTCTATTGTGCCCGAATCTACAGTCTACAAAGGATTGGATTCAGCCAATAATACGGAACTTGACACATAAGTAAAGTTCTCAAATGTACAAGAGGTGTTTACCTTTTTTCGGCTCACGACAGTTGTGAGCATAGTGACCCTTCTTGTTACAATTGTAACACCTCACCCTTGACATTTTCTTCAATTGAGGACGTTTTCCTCTCTTGTGTTGGTTAACTCTTGGTTTCTTGCAAGAAGGACTTGATCATTTGCATTCCCACATATTAAACAAATCAATATGCTTGCGCTTAGAGCTCAAAGCCCTTTCTGAGCTAGAACTAGCATTGCATATATCTATTTTCGGCTCAAATGCCGTTAGGCGGTCCTCTACTAGCTCAAAGTGGCGCACGGCATCCTCAAGATCTTTCATAACATGGTCAAGAGCTTCTAGTGCTTCTTGCTTTTCCAGCACATATTGAATCTTCATATTCAATATTTCACAATTGTTGCCGTTCAAATCAGCAATTACGTTGTTAGTTGTTGAAACCATCGATCTGAATACATCAGACACATATGCACAAATTATTAATGTCTATCATTTATGCATTCATTTTGCGCAGACCCATCATATTAATGAATAATTTCAAGTAAGGCTTCAGAATCAAAATGTCACTATGTTTCCAATCATCCTTCAAAAATCCTAACTCAAAACTATCATTAATATAATTGTCTATGCAAAATAAGTTCAGCAAAGTCACTAAAACTTTCTTGAACTTCCCACAACGAATTGTAAATTAACATTCTAATTTACAGCAATAAATAACATTGAGCTTTCAACAATTAAACATATCCATTACACTAAGTAATATATTCAGAGAAAAATATCAACATAGGAAGAGATATTTACACCAAAAACATCTCAAACTAATCTAAGAAATAAATAAGGAAAGTCCCTACTAATCTATCAGTCAAAACCTCTAAGAAATCTGAAGGCACATTTGCCAACCATGGAAAAACTTTTGAAGAGCTCTCATGTCGCCTCTAAGGCGCATTCACTCTGCGCCATGTCGCACTCAATCTAAGGGTTAAGGTTTTGGTTAACTCGATCCTATAGTACTCTCTTACAACAGCTACTGCTAGCTTCCTATAATCCGGGACCACGTTGACCTCCTATAGACGATTTAACATTGCTTGCCATTCAGGTGGAAGAGTGTTCATCAAGGCCGGCACCTTATCAAAATCCGGCATAAGATAACCATTCTAAATGATTTCTTGTATCATCTGATTGACCCTAATCACATGTAATACTAAATCACCGTCATACCACCGATAATTAGCTAACTCTGTCATTAATCTTTTAAGTCTTGCACTTCCTTCGTCCGTTCTTGGGAATTCAGGTATCCGTGCATAACGCATCATAGTTCCTGCAACAAATGCAAAACAAAAATGGATTACTTATAATCCACAATGAACATAAGGGAAAATACATAATTTTCCATGATTCATGCAATAAATGCATAATAAAAATGGATTACTTATAACCCACAATGAACAAATTGGAAAATACATAATTTTCCTTTTTTTTCTTCTTTTTTTTTCGGCCGGTCAATGCTGGTCAACGTCAACGGTGATCAATGGTCAACGTCCAAGTCACTGGTCAACGGTGGTCAACGGTCAAGTAATAGGGAAAAAGAAAAAGAAAAGAAAAGAAAAAGGGAAAAAAATCATAAATTTGATTTGAGAGATTATCTTGACAAATCATCAAAAAATTTATGATTAAATTAGTCAAACTGAAAAGTTTAGTACTGAACTGACCACTATGCAATAAATTTAGGGCTTTTCAAATAATTTTTCTCCATTTACTAAGTAATTACAATTTAAAACTATTGATCAGTTATCCAAATCAATCATCATGCATATGGATTGTTGAGAATCATATGAGAACCCAAAATAAAGGCGCAAATCTATTTCAAATGGCAATTTGCAGTTCAATTTTTTAAGCATCCCGGTGGTTAGTGGAAAGTCATGAATTTCTAAAATCACTTTTAAATTTAACTATAGAAGAAATTAATGTTAGGTAAACTAAGACTATTTAAAGGAATGAACAATATTCTACAACACAAATTGATTGATCCAAGAAAAATATACCTCACAAATTAGATATAAAATTATATAGCACGCGCACCGCCGACATAAAGAAAATTTCATGCAAACAACCTTAATATGAGGATTATAATTATCTACTCTATCAGATCCTCTCAAATCGATTGTGTATAAAATCTTCTACATAGGTTCTTTAGAACATGCTTTATTATATTAGAAAAATATAAGAAAGAGATCATTAGAGAGAGAGAGAGTCACATGGAATGACTCTCCAAGCATGACGATAGTAGAGCAAGCCGAAGGCGCGACTTTAATCCAGTCTCCGTGCTTCGTCTCCTTTTCGAATCCGTTCACGTGATTCTGCTGCAGCATGGTCACGAAGCTAATGTCGTAATGAGTTAAGCCTCCGAGCTGAGCCTCCTCCGTCTCCGGCGTGAGAAGAATCACAATCGAGCAATATCAATGCAATCAAATCAGGTAAACATCACCTGATCAGTTCTTCCGATCATTTCTTCTATTAAACTCGAATCATTCTTGTATATGCAGAACTTCATTGAACAAGCTCAAAGTCGAAGACAAGGTGTTTGAAGAAATACATCGAGAGCAAGAGAGAAAAATACAAGTAGGTACTTCATCTGTTTTAATCTCTCGCCCACTTTCTAACTTCCTTTCCTCCTTTTTATACTATAGCAAGTAATACTAACTCTTCAAACTTCTTAACGGACTCAGAATCGTACGAAAAGATATAACAACCGAACAACTCTAAATCCCTTGAGATCGACTCCAAGACCCCAAGACCATTCTTCCTTTTATCGGGTTTCAGCTTTCTCCAGTATCTGTCTATTGCTGAAGTATACTTTGTCACTAGCTTGTACACCTGACTTGTTACTCCGACTGTATTGATTGACTTGGTCTTTGCCCTGCATCAGCTTAGTAGTCTGTATCTTCTCGTTCTTTACTTTAATTTGTTCTATATCTTCCTTGCCCTTGCCTTGCATTAGCTCAATACGCTGCTTGCTGTTGCTCCTGTTGCTCTCTTGCTTATCTTCAATAGCCCCCCTCAAATTGGGAATTGAAGAAGCTGAAATTCCCAATTTGGTTCTAAGATGAGAATGTAAGAGACGTGTTAATGATTTTGTGAAAATGTCAGCTACTTGGTACTGACTAGGAACATAGCAAACCCGTAGAGAACCAGAGGACACTTTTTCTCTTACAAAATGAAAATCAATCTCGATATGTTTGGTTCTGGCATGTAGAACAGGGTTTGCTGTTAATGCTATGGCCGACTTATTGTCACAATACAGGCTAATAGGAGGTGATAATGAGCAACCAATGTCGCGTAGGACAAAGCTCACCCAGGTAAGATCCGCAGTGGCAGAGGCTAACGCTCGATACTCAGCCTCAGTAGATGAGCGACTTATTGTAGGCTGCTTCTTTGCTGTCCAAGAAACCAGATTAGAGCCCAGAAAAATACAGAACCCAGTAGTAGATCTTCGAGTGTCTAAACATCCTGCCCAGTCAGCATCCGAAAACCCATAGAGATGCATATTGCTCTGAGAGTGGATAGTCAGACCATAGTTAACAGTACCTTTGATATATCGCAGTACCCTTTTTAAACTCTTAAAGTCTACTGTTGTTGGGCTATGCATTTTCTGACACAACTGGTTTGTAGCATAAGCTATATCTGGTCTTGTGATTGTAAGATATTGTAATCCTCCCACTATACTTCGATACTCAGCAGGGTTGATCAAAGGTAGAGAATCATTCACTAGAATAGGTGACCTTAATGGAAGGGGAGTAGAGATTGGTTTAGAAGTCACCATGTTGGCTCGGGTAAGAAGGTCAACAGCATATTTTGTTTGAGAGAGAAATAGAGATTGAGATGTATGCTTTACTTCTATACCCAGGAAGTAATGTAAATTCCCTAGATCCTTCATACAAAAGTGATGATTGAGTGAATTTATGAAACTGGTCAACATAGATGTTGAGCTACCAGTAAGAATAATGTCATCAACATAGAGAAGAAGAAGAAGTGTAGCTGAGTCAGTGCGAAGAATGAATAAAGAAGGATATGTGGAACTACAAAAGAAGCCATTTTCTAATAAAAAAAACTGCTAAATTTATCAAACCAAGCTCGAGGTGCTTGGCGAAGTCCATATAGAGATTTTCTGAGCAGACACACATGATGTGGCTTCTGTTATCTTGAAACCCTGGTGGCTGTTCCATGAAAACAGTCTTAGTTAAATCACCATGCAAAAATGCATTTTTAACATCCAATTGGTGAATGGGCCACTGTTTCATTTTCGCAATTGATAGGATTATTCTGATAGTAGCATGTTTGACTACAGGACTAAATGTCTCAGTAAAATCAATCCCTTCCTCCTGATGAAACCCTTTAGCAACAAGTCTGGCCTTCAACCTATCTAGGCTCCGATCTGAGGCTAGTTTAGTTTTAAAGACCCATTTGCAACCTACTACATTCATATGCTCAGTACGAGGAATTAGTTCCCATGTGTTGTTTTGATATAGAGCATTCATTTCCTCTTTCATAGCTTGATACCATCCTTCATGTGCTAAAGCAGACTTCACTGTCTTTGGTTCAGTTGGTATGTGATACTCAGCAATGCACGCATATTTTGGATTTGCTCTAATAATACCTGATTTTAATCTGGTCTGCATTGGATGAACAGACACTGATTGTTGTGCATTACTGGACTGATTGTTGTGATGCTGTTCTGTAGCATCTGAATATGTTGAATCAAATTCCTGAGTTGAATGAATTTGTTCTGCAGGCACTGTTGATGACATAGATGGCATGTTGGTATTAGATAGACCTTCGGTGTTATGGTAGAGCTCCGCTACAGGTACCTCATTTGACTGATGTGTACCTGTATTTGTTGCCATAGAGACAAAAATAACTTGTTCCAGCAGAGGCAGACAGATGATGTTGCTGTGACTTATCTTGTTCTGGAGTGGTAGTCACAGGGACGAGCACACTCTGTATCCACTGTTTATACAATGTAGAGCCCTGATGATAATCAGTGGGTAACCTTTGAGAAAAAGGGAATTCCCTTTCATCAAAAACAACATGTCTGCTGATGTATACATGGCCATTGGTTGGCAGTAAACATCTGTAGCCTTTATACTTGTCATTATAACCAATAAAGACACATTTGAGAGATCGTGGGTCTAGTTTATGTTGTGTGTAGGGCCTAAGATTTGGATAGCAGGCTGACCCAAACACTCGTAAATGACTGTAGTGTGGCTCTTGGTTGTATAATTTGAAATGAGGTGATTTCATATTCAGTTTTGCTGTGGGAAGAAGATTAATCACATACACTGCTGTCATGAATGCATCCACCCAGTAGCATAGAGGTACTCGAGCATGATAAAGCATTGCATTACCAAGTTCTGCAATATGTCTATGTTTTCTTTCGGAAACACCATTCTGTTCTGGTGTATAAGGGCATGAAATATGTTGTTTGATGCCACATTGCTGTAAGTGTTGCTGGAATTTAAGGCCTGTAAACTCACCACCTCCATCACACTAAAATATCTTGATTTTATGATCAAATTGATTTTCTACTAGTTTCTGAAACTGTAGAAATATGTCATATACTTCAGATTTCTTCCTCAGGGGATATATCCAGCTATATCGAGAGTAGTCATCAACAAAGACTACATAGTATTGAAATCTCTTAATAGAAGTAATTGGTGATAGCCCCCATACATCACAGTGTATTTTCTCTAGAAGTACTGTAGAGATATGTTCTGACAGAGGAAATGGTAGAGCTGAACTTTTTGCAATTTTACAACTATTGCATGTTTGTAAAGACTTGGAATTAGACTGAATTAGCTGCTGATTCTGCAGAACTTGTACTACTTTGAAGCTTGTATGGGCAAGCCTTTGGTGCCAAACATCTGCTCCTACACCAGCTTGGACTTGTGTAAAGTAAGCCTCAGTTCTTCTAGCTTCCACCTGGTACATTCCCCTGATTTTCCTTCCGAGCTATACTGTCATATGGCTGTGATGATCCTTCACATACACCCCATTTTTGTCAAATATAAATGAACAGGGATAGTCATCTGTCAGTCTTGAAACAGAAAGCAAATTCTTTTTGATATTAGGAACTATTAAGACATCGTTAAGTGGTAAAGTGCTTGCTGTTGTGCACAGTGTTCCATAACCAACAGACGAGATAGGCAAACAAGATCCATCACCTATCATTACAGAATCACAACCACCATATTTGATATGTTTTTGAATCATACCAGGTTCAGCAACAATATGCGAAGATGCTCCTGTGTCAGGAAACCAGTCTGCTCCAGCCAAATCCTCAATGTGGATTGTTGTCAGAGCTGTAGGTATGTCATCTACCTGGTAGGAATTATCAAACCTGTACCAACACTTAAGTGCAGTATGGCCAGGCTTTTTACAAATTTGACACTCCAAAATGTGATTGTTCTGAGATTTTGCCTCCTGGCTATAATGTGCAAGGCAAGTATTCTGTGGTGGATAGGACCTTACTCCTTGATATCTCTGGTTAGTATAAGGTCTAAACCCTTGTCCATAGGTAGTCCAATTATTTTTACTATTCTGATCTTGTCTGAGCATGTTAGAGTCATTCATTTTCACTCGACTCCTTCCTGACTCAGTAATTATATCAGCATTTGGTCTTCTATTTACAAACTGTCCTCTACCAGGGTTGTAACTTCTTCGCACAGTCGCTCCTTGGTTTCTATCATTAAACTTCTGAGTTCCCATTTCAGTCCTCCTTTGTCCATAATAGGCCAAGTGGGGATTATACTGGTTTACTGGATAAGTTTGCAGACATGTGTCAAATCTTTCAAGCTGTGACACAACTTCTTCATATTCTGGCTAAGGCTTAAGGTAGTACATTGTTGTTCTAAATGCCTCATACTCAGGGCCTAACCCTTCGAGTATACCAAAAATTCTAGTTATGTCATCAATTGGTTTCCCGATGGCATTTAGTTGATCACAAATGCCTTTGAATTCTCTAAGATAGTCACTTAATGACCTATCCCTTTTTCTGCAGGCTTGCAGTTTACCTCGGAGTTCAAATTCTTTAGCAACAGACCTCTGAGTAAACTTATTCAGTAAAGCCTGCCAGACTTCAAATGAGGTTTCCAGCCCAATTATTAAGCTGAGAATGTTTTCAGAGACTGCACCACTTATCCAGGAGGAGATCAATTGATCAGTTTTTTCCATTCAAGATGGTAAGGATTCGTTACTTCTCCCATCTCAGTTCGTATGACTTTAGCAGGTGGAAGAGTCTCACCATTGATAAAACCAATTAGGTCTTGACTCTTTAGAAACCTACTGAATTGGGCTTGCCACAACAACAAATTCTCATCATTCAACTTTATGGTTACAAAATTTGCTATATTCACATGAATAGGGAATGGATACTTCTGTGATTGATTTGCCATTCTTATATGTTCAGCTACCTTCGAAGAACCAGCAAATCCAGAAGAACCAGATTAACATAATACAGACACTCGAAGATTCAGAACCAAATACAGAACCAAGATACAGAGACTCCAGAACCAAGATACATAGTTAGATTCCAGAACCAGATTCCAGAGACGATAAGCTTGAATCTCCGAAGATCAGATACTCGAAGATCAACAGAATACTATCAGTTATCCCCAGATTTAGGGCTCTGATACCATGAGAAGAATCACAATCGAGCAATATCAATGCAATCAAATCAGGTAAACATCACCTGATCAGTTCTTCCTGATCATTTCTTCTATTAAACTCAAATCATTCTTGTATATGCAGAACATCATTGAACAAGCTCAAAGTCGAAGACAATGTGTTTGAAGAAATACATCAGAGAGCAAGAGAGAAAAATACAGTAGGTACTTCATCTGTTTTAATCCGTCGCCCACTTTCTAACTTCCTTTCCTCCTTTTTATACTATAGCAAGTAACTACTAACTCTTCAAACTTCTTAACAGACTCAGAATCGTACGTAAAAGATATAACAACTGAACAACTCTAAATCCCTTGAGATCGACTCCAAGACCCCAAGACCATTCTTCCTTTTATCAGGTTTCAGCTTTCTCCAGTATCTGTCTATTGCTGAAGTATACTTTGTCACTAGCTTGTACACCTGACTTGTTACTCCGACTGTATTGATTGACTTGGTCTTTGCCCTACATCAGCTTAGTAGTCTGTTCTTCTCGTTTTTTACTTTAATTTGTTCTGTATCTTCCTTGCCCTTGCCTTGCATTAGCTCAATACGCTGTTTGCTGTTGCTCCTGTTGCTCTCTTGCTTATCTTCAATATGGCGCTCCGTACCTCATGAGGTGAAGGCCATGTAGCGTCGACGTGACGTGTGAGTCGAGATAGCGCTCAAGGCCGAAGCTTCATGAAGACCGGCCAAGTGTTCGATCGCGCCCGAGTTCAGGGCGTCATGCATCTCCATGGCCTCATGAAGAGGGATCAGAGGGAGGTTAGCAGGGTAGCCCTTGTTCGGCCACGTCAGATCGACGAACTGGCGCTTAGTCTTGGCCGGAAGACCGAACATCTGCTCCATCTGATGGAAGACCTCGTCATGAAGCTCCACGGTGTCCTTATTGTACAGAGCCAAGAAGCAGCCATACTCTTCGAGCTCTCACCGGACGGCGTCTTGGAGGGAATCCCAGCCACCACTTCCAGGCTCCGAATTGCCCAATCCGGAAAAATCTATGGAGGGAAGCTCAAGCGCCCGACCTGAACCCATGCCAAAGCCTTCGTTTTTTTTCTTGCAAGACTTCGATTCTCGGTGATCGTTTCCCTCAGTTTCTTAGTTTCTGCTGGATTTAAAGGGCCTTGCGATGATTTAGAGCGCAAAAATGCAAAGAACATGCATGAAGATTCCTCGAAAATCGCTTGTAAATTAACGCACGACTGGGCATGTTGCGAATGTCATATAATGTCTGCATTCCTATGACAGCATTGTCTGTTGACAAGAGCCTGTTTTGTTGCTTGATGTTTATTGAAATTGCGTAACCGCACCGATAGATGTATCCATAAAGCACGCTAATTGTATATGGGCAAATCGATTGCATCGCCGATACGTATTGCATCGAATTGGTACGATGACCAACGCCTCGCGTCTCAAGAAAAAATGAGACTGTAGATTCAATTATCGGTATCAACTCCGAAGTGACGTCCAAATGTTCTGGATGTTAGTCTCGGGCTACAAAGGCGAAAAAGGGGGTATCCAAAGATTTGAGATAATGACTTTTTTCTCTAATATAATCTAAAATTTTGTAAGCTCCTCAAAAATGAAAATGCTCGAGGTTAGCCAACGTGCCGATTGATTGATTAACGACAATATTATTTGCAGAAACAAGCTTTTTAGAAGCCAAATAATAATTTTACTGATTTTATCACTTCATTCGTGACAGCTATATACTAATTTAAAGAGGAATGGATTGTATAGTTGACCACGTTACGTATGTATTATGGCTAAAGCCAGCGAATAGCTTGATTGAACTACACTTCTGGAGGCTAGAATCATTTTGATTACCTCGTACGTTTACTTAAATATGACATTGGCCTTCGTGGGCAATTGTCGAATTGTTCATTATTGCGTTTAGAATGTGGCCTTTGCATTATAGGTAGAACATCGGATCTAATTGTACGTAAATTCAAGTAATGTTTGTCCCATTGCAACTGAGCATGCAATTAGTGTGTTTTATATGTCAGCATATATGTTACATAGGCCTAATAAGCATGCACGACATAAAACATGTCGTGGTATGTTATATATCACGATTTAAGATTAGAACATTCCATACCATTAGTATGAAACATGCCGTACTATGTGTCATCCTAGGATTAAACCTGTGCAATGCATAAGATATCGAGAACTAAGCAATAATCATTATCTTAATTTCTGCTTCTTTTTTTATTTTTTATTTTTATTTTTAGATATGGAAAAGCACATGATATAATGCGAGTTAAGTAGTAATTCATCTTGTTTGATGATATTTTGTGGCCAATATTTCAAAGAGGTTTCGCATTCTTTACTTTAAGTCAAGTTTGAGTCACTTTAAAAAAGTTAGCGTTTAAGTAATAAATTTATTTTGGGGTTCATTTTATCTTAAGGGTGCAAAAAGATGCAATAATTATTAACTATGGCTATATCGTATATCATGATTTCGTGTCTTTATAAATAATTAGAAATGTCCATAACCTTGTATATAAAAACATTTATATGTAAGCTCACTAATTTGAAATGAGTCTTTTAAATATGGAGATCAACATGTTGTAAAATATTTCAAACCAATCTTTTAACAAAATTCCTATTTTGTAAAACAAAAAACATTACCAATTTTTAAATGTGATATCAACTCTTGGGTGTGCATGACAAAATTTCTGGAACAGAAATTGATTTCTTAATTTCAATTTCAAAAATCGAGAAGTTAAAAATTTTAGCTTCAAATTTATTTATAGAATAGAAATCTGTTCTAAAAATAGAAAAATCAAATTGCGTTACCAAACGGATTTCTGTTCCAAACCTATTCCGGGGAACAGAAAAATAGAGAAATAGAGAAGTAGAAATTTTATCATACGCACCCTTAATTTCTTAAGAATATGGCATAAATTAAAATTATTTTCTTAAGATCTCTTCCATGACCTTACAAAGTGCAAGCTTTCGATGGGTAATAATTACCACCTAAAATGCAATATGCATCACAACATGCTCTCTTTGTCAATTTGGAAAGATTTATTGGCTTCACCTAAATCATTATATGAAAATAGATCCTAATTTGGAAATTATCTCACTAGAAGTTCCCATTGATAGTTCTTTAGTACTTTGACAAAAATCTTACAAATCTTATGGCGAAGCTTGTATGTAAATATTTTTTTGTTAATTGGGGCGTAATTGGACCTAAGCAAGTCCCTAAAAGTGTTCATTTTAGTCCCCGCCCAAGTCTCAAGATCATTGAGATATAAAATATTTAGAAAGTATTTTTTCATCTTGGAAAAGAAAAAAGATAAATCGAGAGTTATGAAGCATGCAAACATCGATACATTAAAATACGTAACTCATTAATGGAGCTTATCATACCTACATGTCAAACGGACAAGCATGAAAGCCTTCCTAGAAAGCTCCCTTCCTTTGGTGAGGTTATACCTCTCAACCGAGCACCAAGGATCTAAAGGAAGCCCTTGGGGCAACTGAGGGCGACTCGCCCCGCCCCACACAAAATCTGCCCCTTCAATTAAACACGATCACGAGTCCGGCGATTTGGTGGCTCCACCGAGGTCCATCAAGGCCGAAACAACTAGGATCGACCGAGTTTAGCCGAGCCGGGCACGTCCAGTTGGGCACGTCCGAAGCTAATTACTTCGTGTAGAGAATCCAATCTTTCCCAAACCATGGGTGGGCTTGGAAAAGTATTTTCCCCTGAAGCAGGCGACCGGCCCGCCCAGGCCTGACCAGCACGCGGCCCGTTGCTCGATTTCGCTATGGTCTCTCCCATTGGAAAAAAGCCTAGGGCCGCCACGTGGGCGGGCTGACCCGCAAGCCCGCAACTTGCAGGCTCGGGCCGATCGGGCGGCCCGCATATTCGCTTTCCTCGCCTAAACGGCATCTCCCCCAACAACAAAACGCGGCCGCACAGCTTTTGCTTTTGCAGAGAATTCTCTCTCGAGATGGAACCGAGCTCGTCCTCTGCTCCCGCTCCTGCTCCTGCTTCTGCTCCGCCGTCGCCGCCACCGCCATCGTCGGCGTCGGCGTCGGTGGAAGCCGCGCTGGTGGAGAGGCTCCGGCAGCGCGGATGGTCCTTCGACAACGCGGCCCACGTCAGGGCCGTCATCGTGATCCAACGCGCCCTGATCGACGACCCCTCCGACGTGGCCGCCCTCGCCGTCACCGTCGAATCGGACCTCCTCAACACCGACCTGCACTTCATCGGGTCCCGGACCCTCGCCGACCGCAAGGCCTCGCACCTCCATGGCCCCATGGTCCTCCAGGTTAGGCCGCCCCGACGCTGGCTTTTGCTCCTAGGTCACCGCCTCTGATCGCTTCCGTTGCTTGTGTAGTGGCGCATGGTTGGTTTCGCTTCGGCCTCGCGCTCGTTCTGCTTACGGTTGTGATCGTTTTGTTGTGTGCTCGAACAGATATCTGCGGTGAGGGACATTGCGAGAAGCAGTATTGACGAGAGGCCTCGAAGAGCTCTGGTGGTAATCGGATGCTGAGATTGACGCTGACGGATGGTCACAGCGAGATAACCTCAATTGAGTACGCTCATATTCCGTCACTTCCCGATGATGTCGTTCCCGGTACTAAGGTATTCCTTCAAATTTGCCTTCTCTGTAACCGGTATGTGTTTTTCTCTGGTAAGTTGATAGTTGCCCTGAAGTTGCCATATCTGTGGCGCAGAAGATATGGAAATTTTTTATAGAATCTAGTTCGTTTCGGTTTTTGATCTTAGAGACCACCACTGAGTTTGTTAGTCACAACTAAGTTACTGTTTATTGCTGACGCAGCTTGGATAGTTCGTTTGATACAGATGATTCGGATAATATATGGTTGAAATTAATGTGGGAACTAGGACACCCTAGCTTCATTATCTCGTTGTAGTGAAGTTCACACTAGACGTGCAGTTGTAGTTGTGAAGTGTGTATCTAGATTTTGTTGATTAAAAATAGGAAGAATTGTTTGAAGTTAATTGCTTGGTCAGGATAGGAGATACAGTGGTAGACATGAGGGGAGGATTTTTAGGCTCTGCTTGTTTCGTGAAAAATAAATGATTTGGAAAACATTTTTCTTTTAAATAATCACTTGTATCGCTTGATTATTGATAGCAATTAGATGCCTAAACAATTTCGGTAACAGGGAACGAGTCGATTGAATACCTCGCTTCATTCCCACTGATCATCACTCAGTGTCTAGGGCAGTGCATTTGGCCATTGCTCCATCCCTTGCCAACGATTCGTTACAAAAAATTCATTATTAGCATTATCTACAGGACATTTTTAGGTAGATATACTTTGTCTCATAGTTAGGGAAAATTATTTAAAAAAAAAAACAAATCTTAAACCTACTGCGATTGTGCTAATTTAATCATAAACCCTTTCTTTTTGCCAATTTAGTTTCAAATATTCAGCATTTGTGCCAATTTAATCAATCTGGCTAAATTTGGCTGGCTGGTGTGAATGTGGACGCAAGCCGATGCCAACCATCCGACCGCCACCGACGCAAAGCATTTTCTTAATAATATTTTATTTTATTTGAATTTTTATTTTTTTTCTTTTTTCTTTTTCTTTTATTTTTTTCTTTTCTTCCTATTGTTCTTCTTCTTCCCCCAACCTCACCCAGATGTAGGCAAGGTGATCTACACGAGGACAGCCTCACCATGGCCTTGCCAGTCAGGGGTGAAGGCTGCGTTGCCAGCAATTGCGAGGCCATGGCTACCTTCACCTACGGCCTCCAAGCCTTTGCGAGGCGAGACTGCCTCAGGTCGAGGTTGAAGTGTGGCGACTAGGCTCAAGCGGGCCCAACAACCATTGGTAGAGAGAGAGAGAGAGAGAGAGATAGAGAGAGAGAGAGAGAGAGTACCTGAGACAAAGACTGTGAGGCACCTCACAAAGGCCTAGGGGCCGCAAGGGCTTCACTGGCCGCAAGTTAAGACGGCCATGGCCTCACAACCATGGGCGAGGCCGCCTTTGCCTATGGTCAGTGAGCCTACCCTCACATAGATCTAGGTGAGGCTGCCTCGCTTGCACCCCCCAACCTCCCCAGATTTGGGCAAGGCTCAATGAGGGCCTGTGACCCTCACCAATGGCTGTCAAGGGCTTCACAGTCCTCACCTAATGGCTAGGGAGACTCACAAGATCCTCACTGACTACTATTTGGGGGGGACAAGAAGAACAATAGGAAGAAAAGGAAAAGAAAATAAAATCAAAAAAATATTGCTAAAAAATTATCACGTCAACGTTGATCAGATGGTCGATGACAGCCAGCGTCCACGTCAACGCACAACCAACCAATTTTAGCTAGATTGATTGAATTTGGCACAAATATAAAAGATTTAAACTAAATTGGCCAAAAAAAATTGTTTACAACTTAATTTGCACAATTACAATAAATTTAGAACTTTTTTGCTAATTTTCACCTCATAGTTAACTGTGGTAATGTGAAGGTTGTGATCACAATCTTAAATGACCCATTTGTCTTAATGCTTGGATGATCCTATTTACCTTGACCCTTAATATCACTCTTGATATGATGGAATGGAATGGTCGACCAATTTGAATGGAATAAGTATTACAATACTTGTGTTATTTTATTATCAAGGATTGATGTGGACAGGATATGGTGATCCCTTTTCTAAGTGTTTCGAATAGAAAGGAATGGTACTGAAGCAACTAAAATGTCCTCTTAGTGTACAATATGTGAGGAAAAACACAAGAATCGAGACGAGTATTCTCTTCTGAGTCCTAATGGGATTTAGACATAGAACATCTTGAAATGATTTGGTTGATATAGTAAAATGAGTTTATCCAACCATCACCATGACTACGACGAATCTGAATTACAGGCCTTGGCATGAGAGAAAGGAAAGATGCTCACCAGAAACGACTCTCTAACCATGACTATGAAGGTCGAAGCCGAAGGTGCCACTTGAAACCACTCTCCATCCTTCGTTTGCACCCCCAATCCGTCCATGCGATTCTGCTGAAGTATGATCAAGAAGGTCTTGTCATAGTGAGATCTTGCTCCGATCTGAGGCTCCCGCGTCATCGGCGCTTCGTATTTCATGACTCGGATCGCGTGGCTCAAGGATTCGGTATGCGAGTCCAGATATTTCTCCACGCCTAAGCTTCGAAACACCATCGTGGTGATCAGTTGCTCCAACTCGGAGAGACTCCTAGCATATGAATCCAGCGTTTCACTGCATACAAATTCGATTATATCGTGAAAAGTACGGTTAGTTTTACCAAAAAATACAGGTTATAATGCTAGGAAATATACCTTTGGCAAATAAAAAAATTTCAATCGGAAGAACCGTAAAATCAAAAACTTTCTTTCCCCTAGTTGATCAACACAAGTATTCGCATTTATATAGTGATGTAATTTTCAAAATACACATGTCACAAATCCGAGTAGAAGAGTAATGTGGGAATTTGTGTGTAGAGGAAAATTGTATGTTCTTCATTCATTTCTGTATCTATTACAAGAATGTATATATCATACAAGAGGACTCAATAAAAAAGTAAATAAATTCCTCTAATCTTTCTAGTCCTAAATTAATCACATCTCCTATCAATTACAATCAAAACAAATCAATCAAATCCAATCATATCTTCTTTCAACACTTCCCCTCAAACCGGTGGCTTGTATATATCCAAGACACCCAGCTTGTTTAGAAGATATGTATGCTGTCTCTAACAAAGAGGTTTAGTGAATATATCCGCGGGCTGTTCTGTGGTCCTGATCCCTCTCGTCTCGATGATCCCTTCTTTGATTTTCTCTCGAGTAAAATGGCAATCAACTTCTATATGTTTTGTCCTCTCATGTAGTACAGGATTCGCTGCAAGTTTGAGTGCCGCATCATTATCACAAAAGAGTAATGTCAGACCTTTAACTTGTACCCCAAAGTCCAGAAGTAAGCCTCCTAGCCATACTACCTTACAAACAGTCTTTACCATAGATCGATATTCAACTTCTGCTAATGACAACGATATAGTGGATTGTTTCTTTGTCTCCCATGAAAGTAACGAATCCCCAAATTTAATGCAAAAACCAGTGATAGATCTCCTACTCATGGGACACGTAGCATAGTCCGCATCACAATAGGCTGTCATCTCCATATTGCACTTTCTAGATAGGAGTATCCCTAGTCCTGGACATTTCTTTAGATATTTCACCACTTTTAGGGCTGCATTCATATGTGACTACTTTGGACTGTGCATGAATTAACTGAGAGTCTGTACTACATAGCAAATGTCTGGCCTAGTCATAGTGAGGTAGATAAGTTTCCCAACAAGTCTCTGATAGCTTGTCGGATCTTTTAACAATGGATCATCAGAGGGGGAAGTCCCAGCATCATAATCAACACTGGTCAACTTGGCATTCTGTTCAATGGGAATAATTGCCGATTTGCATCCTGATAATCCTGCTTCTGATATAATCTTCATCACAAACTTTCACTAATTGAGGGAAATCCCTAGATTAGAACGAGCTATCTCTATTCCAAAAAAATATTTAGGTGACCCTAAATCTTTAATATGGAAAGACGAATATAGATGGTCTTTAAGCTTATTATTTCCCATAATAAGTATGTCGTCAACATAAATCATCTACTATATGGACGACGTACCTTTTTTCCAAGTGAATAAAGCATAATCATGCTTGGACTGCTCGAAACCAGCTCTCTTAGTGCAATAGTAAACTTAGCATACCAATGTCGAGAAGCTTGTTTCAATCCATAAAGAGATTTGCGGAGATGACATACCTTAGACTCCCCATGTCTCTGTAATCCATGTGGAAGGTCCATGTAGATCTCCTCTTCTAGGTCACCATGGAGAAATGCATTGTGGACATCCATTTGATATGGCCAATTGCGAAAGACAACAACCGATAAGAAAGAGCAAACCGTGACATCCTTGGCCATCGGAGAAAATGTCTCATGATAGTCAAAACCTTCCCACTGTGTGAAGCCCTTGGCCACCAACTGGGCCTTATATCTTTCCACAGAGCCATCTGCTCTGTATTTGATCTTATAGGCCCATTTACATCCAATGGGCTTGCGATTGGAGGTAATGACACGATTTCCCAAGTGTGATTATCAATTAGGGCTTTAAGTTCCACCTCCATTGCCTTTTGCCACGTTCATCATGCACAGCCTCATTATAACTAGAAGGCTCTCTTTCCTCAGAAATTTGGCTAATGCAACATAAATGTTCTGATGACAATCGGTTGAAAGATACATAGGAGGAGATAGGATAACGAGAACCTAACAATGTTGATGAGGAGCAGACATAATCTTTAGTCCAAGCTGGTAGGCAAGTGATTCAACCAAATCTTCGTGGTGGCTCATCTAGCACCTCCAATGACGATTCTTCAATACTAGTAGGTTCTCCGCAATTTGTCTCCCGAGATTCCTATTCCACGGAATGTTGATCAACTAAATTGTCAGTAGATGACTCATTGGGCGGTGAAGGCGATACTGTATCCACTATCTGATGTCTTGGAGGAGAGGTAATAAGATATGATTCTCCAGAAGATAGATCTTCTTCTGACAAGAATTGATAATTAGTTCCCATATTATCTGCAGACATAGAAGTACTATCCCGGAAAGGGAAAATATCCTCAAGAAAAACCACATCCCTGCTGATAAAAAAATTCTCCGATTGACTGTTCATAAACTCGATAACCCTTTTTTAAGTTGGGATATCCCATGAAAATGCACTGTCGAGCACGGGGGGCCATTTTATCCGGGGGGCCTACTGTAGCCACATAACATAGACAGCCAAACACTCGAAAATGACTCAAATATGGTTTCTGCCCATACGATAATTCAAACGGAGTTTTGCCTCTAGAATGCGTGATGGCATATGATTTATCAAATATGCCGCAGTGACCACACAATCTCCCCAAAAATTTTCTAGTATAGATGCCTGGAACTTAAGAGCACGTGCCACTTCTAAGAGATGACGATGTTTTCGCTCAACTACTCCATTTTGCTACGGAGTATAAGTGCAGGTACTTTCATGCAAAATTCCATTTGAGGAAAGAAATGAAGTACATTCACCATTGAAAAATTCTCTTCCATTATCTGTGCGGATGCGACAAACTGATTTTCCAAACTAGGCTTTGGATAAGGAAAGGAAGATTTTAAGGTGAGAAAGAACTTGACCTTTTGATTGGATGAGGAAAACCCAAGTGACACATGAGAAATCGTCCACAATTGTGAGAAAAAATCTTGAACCATCATAATTTAATGTGTGATATGGTCCCCAGACATTAGCATGAATTAAAGCAAAAATGTCGTCTACTCGAGTCTTACTATTTTGAAAGGGGGCACAAGTTTGTTTTGCCAAAGGGCAAACAGGACATTAAGGACAAGGGAAAGAAGCAGTGTGACCCAATCTTTGATAATGAAGAAAATTTATTTCATTGGCAACAATGTTATACAATGGTTTATTGAATGCAACAGAAGATAATTTAAAATTTCCTGGAAGATTAATCCAAAAATACAGTCCTTGATAGATTCTACCCAAATCTAACAGTTTGCCAGTCGAAAGGGCCTGAAATAGACATTTATCAAAGTCAAAAGAGACATGATAAGAATTTTCTTCATAAGCTCAAGAGACTGAAATGAGATTAAAATGGAAAGTAAGAACGTAAATGACATTTTTTAGAGTGATGAGTGGACTAAGATTCACAGTGCCAGTCATTCCAACATGTGTGGTGTTTCCACTGGGAAGTTGTACTGATATAGGAAAGGATAACTTGTTGATATTGGAAAAGAATTTTGGATTGCAGACAATATGATCACTAGCTCCTGTATCAATGATCCATGCATCCTCTGAAATTGAGTTCATCAGACAATAAGAAATACCTGTGAAACGCCTAGCTTTGTCAGAAGGATCCAATTTCTTTAGGGCTTCCATCAGCTCCTGATATTCTCCATGATTAATTGACTTGTATGCTGATTTACCCGTCACTTGAAAGATAGTTGAAAACTTCCCCTTTTCCTTTTCACCAGGTTTACCATTTAATTTCCAACAATTTTTAACTGTGTGATGCAAGCGTTTACAATATTCACAATACAGCTTACCCTTTCCTTTTTGATTTGTTTGTGAATGAGGAAGACCTATTTACGGCATGGGCTATTGTTCCCCCATATGGGCCTTCGGTTGGTGCGAAAAATTGGCTTCGTGGGCCATCGAGCCCAGTAAGAAATTGGCCGCATGGGCCATCCATAGAAAGTTGCTCCACGTGGACTGTTAGATTCAATGGTCCGGCCACTCTACGCACCGTTGGATCCAGCGACTCCAAGGATTGATCATGAGTTGTCTGATCAATCAAACTGATTGTAGCCATCCGTCGCCCTATGATATCCTCTAGGGTTTTCATGGAACCCTAAAGCGAGTCCCCAATTCTCTCTTCCTCCCGTGACTCTGTAGCGGGCGAGAGGAAACCCTCGATGCCAGAGCCATGCTTTCGCCTTCATTTCCGTGATCTGCTGCTTTCTATTGGCTTTCCTCCTGGACAACAAGCTAGTAGATACGGCCAAGGCTTGGCATCGGCTCCATGTTTAAGATCTGCGATCGAAACGAAAGGTAAGATTCATTTAATATGAGGAGAAATCTAATCTCTTTCTCCCTATCTCGCATCCCTTTGTACTGCTGCAAAATCAACTCCGGCCAGTCGAATTTTTCTTCAGCCGCTTCCAATTCATTCCACAAACCCGAAAGTTTGTTAAAACTCGCAGCAACAATCATGTTTCCCTATTTTAAATCCGAGATCTGTTGCATCAAAGAAAATTTTTTTACTTGATCCAATTTTCCATACATCTACTTGATGTTTTCCCACATTTGTTTCGAGTCCTCCGTTGAGGGAAGACTAGCCGCGACTTCGGAAGCGATGCTGTTTCCGATCCAAGTTCTGACTAATTGATTGCATTTTTTCCAAAGTCGCGCTAGTCGCTCATCAGACGGAATCGCAACCGTTCCGTCAATAAAGCCCTCCTTATCTTTCGTTACCAGCACGCATCGGAACTCGCGTGACCATCTCGAGTAATTGTCTGGTCCAGTTAATTGTTGAGCAACAAGTTTCAGATCTGGTCCATCTGCATTTCTTGTGAAAAGAGGGTCGCTGGGCTCCGGCTGACTACTGGCAACGTAGATCTGGTATGGGAGAAACCCTGGTGGCGGATTCAGATAGGGATTCGCCCCCAAACCCGATCCGCTAGATCCGATTGCATGACCCGTATTTGAAAAAAAGAACCCGGGTAGGGATTCGTTCCCATACCCAATTCGGCTAATCCACCCGTCTGCTGTGAACTAGTGGTTGTGTCTGCCCCGTTGCTGGCTGGTGGGCCTCCACCTGTCTGAAATCCCGACAATGATGCATTTGGGCCTGGCCCATAGTACCAAGGATATGGTACCCATTGGTAAGGTTAGCCCGGATAGAGCTGCCCCAAATTGACCTGAGCCGGAATAGATGCCCACTGCGTATGATGAATTTGAATCTGCGGCTAGATCTGCTTTTCGGACATAGTAACGACCGATAATGATTCTTGGATCTGTAAGGCTGGTGGTGTTGTTTCACCTGCGAACTGATCACCGGATCCTGAGGTAGCTGTTTGTGGTTTTGTCATAATGAAAATTTTATAAAAAATTATGCAACAACTATGTTTTGCAGATTGGTTTTCTGGACAAAGAATTAAAGGCTGAATGGAGAATTTTCTACGGATGTTGTTCTGTTTTGCGAGTGTCGCAATAACAAGAAACAGAGAAGAAACGGATGTTGTTCTATTTTGCGAGTATTGCAGCAACGACAAACAGGGAAGAAACGAAGGTAATTTAGTGCGGAACCTGTGCCAGGATCAAGACATGCTCTGATAACATGTCACGATCCGAGTAGAAGAGTAATGTGGGAATTTGTGTGTAGAGGAAAATTGTATGTTCTTCATTCATTTATGTATCTATTACAAGAATGTATATATCGTACAAGAGGACTTAATAAAATAGTAAATAAATTCCTCTAATCTTTCTAGTCCTAAAATAATCACATCTCCTATCAATTACAATCAAAACAAATCAATTAGATCCAATCATATCTTCTTTCAACAACACATTGCGATAACGAGGCCGCTCATGGGCTACCGGTTTCAGACGAAGTAAATGTACCAAAACATCGGATTTCCCTGAGGCCACATGAGATTGACTAAGTTCCTCATGCCTCCAGTCCAACACACTGCTGATCCCCATGGCTTCCTAGAGAGGCGATTGAGGTCGACTCACGAGGTAACCGTCTTTCAGCTTCCAGGGGCTGATGAAACGGCACTTCGTCTCAGCCGGAAGATTGAACAAATCCTCCAATTGTTTGAAGACATCGTTGTGAAGCTCGACACTGATTTTATCATATAGAGCCTCAAAACAACCGTACTCTTCTAGTGCTTTGAACCTCTTTTTGCATTGAATCCCAGTCGGTGCTTCCTCGCTTCATGTCATATTTGCATAAATCTATCAAGGGAAGCTTCAGAGGTGAGAGCGAATCCATATCGGCATCTCCTTTCGTGTTCTCTTTCTTTTTTTGTCATAATTTTCGTGTGCATATCGAAGATTTCATAGAGGTAATAAGGTTGTGTCCAAGAACTTTTATATATTTTTTTTATTATTAGCTTTTTATGTATCCACGTCTAATAAAATAAGTCCAAGTTTCTTTATGGTGCCATTTAATGATTTGTACTTCAACCCACATCGTTGACAAAGCTTCATTGTCGCGGTCTGGCTGGGCATAACTTTGCCATGTTCAAAAATTGATAAGGGAATCAACTGGAATCATCTTATTTCGTGAAGGCTCGTAATTTTATATTGTATATATTGACAAATGCAATATAACATTGCAAGTGCAATTTCATTTTCTAGATTTAGGATTGGTTGTGTGATTTTACCGTAAGATAGCTCGTTTGACATGGCAAAA
Source organism: Eucalyptus erythrocorys (assembly GCA_014182555.1). Classification (NCBI taxonomy): domain Eukaryota; kingdom Viridiplantae; phylum Streptophyta; class Magnoliopsida; order Myrtales; family Myrtaceae; genus Eucalyptus; species Eucalyptus erythrocorys. The sequence continues at coordinate 14,046,528 of CM024599.1, read as the reverse complement.
GGTCTGAGAGCCTTACAAAAGCACCGATCCATGAGTTATTGAGATAAAAGATTGGTGTTCACGGAGACATTTTTTGGCTCATGAGCTAACCTCATTTTTATTTACACGAACCATTTCTCTTTTTGAAATTTTATGTAAGTAGTTAGTTTGCTTTTTGCTGCTGGTAGGAAATAATTAAAGATTTCTTTTCGCCTCCATGAATCCCAATTTATTTGTTAGCTTTTTTTCTATAATTCTTGTCTACTATGTTAAATCATGTCTCGAGTTTGAGCATTTACAAAACGCGATTCGCTGAACTCTTGAAGCTGCACAAAAAAGGAAATATAAAAATAAATAAAGAATTCCTTTTTTTTTTTTGGCATGAAGCTTGGTCGAGCCTCTCTCCACACGCGTGAAGTTGCCAAAGTCCCTCTGCATGTAAATTCTCTCTAGATCGTGCATCAAGAAGGAAACTATGGGGCCCAAAAGTCAAAGCTTGACTTTTGGGCACACGCACATAAAAGAGAAATATATTTCGCAGGGTTTCTCTTTTTTCCTTCGGTGAGGTGCTGCAGTCTCCATATAAAGTCACCGAAGAAGCCCTACGTACGTGACGAGCCGTATTCACGCCATTTGGAAGAAGCCGCACGTCCGCCAAAGAGAAGCCGGAGATTTATTCTTTTTGGTGTGCAACTTGGACGCGCGATTAATTTGTGCCGTGAGTTTATATTCCAGTTAAGTTGTTTATTTATAGACACTTTGGGTTTGGGGTTAAATCAGGTGTGGAAATACTTGAGCATATGAGTGATTGTAAACTCTGATACTCCGATTATAGTGGATTATTTGCTGCCGGCTCTCCCCATGGACGTAGGTACCAATACTCGGACCGAACCACGTAAATTCCCGATGTCCTTATTTTTCTCATTTATTTTTCTCTGGTGATTTTGCGTTGACGTAAATTGCAAGATCCTGTCGTTCCGCGTATTACAACCCCAACAATTGGTATGAGAGCGTGGGGTTGAATTTCTTGATTGTGATTTGGAGTTTTCGCTTGTCTGATTATTATCTGAAAATTCTGTTATTGCAATTATGTCTGAGAGGAAATCTGAAATTGAGAAGTTTAACGGGAGCAACTTTGTGTTATGGAGCATCAAGATGTGCGTTTTATTGACAACACAAGGTTTGGCCAAGGCACTGGATGGTGAGGATGAGTTGCCTATTATCATGAAAGCCTCTGAGAGGGTTGAACTAATGGAAAAAGTAAAAAGCACGATCCTGTAAAATTTGTCGGATGAGGTCTTAATAGAGGTTGCTGAGGAGCAGGATGCCGCAGCATTATGGGCAAAACTTCATGCACTCTATGTGAAGAAAAGTTTGAACAATCGCTTGTACATGTTGAAGAAGATGTTTCAATTTAGATATACTGAAGGTATATCTATCAGAACACCTAGATGAATTTAATAAACTCATGATGGATCTGAATAACGTCGGTAAGATACTTGATGATGAAGAACAGGGCATGATGTTGTTAGCCTCTTCACCAGAGTCATGGGAGCACTTTACTGATTCACTGTTGCAGGGGCATACTACTATTACCTCAGAGGAGGTAAAGTCCACCTTATTCTCTAAGGAGTGGCAGAAAAAGTTGCAAGATGACAGTCTGGCACAAGGAGTAGCACAAGCACTGACAATTTGGGGTAGAAAACAACATCGATGGCCCAATAGCAGTAGAGGTAAAAGCATATCAAAATCACACCATAGAAAGTCCAAGGGACGCGTGAAGTGCTTTGAGTGTCACGAGGAGGGGCACATTAGGAGAGATTGTCCAAAGTGGAGGAATAAAGTTGATAGGCAGAATGCCACAAGCAATGTGGCAAACGTTACCAAAGGAAACAGTAGTTATGCAGAAGCTGTCTTATGTGTGACTGCTACTTTGTCAGGAGAAGAATGGGTGCTGGATTCGAGGTGTTCTTATCACATGATGCCTCATAAAAATCAGTTTACTACTTATCAAGCTGTAGATGGTGGTAGGGTTCTTTTGGGGAATAATGCAATCTGTAAGGCTGTGGGGATAGGGACAATTCGGATCCGAATGCACGATGGGGTGGTGCGCACATTGACAAATGTGAGGCATGTACCAGAGCTCAAGAAGAACCTTATTTCTCTAGGGACACTCGATGATATCAAGTGTAGGTACACCGCTGAAAGTGGAATACTGAAGATCTCTCGAGGTGTTATAATAGTGATGAAAAGGAAGAAAGTGAATATTCTCTATCATCTATTGGGAGAGATCGTAATCGAAACCGCTGCAGTTTCATCAAGTGAATCAGACTCTAAATTGACTCAGTTATGGCATATGCGTTTAGGGCACATGAGTGAGGCAGGTATGACGATGCTGAGTGAAAGGGGGTTGTTGAAGGGTCAAAAGACAGGGAAGCTGAACTTATGTGAGCACTGCATTTATGGGAAGCAGCACCGAGTTAAGTTTACAACAGCTATTCACTCGACCAAACGACCAATTGAATACATTCATTCAGACATCTAGGGCCCGTCTTCGGTTCCTTCCAAAGGAGGTGCCCGATATATGCTGACATTTATCGACGACTATTTGAGGAAGGTATGGGTTTACTTTCTGAAGCACAAATATGATGTGTTTGATCGGTTCAAGAAATTTAAGACCTTGATTGAGAAGCAGTCAGATAAACAAATCAAGTGCCTGAGAACCGATAATGGCATAGAGTTCTGTGGTAAAGATTTTACCGAGTTCTACGAGAAAGAAGGTATTGTAAGACACCACACAGAACCTGGGACACCACAGCGGAATGGCGTGGCAGAAAGGAAGAACAGAACTTTGCTTGAGCGAGCTCAATGCATGCTTTCACATGCAAGACTTGGTAAGGAATTTTGGGCTGGCCGAAATAGTTAACATGTCGTGTTACCTGGTTAATCGATCTCCATTGTCTACTATCGAGTGGAAGACTCCTGAGGAAGTATGGTTGGGGAAACCTGTTGATTACTCTGAATTACATATATTCGGATGTCCCGCGTATGCTCATGCAAGTGATGGTAAGCTTGAGCCGAGGGCAAAGAAGTGCATATTTCTGGGTTATGCACAAGGGGTGAAAGGCTACCGGCTTTGGTGCACCAATCCCATATCACCCAATTTTCTAATCAGTAGAGATGTGATCTTCGATGAGACTGCAATGCTTCAATAGAGGCACAACCAGCAAAGAAGACAGATCATGGTGTAATGAGTGAGATGAAGCTTCAGGTGGAGACTCCGGAGACCTTGAAGGTAATAGAAGTTGAGACTGCAGATGAAGCCGTGGTTCCTGAAGTCAGTGATAGTGAACAACCAACAAAGCCGCAATAGACTATAGCCGCAGATAGACAGAGAAGGCAAATTAAATCACCGGTACGTTATGGTTATACAGATATTGCTTATGCATTGACTGTAGGTGATGAAGTGGAGACAGATGAGCCTTCATCTTACTCTGAGGCAATGGCTAGTTCAGAGTCGTCGCAGTGGCTAAGGGCTATGAGTGAAGAAATGGAATTACTCCATCGAAATCAGATATGAGAGCTGGTCAAAGTACCTAAGAGCCAAAAGATTGTCGGAAGTAAATGGGTCTTTAAATGGAAAGAGAGCATTCCCGGTGTCAGGCCAGCGAAGTATAAGGCGAGACTTGTGGTGAAAGGATATACACAACGTGAGGGCATTGACTACAATGAGGTGTTCTCTCCTGTGGTAGGACATACTTTTATTTGTGTTTTACTTGCCTTAGTTGCTTCGCAGGATCCCGAGTTAGAGCAACTAGATGTGAAAACTGCGTTTCTTCATGGTGAGTTGAAGGAGCGGATTTACATGAGGCAGCCAAAGGGATTTGCTATTCCAGGTAAAGAAGATCATGTTTACTTGTTAAAGAAATCTTTGTATGGACTGAAACAATCTCCTAGACAGTGGTATAAACGTTTTGATGCATTCATGGCTAGTCAAGACTATACAAAAAAGTCAGATAGACAGCTACGTTTACTATAGGAGATTGGAAAATGGTTCTTTGATTTATCTACTCTTATATGTTGATGATATGCTGATAGCAGATAAGAATATGTCTGATATTGATGTGCTGAAAAGGTAATTAAATGCTGAATTTGAGATGAAAGATTTAAGTGCTGTAAAGAAAATATTGGGTATGGAGATTTTGCGTGACAAGGCTGCAGGAATTTTACGTCTATCTCAAAAGAAATATATTGAGAAGATCGTAGCACATTTTAATATGCAGTCAGCAAAATATGTAAGTACACCTTTAGCGAAGCACTTTAAACTTTCAGATAAATTATCACCGCAGACTGAGGAGGAGGAGGAGCATATGTCTCGTGTTTCTTATTCTAGTGCCGTGGGTAGTATTATGTATGCTATAGTGTGCACTAGACCTAATATTTCACAAGCTGTGAGCGTAGTTAGTCGTTATATGAAGCGTTCTGATAAAGATCATTGGGAAGCTGTGAAGTGGATCCTCAGATATTTGAATGGTACAACAGACATGAGTATAGTATATCGGAGGGGTAGCAATGGCAGTGAGACCACTAGTTTTGTGGATTTGGATCACGTCGGTGACTTGGATGATCGCAAGTCTTTAGCAAGGTACGTGTTTACGCTAGCGGGTGGTGTAGTTAGTTGGAAAGCATCCTTACAAGATCACATTACCTTGTCTTCGACTGAGGCAGAGTACATGGCACTTACCTTTGTAGCAAAGGAGGCGATATGGTTACAGAGTTTGCTCTCGGACTTTGGGTTAGAACAGAAAAGTGTGGATATACACTGTGATAACCAAGGTGCGATATATTTGGCGTATAATCCAGTTTATCATGAGCGAACGAAGCATATCGATATTAAGTACCACTTTATCCGAGATGTCTTAGCTAAGGGTATTGTTACTATTAAAAAGATTGCTATAACAGATAACCCGGCAGACATGATGACTAAGTCCGTTCCTTTGGTGAAGCTCAAGCTTTGCTTAAGCTCTATTGGCGTCTATGGAGAGTGAACGCCCGTTGGGGCTTTGGGAGAGCAGCATGGATGATGAGCACTATAACTTGGCTTCAAACATCGAGCCAAGGTGGAGAATTGTTAAATCATGTCTCGAGTTTGAGCGTTTACAAAACGCTATTTGCTAGACTCTTAAAGCTGCACAAAAAAGGATATATAAAAATAAATAAATAATTCCTTTTTTTGGCATGAAGCTTGGTCAAAGCCTCTCTCCACACGCGTGAAGTTGCCAAAGTCCCTCTACATGTAAATTCTCTCTAGATCATGCATCAAGAAGGAAACTGTGGGGCCCAAAAGTCAAAGCTTGATTTTTGGGCACACACACGCATAAAAGGGAAATATATTTCACTGGGTTTCTCTTTTTTCCTTCGGTGAGGTACTGCAGTCTCCATATAAAGTCACCGAAGAAGCCCTACGTACGTGACGAGCCGTATTCACGCCGTTTGGAAAAAGCCGCACGTCCACCGAAGAGAAGCTGCAGATTTCTTCTTTTTGTTGTGCAACTTGGACGCACGATTTATTTGTGCCGTGAGTTTATATCCCAGTTAAGTTGTTTATTTATAGACACTTTAGGTTTAGAGTTAAATCTAGGTGTGAGAAACACTTGAGCGTGTGAGTGATTGTAAACTCTGATACTCCAATTATAGTTGATTATTTGCTGCTGACTCTCCCCGTAGACGTAGGTACCGATACTTGAACCGAACCACGTAAATTATCGATGTCCTTATTTTTCTCGTTTATTTTTCTTTGGTGATTTCGCGTTGACGTAAATTGCAAAATTCTGTCGTTCCGCGTATTACAACCCCAACATACTAGAAGCGATCCCATCGTCATCAACAGCCGGAAGCACATGTAGCTCCGAAGTGGGATAAGAAAGGAAAACCCTCGTATGCTTCTCAAATATTATCGACCATCCACTTAATTAATCAATAACACGATGAAAAAATGCTTCACTAAAACTTGGCTGATTATAATCGATCGATTTTGAGAGGACGCACGGTGCTTCAAAAGCACCTCAAAATGAATTTAATTGGGGAGAGAAAGGTTGTGGTTTTGAGGGATGGGGATTGGAGAAAAACAACGATCGCCAACATCAAATTAAAGGCTTTATAAAGGGTTTGGAATAATAATTTGAAAAAAGATCACGTTCAATTAGATACGCTATAAAAGGTTTTGAGAGCCAAAGCTCCGTTTCGCCCCTCCGGCGTGGTGTAGATGCGGACGAGGCTCTCAAGATCGAAGGGCTTGAAAAGCAAAGGGTGTTGCTCGTCCACAAGCTCGTCGGGGCACCGAACGGTTCCTTCGACGCTAGAGAAGATCCCGATGGAGAGCCTTGCCTCATGCCCACACATCGTCACTCGGTGTCGAGGACAGTATAATCTTCCGTTGCTCCATCCCTAAGAAAAGACCATGAAAGAGGTCATAGCTGAGGTGAAAGTTATACATACAGCCATGCATGCATCTCTAAATCAAGGAGATTATTGCATGAATTTTAATGGGGCTAAACATCTTGTGTACTCTTACTACTGCACAACACACCTGTCTTGAGAATAACTGTCCAAAAAAATCTAAATTTATAATTTAGCAATCAATTCAATCCTATATATATATTTTTTCCCCTTTGCCAATTTAGACCTCAATCTTTTGACGACTTACCAATATAACCATTTTAATCAATTTTGGTCAAAAATTGCCGACGTTGATGCCGACACTGACGTAGATGATTTTTGCAATTTTTGTATTTTCCAAATTTTTTGCACTTTTTGCCCCTCTTTATTTTCTTTTTTTTTTCTTTTTTCCTTTTTCTTTTCTACTTCCTTCTGCTAGTCAACGAGGCCTCAACAATGGCCATTGGAGGTCGCCACCATATAGCGAAGGTTGCCCTTGCCTATGGACGGTGACCGGCAAGTAATAGGGAAAAAGAGAGAGGAAAGAAAAGCAAAGAAGAAAAAAATAGAAAATTGATTTGAGAGACACTCTTGGCAAATCATCAAAAAATTTACAATTAAATTGGTCAAATTGAAATGTTTAGTATTGAACTGACCAAGGTGCAATAAATTTATGACTTTTCTGATAATTTTTCTCGATTAATTAAGTAGTTAAAATTTGAAAATATTGACCAATTATCCAAATCAAGCATCATGCATATGGATTATTGGGAATCACATGAGAACCCAAAATAAAGGCACAAATCTATTTCGAAGGGCAATTTGCAATTACTTACTGTTCAGTTTTTAAGTATCCCGGTGGGTAGCGGAAAGTCGTGAATTTCTAAAATCACTTATAAATTCAATTATGAAGAAATTAATGTTAGGTAAACAAAGACCATTTAAAGGAATGAGCAATATTCTACAACACAAATTGATTGGTCCAAGAAAAATATAGCACACAAATTAGTTATAAATTATATAGCACGTGCACCTTCGACATAAAGAAAATTTCATACAAACAACCTTGATATGAGGATTATAATTATCTACTCTGTCAAATCCTCTCAAATCGATTGTGTATAAAATCTCTTAGGTAGAATTTTTCTTTAGAATATGCTTTAATGGTTTAGAAAAATTTATAGTTTTTGCACATCTACTATTTTTAATCCTATTTTGTAAAAGGTGGGGATTTTTTTGGGGGGGTTATACTCTACTACTATGCCAACCCTCACTCTCGGACTTTTTGCCCTGCCCTACTCCTATGTTAATCTTCACTCTTAGAGTTTTGCCCTGCCTCCTTGTAGTACGTGTGAGTCGAAACCTACACTTGAAACTAATTCGTCCCCACCCTTAACCCCCGGAAAGGTGGGATATAATGAAGAGATTATTAGAGAGAGAGGGACTCACATGGAATGACTCTCCAAGCATGACGATAGTAGAGGAAGCTGAAGGCGTGACTTTAATCCAGTCTCCATGCTTCGTCTCCACTTCCAATCCGTTCACGTGATTCTGCTGCAGCATGGTCACGAAGCTTAGGTCGTAATGAGTTATGTTTCCGGGCTGAGCCTCCTCCACCTCTGGTGCTCCGTACCTCAGGAGGCGAAGGGAATGTACTGCCGATGCGGCATGCGAGTCGAGATAGCGCTCAACGCCGAAGCTTCGGAACACCATCTTCTGGATCGTGTGGTCTAACTCGGACAGCCTCCTCACGTACGTGTTCAGCAGCTCGCTGCAAGTGATTCAGAGAGGCGAATTCGCCAAGTTTTTTTGTAATTGAAGTTCTTCACGATGAACAATTTTTGACAGAACATAAATGACTCGAGCATGGCTAAGGGAAGTTCGGGAATGTAATTCGCGCTATACGTACCAGAATTTGGCGTTCCCCTCTGGCCACAGGAGACCAGCCAAGCGTTCGATCGCGCCGGAGTTCAGGGCCTCGTGCATCCCCATGACCTCGTGAAGCGGGTTAAAAGGGAGGTTAGCAAGGTAGCCATCGTACGGCCTCATCGGGTCGATAAACCGGCGCTTGGTCTCGGCCGGAAGACTGAACATCTCCTCCATCTGATGGAAGACCTCGTCATGAAGCTTCTCAGTGACCTTGTCGTACAGAGCCAAGAAGCAGCCATACTCTTCGAGCGCTCGCAGGACAGCATCTTGGACAGAATCCCAGCCGCTGCTTCCAGGCTCCAAATTGCCCAATCCGGAAAAATCTATGGAGGGAAGCTCCGACGCCGGGCCTGAACCCATGCCAAAGCCTTCGTTTTTTCTTGCGAGACTTCGATTCTCGGTGATTGTTTCCCCAGATCCTGAAACATTAAAAAAATCAAAAAATCAAAAAAGAGAGAGGAAAGCCCATCCATTGGCTCGGCCCGGCTGGAGGTCTTCTTCAACCTCCAGCCGAGTCCCGAATTTCCTGCAAACCCGGTCAAAAGATCTGGTTTTGACCCAAAGCTCAAAAAATACAAATTAACTTGATTTTTGATGAATTTTTTTCCATGGGACTTGCATATAATATCAATATAATTGACTAGATTGAATTAAACAAATAACATCTAAGAAAATTTTCATATTCAAGCTTCAAAGTTTTAGATCTAAAACTCCCATGGCCGAATGTCGAATTTCTGAAATTTAAGCCTTAAAAACTTACTTACAAAATGATGTTATACCCATGCAACGATTTACATCGAATATTAATCAATTGCAAATAATTTGAAGATTCTAGAATTTTTTCATGTATAAACCCTAGAATTTCAAATTTAAAATTCTCTCTCAATTCTCTCTCAATTCTCAATGAAATTATACAAATTATATATGGTTGGAAAGATCTCAACATGTAGAACAAAAGCCCTATGGTTTTAGGATCAATTGAGCAAAAAATCCATACGAAAAAATAATGCCCATATTCAGCTCAAAGAGGAAAATTTCGAATTTTTCCATTAAAAAAATGGTTTCTATAATCATATATGATTTGCTCTGATACCACATGGGAAAAATTATTCGCATAATTTAACTTATTAATCAAAAAGAATCGAATCCATATATAATTGTAAAACACTGAAATCAATAAGTACAATAGAATTAAAACGTACTGTTTGAGCCATTACTTCACTTGAAAAAATATATATCAACTTGATAATCAGAGATATATTGGAATATCAGATTTTCTTCTCTATGAACTATTTTGGTGTAGCAGTAACTGATGGGTATAACCTACCTTTTTATAGGCTAAAGAGAGGACCTAGAAACCCTAATCAATATCATGTCAATTGGGCCTTTCCTATTACGAGCTTCTAAAAAACACAATTGCTTACACTTTGCTGCTCAACTAGGCCCATTATTAATAGATGCCAATGCCCAATTCAATCATATCACTGTTGGAAAAAAATTAATAAAAAATTTGAAATTATAAAGAAATTATTAAAAATTTTCCACATTAGTGTCCAGCCACCAACCGAGATCCACGTTAACGCTGGCTAACCAAAATTGGCCGAATTGGTACTAATGTGAAACTATTTAGAACTGAATTGATTCAATTGAAAATTTTATGACTGAATTAATATCAGTACAATAGATTTATGACTTTTTTGGTACTCTTCTCCTCAAGTAATCAATAACACGATAAAAAAATGTTTCACTAAAACTTAACTGATTACAATTGATTGATTGATTGATTGAAAGGGTACACAGTGCTTCAAAAGCACCTCATTATAAATTCTTAGCAAATGGGAGATTTTCGAATTTTGCAAAGGGATAATTACATATGGATATATATATAATCCATGAACTTTGACTCAATATACAATGTCATTCCTAAATTTTTAATTTATTTAACATAATCCCTAAACTTTAATCCAATATACTAAACTTTTAATTTATTTAATATGGTCCCTAAATTTTTTGTAAATGTTTTATATAGTCCTTACACTATATGAAAATATTCAATGCTATCATTCCATTAATTGAAGCTCAAGGACAATGTTTAACCTTTTCATATAGTTGAGGAAATAGATCAAATATTTATCAAAAGTTCAGGGATCACATTAAAAGAATCAAAAGTTTAGAGACGACATTGCATATTAGGCCAAAATTCTGAGATCATTTATGTCATTTTCCCTTTTGTAAAAGATATCATTGTTGAAACTCCATTTTAGTCTTGTAGAGGCGGGAGAGACCGGCGGCCTTGATGACCTATCCCTAGCTTTGAGCCATCTAATTGGGACAGATCTATCAATAGAAGCTTCAGTGTTGAAATATAGAGGTCATGGTGAAGTCATCTTTCTTCTGTCTACTTTTTCTTAAATTTTTCTCAAATTTTTCTCCTAATGTTTCTCGGGGTGGCTTCTGCTGGATTTATAGGGTTTGTGCATACTTGTGGTAGTCATTATTGCAATTTCAAAGTAGCAATCTTTCCATGAAGAGATGTGTATTTCCATTTACTTGTCCTTTTCTTTTGAACATATAGGTTTCGGATAGCTGATGACTTGACTTTAAGTCGAGCAATGATAAAGGCGGCCTTCCTCTTCTTGCATTTTTTCTACGTGGAATACATGGAAACAAATCAGCAGAGTCAGGAGAAAACTGAAGCTAATGTTATTGCCCCACTCAGAAACGGCAACCCCTATGAGCAAAGATATAACTCTTTACTTTTCAAAAATTACATGTTGTGAGTCTTTAATTATCACACAACATCCTGATAAGATATCATTCGTCAATTAAATATTTACATTTGAGCAAAGACAATACTTGAACTTATTGTTTGATCACTTCCTTCCACAACAAAGCAGTGTTTGACTTCTAGTAAGTAATAATTTTGTTATGAAGCCCAGCTCGGAAATTGTATCTCCAATTGAAAAATCATCAGACGAATGTGTTTCAATAAGCAGCAATCCCCAAGTGACACCTACCCAAGGTTTTAATAAAGTGCGTTCATTATATCCGAGGAGATTAATCGCAAAGCAATACATGTCAAGTCCAACAAATATGGCGACCAAGACTTCGTGTCTTGAGGAACACGAGGCTACAAAATTCAACTTAAAGTTTAAAATATTAAATAAAAACGTGGTTTAACATTATAGTATTCCAACACTATGCCTAATAAAACTTCGTGGGTTACGGTCAATTGCTTGATCCCTCACTGACAATGAAGTCCAAAGTTAGCTGACACGCCAATTGACTTTTCAACAACAACTTAATTTATAGAAACAAGCTTTTCAGGTGCCAAATAATAATTTTGTCAATGTCAATACCATATTCGCAATGGCTAAATATAATGTAGAGCGGACTAGATTGTTTAGTTCAAGCACGGTATGTATTTACCATGGCTATAGCCAGCAAATAAGTTTATTAAACTGTACTCCTAGAATCAATCAGGTATCCCTTCATCGACTTTAATATGATATTGGCTTTTTCATACCCATTGTCATTGTTTAATATCGCATTTGGAACGTGGCCTTCTTTTGAAGGTAGAAAAGTGGATCTAATTATAAGCGATGAATCTATATTGAATAACCAAAAGGTACGTATTATTGTAAAGGCATAAATGCATAAATGCATTAAAAGTTTTTAAAATTGTCATAAAAGTGTATTTAAATCCTGAAAATTTCAAAAAGTGCAATTAAATCATAAAACTTATAACAAATGTGCAATTGAGTCTCAAAAATTTTCAAAAAGTATAATCAAATCATAAAACTTATTAAATTGGTCAAATCAAATCCTTTTATCAATTGTGTTTTTTGAAAATTTTTGGACTTAATTGCACTTATATAATAACTTCTAGGACTTTTAATACACTTATTTCTATTATATATTTACTTTGTGATGTCAACAAAAGGTCGAAATTTCTATTTTAGGGATAACGGAATTTCAACCATGGATGTACATAGATAGGTCATCCACCAAATCACGTGCTTATTAACTGTATTACCAGATGACATGGGGAGAGGAGGCTTGGGGCGGGGGGTGGGGTGTGGAGAATAACGACGATTGCCCACATCAAATTAAGGCCTTAGAAAGGGTTTGGAATAATCACGTTCAATTAGAAACGCTATAAAAGGTTTTGAGAGCCGAAGCTCCGTTCCATCCCTCCGACCTGTTGAAGATGCGGCGGAGGCCCTCAGCGTCGAAGGGCTTGAAAAGCCTAGGGTGTTGCTCGTCCACGAGCTCGTCGGGGCACCAAACCATTTTTTCGACGCCAGAGAAGATCCCGATGGAGAGCCTGGCCTCGTGCCCATGCATCATCACACGATGTCGAGGACTGTATAATCTTCCGTTGCTCCATCCCTAAGAAAAGACCATGAAAGAGGTCACAGCTTGTTGGAGATATGCGAAGATCGAGCTGAAGATTTACAATCAATCAATCCAAGATTACAAGAGATTGTGATTATTTAATTATGTCAATCTGTGATTGGATTTGATTTGATGAATATTTTTTATTTCTTTTCCTTAGTTAGACATTCAATGTACTATAAACAGAGCCTCATACAATGTAAATCAGTTATACAATAATACAGAAAACCTTGAGTTTTTCTCTTATGTTTGGCATACTGCTCCATTTCTGAGATGGTATCAGAGCATTGTCCTTCAACCTAACTTCCGCAAAATACTTCGATTTGCCTCTGTTCTCTTTTCTTACAAATTAAACCCTACAAAGAAGCAGAGGAACTCGTCATGGCCAAGAACACTCAAGGTGAAATCTCAGTTGAGGAAAGTCCAAACTCACCTCAAAATAGGAATTCAGGCTTAGTCGACCCAACTGAGGATGTGCATTCGACGGCACAGCATACCACCAACCCGACACTTGCTCCAGCAAATGTTTCCGGCACCGCCCAATAGCCACCAGTCTCGTGGTTTCCCATTCAAGGCCCGTGGGAAATTGGACCAACTCAGTCATGGGTTCCATACGGCACATTTGGAGAAGGATTTTCGAACTCGGGCACAGGCCCGGGACCCGAGAAATCTTTGACAGGTCAAGGAGGGAATCCCTACCTGAATGCAGGACCCAGGTACCTGCTATTCATCTTTCCAGCCACCAGCAACCGGCCGGAACCCGGCGACCCATTCTACACGTCGCTGGGCGATGGCCCCGAGCTACGGCTCATTTCCTTGCAACTTACTGGACCTGAAAACTACACTACCTGGGCTCGAGATCTCCGTCGGGCATTGGCGACCAAGGAGAAAGAGGGCTTCATCAATGAAAGCGTGCCCTTCCCGACCGACGAATGCTCGCAGCGGCACTGGCGTAGGTGCAATTAGCTCGTGCGGACGTGGATTGGCAACTATGTGGCCCCTGAGGTGGCCGCTGGACTTCCACCAACCGAAGACTCGAAGGCGATTTGGGACGCGATCCGTGAGATGTATGGAAAGCTTGATTGAGCCAAGCTCTTCTCACTCACCCAAGCTGTGTAGGACCTGAAACAAGGAAATCAGTCCGTCACAACGTGTTTCAATCGTCTCTCTGCCCTCTGGAACGAACTCGAGGCTGCTGAGGAAAAGCTCAAGGGACCGAAGGAAACCCTAAAACAATATAGGGCTATACGAGAAAGAGAAAAATCGACTCGTTTTTTGCTGATCTTAAATAAAACTTACTCAAATTTCAGGTCGCAAATGCTTGCTATGGAGCCGCCACCGTCGCTCCGGCGAATCTACCAATTGGCGGCTCAGGAAGAAAGCCAAAGGATGGCAGCGGCTGGGCTCACGCGAACCAGAGAAGGAGCGGCGTTTGCTGCTCTCAGATTTGGCCCGTCGACGACCCGCAACCCATCAGCCGCATTCGCTGTCCCTGGATCTGGTCTCACGCCGGCCAGGAACTCCTCGTACGCCTCCTCTCCGGCGGAGCAGCTTTTCGGTTTCCATGGAGAGAATTTCTCTAGAGCAAATGAAAGGAAGAAGGAGGACGGAAACCCTAATTAGCGGATAGACGGCCCAGATCAGCTCCTCAGATCCGATGGCTATTTTTTAGCCAAGTGGATGGACGGCCCAGATCAGTTCTTTAGATCTGACGGCCATTATTCAGCCAGTGCTTTAGCCAAATCCAACGGCTCCTTCAAAGGATCCTACGGCCCAAAAAATTTCACCCCAGGAGGCTCAAAAGAAAATATTAAAGGAAAAGGCAAATTGTATTGCAGCTACTGCAAACAACCTCATTATAGGGTGGAAACCTGTTGGAAGTTACACGGTAAACCTGGGGATAAAGGGAAGAAGGAATCTTCAATTAATCAAGTCACTGGGCACAATATCAACCAGTCCATTACGCAAGATCAGTATCAGCAAATAATGAAGGCCCTGAAACAGCTAGAAATTTCTGAAAAAAGGGCAGGCTTCTCAGGTACCTCATTTTGCCTAAGTTCCATTTATAATAATGCATGGATCATTGAATCAGGTGCTAGTGACCACATTATCTGTGACGAGAGATTTTTTTCTCATACTCATACATATATTTTCACAGTCATTGTGAAACTTCCAAACGGGAATATCACAAATGTCACAAAAATAGGGACAGTACATCTTAGCTCTTCCATTACTCTTAAGAATGTGCTTTATATTCCCCAATTTGAATTCAATCTTATCTCAATGTCAAAAGCCTGTGAGGATAATTCATGTCGAATCCTCTTCAATTCTGATATCTGTCTTTTTTAGGCCCTTTCGACTGGCAAACTGATAGGCTTGGGTAGTCTTTCACAAGGGTTGTATTTTTGGACAGATTTTCCCAAAAATGTTGATTTATCGTGTTTTTATGTGAATAAGAAATCATTGTGTAACATTCCTACCAATGATAAAGCTATCATTTCTCATCGACGTTTTGGTCATAGTGCTTTCTTTCCACATCCTAAATGTGATATTTGTCCTCTTGCAAAACAATCACGTGCCCCTTTCTCCACAAGTAAATCCCAGACTACAGAAAATTTTTCTTTGATTCATGTAGATATTTGGGGACCCTATCATACACCACATCGTGATGGGTCTCGGTTTTTTCTCACTATTGTTGACGATCATTCTCATGTTACATGGGTCTATCTTATGCAATCAAAGAATCAAGCCCTTTCTCATTTGAGAGATTTTTTTCACTCTGACAAAAAATCAATTTGGTAAATCTGTTCGACGCATTCAAACAGATAACCAGAAAGAATTCTCTAGTCATGATTGTCAATCCTTATTTTCCTCGAATGGAGTTTTACATGAGAGTACATGCACTTATACACCTCAACAAAATGGGGTTGTTGAGCGGAAACACCGCCATCTTCTAGAAGTAGCACGTGTACTCAAATTTCAAGCTTTCATTCCTGAAACTTTCTGGGGAGATTTTGTGGTCACAGCAGCCTACCTGATCAATCACATACAAACTAGGGTTCTTAATGGACGTACCTCGTTTGAGATTTTATTTGCAAAGAAACCTGAAGTACATCATTTGGGAGTTTTTGGCTGCTTATGTTATACTACTACCCTGGGTCCTCATGACAAGATGAGTCCCCGAGCTAGACGATGCATTTTTATGGGTTATCCAACCTTCCAAAAGGGATATCGTGTTTTTGAGCCATCAACAGGTGATTTCTTCGTAAGTAGAGATGTGGTTTTCCATGAGGATGTGTTCCCTTTTCAGGATGAAGTATCTTCAAATGAGTCATCAAGCTCACATTAGCAAAACAGAAATTTTCTATTTGAGGAAGATTTATCACTCAATTCACAATACATATGTGTTCCGACTTCTTCTCCCATGATCGAAACAAGTGCAGCATCTTTACCTGCCTCAAAATACTCAGCTCCGGATTCTACAGCATCGATTGCAGAGACATCTAATTCAGAAGAATTATCTTCTCAATCTATTTCTGAGGACTCTAGACCTGATCACATTCCCCCAAGACGGTTAGGACGAACAACTCGTCCACCAACCAGGACAAAGGATTATGTCTGTGCATCCCTTAACTCATCAGGTACTCCATATCCTATTTCATCTTATATCTCACTTGGTTGTCTATCTACGGAGCATATGTGCTGCATTAGTCGTATCTCTGAAGAAGTGGAACCATCCTCTTATGATGTGGCCGTTCGTGATCTGCGCTAGCAAAGGGCTATGGAAGCTGAGTTACATGCCTTGGTGGAGAATCATACATGGGATATAGTGCCACTACCACTTGGTCGTAAGCCAATTGGCTGCAAGGGGGTATACAAGATCAAGTACAAGGCTGATGGATCAGTCGAACACTATAAGGCTCGCCTAGTGGCAAAGGGCTTTACGCAACGTGAGGGTTTTGACTATCATGAAACATTCTCACCAGTTGCCAAAGATGTCACTGTTCGTTCCTTTCTTTCTATTGCTGCTTTCCGAAACTGGGAACTACATCAAATGGATGTTCATAATTCTTTTCTTCATGGAGATCTTGATGAAGAAATATACATGGATCTTCCACCAGGATTATGGCAACAGGGGGAGTCTGGAGTATGTCGTCTCCGTAAGTCCCTTTATGGACTCAAGCAGGCTTCTCGCCAATGGTATGCCAAGTTCACTTCAACTCTTACAGCCATTGGTTTCAAGCAATCCAAGTATGATTATGCCCTGTTTTCTTGGACTAAAGGTACGTCTTCAATCTACTTGATGATATAAGTTGATGACATACTTATTATGGGAAATGATGAGCTGGGCATCAAGAGAATTTAAGGAATATTTGCACTCTAGCTTTCGTATTAAAGATTTGGGACCTCCCAAATATTTCATTGGCATTGAAATTGATAGATTAGAGCTAGGAATCGCTCTTAGTCAACGGAAATTCGTATTAGAAATCATATCAGAGGGAGGCTTATCAGGATGTAAACTAGTTGTCATTCCTATCGATCAAAACATCAAGTTGACTACTGTTGAGTATGATGCTACATCATCATTTAAGATTAATGATCCTCCACTCGAAGATCCATCGCGCTATCAAAGGCTTGTAGGGAAACTTATATATCTCACTATGACTAGACCGGACATATGTTTTGCAGTCCAAATACTTAGTCAATTCATGCATAACCCGAAGGAATCTCACATGAATGCCTCCTTAAAGGTTGTAAAGTATTTGAAGAAACGTCCAGGGCTTAAATTACTTCTTTCATGAGATTGCAATCCTGAGATGGCGGCTTATTGTGACACAGATTATGCCACATGTCCTATGAGTCGGAGATCAGTCACTGGATTTTGTATCAAGCTGGGAAAGTCGTCACTTGCATGGAAAACAAAGAAACAATCCACTGTATCTCTTTCATCTACTAAAGCTGAGTATAGAGCTATGGTTAAAACCGTTTGTGAAATAGTTTGGATACGAGGCTTACTTTCAGATCTTGGGATACGAGTCAGAGGGCCAGCAAACCTATATTGTGACAATGACGCGGCACTCAAACTTGCAGCAAATCCCATTTTTTCACGAAAGAACAAAACACATTGAAGTTGACTGTCACTATATTCGAGACAAAATCCAAGAAGAGGTAATCAAGACAAATGGAATTGGAACTACGGAGCAGCCTGCTGATATTTTTACCAAGCCATTATGTCAAAGACAACACGCATATCTACTGAGCAAACCTGGCGTCTTGGACATATACCAGCCGCCAGCTTGAGGGGGAGTGTTGGAGATATGCGAAGATCGAGCTGAAGATTTATAATCAATCAATCCAAGATTACAAGAGATTGTGATTATTTAATTATGTCAATCTGTGATTGGATTTGATTTGATGAATATTTTTTCTTTCTTTTCCTTAGTTAGACATTCAATATACTATAAACAAAGCCTCGTACAATGTAAATCAGATATACAACAATACAAAAAACCTTGAGTTTTTCTCTTATGTTTGGCCTACTACTCCATTTCTGACACAGCTGAGGTGAAGTTATACGTACAACCATGCATGCATCTCTTAATCAAGGAGATTATTGCATGAATTTTAATCGGGGTAAACATCTTGTGTACTCTTATTACTACACAACTCACCTGTCTTGAGAATAATTATCCAAAAAAAATCTAAATTTATATTATGCCTATCAATTCAGTCTTAAATCTTTTTTTTCCTTCGTCAATTTAGACCTCAATCTTTTGACGATTTACCAATATAGTCCTTCGAACAAATTTTAGTCAAAAATCACTTACGTGGATGTCGACACTAACGTAGACAATTTTTGCAATCTTTTTTATTTTCCAAATTTTTTGCCCTTTTTTTTCCTCTTTTTTTCTTTTCTTTTCTTTTCTTTTCTTTTCTTTTTCCTTTTTTTCCCTACTTCCCCCTGTTGGTCAACGAGGCCTTAATGATGGCCATTGGAGGTCGCCACCATATAGCGAAGGTTGCCCTCGCCTATGGACGGCGATCAATAAGTAATAGGGAAAATGAAAAAGAAAAGAAAAGAAAAAAGGAAAAAAACATAAAATTGATTTGAGAGATTATCTTGACAAATCATCAAAAAATTTATGATTAAATTAGTCAAACTAAAAATTTTAGTACTGAACTGACCACCTTGTAATAAATTTAGGGCTTTTCAGATAATTTTTCTCCATTTATTAGGTAATTACAATTTGAAACTATTGATCAGTTATCCAAATCAATCATCATGCATATGGATTGTTGAGAATCGTATGAGAACCCAAAATAAAGGCACAAATCTATTTCAAATGGCAATTTGCAATTACTTACTGTTCAATTTTTTAAGCATCCTGGTGGTTAGTGGAAAGTCGTGAATTTCTAAAATCACTTTTAAATTTAACTATAGAAGAAATTAATGTTAGGTAAACTAAGACTATTTAAAGGAATGAGCAATATTCTACAACACAAATTGATTTGTCCAAGAAAAATATACCTCACAAATTAGATATAAAATTATATAGCACACGCACCGCCCGCATAAAGAAAAATTCATACAAACAACCTTAATATGAGGATTATAATTATCTACTCTGTCAAATCCTCTCAAATCGATTGTGTATAAAATCTTCTACATAGGTTCTTTAGAACATGCTTTATTATATTAGAAAAATATAAGAAAGAGAGAGTCACATGGAATGACTCTCCAAGCGTGACGATAGTAGAGGAAGCCGAAGGCGCGACTTTAATCCAGTCTCCGTGCTTCGTCTCCACTTCCAATCCGTTCACGTGATTCTGCTGCAGCATGGTCAAGAAGCTAATGTCGTAATGAGTTAAGCCTCCGAGCTGAGCCTCCTCCGTCTCCGGCACTCCGTACCTCATGAGGTGAAGGCCATGTAGCGTCGACGTGACGTGCGAACCGAGATAGCGCTCAAGGCCGAAGCTTTGGAACACCATCTTCTGGATCGTGTGGTCTAATTCGGACAGCCTGCTCACGTACGTGTTCAGCAGCTCGCTGCAAGTGATTCAGAGAGGCGAATTTGCCGAGTTTATTGTAATTGAAGTTCTTCACGATGAACAATTTTTGACAGAATGTAAATGACTTGAGCATGGCCGACGGAAGTTCGGGAATGTAATTACCGCCATATGTACCAGAATTTGGCATTCCCCTCTGGCCACAGGAGACCGGCCAAGTGTTCGATCGCGCCCGAGTTCAGAGCGTCGTGCATCTCCATGACCTCATGAAGAGGGATCAGAGGGAAGTTAGCACGGTAGCCCTTGTTCGGCCTCGTCGGATCGAGGAACTGGCGCTTAGTCTCGGCCGGAAGACCGAACATCTCCTCCATCTGATGGAAGACCTCGTCGTGAAGCTCCACAGTGACCTTGTTGTGATGCATATTGCATTTCGATGGGTTATAATTACCACCTAAAATGCAATATGCATCACAACATGCTCTCTTTGTCTTCACCTAAATCATTATAGGAAAAAAGATCCTAATTTGGAAATTATCTCACTAGACGTTCCCATTGATAGTTCTTTAGGACTTTGACAAAAATCTTACAAAATCCGGTGGCCAAGTTTGTATGTAAATATTTTTTTCTTGATTGGGGTGTAATTGGACCTAAGCAAGTCCCTAAAAGTGTTCGTTTTAGTCCTCGCCTAGGTCTCGAGATTATTGGGATATAAAATATTTAGAAAGTATCCTTTCATCTTGGAAAAGAAAAAAGGTACATCGAGAGATATGAAGCATGCAAATATCGATACATTAAAATAAGGAACTCATTAATTGAGTTTGTCATCCCTACATGTTGAACAGACAAGCACTGAAAGCCTTCTTAGAAAGCTCCCTTCCTTTGGTGAGGTTACACCTCTCGACTTAGCACCAAGGATCTAAAGGAAGTCCTTGGGGCAAATGAGGGCGACTCGCCCTGCCCCGCACAAAATCCACCCTTTCAATTAGACATGATCATGAGTCTAACAGTTCGGTGGCCATATCGAGGTCCATTAAGCCCGAAACAACTGTGATCGAGCGGGTTTGGACAAGCCGGGCACGTCTAGTTGGGCACATCTGAAGCTAATTACTTCGTGTAGAAAATCCAGTCTTTCCCAAACCGAGGGCGGGCCTGAAAAAGTATTTTCACCCGAAGCAGGCCGACCGGCCCGCCCAGGCCCGCCCAGGGCGGGCCCGTTGCTCTATTTCGCTACGGTCTCTTCCACTGGAAAAAAAAAAAAAGCGTAGGGCCGCCACGTGGGCGGGCCGACCCGCAAGCCCTCAACTGGCAGGCTCGGGCCGATCGGACGGCCCGCAGATTCGCTTCCTCGCCTAAACGGCATCTACCCCCGCAACAAAACGCGGCCGCGCAGCTTTTGCTTTTGCAGAGAATTCTCTCTCGAGATGGAACCGAGCTCGTCCTCTGCTCCCGCTCCTGCTCCTGCTCCTGCTGCTCCTGCTCCTGCTCCGCCGCCGCCGTCGGCGTCGTTTTCTTCTTCGGAAGCCGCGCTGGTGGAGAGGCTCCGGCAGCGCGGATGGTCCTTCGACAACGCGGCCCACGTCAGGGCCGTCATCATGATCCAGCGCGCCCTGATCGACGACCCCTCCGACGCGGCCGCCCTCGCCGTCGCCGTCGAATCGGACCTCCTCAACACCGACCTGAGGTCCGTCGGGTCCCGGACCCTCCCCGACCGCAAGGCCTCGCACCTCCACGGCCCCGTGGTCCTCCAGGTTAGGCCGCCCCGGGCTGGCTTTTGCTTCTAGGTCACCGCCTCTGATCGCTTCCGTTGCCTGTGTGTAGTGGCGCGTGGTTGGTTTCGCTTCGGCTTCGCGCTGGTTGTGCTTAGGGTTGTGATCGTTTCGTTTTGTGCTCGAACAGATATCTGCGGTGAGGGACATTGCGAGAAGTAGTATTGACGAGGCCTCGAAGAGCTCTGGTGGTAATCGGATGCTGAGGTTGACGCTGACGGACGGTCACAGCGAGATGACCGCAATTGAGTATGCTCATATTCCGTCGCTTCCCGATGATGTCGTTCCCGGTACTAAGGTATTCCTTAAAATTTGCCTTCTCTATAACCGGTATGTGTTTTTCTCTGGTAAGTTGATAGATGCCCTGAAGTTGCCATATCTGTGGGGCGGGAGATATGGAAATTTTTTATAGAATCTTAGTTCGTTTCCGTATTTGTTCTTAGAGAATCCAATTGAGTTTGTTAGTCACAATTAAGTCTACGGTTTATTGCTGACGCTGCTTGGATAGTTCGTTTCGTACAAATGATTCGGATAATATATGGTTGAAATTAATGTGGGAACTGGGACATCCTAGCTTCATTATCTTGTTGAATTTCGCACTAGACGTGCAGTTGTTGTTGTGAAGTGTGTATCTAGATTTTGTTGATTCTAAATAGGAAGAATTGTTTGAAGTTAATTGCTTGGTCAGGATAGGAGATACGGAGGTAGACATGAGGGGAGGATTCTTAGGCTCCGTTTGTTTCGCAGAAAATAAATGTTTTGGAAAACATTTTTTTTTTTTTTTTTTAAATGATCACTTGTATCGCTTGATTATTGATAGCAATTAGATGCCTAAACAATTTCGGGAACAGGGAAAATTTTATTTTTTTATTTTTTTTTATGTTTTTGTAAGCGATACATACGATCATTTTTAGGAATATGTTTTCCACATTATTCATCTTCCGTGAAACAAACATACCCTAAGTTCACAACAAGTCCATGCCATGGCTGTTTTTGTCATAGTCTCATAGATGCTCCCTTAAGTGATTGAATGGATTAGAAACTTCCTCATTGCCACCAGGTGTGAGGACATCATTTTGTGGGCTTGTTGTCATTTCCTTTCACTGATGTAGGAGAAGGATTTGAGATCCTCATATAAGTTCCAAAATTTACTCTCGACCATCTCCAGGGTTTTTGGCACTGGAAATGTCTATAGTCTTCTAGAGTCCAGTTGCTCGTTGGTTCTACAAGTGGATGGAAGGGGTTCACGGGGGATTACAAGTCAGATGTTGCTCATACCCAAGATTCCTGTTTCTGCAATTCTAAGATGACTTTCATGTTTGCATATGTTTTGTCTTGGACAAATGTCCTTCTTCGCCCATACCCAAGATTCCTGTTTCACCCATACCCGAGATTCCTGTTTCTGCTATTTTAATGTGACATTCATGTTCACATATGTTATGTTTAGACAAATGACCTATTTCTGGAGCTCTTTTTGACAATGCAGTACAGGTCCTCTGTAGAATCCAGTATTTTCGTACAAGCATTTAATGAAATTATTGGGTCATATCCACTAAAAACCCACTGATTTTAGCTACTGATTTGGAAATTGTGCGTTGGGAAATCATCCTCTTGTCTAAAGCTATTAAGTATTAATGGCTGCACAGTAGTGGTTTCTGGTCTTGTTAATCTTCTTGTTGGAACTTATGTAAAGTAAGTTCCAGTTACTTGTGTAAAGCAAGTTCCAGTCACTTGCTTACTTCGTACTGCTGTCGAAGAAATCAACTTCAACTACTTCTGATGTTGTTTTTGGTGCCTGCTCTGTGGTCAGGTGCGGCTGGAAAAGAAAGTTGCAGTATACAGTGGGATTCTGTGTCTAACTCCAACAACTTTAACCGTCTTAGGTGGCGTTGTTCAGTCTTTATTTGACGAGTGGCAAATGAACAGAAAATACTCTGGCTTCTCCCGTGATTCTTTAAAACTATCACAGCAAAGTGATGCAGGTGGCCCTCCCCCATTTGAGAAGCTGCAGATCAGGGCTTCTGCACATCAGTCCACTCATCAAAGAAGATATTCAAGTCAGTCTTCATCTGCTTTCTTCTCTGCAAAAGTCATATATGCCTCTTTGAAGGACTTCTCTTTTCTTTTTATGGACATTAAAGACACATTTGTGCAATTTTAACTGGAGGTGGTAAATCTGCAGACAACCCTGAAACCTCCAATGGCAAGAAATTTGAACGCAGGGAGTCTCACATGCCATTGGAAAATAGATCTGTCGTTGGACAGAAGAATCTTGAAATAAAGGAAGATGTTGTGGAAAATAGTTCGGGAACCACTCCACCTACAGGAAAAGATGAGGAAAAACCAACTCGCTCTGAGTCGAGGCCAAAAGAAGGTTAGAATTTTTAAAGTTGGTGAGATTGCATGTTTGTGTAGGTTGCATGTTGAGATGACAGATGGCTGCTCGCTTTTTATGGAGTAACATGGTAAAAATAATACTGCTTCGGGCAGCATCATGTAGCTAGTCATTCTGCTTCAAAACATCAGAATCCTTCTCTTCTTCTTTGTTTTTTTCTTTTATGATAAGCCATGAAGGGATGTGGTTGTAAATCATCTTAGGTGCAGTTTTTGAAAGATCATCAGCTACCTAGGATGTGGTGTTAAATCATCTTTGTGCAGTCTTATAGACTTAAATAAGTGAGGCTAGTAGTATGGAATATAGGTGCACTGCAAAAGTGAGTCACAACATTATTAATGAAGATTGTTGAAGTTGTTGTCTTGTTATCAAAGTCTCTAAATGGGTGAGATTAATAGGCAGAGCAGAATATTCTCTGACCATATGATTGAGTACCCAAGAAGACTAGTAGATGCAGTGATTGCCATCTAAGTGATTTTAAGCCTTTTCTATTTTGTGAGGCTTTCCATTCCTATTGACTGGAAGCTGATTTTGTTTTCAGTTGCATATTCTGCTCCTGTTCAAAATCAAGCGGCTGCTCAGAAACTCCTCCGAAAGATGAACCAACAAGGGATGTAGAATCAGCATTTTAAAGGTCGAAGAAATAGAGGGAAGGGTAAAGAAGAAGAGGCTCCAGTTTTTACTCTAAATGAATGGGAGCAAAGAAATGCCGTTGCGAAGCAGCCAAATATGATCCATGATGAGGAATTGGCATGGCAGCTTCAGAATCAATTTGACTTGGAAGATGCTTATCATGTTAGTATATTTTCTTCATCGGGTACTGTTGTTTTCTCCGTTGGCAGAATCTGACATCATGACTCACTACTATTTCAACCTTTCAGGTACAGGGTCCTAATGAGACAGAAGCAGAAAGAATCAGGAGGAACATGTTCAGTTACGAAAGAGACAATGATAGGACTCATTTGGGGGGATATGGAGGTGGACGGAGGGGTAGAGGGAGAGGAAGAGGGAGGGGAAGATCCCGTGGGAGGGGAAGACGTGGTTGATTTTCTGCCCTCTCTCATCTTTCATGGGTTTGACGTTCACAACTTCATGTCAGGTATACTTTTAATTTTTGTATAACAAATTGGTGATGTATTCAAGCTTTAGATGGCAAAGTTATAAAATTTCTGGCTGCATGCAGATACTTGGAAATGCTGCGGCCATTACTGGGATTATCTTCGTGAATATTCTAAGACAGAGATAACGGCTATGTACAGTGGTTTGGTTTCTTATAGTAATGGCCACTTACCAAATCCAGCTAGCTTCATGTTTACTTACTCGCGGAAGAAACTTTCTCATTCTTGCAGGAAGGGTTTCTTTATTTCTCTTTCTACTGAAATAAGCACAACTGAACTAAGAAATGCATGAGATAAAAGGAATAGAAATAGGCTGCTGACCCTTGAGATAAGGCGCTTGTGGATGGCACTAACCATGGCTATACCTCACAATACATATGTCAAATAATCAGAGAATATATGATGGTACAGTGGCATGACGTACTCAAGTGATGAATTATTTTTCCAGTGTCAAATTTGCTTTGGAGTGGTGTCCTCTCACTGACTTTGATTCCACTTAACTCTGTTTAAGTTTGTAGTGTATCATCATTAATTAGATAAGCTGTAGATCATTTTTGTCTTGGTAATTTCTTTGGATATATCAATTAAATTAATAGTCTCTTCCCTTTTATTGCAGTGGTCGCGATGCCAGTCGGTGGGGCTAACATTCAGCGTTATTATTGATGTCAATACATTCCTTTCTGAGTGCTCGCATTTTTCACAATCAAGGATGAGTAGATGTTGGATGCAGTTGTGTAGAAACTGATGCGGAGATTTGAAAGGGTAATGAATTAGAGGCAACTATTTAGTTTGTTTGAGGAAGGAAGACAGATGAGTTTCTGCAATTAAAATCCTCACCTTTTGGTTGTCGTTGTAGCCATAGGTTTGGTGTTTCACAAATTGGCCGGGCAAATCGGGATTCAGTAGAACCGTGTCACGGAATGAGCTCATACGTTGGATGACATTTTCAGTCCTGAACCTTATACAGCATTCGCTTATGATGCATGGAATGCAAGCACGACTTTGCTTTTGGTTTTAACTTTGTCGATCTTGAAGAGAGTATTTGTTGCCTTGTATAGCTGGGTGAAGAGTGGCTTTTGACAACTAGAATAGTGGAAAATTTTGAAGAAGAATCTGCTAGGCTTCTATTTTCTGAAAGGGGGATGAAGTAGATCTTTCAAATAAAGGTTTGAAGAGGTCAAGCCAGTCTCAAAGAAGGGTCTGAGGCTGCACCACTGCCGGTGGTAGTTTAAGTCATTGGGGTTGTGTTTCGAGGAACCGTCACATTGTTTGATTTTTCCTCTAGGTAAAGAAGAATTCACGAGAGCCAATCAAACAGTAACTGTAGAATCGGGAGAGAGGCATTCTGGGGCGACAAAACTGGAATCAAACTGGAGTGAGCACGACCATGAAGGTTGAGTGGAACGATTGATTTCGAAGGGACGAGAGCTCGAGAGAATCAATTGGATTGTGATTGGAACGGAGCAGAGGATCTCTTTCTCCCTGGAGCAAGCGAACTCTTTTCTCACGAGCTGGCCTCACGTCGCTCCCCCTCAACTTCAATTTCTGATGGCTTCAATTTGATTTTCGAATTCATTTTGCTGATTCGAAGAAAAAGGGGACCGAAACCGACCTCGCTCATCATCATCTTCTTCATTTGGTCTTCTTATTTCTGGTCTTCAGATTCTTCTCATTTTCGTCTGCCTCGTTGATCACTCTCTCCCCCCGCCTCACTCTATCTTTGACCTTCATCATCCTTTGATGAGTATCATTCATCCATCACCATCTCTTGCCCGCAAAGTCAAACAGCGGTAGCGTACCGTTCTATTTTTTTTTGGGACAAAAATTCTGGACCCTGATCACCAAACTAATCAAAGGCTCCCAGTCTAGCAACTTTGGCCTTATTTGAGACTTATGTAACTTCTTTAAACTCTTATTTGATATAAAATCCACTCATATCCTCTTTTGAAAAAATAATTTCGAGTTAGGCCCTTATTTGGAATTTTTTTCAGCGCACGCTCCTCATAAAGGTCTCCATTGATCATTCATACTGATATAAGTAGAGTGTGAAAGCGTCTTCGAGTGAATCGTTACTGTATATATTGATCTCATGATTTATAATCACTGATTCTTTCTTTCTCTAATTATGTGCAATGACTGCTTAAGTCGTAGCACATGGAAGAAAGTTTCATCGCGGAGGAAATATTGTGTTTTATCCAGCGAAAGTCAAAAAGATGGTGCTTTCCCATGGCCTAGTTGAGTAAATGCTTGTTAGAAGCAATTAGAACTGATTGATCTCATGTTTTGCTTACTCAAAGAAGGGTGTATGGCTTCATATTTTACAGACATTGGCAGCTAAACTAGAAGACTATTAGAGAACCAGGATCTTCCCCACATTTCCAACGCTCGGGCCAGCAAATTGGCCAGATGCCGCTCAGCCCCTACGTTTTGGAGTCCTTGGAGCTGCGCAAACATTAATCTCGATTAGCATAATACCGTCAAAAGATATCTCGAGTACCCGGATCAACCGGATCAACGAATAAGTTATGAGAGCAAAATTCATCTACCAATCCCAGCTGCATCCGAGCTCTTCATCAACCGAATGCGCTTACACGACTCAGCAAACATTCTGCAATTTTTACCATCAATACAGCGAAGGTCAGTCTTGATCAAAACAGTAAACCTTCTAATTGTCAGTGAGTAGGCTAAAAGAAAGAACACTAGCCGGTTCATTTTTTCAATAGAGTTTTAAGCAAAGTGAGAGCAAATCTGCACTTTCTACCATGAATTTTTCCTTGCAGAGCCCTATCAAGCTACAAAACATTCTGTCTTGCGACCTAAGGTTCTTTCAAGCTGGAATTATTGAATATAATCTGAAAGTCTAATCCAAAGCGCATGATTCTGCAGACGCCTAATGAATCTATCTATGCAAGCGCGCCCTGCAAATTTAAGTATGCACTGAAAATCACAAGGTCATTACTTCCAAGGGACGTCGCCGGCTAGCATCCAATCACCGTCGCCGTCCTCGTATGTGGGCACGTACTCCATTCTCTTGCCCGGATCCATGACCTTGGTACCTTCCAAAAAATTACCTACACGTCGATCCCACGACACTGTGAGCGCGTGAACACATCAAAAAAGCACAACTGACTTGAAGCTTAGGCATATGCTTACCGTTGACAGTGAAGCAATTGAACATGCCTTCCAATGCCTTCAAGAGCTCATCGTAGCTGTTGTACGTCCGAAGGTCGACTTTGCGCAGATACGGAGCTCCATCCACGGCCACCTTCACATATTTGCAGCTCTCCAATGTCTTCTTCCTGAATGATCTCACCGGTGGCCACCCCACGACTTGTGCCCTTCACATGAATTAAAGATTGAAAAGGTCAATTTGATTATATCTGCTATATTTGATCTAGAATAGAAAACTTCATACAGAAACTTAACAGTGTTAGAGTCAACTAATCAAACTCTGGAAGAGTCCTATGTCTTCTATTTGATTTTTGTTCATCATTTATTCTTGGTTAGGTGGTGCATTATGTGCACACTAACGGAAAGGTCGTAAGAAACCCGATCGAGTTTTTGTCCAGGCAAGTGGAGAAGTTGTTGGATGCCCCGAGAATACGAAGACCAAGTGATCAAAACGGTGCTCCAGCGATGAAGTAAGTTCCCATCAGATGTTGAGAAAGGCCCGCTTGCTGTGTTAATCTTTGGATAGTGTCATCAAAGTCATCACATCAAATGAAACAATACTATCTTTCACACCACTTTGGTACACAAAATCTTTTGTAAACATTAGGATCCCTTGCAACGAGTCAATACAGCGGATCTTACTTGGATGCTGGGACTTTTCCGGCACTAGACACCTGAGAGGCTGCAGAATTCTCGGCTGCATCAACCTCGGTTTTCCCACTTTGCTCACCGATGCCGCTTCCGAGGCCAAGACCGATGGTTCTGGCGTACGCCCTCTTCGCCCCGGTGATCCCCGCCTTCCGGCTGCCGACCCTGGGCAGCCCCAAGGTCAGCTCCGTGTCCATGCCGCTAGCGTTGGAGTCAGACGACCCGTCGGCTGTTTCCGTCGACGATGGCATTTTCTGCTGCGCGTGCAAATCATCCACTGCTTCCTCACTTGTGAATATTGTGTGAAGAGTTGCAATTCAATCAGAATGAGAGATATATATATAGTGAGCATGGTACGAATCAAATGGGTTGAGGCCACGTGGGGGTGGGAAAGAAAGGGGGGCCCGTATTCGTCCATGTCGGCGAATTTTGCTGAGAAGGGAAGGAAACGACATTTGAAGAGGAGCTATCAGACATGTCGGTTCATGGAATCCGGAATTTTCTTGTCTTTAAATTTTTTGCGCTATTTTGTCAGGCGAACTTTGGGTCAATTTATTCCTTTTTCATAACTACAATGAAGCTAGTGGGTTTGGGATTTGGAAAAATGTGGTGAATTCGAAGAATATGGAACAGGAGGGGTGCTCCAGCAGTCAAAAACTTGAGCTATAAGCAAAAGGCTTTAGTCCCAGAACATGCGACTCCTCCGCCTGAGATTTGACAAATTCGAAACAACATGAATTGACACGAATTTTACTTATATAATATGTGGAATATGGTCAATAAAAAGGGTCGTAACATTTTCGAGTTACATTGCTCGACCACAATTGTAAAACTTGAATTTGACGTGTGAACAAAAGTTGCCAACTCAAACTTCCATGATGGAATTGTGTGCGTGGAAAGTCGATCATTAACAACGACGACTCCTTGAGATCATGAATACGCGAGAGCTGGAAAAAGACGTCAACCTTTTCTTCATTAGAAGGTTTGGTAATAGTATCACAAATGAGTTTTTTAGATGACTCAGCTTCCTTTCTGCCCCTTCTTTTTCTCTTTTCTTTTTTGGGTTTCATTCTCATCAAGCCCTTCTCCTTCCCGTTCCCACTGCTCTTACATTGTATATCCTCCGCCACCGTCGCAAGCCTCCGTACCGGT
Source organism: Eucalyptus erythrocorys (assembly GCA_014182555.1). Classification (NCBI taxonomy): domain Eukaryota; kingdom Viridiplantae; phylum Streptophyta; class Magnoliopsida; order Myrtales; family Myrtaceae; genus Eucalyptus; species Eucalyptus erythrocorys. Next base: position 14,016,526 of record CM024599.1, on the reverse strand, counting down.
CGCGCCACACCGCCGCTGCTCGACATCTTCGGAGAGGGCGATCGCGGCATGGCCGCGGAAGATGAGGGAGGTGAGCATGGTCATGGTGGAGATGCGCGGAGAGAGAGAGAGAGAGGGGTTACGTTTTTTAATGTGGTATCCTTTAAAAAAGTTTAGAGACGTTTTAGTCAATTGAAGGATCGATGGACCTTATCTAATTACATCTTTAACGGGAGTTTATCCTTCGATTACAGCGACAAAACACACGTGGCAATTGCCTAGCTGTCGGCAGAGTTGTCGCCTTCGTCGGCTTCACAAAGATGACCCGCATAAAAAGAAATGCTTTAAAATATGCTTCCAACCAATTTTTACTGAACTCTGTGTGCTACGCTGCCAGTATTGCTCCCACGAAGTATTTTAGTAAGAATTTGACGCATTTTTAATGAAGGATTTGAGTATGCTTAAACATTGCCGCTTAAACATTGCTATAAAAATATGGTCAAGAAAAACATTGCTATAAAAATAAAAAGGTATAACACCAACAAAGATTTCAAACTAATATGCCATGACACATTTATTCACAACAAATTATCGTGTCACTGAAAACTAAACAAGTAAGTTATGACACTTTTACTCCATATTAATCTTGAGCGTCATAAAAATTTCTTAAATGATACACCCTTAACAAATATGTTATGTTAACTTCCATCCAATAACGCCATTTAATTATTGATGTAGAAATAGGCATCGCAAGTGACTCGTCTTATATGGACCAGATGTGAAAATTTAGTATATGGTTCTTTAAAGCGACTTTGTTGTGAGGAAACCCAATCTAAAGAAAATGAACTGACTCTGGGAAAAAGGGCAAATTTTAATTTGCACTTTCTCTCTCTTACCAGGATCTTACCAATAAAATTAGAGATTTTAGTAGATTTTTGAAACGCATGGGAGCTCTCATGACAAGAAAAGTAGTTTAATTCACATTTAATCACTTCAGATGAGTCGCTTGTCATGTAGGTGTACGAGTTTAGAATTTTTTATGACAAGAAATGTGGTTTTGAGGTAAATGTGGCTTAAATTAATGAGTTTGGTATTTTTGAGATAAGAAAATCATTTTGAGGTAAATGTATGATAGATGTACTTGAGAATTCTTAAGATATTAACATAAGGAAGAAGCGTAAGTCCAATGAAAAGATCATTTGCACTATATAATGGGAAAAAATTATTATTCGAACACCCATTCAAAGTTTAATACATTAATAATTAAATTGATTGCAAAATCATTATCGATTTTTTTTTTAAATGAATGCTACAAAAGTCTTATGAGCGAAATACAAATAAGTCCTAAAATATCATATTTATAAATTTAAGTCCTAATATTTTTTTTTTTCTTTTGATAATAGTAGGGCACGGCTGCAGAGACATACTACTAATAAGTTCAAGAACCAGTCAAATTCAGGTAATTGACCTATTTATGTAGCCTTGACCTGGAGTAGTTTTCAAGCAGCTATTGGAATTTGAATAGATGACTTCTAGTTATGTTTTAAAAATAATTATAATAATATAACAAATGTTCAATATAGATTCTTCCAAGTAATCTCAATTCTATTTCCATATATTTCAAATCAAATCCTTTTCTCTATTTTCCCTTTTTCCATTCCAAATTTCCAATCAAACCAGAGTCAAACCACTCGACCCCCCAAACCTGCAAAACCGGGAACCCTCGCACGCAGCTTTTTCCGCCTACAATCTTCGTTAAATCATTATTAACTAGCCGGGATTAGGTGGTAACAGTGCCACGTGGATTTTTAGTTTCCGGTCAAATCATATACAACTGTAGGTTAAATTAATTCAACCTAAATTGAGCTACGTGAATTACGAATAGGCATGTAGAAATGTTAGATCTTGCAACATGCATATATATGAGTAAGATGCCTTGATATATGTCGTTAATCTAACATGATATAGTAGTCAATTTCAAGTTATCGACAATAAACCACGACGCTTATCTAATTACTCTTGCTGAGTGCGTCGATTGAATTTTGACACTTGCAAGATTGATATAACCAAGGTTTGATGATTTGCCAGCAATTTGATAAAATTGCTAATTTTAGGATCAAGATTTCATCCTAATGTCATGTGAGGTTGAAAATTACCGAATATTGCCACTAAGTGACATCAAAGTTAACTTCAAGCATATGAAACTATGTACATGAGAAAATTGCCACTTCTAGTCACCTCCTATCGCTAAGCCGCCTCGACCCACACGATTTTGTTTTTTGGGGTTTCTCCCTAGAAAATGTCTTGTTAAAATGTCTTGTTGCAAGTTAAAACAAGTGACATCCCATATATGGCACTCTACCTCCTCACATCCAAGCAATGTGGGATTTGGCTTATTCCTATCTCCACGGCATCCTAAAGCCACAATTTATTTGGGCCCTCTCTAGCTTCCAAGTGATGTGGGATTTGGCTTATTCCAGTCCCCACGCTATCCTAGAGCCACACTTTACTCTCACCCTCTCTAGCTTCGGCGATCACTCTCGCCCTCATAGGACCAAGTCATCACAAGTCCGCCAGCTTCCACTCAATTCATCCCCAAACCACACATTTCCAATTGGGCTATGGCTCTGATACCATAATGTTAAGCCCAAACTCCACTCATTATCATATTGTCCACTTTAGGTCGGAACCCAAATAATTTTGTTTCTCTAGGCTTCTCCCCATAAAAGGTTTTGTTACAAGTTAAGACAAGTATCGTCCTATATATGACACTTCACTTCACCACATCCAGATAATGTGGGATTCGATTCATTTCTACCACCACATTATTCTAGAGTTAGAGTTGTACCTTGTCCAAGCTTTCTTTGGCCCCAACAATTACTCCCACCCTCATAAGATCAAGTCATTACACTAATGGTGGTACCATGAAAAACGCAAACTAATATACACATATCAAATTTACCCTTCATTAGTTTCCGTTAAATTTTACCATCAAATTACTGTGTTGAAGATGTACCAATTTAAGGTTTTAAGGGTGTACCAATTTACGATTTTCCTTGATATTAATTCAATTCATTGAAAATTAATTAATGACAAATTTATCATAAATGTATCAATTTATGATTTTTTATGATCAAAAAATTAATTTTGGGCAATTTTATCAAGAGTATGCCATTTTTTATCTTTTATAATCATAAAATTAATTTAAGGTAAATTTATCATAAGTGTATGAATTTTAGGTTTTTCGTGATATTAATTTTCTAACAAATTTTAGGAGTTGGGGTTTTTCCCAAGGAGAAGATAGCTTCATCTTTTTAATTTTGGATTTTTGTCGGGAGGCATGAGTTTATGTATTTTTAAAAGTAGATACGTTGTAAATAGTCAATGGTGAAAAATCAGGTATGCTTTTTTGAATTTTTCCCTGGTAACGATCTCTTCCTGTCCGGTTTCATATTGGCAACATTTCTCATCCATTGAACCTGTCCATTCATCAATCATCATGTGTTGGCCCAAGTCCCATCGTCAGGCGAATAGGATTTGACAAACCTCATGCTATTCTACGTTTAGGTGAACCAACGTGGTCCAACAACTTTAAAAACTAAAACACGTAACCCCTAAACGAAAGTAAATAATTTATTCTAGTCCCTCGATTCGATTCGGGCAGCCGTCTGAAAGCGCTCACGGGGCTTCAGAATCTGTATGCGCTCTGGAGGGAAGAATCTAGTTTACGCAATGAAACAGGCGGCACTTTGAGGGACCATAGATTGCTACTAATCTAACATTATCTTAACAAAAATATTTTTTGCAAATTCTTTTTGGCATGTGTCATCGAAATGGGTGGTGTTCCATGTGTCGCAAACGAATAAGAAAAGATCAGTCTTTCTGGAGATCGATGCCCTTGATTAGTCTAATGACCATGTGAGCAGGAGCGCTTCAAGGCGGCAAGTGAATGAACGAATGTCCATGTGCATGCACGAACTGTTTGCAACTCCATTCGTGTGTCTTCTTTCCGCGAACCTTTTTCCCGCTCAAGCCGGTTTTAGATTGCGTGTGCATGCATCTGAGGTGATGTTTATATTTACTTCATCCATCGCCCAAGAAAAGGATCGTTGACTTGATTGATTTTGCTCTCCTTGAGATGAACGTGTCCAATCCGGTTGAGCATGACGGGGAATCACGCGGCAAATCACCAAAAGGATTGGCCAGGTAACTCAAGTGAGCACGAACCGGAGGATGTGTCGAATTCCGGCATTTGGAATTTAAGTTGGCGAATTTCGTATGTTGCTGTCCCTACGGTAAGGGGATCAGATAGTAACTGCGTAACGCAGACAATGTCAATGCAAGAACCACTAGCCTGAGAATGTCAAAGCCACCAGCCTAAGCCCATCAAGCTGTAACTCCACCACCTCAGAGTCTCGGGTCTCAAACAAGAGCGGTTCTTCCATTTGCACGACAAGATTGAGCACACATCTGCTTTGCCCGAGCAAGAAAATGGCAACGAAAACGCAAATGTTCGAGGAGCTTGCGTGAAGGTTGAGAGAGTAGAATAAACATATGGAGGCCGAGCAAAAGCTAATTACAGGGGGGGATTACAGTATTGTTCAATCTTTTCTTCCCTCCAGAGGACAAATCGGGGACGTTATATATATAAAAAGAAGAAAGAAATAGATCTGAAACCGTGGGCATGACCACGAGCAAGATTTTCTACACGGGCAAGACAGGCAGCGAACTTCTGGCTAAGCTCAGGAGACCTCGAGCCAGAAGACATCAAGCACTTTCCTCGGAAACTTCGCCCGCCACTCCTCGGTTATTGGCAGGTTTCGGCCTCCACTCGGTCCTGGCCCTCACAATTTCACCCCCACTTTCGAGCTTGAGCAAGTGCTGGCACTCGACTTCAGCAGAGTTTTCAAGGTCATTGACGACGCCATCGCCAGAAAGAGCAGTCAGGGACTGCAGCACGCTATCTCTCCCGCATTCCCTCCGGTACTCCAAGGTTATGGCAGAGAGCTCATGAGTCTCCAAAATGGGCAGTGGAGCACTCTGCGATTAGCAAAAATGAACCCATCACTAAACGGAACAAGTGAATCTCCCATCAACAGATTATTGCACAAGAGATGCGTTTCATAGGCAACAAGAACGGCCAAATACAAAATCTCCAAAGAACAAAATTAGCAACAGATGAACTGGAACGCTTTGATATACGACCCCGTGGCACTAATTTGTTAGATAAATATGCTGCCAACGCTAAGCTTATGTAAGAAAAGTTCTTTAATCCATTTCTCTTTCACTTTTGAGAAAGGAGGGGAGCTTCCGGGAGAATACAATCCTTGAAGGCACTTCTCACTGATTTATCCATTAATTTATTTTTCTCAGGAACATTTGTGGAAGCCCATGTGCCTAGGAATCAAAAGCTACCTAATCATATGTCAAATGAGAGGCCCGGATACACCTTATCAATCATTGTCATCAAAATGGTAATGCGACAAAAATGGTGATCCTAACTGCAACATGGACAGCTATGCATACAGATGCCGCATGCCTCTGTTATTGATGACAGAACCAATCCCCATTAGTCTAATTGGACAGCAAAGCAGATGGCAGTCCAACTTTATCCTTATCCGTATTTTGAGTGCAGATAGTATGCTAGTTCTTATAACAGATAGTACACTTGATAACATGCATTGATTATTATTGAGACAATAAGACAAAAGAAGAGAATGAGAGATGGGGCAAAATAGGGGCTTATTACGCTTTAGTAATACCTCAAGAATCCAGCCAATGTACTTCACATTGTTGACATGCTGGTTCACATCTAAATCATGCCACCTGGGCTGCAGAAAGCAAACACGGGAATGAAGAAATCTCAGCACTTTTTAACTCGATTTTGCCAGTATATCTACAAAGAAAATGCGAACTTACAGTTAAAATCTACAAAGAAGATGTGAACTTACAGTTAAACCGGATCGGACGAAATCTGCAGTCGACTCATCCAGCTTCAGTAACTTCCTATCGTCCTCAGCTACCACAGGAGGAGAGTCCAGAAAATAAGGTTCTATTTCTCCCCGAACTTCTTCTGGTAATTTTGATAATCTCCTTGTATGTTTATTCATCATCACCCACACACTGCAGATGTCAACCCAGAAATACCAAAAGATGCACATGTTATTCTCCCATCATTTCACAACCAATCATACAAATCAAATACCACAAAGAAGCAAAAACATTGACTTGTCATCTGTTCAATTGTTGTGTATGTCTCTCATATACTGATTACAAAGACTGATTTGAAAACATGATGTGAAAAGGAAACATCTATGCTGAAAGTGCAAAAAGAAAAAATTACAAAGTCATGAAGCCCATTGTGAGACTCTAACTAGAGAACGCTAAAATTAATTTACCATTAAACAAGCTTTTTTTTCCATCACTTATGGAAACTCGAGTAATTAAAAAGGCCAAGTCAAGTTATATTTATTCCAGAGATTCATACCTGGAGGCTCTTGTAAGAGTCTCTCCCGTCTTCAGATCACGGACATGCCAATCTCGCCGCATTCCATTTTTTCCAGACCCACAAACCCATGTATCCACTTGAACGACATCTCCCCTGCAAGCAACATAAACATTCAATAATTTGTATTTGCTAAACCAAAAATCATTTCACATCAAACCTTCTCGTGCATCACATAGAACCCATCATTCTTGGTTACAACAATCAAGTCCGACGACACAGGTCTTTACTTGCCAAAAATAATAGGGTAGTCACCAGTCTCCTAATACTACATATGAGACCCATCTTCTGGAAGGTCACCAAACTTCAAAATTTTCAAATTGCACAACAGAATGATCAGGTGTATATAGACTTTAGAAAGATGCAAGCTAAAGCACAACTAAAAGTTATAGGCAATAGGAAAGAATGCAAATCTAAAACCGTGTAGAATACATACTTGCACAAGTCACTAACAAAGCCCTAAATTTTTCCGGTCTCGACGGTGTAAAGATTCGAAGATCCAAAAGCACCTTACATCTTAAGGTCAAAACTAACCAATTGGCTTGACCTTAAACCTGTTACATGCTTCAGATTTACATGAAAACGGTATTATAGGTTATAGCTTGAAAGAGTCACTGGATAGGTAAGCTAATTCCCCATTCACCTGCAACATGTCAAAACATAAAATGTTGTCCTACATTACATGGAGGCAGTTGCCCACAGTTAATCATCACTACTTTAAACTAGCTTAGGCTAAATGTTCATTATAGCACACTGCCAGTTTCTTAATCTCAAGGCTTAAAAACGTAGTAAGAGATCAACCCTTAGAACAAGAATATCATGTGTCACGAAATGCATCAAAAAATCAAGCCAAGAATGCATCTTCCATTTTTTTGTTGGAAATTTCTTGCTTACCAGCTGGGATATCGATCTACCAAAATCTGCATTTTAGTGACAACCCAGATCAGGTTTCTTTTACTCATCTCCGGGGTGGAACCAAAGCCATCAACAAGAAGTCCGGCAGTCTTAACATGGTTAAGAGCAGTCTCCTGCCAAGAAGGAATAAAAAAGTCTCAAGCAAAAGACAAACAGCAGCCTACCAAATATTAGCTATACTTAAAAAAAAAACATGCTTGCCGGCCTGCATAAGTAAATGAACTGAAGATCCCAAATTACTAATTCAGATTGTAACTAAGGTCCGTACCTGTAAGTGATTCATTAGCGTCTCTATAGATGCCGTCCTATCAGCACCTATCTCATAAGATCTGATCGAAAAGTTCTGCCTGAACACAAGACCATCTTGAACAATTCTCCCTAGACCAAATGGATCCATTAGCATATCCGGTCGTCTTGGTTTCCAATCAAGCATCATCCATTGCTTTTCTGCTGCCAAGAAGATGGTTGTGATAGCGGCGAGAAGCATGCTCCAGTCGGGCAACTGGTTAATAAAGGTCCTTGGGGGAGGTGATGATGTCCCATCCTCAGTCTTCACAATGTCAGGAAATGTTGTCAAACCAACAGAGCTACCATTTATCTTAGGAAGAGCTTGTGCGTTGGCCTTCATCTGCAAACCAACAGAAGCAGATTTCGACTTCATTGGCCCCACACTTGCCACCCCATTCCCTGGTCTGGTGGTCTTGGCAATGGAATCTGGCGAAGGAACTGCGAAGAAAGCAGAAGTTGCAGCCGTGGCAACCATGATGACACTATACAGCAGCGGTCCAACTGGATTGTCTGTCACGAGAGCACAATAATTTATGGGGGCCAATGAAGCAAATCCTCAACACAAGGTATCACAAGGAGACATTGTTCCTCTGCAAGACAGGTCAGAAAGCCATCGCCATTACTATTCAAGAAAGTTTGACAAAACCAATACTGATAAACGAAGCGATGGTCCCAATCGTACACATTCTACCTAGAAAGAGAGAAATAGAATTAATTCAGTCTGTGGGTGAAATTCAGGTATCAGAATTAAAATGAAACTTCTAGAAAAGGCAGCAATTTCTGGCTTGGAATGCGGTAATGTACTGAGGCTACCGCGAGCAAATCATTCGGTACTGTGGGTTAGAACAGGTCGACCATATTCCCTTAAAAACAGCTCTTTTTCTTCTTTTTTACCTTTTTTCAAAGCATAGGAGAAAAACCTGCTCAGCTGTAAACCTTCGGCAATTACAGACAGACATCTTCTTCTAAAAATCCTGTCTTCTATGCTTTTATAGGAAGTACACCTCCTCTTAGCAATGGACAGCGTGAAATGCAGCCAAATTGCTGCTCAAATCTCAAACTTGTGTCCATTACAAAACTGTGCCCACCAAAAAGCAAAACTAGAGTCCCCCCGCATGCATCAACCAAGCCGAAGGAAGAAAGCGAAAAGATTTGAACACATTACAGACACGGACCAGAGGTACGACCTCAGGAAAATAATAGCAACATGGCATGCAGAGAAACTTAAAAAAGGAAAAGTACTAAGACGAGAGTAGATCTGGCCAGAAGACCTGGAAAACTAACATGGGAATTAGGAGTTTTCGTGCCTAACGCGAGAAACTACCTCATTAAACAAACAAAAAAATGCCAGATTCAGGCGGTGATAAAACCGAAGAAACGAAGGGAAGAAGAGGATGCGCACTAGGCGCCACATCATCCATCACCGCACTGAACACGAACAGGACACACAGAGAGCGAGCGAGCGAGCGAGAGAGAGAGAGAGAAAGAGAGAGAGAGAGAGAGATTCCAATGAGGGGTCAACGAAACCGCAGTGCTATCTCCATACCCAGGTCGCCGAGCGGCCGAGTGCGCCGGATCAAAACGTGTAACGCAACGAAAGAAAACCCGAAGAAGAAGAACAGGAGAGAAGAGAGAGAGAGAGAGATCGCACCTCGATCTCAACTAAGCTCGGCCAATGCGAACGAAGGACGAAAGGAGAGAACCCAAAAGGCCAAGGCAGGCGAGGGAAGCGCAGGGCTATACGGACAAGTCAGATCTGAAGGAGAGACAAAAAAATGGAGAATCCCCTGCTCCTCCTCCTCCTCCTCCTCCTCCCGTCCTCTTCTTCCTCCCACCTCGCAAACCCGTCTCTGTTTTCTTGCCGTTACTTCTCTAGAGCGAATCAATTCTCCCTCTCTCCCTCTCTCTCTCTCTCTCTCCCCCGTCCGCCTTACGGCCCTCCTCTGTTTTTTTTCTCTCTGCTTTTTTCAAATCTCTGTTCCTCCGTCTCTCTCTCTCTCTCGTTGCTGTATCGGAATTCGGACGATTTCCCCTTTAAAATATATTTCCGCCGAACCCCAAGAAAGATGAAGAAGATCTAGAGAGAGGGAATTGGTATTGAGTGGCCAGCAAATTGGGAGAGGATATGAAATGGCTTTTCAATATTTATAGCCATCTTCCCCCACCCTTCCCCTGCCCCCTCCTCCCGCCTCCCTTTCAAAGTTTTTTCTCTGCGCTCTGTTTCCCTTTCGTTCCTCTCCTTTTCATTTCTAGGAAAAAAAAAAAACAAAGCACACAAATGGTAACTCAACTGATCGAGGCACGACGTCGTTATTGCACTTTTAATTTATTCAATATGAAATCCGATGTTGTCACATGCTGCTTGGTGCATATTTTGTGTGGCGCACTGTCCATGACCCCCTTAGAGATCCAAATCACCGTCGGCATTAGGCCCTAACCCATTAGACCCTTTCCGTCCATGAGGCTCCAAGCGTACCGTCTAGAAAAGTCCTACTTTGAGAAAAAAGAGGATTCGTCGGTGTCAAGGAAGAAAGTTATTTGGACTCACCATATTCCTACTTAGCATATAATGATTCACGTCATGAGCTGCCATCTGATTTGTTTTCAAAATAAATAAAGGGATCAAATTAAATATGTATTAAGGATCATATTTGATAAATTAAAAACTTAATGATGATATTGAATGTTATGGGAAAGTTAAAACTAGTTTGTGCCATTTTCTCTTTATTTGATTTGATTATATATTTATTTATTTTGCAAAGCTTATGTGGGTTATAAATTGGGTTGGCTACTATTTACTATAATTACTCCCAATCTATTGAGAGATATTCTCACATCTATTTTTTGTTATTCGATTCTAAACGGAGATTACGTTTGTTTTTTTTGTATAAATAGGCATGTCTCCATCTGTCAGATTGGGATCTAATTCCGTGGCTTTGAAATCTAATCTTTCCTTCACCTATCAATTTCGATTTACGGATCGATTCTCAATCCCACTCGCCAGAATTATTTTTTCTAATTTACGATTTTATAATATTTTATTTGCACCAACTTAAGGAGAACTTAGTAAGAATAGTTATAAAGACTTTAAGTAGAGAAAGGAATAATATCTGAACTTTTGGAATATTTTTTAAAAAGGGAATTCAAATCTTTGTAAAATCGAGAAAGATTTAAATCCAATTTCAAGAACCAAGAGATTTCAAAAAATAGCCATATAATTATGGCGGAGAATTTATTTATTACCGGGCTTCCATGAAGCTCTTTTACAAAAATTGGTAGATTGTATCCTCCTCCCCATTTGCCTTTATATAGTAAAGATATAGTAAAAAGAAATTGGAATGCCGGAATTTTTAAAATCTTAACTCATGCTAATTATACTAATTTTCGTCTCTAGGTTAAATTATAATATTATGTCAATAATGAGGAAAATAGTTATGTGATTCGTTTAATTGAATCATTTGATATTATTTACCTTTACGTGAAATTCAAAGATACTCAACTAAAATAAATGTAAATTATCGCGAAAACAATGGATTCGTTCGAATTCTTGCTACATCATTTCTTTGTCATTTGTCTAAAAGCTCGAGAATAATGCTCCATCAATTCCAAGCAATGTTCTCACACATCGAACAAGCACAGAGCACGACTACCAGAACAAATTTAAATGGCAATGTTCCTTTCATTTCCCATAATTTGCTAAAACCAAAATTGCTTTATTTAATTATCAAATTAAATAATCTTCTTCCCTCGCCCAGAAGCCAAGACAAACTTAAGAATATATTTCTTTTTTGCCAGGATAAACCATAGTTGGTGACTGAAAAATATACTTATTTTTGGTCTAACTTTAGCAGGTCGAAGAATTCTCAGAGCTTGGCGATGACTTCTATGCAAGTATAAAAACAGCATAGCTTTTGGAATCAATGCAAAGCAGGTAAGGTGATGACTTCTGGGATGAGATGACCGCAGATGCAAGTACATTGCTTTTGGCTTTTGCACGAGAAACACCCGTCGGGATTAAAAGCAGCTGCACCCCATATATAGTTACGTCTCATGAAACATTAAGTTTGTCTCTTAAAGGTTTATATTTTAAGACAAGCGTATTCAAATTATCACGAAATGCATGTTGGTACGATGATGTTTGAGTCAGAAAATTGTCTCTCAAGAGACCATAGAAGCAATGTAAACTTCAAATGGGTCCATAAAAAATGATGGAAATTGATTATCAACATTCTCAATTGGAATCTTGATTTTTCGCGCGATTATGTTTGATATGTATGCGAATGGAACTTGCTTTTAGAATAATAAGCGGTCTTCTTAAATTGTGCAAAAAGGGCTGTTTGAATAACACCCTTAATTAACTAAACTTAGATTTTCAATGACGATGTAAAATAGGAATTCGAGTATCAATTTCTTCATTTAGTGCCAAAAGAGAATTCTGCAAATTGTTATCCAAAAGAGTTTGATTTATCATATCCCGAGTTTATTCAGTATATGTTAATAAACATTCTGGCTCTATCTATTTTCCTTGTGCTAGTGCTTTGAGAAAAATAATCTTAAGAGAAAATGATACAAACAATCTCTGAATTTTGACTTAATATGTAATGCGGTTCCTAAACTACTAATTTGTTTAGTGTAGCTTCTAAACTTTTGGTACATATTTAATTTAACCCAAAGATTGTATGAAGATGTTCAATATTATCTCTAATATGGAATTAATGGAATGATAATATTGAATTTTTTCACATAATTCATGGACTATAGTGAACTTATATAAAAAAGTTCATGCACTATATTGTGCAAATTAAAAACTCATGAACCATAATGCACATTTGATCTAAGTTCAAAAACTATTTGTATCATTATCCATAATCTTGAATAAAACCCAAGTTATGTAGATATGCATGTCAATTATCATCGGTACTATTTATCCCATGAATGTTTAAGGGTGTTAGGTGCATGATTAGGACTGTCCTTCCCTCCATGTTCATGAACAACGCAAGCCATTTGCATCAAACCCCACCCGCCCCCCAAAAAAAAAAAACGTCCAAAGCCTTGTGTAAACAATCTTTCAAAGTTCTCTTTTTTCTTTTGCTGTTTTCTCTTATATATTGATTTTATATGCTGTTGGCTTCGCTTTGTCAATGGAAAATTCAGGAGCCCGGGGAGAGAAGCAAAGTAAATATTAAATTAATAAATTCTGACCACGGTATGGAGATCTGGATTGAATACAAAGGTAGCTCAACCGTTTCATTTGCATGGACTTTGTGCAGTACACGTTTGAGTTCGTAACCATCGATTTTCTTCCTGGACTCGCAAAATAGCTAACCGTCCAGATTATTATTGCCTATCCTACCTCGCAAACGGATCTCTGACTTCTTTGGCGATCCAACGTGATTTTGCTACGTGGGATGCTTTCCCAACATCGGTTCCGACGCGTCTTCATGTTCGTCAAGCTACCAATGTCAAACAAGATGTCGAAAGAAACAACCAAGGACAGTGTACACAGAAATTGTTTTTTTTTTTCTTTTTTTGGGAATCCGAGAATCGCTATACAGCCGACAACGTAAATCCGGGGGAGTACTAGCGCGGGGATCCACCACCCACAATACTTCACTTAAGTCATGCAACGTGATGAGTAGGGAAATCGAATCCTGACCTTTCGCTTGGTCAATGTGCGCTCTAACCAACTCGTTCACCACAGGGTGGGTGTGTACACAGAAATTGCTTGCAAGTGTAGGATTGTCTTTTCCACGTATAAATCGACTGTGCTTGGGAAGGGCTCGAGGAATTCTAGGTGAATGACAGTTATTCTACATCTTTTGCCCGCCTCTTTGCCTGCCTAAGCATGCATCGTTGTCAGATAAGATATCTCAGTTTGTCAGAAGCTACGGTTCAACAGAGAAATGATTGATGCTGGCAAGGGTGACTATGGATGAGAATGCACAGCGATGAAGCTGACCCTGGTTCAACATGTTTCAGGAGACGGGCATGTGCTTCCCCATGCGTGCCGAATGAGAAGACTGTTGTATGAAGAAAACGGTCGATCACAGCACATCATCACTCAATCGTTTCGAGGTTTAAACAAGTAGAAGTTGGTGAATGACCACCAAACTCATCAGCTTCACGTTAAAACACACGCCATGTTAGTTTTTTCAATCCAAATCCAAACGTGTTGGTATATTATATAAAATTGCGTTAAGATAACTTACTCTGCATACACCAATGCAAGCAAGCATCGAGCATCCCAGCAAGCACTAGGCATCCCAATTGACTGACTCATCCAAGACTTGGTTTACAAGTCTGAAGGTTATAGTTTCGAGACCTTAGCTCATCAGTCTAAAAAAACCTAGGTTAATTTGGAAAGGATTAGTCTGGGTTTATGTTTATTGTCAATCTCAAGCTTTCCCATCTTGCCTAGTAAGGATATAGTGCCGGATTTACCTAATAGACAATTTATGTTTCGTTGACACCTTAAAATGAACATTCCAATAGTGAATGAGATAGGTTCCAATTCCGTCCAAATCCCCTTTGGGCATGCGAACAGCTAAGGCATCCCAACATCATAAAAGATTAAGATTATATAAATGCATAATCTAACGACGTAGAGAAAGCTAATCGCAATTGTACACTTATAACAGTCTTAGTTATTAATTTGGACTATTATTAGGTCAACCAATAAGAATTGCCAGATAATTTCTTTAACAATATCATTCATAAAGATTCGTGCTACCCCAACTACTTCGTTCTAAAACATGCCCTATGACTAGCAACATTAATGTAGAAAAAGCTCGCCCAGGTAGTTAATCAACAGTTAAAAGCCTGTATAGTTGGGGGGCAAGTGGGTTTTTTCAGGAAGGAAAATAGGCACGAAGTTCAACGAAGATCTCTCGAACCGTGAGGCGCCCATGGATTCAAGTCAACGGCAGCAAATCAAACGGCTATTCGTGGGGGCCATCCTTTGTGCCTTTGCTCGCGATCTAGCTCCCTGTACTGCGTCGTCTTCAAGGGATCGCGGTGCAGCTTCTGATCAGACTGGTTCCTCTCTATCCTTTTCTCCTTGTCAGCAGATGCCCTACCGAAGGAAGCACCCTCAGAATCTACTCTGACATGCACCCAGAGACTCACTGGCTCAACGTCACTATTTCACTTCCTTGTTTTTTTTTCCCCTAATCCTTTCAGGGGAATTTTGTAATGAGGTTGCATCAAGAAAATGATTAGATGATGCATGGTGCTACGTTAGTTCGATGTGCCTTAAACTCTTTTGTGGAAGTATTTTGCAGGGGCCACACTAGATGATAGTGACTAGATATTTATAAAGCTGCGTATCAAGCCTTTTATTAATGCCGTTCCATTTTACGTAAGAGAATTATTTAATCTCCATCAAATGGACAAAATTCGATATAAACAAAATCTTTTGTGTCAACTGTTGGATGATGTTACGCAAATTTTATCTAAACCCCCACTGTTTACTTCTTTGCGAATATAAGAACTCACTCTCATAATCTTATTTTTTAAAGGAAGTATTCAAATAATGTTGTTTGTGAAAAGGACTTTATTTATAACTATCACTTTACTTAGTTTCTTCGCTCGATAACCTATAAAATTAATATAATGCTCTCGTTAATTTTGACCCTCAATAGCATGGAACCACACTCAGCAAATGTGATATGTAAAGTCTGCCCAATGCAATTTCATGAGATTGCATGACCTATAAAATTAACTTCATCATATATTATTTCGTCTTCCTCTTTTTTCTTTTTTTTTTTTGGTTCCTAGAACATAGATAACTTTAGACTTACATAGGCTCAAGAAGTGGCTATCATGTACTATGGTATGCTAGTCCACATGGGCAAATCCCAAAATGAAAGGAAAAGGTGGTGTGTGATCTTAGGAGTGAATGCTTGCTTAATTATCATTTTTTACTAGCTCTCCCCCTTGCGGGGTTCACTTTGTTTCAGAGCTTTATCTAAAGTATCTAGTTACTAACTTCTCTTATTATGGAGGATCGGATGGATCCTTCCCCATTAATTACGGGAGAAATCATAGTTAATTTACTCCTCTTGAACGGACTGCACATCGACTTGCCTAGAATGTGCTTAGAATGAAGGGTTCCGATTCAATCCGATGAATCAGTTCCTCCAAAAATTATCATCTCGAATCATCCGCCTTCTCTTATCTTTTCTTGTTCACAACCCCGACAACAACCGATGCCGCCTATCACCTTGTCGAACCATTACTGCCCTCCCCCACCAACCAGCATCGTAGTTTTGCTTGTAGCTACCACCGCCAGCTCCGGCGGCACTTGTCATCACCAATCACCTCTCTCCTCAAAAATTCCTCCAACCATGGTTTATCAGTGTATTATAAATCGATGCGCATCACTCGCATGTGAATTTAAAACTCACGAGTGGTTGGCGTAAATTTTCCCCGATTAGGGACGGACAAGAACACGACATGCATATATGTACCAATCAATTTTCTTCACGACTGATGTACTCACTTCGCGTGCGACGGACATTCAGGTTGGTAAGGAAAACTTGCGACCAGATATGCATGAAAATGCAGTCCATTTGTCAAACTTTCACATGCCTCGATCATCCCTTCTGTATAAAATTCTTTCATTTTACTTAATTGAATTGCCGGCGAACCGTTTCCCTTTCATCGGAAATCAATTCTTGCTGAACTCAGCGGAACTCTAATTCAAAACGAATTTTAATCAGATCAAATTTGACATCAGCCAAAACTTTTAATAATGAAAAATACTGCACAAATAAAGTAAGAACGAATCCACGACATCATGAGGAATCATTACGTGAAAATACTTCTATATTTACTCCATCTCAAGGTCGACGCATTTGGTTATGTTATTGCTCATTTATAAAGGGACAACGATACAAATAGTTCATGAACTTTGGCTTGATGTGTAATTTAGTCCTTGAGTTTTTAATTTGTTCAATATAATTCATAAACTTTAACCTAATCAACAAAATTGTCTCTGGATTTTTAATTTATTCAATGCGATCCCTAAACTTTTAGTACACATCAAAGTTAATTCTTGAACTATATGAAAATACTTAATGTTATCATCCAATTAATTTAAGGTTAGGGATAACGTTGAGCATTTTCATATAATCCAGGAACTAACTAGGACAATTATCAAAAATTGAGGGATCATATTAAATAAATTAAAAATTCAACGACGACATTATATATTTAGCTAAAATTTATGAATTACATTGAATAAATTTAAAATTTTATAGACAACATTGGGTCGAAGTTCAGAAATGATGTGTGTTATTTTCTCGTTTATAAGTGATGTCTAAAACCTTTCTCGCTGCAACCCTGAAAAGACACAAACCTTGCGTACTTCTCTTTATGGCCGACCAAAATCAATGTATATGTAGCTGAGTAAAAACGAAATATCTTTGCCAACGATGCATTTGTATATGTAGCCATACGGGAATAACGAATGCAAAGCAATAACAGACCTGCTCTGGTCACTTGACATCTCTGCTTTGACCCTCGACGCCAAAAAAATCGACCAGCCTCTGGTTTAGATCCATCACGCGTACGATCCCTGCTCCTGAAGAATGATCTCTTTCCGATAATAATCTCGTTCCGTGTGGGCGACATGTTCTAGACGTAGAAGAAGACCTCAACTCAGCATGGACATGCACGTACGTGTACGTTGATATCATGATTTTCTTTGCATGGTTGAATATTCCTCGCTTCTTCTTCTTCTTCCGCTCTATGTTCCCTCTCAATTTTGCCTTATCAGCTCCTCTCTCTTTTTTTCTTTTTGAATTTCTGGTTACATTACGACCCTGCCATTCAGTGCTCGTCGGAAGCCAATGATCATTGTTATGGCCTTAATTTAAGTTCGAATAGAGGATCCCGCTTTCGCCACTGTTTTAGTAGTCACACAATGATGAGGGTATGACACAAAATCCCTCGCATGTCATGTATAGTACTCCGACGTGAATTTTCGAAGTTATTAGGGACATAATCAGTTGATTTAAAGATGCAGTGAATCATGATTTTTAGGATGCATGCTTGCATTAGGGTTAGCTAGGGCCATCTCTTTCTGTAAAGAACAAGGAGTTTGTCCGTCTGTCTAGGTGATTTAAGCTTTGCAAAAAGAGCCGTAACATCAGCTATCATAACTATATATTTCAAAACGTACTCGGTTTTCAGCCTTGAATATTTCCTTCTTCCGCAATGTGGATTCGGAACAAGAGAGAAGGCGTTCTTCCAGAGACATGTCGACGATATTACTAGGCCATAACTTGGATGTCATAGAGTACATTTGCCAGGAGACCATAGCCCTACACCAAGCTTAAGGTCGTCGCAAGATAACATGCAGAGATATGACAGGAACTTTTCATCACGTACATCGTTGTTGATTGGCTACTAGGTATCACTGGATCCAACTGTCGGCAGTTTTAAAGATCTTGGGGCTCCGCAAGAAGATCGACAGCTGAAAATTCAACCAATTTCGGCGATCCTCATTGAATCAACAGGACCCCAAAAATTCAATTTCCATTTCCCCTTTATTGTTTGGGGATAGGGTTAGGTTGGGAATTCGTTGAACCGTTTTGCTTTATTTCGAACGTGATTTCATTGCAGCTAGGTGAGTTATGTGGTCCATCGGAGGAAGGAGCTTCCCGCTAATTATTATGGAGCCGACATAACAGTTGTCGGCCAGATGGCACATGACACTGATTGGAGCGACGGTGGCATCAACCAACGGGTAGAATTTCCAGATCTACCTTAGAGAAATTCATCATCGTGTCGTGACCATTTACCTGTCGCAGGTTCGCGATGCAGGGTTAGCACGCGGCGCAAGGAACGGCGGATGGTGGATGGCGACGTGAATTTATGTAGCCAGGATGTGAATTAGACCATACGAATAGGAAAAGGTATCGTGATTGCGAAATTCATGGCGATACGAATGATGCGTGTATGTTTTCATAAACCGCCCTATGACCTTGACGTTTGTGAACCCCTTTTTTGTTTTCTAGACCTCGACTCGGCTTGATTGTGATCGCCTTTGTGTAGTAGCCACTCTGGGCAAATCGAAATCGAAATCGAAATCGAAATCCTTGACATGTTGAGGCTCTGAAATAGGCATAAGTTCTTGTGATATCACAAATCAATGAAACATCCATTTCCTTATAATAACATGACATCGTTTTCCGATTCTTTCTTCAACATTTGTTAATAAAAAGATAGGACTAATTCTAAATAAACCCAAAATTGGTAAACCTATGATAATTTAACTCCAAACTATTTTTTTTTTACTACAAAAAAACTCAAATTAGTATAACCGTGACAAATTTACATTCAGTTAGTTTTCATTAAATTAAATTAATATTATGAAAAACTCCAAATTGGTACACTCATCAATTGTTACATCAATAATTTAATGATGAAATTTAACAAAAACTAACAGAGAATAAATATGTTACAGGTATACCAATTTTGATATTTTGTCGTATTAATGCTTAAAAGATTATTGTCAATTTCTCCTCTTTTATTTTGGGGAATACAGGTGGCCATTTCCAGCTAAGCTACGCCTAAGCAGCCCTTACTTAGTGCTTGCTAGCTAGCACTTTAGCAGCATCGATGTAGATTCGAGAGATGGCCCCTAACCTCATGTCCATGTTACCAAAAAGGCCGAAACTTTGCATATTTTTGGAGATTATGCGAGTTGACTTTGATTGCTATATCTAGAAAAAGAGATCTTGATCTGTAAAGCTAGATCAATCAAGACCAAAATTCGAAAACGGATGCGAGTGCAAGAAGAGTAATAAAGAGAAATCTTTACCCCACTTGAGACGATCTTTCATTCCAAAATTGAGACATGAGATTGGGGCCATCTCTCAATTGAAGGAAAGCTAGATTGGCACCTTTTATCTCTTGATATCATACCATATCGAGGACGCATGATCTGGGAGATGTAGATCGAGTCGTTTAATTGAGAAGTTGTTTCCGTTGATTGTCAATATAACTAGATTTAATCTTGCATAACTAGCTTTAATTTCACTATTATTTTTCATTAACCTGCGCCAAATTACCTGTTGTTTTTCTCGTCACTAGGCTAGGTATATCACTACCATCAGTATCTTGTTAACAAATGCCTCCGAGACCCTAATTAACCATTACTGTGAAGGAAAACGTTCGGTTTCCTATGTGCCAAATATTTATAGCATGAAAAAGACAATGCATTGAAAATCATAGACATTTTCTATATGGGTATTTAATAAGTGTTTTCTAGACAGTTGAGAAAAACCCTTTTATCGCATTATCCTATCAAATGGTAAAGAATTGACAACGGGAACTAATAACTAGGGCCTAACTTTTCCTAGAACCTAAGAAAACCACTTTCATCCGCTTTGCTCGAGGGTTCACGAAGCCTCAAGACCCAAAAGGAAAATTCCGGGGGCGCCAAGAAAAGGCTAATGTCCCTCGTGTCATTCGAACTATTTTTGGGCCGGACGTTCGAATCTTTCCGCACAAGAATCGCTGATTCGCACGGAATTTCAAATGAGGAACATGCTGAACAGTAAAAGGGGCCACATCACAATTAAGAAGGACCAGTTCCTTCATGAATTTGTTGGTAAAGCACCTCTAGCAAAATCGTGTAATAGGGGTGAAATGCTAGCCACAAGGCCAGAGGTGGGGTCCTAATGATCTCTTTTGCCATTTATAACACTTATGGTTGAGGTATAAATGTGGCACAGTTATATGGTTATACAACCATTTCTCTTTATTGGTATGTCACCAATGCAAGGTTGACATAGCCCCACAAAAACTCAGGACCAAGGAGCTTTCAGCATTCATAATTCCTAAGGTAGATGGACCACTCTCCTTTAAGTTGATGTGCTACTTGTTGTAGATGCTTTAGGAAATTCTTAATTAACACATTAACATAATGAATATTTAAAATTTCAAAAAAAAAAAAAAAAAAAAAAAAACCAAATGGGCCCTCGAATACATATCTGATGTCTACAAATACGGCTAATATTAATTATATCATATATAAATTAGGCCAGTATAAAGATGGGACAAACGTAACACATCAAAGGGCACCGTCAATTGAAAGACCTATACGACGCTTTAGGAAGAAAGCAGCTAGAAAGAGGTTGGGATATGTAACCACAAACGTATGACAAACGTATGACAAACGTGGACAATCACGCCAACTTTATAAACAAAGGTATTCATATAGTGTATCTAAACGTGATAAAATTATAGTAATTTCAATTTGACTTTATAAGCCAATATATTCTTGAGTCCAATCCACAAATGTTAAAACCTCGTTTGTTTTATGAAAAATGAGTGATTTGAAAAATACCTTCTTGAAAATGACTGTTTGTGCCGTTTAAAATAATTAGTTAATGGAAAATATTTTCACCATTAGTGACAATTTATATCTAAACATTTTTGTAGATGATAAAAATATCTTTCATTCATTCGTTTTAATAAATGATACAGGTGATCATTTTTGAGAAAATATTTTTCAAATAATTTATTTTGTCGTGAAACAGACAGAATCTAAAAGAAAAAAAAAAAGAACCGCTATGATTTTCCTTGATGAATAAAAGAGACATAGTTCATCGCATGACTTTCGACTAGGCAAAGAATAATGTTATTTTTCCAACTGGAGGCTACTATGTTATTGTCGCTTTTATTTGAAATTCGAAGTAAAGGTTGACTTTCCCGGACCATTTGGAATCATGAGAACCATACTTTCTCTCTTTTCGGGCCATCAAATTAAAATAAAAAAATTCTAACTTGAGGCCCAATGGCATCATATTGAACCGACACGATTCTGTGCATTTTGCAGTACTTACTTAGGGGATTGGAATCCTCTTTGTTTGGCATCCTCCACATTTACCTATGGTTGCCCCCAGGACTAGAATGCCTTTGTGCTCTAGGAAACTCACCCCAATTACCAACCCCTCTCTCCTCCACCTTTGCCCCTGATGCCCCGGTGCCGGCCGTTTTGCTGCCGTGCTGCCTAGTCGTTGCCGCCTAGCTCACGATCATTGGCAATCTCCCCGCTCGCTCTCTTTCCTCCCCTATTAGGGCTTGGTGGTCACGGCCTCAGGGGTACTAAGTTCGCGATTACCTTGGCATCCTGCATAGCCTTGGACGACGCTAGATCTGGGGTCACTTTCTATCTCCTCCTCCGATCCATGTTTACCCAGCCTCTCTCTCATAGCTTGCAAATTGGCCTTGGGGGTTGCTCGGCCTAGCCCGAGGCCGGTGAGGTCGGGCCTAGCGTCGGGAATGTCTAATTCAGTGTCGCAAGCACAAAGGGAGAAGGGCTCCAAGAGGGAAATTGTTGCCCAAACTCTTCCTATCGGTATCGCTTACCTGATGGCTAAGCCAAGATTATAGCAAAGAATTAGCTTGAGGTTCGTGTCCTTTAATGGGGTCAAATGTATGTACTCCACATTATTAGTGCAATTTGATTGATTGACTAGGTTTCAACAAGTATTATCGATTGCTAGTAGCTAATGTCTGTCTTGTCCAATAATTGCATCTGTACTAGCTAAATTCACGCGCGATGCAAGGTTTTTAAAACATTTTTTTTGTCAAAGTTTATTTGGGGTTAGATTTTTTTTTACATTATAAAATCATGATTGCACTTAATTAGCAATTATTATGATGAATTCATGCTTTTTAATTAGATTATGAGATGAAGAATGACAACTTATTATATAACCGGAGTTTTTGGACATAAGTTGCGAAACTCGAACTTTGTTTATTTCGCGGAAAACAAATGATTTGAAAAATATTTCCCTAAAATTAATGGTTTATATCGTTTGAAATAATTAATTAATAAAAAATGTTTTTATTATCAACAGCAATTTCTGTTTAAATATTTTCGTGAACAATGAAAATGTTTTTTGTTCCTTTATTTTTGCAAAAGATACAAGTGATTATTTTAAAAAATATATATTTTCTAATTTTTTTCACTTTCATTAAACAAACGAAATGGAGACTGTGATTATGAACCTCGAAGTAAAATGAAAACAAGAAAAGGAGACCTAACAACGAAACCCAGTCACTATCCACGCAGTCAAAATTCAAGTGTTCTTGGAGGGTCACCTAGAGGCCATGGAAGCAATCATCACCGGGAATATTGCACTTCCAGATGACTTCAATTTCGTGCTCAATTCGGACTTGCCAGCCGGCAAAGTAGATGCTGCCTGCTCTGGAGAAGATGTGGAAACCGAGGCTGGCAACGAATCGTCCTTCACGTTTGTGGTGGCCGAATTGGCACCGGCTTTGTTCGAAGATCTTTGCTTCGTCGGGGGAGTCGGGTGATGGGTTTTGTGTACCTAGGCAGGCCAAATTAATCCATCGCAAAATGATACTGATCTAAAAGTATAATGTATCTTGCCTTGAGATTATCGCATTTTAATAGGCAAGGCTGATCGCGATTCTAACATAAGAATAAGTATAGCGCAGTTCGCCCAAAGCAAGGCGTTTCCATTACTGTAATTTGTTTTGCCTACTCACTTGTCAGACAAGTTCCGATACAGTTGCTGCATTTACTTGCAAACCGAATTGCTGGAGACTTACGGCACTGTCCTCGACTGGGGGAATTGGATCAACTTGTGGTTGAGGACAGTGCCGTAAGGCATGTCAACCCAATTGTGGGCATTTAATCCATTCTTACTCACTCCAGGCGCGAAAAGCTACTATACATGCCTATCCGGTATTAACTAGGACAGAAGTTTTGACGTGGTGTCTACCTTGATCACCGTGAGGCCCCTAATTCCCTATCTATTTTTGTCTTCCTGATAGAGAGGAAATAGGAGGACAGCACGGGATCTCTAAGTTCCAATACAGTTGCTGCATTTACTTGCAGACTGAATTGCTTGAGAGTTCGACTGTGGAAAAAAGGATTAGTGTGAGAGAATATTTCAATTACTTGGGTAATCAGAGACTTTGGCATCAACGTTGCAGATGGATTAGCATTCTGAAGTGCCAAGGTTGTCGGGAGTCCCATGGAGGCACTTGGGCTTGCTCGCCTTCACTTCCCCCATGCCCTCGTGGGACTCGTCGTCAGCTTCCTCACGCTCCCCCTCATGAAGGGGATGGAGGAAGCGAAGATTCGCCATTTGGTCCGTGCACTCCTGCTTGTCCTCCTCCATAGTCGAGATCGACACCTGCGCTCAGCATGGCCACCACGATGCAAAAGCGTCATTCTCTTGCTCAGGGTGATCCTCATGTTTTCCACACACAGAATTTCACTCTCGTTGACCAACACTCGGCTCTTTAATCTCTTCTTGGAGCTTCCTTAATATCAATAGAGACTACAGTCTCGGGACTTAAAATCAACCTTAAGTCCTATCTTCTGATCATGGCCATGCCATTCCGATTTCACCGCTGCATTGCCATAAGCAGGATACTGTCATTTAAGCAGCTTTTATATTAGATAAAAATCGCAAGTTTGAGAGTGCCCGGAGAAATTGAACTTTCAAGATTCCATGGGGAATTCAATTTCATGAGCTTGAGACTCCCAATGATATCCTTATTCAATTCTCAGGTATCACCAGTGACTTTCATTAGGCTTCATGGAAGCGATGGCACTTTGGTAGCCTAAAAGAAAACCGTTTTGGTGAATATAACAGCACGTGCATCCTCTGTTGGATTACACTAAAGCCAAAGAAACGAACTTCTCATCTCTAATCAAGAATTCTATCTGTTCAGGAATAGAGTTGACAGATTTCATTGCTTAGCGAAATTTGAGCCTTTCAACGGTTGCCAGTTTTTAGGGTCTGTTAAAAGAGTTTGAACAAGGACAAGCAAGCCGATTTGAGTAATGCGAGTTCTTCTTCTACTCATATCAAAGAGACTCAATCTCCCGCTCAACAATAGAAGAAAACTAATGTAACTGGTGTAATTCAGCATCTGAACTTCATTGAAACTCCATGCTTAAACATTCATGAATGGATCTTCATTTGCTTAAATAGACCGTATCTCAGTAAGTTTTGTGGCTCTTATCGACAGACAAAGGTATGTCAATTTCCATCTTTGAATGGCAAACTGACGAAGTTACCGTGAATCATTTTCAGCTATTAGCCGTACTGCTTCTTGTTCATGACTTCAATCTATCAGACTAAAAAGCTCTCTGAATTTTTCACTCGCCCACTTAGGCAAGCAAATGCACACGACCATGGTGCCACTGGGATCAGATTCCCCTCCCGGAAGCAAAATACAAACTTGCGGTGTTGGGATCAGGTCTATCGGTCCAGCGTACAGTGGCCTTCCACAGCCAAAGTCTGCCGACTCATAAATGGAAAACCTAGTCCACTGCGTGATAGTCAACTTTCCACCGAACTCAAGCCTCATAGGCCTGTGAACTTCGACATAATCAATTGTAGATCTCAGATACTCCTCCGAGACACCGAGCCGCGCTTCATGAACCAAGGATGCTGTGTTTGAGAGACTCCCGCCAATAAGCTCCGACACAGAGCTCACTGCACATGCTACGCAAACAGCATTACCATAAAACCCGTCCTTCAATGGTGGATTCTTCAGCTTCTGACGACCGTTGACAGAAAATGTAAGCCTGAGTTGGTAGTCTTCTGGTTTTACATCGAGTGCTTTCACCCATGATCTCCAGATATGGGCAGCCATAGCATCAAAAGTTGTACACGGAAATGCTTCATCTTTAGCTAGAGTCTTGACCCTGGCTTGGAACTCTGGGCTGATTTTGTAACACCTCTGCACCGGCTTGGCTATCCATAAGGAGTTCGTGAGGCTCGATCCATCATCGATCCTCCTAAACTCAATATGTGGGAATTTCACCACTGGCGGAGCCCGAGGCCGGAATATTTCCCGGTCCCAACATGGCTCGGGATCTATAACCAGAGTTCCTGACTTTGTCGTGGCAGCCCACGCACGCAGAAGTTGCATGGCTCCAAGCCCATCGCAGATGCAATGACAGAGCCTTAGGCCAAGGCTAAAGCCACCGCAACTAAACATGGTCACCTGAGCAATAAGTAATGGCATGTCGAGGATTTTATACGGCTCCTCATTGGGAAACCGGTAAACCAGAGGCTGCCAACCTGGGTTAGGCACGGTCAGGTCTCCTAGATCGGCTAAGACCATTTCGGAGTGAGCCTCCACCATGATAGCCCCTTGACCTGCTTCAAAGAAGATTTCCAGCTTTCCGTTCTTGGTTTCTCTCATCCTGCCTGATAAAGGGTAGTAAGGAACCAGAACAGCTGCTAAAGCATCACATAGCACATCCGCGAGAGATCTTGATTCAGATGTCAGCGAGTTTGTTCTATAAAAATACACTGTTGGGGTGAAAACACGTGCTCCAATCATATCATCCAGGTTTGAGAGGTAAAGGCTGTCACCGGGTGAAGCAGGAATAGGCCCTGCCGGTAATACTGGGAACTTCCGGTCAATCGTGATCGGAATGTGAAGCTGAGGGAAATGGACTTCTTGCACCAAAGGAGCCATGACGGAGAATGGTGATAGAGGCACTAGCAAGAAGTGGCATTTGTAGTAGATACAGATCAAAATTCCAGGAAAGACAAAGGTGGTTGGACCTTTATGAACGGGGCCTTTATTTGTTCCGCCGAAAATAGTGTAAAGAGTGGTGCTTTGCCTTCCATTTTCCCTTTTCTTTTACTTCTTTCTGAGAGCGAGAATGACTGCTTTCAAGACGGTATCAGCTGAACGTTAGTAGGGAGGTCACAACACCGCAAGCGCATGAGGGGAGGTCTGTTGAGGTTTGGCAGCTTAAATTCTGTTTGCCTACTCCTGTTTGGAGAACAAGTACTCAACTAGAAGAGAGCTAGATTGAACCTAACTTAAACTCAAATCATACGATAGAAAAGGATGGAATCACATCTGAGCCAGTATTAGGTAGACACATTCTGTCAATCTTTTCTCTCTCTTCTTTTTTCCTTTGCTTTTCATCCGGGGGATACAATGATCGAGTCTCAACATTCTCGTATGGTTTTGCAGAACATAGAATTTAAACTGTATGATGCACGCCGTGACAGTACAAATGAAGAGAATAACGACAATGGCCCTGGTTCTCACTACAGTGTCCTCTTTGGCCAAGGGCTCAACGCTCTGAGCACATTTGATGAAGGATAATCTCAAGAAGAATGAACTTGATCCGATAGTTAATGAGAAATTGCTTGCAGTTTAAGTTCGACCCTGCCAGCAGAACTTTGAGGGTAATTTTCTTCTGCTTTTGATGCAGGGCAGGAAAGTCACGAGTCTAGTTCCTAAGGCAACAAGTTTCATGCAATCTGAAGTCTTCTAGAGAAAGTTATGGTCAAACTACTAAGTGCTCCACAGTTTTACCCTAAAATAAACAAAAGAGTGAACACCGATATTCCACTTGTTGAATAATCATTCAGAAGTGTTCATGTATTCAGCAAGAAATAAACAAAACAAGGGATCTTGCTCTCATTTCCATCTATAAAAAAACAAATTTAAACAACTAAGAGATGTTATATGGATTGAAAAAAGGAGCAATTACTTAGAATCTCCAAGATTATTGCCTGTGGGATTATATGAACCTTACAATTCCTTCACAGAAGCTGACACAGAAAACTATGTTCCATGAGTGGAAACACATCCTATAATCCACTAAACTAAAAAGTATCATTCAATGTAAAAGTACAAGGCGATAGAATGTGATTTTGAATAGAAGGGAGCATTCAAAAGTTCCATACTATACAAAAGAATGGTTGACATTTGGCCCAAAATAACTCTGACAGAGTAAAGCCAAAGACATTGCTATACCAGAGAGGAAAAGGACGATAAATTACCTTGTGTTCCATCTTGGCTGCTTTTCTCTCTGTTCAGATAACCAAACTCAGCAAGAACAGCCTCAAGTTCTTCAAGCCCTTTTTTCTTCAGTTCCTTCTTGGAAAGCTGCCTTCCAGTCTCTTTAAAAGCAGGAGGAGCTTCAATAGGCATCTTTGTAACAGGTTCTGTGTCCACAGCAACTTCAGGTTCATTTCCAATTTCTTCTGTGCCTTCATCACCCACTTCAACAAGACCATCATCACTCTCGCTTTCCTAAGGTCAAAAGAGGAAAGTTTTCAAATGGCATCACAACATACAAGAATAGCTCACTATAATTATCACATATGAACATATGGCCATCATGAACATATTTTGGGTACCACGCGGCATCGAGAAGATATTTTAGTGGATAACAGAACTCAAAAAATGAAAACGGAACATTGATCAGATTCTATGCGGACACCACACATGAAAAACAAAACATCCTTCAATGAAACAGCTGAAACTGCTGACGTCCTACCATACTTATTGAGACTAATCGGTTAACTGAACTGTTGAAGATTGAATTGATTAAATTAGTTTCACCCACTCAACTTGATTTCAAAGAAATATGACAAGTAAAAGATCTTCACTGAGGACATCTCTTTTAGGGATGAAAAGTTACTTTATATGGATCAATTAGTTGAGCTCTGTTTTGATTGCAAGTTAAGTCATTAATTCCAAGTTTTAGGTCCCAAAGTTTAAGTATTGTGGATTGCAACTTCTGGATTGTTATCGACAGGAATCACAACTTTTCACAGTAAAACAGGTCGGAATTAATTAAATTGCAACAAGTGACAACGATGGTAGAAAGGCAAAGATTAAGGGCATGGACGAATGTAAAATGTAACTCAAGGGGGATTAGCGAAACAAAATCATCAGTTCAGTGCGTCATTGCTTTATGCACTCCCCATAACTTAAGCTTGATGAATCCCTTTTTAATCAGAATCTAGGCTACACAATTGGATGAATTCAAAACGCGATAAGCTTTGGCCTCGATTTAAGAGTTGAACGAAGAAAACCTTGTTGCGGCCAGATGATATCAAGAAATACAAATTGAGGTAACCTATGTCCAGTGTTACTGGTCTGGATTAAACATCTAAACCAAATGAAAAATATTGGAAATTGGTCCCCTCAAAATATATCTAACCAAAAACGATAGTCATTCCCCCCATCAAAATAGCACTGACAACCTTGTTATAGGTTGATAACATATCAAGTTTGCTTATTTATGGCACCAATAGGTGCAATCCATTAAAAAATCCAAATGCTAATAGACTCATCTGAAGCTTGACAAAATAGTGAGTCCACATAATCTGTGCAAGCCAGAAGAGTTCAGTGAATGGCTGTCCTTTCTATGAGAAACTTAACCTCAGAGCTATTTTTCATGCAGCTGCCCTTTGGTAAGTATTTCTCTTCCATTCTAGTCTTCCTGCAGTACCGAAAGAACAGGAAGAGAAAAACATTAGATTGATTTCTCTCAAGTGTCCTCCAAAGGTCGTGCCAACCGATCATTATCATCCTAAAACCATATCTCAGGAACACCTTTTCAGACCAGCAGAACTAAAGCTCCGTTACCACCAGACTACTCCCAAATTACCAACATCACTTACGGCCAAAGAACGGTCGGACGTTACAGCTTTATTGTTCAGCTAAAACATACACAATACATTTAGCAAGGTCCATATTCATACTGTAGATCAAGCCAGGTATCGTGTTTAAGCAGCTTTTACTTGTAAAGGGTACAAAAATTAAACGAGCTTCCCAAGTGACACAAGCACCACGATCACAAGGTTCCTGTGACTAGGACCGTACATAATCAAGGAAGACCTCCCAATGCCCAAAGTTTCCCAAGAGCTTCTGGAACGTTTCCAGTGACGGGCGAGATAGTAATTACACTGACGATCTAGATCTCTCTTGGCATAAATGCCGATTGTTGGTAGATTAGAAGATACGATGTCGTCCACTGAATCGAAGTACGTTCAATGGATGTGATCCGAGGGCCTCAACTATAAGAAAGGTGCCCTCACCCTCATTATAATCATTCAATGAATGTTTCATCCTCTTGTTTAGAGCTTCTCTTTCTAAGATCTCTCTAATCCAGGGGAGAAGTGAGTGAGCAATCAGGCTTCAAATGAGTGAGTGATCAACTCAAAAAAGGCTTGGCTTAGGCACTCTAACGATCCAAATGATCCAAGAGAGCCTAACGATGAGTCGTGACACAAGCATGTATGCACAAGTACATGAATTGACAAAGCTATTCACTTCCATTCCCTTTCCTCTTCAGTCCCTCCTCTTGCCAAGATGGCGCAATCTTCTCTTCACACATATCTAGTGAAGAAAAGATTTGAAGTTTCTTTTTATATACACGAAACATTAAAAAGTCCATATTTGCTAATTCAATATGAGAACCTTCCAGCATCCAACGCAGTAGCACCTATATGGTCAACATTTTCAATAGGACCATTTCCAGTAGGGTTATGTTTTTTATACCTCCGTCACTCATTTTCGTTTTATCCCAAACAAATTTTACAAACACCAAAAACGACAAACTGATTTACTCATCACAAATTTATCCTAAATTAAATTTTTTATCACAAAAAAATTCTAAATTGGTAAATATGCTTGCGCTCCACGTTCTTTCAATTGAAGTGGTTTTTGAGTTTCTTTCGATCGAAATAGTTTTTGGGTAATTGATTTTTGTTCTAAAACTATTTTTCTTTTTGGAATAGAAATCCGTTTGAAAATGAATTTTTCTTTTTTTTATAAAACCTTTTAAATGGTGTAAAAGTTAAATTTTTTCTTATGCTGAAGCTAAAAAGGTATATGAAACAAATTCGGAAAATTAAGCTTGCCATGTCATTATCAAGTCCACGTCATCGCGCCCGTTTGCTGCCGTTCTGCACACTCCGCTCGGTGAAAAGCGAAGTCAAAGTCACCGTAGACCACACGGTCCCCGCGCCGCGCACGAGCACGGAACCGCCTCTTTCTGATTTTCCTTTACTACCCTCCTCTCAAACCATGATCTACAAGCGAACCACACCAGGAAGTGACGTGATTGCAACAGCAGTTGAGGGCATAATCGACATTTCATCGCGAACTTCGATCACCAAAGTGCCGGGAGATACCAAATAAAATCTCTCATCGGCCCTTTTTAAAACGCCCAACGTCAGTCTCCTAGATCCTCCGACGAACAAAAGAACCAAAAACAATGGCCGACGCGTCCACCAATCTTCGCCGCAATCGCCGCCCGACCGCTGCCGCTGCCACCCTCCTCCTCGCCGCTGTCCTCGCACTCAGCCTAGTCCCCAATGTCTCCGCCGAGCCAGCCCCGCCCCCGCCGGCGCCGGCGTGCGGGGCCGAGTCCCGCGGCGGGTGCCACGACAGGGCCGAGGCCCTGAAGCTCAAGGTGGTGGCGATCGCGGCCATCTTGGCCACGAGCATGATCGGGGTCGGCGCCCCGCTGTTCTCCCGGGAGGTCCCCGCGCTGAAGCCTGACCGAAAGCTGTTCGTCGTCATCAAGGCCTTCGCCTCCGGGGTCATACTGGCCACGGGGTACATGCATGTGATGCCCGACTCCTTCGACGACCTGCGGTCCGAGTGCCTGCCCGAGGTCCCGTGGAGAAAGTTCCCGTTCACCACGTTCGTGGCGATGCTCTCGGCCGTGATCACTCTGATGGTGGACTCGTACGCCATGGCCTACTACAAGAAAATCAATGCCAAGATAAGCGGCGGTGGCGGCAGCAGCGGGGATGCGAATGGTCAAGCGAAGGACGCGGCGGTGGGGTTGGAGCATGGAGAGGCTGATACGCACCTGCATGGTGGCGCCGCCGGTGCGATCGAGGGAGAGAAGGCGCAGCTGCTGAGGCATAGAGTCGTTGCTCAGGTGCTGGAGCTGGGCATCGTGGTGCACTCGGTGGTGATAGGCCTCTCGTTGGGGGCCTCCGACAATCCATGCACGATCCGGCCGCTCATTGCCGCCCTCTGCTTCCACCAGATGTTCGAGGGAATGGGCCTCGGCGGGTGCATACTACAGGTATGTCGATCAATTTCCGACACGACACGACACGAGAGCCCATGTGTTCAGGCGGCTACTTTTGGCTAGGATGCTAACACGAACGAGTGACATGGTTGACAGGCGGAGTTCGGGCTTAAGGTGAAGTTGATCATGGCCTTCTTCTTCTCGGCCACCACGCCGTTCGGGATTGCGCTCGGCATCGGCCTGTCGAACGTGTACAGCGACAGCTCCCCGGCGGCCCTGATCGTGGAGGGGCTGCTGAACGCTTCGTCGGCGGGGTTGCTGAACTACATGGCACTCGTGGACCTCCTCGCTGCCGATTTCCTGGGCCAGAGGTTGCAGGCCGACATGAAGCTCCAATCGTGGGCCTACGTCGCGGTCCTGTTCGGGGCCGGATTCATGGCCCTGATGGCTAAATGGGCTTAGCTTTATTTTTATTTTTATTTTTTCTAGTGAATTAGGTGTTTTATTCCTTTTTGTCTGTTTCAAAATTCGTATGTTTAGAATCGTGTTGTTTTTCAGGGAGGGAATGGAATTATTGGCGGTGAAAATTTTCATTTATGGCATCGGTATTTCTTGAATCCAGAGAAATTTCGGTAGATGTTCAATCAAAGTTCCATCTAAATCAAGCCTAAAGCTCGAATCCTTTTAGCCCGATAAGAAAACCCAGACCAAATGAAGTAGAATTAAGGTCGTATCAAATTGATCTAGTTAGGGATGAGCCCATTATAAAATAAGGTTTTTTTTTTTTTTTTTTTTTTTTTTAAAAAAAAGGATCCAAAGCACAAATCTTTATGATATGTGCGTATGCCTTTTAAGTAAGCTACGATGTAGTGCCAAAGGAGTCATTGAATTTCACTCGACTAACATAATAAAATAGCAAGAACCTAAGTTAATAAGCAATCATCAGCTGCCATTGTGCACATTATCAGCAATTACTGCAAATCTAAGATTAATTTCTCATGATAGACACTTTTAACTGCTCCAAAGTGAAAGTGTGGTATCAGTGATGCACTTGACAAGGGAAACAACACTCCTAAAGGAAATTCGGCACTCACTAGTATCCTGTAATTTCCATATTTTGTACTCTCTTTTATGGTCGTCTTCCAATTTCAATTTTTGGGTTGTTCTAGTGGCCAACATACAGGATTGGGTAGCCCTTCTGTTCTGCCTCAAAATAGAGCTGAAACCAGTATTTATCTATCAGGAAGGACCTCACAAGCTAGACTAGCTAGGTGATAAACAAGCAAAGAACTATAACTAAGTGTGAAAGTACTATTAATGTCCATTTCAACAATACCGAGAAATTTGCTAATGTACTTGCATAAGTCACTGAACTATGCACAATAGTTTACTAGATTGGGAATCGTGATGCTCCAACACAAAGCATACAGACAAGAAATCAAAAGAAAGCAGCAATCAAGACTGTACGTGTCTTCACAAACATAGTAATTCATTCACCTTAGGTGATATATAAGCAGAACTATTGATGTGAATTTTGAACTAATATTGTAAATACTTTCGTTACTACGAGTTAAGTCTTGCAATTTCACAATTATTTTATTGGGTATTAAATTGATGGATTGCACAACTGCATAGTTACCTCGTATGTTAGAAAGTAATAAAATGAATTCAATTCAAGCTATCTGATAAAATATTTTTTAATGAAGAAAACAGTATCAAAAAGGTATTAAAGAAATCAAGCAGATTGGCCTTGATCTTCAAATCACTTTTTGCCTTTCTTTTTCTTAGAGTTTGAAATTAAGAGGGTGTGCCCGTCGGGTGGCGAGTCAAATGGCATTTTCGTAAATAGCTGACAGGTCGGGGCTCTTTCCTAATAAGCGCGTATGCCTAGAAGGGTTGACGCACCCCCTCCCCTCGCCTTCCTTCTTCAAAGCAGCTTTGCACTCCAACTTTTTTATTTTCCTTTTTAGAAGGCTTTTATTCATGAAGAAGCAACAATAACAGTTTCTTCCCCCACCCCGCTTCCGTATAGTTATATAATCTTTTGTAGTTATGCACTTTTTTTTTTTTTTTTTTTTTTTATATTTATGTGGGGATGAAGATGACATGGAAATTTCTTTACCAAAAAAAAAAAAAAGATGACGTGGAAATTGGTATTTATTCTCGGAATGTTTACTGATATAGTAAGCCGCGGTTTCTGATGTTGACATCACGTCTTATAAATTGCTCCGGAAAGCAAGAGAGAAGCGGGTAGATATGTTGGGATAATACTAAATACAGTCTTGGCCGATTTAATTAAAAGAGAAAAACCACCAAAATATCTAAATTATGTCAATTATGATACATTTGTCCTAAATTTTTTCCATGACGTCCAAAATTCCAAACTTGTAGCCACGTGACACAATTACCTTCCATTAGAATTCTTTTTTTTTTGGTCGAAAATTAAGGCATTTCATTAAGTAAATAAAGATGAGAGGCCCTGTAAATCGGCATCATAACATAACAAGTACCATAAAGTTTGTGGAGGAGATGAGACCTAATTCAAAGATAAATAGTTGTTCTTGTGGGTTTTAGCAAACCAATCTACCACACAATTAGCCTCTCTAGGGCAATGGGCTATCTTCACGTTGGAAAAGGCCTGCATCAATTCTTTCCACTTGCTGACAATAGGTTGAACTTCCCAACTGAACTGTTGAGAACTGGTCAAGGCTTTAACTAGTTGCAAATTGTCTGACTCAAAAAGAAGTGCTTCGTGTCTTTTGGGGTAGAAAAAGGTGATGGCTTCCCAAAGTGCTAGGGTTTCCGCCATAAGAGGGGAGGAGGCTCTGGTTTCTTTCGCCATTCCACCCCCATCTTCCCCTCCGAATCACGGCAGACGCAGGCCAACGAGTGCTTCACCGAACCAGGTAAGAACGTTCCGTCTATATTGATCTTCAAGGCTCCTTCTTGGGGTGGGATCCATCTCTGAGATGGTGAGTTTGCTGGAGTTGCAGATCTGGATTTCGCACAGTCTTCTTCTCAGCTTTCTGGGTTTTTTCCTCTGCCCCCAAAGTGCCGTCTTGTCTTTGCTCTCGGCTATGGGTGTCGCTCGCCTTGCATCGAACTGGAAATCGGTCTAGATCTGGCCTCGACACCTTGAGCCAGAGCAGCTTCCACCTCATCCTGGTGGTGTGATTGGATGTGAGAAGTGATGAGGGACTTCTTGGACCTGCAGATGCCGCCGTACTCGCAGTAGTAACGCCTGATGTCCCTGAACACGGGCCCTGCTTTCTCACGCCTCTCTGCTTCCCCCATCGCTCTCGTGCCCGCTCTCGCACTTTCCCCCATGTTCGCTCCGGCATGTGGCTTCGCGGGTGTCCACGCGTTGTAGGAGGCTCTCGCCCTGCTGCCTCTCGATCAAGTTTGTTTGGTCGTGAGCAGCCTCTCGTTGAGTTCGGAGTTGCAGTGAGTTCCTTGCCGTGCACACAGTGTCGCCAGAAATTCTAGATTTGGGGGTGCTGGGCCAAGGAAACTCTGCTTGCCGTCGTGCTTCCACTCCAAAACCCAGCCTTGATCTCAGGTTGCGTCTTCTCCCCTTTTCCTTTATTCGCAAACCATTCCCTACGCTATAAATTTGTGTACAGGACACGGTGGGTTGCATCTCACCCGAGTTTCTTTTCACCTGTCTTGGCTCTGCATTTATCTCACTTGTTTTTGTACTAATTTTGCTCTGACCAGGTTCGGCTACTTCATCATCTCTGTACCCACCCTTTTGAGGATTCCATCGATGGTAGCTCTGAATGAGCGCTTTTGCTGCATCAATAATGGCCAGTGCCTCGGGTTGTCTCCCCCTAAAAATTGCCTAATTTCTGGCCTTCCACATATTCCACAGCGTTACAGCCACCATCGGTAGGGTTGAAAGGTTCGATGTCTTCTTTTTGAGTAGACAAAACCAATTTTCTATCCTTGTTAAACCCTGATGTGATATTTTAATTTTCAGCTCAGTGTCTCAAATTTGTTTTGTCCACGGGCACAGCAGGAACAAATGTTCAACCGTTTCCCTCTCCAAATTGCACAATGGGCATAGAGGATCAGGTGATATTTTCCTTCCATATAGATTATCTTTTGTTGGAAGAGCATTGTTGGATACATTCCACATAAAAATCTTTATCTTGGGTGGGGTGTGCAGATGCCAGATGTCTTTCCATAGTGAGGGAGGAGGTTGAAATGAAGTTGTAGCCTTATCCTCCGGTATGTTTGCTCTATCCTCCTTAATGTAGTTATACGCACTTTTCACTGTGTAATTGCCTGCCTGCATTCCAGTCCAAACAAGTTGATCCGTCTCTGTTTGGGGCTTGATAGGAATGGTCATAATTTCTTCAGCTATGTGTTCATCAAAATGTGCTGCTATTTTAATTGCATCCCACCTCCCTTGCTCTTTGTCTATGATTTCTGAGACTAGATAAGGTTCAAGAACATGTACTAGACTCTCAATAATTCCTCTGTGCAGCCATTTATCCTCCCTGATTTTAATCTTAGATCCATCCCCTACTTTCCACATAACTTTAGGTGCTATAGACTCTCTCCCTAGAACCAGACTTCTCCATCCCCTTGAAGGGCGAATGCCAATTTTTGCATGCCAAAGATCTGTATTTGGATAGTACAACCCCTAGAATAATTTGCCCCAAAGAGAATCTGGTTGTTGTGCCAATCGCCATGCCTGCTTCCCTAACATTGCTTGATTAAAGGAGAAAAGGTCTCTAAAACCCATACCACCTCGATCCTTCCTTGTTTTCAATAACTCCCATCTCTTCCAGTGGATATCACTTTTCTTTTCATTAGTTTTCCACCAAAATGCAGCAATTTTCTGTTCAATATTCTTGCAAATTGATCATGGGATTTTAAATACTGACATAGCGTAATGAGGAAGTGCTTGAATTACCGTTTTCAGCAGGACTTCTTTTCTAGCTTTAGATAATAGCTTCTCCTTCCAGCTTTCTAATTTTGAATATATTCACCCTAGTGTCTAGGCAAACATGTTTTTCTTCGACTCTCCCCAATCCGAGAGGATCGCCAGATATTTGCCGGTTTGATCAAGAATGGGAACCCGCAATTCCCGTGCCATATTATCTTTCAATGTTTGAGGGCAGCCCTTACTGAAGAATATGCCCGATTTGTTCAAATTTATCTCTTGTCCAGTAGCTAGACAGTATTGATTCAAAACCATGGCTAGGTTATGACATTCTAGGATTGAACCATTCAGGAAAAAAGATCGAGTCATCGGCAAATAACAAGTGAGAAAGAGTAGGGCAATTTCTGTTTAGCTTTATGCCTTTAAGACTACCATTTTCAACAGCTTGCTTCATCGGGGAGGATAACACATTTGCTACAATTATAAAAAGATCGGGAGATGAGGGATCCCCTTGCCTTAGTCCTCGTGAAGGTTGAAATTCTTGTAGGGGTTCGCCATTAAATATGACACTAAAATTGACCGTGGTAACACAGTGCATCACCAATTTCACCCATTTCTCAGCAAACCCAGTTTTTAGAAGGCACGCCTCCACAAAATCCCATTCCACTCGGTCATATGCCTTCTTCATATCCAATTTCAGAACTGCATTAAACTTCTTTCTCCTTCTCCTGATTCTGATTTGATGCAATACTTCTTGAACTATAAAGATATTATCTTGGATTTGCCTCCCTCCTACAAAAGCACTATGTTCTGGGGCTATTACATCTGTTAGAAGGGGTTTGAGTCGATTGACAAGCACCTTAGAAATGATCTTGTAGACAAAATTACAAAGACTAATTGGACAATATTGATCTAATCTCTCGGGGTGCGGGACCTTCGGAATAAGGGAAATATTTGTTTTGTTTAGTGTTGGTGAGAAAGATGTAGTGGCCATAAATTCCTCTACCTCCTTAAATATGTCCCTTTTTATATCTTCCCAGTGATGTTGATAAAAGAGACCATTGAGCCCATCTGGGCCGGGGGCTTTAGTAGCTCCTAGCTGAAATGCAGCATTAGTAACTTCCTCAATAGTGACTTCTGCCAGTAATAGTATGTTCATATCCTCTGTTACTCTTGCAGGTAGCTGGTCAATCACTGGCTCAAAATTCCGGGGTCCACTGGACTGATATAACTCCCTGAAGAATTGCACAATATGTTCTTTCAGCCGATTCTGTTCCACCAGCCATGTATTCTTTGTAGTTTGCAACATAGAAATTATGTTTCTCTGCCTTCTTTTAATAGTTGTTGCATGAAAGTATTTGGTGTTTCGATCTCCCCATGTCAGCCAAGTAATTCGCAATCGTAACCCCCAGTAAATTTCCTCTTGTCGTCCAATCTCGTCAATTTCACTTTTTAATTTTGTAACAAGTGATTTGTTATAGTCTTCAGCACTAGTATTAGTAATTTCTTCTAGTTCCTGTTTTAATAGACTGATTCGCTTCTTGCCATTCATAAATTTCCGTTTGCTCCACTTAGAGAGCCCCTCTTGAACAGCCTGAAGTTTGCCAGCTAATCTGGTTTGGTGTTGAGTTTGAGATGCCCATGAGTTTACCACCACTTCCTTGCATTCTGCACTTTCAAGCCAAAAAGCCTCGAATATGAATCTTCATTTTCTTCGATGTTGATTCCATTGCAGTGACAGGATAATGGGACTATGGTCTGAGCCAACTGCTGGAAGGGCAAAAACTTCAGCTTCAGGGCACATTAGCCGCCATTCAATGGTACTCACCACTTTGTCAAGTCTTTCTTTTACGTAGTCTAGTCCATCCCTGTTATTAGACCAAGTGAACGCACATCCTTTACTGTCGATGTCCATTAGAGAGCATGCATTCAAGCAATCCCGAAACGCAGTCATTCTGAAATTTTCAGCCATCCTCCTCCCTACTTTTTCCCAATAAAAAAGCACTTCATTAAAATCCCCTAAGCACACCCAAGGCAGAGTATTACTATAGCTTATCCGTCGCAAGCTGTCCCACAACCGCAACCTCTGTGAGTATGTATATGGTGCATGAACAAATGTTATCTGCATTTTTTTCCTGCTGACTCCCTCTTCACATGTTAGGTTAATAAAGCTGTCAGCCGTTGAAGCTATATTCAGTATGATCCGATCATCCCACATAAGAGCCAAACCGCCTGCCGTACCCACTGGATCAACTACAAAACAATTCTGAAAATGAAGTTTTCTCCTCACTCTCTCCACAACTTCAATTTTATTTTTTGTTTCCATTAGAAACACCAACGAGGGCCTAAATTGAGTCATGATGGCTCTCAACTCTCAAACTGTCAAAGGTGTGCCCAATCCTTGACAGTTCCAACTTAGAATATTCATGTTTCATTTGGTGGCTTATTAGGGCTAGCCACCACAACCCATTCTGCCGTTTCTTCTGTCATCAAAATAGGAGTCTCCAGAAGTTGCGACTCATCTATCACTTTTTGAGCTAGAGTACTTGTCATCTGCACGCTGCTTTTTCTTGGTTTCTTAAAAGAGTGGGTTTTCTGTTGGGAGAGGTTTTTCTTCTTGCTGCTTTCAGTATATGTTACTGGTTGTATATCTATATGATGTGAATGCTCTGGCCCGGTAAGCATGAGTATTCTTTTACCAGAGTTGTTCATAGGCACCTCATTTGTGATGCTGTAGTTGGGTCCTCCCTGCTGAACATGCTGATTGATAATAGGGGTAATAGGCTGTCCCACTTCCATAACTTCTGTTTGTCTGTGTTGTTCAGGAGTTTCAGGAACAACCTCTTCTTGAGTTACTGCCAAAGATGCATCATGGTAGAATACTTTCCAGAATGGGCTGTGTTCAAAGGCTTCTGCTTTCATCCAACATCCAGAGCATCCTCCCAGCTCATTTGAGAATTTCTCCTCATCATAAGGTATGTCTGGTTAATATTTGGCATAATGCCCAATTTTGCCACAAGAGTAGCAGTAGAATGGCAACCGTTCATATTTGAAGTCCAGCCAAACTTTCTTATCCCCATGACTCATCAATTGTCCCACTCTCAATTCCTCTTCAATAGCTATCTCCACTCTTGCCTTCCCAATTTTCTGAAAATCAGGGCCTCTAGCATCTATTTTAACCTCCAACACTTTCCCCATTGAGCTAGCTATCTTCGCTATCATCCGCTCAGAGTTCCATTCCAAAGGGAGGCCAAAAATTCTAACCCAAAAGACACGGTTTTAAATTCATAACAATGTGGGGGGGGTGTATCCGGCTCCCATTCTTTAACAGCAGTAAGTGATTAGAAAAAGACCAGGGGCCCCCCTCAAGGACTCTGTTCTTCTCCTCTTCATTACCGAAAATAA
Source organism: Eucalyptus erythrocorys (assembly GCA_014182555.1). Classification (NCBI taxonomy): domain Eukaryota; kingdom Viridiplantae; phylum Streptophyta; class Magnoliopsida; order Myrtales; family Myrtaceae; genus Eucalyptus; species Eucalyptus erythrocorys. Next base: position 13,976,719 of record CM024599.1, on the reverse strand, counting down.
AACTGATTATCCCATTTTCTAACGGTTTGACTTCTACCTTGTCATTTTTCCAGGCTTTTCTCATTGCTGTTGCAAGGGCTTGAAAATTAACGTTGGGGTTCTTGTATAGTTGCCCCACTAAGGAAAAACAACATTCTTGTATTTTTTTCTCCAGAGATTTCCTCATCCAGGACAATTATATCATTCTCATACATCAGCTTATCCAGTTTATTGCAGAGATGAGCAAGCCGGCCCTCTGCTGCTTCCTCCCCTTCCATGGTCGTGGATAGTCGCTTATGGGGTTTTGGGTTTTTGACTGAAGACTCCTGCCTGAACGCCCAATCCGAAGACAAAATTCGCTGGAACAAAAGACTCAACTCCCGAAGGAGGGCACCGTGCAGGCAATTAAAGCTGCCGATCTTCCAGTCGAAGAGAGAGACCTACAAGGGACGATGATTCGAGTTTGGGTCCGTGGCAAATGAATACAACAGTGTTTACCGAGAATCGACGTGTAATGGGTGGGGTAATTGAAGATCTATATGAGGGCTAGATTATGGTGGGGTTTAGGGTTTGAAGAGGGGCTAGATTATGGTGGGGGTTTAGGGTTTGAAGAGTTGAGTGTAAGGGTTTCCATAGCTACACAGTCGGTAGAGTAGAGCTCCAACGAAGGAGAGAGGAGAGCTTACTATAGATGAGATTTAGGTCTTCCATTAGAATTCTATCAATGAGCAATGTTAATAATTTGCTTACATGATGGGAGAAGGCCAACAACATTGACATGACACTCGGTGACAACAACATCATTTTGGCTAGGAAATCATCTAATGAAATCTTGACATAGAAAAGCTTTGTTACCACCAGACTACTCCCAAATTACCTGTTACGAAATTGCACGTCGTTTCCAGAAAAATAATGCTCGCAAATAATTCACCAAGTAGAATATAATAATAAAAGAACAGAATCAGATGAACACGCCATAAAATATGTTAACGAAGCTCACCTAAACCTGGGCTACGTTTTTGCACAGAGGCACTCTGCAAATCCACTAGACTTCGAAAAAAGTTGGAATACAATGATGATCTTCTCTCAAGATTAGGGTACAAAGAGATTGAGAACTCTCATAGAAAAAAAAAAACTCACTTTCTTTTTTCTATCTTTTTCTTGCCTCTCTATTTTCTTTTCAGCGTCTTGTCATCGCTGATATAAAGCAAATCTGATAAAAAAGACAAAAAAAACCCCTAAAAATATTTAGCTTCATCTATAACATTACCAACATCACTTAAAGCCAAAGAACGGTCGGACGTTACAGCTTTATTGTTTAGCTAAAACATACACAATACATTTAGCAAGGTCCATATTCATGCTGTAGATCAAGCCAGGTATTGTGTTTAAGCAACTTTTACTTGTAAATGGCACAAAAATTAAATGAGCTGCTCCCAAGTGGCACAAGCATCACGATCACAAGGTTCCCATGATTAGGACCGTACACAATCAAGGAACACCTCCCAATGCCCAAAGTTACCCCAAGAGCTTTTGGAACGTTTGTAGAGATGGGCGGGATAGTAATTACGCCGAGGATCTAGATCTCTCTTGACATAAATGCCAATAGTTGGTAAATTAAAAAAATACGATCTCGTCTATCAAATCAAAGTACGGCCAATAGATGTAATCCGAGAGCTGCAACTATAAGAAAGGTGACCATCGCCCTCATTATAATCATTCAACCAATGTTCTATTCTCTGGTTCAAAGCTTCTCTTTCTAAGAGATCTCTCTAATATGAGTGACCAAGTGAGTGAACGATTTTGGTTTAGGCACTCTAACGATTCAAATGATCCAAGATAGCCTAACCATCAGCTGTGACACAAGCACATATGCACAAGTACACGAATTGACAAAGCTATTCACTCCATTTCAAACGTACAAGTGCATTCCCTTTCCTCTTCAATCCCTCCTCCTGCCAAGATTGCGCAATCTTCTCTTCACACATACACAGCCACACACGAATTAGGGTTCTAGTGAAGAAAAGATTCAAAGTTTCTTTTTATATACAAGAAACATAAAAAAGTCATTGCTATTTGTTAATTCAATATGAAAGCTTTCCAAACATCCAACGCAGTAGCACTTATATGGTCAACATTTCCAGTAGGGCTATGTTTAGAGAATAGACAACTGTCTTTCTAGAAGCATTCAAAACCTTGCGCTAAAAAATACTCCTATACCACCGTCACTCATTTTCGCTTTATCCCAAATAAATTTTTTGAACACCAAAAACGATAAATTGGTTCATTAGTAACAAATTTATCATAATTTAATTTTTTTATCACAAAAAAAACCCAAATTGGTAAATATGTTTTTGCTCCTCGTTCTTACAATGGAAGTAGTTTTTGGGTTTCTTTGGATCCAAGTAGTTTTTGGGTTTAAGGCTTAAATTTGAAGTTCAGTGAAAATTGATTTTTGTTCTAAAACTATTTTTCTATTTCAAAATTGTTTCTGGAATAAAATTCAGTTTGATAAAATGAATTCTTCTTTTTTTATAAAACTTTTAGATGGTGTAAAAGTTAAATTTTTTCATAGGCTGAGGCTAAAAAGGGTATATGAAACAAATTCAGAAAATTAACCTTGCCACGTCATCATCAAGTCCACGTCATCGCGCCCGTTTGCTACCGTTCTGCACACTCCACTCAGTGAAAAGCGAAGTCAGAGTTAGGGGTGTGCATGGTCTGGGCGGGCGGTTCCCGTCCTAGAACCGGGAACCGCCCGCTAAGGACCGGTTTCGAAAAATTGGAACCGGGATCCACCCGTTTGTTGCATGGATCCACCTGGTAACCGGACCGCCACTCCGGTCCGATTCCTAGGTGGATCCATGGAACCGATATTGACGCGAAAAATTTTTGGTTTTCAACATAGAATGACTACGTGACATTAAAGCAAGCTAAAGAAAGAAAAATCAAATTTAAGTACGTGGAACAAAGATTCATTTGTTGTAATTATAAATGTATCTTGTAGATAAAAAAAAAAAATAACGAACACATAGAATGCAACATTCTTCCATTTCCTACTTGCAAATAACCATAGATGGTTAAATTTTCTTTGACCAAAGGTAAAGGTTCCTTAAAGAGTGAGATAGATGTAGGGTTTCTTTTAGTAATTTTTTTTTAATATTAAAAAGGTTCTAGTCCGGTCCGGGTGGGCGGGCGGGCGGATCCACCCATGGAACCGGGAACCGGACCAGTACCCACCGGTTCCAATAAATTAGAACCGAGAATCGGACCGGTTCCCTCAAGACCTGTCGGTTCCGAGCGGTTCCGGTCCGGTTCCGGGTGGTCCAGGCGGATCCAGGTATTTTGCACACCCCTAGTCAGAGTTACCGTAGAGTCGTAGACCACGCGGGGCCCCGCGCCGTGCACGAGCACGAAGCGCCTCTTTCTGATTTTCCCTTACTACCCTCCTCCCAAACCATGATTTACAAGAAAACCACGCCAGGAAGCAACGTGATTGCGACAGCAGTTGAGGGCATAACCGACATTTCATTGCGAACTTCGATCCCTAAAATGTCGGGGAGATCCCAAACAAATCTCTCATCAGCCCTTTTTAAAACGCCCTACGTCACTCTCCTAGATCCTCCGACGAACAAAAGAACCAAAAACAATGGCCGACGCGTCCACCAATCGCCGCCACCGCCGCCCTCCTCCTCGCCGCTGTCCTCGCGCTCGGCCTAATCCCCAATGCCTCCGCCGAGCCCGCCCTGGCCCCGCCAGGGCTGGTGTGCGGGGTCGAGTACCGCCGCGAGTGCCGTGACAGGGCCGAGGCCCTGAAGCTCAAGGTGGTGGCGATCGCGGCCATCTTGGCCACGAGCATGATCGGGGTAGGCGCCCCGCTGTTCTCCTGGGAGGTCCCTGCGCTGAAGCCTGACCGGAAGCTGTTCGAAATCAAGGCCATCGACCCCGGAGTCATAGTGGCCACGGGGTGCATGCGCGTGATGTCCGCCTCCTTCGACGACCCGCGGTTCGAGTGCCTGCGCGAGGTCCCGTGGAGGAAGTTCCCGTTCACCACGTTCGTGGCGATGCTCTCGGCCGTGATCACTCTGATGGTGGACTCGTACGCCATGGCCTGCTACAAGAAAATCAATGCCAAGATAAGCGGCGGCGGCCGCAGCCGGGATGCGAATGGTCAAGCGAAGGACGCGGTGGTGGTGGTGGTGGGGTTAGAGCATGGAGGGGCCGATGCGCACCTGCACGGCGGCGCCGCCGGCGTGATCGAGGGAGAGAAGGCGCAGCTGCTGAGGCATAGAGTCGTTGCTCAGGTGCTGGAGCTGGGCATCGTGGTGCACTCGGTGGTGATAGGCCTCTTGTTGGGGGCCTCCGACAATCCATGCACGATCCGGCCGCTCATCGCCGCCCTCTGCTTCCACCAGATATTCGAAGGGATGGGCCTCGGCGGGTGCATACTACAGGTACGTCGATCAATTCCCGACACGACACGACAGGAGAACCCATGTGCTCAGTCGGCTACTTTCGGTGATTTGTATATTAGCTTACGAATTAGCGCAAGTTTACGAGATTTATTAGTCCCGAGAGAGAGAGAGAGAGAGAGAGAGAGAGAGTTTTAATGTGTACTTTTAAAATAGTTAAAATCTCATAAAGGCAGTCCCAAAAGTATTCTGAAAATAAAACAAAGTATGAAACCGGACAAGAAAGTCTCCAAGTTTCCAACTTTAAAGTCAATGGTTGACAATAGACCGTCCATTTCTGTAAAATAACGAACTGTTATGTGCTCATTTCACTATTTTGGGTCTTGGACGGTAGTGTTTGGAATCCCGAACAAATGATAGAGAGTGAAAAGAATTTGAAACCTATCAAATTACTCTCCCATTTTCCTTCATAAAAAATTGTAGCTGGCATCAGACCCTAAAAATTTTACAAGAACGGCTTTGCTATGCTAGGGGGGCCCCTAGACAAATTCAGCTGATTTCTCAACAATGAAGACAAAGTAAAAAAGAAAATCCTTTTAAAGGTTTTGAACTGCTCTCTTTAACATTTGAACAGAACAAAGAATATTTCACCCGTTAAGGAGATTTAAGGAGAGGGCGAAGAATAAGGGAGAGAGCACCAACAGGAGATAACAACAAAACAAAAGAGAGAATTCACATATGAATGTAGTAGAGAAATTTGTCCAAAAAATTCTAAAGCAATATATTATCACATGAAGGTTGTCATGTAGGAACAAAAATATAGGAAAAAGTATCAAAAAAATCCTAAACCTTTGATAGTTATGCCAACTTAATCCTAAACTTGTTATTGGTATCAGTTTAGTCTATTTAGTCATAAACAATTTAATTTGGTACCAATTCAGTTCTTCCGACTAATTATGGTTGGATTTTGCTAACTAGATGCCAATCAATTAGTATGACACAACCGGTGCTGACGTGAATAAATTTTAATAATATTTTAATTTTTTTAATCTTTTATTCTTTTTTCTCTTTTTCTTCCCCTCTTCCTTTCTCCAATTAGACCTTCTCAACCTTCCTAGCCTCTAGCTACCCTCACAGCCACTAGCGAGGCTCGAGCTCTCACTAGAGGCCCCGAGGGCTGCTCGTGCTGGGCAGCGAGACTCGAACTCACCAAATCCGGTGAGGCTATCCAGCCTCTAGCGAGGCTAGCTCGAGGCTACCCCTCTCCAATCATTGGGTGAGTAGTCCTTGTGGCCTCTAGCGAGGGCTTGAGCCTCGCTAGTGGCTGTGAAACTCACTAAAGGCGGCTAAGTTTGAGGTTCGGTGACCAATTGAAGGAAGGAGGAGGAGAAGGAAAAATAAAATGAAAAAATAAAACAAAAAAAAAAAGAGAAAAAATATTAAAATATTATTGAAAATTGTCCACGTTAGCATCAATCGTGCCATGTTAGCCAACTAGCACCCAGTCAACAAAATCTTGCTAAAGTTAGTCAGAAAGAATTGAATTGATACATAATGAAAATATTTATGACTAAATTGACACAAAATGTAAAAGGTACAAGACTTTTTGAACACTTTTCCCCAAAAACGTACCATGGTATTCTCCAAAAACAAAGTAACAAGACTCTACAGGCATGAGCCCCGACGATGCCAATGGTGGGAATGAGAATTTCTTTTTTTTTTTTTTTTTTTTTTTTACCAATAATTGAGAAATTGGCATGAATAATGCTAGCCATCCAATTTGATAATACAAACAAAGTAGCATTAACATTAATACCGTCACGTGATACGCAACGCGCGATATGACACGACACAATATGTCGATACATTGTTCTAAAAAATAAAAAAGAATTCTAATACATTGAAAAATGTTGCATGTTAATTGTATGTTTTTACATAAATTACCATTTTTATGATTATTTTAATCAATTTAATTTGATTCAAATTCACAAATAAATATATAATAGTTAGAGATCTTAGAATGAATTTATACTAAAAATATTAATTCACCATCTGTTAATATCAGTCATTGTTTTAATTTGATAAATTCAATTTCATTCCAATAATGCATAAAACTCGAAGAAAAAAGCAATTCAAATTATAAATTCGTGTGTTAGATTGTGTCGGAAGAAAAAAGTAAAAAACAAACTTGGGGATGAATTGTAGTTGATCCTACAATACTAGATACCACCGGCTAGCAGCTGGCCAGCGATGATTGGGGTCAATTGGACCGAATGACCAATGCTGGATTGTAGCTCGGCAATGGCCTGAGCGTCGACGAGGATTGCTCGGATTATTAGTGCTTCAGGCGAGGATGTTGGCAAGGGGAAGACGTCGTGAAGAAGAGACGGCTTCACAAAGAAGAAGACCACGTGCGGGGAAGAGAGAAAGAAATAAATAAAATATAGAAAATAGGAGGCAAAACAAAAAGAAAAGAAAGAGAGAAAAAATAGAAAATAGACAATAGAAAGGACAAAAGAAACAGAAAAAGAGTAATTAAAAAGAGAGGAAACGAAAAATCCATGGGCTTAATAGAGAATGGGCTGGTTCAGGATTAGATATGGGTTAGGTGTCATGGGCTTAAAGTTCAGGAGTTATGGGCTTAGCAGATGAAATATAAGTTGGTTATACTCGGATTAGGCCCAGGGGCCAGTCCGAATTCCAGACCCAACCAGGACCTTTAGGTCCAGGTCAGACCCATATCCGCCCGGTCCAGAGTCCATTTTCCAGAATTAGAGATATAAAAAAAAAAAAAATTTACAATAGAAAATATTAAAAATTTTCCAAAATTAAAAAATTTAGAGAAATTTTATAAATTAACTTTATGACTAATTTTTTCTTTAAATGTGGAAAATCGTTAAAAAATTGAAATCCAATTGGATAAGTCTTTAAGGGCTTTATCATAGGATTTTTGGATGCCTTTTCTTTTTAGAGGCATTATTAGGTTGATACTTGCACTTTTCAATTAGATAATACTTGAATTCCCAATTTCAATATAACGATTGTTATTTTCTTAGATAGATCAGTATGGACCTTAAAATCTTCAATAGGCGGCTATGACACTTTAGTTGACAAATAGTCAAGTTTAGGTATCAATAGGGCTCTAGTTAAATAGCTAAGGTAATCAAACTTTGAGAGCTCATTGTCATAATCCGTGTGACCAGCAAACTTTGAGAACTCATTGCCATACATCTGTTAGAAATATATAGCAGCTCATAATAGGCATCATACTCTAAGTAGATTTAGTATGCAGTATCCTAGATCGATCGATCACATTTATATCTCTCTTAATCTATTTTAAACAATAATATATTGTATTCACAATTATGATTATCACAAAGACAGTCATAATTGGTCGACCAGTTAATACAAAACTAGAATGTGATTTTTCAAATTCGATCTTCCTCTTTCTTTCAAACTCTCAATTTCAGTTCAGCTCGCGTTTGCAACTTGTTTGCCATACGGAAAATCGTGCACTTTGTATATAATTTCCCATTATGTTCCACTCGGATTAGATAATGACAATATTATCTCATCATGTGGTTGTAATTGAGAATGAGTTGAATTAAATTCATCACTTCTCATGTTACTCCCATTTGTACGAACTCCACTAATTTCATTATCTTGATCCAAGGTTTCAAATAGGGAATAATTTTCACATATTTCGACCTTCTTTGGAAATTCATTCTCTAAAAATGTGATATCCTGTGACTCGAATTCAGTTATACTTCAACTTTCCTGCTCACCTATAAACACATATCCTTTTGAGTGTTCAGAGTATTTTATTAAAATATTGACCCAATTTCCCAAACTTGTGAGAGGGCTCATAAGTATAGGCAGCATAACCCCATAACTTAAGAAAACTTAAGTCCGGTTTTCTACCTATCTATAACTCATATAGAGTGGAAGTAATTGATTTGGAAGACACCCGATTAAGTATATAGGCAACAGCTAATAACGCATTACTCCAAAAAGTGATAAATAAATTAGCATGCACCATTATAGACCTAACTATTTCTAGTACGATCCGTTCCATCTCTCAGAAACACCATTTTGTTAAGGAGTATATGGAATAGACAACTGTCTTTCTATTCATTTTTCATCACATAAATTTCTGAACTCATGAGATAAATATTCTCGACTTCAATCGGATCTCAATACTTTTATTTTCTTGTCTAATTGATTTTCTACCAAGTTCATAAACCTATTGAAACAACTCAATGTCTCAGATTTATGAGAAATCAAATAAATATATCTGAATCGAGTATAATCATCTATAAATGTGATGAAATAAACAGCCCCATGCATTCCTCTCATATTCATTGAACCACAGACGTCAGAATGGATTAAATGCAGAAGAAATTTAGCTCTTGTGCATTTTCCAAATGGTTTTCTTATCATTTTCTCTACTAGGCAATGCTCACATATGGGCAAATCGACTTTTTCAATGTTGCCCAACAAACCCTCTTTGGCTAGTCTATTCATACGTTGTTCGCCAATATGACTAAGTCTAGCATGTCAAACATTTATATCATTATCATATAAATTAGGAGATGTGAAAAGGGAATTACAAATATTTGGCATTAACATAGTAAACATTTAATACAATGAAACCATCTAGAAAATAACCACAACCATAGTAATTTGTATCCAAATACAAACCCACACAACTATTATGGAAGTTCATATTAAAACCCGGCTTAATCAACACTAAAATAAACACTAAATTCCGACAAATCTCCGGAGCATATAATACATCATGTAGGAACAAAGTGCGTCCACCACGCATGTTCAATTGGCAAGTGTCAATTCCTTTTACTTCAGCTCTGGAATTATTTTCTACATAGATCCACTTAGTTCCAGTCAATACTCGTCGAAATTCCACGAAAGATTCCCTATCCTTCGGTACATGATCTGTTACTCCTAAATCTACAGTCCATAAAGGATTAAACTCAGTCAAGAATACAGAACTTGACACATAAGCAAAGTTCTTAAATGTACAAGAGATGTATACCTTCTTTGGCTCGTGACAATCGCGAGTATAGTGACCTTTTTTTGTCATAATTGCAACACTTCACCCTTGTCAGCTTCTTCATTCGAGGACGCTTTCCTCTTTCATGTTGGTCAACCTTTGGTTTCTTCCTTGAAGCACTTGCTCTCTTGTCTTTCCACCTCTTGAACCAATCGGGACATTTGCGCTTGGAGCCCGAAGCTCCATGTGAGCTAAAATCAGCATGATAAATTTCAGTTTTCGGCTTAATCGCCAAGAGGCGGTCCCCTTCCAGCTCAAGATAGCGCACTGCATCCTCAAAGGTTTTGATATTCTCATTGTGGGTTAGGTGCACCTTCATATGCTCCCAACTTTGAGGCAAGGAACAGATCATTGCTTGCACTTGCTGCTCATTAGTTAGGACATGGCCAGCATCCTTAAGCTCATCAATCATGTTTCACATCTTTCTCAAGTGTTGCTTCATGGTTTGACCATGAGGCTTCTTGTAAGAGTCAAACCTAATAGTGAGTTGCCTTAGTTTGGTCACCAAAGTATGACCAAATCTTGCTGTCAACGCTTCCCACATTTCCTTGGCATTTACAAAACGTCTGAACTCTCGCATGACATCATTCTCCATGCTACTTAGCAACGTAATGCGAGCAAAAGAGTTCTTCCTTTTCCATGCAGTAAATGCATCCTTATCTCTCTTGTGTTGTGTAGTGTTTCCATCTTCAGGCTCTTCCATGGTTAGATTAAGAGCCTCTAATGTCTCTTGCTCTTCCAGCACATATTGGATTTTCATGTGCCAAATTTCATAGTTATCGCCATTGAGCTTCTCACCTTTGTTTAGCTTAGCGACTATGCTCTTTGTGGCTGAAGCCATCGATCTAAACATATTAGACACATATGCACGAATTATTAATGCCTATCATTTATGCATCCATTTTGCACAAACCCATCATATTAATGAATAATTTCAAGTAAGGTTTCAGAATCAAAAGGTCACTTTTGTTCCCAATCATTATCCAAAAAATCCTTACTCGGAATTATTATTGATATAATCTTCTATGCAAAATAAAATTCTATGAAGCTACAAAAACTTCTACGAACTACCCATAACAGTCAACAATAAGGAAGCAAAAGAAATTGGACATCCAATAATGATAGAATAATAATACTTTCACATAATACAACTCAATATATTAGTTGCTACACCAACAACAACTAGGTAGTAAACATTTACATAAGATATTCATAAAGCACACTCAATAAAGATCGGTCAAAATATCTAACGTCAAGTCAACACATGAACTAGGAAAGATTTCATTTTGTAAAATTTCTTGAGCTTTTCATCATCAAATTTTTCAAGCTTCTCTTCATTAAAATTCTCAGCTATTCTAGGCAGCCACGGTAAAACAGATGGGTATCTCTTAGGATTTCTCCTTCGCACAATCATCCCCCATCGGATTGAAGTCATTCCATGGGTCGCAGCCCTTGTGGCTTCAATCCGGTAATGTTTATCTATAAAAGCCATTACAAGCTTCCTATACATAGTAGCTCGGTTCACCTCCCATAGGCAATTCAACACTCCTTGTCGTGTCGGTGGGAAAGTGTTCATGAAAAATCGCAGCATCTCAGATTGTGGCATGGGATAATCATTCCATATGACCTCTTGTATTCTCTTGTTGACCTCGAGTACATGATCAATTAAGTCACCACTCTCCCATCGATAATCGGTCAACTCAACTATCAACCTAGACAGCCTTTCCTTTTGTTCATCTGTAGTTATGCGAATGGGTGTGCACGCCTGAAGGGGAGGCATTGTTCCTGCAACAAATGCAGAACAAATGAGGGATTACATATAATCCACATAAACTTAATTGGAAAAAAAAAAAAAAACACATTCTTTTCCTTCTCTTTTTTTTCTTTTGGGGTCAACAGTCAACGGTCAAAGGTTAGTCGGGTTGGTTGGGTCGGGTCAGGTCGGACCAATCGACCCGGCATGTGCCACGCGTGTACGCAGGCACTGCGAGCTGACGTCACAATGATGTTAGCTGGCACGTGCCACACACGTGCGCGCGCCAGCAACCGCACACGTGCGTCGCACACGCCTAGGGTTCGAATCGGCGTATCCGGCAGCCTCTTGTAGCAATTTGCCACTTGATTTTCTCGTATCGACGAGAGCTTTGACCCTATGTTATCAAAAACGAACTTTGACTTACAGAAAATCAAAAAACGGGGTGAATGATGCACGGGTGTCGGGATTTTTTTCGTCCTCGATCGATCGACGGCAATGTTTAATGAAAAATTAATCAAAAAGCAATTCATAAACATGAAAAAGGTCAGGAAACATGAACAATGGCTCTGATACCAATGTTGGGAATAACGGATTCGGTAAAATAGATTCGACACTAAATCGAACCCCTAAAACGAATGCGAAAAACGAGCCTAGGAAACAAATGTATCACCAATCGAAAAACACATCACAATATCGAACGTACCTTACTTTCCATAGATTAAAACACCAATGTTGATTTGAGAAAGAAAAACCGATCCCATTCTACCGAGGGGGTGTCCTGTTGCTATTAGGGGGAGAAAACTCTTTCGTGATAGAGCGTATTATTTTCTCTTACGTTCTTCTTTTCAGAGGGGGGAGAAAGTCTCCAACATATGTACGCCAAAAGGTACGTTCTTTTTATATCTTTCCCTTAAAGCGTCTCCTCCAAAGGACGCAACCCCTCAACGTAACATCTCTTCCAAAAGACGCAACCCCTCAACACAGTCTTTCATTCATGGATCCTTATCTTGTGGGCCGAGTTCTTAGACCCAACATGGGTGGACGGGCCTGCTTAGGCCTATCACAAAAGCCATCAAATATATTTGTATATCCAAAGAAGATCACTATCTCCGAAAATGCTAAATAGAACAGTTGAGTTTAGATATTTGATGGACTTCGAAATGTACTCGTTGTCCAATAAAAAGCATGTGCTAGAAAACGAGGTGTCAGGAAAATTACTTTTCAAGCTCAAGCTTCGGCATTTACTCTAACGTGGGATCCGCTTTTCTTTATCCATGGGCAATGAGACTCCATACATTGGGGGTATCCGTATATATAGAAGCTTTAATTTTCGTGCTTATCCTAATTGTCGATTTAGTTTATGCATGGCGAAAAGGGTCTGTCTCAGTATTGCTTAGGAGAAGAACTTACCGAGTAACTCCTGGCTTTCCCCCCTTGAGGTACGCTTCATGCTTCTGAGGATCACTCAAGACTTGATAGGCTTCCCTAAGCATCTACACAAACATCAAGGGCATAATAAGTACAACAAAATATATTTTTGTTCCGAGAAAGCTGAAGAATCAAATTAACCTGGAAATTTTTTGCTGCTTTTGGATCTCTAGGATTCTTATTTGGATGAACCATCTGCGCTTGAAAGACAACACGAAAATTTCAAAAATTCATCATATACACACAACCTTACTCCTAACCCATGTAATAGGTACCTTCAGGTAATACGCCTTCTTACTATTGGCCTTAGAAGCATCCATGCTCGCACCAAGGATGTTGTAATATGTCGTGTCCTTCTCCATCTCAGAAAAACCAGCCTACTCTTAAGAATGAACCACCAAGGAGGCGACGGCGGAGGCATCGACGGCAGAGGAGGAGGAGGCATTGCGACGGAGCAGTTTCAATGGGCGACTGGGGGTTTCAACGATGGAGGGAGAGAGAGAGAGAGAGAAACTGAGTGGTTTCGACCGGATGTTTCAACGGCGAAGGGAGGGAGAGAAATAGAGCGATTCCAAACACCCTCCACTCTAGTGAGAAAAACATTAGGCGAGCGCACCCACTCTGTTCCCTCTCCTCTCTCTCCCTCCCCCGTTGAAACCCTCGATCGCCAGTTGAAATCCTCAGTCGCCCGTTGAAACCGCTCTGTTTCTCTCCCTCCCTTCATTGTCGAAATCTCCAGTCAAAACCGCTCCGTTTCTCTCTCTCTCTCTCTCTCTCCCTCCCCTGTTGGAACCCCCAGTCGCCCATTGAAATCGCTCCGTCGCAACGCCTCCTCCTCCACCACCGACGCCTCCGCCGTCGCCTCCTTGGTGGTTCATTCTTAAGAGTAGGCTAGTTTTTCTGAGATGGAGAAGGACATGACATATAATGACATCCTTGGTGTGAGCGTGGATGCTTCTAAGGCCGATACTAAGAAGGCATATTACCTGAAGGTACCTATCAACCGGGTTGGGAGTAAGGTTATGCGTATATGATGAACTTTTGAAATTTACGTGTTGTCTTTCAGGCGCAGCTGGTTCTTCCAGATAAGAATCCTGGAGATCCAAAAGCGGCAGAAAATTTCCAGGTCAATTTGATTCTTCAGCTTTCTCGGAACAAAAATATATTTTGTTGTACTTATTATGCCCATGATGTTTGTGTAGATGCTTGGGGAGGCCTATTAAGTCTTGAGTGATCCTCAGAAGTGTGAGGCGTACCTCAAGGGGGGAAAGCTAGGAGTTACTCGGTAAGTTCTTCTCCTGAGCAATACTGAGATAGACCCTTTTCGCCATGCATAAACTAAACCGACAATTAGGATAAGCACGAAAATTAAAGCTTCTATATATACGGATACCCCCAATGCATGGAGTCTCATTGCCCATGGATAAAGAAAAGCAGATCCCACGTTAGAGTAAATGCCTAAGCTTGAGAAGTAATTTTCTTGACACCTCGTTTTCTAACACATGCTTTTTATTGGACAACAAGTACATTCCGAAGTCCATCAAATATCTAAACTCAACTATTCTATTTAGCATTTTCGGAGATAGTGATCTTCTTTGGATATACAAATATATTTGATGGCTTTTGTTATGGGCCTAAGCAAGCCCGTCCGCCCATGTTGGGCTTAAGAACTCGTCTCGCAAGATAAGGTTTCATGAATGAAAGGCTGCGTTGAGGGGTTGCGTCTTTTGGAAGAGATGTTATGTTGAGGGGTTGTTTTCTTTGGAGGAGACACTTTAAGGGAAAGATATGAAAAGAATGTACCTTTTGGCGTACATACGTTAGAGACTTTCTCCCCCTCCAAAAAGAAGAACGTAAGATAAGATAATACGCTATATTAAGATAGAGTTTTCTCCCCCTAATAGCAACAGGACGCCCCCTCGGTAGAATGGGATCAGTTTTTCTTTCTCAAATCAACATTGGTGTTTTAATCTGTGGAAAGTAAGGTATGTTCGATTTTGTGATATGCTTTTTTATCAGTGATACATGTGTTTCCTAGGCTCGTCTTCCGCATTCGTTTTAGGGGTTCGATTTAGTGTCGAATACATGTTAGGGAATCTGTTATTCCCAACATTGGTATCAGAGCCATTGTTCATGTTTCCCAACCCTTTTCATGTTTATGAATTGCTTTTTGATTAATTTTTCGTGAAACATCACCTTCAACCGATCGAGGATGAAAAAAAATCCCAACACCCGCGTACTGTTCACCCCGTTTTTTTATTTAAGTCACAGTTTGTTTCTGATAGCGTAGGGTCGAAGCTCTCGTTGATATGAGAAAATCGAGTGGCGGATCGCCACTGGAAGCCGTCGGACGTGCCGATTCTGGTCTCAGGTGCATGCGACGCACATGCGTGGTCGCTGGTGCGCATACGTGCGAGGCACACACGCGGTCGCTGGCACGCACACGTGCGTGGCACGTGCCAGCTGACGTCATCGTGACGTTAGCTCGTAGTGCCCACGCACACATGTGGCACGTGTCGGGTTAATTGGTCGGACCTGACCCGACGTGACCGAGACCGACCGTTGACCGTTGACTTTGACCGTTAACCAAAAAAAAAAAAATGGGAGTAGGAAAATAATGTGTTTCTTTTTCCAATTAAGTTTATGTTGATTATATGTAATCCCTCATTTGTTCTGCATTTGTAGTAAGAACAACGCCTCCCCTTCAGGCTGAACAAAAGGAAAGGCTGTCTAGGTTGATAGCTGAATTGACCGATTATCGATAGGAGAGTGGCGACTTAATTGATCATGTATTCAAGGTCAACAGGAGAATATAAGAGGTCATATGGAATGGTCATCCCATGCCACAATCTCAAATGGTGCGATTCTTCATGAACACTCTTCTACCGATATGGCAAGGAGTGTTGAATCGCCTATGGGAGGTCAACCGAGCTACTAAGTATAGGAAGTTTGTAATGGCTTTTATAGATGAACATTACCGGATTAAAGCCACAAGGATCGTGACCCATGGAATGACTTCAATCCGGCGGGGGATGAATGTGCGAAGGAGAAATCCTAAGGGATACCTGTCTGTTTTACCGTGGCTGCCTAGAATGGCTGAGAATTTTAATGAAGAAAAACTTGAGAAATTTGATGATGAAAAGTTCAAAAAATTCTATAAAAGGAAATCCTTCCTAGTTCATGTGTTGACTTAGCGTTAGATGTTTTTACTAACCTTTATTGAGTATGCTTTATGAACATCTTATGTAAATGTTTACTACCTAGTTGTTATTGTTGGTGTAGCAACTAATATATTGAGTTGTATTATGTAAAAGTATTATTATTCTATCATTATTGGATGTCCAATTTCTTTTGCTTCTCTTATTGTTGATTATTGTGGGTAGTTCATAGAAGTTTTTGTAGCTTCATAGAATTTTATTTCGCTTAAAAGATTATATTAATAATAATTCCGAGTAAGGATTTTTTGGATGATGATTGGGAACAAAAGTGACCTTTTGATTACGAAATTTTACTTGAAGTTATTCATTAATATGATGTGTTTGTGCAAAATAGATGCATAAATGATAGGCATTAATAATTCATGCATATATGTCTGATATGTTCAGATCAATGGCTCAGCCACAAAGAGCATAGTCGCTAAGCTAAACAAAGGTGAGAAGCTCAATGGTGATAACTATGAAATCTGGCACATGAAAATCCAATATGTGCTAGAAGAGCAAGAGGCACTAGAAGCTCTAAACCTAACCATGGAAGAGCCCGAAGATGGAAATACTACACAACACAAGAGAGATAAGGATGCATTTGCTGCATGGAAAAGGAAGAACTCTCTTGCTCGCATTACGTTGCTGAGTAGCATGGAGAATGATGTCATGCGAGAGTTCAGGCGTTTTGTGAATGCCAAGAAAATGTGGGAAGCGTTGGCAGTAAGATTTGGTTATACTTCGATGACCAAACTGAGGCAGCTCACTATTAGGTTTGACTCTTACAAGAAGCCTCATGGTCAGACCATGAAGCAACACTTGAAAAAGATGTCAAACATGATTAATGAGCTGAAGGATACTGGCTATGTCCTAACTGATGAGCAGCAAGTGCAAGCAGTGATCCGTTCCTTACCTCAAAGTTGGGAGCATATGAAAGTGCACCTGACGCCACAATGAGAATATCAAAATCTTTGAGGATGCAGTGTATCATCTTGAGCTGGAAGAGGATCACCTCTTGGCGGCTAAGCCAGAAACTGAAATTTATCATGCTGGTTCTAGCTCACATGGAGCATCGGGCTCCAAGCGCAAACGTCCTGATTGGTTCAAGAGGTGGAAAGGCAAGTGAGGAAGTGCTTCAAGGAAGAAACCAAAGGTTGACCAACATGAAAAAGGAAAGTGTCCTCGAATGAAGAAGCTGACAAGGGTGAAGTGTTACAATTGTGACAAGAAGGGTCACTATGTTCACGATTGTCGCGAGCCAAAGAAGGTATACACCTCTTGTACATTTGATACCTTTGCTAATGTGTCAAGTTCTGTATTCTTGACTGAGTCTAATCCTTTATGGACTGTAGATTCGGGAGCAACAGACCATGTAGCGAATGATAGAGAATCATTCGTGGAATTTCGACGGGTACCGACTGGAACTGAGTGGATCTATGTAGGAAATAATTTCAGAGCTGAAGTAAAAGGAATTGACACTTGCCAATTGAACATGCGTGGTGGACGCACTTTGTTCCTACATGATGTATTGTATGCTCCGAAGATTCCTCGGAATTTAGTGTCTGTTTTAATGTTGGTTAAGCTGGATTTTAATATGAACTTCCATAATAGTGGTGTGAATTTGTATTTGGATACAATTACTACAGTTGTAGTTATTTTCAAAATGGTTTCATTGTATTAAATGTTGACTATGTTAATGCCAATGTTTGTAATTCCCTTTTCACGTCTCCTAATTTATATGATAATGATGTGAATGTTTGGCATGCTAGACTTGGTTATATTGACCAACAATGTATGAATAGACTAGCCAAAGAGGGCTTGTTGGACAACATTAAAAAGTCGATTTGCCCATATGTGAGCATTGCCTAGAAGGGAAAACGACAAGAAAACCAATTGGAAATGGCACAAGAGTTGAATTTCCTCTATATTTAATTCATTCTAACGTATGTGGTTCAATAAATATGAGAAGAATGCATGGGGCTGTTTATTTCAGCACATTTATAGATGATTATACTCGATTCAGATATGTCTATTTGATTTCTCATAAATTCGAGGCATTGAGTTGTTTCGAAAGGTTTATGAATTTGGTAGAAAATCAATTAGACAAGAAAATAAAAGCATTGAGATCCAATCGAGGTCGAGAATATTTATCTGATGAGTTCAAAAATTTATGTGATGAAAAAGGAATAGAAAGACAATTGTCTATTCCATATACTCCTCAACAAAATGGTGTTGCGGAAAGAAGGAACAAAACGATACTGAAAATGGTTAGGTCCATAATGGCGCATATTAATTTACCTATCACTTTTTGAAGTGATGCGTTATTAATTGCTGCCTATATACTTAATCGGGTGTCTTTCAAATCAGTTACTTCCACTTCATATAAGTTATGGATAGGTAGAAAACCGGGCTTGAGTTTTCTTAAGTCATGAGATTGTGCTACCTATACTCATAAGCCCTCTCACAAGTTTGGGAAATTGGGTTCTAAAGGAAATAAGAGTATTTTCATAAGATACTATGAACACTCAAAAGGGTATGTGTTCATAGGTGAGCAGGAAAGTGGGAATATAACTGAATTTGAGTCACGGGATGTCACATTTTTAGAGAATGAATTTCCAAAGAATGGCGAAATAGGTGAGAATTATTCCCTATTTGAAACATTGGCTCAAGATAATGATATTAGTGAAGTTTGTCCAAGTGGCAGTAACATGAGAAGTAATGAATTTAATTCAACTTACTCTCAATTACAATCACATGATGAGATCATATTGTCATTATCTAATCTGAGTGGGAGCATAATGGGAATCGATATGCAAAGTACACAATCTCCCGTATGGCGAACAAGTCGCAAAAGTATTCCTCGTCGACGCTTTGATATTGAAGGGGAAACTTTTATGGTTGCTCAACAAGATGAGAATGAGCCAAGAAATATACATGAGGCTCTAAATTACCCTAGTAAGGAAAAATGGATGCATGCAATGGAAGAGGAAATAGAGTCAATGAAGTCAAACCATATTTGGGAACTGGTTGATCTTCCAAAAGGATGCAAATCTATTGAAAACAAGTGAATTTTCAAAATAAAGTGTAAAGCTGATAACTCGATAGAAAGACATAAAGCTCGCCACAGGTATAATCAACAGGAAAGAATTGATTATGAAGAAACATTTTCTCCTGTAGTGAGATTTACCTCAATTTGCATTATTCTGGCAATAATGACAAGTATGGATCTTGAGTTACATCAAATGGATGTAAAGATCGCTTTTCTCAATGGAGAATTAGATGAAGAAATATATATGTAACAACCTGCTGGTTTCATTATGGAAGACCAAGAAGAAAAGGTATGTCGACTTTTGAAATCGATATATGGCCTTAAGCAGTCGTCAAGACAATGATATATACGTTTTCATAGGATAAGATTTTACAATGATTAATGAGAATCATTGTGTATATATCTAAAGATCCAAAAATCAATTTGTGATCATATCATTATATGTTGATGATATACTAATTGCCGGAAGTAATATGGAGTTTGTTAATACCATCAAAAGTTGATTATCTTCTAACTTTGAGATGAAAGATATGGGTGGAGCTACATACATTCTTGGAGTTAAGATTTCAAGAGATCGTTCGAAAAGGTCATTATCTCTTTCGCAAGAAACATACATAAATAAGGTTCTTGAACGATTTCATATGCAAAATTGTAAACCCATAGATACTCCTATTGCAAAAGGTGAAGGATTGAGCCATAGACTGTGTCCAAGGACTCCACAAGAGAAGGAACAAATGAAACATGTTCCTTATGCTAGTGTTGTTGGGAGCTTGATGTACGTTATGATATGTACAAGACCTGACATATGTTTTGCAGTTGGAATGGTGAGTAGATACCAATCCAATCCAGGTCAAGCACATTTAAATGCCGTTAAAAGAATACTAAGATATTTGAAGGGAACTGTTTATTACAAGTTGAATTACCAACGAAAGGATCTGCGACTTGAAAGCTATTTAGATGCTACTTGGGGAGGTGATTTAGATGAAAGGAAATCCACCTCTGGATTTGCTTTCTTACTGAATAATGGCGCCATATCTTGGAGTAGTAAAAAGTAAACGTGTATAGCTTTGTCCACATGAAAGCTAAGTTCGTGGCATTATGAGCAACGGTACAAGAAGGTGTTTGGCTTAAGAGATTTTTGGGTCATTTATGTGTTATTAAGAAAGCTGCAGGCTCCTTATTGGTTAACTGTGATAGCCAAGCAGCTATTGCATACACCAAAGATCCAAAATATCATGGCAAGACCAAACATATAGATACCAAGTATAATTTTGTTAAAGATATGGTTGCACGAAAGGATGTGAACTTACAGTACATATCTACGCATAGAATGGTAGCAGATCATATGACAAAGCCAATACCTAGAGATGTGTTTTGTGGTCATGTAAAATCTCTAGGACTGCATAGAGGCTGATGTACTGAATATTGTAATTTTTCTGAGTTGTTCACATTTAATGAATTTATGTTTTTTCATTATTAATGCCTATGAATCTTTGTTTGATGTTTATGCATCTTAATGATCACTGTATTACATTAAATTGAGAAAATATGTCGGACAAATAAAAGATTAGCCGACTCATATGGGTAATCGCCTCCATTTACTATGTAATAAATAGAGACTAGACGGTTTTTAAGTTTATTATCTAGGTTACTGCATACTAAATCTACTCAGAGTGTAATAACCATTATGAGCTGCTATATATTCCTAATAAATGTATGGCAATGAGCTCTCAAAATATGCTGGTCGCACGGATTATTCACTGGTATGAATGTTGTAGAGAGGTAAAGAGGATCATGTTCGGCTCACCATGTGCAAGTGGGAGATAATAGTTTTTGTGATGGGCCTAAGCAGGCCCATCTGCCCATGTTAGGCCTAGGAACCTGGCCCGCAAAATAAGGGCCCATGAATGAAAGAGTGCATTGAGGGGTTGTGTTTTTTGGAAGAAATGTTACATTAAGGGGTTGCGTCCTTTGGAGGAGATGCTTTAAGGGAAAGATATAAAAAGAACATACCTTTTGGCGTACGTACATTGGAGACTTTCTCCCCCCTCCAAAAAGAAGAATGTAAGAGAAGATAGTACACTCTATCAAGATAAAGTTTTCTCCCCCTAATAGCAATAGGACGCCTCCTCGATAGAACGGGATCAGTTTTTCTTTCTGAAATCAACGTTGATGTTTTAATCTGTGGAAAGTAAGGTATGTTCGATTTTGTGATGTGCTTTTCGATCAGTGATACATGTGTTTCCTGGGCTCGTCTTCCGCATTCGTTTTAGGGGTTCGATTTAGTGTCAAATTCGTTCTAGGGAATCCATTATTCCCAACAATATTCAATGAAATGCATAGCGATCACAAATGGGTTTGTTGTATTTCTTAGCTCTTTTGGGTGTAAAAGTGTTGAAATTGCTTGCCTCCTAGCTATTTTGAGTACTAGCCTCTAAAAATTGATAGCTTATACAAAAAGTTAAATAATGTTGCTTGTGTGTATAAACTCTGACGAGCAAGTTGTTTCCATTCCTTTTAATCTATAGTTTTTCTCTACATTCATTTGATTTCCATGTTCGTTTATGCCGGAACATGTGAAGAAGGAATTTCATGATTCCTTCTGATTTCTTCCTTGTTTGTTTCTCATGAGAATGAATAAGGAAAAGGAAAAACAGATGTTAGATTTCTTAATTATGTTGTGTTTGTCATAGACACCATGGTGGACCCCTCAGCTGTGTTTGCCATGCATTTTGGGAGTGACTTGTTCAAGGATTATATTGGGCAGCTAGAGTTGGCTTCTTCAGCAGGGATTGAAGCTGAAGAAGATTCCCAGGATCCCTTAGTCCGTTCGCGGAAGGTTCAGGAAAAAAAGAAGGTATTATTTCTGCTATATAAACACTCCTCTGATAAACTGCATTTATATATTTTTAAATGCTCCCAAAAGTCCACCCACCCACTGTACTTGTTAGTATATGCAACTTATTTGACCTATTTCTCTATTTCTATGGTGCAGGTGCTACAAAATGCAAGGGAAGAGAAACTTAAAAATATTTTGAAGGATTGCCTTCGGCCTTTTGTTGAAGGTCGAAAAGAAGAGTTTGTGAAGTAGGCAAATTCTGAAGCGATGCGCCTGTCTAGAGCAGGTAACTCTTCTTCTTCTAGGGTGTGCTTATATACCAAATTACCTCTCATGAACGTTTTGGTTTTATATGTGCATGGGTCACTTTATATAATTTTTGATCAAAACGCATAGACCAAATGCTGATAATGATTGCATGCCGAAGAGTTTCACAATGCATTGGGCAACACTGAAATGCCATTTCAAAATTTAAGACATCGGAGTCCGTCTACATATTCAAAATCATCTCTTATACATTGTCATAGGATCTAACGTCCCCCCTGAGAAAGAGCAGAGGCAAATAAAACAGACTAGATCAAGCACCGGAATTTAACTTTCTAGGAAGATTTTGTAATATCTTATTTATTAATGTTGAACTTGTTAAACTTTCTCCCTTGGCCTCTATGTCTAGCAAACACCTGGCTACTATAGATTTATCTTGTTTACTGAGAAGGTCAGAGAATGATTAGGCTCGATGTCCTTTGAATTTCGTCATGTATTATTAGTTCGAGGTTTAACTTGTGAGAAGCAGCAATTTTTTCTTCTGTTTTTTCTTCTGTTACCGGGACTAGAACAAGTCCATAATAAAGTGAAGACTCCTGAAGGTCCTACTAGATGGTATCTTTTACACATGTGAATAGCTGGAGGAAGAACTTGATATGATTCCAAACAGCAACACACTATAGTAATTTTTTTCCTAATGCAGCTCCTTGTAGGATGCTTGTTGCTTTGTCTATTTTCACAGGATAGAATACATCTCTCCTCGGCCCAATTGAAGGCTCGTTTTTTTTTTTTTAATTATAAAATTCACTCATGATATTTGCATTGACATTGACTGTTTGTCTTCTGCAGCTTTTGGAGAAGCCATGCTTCATACGATTGGTTATATCTACAAGCGTAAAGCTCTTAGAGAACTTGGGAAGGACATAAAATAATTGAAGTTGCCTTTTGCATTAGAGTGGGTTCGAGATAAGGGGCATTGGATAAGATCACAAGTGAATACAGCTGCTGGTATTTTCTCTCAATAACTTAGGAAATGATGCATGCTACCATGATCTCTGGGCCTTAAGGTCCTTCCTTTCTTGTGGAAGTTCTACAACAGTCGATAAACTCGTATCTTCTTGAATGTGTAGGTGCTGCGTCTTTGATTAATGAACTGGATGAGCTGAAGCAGTTGGATGAAAAGGAAAAAAAAGGAGGTTCACCCTAAAACTCTCAATGCATTCTGGCGAATTGACGTGATTGACATAGAGTCAATCTTATCTCATGTTTGCCAAGCGGTGACTACTAGATCTTCAATAGCTCAACTATATAAGCAAGCTTGTGACACCATCTTTGGCCAGCTAATCATGACTGAATATGTGAAAAGCTGGAACTTTTTGACTTCAAACTTGCATTGCTCAAGAAGTCAACTAAATTTTGAGAAACTCAAGTCGACATATGGACAAAAGGTCATAGTATGCTTAGGTGGATCATCACTCAGTACCTCGGTCACTGCTGAATCAGTGGAGGGACCGCTGTTAGAATTTCAGATTGTTTTCTTCCTATTTCCTGCCAATTTGTTTTATATGCTGGATAGTTTACATATTTTTGTTTCTGATATATTTGAATCGAGCTAGACGTCAGTTGCAATGTTTATTACAAGTTGTGGTTCTGGCTCAGAATGCTTGTATTGTGATGGTGGTATGAGGGGTGTGTATGACATCTCACATGCTTTCAGGGCATGCTTGGCCAAAAGCAGACATGAAATTTTAATGACTTTCCAGTCTGATAAACAGTAGGACAACATAAGCTGACTCACGCTAGTGTCATTTATTAGGAAAATAATCTAATTGTTCTTTTTGTTGTTTCAGGTTTTAAAAACCATACTGTTTCCAGGAATGTTCTTCGTGCTAAAGCTTTGAAGAAGCTTGGGACAATCTTTGAAGTGTCATTTACTTTTAAGGGAAATTGTGTACTTTTACAAGACGAAATTTTCGGCCTCAATGTAGAATTAAATTTCTCCCTTCGTTCTCAAGGTTCCAAGTCCGCCTACAGAAGAGAGAACAGAGGGTGACATTAAAGCAGGCACCGCTTCAAGTTCATCAAGCTCAAGTTCACCTACCTAAATTCCTCTTAATGTCAAGGTCAAATTGCAGATAGTTGATTGCAATTCGTACAGATAATTTAGTGCAATTCGTAAGCTTTTTCACATGGCAACATCGGTTGGAGCTTTACAAGGCCACATGGTTGGAGACGAGTTTAGCTATTTATGCCACCACATGGAGCAATTCTGGGTCCCACTTGATAGGGGTCTTCTGTCTAAACTAAGGCCAAGCAACTCATCAAGTTCAATTCTACGATTCAATTTGCCTATTCTCTGTCTGTCATTTTTTCCTTTGATTGTGACTTTACGGTTGAATGTGCATGATAATAGCCAAGTGAAAAGCTTCACGGAGTAATTCGAAATAGAAAGACCCCTTTCGCCTCTACTCAATACGCGACGAGGGCATCTGTGCAACGGAAAAACATATGCACCAACCGTATCAAACCGCACCACAACTTTTCCGATTTAACTAAAGGAGCCATTTCACAAAATATTCTATGAAGCTTATCGCCGAATGGTTACTGTTCAGCAAGTTGAGGATTATATTTTAACCATTTAAAACTCGTATTCCTAGCTGGTTCAACTAAAACGAAACTCTCAAGTAATGTTCCAAATAAGATGGATAGAGGTTCAAATGCAAATTACTTCTATTTCACATAGAAGAAAAAGAAAATCACGTGGAACTTTATTTTCGTCAAACTGATCATGATAATGTCCAGAAAGGATTACCTTGCTAGTGAGATAAAATTCAAGTTCGATTATAGATTAGACATTTAATATTACAAATCTCGCTCCTTAACAATTCTTTGCTCTCTATGCTCTTAGGTTAATCCTAAAATATACAAACTTATTATCACGCGCCTTGTGCTAATCTCATGTTGCTCTTGTTTCCAAACAGATTTGCTTGACCCGGAATAGGGACATCCAACCTCCACAACCAAACACGAGATAAAAGGTAGAAGCGTCTGCCTACTTTTTTAATCAAATTATACGAATTTTAATCAATACAATTAGTATTTAAAGCTGTTAATTTAAAATCACTTTATTTAAGGAAAAAAATTAAAATAATGTATTAATTATTGCGTACACAAACGTATTCAAATCGAATATAGTTGATATTAGGTACTATTACGTATTAGCCTAGTTAACTTCCCCTAGTATATATTATGAAACACGATGGGTTCATCTATGTGGTGAAGTAATTTTTTCTATCATATACCTTTTATTCAATTACATTAAGGAAAGCCATATTCTAGCATTAAAAAGAAGAAGGAAAATGACGAATTATCTATTTTTTAACCAAATCGCAACGTAATCTTTTCTAGTTTAATTATTTCATAGCAAAGCTGAGAAGAGCACCGGACGCCCACAAAGACTGTCGTAATTTGATTTGTAAAGCTTAAAGGGACTTACAAATTAATCCCGATATTAATTTAATATCCTCGTATAAAATTAACTAATCCAACTATAAACTAGCAATAATTTACTAAAATTGGGTTGCTTCTCAAACTAATTGAACTTATTTACTCAGTGTATTTTTTTTTTTCCATTGGACTAAACCGGATTTACTTGAAGAAAATCAATTTCACTTTAGCTAGCTCTGGTATATTTGTCAATAAAATGTATATTTGGAGTGGGATCGTTCCAATTACTCTTATTGTTTAAGGAAGAGGAAAATAGGTAAAATCAAGAAATCATTCACAAATCCTTAATTATCATATTCAGTCTAGATATAAATCAGTTTTTTGTAATCAAAGATGTTACGTTGCTTGACTAATATTGTCAGGCGAGTCCGCCCATGATCTACAATAAATAATCCAATAATTATAATCCACGGAAAAATCAGTAGTAATAAATGGAGAAAGAAGGAGACATTCATCACATGCACTGTGGAGCCAGCAAAAAACAGCTCCTGCTCATGACGTTAACCAAGTAGTCAAAGGTAAATGGATCCAATGGCTGTTCTCACACAACAAGAAATGGTAACCTTCCGTCTCGTTTTCCGTTATTTCCGGTCAAAGGACACATATGCCCTTTGGCTTACCCATTAATTCTCTACTTGTGTACAATTGCACCGATAAATCATTGATTAGGTGCATGATATCTCTTTAATTCAACCAAAGAGTGACATCACCTCCATATTGCAACCAAATCCAAACAAAATGGGACTTGGCCATTAATATATATCAAAACTCAATATTTATCCGATCTATAAACATCATCTCTTTTCTTTTCTTAAATTATATACACTTGGATTGATTTGTTTTGGATAGGTGTGAAAAATTTAGGATTCCGCGCTTGGACAACTCTTCATTTTACAGAAAATGACACTTTAGTAAATAAAGATGCACCGATAATTAATGTGAAGGAAGTAAAAGCCTTTTAAAACAAAAACTCGTGTGTGTGTGTGTGTTTTTTTTTTTTTTTTTTTTTGTGACTCAGGAAACCCCGTACGCCGCTTCGCGATTAGAGTAAATCCTGGGGAAAAATAGAGTTACCGCCACCCTAGCTGCTTGGATAAGTCGTGAGTTCTTTTCTCGCAAAACAGACGACACTGTAGTTTGAACACAGGACCTTTCGTGAAAGGAATCTACGCCCAGCTAAATACCTCACCACCACGGGCGGTCAAAAACTCGTGTTTTTGTATTTAATGTTCCTGAAAAGTGGAGATGTTAAGGGTGTGCATGACAACGTTTTTATTTTGGAGAATTATTTCTTTTTAGAAGTAGTTTTTTTTTTTTTTTCTATTTCTACTCCAGGAACAAATTTTAAGTAAAATAAGGTGCTTGGTAATTATACAAAATTTATAAATTTTTGTATTTATTTTTTTCTTCTTACTCATGGACCACCGACTGCCGCTTGCCGCCGCACAATCGCCACTTGCCGCCGCACAATCACCGCAGATCGCCGCACAAGTGCCACATCATCGCTGGGAGATGGCTGTACAATCATCACACAACCGCCGCATAATCGCCACATGACCATCACACGATCGCCGCACGACGACCACCGCACGATCGCCACACGACCACCGCACAACTACCGCATGACCACCACACGGCTGTCGACTGTCGCCATTGACCACCACTGCAGGATTGCCGCCCACCAGCTACGGAAGGGGATAATGGTCGATGGGCTATGCACAACAATCGGCGGTCATGTAGTGGCAGGCGGTGGTTGTGCGGTAGTTGTATGGCGGTTGGCGATGCTAGGTTGTAGACGAATGGTGGCGTCATCGGATGGTGGGTTGTAGGCAGCAGCCGGTGGGCTACAAGCGGCGACGACCATCGCCAATAGTTGCCGGCGATCGGCTGCCGACAGTGACCATAGGTAGCAAGAGGTGGCCAACGATTGGCAAGCAGCCAACGGTGGCTACAACAAGGAAGAAGAACAAAAGAGAAATAGAAAAGAAAAAAAAAAAAAAAGCTTATTTCTAGAAGTTGTTTTCGAGAACAATAAGCTTTTTTTTTTTTTTTTTTTTTCTTATTTCTGTTCCAAATCTATTCCTCAGCTACTTTTCTATTTCAGGAAATTGAAAAATAAGTTGACATTCTAAACAGATTTCTCTTCTTTTTTTATTCCGGAGAATAAAAGAATAAAAATATGGAGAAATAGAGATGTTACCATGCTAGCCGTAATTGGTCATCGTTGAATGTTCTTTAACACGTGATGGCAAATTCGGGGGCGGCGATCTCCTCTCCCACCGCGTCTGGGCTTTGGTGATGCGTGGGGCCCACCTGCGTTCTGGACCCCACTCACGTACAAGTGCAACGCCTTCTGTCCTCCTGCATGTGCGGACACGTGGCGCCACCCCCGCCCGCCAGCTCCATCATTCTGAACGACGATGCTTCCATCGATCCATGCATCAATGACCAACGCCCACAAGGAAGGGACCGTCTCCCTCACCAAAATCAAAATGAAATTGAAATATAATAAAAAAAATTTTAAAAAAAATCGCCATATATAAAGAAAATGGCGACAGTAGGGAATGAAGGACAAAAAAATCAGAAAAATAATTAAAAATATAAAATCGTTTATGTTGGTGCCAGTGGTGTCTTGTAGAATAGCCGACATCCATGACTAACGATTTCCGTTGAAAATTGGATGCAATTATAACAAGTTTATGATTTTTTTACTTATTTGATTCTTATGAATGTAATCTTTATCTATGTACAAATTTTTGTCATTTATTAAATGATTAATGTCACGTAAAATTTCATAAAAAAAAAAAAATTGACCAACCTTAAAACCGTACATTTGTGATAAATTTATCTATCGTTAGTTTTCGTTAAATTTTATCATCAAATTGATGATTTGGATAACATTTGGTAATTAACAGACACATCAATTTAGAGTCTTACACTCCATTTATTATAGGTGTATCGGTTTATGATTTTTCATAATATTAATTCAATTAAATAGTAATTAATTTGTGGTAAATTTATTATAAATATATTAGTTTGGGATTTTTGATGATATATCGAATTAATATTTTTTTATGATATTAACCCTTCATTAAATGTGTCGTGTTTGCCAATCAAGCCACCAACTGGAGGCAAAACTTGGGGGCTTTTTTCCATCTGAATAATTTATAGATTCAACATCAGCTTCGTTGAACTCGACCTAAATATATTTGAAGAAGACCATTTAGTTAGGATCTCCACTTAATATATTTATTAATTTATTGCTATAAAAATTCATTTTATATTTAAAAAAGAATTGAAAAAAAGGTAAAAAAGTGAAAAAGGAGAGAGCGTGATAAGTGTCCCTTGACGCTATAATGATAATCGCTCCGTCCCTCATGGACCTCCTCGCTGCCGATTTCCTAGGCCCAAGGTTGCAGGCCGACATGAAGCTCCAATGGTGGGCCTACGTTGTGGTCCTGTTCGGGGCCGGATTCATCGCCCTGATGGCTAAATGGGCCTAGCTTTTTTAAGATCCAAAACACAAATCTTTATAACATGTGCGTACGGTTTTTAAGTAAGCTACAATGTAGCGTCAAATGAGTCGTTAAATTTCACTCAACCAGCGGAATAAGAGTAGCAGGGACCCAAGTTAATAAGCAATTATCAGCTGTCACTGTGCAGATTGTCAGCAGTTATTGCAAATCTAAGACTAATTTCTCATGATAGACACTTTTAATTGCTCCAAAGTGGAAGTGTGGTATTAGTTATTCACTGGACAAGAGAAACAACACTTCTAAAGGAAATTCGGCACTCACTAGTATTTTGTAATTTCCATGTTTTGTACTCTCTTTAATGGTCGTCTTCTTATTCCAATTTTTGGGTTGTTCTAGTGGCTAGCATACAAGATTGGGTAGCCCTTCTGTTCTGCCTCAAAATAGAGCTGAAACTAGTATTTATCTATTAGGAAGGACCTCACAAGCTAGACTAGCATTAATTAATAAACCAAATTAGGTGATAAACAAGCAAAGAACTCTAACTAAGTGTGAAAGTACTATTAATGTTTTTTTTTTTTTTTTTTTTTTTTGTGACAGGAGGAACCGGCTTGGCTGGTAGCTGGGTAAACTCCCTGGGCGACACGTGCTAGCCACCACACACGTGCCACCGAGTAAGTCACCTAATTTCTCAGCCAGCCTCCCTGCAATTTACGTCGCAGGGGCTTCGAACGCTCGACCCCTCCGACAGAGAGGGAACGCCTATCCAGCTGAGCCACCGCAGCGGGTGATTAAAATACTATTAATGTTCATTTCAACAATACCGAGAAATTTGCTTATGTACTTGCATAAGTCATTGAACTATGCACAATAGTTGACTGGATTGGGAATCGTGATGCTCCAACACAAAGCATACAAAGAAGAAATCAAAAGGAAGCAGCAATCAAGACTGTTCCTGTCTTCGCCGGCATAGTAAATCCATTCACCTTTAGGTGATACACAAGCAGAACTATTTATGTGAATTATGAACTGATATTATAAATGCTTTCATTATTACCAAATAAGTTTTGCAATTTCTCAATTATTTTATTGGGTGTTAAATTGATGAATTGCACACTTACATGATCACCTCGTATGTTAAGAAGTAATAAAATGAATTCAATTCAAGCTATCTGATAAAACATTTTTTAATGAAAAAAACAGTACCGAAAGGGTATTAGAGAAATCGAGCAGGTTGATCTTGTTCTTCAAATCACTTTTTGCCTTTGTTTTTCTTAGAGTCTGAAATTAAGAGGGTGTCTGTCCGTCATAATCTCACGTTGGCATCCTGCCTTTTTAACCTCGGCTCTAACTAAAGAAATTCGGAAAAAAGAAAGGCAACATTTATATCACAGTCTCACGTTTAAGATCGTATTTTTCTTAACACCATCCTAAAATATCTTATGGCGGCCTAAGTTCGACGACCGAGTTGTGTATGACACGTGTAGTGCTAAAACATTAAGATATGCAGGTTAGATTGAACAAACTCCCTATTTTAACTTGACAATTGTGTCGCAAAAAAATATTAGTGAGATAAAAGTATTTGCAATAATCGGCTTAGGTTAGCAATATTTAGGAATATCGTATTGACTTACACAACACACTCCCAAAATTTTTGTCATCAATGGTTAATGTACAAATTGTGTCCAATGTTTGAAAATACATTTTTTTTTAATGCTGTTTTGCATCAGTATCGATTTTTCTCAATAATGATTAGTTTGGTCGATTACAATGGGGTTCAGAGAGAGTATCCATTTATGTAATTTGACGTTCTTGTTATTGAGGACTCTTCCTTTTTATTTAATTTATGATTTTTCCTTAAAATATATATTTTTACCAAAGTGACTATGTTTATTAATTTTGTTTGATATTATTGTTGATATTTATTTTTGTATCGTGAGTAATTAGTCTATATACAATTTTTTTTTTTCGCATTTTCTCTCCGGCAAATCATCTTGGCTACAAGTTCACTCTCTACAACTTTGTGTAAGACTTCCCAACCAATTGGATGACCAAAGTCGAATGGCATACATCAGTACCAATATAATTTGTTTGCCTTGGGCATTAGACATGTCCCAATGCTACATTAGTTGATATCCGAATTTTTGTTGACCATTTAAGCGTCCATTTTGCAAAAATATAGAATATATATATATATATATAGCATAAAAAATACAATAATAAATATGAGAAAATAAAGCTTGATTAGCCCATGCATTCATTGAAGAGTTTTTCGTCAAAGAGTGGACAAAATTGAGGGGGCTTTGTGGGAAGACTCAGGGACCTTTTGATGCCATGCCTAGGTTTTGGCCCCAGTTTCCTCATAAGAGAATCTTTCAACAGACTTCATCAAACACTTCAGTTGTTTCCAACATTTTCATGTGTGAACTTTTTCATGTACACACACATGAAAAAGTTCCTAAGATTCATGTTGTTGAATTTGTATTCTTCTTCTCCTAGAGATAAGTTTGCATGTATTTCCTGTATAATAATAAGGAATTACACAAAAATGTCTTCTCTTTGAACCGCAACTTTAAGCTCCTATCTATCTATAGTGCTAGCGAAAAGATGTCCGGTATCAACCAAGCCAAAACATATCGGAAGGGGTCCCGAAGGGCACTTTGGTAGGGTCTTGATGACGACCTTACCCATCAAACAAAGACCGCTCTGTAGGTTGGTGGTCTGCACTCCGGTAGAGATGGTGCCGGGCCAGACTCAGCAGACCTGCAGACCGAACGTTCTGTGGAAGCGAGGTGGCTACGATGGTCATCCTCTCACACCCCTTTTGATTAGTTTTGTCGCTCATCCAGTGGTGATTCGATCTAATTAGGCCATTGTTTTAAACCCATTGGCTAATTGATTCTTGTCTAGTTACTCACAGATGTTGTGTGATCGTTTCAGGTTGTATCGACAGCATGACCCACGGTTAGGATTCCTCCAGTAATCGTCTCAAGCACTTTTTGTTAGGCTCTTTCGATTTGAAAATGAATAATCTAGGCACAATGCTCAGAAACTAAAAATCGAGATGACATGATTAATTTAAGCTCGCGAGGCAGGATCATAACATAATCGATCGCTCACCAAATGCCGAGAAGACGATGAAAGATGCTACACAAGACAGTGAAATAGGTTGTACTTGACAAATATTAATCGGGTTAAAAAAATGCAGGCCTTATGTGCTGCGCATGATCCAAGCTTGCTAGTTGCAAGAAGATCTTGAGGTCAAAATAAAAATGCTGAACAGGATGAAAGAAAGAACAGATGTAATATACTTGACAGATATTATTAATTGGGTGAACCAGAAATTCAAGACGCGGCAGCCGATGTGGAGTTGTCAAAGGTCGTACCAACGTGCTGAATGACGAAACCATAGATCTTCCGCTTCAGTTGCTCGATCTTTTCCATAAGAAACTCGTCGCTTTTAGGCACTGCGCGATCCAACCAATCATTCACACGCTTCAAGTGTGACAAGACAGCTGTAACAGAGCCGCAGTCGAGATTTAGTACTTTCCCGCCACCACACTGTCCGAACACCCGAAAGCCTGCAACCAAGGAATCCTCAATGAAACTGACGAACCACATTTGCATCTCAGACTGCAACTTCATTGCAAAGTCCACAGTTTCTTTCATTCCGTGACCCCTAGTCCAAGCGTAGGCAGTGTCGGAACGTGATGGTGAAGCCACTTTCATTTGGTTCTTGCCATTTGCCTTCACAGAATGCCGTTTGAGCAACGTTTTCTGAAGAGCTGATGCTGGTTCACTATCTTGATTTGTTAAGAAATTGACAACCTCAAGATCAGTGGCCAAAGCTGCCTCCACCCAAATCGAGAATTTCGATTGTTCTGTGGGGATGATACTATCGTCAGCACAGGCACGGCTGTTAGAGAGAGATTTAACAACACCCGTTGATCTCACGACCTCATCATAAATGGAGAAGAACCGGTCAATGGAGGGCAAAGGATTCCCAGCCTTGGATGTGGAACACAGTTCTGAAAACATGCTGAAACAAACGATAAAGTGCAATTTTGCTCAGACAGTGCCATATCGAACTATACAACTATAAGTTTATGATGATATGACTAAAAGTTTAGAAGCACAAAACTGCTAATGATACATTCAGACATGTTTTACTGGCTTGGCTCAACAAATCACAAAGCACAACATTTAAGCTCTCATTTATGCCGCATGCATGCTGTGCTTCTGCATGTTTATTGGCTCCAAGGTGAAAATCAGAACTGGCGTCAAGTTAGTACCTCAAATTCCTCACTAGTGACTCCGAAGCATTGGCCTCCTCCAATGCTTCAGCAGCTGCAATAGAGGCAATAAGTTTCCTCTGCATAGCCTCCTGCATTATTTTGTCAACAAAAATTAGGATGACTTGGGAACAATTTGACCACTCTCAGCAATTCTCTGTTTAACAAATCTATCCCGTTGACTGATGGATGATGAATTAAAAGAACTAAATTTTGCTCCGAAATAAAGAGCGAGATCATTCTTCATCGAAGCTCATACCTTCCCAAGCCTATTAAGTTCTTTGGAGACCGAGTCAAGAGAAACACTGCCATCAGTCCATTTCTTATCATGAATGGTAATTCCAGGAACTGAAGTGGTCCGTTCTGGTGTTCCAGATTTTGCCTTCTCATCGCTTGATGGATCATCACCGTTCGACTTTCCACCGCTCACATCACTAAGACGTCTGGATATAGCAGCCTGAGAAAAAGACACAATTTTTCTTTGAAGTAAGAACCCATTTGTGGAGAGCTTCAAAAAACCACATTTTGAAATGAAAAGCCGTCATTTGAGGTTTTAGAAATCCAAGATTGCTATGAGACGTGAGCATTATCATTTGGCTGATTGTCTTCTTTACCAAAACCATTTCCAGTGAGTGAAACCATTGTGGAATTCATCTCCACAGCCTCATACCAAATAGAGCACTACAAACAAATCTCAAGTTCATTGCATGGTACTCAATTCAGTAATGTGACAGAGGGTTATTCTTTCCTTGTTTTTCTTAATCAAGCGCAATTTGTCCATTGCTTCTTCCTCTCATCGAGAACTAACAGAAACACAGGTCAATCTACAGATGTGCACCTTTTCCCACGAAATAACAGCAGAGACATGTGAATCAAATGAACAGACAAGCACCCAAATTTTCGTAAGCATGATGATTAAAATCAAACCTTTAGTGAACGTCCGGTCTGCTCTGGATCTAAGGTAATCATTATAACCCAGTCACGCCTTTAGTTAATTCGCTGATGCGACAGGAAAAGATGGATACCTGAGTCCGCAAAATCGCCTGCAGATCGGGTTTGTTCTTCCCAGGAGCCTTCTCTTTCTGCTCCGTTGCTGGAGCTGCTGATGCTGATGCTGATGCAGGCTGCTCGTCCCAGTTCTTCCGCCCTGCCTTCCCCGAACCCACCAACGCCTCCGAGACCTTCGAAATCCCGGCAGCAAGTGTCACCATCTTCTTCTTGCTCGCCGAGTCCATCACCATCGGCGACATCTTCACACCACCCGACAATCTCCTCCCCGGCGAAAGGGAAGCCCTCCTCGCGCTCGGAGACGCCTGCCTCCGAGCGTTCGGCGACGGTTGGCGGTACCTCGACGGCACTATAATCGCCGGTTCCTTCGAGTTCCTCCTGCTCTCTTCCTTGGCAGCGGCCAAGCTCGGCACGACGCACTTGGAGGGCACCGGGGACGCCGACCGCTTCCCCTTTCCAGCAGGCGACGGATCTCTCTCCGCAACGGGGGCAATTTTCTTCCCGACCGACGCCGACCTCTTCGCTGTCGCGGGGGACGAGAATCTCGAGGGCTTCTGAGCAGAAACCCTCGCCTCCGCATTGGAGTTCAAGTTAGGCAAGTTGTCCCTCGGCGCGAGGGGCTGCCTCGACCTAGGTCTCTCCGCTTTCGGCTCCTCCCTGTCGCTCTCCGCCCTCGACAGCACGCCGCCGCCGCAGTCCTCCTCGTGGCGGCCGCGGGACAGGAAGGCGGCGATGGGGTCGTCGGCGGCGGAGGCGGAAGGGTCGGGGTCGGAGGCGGGCTGGATGACGAAGTCGCGGCGGGAGGGGGAGAGGCGGGCGACGAGGGGGTCGGGGGAGCCGAGGAAGGGGTGGCGGCCGGGGAGGGGGCGGAGGCCGGAGGCGCGGGGGACTGGGGAGTCGGGGGAGAGGAGGAGGCGGTCGAGGTGGACGAAGTGGCCGAGCTGGAGGCGGTTGGAGAGGATGAGGTCGGCGTCGCGGTCGGAGAGGGAGACGTAGGTGGAGTGGAGGGAGTCGGAGAGGTGGAGGAGGAAGCCCCGGTTGGGCCACAGGTCGTCCGGGCCGGAGAGGGCCGGCACGATGCCGATGACCTGCAGCAGGGCCGACCGGTGCTCCCCAGCCACCCGCGCGTTGCTCGAGTTCATCGACTGCAGCAGCTTCAGCAGTATCCCCTGCGTCAGTGTCGCCATCTCTGTTGCTTTGCTCTGCTTCGGTGCTGTCGTGTGCGGAGGATTTGTCTGCTTCGGTGAAGAAGAAGAAGAAGAAGATGAGAGAGAGGGGGGGCTGAATTTGTCCGTTACGAGATTCAAATTCAAAATGCCGCAACCATCATTTTCGTTTTTTCCATTTTTTCTTATTAAATTAATTTTAAGTAAGAGAAAGGCCGTGGGGGAAAGGAGATGGAACGGGATAGCGGCAACGGCAAAGTAAGCGGATCCCGTTGTCGAGGGGCGTTACGGGGTTGGGTTGGAGAGAGAACGGGGCGATCCGAGGAGGGGTGGGGCCCGGTTCGATCTTTTCCACTTCTGGAAAAAGTAACTGATTTTTACCCCGTGAAAGGCAGAAGCGAAAGGACGATGAAGAAGAACATGTTTTCTCTTCTTGGTTGATTTTGAATGTTAATATTCAAAAGTTCCAGTTTTAGGAGTTCTTGCCTGATCTTATTTAATTCAGCTCGATTTTCTCTTTTATGATTCTCTTAACTTTTGCACGGTAATCAATCAAATATCACACATTTTGCGATGTAGTATTTTAAATCGAAACCGACACCACGTACACTTGAATTAATAGAAGGATACAATTGAACATTTTTATTTAATTCAAAAATTAATAGAACATGTATAAAAAATTTATAGATCACATTGAATAAATTAAAAATTTAAAAATCATTTAAGCTGTTATGCCAAAATATTATTATTGATGGTCTTCAAAGTCAATATTCAAGCTCCCAGGTTTTAGGAATTTTTACCAACCTAAATTAATTCGACTTAATTTTCTCTCGTATAATATTCTCTACTTTTGTGCGGTAATCAATGAAATATAACATATTTTGCCATATATTTTTTTAAACCGAAGCTGACTCCCGAATATCGAAATTTGAAAGTTAAAAACCGCCTCCGAGGCTTTTACAGAACAGACTACAAACATTGGTTACCCGCCCCCAGCTGGAATTTCTAAGAAACAAACTGTCCAAAAATAGAACAAAAATTCAATCTGTCCAAAAATAGAACAAAAATTCAATCTCACATTTCGTAACCTTTAGACTGAGCTCTTCCAACAGACAGATGAAACCCAAACATCCATCGGCTCGCTTTCTCAAACCATAAGCAGCATTAGCATGGATGCCGGACTCAATTCGATGAAAGAACATAAGTTTCCTCCTTGTTTCTTCTCTAGCTTCGATTGAGTTAGAAAAAGACCACCTTCTTAATCGTTAGGCGAGAGGCCATGTTTAGCCCCCGCATTATCGTTCCTACCACGCTTACGGCTTCCCTTCACGAGGGTGACTCGAGTTATCGGAATCTTCCTTAAAGCATGCTCCCGGCAGCCTGAAACTCAGGCAGTACATTGCCTGCAAAACCGACAATGGTCAACACTCAATATGAAGGCCCATGAGGCATATCCTTTAACACCCAGACATAGATATAGTCGAGACACTCAAGAGTATTTGCCAGAGAGTACCTTATTTGGAGCCACATCCCTAACCCTGTGGAATATTGGCTCGCTAATAGAGGCGTCGAGGGCATGTTCTGCCACCTGTCAGAATTGAAGTGTGTTCACAAGATGATGAATGGGGCAGAACATTAAAGATTACATTCTCCATGACAAAACTTCAAAAGTCGGCAGCGGAACTAAAAGTTTGAGGAAATTGAATAATAAGGTGCTGCCAACCCTCTTTTGGCCTCGTGAGTGCCTGAACATGTGGTCTGTCAAGTCCTACTACCTTCAACGTCTTGTGCCTTTTTAAATTCAACTTCCTAATTCATCCGAAAATATAACAGAACCTCTTTCTAGTAGCAACAATAGGTAAAATATATCCCAGCCAAAGCTATCTCCCTCAAGCTACTTATAATCTTCAGTTTTCAGTTCTTAATAAATTCCCAGAAGATAGAGATAATGAGGCAAAACAGGAAAACTAGACAAGTACAAAGGTTCCTGAAATCTCCAAGAAAATATTTCAGTTCACTCTTATTTGTTTTGCCCAGGTAAAATTTCATTGGAGTACCCACGAGCTCCTTCTGTTTTTGACTTTTTAAGACTCATTACATTAATACTGATTATGAAAAGTCAGTTTATTTTATGAGGCAGGTTAAAGAATCAATATAAAATTCATGAGAAAGCATAAATACCAACTGGAAGTTAGGGAGTACATTGGTAATCGCCACCCAAACAAAGTCAAATCAACTTGAAGATTGCACATGTATCGTGTTTAGAATGGCAAAAGACAATAATAACATTAACAAGTGGACATAAATTTACATTCCTGTAGAACAGAACTTACTGCCAAGATGGATTCTTTGGTCTCACTGGCCTTCATGAAACAATAGCAGTGAATCCAAGGAGACGGTCCCTTCCAATATTTCCTGTGTAGAAGCCCCCTAAACACATCTGAGGCAAAAAAGAATTAGAGACAAAATTGCCTTTCTGGATCTCTAAGTAGCTTAAATAGATATTTAGAAGTATTCTACAATATCAAAAGACGATGCAAAAAGTTCACGAGAGAAAAACGAAGAGGCCTTAGAGAAGAAGTGCATCAGCCTAAGTAAACAAATACTACCCAATGTCTCAAATTTCCATTTGATCACAAAAGTGCAAATCAGAATTATTAATAACACTTAAATTGCTGCATTAAATAACAAAATAGGGAGTTAGTTACAGAGGTTTAAAGTATAATCACAGTCACTAAGGTAGCAACTCGATGCATTATGCAACTATGTAATGTGAAGATATTTTAAAATATTTGCGAAGACTATGGAAATAAAACTCTTTCTATCTTGTCTGGTCTCTTCAACACAGATTAAAGGAATTGTAACAAACCCAACATGGTTGTTCTTCCCATTGGAGAAGACATATTGAGACAGCATATGTCAACAAAATTTCATGCTGTGCCAAATCGAGAGAGAGAGAGAGAGAGAGAGACCCAAAAATGTGAGAGCAGATGCAGGAAGGTTCATAACCACATGATCAACGTGCTCCCATGTCTTCGAATAGGACAACTCAGTGGCCCTGATTCGCTTATTGTTATTTCCTTTTCTTTTACTCGATACAAGTACACTACAACCTTCGTCAGTGGAACCTGCCACAGAAATATGCAGGGAAAATGAGTCATCTTGAATCTTGATTACACCATGCAAGAATCAGTAAAATGCACCACCATGCACAAAATCATAAACAAACTAACACACACGTGAAAAAGCAGATAACCTGTTGAATGGCAAAAAAATATGATAGTGATGCTTGTGTTACCTTCTTTAGAAGTATCTAGTGGTCTTTTGGCTGCAGGAGCAGCTGCAACTGCACCATCACATAAACCTTTCAGACCATCACCGTTGCTTGCATTGTCATCGGGTACTACATCCATGTTAATTGCATGTCATACATTGGAGAATAACACTGAACCCCATCAAATTGCAAAAGGACAGCAACTGAATTGCAGCAAAACCATACCTAAGGTCCCATCTGACGCTGCATCCTGCTTTGATGGTCCCCTATTGATCCCACACTCTTGAGTAAGAACATCAGATTCCAAACTAGTTTTGGATTCAGGCAAAGACATCATTTGAGAAATGAATTTCCTCGCATCCAAGTTGAAAGTATGAACAAGGTCGTCCACTTTGTTCAACTGTGCATTGATCTTCAAATACTTAACACTATCTGGGTTTAGGTCATTTGCATACACCATGCACCCCTTTTGAGCAGCTGGGATTGCAAAAGGGCCAATCCCAGCAAACATGTCACATATGGTTTCCCCTGGTCGGAAATTAGATATAAGTCTGATGTGTTCATGCTCCAGTCTTGAATTCCAGTACACCAGACTGTAATCAAGCTTGAATGTCGCTCCATACTGCTTCACCTCTGTGACCATATCACTTTTTCCAGCCAAGACTTCAAATTTTGGCACACGAAATTCATTTGTGATTGTTCCAACTTTATTAGCAACCGTCTGGATTCGTGGATAATTTTTCTGTTCATGTAAGAAACAGTCACTTCTACAGATTATTGATGCTGCATAATTTAAGGCATATGTCTTTGCATGCTCAGGGCCTCAGGCAGCACATACTTGTGCACTTAAACATCCTACAAACAGGTAATAAGCAGAACTACCACAGTGATTCTCTGAATGATACTCGGAACACATTTAAAATAGAGCACAACACATTGCTGATTGTGAACCACCAGCCCAAATTTGTGGCTTGGTGTTACATGTGGTTAGGATGCTGAGTTTGGAATGAAAGAGAAAAGAGTACAGGATAGAAAATTTGCAAAAACAATTGAGTAGCTTGCTATGGACAATGGCACACACAAAATAACCAACCAAAGGAACACAACATTCAGAAAGTATGAGATTTAGTAACACGTACGTCATAGATGACTTTAGCAATAATATCCTTGTAAGGAAGCAGTTCGTCATGTATATTCAAGTGTGCAATATGACCTGCACAAATAAGAAGACACCGTTACTTCCAGAAGATCACCTAGTTTTGAATGAAAAATGCCCATGAGGAAGCTGATCCAGAAATAAATTATGGAGGTTTTGTACATAACTATCGTTTCAAAAGATGTAGGT
This sequence comes from Eucalyptus erythrocorys, assembly GCA_014182555.1. Classification (NCBI taxonomy): domain Eukaryota; kingdom Viridiplantae; phylum Streptophyta; class Magnoliopsida; order Myrtales; family Myrtaceae; genus Eucalyptus; species Eucalyptus erythrocorys. The sequence continues at coordinate 13,936,656 of CM024599.1, read as the reverse complement.
ACCTCAACCCCAGGTGGGAGAATCTGTTTCAATAAATGATCTGCAGCCAAGGTCAACCAAAAGTTAATAAGTAATTGCAGCTCAAAGCAAACCCAAATGTCACCTACAGGGCATGTCACCAGAAAATAATCAAAACAGCAAAGTGTGTACAAGGTCTGGCATCCCTGTGCAGCATTTCTAATGCTACAATATGTTACCATTGACTCCCCCCCACCCTCCACCAAAATATAAAAAATAACAAAACAAGAAACAGCTGTAAAGGAGACAAATTGAAAGCATAGTAATTGGAAAGAATATGAACTTGAAAGATCCGTTGGCACATAAAACCAATTAAAAACGTCGCTGCACTAAAAACTCATCATCTACATAAACCTAGTATGGACTTTCTGAATAACTCGTGGCATAGATCCTTTGCAAGTAAAACATGGTCAACAATTTCAAGACTGTACTAACTTCTCAGTCTAAAAGAATATGTAAGTTTATGTAGTCTATAATATATGTACGATGAACCTGGATCTGACCTGCACCCCAGTAGGAATAACCAAGTGTCAATGAATAAGGGACGACTTCAATCTCACATAGTTTCTTCATTTCATCAAGAACTTGTTCTGGAATATCTGACAAATCTGTCCCACCGGAAAAAGTGGAGAAGGAAAACGACAATGCTGGCATTATTATCAAACCAATTCCAATATAAAAGCATATCGTTTTAAAAGCATAAATCAATATCATTGTTTGAACAACTGGTCATAATAACAAATAGCTTCCGTCCTAAGGCTCTAGACAGTTCCACACAAATAAGCATGTATCCCAAATGCTCCCGCATTTTCATAATGCAATTTACATTACAGGGACTGCAGACAAAAATATCCGGCAGCATAGAAACACAACGCTTGCCTTTTAGAGGTCCACAAGAATACTATGATGTAGATGGTAACACCTACTGGTTACAGAATAGGGAAACCACGTCCACCAAGTCCCAGGTGACATGCAGCATGACAAACACAATTTACGGGTGCTGGACTAAATACAAATCAATGACGATGCACTTCCACCAGGAACAAACGCGAAAGTCCTATCGACATTCCAAAAAGATGGAACCCTTACAAGCGGACAAGACATCAGATGCTCACCGGAATGCTGGACCTTCTCAGACAATATCATCAGCCGATTCCTCTCGCACGTCGGGTCTTCCGTGATCGGCTTTATCCGAGCCTTGTCCAGCAAGTAACTGCCAACGTCCCAAAGAACAAACAAACCCAAAAAAGGCGTCAAATTCGTGCACAGAATACAATGCAAAACCCACTCCAACCTCTCAAAAGGGCAAAAAAAGAAAAGGGCTAAAGCTACGATCTTTGGACGTACCCGTTCAACGCCCGGGTGGCGACCTTGCAGAGCTCGCGAGGGATGCGGAGCGCCCACAGCTTCAGGTGGACGTCGAACTGGCCCTCGTCGAACATGTCCGCCGGCGGAAAAAACCGAGCGATTCGCGAGGTGCTTCCGAATTGGGTTTCGATCCTCTCGATTGAACTTCCGCGGCGGAGGAATTGGCAGCAGTTCTCGCGGCCGTCGCGGCGACGTCGGCGAAGGGTTTCGAAGAGATGAAATCGGGAAGAGGAGGAGCGCGAGGGGAGATGGGGGGAAATGGGGGTGCGGAGATGAGGAGGGAAGTGCTGGCGAATTTCGCTAGGGTTTTTCCGCAGGTTTTAGCGGGGAAGAAGAAGGGGTCATCTTCTTTCCCTCGGCTCCGCTCAGCTCTGCTCAGCTCAGCTCAACAGTTGGAAATTGGAGCATCGAATAATGAATGGTACATACACTCCAAAAATATATGTAACTTTTTTTTTTTTTAAATCAAACTTCAGTGTCATAACTTATTTGAATGATGTAATTTGTTGATTCACAAAATTTAAAAATGTTCACAAAAAGCAATATGCCGCATCAAATTTTTGAAACTTAGTTAAAATGTATGACACTATGGTACTTGTAATGTTCTTATCAATTTTTATTTTTTTTTCTTTTTATATTCTTTGGCTTGTCTTCTTCTCATTAATCCTCTCTCCCCTCAATAGAGTTTTCTCAACACTAAAAGAAAACGGCACTGCATTATGACATCCATGGTGTCCTTATCCTTTTTTTCTCGTTTGTTCAGTTTTGTAAAAGATGCAAATGATATCTTGAAGAAAATATTTTTTAAATCATTTAATTTTCATGAAATAAATAGAATCTTTTTTTTTTTGATGCCCAGGAACCCATAAATAGAATCTTATTAATCTTCATTTTTATAACAATTTTGAATCATAACAATGGCCTAAAGCAAGTGCGTCTCCTCATTTTATGGAGGAAGGGGGAATAATCCGGGTAACCGACAAAAACATACCTTTCCATGTGCTTTTCTTCTCCTTCATCTTGAAAGAAATTGGATGTTTGAAATTAGATGATTTCCAAGAGTTGCTCCAACTCATCATGTATACGTTGTAAACCAGAGGTACTTGTTATTTATCGAGAGATTAACATGGTCACTTTTTGTCGAAAGAATGAAAAATAATTAATATACTCAATTTAAATGGTGTTTCAACCGGGTACAGAGTTGATGTGGCAAGGGAGATTATAAAGCCAAAATCAGAAATCGGGATCGCCGGAGTCCTACCCAAATTATTGATTATGCTTCTGATCTTTGTAGGGAAAAGAATAATTCACATCAAGAGGTACCTCTTTTCACAATGGCAGTGTCAAAAAAGAAGCATATATACCAACTTTTCCTCTAGCGCATCCTCACTTGATCTACACTCAAATTTGCTGAACTTGAATTCCGTAAGGCTACAGTTCGAAATACCAACATGTATTTAATTTGGAGTTATTACGGTCTCTGATATGTCGGGAAGCAAAACTGACTAGATGCTTCTGTTCCACTGCAAAGCTCGAGAGCATCCGAAAGCTCAGAGACAATGGCAGCTTCTGGAATACTCATGCACATTGGATCGAAATTGCACCTGCTATGAAATGCACAAGGCACTGGCTAACGGCATGTACAAAGCAACCGATGGCATGTCTGAAATTATTACATTGCCAGGATATCAAATTTATAGATTGTCGCTCAAGCGAAACCAGTGTTAACTACTATGATTCAGAGCAGGATTACAAACCATGAGCATGCACCAAATATAGAAGGCCAGGCGTGGATATGCACTTATGCGCGAACTTCATACTTTTAACTCGTCTTCTGGAGCCAGTGGCGCAAAGAGAGCTTCCACCTCACTCTGTTCAACTTCCTCCACCGTTGCTGGTTGCCATTTGGGATTCTGCATAAGCCATTCACAGGAGTTTGAGCACGGCCGCATAAAATTCATACCAACAGAAGTTTCGTGAATCATGCCATGAGTGACAAATTGTCACAACAATATCATTGGCGTGATTTTCTCTCCTATCTTAAGAAAGGAGATTTGTTAATATTGGATTCCTATAATTCTGGGATCTCTTCATTTTTCTGATTTTTTTCTAGTTGCTTGTTTCCTTAGTTGTAGGAACCTTCTTTGTACATATGATTGAACAATGGCAGATGCTCTACACACACACACACACACAAAAAAAAAAAAAACACACGAAAGCTTTGTCCGAGGACGTAGGCACATTGCCGAACCTCGTAACCTTTGTGTCTTTGTGTGATTTTTTTTATTTTCTTCATGGTATTAGAGTGGGTTATGACCCTGATTATTTGAAGAACTCGCCTCGTCCTCTTTGTGTCGTTTTTTGGGTGAGCACCATGACAATTTCAGAATTAGAATCTGGAAAACTTCCCGACAAATGTGTGAGCTCCGAATTAGAATCAGCGAAGACTGTGGTGCATGAGGGAAACGGAACGTCTTACATCTATTTTGTTGAATGGAAGGAATTTTCTCCCATGGTCATGAGCAGTGACCATTTCACTTGGAGGCCGATCGAGGCTTGGACATATTACTGGGCAAACTAAAGCCCCCGATGAAAGTCATCCAAATTTTGAGAATGGCAAGCAAGTGATCACAGCGTTATGACTTGGATCTTCAACTCAATGGAGCCCAAAATTTATGAGATTTTCGCTTACTCAGATTTGGCCAAAACATTGTGGGATTCATTGTCTGAGATGTATGGTCAAGCCAATAATGCATCTTGAATCTTTGAGCTTCAACAAGGTCTAGATACCTCTAGGTAAGTACAAATCAATCATTCACAGAACATCTAGGAAACATAAAAAGAAACGGTGGGATGAACTCCGTCAATACAGACCTGCAACCCAGAATGCGCATGACTATGTGCAAAGGGAAGAACAAGATAGAATTTTTTATCTCTTGGCAAGCCTAAGGCTGGAGTTTGAAGACACCAAACGTGACATTCTTATGAGGCCACAGTTGCCGTCCTTTAATGCCGTTTGCTCCATAATACAAAGTGAAGAAACAAGGAGGAGAGTCATGCATTCTGACTGGATTGTGGCACCATTAACAGGCTCATTAGAACACTCTGCAAACGTGGTTAGTTCCAATGCCAGGCAAAGTGATGTTGGTACTTGGTTTGTCAAAGGGAAAGGAAAGAAGTCCATTTGTTTCCCTTGTGATCATGGTGACTGAGATGGGCATTCCAAGGAACGATGTTCGATTCTACATCCTTAACTATGTCCAAATAAGGACAAAGGTCCGCACATTAAGATAGCAATTCAAGGGAATACCATAGATTTCCAATCCAAGTTGGAGTCTTTAGCATTGTAGGTTCAGAAGCTACTTCAGACACATGATTCGAGTCCCTCTGGCATTGAATCCGTAAATTTGGCCAAGACTTCTAGTAATGTTAGTGCACTTTATGTTGAGTCTAGAAATTGATTTATTGTTGATTCTAGTGCCACATGTGTAGTTCCCCACATATTCTATCTAATATTGCTTCTAGCTCTTTGTATCCACCGATCACTGTGGCTAATGGAGTGCAGGTGCCAACCCAAGATGTTGGGCAACTAAATGTGCTTTAAAAAGAAAAAATGAGGCTTTATTGGTTTCGGGATTATCTTCTATTTAATATTTGTGAGCAAATGTACTAAATAGTGGAATTGTAATGTCATTTTTACTCCACAACGGGTGTTGTTCCAAGATCGCAATACCAGGAGGATGATTGGTGAGGGACAACTTCGGGACGGGTCGTACACCTTAGATTTGCATGGCAAAGCGTTGGTGGCTAGGAAGCGGAATGTAGATACCTCTCGTCTATGGCATTCGTGCATTGGTCATCCTTCAGATCGAGTGTTGCAGTCCTTAGACATGTCTTTGACTCATGATTCTAGTAGTTATGATTCATGTCACTTTGCTAAGCAACATAGGTTGCATTTTCCTAAACATTTGCATAAATCAACTGAAATTGTTTGCTTTGGTACATTCAGACATTTAGGGATATTCTCCTGTTGATTCTAGAGAGGGTTTTCGGTATTTTGTTACCTTTATTGATGATAAATTGAGAGCTATCTGGCTTTATCTTCTTATGTACAAAAGTGAAGTGCTTACAATTTTCCAGGATTTTTGCAGTATGGTGAGTAATCAATCCAATACTTTTGTGAAGGTTCTTTGTACTAACAATGGTACCAAATATACCAATCAGATATTTCAGGTTTTTTTACGAAGCAAGGGTATTATTCATGAGACAACATGTGTGGGTACTCCACAATAGAATGGGATAACTAAAAGAAAGAATCGTCACCTACTGGAGGTCACCTGGGCCTTGTTATTCTCTGGGAATTTGTCTAAATCCTATTAGGCAAATGCAGTTCTGACTAGGTGTTATTTAATTAATAGACTCCCTAGTCGAGTGTTAGGGTATATAACTTCTATGGAAGTGTTGTATGGTCAAAAATTTGATATATCTCACTTGAGGATTTTTGTGTGTGTCTGCTTGTTCACTCTCAAACTAGTGGAAAGCTAGATCCTCGTGTTAGGAAATGTGTGTTTGTTGGTTATTCATCTATCAAGAAATGCTACAAGTGTTATGAACCTTACACAAAGCGTATCTGTATTTCTCAAGATGTTGTATTTGATGAAACACATATGTTTTTTTTTTTTTTTTTTTTTTACAAGAGCCACATTCAAGGGGAGTGCATAGATTATTATAAGAAGTTTTCCTATAAATTTGCTCATGTTTCTATGGATGTTAATGGGATTGGTGAAGCCAAAGTCAACAATGGGGGTGTCGAAGCCAACAGTGGGAGCTGTGCTTCAGGTCATGAATCTATAGAACAAAGTGCTTCAGGTCACGAATCTACAAATCAAGAAAATGCTCGAGAGATTAAGGCAACTGTTTTTTTAGAAGTTGAACCTAGGATTGCCACTGACTGGCTGATAGCTGAAAGGGCAACAAATATAATCCCGTTACGAAGATCATCTTGTGTCACTAGACCCTCAACTCGACTTCGAGATTTTACTACTTATTATTTAGTTCAACATCCCATTCAAGAATTTGTTGGATATGACAAAATATCTCACAATTTTTTGAGTTTCTTATCTGCCATTGAAGAACAACAGGAACCTCACAACTATGAGGAAGCAAGGGAAAAAGCCGTCTGGGTTGGTGCAATGAAAGATGAACTTTAGGCTTTAGATTGAAATCATACTTGGGAACTTGTACAACTTCCAAGAGGGACGAAGACGGTTGCCGATGGATCTATAAGATCAAATACAATAGTGACGGATCAGTTGAAAGGTATAAAGCGAGGCTGGTTGCAAAAGGATACACTCAAACATATGTTAATTGTGGATGGTCCTTGTTCCAAATGGATGTAAAGAACACATTCCTTCATGGAGATTTGGAGGAGGAGGTTTATATGAATCTTTTTCCTAGTCATCCCTTGCATAATAAAGATGGAATTGTTTGTAGGTTGAAGAAGGCCATATATGGTCTCAAGCAATCACCTAGAGCTTGGTACGGTAAACTAAGTGCTACACTCATCAAGGTTGGATTCAAAAGAGGGACAGCAGACTCGTCAATGTTCACCAAGGTTGACGACAAAGGTATAGTTGTTGTACTTGTTTATGTTGATGACATTGTGATTACAAGCAGCAATCAACCTGGAATTGAAGCACTTGAGCGGCATTTGAGCAAGGAATTTGATATCAAAGACCTTGGCAAATTGAGGTACTTTTTGGGTATTGAGGTGGCGAGATCTCAAAAAGGATTATTTTTATCTTAGAGAAAATATGTCATGGATTTGCTGAAAGAGATTGGGAAGTTGGGAATTAGACCGGCCAACATTCCTATGGAGTATAATAGTAAGTTCATTTTAGATGACACTCCATTGCATGATGTTGGGCAGTATTAGCGACATGTTGGATTGTTGATTTATCTAACTATCACTAGACTTGACATAGCATATACTATTAGTTACATAAGTCAATTTATGCAGAAACCAACTCGAGGGCATATGGAGCTAATAAATCATTTACTATGGTATTTGAAGGCCACACCTAGGAAGGGAATTTTAATGAAAAATAATGGTCACACACAACTTGTTGGCTACATTGATGCAGATAGGGCCGGGAACCCTATAGACAAGAAATCTACTACAGGGTTTTATACTCTTGTGGGAGGAAATATTGTCACTTGGAAAAGTAAAAAAACAAGTGACGGTTGCTCGTTCGAGCGCAGAGGTAGAATATTGGGTCATGGCTACTACTACCAGTGAAATTGTGTGGTTAAGACTACTGTTTCAGGAATTGGGTTGCAATTGCATGACCAAGCCTAGCTATTTTGTGATAATCAGGCTGCAACTCATAAAGCTTCAAATCCAATGTTTCATGAGAGGACCAAACATATAGAGGTGGATTGCCAATTTGTGAGAGAAAATGTGCAAGACAAGACAATTGAGACCCCATACATTCGGAGTGAGGGTCAACTGGCCGATGTTTTTACCAATGCATTACCCAAGGGAGTATTTCAAGAATTGATAAGCAAGTTAACCTCCAACGAGGTCTTCAGCCCAAGGGGGAGTGTCGGCGTGATTTTATCTCCTATCTTAAGAAATGAGATTTGTTAATATTGTATTCCTATAATTCTGGGATCTCTTCCTTTTCCTGATTTTATTCTGGTTGCTTGTTTTCTTAATTGTAGCAACCTTTTTTTGTACATATGGTTGAACAATGGTAGATGCTCTACACAACAAAAATAACAAAAAAAGAGAATGAAAGTTTTGTCCGAGGACGTAGGCACATTGCTGAACCTCGTAACCTTTGTGTCTTTGTATAATTTTTTTTATTTTCTTCAAATATCATTACACAACTCTAGTAGTGTCTGATAGAGGAAAAGCCCGCCTGCTCAATTTACAAAGAAAACAAACATACAAACAATTTCCATGATTATGAAACCAAGCACATGAACTTTCAAAGAATATCTTCGTATTCCTTGATGCTCAAATGTGAATGGACATGTGAGACAATAATAGATTAAAAAGTGAACCACAATCAAAGAAGTCGTGAATATTGTTGACGTATCGTATGCTGTTGGTTTGCGCTGAAGAAGTTTTATGGAAGACTACCTACATTGTATTGCAATAAGACAACTGTTTTACTAACATATATTCATATTTCTTCTAAAAGATGGAAAAAGCCAGTGAGGATGCTACGCTAACATGCAAGACCATGATATATCGTGATAGTTTGAATGCAACTGCATGATACTTGCCAACACAGTCATAAGACACTTGAGGTGCGGTTGTTTCATTGAAAATGAATAATTTGTAGAAAATTTTCTTAAGAGTCAAAATGAATAAACTAAAAATATTTTTATTGTTTAGTGATATATTTAGAAATGAAAAATGGTCAATAATGAAAACTATTTTCACTAAATAATTATTTCAAAGGATAGAAGTAATTATTTTTTTTTTCAAATGTTGTCCAAATTATTCATTTTTCGCGAAATAAATTGAGATTAGATGTAAAATAATTAAAAGATGCCGGAGCTGATTAAAGAGAGGGTTTAAACAGTAATTAGAACCTGATCCTTATCCAACAGTACTGCACGGACACCTTCAGCAAAATCATTTCGCAGAGAAGACCTTACTGCTAGCCGATATTCAGTTCTCGTTACACCACTCAGCTAAGGATGACAAAACAATGATGTTAGTATAGAATATGATATAAGACATACCAATTGCACACTTGACAGTTGACTCCTCAATTAGGAAAGGAAGAGAGAGAGAGAGAGAGATTCCAGCATCCAATTCAGAACTTACTCTTGACAATTCAGCATCATTGTTTCTCAAGGCTGATGTAATTTTTGAGAAATGCTTCTGTGTCAAGCAAAGAGAGAATGGAGCACCTTTCCAAAGACCTTGAAGAGCATCAGTGGCCCACTCGACCACTGGCAAGATAGAGAGAATCCAACAAGACAATACACAGACTAAGCGAGCAACCAACTTCAGCATTACAATGATAGTATTGGAAAAATTTATAAGTTTTCAGCACATAAAGTGAACTAAGGAAACAAATTTATTTAATCTAATCATCAGTAGAACCTTAATTACCTTTGGCATCAGAGCTCTGCTGATGCTTTCTCAGCTCTGCAATTATCTCCACAACTGATTTATTTGCACCAAAGCATGCAACAATGTGAGGTAAGAGCAATTTTAACTGGGCCTCTGATTCAGGTCCAATACTGAATCTTGCCATTAGTGATGCAATGTCCTTGAAGGGATCTTCCGAGCTGCAGCACAGATAAATATAAGGTTCTTCTTCTTAGCATCATGCTAACACGTTTAACAAAAACACTGGCTCTATCTCAATCTTAGATTCTAAAAGAAAAAGCTTTCAGTTTGAACATTACGATGTGTGGTACAACAATCATCCTAAATGCACACTTATTCTCATGATCAAGGATATTTGAGATTTTTTGCTTATATAAGTTTTTTCAATACTTCCATGTTGGGCTTAGTTACTAGTTCAAATTTGATACAAATTTATATTTTTTGGGAATTAGTTGAAATGTGTTCTTATCTATTAATAGGTTTTTGGTTCACATGACCTAGGGCGGTGATTGCTTGTCAAAAAGCGTTTGTAACAAATCACTCGTGAGGGTAATGAAATTATCCGTGAGGCTAGCAAATGGAGTCTTGAACTAGCTGCTGCTTTTGAAGTATGGAAAGAGATCAAATTTGAATTCGAAGCAATGGATACTTTGTATCCAATAATTACCATTCGTTCTCTTAATTGATATGCAACTAAACTCAGCCCAATGTTTTACTAAAAGGATTGAGCCGAATACAAAAACTCTATTTATTCTATCTCATATCTAGATATATTTATCTAGATATACAAGATAAAAAAAAAGAGTTATACTATATATATCAGTGACTACCGAAACTTCTTTGCAAGGACAGATGTGGAAAACAGCACCAGATATGAAATAAAAAAACAAAAAACGCATTATGTGCCTAGTATTGTTTTAGGGCCCTACAATGGAGTAGCCAAAAGAGCCTCTTTTAAGGAACCCAAGTTGCTAGATGGCACATAATGCGTTCCAAGACCCACGTATAGTGCATCAGAGGGTGACGAGATCCTTTTTCCTGTCAATCCAAGATAGGCGCCTGAAAAAGGAGGACAGGTTAACCACTTCAGAAGTAGAAGGAAAAAATTAACGACAGGTGACAGCTTTGATTAGTGTAGTACACATTCATATGCCAACAAGCTGACTATGAAGTTGCTTTCAGAGACACATACAAGATAATGTCACCTTCCAGACTCCAGGAGGAAGCAACACAAATAGGGATTTGCAAATCATCCAGATGAATCTTAAATAACATGGACAGAACCTATCAGACAAGATCTACGCACGAAACAAAGAGCTTCATTTTTTTTTTTTTTTAAAAACAAATGTTCCACGGTAGAACTAGACAAAAACAAGACTTTGTTCTCAACTTAACCAAACAAATGTGCTCACTTCCTCCAAAAGAAAAAAAAAAAAGAAGAAAAAAATGCATTACATGTACACATGGTGTCAAGGCGGAAAATTATCCGAATTATACAGTAATAAAATATGATCGAGAGGTTTTGGATATCAGAAATAGCTCTGAAGTATTCGTGGATATAAACATAAGAAGGCAAAAGTAAGGTGAAATGATCTATTACCATTTAAAGAAAGAGTTTCCATGTATTTTGGAGACAACATTCTTCACTAATGCAAAGACAAACCATTACTAAATCTATTTGAGCTTCAACGTGTCTACACAGTCCATCAAGGATTTGTTGAAGTCCTAAATGCAATAGTCACAAGATAAATAGATGCTCCTCCGTCATAAAAACCCGTGAGTTAAATCGGATACAATTCAGCTAGATAAGAGACACAATTCTCAATTTAATAAATTACATACCAACTGATCCATCTCCTGGACTCTGTGCTGCTATATATGCAAACCCAACATCAGGGAAAAGACCAATTCCATTTTCTGGCATAGCAAGAAGTGTCCTCTGCATGGGTCATGATGAAGGGGAATTTAATGGAGCAGAAACAGTATGTTAATCTAAAGTACATCAAAAGCAACTGAAAGCTGGTCATTCATACCTCTGTAATTACACGGAAATGACCGTGACCAGATAGGCCAATACCAAAGCCCATTGAAATGCCGTCCATCAATGATACATACGGCTTTTTTTTTGGTAAAGGTAATAAGATACATACGGCTTTTTGTACTCTGATATTTTGCATATCGAAGAATACTTGGCAGAAAATACCTATACAAATGTGCAACAAATAGGGCATATCAACTTTAAGTATAACAGTTAAGAAAAGTCGTAACTTCCATACAGATGGCCAAGATTTAAGCTTGTTCTTCATCTATTCGCCAAAAAAGTTCAAATTCATATATACGAGTAGAACACAAATCCCATATGCAATGATAATTAGAAAAAAGTTCACAGCTCATCCTCACATAAGTCTCATATTCCTAATAAAGGTAAACAAGAACAGAAAGGCATCTAATGCTAATTTCCCATAAGAAGAACAAATTAAGGGATTCATCATTGACATCGCCACAATTCTAGGGATTCATCCATCATTGACATCATCAAGGAGCATCCCTCTGAGAGCGAATTAGTCACGTTTGCTACTTGAGGAGCCTCAGGCTCCACATTATAGTGATTCGTGACAAAACTAGAGGATGGCGAAACAAGTAGGTAGCATTGTTTAAGAAGTTATGGAGTACACATAATATAAGAGTGACTCTTTAGTCTCTACTCTAGTTTCATTATGCATAAGCAAAGTCCAAAACACCTCTAATGCTTACTATGGGTGCGTATGGTAATGTTTATGTTCACAGTTTCTTTGGAAAAACACTTTTTTCTATTTCTCTTTTGGGGAACAGCTTCTGAGCATTTTAAGGCATTTGACAACTATAAAAAATTTCTGTTCTGGAAACAAAAACATGTTTGGTATAATCCATAATATTTTTGTAACTTATAATGGGTCCGTTCGTTTCGCGGAAAATGACTTCCAGGAAAATGTTTTCCGGATTTTCTGATATTCATTTCACGGAAAATGAACTAGTTAAGGAAAATGTTTTCCATCATTGAAAAAAACAACCTTTAAAGTGAGGAAAACGTTTTCCACTTTAAAGTGGAAAATGTTTTCCATGACTTCTTCTCTCTTACTTCTTTGTATCAATACATTTTCATTTTATTTTTTTGCTTTCTTTTTCTTTTTTCTTTTTTTTTTAAATCGAGTTTTTAATTTCTTTTCTTTCCTTTTCATCTTATTCTTTGGTAGTGGCCAACAACCGGCCATGGTGGCGTCCGGCGACCGGCCGCGACCGGCGAACGGCCGCAAGCCAGCGGCCAGCGAGGCAGAGCTCTCACCGGCCTAAGCGAAGCTTGCAGCTCGCTAGATCCGATGAGCTGGGCGGGGCTCGGGCCTCGCCCGAGCTCGCCGCAAGCTTCGCCATGCTCTGGCGAGCCGCGAGCTCGCCAAATCCGGCGGCGGAGCTCACGGCTCGCTAGATCCGGTGAGTTGGGCGGGGCTCGAGCCTCGCCAAAGCTCGTGCGAGCTTTGCCGAGGGCTCTGGCGAGCCGGGCGAGGCTCGAGCCTCGCCCGAGCTTGTCGGATCCGGTGGCGAGCTCGGGCTCCCGATCTAGGCGAGCTCGAGCTCTGCCGCCAAATCCGGCGCGCTCACGGCTCGCTAGAGCCCGACAAAGCTCGCGGCGAGCTCCGGCGAGATCGGGCCGAGCCTCGAGCTCACCGAATCGGCCACGGGGTCTTGGTCGGCCGCCGGGCGGCCCGACCATCGTCGGGCGGGAAGGAGGCGGCGGCGGCGGAAGGAGGAGGAAGAAGGAGGAGGAAGGAGGAGGGAGGAAGGAAAAGAAAAAGAAAAAGAATAAAAATTTCGATTTTTTAAAAATATAAATAATTAAAATTTCATTTTTAAAAAATATAAAAATAAAATTAATTTTTGGTCAATTAAAAATATTAAAATTCAATTTTTGATAATTTTTCCCAAACAATTAAATGAGCCAACGAACGGTGGAAAATATTTTCCACTCAAATTTTAGGTTTTGGCCAAACATCGGAAAATAGAATCATTTTCTTGAAAAATGACTTCTAGGAAAATGTTGAATGAAAAGATGATATTTTCCGCAAAAGGAATGTACCCTTAGTATATTAATAATTTTATTATTTTTCTTTTCTTTTTCTTTTCTTCTTTTTTTTTTTTTTTTTTTTTCCTTTTTCTTCCCTTCCTCTTAGCCGGTCACCGGCCTTGGCCATGGTCAGCTGGCGACCTGCCAAATGTGGGCCAGCAAAGTCACCGGCCTCGAGGGAGCCTCGCCGTGGCCGAGCGAGGCTCGGCCTCGTTGTGGCGGCAAGGCTCAACCTCACCCAAATCTAACAAGGCCAAGACTCACCCGGCCACCGCGAGGCTCGGGGGGCCTTACCTAGCCATGGTGAAGCTCCCCTGGGCCTCGCCAATGGCTGACGAGGTCAGGGCGGCCTCACGAGGGCCAAAGAGGCTCCAGTGAGGTTGCCGGGCCTCGTCTGGCCAATCGTCGGCCATTGCCGAGGCCGGCGACCAACTAGGAAGAAGAAAGGAAAAAAAAAAAAAAAATTATTTCTTAAATTGTTCTTGGGAACGAGAAGTAACTTTTTTTTGTTTCTTATTTCTGTTTTAGATTTGTTCCCGGGAATAAAAAACTTACCAAACGTGTTTCTGTTCTATTTTTACTCCAGAGAACAAAAAAATAAAAACACTTGCTCCGAAAGCGTTACCAAAGGCAGCCTTTATGTATATCGTCAACAGACACCAGCAGAACTCTGCAGACACATCAAGCCCAGGATGACGGCGGCGAGGTGCTCCATTACATAACACGCATAAGCAATAACTTGTCTACCCTGAACAAGGAAATCAAGCCAAAAAAATAAAATGAGCACCTTCGGCACGAGAGGAGTATTCTTATCCTTTCGAATCTCGGCGACAACGCTCTTGATATCCAATCCTGCATCAAGAAATCACGACATCCGATTCACATTCCCCCAAGGAAAGAAAACTCCAGGGTCTCCTCCCAATTTACCTGCCGAGAAGGCGCGAGCCGAACTGCCTGACACGAGGACGCACTTCACCTTGGGGTCCGATTCCCACTCGTCCAGGAAGCTCTTGAACTTCACGTCCATGTCTGCGCCCAGGATCGAATCAGACATGCGAAAGAAAAAGAAAAAAAAAAAAAAAACACTAAACCATCGCACAAACAGCATCATCTCCTCGCATCGACAACGGAAAATCAAACTTCACAGACTCTAAAGATTCTAACTCAATCGCGATCGCCAATCAAGAGTGCGCAGCTTAAAATCGAGTGGACCGACCTAAGTTCATGGCATTGAGGGCCTTGGGGCGGTCGAGCGTGATGACGGCGACGCCATTGGGGTGGACGGAGGACTTGACAAACTCTTCACTGGCGGACGCCATGATCGTGAGGCTCTGGCGAGAGACAGCGGCCTTTGGGAGACCGAACCTGAAGGAATCACGGAGGCCGCGAAGGCGACTGATAGGATGTTTACTGAGTAATCGAGAAGCTCCGATCAAGTTTGTCATGTTGGTTTGAGTGAGCTCGATGGTGGTTTTATCAATCATCGCGCCGTTGACTTCGCCGTGCAGTGGACGCACAGAACGACTTCGCCGTGCAGTGGACGCACAGTACGGCATCAAAAAAGGAAAGAGAGCGAAATTTCCATAGTTGGGTTGTAATCACACGGGTTGTTGCTCGCTACCGACAAACGAACCGAAGCGAAATGAATATTTTTTCCTCGCGAAGCTTTTGTTTGAAAATACAATAAAGGTGGAATTCTTAGAAATAGACCGTTCAAAACACGAGGGAGGACTCGATTGGTATTGTTCCGGTTTTTCCTCACCGTAGCATCATCCTTCGTCTCTTTTCGTTTGTCCCGTCTGTCAAACGTGTCTCGAGCAACTTTTCTTGGGATACTGTCAAGACAACGAGGACTTTAGTAGGGTCCCGCGGCTCTGTTGTGGAAACAGGGAAAAGCATTTCGCCACCTTTTCGCCATACCTTTTCGAAAATTTTCTCCTCGAATCAAATAATATCCAGTCAAACAGCTCAAGCCCAAACGATTTAAATGCGAACCTCTCAAAATCCAACCATGATACCGAATCTAAAGAGATAAACCACATGCTATCCACACATTCACATTCATTGCTACCACATCACTATATACCGAGAAAAAGTCTAAAAATAAGAGGGTAATTCTAGTCCGCTCTAGAATATATAATCATATGTTTAGATACCCGATAGCATAATCACCTGTTAATCACACTCAAACCCCAAGATCCTACCCAGCACATCAAAAAGCTGATGACGTGCCGTGAGCTGAGGGAAATGGCCATCGGCTTCAATCATCTCGACCGTAGTCTACCACTGGATCTTGTCGCGCATGTAATGGGCGACCGAGTTCGGTACCACGATGTCGTTCGTGGTCTGAACTATAGTGCACGGGGTCATCACTCTCCCGAGGACCTCTCTGTGGTCACATAGGAAAACCGTCCTGGCTAAGGGAAGTGCAACCTCAGGCCTCATCTTTCTCAAGCACTCAGCGAATGTCTCAACTGAGAGAGCGTCGTGCGGGTCCACCACCAGAGAAGCAAAGTTGGGTGCCCACCCGTGGTAGTCAGACTCTATGCTCGATAGGATTTGATCGATCTGTGCCATCCTGAACCCACCCTTGTAGAACCAACCAAAATTTAGGAAGTACATCGATAATTGCCACCCAAACAAAGTCAAATCAACTTGAAGATTACAAATGTATGTGTTTAGACTTGCAAAAGACAATAACATTAACCGGTGGACATATATTTACATTCCTGTGGAACAGAACTTACAGCCAGAATGGATTCTTCGGTTTCACTGGCCTTCATGAAACAATAGCAGTGGATCCAAGGAGAGGGTCCCTTCCAATATTTCTTGTGTATAAGCCCCCCTAAATACATCTGAGGCAAAAAAGAATTAGAGACAAAATTGCCTTTCTGGATCTCCGACTCAGCTTTAAATATATATTTAGACGTATTCTACGACATTGAAAGATGATGCAAAAAGTTTAGGAGAGAAAAGTGAGGAAGCCTTGGAGAAGAAGTGCATCAGCCTAAGTAAACATATACTACCCAATGTCTTGGATTTCTTTTTTCAGAAAAGTGCAAATCAGAATTATCAATAATGCTTAAATTGCTGCATTAAATAACAAAACAGGGAATTAGGTTTTAAAGTACCATCTCAATCAGCCATTAAGGTAGCAACTCGATGCATTATGCAACTATGCAATGTGAAGATATTTTGAAACATTTGAGGAGGCTATTGAAATAAAACTTTTTCTCCCACAAAGAATGCTATACTGACAACTCTTTCTATCTCGTCTGGCTTCGTCAACACAGATTTAAGGAATTGAAACAAACCCAACATGGTTTTTTCCCATTGGAGAAGACATATTGAGACAGCAGATGTCAACAAAATTTCATGCTGTAACAAATCGAGCGCACGCGCGCGCGCGAGAGAGAGAGAGAGAGAGAGAGAGAGAGACCCAAAAATGTGAGAGCAGATGCAGGAAGGTTCATGACCTCATGATCAATGTGCTCCCATGTCTCAGAATAGACAACTCACTGGCCCTGATTTGCTTATTGTTATTTCCTTTTCTTTTACTAGATACAAGTACACTACAATCTTTGGCATTGGGACCTGCCACAGAAATATGCAGGGAAAATGAATTATCTTGAATCTTGATTAAACGATGCAAGAATCAGTAAAATGCACTACCATGCTCAAAATCTTAAACAAACTAACACACGCGTGAAAAGCAGTTAACCTATTTAATGGTAAGAAAAAATGACAGTGATGCTTGTGTTACCTTCTTTAGAAGTATGTAATGGTCTTTTGGCTGCAGGAGCAGCTGCAGCTGCAACTGCACCAGCACATAAACCTTTCGGATCATCACCATTGTTTGCATTGTCGTTGGGTACTATATCCATGTTAATTGCATGTCATACATTGGAGAATAACACTGAAACCCATCAAATTGCAAAAGAACAGCAATTGAATTGCAGCAAAACCATACCTGGGGTCCTGCCTGTCTCTGCTTTCTGCTTTGACAATTCCCTATTGATCTCACACTCTTCAGTAAGAACATCAGATTCCATACTAGTTTTGGATTCAGGCAAAGACATCATTTGAGAAATGAATTTCCTTGCATCCAAGTTGAAAGCATGAACAAGGTCATCCACTTTGTTCAACTGTGCATTGATCTTCAAATATTTAACACTATCTAGGTTTAGGTCATTTGCATACACCATGCACCCCTTTAGAGCAGCTGAGATGGCAAAAGGACCAATGCCAGCAAACATGTCACATATGGTTTCCCCTGGTCAGAAACTAGATGCAAGTCTTATATGTTCCTGCTCCAGTCTTGAATTCCAATACACCAGACTGTCATCAAGCTTGAATGTCGCCCCATACTGCTTCACCTCTGTTACCATATCACTTTTTCCAGCCAAGACTTCAAATTTTGGCACATGAAACTCATTTGTGATTGTTCCAACTTTATTAACAATCGTCTGGATTTGCAGATAATTTTTCTGCTCATGTAACAAACAGACACGTCTACAGATTATTGATGCTGCATACTTTACGGCATATCTCTCTGAATGCTCAAGGCCTCAGGCAGCACACACTTGTGCACTTAAAACATCCTAAAAACAGGAAATAAGCAGAACTACGAAAGTGATGCTCTAAATGATACTCAGAACACATTCAGAAGAGAGCACAACGCATTGCTGATAGTGAACCACCAGCCCACATTTTGTGGCTTGGTGTTGCATGTGTTTAGGATGCTGAGTTCAGAATGAAGAGAAAAGAGTATAGGAGAAAGTATGCAAGAAAACTTGGCTAGTGTGCTGTAGACAATGGCACAGACAAAATAACTGACCAAAGAAACACAACATTCATTAAGCATGAGAGTTAGTAATACGCATGTCATAAATGATTTTAGCAATAACATCCTTGTAGGGAAGCAGTTCGTCATGTATATTCAAGTGTGCAATATGACCTGCACAAATCAGAAGACACTGTTACTTCCAGAAGATCACCTGGTTTTGAATAAAAATTGCCCATGAGGAAGCTTATCCAGAAATAAATTATAGAGGTTTTGTACATAACCATCGTTTCGAAAGATGTAGGTACCTCAACCCCAGGTGGGAGAATCTGCTTCAATAAATGATCTGCAGTCAAGGTCAACCAAAAGTTAATAAGTAATTACAGCTCAAAGCAAACCCAAATGTCATCTACCAGGCATGTCCCCAGAAAATAATCAAGACAGCAAAGTATGTGCAAGGCCTGGCATTCCTGTGCAGCATTTCTAATGCTACAATTCATCACTATTGACTCCACCCCGCACCCCCACCCCGCCCACCACCCCCCCCCAAAAAAAAAAAAAACCACAACAGTAAAGGAAAATTGTAATAACTGTAAAGGGGACAAATGAAAGCACAGTAATTCAAAAGAACATGAACTTGAAATATCCACTGGCACATAAAACCAATTAAAACCTCGCTGCATTAAAAACTCATCATCTACAGAAGCCTAATATGAATTTTCTGAATAACTCATGGCACATATTCATTGCAAGTAAAGCAGAGTCATCACTTTTAATAATGTAGTGACTTCTCAGTCTAACAGAACATATAAGTTTATGTAGTCTGCAATATATGTACAATGAACCTGGATCTGACCTGCACCCCAGTAGGAATAACCAAGTGTCAGTGAATAGGGGACAACTTCAATCTCGCACAGTTTCTTCATTTCATCAAGAACTTGTTCTGGAATATCTGACAAATCTGTCCCACCGAAAAAGAGGAAAAGGAAAATGACAATGCAAGCATTATTCACCCAATTACGACAAAAAAACATATCGTTTTGATAGAGTAAATCAATATCATTGTTTGAACAACAAGTCATAACAACAAGTAGCTTTCCTCCTAAGGCTCTAGACAGTCCCACACAAACAAGCATGTTTCCCGAATGTTCCAGCATTTTCATAATGCACTTTACAGGGACCACAGACAATATATATATACACACACCTTTTTGAAGTCCACAAACCACAAGACAAAACACAGAAACACCAGTTACAAAGTAATCTCACTTGTTTTCCCAGAAAGCTACATCTCTTCAATATACTCCACAAGAATACTAAGACGTAGACCAAAGCAGGGCAACAAAGAAGGTAACACCTACCGTGGAAACCAAGTCCACCAAGTGCCAGGCGACATGCAGGATAACACACAATTTACGGGCAGCGGACTAAATACAAATCAATGACGATGCACTTCCACCAGACATGATCGCGAAAATCCTAAGGACATTTTACAAAGGCGGAACCTTTACACTGGGGACGAGGGATTGGATTCTCACCAGAATGCTGGACCTTCTCAGACAATATCATGAGGCGATTCCTCTCGCACTCGGGTCTTCCGTGATCGGTTTTATCCGAGCCTTGTCCAGCAAGTAACTGCCAACGTCCCAAAGAACAAACAAACCAAAAAAAGGCGTCAAATTCGTGCACAGAATACAATGCAAAACCCACTCCAATCTCTCAAAAGGGAAAAAAAAAAAAAAAAAGGGCTAAAGCTACGATCTTTGGACGTACCCGTTCAACGCCCGGTTGGCGACCTTGCAAAGCTCGAGAGGGATGCGGAGCGCCCACAGCTTCAGGTGGACGTCGAACTGGCTCTCGTCGAACATCTCCGTCGGCGGAAAACCCGAGCGATTCGCGAGGCGCTTCCGAATTGGGTTTCGATCCTCTCGATTGAACTTCCACGGCGGAGGAATTGGCAACAGTTCTCGCGGCCGCCGCGGCGACGTCGGCGAAGGGGTTCGAAGAGATGAAATCGGGAAGAGGAGGAGCGCGAGGGGAGAGGGGGGAAATGGCGGGCGGAGATGAGGAGGGAAGTGCTGGCGAATTTCGCTAGGGTTTTTGCGCAGGTTTTAGCGGGGAAGAAGAAGGGGTCATCTTCTTTCCCCTCAGCTCGGCCTCAGCTGGCCTCAGCTCAGCTCAACGGTTGGAAATTGGAGCATCGAATAATGAATGGTACATAACATTCTCCAAGAAAAATATGTAACGTGTTTTGTTTCAATCAAAATTCAGTGTCATAACTTATTCGAATGATGTAATTTCTTGGTTCAATGGCTTGATTGTCACAAAATTTAAAAACGTTCACGACAAATGACATGCCATATCGAATTTCTAATACTTCGATGAATATTATTAAAAAGTTATTAACTCAACCGATTAAGTGAAATGTATGCCACTTAAAAGGAACATTTTTTTGACAAAAAAAAAACGATCATAACACTCTAGTGATTAAATAATTATGATACTTGTGATGTTCTTATCCTTTTCTATTTTTTATTTTTTTAATTCTTTGACTTGTCTTCTTCTCATATGATTTTTTCTCCGTCAATAGAGTCTTCTTGACATTAAAAGAAAACAACACCGCATTAGTACATTCATGGCGTCTTATCCAATTTTTTTTCATTTGTTCATTTTTGAAATGATGCAAATGATATTTTCAAGAAAATGTTTTTTAAATCATTTAATGTTCATGAAATAAACAAATTCTTATTAATCTTCACTTCTATAAACATTTTGAATTTTAACAATGGTGTAAAGCAAGTGCGTCTCTCCATTTTATGGAGGAAGGGGGAATCAATTGAACTTAATCCAAGTAACCGACAGAAACATACCTTTCCATGTTCTTTTCTTCTCCTTCCTCTCGAAAGAAATTGGATGTTTGAAATTAGATGATTTCCAAGAGTTGCTTCAACTCATTATGTGTACGTTGTAAACTAGAGGTACTTGTTAGTTATCGAGAGATTTTCTTTTTTTGGTCAGTCATACGCTATTCCTACTCTATACTCACTTTTAGACTTTTGCATCGAAAGACACTTCTGAAACCTATGCGTCCCCACCCCATCCCTCCTTAAGAAAGTGGGGATTTGAACTCCGCACCTCCCCCTTCCAATATGGAAGGGTGGCCACTGAGACGAATCTCAGACTTTTGCGTCAAAACCCACTCCTAAAACTTATGCGTCCCCACCCCCATCCCCCTCGAGAAGGTCGGGATTTGAACTCCACACCTTCCCATTCCATATTGGAAAGGTGATCACTGGGATAAATCCCAATGGTTAGTTATCGAGAGATTAACATGGTCACTTTTCTTCAAAAGAAAAAAATATAATTAATATACTCAATTTGAGTTTCGACTCTCTAAGCGTAAATGTTAGCATAGGAATAGAGTAGGACTGACAAAAAAAGAAGAAGAAAAAACAGGAATGAAGTTAATATGGCAAGGGAGATTATAAAGCCAAAATCAGAAATCGGGATCGCAGAGTCCTACCCAAATTATTGATTATGCTTGTGATCTTTATAGTGAAAAGAATAATTCACATCAAGACGTATCTCTTTTCGCGAAGGTAGTGTAAAAAAAGAAGCATATATGCCAACTTTTCCTCTAGCGCATCCTCACTTGATCTACACCCAAATTTGCAGAACTTGAATCACATAAGGCCACAGTTTGAAATACCGACATGTATTTAATTGGAAGATATTACGGTCTCTGGTGTATCGGGAAGCAAAACTGACTAGATGTGTCTGTTCCACTGGCATCCAAAAGCTCAGAGACAATGGCAGCTTCTGAAATACTCTTCTTCTTCATCCGTCATGCACATTGGATTGAAATTGCACCTACTATGAAATGCACGAGGCACAATGGCTAACGGCATATACAAAGCAACCGATGGCATGTCTGAAATTATTACATTGGCAGGATACCAAATTTATAGATTGTCGCTCAAGCAAAACCAGCGTTAACTACTATGCCGCAGAGCAGGATTACAAACCATGAGAATGCGCCTAATATAGAAGGCAAGACGTGGATATGCACTTATGCACGAACTTCATACTTTTAACTCGTCTTCTGGAGCCAGTGGCGCAAAGAGAGCTTCCACCTCACTCTGTTCGACTTCCTCCACCGTTGCTGGTTGCCATTTTGGATTCTGCATAAGCATTCACGGGAGTTTGAGCACGGCCACATAAAATTCATACCTACAGAAGTTTTGTGAATCATGCCATGACTGACAAATTGTCAAGACAATATCATTACACAGCTCTAGTAGCATCCGACAGAGAAAAAGAACGCTGCTCAATTTACAAAGAAAACAAACATACAAACAATTTCCATGAATATGAAACCAAGCACATGAACTTTCAAAGAATATCTTCGTATTCCTTGATGCTCAAACGTGAATGTACATGTGAGACAGTAACAGATTTAAAAGTGAACCACGATCAAAGAAGTCGTGAATATTGTTGACGTATCGTATGCTGTTGGGCTGTGTGTATTTTTCTTTTTCTTTCTTTTTTGGAGGGGGCGCGGGGTGTTGCGTTGAAGAAGTTTTATGGAAGACTACCTACATTGTATTGAATTAATACAACTGTTTTACTGAAATATATCCATATTTCTTCCAAAAGCTGGAAAAAGCCGGTGAGGATGCTACACTGATATTCAAGACCATGGTATTTTGCAATAGTTTGAATGCAACTGCATGATACTTGCCAACACAGTCATACGTAGGGTGCGGTTGTTTCACTGGAAATAAAAAATTTGTAGAACATTTTCTTAAAAGTCAAATTGAATTAACAAAAAATATTTTCATTATCTACTGATATATTTAGATACAAAAAAATGGTCAATAATGAAAACAATTTTCATAAACTAATTATTTCAAAGGATACAAGCAATTATTTTTTTAATAAATGTTGTCTAAATGATTCATTTTCCGCAAAACAAACTGATACTAGATGTAGAATAATTAAAAGATGCCAGAGCTGATTAATGAGAAGGTTTAAACAATAATTTGAACCTGATCCTTATCCACCAGTACTGCACGGACACCTTCAGCAAAATCATTTCGCAGAGAAGACCTTACTGCTAGCCGATATTCAGTTCTCATTACACCACTCAGCTAAGCATGACAAAACAATAATGTTAGTATAAAATATGATATAAGACGCCCCAATTGCAGACTTGACAATTGACTCCTCAACTAGGAAAGGAAGAGAGAGAGAGAGAGAGAGAGAGAGGGAGAGAGAGATTCCAGCATCCAATTCAGAACTTACTCTTGACAATTCAGCATCATTGTTTCTCAAGGCTGATGTAACTTTTGAGAAATGCTCCTGTGTCAAGCAAAGAGAGAATGGAGCACCTTTCCCAAGACCTTGAAGAGCATCGGTGGCCCACTCAACCACTGCCAAGATAGAGAGAATTCAACAAGACAATACACAGACTAAGAGAGCAATAAACTTCAGCATTACTATGATAGTATTGGAAAAATTTATAAGTTTTCAGCACATAAAGTGAACTAAGGAAACAAATTTATTCCATCTAATCATCAGTAGAACCTTAATTACCTTTGGCATCAGAGCTCTGCTGATGCTTTTTCAGCTCTGCAATTATCTCCACAACTGATTTATTTGCACCAAAGCACGCAACAATGTGAGGTAAGAGCAATTTTAACTGGGCCTCTGATTCAGATTCACCACTGAATCTTGCCATTAGTGCTCCAATGTCCTTGAAGGGATCTTCCGAGCTGCAACGCAGATAAATATAAGGTTCTTCTTCTTAGCATCATGATAAAATATTTAACAAAAACACTGGCTCTATATCGATCTTAGATTCTAGAAGAAAAATCTTTCAATTTGAACATTGCGATGTGTGATACAACAATCATCCGAAATGCACACTTATACTACATATATCAGTGAGTCTACCAAAAGTTCTTTGCAAGAACAGAATTGTAGAAAACAGTACCAGATATGAGATAAAAAACAAAAAATGCATTATGTGCCTAGTATTGTTTTAGGGCCATACAATGCAGTAGCCAAAAGAGCCTCTTTTAAGGAACCCAAGTTGCTAGATGGCACATAATGCGTTCCAAGACCCACATATACTGCATCAGAGGGTGTCAAGATCCTTTTTCCTGTCAATCCAAGATAGGCGCCTGAAAAAGGAGGACAGGTTAACCACTTCAGAAGTAGAAGGGAAAAATTAATGACAGGTGACAGCTTAGATTACTGTAGTACACTTATCCATATGCCAACCAGCTGACTATGAAGTTGCTTACAGAGACACATACAAGATTATGTCATCTTCCAGACTCCAAAAGGAAGCAACACAAGTAGGAATTTGCAAATCATCCAGATGAATCTTAAATGACATGGACAGTACCTATCGGACAAGATCTACGCACAAAACAAAGGGCTTCATTTTTATTTTTATTTTTAAACAAATGTTCCACAGTAGAACTAGACAAAAACGAGACCTTTTTCTTACATGTACACATGGTGTCATCTGAATTATGCAGTAATGAAATATAATTCAGAGGTTTTGGATATCAGAAATAGCTCTGAAGTATTCATGGATATAAACATAAGAAGGCAAAAGTAAGGTGAAATGATCTATTTCCATTTATGGAAAGAGTCTCCATGTATTTTGGAGATAACATTCTTCACTAATGCAAAGAAAAACCATTAATAAATCTACTTGAGCTTCAACGTGTCTACACAGTCCATTAAGGAATTGTTGAAGTCCTAAATGCAATAGTCACAAGATAAATAGATGCTCCTCTGTCATAAAAACCTGTGAGGTAAATCAGATACAATAGAGACACACTTCTCAATTTAATAATTTACATACCAACTGATCCATCTCCTGGACTCTGTGCTGCTATATATGCAAACCCAACATCAGGGAAAAGACCAATTCCATTTTCTGGCATAGCAAGAAGTGTCCTCTGCATGGGTCATGATGAAGGGGAATTTAATGGAACAGAAACAAAATGTTAATCTAGAGTACATTGGAACCAACTGAAAGTTGATCATCCATACCTCTGTAATTACACGGAAATGACCATGACCAGATAGGCCAATACCAAAGCCCATTGTAATGCCATCCATCAATGATACATACGGCTTTTTGTACTCTGATATTTTGCATATCAAAGAATACTCAGCAGAAAATACCTATACAAATGTGCAGCAGATAGGGGCATATCAACTTGAAGTGTAACAGTCAAGAAAAGTCATAACTTCCATACAGATGGCAAAGATTTAAGCTTCATAGAGAAATGTTCATCTATTCACCAAAAAATAAAAAATTCATCGATAGGAGCAGCATCTAATTTATTCACCAATCCCATATGCAATGATAATTACAACAAAGTTCACAGTTCATCCTCACATAAGTCTCTCATATTCCTAATAAAGGTAAACAAGAACAGAAGGGTGTCTAATGCTAATTTCCCATAAGAAGAACAGATTAAGCAATTCATCATTGACATCGTCACAATTCTAGGATTCATCCATCATTGACATCATCAAGGAGCATCCCTCTGAGAGTGAATTAGCCATGTTTCCTACTTAAGGAGCCTCAGGCTCCATATGATAGTGATTTGCGACTAAACTAGAGCATGGCGAAACAAGTAGGCGGCATTGTTTAAGAAGTTATGGAGTAAACATGGTATAAGTGCGTGACTCTCTATTCTCTACTCCAGTTTCCGTTATGCCTTAGCAAATTCCAAAACACCTCCACCGCCTACTATATGTACATCCTCAACAGATACCAGCAGAACTCCGCAGACACATCATGCCCAGGGTGTCAGCAGCCAGGTGCTCCATTACATAACATGCAGAAGCAAGAATTTGTCTACCCTGAACAAGGAAATCAAGCTAGAAAAAATATAAAAGGAGCACCTTCGGCACGAGAGGAGTATTCTTATCCTTTTGAATCTCGGCGACAACGCTCTTGATATCCATTCCTGCATCAAGGAATCACGACATCCGATTCACATTCCCCCAAGGAAAGAAAACTCCAGGCCTCCTCCCAATTTACCTGCCGAGAAGGCGCGAGCCGAACTGCCTTCCACGAGGACGCACTTCACCTTGGGGTCCGATTCCCACTCGTCCAGGAAGCTCTTGAACTTCACGTCCATGTCTGCGCCCAAAGTCGAATCAGACATGCAATAAAAAAACTGAACCATCGCACAAACATCTCCATCTCCTCGCATCGACAACGGAAAATCAAACCCCACAGACTCTGAAATTCCTAACTCAATCGCGATCGCCAATCAAGAGCGCGCAGCTTAAAATCGAGCGGACCGACCGAGGTTCATGGCGTTGAGGGCCTTGGGACGGTCGAGCGTGATGACGGCGACGCCGTTGGGGTGGACGGAGGACTTGACGAACTCTTCGCCGGCGGACGCCATGGTCGCGAGGCTCCGGCGGGGGACGGCGGCCTTCAGGAGAGCGAACCTGAAGGAATCGCCGAGGCTGCGAAGGCGACTGATCGGATGGTTACTGAGCAATCGAGAAGCTCCGATCAAGCTTGTCATGCTGGTTTGAGTGAGCTCGATGGTGGTTTTATCATCATCGCCGTCGCCGTCTTCGCCGTCCAGTGGAAGCACAGAGCGTCGTCCAAAAGAAGGGAAGAGAGAGAACTTACCACAGTTGGACAAAATTGCCCTTAAATGCGATTTTTTTTTTTTTTTTTTTTTTTTTTTTTGTCTAGTATCATCCGTTACCAATTTTTTTAATCTATTATTTACCTATTTTGGTCAGTCATACTCTATTCCTACTTTACACTCAAGCTCAGACTTTTTCCCTACCTCTTGCAGGGCGTGAAAGTCGAAACCTACTCCTGAAACTTACTCGTTCCCATTCCATCCTCCTTGAGAAAGTGGGAATTTGAACCTCTCATCTCCCCCTTCCATGTTGGAAGGGTGGCCATTGGGCGAATCTCAGTGATTTATTATTTACCTATTTTACAAGCTATTATATGTGCCATGTATTGTGTACCGGTTGTGAAATTCTACTTCTTCACTCACCATGCATCCCACCCCAAGCTTCTAAAAACGTGGGAAATCGAACTCTCATCTCCTCTTTCAAGTAGGAAAAGTGGTTATTAGGGCAACCTAATAATTTCTTTGGAATTAAAGGTGTGCATACAATTTGGAAATTGGATCGAACTCGACAGGTTCTAAGTGATTCCAAGTTTAACATAAGGAACCAAATCAATCTAGTCACTCGAATCGGACTAACAGACTAATCAAAATTTCTCACTTTTTTATTTTTTTATCCTTAAGTAAATCCTTGATAGTAAATTATTTTTTAAAGTTGGGAAACTCCCACTTCCACAGAGAATAGAAACTAAAAAAAGAAGAAGAAATTATATGTTTTAGGGCAATCTTGGACTCAAATCGGAGCGGTTAGTCGATTCCCAATTCCATAATTCAAGAATCGACCTTGTCCGATCTAATTCTAAATTTCAAAGTAGGAATTGACCCACCCTAAAATTGATCGTCCTTATTTTTTTATTTGAAATGATGTGCCTCGGTAGAGTGGGATCAAAGTGCAATGAAGATAAATCAAGAGATATGTTCAGTAGAAGTCCTAAAATTTGTCAAGAATGTGCAATTGAGTCCTAAAATTTACAAAAAGTTCAATCAAGTCTTAAAACTCGTCAAGTTGGTTCAATTGAGTCATTCCGTTAACACCGTTAATATATATTAATGGAAATTGCTTACATGGCTTATTTTAATGCTTTCTCTCTCCTACATGGCTATTGGGGCAAGGAAAATTGTCCAAGTCAACAAAATGACGTTGTTTTGGATATTGCTTATTATCCAAAACGACGATATCTCCTCTCCTTTTTTTACGTTTTCCTTCCATTGAATCCTTCCCTTCCCCTTGCGTTTTCCTTCGTTCCCTTCTTTCCCGTCCGAGTCAACATTTCCTTCGTATGAACCCTAAGCCCTAAATCTCGACGCAAATCATGATCTGGTGCCTCGCGTGTTGCAGTTTTTTATCAAGCGCGAGTACGTGCGACACTCGTCTCATAAGAACCTCGATGAGCGTCGATGATGGAGGCAGTCACTATGACCGAGCCACGCTTCTCCTCATTCGTCTGAGCTAGGTTTGTATCTTCGCCATCAATTTCACCGTAACTTGTTGATTATGATATTTTGGGATTTTAGCTTTCAAAATCTAAACCCTAAATGTGATTTGTGTGCTGATTATCCCCAAAATTTCATTTTAAAACTTGAATGATATACGTAAATCTTGCGATTTAGTTGTGTGTCATTTAAGTTTTGACCCTGCCTTCTATTATAGGTCCCTAATAAATTAAGGTATTTAGAATAGCACTTTAGGATTGAAAAATAGAACTTTGTGGGAACAAAAGGTGAGTTTTGCTACAGTAAGTTTTAATTGTTTCCAATCTAAGATTGATTTTGTTTTGTTGAAGGCATTGTCACTTAAATAGTGTGCATGAGTATGTGCTTTGCTTTGGTGAGACAATTTAATTATGACAGTCTGGATATTAATCTAATAGTTGTGATCATAGTCTAGTCAGCCAAGCTTGTAAGTTTATGTTGTAGGCTTTTAGCCTTTAGATTAATGAAAAGATGCAAATATGCTGAGTGCATTGAACTTGTTAGTGATTATAATCTCTATGGACTAGTTTAGCAGCATGAAAATTAATTGTAATATTGGAAATAGTTTAAGGTTTCAATTCTTCAATTTGCTGGTTTTCTTTTGCTAGCTACGTAATGGCCAGATCTTGGTACATGCAAAGCCGTAGGAGACAAATACATTGTTCTGTTTCACTTGACTAAATAATTAGCCTGATACTAAGAGCATTAGAGATGACTTCATGACAAACGAAAGATGTGGTTTCTTTATCTTATGTAGATCGGGAATTAAATGATGTTGCATCACAACTGATAAGAAGAGTGTTGATAATAGGTTGTAGGATTGCTCAAAGATTCATGTATTGGGGTAAACAAAAGAAGGAAAGAGGAAAGAGAAGATACATTTTTCAGTTAATTGCAAATTTCCCCAACCTGGTGTCTCTTGCAATTGCAAAGAGCTCCCCATCCTTCATATCTTTGCAATTATTCCTTCAACCTATGGGTTTGTTTTTTTATTTTTATTTTTTGTGTTTTTGGCAAATAGGCTCTTGTCTTAGTATTTTCTAAAATACCTTTCCAACCTTCCGAAACGAAAGACTCCATTACCTTTGTGTTTTTGTCATTTCTTGTCAGTGAGAAGGAAAGTCCCACAATCTTGAAAGTTAAAAATGTTATATATAACTAATTCAAAGAGCAAGATTTGCTTACTAAAACCAGAAAAAGATGTATAGATGGCAAGGCTCTAGTTCATTAATCATGGACAAAGTTTCCTTATTTTCTTGTGTTGGCTTAGGGCATATGCATCATTTAAATTACCTCATTTGTTGTTCTCTTTCAGTTGGTTAAATATGACAATGATGGAAAATAGAACACTTCTAAGCTCATCTGATCTTGATGGCTTTGACAAGGTAAAAGAGGTAGTTGTTACCTATGTCCTACTTTGAGCATATGTAAGCTTCTTCTATGATTTGATTCTTCCCTCATTTAAGAACTATTGCTAATCACCATGCAGAGAAATGTTCTTTCTCCTAAATTCCACGTGGAAGTTGTAATGATAGATTATGATGGCACCATGCCAGCAAAGCCCAATACTGACTCTACTGGCAAGGAACTCAATACAATGTTAAGAAGTTCATATCCAAATGGCAAAGCCACAACCAAATTAAACAGTACAAAGGCATCTCAAAGAGATAACAACGAAGATGATTTTTCCTCTTACAGTGAAGGAGAGGAGACCCGTCCCTTAAATAACAAGCAAGTATAACGTGGTGATGAGTAGACTCTTGTTCCTGATACCAGGAGTTCATCAATGAAGCAAATGGAGACCTTGATGCAAAGTGTTGATAAGCTATCACTAGGCAGTAAGCAACATTCACAAGGTTATACTAATAAGGAAGTGCATAGTGATGGAGCTGAGAAATCTGCTTCTAGCCTGGAGATGCCTAAGCTTGACTCTGGTGGAGTCAGTGACTTTAAAGCCATAGCAGCTGATGCCTCAGTTTTCACATTCGGAGATGAAGAAGATTACAAAAGCAAATGATGCATTACAGTCCATTGTTGTTTGTCCTTGAACACTACGAAGAATCTCAAGACATAAATTGGAAGAGTACAAGAGCATCTAAACTTGAGAAAAGTTGGTTAACAGGCTTCCTTGCATATTTATTACATTCATATATTTCTCATTCCTGTCGAGTTCAATTCATATTCTTCTCAATTGCTTACGGTTCAGTTTCAGATGTCACATTGAAATCACCTTCCTGCTTTCCTTTCATTTTTTCTTTTTCTTATGATGTAACCATAACTTCGTCTCTTCAGAAAGGCCAAGAAAAATATTCCACTATAATGGTCATAACAAAATCAGGAGGCCAAGAGTCAAATATTTCACACTTTAGTGATCTTTAGAAAACAAACCTTGGTCATGTCTTAGGCATTCGCCATTTCCAAAAGGTGGATTAAGGCATTGAATACCAGTCCACAAGAAATTTTTAAGACTTCAAACCGGGCAAATCGTATGGGGTCTTCCATCTCGATTGACCATCACTTTCTAAATGAAGCAGGGCTCAAGAACAAGCAAACATAGTGAAAAGATCAGCCATGTGCCCACATAATTTAATATGCTCTTTACGGGTGATGAAACAACACAATTTTAGGTATGTCTTTTTATAGATAAGACTTCAGAAATACAAACTCCATTTGAAGTTTTCTATGAAAAAAAGAAAAACCAAAATGCAAAAATCAGCTCTGAGTGGCAACTAATTTCTCTTCAAAGTAGTAGTAACACCTAGATGATTTCTAAAGCCTTAAAAACAAAAGCAAGCCAAAAAAAAAAAAACACCTAACTTATCAATTAAATGGTCCACATAGTGACGTCATTGCCCAAAATTGGATTTATGCACCATTTTGGTGCAAAGGCAAAAACCTGTCCTTGATTTTCTCCGCAACTCTTTTTCCTTATGTTGTTGCACAATCTTGTGGAGAACAGAGGTCTCAAGATCCTTTTCTGATAACTCATGCTTCAATCTTTCAATCTCTTACAAGTGGTCTTCACACTGACTTACTATTTGAAGATCCTTTTGTGGAGAATAGAGATCTGAATTTCTTGCAAAGGCAAAATAACTTATGTTGTTGCAGCAGCTTTGCCACTTCGGAATCAGGTACCTAGGAAATGAGAAAATCGAGAGATCAAGAGATCAAGAAAGGAAGGTTAACAATTGCAACATAATAGAAACTCGAGTAGCAAGTATAGAAACTCACATTATCATGGAGTCACACAATATTTGTATCACATCCACGCTCAACAACAGCAAGAATAAGCTTCATTATAGCGCAAGCGTCATCTAGACAATTATGTGGTGCACCCTTCTCTCTAACTTCATAGCCCAGAACAAACTATTAAAATGACACGTTAAACTCATCAATAATGCATAGAATGCATCCCCTGCTTGCTATAATTCTGCCAAAAGGAGGTCCAACATAAGAGTGGAGAAGTAAGACTTGTAAGCGGTATAGCACATCCAAAAGGCAAAAAACTCATATGTGAGCATCTGAGTGGAAATTTCAAAATAACTAGAAGGCAGGGTCAAAACTTGAATGACACACAACTAAATCACAAGATTTATGAATATCATTCAAGTTTCAAAATGAATTTTGGGGATAATCGGCACACAAATCACATTTAGGGCTTAGATTTCAAAAACTAAAAACCCAAAATCTCATAATCAACAAGTTACGGTGAAATCGACGGCGAAGATACAAACCTAGCTCATACGAGTGAGGAGAAGCGTGGCTCGATCATAGTGACTGCCTCCATCGTCGACGCCGCTCGACCCACCACCAAGGCTCTTGTGGGACGAGTGTCGCACGTACTCGCATTTGACGAAGAATTGCAACTCACGAGGCACCAGATGGTGATCTGCGTTGAGATTTAGGGCTGAGGGTTCATACGAAGGAAGGGTCGATTCGGATGGGGAAGAAGGGACCAAAGGAAAACGCAAGGGGAAGGGAAGGGTTCAATGGAAGGAAAACGTAAAAAAAAGGAGAGGAGATGTTGTCGTTTTGGATAATGAGTAATATCCAAAACTACGTCGTTTTTCCAACCTTGACAATTTTCCTTGCCCTAGTTGCCACACAGGAGAGAGAAAGCATTAAAATAAGCCATGTCAGCAATTTCCATTAGTATAAATTAATGGTGTTAATGGAAGAACTCAATTGAACTAATTTGACAAGTTTTAGGATTTGATTGCACTTTTTATAAGTTTTAGGATTCAATTACACTTTCTTGATAAGTTTTAGGACTTTTACCGAACATATCCCATAAATCAACTATCATTTAACAAAAATTGATTTAAAGTAGAAATCTATTATTAGAACTAACTCAAGATTGATTTTGATGAAGGGAGTTCAAATAATCTTAAAACAAGTTTAAATAAATTTATTATTTATGAATGAAAATAAGGATTTTTTTCGGTCAAATAAAAATAAAGATTAAATGCATCCAAATGACACCTAAATTAAGATAAAGCAATTACTTCATATGGGTTTGGGCTATGAATTGTTGGGCTTTTGGTTTCTCTTGCATTTTCATTCGAGATGTAATTATATCATAAGCTAATTTTGCATTTATGTCAATACATATATCATACTGACCGAAAGAAACAACTTTGGATATAACGTTGCCCGATTTTCTTAATATTTTTTGTTTACTATATGCTTTGGATAAGAATAAACTTGCGCTTGCTTGTTTTTTGTGATTTTTACCCTAGTCAAAAGTACCCAACAGGCCTAAGGGAACAAATCAATTGAGCCCATATTTAGGAAACAAGACATTGGGCCTCCCAGGCCCACTACATCAAGAGTTACCAATGTTGCTGAAATGGAAAGTTCCAAACATCCAGGGGTTCGACATCAAGAGTTACCAAGATGAAATTTTCCTTAGGGATATGCCATAAAGCACGGACCGTGTCGCCATTGCCGTCCTTTACCACCATCGTCGTTGCAACTTGCAATGACCTTTCGTGCCCCTAACATCAAGAAAGTTCCATACATAGACACTTCAACACCATCTTTTTTTCTGTAGTTCACGTTCACTGAGCCTTGCCCATTTAGTGAAGGCCGAGCTTCTAACCTAGATTGAACATTTTTTTCTGCCATAAGTATGGGATGCAGAACTGTGTATTTGGCTAGCCAATGATATCAATATCACCACATTTCCCAACCTCAAATACTCCCTCTGTTTCAGTCACAACTTCTGTAACCTGTATGCTGGCAAGGATTAGGAGGGAAGGGAACGAATCGAAAAGTACAATTTGTATTTGGTTGGAGGTAAAGAGATGGAGGAAAGGATTAGGAGGGATTAAGAGAGATTGGTCTAGTCAATTTTATTTACGTGCTATATCCATCTGGATCTCTTCGAATATGGAATGATTTGGAGGAATTTGTACATGGGAAAAGTGTCAAAAAAAAGTCTTAAACCTTTTTTTAGTGTCAATTTAGTCATAATTCATTTTATTTTGTGCCAATTTAGTTCTTTTTAGCTAATTTTGGCCAAATTTTGCTGATTGGGCACCAGCCCGTTGACATGACACGATCAGCACTAACATTGACAAATTTTGATAATATTTTATTTTTTCTTTTTTTCCTTCTCATCCTCCTTCCTCCAACCGGTCGCTAGACCTTGGGGATCGGCTAGAGGCAATGGCCGGCAAGGTTTGCCCTCATCAAACATGGGCGATGCTCAACCTCGTCAGATCTAGTAAGGTCGAGCCTCGCCCAGCCTCTAGCGAGGCCAACTCGAGGCCACCCAAGCCACGAAGATGAGCCTTGTCGCCTAGTGCAAGGCCGACCTCACAAACCATCTCCTTTGGCCGATTGTCAAGGTCCGGCAACCAATTGGAGAAAGGAGGAGGAGAAGAAAAAAAAGAAAAAAAAAGGAAAAACAAAAAAATTCAAAAAAAATCAAAAAAATTAAGATAATATTAACAGTTGTCAACATCAGTGTTAATCGTGCCATGTCAGCCGCACGGCACTCAGTTAGCAAAATCAAACCAAAATTAGCAGAAGACGAATAAATTAGCACAAAGTAAAAAAGTTTAGGATTTTTTAACACTTTTCCCTGTTTGATGAACATATTTGTTCTTATTTTTCTCACTTATGCCCTTTTTTACATCTATTTATAAACACATAACAAAAAAATTGTGTCGTAACATACATACATAGATACATAGATACATACATACATATATATATATATATATATATATAATATATTCCTAACTAGCATCCAAGTTACATTAGAACATAGAGTGAATTTGGTTCAATTTTGAAAATGAGCTTTGGGAGCAATACAAATGTTGAAAACCAAAACCCTTAGGTGAAATGTAAATCGCGTTTGATAAAAGCTCATTTAGAAAGCGACATTGGATCTAAGTAGTATTTGGTAAAAAAAAAAAAAAAAATTGCAAAGGACTTTCACTTTAATTTTTCTCTTTTTCATTAAAAAGAAATTAAACCCTTTATGTAAAGGTTTTAGGTCGTGAGTAATAGTTACTGGCGCCGACAATCAATGGTCCAAGTCGTATGACCCCAAGCGACCCTCATTTGGGGTTGTAGACCTCACGCAACCATCGCCTGGGTCTTGCAACTCTAGGCAGCCGCTGTTTGGGGTCATGCAACCTAAAGGGCCGTCGTTTGGGTAATTATCCATCTATCCTGAGTATATAGAGAAGTTGGGTAATGATCACATCGGTCGTCGCTCACTACCGACAAATGAACCGAAGCGAAATAAATATTTTTTCCTCGCGAAGCTTTTGTTTGAAAAATACAAAAAAGGTGGAATTCTTAGATATAGAGCGTGCGAAACACGAGGGAGGACTCGATTGGTATACTTCCGGTTTTTCCTCACTTCAGCATCAGCCTTCGTCTCTGTCGTTTGTCCCGTCTGTCAAGCGTGTCTAGAGCAACTTTTCTTCGGATGGTGTCAAGACAACGAGGACTTTAAGGTGAGAAGGGTCCCGCGGCTCTGCGGGGGAACAGGGAAAGGCATTTACACTACCTTTTCGCCTTACCTTTTAGAAAATTTTCTCCTCGAATCAAATGATATCCAGTCAAACAACTCAAGCCCAAAGGATTTCCACTCAAAATCCAACCATGATACCTAATGTAAAGAGACAAGCCACATGCAATCCACACATTCACATTCACTACTACCACAACATCACTATATACCGAGAAAAAGTCTAAAAATAAGAGGGTAATTCTAGTCCAACTCTAGAGTAAATAATCATATGCTTAGACATTTGAGAGCTTAATAACCTGCTAAACACACTCAAACCCCAAGATCCTGCCCAGCACATCGAGAAGCTGCTGATGTGCCGTGAGCTGAGGGACATGGCCATCAGCTTCGATCATCTCGACTGTAGTCTTTCCCTGGATCTTGTCGCACATGTAATGGGCGACCGAGTTCGGTACCACTATGTCGTTTGTGGTCTGAACTATAGTGCACGGGGTTGTCACCTTCCCAAGGACCTCTCTGTGGTCACATAGGAAAACCGTCCTGGCTAAGGGAAGCGCGACCTCAGGCCTCATCCTTCTCAAGCACTCGGTGAACCTCTCAACCGAGAGAGTGTCCTGCGGGTCCACCCCGAGAGAAGCAAAGTTGGCTGCCCATCCGTAGTAGTCGGACTCCATGCTCGATAGGATTTGATCGATCTGTGCAGTCCCAAACCCGCCCTCGTAGCCGTCCGTGTTTAAGTACCTACAGATAGTAGCGAAAGTAAGAACGCTAAAAGAAAATGCACCTCAACGTGGTGATGAGGACGAAACAAGCGCAACATGTTGCGGTTAGAATGTGCAAATGGCTTTTTTTAGTTTAAATTGTAGACTAAGTAAAAGGAGATTAGGGTCATTAGCAGCCGTCCAAACTACAGTCTACAGATAGCTCCAACTGCACTGAAATTAAAAAAGTAAAAAAGAAAAGATGAAGTGAAGATGGTATTGTTGTTTCATATTCCAATTTGTTTCGGATGATTACAAAGTGAAGAGGACAAAAACACGATTAAAATAGATAAATACGACGGAAAATCGAGAATCGTGGAAGAATTCTTTCCTGTCTGCTCATCTCATCCGTGATGGGTCCTCAACATTAAATGCACCAAGCAATAGCTTTATCAATTTAATACTTGCCCAAAAAAAAAAAAATTTGAATACCTGCGATATGGAAAATCAAGTACGAAAAGCCGGTTTGGTAGTTAGCTTTCTACTTCCTTCTAGTTGAGAGTCAGTTCTCACCATTCAAGGAGCAATATAAATGCTTAGGATGTGTTTCAGAGATAAGGAAAGATAAAGGATGGATAATGTGACATGAACCGAACTGAACTAAAATGATAAAGTTTTATCTATAACAGAACTAGTTATCATAGCAGCTCATTAATCTCGCAATTGACAGTTATATTTTCTTTAATTCAGGCTACACATTATTCGAGTATCAAATCGGAACAAAACTTTTAAAATCCCTTTGTCCAAGTTATGCAAAATATCAAGAAACACAATGAAGGATTTAGCCGGAGATTTAGAAAAATTAGGAGAAGAAATAGACTCCATGTTCACAAGAGGAATCGATTTTGATATACATCAAATTCTATGGTCACAAATTTCACGAACAATAAATGTTCTTAGAGAAGCATATAATGAGTCAACAAGTACATAATTAACGAGCTCTTTTTCGTTCTTTGTTGTAGCGGAGAGATGATGTTCGGGCAACAGAAGACCACCTTATGTTATCTAAGAACAAAGGTTGGATGTTATTTGAAACAAATCCAAGTGATGGGGATCGGTAGCAAATCGAACCGCACATGCTTTATATTTAACACTCCCTTATCATCAAGAAGGGCCACAAAAATGTTTGGATCTAGCAATATGCATAAAAACACATGATGATGGAGATAACATAGATTTATATAGCAACATCCCTCCTATGATCCTAACTAAGATTATGTTTTGCTTATTTCATATTTTTGTGTGTGGGTAAAACCACGCAAGAACTTTGTCATGGTGATAAGAGAGGACTTTGGAACCATTAAGCTTCCTCCTCCACACGCCTATTACAAACATATATTTATCTGGGGAGGGGAAAGTCCTTTTTATATCATAAATTTTTAGCATATTCAAGATGTCTTTTTGATCTTTTTAACATTATTAAGGCACGCTGAGCAAGAGTAACCGCTAGCTCCTATACGTCAGTTAGATTCAACATTATTAAATATGTAACTTACTTAGGAGAAGCACCAAGGAGTATGAGGTGCTTGAAGAGGTCAGGCCTCTTCACAGAGGCAATGCAACCGATCATGCCGGACATGGAGTGGCCGACGAAGGCTGTGGACTTGAGGTCGAGCTCGTCAAGGAGAGATATCAGATCACAGGCGAAACCTTCGTAGGATGAGTGCTTCACCGGGTCGAACAGACCTTCTTGCTCCTTGACAGCTCCTGAGAATCCCCAGTCAAAGACGAGGACCCTGAAATGCTGGGACAAGACAGGGAGGATCTTGTCCCACAAGGTCTGGTCTCCTCCGAAACCATGAGCGAGAACCACCGTCTCGGCACCTGAGCCGATGAGCTTCGCGTTCATGGGGGCCGACAGGCCTTTCTCTAGTTTTACCATCTTTTGTGAGAAGAAGAACAACAAGAAGGACAGGAAGCTAGAGAGAGGGAGGGAGAGGGAGGGAGAGGGACGAGTGACGCTGTGCAGGGGATAGGATGTGGTTAGGGCACTATTTATAGATAAAGAGAGAAATTGCAATAATTGAGGATGGCTCGTTATTATTCAATCATAAAATTTAGGGTCGAGTCTATCGCTTCATGAGAGGAGTCTTACCTGATGAAAGTAGATGGAATTTATAAGGTTGGATTGAATTCAAAAGTTTGCAAATTTTATATAAAGAATAAAAGAGGCTGTTCAAATTATTAAGTATAAAATAATAAGAAAAACTAGGGTCACATTTTTCTCCGACCCATTTTGAGAATGATGAGCTCCTTTTTCTTGCGAGGAAAATATAATTCATTGCTTCACCTACAAAGAAAACATAGCAGTCCGCTCGAAATGGAAACGACTCTACATCAGGAGTCAACAGCAATGACATGAAAAGAAAAAGGTGGATTGAGATACACAATTCAAAGGACAAATTTCTTTCCTCCTGGGAGTAGCAACAGATCAGATCGACTAATAAATTAATAATTTCAGTAGAGCTGATTTTAGCAACTCCTGACCGATGAGTTCGAAAGATGGACTTCATCAGCTATTAATTTGAGTACAGTTTGCATTTTAAGGGTAGTTCATAGCCTACAACCTACCGATCAAATGCACAAGAGGGGAGAGTAGTCCATGAGAAGATAAAAAGACTATTAGATTAAATCATGAAGTGCCTTCGACAAGCTCGGACAGCTCACTTTTATAAATATTTGTTTAAAGTTTGTCATGCAATATGATAAGTTAATCTAATGGGATTTATACTTGCGTCATTACTCTCGCCAAAATTAATATTATCATATAATGAATTGTAAAGTTAGATCTTGAGGAACGGAAAGAAGGAAAGCTACATCCATTTGAGTAGAAACTTTCACGGGATATCTGTCTCTACATGTTCCTTTTGACATTTAAAGAAAGGATAATCGAGCGCTTTCTAATGGTTCGGTCCAATGCATCTACTTTTTGCATTAAAAAAAGCCAATAAAGTGGGTCTTCCTTTGCACTATTACTTTTTTAAAACTAATAAATAGGATGGTTAGAGCCCTAGTGCTCGACGGAGTCTTAAAAGTGCTCGCCCACTTTGCTTCTGATCTTTCAAGGACTCACCATTAAAGAAAAGTATTTTTCATGAGGATCCAAAATAGATATCTTTCGGAGTACATAACACTTAAAGTGTCAAATCTATGTTAATACCAATTTAATTATAATCCTTTCAATTGCACTAATTGAGTTCTAAATCTTTTGATGATTTACCTGAATAGTCCTTCCAGTCAAATTTTAGTTGAAAATTGTTGACGTTGATATTAGTTGTCTAATATAGATTTAAAAAAAATCATTACTTTTACTTCTTTCTTTTTTTCTTTTTTGACTTTCCTTTTTCTTCTCAACCGTGGGTCAAATGACCACAAGCGAGGGTATTGTGGCCCTTCCCTAGATCTAGGCAAGGGCCTAACACCCTCGCTGGACAAATTTTGTAAAAAAATATAAAAAGTAAATTTAAAAAATTGTTTACATCAATATTGGTTGTGCTATGTAGGATGGTTGACAACCATGTCAGCTTTTTCGGCCAAAATTAGCTAGATGAATCACCTTGGATGTTTATGACTAAATTGGTTCAATTGAAATGTTTAGAACTGAATTTGTACTAATGTAATAGGTTTAAAACCTTTTTGATACTTTTCCCATGTTTGGTGTGGTACAGACTCTTAAATTTCGATTTTTGCTTCAAGGTATATAAAAGTATTGACAGGAACTTTAATTTTTTTCATAACTTAACAAAAAATTTATTTTTTCCTAAAAATTTTTTTAAAAAATTAGAGACATTCTCTTCTTTTTTTCCAAGTACCATTCAATGATACTCAAAATCGGATGAATTTTGCAGACCCACTTTTCATTTGTGGTCATACATAAGGAGAAGCACCTTTTTTATGGTGATAATAATGTGAAGATACCAATTGGGAATGGGCCTTTTCAATTGCTTATAGGATGATCATTGCATGGATTAAATTAAAAATTGAAATAAGGAGAAAATCTCGCAGCCGAGCATGCATGCAAGTGATTAGCAAGCGCTAAACGGTGCCTAAAAGGAAGATAGCCCGCAATTCATTGCCAACGGTTGGGAACATTTAGTGAGGTTGACTTAGTTGTCCAAATTGAGGTCCACAAATTAGTACGCTGCATATCATCCCCACAAAGATTGGTGGTGTTGAATTATAGGCGTTGTGGACATTAATTTCTTGAACCCTATTGAAAGAAAAAGAAAAAAGAAGCGTAAATATATAATGCTGTAAGTGCTATCCATCCAAATAAAACTCACATGTTCTAAAGAAGGGAAAAAACCACCAAAAACCCTAAATTTTGCTCAAAGTGACAAATTTATCCCAAACTTTTTTTTTTTGTGTCATGAAAAACCCCGAAGTTTGCTAACTGTAACACATTTACCCAAAACTATTTCTCGTGACACCAAAAACCCTGAACTTTTATTTATGTGATACATTTACCCTAAATCATAGGGGCATTTTGGTCTTTTTACTTTTAAAAACTTTTTTTTTTCTTTTTCTCTCTTCCCTCTGCCAGTCCGGTGGAGGGAAGTCGACGTCCAACGAGGGTTGCCCTTGTTGGCATCGGCCCAGGCAAGGACCTCCCTAGCGATGGCCACTTCGCCAAGGGCAGCGATGCTGTACTACGCCAAGTGTGAGGACCACCGCGGCGAGCCCCACTTCCTCCAGTCCTGCT
The DNA here is from genome assembly GCA_014182555.1 of Eucalyptus erythrocorys. Taxonomy (NCBI): domain Eukaryota; kingdom Viridiplantae; phylum Streptophyta; class Magnoliopsida; order Myrtales; family Myrtaceae; genus Eucalyptus; species Eucalyptus erythrocorys. The sequence continues at coordinate 13,895,631 of CM024599.1, read as the reverse complement.
TCCTCTACAACAAGCCGCTCGGCTTCAACTCCGACATCTTCATGTACAAGTCAGTCGATCAGCCTCGTGAATTGTTGTCAGGCGTTGGATCTGATTCCCAAGAATCTTCCTTTCGCCTTCTGTGTTAATCAGGTCGAGCCTGATCGTGATCTGGTCTTTGGGTTTCTCCCGTTTTTCAGGGGCGACACGGCGTTCTGCAGCAAGGAGTGCAGGCAAGAACAAATAGAGCTCGAAGAGGCGAAGGAGGAGAGTTGGAAGAGGTCGCAGCCCTCGCTGACGTCGGGCAATGGTGCCCTCGCCAGATCTGGCGAGGGAGGCCCTCGCCCGGGCTAACGCCGGCGAGGGTAGCCCTCGCCGGATGCCGGCTTCCCTTCGCCGGACCGGCGGAGGGAAGAGAGAAAAAGAAAAAATAAAAAAGAAAAAAAAACAAAAAGAATAAGACGAAAATGCCCTTAATGGGGTAAATGTATCACAGTTTGCAAAGTTTGAGATTTTTCATGTTAAAAAAAAAAAGTTTTGGGTAAATTTGTCAATTTGAGCAAAATTTGAGGTTTTTGGTGGCATTTTCCCTCTAAAGAAAAGCCAGCGTCTTAAAATTGAAATTTTCTATTAAATTACTCACAGGATGACATAAACGTACTTATTCTTAACACACATACACACATGTATGTATATATATAAATTTTGTGGGAGTGATTATTCCTATGCATATGCATTGAACAAGTATCCCGTTTATTTATGTGTCATCTAATGACGTGGAAACAAGTCTTAAGTAAAACCCATTATTGATAAGATTCTCTAACAAGCTCTTGCATTAGATGAGATACAAGACAAAGCAAAGACCGCTGGATGGTCCAAATATGAACCGGTTGCAATTTTTTGGATACATTTGAAGGGGGGGTTACCAATCATTTGTACTGTGATTACTTTTTTGTCATATTCTTGGAATGTTTGACGCTTTGGCTCCCTTCTAATTCCCGTCAAATGTAGCAACCCCTCCATCGTAATCATATTGAGTAAATCCAGAGCCGTACGAACTCGTGACTCTTCAAAGTAGTCTCGGGGACATGACGCGGGTAGGGGTTGAACTTGAGGCCTCTCGCTCTTTGAGGCGAAATGGCCATGTGCCTAAATAACATGCCGACGCGAGAGTGATTTGTACTTATTTATGCACAAGGAATCAAATATTTCTTAAGAGTTAAAATGCAACAGTACATGAAATTTGAGACAACGGGCTAAGATTATATTCCGTGACCAGAATGGGCATAAAATTAAAAAAAAAAAAATTATGCTAGGTATTTTAAAACTTAATTGACCAGATAATACATCAAATCAAGTGACAAATTGTTACCGTGCATTTATTAATTTGCCGATTTAGTAGATTAATTTACGAAAAATGACATAAATGATCTTTGAATTTTAATCCAATATGTAATATGGTTCCTGAGCTTTTGAATAATTCAATATGAATCTTGAATTTTAAATATCGTCATTGAATTTTTAATTTGCTTATTATGATATATTCAAACTACCCTCTAGATTATATGAAAATATTCAACGTTGTCCGTGAACTTAAATTAATAGAAAGATAATATTTGATATTTTCATATAATTTAAAAGTTGAGAAATTATATTAAATAAATTAATATTAAGTTAAAATTCATGAACTATTTATATTATTATCTTATTAATTTATGATGCATTAAATTAGAAAGGGAGAGGCACGTTTAGGTCCCCCAGATAAGTCCAAGATCTGCCTTTTTCAGTCCACATTTAATACCGACCAAAAAAAAAAGTCCACATTTAATAAATAAAAATGGGTCGGCTGAGGTGGGTGGGGTTGGAGCCCACCACGTGCACCCTGTAAGCCGTTATTTTATATAATGAATTATAAGGGAATTACCGACCAAAAAAAAAAAAGAATTATAAGGGAATTACGTCAGCCATACGCAGCCGCCAGAAAAAAAAGGCACGTATTGCCATCTACCGGCCACATAATTAAAAAAGAATTTAATCTTGCAAATTAATTAAGCGGAAATTATAATAATTTAGGAAGTTGATGGGGTAAATAATTTAATCTTTCAATGTGGTCACGTCATGTCGCAGTGGTCTAAGTGATGGAATTATAAAATCATAATCATTCAAATTTTATAAATCATATTCTCCTTGACGTTATGAGGACTATGTAGTGCATCTCATTCTTGATCATTCATGGGTCACTCATGCATCATTATTGCATGACACAGCTATTACATAAGGTACATTAATTTTGAATTGTAGAAAAGTTAGAAGATATGATTCGAGTCATACCATTAGAAATACAATGAATGAGTAACTGAAATTTAGCCCTCAAAATCCATGAATTCTTTACTTTTCTGTCTTTTTGGTCCTTTTTTTGATCTTGTCCTACTCTAATTCTTATATCACTCCTTGACTTTTAACTTGTCTCTTTATAAAGTGTCGAAATCGAATCTCACACTTAAAACTAAATATTTTCATCTCTAACCCCATTGAGGAGATGAATCAAACTCCCCTCCTCTCCCTTCTCACACGAGAAGGAAAACTCCGGTGGTTTTTCTTTTTTGACCTTTTGGTAAGACATGAAGAAGCCATTCGTTTATGAAAGGAGAGAGAGAAACAATTCATTAATAAAAGGATAGTTAAATTTTTTTCTCCCTCAATTTTCCCGTATATAGAGGTCGAAAGTGAAAGATTACAACCACCCACCGTGGTGGCTCCGCTGGATAGGCTTCAGACTTTCTTTCGCTGAAAGGTCTGGAGTTCAAAACCCCTGCGACGTAAGTTGCAGGAAAGCTGGTGTGAGACATTGGTGACTTACCCTGTGACATGTGTGTGGTGGCTAGCACGTGTCGCCCCCCATGGTTTATCTCCGGCTGCCGGTCGTGCGGGGTTCTCGGGTCAAAAAAAAAAAAAAAAAAAAAAGTGAAAGATTACATATGGTCTAAATCTTCCCAATACATTAACCAAAAGGTGCCAAAAATCAATTTGAGCACTGTTACTAGGTTCCATCAAAAGTTGAACAACCCTTGAACCCAGTACATCTTTGTTTGAATCTCAACAGATATTTCATCTATTTAGAGATTTTCAAGAGATAATACGTTATGTTGACTCTCTAAAGTCCGTGGAATTAGTCATTGGGCGAATTTCGTCATGCGCCTAAATCTTGCTCATTGGAGACCATGAAGCTGTCTACCAAGCTCGAATTAATTATAGAGAAACTACGCATCTTTTCAAGCTTGAATGATCAAAGTCGAAATCGGTGGAGCGACCATAGTCAAATGCAAAATCTAATTTTCCAAAGAGCATACGAATCTTCCCCAGAATCTTCTTTTCATTAGATTCGGCAAATCTAGATGGGCCTCACGTCTAGAAAGCGGGACCACCAACAACGATGTCGCACGACATCGACGACCCGGGGGAAAAGCCGTAATTTGGAACTTTACTACTTGTCTTTTAAATTGGAAAGCGAGATTGCCGGCGACCGGTCGCTGTTCGGCATGGCGAATTCCCCTTGGGGACATTGCTGTTGTTTCACATTAATGGTCGTGCATCAATATGAAACCCAAAGTGAAAAGGAATGGCAATATAATGATCCATTTGTTTGAAAGAAAATTATTTTCAAAAAAATATTTTTTGACTCTTCGATATTTGGATAGTAGGAAACTAATCGACCTACTGAAAACATTGTATATGAACTGAAGCAAGCTTAGATTGAGGGAAAATAACTTTTACCGAACAAATGGAAACTAATTATTTTTCTTGGAAATGATTTTTATAGAAAATAGCTTTTTTTATTATGTAGTTTTTAGTGAAATAAACATATCTTAAAATAGCTATTTTTGGTTTACCATTAGGTTAAGTTCATCTTTATGCAAAAAAATAAAGAAAAGAAAATGAGCGACGCCCATAATTCCCAGTTCATAAATCATTGAAATTCTATGTATTGATATATATAATATATATGGACCTTTAAATGCCGAGTCAAGAAGAGGAACATATCATCTTGTATCCCGTATAGTGATTTTGATTGACAAGAATAACACCTGGTCATCGAATTGAAGATTTTTTTTTCTTTGCGTCTATCATAATCTAACTCTCAACTCATTCTTACACTTTTATCTTGCCTTTTTACAGAGTATGAGAGTCGAAATCCACATTTGAATTAAACATCCCCACCCCCAATCCTCTTGAGAAGGTAAATATTTGAATTCCTCACCTTCCCCTTAACAATGGTCATGGGAGCAATTCCTAGTGAAGAATCAATCCACCCAAAAGGGATCTGAAGATGTTTAGGCATGCAAAGCGGAGGAATATCCAATGAACGTGCCATGACTTGCGGACCAAAGCCATGAGGTTACTTTGACGTCACGCTGTTCTCAGCAATTACGGCTACCTCGAAATTACATATTATAGCCCGTATAGCAATTAGCTCGGTAAGAAGATAATTACAAATGTTTTACAACTGCAAAGTGCAAACTACGTGGATAGATACTTACGTATTAATGGTTTATATAGTTAAAAAAGAATACTTTGGGGTTATTTTTCCTATATGAGAACTTATTTTCACGCATCTTATTAGAAATGGTGAATTATTACAACTCAACGTGAAAAAAACTTCTAACACGAGAACGGAACTACCAAATAGATACTCTCATATGTTCAACTTGCTAGTTCATGGATGTCGCTATCCATGTGGTGGAAGTTGCAACTACTAGTCACATTAAAAGGTTTGTAGGTGAAAGGCCACATCTCTCAAAGGAGAAGTCACCAATAAAACGGAAAAGTTATTAGTTAAGAAAATGTTGAGGGACAAAATTCTAGTATGGAAAATTACAAAACCGTACTGGGTAAATTGCTCGAGAACCGGAGGTTGGGCGATTTTTTGTTTAGAAATTGGAGGTTACTTATTTAAATCCCATTAATTACGTGCAAACTGTTCTGAGTTGGCATTATTTACGGTCTAAAAAGATATAGATTTAATCGATTTATGAAGTTTGCAAGGTGTTTCATAAACTTCTAAGTAGCCTAATCGATCCAATGGTGAATGTGACTGCATTGGAATCGATGATGGACATTACACGGCTTGATGTCCATTTAAATAATCATGGGAGGATGCTATATCAAAATTAGACCAATAACTTGATCACTACGTGAGTATACTAGCTGAGAAAGTTCGATTAGGGATGGTTATGGGAATTGTACAATCATTGAACGCATAAATGCAACATTTTCGTGATGATATTTGACGGACCGTGATGGCTAGCTACAAATATCGAATCAAGGTAGAGATTGCCTCAATTTGTGGGTCATCACTGAATTTGACAATCTCGGCTGACAAAATTGAGGTAAAAAAATTGAAGTTCAAACATCTTAGCGATTATTTGTTGAATAATCTAAAAATGGCAAAGGTTGAGTTAGATTGATTATGTTTTTGACCAATTCCAAGCTTACGATATATTTGTTTGAGCAAAAGAATTTTTCACAAATTAGTTTTTCCTATTTTCATGCATTTAGTTTACTGAAAATGATTAGTCAATAAAAAATCTTTTAAAGTCAAAGAAAACATGCATGCTAAAAGTGAGGAAAATGAATTCCCTTCTCTGAAAAGGGGAAAACATTTTTTTAAAATAGTCTCAATGGAAAGTATTTTCCTTTTATCAATAAGTTTTCTTTTTTTCCGTAACAAACACACCTTTAATTAAAAGTATCGAGTTTGGGTCATGGGAGTGAATTCAAAATTCTCCTTAAATAGCTTATAGGACTTTGATTGGTTTGAGGTCCATTAAGCAATATTTCAAAAATCTCAACTTGAAAAATTGAGAAAAGGAAAGCATAAGTATTATAACTTTCGTATGATACTCACTTGAATAACATAACTTTTTTTTTCGATCACTTGTCATAACTTTATTTTTCTGATTATTTGAGTGTCACGAACTTTTTTATCGATCATTTGAGCACTATAACCTATTAAAAATATTACACCACAGGTGCCATGATACATTGGACTTTTGGCAACAAGTGAGTATTTTTATAGAAGTTATGATACTCAAATAAGCATTGTACAAAAGTTTTGACTCTTGTATTACCATTATTCCTTAAGAAGCCATATTTCAAATGTACCCTTATTCTTTAAAAAGATTTATGAGTTATGTAAATAATTTTTATAATGGGTCGTACGTCATAATGAAGGCATCTGTACTATGTATTGAGATTATTTACATTTACTTCGAGTTAGAGAATCCGCCGATTGAAAATGTTTAACAATAGAAAAACTATACAAAATTAATTCAAGAACTTATGTGCTCGCCTCTTACCTCGTGTCCTTTTCTTTTAATAATTACTAAGCTCCCTCTCCTATCGTCAATCCCCTTATACCCAAAAAAAAAAGGTCAATCCCCAATATTGTCCGTCTCATTCGACAATCACATCAGCATGTTCTGTCATGGCGTGGTCTGCTCAACAGCCTCAACAGTGTTGTGCACCATAGCAGCCTGTTGTTGTGATGACACCCTCTTGCCGCATGGCTTGCATAACAGCCATGTAAGCAGCCACATCAATGACAACCCGTTCTCTCTTCAGCATACCGAAACACTTGGGCGATCCACTCGGGTGTTTTTCGGATATTTTATCTAAGCTTAGGTTGGCTTTTGCTACATCACCTTGATTTTAAGGCGATGCTATGCTTTTGATATCTCTCGTGATGGTACATATATCTAGGATATTTTATGTCTTCATTTAATTATAAATATTCTAAATTAAAATGTTACCCAAATAACCGTATAATAAAGTCTATAGATAGACTAATACACTCTTTATCAAAACATATCTAAATATCTAAGAATCACATAGATCTTTTCTCCGCACTATGAGGCGAGATTTTGTGTCATTTAGCAACCAAACTTGGTTTTGAATGCAGTCGAAAAGTGTATTGAGGATTTTGATACTCAAATTTGTAACAAGATCGTTCCAAACCTGTCCTGTCTCTGTCTTTGCTGGGAGGGGAGAGATCACTAAAAAGCAGCCGGATTCAATGGATCTAATTGATTTAGACATTGACTTTGCTTTTCTAAACACATTTTTCATGCTTCTCTTTACCAAGTTGGGAGATCTTTCAATGTCTCCGTAACAATGTAGGTCTTGTTGACTGAATCATGTCCATTCATGTTGCCGTTGAATTATAGACTTCGGGCAATTTAGAGCCAAACAAGGGGGAAAGGTGTTGTCCTTGGTGGGTTGCAGCAAATAAATTGCATAAGGTCGAAGGTCCACATTGTCTGCTTTGCAGGTGTCCTCATTTAAATGACCGTTCCCACCTAAGTTTTTCAATACATGCATACATATACATATGTGTATGCGTATATTAGGATAATCAGATTTTCAACCATTCATTCCAGTTCCTGGAAGTAGGTACATTCTTCTCTTTTCATTTATTGCTCAAAATGGAAGAACCGACCGCCTTTTATCACCTTAAACTCTCGCACATTCTACTTTCAAGTAGGGCTAACAATTGGGACATGAATTAGTTGCACGATTTGAATGCAACACGGGACCAAAAATTAAACTGAAAAATCCGAATGGGACACAATGATGACACCCTTAATCCGTACATTGACACGAATAAACGTGTTTTTGTCGCCTGTTAATTATATAGCTTATACAATTCGAACTATATGATACGAAATATAAATTTAGATCATGATACAGTAATACGAGTATCTATCTTGAATTAACTCTAGTCAAATAAATTAAACGCCTAATTTAACAATATTAAGCTGACCGAAGCTTCGAGGGAGAAAATCTTACCCCAAAGAACCTTGTTTGCTTAAATAGAGCATCTATCTTGAACTTCTTGATCTTAACTCGCATATTGTAAAATCAAGGGATTTGGAGTAGGGTTAGGTTAAAAGGCTTCTGGTTCTGATAGAGAAGAAAATGAATAGGGGATAGTTATGCGAAGAAGATGATGAATAGTAGTAATATTAGAGAGAGAGCATGATTTGGCCAAGGCAAGTGCATGAAAGCTTGATTTAATTTGCAATCATTTAGGTATTAATGGGCTGATGTGATGAATAATGTCAATTTAGATATTAGCTTCAATGGCACAATTTAAGAGCATGTGTGTATTTAACTGACAGACAAACAACTTGATTTGGATGATGAATAGAAGAAAGTTGATAATGTTGGGAAAATATTTTACATTTCAATAAATAAACAGGAAACTTGGTGCCGCTTCAAACACCAATAAGTTAGAAAAATATTTTGAACTCATAAAATTATCAGCAGAGGCTATCGGATGCTAGGGGACATCATAAGCGTCCTTCACATGAAAACAACTCTCAAAATTTTCAATTTTAGTAAATGAGACCTCTAACCTTTTGAAATTACAAAATAACACCTATTATACAATACTTAGATATTTTAACCTATTTAATTTCCTTTAATTAATCTAACTCAATCACTAACAAATAATAATTACAACTAATTGTCAGGGAAATCTCTTATGATATTTTGAAGATAACAAAATAAATTAAAGGCTACTAACGTGTTTGTTAATTGAGTAACAGACTATACAGATGATAGAACGTGTAAATGATATTGTCAAAAATTATACATGAAAGAGTTAGAAGACTGGATGAATTTATTTAGATTGTGTTTGGACCTTAAGACTAAATATGTTCAGAAGCAAACTTTAAGGATGAATTTGTTCAGACTTATGTTCAAATTATAAAGTCTTTTAAGACAAAACACCCTCAGATTTTACATCTACAATGAGACGGGTGTTTAGAACGTGACAAGTTCATAATGAAATAAGTTCAAAATGAAGGTTGTTCAGAACGAAACAACTTGACAGAACGTAACACAAGCCCCAAACGTATAATGGCTAGTGATCTGATTTGAATTCTATATCAAGATAGATTTGATTGACTCAATCTAATTGATTAACAATTGGATCCTGAAGACAAGAACTTTCTAAGCGAAGAAGCTCTACTTATGGAGATCAATATTCTGTTTATATGAGTAATCAGAATCAACTGGAGATTCTATTTTGTCACTTAATGGCTACTTAATCTTCTTAACACAGATCTATTCATTGAGCAGATTGGAAGACGATAATCTAGATATTGTCCAACGGCTAATTTGGAAGTTGATGAATATTTAAGGAAACCAATGATTGAGGAGCAAGAAAGAGATGGAGCGTAAAATCTAGAATTCCAAAGTTTGAGCGAACTTTGATCATACACGTATCTTTCGTGAGCTTACACATTTGTGATCGTGAGAGAAATACCAAAAGAGTGACTGAGTGAGATAGTATGATCTACCACTGAGTGTTTGCAGTTAAAGTTGTAATCTCTTGTTGATCAATAGTGGAATTCAACCACTAGACTATCAGCGTGGTAGAGTGGACGTACACTTGATCTAAGCCGAACTACTATAAATTTCGTATATAACATTCTCTTCCCTTAACTCTCCTTATTTAAGTTTGTTGCACACTTACAAATTATTTCAAAAGTCTGTTGCATCACATAACAAATTCCGAACATTTACTAGAAGTCTGAAGGCTCGTTTATTAGACTCTAATCCTTATTTAGACTTTGCTCGCAACTTATTTTATTCTGCATTTATTTGTCAATATTTCTTTTAAACACCTATTTATCCCCTCTAAGTGATCATACTAGCATCATCATTAATATCCCGTAAGAATTTTTATGCTGTGAATTTATGTTTTTGCCATTGTATTGCACAAAATTACTATTTTACAACCCCTCCTCTCTCTAATACTTTTGCTCATCAAAGTTATTGATGGTTAAATCATATAGTTGAAATTGAGGAGAGCGCCAAGATGAAAGAGTCAAAAGTAACTAACTTCTTTTTTGTTGGTCGGTGGAAGTGGCTAACTTGAGTGGGCAAAACTTGCGATAAAGTAGTGATAAGAGGGGGGTTATGAGCAATGGCGAAAGGTGATTGAAATATGTAATAAATATTAATGACCTTGTAAATATACATGAGCCTCATGAATAGATTTAATTAAAGTTTTTGTGTCCTAAAGGTACTTTGGACATTTTCAATGTAATCATGCCACTCCACCCGTGGCACTAGCCTAATATTCATCAAGTTAGTGAAATTTTTTAATTGTGTTTATTTAGATTGGGAGAGATAAGAAATTCTTGGGAATATCATAGTGGCATAGTGGAAGTGTAGTGGATTTAGTTTTATTAAAGTACATAGGAACCGAAGCAATCTGAGTTTTTTTTTTTTTTTCCATGTGAAGTTTTCGTTTGAGTGTAAAATACGACTTGAATTTGGTATTTTTCTGATCTTCCTAACTTCAGCATCCTTTGTCTCTTTCGTCTCGTCTATCAAATATGTATAGGTGACTTTCCTCGGATTGTTCTATCTGAATATGTTACGGATAAGACAACAGGGAATTTATGGTGAATAGGTTCCCTACAGCTCTGTGGTGGAAACTATTTCCCCACTCTTTTGCAAATAACCTTTTCGAAAATTCATTCCACCAATCAAATGAAATCCAGTCAAGCAGCTCAAGCCCAAACGATTTAAATGCAAACTACTCAATCCAACATAATACCTAACCTAAAGAGACAGAAAACATGCAATCAACAGACCCCCAATCCTCAACTCACACATTCACATCCACATCCACAAATACCACATCACAACATACCCCACTTGGGCATCTTGCTGTAACCTTATTCACCCACTATCCATACATAAAATCCCCCCCCAAAAAAGAAAGATTCTAAAATATAAAAATAAGAGGGTAATTCTAGACTTCTAGTCCAGTCTAGGGTACAATCATATGATGAAACTTCTAAGAGCTTAATCATCTGCTAATCACACTCAAAACCCAAGATTGCACCCAACACATCGAGAAGCTGCAGATGTGCGGTGAGCTGAGGGTAATGGCCATCCGCGTCGATCATCTCGACCGTCGTTCTCCCCTGGATTTTGTTGCGCATGTAATGGGCGACTGAGTTCGGCGCCGCGACGTCGTTCGTGGTCTGAATTATAGTGCACGGGGTCGTCACTCTCCCGAGGATCTCTCTGTGGTCGGATAGGAAAACTATCCTGGCTAACGGAAGCGTGACTTCAGGCCTCATCCTTCTCAAGCACTTGGTGAGCACCTCGACCGAGAGGGAGTCGCCCGGACCGACCCCAAGAGAAGCAAAGTTGGCTGCCCATCCGTAGTAGTCGGACTCTATGCTCGATAGGATTTGATCAATTTGCGCGGTCCCAAATCTGCCCTCGTAGCCGTCCGTGTTTAAGTACCTAATGAAGGCAAGAAAAAGTAAGACACGGCAAGAACATCACCTTCGACGTTTATGCCATAATCGGGACTGAAGTTTTAGACAGGATTAGTGTCGTCCCCAGCTGCCCAAGCTACGGATCACTTTGTCATCTGCCATCCATATATACCGAGGAGAGAGGGAAGAGGACAAAAAAGATAAAAATTAAAATAAATAAGTTTTAAATAAATACAACTAAAAATTGGGAATCATCGAACCATTCTTTTGTGTCCACTCATCTCAACCGTGATGGGCCCTAAAACATTAAATACCCCAAACAGTAACTTTATCTATTTAATCCTTGTATAGGGAAAATCAAGTATGAAAAGCTTTTATGATTTTTGTTTGAAGCTACGCTCATTTAGTCCAAAAAAAATGAATGATTTCAAAATTATTTCTTAAAATGATTACATAATGAACCAATAAGTACTTAATTCATTTTTTTTAACAGTTAAGGTAGTGTGCGAGCAAACGGTATACCATCATATCAAATATTTTTAATGTCCTCTAGTAAACATAAATGTCTCAAAAACTTACAGAACTCACAACTAAACTCTAATAAGCTTAAGAATTATTTCTTTTTTGTAATTTTATTTATTGATTTTGACCTAATTGGTCCAAACCATCAATCATTCGAGCCGAATCAATAGTTTTTATCCATGACAGATCTCAAAATTGTGTTTCTTGAACGCTCCCTGGTTAGAAAGAACGGCAATAAAAAATTCCGATATTGCAAAAAAATCTTAACAGAGGAGGTGCCATGGAATCATCTTCTCTTTAACCTATCTTTAAGCTTCGTGGATGAGAATACATGGAATACCCCTCCTATGATCCTAACTAAGATTATGTTCCATTCAGAAATTAGAATGCGTTTGTTTAGCGAAAAACGAATGGTTTATGAAATATTTTCTTAAAAATAATAACTTATATTGCTTGAAATAATTAGTCAATAAAAAATATTTTCATTACTAGCTATAATTTATGTCTGAATATCTTCATAGATGATGAAAATTTTTTCATTTATTCATTTTTATATGTAATATAAATTATTATTTTTAGAAAAATATTTTTCAAATATTTTGTTTTTCGCAATATAAATGGGGACATAATCCATATCTTTTGCGGTAGACCATACTAGAACTTTGTCGGTGAAAAGAAAGCGCTTCTAACCTCATAGCTTCCTTATTCACATGCTTAACATAAACAAACTTAAGGAAAATTATACATCTACAACTATGGACTTTACAAGTGGGGAAAATGTTACAAATAATCCCTATACTTTTACTTAATGTGCAATCTCGTCCCTGAACTTTCAATTTGCTCAATTTGGTTCTTGAACTATTGAAAAATATCCGATCTAGTCCTTGAACTTTCAATTTGCTCAATTTGATCCCTGAACTATTGATAAATGTCTGATCTAGTCCTTCGATTCTTTTTTTTTTTTTTTTTTTTTTTTTTTTTTTTGGCTTCTTCTCTCTTCCCTCTGCCGGCCATGGCGGAGCCGACGGAGGGAAGCCAGCGTCCAATGAGGATCGCCTTTGCCTGGGCTGGCTAGGGTGGCCCTCGTCGATGTTGGGCGAGGGGCTCCCTCACTAATCTGGTGAGGGCCATCCTCGCTTGACGCCGGCAAGAGGCTCCCTCGCCAGATCTGCGAGAGAGCCCCTCCCCTAACGCCAGCGAGGGCCGCCCTCGCTTGTGTCCAGTGAGGATGGCCTTCACCTGACGCCAATAAGGGTGGCCCTCACCCGACGCCGAGGTGCTCCCTCGCCAGATCTGCGAGGGAGCCCATTACCCAACGTCGGCGAGGGCAACCCTTGCCAGACACTGGCTTCCCTTTGCCATGGCCGGCGGAGGGAAGAGAGAGGAAGCACAAAAAAAAAAAAAAAAAAAAAAAAAAAAAAAAAAAAAAAAAAGAGGAAAAACAGTAACGGAAAAACTAGATCGGACATTTATCAATAGTTCAGGGACCAAATTGAGCAAATAAAAAATTTAGGGACTAGATCGGACATTTATCAATAATTCAGGAACCAAATTAAGCAAATCGAAAGTGTAGGGATAAGATTGCATATTAAGTAAAAGTATAAGGATTATTTGTAACATTTTCCCTTACAAGTAAAGAGACAAACCCATGAGGGGAAAGTCTTTTTTTTTTTTTTTTTTTATCATTTAATATTAGAATATATATTAAAGATGTTTTTTTGTTTTTGACCATTAGGAAAACACGCTGACCAAGAATAATTGCTAGCTCCACCGATGAGCCATATGATGAGGCCTGCCAAATCGAACAAAACCCAAAAGAGGCAAGACTGAAATGAACACCTTCCTTGGAGAGACCAAAACGTAGTAAACCAAAAAAAAAAAAAAATTGCTGATTCAAATGAACAAACTGCATGAGAAATTGAACTTTCTTCTTCCTTTCTCTTTTGGGTGGGAGAAATATGCTGAATTACTTACCTAGGAGAAGCAGCAAGGAGTATGAGGCGCTTGAAGAGGTCAGGCCTCTTCACAGAGGCAATGCAACCGATTATGCCGGACATGGAGTGGCCGACGAAGACTGTGGACGTGAGGTTGAGCTCATCGAGGAGAGAGATCAGATCACAGGCGAAACCTTCGTAGGACGAGTGCTTCACAGGGTCGAACAGACCTTCTTGCTCATTGACAGCTCCCGAGAAGCCCCAGTCGAAGGTGAGGACCCTGAAATGCTGAGACAAGTGAGGGAGGATCTTGTCCCACACGGTCTGGTCTCCTCCGAAACCGTGAGCGAGAATGACTGCCTCGGTGCCGGAGCGGGTGAGCTTCGCGTTCAGAGGGGTCGAGAGGCCCTTCTCTAGCATCAACATTTTTTTGTGGGAAGGAGGACAAGGACAAGGGGAGAGAGAGAGAGAGAGACCAGGGGGAGGGGGACGAGTGATGGTGTGTAGGGGGAGACATTAACCATGACAATAATTGAGCATGACTGGTTACTGTTAGAAAAAAAATAAAAATAATGTTCGAGGGGCCTCGCGTGTCTCACGAGGTTTAGTCCCATTTTCACCCCTCTCCCTCTCGGGGTGAGTAGTAACCCAATTAGCAATCTGCTATTAATTTTACTAGATTAAATTTATTAAAGTTCACATCTGAGGCAAGTTCATAACTTGCATCCACCAATCAAATATATAATGATGAGAAAACAGCCCCTAAAAATTTGAAGACGATCATCATAAATCATAAAAGTAACTTCGACAAGTTTGAATATGAAAAGCACGAGATACAATCAATTAAGGACTACTTCTCCATATAGGCTCTTATTTATCTTCTTTGTCATAAGATTCACCTCTTACTAATGATTACTAATCATCTATTTAGCTCACTTCATAAGTATTTATTTAAAGTTCGTAATCTTATTTGATAAATGAATCTAATGAGATTTAACCTTGCGTCATTACTCTCATCAGTCTGAATGAATGGAGAGATAGATGTTGAGAAAGGGAAGGAACGGACAGCTACATCCATTTGAGGAGAGACATCCGGCGGGATATTTGTTTCCACATGTCCTTTTTGACATTTTAATAATGGACAATCAAGTGCCTTCTAACACTAGTCAGTTCAATGTATTTATTCTTTGCATTCAAAATTCCACTCGCTTCTCGAAAAATAATTTTTAGAAAAATATTTTTCGAATTTTGCGATATTTAGGTCTCAAAAATAAACTAGCCATGAAAAATATTTTTCATCAAAGAAAAAAAGCATTTTAAAATAGGAGAAAATATTTTCCTCTTTTCAAATAAAAAAACATTTTTCATATTTTCTTTTACTGAACTTTTTTTTCTTTTTTTTTTTTTTTAAATTTTTCCTTTCATTTTTCTTTTCATCTTCCTTGACCAATCATCGACCTCTGCTAACCATAGGCCGATGAGATCGAGCCTTATTCGAGGTCACCAGAGCCTTGCCAACATTTGGCGACTTCAAACGAGACTCGAGCCTCAGCTGGCTCACTAAATGTAGCGAGGCTGGTCGAGTGAGCTCAAGCCTTGCCGGAATCCAGCGAGCTTGAGCTCACCTATAATCAGTTGCCAATGGCGACCTGCTGAAGAAGAAGAAAAAAATAATTACAAATTAAATTTTAAAATAATAATAATAAGTAAATAGTTTTAAAAATAGATGTTATAAATATAACGTATAAAATTATTGAAATGAGTATATGGAGGAAAAAAATTTCCTTACAAAATGACAGAAAATATTTTTTAGTTTATTTTCAGATTTTAGTCAAATACCAAAAATATTGTCATTTTCTTAAAAAATGGCTTTCTAGAATTTTTTTGAAACACTACATTTTCTGCAAAACGAACGAAGCTAAGATGGCCAATAAAGTTGGTCTTTCTTAGCATTCTTACTTTTGGTAATTAATAATAAATGATGATAATTCCAGCCCCAATCCTCGAGGAAGTAGATTCTTATTTTTTGAAGTTGGAAACCATACTTTCATTTAATATTTAGCATCATAATTTTTTAAAGGGTACTTTAAAATTTGTGGACCCCAATTTTTCTGAATTTTTCTCCTTCCTTTTTTTTTTCCTAATAACATTTGGTGATATACTAAATCAGATGAATCTTATGAGACCCAGTTTTCAATTCTGGTGATAATTATGTGAAGATAACCGGTTAGAAATTGGCCTTTTCAATTGCTTAATGGGATAATCATTGTGTTGATTACATTAAAGATGGAAATAAAGGAGAAAATCTCGCAGCCAAGCATGCATGCAAGTGGTTAGCGACCGATGCTAAAAGGAAGACACCACGATTCATTGCCAAAGGGTGGGAACATTTAGCGAGGTTGACTTTAGTGTCCAAATGGAGGTCCACAAATTAGTATGCTGCATATCATCCCCCCACAAAGATAAATGGTGTTGAATTATAGTCGTCGTGGCTATTAAATTCTTGAACCCAATTTTGAAAAGAAAAAAGGACGTACTATAATGCTCCAAGTGTGTTATCCTCCTAATAAAACCCAAACGTGCAAAGTATATACATGTCATAAGAAAAGTCAGTGCCTTCAAAATTGAATTTTTTTTTTATTTGATTACTCAATAGGTGACATAAATGTACGACTAAACAAAATTCTTAACATATATATACTTTGTCGGAGTCTCTTACTTTGAATAAGTATCCTGTATTTAGAGGTCCGATAACACGAAATGAGCCGTAAGCAAGTAAAATTCGTTATTCATAAAATTCTCTAACAAGCTCTTACAAATATGGTTTCTTATCAAGAACTTTTTGTGTCTTGCCGAAGCAAGCTAGAATTGGGAAGACCGGACGCCATTGTCAGCAACGAGAACTTGAAAGAAAGAGAGAAGAAGAAAAGTATAAAGAAAGAAAAAAAAAAATTGAATTATCCATGGCTGATTAAGAAAAGGGAAATCTCTTCGACATATTATCATCATTCGATGACAGTTATACGGTGGTTATTACTTTTCTTATATTGTGGGGTTGTTTGACTATTAATTACTTATCGATTAAACCCCCCATCGAATACGGCGGATACTTCCATTTTGATCGTATTGAGTGAACTCAAAATCATTCGAATTTGCGATTCTTTAAAAGTGCTCTGGAAAAAAATGTCAATGATGAGGGTCAAATTTGGGACCTCTCGCCTAAGCGCCTAACTATCCACAACAACCCTTGAGCAATTCATGCGGTAATCACTTATTCATGCACAACGAGCGGAACATTTCTTAACATCTAAAATGCACCCATATAGATAATTTGATGCGGTACATGGGAATTGCATTTTGCCTTAGAAAGAGCATAAAGCAAAGAATGGGAAAAGTGCCAAAAAAGTCCTAAACCTTTTGTCTTTGTGTCGATTTAGTCCTAAACCTTTTTTTGGTGTCGATTCAGTCCTAAACCTTTTTACGTTGTGCCAATTCAGTCCTTTTCGACCAAAATTGGCCAGATTTTGCTGACTGGATGCCGACCGGTTGACGCGGCCTTATCGGCGCTAACATGGACAACTTTTAATAATATTTTAATATTTATTTATTATTATTTAATATTATTATTTTTGTTTTTGTTTTTTTTCTTTTTCCTCTAGCCGGTCGCCGGTCCGGCGATCGGCCAAAGGCAACGGCCGGCGAGGGCGAGGTCAACCTCGCTGGATCTAGCGAGGCGAGCCTCGCCCATGGCCGGCGAGGCCATGGCCGTCCCTCGCCGGATCGGGCGAGGACGAGCCTCACCGGCCATGGGCAAGGCTCGTCCTTGCCCGATCCGGCGAGGACGAGCCTCGCCCATGGCCGGCGAGGCTCGACCTCGCTAGATTCGGCGAGGCCATGGCCGTCCCTCGCCCGATCCAATGAGGCCATGGCCATCCCTCGCTCGATCCGGCCATGGGCGAGGTGGCTGGCGAGGTCGGCCTTGCCCTCGTCGGCCGTCGCCTCTGGCCAGTCGCCGGACCGGCGACCGGCTAGAGGAAAAAGAAAAAAAACAAAAACAAAAATAATAAATAATATTAAAATATTAAAATATTATTAAAAGTTGTCCATGTCAGCGCCGATAAGGTCACGTCAGTCGGCCGACATCCATTCAGCAAAATCCGGCCAATTTTAGCTGGAAAGGACTGAATTGGCACAACGTAAAAATGTTTAAAACTGAATCGGCACTAAAAAAAGGTTTAGGACTAAATTGGCACAAACAAAAAAGATTTAAGACTTTTTTGGCACTTTCCCCAGCGAAGAATTTTACTAAATCCCAATTAAAAAAGCAATCCATCAAGTCAAGTGATTAATATTTGATCTCCTGCATCCATTTTGTCCTTTTGTGAAGCGTCGTGACGTTTAAGCAATCCCCCAAGATACGTCCGAGATCTGCCTTTTTCCATCTAACTATAAATAAATGTATGTAACTCTACCAACTTAATTGAAAAAAAAAAAAAGGCCACCAAAATAATATAATACTGCAAATAATTTAATTATTGCTGAATTTAGAATATTCACGCTACGAAAGGGACACTCTCGAAATCAGCGATGGACCTTGTCTTCTGAAAGGGAATATTCAGCCGTTGGCCGTCTCTTGTTATAATACATGTCGCATCCGTCTCGAGCTTATCCATCTCACTATATTAGACACCGATATTGGGATTTCATTTCACAAACGTACATAGTTCTGTCACCATCATTCTCAAACCACTAGTTTTGGTGCCCCGGGTTTTCGAGAGTTAGTTTATGTGGTCCTTCTCTATCTCATGAGCAATTTTTTTATCCGCTGGATTAAAGGAGATTAGAATTTTTCTTTTAAAGATGAAAAGAGAAAGGGAAAATTGTCCGTGATGTCATTGACTTACAGCCGATCCTCAACTAATTTTGATTAAAAAAATTACTGACATGACTATCCAATCACAACTATTTTATATGCTACGGCAGGCGCTGAAGTGAATATTTTTGAATTTTTTCACATTTTTCTCTTTTCTTTTCTTTTTTTTTTGTAGGTCGTCACAGTCTTCATCCGATGCCCTCGCGAGCCATAGGAAAGCGTCACAACCCTCTCTATCAACCATCATCGAGGCTTTGACGATAGGCAAAGAGACACAGAGAAAAAAAAAAGAAAGAAAAGAAAGAAAAAATGAAAAAAAAACAAAAATTTGGAAAATTTTAAAAAATTGCAAAAATGGTCCACTTCCCATGAAGAACAACTAGCATCTACATCAATAATTTCCGACCAAAATTGAACTGAAGGACAATATTGGCAAATCGTCAAAAGATTAAAAACTAAGGCTGTACATAACAACACTTCTTGGCTAGGGAAGAGTTTTTTTTTTTTTTTTTTTTTTTTTTTTTTTTTCAGAAATAGTTATTTCCTTTTTCTATTATAGGGAACAATTTCTGAGTAAAATAAAGTGTTTTATAACTACACAAAATTCCTACTCTAAAAATAGAAAAAAATAGAAATGTGTTTGGTACGAAACAATTTCTTTTTGTATTTATTCGTTTTTTTTTTTTTTCTTACTTATGGATCGTTGACCGTCGACCGCCAATCGCCGGCCACCAACGCACGTCACGCCCGCCGCCACCACTACACAATCGCCAACTGTCGACCATCATTGCCGACCGCCGCTGCATAGCCTATCAGCCACCGCCAACCGCCCATGAATGGGCGGGCGGCGGCGATGGCGGTCGGCCGGCGGCAGCGGTGTTGATGGCCGGCGGCGGCCGGTGATTAGTGATGGCTCCGGGCGATTGGAGGTGGCTGCGGCAAGAGAGAGGAACAAAAGAAAAATAAAAAATAAAATTGACTTATTTCTAGAAGTTGTTTCCGGGAACAAGAAACAACTTTTTATTGCTTTTTGTTTCTGTTCCAAATCTATTCCTAGGCTAACTTTTTATTTCGAGGAATCGAAAAACAACTTGGCGTTACCAAATGGATTTTTTTTTTTTTTGTTCCGGGAAACAAAAGAACAGAAATCCAGAAGAAAAGAAATGTTCCCATATGCTACCTAAATTGGCCAAATTGAAAGTTTAGGATTGATTTCACCGTGGTATGATAGGAAGACTTTTTGGAAAATTACCCCAAAAGAAATGAGTCAAATTGAAACAAGGCACAAAATCAAAATCCACAGAGTTAATTATAATGAAGTACAAAATCAAAATAACAAGGCACAAAATAAAAATCCAGAGAGTTAAATATAGGATGTAATTCATTTCCTAACCATGTTAAAAATGACATGATCAAATGCTTCCAAGACTTCAAATAACATTGGAGAATAGAGTTTGATTTTTGATTTATTATGTTATTTAATCCTTGTGAATTAATGTCGTATTAGCCCTATAAAACGTCGGATTACTTAGGGCGCATTTGGCAACCAGCCACATAGTGTTTGATTCCATTCTTTTGTTCCCGAAAATATATTTCAAACAGAAATTTGTTTGATAAATTTTTTATTCCCGAGAATAGATTTGGGGTGGAATCAAGAAATATAAAAAATGTGATTCTTTGTTCCCAAGAACAATTCCAAAATCAAGCCACCAATTTTTTTTTTACTTTTATCTTCTTCTTTCCCTCTTGTTTTTCTTCCTTTTCTCTTTTTCTTCTATCGACACCGCTGTCCAATGCTGTCGGTTGCCAGAGGCTCACCAAGCCAGGGCGAGGTCCCACAAGCTCGCTTAAGCCTCCTCAGCCATTGGTGAGCCTCGCCTAGCCAGGCGAAGCTCGGTCGAGCCCTGGTTGGGCTGGGTGAGTCTCAACCTCGCCCAAATCTGGCAAGGCCTAGCTCGCTCAGCCAGCGGCGAGGCTTGACCTCGCCGAGCCATGGTGAGATTGGCGTCGCCTAACCAAGGCGAGGTCGAACTCACAGTGGCCCAATGAGGTCAAGCCCCACCGATGGTTGGGTGAGCTCGACTTCACTAAATCTAGGTGAGGTTGAGGCTAGCCAGCCCAGCCAAGGCTTGGCCGACGAGGCATGACCTCGCTAGGGGCCAACAACCCACTGTCGAGATTGTTGGCCCTCGTTTGGTCGGTTGTTAGTCATCCCAAGGCTGGTAACTGGTTGAGGAAGAAGATAAAAGAAAAAAATTATTAAAACTATTTAAAAATTAGAAGAAAATGGTTTTGATTAGAAATTTTGATGACAGTGCCAAATGCAATCTTATCTTTGAAATAAAAAATTTGGGCAATTACCAAACGCCTTCAAATACTTATAATTTGTTCTGGAGAACAAAAAAAAAAAAAAAAATTATTTCTAATCAAAAATTATTTTCCGAAATAGGATGGTTATCAACGTGCCCTTAATGAAGTGACTTGAATAATTTTAAATTTATGGGTGGCATCTATTTTGGTGCCAATTACTTGAGCCGCTAATACTTGCATATCAAGCACATATACTATTTTAATTAATTTTAAGCACGTATATTATTATAATTTTATGTGTGTATAAAGATAAGTAAAACTTCCCTTTTTTTTTTTTTTTTTTTTTTTTGGTCGGTAGTAAAACTTCCCAGCTGACCAAAAGAAAGCATGCATATGTTGTGCGACAATTACGTCATGTGAGGATGATGATGTAATGCGACAGCAAATCACTACCATGCGCGTATTATGAATATTTTTCATGAGAGAGAGAGGGGCCATTTTATTAATAAAATTGATATATTTAAACTCTACTCTTTGTTCTCTCTCCCTCTCTAAACTTTTTTCGTCTCTTCCACTTCTGAAGGGGTGGGATTTGATTTAGATCTTTCTCTCCCCTTTTTTACTTCTCAATGTAGTTTTAGATTTAGAAACTTTGCTCCCACAATCTTAAATATATGAGATTTTTTTTTTCGATCTAATTTTAGATTTAGAAGTTTTAATGAATAAGTACTCTATCTTCGATTTTAATGGTATTCATAGAAACATCAATGTCAATTCTATGCTCGTTCAATGTGTTTTAGTTAACCACTAGGATTCGCTCCACTGGCCACCCTTCAAACATGGAAGGAAGAGGTGAGAGGTTCAAATCCCCACATTCTCAGGGGGGATGGGGGGATGGAATAGGGACAAGTAAGTTTCCGGAGTGAGTTTCGACTCCTACACCCTGCAAAAGACAGGGCAAAAGTCTGAGAGTGAGTATTGGAGTAGGAATAGAGTAGAACTGACCACCAAAAAAAAAAAATGTGTTTTAGTTAAAAGCTTTAGCATTTCACATTTACTATCGGGTTCGCTCTCACTAGTATTAGATTGTTTTTTCAACATGTTTATAATGTCTCCGTATGGTGATGGTGTTGAGGCCGTCGAATTCAGATGCACACCACTAAAAGTCCAAGTTGCAACTACAAATGAAGATCCTAATGTTTGCTTGTCACTAATGATGCTATATAATTCAGTGATCCACTACCATTTTTTTTTGCTTGGACGCAGTCAGAGATTAGTCGTTGAAGGACGAGCCTATGATTATCTCTATCAACATGCTTTGATGATATGTCTTGATTTCTGATTTCTGATTTGTTTTGGAGCTTTATGGACTTGTTTTGTTATGTTGACTTTTAAGATTTCCTATCATGTATCATTTTGGTAATGAACATGCATTTCTTTTGACAACAAAAAAAAAAACACCTTGACTCTTTGTTAATTTTCCTGTTAATGGAGCTTGAATGTCAAGGTACATATTGTGTAAATTGTCCAGAAGATTTTTATGTGCCCCTAATCACAATGATCCTATCAACTAAAGTTACGAAAATTGATTCAAGAGCGGAGATAACATGATTTGCAAAGATTGATATGGTTTGATCTCGAATGAAAAATGATCATTTTACGAGAATAAGTTAACATGAATAGTGTATGGTCCATGAAATTGGTTGTGGGCCGACCATAATTATCTACCAAGCTTGAATTGCATCTTCCCATCTCGTGCTTCATGATGGGTGAAAAGAAAAAAAAAATTAATGAGTTACCAAGAAACTTTGCATCTTCTAAGTATATTCTTATACCCTTCGTGATATCCTCAATGTCCCCATCCTAATAACATTATAAAATTCTCAAACATGTTGATAATCTTGATTTCAACTTTAATAACTGAAGTAATCATTGCCCAAAGCCTAGTCAAATACAAATCTTATCATCCAAGGAGCATATGAATCTTCACCGACATATTCTTTAAAAATTTTATAGATAGCCAAGTTAAGGGGCCCCATGTCTGGAAGAGGGGAATAACGACAACAATGTCACGTGGCTTCAACGACCAGAGAAAAAGCTGTAATTTGGAACTATCCAACTTTGTTTTTTCGTGGAAAGCAACAACGCCGTGGACCGGCCGTTTTTCGGCACCGTCTCGTTTGATAATATTTGTAAATTTAGAGGCGGGGAAGAGCACGCATGCACACACAAAGATAATCAGCTCATTCTTAGCAATCACTGGAATTCGCCCCAGTGACCACCCTTCCAACATGGAAAGGGAAGGTGAGGGGTTTAAATCCCCACATTCTCAGGAGGAATGAGGTGGGGACGAGTAAGTTTCAGGAGTGGGTTTCAACTCCTATGCCCTGCAAGCGGCAGAGTAAAAGTTTAAGCGTAAGTGTATAGTAGGAATAGAGTAGGACTAACAAAAAAAAAAAAAAAAAACTCATTCTTAGCCAAATTAGCCGACGGCCAGCTGAATTGGAAAGAGGAAAAAGGAAGGCATTATTAAATAATTTCAATTACTCCTGTAGGGATCGACATTAGGTTAAATCCAGCTTTGGACGAAATTAAGGAAAGAAAATCAGCTCACCATCCTTATTTACTCCCGCTCTCTATGAGGAGACAGACTATAAGTCAAAAGAGAGAGAAGAAAGTTAAAAATATAACCGATAAAAACCATTTGCAGTTCTAATTAAACTATGCAACGCCCGAAACTCCAGTTTGCCTAGGGTTAGATGGTTCTTCATCTCGAGTTGAGAGAAACATATCATCTCGAACCCACATGGTACTTCTGATCGATGCAAATGACACCTCGTGGTCAGATTGAGGAGGTTAACTAAGTCAGATACGGAGAATCAATCCACCCAAAAGAGACTGGAAGATGATAAGGCATGCAAAGCGGAGAAAATATCCAATGAACATGCCATGACTCGCGGACCTAAAACATGAGAAGGTCACTTTGATGTCATGCTGGTCTCAGCAATTAGGTCACCTTTTGCTCAATGTAGTCATCCATGTTGATTTTGATTGGATTTTGTTCTATGATCGCAAGCGAAGGCAGGCTATTATACTTTCCCATGCTTGACAACGAATCCCATTTTGTGCTCGTAATTGCATATTATATGGTTTATATAGTATGTTAAAATTGCAAATTACATACATACATACATACATACATACATACATACATACATACATATTTATTTTTGTGGTTAGTGAAAAGGAATCCGATCATGTACAAATATTTTATAAATTCGTAGTTTTTGTCCTACGTGGGAACTCATTTTCGCATGAATAACTTAATAAACATAATGAATTCTTAATAATAAACCTAAAAAGATTCCTAAACGCATGAAAGAAACTACTATGTTGTAACGTGGGAACTTATTTTCTAGGTTCTAACGTACTATGTTGTGCATGTCACTTTCTTTGTGGGAAAATTGCTAACTACTGGTCACATTCATCAATGTATAGGTCAAAAGTCACATCTCTTAAATAAGAGTTACAAACAAAAGGGAAAGTCCTTTGTTAAAAAAATGTTGACTAATACAATTCTAACATGGACATTTTATTGACCGTAGCGACAATTGTGGTCGGGAGAGTTCTAGTTCAGAAATGAAAAGTCATATGTTCGAATCTCATCATTTGCATGCAAATTACACTAGATCAATACCATAGGCACAATCCAAAAAAGTCAAGACATAATCGAATCATAGATTTGTTCCATCTTGTATTGAAATTAAACCATTACTTTAACCACACTGCATTAATGTACTAGTTGAACAGAGTTCGATTAGGGAAGTTATAGGAACGGTATGATCTTCGAACACATCAACGAAACGTTTTCAAGATGGTATTTGTCAAATTGTTGTTGGTTAGTAACAAGTATCGAGTCAAGGTGGAGATTGTCTCACTTGTTTTCTAGAAAGGTTGAGAGAATGGAGAGAAGAAAAGGCAAAGATTAAATCATGTACATGTTGAATATTTATGGCTCATTTTTTGCTTATCAAAATCAGTCATGGTAAAAACATATAGTCAAAAATTGAGGAGAGTGGCAAGATGAATGAGTGGAAAGGGGCTAGTTGAGTGAGCAAAACTTGTAGTAAAGTAGTGGGAAGAGTGGCTAGTAAGTTGTGGTTCCGAGAGTGGGAGACAGAGAAGGATGATTGAAACATGTGATAAATACCAGTGACGTTGCGGATATACATGAACCTCATGAATAGATTTAGCTAAAGTTTGTGAGTCCATAAGGTAGTTTGGGCATTCTCAATGTTTAGTAATCATAATATATATGTTTTTGTAGTCATCAAGTTAGTGGCCGAGCCTAGATTATTATAATATTTGTCAAGTTAGTGGCACTTTGTTATCATAATGAGACGCTCATGCTTATGCCATGCCATACCAAGAATGTGTGCATTGTTAGAAGAATGAAGACTAAAGTGGTCTTTAGGACCTTTATGGCTTATTTTGATGTATGTGTGTAGATATATATATATATATATATATATATATATATATATATATATATATAACTTTACTGAATAATACAATGATTAGTTCATCTCACATGGTATCAAAGCCTAGAGCTTAACCTTAGTCAACGGAGTAGCCACTCGTCGTTATCGACCACTTGCCAGAGTAGTCAGTCATCACCACCATAGCTTATCCCTATGGCGCATTCCTCTCTCAGGCTTCCTCACGTGCTCTATCGTGCTTCCTTGCACGACCCCTTCCTTGTATGACCTCCATCGTGCAACTCCCTTGCACAGCTCGTTGGGTCATTGACTTGCTGGGTTACCTCACGTGGCTCATTGGTCTTGGTGCTAAGTTGTTAGGTCACCACACAATTGATGGATTTGGTCATAGCTAGGTCTGAATGACAGCTTGAGTCATCAAATTTGGTGAGTTGTTGATTTGGTCATCAGTCTTGGTCGCCTCTTGATATAGTTGATATATTTGCTTCTACCTCTTGAGGATGTCTTCAAGTATTGGTATTTGTTGAAACTGTAGATATATTGGTTGGTTTTAAGATATTTGGTTATGTTTGTAGGTCGTGGAAACTCTTTATGTGGTAATATGGGCTTATTGAATTATTGAGGCTGAGTTGTTTGAAGGAAACTATTGTAAGAATTTACTTATTGTTATTAGGGACTGGATGATCCGACAAGGAGTAAAACTAAGGATGATATTGAGAAAAATAGTTATATGATGATTGAGGTGATTTTCTCTTTGTCTAATCGAATTACTAACAAGAAGCTTGAGGGTAGTTCCAACTTCCATCAATGGAAGAAGATTGTGAAACTTAGTTTGACAGGCAGGAATTAGTAAAGACAATTGACTGAGCTTAGACCCAAAGATGATGCAACTTTGAATGTTATTGATGCATGCATTCTTGGTTGGATGTAAAACTCTATGGAGAATAATATAGTCAATCCAGTACTCATGTTGATATAGTCAAAGAACTATGAGAGTATTTAAATATGTTATATTCTAGCCAAAATAATTTGTACACAGAGTTATGAGTTATCATAGGAGTTCAGTTATCTTAAAGGAAGGGACATTCTATTACACGATACTTTGTTAACTTTAAGAGAATGTATGAGGAGTTGAATTATGTTCTCCCTATTTAAGCCAATGTTCAACAAATGCAACTTCAGAGAGAATGATTAGTTGTAATAGGATTCCTAAGAAACCTTGGTCCAAAATATGAAACTGTTTGGTCTCAAATTCTTGGACGAGAGAC
Source organism: Eucalyptus erythrocorys (assembly GCA_014182555.1). Lineage (NCBI taxonomy): Eukaryota > Viridiplantae > Streptophyta > Magnoliopsida > Myrtales > Myrtaceae > Eucalyptus > Eucalyptus erythrocorys. The sequence continues at coordinate 13,868,940 of CM024599.1, read as the reverse complement.
TATTACATCACCCACAAAGACGTTTGCTCGGAATCTTCGATTATCTCATCAATCTTCTCGGGTTAATACACCTATGGTGAATACTACAGCTCTTGTGTACTAAATTTGAACCAATGGTGGTTATAGGTGTGAAAAGGGAAGGTATGAAGGATATAATAGATATGGTGGCTAAGGGGGAGGCCAAGGCATAGGAATAGAGAGAAGCCAAAGTCAACAACATCTTTTTGGACAATCCCACATGTCTACTGATAACTCAGGGGCCACACGAAATTGTCATTACTATGGCAAACTTGGTCATATTCAGAAATTTTATTACAAGTTACATGGGAGACCAAGGTAGCAACACTAGTTTGCAAATACGGCTTCTAGTACTGACTCTCCTCTATAGTCTTATGAAGGCAAGGTAGTAGTTATTGCCTAATGAGAAATTTGCTTGCTACAACCGGTTTAAGATTTCACAACCTGCTTCTTCTATTGCTATTTTGGTGCAAACTAGTAATGTTACTGCATGTTTTTCAGCTGCTTGTAGTCCTTTGATCATTGATTCAGAAGCTTCTAACCACATGTTTGGTCTTTTGAGTATATTTTCCTCTCTTACTCCATCCCTGTCCATAGTTACTGTAGCTAATGGATCATTTACACATGTTAAGTGGATTGGCATGGTTCATCCAACTCCTTCATTGCCATTGTCCTCAATGTTTTATCTCCCACAATTTCCATTTAACATCATTTTTTTAGTAAATTTAGTTTTAAAAAAAAAAAACTTTTAGTGTTTAGTAACATTATATCTTGATGGTTGATTTCTACAAAGCCTACGATTCCATTGATTGGAACTTTATCCAGCTTACCTTGATGGCCTTCGGATTCCCTGCTATTTTTATTGACCGCATAATGGCCTGCATTCAATCGCCTAAGTTTTCTATTTCTCTTAATGGTGAATTGCATGGTTTTTTCTCGAGTGGGAGAGGAATCTGGCAGGGTGACCCTATGTCCCCGTATCTCTTCACTCTTGTTATGGAAGTTTTTACTGGAATCCTTAATACCCAAACGTCCACGGTGGGCTTTGAATCTTTTGAAGATGCAAAGCGACTAGGCTCTCCCACCTTTTCTTTGCAGACGATGTATTATTGTTCTCCGAAGGTAATATGTCTTCTCTGTGCCTGCTATTGGATGGGATGAAGTCTGCCTACCCAAGGAGGAAGGTGGCTTGGGCATCCGATCCATTCGGGTTAGTAATATCGCTTCAATGATTAAACACTAGTGGCTCCTCTTTATTGATAAAGAATCGCTTTTGTGCAAATGAATCCATTCCAATTTCATCAAGCATAAGAATTTTTGTGTCGTTCCTAGGCCTACTACATGCTCTTGGTCTTGGAAAAAACTGCTAGGCCTTCAAGACTTAATTTAGCATCAATTTATGTGGCGCATAGGCAATGGATTATCTACATCCTTTTGGTTCGATCATTGGCATCACCGGGGGCCGCTCTATAAGCTTTTCACAGATCGGAACATATACTGTTCTGACATCCCTCGCCTTGCTTCTGTTGTTGCTGGTATTATTGCCCTCCCCCTTCCCTCTGCAGTCTCGGCAGCCATTATGGGTTGGGATGATCCTCTCCCAAACCTCAACGACAATGATGACCGACTCCTATGGTTGGGCCATTCTTCAGGGGTGTTTACAACGGCTTTTGCTTGGATGCTTCTAAGGGCGAGGGCCAGCTTGTGCCTTAGTCGAGATTCATTTGGAATTCTTCTCTCCCCCCCCCCTCGGTTATCAAACCCACTTATGGTTGATCACTCGCAACCGATTACCGACCCAGGTAATTCTATTTGCTCATGGGAGAATTCCAGTTTCCTCCTGTGTGTTCTGTTCCTCTAGACCCGACTCTGTTGATCATTTGTTCTTCGGATGTTCGGTTACGGGTAGACTTGGTGCGTTTTGGGTGGATAAATGTAATCTGCCATGGCAGAATTCTATGTGGAAGAATAACTTAGATTGGGTTATCAAGCATCTCTCCGACACTAGCTTCTATCAATCGGTGGCTCGGTTTGGCTTTGCCGCCTTATGCTACCTTATTTGGAAGGAAATGAATAACATCATCTTCCGCAACCAAACCTTATTCCTCCCGGCTTTAAAGGAACATCTTCGTAAGGCTATCAAGGATAGAGCCTTTACCTTTTCGAAGGTCCCGGATATGACCCGTAATAGAAGACTACAACTCAGTTGGGGTATCCATCCCTCAATCTTTGACTAAGGCATTACCTTTTACTGGTCAATGCCTCCAAGATTCTGATTGGTTTTCTTTGTAGTTCATCTCAGCAAGTTTTCTAAGGACACCCTCTCCTTCTCCGTTTTTCCCCTGGAGGATTCCCATTCATTGGCTGTTCACTTTCTGCTCGACATTGGTTGCTGGCTATCTCCGATGCTTCCAAGATATTCCCCTCGTATGATGTGGCGTCCGGTCTCTTCAGCTTTGGACGCTTCTATGGTGTCCCTAGCTCGTTGTTTTTCAGTTTTCTAGTTGTATTCCTTCTCCCCTGCGCAGGTGCCTTCGTCTTTCCCCTTCTCTTTTTTTTTTGCTGCTGTTTAGCCTGGTCATAGCTGCTGTTCTTTCATTCCTCTTTCTGCAGCTCCTTCCCCCCCTCCCTTCCCTGGCATTCTTCCACTCTCTTGACTGGTTGTCTTCTGAGTGTAAGCCTTGGTGCCAGGGTCTGTTGCTGTACATTTGTGTAGCTCCTTGGTTCAAAAGTTAATATATATTTACCCTTTACCAAAAAAAAGAACATTATATCTTGACTGTTGTATTTTCAAGGATCTGGGTATGAAGAGAATGATTGGTAGGGGACATGAGACAGGGGTCTATATGTACTTAAACTATGCATTAATTAACCCTTTTCTTGTATCTGATCTTGATCTCCCCATTGCACATTACAAAGGTACATGTATTCAACATTCTAGTGTTTCATACTCTTCTATGTCTCTTGTTTTTTAGTCCTTTTTCATCTACTATTGAACAATGTCTTGTCTCCAAGTGTGTACCTGAGCATTATAAAGTTCTGATTAGAAGATAGCAATAGAAGAAAAATTGAAGGCTCTTGAGGTTAATTAAACTTGGGACTTGGTACCCCTTCTTTCAGGCAAAGCTACTATTAGTTGTCAATGGGTATATGCTATAAAAGTCAATCTCGATGGTTTCTTGCTCGTTGAAAAGCAAGACTTGTTGTCAAAGGATATGCTCGGGCGTATTGGGGTTGACTATCTTGATACATTTTCTCTTGTTGCCAAATTTATTTTTATTCATATTTTGATCTCCCCTACTACCACATTTAATTGGCCCTTGTTTCAACTTGATGTAAAAAATGCTTCTTTTTTTTCATGGTACTCTTCATGAAGAAGTTTATATGGAGCAAATTCCAAGGTTTGTTGCTCAAGGGGAGTCTTGAGAATTGGGTTGTAAATTTTAAAAAAACTCTGTATATGATATGAAACAATCCCCACAAGCGTGGTTTCTAAGATTTTCTAAGGTTATACTTTATCTTGAATTGTCCAAATGTGGAAATGATCATTCTTTCCTTGGTAGGGGAGGTAAACTGTTCTTGATTACGTATGTTGATGATATTTTCATCATGGGAGATGACTCAAGACCTATATTCAGTTACAGTTTCAGACTAAAGAATTAGGAAATTTGAAGTATTCCCTAGGAATTGAGGTGGCATAGTCACTGAAAGGAATTATTCTACTATAGTGAAAATATGTCTTGGATTTGGATTTGCTCATTAAGACAAGTAGGTTGGGATTAAAGCCTCTTGATTCACCCATGGAACAATGGATTAAATTGGTTGGTGAGGGAGGAGAGATTCTTGATAATCCTGAGAGATATAGAAGACCGGTATGTAAGCCAAATTATTTCACAGTTACTCGACTAGGCTTTGCCTTTCCAATTAATATGGTAAGTCAGTTTTTGTCTTCCCTCATACATTTCACTAGGATGCAATTGTTCATATTTCGAGGTACTTGAAGAAGGCTCCAAGGAATGTAATTGTTTATCACCATGGCTATAGCAAGGTTGAAGGATTCTCTAATGCTAACTTGGCAAGGTCTCTAGATTATAGGAGATCAACCACTAAATACTGAACCTTGGTTGGAGGAAATATGGTATCATGAAAAAGTAAGAAACATAATGTTGTTGCCCACTCTAGTGCTAAGTCAAAATATAGAGCCATGGCACAAGTGACATGTTAATAAGTGTGGATTTGGCAATTATTGGCCAAGTTAAGCTTTAAATCTTTAGTATTCATGACACTATGGTGTGATAATAAAGCTGTAATGCATATAGCTTTCAATCTTGTGTTTCATGAGAGAATAAGATACATCGAGATTAAATGTCCTTTTATTCAAGAGAAGTTACAAAGTGGAGTAATCCTTTCCAGTCATATTCAAACTGGTAAACAACTTACAGACATCTTTACTAAATCACAAAGTCATGAGAGGATAGAATATATTTGCAACAAGTTGGGCATGATTAATATTTATGCTTCAACTTGAGGGGGAGTTTTAGAAGTATAAACAGTAAAGTGGTCTGTAGGACCTTTCAGGCTTATTTTGATGTGTGTGTATTAAACTTTATTCAATAATATAATAATTAATTCCTCACACACACACATTTTGGTTAATGGGCGAGCCTAGGCTATAATTTTAGCTTGCCTCAAGGATTTGTCCATTGATCATTTCTACTAATCATATTATTATGTTCGGAGGTTTATTTAGATTGGGAGAGATAAGAAATTCTTGGGAATATCATAGTAGCATAGTGGATTCAGTTTTATCGAGGTACACAAGAACCGAAGCAATATGAGCTTTTTTCCACGTGAAATTTCTGTTTGAGAACACAAAATGGTAGATTCTTAGAAATGAAGGATGCAAAAGAGAATTAAGTATAAAATACGATGACTCGAATTTGGTATTTTTCGTATCTTCTTATCGCCAACATCCTTTGTCTCTTTCATTAGTCCCATCTATCAGACGTGTCTAGGTGAATTTCTCTGGATGGTTCCATTTGAACATGTGATAGGCAATACAACGAGGACTTAAAAGGGTCCCGCAACTTTGTGGTGGAAAGTATTTCCCTGCCTTTTTGCGAATAACCCTTTCGAAAATTCTCTCCTCAAAATCAAATAAAATTCAGTCAAACAGCTCAAGCCCAAACGGTTTAAATGCAAACTACTCAATCCAACCACAATAGCTAATATAAAGAGACAAACGACATGCAATCAACAAACCCCAATCCTCATTTGACACATTCACGTTCACATCCACAAATACCACATCACAACATACCCCACCTGGACGTTTTGCTTTGACCTTATCCACCTGTGGAGCTCAGCATGTCTGGAAGCACAGGAGAACGTTCTAGTCCAGTCTAGGTTATAATTTTATAACTAAACATATAAGAACTTAATCATCTACTAATCATACTCAAACCGCAAGATTCCACCCAATACATCGAGAAGCTGCAGATGTGCGGTGAGCTGAGGGAAATGACCATCGGTTTCAATCATCTCGACCATTGATTTCCCCCGGATTTTGTCGCACATGTAATGGGCGACCGAGTTTGGCACAACGACGTCGTTCGTGGTCTGAATTATGGTACACGGGGTCATCACTCTCCCTAGGACTTCTCTATGGTCGGAAAGGAAAACCGTCCTGGCTAAGGAAAGCGCGACTTCAGGCTTCATCCTTCTCAAGCACCTGGTGAACATCTCCACCGAGAGGGCATCATGCGGATGCGGATGCACCACCAGAGACGCAAAGTTGGGTGCCCATTCATTGTAGTCGGTCTCTATGCTCAATAGGATCTGATCGATCTGAGCGGTCCCAAATCCGCCCTCGTAGCTGTCCGTGTTTAAGTACCTAATGAAGGCACGAAAAAGTAAGACAATGCAAGAACATCACCTTCAGCGTTTATGCTAATGAGGACCGAAAGGGTGCTTGGTTTGAAGTTTTAGACAAATTTAAAGGGAATTAGTGTCGTTGGTAGCTGTCCAAACTATGGATGGTTTTATCATCTGCCATCCATATAAAAAGCGAGTAGAGAGTGAAGAGGACCCAAAAATAAAAATAAAAATATGTGGATGTTAAATAAATAAAACCAAAAATTGAGAATCATCAAAGGATTCTTCCATGTCCACTCATTTCACTCGTGATGGTTCCTAAAACATTAAATACACCAAAGAGAAAGTGTTTTAGGCTCTGCTCATTTCATAAAAATGAATGATTTGAAAATTATTTTCATAAAAATGATCATATAAAAAATCAATAAGTACTTAATCGTTTTTTTTCTTTTGTTTCGATGGTTAAGGTGGTGTGCGAGCAAACACTACACCACCATATAAAATCTAAGAACCAAGGTCATATGTTAGTGATAATAAATCCTGGTGATGGGAATTAGATGGGAATTAGTAGCGAAACTTTCTCTATTTAACATTAATGTCTCAAATACATATAGTACTCATAACTGAACTCTAATAAGCTTAAGATGAATTCCTTTCATATCTTTTTACCCCTTCCATTTTCACTTAAATAGTCCAAACCATCAATCATTCAAGCCAAATCAATCGTTTTTGTCTGCAGCAGATATCAAAATTGTATTTCGTCAATACTCCCTTGTTAGCAAAAGGGCCACAAAAAATTTCGATATTGCATAAAGGAATTATCTTCACTTTAACCAATTTTTAAGCTTTGTAGATGAGAATATACGGCAAATCCCCCTTATGACCCCAACTAAGATTATCTTCCATTTAGGATGTGTTTGTTTCATAAAAAATGAATGATTCAATGAAAAATGTTTTCACTACCAAGAGTAATTTATGTCTAAATATCTTCATAACTAATGAAAATATTTTTGATTTATTCATTTTTGTAAATAATATAAGCAATCGTTTTATAAAAATATTTTTTCAAATCATTTATTTTCCGCTTAATAAACAGAACTATTAATCCATGTATTTTTGTTGGTAAACCATACTAAAACTTCATCATGGTGAAAAAAGAGCCCTTTCGAACCATTTAACTTCCTTATTCACATGCTTATCATAAACAAACTTAAGGAAAACTAAACATCCACAACTGTGGAATTAACAACTAAAGGGACAAACCAGCGAGGGGAAACTCTTTTTTCTTATCATTTAATATTAGAATATATTAAAAATGTCGTTTTTCAATTTTGCACATTAGTAAAACGCACTGACCAATGCTAATTGCTTGCTCTACTGGTGAGACTTTTTTTTTTTTTTTTTTTGGTAAGGCTGGTGAGACATTTATTCAGGCCTGCCAAATCGAACAAAACCCTAAAGAGGCAAAAACTATACCATCTTTGAAGAGATGAAAACGTAGTAAACCGAAACAAAAAAGAAGTGCCGATTCAATTGAACAAATTGCAAGAGAAACTAAACATTGCTCTTCCTTTTTTTTTGGGGGTGGGAGAAATATGTTTTGAGTTACTTACCTAGGAGAAGCACCAAGGAGTATAAGGCGCTCGAAGAGGTCAGGCCTCTTTATAGAGGCAATGCAACCAATCATGCCGGACATGGAGTGGCCGACGAAGACTGTAGACTTGAGGTCGAGCTCATCGAGGAGAGAGATCAGATCACAGGCGAAACCTTCGTAGGACGAGTGCTTCACAGGGTCGAACAGACCTTCTTGCTCCTTGACAGCTCCCGAGAAGGCCCAGTCAAAGACGAGGACCCTGAAATGCTGGGACAAGACAGGGAGGATCTTGTCCCACACGGTCTGGTCTCCTCCGAAACCGTGAGCGAGAACCACCGTCTCGGTGCCCGAGCCGGTGAGCTTCGCGTTCAGTGCGGTCGAGAGGCCCTTATCTAGCATCACCATTTTTTTGTGGGAAGAAGAAGGAGAACAAGGACAAGAAACGAGAGAGAGAGAGACGAGTGATGGTGCGTAGGGGAAATAGAGTGATTAGGGCACTATTTATAGGAAAGAAGAGAAAAAATATTATTACAATAATTGAGCATGACTGGTTACTGTTCAAATAATAAAGTTCATGTTCGAGGAGCCTCGCGTGTCGCACGAGGTTCAGTTGAGATATTAGCAGGGTAATGTTTTTCTCCAACTTCTTTCCCTAGTGAGCTTTTTCTTATTCTTTTTTTTTTTTTTTGCCAGAATAACATCACTTATTACTTTATAAACAAAGTATACATGAGAGTATGACTCAAGGTGGAAACAAAGACGACAAAAAAAAAGGTGGATTAGATACCCAATTCAAAGGAAACCCCCCTCGGGGTGAGTGGTAACCCAATTAGCAATGCACTATTAATTTTATTAGATTAATTTATTAAAGTCCTGAGTTCATAATCTGCATCTCATCAAACAGATATATAACGAGGAGAAAACAGCCCCTAAAAATATGAAGACTATCATAATAAATCATAAAAATAACTTCGACAAGCCTGAATATGAAAAGCACAAGGTACAATCTATCAAGGACTACTTCTCCATATAGGCTCTTATTTCTCTTCTTTGTCATAAGGTTCACCTCTTACTAATGATCACTAATAATCTATTTAGCTCACTTCATAAGGATTTATTTTAAGTTGGTAATGTTATTTGATAAATGAATCTAATGAGATTTATACTTGCGTCATTTCTCTCATCAGTGTCAATGAATTGGAGAGGTAGATGTTAAGAAGGGGAAGGAACAGTTACATCCATTTGAGGAGAGACTTCCGGTGGGATATTTGTTTCTCGCATGTCTTTTCTGACATTTAAAGAATGGACAACCAAGTGCCTTCCAATCAATTCAATGTATTTGCTTTTTGCATTCAATGCTCCGTTCATTTCGCCATGAATAGTTTAAAGGAAAATGTTCTCGAATTTTTTGATATTTAATTCATGGAAAATGAATTAGTCACCTTACCAAAAATAAAAAAAGAATTAGTCATGAAAAATATTTTCCATCTTTCAAATAAGAGAACATTTTCTATATCTTCTTTCATTAAAATACTTTTTCCTTTTTCTATTTTTTTCTTTTCTTTTTATTTTTCAAATCAAGTTTTTTATTGATTTTTATTCTTTTTGTTTTCTTCTTTTTTTCTCCTTTCATTTTTCTTTTCATCTTCCTTGATTGGTCGCCGACCTATGGTTGGCATAGGTCAAAGAGATTGAGCCTTATGTCACGGGTCGGTCCAACACGCTTGATCAAACACTATACGGCCTTATGATCCCAAGTCAACCTACATACGCATAACACAAGGGTCGGCTGCACAAAGGGGCGAATGTATTCACTATGAATGAGCTGAGCTCAAATGAGAAGGAGGGACACCTTCTATAAAAATTCGGGTCTAATGCCAGTTGTCGATCGTCCCCTCGATCCAACAATGGAGTTTGAATCCTGTCAAGTCTACATACCAAGCCACTCAAGGACTGCAAGCATTGGGAACCAGCCACAGGCGCAAGTCAAAAGCAAGATCAGGGTCAGAATGGGCGAGCATGGGTGCCTAACACGGAGCAAGTGAACCACTCCGAATTTGTGCAAGGGCTCACCCAGCATTGATCAGGAGTTGATCGTTGGTCGTGCACAGATCGTCCCCTGTATTGTGCACGAATAGATCAGGCACGGTTGACGAGTCGTGCAAGGACTGATCAAGGATCGATCATGGATTGATGTAGGATCGTTCAGGGATCGGTCGGGACTGGGATCGATCAGGGCTGTCCCCAGCAACGCCCTAGTGTGTGACATGACCAAGCACGGACGGTCTTGGACATGCTTCGTCCATCGGCCATGTCATTTACCTAAGGTTGCTAAAGCCTTGTCAACATCAGGCAACCTCAAACGAGGTTTGAGCCTCACCCAACTTGCTAGATTTGGCAAGGCTGGTGGAGTGAGCTCGGACCTTGTCGAAATATGGCAAGCTCGAGCTCACTTGTGGTTAGTCACCGGCAGCAATCGATTGAGGAAGAAGGGAAAAAGAAAAAATAAAAATAATAAAAAATAAAATTTGAAAAAAAAAAATAATAAGAAGAAAATAGTTTTAAAAATAGATTTTATAAATATAAAATAAAAGAATTCTTTAAATGAGTATATGGAGGGAAAGATCTTCCTTACAAGATGGTTGAAATTTTTTTCTAGTTCATTTTTAAATTTAATCAAGTACCAAAAATATTGTTATTTCCTTATGAAATGACTTCTTACAAAATATTTTTCGAAACACTACATTTTCCGTGAAATGAACGAAGCTTAAAAGGCCAATAAAGTTGGTCTTTCTTAGCATTCTTACTTTTGGTATTTAATAATAAATGATGATAATTCCTGCCCTAATCCTCGAGGAAGTAGATTCTTACTTTTTGAAGTTCGAAACCACACTTTCATTTAATATTTAGCATAATAATTTTAAATGCATGTACTAGAGTTAAAAGGCACTTTAAAATTTGTGGACCTCAATTTTTCTGAATTTTTCTCCTTCCCCCCCCACCCTTTTTTTCTAATAAAATTTGGTGATATACTATGGGTGCGTTTGGTTGAATTTTTGGGAAAAATCTTTGGGAAAATGTAAAAGACTTTAAGTTAAAGGGATTTTTCAAAATGCAAATTGTCTTTGTTAAATTGTAATATGAAAGTCCATCATGAAGTACCTTTAAGCAAAATAGTATTTGGAGAGATAATATTTACAAAAGACTTTTATAATGAAAAAAAAAAAACTTGGCCAGCAAGGGCATGTGGCCATCGACAATCGAAATCCATCACTGGCAGCTGACCTATGAAGTTGCAAGACCTCAGGCGACCCTTGGAAACCACTGGGGAGGGCCGCTTGAGGTCAGGCGACCCCTAGCAAGGGCGCAACCAGGCAGCCACAACCTTGCATGACCCAGATTTGGGTCGTTAGAGGTCCCGCAACCTCGTTGCATGGGTCACGTGACCGGCGAAATAGGGACCCAGATCTAGGTATCGCCCGATGAGGTCACGTGACCTCCGGCGACCCAGCGCAACCCCTTCGCAACCCAGATCTGGGTCATCGGAGGTGGGTCGCATGACCGGCAACCCCACGACCCAAATCTAGGTATCGCCCAGCGAGGTTGCACGACCTCCAGCGACCTAGATCTGGGTCACCAAAACGACCAAGCAACCTCGGCAAGGGCTGCCTGGTCGCGCTCAGGTAGCCCTTCACGAAGGTCGTGTGATAGATTTGGGTTGCCGTGACCGTCGTCGGGGTTGTCTAACCGCCTGCCTTTTGCCGATTTGGGTTGCCGTGACCATCGCCAGGGTTGTCTAACCGCCTGCCTTTTGCCAATTTGGGTTGCCGTGACCATCGCCGGGGTTGTCTAATCGCCTGCCTTTTGCCGGTAACCACTCGCAATCATGCCAGTCCCATTCAACGAAGAAGAAGAAGAAGAAGAAGAAGAAGAAGAAGAAGAAGAAGAAGAAGAAGAAGAAGGAGAAGGAGGAGGAGGAGGAGGAGGAGGAGGAGAAGAAGAGAAGAAGAAGCAGGAGGAGGAGGAGGAGGAGGAGGAGGAGGAGAATAGTAATAGGTCGGCATGCTCAAAAGGAAAAAGCTCAAGGCAGAGCTGCTTTGGGCTTTCAATCTTTGAAAGGCTAGTATTGGGGAAATGGGGTTCCAAAAAAAATTGTCAAACACACTTTATTTGGCCTAAAGGACTTTAAATGCCTAAGGGGCTTTGGGAATGCCTCTCCCAAACGCACCCTACATTCGATGAATTTTATGAGACCCAGTTTTCAATTATGGTGATAATTATGTGAAGATAACCAATTGGAAATAGGCCTTTTCAATTGCTTAGTGGGAGAAATAAAGGAGAAAATCTCGCAGCCAAGCATGCATGCAAGTGATTAGCGTGCGCTCAACGATGCTGAAAGGAAGACAACGACAATTCATTCTAACGGTTGGGAACATTTAGCGAGGTTGACTTTAGTGTCCAAATTAAGGTTCACAAATTAGTATGCTGCATATCATCCCTCACAGAGATAAATTGTGTTGAATTACAGTCGTCGTGGCTATTAATTTCTTGAACTCAATTGAAAAGGAAAAAAAAAAAAAAGAAAAGAAAAGAACGTATTATAATGCTCCAAGAGTTATCCATCCTAATAAAACCCAAGCGGGCAAAGTATATACATGTCATAAGAAAAGCCAGTGCATTCAAAATTGAATTGTTTTTAATTTGATTGCTCAATGGGTGACATAAATATACTACTAAACAAATTTTTTAATGCATATATACTTTGTCGGAGTCTCTTGCGTCGAAGAAGTATCCCGTTTATTTACAAGTCTAATAATACGAAATGAGCTGTAAGTAAGTAAGATCCGTTATTTATAAGATTCTTTAACAAGCTCTTACAAATATGGTTTCTCGTCGAGAACTTTTTGTGTCTTGCCGAAGCAAGGCAGTATTGGGAAGACCCGGATGCCCTTGTCAACAATGGGAACTTAAAAGAATGAGAGAGAACAAGAAAAGCAAAAAGAAAGAAAAAAAATTGAATTATCCATGGGTAATTAAAGAAAAAGGGAAATATTTTCAAGATATTATCGTCATTCGACGATATCTATACGGTGGCTACTACTTTCCTCATGTCGTGAGGTTGTTTGACTATTGATAACTTACTAATTAAACCCCCCATCCTATACGGTGGATCCTTCCATTTTGATCATATTGAGTGAACTCAAGTTCATACAAATTTGCGATCCTTTGAAAGTGTTCTCGAAGGAAATGTCAATGATGAGGGTCGAATATGGGACCTCTCGCCCAGGCGCCTAACTATACACAACAACCCCAGAGCAATTCATGCGGTAGTCACTTATTCATGCACAATGAGGGGAACATTTCTTAACATCTAAAATGTACCCGTGTAGATAATTTGACGCAGTGCGGGGAAATTGCATTTTATCGTTAAAAAGAGCATAAAGCAAAGAATTTTACTAAAACCCAATTAAAAAAAATCCATTAAGTCAAGTGATTAATATATGATCTCCTGCATTATTTAGCTTAGTGATTTAGTAGATTAATACATGATATCTAGCGTGAATCTAGAAATTAACTCAAAAAAGGGAAAGTCACGGCTCATGAGTCAGGGATTTGAGGACATAAAAGGCCCATTTCTTCCTTTTGCGAAGCGTAGTGACGTTTAACAATCCCCCAAGATACGTCCAAAATCTGCCTTTTTCTGGTTTACCAACTTAATTTAATAAATGTACCTAACTCTACCAACTTAATTTAAAAAATGCCGCCAAGATAATCTCATGTTGCAAATAATTTAATTATTGCTGAATTTAGAATATTCACACTAGGAAAAGGACACTATCAAAATCAGCGATGGACCTTGTCTGCCGAAAGGGAATATTCAGGCCTTGGTCGTCTTTTGTTAGAACACATGTCGCAACCGTCTCGAGCTTATCCATCTAACTTTATGATACATCGATACCAAGATTTCATTTTACGAACGTATCCTGTTATGTCATCATCCTCTTTCTCAAACCAGTAGTTTTGGTGCCCCGGTTTTTCGTGAGTTGATTTATGTGGTCTTTCTCTGTCTCGTGAGCAATTTTTCTGTCTGTTGGATTAAAGGAGATTAGAATTTTTTTTTCCTTTTTTAAAGATGAAAAGAGAAAGGGAAAATTGTTTGTAACATAAATGACTTATTATATAAGAGCTTATTCAATCTTAAACTTTTTAATTTAGTCAAATTACTCTTAAATTTTTCAATGGTTTTCTAATATAGTCATTCCAATAACTTTTGATCAAAAATCACTAACATGACAATCCAGTCACGTTGGTCATCCCACATGACATGACCAGTGCTGACATTGATGCTTTTTTATTTTTATGATATTTTTCTCTTTTTTGCCTGTTCTTTCTTTTCATTTCCTTTTTTTCTATAGGTCGTCGCAGCCCTCACCCCATGCCCTTGGTAGCCATAGTGAGAGTGTCACAATCCTCTCTCTACAAGTCCTTGTTATAGCTAGCGATCTCTGTCAACCATCGCCAAGGCTTTGATGACGAGCGAAGGGAAATAGGGGGAAAAATTAAAAGGAAAGAAAAGAAAGCAAAAAAAAGAGGAAAAAAGGAAAAATTCGGAAATTTTAAAAAATTGCAAAAATCATCCACTTCAGTGCTGTTATTGATGCATGTATTCTTGGTTAGATGTTAAATTCTATGGAGAATAATATAGTCGATCTAATAACTCATTTTGATATAGTCAGAGAACTATAGGAGTATTTAAACGTATCATATTCTAGCCAAAAATAACTTGTACACAAATTTATGAGCTATCACTGGAGTTCAATCAATCTGAAAGGAATGAACGTTCTATTACACAGTACTTTGCTGACTTTAAGAGAATGTATGAAAAGTTAAATGATGTTCTCCCTATTTCAGCCAATGTTCAACAAATGCAACTTCAGAGAGAACGATCAGTTGTAATAGGATTCCTATGAAGCCATGGTCCCAAGTATGAAACTATTGGGTCTCAGATTCTTGGATGAGAAACTATTGCATCACTCATAAAGACATTTGCTCAGATTCTTCAAGTATTTCATAAATCTTCTTAGGACACTACACCTCTGATAGATAGTGCAGCTCTTGTGTCCTAAACTTGAACGGGTAGTGGTTATAGGTGTGATAAAGGAAATCGTGGAGGATATAATAGACATCGTGGCTAAAGGGGAGGATAAGGCATAAGAATAAAGAGAAGCCAAAGTCAATAGCATCTTATGGACAATCCCATATATTTAGTGATAACTTAGGGGCCTCACAAACTTGTCATTATTGTGGCAAACCTAGTCATATTTAGAAATTTTATTACAAGTTACATGGTAGACCAAGGTAGCACCACTAGTTTGCAAATACGACTTCTAGTACTAACTCTCCTCTACATTCTTTTGAAGGCAATGTAGTGGTTATGCCTAATGAGAAATTTGCTTGGTATAACTAGTTTAAGATTTCACAGCCTGCTTCTTCCACTGCTATTTGGGTGCAAACTAGTAGTGCTATTACATGCTTTTTAGCTACTTCTAGTCCTTTGATCATTGATTCTAGAGCTTCCAATCACATATTAGGTCTTTTGGATATATTTTCCTCTCTTACTCCATCTCTGTCCATAGTTACTTTAGCCAATAGATCATCTACACATTTTAAGCAAATTGGCATAGTTCATCCAACTCATTCATTACCATTGTCCTTAGCATTTTTCTCCCCAATTTCCATTTAAAATCATGTTAGTTAGTAAATTAATTTTTTTAAAAATTAGTGTTTGGTAACATTCTATCCTGATTGTTGTATTTTCAAGGATCTAGCTACAAAGAGAATGATTGGTAGAGGACGTGACGTAAGGGGCTATGTGTACTTAAACTATTCATTAACTAACCCACCTCTTGTATCTAATCTAGGTCTCCCCATTGCACATTACAAAGGTACATATACTCAACATTCTATTGCAAACTTTGTTTCACACTCTTCTACGTCTCTTGCTTTTTAGTCTTTTTCATCTATTATTAAACAATATCCTATCTCCAAGTTTGTAGCTGAGGCATTATAAAGTTTTGATTGGAAAATAGCGATGGAAGAAGAATTGAAGGCTCTTAAGGTTAATTAAACTTGGTATTTTGTATCCCATCCTTTAGGCAAAGCTACTATTGGTTGTCAAAGGGTATATGCTGTAAAAGTCAATCCCAATGGTTTCTTGCTTGTTTAAAAGTAAGACTTGTTGTCAAAGAATATGCTTAGGCGTATGGGGTTGACTATCTTGATACATTTTCTTTTGTTGCCTAGTTTATTTTTATTTGTATTTTGATCTCTCCTACTGTCACATATAATTACCCTTTTTTCAACTTGATGTCAAAGATGCTTTTTTTTTCATGGTACTCTTCATGAAGAAGTTTATATGGAGCAACCTCCAAAGTTTGTTGCTAGGGGGGAGTCTTGAGGATTGGTTTGTAAACTAAAAAAGAAAAAAAAAAAATTATATAGTATGAAGCAATCCTCATGGACGTGGTTTCTGACATTTTCTAAGGTTTTCTTTCTTTTGGACTATCTAGATGTGGAAATGATCATTCTATCCCTGGTAGGGGAGGCAAATTGTTCTTCAATGCGTATGTTAATGATATTATCATCACAGGAAATGACTCGAAACCAATCTTCAGTAATAGTTCCAGACTAAAGAATTAGGAAATTTATTTCCTAGGAATTGAGGTGGCATAGTCACCAAAAAGTATTATTCTATTAAGGAGAAAATATGTCTTAGATTTGCTCACTAAGACAAGTAGGTTGGGATGAAAGCCTCTTGATTCACCCATGGAGTAAGGGGTTAAACTGGTTGGTGAGGGAGGAGAGATTCTTGATAATCCTCAGAGATATAGAAGCTTGGTACGTGAGCTTAATTATCTCACAGTTATTCGACTAGGCTTTGCCTTTCCAATTGATACAGTAAGTCAGTTTTTGTCTTCCCTCCTACATTTCACTAGAATGCAATTGTTCATGTTTAAAGATACTTGAAGAAGGCTCCAAGGAATGGAATTGTTTACCACCCATGGCCATAACAGGTTGAAGGATTCTCTGATGCTGATTAGGCAAGGTCTCCAAACGATAGGAGATCAACCACTGAATATTGGACCAACCGAGGTCCAATATTGGACCTTGGTTGGAGGAAATCCGATATCACAAAAGAGTAAGAAACAGAGTGTTGTTACTCGCTCCAGTAGTGAGTCAAAATATATAGCCATGGCACAAGTGACATGTAAATTAGTAAGGATTTGGCAATTATTGACTTAGTTAGGCTTTAAAGTTTTAGTGCCAATGACTCTATGGTGTGATAATAAAGTTGCAATGCATATAGCCTTCAATGTTGTATTTCATGAGGGAACAATAGACATTGAATTTGATCGTTATTTTATTCGAGAGAAGTTGCAGAGTGAAGCGATCCTTCCTAATCATATTCGAACCGGTGAACAACTTGTAGACATCTTTACTAAATCACAGAGCAATGAGAGGATTGAACATACTCGTAACAAGTCATGCATGATTAATATTTATGCTCCAACTTGAGGGGAAGTGTTAAAAGTATGAAGGGTAAAATGGTCTTTGGGACCTTTCGGACTTATTTTGATGTATATAATAATATAATAATTAATTCCTCACACACACACGTTTTTGTTAATGGGCGAGCCTAGGCTATGATTTTAGCTTGACTCAAGGGCCCGTCGATTGATCATTTCTATTATCATATTATTATGTTTGGAGGTTTATTTAGATTGGGAGAGATAAGAATTTCTTGGGAATATCATAGTGGCATAGTGGATTTAGTTCTATTGAGGACACAAGGACCGAAGCAATATGAGCTTTTTTCCACG
Source organism: Eucalyptus erythrocorys (assembly GCA_014182555.1). Lineage (NCBI taxonomy): Eukaryota > Viridiplantae > Streptophyta > Magnoliopsida > Myrtales > Myrtaceae > Eucalyptus > Eucalyptus erythrocorys. Next base: position 13,851,573 of record CM024599.1, on the reverse strand, counting down.
TGAAATTTCTGTTTGAGATCACAAAATGGTAGATTCTTAGAAATGAAGGATGCAAAAAAGAATCGAATGTAAAATACGATGACTCGAATCTGGTATTTTTCCTATCTTCCTATTGCCAACATCCTTTGTCTCTTTCATTAGTCCCATCTATCAGACGTGTCTAGGTGAATTTCTTTGATTAGTTGCATTTGAACATGTGAAAGACAAGATATCGAGGGCTTTAAAGGGTCCCGCAACTTTGTGGTGGAAATTATTTCCCTATCTTTTTGCGAATAACCTTTTCGAAAATTCTCTCCTCGAAATCAAATAAAATCCAGTCAAACGGCTCAATCCCAAACGGTTTAAATGCAAACTACTCAATCCAACCATAATAACTAATCTAAAGAGACAAACGACATGCGATCAACAAACCCCGATCCTCATCCGACACATTCACATTCACATCCACAAATACCACATCACAACATGCCCAGGTGCCTGGGCATTTTGTTTGACTTTCACCTACTATTTATACATAAAATCCCAAAAAGAAAAAAAAAAAAAAAAAGTCTCAAAGATAAAAGAAAGAGAGTAATTCTAGTCCAGTCTAGGGTATAATTATATAATCAAACATTTAAGAGCTTAATTATCTGCTAATCATACTCAAACCGCAAGATTCCACCCAACACATCGAGAAGCTGCAGATGTGCGGTGAGCTGAGGGAAATGGCCATCGGCTTCAATCATCTCGACAGTTGATTTCCCTTGAATTTTGTCACACATGTAATGGGCGACCGAGTTCGGTACAACGACGTCGTTCGTGGTTTGAATTATAGTGCACGGGGTCGTCACTCTCCCAAGGACCTCTCTATGGTCGGACAAGAAAACTGTCCTGGCTAAGGAAAGCGCGACTTCAGGCCTCATCCTTCTCAAGCACCTGGTGAACATCTCCACCGAGAGGGCATCATGCGGATGCACCACCAGAGAAGCAAAGTTGGGTGCCCATTCATTGTAGTCGGACTCTATGCTCAATAGGATCTGATCAATCTGAGCAGTCCCAAATCCGCCCTCATAGCCGTCCGTGTTTAAGTACCTAATGAAGGCATGAAAAAGTAAGACAATGCAAGAACATCACCTTCAGCGTTTATGCTAATGAGGACCGAAGGGTGCTTGGTTTGAAGTTTTAGACAATTTAAAAGGGAATTAGTGTCGTCCACAGCTGTCCAAACTATGGATGGTTTTTGTTAAAATATGTTTTGAGTTTGAGTCCAATGTGAAATTCTGAATATTCCGAATTGGATATGTTACAGATGTTTGAAATCGAGCAAAGATCTGAGGATCAACTTCCCAAATCCACTAGATGAGAATATATGAAAATCCTGGTGATGGGAATTAGTAGCGAAACTTTCTCTATTTAACATTAATGTCTCAAATACTAATAGTACTCATAACTGATCTCTAATAAGCCTAAGATGTATTAATTTTGTATCTTTTACCCATCCAATTTTCACTTAATTGGTCCAAACCATCAATTATTCGAGCCAAATCAATCGGTTGCATCTATGGCAGATATCAAAACTATAGTTTTTCAATACTCCCTTGGTAGCAAAAAGGGGAACAAAAAACTTTGACATTGTAAAAAGGAATTATCTTCACTTTAACCTATCTTTAAGTTTTGTAGATGAGAATATACGGAAAATCCCTCCTACGACCCCAACTAAGATTGTCTTTCATTTAGGATGTGTTTATTTCATGAAAAATAAACAATTCATTAAAGAGTTTTCATTACCAACAACAATTTATGCCTAAATATCTTTATAACTGATAAAAAAAATTTCATTTATTCATTTTTATAAACAATATAAGCAACTGTTTTTAAGAAAATGTTTTTCAAATCAATCATTTTCTGCGAAATAAACAAAACGATTAATCCATATGTTTTTGTGAGTAAACCATACTAGAACTTCGTCATGGTGAAAGGAGAGTCCTTTTGAACCATTTAACTTCCTTATTCACATGCTCATCATAAACAAACTTAAGGAAAACTAAACATCCACAACTATGGAATTAGCAACTAAAGTGACAAACCCACGAGGAGAAAAGTCTTTTTTTTTAATCATTTAATATTAGTTTATATTAAAAATGTCGTTTTCCAATTCTGCACATTAGTAAAACGCACTGACCAATAATAATTGCTTGCTCTGCTGGTGAGACATTTATTCAGGCCTGCCAAATCGAACAAAACCCTAAAGAGGCAAAAACTATACCATCTTTGAAGAGATGAAAACGTAGTAAACCGAAACAAAAAAGAAGTGCCGATTCAATTGAACAAATTGCAAGAGAAACTAAACATTGCTCTTCCCTTTTTTTTTGGGGGGTGGGAGAAATATGTTTTGAGTTACTTACCTAGGAGAAGCACCAAGGAGTATGAGGCGCTCGAAGAGGTCAGGCCTCTTTATAGAGGCAATGCAACCAATCATGCCGGACATGGAGTGGCCGACGAAGACTGTAGACTTGAGGTCGAGCTCATCGAGGAGAGAGATCAGATCACAGGCGAAACCTTCGTAGGACGAGTGCTTCACAGGGTCGAACAGACCTTCTTGCTCCTTGACAGCTCCCGAGAAGGCCCAGTCAAAGACGAGGACCCTGAAATGCTGGGACAAGACAGGGAGGATCTTGTCCCACACGGTCTGGTCTCCTCCGAAACCGTGAGCGAGAACCACCGTCTCGGTGCCCGAGCCGGTGAGCTTCGCGTTCACGGGGGTCGAGAGGCCCTTATCTAGCGTCACCATTTTTTTGTGGGAAGAAGGAGAACAAGGACAAGAAACGAGAGAGAGAGAGAGAGAGAGAGAGAGACAAGTGATGGTGCGCAGGGGAAATTGAGTGATTAGGGCACTATCTATAGGAAAGAAGAGAATAAAATATTATTACAATGATTGAGCATGACTGGTTACTGTTCAAACGATAAAGTCCTGGTTGGAGGAGCCTTAGATGCACTCATCCGCGTGTTTCATGACTTTTGCTTGAGTTGAAAATTTTACAAGTTTCGTTTTAAAAAAAAAAAAAATTGTCCAAAAGATAAGAGATTCCGCTGTTAATTTATACGTAATGATATTTAAAAAAGTAGGGTCACGATTTCGTCCATATTTCCCTATTGAACTACTTCTTCTTCTTCTTCTTTTCTTTTCTTTTTTTTTTTTGGCCAAAATAACATCACTTATTGCCTAATTCAATTGATCATTTATTTTTTGAATGTCGCATTACGTCACGTATTGCCTTCTTTTGGGTGACCAGGTGCGGACTCCCTTGGAGGAACAAGCCTTGGGAGGAAACACTGACTTGGGCCATTACCTTTCTTTCAGGCAAGGAGTTTCATAAATGTATTGCCCGTTTTTCCTTTGGAGCGCTCTGCCACATCATCTGGAAGAACAAGAATGATATTCTTTTCAGGAGTGAGCTGGTTTCTACCTCGATAATGAAGAAGCACCTTCTCGAAGTCGTTCAAGATAAGGCTTTCACCTTCAGGAATGTGGATGACTCCATTAGGATTAGAAGATTACAACACTTCTAGGAATTGGATCCTACCATCTTCTCCTCTGCTATTTGCACACCAGTTGGTTAGACCTTGGTGTTTTTTGGGGCGGGCCCTTGGGTGTGCCTGCGTCTCTTGTGTTGGCTTAGGTCCTTTTGCTTGCTATTTGGCTTTTTGCTCGGCTTCCTTCCACTCTTTATGAGCATGTTCATTGTGAATGTAAGTTTTTGAAGCCAAGGATTGTATAGTTTTTTCCTTTTCCCAATATATTTATTACCTTACCAAAAAAAAAAAAAAAACATCACTTATTGCTTCACCAACAAAGAAAACATGAGAGTATACTCAAAGTTGAAACAACGATGACAAGAAGAAAGGTGAATTAGATACTCAATTTAAAGAGGGGACTTTTTCCCCCTAGTTAGTAGTAACCTAATTAGCAATTCATTGTTAATTTAATTTTACTAGAGTTAATTTTATTAAAGTTTTCATTTGAATGAAATTTATAACCTGCAATCCACCAATCAAATATATAATGAGGAGAAAACAGCCTTTAAAGATATAAAAACTATCATAATTAATCATAAAGTAACTTTTACAAACTCGAATATCTCATTTTCATAAGTATTTACTCAAAGTTTGTAATGTCATTTGATAAGTGAATCTAATAAGATTTACTTTCGCGTCATTACTCTCATCATGAGTGTGATTGATATTATTAATCTATATGTATAATAGAAATATATAATGAATTGTAAAGACGTTGAGAAAGGAAAGAAGGGAAAGCTACGTCCATTTGAAGAGAGACTTGGACGGGATATTTATTTCCACATATCCTGTCTGACATTTAAAGAAAGGACAATCGAGAGCTTTCTAGTGGCAAGTCAGTTCAATGTTTCAACTTTTTGCATTTAAGAAGGCCAATAAAGTTGGTCTTCCCAGCATCCTCGCTTTTGGTAATTAATGAAAAATGATTATTTTTTTGGTCAGTCGTACTCTATACCTCCCTTACACTCACTCTCAGACTTTTGCCTTACCTCTTGCAGAGGCGTGGGCGTCGAAACCCACTCCTGAAACTTGTGCGTCCCCACCCTATCCCTCCCTGAGAAGATGGGGGTTTGAACCCCTCATCTCCCCCTTTCATGTTGGAAGGATGGCCACTGGGAAAAAGGATGATAATTCGAGCTCCAATGCTCGATGAAGTCTTAAAAGCTTCTAATCATCCATTACTCGCTGATTAAAGAAAAGTACATCTACTTTTTGAAGTTTGAAACCATACATTCATTTAATATCCAACGTTATGAATTTTCAAATGTATGTACTAGGATTAACAGCCACCGTAGGGGTTCATTTATTCTCAAAAAATGAACTATTTTAAAAATACTTTTCCAAAAATAATTTTTTATCTCATGAAATGAATAATCATTGAAAAAAGTTCTTTCATCAATAATAGTATATGCTTAAAAATTTTAGTTGACGATGAGAATATTTTTCATTTATCTATTTTTGTAAGCCATTTAAGCAATAATTCTTAGAAAACTTTTTTTTTTTGAATTATTCATTTTTCGCAACATAAACGCATCCTAAAATTTGTGAACCTCAATTTTTCTGAAATTGTTTCCTTCCTTCTTTTTCTAATATCTATTGGTGAAATACCAAGATGAATTTTATGAGACCACTTTTCAATTATGTTCATGTATAAGGAGAAGCGCCTTTTTTTTTTTTTTTTTTTTTTTTTGTGGTGATAGTTATGAGAAGATGCCAATTGGAATGGGCGTTTTCAATTGCTTAAAGGGAGAATCATTGCATGACTAAATCAAAGATGTGAAAAAGGGAGAAAATCTCGCAGCCAAGCATGCTTGCGTGTTGACTGCGTGCACTAAACGATACTAAAAGGAAGAGAACCTCAATTCATCGCCAACAGTTGCGAATATTTAGTGAGGTTGACTTTAGTGTCCAAATTGAGGACCACAAATTAGTATGCTGCATATAGTCCCCCACAAAGATAAATTGCGTTGAATTATAGGTGTTGTGGCTATTAATTTCTTGAACCCAATGCAAACAAATATCGTACTGTATAATGCTCAAAAAGTGCTTGATAAGTGTATCCATCAAGATAAAACTCCAAAGTACTAACTATATATGTCAAAAAAAGTCAATGCCTTCAAAATCGAAATATTTTTTATTTGATTACTCAATGAGTGACATAAATGTACTACTATACAAAAATTCTTAACGTATATTACTTTATTGGAGCGATGATTCCCATGGTTTTGCATTGAACAAGTATCCTATTTATTTACATAACGAGCCTTAAGTAAGTAAAACTCATTATTCATGAGATTCTCTAACAAACTCTACTAGACGAAGGCGTGGTTTAATATTTAATTACTCTAATATGTCTTTACATTAGTTTTGTGGCAATCGGCTCCACAATAATATCTCTTGCCAAAGCAAGGCAATATCTGCACCAATGAGGGTCGAACTTAGGACCTCATGCCCAAGCGCCCAACTATTTGCATCAACCCAAGAGCAATTTGTGCAATAATTACTTATTCATGCCCAACGAGCAAAACATTTATTAAGATCTAAAATGCACCCGTACAAATAATTTGACGCCGTGCATGGCAATTTACAATCCGTAGTAAAGAATTTTACTAAACTCATGAAAAAAATAAATTAACAAAACAATCCATTAAGTCTAGTGATTAATATATGATACCTAACATCGACCTTGACATTTTAAATTAGATAGAAAAAGTCACGGGTCATGACTCACGGATTATGACATAAAAGGCCCGTTTGTCCTTATGCGAAGCGTCGTGACTTTTAAGCAACCCCAAAGATACGTCCAAGATCTGCCTTTTTCCGGTTATTATAAATAAATGTACCTATCTACCACCAACTTAATTTAAAAAAAAAAAAGAAAAAAAAGGCCACCAAGATAATCTAATATTGCAGATAATTGAATTATTGTGGAAATTAGAATATTCGCTCTAGGAAAAGGACACTATCGAAATCAGCAATGGACAGGCCTCGGTCACCGTCTTGTTAGAATACATGTCGCATCCGTCTCGAGCTTGCCCATCTAATTTTATTATACATTGAAATGGGGATATCATTTCACAAACGTACATTGCTATGTGGCTGTCCTCTTTCTCAAGCCACTAGTTTTGGTGCCCTTACCAAGCAAATTTCTTCTCATCCACAATTTTTCTGTCCACCAAATTAAAAGAGATTATAATTTCTCTTTAGATGAAAAGAGAAAGGGAAAATGGTTCAAAATGTCATCAACCGATTGTATAGTAGTCAATTCAATCCCCTTACATTTTTTTTTTTAATTTGATTAATTTAGTCTTAACCTTTTGACAGTTTTTTAATCAAGTCTTTCCATCTAATTTTGGTTGAAAATAATTGACATAGTGGTCCAATCAATGCTAACCATCCTGCATGGTAAAAGCTGTGCTGACGTTGATGATTTTTACAATTTTTTCTAATTTTTTTTTCTCGTTTTAGCCTCTCTTTTTTCCCTTTCTTTTTTCCTTTATAGGTCATTTTAGCTTTCGCTCGATGCCCTTGCCGGCCAAAGCAAGGGTGTTGAGACCCTCACCCTACAAGCCCTCATTATGGTTGGTGACCTCTACCAACCATTGTTGAGGCTCTGACAACTAATGGAGGGAAATAGAGAAAAAAAGGAAAAATTTTGGAAAATTTAGAAAAAAAATTGCAAAAATTATCCACTTCAATGCTAACTATGCCATGACATCTGCATTAGCAATTTATGGCTAAAACTGAACATAATAATTACATTGACAAATCATCAGAATATTTAATATTATATTAGTCAAATTAAAATGTTTAAGATTGAATTATCTATAATACAATAGAAGACTTGGAAAATTGTCAACATGTCAAATCAAAACCTACAACAAAGAAATAACAGAGCACTAAATCAAAATCCACATAGTTAAATATAGGATGTAATTCCCTTCGGGCCTGCATGATAAAATTTCGAAACTATTTTTCTCATGATTTACATTCCTCGAACAGGTTTGGAAGCAATCCGTTTGGTAACGCAATTTGATTTTTCTATTTCGAAATAGATTTCTATTCGTAAACCGATTTGGAGGAGAAATCGAAGCTAAAAATTTTAGCTTCTCCAATTTTTGAAACAGAAATAGAAATTTTTTTCTCAACTTTTCAATTTGGTCCAAAATATTTTAGATCACTAATATTGAAATAGAAATAGAAATAGTTAATTTAGTCCAAAATATTTTAATGATTTTTTAATATAATTATTTCAATCAATATTGATTGGAAATCTTAACCATTGGACCAAATGGTGGGAATTGAATGAACAAGGCTTCATTTGTTGCACGTAAGAGATTTCATGAATAGTAATAGTCAACTTGTCATATTCATATCTAATGAGTCTTTCTTTACCTACTCTTCCGTAATACGCCAGACAACGGCTCTATCTGACTAACTATTTTTTTAATCATAAACTTCATATTAAGACGGTAAAAATGGGTCAAATCATTAGGGTTTCATCCAATTTTTCTTTTATAAGAAAAAGAGATCTAATAAGGAATCTGTTGTTCTTGTAAGAGTGTTAATGAAAATATAGATTTTGATAATAAATTTTTAAATAATCCTAGTGTTGATAATTTTGAAAAAAAATTGGTGACAATTTTTGAACATGGTGAGGATTTTTTTAACAAAATTTGGAAAGAAATTGGAATTAGACTATTATAATCATGGCTATCATTAGACTTATTTGATTAATGTGAAATCAATTTCGGCAAAAACATAATGACATATTCACTACAATTGAATTTCAATTGATTTTTTTTTGCCACATTGTTTATTTTTCGAAAGAAAATATTACGTAATAGGAAACGTAAGCACGGGTAATAGGAAATTCCATGAAATTGTATTTTTAACTTTTGTAATGTATTAGTATTATTTCGACTATTATTTTGTATTTGAGGATTTCCTATGTTGTTTTAGTATTATTTTGACTATTATTTTGTATTTGAGGATTTCCTATATTGTTATCTAATCAATTTCTAATCAATTTCTATTCCTAGAAATAGAAATTTTATTATTTTATCAAACGGATTTCTGTTCCAAAAATAGAAATTTTGAGTCGTTACCAAACAGGTTTCTTTACTCAGAAACTTGTCTGGAGAATAGAAATTGAGAAATCAATTTCTGGCTAGAAATTAATTTCCAAAACAGAAATTTTGTCATGCGCGCGAATGCTATCCATGTTAAAAATGGCATGATCAAATGCTTCAAGTACTTCAAATACTATTGGAGAATTCAGTTTGATTAAGGAGTATTACGTTATATTAATCCTTGTGAATTAATGTCATAGTCATATTAGCCGTATCAAACATCCGATTACTTAATGAAGTGACTTAAATAATTTTAAATTTATGGATGGCAACTATCATGATGTCCGATTACCAGAGCCGCTCATACTTGCATATCAAGCATATATACTATTTTAATTATTTTTAACTTGTGTACCATTATTATTTATGTGTATATAACTGAATATTGATATGAAAACTTCCTTAGTGGACCGAAAGAAAGCATGCATATATTTTATGCAGCGGTTACGTCATGTGGCGGTGGTAATGTAATGCGACGGCAAATCACTATTGGTTCGCGTATTATGAATCTCTTTTTGCTTGGCACCGAGAGTGCTATGTGATGTATTTCACTTTTAATTGGTCTTGTTACACCACGTATTACAGTCACATGAGATATCTCCTTTCAAAATTGAGGAGGAATTGGCATGTGTGACTAAATCTTTTCTTAGAGACATGGCGCATGAGTGGAAGTATCAACCAAGGCAATTCCCTTCTACAATTTCCGAGGGACTCTTGCCCTAGATCTCGACGATTATATCCTCCTTTGTTCATGATAGGAGGAAAGCGTGATAATGAATGGTGATTAGAGTAGAATGTTCCCCAAATTATAATTTGGCCCCAACCATTTATTTTCGTTGCCTTTCATGTCTCATATGAGATTTTGTTAGCTTTAAATGGTGTATATCGTCTGAGAGGTTTTGTACTCTCCCAATTACAACAGTCCAGTCAACTAAAGTTACGAAAATTGATTCAAGGACAAAGACAACGTGTTTCACAACCGATATAATCAGATCTTGAATGAAAAGAATCATTTTGCAAGAATAAGTTAGTGTGGACATTGTACGATCCATGAAATTGGCTAAGGGGGAACTATGAACTATGCCAAATCTATTCATTGAGGAATATGATTATCTTCCTAGCTTGAATGACACCTTCCCATCTTGTGCTTCATAATATGTGAAAAGATAAAAAGAAATATTTTGAATTATTGATAACTTCCCGATTTTTTTCAGAAATTTCAGATATATTTTCAGACCCTTGTGATATACTCGATGTCCCCATCCTAATAACACTATAATCGTTGCAACAAGCTTAGTCAAACACAAATCTCACCATCCAAGGAACTTATCAATCTTCACCAACATATTTTTCAAAATTTTGACATATAGTAAAGCTAAAGGGCCCCATGTCTAGAAGAGGGGACCAACGACAACATTGTCACATGACATCGAAGACCAGAGAAAAAGCTGTATTTTGGAACTTTCCGACTTTGTATTTTCGTGGAGAACAACAACGCCGTCGACCGGTCGTCTTCGGCACTGTCTCGTTTGATAATATTTGGAATTTCAAAAAAAAAAAAATGATAATCAATTCGTTGTTAGACAAATTAGCCTCCGGCCCCACTGAATTGGAAAGAGGGAAAGGAAGGCATTATTACATAATTTCAATTACTCCTCTTTTTGGGATTGGCATTAGTTTAAATCCATCTTTAAAAAAAAAAAGATCAGCCCACCATCCATAGTAACATGGGTGGGGATGCAAGTGTTACATATATAAGATTCAACTCCCATACTCTATGAAGAGGCAGAATAAAAATGAGAGAGAGGGAAGAGGAAAATTAAAAATACAAACGAACCATTTGGAAATTTGATTAAAATAAGCAATACACCAAACACAATTTTGGCTAAGGTTAGATGTGTCCTAATCCCAAGTCGAGAGAAATAAATCATTCTGAATTCTATGTGATTCTTTCAATTGACACAAATGACACCTCATGGTTGGATCGAAAAGTTTAATTTAGTTTGATATGGAGAATCGACCCGCCCAAAAGGGACGGGAAGAAGGTTAGGCATGCAAAGCGGAGGGAACATCCAATGAAGGTGCCATGACTTGCGGACCTAATCCATGAGAAGGTCAATTTGATGTCACGCTGGTCTCAGCACTTAGGTCAGCTTTTGTATCAATTTTGTTGTACATAATGATTTTGGTTGGAATTTGTACTATGATCGCAAGCGAAGACAGGCCATTATACTTTCACGTGCTTGACAATGGATCCCATTTTGTGCTCAAAAATACATATTACAGCCCACATAGTAATTTGCTCAGCAAAAAAATATTAAAAATGTTTGTAAATTACAAATTACATACATACATGCATACCAGTTGATGAAGAAGGAATCAGATTGTGTATAAATATTGATACCTTAGTAGTTATTTCTCCTATATGGGAACTTATTTTCACGTGGGATAACTCAATAAAATAATGAATTCTTACTCCTCAAAACTGAAAAGATTTCCAAACACGTGAAAGAAACTGCTAGTTACTCTCATTGGCTCAACTGGCTTTTTGGTGGATTTCACTATCTTTGTGGGGAAGTTGCAAACTACCAGTCACATTCAAAAAGGTATAGGTCAAAAGTCACATCTCTTAAAAAGGGCTAGTCCTTTGTAAAGAAATATGTCGATTTATACAATTTTAACATGGACATTTTACTAACTAAAGCGACAAAATCGCTCTAAGTTGGAGGTAAGAGGATTTTTTTTTTCTTTTTTTGAACAAAGAGGTAAGAGTATTTATTGTTCAGAAATTAGAGGTCATTTGTTTAAACTTCATCAATTGGTGCAAATTGCACTGGATCAACACAATTGGCACAACCTAAAAAGATCTAAACATAACTAATTCATAGAATTGTTCCGTGCTATATTGAAATTAGAGCATTACCTTAACCAAACTACGCGAACGTATTAGTTGAACAGAGTTTGATTAGAGAGGTTATAGGAATGGTACGACTTCAAACGCATCAACGAAACGTTTTCAAGATGGTATTTGTCAAATTGTCAAGCAACAAGCATTGAGTCAAAGGTGGAGGTTGTCTCCACTTGTTTTCTAGATGGGCTGAAAGAATATAGAGAGGCGGGGCGAAGATTGTACCACCAACGTCTTGAATATTTATGGCTCTTTTTTTTTTTTCCAACAACTGGGACAAAAGACTTGATTTTGGAACTTTCCATCAATAATTTGTGAAGTTTTCAAAAATTTTGTTGTGTAATCTAAAGATGGCGTTTTGGCCCTTTTGGGTCATGGGAGGGAATCCAAAATTCTCCTTAAAAAACTTGACTGGGTTGAGGTTCATTAAGTAAGACCCAAAAAAATCTAATTCGAGTAGCCATATTTCAAAATTATCCTCATTCTTTTTAAAAGATACATATAAATTATGTAAGTAATTTGTTATAATCGGTAGAAAACCATAACACTGGAGTTATGTTATGTGTTGAGATTATTTACATTTAGTCTGTACTAGAGGATCCATCAATTGAAAAGTTTTAACTAGAGAAAAACCATACAAATTGGATCAAGATCTTGTGTGTATCATCAGATGAGCTGATGTGACTACGCCATTTTTGGTTTCGATTGCAATCAAAAAGTATATCAAGGATCTTGATGCTCAAATTTGGAATAGGATCGACCATTCCAAATCCTTCCTGATTCTATCTCAACTAAAAGGATGACGATCACTAAAGACCAACCAGATCCAATGAATCTAATTAAGAGTCACATGTAGGGATTGTCCTTTGTAAATGTGTTTTTCATGCATCTCTTTAAGGGGTGAGCTAGCAACCTTATCGGGACAGGTGATTTTTCATTTTCTCTTCACAATTAGTATAGATCATATCGAATAAATTGTGTTGGATTTATGATTTCACGTGGTCGTTGAGTGATGAACTTTTTGGCAATTTAATGCCCTGTATGGGGGGAATGTGTTGTTGTCCTTGGTGGGTCGCAGCCTAGAAACTGCATGGGGCTCTAAGGTCCATCATGTCTGTTTTGCAGGTGTGCTTTAAATGACGGTTCCTGCCTAAATTTCTCGGTATATAAATGAACAAAATGCACGTATGGAGCAATATCCTACAACAATAGAATTCTCAACAATTCATTCCACTTCCAGGAAGTAGATGCATTCTACTCGTTTCGTCTAATTCTCTAAGCTTTTTTTTTTTTTTTTTAAATAAAATTCGAGAGCAAGAATGTAGAGATTCAACTACCTTTTACCGCTTAAAACCTTAAATTCTCATACATTCTACTTTCAAGTAGGGCTGGTAATTTGGACACGACTTATTTGCAGGATTTGAACACAACACAAGACCAAAAAAAAAAAAAAAAAAAGACTTACGGAAAGGAAATAAGTATGAATAGTACCCAACACAATATGGTTACTTTATTAATTGACGTAAGATTTCATTGCAAGTTTCAGGAGTGGGTTTCGACTCCCACGCCCTATAAGAGGTAGGGCAAAAATCTGAGAGTGAGTGTAGAATAGGTATAGAGTAGAACTGACCAAAAAAAAAAATTATTTAGCTCATATTACGACCAAAAAAATAAAAAAAGAATTAGCTCATACAATCAAAACTACACGACTCGATTTCAAATTTAAATCATGACACGGTATTAGGAATTGTCAGTCCTATATCTACTTCCAGGGACGTGGAAATTTCTTGTATGAAAGAGTATCATTCCGTTTCTTGAATTTTTTTTTTCTTAAAAGAAAAGAGGATATCGATCAGAACCGTGGATGATAATGAATCAATCATCCAAAATATAAGAATCTATCAAATAGGGGACATTAAGCAAACTTATGAAATGCTCGTGGATCACCCCTCACATACCTAAGATTAAAGCTCTATTTGTTTCCAAAAAGAAAAAATAAAAAAGAATGATTTGAAATATATTTTCTTAAAAATAATAGCTGACCAATGGAAAATTTATTTATTATTGACGATTATTTATGTCTAAATATTTTCATGTACAATAAAAATACTTTCCATTCATTCATTTTTATAAGCAATACAAGAAGTTAGTTTTAGATTTTTTTTCAAAATATTTATTTTCCATGAAAAAACTAAGATTAAAGCATGGAAATATATAAAATGGGGGAAAATAAGGATCTAGAAAGATTTGAACCTTAAAGGCTTAAACCCATGTTCTAATATCATGAAAGATTGTCCAATCTAATATAAATCTCATAAATAAGCGATGTGAAATACATTGATGTAAGAATATGCAACCTAAAAATTGGAGTCAGTATACGGAAGAAGATCACATATATATAAAAAGTATATAAACCATGCAAACAGATGATGTGGGATGTTTTAATGCCCCCTTCTCTCGTGCAAGTTGGATTAAGAAGGATGCATGGAATTTGATGACGAACAATGAGCCTCGCATGTGAAATAAATTGGAGCGAAACTTGAGAGCCATGAAATATTTTATGTGGCTACTGCCAAAATATTTTGAAAGACCCATTAAATGAAGATATGATTTTAATTAAATGAAGATATGATTTTAATAGTTAAATAGAACAATCTTGACTGGAGTGAGCCGCGTGGCGCCAATATGATATAGTCAAAAGGGATGAACATGTCAAGTGACGAACTTGATCACTCGTTCTTGCCTTTCTATTTTCTTCTTAAGGTTAGAATTAGATGTCATAATGGTCCAATGGAACAAATAATTCAAAGTCATAAATCCGGAATCTTTCCACCTGCCTACGGAGACTAGTCTCGTGACCAATAACAAGAAATAACGTCTAGTGTCAATGGATTCTTCTAATGTGATGACAATTTTTTTTATTAAATTTATAATGAGTTAGTTTTAATAAATTTATTTCGAAATAACGATTCTTCCATATATGTACGTTACGAGCAAAGAGACTAATCGAGATCAGTAGCTTCTCCGAGTCGGATGTTCCTGCGAAGCCAAGTCCCCAACATCACATTCACATCAACTCATCGACTGATTTCCATTTCTTTTTCTCTTTTGCACAAGAGTCCAATTTGCCATAATTCAGATTGCAATAGACATACGATAGTCCTCAAAAGAAGACGTTGTTCCTTCTTTTTAAGAAAACCCAGCGAAAATGGCGACGTGCCCTTCAAATGCCACGCCGACTACCTTGTGACAATGATGCAGCATCTCCGTGATTGTCGAAAACTTAAGAAAATAACAAAACTTGTAAACCCGAGAGAGGAGGAAGGGGATGTGCATCGAAAAAGAAAATGTTAGTGTGTCAAACACGGTATCATCTATAAAAAAGAAAATTTGCATCTTTTGATTGTAATGTTAGATATTGGCCATTTTCGAAATGGATGGATGTGGCCTACCATGGACCACTTTCTTTGTTACAGTATTAAATACCTTGCAAGAAATTCGGTGCATTGGTCCTCGAACTGGTATTAAAAAAAAAAACAACTAAACTGTGATGAAAATGTTTGTCCTTTTCACCTGAACCGATGAACAGGATATAAAATCAGTTTGCGGGCTTGTCAAAAGAGATATAGATGAGAATCGACGTGCTCCAACGCGATCTGCCCTCCGGACGATTGAAGAGCAACCGTGATCGCTTCACGACATGCCTCAAACAAATCTTGTCACCGTAAATGCCCAAATGGCCCCCCTCTTCCGCAAATATCTTTGATTTACGTAGTTCAAAGCACGAATCGCAACATTTTTTAAGATATTTAGTGTGTATAGTTTGAAAATGTTTTTAAGAATCAAAAGCACCCCCTCCTGCCTTAACCTACACTACCGTATTCATGGAATGAATACTCTTCATCATACCGGTAATTTGCTTATATGAAGTTGGCGCAAGTCTCATTGCTCATCTCCTCAGCTTCTTGAACACCAAAATGACCTTACCATAAGCTAAACTTTTGAAACAATTTCAAAGACAGTCATTAATCATTAAAGGAAGAAGGAAAATGAGATCACATCCTCAATGAAAAAGGGGAAAAAATAGGATAAGGAGAAAAGAACCTAATCAACTGAATTCTTGAGCATTCAAGTGCCTTTCCATATGGAAGGCAACCAATTACTGTACCCCTAACAATTTCCCTACAGCTAACTTTAAGGGCTTCGAATGCAATTGAACCGAATGTACGGAAATGCCTTCTCCACTGCAAGCAGCCACTTCCTTGCAAGAATGGTCAGAAATATCTGCAGAATCAGCCACCACAATCTTGTTGGCAGCATACGCTTCTCCTAGAATACGGATGAATGTGCTTCGGACTGAGGTTTAGGGGGCGGAAAAAAATGCCTGTACGAAGTATGTGAGATGGATAAGACAATTTATTATCGGTAATAAAAGATTAAAGGGCATGACCGAGAGCGAGCCTGCCTTCAAACTTTGCACTAAATTTTAACGCCAGAACCTAATTGCAGAACCCGTTCCTCAGCCTTTTGCCAGATACCAAATCTGAAAAGGCGTCAACCAACTGTCCTGCTAAGCTACTTCGGTCATCACTCAGAGCCTGAACAAAACCGTTAACCACTCTCCGTTCCTTCTCATTGGATCTTAGGCTGAACCACGTTAAAAATTTCAGCCTGAATTCTGGACTGATGTGACCCCGACATTCAAGTTCCCTGATGGTCTTGACACAGTCCTCAAAGTTATCGTCCAAGCTTCCCGAACCACTAGAAATATTGCTAGGGGACCCATTTATCAGAGTACTATCGCAATCCTGCAACTCTTCTTTCATGCTCAAAGCTCTTTTTCTGCATAGCTCGACCTGAGAATCCGCACCTGGTGCTTCTCCAGCAGCAGCCCCACATGTCCAGGCCGCTGACTCGCCAATCATCAGGGGTCCAGCTCCATTGTGCTTCCTGAGTTCATGGGAAGCAGCATCATCATCCACCTCAACAATCTGATTGAATAAGCAGCCATTATCTTCATCCCTGGAGAACTCATAGGGAGGGGCTGCCTCATTTAAATCAGGGACAGAAGCAACATTTAAGTCAAGTTCACGCGGAACAGATGGCACATAATTTTCTACAACTTTCTTGGGCTCCGTCCTTTTGCTTATTCCGCAACATCTCTCCATATCAACGCTGCAGAAGCCTTCGAAGCATCCTCGCTCTTGAGCTGAAGCCAGGTGCAGGATCTTTCCGAGATCACGGACCTTGAAACCAGCAAAAGCAACTGCATCTGTAGAATCAGGCTTGCTATTGGAACCAGAGGAACTTCCATCAACGAGGGATCTCTCTTTGTTGCCATCAATAGCAGCTAATGGGTTGTGGTTCTTGGGGATGATCTCCACACTTTTTGTGAAACACTTCACCTCAGAATGACCCAAATCACCTGCTTCTGTATAAGAAATTATGTGAAAGGAATATTCAGTGCATGGCTGCAGATTGGATATCAGAATTCTTCTCTTGTCTCTAGGGAAGACACAAGCGGGTTCTTCTCTTGTCTCGGCTCCACTCTTATGATACCACAGTTTGTAACCCTTAATGTCATCAGATGATGGAGAAGACAATTCAATCAGAACAATAATGACAGAGGATGAATTTACTTCCTCAAAAAGGAACTTGCAAGCAGCGGGACGCGACTCCTCTGTAACAGATACAGAAAAATCGTTAAAGAAAGCTATCATGTTAAAGTACTTCACAAAAGATAGGGGCCTAGTACAACAGATCTAACCTCTACGAGTTATATTGCCATTGGAAGCACTGACCAACAATTCCTCTGCTCTTTCAACTGCAAGAGAGCAGAGTTTCTGCACATCACCGGCAACTGATAGCCTGCTGACAATTCCCCGTGCCATCTTGGCAGAAAAGCCATTAATGGGACCCACCTCTGTTTCTAATTTGGCCTTTGCGTCTTTGACATATTTGTGCAAATCTTTGAACTGGGAAGTACCATCCAGAAGCCTGTAACTCAAGTATATCCTATAGCAGAGGACATCGACACGACGAGCATCCTTAGCCATAGCTAGCTGCTTCTTCCAACTTCTGCATGTATCCACGTAAAAAAGATATTAGCATAAGTCAAAAAACTATAGCAGGAAAACAAGTAAATTGTTCTGTTATAGAGATGATCTGAAACCTGACTAAACCCACATATATGCATACCACAAATTGTACGAAACATCTTGTTCTTGGCCACATCTTACAAAACAATATGCTTAGGAGCTTCATCATAACATTTAAAAAGAGAAATGTCATCTTATCTGGCCATGGCAACTTCAATACCCAGAATAGATGGTTAATACATAGCTACTCCACCTACATTAAGTAGAAATAAGAGAGGATCCAGAAGGAACATAACTCTGTCAAAAGTTTTGTGAAAAAATCAATCATTTTACACTCTTTAACCCATGAATTTCGCAGCTATTACAAAATACAAACGTCTTTCACTCTTTTAAACATCAGTTAATTAGGAATCTAAAACATTCAGGAAGAGGCTCAAGATAGTTTTGTCAAGAAAAATGTTTGGACTAGAACTCCAGTAGTCATAAATATAAGGCCAAAAATGCTTCACAAAATACATTTTTCATGTAAAACTCAGAGCAGACACATCAACTGCAATGCCCTGATGACTGAAAACGTGAAACATGGAAAATACTAATACAGAGAATATCACAAAAGGCAGGATGCAAAAAGCATACTCGCGCAACTTTTTCTGCCTAAACGCACAATCATGCCATACACAAAATGATCCCAATAAGGCACAGGTGGAGTATTTAACCCAGATATAATAGCAGGGGCCACCCTTAACAAAATGAAATAATTATCTGGCACATCCAATAAAATAATAAGTTTGATGGTAACACAACTTCATATGCAAAAAAAATCAAGGTGCACGTCCAATCAATGAGTTAGAGAACAAACATTCATCAGATAACAAATATTCCACAACCACGTGCCTGTGGGGCAAGGACAGCCACGATATTTATTAAACACAAAAGAGTACTGATGCATCAGAACAGAAGAGTGAATAGAAGACCACTTACCCTAAAATTCCAGAAACTTTGCCACAAGACGCACAGCAGTAACTGCCATCAAGCTGCATCAGTTGGCCAAGATCGACAACTCCAGCTTTTTCACGTTGAAGAGCACATTCAATGTGGCATGACAACCCACAGGAGCCCAATACCCCATTGTCAGACTCTGATGAGCACACCAACCAAAGGCTGGGATCCTTATTGTCATCAAATAAATGGCAAATGCAGCAAGAGCACCTCTTGCAAAATGTATCA
Source organism: Eucalyptus erythrocorys (assembly GCA_014182555.1). Lineage (NCBI taxonomy): Eukaryota > Viridiplantae > Streptophyta > Magnoliopsida > Myrtales > Myrtaceae > Eucalyptus > Eucalyptus erythrocorys. The sequence goes on along the minus strand of CM024599.1, from coordinate 13,832,653 downwards.
TCAGTTGAAAGGACAGCTCTACATGCTGAATTTTTGCATATCCATGACTTTGAATGCCCAAAATCCGAAGCCTGCTCAATGGCTGGAGGAAGTCGCATTGGATTATCTCCCTTTCTCGTTTGCTTCTTGGAAGAAGGTTGATTGCTTGGACTATTAGAGGCTTTCCTGTGATCCTGCTTCTTAAATGTTTTGCCGTTTGGTTTCAGAGATTCTCTCATTTTGCTTTTGGACGAGGCTGAGTTTTTCTTGTCCTTATCGAAGCAAGCTCGAAGAATTTCCTTCGATTTTAAGAACTCCTGAAGCAGATCTGGACTTTTTGAAGCATCATCTGAATTCCCATTTTTTTCGGGAGTACTCTGCACACTTGAAGACAGACTCTGGATACCTGAAACTGTATGGAGAACATAGTTCTTTTTAATGATGGGAGAAAGAAACCATTGAAAAACATAACAGAAATAAAAATAAAACAGATTTAAGAAAAGAAACAAAAAGTTCCCATGCTTACACAACGGGAAAGAAACCACCATGGCAGAAATAAAATCAAGCACTCGAAAAAAAAGAAGCCTATAAAACACATCAACTCGTTTCACTCAGCAATGATCAACCACCATTGCAGAAATAAAATCCAGCACTCATAAAAGAAGCCTATAAAACACATAAACTAGTATTACTCAGAAATGATCCAGCATATTAGGACATCTTGTAGCTAGTGCCCCCACCCAAGAAAAAAAAAGAAGAAGAAGAATTACTAGAGTTTGTCGAAGCATAAGTCCAGACAAAAGGAGTTCCATATGTTGCTATGAGTACTCTTTTGTAAATGTGGTCAGTGATCGGTTTAGGCACTCATCGAGAACAACCCATGGCAAAAGGGTAATGGGAAAAATCATAAAACACAACTAATTGCCACGAGGGCTAGAACAAAACATGAAGTTTGTGGTGTGGAAGTGAAGTCTACAAATTAAAAAGCAATATAGTCAGAATACCTAAAGATTTGATCATCTAGACTAGATTGACCTTGAAAAACATAGCAGAATTACAAATCAGTTGAATATCAGCAAAATTATGACAGGTGAGGTATTCTCACACAATCCTACATACTCTACATCTTAATTCCATGAAAGAATCCATTGTTGAGGAAATTTTCGATTTATGTTGCAGGATATCAAAGGAACCAATTCAAGCTAAGAGCCAGGTCAGATCTTGCATAGATCCATTAGATCTATCATAGATCCATTAGATCTATGGCGCAGTCTCCCTAAACAAGAGGTCAGAGCTCTATCTAACAAGCCTGTGAACACAACAGGCATAAAGAAGGCAGGAAGCATGAAAGACATCATAGAATAGCTTTGAAAGAACATACCCTTTTAATATTAGATCGACAGGATTATGACAGAAAATGAACAATTTTGACCAGGATCCTGCAGATCTATTTAGTTTAAATGCAAGGACAAAACACCAAGGTTAGGATAAGAATCAAGAAAAAGCTTTCAGACTTACACAGATCCTTGAGAAATCCTACCGGTTTATTCAGTCTCCATCAAATCAAACTTCTCCGATCTAACGAATGTAATGAACTCGGGCCATTCACGTAGGTAAGTTCTCAGATCTGGATCTCAACAGGCAAGGAGAGGACTAATGAGAGATATGTGAAATTGAACCTATGGGAGGAATGTGCGCATACTTATAATCGCATCCCATCACATCAATATATGGTCACAAATCTACAATTGCGATTTAAAAGATGCAACAGATTAAATTAGATGCCTAGATGCCGCTCCTTACGTATTTTGGAATCCGAAGAGTTTCATGTGAGCCATTTTGCGACTTCTTGGATTAGTCTAATCGAGCAAGATATCTTTCCCAATGAAAAGAATCCTAACCATCAACACTCATTTCTCCAAGAATACCATTTCTGAGTGCCACGTGTTGGACATGCGTACATTCACAACCGGGCATTGAAAGTATGCCCGATATCTTAGTTGGATACTAATTCTGGCAAATTTTAAACCAGAAAAGAAACTTAAATCTGGTGTAATTGATAACAGACAAATGATCCTTCACAATACACATGAACTGCACTCCAGTACGGAGTGCCACAAGTAAGTCATGCATATGTTTGGATATCCACGTACTGCAATAACCATAAAATCTTCTGAGCATTTCAAATTTTCACAACAATAAAAGGAGGCATAACCGATAATAGAAAATATCTATGACAAAAGAGAGGTAATGATAAAACTATTAACCTCTGCCTGTCTACCAAGCTAGATTGTGTCGTAAGTTTGCAAACAAAGAAAACATGCTTTAGACAGAAGAAAAGTACGAAATGGTAGAGAGGAAACGCACACAAGGCAGTAGTAGTTCCACCACATATATGACACAGGCATCAGATTCGCAATTATTTCAGTAGTTGGTGATCCCACAACAACTATTATTTTCATGACCACACCCGTCACAAGCTCCATCGATCAAATTCCAGATAAGGAATTCTAAAGCATTATCCAAAAAAATTAATGTGTTCAGAGAAATGTGAATTTGCTCTTGTTCATCTTCACATTGATCTTGGCATTTGTTTGAAAAGTCCCACAGAGAATTGATAAGAACACTGTGCAAAACATAAACTCTGGTTCAGAACATGCAAAGTCCAGTAAAGGCTTCGACTCAATTCACGATCATCACCTCTCGTGATCTATTTGCCCTCTAGCAAGGAACCAACTTTTTGATAGGCTCAGAAGGTGCTCAGTGCAGACACAAAGATAGGCCTGTCTGTGCAGATGCATAAAAGCACATACACGTTCATGTATGCATACAAGCTGGTATACCGCGTGCCTATTTTTATGGACCAGCTGTAACATGACAAAAGGTTCCACTAAAAATCATGTCGCTGGTTTTTCCTAATCTGTTAATGCAGACAAGCGGTGTCCCAACATTTTTTCAATAAAATATTAAGCCTAAAAGGTACTCATGCACATGCAGATATCTTTTGGCATATAAATATATGCACACACATTGTGTGCATTCTGAGAGACTACATATGATAAGAAAAAATCTATGAACCTAATCAGCTTATCTGCTCATTGGACATTGCGTTGACCAGATAGTAAAGCATCTCCTTATCGATTCTATAGAAATTCATTGAATGCAATGCAATATACTCAAGATCATCATCCATACACAACATAGATGAAGGTGAATACTAAAAAATTTACTCATCACGAGACCGCAATGTATCTTGATCATCCTTCTTACAGTTGCAACTCTTACGAAGAGCAAGTAAACAACCAGACAAGCAACACTAAGAAGAGGAAATGATGGTTATGTCCAAATACAAACCTTTAGCTAAGAACTTGTCTTCTAAATCCATATTCTGGTCAACTAAGTAAATAAGACCAAAATCAACTCTCCCCGCAACAGACGATCAGCAACAGAGCATCTGCATAATAGCACATAAGACATAGAAGCAATTCAGATTACCAAATCAAGATACAGAACTTACGAAGAGAGTTGTCGCTAAGGCACAAACTAAGGACCTACATACTTTGCTCTTCTGGCTTTTTTGGATATTATGACTAAAACAGACAGAAGAAAAGAATCCAACTCTTCCGATCACAAGATCAAGAAAGCACCTTTGCAAGTGACCACTTTCTCTAGAGCGCAATTCAAATAGTTTTCACCCGATTCAAATAATCATAAGGTGAACAAAAGCGAGTTCGAACATAAAGTTTCTTTCTTTTTGTGCACTTGAGCTGCTTCAACCCCCCTAAAAAAAAAAAAAAAAAAAAAAAAAAAAGTCCAAACTTTTGACCTTTGTATTAATGCAATGCATCTGGCAGAATCAACACGGGATGACAAAGTATTGAAAATTACAATGCGAACCAATAAATGTATCGCATAAATCAAGATGTAGCCTCAGCATCATAGCATCATTTCTAAAAATAGATCAAAAACAAGTATTATCCTCAATGCCCCCGCATTCAATAGAACTATCTTCCCCCGCACATGCAGCATTCTCGCGGCACCGCAGCGAACAATAGAGCGAAGCAGAATAATTCCACCTTTCTAAGCTCCAACTTAAATGACACGGAAGGAAAAACAGCGGCCAAAGCAAGGACCTTTGACCGGCCAACGCCTCAAGCCGGGTACGAACCAACGCTGAAACCGGACCCAGACAAGTCCAGCTGACGCCACGCCCTCGACTCACGGAATGCACAGCAATGCCCATGCATTCCTCTCGAATTCAGTCGCCCGCCGGAACCGCACGCGGCGGGCGCCGAGCCAGATCAAAGCGGCCCAATCAAAGGCCGCGAATTCTACACGGCCCCCGCGGAACTCGCCCCGCCGGAGGACGCGCGGAGGACGAGGCGGAGCACGAAAATCCGGACGGGCGGGGAGGGGAACGCGCGGAAACGCGAAACGGGCCGGATCTGAGCGAAGCGACGACTCGCGGACGACGCGGCCGTTTTCCGTACCGAAAACGGAAAGAAAAAAAAAAGAAAAAAAGCAACGGAGAAGGAACGCCGGGGACGGCGACGAATTCCCGCCGGAACGCACCTGCGCAGGCGAAGGCGACGGGGAAATTTCTAGGGTTTTCCCCGTTCCGGCAGCGAATCAAGCCCGAACGAGGGAGGTCGCCTCGTTCGCTCGCAGGCTGATTTTTCAGAGAGAGAGAGAGAGCTTCGGACTCCCGGAAGAGAGAGAACGACCCATCCAATTGTGACGGTACTCGGGGCTTAGGACCAGGTGTGAATAGTGAAAAGAGAAAAAAAGAAAAGAATTTAAAAACTATAAATAGGAAATTTAAACAATTAAAAAAAACCGGCGGGCCGGCGAGTGGGGCACACTCGCCGCCCGGGCGCGTCGGGGCCGTTGGCCCGCTTCGAAAAGTGAGTTGGTTGCTGCCAATCAGGGGAGGAAAAGGTCAGTGAACCACTGCGCTTCGATCCGGTTGGTGCGTGCGCGACACCGCCGCGGAAGCGTTCGCGTCGGAGTCGATTTGCGGGAGGAAAAAAAAAAATTAAAAAATTTTTTTTTACGATCCTTTTCCCCCTCCCCGGGGCGTTTTCCGATTATTTGCTTTATCGGGTTCTGGCCCCCTAAAAGAAACAAACACGAAGGAAATTTCGAAAAAATTTTCGAAACAAAAAAAAGAAATTTAAGAAAAGGAAAGGAAAACTCGTGCAGTCAAATCCCTGTCATTCAGGAATTAACACACCACGAGGAATTATGGACCCTCCCCCGGGGCGGTTCCTCGAATTTAAGGTCTCATGATGTTGTTGTTTCGTCGGTCACGGGGAAGACCGTCAAGCAGCCGACTCAAATAAATTTATTTGATTCGTTTTCATCTATTGCATATAATATAAGTTTAATGACTTATACTCGACCTAATTCATCCATAATTCACACTAGCCTCGACCCTACACAAACACTTTTCATATTTAGCACAGTATAAGAAAACCCATACCACCAAAACCAAAGTGAAATTGCAGAATGAGTGAGCATTAGATGAAGTGAAAATCATAGAAATTGACAGAATTTAAATTGTAAATTTATTTATGACCTATCTTAATGTTTAAACTTATTTATATAATATAATTACAGCATATCGACGGATCCCGTCATGAGTCACTCATAAAGCGCATTCCTTTTTTAAGCATACGTAAAGAATGGTTCACATTTCACATCCGCGACGCGCAGATCTGAGGTCGATTTTGTCCTAGAGACGATCATTGCATGGCCACACCCCCTCCTTTTTCTGGTCGAATTGCAGCATTTGGGGGGGTGTTGCTCCACCCGTGAGGAATCCAATTTGGTTCCAACCCCACCGATTGGCTAAACCCCCAAAAAAAAAAGAGATTAGAGTGTAAACTAATGCTTTTTCGGGCTTAATCATTGACGCGGAATGAAGGGGGACTAAGGACGTGGACGAGCTAGGGGCCGATACGTGTCGCCGGAATCTGCCTTTGGGGGGAATGGGGAGGGGGAATCGGTCAAGGAAAAAGATTGGGGTCGGGGGGGTTGAATTGGAGGGCCGCTTTTCCGCGGTGCGCTTTTTCCTGTTGTTCTCTTCTTTGGTTTTTCTTATTTTTACAGCTGGCTGATTAGTAACCAGACACGTGGCGCCCTGCCGAAATTCCCCAAGGAAAAGAAGATAAGAAAATGGAAAATTCCCTGCCTTCAAGATTCGACCGGCACGAGTAAGTCGCACGCGTGAGGAGTTAGGCGGTCGAAAGGGAGAGTGGGGCTCAGGCGACGTTGACGCCGTCCATACGTTTGCTCGGTCAAATTCTTAATTAAGTTCGATCCTCCAATGAAATAAGTACGTTTGAATAATCAATCTGTGCACAGCTAATGGAGTGGGGGCCGGACCAATGCGAACGATCGAGGCTTATTCTACGGCAACATGAATTGAATCGCATCACGAATCCACTTTCATATAGATTGACATTTTCTCGAATTGGGAAAGCGACGTGGACGGTCTCTAAACTTTGGCTAAATGTGTAGTGTCATTACTGAGCTAATGAAGAGGGCATGCAGATTGCAAGAGGGTAGGACCGATGTGAACATTCGAGGCTTATTTCGAGGGAATGTGAATTAAATCGAGTCACAAATTTAATTTTATATAAGTGGACTTTTTTTGAATTGGGAAAACATCGTGAATAATCTATAAACTTTGGTTAGATATGTTATGTTATTTTGGGGCTTTTGTAGTTTATTTGGTGTGATATGATTGCACTGTGATTATGATAAATCGTCGTCATAATTAGAATGGATAACTTTTGATATTGTGATCTTGCTGATATTGTTTATCTTAATTTACTATTCGTAATCATTACACATATCGTTGAACTAAATATAATATTAAAATATAAATCTATATATAAATAGGGTGGGGTGGGCCTATTACAATCCCCAACCTTACCCCCGGCCCGCCCTGCCAAGATCTCCACTGTCCATTTTTTGGAAAATAACTTACCCGTACTCATCCTTAATTACACACGTTATGTGTTATTTATGATCAAAAAAAGGAAAAAGAAAGAAAAAAACTTTAACCAAAGCGGGTGTTTGAAAATTTGGATGGGCCTATTACAATCCCCATCCGTGCCCCATCAAGATCTCCACCGTTCATTTTTGGGAAATCTATCCATCCTATACTCATCCTTAATTAAGGGAAAAGAATTAATGGAAATATACATTTGAAAATTTGGTGGTACTCATATGCTTCTTCTAACTATTTCTGATCTAACCACTGGGATTCGCCCCAGTGGCCACCCTTCTAATATGGAAGGGGGAGGTGAGGGGTTAAAACCCCCACCTTCTCAATGAGGGACGGGGTGGGGACGCGCAAGTTTCAAGAGTGGGTTTCGACGCCCACACTCTACAAGAGACAGGGCAAAAGTCTGAGAGTGAGTGTAGAATAGGTATAGAGTAGGACTGACAAAAAAAAAAAACTATTTCTAATCTACCTCCTATCCGGTGAGATAGAAGAAAAGTCTTCTGTTGCAGTTAAAGATGACACCATGAGTGAGAGGAAAAGAGAAATTGAAGATGGCTTTTAGTTGAAACTTTTGTTGAGGCATGTTGCTCAAGGAGTAGACATAATAATTTTGAGGTGAATGTATGAGGATGTTGGACGAAAGAAGTCTCCAATTAGACGAAAATATCAGGTTTCTATTGCATCATTTACAATAAGCTAGTGTCAAAGTTAATTGTAAATTGGTGGCTCGCTCCTTAGGTGCGTTGGTATTTAGTGAAATATTTCGAGGAGGAGCCTTAGATGACTCTCTAATTGCCGTAGTAGATGGCGTCTTTGGCTTCTTGCTGGGCTTGGCTAGGTTGGGACAATCGAGATAGATCTGCAGGGCAAATGTTGTGCTCACCAACGCATGCCAAATTGGCTAGGCCAAAGGTGGAAATTTGAGTTGGGAAGGAAATCATACCCGGATTTATAGGGTGGGCTCAAATGTCAAAGGCTCCCATGTGAGGGGGAGTTCTATTAAGGTGCACAAGTAAAGTATTAGGCATAAAAGTCCCGTGTGAAGGATATGACATTAGATGGAGTATCCAATATATCATAATTTTCTTTTTGTCCATCCAATGAATCATGATTGACTTAACATTGTTTAAACTTTTGAATGAAGGAAATCTAATAAAATACATTGACAAGCTTAGAGTTGAATTCTTCTCGATAAATTCCTCGATGAACAAATGGTGCAGGCTTCGACTGCTCTTAACGAATAATTTTTGCCAACTCAGTTCGGTCCAGTGGTAGAGGAGCGGCGAATTTAAAACTCAGCACATTCATACAATGCCGTATACGAGTGTCTATGCGAAGGCTTTAGAAGACATGTAAAGTGGCGATAGTGGTCCAACGTCTCCAGCGTGAAGTTGCTGTCTTTACCTCTCTTTCTACGCACCGAAAGATACGTACAGTAACTTTAGACTCCTACCACAGAAAAAACTCGGTATCAAGATCGAGAGCTTTTCGTTTCAGCAATCCGATCATTACTCGAATCGTAATAAACGGCAGAGGATCCCAACAGATGTTATTGTCCCATCGATTTGAGGAAAGGATCGGCGCGCATGACACATGTTCGACCCTAGCCGCGTCGCCTTTCCGACCATTTCTTCGTGCTTTCAATCGGAGGCCATCTGGAATAGTGGTGGGTCTAAGTGGCTACTTTCCACGCAGTTCTCGAGTGCCTTATAAGAGAGACACATCCACCTCGAGATGCAGCAAGTGAGGTGACGCGAAAGATAGGTAAGGGGGGGGGCGAGAGAGATCTTGAAACGACGCGAGACGTGACCCCGTGGCAACACCAGATACGATGGGGAGGCAAGATCGTCGCCGCTGCGCCTGCGCCCTTGTTACGCATCAAAGTACGGGGGTTTTGTCATGCCCACGAGCGAACATCGGCGATTCCGCCACAGTCCGCGGTGTTCCAATTTCGAACGACAGGGCTCTTTCCCTATGTTGGCCAAATGCGTACATCCCTCATCATGACGATTGGGAACTAAAAACCCTGGAGCAATAGTTTAACCAGGAAAAGGTCCAGCAACATCGGCTTTTGTCCTAGCATGTCGAGTATTTCTATATATTGGGTTGGGTATTTAATGGGTGAGTCCAGGAAGAGCCTAAAAAATTGGTTTATATGAAAAGATCGGAATTTCATCGCTCGTGTATTGAGGTCGGGCCAAAGGAAAGTAATTCCTTATCAATATTTTAAATTGGATTCAGGTGATTCATTTTTGACTAAACTGTAAAGATGATCTTATTAAATTCAAGGCAAGCTGGTTATGTAAGTTTCCTATAATTATTGTAGATTTGATAATCTAAAATATCGTAGGTTGCTTGCTTATGACTAGCGAGGGTTGGCTAGTGGCCCTCGCTAGGCTTGAAAGAAAAAAAAAAGAAAAGAAAAATTAGAAATTTAAAAATATGATAAAAACTATCTAAATCAATGTCAAATATGCCAAGTAAGACAGTCGACATTCACATAAACAATTTTTGATTAAAATTAGCCAAATAAATTTAATCGACAAAACGTAAAAAAGATATATTTAAGATTTAATTAATAAAACTGAAAAATTTAAGATTTTTTTTTTTGGTCCTACATTAATCTTATTCTAACTTTCATTTTCAGACTTTTGCCATATCTCCTTGTAGTGCGTGAAAGTTGAAATCCACACCTCAAACTATATCATCCCCACCCCAACCTACTGAAAAAGTGATAATTCGAACCCCCACCTCCCCCTTCCATATTGAAATGGTGATTATTGAGGCAAACCCTAGTGATTGAAAAATTTAAGATTAAATTGGCCAAAGTGCAATTAGTTATTAAATTTGTGCAATGGAAGTGGACTTGCAGGTAGGGCCAACCACCTCCCCATGATGAGGAACTTTCATAGACAAACGGTTTGCGGATAACATGCAATTACAATGATTAATTTTTGTGAGACCCACGTGATTATCGGCCCTTGGCAATAAATGAGGAATCCTTTGTGTGAAGTTTTAGGCAAAGGACCATGCCTCCTAAACCGCATCTCGATTACTTGTTTAGATTATAGACACAAGTACATTACGATCATAATATAATCCATTGGACACCTTGAAAGTTTGATGATGAACGAAGAAGGCCGAAAGCATTTTCTAATCTCTTTGGCTGACATCCATCTGGCCTGAAAAGCCAAAAGCAGACCAAAAAAGAAGTGATGAAAACGGTTCTTTAGCTTTTGGTCTTTCTATATTCAAAACATATGTTGGACTAGGTGGGTGCTTCTACAAGTTTTCAGCCAGAAATTTCTTGAATTTTTTTTCTCTAATTTCCTCTAAATTGTAATGATCTTAACTTGATTGCACTTATAACTAGTAATTCATCTTTATATCCAGTGGCTCATATATATCTATCTGGGAAGGAAGATGTTAGCACTCAGAAATTAATCAATAATATAGTAAAAATACTTCGAATGGTCGCATGCGATGGTAGCTATGATCCGTAATTGTCCTTTATGATTGCAATTTTCGTATAAGACTTTGTAAATGACAAATCAATAACCGTCCTTCACATGGAGATAATTTACTTTTAATCTTGCGAGGTTCAATATATGATCGTCTCACTTTCCATGAGAAATCATAACTAACCCGAATCTATTGTAAATATTTTTTCTTGTTCTTAGTAACTTACCTTCTTAATTAATAATAAAGCAGCCCTTAAACTGAAAGCCCTTATTAGTGAATAATAATCCGTCGATAATTTTTATTGAATGTTTGCAAGTTACTATCTTTCCAATATTATTCGGTTGTTGTAATTTTTTCCTTTTGATCTCAGAGTCTAAATTGTAGAATATTATTCACATAAACAACTAATCAATCAAAAAGAAACGGATCCATATATGATTGTAAAACACCGATATCACTAAACATAGCGGAATTAAAGCGTACCTGTTTAAGTCATCACTTTAAGTGAAGAAAAGTTGATCACTCTGATAATCATGAATCTATTGGAATGCCAGATCTTCCTCTCTATGACCTATTTCAATATAGCAGCTTTCAATGGGAGTAAAGCAACTGATATGTATAACCTATCCTTTTTATAGGCTAGAGAGGGGAGTTAGTAAACCCTATTCAATAGCGTGTCAACTGGGCCCTTCCCATTACGGGCTTAAGTTAAAGACAATTACCTATACTTTGCTGCTCAACTAGGCCCGTTATCAATAGATGCCAATACCCAATTTAATCAGATCACTGTAGGGTTCAACAAATATTGGAATATCCATTAACCCAATTATTTAAAATAGGAAATCAATTAATTAATATAAGCCTATACTATAGGAAATTTCCAACATTATCTGATACCACATGTAGAATATTATTCATATAAATAACTAATCAATCAAGAAGAAACGGATCCATATATGATTGTAAAATATTGATATCACTAAACACAGCGAAATTAAAGTGTATTTGTTTGAGCCATCGCTTCAAGTGAAGAAAAGTAGATTACTCTGATAATCAGGATCTATTGGAATGCCAGATCTACCTCTCTATGACCTATTTCAGTATAGCAGCTTTCAATGGGAGTAAAGCAACTGATAAGTATAACCTATTGTGTTTATAAGTTAGAGAGGGGATCTAGCAAACCCTATTCAACAGCGTGTCAACTGGACCCTTCCCATTACGGGTCTCAGTTAAAAACAATTGCCTACACTTTGCTGTTCAACTAGGCCCCTTATCAATAGATGCCAATACCCAATTTAATCAGATCACTAGGTTCAACAAATATTGGAATATCCATTAACCCGATTATTTAAAATAGAAAATCAATTAACTAATGTAAGCCCATATTATAGGAAATTTCCAACACAAATTACACACAAGACCAATCTAATAAGTTGTGTCCGACATAATTTCCTTGGACGAGATATCAAAATTAGAGTACAAAGTTAAGAGTACCAAGTAAATACACAAGGTGCCTCAGTGTGAAATTCTGAAATTCCAACTAGTTTGGTATGCGAAATTTGCATGCGAATCTTAGAACTAGTTAGGTGTTACTCTAGGTGTGCTATGCTGTGAAGTTGCAAAGTGTTATAAGTTTCATGTTTCCGTAATACATTTTATTAAGCTGCAACACATCAAATGCAAGTGAGAAACTGCAACTCCATCCCCTATTTCACATTACATCATCAGTAGAAGGGAGCATTGAGAGGGAGAAAGACAGAGACGCTTCTTAATAAAAAGGGACAGAAGAGAAACCTGAAATCATCAACCACAAATCAATATGGAATTTGATCCACTATTTAAAGCTGAGTGAACTATGAAGAGCCATACACGCGTAGATAAATAATCTTCCACAATCGAATTTACAGAATTGTCGTTATCTTAGTATCTCTACTAGCAAACAAGTTCATGAGTCTTAGCCAAAATATACACACCAGCATTTTCTTGTTCTCTTTTACTTGCATCAACTAGTAAATGATACTGGAAAGTAACAGCGAGCATCCCCAGGTAAGAGGAAATAGTCATTAACATTAACCTAATAAAACAGACGTCGACTACTCAAATCTTGTTGGCCAATTTCCCTCAGTCTCCTACAGGCTTCACGGCAGTAAATACACATACTACCCGAACCGTGGAGATAAGGGAACCACATAGCTGCAAAATGGAGAAGCAAGAAAGGTCACGGTCCAGTGCATCGCACCTCACACAACACAAGTAAAAGGAATAATTGCGGTCCTCTGCGATGCTCAGCCAATGGAAAATGAAGGCTCAGGGGAATTTTGAACCAAGCTTTTAATGAGTAAAAGCACATGTAGGAGGTTACCATGTCGATAGAGCGCTCATAAGGACATTTGACAATAAGGTAAAAAAATATAAACGGGCATCTTTCTAACGAAGCATTCCTTCTTAGGATGATAGCCCAGGATGGAGCATACTCGTAATCTGTTGTCGAAAAATGAAGTGGAAGGAAGTGAAAAAATGAGATAAGAAGGGACTACAGAAAAACAAAATCAGTCACGAGCAAGACTTTGTATTGTTAGAGACCACAAGTAGAGAGGCGACACAATTAAAACATAGGGAAAAAACCACCAAAAACCCTAAACTATGCACAAAGTGACAAAAATATTTTTTTACACCACCAAAAACCCCAAACTTTGCCATCTCGTGACACATTTACCCCAAACTATTTTTTTGTGACACAAAAACCCCGAACTTTCATTTCGTGACACATTTACCCTAAATCTTAGGAGCATTTTGGTCAATTTGCTTTGTTAAAAACATTTTTTCTCTCTTTTTTTTTTTTTTTTTTTTTTTTTTTTAATTTTCTCTTCCCTCCGCCGGAGCCGGCGGAGGGAAGCCAGCGCGTCCGGCGAGGAATGCCTTCGCCGGCGTCGGCCCGAGCGAGGGCCGCCCTCGCCGGCGTCGGGCGAGGGCGGCCCTCGCCGGGTCGGGCGAGGGCCTCCCTCGCCAGATCCGGCGAGGGCACCCTCGCCCGACGCCGCGAGGGGTGCCGGCCGCCCTAGCCCGACGCAGACGAGGGCCGCCCTCGCCTACGTCGATCCGGGCGAGGGAGGCCCTCGCCGGCGTCGGCGAGGGCCGCCCTCGCCGGCGTCGGGCGAGGGCGGCCCTCGTCCGACGCAGCGAGGGCGGCTCGCTCGCCGGCGAGGGCGCCCTCGCGGCGTCGGCGAGGGTGCCCTCGCCGGATCCGGCCGGGGAGGCCCTCGCCCGACCTGTGAGGGCCGCCCTCGCCGCGCCGGCGAGGGCGGCCCTCGCCGGGCCAACGCCGGCGAGGGCAGCCCTCGCCGGGACGCCGGCTTCCCTCCGCCGGAGCCGGCGGAGGGAAGAGAAAAAAAAAAAAGAAATAACAAATAAAAAGACGAAAATACCTCGATGGGGTAAATGTGTCACAGATGGCAAACTTGGGGGTTTTTGGTGGTGCAAAAAAAAGTTTGGGGTATTTTTGTCACTTTGTGCATAGTTTAGGGTTTTTTGTGGTTTTTTTCCCTAAAACATAAGGGAGAGCTAAGACATGCTAAGGCTGCAACAGATAATAGCTGATTCCTGGGAAAAACACAAGCGAGCGCGCGGGCACAAGCCAATGGTGGTATATTGCATTTAGCAAAAGCTTACCATGTGAAATTCTTATGACATTCCTAGCCATAAGATTGTTTTCACTCCAAATGTCATGCTGATGTTAACTGTGAAGAAAGAGTTCCTTACATCAGCTTCTTTCGAAGCAGCAGTTTTTCAGCAAGAGATTCATCTTTATAGAGAGAAGATGTAATAAAGTTAAAAATAGAGTTTCTATTCAGTAGGTCCACTTACCAGATAATTTACCTCCCCCTAATAAACTTTGTAAGCCATGATCTTACTACGACGAGCATTCACAAAGTCTTGCCCCGGGAGAGTTATGTTCTTGTTCCCGGCCTGCTTTATTTAATACTTATACGTCCTTTTTCAGGAAAAAGAACATTACATGATGGCTTGAGAACAAAGTCTATAGCCACAATCAGAGGTGTAAGTATCTCGAATCCGATGGCTACTATCGTTAGAATTAATTTGGCAAAGTGTTTTTGACTGAATGACATCTATTAACACAATGTCCAAGATGAATAAAAGAAGATAAAACAAGTAGCAGAGCAAAATAGAACGGATGACACCAACTTATATTACTAGTTGGTCCAGACTTTCATAATACAGGTTGGTCAAATTAGAAGATAAGTAACATACTAACGTAACTCCCACTCTCCATAAAGCTTACTAAAAATTACATCGGCGACATTGCTAGACAGCTGTTATTCTTAATATTCTATAAATCTGACAGCACAATCTGATAAAGCAACTTCCACAAGTTGACATTTAAATCATAAAGAATTATATATTATCTGTGTCAATCATATTCTGACAGCGATAAAGGCTAATCGACCCCAACAGCAATAAGACATCGCTACAACCAGAATTCGCACGAGGTATTAGCTTTGACCGCAAGGTGTAATGGTCAAAGTCAGCTCAACGAACGCCCGCACAACACGCCCAGACAACCCGCCAAGAAGATAGTCAGAGCTGCGACGCAGGAAACTCACGCGTTGATGTGATGTGATAACCAATGACGGCATGCCGCCCCCTGAACACGGAGGAGTTCATGTCCAGAGCCACAAGATTAGTCAGGAAAGATTGCTATTTCAGATAGCACGTTGTCATTGACTATCGCACGCCATGTGCAGCGGCAAACCACATGGTGCGTGACGACCACGGTTTCTCAACGCGAACCGGCTTTATGTGCACATTGTCTACTTCCGTCTTTTGAATTCAGTTTCGATGGACGTTCCGACTACCTCGAACTCATCGATAATCCCACGAATCACCATCCTTTGAGAAAATATTCTTAAACGCTCCAGAAATATTTTTCGCAATGTATGTAGATTTTAAGATGTGCAGAAAAGTTATCAAAAGAAAATCTTAAACCTATCATGAGAATATCAATTTAACTGTAAATCTTTTAATTTGATCAATTTAGTCTTTTGGTCGAAAATCATTGACGTGAATATTAACCGTCACACGCGGCACTACTAGTTTTTAAATTTCTTTCAAAAATTGAAAATTGAAAATTTTATTTTATCTTTTCTTTTTCTTTTTCATATTAATGTTGTTGTTGTTGTTTTAATATTATGCCATTTTGGCCAATGAAAGCAGCTGGCATGGGTCCCAACCTTGGGTGAGGGTGGTTGCCTCATTGAGCATTGAGGAACAAGTCTTTGGCAACCAAGCATATTGAGGTTAGGCCCAAAGCCTTAGTGCCTATGCCCAATGCCCCAACACTCAAGCCCTATTCGTAAAGGTAGTGCTCGGGTTCTCGACATTGGAACTCTATTACCACCACTTGAGGTTGGGTCCACAAAGGTAGCATGCAGGTTCTTAGCGTTTGGACTCGGGTTCTTAGTTAATAGAACGCTTGTTCTTATAAAAAAGTATTTATAAAAAGATTGAATTTTTAATTTTTTTTCCTTTTACATTTTTCCTTCTTCTTTAGCCTGTCGCTATCCACTGCGACGGTTGATAACTGGCCTTGGGTGATCGACCAGCCATAGGCAGGGGACAAGCTCGCTAAATCTGGCAAGATAGAGCCATGCCAACCTCTAGCCAACTTAAAGCTCATCAGCCTTAGGCTAGCTCGACCTTGCCAAATTTGGTTCAACTTGCTAGTGAGGCTAGGCTGAAGTTGCCGGAATCTAGCAAGCTTGTCCCTCATTTGTGGTTGGCCTTTAGCCATCACCATGGCTAGAAGAAAAATATAAAATATAAAATAATTAAAAATTTTGAATATTTTTGATAATTTTCTCCAACAAAATCAAATCAAATTTTTATAGCAAACGACAAAAAATATTTTCAAGTTCATTTTCAAATTTCAGCCTGCCATTTTATTGAAAAACAATTTCTAAGAATATCACATATTCTGCAAAACAAATGGAACCTAAATGAATAAGCAGTGAACTTAAGAAAAATGTGTTTAGGATATGGAAGGTAACAATTGGTTTCTTTGTTTATTGATGTTTTAGCGTTTTAATTTTGGTTCTTGTAATCAATCTCATAGAGAAAGAAAGAAGCTTGGGCAAATTGGCCATTACAAGAGATTTAAATAGCTTTTGTTCTGTTCATTAAGTTCAAACACAATTCTGGGAAAGGTAGGTTATACCATGGTTTAATTACACACATGCACTTCAAATTAACTGTGCATATTCTTATTGATTATAATTAGTATTATATTTATTTCATTACATTAGATTGTGTTTATGAGTAAGTTAAATTTAAAAAAAAAAAATGATCGGAGCATTTATTAAGGGTCATTGGTTGCATTTTAAATATACGAATATTTTTATTTGAAAAATGAAACTTGTGTAGAATAAATGTTCTTTTGTAAATGATTAGATGTGCCATATGCCTTGTTATTAGTTTAAGGAACGCAGACCGAAAATAGAAAATGTAAAACCCGTTTTGATACATATATGCTCGGTCACGCGGAAACATTTCCACACTGTTCTTCATTTCCTCGTTTGTTTGGTTGCGTGCTCCTTTCAAATTTTTTCAAAGATAAACCATTTTTTTTGGAATTTCTTTCTTTTTAATCTTTTATGAGAGATTTCTCTCTCTTTTTTTTAAATTTTTTCCCTAAATACGAGGAAGTAAATAAACTCCTCATTTACGGAAAAACGACAATT
The DNA here is from genome assembly GCA_014182555.1 of Eucalyptus erythrocorys. Classification (NCBI taxonomy): domain Eukaryota; kingdom Viridiplantae; phylum Streptophyta; class Magnoliopsida; order Myrtales; family Myrtaceae; genus Eucalyptus; species Eucalyptus erythrocorys. The sequence goes on along the minus strand of CM024599.1, from coordinate 13,815,442 downwards.
AATTAAGGGAAAATTCCAAAAAGAGACCCGAAGTGCCATGTTTTTCTCAAATAAGGATCCAAATTGAATTTTATTTCAAATAAAGACATGAAGTAATTTTAATTGTTTCAAATAAGAGCTTGAGGTGGTTTTAGTTGTTTCAAATAAGGACTCGACCTCGTCGGTCGTCAGCAAGCTAAATTATCCAATTAATCGAGGGTATTTTCATCATTTGGCACTTATTCCCCTTTTTTCTTCCTCTCTCTTTTTTTTTTTTCATTACTTCTTCTTTTTCTTCGCCGGTGGTCAGCCGGGCACCGATGATGCCCACAGAGGGCTGGGCGAAGGTCGCCCTCGTTGGCGAGGGACAGCCTCACCTAGGCATGCTTACCTAGGCATGGTGACCCTCATCCAAAGTTCATCCGCAAGATTGACCCTCGCCAGCCCCTAATAAGGGTCTACAAAGCCACCCTCACCAAATCTAGCAAGAGTTGACCTTGCTTGGGCCTTGCCTGCAACCAGTGAGGTCACCCAGCCCTCGTTGGTGCAAGCCGACCTCACAAATGGCCCCTGGGTGAAGGTCGCCTTGCCCGGGCGAGGCCATCCCTCGCCCAACCCTTTGTGGGCATTGTCGTAGCCAGCCGGCCACCGGTGAAGAGAAAGAAGAAGAACAAAAAAAAAAAAAAAAAAAAAAGGAAAATATAACAAATGACGAAAATACCATTGACCGTTAGAAAGTTAAGTACTTATTTGCAATAGACATGGCCACTTCAGGCCCTCATTTAAAACAAACATAATTATTTCAGACCCTCATTTGAAACAACATCCACTTCAAGCTCTTATTTAAAAAAGTAGTGGCACTTCAGGTCTTTATTTAGAACAAGGTTTACTTCAGGTCCTTATTTGAGAAAAGATGGCACTTCGGGTCCCTTTTGAGAATTTTCCCATTAATTGATCAAGTCCCTGATTGAATGCATTGACGGACAAAATATGAGATTAATTTCTTAAGTAAAAAATTAAATTTATATAATGTATCTCGTGCTATGTTAGGGAAGACGTGGGTATGACGTACATTTTTCTTTATTAAAAGCCAGAACCTAAATGGACGGTTTGGATTCAAAATGCTTCACCATATTGGTTGGTATGGAAAGTCAATCCATATTGTGTTTAGCCTAATTTAACTTAAGATAAGGCATGGATAAGATCGTAGGTGGAGGACCGGGAGGGGTGGGATTTGAGATGTACTTTTCTTATATTGTACATGAAATGTGTTTGGTGAGCCCTACTTGTGACCCTATATGAATATATTTATTTGAGAAATGATTGCGTGATAGTTTTTAATGTACTGTGAGAATAATAGTCAATTCTGGATTACAAAAATTAATTCATAAATAATTATAAATTGTCGCGTAATCCACTTCTTCAAACTCATAATAAATGTTATTCTCATAATACCCGATGACTATTATGCTAGCAAAGCCCTATTTGCATGAAATATCCAATCTTACGGTGGACCATGCACGAAGCATTGCGTAGTTGTAGGTTGTAACCTTCCTCTGCATGACCAGGCGTGACGTGAGGAGAAGGTCATGCCGTTTCGAGACCTCAGCGGAAAATTTTGCAGAGCTCTCAACGTCAGCTCCGCAAAGCTCGTAACTCAGCTCACTCGACGACAAGACAGAGAGTTACCTCCATTCAATGCTCCTTTGCTTCTCGAGGGGGACCTTCTCTTCTCGTGCTTCCGTAGCTGTTTAGAGGATATGGATGTGTTTTTCTTCTGAGTTTCAGGTCCTCAGACTTCATCTCACGTCTCGGCTTGGGCCATTAGTTTTGTGCTTCCAACAGCGAGGGACTTCTCAGCCGCAGGAGCGTGACGTCGGAATGACAAGCCTCGTGTCCGAAAACTGCAAGAGCTAATGGGGGCGTTCGCTGGAACTTCGTTCTGGGGCAAGCCGAGGTGGCAAACGGCACGGACGGGACGTCTACCGCCACCAGGAGGATATGGGTCGGCGTTGACTGAGGAAAGCAGCAGCTTCACGTCTGGATGGGGACGGCGTCGGAATCTTGAGCAAAACAAGAGTAGGCGCAGTGGTTGCCTCGGTCACAGGTTCGGCCAGGAGCAGAGCTCGTCAAAATAGCTTAACGTCAATCCAGGAGTGGTCCGGCGCAGCGACAAGGACCCACGACGGAGATGCTGACTTTGTTGATCTAGGCGTGTTCTTGTGACCTGCAGAAAAGACAAAGAAACTCTTCTCTTTCCCTCACGTGTATCTCTCTGAAATTCTGAATTGTCGGCCTCTGATTTGTGAGGTATAACATCTTATATATAGTGCACACCTAGGTTTAAACTTGATCTCATGGGCTTAATTTAGGCATTTTCCATGTAATGGGCTGAATTAAGCTCAAAGCCTTTTTCATGTAATGGGTTGAATTAAGCTCAAGACCTATTTTAATTAATTCCCACATGATGAAATTAGATAAAATTAAACTTAATTTGGCCTGTCTTCCCATGCAAATTTCACTTAGCTAGTCCCCTAGTGTTTGCCAAATTTTGTCCCGCTACGTGGGCTCAATCCATTCATTTTTAAGTTCATGACCATCTACTGCCAATCCAATGCTAATGCAATTAATGAAAATATAAACTAAATAATAGATGCTCTTGAAACTATATATTATGCAAATTAATTCTAATATTTTTGTTTAGGGGTTAAAAATTAATCCTTAATTTTTATACAATAAATGAATAATCGGTTCGCCAAAATTCATGTGTCAATAGATTATTAGAAAGTCCAATTCAAAAGTTAAGTTGATAAGCACAAAGAGCTTATAAACCCCCTCGTTAAGTGATATGGGAAATTTCAACCGTGATGATCCAGCACTGACACTAATAAGAACAATAACCTTTCTCCAAAAGTTTTGACATTTATTCTGTCTCAACATTTCTAACAGATGTATAGGCCAAAATAGCTTCTCATTTTATTAGCCAATTAGTAAAAGGTCCCTTCACAGTCCCAGATTGAGGAGAAGTGTTAAAAATGATGAAAAACAATTATAATTTGACAATGAGGCTACGCCGCAGCACGGTACCTGCCTCACGAAAATTTTAGCTGCTCCCATTTGCAAAATGATCTTTTGCATTCATGAAGTATCTACACTATGTAATGTTGAATCCTTAGGTGTTTTATTTCCACTTCAATCACCAGGCCATGCAAGCATTCCAAGATAAATGGCAAATGCAGCAAGAGCACCTCTTGCAAAATGTATCATCAGTTGAAAGGACAGCTCTACATTCTGAATTTTTGCATATCCATGACTTTGAATGCCCACAATCCGAAGCCTGTTCAATGGCTGGAGGAAGTCGCATTGGATTATCTCCCTTTCTCGTTTGCTTCTTGGAAGAAGGTTGATTGCTTGGACTATTAGAGGCTTTCCTGTGATCCTGCTTCTTAAATGTTTTGTTGTTTAGTTTCAGAGGTTCTCTCATTTTGCTTTTGGACGAGGCTTGATTTTTTCTTGTCCTTATCGAAGCAAGTTCGAAGAAGTTCCTTCTTCAGACCAGATTTTAAGAACTCCTGAAGCAGATCTGGACTTTTTGAAGCATCATCTGAATTCCCATTTTTTTCGGGAGTACTCTGCACACTTGAAGACAGACTCTGGATACCTGAAACTGTATGGAGAACATAGTTCTTTTTAATGATGGGAGAAAGAAACCATTGAAAAACATAACAGAAATAAAAATAATACAGATTTGAGAAAAGAAACAAAAAGTTCCCATGCTTACACAACGGGAAAGAAACCACCATGGCAGAAATAAAATCGAGCACTTCAAAAAAAAAAAAAGAAGCCTATAAAACACATCAACTCATTTCACTCAGCAATGATCAACCACCATTGCAGAAATAAAATCCAGCACTCATAAAAGAAGCCTATAAAACACATAAACTAGTTAAAACACAAACTAGTTTTACTCAGAAATGATCCAGCATATTAGGACGTCTTGTAGCTAGTGCCCCCGCCCCCACCACCACCCCCCAAAAAAAAAAAAAAAAAAAAAAAAAAAAAGAAGAATTACTAATGAGAGATATGTGCAATTGAACCTATGGGAGGAATGTGCGCATACTTATAATCGCATCCATCAATATATGGTCACAAATCTACAATTGCGCTTTAAAAGATGCAACAGATTAAATTAGATGCCTAGATGCCGCTCCTTACGTATTTTGGAATCTGAAGAGTTTCATGTGAGCCATTTTGCGACTTCTTGGATTAGTCTAATCGAGCAAGATATCTTTCCCAATGAAAAGAATCCTAACCATCGACACTCATTTCTCCAAGAATACCATTTCTGAGTGCCACGTGTTGGACATGCGTACATTCACAACCAGGCACCGAAAGTATGCCTGATACCTTAGTTGGATACTAATTCTGGCAAATTTTAAACCAGAAAAGAAACTTAAATCTGGCGTAATTGATCACAGACAAATGATCCTTCACAATATGCACTCCAGTTCGGAGTGCCACAAGTAAGTCATGCATATGTTTGGATATCCACGTACTGCAATATCCATAAAATCTTCTGAGCATTTCAAATTTTCACAACAATAAAAGGAGGCATAACCAATAATAGAAAATATCTATAACAAAAGAGAGGTAATGATAAAACTATTAACCTCTGCCTGTCTACCAAGCTAGATTGTGTAGTAAGTTTGCAAACAAAGAGAACATGCTTTAGACAGAAGAAAAGTATGAAAAGGTAGAGAGGAAATGCACACAAGGCAGTAGTATTTCCACCACATATATGACATGGGCATCAGATTCGCAATTATTTCAGTAGTTGGTGATCCCAACAACAAATATTATTTTCATGACCACACCCCTCACAAGCTCCAACGATCAATTCCAGATAAGGAATTCTAAAGCATTATCCAAAAAATTTAATGTGTTCAGAGAAATGTGAACTTGCTCTTGTTCATCTTCACATTGATCTCGGCATTTGTTTGAACAGTCCCGCAGAGAATTGATAAGAACACTGCAAAACATAGCTTCTGGTTCAGAACATGCAAAGTCCAGTAAAGGCTTCGAGTCAATTCACTATCATCACCTCTCTTGATCTATTTGCCCTCTAGCACGGAACCGACTTTTTGATAGGCTCAGAAGGTGCTCAGAACTGACACAAAGATAGGCCTGTCTGTGCAGATGCATAAAAGCACATACACTTTCATGTATACATACAAGCTTGTATACCGCGTGCCTATTTTTACGGACCAGCTGTGACATGACAAGAGGTTCCACTAAAAATCATGTCGCCGGTTTTTCCTAATCTGTTAATGCAGACAAGCGGAGTCCCAACATTTTTTCAATAAAATATTAAGCCTAAAAGGTACTCATGCACATGCAGATATCTTTTGGCATATAAATATATGCACACATATGCGTGCATTGTGAGAGACTACAGATGATAAGAAGAAATCTATGAACCTAATCAGCTTATCTGCTCATTGGACATTGCGTTGACCAGATAGTAACGCATCTCCTTATCAATTCTATAGAAAGTCATCGAATGCAATGCAATATACTCAAGATCATCATCCATACACAACATAGATGAAGGTGAATACTAAAAAATTTACTCATCACGAGACCGCAATGTATCTTGATCATCCTTCTTACAGTTGCAACTCTTACGAAGAGCAAGTAAACAACCAGACAAGCAACACTAAGAAGAGGAAATAGATGGCTATGTCCAAATACAAACCTCTAGCTAAGAACTTGTCTTCTAAATCCATATTCTGGTCAACTAAGTAAATAAGACCAAAATCAACTCTCCCCGCAACAGACGATCAGCAACAGAGCATCTGCATAATGGCACATAAGACATAGAAGCAATTCAGATAACCAAATCAAGACACAGAACTTACGAAGAGAGTTGTCGCTAAGGCACAAACTAAGGACCTCCATACTTTGCTCTTCTGACTTTTTTGGATATTATGACTAAAACATACAGAAGAAAAGAATCTAACTCTTCCGATCACAAGATCAAGAAAGCACCTTTGCAAGTGACCACTTTCTCTAGAGCGCAATTCAAATAGTTTTCACCCGATTCAAATAATCATAAGGTGAATAAAAGCGAGTTTGAACATAAAGTTTCTTTCTCTTTGTGCACTTGAGCTGCTTCAACCCCCACCCCCCCTAAAAAAAAAGTGCAAACTTTTGACCTTTATATTAATGCAATGCATCTGGCAGAATCAACACGGGATGACAAAGTATCGAAAACTACAATGCGAACCAATAAATGTATCGCACAAATCAAGATGTAGCCTCAGCATCATAGCATCATTTCTAAAAATAGATCAAAAACAAGTATTATCCTCAATGCCCCCGCATTCAATAGAACCGTCTTCCGCAGCATGCAGCATTCTCGCAACGCCGCAGCGAACAATAAAGCGAAGCAGAATAATTCCACCTTTCTAAGCTCCATCTTAAATGACACGGAAGAAAAAACAGCGGCCAAAGCAAGGACCTTTGACCGGCCAACGCCACAAGCCGCGGCACGAACCAACGCCGAAACCGGACCCAGACAAGTCCAGCTAGACGCCGCGCCCTCGACTCACGGAATGCACAGCAATGCCCATGCATTCCTCTCGAATTCAATCGCCCGCCGGAACCGCGCGCGGCGGAAGCCGAACCAGATCAAAGCGGCCCAATCAAAGGCCGCGACTTCTTCGCCTCGCCCCGCCCCCCCCGCGCCGACGAATTCGCGCCGCCAGAGGACGCGCGGAGGACGAGGCGGAGCACGAAAATCCGGACGGGCGGGAGGGGAACGCGCGGAAACGCGAAACGGACCGGATCTGAGCGAAGTGACGACTCACGGACGCGGCCGTTTTCCGAACCGAAAACGGGGGAAAAAACAGAAGAAAAAGAAGAAACGCCGGAGACGGCGACGAATTCCCGCCGGAACGCACCTGCGCAGGCGAAGGCGACGGAGAAATTTCTAGGGTTTTCCCCGTTCCGCCGGCGAATCAAACCCGAACGAGGGAGGCCGCCTCGTTCGCTCGCAGCCTTTCGGAGTACTCCTGCAATAGAGAGCCAGAGCGGCATTCGTTGCAGGGCACGTTTATTAGAGGCTGAATGGCGACAAAAGAAAAAAGAAAAGAATTTTAAAACTATAAATAGGAAATTAAACGATTAAAAAAGCGACCGGCAGGTGGCGAGTGGGTAACACGCGCCGCCCGGGCGCGTCGGGGCCGTTGGCCCGCTTCGAAATGTGAGTTGCTCGCTGCCTCGGAGGGGGAGAAACAGAAAAAGGTCAGTGAACCACTGCCCTTCGATCCGATTGGTGCGTGCGCGGCACCGCCGTGCGACCGGGGGGCGTTCGCGTCGGAGTCGATTTGCGGGAGGAAAAAATTAATTTTTTTTTTTTCACTATCCTTTTCCCCATCCCCGGGGCGTTTTCCGATTAAATTTCCTTTATCGGGTTCTGGCCCCCCGTAAAAGAAACAAACACGAAGGAAATTTCGAAAAGAATTTCAAAAAAAAAAAAAAAAAGAATTTTAAGAAAAGGATAGGAAAACTCGTGCAGTCAAATCCCTGTCGTTCAGGAATTAACACACCACCAGAAATTATGGACCCTTCCCCGGGGCGGTTCCTCGAATTTAAGGTCTCATGATGTTGTTGTTTCGTAGGTCACGGGGGAAGACCGTCAAGCATCCGACTCCGTTGACTCGAGAATAATTCGACTTAAATATAAATTTAATACTCATACTCAATCTAATTAATTCATAATCTATACTTTTCTTGACCCTGCCCAAACATTTTCCATATTTAACATAATATAAACAAATCCATACCACCAGAACTAAAGTGAAATTGTAAAACGAGTGACCATTAGATCAAATGAAAGTCATAGAAATTGATAGAATTTAAATAAGTTGTAAATTTATTTATAACTTTTTTTAATGTTTAAACTTATTTATAAAATATAACTACGCATGTCAACGAATCCCGTCATGAGTCACTAATAAAGCGCATTTCTTTTTTAAGCATACATAAAGAATGGTTCACATTTCATGTCCGCTGACGTGCAGATCTGAGGCCGATTTCGTCCTGAAGACGATCATTACATGGCCAAGCCCCCTCCTTTTCTAGTCGAATTGCAGCATTTAGGGGGTGTTGCTCTTCCCATGAGGAATCCAATTTGGTTCCAACCCCACCGATCGGCTAAGCCCCCCCAAAAAAAAGATTAGATTGTAAACTAATCCTTTTTCGGGCTTTAATCATAAGGGGGACTAAGGCAGGATGACACGTGGTCGAGCGAAGGGCCGACGCGTGGTCGCTGGAATCTCCCTTTTGGGGGAAATTTTATTTTTGGGGTGGGGGAGGGGGAGGAATCGGTCAAGCCAAAAAAGATTGGGGTCCGGGGGGTTGAATTGGAGAGCCGCTTTTCCGCGGTGTGCTTTTTCCTGTAATTCTCTTCTTTGGTTTTTCTTATTTTTAAAGCTGGCTGATTAGTAACCAGACACGTGGCGCCCGGCCAAAATTCCCCAAGGAAAAAAAGATAAGAAAATGGAAAATTCCCTGCCTTCAAGATTCGACCGGCACGAGTAAGTCGCACGCGTGAGAAGTTAGGCGGTCGAAAGGGAGAGTGGGGCTCGGGCGGCGTTGACGCCGTCCATAGGTTGCTCGGTCAAATTCTTAATTAAGTTCTATCGCCCAATGGAATAAGTACGTTTGAATAATCAACCCGTGCACAGCCAATGGAGGGGGCCCGGACCAATGCGAACAATCAAGGCTTATTCTACGGGAACGTGAATTGAATTGCATCGCAAATCCACTTTCGTATAGATTTTGACCTTTTCTCGAATTGAGAAAGCGACGTGAACGGTCTCTAAACTTTGATCAAATGTGCAATGCCGTCGCTAAGCTAATGAAGGGGGCACGCAGATCACGAGAGGGCGGGACCAATTGAACATTCAAGGCTTATTTTGGGGGAATGTGAATTAATTCGCGTCACGAATTCAATTTTATAAAAGTTGACTTTTCTTGAATTGGAAAAATAACGTAAATAATCTATAAACCTTGGTTAGATATGTGATGTTGTTTCAGAACTTTTGTAGTTTATTCGGCTGATATGATTGCATTATGAATATGAAACATTATTGTCATAATTAAAATGGATAACTTTTGATATTGTGATCTTGTTGATATTACTTATCTTAATGTACTCTCCATAATCATTACACATATCGTTGAACTAAATATAATATTAAAATATAAATCTATATATAAATAGGGTGGGGTGGGCCTATTACAATCCCCAGCTCACCCAAATCCCCAACCCTACCCCGCCCTACCTTGCCAAGATCTCCACCATCCCTTTTTTGGAAAACAACTTACTTCGTACTCATCCTTAATTACACAAATTATTCGTTATTTATGATAAAAAAAAAAGGGAAAAAGAAAGAAAAAGACTTTAACCAAAGCGGGTGTTTTAAAATTTGGGTGGGCCTATTAGGCACTGTTTGGTAACAATCCAAACAGTGCATGATTCTGATTTTTTGTTCTTCAAATCAATTTGAGAACGAAATCGCGTTTGGTAAAATTTTTGTTCCCGAGAACATATTAGGAGTAGAATCAAAAATTAAAAAAAAAATATTCTTGTTCTGGGAACAAGAAAAAAAATCAGAAAAGTAACCATTCTCTCCCTCTCTTCTCTCCCTCTCTTTGTTGATGTTGGCCACTGCTGCTGCCGTTTGTCACCGTCCACCGCCACCACCATCCACCGATCGCCGACAACCAGTCCGGCGAGCTCGCCGGACCTCGCCCGGCCGGCGAGCCTCCGGTGAGCTCGCCGGAGGCAAGTCTCGCCCTCGGCGAGGCTCGACCTCCCCAGATCGGCGAGGACGAGCCTCGGCGGGGCTGAGCGAGCCTTGCCGGTGGCTAGGTGGGCCTCGTCCAGCCCCGCCGATGGCCAGGCAGGCGTCACCCAGCCCCGGTGAGGCCGGCCTAGTCACCGATGAGACTTGGCCTTGCCATATCTAGCGAGGCCGAGCCTCGGCAGGGCTGGGCGAGGGCTGGGCAAGCCTCGCCCAATTGCCCGTGAGGCTCGGTCAACAAGGGCCAGCCTTGCCGAGGGTCGACAATGCTTAGGTGAGGTCACTAGCCCTCGTCTGGCCGATCGTCGAACCCGCGACCGGCCTGAAGAAGAAGAAATAGAATAGAAGGAAAAAAAAAAAAAAAGAGGAAAAAAGGAAAAGAAAAAGAAAAGAAAAAGAGAGGAAAAAGGAAAAAATAAAAGAAAATAAGGAAAATAAGAAAAGAAAAAAAGGAAAAAGTATAAAAATTATTTAAAAATTAAAAAATTTAATTTGGAGCAAAATCAATGAGCACGGTACCAAACGCAATTCTATTTCAGAATTAGAAATTTTGGACGGTTACCAAACGGTTTAAAATGCTTAGAATCAGTTCTCAGAAACATAATTAAAAATAATCATTTCTGATCAAAATCTACTTCCGGGAGCAGAATCGTTACCAAACGCACCCTTACAATCCCCATCCGTGCCCCATCAAAATCTCCACCGTTCATTCTTGGGAAATTTATCCATCCCATGCTCATTCTTAATTAAGGAAAAAAAAGTAATAGAAATATACATTTGAAATATTGGTGGTACTCATATGCTTCTTCTAACTATTTATGATCTACCTCCTTTATGGTGAGGTGGAAGAAAAGTCTTCTGTTGCAGTTAAAGATGACACCTTGAGTGAGAGGAAAAGAGAAATTGAAGATGGCTTTTAGTTGAAACTTTTGTTGAGGCATGTTGCTTAAGGAGTAGACATAATAATTTTAAGGTAAATGTATGAGGACGTGGGACGAAAGAAGTCTCCTATTAGATGAAGCTATTAGGTTTCTATTGCATCATTTACAATAATATAGTGTCAAAGTAAATTGTAAATTGGTGGCTCACTCCTTATGTGCGTTGGTATTTAGTGAAATATCTTGAGGAGGAGCCTTAGATGACTCTCTAATTGCTGTAGTAGAATGGCGTCCTTGGTTTCTCGCTAAGCTTGGTTAGGTTGGGACGATCAAGATAGATTCACGGGCAAATGTTGTGCTCACCAATGCATGCCAAATTGGCTAGGCCAAAGGTGGAAATTTGAGTTGGGAAGGAAATCATACCCGAATTAATAGGGCGGGCTCAAATGTCAAAGGCTCCCTGTGAGGGGGGAGTTTTATTAAGGTGCACAAGTAAAGCATTAGGCATAAAAAGTCCCATGTCAAGGATATGACATTAGGTGGAGTATCCAATATATCATAGTTTTATTTTTTTCCATCCAATGAATCATAGTTAACTTAACATTGTTTAAACTTTTGAATGAAGAAAATATAATAAAATACGCTAACAAGTTTAGAGTTGAATTCTTCTCGATAAATTCCTCGATGAACAAATGGTGCAGGCTTCGACTGCTCTTAACGAATAATTTTTGCCAACTCAGTTCGGTCCAGTGGTTGAGGAGCAGAAAAATTTAAAACTCAGCACATTCATACAATGCCATATACTAGTGTCTATGCGAAGACGTTAGAAGACATGTAAGGTGGCCATAGTGGTCCAACGTCTCCAGCATGAAGTTGCTGTCTTTTCCTTTCTTTCTACGCACCGAAAGATACGCACAGTAACTTTAGACTCCTACCGCAGAAAAAACTCGGTATCAAGATCGAGAGCTTTTCGTTTCAGCAATCCGATCATTACTCGTATCGTAATAAACGGCAGAGGATCCCATCAGATGTTATTGTCCCATCGATTCGAGGAAAGGATCGGCGCGCATGACACATGTTCGACCCTAGCCGTGTCGCCTTTCCGACCATTTCTTTGTGCTTCCATCTGACGAGGGGGGGAATAGTGGTGGGTCTAAGGCTGCGCATGGCAACATTTCTCGGCTGGGGAATAATTTTTTTTCAGAAACAGTTCTTTTCTATTTCTTGGCTGGGGAACAATTTCTAAGCAAAAAAACCCGTTTAATAACTGCACAAAATTTCTATTTCTGGAACAAAAAAAAAAGAAAGAAACACGTTTGGTAATCGCACAAAATTTCTATTCCAAATTTTATTTTAAAAAATTAAAATAAGAAAAAGGAATAAATTTAATATTACATAAAATTGACAAGATCAAAATATTATTAGATTAATAATACATTTGCTTAGGTGTAAGCATTCTAGTCGAATATGCTTGTAACATAGGTGGTATTGTAATGGAACGTGAGCTATTATTTTATATCTATATGTGAGGATCTTCACTTATGTTTTATAGCGTATTGAATTTATGTAGCGCTTTGTTGGAATCAATATTCACAAACGATGTTTTAAACTATAATTCTCAATAATATATTTTCTTTTTGCAAATTTTAATGTTTGATATAGCAAATATTGCGAAAAAAGCACACGTGATATTGTCAGTCAAATTAATTTATGCTCATTTTCTTGGGACTAAAAGTTTTTACTCTTTAAAAAAAAAAATTGTAATTCTAGTGCATATGTGGCTTGGAGATTTTAGTCTCTCTTAATCTTGACATGGATGTCGGGTTAGGGTTGGAAATTTCCAACTGTTGGAATGGTGCATGCATGGCGTGGCTTTGTTGTCATTATGCATATAGTTCATAGCATACTCCTAAAACACTTAGTAAAAACCTTGGTCTCTTGCATTTTGAACCGTCGATGCATCCCATTTTAATGCTACTTTTTACCTTGCTTCTTCCGAATTACCTTGATGTTGTTATAAACTAATGCAATCAGTGCATGGCCAAGGTCGACAATTTAATGCATATGGAGACACACTCTTATTAGAGAACGAACATTACATTTTCAAAAGATCTTTGAGAGCGAAAATAACTTCGGTAGAGAAAAAAATATATATATTTGTACATTTAGGCCAATAAATGGATGAATATATTATTGACATCACAGGGTGCATATGTTTCGAAAGCCTTGAATTGGGTGAGTGTTATGTATAATATATGGGCCATCGTCACTGGGTGCATATGTTTTGAAAACCTTGAAATAGTGTTATGTATACATTAGAACCGTAAGGCTGCGTTTGGTCGTCCGGATTTCTAAACGGAATAGGACTGGATAGAATATGATAAGAAATCCATGGATTTCTTCATATCCCATCAACTGTTTGATGAACTACGGATTTAAAGTCGGATATCCTCATATTTGGTGGACTACGGATTTAAAGTCGGATACCCTCAATTTCAATATATTCACTTTGAAACATAAATTATTTTTCTCTCTTACAAGTTTTTCATTTGTTTGCATCATATGCTATGACATTCGAGATGTTCTGGTTCTCTTACCAAAGAAATCAGTCACATACCAATCGGGCAGCTAAATCACATGGAACTCTGCAATTTTGTGGAAAAAAGCTGTGGAAAAGAATAATGAAACTCTCAAACAAGAACTTTGTACTATATACGAAGTGCCGCAACTCGTTTACAAAAATATTGACAAAAATGGAATGCGGTGTGAAAATCAGAAATGCTGAATGAGGATTAGCTTGTGCTTCGGTTTAGCATCTCATTGTACTAAAGGTATGAAATTTGCCTCTGCAGCTTCTTTTGTTCATAGAATTTAGCTATGGACTCCTCTGTTCTTGTGTCAATGTCTTCTTCTTTCTCAATTTCCATTCTTCGATCCTCCTCCTCATCAAAATGAGTTCCCTCTTCGCCTCCATTTTCAAGGAAGCTCGCCTCACAATGGCATACTCGTAGACGCACGATCGGTCGTCGTCATTGTCAAACTCTGGGTCAAAATCGACATGGGGGTTTATGCACGGTATGTGCAGCAAGTGAAATTGCGTCGACCCTGGCATTCCGATGAGGGGCGGCGGCACCGTCGAGGCTCCGGCAAGGGGGAATAGCAGGCCGGCAAAGGCTCGGGTTGCAGTGGAGGCCAGTGTCGAAAGGGAACAGAGCAGACGTTGGTCAGAGGTTGCAATCGAGGTGGGTCGCGGCTTCGAGCAGGCAGAGCAAATCTGGCAGCGTCAGGGACAAGAGCGTCGATTGTTGGGTTAAATAAATCACGCCTAGAGCAAGAGCGGTGGTGGCATTGAGTGGGCGAAGCAGAACAGTGGCAGCGTCGCAGTGTGGGCGTTGGTCGCCGGGTTGGGTGGATCGCGGCCAAAGCAGGGGTAGCAGCGGCGTCGCCGGGCAGAACAGGAGCAGCGATGGAAACGCGGGTTGCGGCAGCGGCCAGCGGACTCCAAGGAGCGCAGCCCCGCTCGGGTTGCTGCAGTGGCGGCTGTGGCGCGGACCAGCAAATGTCAAGCAGAGGTGGGTTGACGTGTCGAAGAGCAGCAACGACGAGCAATGGCATCGCTGGTGAGGGGGACTTCGGCGCGGTGGCAAGCGATGTTGGGCGGCGGTGCAGGTGCCGGGTGGAGGCTCCAACGCAACGGCCAGTGCAGTGGCCGACGTGGACAGGTGACAAGCACCGGAGGGGGAAGACGAACATATGCTTTCTTCTTCTTTTTCTCTCTCTCACATCACTCACCAGTCTGTGGGTGAACGACGGCGAAAGAAAAAAAAGTGTAGAGTTTTATGTTTTAGATAAGAGAAATCCTATCCGACCTTATCCCACCCCCTCCCTCGGATTTTTTTATCCGGTCTATATCCGGTCTATATCCGATCTTATCCCATCCTAGACACCTACCAAACACGAGATAGGATAAAACATATCCTATCCTGATTTTTATCTGGTCGACCAAATGCAGCCTAAAGGTGTAAACTAAATAAACACAAAATTAGGAGTGGTTCGTGCCATGCCTCTCGAAGGATAAATTGGTTCATCTATCACTTAAAACTATCTCAATAGTGGAGCTCTTCTTTCTAAAAAGGTAAACACAGACAAACATTCCCGTGAGCTGAAGATCCGGCCTTGCCTCAAGCTATCTCGGGAGCAAAACTTTCAGCTTCATCGCCTCTTCTTGCTACCCTTGGCAGCACCGGATTTTGATGGGGTAAGGATCAAGTACACAAAAGAACTACAATGCGATCACGAAATCGAGATCCATATGTGGCCAGCTAGTCTCGCAATAAGAGAACAAAACCAAGCGAGTTCAATAAAAGGTGATGCTGATCTCTCAACACTATCCTAATCAAATTTAATGTATGAAACAAAGTGATATTCGAACAAAAAGATCTAGAGCAAGGTACACAAGTCTTACCTTAGCCCGCAAATCAGTCGGTGAATAAGATAAATCCATGCAAAAGAAAAGGGGCAAAGTTAGAAAGAAGAAATTTTCCACAAATCAATAAATAACCATCTTTAGAATTCAAAAGTAGTCTCAAATTTCTTCTCGGGATCGTGCAAACAAAGAAACACACAACCCATGAAGAATAGAATTATAAAGATAAAAACCTGTTCTTTTTTTTTTCCAATTCTTGTCTAGTTTTCACATAGCACAAAGTATCCTACATTAAATTACATGCCCAAGTCCACCGAGATGTAAAAAAGTAAAAAAGAATTCCACACAAACAGATTTGACCCCAACTGCTGCTTTTTGCCTTTTCAAAGTAAGTCCTTTTCACTCTCTCTCTCTCTCCATCTGGCTATGCAGCGCAGGCAAATCTCCTTAATAAGAGTAGCAAGGGAGAGAAAGAGAGAGAGAGAGAGAGAGAGAGAGAGAGAGAGAGGGAGGGGCAAGGGAGCCCATAGGAAAGGAAGGCAGGGAAGGAAGGAGAACGAGAGAGTCCTTCAGTGTTAAACCACCTCCTAATTAATAAAAAGTCCTCGCCTCTTCCCTATCCTCCCTTTTCCCCGAAATCCCCAAAAGGCAGCAAACAAGACCTTCACAAATCCCTTCTTTCCAATACCCACCCTCTCGGCTTCCCACCTGATCTTAGGTCCCTCATCAGATCCCCTCTTCAACACCACCTAGCTCTTAGCTAGCATTTCACCACCACCACAACTTCAACACCACCATTACAAGACATCTTCAGATCAATCCTATCAATATACTTCTCTCCTCGATATGCTTATTATTATCTTTGAAAAGACAGAACTGTAGTGGACAGAACATGGTTTCATCGTCGCAGCATAAAACCACCAAGCAAGAAGGTTTTATGCATTCTATGGCCTTGTCCTTGCAACACTATGCGGTGAAGTCACCGGTTAGGGACCCAAAAACAAGTGAGTTTTAGTACCTTTTCCAAGGAGGCAAGGCGATCCACGGTCAATGCATCCGCTTGAACCGCCCCACATCCAAAAGTAGAACCCGATAATTTCACGGATTAAGTCTAATATCGAGGTGATCCAAAACAGGCTAGAAGTCTAATATCCAGGTGATCCAAAAGAGGCTAGACATGACCAATCAGGATATGATGGTGTAGTTGGAACTTCCTGCGTAGGAGACAATAACATAAAGATCTTATTTTAAAGGGAATCAATGTACATTGCTTAGCAAAACATAATCCTGAAATCATACCTGAATTGAAGAAGTAGGCTTGGAAGGTTTAGGAGCTGTGGTTTCTTCCCCAGTCCCCATTCAGGAGAGTTCCCAAAACCTTTCCAAGGTTAATTGTCCCTAGCTAATTACACTGAAAGTTTGTAATATCTATGAGACACTGCAGGCATTATTGAGTAGAATTAATCACACACAAATAACTCGCCATGGAATATCTCGCAGCTCTTTTTAGTCAATAACAAACAGAAAATCCACTCCACCACATCAACAGCTCCATTCCTAATGCATGCATTTCAACGAACAAAAGATCCAGGACAGACCATCAATTATGCATGCCCAAAAGAAGAGACCAACTGACTGCATCTCTCCACACACACCCACACCCACACCAACCGCGCCCCCACCCGGATCTCAATGGTCACGAAGCCCTAACATTTGCAATCACACTAGCTTTCTTCTTCCCCTCCCTCTCACCCCTTTTTCGTCGCTCTCTCTCTCTCTCTCTCTCTCTCTCTCTCTCTCTCTCTCTCTGTGGCAAAACCCACGATCATCGTCTCTTCGTCTGTTCATCTCTTCAGCACTTTGGCGATAATGGGGTATCAAAGTTTTCCGGCAGCGACGGTCTATTTTCGGTCTGCAAACCGTCTTTCAAAGGGGGAGAGAAAGACGAAGCTCGATTTCGCATCTCTCAGTCCCTTGGCAGACGTAGCTTCATTGATCTCCGATCGGCGGCGATCGGAGCACGATTGCTAGGGAAAAGAGAGGCGAAGTACAGAGAGAGAGAGAGAGAGAGAGAGAGAGAGGACCTCGACGACGCGGGTGGCGTGGCCGAAGCTGTGGCCGGCGACGACAGGACCGGCGGCGACAAGATCGGCGGCGACGAGACCGGCGAGGGGCGACTGGAGAGCTTCTTCGGATGAAGGGGGTGAAAGCTTCGTGAAAATGAGAAAGGGGGTGAAATTAGGGCTTGGCCGGTCCTATTTCTCCCTTCTCTTCTTGGGAATTCTTGGCCAGAAACGAAAGGCCCTGCATGATAAAATTTTTGTTTCCCAATTTCTTGATTTCTCTATTCCGGCAAGAGGCTTGGAAAGTAAAACCCGTTTGGTAACGCAAAATAATTTTTCTATTTCTGAAACGAATTTCTTCTTCGTAAATCATTTTGAGGGAGAAATGAGAAGTTAGAAATTCTAGCTTCGATTTCTTAAAACGAAATAGAAATCGTTTCTTTCCCTTACACCCACTCCTTCACAAACCCTAGTCGACCTCTCTCCTCATCTTTCTCATTTCTCCCCTCAAACTCCGAAGCTCTTCCTCGACCTAAAATCCAACACCGTCGCCGCTCATCTCGCCGTCGCCGCTCATCTCACCGTCGCCGTCGCCGCTCATCTCGCCATCGCCGTCGGACCCGGCTCCTCCGTCCGCATCCCCAGTAGCCGTCGCCCATCTCCAGTCAAGAACCCTAAAGCGACTCCGAAGCTGTTCATCTTCGTCGTCAACTCGGACGCCGTCGCCGCTCATCTCGCCACTCATCTCGCTGTCGCCGTCGGACCCGCCTCCTTCGTCCGCTCATCTCTGGCTTGATCAGTTTTCTCTCGGCTCTGTCGTGTTCGACGCCCTCGAGCCTGATTTCCCCATCATTTACGTGAACATCGTCTTCGAGAGCTTCACCGGGTACAGGGCCGACGAGGTCCTGGGTCGGATCTAGTGAGTTCGTCCCTCTCGTGTCGATTTGATTCGTGGGGTGGGTAGTGGAAATGGAGAGGATTTCTGGGCTCTGCTCTTTGATTTGCAACATCTTATTGTTGGTCCTATGCATGAGTAGATATCCTTGAGCGTGTGCTATATGTTGTCAATGGAAATGGATTGGAAAGTAGTGCCGCACTATGATTTGGTACAGATTACTTCTGAATGGTGTAATGATCTAAACTGTGGTTTTAGAAAGCTGGCTTCTCATTATGGAACCTTTAAAGCTTGCGGCATTTTGTGAATTTTTACATACTATTTGTGAACATATTGATATGAGTATGACTCTTCCATCTACAAGTAGAAGATAGATATCTGGTGGCATGAATCAGGCCATTCTTCCTGCATAATGCATACCTATCTTTAAATTTTTTGTTAGTGTAGATCATTGAGGTCAGCAAGTTGCTTGGCTGTGTTAAGTACTGGATATGAAGAAGCCTAGGCATAGAAAAAGATATTGTTGGCTGGGACACATTACCATGCAAAAATGTGAGGGAAAATGCCGTTTTGAAGTCAGATGCGGTCATTTCTTAGGATGGTCTTCTTGATTCGTATCGTTACCAACTTACAAGAATTGAAATTATACCAATAAGAGGAGAAATTTTTAGTATCATTAGTAGGAGGAAATTGGAAGTTTCCTTAAATTGATTACTCGATTACTTGGTGATAGCGAATTGATTAATAAGCATGAAATATCAGTGACTAGCTGTCTTTTTTGTTTTCAGGTTGTAATTTTCCGTGATGGGACATATCTTACCTTAAAAGAAGTTTTTGAGAGCTTAGATTTGACGGGGTAATGAACATCTTCTCCTCGCTCTTATAATTATCCATCGAATATCGGTTTTCAAGCTTCTACCATAGTTAAATACATACTCTTTCTTAATGTTTCGTGGATTGACGATTGCCTTTGTCGAACTTCTCATTAATAAACCGATTAAACCGGGACATTGAATAGTTGCACTTGGAAGCACGCCAGCTCCTTTCCCTTTTATTAATGAAACAAGCTAAACTTGGGCCTCTATAAAGTTAGCACCTGAATTAACTTTTTCATTCCTTCATCGAGGCTTGAGTTTTCATAGTACTATCTCTAGTCAAGAGCTTGATAGTATCATTAATTATTTGCTTAGATTTTAGGAAAAAGAGGAATATTTTTCTGTTCAAGTGAAAATGAGTTTGGATATCTAAGAAACTCACGAGACAACACCTATCAAGGTTCATATTCATGGCATGGCCGAGCATATTATTGAGCACTTAAGACTAAAGGGCCCCTTTCATCCGGAGAGATGCTAGATTGTCTTTCAAATTATCGGTGGCTGTTAATAATGTTGTGATCTCCTGTAAATGAGGTTATTATGTTACTATTTAAGAGAAAAACTATCTCGAGTCGGATGTTTTTACCATATAAACTAAGCTTGTAGCAAGAAATTTTGCAATTAATTTAGTGCAAATCACCTTAAGCGCAACATGTACTTTTATAATTTTGACACATGGACCCCGAGATGGTTTAACAGCATTCCTATGATTCACAAGACTCGGCATTTTTTGAAGTCTTATTTGTAGATTTTACTAATTTGTTTGTGTCTTATCTTGTTCTTGCGAGATACCCTTACATTCTTTGTTGTTCTAAATTTCAGCCCTCCCGGGCTCTGATCGCTTAGTTCGTTTTACACTGTCACCAAGGATGAATTGGCACATATAAAACCATTGGCCAAGTTTCTCACATTTAAGTCGATTGTGTTTTTGACTTGGTGGCGGGCGTTGCAATAGCTATTCTCGTACGCCCTTGGTTTGTTTAAAAGCCCTATAGCTCAAGCTTTGCGGTTTAAGTCAAGTGTGCAACACTTCATTATCTCGTATAGAGGTAGATTTTTTATTTATTTATTTCTTGTGCATGTCTTCTTTCTAAGGTGGTCGTCACATTAGTAATGATATGAACATTGGTGGGGCCTATTTATTTATGCCATATGTTTTTTAAGGTTGAGTGAAGCATGGTTAATAGAGGCTATTACATACGATCCATATAGGTGCGCAAACTCGCTTCGTATTGCCGGAAAGTTTGATTTCAGATTGTTTCTGTCATGATCTAATGGACTGATTTCCTTACATGATGTATGATTATCTTAGTTACTTGGGTTTTGTCTATCTTCCCATTTAAATGTGATATATGGGAATGCTTGCCACAGATATACTCATTAAAGCCTAATGTATTTGCTCCTATCTACATTGTTGTCCTTTGTGCATCTGCAATATAGTTTTGGACAATATGAGCGGGCTAATGGAAAGTAGGATGGGACTGCAATATAGTTTATGACATTTTTTATGATTCATAGAAATAGAAATTTTTTTCTGTTATCAAACGGATTTCTGTTTCAGAAATAGAAATTTTGAGTTGTTATCAAACGGGTTTCTTTGTTCAGAAATTTGTCCGGGGAATAGAAATTGATTTCTTGATTTCTGGCGAGAAATCAAGAAATTCAACAGAAATTTTGTCACGCGCACCCGAAGTAACTTTTTTTTACTTCTCGTTTCTGTTCCAAAACTATTTCTTGGCCGGATTTTTAATCCCGGGAACAAAAAAAATTTATCCGTTATCAAACGGGTTTCTACTCTTTTTTTATTCCCGGGAACAAAAGAATAGAAATTTTTGTTCTCGAGAATGTTATCATACACTGCCTAAGTGGCTACTTTCCACGCAGTTCTCGAGTGCCTTATAAGAGAGACACATCCACCTCAAGATGCAGCAAGTGAGGTGACGCGAAAGATATATAAGTGGGAAGGGAGAGATCTTGAAACGACGCGAGACGTGACCCAGTTGCAACCTAGGTTGCACGGACACGTTCCTTATGCCTCAGTGTCGTGTCCGACACGTGTCGGAGCGTGTCGGACACGTCAACACGCTCGGACACGCTCGGACACACGTTGACCGCGTGTCGGATTTCTTGACACGGGGTCAACTTTTGTCGACACGTTTCGACACGCGTGTCCGACGAGGGTGAGAGAGGAGAGACGAGGCCACGAGCCGAGCCGAGCGAAGGCGAGCCCGTGACGGCGAGAGACGGCCAGAGAGAGAGTAGAGATTGAGGCGAGGGCCGTGAGGAGGAACTTCACGAGGGAGGCGTGCGAGGGGAGGGCGGCGTCGTCGAGCGGGGCGGCGGCGGCGGCAAGGGGGAGGAGGAGTTCGCGGCGGTGTGCAGCCTCACGGCGCACAAGGACCGCACGATCCATCCCTGGCAAGCAGAAATTGAGAGGAAGAGGAGGGGAAATGCGTTGTGCGGCGAGAGGAGGAGAAGAAGCGTTGTTAGGGTTTTGAGAAATAAAAGAATAAAGAAAGGGATTTGGTGTGTTGAAGGGAGGGAAGTGACAGCCTGTCACTGACAGGAGGGAAGGGGAAGCGACGGTGTCAGGTGTCAAGTGGAGGGAAAGAAAGTGAAAAAATTTGGGGGTGGGAAAGAAACGAGGGAAAAGGGAGTTTGAGTGGGGGAGAGGGGTGGGGCCCTGGGGGTAGTGGGGGCATTTTATTTAATCGAAGGGGTTTTGGGCGCCGGGAGTGGGGGGTGGTTTTATTTGACCGAATGGATTGGGGGCTTTTTATTTAATCAAAAAAATTGTTAAATAAAATTAAAAATTAATTTTGAAAAATAAATAAATGAGATTAAAAAATAATTTCGAAAAATAAAAATACTAAATATGAATTAAATTAATTAATAATAAAAATATTTATTTATTATCCAACGTGTCGCAACATGTCGGAATTCTCTATTTTTTAGAAATGATGTGTCGACGTGTCATGTCGTATCGGACACTCGTGTCGTGTCCCGTGTCGGTGCTACATAGGTTGCAACACCAGATACGATGGGGAGGCAAGATCGTCGCCGCTGCGCCTGCGCCCTTGTTACGCATCAAAGTACGGGGGCGGCGATCCCGCCACAGTCCGCGGTGTTCCAATTTCGAACGACGGGGCTATTTCCCTATGTTGGCCAAATGCGTACATCCCTCATCATGGCGATTGGGAACTAAAACCCCTGGAGCAATAGTTTAACCAGGAAAAGGTCCAGCGACATCGGCTTTTGTCCTAGCATGTCGCGCATTTCTATATACTGGGTTGGGTATTTAATGGGTGGAGTCTAGGAAGAGCCTAAAAAATGGTTATATGAAAGATCGGAATTTCATCACTCGTGTTTTGAGGTCGGGCCAAAGGAAAGTAATTCCTTATCAATCTTTTAAATTGGATTCAGGTGATTTGTTTTTGATTGAACTGCAAAGATTATCTTATTAAATTCAAGGCGAGTTGATTATGTAAGTTTCCTATAATTATTGTAGATTTGATAATATAAAACTTCGTAGGTTGCTTGGAAATCCGAGTTATAGATTTGTAATCAAATATAGATTTTACAAGAATATTGTTACTATGGGAATTTTGCGACAGTCTTGTCAGAGAATATTACGTAAATTCACTAGTTACAATCATACTAGCCTATTATTGAGAAAATTGTCTTAAAAAGTCATTAACCTGTTGTATTTTGGTTAATTATGTCCTAAAATTTTAAATTATGCCAGTTAAGTCTCAAAAGTATGGTTGAGTCTATCATGCCAATTTTAGTCGAAAATTGTTGATGTGGGTGCTGGTGATACTATGTAAGACATTCGACATTGATGTTAATAAAGTTTTTAGTTTTACCTTTTCTTTTCTTTTTCTTTTTTTTTTCTTCCAAGTTCGTTAACCCTCAATGGCCGAAAGCATTTTTCTAATCTCTTTGGCTGACATCCATTGGACAACTTTGCTTGTTTAGATTATAGACACAAGTACATTACGATCATAATATAATCCATTGGACACCTTGAAAGTTTGATGATGAACGAAAAAGGCCGAAAGCATTTTCTAATCTCTTTGGCTGACATCCATCTGGCCGGAAAAACCAAAAGTAGACCAAAAAAGAAGTGATGAAACGGTTCTTTAGCTTTTGGTCTTTCTATATTCAAAACATTTGTTGGACTAGGTGGGTGCTTCTACAAGTTTTCAGCCAGAAATTTCTTGAATTTTTTTTCTCTCTAATTTCCTCTAAATTGTAATGGTCTTAACTTGTTTGCACTTATAACTAGTAAGTCATCTTTATATCCGGTGGCTCATCTATATCTCCATGTGAAGGAAGATGTTAGCACTCAGTAATTAATCAATAATATAGTAAAAATACTTCAAATGGTCGCATGCGATGGTAGCTATGATCCATAATCGTCCTTTATGATTGTAATTTTCGTATAGGACTTTGTAAATGTCAAATCAATAACCATCCTTCACATGGAGATAATTTACTTTTAATCTTGCAAGGTTCAATATATCATCGTCTCACTTTCCACGAGAAATCATAACTAACCCAAATCTATTGTAAATATTTTTTCTTGTTCTTAGTAACTTACCTTCTTAATTAATAATAAAGCAGCCCTTAAACTGAAAGCCCTTATTAGTGAATAATAGTCGGTCATAATTCTCGTTGAATGTTCGCAAGTTACTATCTTTCCAATATTATTTGACTGTTGTAATTCTTTCCTTTTGATCTCAGAGTCCAAATTACACACAAGACCAATCTAATAAGTTGTGTTCGGCATAATTTCCTTGGACAAGAAATCAAAATTAGAGTACAAAGTTAAGAGTACCATGTAGATATGCAAGGTGCCTCAATTTGAAATTTTGAAACTGCAACTAGTTTGGTATGAGAAATTTGCATATAAATCTTAGAACTAGTTAGGTGTTACTCTAGTTGTGCTATGCTGTGAAGTGTTATAAGTTCCATGTTTTTGTAATACATTTTATTAAGCTGCAACACATCAAATCCAAGTGATAAACTGCAACTCCATCCCCTATTTCACATTACATCATCAGTAAAAGGGAGCATTGAGAGGGAGAAAGACATGTTGGAAATAATCTAAAGAACACAAACTGTTTGTTGTAACCAAAACATAAAATTGGAGGTAAGGTACGGATATCCGAATCTCCTTAAGGCAATTAGTTCCTGCCAAAGGTGCTCCGCAGATTCATGAATTATGTCTTCCAAGATACAACACCCCGAACCTGTTTGGATTAGCACTATGCAAACAAGACTCAGTCGAACCGTTCAATTGAACCAGCAAACCCACAAAAATTAGAAGAATAGAAAAGTATATCAAAGCTTTTTGGAATCAAGTTGAGAAATCCAAAAACTGTAAATGAAGCTCTATGCTTCCATCTATTTATAGAGAATTTTAGTTCATGTATAAAAGAGATACATGAATTAAATAAACGCATGTATCGACGAAATTCATGAATCAAGAGATTCGTGAATCTAAGAGATTCGTGAATCCAAAGATACGTGAATTCAATAGATTCATGAACTTAATAAATACATGAACTAAAAGATACATAAATCTAAGAAATTTATGAACTCAATAGATACGTGAATAGAAAACTATAGGAAATTCATGAATCCAAAAGAGATATGTGAATAAAAAAGACGTATCTTAATTTATTGGCTTTCGTTGATCCATTAACCATAATTATAACCATAATTATAACAATCCCCCACATTAATGGACCAACAAAACATTTTTGACTTGAAGAAATCTGAGCATACCTGTTGAAATACACCGAATCAAGATAGGTAGCTTTCGCTTTGAACCTTCTTTAGTGAAAGCCTATCGGACTTACTTAACGAGTCAATGGACTAAGCCTTGAATCGCCAGTTGTTTGTGTAAGCCTAGACAATAAACCTCACACGGAGTATTTCCAATTCAAGATTGGTTCTCGATTGTGTTCGTTCTTTCGGCTCTGAACCTCTCGAGATTGATGCATGCTTTAGAAAATCTAGCATTTAAAGATTTTCATAGAGTTGGCCAGCTCCACGCATATAGGTGCATTCCTATTAAAGATATCCTACCATATCTCACTTGGATGTCACATTCCAAGTTATAGGAATCATTAAACGCATAGCGCACCCTTCATAAAGTTGTAGGAAAGTACTGTTGCATCATAGGAATGGGAGACCGTGCTTACACTAGAGTTTCCAGAATTTGTGTTGTGCTATTGAACCTAGACCATGGGATCTCCAATCGCATAGGTTAGGTTTTCACTTGGAATTTCTTTATTGGGTTAAGACTTTTAAACCCATTCCCCTCGATGCGCAGTTTATCTGCTCTCTTGACAAACCTTTTGTCAGGGGATCCGCGATATTTTCCTTTGACTTTAGAAAGTCTAAAGAAATGATATCATTTGAGAGCAACTGTCTTACGGTATTGTGTCTACGAAGAATGTGTTTAGACTTACCATTATAAATCACATTATTCGCCCTTGCAATTGCCGCTTGATTGTCACAATGTATGCAAATTGCAGGCATAGTTTTGGCCACACTAGAACCTCTTCTAAAAAATGCCGAAGCCATTCTGCTTCTTCAGCAGCTTTATCCAAAGCAACAAATTCTGATTCCATTGTAGAGCGCGTTATTAGAGTTTGTTTAGACAATTTCCATGACACTGCGGCACCTCCTAGTGTGAATACATATCCGCTAGTTGATTTCGATTCATCAGAATCTGAAATCTAGTTGGCATCACAATAACCTTCCAAAACAGCTGGATATTTGCTATATTGTAGAGTATAGTCTTTTGTTCTTTTCAAATATCCTAATACTCTCATTAGAGCATTCCAGTGTTCATGACCTGAGTTACTGGTATATCTACTCAGTTTGCTTACTGAGTACACAATATCAGGTCTAGTACAATTCATGATATACATGATGCTGCCGATTACTTGAGAGTATTCTAACTATTTGACACTATTTCTAATGTTCTTTCTTAAAGTTAGGTGTGAAAGAAAAGGATTGTTTGCATCTTTAATGTCGAATCCTTTAAATCTCTCAAATACCTTTTCAATGTAATGAGATTGTGTTAAACCTAAGCCATAAGAATTCCTTAGAATTTGATGCCGAGTATAACATCCGCTACACCTAAATCTTTCATCTCAAAGTTCTTTTTGAGAATGTTCTTGGTGATTTTGATAACCTCAGAGTTATTTTCAAGAATTAGTAAGTCATCGACATATAGACAAATAAGTACATATCCAATTGTAGTGGATTTAGTGTACACACATTTGTCACACTCATTGATTCTATACCCATTTTGAATTATTACTCTGTCAAATTTCTCATGCCATTGCTTATGAGCTTATTTAAGTCCATACAATGATTTGACAAGTCTACACACTTTGTGTTCTTGTCCTTTGACCTTGAACCCTTCAGGTTGTTCCATATAAATCTCCTCGTCAAGATCAACATTTAAGAATGTAGTTCACATCCATTTGATGTATCTGCAAATTGTATAGCGAAGCTATAGCAATCAACATCCTTACTGATGTTATTTTTGTGACATGTGAATAAGGATCAAAGTAGTCAAAACCCTCTTTTTGTCTAAACCCTTTGGCTACAAGCCGAGCTTTGTACTTATCAATGGAACCATCAGCCTTTAGTTTTTTCTTGAAAATTCATTTACATCCAATTGGTTTATTTCCAGGTGGAAGATCAACCAATTCCCAAGTATGGTTATTTAGGATAGAATGGATTTCATTGTCAACAGCTTCTTTCAACAAAGGAGCATCTGGAGATGACATTGCCTCTTTAAAAGTTTGGGGCTCACCTTCTAACATGTATGTTAGAAAATCAGGTCCGAAAGATTTTTCAATTCGAGACCTTTTACTCCTTCGAAGTTCGGCTTCTTTGGTCACAACTTCATCATTCTCAGATTTTGATTCTCTAAGCCTTTTCCGAGAAAGTTCTCATTGATTTCTTTTTGCAGAATATATATCCTCAAAAAATTCAGCATCCCTTGATTCTAGGATTGTATTGACATGGATTTCCGCATTTTTAGATTCGTGAACCAGAAATCTATATGCGCTACTATTTTGAGCATAACCAATGAATATGCAATCCACCGTTTTAGGTCCCAACCAAGTTTGTTTAGGAGGAGGAATTGCCACCTTGGCCAAGCACCCCCACACTTTTAGAAAATTGAAGGATGGCAATTTTCCATTCCATAACTCATATGGAGTTTTACCTGTCTTCTTGTGGGGTATTTTATTAAGAATATAATTTGCAGTTAAAACTGCCTCCTCCCACAAGTTTTGAGGTAAACCTGAACTCAAAAGCATGGCGTTAGCCATCTCCTTTACTGTCCTATTCAATCGTTCAGCAACTCCATTTTATTGTGGAGTATAAGGTGCAGTCGTTTGGAGAATTATTCCAAAACTAGCACAAAACTCTCTGAAATTGATTGAACTGTATTTTCCTCCTCTATCAGACCTAAGCACTTTGATTCGTTTATCAAGTTGGTTTTCAACTTCGTTTTTATACTTGATAAACATGCTCATGGTTTCATCTTTGCTAGTTAGTAAATAAACATAGCAAAATCTCATACAGTCATCCACAAATGTGATGAAGTACTTCTTTCCACCTCTACTTTCTATAAACTTTAAATCACATAAATCACTATGGATTAATTGTAGAGGTTCACTTGTTCTTTCAATGGATTTGAAAGGTTTCTTGGCAAACTTGGCCTCAACACAAGTCTCACACTTGTAATAGGCATCCAACTCAAATCTTGGAATTAACCCCAAGTTTGCTATTCTCTTCTTTGTACCATAATTTACATGTCCTAATCTACCATGCCATAGATAGGGAGACACGATAGTGTAAACTGAAGATTTTTCTTTATTAATAGTCTTTGGATACACATACTTTGAGTTTACATCAATGACAGCCACATTGGCCTTAAATAGATCATTACACAAGTACCCTTTCCCCACATACATCCCTCCTTTTGAAAGTACAAATTTGTCAGATTCAAATATAATTTTGAAACCTTTCTTGACAAGTATGGGGCCAGAAATTAGGTTTTTCCGAATCTCTGGTACATGCAACACATTCAGCAGGGCAACCTCCTTGCCAGATGTAAACTTTAGGATCATTTATCCTCTTTCAGCAATCTTTGCTGATGCAGAGTTAGCCATATAAAGCTTCTCATCTTCTTCAGTCTTCTCATAAGATGAGAATATATGTTTATTTGCACATATGTGATTTGTGGCACCTGTGTCTAGCCACCAGCCATTAGTGTTCGACATTAGAGATGCTTCGAACATTACCACAGCAGACAGTCTCTCAATATTGTCATGTTTTGTCAAATTCAGTTGCTGGGCTGCAACATCATTCTTGCCTTTTCTCGGGCGCTTCTTGCAATCCTTAGCATGATGGCCAGGCTTGTTGCATATAAAACACATCCCTTTGAATTTTTGGAACTGTTCCTTTTGCTTGCCTTTTCCTTGAAAAGACATCTTCCTTTTTTTTTTTTTTTTTTTTATCTTGCTTGGATTTGGAAGATTCCACAACATTGGCCTTTGGCTCAAAAGCAGGGTTCGCACTTCTTCTATTGTCCTCCTCGATTCTGAGGCGCAAAATGAGATCTTCAAGGCTCATCTCCTTCCGTTTGTGCTTCAAGTAATTTTTGAAGTCTGACCAGCCCGGAGGTAGTTTCTCAATCATAGCCGGCACTTGGAATGATTCACTAAGTATCATTCTCTTAGCCAAGATGTCACTCAGAATTAATTGCAATTCTTGAACCTGACTCATGACAGATTTAGAATCCACCATCTTGTAGTCCAAGAATTTGGCAACCACAAATTTCTTGGTGCCAGCGTCCTCAGTCTTGTATTTCTTCTCTAAGAACTCCCATAACTGTTTAGCGGATTCAATATTACAATAAACGTTATATAGAGAATTCACTAAACAGTTAAGGATATAATTTTGGCATAAGAAGTCCCCATGCTTCCAAGCCTCCAATGCACCGAGCGTCGTGACATCTTGCTCATTTGGACTAATTATCGGGCACACCTTCGATAAAAATTTCGTCAAATTGAGCATGGTCAGATAGAAGAACATCTTCTGCTGTCACTGTTTGAAGCCTACTCCGATGAATTTCTCCTGTTTCTCATTAGATGTAATTGGAGGTGTTGCCATCACAGTAGGCAAAGTTCGATGAACTGTCCCTCCAGAAATAGAGCCAAAAGCCATTTGGCTTGTACTGTTCTAAAAAACAGTCCCAGGCATACCAGTCGAATGACTTGTACCCGCACCACCAAAATTGGTGTTAGCCCAATGGCCCGTAGCAGTGGCTGCTACAAATTCAGACCCAGAGGGTTGAATATCTTCCATAGCAACGGTCGAATCGACCATAGAAATGTCTCCTGAAACATTTTGGATATTGAAAGGCACTCGATTGTTTCCAACCATCTCAATAGTTTGACAAGAACACCAAACAATAAGTAAGTGAGATAATCGCCTTAAGATTGTTGGAAATAATCTAAAGAACACAAACTGTTTGTTGTAACCAGAACATAAAATTGGAGGTGAGGTACAGATATCCGAATCTCCTTAAGGCAATTAGTTCCTGCCAAAGGTGCTCCGCAGATTCATGAACTATGCCTCCCAAGATACAACACCTCAAACCTGTTTGGATTAGCACTATGCAAACAGGACTCAGTCGAATCATTCAATTGAACCAGCACACCCAAAAAAATCAGGAGAATAGAAAAGTATATCAAAGCTTATTAGAATCGAGTTGAGAAATCCAAAAACTGTGAATGAAGCTCTATGCTTCCATCTATTTATAGAGAATTTTAGTTCATTTACAGAAGAGATACATGAATTAAATAAACGCATGTATCCACGAAATTAATGAATATAGGGATACATGAATTCAAGAGATTCGTGAATCCAAAGATACGTGAATTCAAGAGATTCATGAACTCAATAAATGCATGAACTAAATGATACATAAATCTAAGAAATTCATGAACTCAATAAATACGTGAACATAAAACTATAGGAAATTCATGAATCCAAAAGAGATACGTGAATAGAAAAGACGTATCTTAATTTATTGACTTTCGTTGATCCATTAACCATAATTATAACCATAATTATAACAAGACAGAGAGGCTTCTTAATAAAAAGGGGATAAGCACACTAATGGTGCCAAAAGTTGTGTGCGGCGCTCACTTTGGTGCCAAAAGTTTCCGCCGGATCACTTAAGTGCCAAATCGGAGAAAAAACACTCACTTTGGTGCCACCGACGAGAATTTCCGGCTAAAATGATTACGTGGCTTTTTTAAAAAAAAAAATTCGATGGGGCCTCTAAACGACGTCGTTTTCGGTCCTCCTTAAGAAAACGACGTCGTTTTGCCGTCCTACGTGGATGTCTTCACGGAAACGATGTCGTTTAGCTCAATAGGGGTTGAAATTAGGGTTTCCGCCGTTCGTCCGCCATTGTTCGTCCGCCGTCGCTCGGCCATCGTCCTCGGCCACCGTCGCTCGGCCATTGTCGCTCAGTCACCATTGTAATTGCTTGACCAGGTGAGCAAAGAGAAACTGAGATTGTTGCTCGAGCAAGAAGTTGCAGGAAAAATCGGAGGCGAGGGCGGAGGAGGAGGAAGAAGAAGATGGGTCGGAAGTGCTGCTGGTGTGCTGCTACTGCTGGTGCGATGTTGGTGTCGCTGCTGGTGTGCTGTCAGTGTTGCTGCCACCGTGCTGCTGCCGTTGCTGGTATGGGTGTTCAAGTAAGAAGAAGACGAAGACGGTGTCATTTTCTCTCAATTTGGGGATTAGGGTTTCGAAGTTGGGGGAAAAATGTCAAACGGCGTCGTTTTGGTGTTTGGATGTTGACTCAACTTTCCGACGAGCCACGTCGGCTTAAAAAATTAATAAAAAAAGGTCACGTCGGATTTCCGGCCAAGTTCATCGGCGTTGGCACTTAAATGATCGTTTTTCAAAATTTTTGGCACTTAAGTGATCTGGCGGAAACTTTTGGCACTACAGTGAGTGCCATACACAACTTTTGGCACCATTAGTGTATTTATCCCCAAAATGGGAAAGAAGAGAAACCCGAAATCATCAACCACAAACCAATATGGACTTTGATCCACTATTTAAAGCTGAGTGAACTATGAAGAGCCATACACGCATAGATATATAATCTTCCACAATTGAATTTACAGAATTGTCGTTATCTTATTATCTCTACTAGCAAACAAGTTCATGAATCTTAGCCAAAATATACACACCAGCATTTTCTTGTTCTCTTTTACCTGCATCAACTAGTAAATGATACTGGAAAGTAACAGCGAGCATCCCCAGGTAAGAGGAAATAGTCATTAACATTAACCTAATAAAACAGATGTCGACTGGCATAAGAACGCTTCAAGTGCCATAACCTTGCACAAAGGGACACTTAAGTGTCATAACTTACGAAAGGTACACTGAAGTGCTATATTAAAAAAAAAAACAGATCACTTGAGTGTCAATCCGGCGAAAGTCCGACCAAAACGCCCACATGGCATTTTTCCGACGAAGCGAGCCCAAAACGACGCCGTTTTGCACGTTGACGTGGCCAAATAATGCAAAAACAGCGTCGTTTTGGGTTGACGTGGTAAAAAAAATATATAAATTAAATAAATTAAAGGGAAAATCTCAAATAAAGGCCTGAAGTGGGTTCATTTTCTCAAAAAAGGACCCAAAGTGAACACTATATCAAATAAGGATCCAAAGTGGGTAATTTTGTCTCAAATGAGGACCCAAACTTTTAATCTTATTTATAGCTTGGGGTAGTTTTCTCCAAGAACATTTTTTCTTTAATTTTTTTTTTCTTTCTTCATCTTCCTCACACCTCCTCCTTCGCTCTACATTGCCTCCTTCTTCAACACCATAATCAGGGCCCCTACCAATGATCTCGTGAGCTTCATGTCATCACGTAGTTGGTCCTAGTGACAAGAAATCGGATTGGAGTTATTAGCTACTAGTCACCTTCTCAGATACTAAAATCCTTAGTTCCTCAAGATGCATCAAATCTCAGCTCGCTTGTGCTTAGCCTAAAGCTCGGATTGATCTCCATCTGATGATGATGATGCTGGATATTCTATTAGGGGCAGCGGTCGATGAGGTCGAGAGATCGAATAGGACTTGTCAATGGTAGCAATGGGGCAACGAAGTACAACAATTTCTATAATTAATGATGTCAGATACGACTAATGATCAATCTCAAGATGGGGTATCGATTGGAGAAAAGAGCTGTGTCGATGGGAATGGCAAGAATGTGAGTGGGTGTCTCCAAACTAGGGATTATTGAAAGGAGCCATTGGCATTGTAAAGGGGAAGGGGGATCTTTGAAAGATTGAATTTACGCAAGAGAGGCAAACCCAAATTTGAAATTGATGAAGCAAACTCTTACCGAGGTTGAAATAGTTGCCAGCTGCAACAAAATTGTTCTTTGACGTGAAATTATTGATCACCAAGTGTTAATTGAATAGAGGCATAAGTTAGTCAAACAAGACGATTTGGCAATGCTTGGATATTGCTACTCTGTTGTTGGCAAGCAAGACCGAAAACAGCACAAAAAATTGCAATTGCTGGGTTAGCGGAATGCCTGGAATAAGTGGAGTTTGATGCACTCTTGAGGTGAGAGAAAGAGTTCCTTATATCAGCTTCTTTCAAAGCAGCAGTTTTTCAGCAAGAGATTCATCTTTATAGAGAGAAGATGTGATAAAGTTAAAAACAGAGTTTCTATTCAGTAGGTCCATTTACCAGATAATTTACCTCCCCCTAATAAACTTTGTAAGCCATGATCTCACTACGACAAGCATTCACAAAGTCTTGCCCCGGGAGAGAGTTATTTTCTTGTTTCCGGCCTGCTTTATGTAATACTTATACGTCCTTTTTCAGGAAAAAGGACATTACATGATGGCTTGAGAACAAAGTCTACAGCCACAGTCAGAGGTGTCAGTATCCCGAATCGGATCGCCGCTATTGTTAGAATTAATTTGGCAAAGTGTTTTTTGACTGAATGACATCTATTAACACGATGTCCAAGATGAATAAAAGAAAATAAAATAGGTAGTAGAGCAAAATAGAACGGATGACACCGACTTATAGCACTTGAAAAAGACATAGCAGGATGAGCGGCTTTTGGTCAAAGCTACTATAGAATATCGTTAAACAGGCAGAAAACACCTATATTACTAGTTGGTCCAGACTTTCATAATAGAGGTTTCAATTTAGAAGATAAATAACATACTAACATAACTCTTACTCTCCATAAAACTTACTAAAAATTACATCCGCTACATTGCTAGACAGTAGTTATTCTTAATATTCTATAAATCTGACAGCACAATCTGATAAAGCAACTTCCACAAGTTGACATTTAAATCATAAAGAATTATATATTATCTGTGTCAATCATATTCTGACAGCGATAAAGGCTAATCGACCCCAACAGCAATAAGACATCGCTACAACCAGAATTCGCACGAGGTATTAGCTTTGACCGCAAGGTGTAATGGTCAAAGTCAGCTCAACGAACGCCCGCACAACACGCCCAGACAACCCGCCAAGAAGATAGTCAGAGCTGCGACGCATGAAACTCACGCGTTGATGTGATGTGATAACCAATGACGGTATGCCGCCCCCTGAACACGGAGGAGTTCATGTCCAGAGCCACAAGATTAGTCAGGAAAGATTGCTATTTCAGATAGCACGTTGTCATGGACTATCGCACGCCATGTGCAGCGGCAAACCACATGGTGCGTGACGACCACGGTTTCTCAACGAGAACCGGCTTTGTGTGCATATTGTCTACTTCCGTCTTTTGAATTCGGTTTCGATGGACGTTCCAACTACCTCGAACTCATCGATAATCCCACGAATCACCATCCATTAAGAAAATATTCTTAAACGCTCCAGAAATATTTTTCGCAATGTATCTAGATTTTAAGATGTGCAGAAAAGTTATCCAAAAAAAAAATCTTAAACCTATCATAAGAATATCAATTTAACTGTAAATCTTTTAATTTGATCAATTTAGTTCTAAATATTTTATCAATTTAGTCTTTCGGTCAAAAATCATTAACGTGAATGCTAGCCGTCATACGTGGCACGACTAGTTTTTACATTGCTTTCAAAAATTGAAAATTGAAAATTGAAAATTTTATTGAATTTTTCTTTTTTCTTTTTTTATATTAATGTTGTTGTTGTTATTTTATTGTTATGCTATTTTGGCCGATGAAGGTAGCTAGCATGGGTCCCGACCTTGGGTGAGTGTGGTTGCCTCGCGTAGCATTGAGGAACAAGTCTCCGGCAGCCAAGCATATTGAGGTTGGGCCCAAAGCCCTAGTGCCTATGCCCAATGCCCCAACACTCAGGCCCCTGTTCATAAAGGTAGTGCTCGGGTCCCCGACATTGGAACTCTATTACCACCACTTAAGGTTAGGTCCACAAAGGTTGCGTGCAGGTCCTTAGCGTTTGGACTTGGGTTCTTAGTTAATAGAATGCTTGTTCTTATAAAAAGTATTTATAAAAAGATTGAATTTTTAATTATTTTTTTTTCCTTTTACTTTTTCCTTTTTCTTTAGCCAGTCGCTAACCACTGCGATGATCAATGACTGGCCTTGGGTGACCGACCAGCCATAGGCAGGGGACAAGCTCGCTAGATTTGGCAAGATAGAGCCTCGCCAACCTCTAGCCAGCTTAAAGCTCGTCAGCCTTAGGCTAGCTTGACCTTGCCAAATTTAGTTCAACTCGCTAGTAAGGCTTGACTCACTGGGCTCAAGTTGTCAGAATCTAGCAAGCTCGTCCCTCATATGTGGATGGCCTTTAGCCGTTGCCATCGCTAGAAGGAAAATATAAAATATAAAATATAAAATAATTAAAAAAATTGAATATTTTTGGTAATTTTCTCCAACAAAATCAAATCAAAATTTTATATCAAACGGCAAAAATATATTTTCTATGTTAGAGATAATTATGATATTTATGTAGATTAAACGCATCTCTCAAATTACAGGTATATTGCACGTAAGTTGCACATATACTGCACATATATCTATCTTTGATTGCTCATATATTATGATTGAGATATTTATTTAATCCATGAAGGAGAACCTTCATTTAGTTACATCAAAATCCGTGAAGGAGAATCCATACATATCATTCAAAAACCGAATAGAAAACCCTATACATTACTACTAATGTGGGCAAAAGGAATTACATATGAAAAAGCATTTGCTATATCACATGTTTGTAAATAATTGAAGATGTATTACAATTTATTATGCACTGGGGTTAAGACACGCCTAACTATACAATTATATATACCGACCAAAAAAAAAAAAAAAAAAAACTATGCAATTATGTGTATAGAAAGATAATGAGCAGTTATGTATGAAGTGGGTTTAAGAAAACGTGAGAAGAGAAAAAGGGAGTGGGTAGTTTTCGTTGAAATGGGTGGGCACTGGGCATTAAAAAAAAAGAAAGAAAAGAAGGTAAATTTAAGAAATTTAAAAGTGAGACAATGAGGTATTTTCCCTAAAATCTACTGTTAAAAAAGCACAAATATCACATCTTTGTAAAGAATTAATATTTAAAAAAATTAAAATCATTTTATAACGAATTATTGCAATTATTGATTAATGGAAAGATATTATTGACACAGTATAAGAAGAAATTGCACATATTTGTATGAAAAGAGAAAAACTTGTTAAAGATTGATTTTTTTTTTTTTTGTATGATTCAAACTTTAAAATTGAAACACGTGAGATATAAGATAACATCATCAGTTCATAGATTTGCCATGGATAAAATATTTGTAAAGTAACTAACATATGATATTTTGGATAAATATAGTGATTGTGATTCATAAAAATTAAGAGACCCCATTTATGTTATAGTAGATACATAGATTATATGTAGCTTATAAGAATACCGGTTTCTTTTTTATATAAGAAATCATATTCATCTTTTCCATGGGATAATTTTATTCATGTTATTTCTTATTTATATCCAACTTTACCTTATCTTGGGTAGGAGCCACACACGAGATAGGATAAAATTTTCATTGTGTCCTCCCCCTTTTCAACTCTCCAAAGGAAGTCATGCATAGCCTTTGTCCTTAGACTAGTTATTAAACCAATGTTATATCAGGAAATACTGTGACCTACAAGGATTCAATAAACATAAGTTTCCTATGTGATCATATTAACATTTGCATTATGAGCATAATTAAAATAACCTATAGTCTATTCTTTTTTTAAACTCTACCTGAGTTTATTTACATGTGGGAGGTTATTGTTACCCAAAATTGTAATGTATTTTGTCAAGTATTTGAATATTGTTGGTTTTTCCAAAACTTGCTCGATATTTTTCAACGAAAAAAAGAATACAAGAGATTGTAACTCCTTCATGCGTGCAAAAGTGAAAAACATCCTTTTTCCTTCATAATTTAAAATATTATTCTAGCTTTAAAAAGTCATAAAATAATTATATGTGAATCCACGTATCGTAATGTGTATATTGTAAAATATGGGATGTTATATATAAAAAAATAAATAAGTCAAAATGCATCCATTGTAGAATTTGAATTAAGCAAAAAGTAAAGTATAAAACATGGTCAGACACACTCTAAATTAATTGAAGGGGAAATGAACATGTTTAAATATCTCACGCCAATTGACAAATTAGTTTATGAACTCTTTTATATACATATGGTCACCCCAACAAATCATTTTAATCTTTTGGGTTAAACTTCATCATAGCCAGGTTATGCTCCTTATGTGCATCCACTTCATTAACCAAATTTATATGCTCTTATGAGCTTATATTCTTATCCATTATAAAACCAAATTGATTGTGCATATTCTTGATTGATTATAATTAGTATTATATTTATTTCATTACATTAGATTGTGTTTATGAGTAAGTTAAATTTAAAAAAAAAAATGCTCGGAGCATTTATTAAGGGCCATCGGTTGCATTTTAAATATACGAATATTTTTATTTGAAAAATGAAACTTGTGTAGAATAAATGTTCTTTTGTGAATGATTAGATGTGCCATATGCCTTGTTATTAGTTTAAGGAACGCAGACCGAAAATAGAAAAAGTAAAACCCGTTTTGATATATATATGCTCAGTCACGCGGAAACATTTCCACACTGTTCTTGATTTCCTCGTTTGTTTGGTTGCGTACTCCTTTCAAATTTTTTCACAGATAAACCATCTTTTTTCGGAATTTCTTTCTATTTAATCTTTTATGAGAGATTTCTCTCTCTTTTTTTAAATTTTTTCCCCTAAATAGGAGGAAGTAATAAATTCCTCACTTACGGAAAAATGACAATTAATTAAGGAAAAATTCCAAAAAAAGGACTTGAAATGTCATCTTTTTCTCAAATAAGAACCCAAATTGAATTTTGTTTTGAATAATGACCTGACGTAACTTTAATTGTTTCAAATAAGGGCCTAAAGTGGTTTTAGTTGTTTCAAATAAGGACTCGACCTCGCCAATCGCCAACAAACTAAATTTTCTAACCGATCAAGGGTATTTTCATCATTTGGCACTTCTTCCCCTTTTTTCTTCCTCTTTTTTTTTTTTTTTCCCCCGGTACTCCTTCTTTTTCTTCGCCGGTGGTCAGTCGGGCATTTACAATGCCCACAGAGGGCTGGGCGAAGGTCGCCCTTGTCAGCGAGGGCCACCCATGCCTGCCATAGGCGAGGGACAGCCTAAGGGCCATTTGCAAGATCGACCCTCGTCGGCCCCTAATAAGGGTTGGCCTCACCTAGGCCTCGCCCGCAGCCGCTAAGGTCACTCAGCCCTCGCCCACACTAGCCGACCGCATGAATGGCCCCTGGGTGAAGGTCCCCTCACCCAGGCAAGGCCATCCCTCGCCCAACCCTTCGTGGGCATTGTCGTGGCCAGCCGGCCACCAACGAAGAGGAAGAAGAAGAATAAAAAAGAAAAAGAAAAATATAACAAATGACGAAAATACCATTGATCGTCAGAAAGTTAAGTCCTTATTTGCAACGGACATGGCCACTTCAAGCCCTCATTTGAAACAACATTCACTTTAGGCTCTTATTTAAGAAAGTAATGGCACTTTAGGTCTTTATTTGGAACAAGGTTTATTTCAGGTCCTTATTTGAGAAAAAGATGGCATTTCGGGTCCCTTTTGAGAATTTTCCCATTAATTAATCAAGTCCCTGATTGAAACATGCATTAACGGACAAAATATGAGATTAATTTCTTAAATAAAAAATTCAATTTATAATGTATCTCGTGCCATGTTAGGTAAGACGTGGGCATGACGTACATTTTCTTTATTAAAAGCCAAAACCTAAATGGACGGTTTGGATTCAAAGGCTGCATTTGGGAAGGGCTTCTCAAAGGTCCTTGGGCAAATGCCAGCCTGTTTGGCAAGCCCGTATTCCCGAAATGCCAGGCTTTGTGAAGCTGAAAGCCCAAGGCATGGGAGGACCTGCCTTGGGCTTTTCGGCTTTTTCGGCATGCCAGGCGGGTACTGTTCATTTTTTCTTTTTTCCCGAAATTGTCCTTACGAACGTTTTTTTTTTTTTTCCATTTTTTGCCCTTGTGAGGCACTATTCATCTTCTCCGTCGAGGGTGGATGGCGTGGTCGCGACAACC
Organism: Eucalyptus erythrocorys; assembly: GCA_014182555.1. NCBI lineage: Eukaryota > Viridiplantae > Streptophyta > Magnoliopsida > Myrtales > Myrtaceae > Eucalyptus > Eucalyptus erythrocorys. Next base: position 13,776,736 of record CM024599.1, on the reverse strand, counting down.
TAGCGATTGTCGTCGGAGAGTCAGGCGACCTCCGCGAGTCGCGGCGTTGCCGGCGACTGTCGCCTGCCGCACCGCGACCTCCGAACGGAGCTCATCGGGGCCGCGCGACCCATCTGGTCGCAGGTCTGGTTGCGACCAGATCTGGAGCCGGAGGCTCGAGCGACAACCGGAGCTGGGTGTCGCGACCTCGCCGCCCCCGGATCTGGGTCGCGGCGGCATCACGCGAGGTCGTGAGACCCAGATCCGGGGCAGCGAGGTCACGAGACCCAAATCCAGGGTAGCAAGGTCCTCCCGCGACCTCGACGCCCCGGATCTAGGTCGCCGAGGTCGAGGCAGCGTCGCGCGACGCGCGCGACCTCGCCGCCCCAGATCCGGGGTCGCCGAAGGTCGCCGAAGCCGAGAAAGGCCAAGGGGTCGGAGGCGGAGGTGTCGAAGAGGACGTCGCCGGAGGAGCAGTGGGAGGCGAAGAAGGAGAAGGGCGTGGTGTTGAGGACGAAGACGAGGTCGGAGGAGGCGGCGACGGAGAGGTAGCATTGGGAGAGGCAGGCCGGCGTCGACGACGGAGCTAGGGTGTGTTCGGGGAGAGCGCAGTGGGGAGGGGAGGGAGATCGGCGAGGGATGAGGTCGTCGGGGAAGACGACCGCCCGCTCGGCCGGAAGGAGACCCGTGGTGTTGTGGATGTGCTTTTTTTTTTTTTTTTTACCATATTAAAAAACTAAATTTATATATATATATATATATATATCTAAATATATCTATTGTATATATACACTATTAAAATTAGAATTTTTACCACAAAGCTCCTTTGTAAATAAAATTTCCCAAACAGCATTTTGCTCAAAGTACTTCACAAAAGGCTTTCAAAGTACAATTTACCAAACACAGTTTGCATTTTTGAAAACACCTTTAACTCAAAGGTGTTTGCATTTTCCTAAAGACTTTCCCCAAAAGTGTTTCCAAACGCACCCAAAATGCTTCACCGTATCGGTTGGTATGGAAAGTCAATCCACATTGTGTTTAGCCTAATTTAACTAAAGATAAGGCATGGATAAGATCGTAAGTGGAGGACGGAGGGAGATTTGAGATGTAACTTTCTTATATTGTACATGAAATGTGTTTGGTGAGCCCTACTTGTGACCCTATATATTTATTTGAGAAATAATTACCTAATAGTTTTTAATGTATTATGAGAATAACAGTCAATTTTGGATTACAAAAAATCATTTCATAAATAATTATAAATTATCGTGAAATCCACTTCTTCAAGAACTTGTAACTCATAATAAACAATTATTCTTACAGTACCTGATGAGTATTATGCTAGCAAAGCCTTATTTGCACGAAATATCCGATCTTACGGTGGACCATGCACGAAGCATTGCCTAGTTGTAGGTTGTTACCTTCCTTTGCATGACCAGGCGTGAGGTGAGGGGAAGGTCATGCCGTTTCGAGACCTCAGCGGAAAATTTTGCAGAGCTCGCAACGTCAGCTCCGCAAAGCTCGTGACTCATCTCACTCGACGACAAGACAGAGAGTTACCTTCATTCAATGCCCCTTTGCTTCTCGAGGGGGACCTTCTCTTCTCGTGCTTCCGTAGCTGTTTGTGGATGTGTTTTTCTTCTGAGTTTCAGGTCCTCAGGCTTCATCTCACGTCTCAGCTTGGGCCATTAGTTTTGTGCTTCCAACAGCGAGGGACTTCTCCAGTGGAACTTCCATCCGGTCGTGGAAATGGTTATGTTCGGTGATTGGTAATTAGGATTTTGTGAGTTTTGTCGAGTTGATGCTGTCTTTGGGTATCACGATTCATGATTGACTCGGATTTTGTGAGTTTCATTAGGAAGATGCTGTGTCTGAGTATCCCTTTCATGATCTAGAACCTACTATAAGCAGCATAATCATGTGAAGTGGGGCCAAGTTTTTAGCAAAATTATGTCTTTCTGAAAGGGCCCTTTTCATTTGGTCTCCTTGTTAAGGTTTGGGGAGGAAATCATCATGTACATTGTCTAATTCAAAGCATTTTCAGCACTCACGTTATGCATTCTTTGTGTTGGAGGGGAAGCATTCTTTTCACATACTTCCAACGTGATGTTCTTGGTCTAGTAATCTAGTGATTGTCTCAATTATTTTCCCTTTTACTTTGATCATGGACACGCCTTTTCTGTTATTCTGAGAGTTCGACTCCGTCCATAATTTTTGGATGAGATGGCCCTGTTGATAGACGACTCACTCGTTTTAGACTAAAAGGAACTTTTCTATTATGGTTTTAATCATTTTCCTCACACCTTCAGGTTTTGAGGCTTGGCTTGCTTCGGCTCGGGGTGTTCCTTTCTCGTTTCGACGGCAAGCAAGTCCTGGAAATGGTGTACGTAAGTCATTCATGTGCTCCGTGTATGGCCTGATCTTGTTTTTGAATGTCGTTTCTCATTAATCTTGTTGAAACATCCCCCATGGCTCACATTGAGCACCTCCGCAACTACGTATGGAATTTAGGGACACCGAGTTCTGAGTTCATGCAGTCCAGTAGTCGAGCCTCCGCATTCGCACCCTTGGATTATTTAAAGGAACAAAATGGAACTGTGAGCGAGCCTTGCAAGTAAAGAGTGATGGGTTGATTGATTGAAGGTTCCTTGCCTTCGGATTCTCTTATTCGTCCAGGCGTTGTCCGGTTTTGTTTAATTCACACTTTGCATGAGTTGCATGTGCATGCGTATTTATACATGGAAGGCATGGTTGTCTTCTTTCTCTGGTTCGGAGATTCATTCATCCATGATCACCATTATTCATTGAGGACAGAGAGTTCATGAACATCTAAGCCCCAGAAGTAGAAAAAGAGTGTCTTTGACTTGTGGATTTTTTTTGGTAATGGATAGTGCATATCGTTACGCAAAAGAGCTAATCAGCACATGTTTTAATTGTGCTTCCTCTATGACACTAGTACTGGTTCATTCAATAATCTTTTAATTTCTACTGTATAGATTATTCATTATCAGTAATTACTGTTGAAGTTAACTTGTGGCACTATAATCAAGAATGTTAATCATCTCCTCACAAATAAATTGTCCAGCCCAGGCAAAGTAAAAGAGGTTGGTTTATAGAAGTTCTTACAGTGGAAGGTTTAATAACTGGATAGGATCTTCCTGGCATAGTGAACCTGAGAAAATGTATAAAAACAACCACTTGGCTGATTGTCGGGTGATGTATTTTATCCATAAGGAAACGATTCCTGCTAGATTGTCATGGTTGAAACATCCGCGTCGTTTGACAAGGGGGTTTATATGCTCTTAATTTTAAGAGGCTTAACTTTTAAGGTGAACTTTCTAACAATTGTTATGATTAAATTTAATAATGATATACTCTTCTATTGACAACTTAACTGTTATGTTCTTCAACATCTTAAAATATTCCTAGAGTAGGAACACCTCCTCAAGTTTGTTGTAGCTGCTCGTTTTGTCAACAGGCAAAACATCATTTCTTCTGCCAAGTCACGACCAATACAAGATATCATCTAGCATTATATTTCTTGCAAAGTTTGAGTAATGGCAACATTGGCGATAGATTCCAAACATTTCTTTGGAATGAGATACCAAAGTTTGCTGATGATCAGTTACATCGTAAGAAATTACAAACAAATGGCACTATTGTGGTGACCTTCTGTTAATTATGTTTTTCAACAGCATTCTAGCTGTATTTGACCAGCAATAGAGTTCATAGAAGAACAAAATGAAAAAAATCACAAGACTCTGGAGTTGTCAAAGAAGGCTATAGCCACGAATGTTTCTTCTATCTGATTTTCCAGCTTCAAGATCTTCCTCGAGTTACGTATGCATTTTGCTTCATCAATCACGTCCGGTTGGCTCCAGAGGCAATACCGTGATAAAGAGCACAGTATTGCTTCTGGAGCCAACAAAGCGTGATTGATGAAGCAAAATGCATGTGTAACTCGCTGAACATCTTGAAGCTGGAAAATCAGTTCTGATAGAAGAAACATTCAACTTCATACTCTTTGATTCATCTTTTCACTATGTTCTCCCATGCGCTCCACCACCGATGAACACCACTAGAATGCTGTTGAAAAACATAATTAACATAAAGTCACCACAAAAGCACTGGTCGTTTGATTCATCTTGATATAATCGCTAACCGATTTCCATGCACAATCACGATGGACTCCCCTGAAATTTGACTGAAGAACACCCGCACCAAGAAAAATTCAAGTGTGACAATGACAAAAGCTCGATGAAGAATGATCTCTGATGAGTTGGTGCAGCAGCCGCAGGAGCGTGACGTCGGGATTACAAGCTTCGTGTCCGAAAACTGCAAGAGCTAATGTGGGCGTTCGCTGGAACTTAGCCGAGGTGGCAAACGGCACGGACGGGACGTCTACCGCCACCAGGAGGATATGGGTTTGGCGTTGACCTGAGGAAAGCAGCAGCTTCACGTCTGGATGGGGACGGCGTCGGGATCTTGAGCAAAACAAGAGTAGGCGCAGTGGTTGCCTCGGTCACAGATTCGGCCAGGAGCAGAACTCGTCAAAATAGCTTAACGTCAATCAAGGAGTGGTCCGGCGCAGCGACAAGGACCCACGGAGATGCTGACTTTGTTGATCTAGGCGTGTTCTTGTGACCTGCAGAAAAGACAAAGAAACTCTTCTCTTTCCCTCACGTGTATCTCTCTGAAACTCTGAATTGTCGGCCTCTCATTTGTGAGGTACAACCTCCTATATATAGGGCACACCTAGGTTTAAACTTGATCTCATGGGCTTAATTTAGGCATTTTCCATGTAATGGACTGAATTAAGCTCAAAGCCTTTTTCGTGTAATGGGTTGAATTAAGCTCAAGACCTATTTTAATTAATTCCCATGGGCTGAAATTAGATAAACTTAACCTTAATTTGGCCTGTCTTCCCATGCAAATTCACTCACCCCCAGTGCTGGGGGAATTTGGTCCCACCGCGTGGGCTCAAGCCTTTTATTTTTAAGTTCATGACCATCTACCATTAATCCAATACTAATGCAATTAATGAAAATATAAATTAAATAATAGATGCTCTTGAAATTATATACTGTGCAAATTAATTCTAATATTTCTTTTAGGGGTTGAAAATTAATCATTAATTTTTTTGCAACAAATTAATGATAAATTCGCCAAAATTTATGTGTCAACAAATGGTTAGAAAGCCCAAATCAAAAGTTAAGCTAGTAAGCACAAAGAACTTGTAAACCCCCTTGTTAAGTGATATGGGAAAATTTCAACCATGATAACCCAGCACTGATATCAATAAGAAGAATAACCTTTCTCCGAAAGTCTTGAAATTTATTCTGTCTCAACATTTCTAAGAGATGTATCGGCCAAAATAGCTTCTCATTTTATTAGCCAACTAGTAAAAGGTCTTTTCACAGTCCCCGATTGGGGAGATGAGTTAAAAATGATGAAAAACAATTATAATTTGACAATGATGCTACGCCGCAGCACGGTACCTGCCTCATGACAATTTTAGCTGCTCCCATTTGCAAAATGATCTTTTGCATTCATGAAGTATGTACACTATGTAATGTTGAATCCTTAGGTGTTTTATTTCCACTTCAATCACCAGGCCATGCAAGCATTCCAAGATAACTCCCAGCCCACCGAGGGGAGGAAATTTTTCCCGTTCGAACATTAGATAGCTAACATTAGATAGCAAACTACACTTTTTAAGCATTTACTAAGTCGTAGTGTACAGTTTCCGAACAAGTTAAAAAAATAATATATTTATGGATAAAATACATTGGCCGACAATCAATCAAAAGGCTGTTTGTACACATTTTCACACGTTTATTCTGCCAGGAAGAACCTTCCACTGTAAGAATTTCTATAAACCAATTTCTTTTATTTTGCCTAGGCTAGACAATTTCTTTGTCAGAAGATGATTGACATTCCTGATTAAGATATTTAGTGCCACAAGCTAACTTTAACTAGAAATACAGATAAAGAATAATCCATATTGTAGCAATAAATAAGATTACTGAATGAACCATTATGAGAATCATGAAGGAAGCACAATTAAAACATGTTTTAATTAGCTCTTTTGCTAAATGATACACACTATTCACTACCAAAAAAAAAAAATGTACGAGTCAAAGACAATAAAATTTGGTCGGTCATATTCTACTCCTATTTTAATTCTTAGTCCTCAATGAATAATGGTGATTATGGATGAGTGAATCTTCATTCTAGAGAAACAGAACAACAAAGCCTTCCATGTCTAAATACATACGTAAATGCCATTCATGCAAAATGTAATCTGACAGGGAGGGGTGCATTCGAGATTACGCTGTTAACTTGTTAATTCAGCTTAGTACATATTTCCGCAGGTAGGCTGGTGCCGTAAAACTTTCTTAATCTTTCAGTTCTATTATGTTTGATTCTCTCTTTGTTTGCATGGATAGCTTAATAAACAGATTACCCACACGTGGGTTCTGCGGAATTCGTCTTGTCTAGATTCCCTATCATTTTCGGTAGATGACGGTTTATCCTCTGCTCTTATGAATGATCCTGCGTGGATAGTAGCAGTTCGGTCATTGTACCAACAATTTTTGGAAGTGGATCATTAAATCTCTTTCGTAACCCAAGGCCTTCTTCAGGTTGATCTTCTCATTGCAAAGGACTACTAAATTTCATTTCTTTTGACGTTATTCATCGTACTTACTGATAACATGCTTCAAAATTTGGGTTTGTTGGTGCTTAATGAGCTAACCCAGCATAAAGAATCTTTATCTAATCTATTGGTGGTAGGGTGTGTTGAAGAAAAATCTCTTAAGTGTTTTGAAGCTAACAAAACATCCTCGTCAGTTGAGTCTGAAGAATCCAAAACTCAGTCGCTTAAGTCTGAAGAGTTCCAGACCCAAGTATTTCCATCTGAAGATTTCTAGACCCAGGAGTTTCGGTCTGAAGATCTCCAGACTCTATCAAAATCTGAAGTTTGTCAGATTCAATTTTGCGAGTTTGCCCAAGCTGACAGCGGTTTAATCCTACGGTTTATGAATTCAAAGATTGGATAATATCTTCCTTAATTCGTTCTAATCATGGAAGATCTCTGGCTGAAACTAAGCTCGACGATTTCTGGATTTATCTCAAATTAATCCGTTGAAGAACAAGCAAGATTTGGAAAGTTCCACTTTTGGAAACTCAAGATCCTGATTGTATGGGCGAACAGGATTGACGAGCTATCTTCCGTTTATATTCGACAACTTGAAGATCACCTTAATTGATTCATTTTAACGGGTAAATTGAATGAACTCTTTTGGAAAATGCTAACGGTTATAAAGGCACGAAGGAGTATTTAAGGTAGAGTCGTTGTTGTTCGAAGTGAGTGAGCCGATAGAAAAATTCGAAGTTCGAACCTCTGAAACTCTTGTTCTCAAAATTTCTTGAGCTTTAGTTGTGTACAAAGGAGAGACACTTACAGTGAGAAATTGCGAGAGCTGTAGCAAAGACTTTCTACTAAAGAAATCTATACCGTAAGCTGTAAAATTCTCATTTGCTATATAGTGAATTATTAGCATGGAGAGTGGACGTAGGCTTACAATAAGCCGAACCACTATAATCTTCGGTGTTCAAATTTTCTTACCATATTATCTTTACTTTAATGTTGCGTGATTTAATTAACTCTGATTTTATTTTAAGCCAAGGGATTTGAGTAAAGGTTTGAAAAGAAATTTATAAACACCTATTTACTCCCCTCTAGGTGTATTTACTAGCCTTTATCAGGGTGGTGTGCGGGTAATTTGTCCTTGCAATAAAAGAAGCATTTATCCTTTTAAGCAAAACAGTAATTTCTAAATCAAGTAAAGCATCTACTTAACAAGTGCTCTTTTTTAGCTTGTGGCTGCTGCATAATGAACTTCTCTTTATTTATTCAAAGAAAGAAAAGACATATGTAACTTACTCTTTTAGAGTGGAGCAGTTATTTTCTTCTCATTTGTTGTTGCTTGTTCTATAGGTCATTCGCCTCGGTGGTCTGGAACAGCTCTTGCTCCTTGGTCGGATGTTGCGGGGTACTAAAATGCTTCCATGTTACTTTTCACAACATCCCGCAGCCACTGGTACTTTCTTCCCTGTGATGCTTCTTGGGCCAATTTTTGCTAAGAATCACTGATGTCAATGTTGGCGGTGTCCCATGGGACGGCTGGCGCTAAATTGAGCAAGACCAGCCCCTGTGATACGATCCTATAGATAAAATCTTGGGCTCTTTGGCCTTGGGATCGCTCCTACAAGGTAGAAAAAAAATTCTTAAAAGGAATATATTCAAATCGCTCTTACTACAAGATACATGGAAAGGAAACCCTTATATATACCCAAGCTTACACTATACATTCGACTATTAGACATCATCTGCTCCAAAGATGAATCAGAAATTCGAAAAATCAAAATCGATCTCCCAATTTCAAGAAATTTCCGGCACGACATGTCTTATTGATCCCCACATGAAACTGTGATTATTATTCTACCTACCACAAGCCATCGCAATAAAGATAAAAAGCAAGGATAAAACTTCATAAATGTTAAATTCATTTTTTTTCGGATGCACACATCATAACTATATATATAAGACCGTTGTTTCTCATTGACTCGAGCATCATTTGACAGTTTTATTCCATATCAGATGTACCCAGGGAACTCTTGAAGCCCTATGCCCGATCAGACTCGAAGCATTTCTGATAGTGAATCACAAGGGTAGAACCATTCGCCGTAAGAGCATGTTTAAGAGCCAGAGCTGGAAGTACATTAGATACTAAATGAGTTCACATAGTTTCTTTTGCCTCACACACACTATGCAACTAGGAACATTTGACAAGGATCTTATTCGCCCGACATTACTTTAATAAAAGAATCACAACCATATGTGATATTTCTATTTTCTACCGCTAGTTATTTCGATCGATTATCAATACTAAAATAACTTAGTAAATTTTACCTCAACTATGTCTCGCTTAGTCTTTTCTAATCTGAATCCCCGGTAGTGGACGTGGGGCAATTTTTGGTGTCAACACCTGTGAAAATTATTTAGTCACTTGTTGTTTAGGCACTACTCAAATTTAGTTCAAATACTAAACTACACATCCATTTATCAACTTCAGTTTTAAGAACAATTAACAATAAATCTCACAAAATTTACTTCTCGCCTAGGGAGGAATATTAAATAATTAAATATTAAACTACACCTTCATTTATGAGCATTTGTGAGCTTAAATGTTTGAGACGGTTGAAAGTAATACAACAAAACTTTTATGAAACTGAATAGGATATATAGAAGACGGTGTATCAAGGGAAAGCATAGTCAATTCCATGACTGAAACAGTTCGGAATCGGTACATAATTTCATCGATCCAATTAATTTGTAGTCGTCCTTTTCTTCTGTATGTAAAAAGCTGAAACGCGGAGAGATGATGAATGAAATTATCATATTGTATGTCCCAAAATATCTAATGATCGTTCTAAATGATGCCTGTGACACACATAGGTCGCCAACATTTCTCTTGAAGACAACGTGACCTTACCTGTTTCCTAACAAGAACCGGCTTTATATGCACATGGTCTACTTTTGCCTTTTGAATTTGGTTTTAATAGGCGTTCCGACTGTCTCAAACTCATCGATGATCCCGCGAATCACCGTCCTTTGAGAAAATGTATCTCGCTCTTTAGATGTGCAGGAAAATTTTAAAATAAAAAAACTTAAATATATTACAAGAATGTCAATTCAGTAATGAATCTTTTAATTTTATCAATTTAACCCCTAATATTTTGTCAATTTAATCTTTTACCTGGAAATTATTGACGTATATGCTAATCGTTATACGTGACACGATCGGACGCTAATGTATATAATTTTTACAATTCTATAAAAATATTGGAATATTTCAAATATTTTTTGATTTTTTTCTTTTTTAATATTGATGTTGTTGTTGTTATTGTTTTATCATTATGTCGTTATGGCCGGTGAGGGCGGCTAGCAAGGGTCCCGCCCCTAGGTAAGGGTCGCCTTGCCCAACATTTAGGACTACATCTTCGATGCCCAGGCCAAGGTCCATTGAGGCCGGATCCAAAGCCCTAGTGCCCATACCCAATGCCCCAACACTCAAGCCCTATCCATAAAGGCAGTGCTCGGTCCCGATGCTAAAGTTCCAATCCCACCACTTAGGCCTGAGTCCACAAAGGTCATGTGTGAGTCATTGATGCTCAAACTCGAGTTCTCAATTAATAAATTGTTCGTTCTTATAAAGTTATCTATAATAAAAAAAATGAATTTTTAATTTATTTTTTTCTCTTTTTCTTATTCTTTCTTCTTCAGCTGCTAGCTAGGTGTGCCATGCTGTGGAGTGTTATAAGTATCATGTTTTGTAATACATTTTACAAAGCTGCGACACATCAAATCCAAGTGAGAAACTGCAACTCCATCCCCTGTTTCACATTACATCATCGCTAGAAGGGACAGGGGGCTTCTTAATGAAAAGGGACAGAAGAGAAACCAGAAATCATCAACTGCAAACCAATATGGAATTTGATCCACTAATTAAAGCCGAGTGAACTATGAAGAGCTCTAGACACAGAAATTTGGGTTTTGTGATGAGTGCATGGCCAATACATAAGGCAATGCTCAAGTCCCAACGCTAGAGCTCCAATTCCACGACTTAGGGCGTGAATGATACTGGTCAGAAAGAGAAATAAATTTTTTTAATTTTATGTCTAGATGAGTTTCTAAGCAAAAATAACATTTAATAACGATACAAAATTTTTACTCTCAAAATAGAAATTCGTTTGATAATAACAAAAAAATTTCTCCCTTTCAGACAGTAACGATCGGTGATCGGCGGTGGCGACTGATAGTCGACGGCTGCGACGACGACGACATATGGCATTTAGCAACCGGCAACCGATAGCCGGCAAACAACGGCGGCGGCAATGGCAGGCGGCGACGAACGGCAGACAATGGTCAATGACGACGAATGGACAACTGGTTTATAGCAAGAGCGAACAATATGAAAAAGTAAAAAAGTTCTACTTTTGAAATTTATTCCAAATCTATTTCTGCAATAAAAATCTATTTCATAAATAAAAAAAATGAAATAATTTTATAAAACGAATTTTTATTTCAGAAATAAGTCTAAAATAGAAAAATTATTTCTAGAATAGAAACTTTGATTTGTCATACACCCTTTAAAATCTAGGTCCACAGAGGTCATGTGCCAGTCCTTGGGACTTGGGACTCGGTTTTCAGTTAATAAAACGTTCAATCCTATGAAAGTATTTATAAAAAAAAAATAAATTGAATTTTTAATTTTTTTCTTTTTCTCTTTCCTTCTTTTTCAGCCGGTCCCTAGCCACGACAACCAGCTATAGGTGTGCTATGCTGTGAGGTGTTATAAGTTTCATGTTTTGTAATACATTTTATTAAGTTGCCACACATCAAATTTAAGTGAAACTGCAACGCCATCCCCTATTTCACATTACATCATCAGTAGAAGGGAGCATTGAGAGGGAGAAAGACACAGAGGCTTCTTAATGAAGAGGGACAGAAGAGAAACCAGAAATCATCAACTACAAATCAATATGGAATTTGATCCACTATTTAAAGCTAAGTGAACTATGAAGAACTATAGACACATAGATATTTGGGTTTCGTGAGGCAAAGTGCATGGCCAATACATATTTCCCGCGCCATATTGACGCAAAGTAATCCTCCTTAATCGAATTTACAGAATAGTCATTATCTTATTATCTCTACTAGCAAACAAGTTCACGAGTCATGGCCAAAATATACACACCAGCATTTTCTTGTTCTCTTTTACCTGCATCAACTAGTAAATGATACTGGAAAGTAACAGCAAGCATCCCCAGATAAAAGCAAATAGTCATTAACATTAACCTAATAAAACAGACATCAACTACTCAAATCTTTTTGGCCAATTTCTCTCAATCTCCTACAGGCTTCTCGACAGTCCATAAACATACTACCGGAACCGTGGAGATTAGCCACACAGCTGCAAAATATAGAAGCAAGAAAGGTCAGGGTCCAGCACATCGCACCTCACATGACACAAGAAAAAGAATAATTGCCGTTCTATGCTATCCTCAGCCATAGAAAAATGAAGGCCCAAGGGAATTATGAACGAAATTTTTAATGAGTAAAGTAAAAGCAGATATAGGAGGTTAACATGTGACAGAATGTTAGTAAGGACTTTCAGCAATAAGGAAAAAGAATATTAATGGGCATCTTTCTAACAACGCATCTCTTCTGAAAATGATACCCTATGAAGGAGCAGACTTATGTTCTGATGTCAAAAAAATAAGTGGAAGTGAAACGATGCCATAAGAAGGGACTACAGAAAAATAACATCAGTTGTGAGCAAGAATTTGTATTGGTAAAGACAGCAAGTAGAAAGGTGAAACTCTCAAAACATAAGGCAGATTTGAGACATGCTAAGGCTGCAACAGATACAGCTGGTTCTTTGGAAAAACACAAAACATGTGCACGCACAAGCCAATGTTGGCATATTACATTTAGCAAAAGCTTCATAAATTAGACCATGTGAAATCCATATGACATTCCTAGCCATAAGATTGTTCTCACTCCAAATGTCATGCTGATGTTAACCGTGAAGAAAAGGTTTCTTACATCAGCTTTTTATCAGCAGCAGGTTTTCAAGCAAGAGATTCTAGAGAGAGCAGATCTAATTAAGTTGAAAATAGAATTTTTGTTCGGTTATAGTCCATTTACCAGATAATTTATCCTTGACCTAACAAACTTTGTAAGGCCATCATCTTACCACAACGAGCATTCACAAAGTCTTGCCCTGGACAGAGTTATTTTCTTGTTCCCGGCCTGCATTACTAATATGTCCTTTTTCAGGAAAAAGAACATTACATAATGGCTTGAGAACAAAGTGTATAGCCACAGTCAAAGCTATACGTATCCCAATTCTGATGGTTGCTATTGTTAGAATTAATTTGGCCAAAATGATTTTTGACTGAATGACATCAATTAACACAATGCCCAAGATGAATGAAAGAAAAAAAAGCTGGAAGCAGAGCAACACAGAATGGATAATACCAACTTATATCACTTGAAAAAGACATAGCAGGGTGACCGGCTTTTGGCAAAAGCTACTCTAAAATATTATTTAACAGGCAGAATATGTCATTATTACTAGTTGGTCCAGACTTTCGCAATACAGATTGGTCAATTTAAAAGATAAGTAACACACTAACATAACTCCCAGTCTCCATAAAGCTTATTAAAAATAACAGTGTACAAAGCTAGACAGCTGTTATTCTTAATATTCTATAAATCTGACAACCCAATCAAGTAAAGAAACTTCCACAAATTGATCTTAAAGAATTATATACCATCCATATCAATCATATACTGGCAGCAATAAAGGCTAATGCCCCCAACAGCAATAAGACAACACTATAACCAAAATTTGCATTAGGTATCAGATTTGACCGTAAGGTGCAATGGTCAAAGTCAGCTCAATGAAGGCAGATACAAGACACCCGTAAACAAGCCACCAAGAAGATAGTCAGAGCTGTGATGCAGGAACTCACGCATTGATGTGGTGTGTGATAGCCAACAACGACATGCCACCCCTGAAAATGGTGAAATCCATGTCCAGAGTCACAAGATTAGTCAGGAAAGATCGCCGTTTTAGACAGCACATTGTCATTGACTATCACACACCATGTGCAGCTAACATGGTGCGACACGACAACTGAATAGTTTTCTACAGCAATTAATCATGAACTCCATTCAAAGAAACTCAACAGCCTCAACATGCCATCAGTGATCCACAGAAACAAATTATGCAATCTAAGATGGATTTTTTCTTACAAATATGTCAAAACCATTGTCGCATTCGACTGGAAAAGAGAGAACAGAAGATGTATACGCAGCCTGATGATTCAAAACAGCAACGAGCTCTTCCACAAGAAGCCTATGCAGATCAAATCAAAGAGACCTAGTTCTTATCGAACCAACACAAATAAATCCTTCAGAGACACTAGAAGTTACTGACAGTCTGATGGTAAGAATTTGAACCCATTAGAATTGTCATCTGATCATGAACAATTTACTCACAAAATTCCATTTTTAAGCGTCTCCGTCTTCTCTCCATTACTGATGAGTAAACTGGGGTCACTACGAATGGCTAATATCAAGTGGCCAACAATCGAAGCAATCAAATCGCCGTGAACGAACAACCTCTAACCCATCCAATTCGAACCAACAAACGAAGCGGCGCATCATCAATCCCACAAAAAAATTACCAGATTAAAAGCGAGAATCGAAACCCTAACCTCAAGAAGAACCTCGCTTCCCTCCTTCGCAGGCAGGGGCCTCGTCGAAGTTCTTGGACGGGTACTTGGCGCTGACGCCGCCGACCTCGAAGACCAAGTTCTCGCCGCTCGACTTGATCCCGGTGATGGACCACCACCGGAAGAGGGCCCTGACCCGGATCCCCTCCAGCCCGGCGATCCGGCCCCTCACGATCTTCCCAGTTATCTTCTCCGAGTAGGCGGCCAGGTAGTTGTCGGGGGGCAGCGTGAGGCGGCACGGGCCGTGGAGGTCGACGGCGAAGTCGCCGGACGTGGCGTTGATGGAGTAGCCCCGGACGTCGGCGGGCAGGAGGCCGATCGGGAAGCCGTAGGTGGTCAGCTCCGCGTGGGCCCTGGAGACGGGCCGGGCCGGGACGTCCGGGAGGTCCGAGGAAGCGACGAGGAGAGCGGAGAGGAGGAAAAGCACGACAGGGAGAGCGATTCTCATCGTGGGTTCTCGCTGGCGGTCCGGTTCGAGCGCGAAAAGCCTCCAAAGGCGCAAGCTTTGGACGTCGAGGTCGTCTTCTTCTTCTTCCTCTTCTTCTTCTTCTTCTTCTTGTTTACTGGTTGAGATGGGTTTGGCTTGCAGCAGAGGAGGAGGAGTTCTTCCCCCTTTTTGACCGGGGGAAATGCGGTGACGTGGCGGCACGCACGCTCGAAACGGCGGCGTGGCATGCTGGTTTTGCTTACGGACGGATTGCGTTGCGAAGTTGCGGACGACAAGATGTCGAGTTTACCACGTCAATTACGATGTCCGCCGGATAAGATGTGATTTTTAATTGCGAAAAGGGAGATGGGAATTGGGAAGGGGACGTAAAGTGGTGGCGTTGTTCCTGTGCTTGGACCACTCCTCCTCAAAAGAATCGAACGAGGAAAACTCTAAAAACTGTAGAAAAAAAGTATCTGTGGGGATATGCTGCAGAAGATTCGTTCTTTGAGAGTGCAAGCGCAAGTGCAGGAGGGGGACAAAACGTCGATACAATTCTACTTTTTAAGACAACTCAGATTTAGCAAAAGTCATCGAACTCGAAGTTTCCCGTAAGAGAAAGTGCAGGGTCATTTCATTTCCGTGGATCGGGAAGGAGGGATCATCGCGAGTACATTTATTATCACTATTTCGAAAAAGCAATGAAACAGCTTACCCAAGAGCCAATATAGTTGGTCCGGACTTTGAGAAATTTCCAACTTAGTGATAAATCTTGATATAGCTGGTCCGGACCCAAGAGTCGTTAGATTTTAATTGAGCAAAATAAAATCAATAAATTTCACTTGTTCAAATTCTAACAACTACGTGTCGACTCTTTCGGATTAGAGATAACAAATTCACCAAGCTTGTAAATTGTTCGATATGCCTCTAGATAATTGTGTCTCTGAATTTTTAAATTTTTGGTTGGAGTCTCTATAGTGGTACCATTGTAAAGGATAAAAATTACAAAAAAAAAAAAGTCATAAACATATTATATCGATACCAATTCAATTATAACATATTAATTTGGCTTATTTAATTTTAATATTTTAACGATTTATCAATTCAGTCAAAAATCTTTCAATCATACTAATTAAATCCTTCCGCTCAATTTTGGTTAAAAATGCTACTATGACGATTTGGTAAATGCCGTCCATCCTATGTGAACAATTTTTTTTTTTTTTTTGCATTTTTAAAACTTTTGAGTTTTTTTATTGCTTTTTCTTTTCTTTTCCTTTTTCTTTCCTTTTTTTTTTTTTTCCAACTCTTGGCCGGCACAACAAGGATATGGAGGTTGCTAGCCATAGGCGAGGGTTGTTAACCAAGAGTGGGAAAAAAAGAAAAAGAAAAAGAATAAAAAATTTAAAATTTAAAAAAATCAATAAAATTATCCACGGCCGATATTGACTAGACCGTCGTGTTAGCGTTTTTAGCCAAGATTGGTCGGAATAACTAAATGGATAAGTTCTTAAAAGTTTTATAACTAAATTGATAAATAATTTAAAGGTTTATGATTAAATTAGCATAATTGAAAAAATTAGGACTCAATTGGCAAATCGTAAAAATATTTATGACTTAAGTTAGAGTTATGTATCTAAGTCATTCTAGGAATAGCATAAAAAAATGGTTTTATGAAAGATCGAAATTTGATTTACTCAGCAAAATGGCTTATGACTTGAGGTCAAGTCATAAGAAAGTAATTCCTTATCAATCTCTTAAATTGGACGTAGATGATTTGCCTTTAACTAAAATGTAGAGACGATTTTCGTAAATTCACGGCAAGTTGGTTGTATAAGTCTCCTACAATTCTCATTAATTTGATGATCTAAAACATGGAAGGCAGCTAAAAAATCCGAGTTATAGAGTTGTAATCTAATATAGATTCTACAACAACGTCGCCGCTTCTAATACAACTCATGGAAGCGGCGATGCTCTTGTCAGAGAATTATGGAAATTCATTAGCTACGCTCATATGAGCCTATTATTAGAT
Organism: Eucalyptus erythrocorys; assembly: GCA_014182555.1. Classification (NCBI taxonomy): domain Eukaryota; kingdom Viridiplantae; phylum Streptophyta; class Magnoliopsida; order Myrtales; family Myrtaceae; genus Eucalyptus; species Eucalyptus erythrocorys. Next base: position 13,759,928 of record CM024599.1, on the reverse strand, counting down.
TTGTGCAATAGAAGTGGACCTGCAATTAGGGCGGACCATCTCCCCATGACGAGGAACTTTCATGGACGATGGTTCATGGGTAATGTGCAATCGCAGTGGTTGATTACTGTCAGATCCACATAATTATTGGTCCTCGTCAACAAAGAGGTATGGAAGCCTTTATGTGAAGCTATAGGGAGAGAACGATGCCTCCTAAAACCTATCTTGACCTAAGAAGCCACATTGCTAGACCCTTTTGAGAGCCTGACCGGAGACCTCTTCCCCTTTGGTTGTTATAATTAATGTTTTTTTTGTCAGAATATTTAATGGTCGAATATTATAATTTTCTAGATTACTTGGTGTATAGTTAATATAATATAGAGGTAATCACAAATCATCCATTAGACAATTGGAAAGTATGATGATGAAAGAAAAGGCCGAAAGCATTTCTAAACCCTTTGTTTAACATTCATCTGGCCTGAAAAGCCACGAGCAGACAAAAAAAAAAGGAAGTGATGAAAATGGTTTTAGCTTTTGGTCTTCCATGTTGAACACGTAAGTTGGACTAGGTGGGTGCTTCTACAAGTTTTAAGCCATAAATTTCTTGAATTTCTTTTTATAATTTACTTAAAATTATCATTAGACTAATCACACCTAGTAATTTAGTTTGTGAATTGTAACTTACCTGTATAGATCCTATATAGATCCTAACTTGTTTGCATTATCATTGGAAAATTATCCAAAAAGTCTTAAACCTATTGCATTTTTGCTAATTCAATTATAAATCTTTCAATTTTGTTAATTCAATTCTAAATATCTTCACTTCTTACCAGTTAAGTCTATCTAACCAATTTTGTCCGGAATTTGCTTACGTGAACAACCCGTATTGATGTGGCATGTTTTTAATGATATTTTATTAATTTTTTGAATTTTTTATGGTTTTTCCTTCTTCTTCTCTTTTTTTTTTTTTTTTTTTTTTTACTTTTTTTTTGGGGGATTTGGAGTTTGGCTGATGAGGGTGGCCGGCCGATCCTCATTGGCCACATGGGTAGGCCAACGACCCTTGCTAGACACAAGCGAGGGCAAGCCAACCCTCGTTAACTCTAGGAGAGGGCCGCAGTGCCCTTGCTGGCCCCAAGCGACGACCTCACTCGAACCCCTCACCTGGAGTTGACGAGTGCCAATAAGCCCTCACCTAGCCAAATCTAGCGAGGCCATCGCAGCCCTCACCCAAGGCTAGCAAGGTGCCTAACACCCTCACCTAAGTATGATGAGGGTTGGTTGGCCCTCAATTGTGGCGGCGAGGGTCGCTGGCAACCTTGGTCAACCCTAGCTTAAAAAAAAATCATAAAAATTTCAAATTATTATTAAAATATTATTTAAAAATTGTCACATTAGCACCGGCCGTTTACATCAGCAATTTCCTACCAAAATTAACTGGATAGACTTAATTGGCAAGAAGTGAAAAGATTTAGAACTGAATTGGCAAAAAGCGCAATAAATTTATAACTTTTTGGATAATTTTCTCCATTATACATAATAGTTTGTCTATTTTTCTCTTGACATGAAAAATATTGACGCTTAATAATTACTCAGTAGCATAGTAAAAATACCTCAAATTGTGCAAGCAAGGGTAGCTATGCTCGGTGATTGTCCCTTGTAATTGTAATTTTTGTATAAGCTTTTGTAAATGATAATTCAGTAACAATTCTTCATATGAAAATAATTTACTCTCAAATCTATAAGGTTCAATATCTAATCCCCTATAACTTTTAAGGATGAGCATCAGTCTTAGGTTAACTCTAGATTGGCCCAACTCTATCAGTCCTAGTCTGATTCCCAACAGAACTTGGTCGATCCTTGGTCTTGAGATTCCTAGATCAGTACTGTGCAAATCGGTCCTCGATCCTGATAGTTTAGAGCTAATCCAACTCGAACCAATCTTGACTATATATATTATATAACAGTGCCAAACGACGTCCTCCTCCTCCAATACTCTTGTTCTCCTTTCTTGTTTATCTTCCTCTTTATTCTTTATCATCTTCAATAATTACTTGAAAAGAACAACTTTTCACTCGTGAGCAATCTCCCCCTACTCGCCGCATGACGCTTGCCACACTTAGTGCTCAATGCTCAACGCTCACGCCCCTCATTACTTGACACTTGCACCACTTGCCTCTTTTCGCTAACCTCGCTCATTGCCAAGTAAATTAGAAGAAAACAAAGCCCTAATTAGAAACCTTCTTCGCTTGTGAGCAACTTCACCATTTGTCGCTCGCTTCACGGCTTGCCTTTATTTACTCACCTCACGGCTGGCCCTCGTCTTGCAACTTGCCCTTGTTGATGGCTATGTAATTTGAAATAATAGGTTTGTCTTCTCATGGAATACAAAAAATGAAACAAAAAAAAAAAATATCGGTTGGTCTCAAGTTGACGCCGGAACCGAACCGAACCCATAGGATTGATCCTATCTTCAATCTCAAGCTCAATTGAGTCGGTCCTCAATTTTTAAAATTAGGGACCAACAATGTGCGGATTAGTCCTTAGGTTAGGTGTTGGGACGGCCAAATCTGGATCATGATCACCCCTAATAACTTTTCATGAAAAATCATAATCAACCAAAATGTATGGTGAATTTATATTCGTGTTCTTAGTAACTTACCTTCATAATAATAAGATAGTTAGGAAACTCAAAGGCCTCATCAGTGAATAATTGTGCTCAAATGTCGTAATTTTCCTTTAAAAAATGCCTGTAAATGAACCATGAGAAATGCATTTGAATACCATTAGATCTTTTTAGTCAATTGTTGATTAGAGCACTCTTCAGCCAATGGATATGATGAAATCATCCCTTCAAACTGTGATGCTAATTACCCTATTTTGATTGAAATGGCCGAATACGGTAGTCGCCCGTGGAAATCTGATGATTGTGTTGAGTATGAGCTCAGATGGCTTTGTGGAATCTTGAGTTTATTTAGGTTTGTTGAGTCTGAGCTTAGTTTGATTTTAATGGGTTTTGACCCCACTTTGATTAAGATGAGTTTGGGTTTACTCCTGTAATGTCCGCAGAGAGGGAGGCGGAACATATTGGTGAACGTAAACCCACTTGCCAAAACCACGAGAGCTAAGAAGAGGCATTATGCCGTGATCACGATTTCTGTAGTGTTAGCGGCACAAGTGGCTTTGAACAAGCAAGAGGATCCACGTTTGCCCAGGGAGATTTCTAACCAAAAACCCAAAAGCCGATTCGTTAAACTTCCGCGCCAGGATGTGTATATATATATGAGTGATGTCTCTAATAAAGATGATCATTTCCGATTTCGGCTTTCTTTGTGGGGCGATAGCTGGGGTAAAAGAAGTCACCAGAAGATTAGGTGACAAGCTGCGAGGCAGCAGATCTACGCGCATCCGATCAGAAGGAGGTGTATGAATCCAGAGGAGATATGCCGATAATGCTGATCCCTCATCCTTCTGTTTTTCTTGATCCTTACTAATGCTTAAGATAGATAGCTGATATTCTGAGAATGGATGCTCAGATCACACATTCATTTGGTTTGGTGTCTAGATTCAAATAGTTTTCTATGTTCCACCATATGGATTTGTGCGAGAGACAAAAAAGTTGACATTACCTTCCTTAATCAGTATGTCAGAGTAGCCCTTAGCATCGGGATATGATATATGTGTATATCTATTGTTGGGATTGTCGGATCTCCAAAAAACCGGATTCGACCCTAAATTGAACCCCTAAACTTGCGCGGAAGACGAGTCCGGGAAATTCATATGCATCACCGATCCTAAGACACATCACAGAATCGAACGTACCTTGTTAGCCACAGATTAAACACTGACGCCGATATGAGGAAGAGAAAACCGGTCCTGTTCGATCCGATGACGTCAATTAGCCTTGGAGGGAAGATAGGTGCCACCTTTTGCCTTTTTGCCCACCGTTCCTTTTGTTTTGAGAGTGTTTTTGAGGGAGAGAGAGAGAGAGGGAAGAGACGTACGTTAAAAATGCCAAAAGGTGTCTCTTCTCCCTCCCTTTCCCCCTTTTATACGTTCCCTCAAATTTAGAAACGTGCCCTTTCATTATATCCCTCCATTCATGGGTCCTAATTTTGTGGGCCAAGCTTTTCGGCCCAGCATGGGCGAACGGGCCAACTTAAGCCCATCAAATTAATTAATAAATAAATAAACATCATCTATGCAGAAGCAAATTCAAAGTACGTTTACAAGTCAATACGGGAATAAAGAGGAAGTGATGAAGCATTGGATCATGAAGTCAATACAGAAAAAAAAAATCTACCGTTCTTGCTCGTTTTTGTCAATCAGATAAACAAGGCAAAGGGTTTCTCCTAGCGAAGCAAGGTTTCCTTAGCAAGATAAAACAGAAGCCATTCACCCTAGTACAAAAAGAGTATAAATATACTTGACTAGCTGCGGATTTTACCATGCATCTAAGTCAATTGAATCATACAGAAGAATATAATTTATTGAGCATGTATGGAAAAAATAGCGAAATACAAAGATCCAAGTCCACCAGAAGATTCATCTAAAGTTCTGTTTTGATCCCAAACCACCACCAATTTTGAAATGAGCAGCATCTTCAGTAGATAATATTAATGGTACTAGAATATCTTGCTGCCGTATTCTAATGAAGATTTGCTATAATATAAGAGAAGATAGATGCTGCAAGTATTTGAAAATCAGAGGAATCTCTAGGGTGAAGCATGTGAAGGGGAAGATTTAATCCAATTGCTCTAAATAAAGTATTGCCAAACCTAGGTCATTGCTTAGCCTTAGTCGCTTTTTTTTTCCAAGGAAAAGAGCAATCAGCTCCCCAGTTATATGTCTATGCATTTATTAATCTAAGAACATGCTAATTTATTGTCACATATAATGATCTGCAGTCACCCAAACCAAGTACGTGAGAAGAGGGGAAGGACTAGGTCTTATTGATGACATCGTTTCTCCAGGAGAATCGCTGAAAGTATCTGGTTTCTGGGATCTGGACATTGCAAATAGGTGTAAACCATGTGTTCGTTCACTCCATTGAACAGATAAGCTTCCTTCCTGTCCAAAGCATGCAAGATACTGAAAATCACACGAGATGAAGCCAAGAAGACTGCCCTTCACTTGCCTCAGCTTCAGGCGTGCCTTGATGGGATCGAAGATGGCATTATTCACGGTGAATGTACTCAGGTTCTAAAGGTACATTTTAGAGACTGGCTAATCTGGCGTAGATACCTAATTTGTCTTCCTTGGAAGAGCAAGATTTGCTGTGGTCAGAATGTTGGATAATATTGTGCATTTAGTCACTAAATTTGCCCACATTACTAGCATTCTCGGGACGTTGTAGACCATTCGGCTCAACGTATCTGCTGGGAGGAGCTTTTGGGAGGAAGGAGTAGGGGTGTGAATAGTTTTGAAGCAAAGGTTAGTTTTGTTTGTGAATTTGCCGAGGAAGAAAATTGTCATGGCAGGAGACTAAAGTATATAAGGAGCTGGTCCCATCGGAAACTTCGAAGGGTCTTCTTCATGTACTTTTTGCCCAGCGAGCGACATCAATGGTGCGTCTGAAGTGGAAATAAACATCCTCCTTTAAAATAATGAGGTAAATGAATGAAGATATGATGGAGCTTCTCTATCCTTTCGTCGTTGTATTTGACAGAGGCTGCTGAATGTGCGTTCATACTTTTGGGTTTTAATTTGATGATGATAGGTTTCTTCCGTTTATTATGATTGCCTATGATATAACGGTTGTATGAGAGAATTACTGTTTAAAGTTTGAGTCTCCTTTTCTGGAAAAAGGATTTTGTAATCTTTGCATGTTTTGAGCAAGTCATACACGCGGAAAAAGATAAGGGCATGCTAATTCTTCCAGACAAGTTTCAGTTCTCTCCATTTATCCTCATCCTTAATGCGGAGACTTCTTGGGTAGTTTTGCCATTTCCATTTATATGATGGGTGTCCTATCTTCTGTTCTTACCAGGTATTCAATCTTACGTTTATATTCCCCGTTCTTTCTTTCTTCCTTCCTTCCTTCTTCATTTTCAATCTTATGTTTATATTCCCCATTCTTCCTTCCTTCCTTATAAATCACGTCTCATACTCTCACATTGTCTCTGGTTAGGTAGATTTGTCGTTTCTCTTTTATTTGATACATGTTTCTTTCTGTTCTTACTATGCGTTCTATCTTACCTATGTAGTCCATTAATGTTTTCTCCAATTGCCAATAAGCTCACAATCTGAAGTATGGAAGGGAGGTTCTACAATGCTAAAGTGATAGTTGAGATAGGGAGAAGAATGTTGGAACAGAAGAGCTACAGACAAGAAGAACTACCGATGTTCAGGGTGCCAATCTGGAGCTAAAAAGCAAGAACTTCCCTCACCGAACTCTCCACATCACTATGCATAAGTAGAGCTTTTCATAGACTGCATCTACAATAAAAACTGTTAATGGTTAGTTGAAATTGGAAGGACAAGACAGTGGATGAATTATGAGGATTTGGATTGTGGACAATCGCAAACTTGATAGCCTTGAGGACTGATATCAAGAGAGTCTAGACCATTATCCTGTGGAGATAAGCCTCCTCCTTTAGGGTGGAGCCTACCTTGTCCAAAAGCATCATAAGAGCACCCTCCGTAGTTGAGCCATCACCTTATCAATGGTGCATACCAATTTCAATAATACATATGATTTCGAGTTTTTGTGCCATGGAGCAATCAATCTTGCCCGTCATACTTTACATCAGTACAAAATCGACTACAAGAATATTAAGCCACATGAAAAAAGGGGAAGCTGCTTTCGTTGCCTAGTGCGCACTCAACTTTCCCTGCTGCACATTCCTCAGAACCTGTTGTGCCCATTCCTACTGTAATAGTAGTCAATGATAGCGAGTAAAAAGACATACAGATTTTTCTTTAATCGCCCTTTTCTCTGTTGTGGAGCTAGCTCTCTTGAAGATCTCAACTGCAAATGGGTGAATCTAATGGAGCTCTTGATATTTATTAACCATTTTCGGCAATTAGCTTTCAGGCACTCCATAGCTCTGCATACTTGACCTTGGAGACGCTCTCAAGAACTTCGAAGGGGATTATATCTCCAATCACCACCACCATCTTGCTCTCCAGGTCTATTTTGTAAGAGGTCACTCCTGTCATTTTTTCCAATTAAATTCTGAAAGTCGAAACCATATACTAATTCGTTTTCATCCGGAGGATGTTTCCCTCTTTTTTTTTTCAGGGGAAGCAAAATAAAGAAACCTCAAATTTAGTGGATATTGGTAACTCATCTGCAGTTCTATTTTCATTTTGTTCATGTACAGAGAAAGAGACAGATTGAAGCTGTTAAATGAAGAGGAAATTAGGAAAAGAGTAACAAGCATTAGTACCATCCATCTTTAAGATATGCTTCTCCACTCTTCTTGCACACCCTTGGCAATGCATGGCCACTCTCAAAGTCACCATCTACGAAATGTTTCGCCCATACAAAGTATTCAGAAAACCGGACACAGAATCTGAACTGAACCCTTCTTGCAAAGCCCCAAGAGAAGCTCAACTAATCGCAAAAAAGACTAAACAAATGAAAAGGAAAGAAGCCCACAAATGAAAACTGAAAGAAGGATCTGACCTTGGGCTTCAGCTGAAACGCCAGGGTCTGATGAGTCCCACCTATCAAGTCCTTGAGCCTCATCACCTGCTTGTCGTCGCTTGGGATCAGTGGCTTGCTCTCGATGTCCTGACCGAGGCCTTCCGCTTGATCATCCATGGAGTTCATGCAGAAACAGGAGCACGAGCCAGCCGGTGATGAGAGGCTGAAACACTCCAAGATCTTGCCAAAGCTCGCCATCTTCCCCATTTCATCCACAAAAAAAAAGGACCAATAACCCAGAGCACAAATCTTGGAAGCTCGTTCGATGGTCTGTTTCAATTTTCGAAAAGAACAGATCTATGGAGACGACATATTAAATGCGCATTAGGTAATATTAAGGCAGAACGCAGGGGAGTCGTGGAGGGTGGAGCTCAAAGGTCAAACTTTGTCCTCGGGAAGGCCAAAAAATAAAGCCGAACAAAAAGTAGCATAATCCAATGAAACGTCTTGAGAAGTACCCCAAAAAAATAGGCCCGTTTACCTATGGAGATCAGCTAGGACAGAGGGAAGAAAAATGTGTTGAGAACAGCTCAGAAAGACCTAACTCGGGAGGAAAAACATGTTGCTGCGCGCTACAGAATGCAATCTGCGATTCAGTGCGGAGCTAGATTCTGTCACTGTTGACGGACTGCTCCAACCACTACCACCACTACTACAAAGCAGAGTCAAGAATACCGAAAACCACCCTTTTCTTTCAGTGAACTCAACGAAGACGAAGCTCAATAAATGGAGGGAATATCTCATGTGCGAGTGCCTTTTCGAGACATGTCATATGGCACGGCATGTGTGCGCGCGTTATCGAGACAAATCCAACAGGAGCGCCATGAAAGCAGCCAGCGAAAATGAAACGACCTTGCATGAGCAAAGGAAAAAGGCGGCAGCACGAGAGATGAGTAGCTGTCAATCAGGAAGCATCATGCATGAGCATGCCCTCTTCAGTCTTCATTCTTCACAACCATCGCTGTCCAAGCGACCGATGAAGCTCCGAGCCGATGGAAGATGCCCACCATAACAGATACAGAAAAGATGCGCAAGGCAGTACTTTTATAAACGGACCGACCCGCCGGGTTCGATCGCCTACACGCCTCGGTCTCCCAATTTTTTTTCTCCCTTCAAGAAAATGGTAGTGGACGGAGTGTTTGGTTCCTCGGGCGACTTAAAAGATTAAAGGGAACCTCCACCAAACATTCTATTTTATCAATTCCGGCTTTGGACGTACTTGATTTCGGGCTTAGTATAAGCACGAACGTGTCCCAAAAGGGGCGTGTCACTACTGCCGGTGCCTCAATCTCACATCCGAATGGTCGAAACTTAGATTATATCCATCTGCAGACAGCGGCGGCAAACCTAAAGGGCTCTTGTCCTTTGCTCCCACCCCCCACATGAAAAATTTGAAATTTCCGGGAGGGGCTGGCCGGGGGATTTTTTTTGCATTATTGGTGGCTCGTGAGGTCACGGCACAGTTCGGAATAGGGGCATGATTGATGAATTATTACGGTTGTTTATCGGCGGGATGGGGGGAGTGGGTCTACGTCGACGCCACCATGGTGTGGTCGGCGCATGTGGCTGATATATAATGCGTGGAGGGGACAGGACCAGCTTCGGAATCTAGCGTAGCAGGAGGGAGTCGTGCCGGGCACGTGACCCGTGATTTTGTGGATGCATAATCATTCGAGGAATAGGTAAGTGGCTTTTGGAGAGGGGGCATTATATGCTTGATTAAGCTTTCACATGTGGAAAGAAAGTGACTTTATTAGGAAAAGATGGCGGTTTTATTTGGATTTGAGCCTAGCCCTTCCTAAACCTCCAAACGGGGAATGCGAAGCTAGGGTTCAAGCTCTGCTTAAGTTGCACGAGTGATCAATATCTTTTTGAGGATGCGGGAAATCAATTCAAAATGGCAAGGCCAGTACTCCTCATCGAATTTGTAAACAACAGAAGTTGAGGATTGACACAGTAACCTACTACATAAGAGTGAGCAACTATAAACCACCCAAATCGAAAACCGCTTGGACCAGACCGGATCAAACCTATTGATTTCTAGATGGTTCTTGAGAGCATTGGTCCAGTTCCCATTTCCATAAAATTGGAAATGTGATTTCTGACCTAATTTTTTATTCCAAGGGAGACCAGATAGCCCAAACTGGATTGATTATTTTTTATTTATTATAATTATTTGTATTTCTCACGCATCCTCTCCTCTTTCCTTATTCGTCTCTCTCGGGTCTAGTCATGCTTCCTCTGCTCTTTCCCTCTCCTCTCTCACAAATGTCTCTTTCACAATCCCAATCGCCTAAACCCTAATCGCCTCCCGGCCTTGCTCGACAATAATTGCCGCTTGCCCCTCAAGCCTTGCTTGATGCTCAGCTCTCATGCCTCACTCTTTCCCTCTCACCTCTAGGCTCTATTCTCCTTCAGCTTGCATTGAATTCGACGACCGTCTTGCTCTTTCGGCCCAGCTCGGTGATGAATTTGGCGAGCCCTTTATCGCCGAGGCCAAGCGAGTCTCGAGTTTGGAGCAAAAGCCTTAAAGACCGGAGATAGGCACTCCAATTTCTTCAAGTCACCATCACCATCAGTGGTCAGGGCGATAGGCATGTTTCGCAACGGGCGCAAAGATTTTCATCAGAGTTTCGAAGCAAGACGGGATATGTGTAGTTGCAAAGGCTCAATTGATCAAGTGAATACCTGATCTATAGGAATTACTATGACTCTACCAATTCTATTGGGCCGTGCATATATCAAATCGAAAACCGATCATCTCTAATACTGCATGTCACTACAAATATGTGCATTTTAGGATTTTATTTGTACTTTTTGTTTGTTGGGTATAAGGGCGAGGAGAGGTGATTGGTGTCGCGGACTTTTTCTGGGGTGGTTACCATAAGGTCCCTCGTCCGCTACTCAATTCATTTGTTTTGGTGAGAGCATTTGTAGGAAGGTACTTAGGTACGTTTCGAGTTACACATAAGATGGATACAGACTATATATAAAGGCGATATTGACAAATGAGCTGTCTTAAAAAAAAAAGCAATCAGAAATAATATCTAGACAATGTTGTCAGGCAAATTTGCAAATAAAGTGACGAGAGGTGGGATTGTTTAAAGGATGTGATCCGAAATAAACTCTTAATCCGGATTTCCTGATTTCTTTTTTTCTTTTTTTTTTGAAGAATTTTTTATTGTCATCTAAACCTATTAAAATCAATGAATATGCACTTTTCATATCCAGTGATTGCGTTCATTTCATATAGACGGAGAGATTTTTCCTTTCCAAAAGTGGAAAAAAAAAATTACCGTTGCACACTGGCTGCGGTTTTAAAATAGTAGTCCTTAATAATTAATCTTTCACGAGACTTATGGCACGTTGATTTTTTTTAAATAACTAATTTGGTTATAAAATAATGGATTTTGGCATTAATCTTCTGGGAACGCAGCAGCAGCTTCCATGCTTCTGTCTGTGCAGAATATGAACGAGAGAATTTGTATTGCGAATTATTAATAATATAGTGGGTAATCTTGGGTGGTCCTGAGGCAAAAATAAATTGAAAATTATATAATTTGATTTTTTTATCGGTTTGAATTATGATGAAACCCCTCGTGAAATGCATTAATCGGTGTTTCCCAGTTGTCGGAAACTGGACAGTACCTTGAAGGACACAGCTAAAAGAAAAGCACCCATGTAGGGTTTAAGTTCGACATCGCGCGGCCCTTTGTAATTCGCACCCTTTTGGAGAAATGAAAAGAATATCAACGCATTTGATTGGGAATGCCACGGATGATGTCATTGAACGGTTCAAAATGTGAGAAAAAAAAATACGAAATAAGTTTCATAACTCGAATCATAAAATTGAACTGTTAAATGAGGGTAATATTTGATATCCAGAACTTTATAAGTTAATAACTAGAGAAAAGAGTGCATTGCATGCAAGTGAAAAAAGCAAAACATACTAGTGAAGAAGTCAGTAAAATCGATGAATATACGAATCCGAAATTAGAATTCAGATTATGGGTGTTGGAGAGATTTATGGGAATCATACCATAATCACCTTAAGAATTTCAATGCAAATTATCTTCTATACATCCCATTTAATGTTCATAGGCCGTTCGATTAGTAAAACGATTGGGATCTTGCACCTTAATAAGCACGAGATCTTTGGCACCTGGTCTTGGGCTCTCCCGATTTCACAAATTGTCAAACTTCCGTATATGCTCCCCATTCCTTTTGAATGAGATGTGAACCGCAACTCATGCGAGATTCGCATTTATACAACATTAGTTTCTCCTGGTGTTTAAGCAGGATGTGATCCCTTAATCCATCATCATGTCTTGACAGTGCTCGAGCTTGCCCGGCAATTGCACCTAAACAAAAAGGTTGATGGCACAATCAGGCCTCGTGGGCCTTTCAGTTGTATGAGCTGAAAAATCCTATTTAGCCCCAATTGCAAAGTCCTTTCTTCCTCCAATTCGCATCACCATGTTGCACTCCACATCCCGTGCATGATGAGATAGGAGCCGTAAATCGGTGCACGTGCGAAAAGACCGAACTCTCGAACCCAACCGTGCTTCGAGTACCCCTTTTGAGGGATTAACTGACGTGAATTCAAGTTAAACAATCCCAAAACCTAGATAACCTTGTTACAGTGAAGGACAGGCAGCACGCACGACGCGACTGTTGGAACGGGCTTTGGGATTGTGGGCGGCTAGCATTTTGGTCATGGCCTTCTGCGTCGTCGGGACCATACGCATGATAGATCCACTCATCCCGTGAAAATATGGCCACGGCATTGTCAATCCAGTTCATTTTTGCCGCGATAGTGTGCGTCGATGAATGGCGGAAAGTGTCATGCATTTTTGCATTCACACCAATTTTGTCCTAGACCTTTTGAATTATAATCAATTCAATCATTCTGACTAATTTTGATCGGATATTATTAATGTGGATATTGGTTGATCCACGTGACACGACCGATATTAATGTGAACAAAACTTAATAATATTTTAATAATTTTTTGAATTATTTAATTTATCTTTTCTTTTCTTCTTTTCTCTTTCCTTTCCTCCAGTCAATTGCCGGAACTCGGCAACCAACCAAAGGATCACTAGCCCCTGGCCAGCCTCACCCTTGCCAAAGGCCACAAGGGTTGTGCGTTGGCTTGGCGAGGAGGTCAAGCCCAGCCCTCGCCTCTAACCGGTGCCAGAGGAAGGAGAGAATAAAAAGGGAAGAGAAAAAAAATAAAAAATAATAATTCAAAAAATTATTAAGATATTGTTAAAAGTTGTTTATGTTAGCATTATTCACCCAAAATTATTTGGAATGATTGAATTGACTCTAAGTCTAAATTAGCATCATTAATAGATTCACAACTGAATTGGAAGTTTAAGAATTTTTATTGGCACTTTTCCCTCAATTGTTAAAGGCACAACAATTCTATCAATTGCAGCACAGAGATGCATTGCACAAAGAACGTGAGACAACGAGGCTTCGTCTGGATGCGAAGGTAATCAAAAGCCGTGCGTCGGTGGGACGAGACCGGCGGTATCATCCAGGTTGGAAAATACAGAACCGCACAGCAAAAGCCATCTCTGAGAGAGAGAGAGAGAGAGAGAGAGAGATGCGAGCGAGGAGGAAACGCACGATGGCAGTGCGGTGCCCGCGGCATTATGTCGTGGGGTCCGTCCGTCTAGTCTGCGTAATGAAAAATGCATATGGTGAGGCGATTGGACAGTGCAAACCTGGTCGGTGCCAGCATTTAAACCTGAAAATTCAATTGGAACAGCTCGATTGTGATGGTTTTTCATGCGGGACGGTCGTCATTCTTCTTCGGAGAGACCAGTCGGCATGCCGTATTTCTCTACCAAATCGGGATTGGTAAAGAAGCCTGAATCTATTTGATTGGGAATCTATTTATTTTAACTTATGAACACTTGAACAGTATATTAGGAGTGGAAATAATATGGGTATAATAGGGTATCGGATTTGTCCGAACCCTAGTTTGATTTTTACGAGTTGTGAGTTTGAAAAATGGTAAAAAAATAGTAGAAATTCGATTGTTAAAAACCCTAAGGCTAAGTTTGCGATTCTTATTTTTTTTGGATGATATGAGATCGGATAGGATGAGAACGAATAATATATTGTACTATATTTGACTGATATTTGACTGTAACATAGTGTTTTGTGGACATGGACAAAACTAGATAGTACACTAAATAGTTAGTAAAAAACGGTTGAACACGGGTGGAGAGCAAGCGTTACGATGTTCGCTTGGGGACCATCACATGAAAGACCTCCTACGGGCCATGCGATGGCGGTGATGACCACCAAGAGTTATGACATCGCCATGGGACTGCAACCACCATGAAGTGTTTGCATCCCCGTAATTTTAGAACGGTCATCACCATCAAGGTGGTTGTGTTAAAATTTTCCTAATATGTGGACTAAATTAATTGACATTATTATTTACCGTTTAACGTTTACCGTTTTACGGGGTTTGGTCTAAGGTGAGATAGAAGGTTTTTAATTAGTCGAATATGGGCCTGGTTAGTGTGGGTAGAGTTGGCTGGCCCGTAATGAGACCACTTTGGAAACTCTATAAATAGTCTTCAAGTCTCTCCTCTAACCCTAATCTCACATATCCTCACCTAAGGAGCGTTATTCTAACGCTAATCATGAGGGGCCGCCTCATTGAGCCAATGACTCAAAGGGCAATAGAGGAGAAGAATTTGATGCGTGGATAAACCCCTTGAGTGTGGGCAATCCCTTTCTGCTTCCACTTTCAAGAACGAGATCCTAAAACAGGTGCGTTAATCTTCTACTCTTGGATGTGTGTTCTTGTTCTAGTTATGGAGATCTTGGGGTTGCGCAATTTGCGTCCAACAGGTTGCACTACTTGCCATGACCGCCATGCTTGTCAAATGACGTTGACCACCGTACAGTCGGAGATGCAAACACTGCCTGTGGTGGCCGTTCACAATGCCACCACCCTTTTGGTCCCTCTTCTCTCTTAATTGGGCAATGCAGACTTTTATGAATTACTTTGTTCTAGTTGTACTTAATCATATCCAACTCAAATTTAGTTTTTTTTTTTTTTGTCAGTTCTACTTTATTTCTACTCTAATACTCACTCTCAGACTTTTATCTTGCCTCCTTGGAAGGCGTGAGAGTCAAAACAAACTCCTGAAACTTAATCGTCCTCACCCTAATCCCTTTAAGAAGATGGGGATTCGAACATCCCACCTTTCCCCTTTCAACATGAAATGAGAGCCACTAGGGCAAATCTCAATAGTTAACTCAAATTTAGTTTGGATGGTCAAAATTGACACCCCTAGCGGTCGTTGAATATCCTTAGATCCGCATGAGATCTACTCAAGTATGAACGCAGACAATGAATTAATTGGCCCGACCCATCATCGGACCAGGCCCAACAAAGTATTTACCCAAATCGATGGTTGATCGAGAGCACAACTCTAAGGATCCCTTCATTTTTCTAGGCAGTTGTCCTTTGTCCTCGCCCTCCCAAAACTCCTAGAGAGGTGGTCGTCCAGCCTCCCTATATGTCTCGCAATCTCAAGCGAAACGTGCAGCCAACGCGCCGAAAGCACTGGTGGGCTACAGAGCAACCGTGAAAACAATCTGTCAGAAGACGGTACAGAGCGCTGCGCACCTCGACACTCGTCCCTACAAAGGTTCATTTCAGTACTTTCCAGCACGTTCGAGAACGGAGCAAAGGATAAAATATACTTTGGAGTTTCAGGGTCCCTGGAAAGCGCAGATGCGGTACTTTTACTAGTGCATGGCCAGGAAAGAGGCCACGCCAGCCGCATCTGCCCCCAGCTTTCGCCCCCTCGTGATGACGACGAAGGACTCGATTCGCGCAAGACGTCGAAGGCGTGGGGGACTGCATTTAATCGAAAGAAATAGAGTCGGGAGAACCGGAGGGTGACGGGGACTGGAGCCGTCGCTTAACCCTTAATGAAAAAGATTAGAGAACCGTCTTGTGGCGAAAGTCAAGTGGTCCCGTCATCACTTATGTTTTGCAATGAAGTGGAGCTAATGGGAGGTTTGTGACCGGCCAATATAGCCCTTGAGGTTTAGGTGCCTCACAAAGAAAAGTCAGGACATTGACTAGCATTGATAGCATGCCTTGATGCTAAGTGTTCTAGAACAATGTGAAATTTCACGTAACCATCACCCACTATTCGAATAGCTTAAATTATTAGACGAAAAATTAATTTTAATATTTGAATATTCTAATATGATATCAAATTTTTTATTTACATTGGAATGAAGCGTAAATTTGAAATTTGAATATGCGTTCAAGATAGATGTAATCATTAGATGAGTTAGGTTATGCCATCAAGTTTAATCGGGCTGAGTCGAACTTTATAATCGAATATCATTTTTAGATTCTACTAAAGATAGCATTGAATGGATTTTGACTCAAGAAAAATTGAGATTGAACGGTCATGATCAAAGTGCTACTTGAGGCGAGGCGAAGTAAGAAGATAAGGATGTGAAATCCTTAGGACCCACTAAAATTTGATTTTCCCTGATCTTGTGAAGAAATTGCATGTCCGGCGATATTCAGCAGCTCAAATCCTCCAAATTCTCCCACCTTTTTTTCCTTTCTGGAGAAGTGGGTTGAATAGTCAATTGAAAATTCAAAGTGCAAATTTACATTAAAAAAATGCCTTATTTTTAATTTATTTTTTCGCCCATTTCCTTTTTCTCTCCAAGGCCAAATTCAACTTTCTACGCTCCGCATTAAACCCTCATCCCATTAACAAATATGGAAAAAAACGACAATCTTCTCTGCCCCTATTTCTTTAATCCCCCGATTTAATTTTTTGTCCTTATCATTTTCCCCACCCTAAAATCTCTCCAAAAAATAATCTCAATTTAAGATCTTCCCATTTCGACATCTCGGCAAAATTACAGGACGTGGCAGTCCTGGAACCGGAGCTGACGTCAACGTGCTGCTAAAATTCTTCCGGCGCCAGTCATAATTTCAGTTAAAAAGAAAAATTAATTAATTAATCAGAGGGAAAATGATTAAAGAAGAAATCGTCGCGTGGCGAGCGTGATTATGGCGACCCGCGCGGTGGGTCACTACTGACCGATCCCAGTCGCCTTATGCGACCATCATAATCATGCCCATCCCAAGAAAATTAACAAATAAAAAAAAACAGCACCAAAAAAAAAAATCTTAAAATTATATCTTCTAATGCCATAGACAAATACACGACCTTTTCTTTTATCGCGAAATTTTCTACATTTCACTTTCATATTGTATTAACCTAATGTCGAGATTTTTTTATGATGTCATTTTTTTATATTTGTGCGAATTTTAGCACATAATTATTAATATCACAAGTGTGTACAGATTAAGGTTGTTGTGTTATCGACCGAAAAAATTTCAAAAAAAGAAAAAAAAAGAGAGAGGAAAAGTGAGGATAAGAAAACGATAAATGAAAGACGAAAAAAAGGGAAATAAAAAAAGAATTGGTGGGGCGTAGACCGGACCGGACCAGAGCCCGTCAAAGGAGGGGTGGGGGCCACGCCCCCATTAGGACACCGTACCACGCTGTGCGCCCGGTAACACCGTAACATCAACCCCTCCCCGCTTCTCTCTCTTCTTTCTCTCTCTTAAAAAAAACGGAAATTACCAAAAAGCCTTCCTTTTTCCCCTTCTCTCTCTCTCCTTTCTTTCTCTCTCTAGCATTTCCGAGGGAAGAAGGAGAAAGGAAGCGACTTTGGTTGTGAGAGACAGAGAGCGAGAGCGAAGCTCTGAGCTGGAGAGTCCACCAAACCCTGCTGCCATCCCTCTCTCTCTCTCTCTCTCTACCCTCTCCTCTCTCTTTCTCTCTCTAGCTCTCGCTCTGCAAATTCCTCGAGCGGAAGCTCGCGTACACACTCGCCTCGCTGCTGGCTCGATCCCCCCTCTTCGTCTTCTCTCTCTCTCTCTCTCTCTCTCTCTCTCTCCTCCCTCGCTTCGGCATCGTCGGCATCGTCGGCATCGTGGTCTGCTGCGGAGGCTGCGCAAGTAGGCACCAAGTCCCTCTCTTTCTCCCTCCCTCTTGTCCGTCTGTGCTCGAGCGTTGGTGGGTTCCTCGCGGTTTCTCCGATTCTTGCCGGGATCGGAGCCGGCGTGTGCTCCGGCGAGCCTCGATTTCTCAGATCCGCCGCCCGCCGGATTGGGGATTCTTGCTCGCCCGTTTTTGATCTCGTTATGCTGGCCGGTTGTGGGGAGAATCCTTCGGTTTTCGTTTGCGCCCGTTTCTGCAAGGGGGGTGGTGGAATTAGAGATCCCGGGTTGTGCGTTTAGATGTGGTTTGTTCGCTTCGAATGATGCGGAAAGAGACTCTAGCGAGTGGCATTTCTGTTCTCTCTGCACGTCGTTGTGTCGACTTGAAACGTCGTTTACTTGGTCAAAATGATTTCTTTTTCCCGTTTGAATGCTGTCCGAATTGGTTGTCCGCAGGATTGGGTGATTGAGATTCGCGTGAGGAGGGCACTGAGTTTAACGATTGTTTTGCTTGGATGAATTACGGTGAATTCTAGTGGATTGACTTCTGTGCTTGCCCTTTTTTGACCAGTTGATTCTTGGATTTGGGTACCTGTGACATCTGGGGAATGGCCAACCGGATCAAGGAAGATGAGAAAAACGAGCGAATTATACGGGGTCTTCTCAAGCTCCCGGAGAATAAAAGATGTATCAATTGCAACAGCCTGGTATGCGGCCAATTGCTTGCTTTTGCATCCCAACTTCATGTCGTCATGTCACAGATGTCTAAGCCTATAATATAATTCAGGATGTTTGTGTTAAGAATTAAATTGTTTTTTGATTCTCTGACTTGAACTGAGTTAGCTGCAACATCATGAAGTAAGCAAGCACACTGAAGATTATTTATGGATTGAATTACGAAGCTACCATGATCGGTTGTGTCTTCCATCCTTTTTTGTTGCTACCTGCCAAGCTTGCTTAGTTGGCTTGTGATGAGTGGGATATCTTTTTCAACATCATATATTTACCTATTCATTGTCGGTACCTTGCTTCTTCCTGTGTTAGTTTAGATTCCAGGGTTGAGTCTGTCAATCTGGTAAGACTATAATAGAACCACTGCTTTTGTGATCTCTGAAAAGGATGGAGGCATCTAAACCATGACATGCATTAGATGATATCAGTGCTTTGCTTCAAGCTAATAATTTTCATGCCAAACTGTATTTTATTGATGCCATGAAAAAGTTACTCTTCTAAAGCTACGTAGTTCATAAATTCTTTCACAAAACATGTAAACAATAGGAATGTGGCGAATTTTCATGTTAACTTGGGATTGATCATGCATATTGGAGTTTGAACTCTTATCCTGATCAAATAGAATTAACGTTTATTTTGGGAATTCTATTTCTGTGAACAGGGACCACAGTATGTTTGCACCAGTTTCTGTACATTCGTGTGCACAACATGTAGTGGAATACAGTAAGTGTTGATAACCTTTTTTACCTTGTTGTACATGTATCAATTCATATGCGTATTTAGCTGTCGGTTTGGAAGATTTAAACTAGTTGCGAAGAACAAACATGAATATAGTCCATGGACACATCTTGAGACAATATTAAGCAAAAGAGGATTCTCAGAGGGGATGAATATGTTCTTACATGCATTATGCTTCCATTTGCTTAAACTGAGCTGACCACTAGCAATTGCTTCAGCCGAGAGTTCACACATCGCGTGAAGTCTGTATCAATGGCTAAATTCACATCACAAGAAGTTAGTGCCCTCCAAGGAGGTGGAAATCAGGTATGTAAGCATTCCTTATGCTGGACATGCAATAGTGTTGCTAACCTGTTGACATGACCGTTGAAAAATTGCCTTCCAGCGTGCAAAGGAAATCTATCTCAAGGAATGGGATCCACAGCGTAATTCTCTGCCTGATGGCAGGTATGGTACATAACCAGAACATGTATTATTCTTCTGATAAGTAGAAGGCCATGCATCCTGTGTGTTTTCTTTAGAAGCTCAGTGTCCTGATTTGGTTTTCTACTTTCCCAGTAATGTTGACAGGCTGCGAGATTTTATTAAGCATGTCTATGTGGACAAAAGATATTCAGGTGATAGGAGTTTTGATAGACCTCCAAGGGCGAAGGTCAGTGCAGTGCTACTTAACCTCTTGAGTTGTTCATTAGGCTATTTTGATCATGAACTAATTTTCTTTACTGTTTAACTAATGAGAGCAGTTTGAATGAACCCAAACTTGTATCTGCGAAGCTGTTCATCAATTGTTAACAGTATTTGATATTCTGCCCTCGTCTAATTGTGTACAATGTGCAGAGTGACAGAGAAGACTCATACCATGGAGGTTCTCGAAGTCCTCCATACGAGGAGACGTATGATCGGCGATACAGTGATAGGTCAAGCTCCGGTGGAAGAAGTCCGGCATACGATCAAGAAAGCAGACAGCATAGTGATTACAAGAGAAGTCCTTCTCGTCCAGATGTAATCAATGATTGGCGTCGAGAAGACAGATTTGGAAATGGAAAGAAGTTGGACGATCGCCGAAATTCTGACGGAGAATCAAAGATAGGAGGATCACCTGAACGACCAAAAGATCTAGAGACATCTAGTCCACCCGTGGTGCGACCAGTTAGGGAAATACTGGGAGATAATGTTTTGCCTCTTCGGATAGCAGAACCTCCGAAAGCCAATGGTGCTAGGGCAACGGATGGCTTGGTGCAGACACAGGTGTGGCCTCTTATTTATGTTGAAAAGATAAATTCTCTAGTGTTCCTGAGTGCATGACCATAGTGGATCTGAAGGTGGCATACTAACTAGAAAGCTAATAATTCGAGTCCAGAACTGAATTAAATTTTCATTGTCCTAAAATGCACTGCATGATCAATTCAGATGCAAACCTCTAGAGAAACCAGATGGTTTTGTTTTTTTCCCCCTTTCCTTTCTGGGATATGTAATATGCCTTCATTATTTCGTCTTCATAGCAAAAGAAAAAAGTCATTATCTTGTCTGATTGCAGAGGACTGTATCTTCCAGTAGCTTGGGTTCAACAAACGGGAATGTTGCAGAAGTTAAACTTGAGAAAGCAGTTAGCTTAATTGATTTTGATGCTGATCCTGAACCTCCTACTACAACCGCCACACAGCCACATCCACCTACCATAAGTCAAGCCATTTCTACACCGATGACTTCTACTAGTCAGGATAATTGGGCCTCTTTTGATGTCGCACCTGCCACAATGGTATCCCAGCCTCCAAACGCAAGTCCCCTGGATTCTGTCATATCTCAGTTGACTACTCCAGCTCCTGCACCTGGTCAACAATCAGGAGGCCCTGGGTTAGGGGGCGCATTTGTTGCACCTGGAGGCAGCTCAACAGTGTTACCACTGGTTGGTAATTCAATGGCTGCACCTGTAGTTAACACTCCTGCGTTGCCCTTGACTGCCGGTGCTTCCACAGTTGTGCCAGCAGGTGGTTTGTCAACATTCCCTCAAGGAGGTTCTTCAGTGAGTGCCCCAGGATTGGTATCAACTTCTGCTGTAAGTGGTGGCCCTGCTTTCGGTACTCCACCTCAGCAACCTACCCTGTTCCCGGCAGCTGGTATGCAGACCACTCAACCATCCTCAATGCATGTTCATGGAGCATCTAGCAATCAGGTTGGCTATGCTATCTGTATGAATGTTAATGTTGTTCTCTAATGCACCACATAACCTGCTTGTCTTCCAATCTTTTTCATAGTCCTGGAATGCGTCACCTCCTGCAAATGTACAAGGACCTTTTAGCATGGTTTCATCCCAAGCACTTCATGCATCAAAACCTCCTGAACAGGTCGCTTCTGCTGTGTTATTGCAAAATGTCTCTGCTGATGTAAAATCAAGTTCAAGAAAAGAGTTGCCTGCGGTAATTCTGCCTACAAGGGTTTTTGGCATTACTTTGCCGAGTCTTCTCATGATTTATTTTCTCACAACTAATACGGAGTTATTTATAGGATCTTTTCACTGCAACTTATGCATCCTATCCAGCACCAGTTATGGGGTGGCAAAATCGTCCACATTTTGCCATGGGATATATGCAATATAACCCTGTCATGGTATCAAAATATTTGGATATGCCTCCTAGCTTTTAATGCCATTTCCGTTTTTTCTTGTTAACATATTTCAAAATATATACTTTACTGTTGCAGACAATTCAAGCTTTGCCTCAGCAATCAAAATCAGTGAACCCATTTGATACAAGTGAACCTTCTCAAGTTCAGACTCCAATGGTACGTGAATAATCCAATTTACAGCTCATTCTTTTACTGATGTGCTAAGTGAATGTCAAGGAATAGTGATGTCGTGGAATAGAACATGTATCGGTGCCCTGTTTGAAATTCGTGATCGTTACTTATGAACTTTATTTGTGCTGTCTTCCTATTCAATATCAGGGTAAAGGAGGGTATGAAATTGTAAATAGAAGTATGCTTGCAGAGTGCAGACTCATGAACTTGAAAACATTACAACTTGGATGGATTAGGGTTTTAGGCTAATTTGTCTTTCTTTCTTCACTATTTATTAGCATTATTATATTTTTGGTGGTTTGGGGTTGAGGGGGCTTGTTTTGAGGGAAGAGAGAAAAGAGGCATTATTGCCCCTGGATGTTGTTGATGAAGAAAAAGGGCAAGTAGATTCACTTGTAGCTGGTTATCACTGTTAGAGCCTGACTACACTTTTTGAATCCCTTGAATTATTAGTTGAGGTATATTGCAAAGCATTAGTTGTTTTTTTTTTTTTTGGTAATAACTTTTGCTTTTTCTTGTCCCTTTCTATGCAGTTTCCCTCCATGGCATCATTGCAGGGTGCTTTACCAAATGTCCCACCCTCTATGCATGCTTCCAGTCTTGGTACTCCCACGACATCGTGGATTCCCCCTCAAGGCACTTATGCATCAGCAGCATCTCTGCAGCCACAACCTCACGCATCAGCATTGCCTCCAAGTAAGCAATGAAAGCAACCCTGCTGGTGTAAATAGATTAATGACAATAAAAGACGACAGAAAAAGTTGTGGTCTGTATTTTCTGTCTGCTGATTCTTTGTGTGAATCTTCAGGTGCCTACATGGGACAGCAAATGCATGGTAACATGCCTCCTTCCAGGTGACTATCACTGATTATTGTTTTCATCAGATGCTGTTTACTTGGCTGAGATGTGTGTGCGCGCGCGCGCGTGTTCGGGGTGCTGACCAAAATGATTCATGTGCTTTGCATGTTATTTTCTGTCATGCTCTGCCCATTCGCATAGAACTGGCGATATTGTAGCATCGAAAATAGTGTGAGCTTGTTTATTCATGTGCGCCCAAGCTAATGTCACTGTTTAGGCTCTCAAGAAGCACGTATCTTGTAGGACCCCTTTGGTGTTCATGGTTGGTTTAATCCCACTTTGTCAAGTGTGAAATATTGTTTCATGATGCTTTGTCCCACTAAAGCAAGGAATACCTGGGAAAATTTCCCAAAAGTGTTTTAGTGGCGTGCCTTTATTGGGCTATGAGTAGCTTCCACTCACTGCTTTGCTTTTTGTTAGGTATCAAGGAGTAGGGGGATTTGGCATGGAGGGAGCTTCGTATGGCCCCTTGAATACGAATCAGTTTGGAACTGCCGGTTTTCAAGCCCCTCATGCACCAAATTCTTCGGCACCAGTCGGAGGAAACCCTTTTGGCTAGATGCAAAGAGCGAAGCTCTCTGACTTCACTTGGGCATCTCCTTGTTGCTCCTCTTCATCTTGTGCCATGGAAAGTTTTGGTTTCTTATATTAATAGAGAGGCAGCTAGAGATAGATTCATTTGCATCATTATTTTGGGGCAGTCGTCAACACCTTCGATCAGTAGATCAAGAAATCACTTGAACTCCAGCCGAAATCATGTGGCCTTGATGCGGCTCCTCCTTGATCCAAGTTTTTTCTTTTTTTGTTTATGCATCAATGGTGTTAAATCTTGTTTGTAGATTCTCATTAGGCATTTGATGGTCCAAATCGATTGCTTCTGTTGTAAAATTCCCTCTTTTTGGTTTTAGTTTCGAGATTGTCGCATGTCAATCACTACGTTCTGTCGGATAACGTTCGTGAAACAAAGCTTGTAATGATGTATTGTGGGGTGTGCATATGTTGATATTATTGAATGAAGTTTTGTAACCATACTGTCTAGTGTAGTTCTGTCACCTAAGTATTACTGCTCCCCTAACCTGAAAAAGCACTGAGAATCTGGAAGAGAGAGAAAGAGAGAGAGAGAGAGAGAGAGAGAGAGAGAGGATTCAAAAGAATAGCATTTTTAGCATGAACGCGATAGCAGAACGCTAACAAGAATCAAAAGCACCCTGAATCTCTTCACGAGCTTAACAAATGTTCGAATAATTTCCTTGGCAATCTCGTATGTCTCTATCGTGAAGGACTTCCGAATGCGAACCCACGAATGCAATCTACATCATCATGAATGAATCACGGATGTGAACCGTGATGCGGCATACTATGTATCCTTCATATTCTACGACATCGGCTCGGCAAAAGTGAAGGCCAGGAGGCGTTTCGCGTCATCAAACTCTTTCATCCTGGGCCAGAACCGCTCAACTGCTTCCTACTCTATCCACCGAATTATCTGGTGGGGTACTCGCGGGATCAATATACTATTGCATCTGCACAAGTTGGACGACGCCATGCATTACTTATACGTAACTGCAGCTTTAGAACTTCCAAACTGCTCATGTGGCTCCACCAGCTTGCCTGCACTTCCACACAACTGGTGCCACAAGCATCCATACTGCACCAAGGACAATCACTTTCCATCACTACTCATTCGCGCTATTTCTTTCGTGAAATCAGGACTACAAAAGAACTTTTCCGATTATGCTGGCATTAGCAACTTAGCACAACAATAACTGATCACAAATAGGAAGGAGCTTTCTCTATCGAGCACATACTGAAAACGCAGACTGCGACCCACTCGTTGATGATTTTGACCCAAGTGCTCGTCCATCCCACGTCAATGGTCCACCTGCATAAGAATGAGCGGAGAAAAACATTCACTTTAGTCTGACTTACATGAAATTGCTTTTCTAATTCAGTATTCAAAAGAACTTGGGCTTTTACGAGCATTTCAAAGACCAGGTATCATGCTTGATTTGGGTAAGTGCTTTTGCCTATCAAAACTGTTTTTTCTCGGAAAAAATCATGTAGTTTATACTAAAACAGCTCTTTGAAACTTCAGTGCACAAAAATTTAAGTTTCTGTAATACGAAAAGCAATATCAATCTCTAGAACACAGCAAGTCATGTTACTTCTTCATTGGGTAGTGACTGTTCCAGCCAATAAACAGCATTCCAAAGTACATCGCTCCCGTGGCGAAAACAAAATGGAAGAAGCCGTAGCCATATGGGACGTCATTGGCAGCTCTCTCTTGAGTATTCGTGAACTGCAGTTACTTAAGAAGTTATTTTGCTGAATGTTCTAGTCATGAAAATGTTTCTGCTAATTGAAGCACAAACCTGAAAGCATTGGGAGTCGATTCCAGTTGAAAAGGTAGCAATGACAATGGCGAGCATCGCTACAATGAAGCTCTGTAGTACATAAAAGATAGTAAGCATAGTCATCCCATTACTCTAGACTATAAGATATAAGTTAGGAAACACAAGCTACAATATGGTAGGAGACACAATATTTCAGAGTCAAAGTATTGAATCATGAGTAACTTAATCATGCTGCCAAAGTGCATATGATCAGTGAACTCGATCTTTTGACAAAACAAGATTTCCTACTGCTATTAGCTTTTCTCAGCAACATTTGGCCCAAATCATGTAACTACTAAGCCTATACACAGCAAAAGCTACAGAGGCCCCATTAGATCAATTCATTCTATAAACTTCTAGAAAGCTAAATTAGCTGGAAAAACTCAGTCATGTATTGAGACTGTAATAAGCATGCTGAGAAAGAAGCACAGGCGATCCCAATAAACTGCGAAAGGTACCCAGCTCCAGGTTTGTTGGAGTCCATAACATTTGTGATGAACCTTTTCCAGGTAGCAAGTAACCAATTAGATTTAGCCCCAATGTTTCTTATGGATGTTGTCGGCTAATTAAATGCAAAAATGGAGAAATGCCAAGAATCCAGGTATTACTATGATTGTGAGCCAGTCAGTACTGTGGGAAGCTTCAGCTTTCCTGTTGCAACTTTCTCCTGCCGGTTCACTGGAATGCAGAACAGTTAGGAGAAATGTAAATATAACACTAATTGATTTGTACTTAAATAGATTAAATAGAAATCTTCAATCAATTTTGGAGTCAGCTTATCTAGATGCTCCATACAAGTAAATCCAATCTACCTTGCACAGCCTAATGACTCAACCTCGAACTAAAAGCTTGGAAACTTTCTCCATGCAAAAAGCTCAATCACTTGAAATGGAAAATTTTGTGCTATTGCCTATTTATAAGAGTTCGTCAGAAACCCCAACCAAGGTCATTCCAGACTGAAGTTGCACAGAGTAATTATTTATGTGGATTTGCCAATGAGGTTGAGTCTCGTGGTAAGCTACAGTTCTTGTCACACAAAATTGTACTTTTGGGAAAAATTTAAAAGAAAACAACATAGTATGGCCGTTGTCCAAAGGCAATGTCGCACATCAGCGAAGACATAAGAATAGTACCTCCGAATGGCACACCAGCAGATAAACACAACATAGAGTCCCATGAGACCAGGAATCAAGAAGCCGGCGTTGACCTGTTTTGCAACCAAAATTAACTAATTATCTGTCTTAATATGACTATTACTGGTGGATTTGGAATGGATAAGAACTTACTTTAGGGTGCAGAGAGACGCTGGTCATGAGTTGCAGTAGCACAAGAGTCCAAGTGATGAAGAAAATGTTAAGTAGACAAGATGTGTCCGGTGCATACCAGATGTACGTTAAAACGATCCCCCCAATGCAAACAACATATGCAGTAGCTGCAAGTAATATCACCTGGATGTAGCTGCAAGAGAGCTTTCTTAGAATAAATTGGTAGCGACACTTCACTACTCCATTGGGCCCTTGAATTACACAATAGATATATTCTTGACGTACGCATTAGTTAAATGCATAGACATCCTTTTGGGAAATTACCATAAAATTCTTGAATGAACCAAGAAGCTGAGCACTTTTGCTCATGCTGCCTATGTTCCCTAGATTACGGAAATAATTTAGCTGCCTATGTACTCAGGCTGTAATAATAATTTTATAATTAGTGAAGCCATGAATGACACCAGAAGTGAGTTTTGCGTCATCTAGGATGTTTGGTAAATGGTTTTCACTTGATACAATGCAAGCAGGAACAGTATCAGATGAAAATTTCGTCGAACGCAGAAGTAATGATGCAGAAGAATGAATTGCCCAGATGCAGGGATGAATCGGACACTCTTACCACTTCTCTGGATGTTTATCAGACCGACAGCAATCGTTCAGCCACATGATGAAACTGATTATACTTACAAGCTGAACGAGAAGAAAAACCCTGAAAATCATGCCAGAAATCAATGAGAAAATTCCCCTAGTTTTTGGCTTTAGCTCTGTTGTTCTAGTATGATGTAGAGATCATAGTAACCCAATAATGAACAATACCCGGCACCAAAATGTGCGACTTCTCCTGTCAAATCAGAGGAACTGTGTCACCACCCAGGATACCATAAATTGGAGCCACCCTAGAGCTTATTTAAAAGAGAGATATACAAAGAGAATCACCATAGATCCGGATAAAGGCTGAAGGAACCAGAAAGGGGACAATAATCAAGGTAATCAAGAGGACAGTCTTGACTGACCACCACCCGGAATGCCATGCATTTCTAGGCTCTTGCAACTTCGACGTGCAGACAGTTGATAGCAACATTATTAAGTAGAAGGTCTATTGCAGGATTAAGGCTGAAGCAATCCATGCAAACAAAGCTGGAAGATACACACAATAAATAGGAAGAAGAGCAACATGAAACTGTAGGCATAATCCTAGTATGAAAGCCAACAAATGATGCACTCAAGTGGAAAGGATATGAAGCATCCCAAGCTGACCCGCAAGACTCCTTCTGTGCCCAAACAATCTTGTGCACCGTGGCATCCTTCTAATCCTGCAATGGTCAAACCCTCTTTGAGCACCTTTCCTCAATTACTTATCTAGCAGATATGGCTGTAAGTGAGCTTTAGGCCCGACAAATAATACTTCCCTGATAAAAGATCATCTCAAGTGAGAGGATACACTTCATAAATTTTCTCAAAGAATCCATGAATTTAAAATCCAAAAAGCAAAATGAAGAACGAAAGAGAAGGAAAAGGAAGAGTGTTGGAGAAGCAACTCGCATCCCCTGGGAGCTAGCAAAGCGAACTATCATTAAAGGGCAACTAATAGTGCCAAACTTTTTACATTCATTTGGGAGGTTTCATGTGAAGGGACCTGCAAGTTTGAGACTGTACAAGGCAACTATTTCCTTAGTTCTAAAAAAATAGTAGCCCTGTGTCCATTGGATGTGCTCCATCTAATGCATGTACTAGTGCTAATCATAGAAATACAAAGAACGTACAAATCAATGACAACCATAAAAATCTTACTCTCCATTTCTTTGAGGGCACCATAGCCATAATCCCGAGCAACCCAAGCCAGTAGATTACAAACTAGAAACATCAAAGCATACAAATATCTGGCCATCCAAGGGTTAGAGCCATTTCGGAACTGGCCACAACAAGACTCAGCCTTGGAATTCAAGATGGCATTCTCCCTCTCGTTGCCACTGCTTCTACTTGCACTGCTATCCATATCTCCTTCACTAAAGCGACGAACATCCATAGCATTGCATACCCACTAAAATCTCAGCATCTGCAGTTCAAGCAGGTTAGGATTGTTTAACAAGGGTGATCAAAAGAAACAGCATGCAAGAGTCTACGACATGGTCATGCCTAGGCTGCAGGTAGTTCTTTTGTGATTCACCTCAGTCCTAAAGGGCTTGAAGATTGTCGCAAAATCGTCGAATTGCCTAGCTCTCTTCTAAGAATGATAAACCATACTTTGCGCCCCCAGAAAGATAAACATTTGATAACCTTCCTTCCCAACCTGAGTTGTTGGAATGAACCGAACTTCCCGAATTATCCACCCAAACTAGCCAACACATACATAGTCCTCTGCACTTTGCCTAGGGAGAAGAGACTTAATCATTGTGACTTTGACACTAATATCCAGAGAGCATCTCGACTTTTCGCAACCTCTTTCCCTGGGCGGGCAAGCTATGAGACATTACATATAAGGTTTTAGTGTCTGCACCCAAAATGCAAGGATATGCAGGCGTTTTTTCCAAAATGGAAGCAACTTCCAAATTTGGGGAGGACTAAAAAGAGGAGAAGAGAGACGTAGAATGCAAGGCAGGAACTTTGATAAAGGGATTTGCTTAAAGAATAAATCCCCCAACTTTTCCCCTTTGTTCGGTATAAAAGCAATTAGCAAAAGATCTCGTACCTCCAAATCCACAATTCAACACTTAATAATTTCATATCAGTTCTCGCTACTGAACTCATTGAAAGGAAAAATCCAGAGACAATGCAATGTCACCATTTAAATCATTTGGGGGATCACAGAACAGAGACTTCTAACTGGGAACAAAAGAAAAAGAAAGCAGTTGAGCAAAGCAGCGAAGACGAGCTATCCTCATCCAATGCCGAACAGATTGAAAAGAAAAAAGACTTGAGTCTTGAAGAAATTGGATGGTACCTGATGGTTCAAGACAATTTCGTGAAGAATTAGAAAGATTCTGTACAAGAAGCCCACCCTCGCCTCGGATATATCCAGGACAAAAACAGAGTGGCAAATCTCATGTTTCTGCTTTTGCTATTTGTAAAAAGACAGCATCGTCCAAAGTCCCCCCTAAATCGTGGTTGAACGGTTGACATATGAGAGAGAGAGAGAGAGAGAGACTTTTAGGTGCTTTCATTAGCTTCTTTTCTTTTTCCCGCCGTACGCATTCTGTCTTTTTGCTTTCGTTTTTCCTTTTCTTGGTGTTGACATGAGGTCGTAGCTCTAAAAAAGATGACATGCAGTGTCGAGTGAGAAATCCTTTGTGCGAAATGCGATCTCGAGAGAACATGAGAATACTTCCGATCTTCACCGAAACAGAAGATGACTGTTTACTTTGGCGTCACTCAATCTGCTGTTTTATATACGACAGATTGGGACAACAAGCAAAGCACATACGATGGTGCTTTGCGATACGGCTATTATAGCATTCAAGGTGAACTCCTGGGTGGCAAATGAGCACGCTTTCCATCACATCCATGACTCCAGTTTCCTGATCATTCCAACAAATCCACTAAGTAGCATCTATGCGACATGAAGAAATCGCCTTTTAGTCGAAATGAATCGAGTTTGACCCTCGACAGCGCCGTTATCTGCCATCTGTGGCTTAGTAGTTAGTGTTCAAGCATGGATGATTTACAAGCCTTGAAAAAATTTTCCCATTTGGTTAAGTCCGGAGTAGACTTCGTCTAGAGGGAAAAAAAGGGCAGCACATCTACTTGCAAACCAGCTGGATGGATAGCCTTTTTCGATGTTCATTGAGTTTTGGAACTAGATTTAGTTGCAACCTGATAAAATAAGTAGACCCAACAAAAATGAAACCGAATAAATGAAGATCTAATGATTCATGAATCAAAAGCAAAGGAAGAAAAGTTCCCTGAGAAAAAGAACCTCCACTCAAGTTGAGGAGATAATTTTATATGCGTTAGCTCTCGCTTTTGGCTGAGCAAAAGCAATTGCACAGTTGAAGCACACTTTGCGTGGATTAACTCTTTCACATGCTCTTTTACAGGGAATAAGAAGACACCCGAAGCCGTCCATCAAGAACTGCACTAAGGCTGATCCTCTCTCTGTCTCTGAACATCCTTAGTTCCCAGGAATCTCTATGACAACGTGTCTTTGTTAACAAGAAAAGTTAGAAGAAGAGACAAATTAATGTGGGTACTTTTAAGTTGGGGATTAGTTAAATGTCTGTCGAAAAGCACGAGTCTTCTTGCCTCGTCCATGTTGGGTTCATGTGGGATGCACATGGTCGCCATTAGTTTCTGGTTTCTGCATTATTGCTGTACTGCAAATAGAGGAGCGCATATCATGCGGTCTGATTAGATTAGAGCTGATTGCGGATTGTGCACCTTTTTCTGGTTGCAAAGCAACGCGCTAATCAATTATTAGCCTTTGATTTTGCGGGTGAGGGGATTGGTTTTTTAACCGCGGGAGTAAAGCTACTATCTTGTTCTGTCGGCAACGAGGGAATCCGCGAGGAGTAAAGCTCTGCTCACTGATCGGGTCCCCCCAGCTGCTTACTTTCATTGAAAGGTAAGAACTTTATTCGCCCACTTTTACTAATTTACTACATTTGGTGCGGGGCTTCTTCTGCACAATGCACAAGCGCTCTTGTAGCTCACATTGCCTGACCCTGATGTTAAGATCTGCATGTAAAGCCCAGCACCGAGAACAAATCTGCATGTCAAAGTGACACAAGCCTTACATGGCAAAGCCTGTCGATCTTTCAAGCCCATTGTTGTCCAATCTTTTTTTAGCCTACTTAGAGCGCATTTGGTATTAATTATTACTTTAAGGACATTCGATAAGAAATTATTCTTTTTATTCGTTCCTAGTAATAATTTTAAAGTAAAAGAACGCGTTTGGTATACGTATAAAATTTATGATTCTAAAAAAAAAAAAAAAAAAAACAAAAAAAAACAAAAATACTTTTAGTAACTACATAAAATTTCTATTCCAATTCTAAAATTTTATCAAATTATAGAAATTCTATTGATTAATTATATTTATACTAAGTAATAAACATATTAACTAATCAAATTTTTATTAAAAATAATAAATTATAGTATCAACTATAAATATAAATAATAAATTAAAATACAAAATTAAATATGTCTTCTATATAAAGCAAAATTTCCATTCATACATCAAATCATTTTTTTATTTTTTAAATAATTTTATTAATTTTCTCCTTTTTCTTCTTTTTTTTTTTTTCCTTTCTTCCTTCCCTTCTTCTTCGTCTTCTTCCTTCTTCTTCTTCTTCTTCTTCAAGGTGGCTGGTCGCTAGCCTTGGGACGACTAGCGACCCCAAACGAGGGCCCGTGACCTCACTTTGGAGCGTCGCTAGCCCTTGACGAGGTCGTGCCTCGACAACCGAGCCTCACCCGGCCAAATGAGGCTCGCTAGTGGCCAAGGAGGCCCACCTCGCCGACGACCGGGCGAGCCTTCGACTAGGCGAGGCTCGCCGATGGCCGGGAGAGGCTAGGCGAGCCTTCGGCGACCGGCGACGGTGGGCGGCGGATGGCGGCGTTCAGCGAGGAGCGGCGGCGTAGAGACGGTAATGACGGCGATGGCAACACTTGAGGAACAAGAGATGGAAAAAGAATAAAAGAAGAAAGAGAAAGAAAAAGGAAAAATTAGATAGATTTGATTTTAGAATTGTTCTCGGGAACAAAAAATCAACTTTTTTTTTTTTTATTCTTGTTTCTACTCAAAATCTGTTTCCGAGAACAAAAATTTTACTAAATGCAATTATATTCTAAAACTACTTCCAAGAACAAAAAATCAGAATTAGTTGCTGTTTAGATAGTTACCAAATAGCCCCCTAACCTCTCTCGGAAAGAGAACAACATTCAGCCTTTTTTTTTTTTTTTGGTTTCTCTAGCCAATTTGGAGGCCACACTTCATGGTGCTCCGTCGCCTGATTCGCGACCTCTCCTCCTTCCCGAACTCTTTTCTATGCCGATTGGCTTCGAAAAGGGGCTCATCTGAAGGATTCGGCTTTACAAGAAGATCAGAATGAAGATCACTAACAACCGATTTCTGCTACGGATTAGATTGCCAACTTCGAAAGGGAGGCTGGCTGGCCTTGAAAGTCCTTCGTTTGTGCGGCCCATTTTCAAGGACTCCGTTAGGAGAGAAGCCCACTAATCACAATGATGCATGCCTGACCACCATCTAAGTTTCATTTTGTCCATCGCCTTCTCCCCAACTCGGAAAGTTCACTGAACCGTCACAATTAGGGAGTGTTATGAACACAACTGTCGATTACTACTACATTTTTCGCAGACAGAGCTTCGAAGGGTCTTTTAAGGGCTCGAGTGATCTCGCTGGGCGCGACCGTGACAACCCGAGTAATGATCGAAGTGCACTGGTTCGTGCTCTTGAAGCGGCTGGAAGACAAGGCATTGAAACCACCACGATTCAAACTCAGACGCCGGGCCGACGAAATCAAACACATTCGCAAGTAGTTGCCAGGGTGTATAATAGGGGTCCGCAAGAACTTTAAGCCTGCAGGCTGAATTTAAAGTCATCCCAAAGGACTCTGCATTTAAAGGCTTCGCCCGTCACAAAACACCGAAATCAAATCAATATGCGGGACCTTCCTTGCCGTCCGTCTCATGCAAATAATTACGCACTCGGACGTGATCTCTTACCTTCCGAATCTCCTGCGGACGCACTCCCTGTCACGGCAGATTAGCTTGCCTTTTTCTGCACAAAGCCTTTGGAACTCATTCAGTGCGCTGCTGCTTACGCCGGAAGTGCCTCGACGGCACTCGGCTAAACACGTCCCGTAGAAATCCAGACAATGTTGTAGGCCCCGTTTGTTAGCCGAATCCTAACAACTGATGCAGAAGATTATGAATACGGCTCAAGAGGTGGGTCGGGGGAGTTGGGTTCGAGCGAAAGATGCTCCTCGCCTTAATTTATTGCTCTGAGAGCTCGAACTATCATGTGGCCAATGGGCCCGACGAGCGGGGGCGGGGGGGCCGTCGTCGCGAGGGCGTGGCGATGGTTGCCATTAATCTACTCGACCTAATCCACAGCCTGTCCCGCAGAAGTGCGCCCCCCCTCCTTAATTAAAATGGCAGAGAGAGGGAAATGAGATGGGATTGAGCAGGTCAACCGAGATTTGCACAGCATCATCATAGTGAGGTGCACATACACACATGCATCAGCACCGTGATGTATAAAGCCCCAACAACCCATGTGGGGGTACTATCTTGAAGATGGTCCATCCCCTGTTTCATCACCCATCTCTTCCCGGTGGGGACACCGGCGCCTGCCGCTGCTTCTCTTCGACACAGAGACGGGGAGATCACGACAAAGTGCGAGGTCATGCATTGTGCGTACTTCGCGAGTGAAGTTCAAAGGGGTAAAATTAGTGCCGGGGTAGCTCGTCGGCGGTTGTCTTGTTCTTTTTAATCTTCTCATCAGCAATCTAAGCTGATGTGTTCCCTTAGCTTTTAGTGCGCTTAGATTATGGCCACGGTTGTCCTGTGTCTTTTCCCCTTAGCCGGCTCCTCCCCATTTTTCTAAGTTGAGATGTGAAAGAAACCGAGACGTGGTGGGCACAATTTGTGCAGTCCATGGCCGCTTCTTTCTTCATCTCGGACGCATTAGGTGCACTTTCTCTAACAAAGTAAAGTGAACATATTGAGTCATCGCCTGCCACCGTTTACTAGTCACAAGATTCTAAATGACTTCTTCAGGAATATACGATCAATTTTGAGCTGCAAGCCTTAGAATGTGTGGCCACGATCTTGTTGATCGATTCTTTCCTAGTGGAAGGAAGAGATGAGGGGGGAAAAGTAAAAGAATGACAGGGAGAAATCGCTCCTGAAATCATGCAGCAAATTACCCAAATGAGCGTGTGGGATAAGCAGTGGCGTGGACAACAATGCCGTATGGCCCTTCCCTTCATCACATGCGAACCGTAGAAACTTCTTTATTTTCTCCCAGTTTTAGCGCTTTATGGGCAAATCGGTACGTGCGGTAGATAGATATCACTCTCTAGAGTTACGGCTTTTTCCCCCTTCCGACCTCTGGTTTCTTGAGATGAGATTCTAGGCAAAGAAAGGGACTTGCACAGAAACAAATGCCACACCCTCGCTCACATGGGGTTGTCCATCTCGCAGGAAATGTAATCAGTGATGTTGCCAAATACAGATTCTCGAATATCAGGACGCCTTGGTAGGACAATCGATTGGGGCAGAGCACAGTCCTTTACCCTCTGATTTTCTTTCCGTTGGTGCTCAATTAGCCAAATTGAATAAACACGGTTAGGCATTGTTACCGAGACAACCCATTTTGGATCCATGCTCAGCTGCCCATCATGCCCAGTGCGACTCGCGAGCTCTGAAAAGTGGCGATCGCTTTCTCCGAAGTGGGTCGTGTCGTGTGCCAAACGAGGAACGGGTCGTTTTTACATTAGTGGATGTTATGAAAACGAGCGTTGTTTTAGCAAGTAGGGTGCCGAAATGGAGGTGGAAACCGATTGAATTTTTTTGGTTTCCGCACAGCGACTGGATCTGGAGTCCATGCTGAGATTTTTGAAAGTGGGGTTTGTAGCAACTCAGGTGAAAACGATAGGGAGGCATCATCGATTACGGTTGGTGGGATCGAATCCGAGTCCCCATTATTGTCCCCCACTATCGAAGTAAATAAAGTTAAAAACTCTTCTTCTTTTTTCCAAGGACAAACCCGACAAGAAGATTGAACCCCTCTCAATTCCCATAACCCCAAATCATCACGGCAACACAATTCATTTTTGTAGTTTTTTGTATCTCGGGTGGGAGTAAAATCATGTGGAAGAGCTTAAAGCTGCGAGCTTGGAACTTCTTTTTCAGAAAGGTTGCGCAAGAACTGAGACGCTGGTCAAAAGGGAAAGGCCGACTGGGGATATCCTAAATGATGCAGAACATCAGATGCAAAAGCGGGGCCGTCTGCACAGCTTCCTTGATGGCTCGAGATTTTTCGGATTTCTTTATTCCTTTTGATCTTTTTTGGACATCTTGAGATGGGGAAAGGTCAAAAGGGTATTAGGCAAGATCAAAAGGGGGATCGACATTACACATTTCAATGGGGGGGAAAAGTGTGAGCGTGAAGGAACAGGCTCCGGTCTTCAGGAATTTCGAAACCTTGCATTAAGAGGGCGCACATGATGTCAATCCCAATGTCTCTAGTTTATTTCCGATAATGACTTCGAAACGCTGGAAGATGTTGCGCCAATCAAGGGACGGGAACTCGAGAAAAGAAGGGCCAATTCAAGGCCCCCACCAAGATCGCTTTTTGGAGGTGCCCAAAATTTGAATAGGAACCGGAAAGGAGGAAAAGAAGATGTGGTCACTAATCCGCCATCGAAGGCAATGATAAAGCAGAATTGTCTTGTGGAAAAAGATCCTAATTTTCCACCGACTTGCTCCTGTTCTTTCTCTGTCAGAACGGGTTCTGCTGAAAAAGAGGGTTTTCCACGAGTGTTTAAGGAAGCATGAGAATGGGCTGAACATGACCATGTCCTTCCCTGGATCTTTCAAGAAAGGAGGTGAATTCACCCCAAGTCACTAGCAATTCACAGAACAGATCGAGGTAGGCACGAAGAATTTTAACCCAAAAGAGAGAGCGCGAATGATCATCAGTCTGATTACATACATGTATACCACACATACAGAGCGAGAAATAGGAGAACCCAATTTGGAATGGAAAGGAATGATCATTCTGAAATCATCATCATCGATACAAGTAAAAATGTTCATCATGATTATACTGTAAGAATCAAAGAAAAGAAAGGAAAAGAAAAATGAACAAAAGTATGATTATAAAATGAGATGAACAACAATAACCCCCCACAAACAGCAAGCTGCACTAGCACAGCAGCCTCCTGGAATCTGAGTAAAGGACCCCCCGATTAAATCGATCTCCAAATTCATCAACATCCCTATACATACACTTTCTCTGCAACCTACTCTTTTTTACTCTGGAAATTTTATTTGACATCTGGAGATTATGCATAACAATTGCAAATAAATATGGAGTAGAAGAGACCATCTCCTCTTACCTCACTCTCTCTTCGTCTCTCTAGTTCCCTTCGCCTCTTTCCCTTTGTGTCATCTTCAGCAGCATCTTACAGGGGGGAAAATCACAATCTAAAACTGCACAAGACCCCTTTTTTTCTCGTCTTCAGCGAGCGACGAGAATTGCCCAGATAGAGCGAGAGAGAAAGGGGTTTCGGATTGGAAGGAAGCGCCGGTGACAAGAGGAAAGAGATGTCGAGAGCACGAAAGAAATAGCGACACACACAGGACTGACTCGAATTTTTAATTCAGAAGTGAGGGGCGAGGTTAGAGGAGGAAAATTCTCAAAAGAATCAATAGAAGGGTGGTGGAGGAGGGGAGGCGTATGAAACTCCGACGACCGGCGGCAGAGGCCCTTCGTATACTGGTGCGGGAGGTGGGGGCGAGGGAGATGGGGGCGGGGTCTCGCACGGGATTGGCGGTGGGGGTGAGCTGTAATGAACTGGCGGTGGGGGTGAATGGTGATGAACTGGCGGGGGTGGAGGTGGGGACGAATATACTGTGGGGGTGGAGGTGGGGACGGATATACCGTGGGGGTGGTGGCGGTGGTGGTGACTTATAGACTGGTGGAGGTGGTGGTGAAGGAGATGGTGGCGGCAAGTGATGGATCGGCGGTGGCGGCGAGGGTGAGGGTGGAGGGGGTGAATATTCAACACATGGGGGCGGAGGTGGTGGTGGAGGCTCTATACAGGGTGGTGGCGACGGCGGTGGAGGAGAATGGACAGGTGGTGGTGGTGGTGATGGTGATGGAGGAGGTGGGGAAGGAGAAGGATAGAATGGCGGAGGTGGTGAATGTGGAGGTGGTGGTGGTGAGTGGGGCGGAGGTGGTGGTGAATGGTGTGGAGGAGGCGGCGGTGGAGGCGAACTATAGTAGTAAGGAGTGGGTGAGGGCGGTGGCGGGGGTGAGTATACTGGAGCTGGCGGCGGAGGCGAGCTTGGCGGCGGCGGAGGTGGTGGTCTGGGACAGTAAATTGGCGGAGGGGGTGATGGTGAAGGAGGTGGAGGCGACGGCTGAGGTGGAGGCAAGTAAACGGGTGGCGGAGGTGACGGCGGAGGTGGAGAAGGCGGCGGGGGAGATGGCGGAGGAGGCGGGGGAGAGTAAACAGGTGGAGGAGGTGGTGGCGGCGGCGGCGGTGGAGGCGGAGGAGGAGGTGAGTAAACTGGTGGCGGGGGCGGTGGAGGTGGGGGAGGTGATTGAACCGGCGGGGGCGGGGATGGCGGCGGCGGCGGAGGCGAGAAAACTGGTGGGGGCGGCGGCGGAGGCGAGAAAACTGGTGGGGGCGGTGGCGGAGGCGAGGGGACTGGTGGCGGCGGCGGCGGAGGAGAATGCACAGGGGGTGGTGGGGGCGGGGGCCTAGAGATAACCACCGGAGGCGACGGCGGAGGAGGCGGCGGCAGAGTAGGCACGAAAGGAGCGCACCGGAAGGAGCCACAATCCACAGGCTTGGACAGGAACGACTGACATTGCGCCGGCGACCTCTGCAACGGCCGATTCGGCAGGCAGTTCCGCCGATCGTCGAAGTCCGGCAGCCTCAAGCACGACGGCGGCTCGCCGGTGAAGAAATTGTACGAGTAAGTGAAGTTCTCCAGCCGGGGTAGCGCGCAGATGCCGGCCGGAATCTTGCCGGACAGCATGTTGTGGGCGACATTGAGCTGCTCCAAGCTCACCATCTTCGCTACGCCGTCCGGCAGCGGGCCCACCAGCTCGTTGTAGCTGAAGTCGAAGACCGTCACGTTCTTGAGCTTTCCGAGCTGGGTGGGCAGGCAGGACCTCAGCCCATTGTTCATGAAGATGATCTCGTTGAGGTTGGACATGTTGACCAGGCTGGAGGACGCAGCCGTGGAACTTGTTGTTGGCGAGGACGATGACGGAGACGGGGAGTTGCCGAAATTGTCGGGGAGCTGGAAGCGGAAGCGGTTGTCGTTGATGAAGATGGCGTCCAGGTCCTTGTCGAAGAGCTCCTTGGGGACGGTGCCTTCGAACTCGTTGAACCGCAGATCCAGGAACTTGAGCGACGGCAGCCGCAGGACCACCGCCGGGAACTTGCCGGCGAAGCGGTTGTTGCTCAGATCCAGCTCGAAGAGCAGCTTCAGGCGGTCGAACTTGTGGGGCACCGTGCCGCAGAAGCGGTTGGAGTTGATGTGGAACAATGCCAGGTCGGTGAGGAGGCCGAGCTCCTCCGGGAGGTAACCCGCGATGTCGCCGTGGTTGAGGTCGACGCCGGCGACGGTGCGGATCTTGGGGTCGTCGATGGCGCGGGCGCAGTACACGCCCGTGTAGTTGCACACGTCAGATCCGACCCAGTCGGCCGTGTAGTTCTTGGGGTCCGACAGGATGGCCTCCTTCCACGCCTGGAGGGCTATGTAGGCGCTCCGGATCCGTGGGTTCTCGAACTTGAGCGACGGGTCGACGGTGACGTTCTCCCCCGGTCCCCGAACTCGTCCCGGTAGTACAGCAGCTGGCGCTGCTTGATGTACGTCGCCTCGGCGTCACTGAGGCCGCCGCCGCCGCCATGGAAGGAGCTCGGGCGGAGGTGCTCCGCGGCGGAGCAGGAGGAGCAGAGGAGGAGGAGGAGGAGGAAGGAGGAGACGAGGAAAAGATGGGTCTGCTTCTTCATCTCACGTGAGGCATCTGAGACCCGAAAAAATGCCACCTTTACCTCCCTTCTCAGCTCCCCTTCACACTCCCTCTCTCTCTCTCTCTCTCTCTCTCTAGACTGCAGGTGCAGCAATGGCGAAATGCAGGTGCTGCAGTGGGGGGGAAGGGGAAAAGGGGAAAAGGGGAATGTGGGTTTCGCTCGTCTGGGGCTCCTTCGAGATCTGAGGGGGAGGGTTAGAGAGAGAAAGGGCGGACGAGTGCGGGAGGGGAAGGGAGGACCAGTAGAGAGAGAAAGGAGAAGAGAGTGTGTTATGTATGGAGAGGAGAGAGAATGATGTGATTTTGGAGATGTGTGTGAGAAGGGGGGGGGGGGATGCGAGAAAATAATGCATCAACGGACAGCTAAATCACAGCTCAAAGCCCACCAGATTCTCCCTCACTAACTTTCTCTCACTAACTTTCTCTCTCTCTCTCTCTCTCTCTCTCTCTCTTTTATCTTTTTCAATTTCCCCCATTTTCCTCTCCAATTTTTCTTCCTTTTTTTTGTTTTTCACTTTTTCCTGGGGGAACTTTTGTCTCTCGTGAAGGGGTGGTGGTTGGCTTTTATTCTTTCTCCCTTCTTCTGCTTCCCGGTGAAATCCTATTCCCACCTCGTCGATTTTCGTATTTTCGAATTATAATTAGGAAAAAACGAGGGTTTTTCTCAATAATTTCTCAACTTTCTTTTTTTTTTTTTTTGTCCTTTTAAAGGGGGCGGTCCATTTATTTAATGGGGGAGTTGGAATGATGATTTGGGAGGGCTAATCATTGGTGGGGATTGATTAATCCGCCACTTAGGAATCGAAGCAGTTAGGGGTTTAGTTATGTGATGAGGAGGGGCGGTGGCCGCCGGAGTCCGGCGACTGCTTTTGTCGCCGCCCTGAGGCCGGTCGCCGGCGGCCGGAGGTGGTGCGGTCGCGTTCACGGGACTTTTCTGGCTTTTCCGTTTTACTTTTTCTTTCCCACAAAAAAAAAATAATAATAATAATTTCGGTGGGGAGCGGGGGTTGA
Organism: Eucalyptus erythrocorys; assembly: GCA_014182555.1. Classification (NCBI taxonomy): domain Eukaryota; kingdom Viridiplantae; phylum Streptophyta; class Magnoliopsida; order Myrtales; family Myrtaceae; genus Eucalyptus; species Eucalyptus erythrocorys. The sequence goes on along the minus strand of CM024599.1, from coordinate 13,719,742 downwards.
CGTGGACAGAGGGGTTTGGAGTTCCCCCACAGCGTGTCTGTGCCGTTTGGGTGTCGTTTGTCAAATCAGATAGCTTTCGGACTTAAATGAAAAATTTACCAACTGAGTAACGATCCGCGCAATTGCGAAATTGCCCCCCTCGCGCTTTTTCCCTTCGTTGATCAGAGCTGTCCTTTCGCTTTTTAGAAAAAAGCGACCAAAACAATTTAATTATGATCACCGAGACATCTCCATTCTAAACTTTCTTGTATAACACAAAAAATCTTACATTTGTATTTACTTGATGCATTTGTCCCAAATTTTTTCTTATTAAACTAAAAACTCAAAATCTGTATTTATATCGAAATTTAGGGTAAATCACAAATTTTAGATTTTTTTGTGTCAAGATAAATGTATAGCTTTGGTATAAATTTGAGTTTTTTGATGTCACAATAAAAAAACTTAGGATAGACATGTCACATGAGAGTGGGGTTTTTAGTATCATAAAAAAAATTATGATAGATGTGTCACAATATGTATAATTTACGATTTTTTTGTGGCTTTTTCCCTTTATTCTTTTATGCTGAAAACCAACATTTACCACACAATTTTGTAATTTGAGCTCTCATGATTTGGATGAAGTAAAGAGAATTCACCACTTCTTCATGCAAATGAGAGATTATCTAAATATGAAAGAAAAATTCCACGAGATCATTCATTCGATTTTTTAATGTCCATGGAAGGGCACACGGAGTACAAGTTCAAATTTGTTCTTCGTAAATGGAAGGTGGCCACCTTTCCAACATGAAAGGGAGAGGTGAGAGATTCAAATCCTCACCTTTTCAGAGAGATGGGGTGGGGACACGTAAGTTTCAGTAGTGATTTCAACTCCCACGCCCTGCAAGAGGCATGGCAAGAGTTTGAGAGTGGGTGTAAAGTAGGATTAGAGTAGAATTGACAAAAAAAGGAAGAGATCTATTTGAGGTTTTTTGTGGTATAAAAAAAATTAAGATAAATTCATTGCGGATGCAAAAATTTGAAGTTTTTGTGATCCAAATACTAATTTAAAATAAATTTATTATAAGTGTATTAATTTTGAGTTTTTCGTGATATTAATTTTAATTATAATAAATTTTTCTCGTTTGGTTTTTTTTCAATGTCATAATCATTTAAATTTGAAATAACTCGTTTGATCATGTTCATGACATTGAGGAAAACTCCTCTCATTCTCATGTCGATTGCGACATCAATCAATAGTGCCTTCACACTATAAATTTCGACGATTCACATTCCGATAAAAGGAAAAACATCATCAATTCGTTGACTAGAGATAATATCGACCTGAGGCCATCGCACACGGATGCGGCGGAATACATAAAATCGCTGATCAGGCCTCCAGCTAACCCCTTGAAGCGTTCTGGTCAATGGTCAAAGGTAATTATACCCTATTCGGCTGAAAAAATAAATAAATAATAAAAAAACAGAGGTCATCATGGGTTACAAAACCAAAAGGCGAAAAAACCCAAAAAAGGAGCGAATTTTACCCAATTTTTAAACGAAAAGGAAGCTCGTCCTCGGCTTAAAAACCAAACCCTCCATTTAATATTTAGGATCCGTATGTAATTATATTTATATATAAGCGAGCATGTTTATTATATAACAAGTGCGAATAAAGCTTGCACCAAATATGCATTTGCTAATCTGGTAAAATCCAAACGAAAGGGTGCCATCTAACATGCGAGGGGCGGGGGAGTAGGTGAGTAGAAAAGCTGTTTTTTTTTCCCTTTTTTCGCTTAAGAAAGCATCTTAATCTCCAATGATTTATCCCCCTCTTTTCTCTTTTTACCTATACAGGCAAGTTACTTAAATTAAGTTAATCATGTCACTCGATACATTAGGCCAGGCCCACTAGGCATTTAAAAATTAGTGTCTAGCTAGTTTAATGTGAAGCGAGTAATGTCGATTAGTGTTATTGCTCAGACGCGTAAAATTAATTGTCATCATGTTCATGCGCTCAGGCGTGTAGATAGATTGTCGCGAAGTTATTGTGCTAATCTTACACACATCACTTTTGACCCAAAAAAAAAAAAGAGAGAGATTATATTGTTATACTAATTGTGTTTTCCTTATTTGTATATATATTACATAGTATGTCTATAAAAGAATACATGAATACCGTTTAATGATACTTTTTTTTTTTTTTTGCTGATGAGCAATTTCAATAGTGAAAAGGGATTTTCATGCCTTTATGAGTTGTTCAGCAATTGTCCCACGACCATAACGCCTTCGGAGTTATGACAATTTCACGTTACAATAATTTATATCGATTTTTGAGGCATACGTTACAACTTGATAAAACTACAATCCAATCCCAAATTACAAACCATTTCAACCAGACAGACGGTCTCAATGCACGTGTAATTTTCTCCGGTGTATCATGTCCGCGTCTCTTTTCAAATTTCATTACGTATGTATATATAATTTCCTTTTTGCGCTAGCTGTGCCCTTTTTGCTTTGCTTTCCAAAGTCATTTTCCCTAATATCACGTCGCGTGTTCGGAAAACGGCGTCGCATGAAAGGAAGGGGTTTTTTGAAAATTCCGCCGGGGGTGGGGCCCGCGGAGTACGCGCCCCCGTGGGTCGCCGTTGGAAAGGGACCCCACGCTAGGTTGGTGCACCGCGTCCCCATTGCGCGTCGAACGGCCCGCACGTAATTCCCGTTCCGTTTTCTATCAATAAATTCGCCGGGGAATGAAAATACTTGTTAATTACCAAATTGCCATTTCTCGCGATTTTTTTTATTTTTTTATTTATTTTTTCGGGTCACGTTATTTCTCGCAAACTGAACCTTAAAAATAGGAGGGGAAAGGAAAGTCATGCAACTGGCTACTCGCTGCCAGCAGTGTGAACGGTCGAGACCAAACGCGCTCTTGCGTTGTTTGGAAGCTAAATTTCAAATGCTTACTCCCCCAAACGCAAATTCCCATCAACAATTTTCAGAGAAAAAAATTGAAAAATCATATATATATATATATATATATATATATATATATATCTATATGTATGAGATATAATGTGATCACACATCTTTGTTATTAGAAATCTAGCTTCATAATTACTGATTCAGGAGCATCGTTGTATATTCACACTATAGTTATTTACAATAACAATACAAAATAGAAAATGATAATTAACCTATGCCTATTAGAAAACGTTCTAGTCCTCTATTATTTTCAATCAAGCAAACCAATTATAAAAGTCCTTTTTTTGTAAAAAATAAATTATTTGAAAAAATATTTCCTCAAAAATGATTGTTCGTATTGCTCTAAATACTTAGTCCATAGGAAAAAGTTTTCATTATTCACTACAAGGTACACCTAAAATTTTTTATGGACGATGAAAATAATTTTTGTTAATTCATTTCTATAAAAGATAAAAACGATTTTTTTTTATGAATTTATTTTTAAATTATTTATTTTTTGCAAAATAAATGTATCTTATCAAAATAGCCAAAAAAAAAAATACTACAATCATTTTTAAGAAAATTTTTTCCCAATTATTCATTTTTCGTGATAACAAATGCGTCCTGGATTTTTACCAAAATAGCCAAAGGAATAAAGGGTGCAAAAACAGGAAAACAATAAAACAGTTGTTTTTCTCTTCGAAGTACTCATTGGAAATTTGGCCAAAAAAAAAGTACTTATTGGAAATTTGGCTAAAAAAAGACAGTAATCATTGGAAGTTTGTCTAAAAAAAAAAAAAAAGCACTCATTGGAAAATTTTAATAGTCTTTTTTTTTTTTTTTTTTTTTGGGGCTAGAAAACAATTTTAATAGTCAATGTCGTCTAATAATGATTATTCATCGGAATATAAGAATCGAGTGCTCTTCTTTTTCCGGGAAGCTTCAATGCGAATATATATGGTATACCTACTTGGGGCCAAAAAGACAAAAGAGCGAATAAATCACCTACTTTTTTTAAAAAAATTATTATGCTCGATTAAATAAAATAAAAATAGGGATTTATCTATCTGTAAGCCCAACCTTAACCCACCGGTCCAGGTCATAAGCAAAGCGCGTGGGCCCGCCGTGCACACGTAACCGGACAACGCTGCCAGCCGGCAAGCGCCCAGCTGTACCGCCGTAAAGCGACACGTGTCGGCATCAGGAGCCTCCATCTCGTCGTCGTCGTGTCCGTGACGCGACCAGTGTTGGATCGGTTGCAACGAAGGGAGGGACGTGATGGGCCCCACGTGGCATAAAGACTCGATCCACTTTGACCCCGCAGGGAAGGGGACTCGTAATTATCGCCCGCTACTCTCCACCTTCGGAAAGTCAATTTGCTTTTTTTTCTCTCTCTCTTTTATTATAATTTTTAAGATCAACGTCGAGAATTTTTAAGAAAAAAAAATCAAAATATTAAGCGCAGGCCCCACGAAAAATCCCGAATTATGTTTATTATGATATAAATATCCTCAATTTTTTTTTATTACAAAAAAAACCAAAACTTACACATATCTAACATATACATACATTCTATTTCAGTTTCATTTAGAACATGTTTATTACATCAGTAAAAATTCAGGGTTGTATATAGCACAAAAAAATTTTGGGATGCTTGTGTCATAATGGGCAAATTTAGAATTTTTAGTGAGACAAAAAAAAAGTTAATAGATATTCGTGTCACAACATGTATAATTTGAGGTTTTCTTTTTTGGTAGTATTAACCCAACTCATTAATTCATGACTTTGACGTTAATGACAGATCTGTATGTACTCGTACATGAAGAAATTTGATTTCTTTTGGGAGAGTCTAGTTTGTATTCGGTAGAAAAATTGTCATATGACCATCTAAAGAATAAGAGATCTTAACTGGATCCTACTAGAGTCTCATTAGACTTGAAGTTTCTTTCACATCATTTTCTAATACCCATTGGTCGGCTCGATAACAATTTTTATTTCTCTCGAGCGTTTAAAATAAACATCACGTATGAATTTGACCGAACCCAATATTCTAAGCATCGAGAATTTGCCCGTAGTTTAATTGGTCGATAGATATGCTAAGGATGCCCGGTTCACGACATTCCGCATGTACGAAAACGACGGGAAAGGAAACGCGGAAGCAATCGGAGCGTAACGGGAGGAGCGACAAGCCGGCGGGGAATCCTTCCGATTAGCATCGGACAAGTCCAAATCGAAAGCTTGAGATTTCGAAGGTCATCTTTGTGCTGCAAACTTCTGTCGCGCAACGAGAAAAAGCGGGGTCCGTGCGTAATCTTTCTTCCTTCGTGTCGAATCAATCGGCTCCAGAACCATTCAACGTGAAAGGGACGGCGCTTTTTGGATTACACCGGTTTAATTTTTATCTTAATAAATACGATGGTCAAGTCAAGTGGGATTTTACAACATCGCAACGCCACCCGCTTTTGTCGAATTAATGATGCCCGATCCCATTAACAATGTTATTTCTTCCTTGTCACGACGCCACTTGCGCATATCTTGCGTTAACCTATTTCACCAATTGGTAACGTTTTCTCGCGGTGCGCAGCTTGCCTGCGGACCTACCACAGTATAAATTTCGCATTCTACGGATCCAGTACTCGAGTAATTCTCGATCATTGCCAAAGTAGTTGGCCAAGTGATAAATGGGTAACGTGTTTTCTAAGAGATTATTAGTTTGATTCGTGTCGTAATCAAACATGTAAATGGCTTGTACCACAATACTTAACTGCAACGGATTTCTATGGCAAGTGATTTCTTTTATTGGCATTTTAGTAAGACCGCAGCGACGGATTCATCAATCTCAAACCTTTGAAATTATGAGAGGCATGGAGCAATTAAATTCGAATTTAACATTAGGTAGTGATTGTAAAACCCTAATAGTAACACTAAGAGGAGATCGTTAGTGTCCGCTCTCCTTCCCTGCACCATTACCCATGAAAAAGAAAAATCTTACTAATTCTCAAGCCCAATCTAGTCCCTTTTGCTAGGGGTGTGCAACCATACTAGGTATACCCAGGAATCGAACCGGTTAACCCGGAAAATAGGGTCGGAAACCGATTCCCATTGAAACTGGTTTGAGAATTGATTCATAAAATTCGGAACCTGTTTAAACTGATTTGAGAACTGATTTCGAGTGATTACCCACCTGGAACCGATTCTCGAACTAGTTTTGGAACTAGTTCGGGAATTGGTTCTGTAAGTAAAGGTCCAAAATCCTATTTTTTCCCTCGATTTCTATTCTTACTCCTGTAATCACACGGCATTTTTTCTTTTGGCTCTCGCAAGTACGTACGATACTCCTTCTTCCTCATTCCCCTTCCTCACTCGCTTCCCTCCCTCCCTTACCGGCTCCCTCTCGCACCGTCTGTCGTTAGACGGTGCAATCGTGGCCACCAAATTATTGTGTACCACGTTGATTGCCTTGCTTAACTTCTATTTTATAGAAGAAGTTATGCTTGCATAAATGAACAGCTTCATATAATAATTGTGGGAATAAAACTAATATTATACCCAAGTTTGTTGCTAATGTTTATGCAATGTTATGCTGTAATTTTATTTATGATAATTAGTCTTGTGAATCCTTAATTTTTTCGTTTAATTAAAAAGTTAATGTATTTATTTATTATAAGTGCTTAATGTTTTAATACAAATTAGGATGATTATATTATTTTATCGCGTATTAATGTAAAATTCGAAATCATATAGGATATTAAAAGGTTGCAAAATAGGTTCCAGTGGAAATGGAATTGACTCTAGAACCGGATCGAAAAAACATGATGGGTCGGGTGTATGGTCTAATACAAATAGGGTTAGGTATAAGATCAAGGTCTAGACCTTACTCACTCTGGACCGATCACCCTTACCTTTTGCTCCCTCTTAGCAATAACCGAAATAAAAACCGTGCAAATTACATTTCCAAGTATTTGCGTGTCCATAAAAAGTGTTAGCAGTCACTCCACTCACTCCAACGTGAGAAATATCATGTGACTCACGAACGGGTCTTATGGATGTGTACCTCTTCCAAACAATGGCTAGTGACATCTAATAAAGAAATATTTATAATTTCACTAAGCCGACGAGAAATACATACTTGAACAAACGACAACAATTTTTTATCCACCGCATATTTGACAAGTTCCTCCAGCGCCTTTAATAAAAGCTTTCGTAATCTTCCAACGCTTAACTCTAACGGATTAGTTGTTCAAAGGAAGATAAGGAATATCCAATTCTTAGTCAATAAATACCCTCATGTTTATATAAGGACGACCATAAGCTTATAATTTCATATTTATTATCTTGCATTGTTGGGCAAAGAAGCTGAGTTCTTCCTCATCATCATCATAAAAAAAAAAAATGAAAGATTAAAAAAAGAGAAAAAAAAGATGAAAGAGTGGCGTGAATGGACCGCCGACGCTTGCATAATTAGAGGCACGAATTCTTGATGTCAAATGATACCCATGACACCACTTCGTCAATAAAAAAAAAAAAAATTCGAAAAAAAAAAACAACACGGAAATTTTTCGGTCAAATAGTAGAAAAATCTACGCGTCGTCCCGACCATGCACTGATGAGCCGATCCCAGGTGTGCCACCCACATAAAAATCGCGCATATAATTTCTCGAACTAATTTAAAAACAATTGAAAGGACATTTAACTTAATTTTCCAATAGTAATGGCACCATGCTCATACAATTAGTCATGTAATGTGGGAGTCGAGCGGAATAATAAATATAAACTTATGAATTCGTTTTTAGTGATTTTTACTTTTGACCTTTTGCTTTCAATAAATATTACCGCTCACACGTTTTGACTCATTTCTAGTTTTAAGTGGCTAAATTTTTTTCATAATATATAAATATTAACATGTAAATTCACATATAATATTTTCACAATCATTTAAAGTTTGTTTTGAATTTTGACGGGAAAGTTAAAAAAATTACCAATGACATCTGGTAAGGCGAGACAGGCAACCTTTTACTTTTCTAATCCACGATTTTCACGGGTAAATTTCGCTAATGATTACAGAGTTCTTTCATGGGCTACCCATCATGCTTTCTTCCCTAACCTTATCTAGTCCGGATGTGTCAAATTTTATGTTAAAATAACGTTGTCTTCCATTCAAAGTAGGTCAAGCCATGCCCAACTCGCTGTAAATGGCTTTTTTACACGATGGAGATGAACATGGTGGGCTACTTTCGTCCTTGGTGATTAGGTGAATCGAAAGTCTGGATATCTGGTGAAATTACTTGGAAAAACTTACCTATTAGCTCCCCAACAAGTTAGGTTCATACCTTTCTCTTATCATTCCCACTCATTTGAGAGGAGAGACCGTGCTACTCTTTAGAGTAGGCTTTCGCCAGCATATTTGGTCCCAAAAATTTAACTATCCAGAACAAATTATTGTCCTCCCGAATGAAAAATCTCTAGTTGTATAAGACAAGAAACTATACACGTGTGTTTGACGTAAGTGGATCGTTTTCTTGCTACTGAAGATTAAAACACATAGCCTCTGAAAACGATGAATAAAGCCATTCACAAGTTTTTTTCATGGTCACTCCGTAGCAAAGTTATCAAAAATATCATGAACTTATTATAGAGATACTACTTTAATCTTAAATTTTTAAATTTGGCCAATTTAGTTATAAACCTTTTGACGATTTGTCAAGCTAGTCATTTCGATTAACAAGAGGGTCCACAATGATTACAAAAGAAAAGAAAAAAGAAAAAAATAATAATAAGGTTTAGAATTTTTCATAAAAATTACAAAAATTGTTTCATGTCGGTCGACTATGCCACCTAAACTGCAAGATCAACATTCACAATTTTGAAATTTAAAATCGATTTGGAAAAGACTACATTGATAACTCATCAAACAATTTATGACTAAATAGGAAAAATTGAAATACTTAAGATCGAATTGGCGACCATACAATAAATTTAAGACTTTCCGTCCTTATGTAGCTATGCTTTCTCGATTCTCACTTCATCTTGGCGGAAAAAAAAGGTAAGCAAGACTGGTCGAGAACAGGGGATTTGAGATGGCCAATGAATGATGTCCCAAGATGACAAGAGGGCTAGGACTACTAGGCGATTTAGTGGTGGTGGTCCTAACCCCGCAACAACTGGGCTGTGGCCAATGCAAAGTCTAAAGTCCAATCCCCCCCCATGTGGTTGCCCCCATCTTTATCGAAAGGAATTGGGTACCGCCAAGCGGTTGAAAGATAAGATGCCCCTCCCATTATTTATGCAAAAAAAAGGGAAGAAAGGACCTACTCTCCCTACAATCCCTAGAGATTCCTAGGTATATTTTTCGGAACACGTCTTCATCGTAACTCAGATCCGCTCTCCGCTCGCGGACCATTATCATTCTCGAAAGGGAAGAAGACATCTATACGTGGTTTTGCCTGGTGCTGCGTTGCTGTCCCTCGAGCCAATCATTCCCCCGCGTTCGAACCGCTGTCGTCGGTGGACGGAAGGGAAGAGGGATTCGGCCGCCTGTGTCGAGCGGGGAATCGTCGATCCTTCAATCGCTTCGCGACTGGTGGGTCTTGGGGTCCAGGTGAAGTTGACGTTCCATTGTTACTCGGAATATACCTTAAAAAGACTCGAATTATATTGAGAATTAGAAGTCTAAAGAGAGAAAACAAAGCACCAATTCCGAATCGAGAACGTGGGGGCGAGTTACGTAGTCCGTCGCCCCGGAATTGTTCCGCCACTCGGGTCAACATTCTGCAATGATTCTAACCCGTGTCCGGAGAATGTTCGCATCGGAAATAAAAAGATGTCTAGAGTAAGAAAACCTGCGAATTCAATAATCCACTAATCGCAAGATGATTAGAGGGGCATGGCATCGTTGATTTTCTCCGTGAATGATCGCAATTAGGTAACGTTATAAGCTCTTAAATTAAGCAATCCGTAGTGTTTTTTTTTTTTTTTAGCTCCTGTTGACTCTTACATGATTTGTTCCGAATGACAAGCGCATCATGGTAATATTCAGGATGGATTACAGCTAATGCGCATCTCGACTTACGATAAAACCTCCATAATACCAACTCCCCGGGAAGTTGCTTAAAACTAGGTTAAATCTAGGTCCCAAGTTGCACAAGAAAGGACATGTTTAGACAAACTCGATCTTAGTCGTGACGTGCCATGATCATCTTAAAATCTATAAACAAAATGTGACGAAGTAACCTCTCGCGACCTCGGCCCCATTTCGTGGAGGGTTAATTCGACGACAAAAAGGAGTAATTTCATCGCCATTGTACATGGTGCTAGTCGAAACCCTACCATGTGCTTTTCCTTCGATCTTTCCTTCTCGCGCTTTCCGTACTCGAATCGGAGGCACCGACACTGCCCTAACGGTTAACGCCTTTCCTCGTACGCTCGTTCGAAAGGATCGATTTGGCTTCAGGCAAAAAACAACACAAGTCAGTGAACTTATCGAGATGAAGAAACGGACAATCCGGTTTCAGCAGAGGAAGTTCTTATTTTTACTGGTTCTGGAGACGTTAGTCCTGCACGTCCCGATGTAAAACAGGGGCAATTCGGAAGCCGACGCTCTCGGTTTTGGCCGCGTCGCATGTGGGACTCGGAAGGGGGGAAGCTACCGGTCATCAGCTTTTTGCTCTTTCTGAATTCATGACCTTTTGTTTTTTTTATCACGCGTGAACCCAAGAGAAGTTAAATCAAAGCGAGGCAAAGTAGGAGAAAGGCAAAACAGTCCTTGAAAATGTCGGCACGTAAGAACAAAGAACCCTGAATCATTGAAAGATAGCAGATTGTTCTTGGCCATGCTTTATCTAACCTAATCTGCTGTTGTTATAACCCAAGTCCTCTGTAACCAAACCAGGGCCAAGCAGACTAGCTTCACTTTGAAAGTATATGCCAGCAAGGTTTTGCAAGATTTGTCTGCTTGAGGAGAAAATATAAGCAGCCCCCCCACAAAACCCTATTTTTTTCCTGAACTTTTGTCTTTTGTTCCTTTCTTGGCATGTGTTCTGGTGATTATTTGTCATTCTCAAAAAGCAAAGCGACCGCCTTTGTTCTTGCCGGGAAATGATGCCTCATTAAAAAGAAGGAATCAAATGATTGGGCTGATGGGAACATCCCTAGCAGTGATTATCAGCTAAATAATAGCCAGAATACACCGAGAAGATAAGAGAGAGAGAGTCAAACCGGGCTAATAATTATGGGTAAAATGACTTCGGTTCCGGTTCATTTTCTGTGGAGAAAAGAGGACAACAGAACAAGGGCAAAGTGATGTGTGGATGGGAGGATGTTGCGTGTCCAAAAGAGAGAAGGACGCGGTGTTCTTAGGTGTAAAGCGAAAATGGAAAAGAAAATATGAAACCTCTCTTTCGAAAAATGCTCGCTTTTTTTTTAGATGTTCTGTTTGCTGTCTCTCTAGAGTCTCTCTACCCTTCTTTATGTATCCTTTAGTATCTGTAAAGTGACGACAATCACAAGAATCGCTTTGGTCTGGTTGGAGCATAAGAGATGTGACTTCAAAAGCAAACCCTCCATGACTAACTCGAGAGAGAGATTAATTTTGTTGCAGTGAATTTGAACTTCCAAGGTCCCGCAAGCTGCGTTATACCATTAAAGCAGCTAAAAGCTGGTGAGCCCGACAGTTCACTGATAAGTGGGTCATCGACAAAAGCTTGAGAGATCGATCTGCATGATTCATGTGAAAGTGTTAAAATGAGAGATGGAAATTCGGTGCGTGGAGTTTGCGCAACTACACAAGGAACTGTACATGCTATGGGTATTACCCATCTGGAGATTTTTCTATATGTGGCAGGCATTCATTGATCACGAATGAGATGATAAGTTGACAGGGTCTGAAACTTCGAACAATGTCTCGTAGCGCAGCACCTTGTACAATTATCTGAAGCAGGGTGAAGTAATTCGCGTGTTTGAATTTCGTAAGGTGAAGTACGATTTAACTGCTGAATGCTCTTTAATGAAGAGTGCGAGTATCTTTCCTAATAAGATTGTGTCCTTTTCAAGCAGTAGAATTTGTTGGGTGCATACATAGAACTGCGGCAGCCAGGGGGTTCAATGGTCTCTTTTTTGACCAGAAACCAGTGCTTAATTGAAAAGAGGAGCCCCAGCAGTTTTGACTTTCCCGCGCTAGAACTAGCGGGCGTCATGAAATTGATGTCGACTCGCGTAAGGAATTAAACCATCATATGTAGATGCAATTTCGATGTCCGAAAGCCGTCGCACTCACGCTCACGAGTATGTCTACATTTTCGCCTGGCGAGGAGATTGATCGCAACCGAAATAGGGGACGAAACTAGGCCAACAGAGACGACAGAAAATGATTAAGCCTACGTATTTGACCGATTCGATTTGGGATGTTTTGTCATTTTGGTTGGATACTGCCAGGGCGCTATTCAGACCGGAATAAATTGGATCGCAATTGCGCCGGGTCTTCCCTTTCGTGTGGTCAAAAAAACGAGGGTCGGCAAGCAATATGAACATGGCGAGAAGTGAGCGACTTCTTGGATGATGACGAATGGTGAGGAACGCCAAAGGAAGTGTGCAGATTCGCCTGGATGTTCATGCGTGACAGCTGCGACAAAGCTGTCTTGATGAGACCTGATCAAGCATCTGGTCCTCCAAATCCTGCTACGTATGTATGATCAGAGATGGAGAGGTGTCGCTTTGACTACTACCACTAGCGACGGCCAATGGCCAAGGGGCAGGGCCGGGCCGGGGTGATTCCGAGGCAGGGCTGCACCTCGCCCGGGCCAGTGCTTGGCAGCCCTAATGACAGTTGGGGGACTGTTGAAAAAAGACAAAAAAAGGGTTGGTATGTGATGGTTCCGCCACATTAAAAAAGATCATCTTCTATACATTCAACTCTCTCATTTTCACCACCATCCATTTTCTGCTTATCGCTCTCTTGTAACTTATAGAAAATCCCAGTTCCTACACATGACATTTCCGGTCTTTGAATTCGCAATAGGCCTAAAAACAGCGGCGGCACCCTACCCGCTTCCCAAATGGCCGGCCAATTCCAGATGCAGCGTACGCACGCTTTCGATAGCTAGGTTGTAATTACTTTTTTAATGAAATGTGCTTGTCTGTTCTATATTCATTTTTCCGACAAAAAGCAATTTGTGTGATGTAATTTGATTTTTATAATGAAATGCATGTCTACATCCGAGTCTTACGTATTGTAATTTGTATTTTATTGTTGTGAAACCATCCTTACTTAGGAGATATAAAACAACAAACCATATAAGGGAAATAATTTAAAAGATATAAATTTTTAATTTTTGTCATGCACTAATCAAGATTTAATTAAATTAAAAAAAAATGAAAAACCAGGCCCAAGCATAACCTGCCCGGGCCACCATATCTAACTACTAGATTGTCACATGATACATTACATCACTCGGGTAATGCGGATTAGCTGTATCCTTGCATTGCAAGAAAACGACCATTTTTGTCTAATATGCAATGAAAGCTAGAGTACTTACCCTCTGCATTCTCATCTTAAGATCCTTCTAGTCAACAAGATAATCATGATATCTTCCCAAGTGCTTCAGATGATTAGATTTGAAGATACTCTTCACGTATTTTCCTAACCATGTTACAGTGTTGATAATTGAGACAAGATGACAAAACTTCACCCAAAACATTTAGTGAATGACAAAACTTGGCGATCGCTTGGTATCTAACTACATCATGAATATTTGATGGCTTCACAGAGGCCGAGGATCGACCCAATCACGGTACTGCAAGTGCTGCATTCTTATCTCCAGTCACAATACATCGTCTTCACTAGCTGCTGTCTTCACTCTTTTGATTTTCTTCTTATGGTTCAGCTTTTCACTTCCATCATTTTCTTTACCGGATGTCTTGCAATCTCTGCCTTCTTTATGTGTCTTCTTCTTCTTCTTCTTCCTCTTCACTGGGAGTGTTCCTTCTTCATCTCCAAGTTGGGTTTCATCTACCCTCTGACTCTGGGCCTCAATTTCTGGCACATCTCGTGCATTTTGGACAAGCTCTGTTCAAGCAAGTGCACGGTGAAGATTGACCACGAAAGTAAATCGAACAATTATCGAAATTTAACAGTTAATGAAGAACATGTGACCACTTCTTGAGACATTGGATTAAGCCCAAAACTTGAGCTGCAGGATGCACGATTTAATATAAGTTCATTCTATTGCTTTAACTAAGAAGTAAGAAGGACAACCAACGGTAGACAAGTTGCATTCTTCTTCCCTCTGGATTTCTGTGGAGACGTATATCCGAATGTATAATAGAGCTAATAATTACTTTCCGCTCAGATTCTAGACAATAAGCAGAACCAAAAGACACAGAATGAAGATTCCCCAAGTCACTACAGTAAGTACTGAGGATGTTACCTTCATCAGCAAAGCCGGAATCAAAGAGGACACAGTTGAGGTGCTGTTTCAAAAAGACCTGTGTGCATCAATGCAATTATTAAATCAATGACCCAGTCATTATCATAAAGACGCTATTGACACTCCAGATTGATTTGAGGCACGTCATAAAGATACTATTGGCACTCCAAACCAATTTGAGGCATAAGAAATCATACAGATCACAAGATAAGGCCTCAGGAATCATACAAAAACAAGATGTGTCCATATGATGTGGTACAATAGACAGGAAACAAAATTGGCAAATTAATTCAGGAAGAGAGGCTCTGAAGCCAAAGAGATGCAACAGGCAGATGGAGATTATTCAGCTTTAGTACCAAAATGTGCCTTCGTTATAGTTAGGACCAAGACTTCCCTAGTGTCATCAATTGGATCCTCCAGACAAAATGGAGCCAGTGCTTCTACTGGCAAAACCAAAACAACAAATCCATGCTTGTTTATTAGGGCAATCTTCACCCAATAGAAATAATGAAATCATCCCTTCAAACTGCAACCCTAATTGCCCCGTTTGATTCCTATATAGCACTCTCAACTTCAGGAAATAATACCATCTTCTTTCCTTCGTGAGCTTTCAGGGAATAATCAAATTATTACTGCTTCACTCCCATTTACGATTGACACCCATACCACAAAACCGTGACTTAAGTGCCCAGGAAGTGCTAATGTTCTACTTGTACTCAAAATAACAGCGCCTGAGTCCTTTCTAAATTCAATTTCATTCATTATTCTTCCAGTACAAATTTGTCCATCAATATTGCACAATAAAATTCTTTTTCATTTAAAAAAAATTGAAAAATTGCAGGTCATGTGCAGAATCAGTACTGTTTTTCCCATAAAAGGCTCACAAGGAGAAAAGTTCTGACAAGTCTCACATTAGTATTACAAGCTCATTAATGTAAACGTATGTCCTCCATTTATAGACTGAAAATGCACATGCAATTTTTTTACATCCTTGTCTAACTAAATTTCATAAGATACAACATAATTCTTGTGTCACAATTCACATAGTTCTTGCCACACAGTACAGACATTTCCAGCAACAGACTGGCATCATAGAGTAGCAATTGCAATATCTGAAAAAGGTGACAAAGACTTCATACCGCAGAAAGAAGTTGTCGTGACTTCACATCCCAAAGGCGCAAATAGCTATCGAGTCCTAGAAGCAAATCAAGCTTTAGACTCAGTGCCAGAAAAAGAGAGGAAGCAAAACAAAAGTACAAACAAATTTGCTAGCCCTGACAGACTCCAACTTTAGAAAAATAAAATTCCACTCCAATTTAAAAGCAAGTTCACACTGCAAAAGTTGGGATCTGGATTACCCAACCATTTACCCCCAAAGCAGATAGCAAGATAAAACACAGGTACTGACCACAAGATGCTATCACTGGGAAGTCCAGATGCCTGGATATATATCGGATGCTTCCAGAACACTTCCCCAGAAAGCATCCTAGCAATTTTCCTGGAAAAGAATTACCATCAGTATGCTTATTGAGAAGGCAGAACATTAACAGGTATCTCTATGAATGAGTAGCCTTTAACGAACATGATGCCCTGACATTGTAATAGTGCAAGCCCAAGCCTAGCATTCAGGAAAACTAATGCTGCCCTTGAAATATATTTTGAAAGAAAGCATGGTTAGACATGAAGGGGTTGGGGCAAGCTGAGTCTGGTTCTTGCACCATCAGCGAAAACCCAAGTCTAGCCGTCCCAAATGGGCAGACTTGTCAGGCCTGTCAGGCCATGTGACCATTAATCAGGTTTGTGTCAAATCATTAGCATTTATTTAATCAGAGAGTACCTGTGCGTATGTCAAATGATGCAAGATCTCCAGACCCATTCCCGACATAGACTGTATGACCGTCTATATCCTCAGTAACTGCTTTAATGGGGGTTTCCCGGAAATCAAACGATAAAACAGGTCTGCGCTGAGCAGAAATATCATAGAGGCGGACCTGTCATCAAAGCAAAAACCACCATAGGCTATTTCAGCAACACATTCCACAAATGACTACAGTGCACAATCATCCTTTATAAGTGTGGAAAATGCAGTGCTTCCCGTCTCAACCTACAGCTTAATTTCATCTCATCTTAATGAGGATAGTTGGACCGAATAAATTAAAAAACCGAGCTTCCAATAAAACAAAACAGATATGGAAAGCCAAGGAGAGCCCTCAACAAGGCTGAACTTATAGACTAACATTATCATCAACCTTTTCCTTTTCTTTGTTTGTATATGCCATTTGACATGAAAAACTGCATACATTAACCTCGACTCTAAGTCCTCTCTGTAACGCCATATTATTCCAAAGATATCAAAGTATTCTCAAACAACCTATTCTTGAAAAATTAGATCTAAGGTCAAATAGGAATCTCGATCACAAATCCCCGTGAGTCTTGCTTCCAGGATGCATTTTAGAACCGGCCACTACATTGTTGCTTGGAGAATTTCAAATTTATGAAACTTACCTGATGACTGTTGGTACCAGCCACGACTTTACGATGATCATCTTTGCAAAGGAATGTTGCAGATGTAAACCAAGTAGGCGTGAAAATTCCAAGGTTGTTCTTTGGGGGCTACAATGGTTAGGAATAGATAGGAATCAATCTAAAGCCACATGCTGGATGGAAAGAGACAGCTGCAAGACTCATTCAGTAATGTAATAACAGTCACCGATTTTGCAGTCCACATCTTACTGCACTTGTCGAGATCCCAAATGTTAAGTTCAATCCCTTTGCTGATATCAAAGAAACAAAATCCAGTTACTTCAATAACCCAAAAAAATTGGAAAGGAAAGCATATGCTTTTTAGCCAAACAATGGCCATGGCAAGCACAAGAACTGGGCAACCAGTGGGATCGATATTACTAGACTTTTTGCTGTTGTGGCTGGATTACATGACATGAAAGCACTCACCCCCCTACCGCGGCATAATTTTCACTTCCATCCACTTTACAACACAATACACTCCCTGCAGCACATACATTCCATTTATTTGTTGTGCTATTGGCGACAGAGTCTTCAGGTGAATCCGTAACTTCAAAGGATCTCATAACTGCATTTCCCTTGGTTGTACATGAAAGTAAAGTGCATGACCTATTGATGAAGCCCAAGGAAAACATTACAAAGATATACATGGGAAATCAGAAATTAATCTGAAGTACATGTCAGGTGAAAGCATAAACGAACACTGCAAAAACCTTATGACAAGAAAAAGAATTCCAGAAAAAACTATTAACAAAGATTTAAACTCACAGCCGGAGACAAGAAGATGGATGATATTAGCTAGATTAGCATAGCCAGTAAAGTTGCAATCTGACATGAATGGGACTGAAGCATAACATAACAAAAATGGCGTACCTCAATCTTTCCTCTGTTCTCTCTCTTCTGAATAGATGTAATCCAATAACAGGATCATCTTCAGCTTTTGTATCACTGGCATCGGAAATTACAACTCGAGTGTCCCCATTAAGAGGGTTAAGGAGCTCAATCTGTCAAATGTCAAATGAACTTGTAAACCACATGATCAAAAGAGGGCCACTTATGCCTGGCGTCACCAGGTGGAATTACAATACATATTCAGAGAACTCCATGCTGTGACTTACCTTACCACATTTTCTGGCAACTGCTAGCATCTGCAAGATCAAAATGCAGCCCAATTAAGGATTCAAGCAATGTGTTACAAGCTACAAAAGCTTCCTAAAACATGCAAACGACACAATGGGCTCCAATCTTTTTTATGTAAAGATTGAGGGTATAAGCTCATACTAGTAAAACAAAAATAAATGTGCTCAAAACATAAGCCATGTCAGTTTCAACAGTGAAACATATTGAAAGAGCTGCAGCAGCATATCCGATGTAACCAAACATGCCATTCAGTCGGGCGACTACACAAGTCAGCTATTTTTTTCCTGAAGAATTGGCAATGCTTGCAATAGAAGTACTGTCAAAGCACTGGAGGAGCAACGCCTGGACTCTGCAAAACTACTAATTCATGAGATGACAAGTTACACTCCACGAAATCCTTTCTCGATAATTTTGCCTGTCCGAAGTCTCATCGGAAACGCAAATGCATTCGTCCAACAAATGCAGCTAGTTGCATGATCATATCCACCTCTTTACTAAATTGACAAGCCTAAAGCACATCTTTCCACTGTCAATACGCTCTCAATAGCTGAAAGATTCCAACTTGCGATCAAGAACCCCTCACATAACCCCAACAAAATAAGGGACAGGGATAAATGAATTCCCCGGCGGTTCTCATATCGACAAGGAACAAAAACTTTAAAATAGCCCACATAATGAAGTAATCAAAAGCAACCGACAGAAGAGTTCAATCGCGGTGCACGTAAATTCAGCCAAGAGGAGGCAAGCATTCCACCAAACAATTACGCAGGCACGAAAAACGATTGCCAATCCTCCCGAACATACTAAGAAAGCGGATAAAAAGTAAAAGTACTGAAGTGGCAAGAACACACACAGGCTCTCGCTTGCGGTCGTCGATGGACACGGCGAGCACGCAGCTGCGCGGTTCCGGCTCGCCCCACCGCTCGACCACCTTTGGGACGCCTCCTTGCTTTCCCCTGGCTTCCACAACTGCCGCCGCCGCCGCCGCCGCCACAGCCGAGCCGAGCCGAGCCGAGCCGAGCACAGCACAAATCGAAGCGTTAATCATCATCGCGCAGCGGGAGCTCGAGGCCAAAAGCGAGCTAATTGAAGCGGCGGCCTTACCTTTCACGAGGCCGAGGACGTCGAAGGCGAGGGCCCGCAGGGGAGGGCAACCGGGGGACTCCACCGTCGTCGTGCGCGGCATGTTGCGGCGAGGACTTACCGGTCGCGAGCTGCGAGAGCGAAGAGAGGGAGGCGACGAGGCCGGCGGCGGCCGAGAGCGAGATTGAGAGAGGAAGCGACGAGGCCGTACGCCGGCGGCGGCCGAGAGAGAGAGAGAGAGAGAGAGAGAGAGAGAGGCGAGGTCGCGCGGGAGCGAGAGAGAGGAAGGAAGCTAAAAGCAGGGAATTAAGACATTTAGGCTTTCCAATTCCGTTTTAATTCGAACCAAAAGAATATAAAAAAAATCCATTTCAAAACACTATATATGTGTGTTTGTGAAAGTATCGGTCTGGTCTGACCGGATGGCCCGACCGGCGCTTAACAATTTTAATAAATTGGAATTGAGAATTGGAGCCACGTCTTTGCCTAAATTTGGTTTGATGCTAAGAGCGCGTATTGTAACTTTTTCAGACTTATTTCTGGAATAAAAATTCTTATTTCATTTTTTTTTTCTGGAATAAATTTCTATTCCAGGTATATGTTTGGAACATAAATTAGAAATAATTTTTTTTTATTTTTCAAATGAGAAATAAATTTTTTTTCCAATATTTGTCATCTTTATTAGTCAATTGCTCATCCGTTGTCCCCGACCACCATTCACCATCCATTGTCGCCACTCCTAGTCATCGGTTGTCACCACCGGTCGTTGGCTATTGCTGCTACCGCCCATTGATAGCCAGTCATTGGCCACCATCCACCAGTGGTAGTCACCGATTGCCCATCATCATCCACCGGCCATTTGTCATTGGAAAAAAAGAAATTTTTGTTGTTATTAAACGAATTTCTATTTTGGAAATAGAAATATCAGATTGTTATCAAACGTGTATTTTTACTTATAAACTCATTTAGGAATAAAAAAAAAAAATTTATTTCTCTTCTAGAAATCAATTTTTGACTAGAATAATTATCATTCATGCCTAAGCGGTCCAAGTTAGGTCAAACCCGATTTGAGACAATCTTCTTTTATTCGTTCTTTCTTTTTTGGGAAAGAAACTAATTTAATTTTGATTTCTCGTTCGATTGAGGAGGTCTCTTCACATAAAACAAAATAACGAGCATATGTAATTTTTATGGATTTAGCTTGATCTCAATATCAAACTGAGAAATAAAATCATTGTTGAGCAAAAAAATCTAATATATTATGAGAAAAAGGAAACTAAAGTAACATGTACTTAATTTTGATAAATTATATTATTAATAATGAGTATGTAAATCGTTCCTTTTATTGATACATAATTGATAAATAATTACTTATATAAACTTGAATTTGGCTCATTTAATTTGGTTTAAAATATTCAAGAATTTTATGATTTGATAATATAAGAAATGTGAATTGGAAATCTAACAATTGAGAGTGGGATATCCAATAGAAAGTTTGATTAAGAAGCTCCGATGGTGGCCACCATTCCAAGATGGTGGTCGTTTAACCTCAAATGTTAGCCACTAATAGGACTTGTCTAAACACAAATCGAATTAGATCAAAACCTTAAAGTCAATTTCCCACAATCAATTTTGATATAAGCTAGTTGGAGGTTGACGATTGCAATTGAGTGCTTCTAAGAAAAGAGAGAGCGCAGAAGCCAGCGAGACAAGATAGAGAGAAGTGCGACGATAAGGGTGGTTGTGGCAAGAACTGGTCATGGCAAGGACGGCCATCGGTCGTTTCGATGAGGGTGGAGGTGGCGTGCCAGTGCCACGACAAATCGAATTCATGTAGCGGAAGAGAGACCCTAATTTTTTCTTGTTATGCTGCACTAACTAGTATTGTATAGATTGTTCCATTAAATCAAATTCAATTATATTTTAAGAATCTATAGGATCCATAATGGATCTCACAAATAGTTTCAATAGGGTTCTTGCACTAGGATTGATTTTGTGCACCAATCATCCGTAAACTAGAGTTTTATAAAATATTTTCTCCAATTCATTGCTTGTAACGAGATTTACATGATGACCATTTATATTATAAAATTAGGCTTATAAGGTAATTCAATTCTCTAGATCTTATAAAACTTAGTTTATGGACGATGACACGTCCGGTTTTTGGGGAGACCCTGCAAGCCGTCAACGAAAACAGTGAAATCAACAAGACTAAGACAATCATCGACCAAAAAAAAAAAAAAAAAGAACAAGACTAAGACAATCATAAGAAATGATAAAATTTTATTTTGAAACAACACGACCTTCGTGCAAGGCACCGAGGCCATTCACGTACGAAGACCGGCGCAGGTTCAACTAGCCCTCATGGTTTTTCCACGAGCCTGGAGTCACCAACTTTGCCCACCCCGCCACCAAAACCGGCTCCACCGCCGATGCCTCCTCCACCGCCGCCTCCAAATCCTCCCCCTCCTCCACCACCACCTCCTCCCCCGCCAATTCCACCTCCTATCCCTCCGCCTCCGCCTATGCCGCCTCCAAATCCCCCACCGGCTCCACCACCAACTCCTCCGCCGGCACCACCTCCGCCACCGATGCCTCCTCCAACACCGCCTCCGTTCCCAAACCCTCCACCGCCACCAATGCCGCTGCCTATACCTCCTCCAACACCACCTCCTTTCCCGAACCCCCCACCAATGCCTCCTCCACCACCAACGCCACCACCTACTCCACCACTAACACCACCGCCACCACCAATGCCTCCGCCTCTTCCAGCACCTCCTCCAGCACCCCCACCACCACCTCCTCCAGCCCCTCCAAAACCACCACCAATTCCTCCACCACCCCCTTTTCCAATCCCACCACCAGTTCCTCCTCCAGCACCTCCGCCTCCACCAATTCCACCACCTCCTCCAGCGCCCCCTCCACCCCTTCCGATCCCTCCTCCACCTCCCTTTCCAATTCCACCCCCAGCGCCTCCTCCACTACCTACACCTCCTCCAGCACCACCGCCTCCACCAATGCCGCCACCGCCACCACCACCGATGCCTCCACCACCTCCCTTTCCAATTCCACCCCCAACACCTCCTCCAGCACCACCACCTCCACCAATGCCGCCACCGCCACCGCCACCGATGCCTCCACCACCTCCTTTTCCAATTCCACCCCCGACACCTCCTCCAGCACCAGCACCGCCACCGCCACCGCCACCGCCACCGCCACCGCCACCGCCACCAATGCCTCCACCACCTCCTTTTCCAATTCCACCCCCGACACCTCCTCCAGCACCACCACCCCCACCAATGCCGCCGCCGCCGCCGCCGCCGCCAATGCCTCCACCACCTCCTTTTCCAAATCCACCCCCAACACCTCCTCCAGCACCACCACCACCACCCCCTGCCTATGCCACCACCTCCCCCAACTCCTCCGCCACCTCCTCCAATACCCCCGTGGTGAGGCTTCTCGCCCTTTTTGTGGTGCTTCTTCGTGCCGCCTCCACCGCCCTTCCCAACACAGTCGGGCTTCTGAAGTCCAGGAACGCCAGGAGTCCCTGAACCATAACTGAAACCCACTCCTTTGCCGAAGCTAAACCCTTTCCCTCCTCCATAACCACTGGCAGCTCCACCGATCCAGCCACCGTTGTCGCCAAAGAACCACTCCGGCTTCTTCACCTCGCCACCGGCCTCATTCTTCTCCTCCAGCTTCCTGCTCTCCGCACACACGCTGCACGCCACAAAAGCCAGAGCTAAAACCACGACAACAGATTTCACGGCGGCCATGAATCAGACTCATAGACTACCGACCACGAATCGATCTGTGAGCACACCACCCTGTACGTGAATGGACCATGCAAAACGCAATGAATGATCCGAGGGTCGTGTAGGCTTTATATGGAGAGGGATCTCCGTAAATATTTGGACGGTCGAGTTGGTTAAGTTGTTGTCTCCTTTCTGTGAGCGACTTAATTTGAACAGAAGGCGCGAAGTCAGAGAGGATTGAATATTTACGGGGTTGGAAGTTGGGACGCGCTCTCTTTCAGTCTTCACGGTTTGCTCACCGATCGAAAACTTTACATTCAATTCTACAGTCCGTTCATTCCAGCTCGGTCGCGTGCTCTTCTGCGTGATCATGCCGTTCCTCCATTCATGGCTGCTCCGGTGATCTTTCCGACACTCTCTCTCTCTCTCTCTCTCTCTCTCTCGTGTGAGAACCGGAGCTCAGCCTTTAATGGAGAAGACCACGCATGCAAGAATCTCACGTCCTATGGGAAAGCACGGATGCGTTTCTAATTAGCGCGGGCGTTTGAAATCAGGAAATGACTGAGTAGTCAAGGATTTTGCGACCTGTGCATTAAATGCTACCAAAGGCACGTTGACTTTCTTCTCGTTAAGAATCTTTTGTTAGTAAATATTTCATATTTTGGTTCTCAAAATGGGACTATTATTCTAGGACCCTGTTTTTTTGTTTGATTTACCTGAAGCCCGCAATAGATAATGTAGGTTTCGCGTTATAATACCAAAAGTTACACTTCCATTGCTTTTCATCGTTACACTTCCATTGCTTTTCATCTGTTAAGATGATTAAGGTCCAATTTTATTTAAGTAGCACCGACACTAATATGCATCACGCGATATAATATAATACGATATGTCGACATGTCGTTTCTAAAAACTAAAGAATTTTGACACGTTGGGATATTATATGTATATTTTTATATATAAATAATAAATTATCATTTTTATAATTATTTCAATCAAATTAACTTGATTCAAATTCACTAATAAATAAATAATAAAAAAGCTAGAATGAATTTACATTAAAAATATTAATCCACGATTTATTAATATCATTAATTGTTTCAATTTGATAAATTTAAATTTATTCCAATAATCCATATAATTTGGAAAAAGAAAAAGTAATTCATATTCTGAAATCGCATGTCAGACGTGTTGGAAGAGGAGAAAAAAATTTAGGAGTTAAATTGTATATCATGGGGAGTGAGAATCAAAAGACAAGAGAAGATCAGATTTTTCTTTTTTCTCATTTATTATTTTTTATTTTTTTCACATATATAAGTTTTGACCCCTTATTATTGAAAATTTTTAAAATTCACTTTGCATGTTAGAATCACATGTCAAAAACTCGTATGTTATAATTCCCATCGGGTGTCAGATTTTCCGACATATATTGTCAGATTTTCCGACATATCTTGATTGAGTATTGAAGAGTGTCGATGTCGGAGTATCCGATGCGACATGAAAACTCTTGAATAGTGTCGATGCTTCTTAGAATTTCACCCCTATTGACATAGTAACTATATATTTCATCCTCAATAGCTTTATCAATTCTTATATAGATTTATCAAACTTATATTTGTTTGATTCATTGGCTTTTTTCTCGTTGTTTTACTAACTAGTTTTGATTTATAAACTCCTATTTGAATTGCTTACCAAGCTTTTGTAGTTTTTTTGTCTTAATTACCAACCCATTAAATGTACCAATTCCTTTAGAATGACCAACTTTAATTGAAATAGTCAAATAACTTTCCTCCTGCTAAGTTACTAAAAATATGCATTGCTAACTCCTATTTGAGTTAAATTTGGACGTTTATTTGTCTTTTATTTTAATATCAACTTTTCTTATCTTGACAAAAAAAAAAATCTTTCATCTATTACAAATTTTCATTAATCTTCTTTCACCAACACCTTAGATTTACCAATTATTTTATATTTTACAAACTATTAATTGAGTGGCTTATCAATAGTTCTCGATTAAGTTGCTTACCTGGAAAAATGTTAGAAAAGTCTTGAATATATTTTTTCTAATTTAGTCACAAATTTTTTATTGATACTAATTTAGTCATAAATCTTTTGACTTAGTGTTAATTAAGTCATTCTAGTTAATTTTAGCTGGATATTATTAACATGGACGCTAGTCGGCTGACGTGGCACGACTAACATTGATATGGACAACTTTCAATAATAATTTTCAAATTATTTATCTAATTATTATTTCCTTTTTCCTTTTCTTTCTCTCTCTTTTTGTTTTCCCTTCCTCTTCGTCCAACCGATTGTTAGACCTTGATGATTAACTAGAGGCGAGGGTCACTAGCAAGCTAGCCCAGCGCAAGGCCGCCCTTGTGGCTTGTGGCGAGGGCTTGAGCCTCACCAGTAGCCAGCAAGTTTGCCTAGAGGCTGATGAGGTCCCTCACCTTTGGCCAATCATTAAGGTCTAGCGATCAGCCTGAGGAAGAGGAAGAAATAAAAAACAAAGGTAAAGAATAAATGAATAAATAAATAAATAATCTGAAAAAATATTAAAAAATTATTGAAAGTTATCTACGTCGGCGCTAGTTGGCCGTGTCACAATAGCTAATTGATGTCCATGTCAGCATCGTTCGGCCAAAATGACCAAATTAACACTAGGTAAAAAGGTTTAGGGCTAAATTAACACTAGAACAAAAAGTTTATTACTTTTCTAACGCTTTTTCTGTTGCTCACTAGTTATGGGTTTTGTTTTTCCGTAAATTTACTTACTTTTCTATCAACTTGCCACCATTATTTGTTGCGTACCAACTTTTAAGATATACTAATCATGTTCAGAAATGACTAATACCACCATTAATTGTTGCTTACCGACTTTTAAAATGTACTAATGATGTTTAAAAATGGCTAGAGGTGTCAAAATGGATTGAACCCATAGTCAATAAGATGGGTCATATATGAGTTATTAAAGTTTTAATAATTGAGTTGTTAATGGGTTTGGGTTGTATGCAAGTTTAATGATTAATGAGTTGTAATTGGTTTTGTCTTTAAATTCATTTATAACCTGTTCAAGTTATAAATATTATTAGTTGAGTCAACCCGTGAAGGATATATTATCCTCTTTGAACAGCTTTTATCATTTTCGTTCATTTTAATTTTTGATTTTTTAAATAGTTTTATTTTGTTTTCTTTTTTCCCTACGAAATCCGACGACCGACCCTTGCTAGTAGGGCAAGGTTTGTGGCCCCTGCCCAATCGCATCGGTGAGCTCGATTAGGCGAGGTCAATGCCTTGCTAGCCTGAGGCAAGCTTGAGCTAGCCAAATTTGATGAGCCAAGCTCGCCAGCCTTGGCTCTAGTAGGACTCGAGCCTCCTTGATCTAAGGAGACTTGAGCTCGTCGACCTTGAGCAAGGCCGAGGCTTGAGCCTCATAGATTTGGCGAGACATGAGCTCGTCGGCATCAAGGCTAGCTCGACCTCATTGGATCCGGTGAGGTGGATCCTTGCTTATTGTCGAACACGGCCGCCATGGTGGCAATCGAATGAAGAAGGAGAAAAAGAAAAAGAAAATTAATTTTTTATCAAATAAAATAGAAATACTTAAAATGAATGCATAGAAAATTGAAACGAATTTTCTATATCAAGCGAAAAAGAATTCTTTAATTTATTTTCAAGTTTCAATTAAACACTAAAAAATACAATCTTTTTTAGAAAAATCACATTTTTCATGAAAAAATGCAACCTCAATTTTTTAAAAAATTAAAAAAATTAATCCATTAAATTTGTAATTATATGGGAGTATTTTAAAAATATAAGTATTCTAAAAATCATAAGAAATAATTTTTCTAGATTTTGTCAAATATAGAAGTGCTTTATCAATATAGGCCAAGTTAGGTATGGGTTGTGTATGGATCAATAAATCTACATAGCTATAAAATGGTCATAAACGATTCAATGGGTCAATTTGGATTGGACGATTTATGACTCAACTCAAACTCGATTTGACCTACCCTTTTGATAGGTTTATAAATAACTCCTGTGGTGATAGGAAAGGTTAAGATTTGGGTGCATGGGTTGTGTAAGGCTAGGTTTTTTGAGAAGATTATACTTTTAGGGCGCTTTTGATAATCAGCCAAACAGTGAAAATTCATATTTTTTTTCTCGATAATAGATTTTGAACAAAAATCCGTTTGGTAAAATTTTTATTTTCGAGAGCACATTTTTAATTTTTTGTTCCCGAAAGTTGATTTGAAACAAAATTAAGAAATAAAAGAAAAGTCAGATTCTTTTTTATTTTTGGTAACCTAATAAACCCCGAAAGCTGACAGCCGGCGGGAAGAACCTAGGACTGACGCAAGCTGGCCACCACATTCACGCCAGCGGTTAAGTCACCAAGTAACGCTGGGATTCAAAGTTGGCACCTTTCATGGGAGGCACAAATCTCAAGTCAACTACGCCACCGCAATGGGTGGTAAAAAAAAAAAGTTGATTTTTTGTTCTTGGGAACAATTCCAGAATCAAGCGAACTTATTTTTTCTCTTTTCTCCTTGTTTTTCTTCCCTCTCTCTTCCTTTTCAATTGTTGCTGCAGCCAGCAAGGCAAGGTTGACCTCACAATGGCCCGGCGAGGTCGAACCCTGTTGGTAGCTGGGCGAGTTGGCGAGGCCACTCGCCCAGTTGCTAGCAAGGCTCAGTCGATAAGGTGCAGCCTGACTGAGGGCCAATGATGCTCTAGCGAGGTCACTGGCCCTTATATGGCCGGTTGTCGGTCATCTCAAGATTGGTGACCGGCAAACCTAGAAGAAGAAGAAGAGAAAGAAAACAAAAAAATAAAAAAGAAGAACAAGGAAAAAAGAAATAAAATTATTAAAAAATTAAAAGAAAATAATTTGAATTAGAATTTTCGGGACGGTATCAAACGCAATTTATTATGGGAATAAAAATTTTGGACAATTATCAAATAACTTAAAATATTTAAAAATTGTTCTTAGAACAAATTAAAAAAGAATAATTTTTAATCAGAAATCGTTCTCGGAACAAAATGATTACCCAACGCGCCCGTGGATTAAATTTATATATTCGCTATATGTGGTAAACAAAAGTATGTTTCCATCACGTCATAAGTTCAATCCCGAGACATATTTTAGGTATTCTCCAAGAAGATACCTTGGTGCATTAGGTGGTTGTAATCAAATTCTAGTGACATAAAATGCAAACTATTAATCAAAGATTAGGACAAAGGTGAAATTTCTCTCACGTCTATTGGACATTAAACAGCAAAGACGAAGGACATGGCCCCCCACCCACCAAAGAATAAAAATGAAAATGAAAAAAACGGAGTCCACAGGCAGAGACGACGCCTCTTTCAAACCCCTCCCACCATCATCATCGTCTTCTTCCTCCCGGGCTTCTCGACTGATAAACCCTAGAAAACACGCAAAGGGATCCCCCACCAGCGTTTCCATATCGAGCTCCTTCCGACGCATATTCGACCTCGCTTCACTTCGACGCCATCTGGGCTTCGCTCCGTCGGGTCGATTTCCGGGGGCCCCGGCGCTTCCTGTCCGCCGGGACGATGGACGATGCGGAAGGCGACCCCGCGAGCTCGTCCATGGCGGACCCCTACCGCCACAAGCGCCTCAAGAGGTCCTCCCGCCGCCAGGCCCTCCCCGGCCGGCCCGGCCCCCCCGCCGCCAGGCGCGGCGTGCGGAGCCTCGACGGCGGCGGCGGCGGATTCGGCGATGATGGGGACCACGGCGAGGGAAATTACGGTATCCGTCCAAACCCTAGTTACGGCTATGATTACCAAAACGGTCACGGTGGCTTTAGCGGCAGCGGGGGCTGGGCGCAGGGATATGGGAGGAAGCGTGGGCAGGAGGAATTGGTGCCTGTTAATGATTATGGGGCGGGGTTTCCGGATCAGGGTCCGCCTTGGAGCGACTATGCCAAGTACACGTTGCTGGAAGTGTGGGGAGAGAGGTTTATGCAGCTGGGTGGGAAGAGCGTGAGGTCCGAGGATTGGAGCGAGATTGCTGAGAAGGTGTCCGAGTGGGGGCAGATGGAGTACACCGAGGTAGATTGTAGGCAGCAGCTAGACGCCTTGAAGAAGAAGTATAAGAAAGAGAGGGCGAAGATGGAGCGGACGGGGGTTACTCCGAGCTGGATGCACTTTAAGAAGATGGATGTGCTGATGGATACGAACATGGAAGATGGCGGGTTGGCTTGCGGCGTGGATTCGGGAGAGTTTTGCTTTGCGGATACCACGGTTTATCTGGATAAGTCGAACGCGTTTGATGAGATGCGGGATAGTCCAGGTGAGTCGGAGTCGGAGATGGATGGCGATGAGGAACAGGATGATGATATGCCTCCACCGAGGAAGGAAGATGGAGGAGAGGGGATGAGGGTTTTGGTCGATTCGATAGAGAAGTTTGGAGAGTTGTATGAGAAGATCGAGACTAATAAGAGGGAACAGATGATGGAGTTGAAGAAGATGCGGGCAGATTTTCAGCGGGAACTGGATTTGCAGAAGAAGGAGATTTTGGAGAGAGCACAGGCTGAGATTGCAAAAATACAGGCAGGGGCCATGGATGACGATGACGAAGATGATGATGACATCTGCAGTGAGTAGTCATGAGTATGTAATCTTTGTTTGTGTTGGCATCTTTGCCCAATAGACTAATGGAATTGCTTCCTGTTTCACTGATTCAATACAATAACTTCACCTTGCTTTATATATACCTGGAGCCTGATTGTGGGTCTTTTTACGTGAGCCGCACTTTGGAAATGTAGTTATTAGGCTTTCTTGGAAAATGAGGAAGATTGGAAGTAACTATTTCGATTGTGATCCTTGTTTGGACTCACTATAACTGGAAATGATGGATAGAAAACTGTTCCGTGGTAGATGTGACTTCCTAGAATTGGATCCTCCATCTCCTTCACAATAAGGGGATTAGTAATGCTAAACTTTCATCGAGCTTCCCCTATGCATAAGCTTGACCGTATGAGCTATTAACTTACTTGACTGCACATATTTCTGATTATCTATAATGGAGGATAAGTTTCAGTTGTGGAGAACATGTTTCCCTGAGAGTATCCGTCCTCTATTTTGACCATGATATCCAGTGTTCTTGCTTTCCTGAACTTAGCTAAGGAAATATAAGAAAGTTCATGAGATTTAAAATCACTTGGAGAGAGGCTTTAGTTAAGATACTTAAACTTGTTTGTGTTGTGCCTATAAATCTCTGCAGTGATTAAATTCGCATTCTTCCATCTTTAGATGCTATATGCATCTTAATGCTCTTTCCTTCTGCTTCTTTGATCTCCTAGATGCTATTGCTGGCATCACTTAGTCCTTTTGATAGATTTTTTCATGGTCGATACAATAGTCAAGATTTGCATATAGTAGGCATTACTAGATGAGATTATATATGAGACGAAACAGCGATATAATCTAGTTTCGAGGACATTATTTCTATCTGGAATTTCTGGAGGACTTATTGATGGATGAAATTTTTCTGGTAACATTGCATTCTTTAGGCTCTAACTGAATTGCCAGCAGTGCATTGTGAAGCTTAAAAGCTTTCTGATCCAAAAATATTATGCAAATCATGTTGTTTACATTTATTAAAATGAATTTCACGTGCTTTAGAAATTTCAACTACATTCATGTCTCATCTTCTTCTTATGTATACACTTATAACAAAGCCAAACAAATGGTGGTACATGTTCTACTTTGGGAGCTCTTTTTGAATTTGGTGAAATTAAGAAGTAGAATTTAATGGGGTTAGAAATACACCTTGCTTTATTATTTGCTGATAACTTGAGGTCGTTTTGATTTTCAGGCCTGAGGTTTTGGTTTTTAGTGCAGTGTTGTCAGGTTGTGTTGTTTTTCTTCCTGTCGGTGGATTTTATTGAGTTATGGACTTGCTGGGCTTTAGTTGTTCCTTATACATTGTGTGATTGAGTTAATATTTTCAATGTGGAGAACATTAGAAATCGTTTTGAGGGTAACAGATACACCGTTGAGCCTGTGAAGGTGACAGTTTGGGGGAACTACGTTGGTTTCTGGTGCTTGGGATAGAGTAAGGCTGAGAACATGCAGGGTTAAGATGGTTGTTTAAGCATGAAGGAGATTGGCGCTCCCTCTGGCTGATGCACTTGACCAGAAATGATTGAGAACAGTGTAGAATTTGTATTTACCGAAACATGTAATGCGCTTGTCATCATTTAGGAATATTTATGTTCCATATTGCAGAGCTTTGTAACGGTGTGTCGCTCTGATTACACCTTATTTAGGTTTGTCTGACAAATGAAATGAAATAAGCAATTATATAGACCGGTTGCAGGCAAGCGACACCTTCAGGAGAAAGTACATTTGGGAACTACAGCTTTGTCATCTAGGCATCTCTGCTTGGAAGGCGATCGATCACTTCAGTGAAACGATGGCAAGATATTTGGATGTTCATCAAAGAACATGATGTGATTCAACCTAGGGAATTCAAAAAGTCAGTACTATACGTTCGTCATCCCATCCCCACCTAACTGTACACGTGATTGACTAACCTTGGCCCTTGACTGTGTCAAAAATCTTCTTAGCTCCAAAAGTTCGGCTTCCCTCCTACCTCCCTTCTACACGATGGGTTGCCTCCGTCTCTTAGCCCTTCGACAAACAGTGAGAGTGGACCCACCGTGCGCCCGTTGACACGAGGAACATTCCTACGAACCCAAGAGTGACTTGCCCAGTCGGAGGCTTTAAAATCATGACCATATATGCGCCTTGACTTGGATAAACACCGTGATCAGGAAATCAGGATCTACAAACTTGTCCTTTTCCCACGTGAAGTCAATTGGCTTGATTCGGATAAACGCCGTGTTTGGGAAATCAAGATCTACAAACTTGTCTTTTTCCCACGTGAAGTTAATTGGCATCCTGTAATTAGAGGTGTCAAAATGGGCCTTAAACTTATATATGACTAATTTAAATAATAAATTAATTATATACGAGTCATTTACATTTTGAAGAGATTAGTTAAATGGGTCTTAAATGGGTTGGACTTAAAAATTTATTTCCAACCCAAACTTCACTCTCTCTTTTCCCCTTTAGCTTTATAAAAATTATTTTTTTTAAAAAATTGAAATTAGAATTATTTTTTATTTTTTATTTTTATTTTTTCCTTTCTTCTTTCTCTTTCCTTGGTGGTCGGCACGACGGCGGCCATGATCGGCTAGGCGAGGCTCAAGCTTGCCAGCCTCAAGCGAGCTTAAGGTCGCCAACAACTAGTGAGGCTTAAGCTCATTGATCTAGCGAGGCAGAGGCCTCGTCAACATCTAGTGAGCCTCAAGCTCGCTTACCTCGTGCAAGCTCGAGCGGCATGTGGTCGATCGTCGGCCGTTGTCGTGGCCGACAACTAGCCAAAGAAGAATAAAAATAAAAAATAAAAAAAAAAAAAAAAAAAAAAAGAAAAAGAAAATTAAAACTTATATATTTTTAATTTTTTTTAAATTTTTTTTATAAAATTATCCATTAAATTTATATTTCATTAAAGTGTTTTAGCAATACCATTTTTCATTAAATATCATAAGATATAAGTTTTCTTAGATTTAGTTAAAGGTTTTTCACATTTTTTTTAATTTTATTTACTAATTTTTTATAGTTTAATTTACTTTTTAAATTTGATATGAAGTTTTTATTCAAGTAACGTACATGTGAATAGATTAGATTGAATCAAATGGATGAGAGTAGATTAACCTCAATTGAAGTAAATATTAGCGTGTTTCGATAATATGGATTGGGTTGGGTATGAGTTATCAAATTGAAAAATGAGTTAAATGGGCTAATATATGTCAAATTATTTTCGACCCAACCCAAACGCAACTGGATCCATCCATCTGACAGCCTTACCCATAACAAACCATAGAGAGGTAGGTGGGGTTGACATTCTATTGATATAAAAAGATGAAATCAACAACTAGTCAGTCTAAACCTAGTAAGAAGAAGGTCTACCGGTCTATATTACACAAATTAATTGTCGTACTGACAAATAAAGCCTCAATAGAAAGTTCAGTAAATCACTTGTACATAAACTTAAATGACAAATCAATATTGGTAATAACCTTTCCTAACAGATAATCAATATCTCAGTTTAGAAATTCTAAAGTCATATTCAATATAAATTCATGCTACTATCATCATGCGGGGAACCCTATTATCCTCGGACATCTTGCACCCATCCAGCATGGTGAGGGCATCTGGGGGAACTGCATTACACCTCCTAGGCATATGGACAAATCCAGTTAGACCTCCAGGCATCCCTACTACAACTTGGGGTATTGTAGTCCCAAGGATCGATGGTATTCTCAGTCACACATCCACATTATAATACAACAATTCCATAATTCAATTAAAAGTACGTTAACGTCGCTACTGTTGATACCTAAATTTTGATGACCCAATCATTTATTTATTCTATATAAAATTAGGGATTAATTTTCAAACCCTAAACAAGAATATTAAAATTAAGTTGCATAATATGTAGTTTTATAAGTATTTATTTATTATTGCATTTGCATTAGATGATAGTTCTAACCTTTAATTTGACGAGTTGGACTAAGTCCACGGAGAGAGAGAATTGACACAAGCCCGTTATTCTTTGATGGTCGAAAATTAACTTATGGAGAATGATTAGTTGGAAGACTAGTATATTTCGAAAAAACAAATTGTATTATTCTTCCAATATTTGTTCAAGAGCAAATAAGGAAAATTTGACCAATGAAAAGGAACAAAAAGAAAGGATGATATGGTGATCGATGTTTCGTATATTCATGCAATATATAGAAAAATAGGGATAGAGAAATAAAAGGAAGGTGTGTTAAGGCGTAGTTGGTCGGCATGGACCATATATGGAGTGATATATTCTTTATTTCAAGACAAGAACGATTGCATTGTCATGGATGGAAGATTTTGCGCGTGAACTGGAAAGGAAAGAAAGAGAAAAGTGAAGAAAATAAATAAAAAGACAAGAACTGTATGTTCTAGGGCACCTTCTTTCCTTGGTGGGTTCTCACGACTTTGCATGTAAAAGGAGGGGAACTCTACACAATTAGAGAGTTCTCCTTTTTGCCAGTTTAGAGAGAGAGAGAGAGAATTGGAGGGGGGTTGGTCTTCTTCTTTGGCCGAGCACCCCACTTTGGACGACGCTTTCTTCGTGCTCACGTCTTGGTTGCCGCACACCGATGCCCCCCTGTTGCCACGCGCTATTGACCACTACTGTAGCCTCCTCTATTCACCGGACATGACGAGCCGCTGCTGTTAGCTATATGTCCTAAAGCAATCATGTAATAGTTACATGTTAGGGATTATTTAATGGCAAATAAGTTTTCATTCATCGTCCTATTTATATATGAATGAGTCCATAAGATTAGTTACGACTGAATCTGTTTTTAAGGCGTTAAGAATATATGTGACAGGTTTACAGTTATGCTGAATCTTTAAACAATTCCCGATCGATGGATCATTGAGAGGATATCAATGATCCTATTGATATTGATGTGTTCTCAAGCTTTGCCATTAGTAGTAGATACTTGAGGGGATGATGAGTCACAAGTCTTTGGGTATTGTGATTTCCGAGCTAGAACACAAGTACTTGTCTCAGACAAGTTTACTAAACATGACATGTATAGAATGATTGGCGATATGAAAGCTTTTAGCGGGGTCAATGTCTGATCGTTTACGTTTCGGTTTGGTGTAAGATCCTTAAACCTGATGCACGATGCTAACTTGTATGTTGGATAGCTATGGTTCACAAGTGCACATATTGACGCTTCATCAAACCGTCTCTAAATTTCATGGTCATAGTTTGTTCACATACGAAGGTACATGCGGCCGCGATATGAAATCTATCTTCTTGTTATATATAGATATACAATATTGATATCTTATGCGATCTAATCGTGGCATTGTATTGAAATCCTCGACCGTAGTTATAACTGAGAATGAATGGTTCATGTCTTGAAAAAATATATCAATTAAATTTGGGCATATGATCGAATTTGTGGCTTGATCAATTATTCCATGGCTTTTATTTGATCAGGACATGATGAGACAAAATTGTTAAATTACACGGTTGCCAAAACTGATAGGTTCATTATGTTATGAAAATATTTCACAGTCTGGGTAGTTATGATATTATGCTAGATGCCACTCATGGTTTATAGGAACATGAGATTGATTTGGACAATAAGTTCTCTTGGTTGTGCCAATGTGTTAGTACACGTTTTATTACTAGCTTAGTGATGAACCTAGAGACATCACACACCATAACCGATTAGAATGATGTTTGAACAAGAGAGGGAATATTACAAATGTGTTTGCAATTGAGCCAATCAGATTGAGTCGGACTAGCAATAAAAGTTCTGAAGAAGGGGCTTCAGACTTTACAAGGTCTGAAGTGGGTTTCAGACTTTATGGCCAAATCAAATATCTAAAGCGTTTTCAAATTCAGTGACCGAATTAATAATATGAAATTAGTTCAGAATTAATAGCTGCATTAATGATTTGAAGTGAGTTTAGAATTAATGGCATCATTAACGATCAGAATTAATAGAAAAATTAATGTTCGGAAACAGTTTCAGACTTAATGGCTAAATTAAACATCTGAAATGATTTCAGATTTAACGGTCACATTAATGATTTGAAACGATTTAAGAATAAATGGGCAGTTCAATGATCTGAAATAGTTTTAGATTGAATGACTAATTAATGCTTTGAAACGGTTTCAGATATAATTGTCAAATTAAATATTTGTAACAATTATAAAATACCCAGAATAAAGACTTATAACAATTACAAATAAATGTCTAGAATAATGCTCTATGACAATTATAAAGTTAATGTCCAAATTAGTGCCCGAAACGGTATTAGAACTTATGTCTGTTAGAAGTTACGACCGAATTAATTCTAAAACGGTTTTAGAGTTAATGAACCAATTTAAATGTGATTTGCACTAACTATAAAAGGTAATCCAGAAAGTAGATCACAAGATGATTAACAATCGACAATTTGAGAGTGTTGATAGTGATAAACCAAATCATTCACACACGAGAGCAATTGCTAGCACAAATACAGTTGTGAGATATCTCAATTTCTCTTTTCTGTTCAACATGAGAATTGGTGGCGTGTTTGAACTAGATGCCCGACATTTGTCAAGCTGAATCTGAAGAACGTCAGAACCTACAATATGAAAAGATTTGTTTCTAAAGAACGTCAGAACCATTATTATCGAAAGGCATTAGACGTTCGTTGATAAGAGTCTAAGAACATCAAAACCAGAGTTATCGGAAGGCATCAAATGTTTGTGGTCAGAGTCTGAAGAACGTCAGAACCGCTTTTGCGAGGACATCAAACGTTCGTGCTCAAAATCCAAAGAACATTAGAATCAAATTTGAAGTACAATATGAGGTTAATATGATTAACTCATTTATTTCTTGT
Source organism: Eucalyptus erythrocorys (assembly GCA_014182555.1). NCBI lineage: Eukaryota > Viridiplantae > Streptophyta > Magnoliopsida > Myrtales > Myrtaceae > Eucalyptus > Eucalyptus erythrocorys. The sequence continues at coordinate 13,683,390 of CM024599.1, read as the reverse complement.
ATGTGCTTTTGTTAAAATGCACGAAATGCTTTGGAAACACGTGTATAAGATTTTTACTTTCATTGCAATCCAACTTTGATCTTAATTTACTTATGCACGTATACTTGTTTATGAGAACAAACACCAATAGCGCTGCCATCAACTTACTCGTGAAACCAAGTTGGAAAGGCATTAGTTGTTTGTGTGACTCCACACCATTGCCACGAGTGCGATATCGCCTCTACTTTGATGTCCAAGTTGTGATGATAACACCCACATTAGTGGCATGGCGGATCCTCGACGACTTGGCCATTTGCTGTTCTTGACGCTAGTGACATGGCTGATGGACGAAGCATGTCCAAGATCGTCCATGCTCGGCCGTGTCATGTACCGAGGCGTTGCTGGGAACAGCCCCGATCGATCTCTGTCCCGACTAGTCCCTGACCGATCCCACATCAGTCCATTATCGATCCCTGATCGATCGTGGATCAGTCCTTGATCGATGCGCAACATCCCCGATTGATCCTTAACCGATCGCTAACCAATCCGCCTGATCAGTCCCTGCACGATTCGTGATCCGTGCCTGATTCGTCCTTGAGTAGTATGGCGGATGATACATGCACGACCGGCGGCTGACCCTTGATCAATGTGTGGCTAGCCCCTGCACAACTCTGGAGTGGTTCACCTGCTCCCGTCAAGCGCCCCTTGCACGACCATGCTGGCCTTGACTTGACCATGCTACCTCTGATCTTGCTTCTGATTTGTGCCTGGCTTATGGCTAGTTCCTAATGCCTGCAACCTTTAAGTGGCATGTTGAGTTGATTTGTAATGATGGCCATAGTTCAAACACAGCCGTTAGATTGGAGGGACAATCCACAACCAAGAATTGATCTGAACTTGTACAAAAGGGGTCCTTCCCCTTCATTTGAGCTTAGCTCATTCATAGTAAATATACATTCACCCCTTTGTGCAGCCGACCCTTGTGTTGTGCGTGTGAGTGAGTAGGTTGACTTGGGATCATCGATTCTAAGGCCGCACGTTGTTTGATCGTTCGTGTTTGATCGACCCGTGACAAGTGGCATCAGAGCTATTGTTCCAAGCGCCATGGTCAATCCTCGTGCTGATGTCCCGGTCGTTTTAGGCAATGACTGTGAAGATCTTGGGCATCTAGCCGAGAAAGGCAACCGGTCGAAGAAGAACCGCGCTGTCTCATGTTCGAGGGATCCAAAGGGGGATCTGGAAAACCAAATGATGGTCCTAGAGGAGACCGTCACGGACGTCCAAGCGGTGATGGATGACCTGAACCAGACCATTGATGGAGCGGAAGCCGGTAGGGAGGAGTTCTTGGCCGAAGTGCAAGAACTCAAAGCCAGCATGGGAGAGCTCCGTGTTGAGGTGCTAGGATCCTCATGCAAAGGCTACAGAAGTGGGACGAGACTTGGGAGGCCGTGATGGTGGCCATGCCCGCGGAGATGGTTGAGATGAAAAGCAAGCTCGTTGAGCTTGAAGTAGCACGCATGAACTTGGTGATCACTGTGCAATCACGTACCGATGCACCCAAGCCGAAAGAGTTCAAGGGCTCATGGGTGGTAAATGACGTGGAGAACTTCCTATGGTACATGGAACGATATTTCCAGACCATGAGAATGATTGATGATGTGATTCGAGTAAAAATAGCAGCCATGTATTTAGATGATGATGCGCTGCTATGGTGGCGACGTTGGTCGGATGGTGGGAATGGCGACCCTATCACGACATGGGCTCGGTTCGTCGAAGAGTTTTGGCGAACCTACTATCCCACTTATAAGGAGGAAGAAGCGGATGGTGAACTCAAGTGCCTAGAACAAAAAGGCGGAGTCCATGACTATGTCAAATGATTCTTGGAGCTGTTGCTCCAAATCCCATCCATGATTGAGGGGAGGCGTTCCACCAATTCATGAGTGGACTCAAACCTTGGGTCAAGTAAGAACTGAAATGGTGCCAAGCAATGGATCTCTCGATGGCTACTTTCGTGGCCAAGTCCGTTGTGGAATATAGGCCGGCATCCTCCGTCAAGCCCAACTCTCAACCGAGAGAAAAGGCCACTGGTGGGGGAGATTGGAGCCAGTACCATTGTTCGAACAGAGGCAAACCGCCAGCGGTCCCTCCTAGGGCTCAACCCAAGTCAAGTAATGGGGGATATCATTGCAAGATGCGCACATACAAGTGCTTCTTTTGTGACGGTCCTCAAATGGCTCGGGATTGTCCGAAAAGAGGAAAGTTGGCAGCCTTGTGCAAGGAGGATAAGCCGTGAGAGGAAGTGCGGTTGGGATTGTTGTAGATCCTTAGGTTGATCAAGGCCAAGTAGGCCAGAGAACCCAAAGGGATGATGTTCGTGGACATGAAGATCGCTGGTGTCACAATGAGTGCGCTTGTGGAGATCGAGGCATCCAATCTCTTCATATCCGAAGAGGCCGCAAAGAAGCTGAATCTTTCGCTCGAAGCATGTGATGCCGGTTGGCTTAAAACGGTGAACTATGAGGAAGTCCCAACAAGCGGCATGGCTAGGCGTGTAGAGTTTCACCTCGGTCCATGGACCAGTCGGGAGGACATCGAGGTAATCCCCCTTGACAACTATGATTTCGTGCTTGGTTTGGGATTCCTCCACTAAATCAATGCGAGTGTTATGCCATTCGCGGATTGCATATATATCCTAGATAAGCGATGCCAATGCATGGTCCCGATTTATCGTAGTTGGGATGCGACAGGATGATGCAATCGGCCATGCAGCTGTCAAAGGGACTATGAAAGGGCGAGGTGACCTTCTTGGTATCGTTGAAGGAGGAGGGCGTGGAAGAAAATGAGGTACCGATGCCTTCCCAGATGTGATGCCGCTCGAGTTGCCCAAGAAGCTGCCTCCTCGGAGAGAAGTCGAACATCAGATCAAGCTGGTGCCTGATGCTCAACCACCGGCCATGGCACCCTATTGCATGGCCTCGCCTCGAGTTGGAGGAATTGAGGAAACAGCTTAAAGAGTTGCTCGATGCAAGGTACGTTCGGCCATCCAGGGTTCCGTTCGGTGCCCCGATCTTGTTTCAAAAGAAGCATGACGGATCCCTTAGCATGTGCATCGACTACCGGGCATTGAACAAGCTGACCATCAAGAACAAGTACCCAATCCCTCTTATAGTCGACCTGTTTGATCAGCTTGGGGAAGCCTGATGGTTCTCCAAGCTTGATCTTCGATCGAGATACTAACAAGTGCGGATTGCCGAGAGGGATGAGCTGAAAACCACATGTGTGACTCGATACGGATCATACGAGTTCCACGTCATGCCTTTTGGTTTGACTAACACACTGGTAATGTTTTGCACTCTCATGAAGAAGGTACTACACTCGTTCCTTGATTGGTTCATTGTGGTTTACCTTCATGATATTGTTATATATAGCCGGACGCTTGAGGAACATGTCGAGCGTTTGAGTTGAGTTTTCCGGACCCTTCGAGAAAACGACTTATGTGTGAAATGTGAGATATGTGCCTTTGCGCAAAGAGAAGTCCATTTCCTTGGGCATGTCGTCGGGGGCGAACGGGTGTGGATGGACGCGGCCAAGATCCGTACCATCGTTGATTGGGAGCCACCAACCAAGGTGATGGAGTTGAGATCTTTTCTCGGACTCACCAACTATTATCGGCGCTTTATCCGGGGATATTCGAGCCTCACCGTGCCACTCACGGACATGCTGAAGAAGGAAAAACTGTGGAAGTGGACGGATCGGTGTCAAGAGGCGTTCGATTGGTTGAAGCGGGCCATGATCGAAGAGCCGGTGCTTGTACTGCCCGACTACACCAAATCGTATGAGGTAGAGACCGATGCTTCTGATTTTGCTATCGGTGGTGTCTAAATGCATGAAGGACATTTGGTTGCCTTCGAGTCTCAAAAATTGAACGATACCAAGCAACGATACCAAGCAATGATACACGGTCCAAGAGAAGGAGATGACCGCGGTGGTACATTGCCTTTGCACGTGGAGGCACTATCTCTTGGGATCGCAGTTCGACATGAGGACCGACAACGCGGCCAGGAGCTACTTCCAAACTCAGAAGAAGCTCAACCTAAAACAAGCTCGGTAAAAAGACTTCCTAGCTGAGTTTGATTATGTGCTAGAATATAAGCCCGGAAAGTCCAATTCCGTGGCCAACGCCTTAAGTAGGAAGCTGGAATTGGCCAATGTGAAGCCGACCCAACTGTCTATGGATAGATCGTATCAAGGAGGGGCTAAAGCACGACCAAACGGCCCAAGCCCTCCTTCGATACACTCAAGAGGGCATAACAAGGTGATTTTGGCTTGAGGATGATCTCCTCTACACCAAAGGACGGCAACTCTATGTGCCGCTCCACAGGAAGCTTCGGAAAGAAATCCTATACGAGTGCCATGACTCTAAATGGGTGGGCCATTCGGGAATCCACCGCATCGTGGCACTCATCGATGATCAATATTATTGGCCACATATGCGGGACGACATGGAGGCCTATGTGCAAACATGTCTTGTTTTCCAACAAGATAAGATCGAGCAACGATCACCCGCGGGGCTACTTGAGCCGTTGCCTATCTCGGAACGTACATGGGAAAGTGTCTTGATAGATTTCATCGTAAACTTGCTGAAGTCCGAAGGGTGTCGGACCCTCATGGTCGTGGTGGATCGATTTTCCAAGTATGCGATGTTTGAGCCAGCCACTAAAGATTGCCCAGCCGAGGAAGTAGCTAAGTTATTTCTCAAGCATGTCGTCAAATATTGGGGCGTTCCATGCACGATCATGAGCAATTGCGAGCCGCGATTCACCGGGTGGTTTTGGACCGAGCTCTTCAAGTTGCTGGGGACAAACCTCAACTTCTCCATCGGCATGCATCCCCAAATCGATGGATAGACGGAGCGGGTGAATGCATTGTTGGAAATCTATTTCCGGCACTACGTGAGCAACAAGCAAGTGAATTTGGCGTGGCTGATCGATGTGGCCCAATTCTCATACAACTTGTAGTGGAGTGAGTCCACAAACCAAAGCCCGTTCGAGATCGTGACCGGGCAGCAATCGCTCACACCAAGCGCGATCGCCTCGGGGTACTAAGGACGTAGTTCGTCTACGTACAAGCTTGCTAAGGAATGGGATGAACATGCGAACATGGTGCAGGCGTGCCTGAATAGAGCCGCAAAACGCACGAAGAAGTGGGCCAACAAGAAGCAATGACATGTGAGATTTCAGGTGGGGGACTTGGTGTTAGCCAAATTGCACCTCGTCCTTTGGTACCGGGACGTGCACAAAGGGTGATCCGTTGCTATGAGGGCCCATTCCGTGTGTTGCAGCGGTTCGGGAAAGTGGCATACAAGTTGGACTTACCGTCCAAGCTCAAGGTACACCCCATGTTCCATGTGAGCATGTTGAAGCCCTTCCATGTGGATGAGGATGATTTGGATCGGGGCACATCATAGTGAGCACCCCTTGGAGCAAAGACCTCCTACGATCAAGATGTTGAGTGCATCATGGCCGATCGAACCATACGACATTGTGTGCCAAGGAAGGAATACCTTGTCCGATGGAAGGGCCTTCTCGAGAGTGAAGCGAGTGGGGAACTCTCCGAGGGCCTGTGGCAATTCAAGAAGTACATCGAAGCCTTTCATGCCACAGATGCGATGAGGGCGTCGCCTGATTAGGTGGGGGAGAATGACATGGCCGACAGACGAAGCATGTCTAAGACTGTCCATGCTCGACCGTGTCATGTATCGGGGCGTTGCTGGGAACAACCTCGATCGATCTCTGTCCCGACTAGTCCCTGACCGATCCTGCATTAGTCCATGATCGATGCACAGCATCCTCGATCGATCCTGATCGATCGCTGACCAATCCGCCTAATCAGTCCCTGCACGATCTGCGATCCGTGCCTGATCTGTCCTTGAGCGATACGGGGATGATCCATGCACGATCGGTGGCTGACCCTTGATCAATGTGCGGCCAGCTCTTGCACAACTCTGGAGTGGTTCACTTGCTCCCGTCAGGCGCCCCTTGCATGCCCATGCTGCCCTTGATCTTGCTTCTGACTTGCGCCTGGCCTGTGGCTGGTTCCTAATGCCTACAGCCCTTGAATGGCCTATTGAGTTGATTTGCAATGATAGCCATAGTTCAAACCTAGCCGTTGGATCAGAGGGACGATCCACGGCCGAGAATTGATCCGAACTTGTATAAAAGGGGTCCCTCCCCCTCATTTGAGATCAGCTCATTCATAGTGAAATACATTCGCCCCTTTGTGCAGCCGACCCTTGTGTTGTGCGTGTGAGTGAGTAGGTTGACTTGGGATCACCGATCTTAAGGCCACATGGTGTTTGATCATTCATGTTCGACCAACCCGTGACAAACTAGCCTTAACAGAGTCCTATTATGCAGCCTTCAATGAGGGCTTTCTGTCCTCTCTATTTTTTGCAGGTCACTTTCAAATTTCTTGGAGAAATTGTGAATGCCATAAGTGTCAAGTTGTTGATCCTTGCTTTGCACTACGACTTGCCGTTTTTGTCCAAGAAACACCATTGCAAGGAGCCCTTAATTAGCACCACTACAATCCAATCCTAACGTTGAAGCCTGAGCCTTGCGCCACCATGGCTAAGCTTGTCTTGATGCAAACCGTCGTTCGTGAGTCCTTCACGTCGGTCCTGTTTTGGAAGTAAATCACCCAAACAAGGTAACTTCTTTAACCAAATTTCATCTCAATGTTTTACTACCTTAATTGGATGACTGCATGCTAACATTGATTTCATTGAAACTTTAGGCATTATCCGATAGAATATAATTGATAAAAAAAACACTATAATTACTAATTTGATATGTTAGATTTCAGATCACTTTTTAAATAAATTTTGATTTTTTTTTGCTCATTGATGATTTTTTAGCTTTAAAATCATTATAATTATTAATTTGATTCGTGAGACTTTGGATCATTTTTTTTAATTATTTTGATTTTCTTTGCATGTTGTGATGTCTAATGCTAGAGTAGTTGTTAATTTAATCTGTGAGACAATGGATTATTTCTTCAATTATTTTAACCATTTATTTGAATTTTCAATGAATATCTTGAGTGGGTTGGATATAATGCTTATATTTGATAATTACTTGTTTTGGAAAACACCCAAAAAAATCAAATTGTGTATTAGATAGGATAGTTTCCTAAATTAGGATTGCATATTTAGATAATTCTAAAATATATTAGAATAGATTCTAGATAACATTTTCTTTCGTAGATAGGGTCTTAGATAATGCTTGCATGCTTAGATAATATCGCATCTTTAAAATAGTTTTTTGAGATAGGATAGGGTTTAGATCAAGTTAATCCCTAAACTAGACTAGACATTTATTCTTTTTAGATAGTTTAATAAGGGACTTTATTAATTTCGAATTTTAATATAAAAATACAAAAATAGCTTGTGCATGTCATATAAGTTTTAATTTCAAGACAAGAGAAAACCCAAAAAAGTAATTGCTTGCTTTGGTGTTTTTAATTCCTTCGGTGCAATTTATTTGATTCATTGAGTGTTCAATAAAGGTTGTGCACTTGCATGATAGTGATTTAGGCCAAAATCAATCCAAACTGTCTATTAACATATTTTGGAAAATAAAAGAAAAAAATGTATCAAAAGGGCGTTAGAATAATTTAGCGTAATCAAGTGTTTGTTCACACAATATCTAATTCGTAGAAGTGAAGTAATACTCCCATTACTTTATATGGGTTTTTAATCGACCCAACAAAAATACATTAGTGGTGACTACTAACTAATAATCTTTTGCATGTTACTTAAACCTTAAGTCACGTATTGATATGGGCTTGGGAGAGCCTGAGCTAAGTGTAGACTTAATAGTCCATTAGCCAAATTTTAGGTGGTGTATCCGAGGTTAGGTTGTGACAGCTTGGCGACTCTACTGAGGACTATAGTAAAAACTCTTAGTGGACTTACGCCAATTTTCTCTTTTTTGAAAAATGTTTTTGTTTGATAACGAGGATTCTAGGTATGTCCTTAACCATTTGAGATGTTAAATGTTCTGCAAATGTGAGGTGTAAGGGAGTAGTGATTGCTAACCTTCGTCTTGCAGGTTGGAGTTGGGAATGAATGTCTTGAATTCAAATTATTGAAGTGTTGTTTGCATATAAACTGTTATATATGCCTTAGCATTTGCACTGCACAATTGCACATACAGCCATGTCGTCGGTCCTGGGCCGCGATAAGATATTTTAGGATGGTGTTGAGAAGGAAACTTCCTCAAAAGCGAGACTACTATGTAGAGGTTGACTTCTTTTTCTCGAAAGTTCTTCATGGTGTCGTCCATGTTTGTCATTGTCCACGAAACTGTGTGACTATAGGACATTCCTTTCAACTAAGCTAGAGTTAAGAGGACTTAACACTTTGAATGCAAGACTACGGTGATTGGATCATCCTTTTAGCTCTACATTGTTAAGTCATCTAGATAAAAATCAAGCTTCACATTTCATTTCATGCGCATGTCTATGTGATTGCTATTGATTTTCTTTGGTGAAGTAAGTTTTTTAATTTTACACTATGAAATTTACTTTGTCATGCCTTTAGTTGGCCTATCACAATCTAGATCAATCATTGATTTAATTCTCTCGCGACCAAATTTTCGGGGGTGTGAACCACCTAGTGTTTGGCTAATGGATTGTTAAGCCTGGACTTAACTCGGACTCTCCCAAGCCCATACCAATTCGCGACTTAGGTTCAAGTTCTTAGCATGCAATTGATTTTCAATTAGGAGTCACCACTAATCTATTTTTTGTGGGTCGATTAGAAACCCAAGTAAAGTAATGTGAGATTTACTTTACTCCTGCGAACCAGAGATTCTAAATACGGGGACTTGGTTATGCTAGATTCCTCTAACGCCCTTTCGGTACCATTTTTTTATTTTGAAAAAATGTTTGGTAGGCAGCTTGAATTAATTTTAATTTATCTCCCTAACATGTGAGGTGATCATGCGGGTGCGCAATCCACCAATTTAACACCGAAGAAGAACAATGAATAGATTGCAAAACTTACCTCAAGGCAGCAAAAGCATTTGCGATGTTAAATTAAAATCCACATCAACAATCCTAGATATGGTTTCTAATTAACACGCGATATTCTCTTTTTTTTTTTTCACTTTATTTAATGAAATTTAATCTATATGCAATGCATGCTAATAACCTAATATGGCATGGCAACATGACCTAAATTAAATGACATGAATAGAGTAGATCCTAAAGAAATGCAATGATTTAAATATCAACTTAAATGACCTAATATGCAAATTTTAATTAAATGGCTCTAGAATGCAAATTACTTAACATGCACCTAATGTTAATTAACCTATTATGCAAGTTAACATGTACCTAATGTTTTTGGATTTTTTACCTGAAATTTCGAATTAACAAAAGTCCTAATTGAACTACCCTAAATGAATAATTTCCTAATTCACGTCTGGAATTAATTTGAATTAACCCTATTCTGACTTAGAAAATCATTTCTCATTTTTTTTTTATTTTTTTTTAAAATACCAACGTTCCTAAGAATAAAATTATCTAGGTCTAACCCTAACCTATTTCAAAAACGTTTCTAAAAGATATAATCCTAAAAATGTAATTCTAAAAAAAACCCTAATTTGCTAACCTACATGTCTAATTTTCTAAATCTATATATCTAATTAACTAATTCTACATGCTCATGCAAGATTTTAATTTTTTATGATTTTATGATTTTTTTATTTTTTTCATTTTTCCTAAAAGGTGCAATCTATCCTAAGACTTTTGTATGAAATTCGAAATTAATGAAAATGCAAAAATTACCTAACTAAATTAAAATTCCATCTAATTTAAATTAGGGATTAATTCACACTAAATCCTAATTTAAACTAAGACATTATTTTAATTTAGCAGTTTCTAACCTAAGATGCAACCTATCTAAAAGATTGATCTAAGCTTAAAATTAAAGATGCAATTTTATTCTAAAATGCATCATGATTTTTGTTTGCTTTTTTATGACCTAAAATAAAATCCTTAATCTAAACATGCAAGACAATAAAAAAAACAAACCTAATCCTAATTCAACATTTTTGAGTTTTTATATCTCCTTTTTTATTTTGAAATTGACAATTTCTAAACATGCAACCTAAACCAGTTAATTGGTTTTTTTTTTTTGATTTTTATTATTAAAAAATGAAATTTTTATCCTAAGCATGCAAACCCTAAAACTACATTTTTTGATTTTTTGATTTTTTTAAAGAAAATTAATTCAAAGAACCCCAGTAAATCAAGCAAAATTGATCCCCTAAATTGACGAACCGTATCTCGCGTGAGATCAGATTGGCCAATTTCACGAAAAATCACAAATCGATCTCGGACGGGAGATCGGATTGGCGATTTTTAAGTAATCGCGAGTCGGATTTCGGGCGCGAAAATCGGGCGACAATTACTAATTTTAATGCAATTTCATAGCATGGAACTTCAATTTCGCATTAAAGGGACAATTTCACTAAAAATAGCAAATAATATGCAATATTAGCAATAAGACATAAGAGATTAAAAATAAAAATAAGAATAAGATTAAAAATAAAAAAAATTACCTAATTTTTCCTTTTTTGTTTTTCTGCTTTTTTATCGCTGTTCTTTTTTCCAGAAAAAGGAAAAAGGACCGGCGGGGGAAACAAGACCGCCGGCGAGGGTTTCGGCGGGGCGGCCGTGCGCGCGGGTTCGAGGGCCGACGGTGAGGGCCACGTCGGGGCTAGGCACGGACGGCTAGGGTGGCGTCGTGGGATCGGCTTGGGCGGTGAGGAGCTCGACAGTGCGTCGGGGCGGCGCGCGAGCCTTCGGGTCTCGCGGACGGGGAGTGAGGAACTCCGGCAGCGGTAGATCTAGATAGGGCCGAGACCGAGGGCTTTGAGCGGCTGCGGCGAGGGGCTCAGCATCGCGGGCTGTGGGACCGACGGAGGGGCTCCGCGTCGGCGCACGCGCAAATAGGGATCGGCAGCGGAGGGGGCAACAGCGATGGTGGTGTGGCGCGGCGGAAATAGCAGCAGGAGAAGCGAGGGCGTCGAGGGGCGGCGCTGCGTCAGGTCCGGCTAGATCGGGGCGGCGAGCTCGCAAGCGGAGTGGGGGCGCACGCGAAGACGTGGCCGTGCGGCGGTGATGGGAGACACGCGCGAGGGGGAGGGTGCAGAGGAGGAAGACGAACAGTGATTTTCCTTCTCTTTTTTTTCTCCTTTTTTTTTTCTCTGCTCTTTTGTCTTTTCTCGGCAGAAGCCCTGTTGACTTCGACCACCCCTCCTTTTGAATTCTTCCACAAAGCTTTTGCACCAATTCTCTCAAGATTTCCTCTCTGCTGCACGTCCTTTCACTCTTTCTTTTCCTTTTTGCTTTTTTTCAAGCTTCTTCTTTTCTTTCTCAAAAAAAACCGAAGGCCCCTCCCTCACGGACGACTCTCTCTATGATTTTCACTTTTTGGCTTTCTTTTTCTCTTTTTTTTTTTTTCGAAGAAACCGAGAGAGTCCCCCTAAACTACCTTACACAACCCTTTTTATACACCAAAAAATTGCATCTTCGCGGCATATTTTACTTTCAATTTTGCTCACGTAAAATCCCATTAAATATATTTTTTATCCTGCGCAATAACTTTTGCATATTTGATAAAAAAAATTCCCTTCTTGCGCAAAGATACATATTTCGGCGTATATTATCTAAATCTATAAAAAATCTTAATAAAATAAAACAAAATATCACAAAATCAAATCTACCAAAACTATATGCCATGCATCTTATTATTTTTATTTTTTAGCAAAAATGAGCCCCAAAATTAGGTGTCAACAAATTCCTTTGTTAGTTAGAAATGAAATAAGGAAATTGCCATAGAATAAGTCGTTTGAAAAATAACAAAAAAAAAAACTCTGGAGAATTTGTTTTCGATTCATGTATTTATTGTTTTTATGAGGGAGTTTCAAATTTTTTGCTTTTCCTAGTTCATGTTTAGGAAATTTGTATCTTTATTTTTAAGTCCATGCTATGGTGTCCTATGTCTTCGTTTTTCTAGTTTGGACTTTTTGTAAATAAATAAAAAAAAGTGAAAATAAAAGTAGATTAGATTGTTGTCATGGACGACCTTCTATTTGCTTACATGTGCCTATTCATTTGAATTTGGTGATCATGAAGCGATCCCACTCATCCATCCATACACGGTAAAGAGCTAAAATGACCAATCAAAATGAGGTGCTAAACCGTGTTGCTAATATTGATAATGACATGAACAAGTGAATTGCAAGCCTCCAAAGTCAAGTTGTTGAGTTGTTTGCTATTCTCGTCAAGCAAAAGTGCTGTGATAACATGGATACTTTATCATTAGTGAGAAATTGTGACCCAAAGAAGAGAGCCAAAAGGATTCTTGAATCGTCTCATTTTCTTGAGGTAGCCGAATTTGATTTTACGATGAAAAGATTGGTGACGTATTTAGAAGGAAGAATATCTGACCTAGAGGGTTCGCTTCACAAGACCAATGGAGGTGAAGAACTCAAGCACACATAATATATGATCTTGAGTAGCTTGATTTCATTATTTAATTATGGGCATGTTCAATTGCACCCTCTCCTACATGGGAATTTTTGCTACTTTCTAGGAGTTGCTTGCTTGCTAGGATTTTGTTTCATTTCTAGGAATCGGTTGTCACATTTTTCACTCCAATAAATGTAATTTGATTGATGAATTTCAATAAAATTACAAGTTTTGTTGTGAGGGCATGATGGGGTATACCAAATCGACCTGGTGAGGATATCCATCCATGAAAAGAATATACCATCCATTGAGAAATTTTGAGGGTTGGGCTTCATCATGCTTCCTCACCCAAAAAGATTTTCAAAAAAAAAAAAAGAGAAAAAAGAAAAAAGGATAAAAAAAATTCATTTTGAAGCCATGCATGAGGTTAACCTTGTTTGTTTTTCAAACTCATTTACTTCATATCTTGGAGCACAATAGGGCGTCAATTTCCAATGATAATGGACTCATTGATTTAATTGATGATCAACAAATTTGGAAACATACATCCGAAGGAAAAATTGACGTGGGGGCAAATGATCATTTCTTAGCTGATTATGATAGATCTTTAAGGAGTTAAGAAGATATTAAACACTTCCTATCTTCTTACTTGTCTCAAGCCATTTCCTTGCACATCAGTAAGAAACTAAGGACAAGTTAGGAGAACATCATCTAGATTCCAAAGTATAATGTGAGGCACATCACATTACAACTTGTGTGAGATGTCATTCTCGATAGCCAAACAAAGTTTCTCATTTCCATGAGAAAATGAGGGAACAAGTCAAAAAGAGGACCATCCATCTTGGATGAAAGGGGTACATTTCCTTCATGAATATAATTAATTTTGAAAATAACATTCTATTCTTTCCCTTACAAATAACGGATAGGGGGCTCACCTTCTTTCGACTTATCACCGGCAGTCTGTTCAGGGTTCCAAACTCAACGGTGGCAACTAAACACGAGGGTTGCGCTTGTTGCGGGACTTAACCCAACACTTTATGGCACGAGCTGACGACAGCCATGCACCACTTGTGTTCGGGTTCCCGAAGGCACACCTCTCTTTCAAGAGGATTCGCGGCATGTCAAGCCCTGGTAAGGTTCTTCGCATGACAAATTTTTGTAGTGACCCGACTGAGATATAATCTCGATCCGAGTGAAAATGGATGTTTGATATGCATTTGCTTTTGTATTGCATAATATCATATTCATGCACGTTCTCTTGTGCAGGGGCAAAAGCAAAAATGGAGCGTTTATCAAATCGAAGATCGGATTTTCAATCTCGATTGATCATTTGTGTGTTCGTTCCCTTTCAATAGGGGCAATCCAAAAACATCCATTACTCAGACAGTCCCTTTATGGGGGCAATTCTTTGAATGAATGCTCAAAATCATGTATTTCATACTTACGATAACATTTTTGAGTGTGGTAAATTGTTTGTTTGAAGTCGCAAAATTTTTCATGCTTAAAGTTGTTGAGCTCTTTTGACAACGATTTTGCATAGCGACTTTTACATGTTTAGTCCACTAATTCCATCAAATAATGTCAAGATGGACCAATTTAATAAATGATATGGAATGGATTGAGCATGCTAAATGAGACGTGTCATGATGATGAAAGGCAAACCCTATCTTATATACAATCCGCTACTCATACACTTATGAGATAAGTGTAGGAAGTTATGTATTTGTAAGATAAAGAGTTCTCTCGCGAACGGTACGATGACTGAAATGATGAGGGGCAGCTCATTTCTCTATCCCAAACATTACATGTAATCCATTACTTAACTTCTTTGAGCCCCAAATACTTCTGGAGTTTTCTTTCAAATTACTTATGTTGAGAACCAACCTACATTGAGGCAAACTAAAGGTAAGTCAGCATTAGGTGGTGAGAAAAATAGATAGAAATTTTCTTGTTCTCACTTGCATTAATTTTTGGATTTCTTAAACTAAATCCTATTCTAAATTAGGTAATTTTCTAATTACTACATGGCTCATAAATATGTAATTTATCTTAATATGTAATACGATTTTTCATATTTTTCATAATGGGAAAATTTCCTAAATTAGCATTACAAATATAGCATAATTCACATATTCACCTTAACCCGAAATAGCAAACAGAAGTAATAAAGAGAATCCAATATGAAGCTTTAAAGATCGAATTTTTGATTATATGCATGGTTCAATAAAACATTTCCTATTTGGATGTGCCTAAAATCCCATATCAAATCGTGTTGGAATTGAATAGCCACAATTTAGGCAATTGAATATTTGAATCAAATATAACATAGAAAATTACTTAAATTAGATTATAGACTCAAACAAGCATGAGGAAGATGCATGATGATGGTAACTGGCGAGGAACATCAAGAGGTGGGAGTAGCAACGTTGGAGACTGTGAATATCATAAAGGGATCTATGGATCTTTGATGCTTGATTTCTTTGGCGAAGCTAAAGAACTAGGTGTCACAAAGATCTCCTCAATATTTCATTATATTTCGACTCAGAATGAACAAAAGCTCAGTATTTTCACGAGACCGCATGTTGAGCTCTTGTGGCTTGATCCACAAGTACAATTGGTTTGTTTTTCTTTATCAAGAGTTTTGACTCAAGTTCCCAGTGGAGTTGCCAAGCTATCGTGACCTAAATTTCGGGTGCACCACCTAAAATTAAGCTAATGGACTATTAAGTCTAACTTAGCTCGGGCTCTCCCAAACCCATACCAATTCACGACTTCGGTTCAAATATTTAGCATGCAAAAGGGAGTCGCCACTAATTAGTTTATGGTAGGTCGATTAGACACCTAAGTAAAATAATAGGAGAATTATTTTATTTTTACGAATCGGAGGTTTTGGGTACGGGGACTTGATTACATTAGACTTTTCTAATGCCCTTTCGGTACTTTTCTCTTTTATTTTGAAAAAATGTTTTGCAGGTAGCTTGAATTGATTTTTATTCACTTCCCTTACATGTGATCATACGAGTGCGTAAATCACTAATTTAACACTCAAGAAAAACAAATAATAAAAAAAAAATACAAAACTTACCTCATAGCAACGAAAACATCTGTGTTGTTAGATCAAAATTCATATCAACAAATCTAGATATGATTTCTAATTGACACGCAATCACTCAATTTTTGTTTTCACTTATTTAATGAGAATCTAATTTATATGCAATGCAAAGTTACTAATCTAAAATAAAGTGATATGACATAGCTATATAGCTTAAACTATATGACATGAGTAAGGTAATTTTTAAAGAAATGCAATAATAAAATGTGCAATCTAAATTAACCTAATGACTTAATTCTAATGATGGGCAATTTCTAATTAAATGGACCTAGCGACAATCACTAAATGACGTGCATTTCATGAACCTAATTCTATATGACATACGCATGATTTTTTCTTTGTTTTTTAAAATAAAAATTCGTAATTAAAAATGCTAAAATATAAAAATCTAACTAAAGTGAGATATTATCTATCTTATGTTAGGATTCTCAATCCTATCTTAACTTAGAAAATTATCTCATCATGCAATTTATTTTAAAAGATATTATCTAACCTACATGTCATCTAAACATGCTCAATCCTAATCTACATGATATGCAAATGCATTTTTTTTGTATTTTTGGGATAAATAAAGTGATTAAAAGATAAGCACCAAATCATTCGCAATCATCAAAGATATTATCTATCATTCAAATTTGAGAACAATATCTACTCAAACCTGATTATTTTGCTAGTAGAATTAATGAATTGATCTTAAGCCTTAAAGATCAAGATATTAATTTTATTCCCGCGTGATTAATTATTCCATCTAAAGCCTTATAGATGGAATAAAATAATTCGTGTGCGGTTGCGAATTAGGCAGTGCATCGGAGATTTCAATCATGCATCAAGGAATATTTCGAATAAATATTAAAAAAATACTAAAAAATATAAATAAATAAATAAATACATAAAAAAATCTACCTAATTTGATTTTTATTTATTTTTTTTCCAAATCCGAATGGCGAAATGGACCACAACGGAAGACTCGGGGCGGCTAAGGACGGTAGTTGTGGTGGTGGGTTGCCGTCGATTAGAGGTCGTGGACATCTCATTAATTTGATTAGACAACTCAAGAGAAATATCTTACGTACTCTCCACAAAGTTTGAGCTTGATCCAACGGTTAATAAATGTGAACTCAATGATATTGTGCAATTGTCTATTAGAATTTTTCAGAGGGCCGCAGGAGAGAGAGCTCATGTGTGTATTTTTTTTTTTTTTTTTTTTTTTTTTTGCTCTCTTGTGTTCTTTTTATTTTCTTTTGTATATTGCCGACCCCCTTTGTGATACGAGATGATTAAGCTCAAAATGTGATGCTAAATTGAAAAACAAAAAATTGCCTGAAAAAGAGTTTTTTTGCCATGAAAGATTCCCTTTTGATGTTTTTCCCTATAAAACTTGTTGTAGCAACAAAATTATCGGGAGAGGTGGAGTTGACCATGATAAAAAATTTTGCTTGGCCTTGTCTATTTTCTTTATTTAAGTTTGATAGTGAAAGGTTTCTACCTCATCCAGAGGAAGAGGGCTCTGATCGTGGAAGGGCCTTTTGGCCATACATATAGAAATGGGACTTCAATGCGAGGAGGGTGGGCCACATTCCTATCTTTAATTCAAAGAGATATATGTTATTTTTAGTTGTCCTAGAAAAATGACTTGTTTCTACATTGCCAAAAAGGCCACACGTCTACTCCAAAAGTTATGCTCCAATCATGATGACAATTCAGCCCCTTACTAGCAAGATTCGAATTCAATTATTGTGAAGGATTCTTTAAGAAGAATTTTCCTAAATTTTATTGTGAGACAAACTTAACCCATGTCTTACGGATAATCGTACAATCCCTTAGAGCATGTAAAGTTGTTTCCACATAAGACTCACATCTCAAGTGATATGGATTTCCTCCAAGTTATGAGACATTTTCAATTTATTAGTCAACAGTCGCGTATGAGCAAATAGCTAGAGGAAAGATCCCTTCCACTTTCAAGTTGTGGATCATATACTATCAGATTCTTGATTGTTTACTCTCATTAATTACCTCACACCCTGACTTAACAAAGAAATACTTGTTTCCACTACCCTCCCACAAAAGAGTATTTGTTCCAAATCACCATTGAATCTATTTAATGAAGCAAAGATCAACCTTTGGTGAAAGGTTTCACTAATTTGATCAAATTCCATTTTTTTAATGAAAAATCTTCTAGGTATGCCTTGTGAGATCACTATGGTGTAATTTGAGGAAAGTAAAATGGTAAGGACTAGGAATAAGCAAGAGCCTGGTAGTGCCATTGGCAATAATCAATTCCGCATCATGGTAATAGATGGCTGTACGTTACGAGGATTCAGTAAGTGGCGATGGAGCAAAACCAAGATGGAATGCCAACATTCCAATGCATCTCAAAGAGGACTAAGAGAGAAGTGGAGCAAAATACAACTATGATGGCTACAATCCATAAGTTGTTCTAGGGACAACAAAGGGATTTGGCTAACCATCTCATGAGGCACATTTTCAATGTTATCAAACCTACGATCATTACTATTGTCAATGACATCATCTCGAGGCCAAGGTCATCCAACCAATCATTTCCAGTACAAGGAAATTGGGTAGTTCTTAGGTATGTTTCTTTAATTTCTGCTCAGTTTAATAACGTTTGTAGTTTAGGCCAAGTAATTCCATTGTCTATGAGAATTTTGAAAAGGCCTGAAACTTCTGGTCAAGATCAACATAATATAGATTTGGTTGGGTCTATTGATGGAAATAATCCTACTAATTTTGCTCAGGCTAACCCAAATGATGATTATGATGATAATGTGACAAATCAAAAGGCTTAATAGAATGTGCCTTCGCCAATTGTGGAAATATTAGGCTAGGTGGGCCGATACTAAATATTGAAAATGTAATGCCATTTAGTATGGCAATTCCACCAGACACAGGGAATATTTTATATAGGCCTAACTTACCTATTACTTCCAATTTAGATAATCAGGTTGGACCACCATCTTCGCCTGGGGTAAGGATGGTTAAATGTATCAGATTGAACAAGCAACCCATGTGGTAGGAGCTAATGGAGGGGTTGTCATGGTCGTTTTTAGAAAACCACATTCGGACTGGGTCGATGATGTTCCCTATCCTAGGGGATTTAAAATGACTGACTTTGCCATTGTTATCCGTGAAGATGATGAATTTATTGTGGAGCATATTGGTTGGTTTTTTGGCTCAATGTGGTAAGGCATGATAAATGAATGTCAAAGACTTAGATTATTTCCTCTGTCTTTACTTAAGACAACTTTCACTTGGTATGTAAATTTGTTAGCCCACTCGATATATAATAAGGCCGAGATGAAAATGCAATTTCATTCTCAATTCTATCATTCGATACCTGAAGTAATGGTGATAGACTTGGCTCGAGGTGAAACACCAAGGGAGATAGAAAGTTGATTACTAAGCGGGCACAAAGGATTACTCTCAAGGAGATAATGCTTACACTTAGCGTTGGCTCTCCCAAGCCCATACCGGTTGCAACTTGCAATCTCAATTCAATTTCATAGTTTACCTTACCTTTTGGATTCGCCGCTAATATTATGGGTTAATTAGACACCTAAGTAAGACATGGGAGTATGTCTTGATATTGTGAGCCAATGATTCTGAATATGGGTATTTTGTTCCACTATATTAATCAAATACCCTTTCAGTACATTTTCTCTCTATTTGGAAAATGTTTTACAAGCAATCTTTGTTGATTTTAGTCCTAAATTACTACATGTGAGAGAGAATCATGAAAAGCTCAATCAATAATGCAACAGTCAATAATAAAAGCAACAAATAAATTACTTGAAAGATTAAAACATAAAACAAACCTGTAATGAATAATATACAATATAAAAATAAAGGAAAATAAAACATATAAAAATTCATAATTTATTTTATAATTGCAAAAATTGTTGAAATAAGTGCTATCTATGTCACGTACGGCAGCCGATGTTCACTTTAACGATTTCCAGTAATTGACCTAAAGAACTACACTAACAAATCATAACATGATTTAGAATTAAAGTGGTGAAATTAAAAAAAAAAGTTTGATACTAAATTAGCATCCATGCAATATATTTAGGACTTTTTTAGTAATTATATTAAGATAAACAATCACCACGTGAGTATGCATTTTTTTAAGTTTATTTAAATTAATAATCATTTCTTCTTTCCTCCTTTGTATATTTGGATTTCTTCACATAACTTCAATTAATTAAATTAGACCAAGCTATTATCCAAACACGAGCGAATAAATTAATGAGCATGATGTGATGGGAGAATGATAATATCGAATCAACGCAGCAGAATAAAATAATCTCCCCTCTTGTGTAAACCTAATAGGAATCGATATAGTAGAATAAAATAAATACCAAGCACGCGAACACAAGATGATTTTTTTACGTGGAAAACCTACTCGATGTGAGGAGATCAAAAACCACGGGACCGGAGTCCACCCAAAATTCTTCACTATCAACAAAATTGTTCTTCTCTAGCAAATACTAGAGGTACATAGCAGCAAAGACCTCAAGAACATAATTCTTGGCAATACACATAAACTTCACAAGAGATCAAGGATAAATCTGACCAAAAACGCAGGTTTTGATCAATCCACGAAAAACCTAATGTAGGCAACTTCAAATGAAAATCAAACCGTTCAGATTCGAGAAGATTGCGCCACGAACATGCTGACAAAATTTCAGCTCAATCGGACCACGAATCGACCTCCAACGCCAGCTTGATGTAAATCAGATATTGCCTCAACTCCCATATTTTTTGCTTTCTTTTTTTCTATTGTTACTATTTCCTTTTGCGGCTATCACTTTATATAGATAGTGAGCAACCCTATTTCCTCATATAACTTAATATATGGGCTCAAGCCCTTTTTGGGCTTGCAACTTATTGGATCTCCCCCACATAGGAGTGAACCCAGCTAACAAATCTCCCCCTCACGACAATGTGGAGGGATTCACCATCCCTGCTATCAATCGGCAATGTTCAAGCTTCTCTCTTGGTAGAGTCTTCGTCATCATATCGAGCCATTATGATCTGTATGAATTTTCTCAAGTTCCAACAACTTTTCATCTAGAACATCCCTTATCCAATGATATCTAACATCAATATGTTTCAATCTAGAATGAAAAGATGAATTCTTACCAAGATGAATTGCGCTTTGATTATCACAAAATAGCACATACCTCTTTTGCTTGAACCCAAGTTCTTCTAAGAACTTCTTCATCCATAGCATCTCTTTACTAGCTTCAGTCGCTGCAATAAATTCAGCTTCGGTTGTATAAAGTGCAACACAATTCTGCAATCTTGACTTCCAAGACACAGCTCCACCCGCAAAAGAAATCAAATAACCAGAAGTAAATTTACGAGTATCAATATCTCCTACCAAGTCAGAATCTGTGTATCCAACTAACTCAAGTTTCCCGGTCCCAAATCTGAGTTTCAAATTTAAAGTTCCTTGAAGATACCTCATAATCCACTTCACTGCATTCCAATGCTCTCTGCCTGGATTTAACAAATAGCGACTAACAACGCCAACTGCATGCGCCAAGTCTGGGCGTGTACATACCATCGCCTACATTAAGCTTCTTACAGCTGAGGCATATGGAACACTTTCCATATCTTTCTTCTCTTTATCAGTCGTAGGACTTTGCTTCATATTTAACTTAAAGTGGGCAGCAAGAGGAGTACTAACCACTTTAGCCTTGTCCATGTAAAATTTCTGAAGGATCTTCTCGATATATTTCTCTTGCGACAAAAACAACTTCTTAGCATCTTTGTCTCGGGTAATTCTAATGCCAAGAATCTGTTTCGCCGAGCCCAAGTCTTTCATGGCAAAAGACTTGCTCAACTGTTTCTTCAATAACTTAATTCTTGAAGCATTCTTGCCAATAATCAACATATCATCAACATAAAGCAAGAGAATAATAAAGTCATCATCAGAAAATTTTTGGACAAACACATAGTTATCCAAGGAAGTCTTCTTATAGCCTTGTTCTGTCATAATTGATGCAAACTTTTTATACCATTGTCCTGGTGCTTGTTTTAGGCCATAGAGACTTTTCTTCAATTTGCATACATAATCCCCTTTCCCTTTTACTTTAAAACCTCAGGTTGTTCCATGTATATCTCTTCCTCCAAGTCACTATGTAGGAAGGCTGTTTTGACATCCATTTACTCAATCTCCAAATCTAGGGAAGCTGCCAAGCCTAGTACCACACGGATAGAAGTCATTTTCACTACCGAAGAAAATGTATCATCAAAATCAATACCCTTTCTCTGACCGAATCCCTTAACAACTAATCTAGCTTTGTACCGTGGTTGTGAAGAATGTTCATCTTGCTTCAACCTATATACCCACTTGTTCTTCAAAGCTCTTTTACCTTTAGGTAACTTCACCAACTCAAAAGTATGATCATCATAAAGTGACTGCATCTCATCTCGCATAGCATCAAACCAGTTACTTTTGTACTCATCTTCTATTTTTTGTGCATAACACTCTAGTTCACTAGCATTAGTCAATAATACATACTCATCTTCAGAATACCTGGTGGAAGGTCGTCGGTTTCTAACGGATCTCCGGATTGGAACATCCAGTGGAACATCTAATTGAGCCTCTGGTTTAGAAATATTGTTATCCGTTTCAACATGTTCAGGAACATGTGCGTTATTTGGAACATTGACTTCCTGCTGCTCTTCATCAACCTGTGTAGGAATATTTGTAAGAGGAACTGGATCCAAATCAACAAAATTATCACTAACCTGTGGTGCTGAAGTCATCTTTGTTTTCTCAATATCCTTTATTGTTTGATCTTCCATAAACACAACGTCTCAACTTCTTACAATTTTCTTTTCAACCGGATCATAAAATTTGTAGCCAAGCATATCCTGTCCATAACCAATAAATATGCACCGTCGTGTTTTCACATCAAGTTTAGACCTCTTATCTTTGGGAATATGCACAAATGCTTTGCACCCAAAGACACGCAAATAATTATAAGAAACATTTTTGCCTGTCCAAACTCTGTTAGGAACATCAAACTCTAAAGGAACGCATGGAGTAGGATTTAATACATGCACAACTGTACTTAAAGCCTCACCCCAAAATGATCCAGGTAACTTTGACCGTAAAAATAAGCATCTTACAACCAGTGTTTTGTTCATTCTCTCAGTTAAGCCATTTAACTGAGGCGTCTTGGGAGGTGTCTTTTGATGTCGAATATCTTGTTGTCTGCAGTATTCATCAAAAGGTCCAATATACTCTCCCCGTTATCGGTTCGGATGCATTTCAATTTCTTTCGTCTGTCTCTCAACTGAAGCCTGAAATTGCTTAAAAGCATCTAACACTTGATCTTTAGTTTTCAAGGTATGAATCCAAATTTTCCTTGAAAAATCATCTATGAAGGTAACAAAATAAAGAGATCCACCAAGTGATTTTGTTTTCATAGGACCGCAAACATCAGAATGCACTAAATCCAGTATACCTGACTTTCTTGAAGGAGGGGAACTTTTAAATGCAACTCTGTTTTGTTTTCTTGCTAAACAATGAGCACACTTCTTTAGCGCCGAACTTTTCGATCCTGAAAGGAGTTTCTTCTTGGCCAATATTGACAAACCTTTCTCACTGATGTGACTGAGCCTTTATGCCACAACTCAGCTACATCTTCACTGTCTACTGTATTAATTTTGTCTATGGACAACTTTGCCTGCATAATGTACAATGATGAATATTTTTCACCTCTAGCCACAACAAGAGAACCTTTGATGAGTTTCCATCGACCATTACTAAAGGTGCTGCAATACCCCTCATCATCCAACTTGCCTATAGAAATCAAATTCAAGCGGATATCAGGTAATATGTTTAACATTATTCAATACTAACCTTATGCCATTGCTGGTTTTTAGGCACACATCACCGATGCCTGCAGCTTGAGCTAGCCCATTGTTTCCCATCTTCATAGATCGGAAATCACCTGACCTGTATGATGTAAGGAAATCCCTACGAGACGTAACATGAACGGATGCACCACTATCAATTACCCAACTGGTCTCATGAGATACAAAATTCACCATATCAGCATAAAAAAAAAATGAGAAAGTCTTTTTTAAGTGCAGCAACACGATTGTCATCACTGTCATTATTACTTTTCTTCTCTTTACCTTTCTCCTTTTGTTTCTCCCTTTTTAACTGGCGACAAAATCTCTGAATATGTCCCTTCTAATGACAATAATGGCACTCAACATTAGCAAATTTATTATACTTACCTCTGCTTTTATCTCGACTTTTATCTCTATTTCTCGGACCTCGAGACTCACTTCTACCCCTTTTCTCAACAACCAAGGCATCAGAATGTGAAGAGGACGATCCTTGTGTCTTCCTTCTCATCTCTTCATTCAAAATATTACTCTTGGCCAAATCCATGGTAATCATACCATCCGAGGCAGAGTTAGACAAAGATGTTCGGAACGTCTCCCATGAGTCTGGCAAGGTACCAAGCAGCCATAGTGCTTGTATCTCATTATCAAACTTGATTCCCATTGCAGCCAACCGATTTATAATTCCTTGAAAAGAATTTAAATGATCAGTCAAACGAGTACCATCTTGATATCTCAGAGCCATCATCTGTTTTATAAAAAATAACTTATTATTCCCAATCTTTCGAGCATATAACTGTTCGAGCTTATCCCATAAACTGCGTGCATGTGTTTCCTCAATAATATGATCCAAAACATTATCATCCACCCACTTCCTAATATAACCACACACTTGACGATGAAATATAGACCATTCAGCATCAGTTTTATTCTCTGGTTTCTCCTCGGCAAATACGGGCAAATAAAAATCTTTCACATATAAAAGGTCTTCCATCTTCCCTTTCCAAATATGATAATTCGAACCATTCAGTGTAACTATTCTACTCGTATTCGTTTCCATGTTTAACACAAGGCAGAAAAATCAAGCAATAACCAGATGCTCTGATACCACTCTGATGGGAGAACGATAACAATTCGAACAATATTGAATCAATGCAGCGGAATAAAATAATCTCCCCTCTTGTGTAAACCTAATAGGAATCGATATAGTAGAATAAAATAAATACCAAGCACGCGAATACAAGACGATTTTTTTTACGTGGAAAACCTCCTTGATGTGAGGAGATCAAAAATCACGGGACCGGAGTTCACCCAAAATTCTTCACTATCAACAAAATTGTTCTTCTCTAGAAAATACTAGAGGTACATAGCAGCAAAGACCTCAAGAACATAATTCTTGACAATACACATAAACTTCACAAGAGATCAAGGATAAATCTGATAAAAAACGCAAGTTTTGATCAATTCACGAAAAACCTGATGTAGGCAGCTTCAAACGAAAATCAAACCATTCAGATTCGAGAAGATTGCACCACGAATATGCTGACAAAATTTCAGCTCAATCGGACCACGAATCGACCTCCGACGCCAGCTTGATGTAAATCAGATATTGCCTCAATAGCCAGATTTTCTACTTTCTCTTTTTCTATTGTTACTATTTCCTTTTGCGGCTATCACTTTATATAGATAGTGAGAAACCCTATTTCCTCATATAACTTAATATATGGGCTCAAGCCCTTTTTAGGCTTGCAACTCATTGAGTCTCCTCCACATAGGAGTGAACCCAGCTAACCTGATGGTCATTATTGCCTAGGGCCTAGTGGTGTGACCAATATTCTGATGTGACGTAAGTACGAGGACCACAATAATGCTATGTGCTAGCCAAATTAAAACTCTGAGCCCGTCTGTATATGGACCCGCTTTTAATTCAGCCATTCATTGAGGTCCCAATTTATTTGTTGATAGTTGTGAGTTGTCAATTTGTTAATGAATGATCTTGATATGCAGTTCCTGCATGTTCGATGTGGTGTGGGTTCCACACTCCCGTTATCTTAATATTGAGCATTGAGATATATTCTTTTTACATAATCAAAATCTTGCATTGCATAATTTGAGTTTTTCTTTCTAGTCATATAAAATTTAACAAGTGAATGTCAGAACGTAAATTTACAATATAAATTTCTTTTGGTGATCATTTGAGATTCGAATAGTATTTAAGGTTTTATTGTGGGAAGATAAAAAGTTTTCCTTTCCCTTCTGTTAATAAGTACAGGGTCAGTCAAACCTTTTCTCCTATTCTACACACCTTCTTCAGTTCATCCGTCCTTCGTGCTTCAGTCCTTTGATTTATATATGATTTAATACATATCCAACTTGACGCATTAAATGCCAATATATTCTGTTCCATATATAGCAAACCCCTGTACTCCTAAGCATCCCAAAAGAGGACTCATTTCGGATTCCCCATTTCCTCGAACTACAATGCAACTTGCCACGTAAAAGATTACAAATCTAGACCACCATGTCGTTGGAAAAACACGTCACCGTCCTCGCCTTCCCGTTCGGCAGCCACCCTTGGCCTCTCGCCAACCTGCTCCTCAAGCTCGCCATCACCGCCTCAGATGTCCGCTTCTCTTTCTTGAATACGGCCAAGTCCAACAGCGTCATCTTCCCTCTGCCGTCAAGAGCAGAGCTACCCAGCAACGTCCGAGTCTATGACGTCAGCGACGGCTTGCAGGATGATTGCCGGGGGGCGACGAAGCATCCAAGAGAACACGTGGATTTGTTCCTGAAAGTGGCACTCGAGAGTTTTAGAGCGGCTGTTGACGCTGCAGAGCAAGATGCGAGGAAGAAGGTGAGTTGTTTACTGACCGACGCTTTCTTGATTTTCGCATGTGAAATGGCAGAGAAGATGCAGGTTCCTTGGGTAACCCTTTGGGTCCCCGCTCCGTATTCGTTAGCGGCGCATGTGTACATTGACGTCATAAGTGAGCTCCTTCGTGAATCCTCCGGCGGTGGCACCTCCATCGACGACGACGACAAAAGCCTCGGAGTAATTCCAGGATTATCTATGATGCGCATTTCAGATATACCTGATGAGATAATCAATGATCAGGATACATCAAGGATTGCGTGCCTGCTGCGTGAGATGGGGTGTGTGCTCCCAAGTGGCGCCACTGCTGTTGTCATGAACTCCTACGCAGAAGTGAACCCAACACCTCTAATAGCGGACCTGAAATCCAAATTCAAGATGCTCCTCCAAGTGGGGTGCCTCACTGTGTCATTTCCCCCGCCGCCGCTGCCATCAAGCTCCGCCTTTGACACTACCGGTTGCTTGATGTGGCTCGATGCCAGAGACCCTAGGTCTGTGGCATACATATGCTTCGGGATGGTGGCTATGCCGTCACCGAGTGAGGTATTGGCTCTTGGGGAAGCTTTGGAGTCTACTAAGACCCCATTTTTATGGTCCATCAAGGAGCACATGATGGCGTACTTGCCCAAGGGGCTCCAAGAGCAGACGAGAGCGTATGGGAAAATCGTTCCATGGGCTCCACAGGGCCAGGTGCTAAGCCACTTGGCATGCGGGGTCTACGTGATACATTGCGGGTACAACTCTGTGTTCGAGAGCGTAGCGGGTGGCGTGCCGATGGTATGCAAGCCATTTTGGGCGGACAACATGATGAATGGGAGGATGATAGAGGAAGTGTGGGGTATTGGAGTGAAAGTAGAAGGTGGGACCATAACGAAGAGTGGGATGGAGAAGGCATTGGAGGTGGTGTTGAGGGGTGAGGATGGGAAGGAAATGAGGAAGAAGGTTGGTGAGTTGAGGGATAGATTGGTGGAGGCTGCTGGACCTGATGGGAGTGCTGAGGCCGATTTCAAGGTCCTTGTGGAGCTCATCTCCACTTCATGAAGCGCATCATGCACTAGCTCCAATTTGCAGTAGATTTTAATCAATGTACCAAGTGATGTGTCTCAAACTATCATTGGTCATGAAAGACTCCCTTACTTGTTTAAGGTCTATTTAAGTCCAACGTAATATTTAGTAAATTGATGTCATGTACTCATGGTTAATGCTTTTGATGCTCCGGGTATGATTTGAACTCTCCATTCTAATTTTGGTATGGCTTCAAATGAGTTTTGATATGAGCTTTGCTAGCATAATAGTGTTTGGGCTACAATGAAAATAACAACCTATTACAAGTCATAAATTCTTAAATGAGTAGACCCGCAAAATGAAAATAACAACCTATTACAAGTCATAAATTCTTAAATGAGTAGACCCGCAAAAATATATAATAATTTGTTATTTAGTTTCTTGTGGTCCTAAAAAGAACATTATTTTCACAGTAGATTAAAAGATTTGTAACCTAATCATTTCTCTTTTAATATCTTTTTGCTTCATTTATTCCTCCAACGAATTGGAGGAAAACATGATATTTTATCTCTTTGGTATTGTGATTGAATATGACATATGAAGACTGAAACTAGGGATAGAAAATTGGTCACGTAGATACAAATCTTATATATTTTCATTGATCAAATTCTGTCTTATTTACATTTGAGATTTCTCAGTATTAAATACCGGGAATGTTACAAAGGAAATAAACTAAGCATTAAAAACAAAATAATTACCTAATTAATAAAGACATAAGGACTGAAAAGTACAATAAAGACTTAGGAACTAGATAATGCATTAAAACACCTAAATACTTCAACTTTGACTTTGAAAATGTATTAGGGGTGTGCAACTGGACCAGGTAATCCCAATTCCCGGACCGCTCCACCCAAAAACAGGGTCGGGAACCAGTTCTCGTTAAAATTGGTTCGGAAACCAGTTCTCAAAATTCAGATTCGGTTTGAACCGGTCTGGGAACGGGTTCCGAGGGATTACCCACCCGGGAATCGGATTGATCGGACCGGTTTGGGAATCGGTTTGAGAACCGGTTTTTAAGCCAACCCAAAAGTCCAAAACCCTAATTTGTTCACTTATTTCTTTCTTTACCTCTTACACTTGCAGACTTCACAGCGTTTTCCTTCGTTGTGCCATCGCCAGCTCCCCGTCGCGCCATCACCAGATCCAGCTCCTCGTCGCGCTGCTTCCTCATCTACGTTCATCTGCTTCCTCGTCGCGCCATCGCCAGCTCCCCATCGTGCCTGTTAAAATATGTCTCGAGTTTGAGTCCAATGTAAAATTCAAAATATTCAGAATTGGATAATGTTGCGGACGTCTGAAATAGGAAAGTCCAACTTCGACTTGGATTTGGATTTTGTTCAAAATATATAGAGATATGTTTTGGATAAAATCGTTTAAAATAGGAAACAGAATCCTATGAGAAGTTGGCAAAAGTTCACTCATATATATATAGACCTGTGGCCGTGGGTGGTAGGTGTGGATCACAAATTGTCTTGAAGCATCGCGTGAGTGCTTGGTGTTCCGCTGTTGATCATGAAGAATTGGTCTTGAAGCGCTGTCTCATCGTCGAGTGCTTGGGAGGGATTTTCTTTGTCATTCTTGTTCGTGAATTACATCCAAGAAGATTTAATGTTCAAGCCAATTAAATCTTGTGGTAAGATTTGCGTGTGATTCCTTCGTGAGATTGAGAGATTATTTTGTGAGGAATATTGGGGCTAAACACTGTGTGCGTTTTTGGGTGTAATTGGGGCTTGGGAAACACTGATAGAGTGTTTGAGTGACTTGAGTGTGTAATCTCCTTGTATTGCTTGATCTATAGTGAAATTCGCTGCTGCTCTCCCCGTGGACGTAGGTCTTTATGACTGAACCACGTAAATCTGTGTCCGATTTATTTTCTTTTTCTGTTTATATTATTGTTCGATCGCTCGCCCTATCGTAACACGTGGTATCAGAGCCAGGCTTGGCTAAGTTGAAGCGAATCGATGGCGACAGAAGAAGTAAAAGTGAGAATCGAAAAATTTGATGGGAAGAATTTTAGTTTCTGGAAGATGCAGATTGAAGATTATTTTTACCAGATGAATCTGCACTTGCCTTTATCTGGGGAGAAACCAGCGACGATGAAGCAAGCTGATTGGGATTTGCTGGATAGACGAGCTATGGGTGTTATTTGGTTGACGTTGGCTCGTAACGTCGCGTTTAACATCTTGAAGGAAGACCACTGCTGATTTGATGCAAGCCCTGTCGGATATGTATGAGAAGCCCTCTGCGATCAACAAGGTTTATTTGATACGACATCTATTTAATTTGAAGATGAGCGAAGGTGCGTCAGTTGCAGATCATATCAATGAATTCAATGTGATTGTTAGTCAATTGAGTTCAGTTGAGATTGACTTTGAAGATGAGGTACGTGCTTTGATTCTATTATCCTCATTGCACGATAGTTGGAATACTACTCATTACTGCTGTTAGTAATTCCTCCGGGTCAAGAAGTTTGACGTTTGATGGAGTTCGAGATTTGATTCTGAGCGAGGACATTCGTAGAAGAGAATTTGGCGAACATGTATCTGCTGCTTTAGTAGGTGAAAATAGAGGAAGATCTAGAGCACGTGTGGGTAATAGTAGTACTAATATGAACAGGCGTAGTCAGTCTAGGATTGCTAATGTTGTCTGTTGGAGTTGTGGCAAGAGGAGGCATCTTAGAAGGGATTGCCTTAAGCTGAAGAATGAGAAGGGTAAAGGAATTATAGTTGATTCTACAAATAATGTTGCAGCTGTGGCAGATAATGTCGATTATGTCTTGTCTGTCACTAATGATTCATCGCTTGATGGATGGATTATGGATTCTGGTTGTTCTTTTCATGTCACACCAAATAGAAACTGGCTTATCACTTATCAATGCACAAGTAGTGGTAAAGTTCAGTTAGGGAACAACGCTGAGTGCGATGTTGTAGGTGTTGGTGATGTTAAAATCAGAATGCATGATGGTATTGTGAGGACATTGACTGGAGTGAGGCATGTTCCAAAGTTAAAGAAGAACTTAATTTTCTTGGGTGCTCTAGATTCAGCTGGTTGCAGGTATTCTTCAAAAGGTGGAGTTTTGAAGGTTGTTCGAGGTGTCCTGGTGATAATGAAAGGAATCAAGCATGAAGACCTGTATAAACTTCAAGGTGAGACAATGACAGGTTTTGCTCCCGAGACGTTGGATGCATCTGTTCGAGGGTCTATGGACTGCTCGAAGAAGACCTGGGTGATTGTGTCGATGCACAAGTTTGATGCTGGTGTCAGGATCACGCAATCAAGAGCTTTGATCGAAACGGAGACTGGTAAGTCGATCAAGCATGTGCGGACTGACAGTAGTATGAAGTTCTGCTCGGAGCTGGCAAATAAATTCTGCATGAAAGAGAGCATAGTGAAACATCGCACTAATGCTAGTAAATCACAACAATTTGCAGAATTGATGAGCAGAATATTACTAGAGATAGCCCGAAAAATTATCTCTAGTGCTGGTATTGCTAGGAGAATTCTAGCTGATGTGCTAAGTACGGTAAGCTACCTGATGAATAGATCCCCATCAACTGCTATTGAAAGGTGAACTCCTGAAGAAGTGTGGTCAGGTAACGTTGCTGATTATTCTATTTTTAGAATGCTTGGTTGCTCGTGTTATTTTCGAGTGAGTGATGGTAAGCTCGATGGGAAGGCAAGGTGCATATTCCATGGCTATGCACAAGGTGAGCGGGGTGATCAGTTGTGGTGCCTGGATATAAATTCACCTGTTGACAGCAGAGAAGTTACCCTTGATGAGTCTCCGATACTTCTGGCTAGGAGTGTTTGTGGTAGTGTTAATACGGATCTAGACGGTGTTCAGCTTGAGGTGGAGTTGTGACTAGAAACTCCTGAGGTAGCGAGTATGAGTACTGGCAAAGTAATCAACACAGATGGTGCTCGTAGCGAGGTAGAGCCTATAGAGCCAATGGTTGCTGTAACTGCTGATATTGACAAGGTACGTATTCGATCTCCTGACAGATATGGATGCAACAATGGTTTTGCTTTATCTGCGGTTAGGGAGGTTGTGTCAAAAAATCCTTGCGGAGCAGTTAAAGGTGCATGTGGAGTTGGTATTATGATGAGGTCCTCGGTTATGGCGAAATTCAAGCGAGACTTGGACTTGAATAATATCTGTGGCGGTTGAGCCCATTGGGGTCTATGGGAAAGTAGTGGCAGAATTTGAATTTTTTACGAAGCGATTGTAATTTGGCTCAAATGTCGAGCCAAGGTGGAGATTGTTAAAATATGTCTCGAGTTTAAGTCCAATGTAAAATTCCGAATATTCAGAATTTGATATGTTGCAGACGTCTGAAATAGGAAAGTCCAACTTCGACTTGGATTTGGATTTTGTTCAAAATATATAGAGATATGTTTTGGATAAAATCGTTTAAAATAGGAAACAGAATCCTATGAGAAGTTGGCAAAAGTTCACTCATATATATATAGACTTGTGGCCTTGGGTGGTAGGTGTGAATCACAAATTGTCTTAAAGCGCCGCGTGAGTGCTTGGTGTTCCGCCGTTGATCATGAAGAATTGGTTTTGAAGCGTCGTCTTGTCGTCGAGTGCTTGGGAGGGATTTTCTTTGTCATTCTTGTTCGTGAATTACATCCAAGAAGATTTAGTGTTCAAGCCAATTAAATGTTGTGGTAAGATTTGCGTGTGATTCATTCGTGAGATTGAGAGATTATTTTGTGAGGAATATTGGGGCTAAACATTGTGTGCATTTTTGGGTGTAATTGGGGCTTGGGAAACACCGAGAGAGTGTTTGAGTGACTTGAGTGTGTAATCTCCTTGTATTGCTTGATCTATAGTAAAATTCGTTATTACTCTCCCCATGGACGTAGGTCTTTACGACTGAACCACGTAAATCCGTGTCCGATTTATTTTCTTTTTCTGTCTATATTATTGTTGGATCGCTCGCCCTATCGCAACAGTGCCATCGCCAGATCTAGCTCCCTGTCGCGTTGCTTCCTCATCTGCTTTCATCTGCTTCCTCGTCGCGCCATTGCCAGCTCCTCGTCGCTCTATTTCATCTGTCGCACACAGAACTCTCACATGTTTTTGAAAGACTATCATATGGTTTTTCTATGAAGTTTTGGATAGTGGAAGTGAGAATATCTGAAATATTGCTTTGCTTAAATTGATTGTTGTTATGGCGATAGATATGCAAATTATTATGCCTAATTGTTGACACCTAAATTTTTGGGGCTGATTTTTGCTAAAAAATAAAAATAATAAAAATGCATGGCATATAGTTTAAGCATATTTTATTTTGATTTTGTTATATTTTGTCTTATTTTGTTAAGATTTTTATAGATTTAGGTAATATGTACCAAGAGATGCATTTTTGAGCGGAAAGGAAATTTTTTGATGGAATATGCGGGGAAAATGCAAAAAAAGGATATTGCGCGAATTTGTATATTTCAATGATATATCTAGGGTATTATGCGCGAGCGAAATT
Source organism: Eucalyptus erythrocorys (assembly GCA_014182555.1). Taxonomy (NCBI): domain Eukaryota; kingdom Viridiplantae; phylum Streptophyta; class Magnoliopsida; order Myrtales; family Myrtaceae; genus Eucalyptus; species Eucalyptus erythrocorys. The sequence continues at coordinate 13,650,443 of CM024599.1, read as the reverse complement.
GGAAACAAAATATGCCAAAAAGATTTAATTTTTTTCCATTATAAAAGGGTGTTGTTCGCGCACGGATGGGTGGTGGCCGAAATTGAAAAAAATTAGAGCAAAAAGGAGGGCGGCTCTCTCAGTTTTCGAAAAAGAAGAAAAGTAAAAAAGAAAAAGAAAGCAAGAGAGGACTGGTGAGTGACATGAGAGAGAGAGAGAGAGAGAAAAAAAAAATCAAAAAAAGAAAAGTGAAGGGGGGCCACGCAAAAATTGAAAACACGGTCACATTGAGGGGGATCTCACAATACACAGACACACGTGAGATAAGAGAGAAGGGTAGCGCCTGGCCATCATCATGCCCACATCGGTGACGCCGCTGCTGCCCCTTGACGACAACCCCATTGCATACGTGCCATGACACGTCTCAGCATCGGACACCAGAGTTGCAGCCCTCTTTGCCGCTGTCTATGTTGACGTGTCGGTTACTCGGCGAGCATTCCACGACGTTCCAAGTTTCATCAAGTCAAAGGGAGAGAATTTGTAAAGAGAATCCAAGCAGAAAATACACCAACACAAGCAGCACACTCCGAATGCCTACACTATTCCCTTGAAAATTCTGGGCTAAATCTAAGACCATATTCTGTCCACACAGCGGCAGGAGGACGTGCATAGATTTGTGGAGAATTTCACTAAAGCATCTCAATCCAATTGGTGGCAAAAATTGGAGAAAATTTGGGGAGTGATGCGCTGAAGCGGTGGATATCGTCTTCTCTTGAACGGTCTTTGTGGAAAGTCCCTCGGCGAAGAAGCCAACGCTCGCACAAAAAGAAAGGACGCCACGGTTGAGATCCACGACTAAAACTGAGAAGCGCGCTTGAGAAATCGAGAAAAAAGGTGGATCGTGAGAGACTCCATCGACGTCAGTGATCTTTTTTTTTGGGTGTTGGGATCATGTTCGTGAAGGCCACCCAACATCAATTAATTTGCTGTTCTTGTTGCTTTGCCACGCCAATTCCCTGACACCTCCACCGTCCACGAATCAAGGCAGTCCACGGCAGGGGAATTCCGTTGACTTTCGGTCAATTGCCAAGGATCCCAGCGGCACCGCAGCTACTTGACGACTCGGCCACTCACGATGGCCTCCAGAGATTTCCCAGAGAAATTGTCCGCATCGGAAGCCTTGACAAAGTGGTCATTGATCAGCCCCTTGTTGTGCTTAGTTCACCGACCCATTAGCCACGAATTGCTATTCATGAGTCCGGCCAGCACCACCGAGCTCGAGCCATCACCACCGCAATTCGCGTGATTTGTTGTCCATCTGAGTTTGGAAATGGTATCCGAGCGATATTGCAATTTAGGTAATAATTTTCATCAAATTGATCTTCATATATTTTTATTGTCTAATTTGCGAAATCACTATCTCGTACTAATCTTTAAATGATGCTATCGTATCCACAAATATCAAGCATATTTTCAAATTAGGGATTGATCCCTAATTTCACAACGTGCATATGATTGATAGTCCGATTTTCGCATCCGAAATCTGATTCGCAATCGCACGGGAAAATCTCCAATCCAATCTCACGCTCGAGATATGATTCGTGATTTTATTTAAAAAATTGGCCAATCCGATCTCATGCGCGAGATACGATTCGCCAATTTATTTCTCAAAATTAAATGGACATGGATGATATTTTGCTGGATTTGTTGCCGTGCTGTTCTTGATGCCTTTATTTGTTTGCTCCCATAAAAGAAAAAAAAAACATATGAGTTAGATTAGATGCATGTTAGGATATTACTTTTTTTAGGGTTATCTTGCATGTTTAGAATAGGAAATTTATTTATTTCGAATTTCTTTAAAAAAATCCAAAAAAGTACATTCATTTAGGATGTTAGTTTTTGTTTAATCTAAGTTGCATGTTTAATTATGTGGCAATTTTTAATTTCGAAATTAATAAAAAAAACACAAAAAAATCATCATGCATATGTTATGTAGAATTATGGCATTATTTGTACATCATTGCATATTAGGGCAAAATCGCATGCTTCATTTTAAGTTTAAATTGATTCTTAGATAGATTGCGTCCTAGGTTAGAGATTGCTAAGTTAAGATAATATCTTAGATTAAATTAGGGTTTAGCCTGGTCTAATCCCTAATATAAGGCAAATAGAATCTTAATCTAGCTAGGTAATTTTGGCTTTTTTCTAATTTCGAAATTTCATGGAAAATACCAAAAATCATCTTAGAATAAATCATTTCTATTCTTTAGGATAAATTGCATTCTTTTAGGAAAAAGAAAAAATGTCATGTGTATGTCATTTAGGATTAGGTTCATACAATGCACGTCATATAGAATTAGGCTCATTTAATTAGAAATTGCCCGTCCTTAGAATTAGGTCATTTTGTTAATTTAGATTTGCATATTTAGTTATTGCATGTTCATTAAGAAAGCACAAAAATTTATTCATGTCATATAATTTAGAACACATTGTCATACCATTTCATGTTAGATTGGATGCATTGCATGATTTTTTTTTTTTTTTTTTTTTTTGGGAAAGAGCGCTGCATGATTTTCATTAAATAAGTGAAAACAAAAAAAAAGAAATTGCGTGTTAATTAGAAATCATATCTAAAGTTGATGATGTGAATTCTGATCTAACAACGCAGATGCTTTCGTTGCTATGAGGTAAGTCCCGTAATTTTATTCATTGCTTTTATTGGGTGTTAAATTGGTGGATTACGCACCCGCATGATCATCTCACATGTCAGGGAGATAAATTAAAATCAATTCAAGCTGCTCGCTAAACATTTTTTCAAAATAAAAGAATGGTACCGAAAGGGCGTTAGAGGAATCTAGCGTAACCAAGTCCCCGTATCTAGAATCTCAGTTCGCGGGAGTAAAGTAAATCTCCCATTACTTTACTTGGATTTCTAATCGACCCACCAAAAAATAGATTAGTGGCGACTCCTAATTGAAAATCAATTGTATGCTAAGAACTTGAACCTAAGTCGAGAATTGGTATGGGCTTGGGAGAGCCCGAGTTAAGTCTAGGCTTAACAATCCATTAGCCAAACCCTAGGTAGTTCACACCCGAAAATTTGGTCGCGACACTAATGTTTCACATTTCGGGACCATAGGCCCACAACCGACTGGTTAGGGGTGGACTGAGTCCTTGCTCCATGGAATGGAAAGGAAACCTAACATTAATGAAAAGAAATCATGGAGAAATATCCACTAGAATTTTGTGCTGTTTACCTCTGCCTCAGTCATGTCTATTTAATTTTATCTCTTTATTTTGTTGTACCTGAGCATTATCATCGAAGACTGTCGGACTTTTTCCTCCCAGGTGTACATTATTGACCACAGACTTGCTAAAAAATACAGGGATCTTCAAACACACAAGCACATTCCATACAGGTATTGGAGATGTATACGTTTATATTTGACAAATACTGTTTATATCTACATCCAGAGCAAGTGTATGCTTGCCGGTTTCATGCACATAAGCTAAGCTGGGACTTGGAACTGTAACTACCTCTGATGTTTTGTTCTTCATTAAATATGTTATGCTAGTTATGCATACAGATGATATCTTCTTTCCAGGAGAATGTGCACTTATCGGGTAAAACTAAAAATTAGTTGGGTCTCTGAGGAAGTAAAACAGTCTTGGTTGCAAAGACAGTTGAACTTTCTGCATTTGTTTGGTGCCTTAGTGCTGTTCAAAGTATCTCTTGCTTCTGTCCGTCTTACCCATCAAAGTATATCGACTTCTTTTTTATGCTTTCAACTGTTTCTGTCTTTTCACTGAAGTGGCAATACACATGCCTGAAATTGTTTTCCCTGTTTTAAAACTTTCCTGTTCTCTTCAACTAGTCCATAGGCGGGAATCATTGATTACATATTTTATATTCCTTTTGCAGGGAAACAAGAATCTTACAGGAACAGCTCGCTATGCAAGTGTCAACACTCATCTTGGAGTTGGTCAGTGCATTAAATTTTCCGAGCTGTTTAGACAAATTTCAAACATTATGATTGTGTAGAGTGACGTGTTTTTATTTTTTATGCAGAACAAAGTAGAAGAGATGATTTGGAATTTCTTGGTTATGTGCTTATGTACTTTCTTCGAGGAAGGTTGACAGCAAACTGAGATGTTTGTTTCACCTAAACTGTTATTCAAGTTATACTTTGACACTTCTTCTATTTTCCATCTCAGCCTTCCACGGCAGGGCTTGAAAGCAGGCACTAAAAAGCAGAAATATGACCAGATTAGTGCCTAATTTTTCAATATAAATTAGAAGAATTATGTTATTTTCTCAAGTATTAATATAAAATTCGAAGTTATATAAGATGGGCAGTTGCAAAACAGGTTCAAATATAAACAGGGTTAAGCCTAGAACTGGACCAGAAAAATAAGATGAATTTGATACAGAGTCTAATATAAATAGGGTTGAATAAAGGGTCCTAAAAAGGAGAACTAATTATAATAAGATCGGATACGGGATCGCAAGGTCCAAGTCTGAAACCTGATCCATCACCCCTAAAATGTAACAATTAAGACTCATGAGCCTAGGACTAAAGATGTTGGAACACATGCTGGAAAGGAATTGCTGGTAGCTGCGGTGGGCGTGAGGCACGAGGCTCTCTGAAGGACCCCGCATTTCACGCGCACAAGAAATGTGAAGGCACGTTTTTTTAAGTTCAACGTCAGGGAAATGCAGACAAAAAGTAAACAAAAATTAGGTAAGATTAATCTGAGCTCAGTATCGTTTTTATTCCCAACAAACAGTCCAAATGCATGACTAAACTCGCGTCACAATTAAAGTAGTAATATAACACGGGGTATTTCATTTTTCAAAAATAAAAAATTTCGATACGTTATGATATGTTATATATTAAATGAAAATTTTTTATTTTTAATTAGTTTGATTTTTTATTTTTCTAAAATACTAGTTAAATTCATTTATTTATTTTTTGTAAAAATAAAGAAAAAAATAAAAAAATCACTCCCTCATTTTTTAGAAGATACCCACGTTTTCTTTTATTCATTTTTCTCATTTTCTTCTCTTTTTTATTTCTTTATCTTTTTTTCGTACTTTATATTTTTCTTGCGCTAGATATTAAAAATAGCAAGTTCAAAGAACTACAAAAAAAAAAAGGGCTGCCGGAAAAGGATTTTTAAAATAATACGATGTTATGAATTTCCCTCATTTCTCCCCTCCAAAAATTTATTTCCCTCGTTTCTTTTCCCCAACCCCTGTCAGCCCCCATTCCCTGGTTTTCTCAACCCCCATGAAAAATTTACTTCACACATTTATCGAGGTCCCAATTTATTTGTTGATAGTGATGAAGTTGTCAATTTATTGAGGAGTTATTTTGATAAACGGTTCCTGCATGTTTGATGTGGTGTTGGTTCCACGCTCTCGTTATCTTAATATTGAGTATTGAGATATATTCTTTTTACATAATCAAAATCTTGCATTGCATAATTTGACCCTTTCTTTCTATCCATATAAAATTTAACATATGAATGTCAGAACATAAATTTACAATATAAATTTGTTTTTGTGATCATTTGAGATTCGAATAGTATTTAAGGTTTTCTTGTGGGAACATAAAAAGTTGTCCTTTCCCTTCTATTAATAAGTACAGGGTCAAAAAAGCCTTTGCTCCTATTCTGATACACCTTCTTCAATTCATCCGTCCTTCGTGCTTCAGTCCTTCGATTTATATATGATTTAATACATATCCAACGCGACGCATTAAATGCCAATATATTATGTTCCATATATAGCAAACCCCTGTACTCCTAAGTGTCTCCCCAAAAGAGGACTTATTTCGGATTCCCCATTTTCTCGAACTATAACGCAACTTACCACGTAAAAGATTACAAATCTAGACCACCATGTCGTCGGAAAAACACGTTGCCATCCTCGCCTTCCCGTTCGGCAGCCACCCTTGGCCTCTCGCCAATCTGCTCCTCAAGCTCGCCACCGCCGCCTCGGATGTCTGCTTCTCTCTCTTGAACACGGCCAAGTCCAATGGCGTCATCTTCCCTCTGCCGTCAAGAGCAGAGCTACCCAGCAACGTCCGAGTCTATGACGTCAGCGACGGCTTGCAGGACGATTGCCAGGGGGCGACGAAGCATCCAAGAGAACACGTGGATTTGTTCCTAAAAGCGGCGCCCAAGAGTTTCAGAGCGGCTGTTGATGTTGCAGAGCAAGATGCGAGGAAGAAGGTGAGTTGTTTACTGACAGACGCTTTTTTGATTTTCGCAGGCGAAATGGCAGAGAAGATGCAGGTTCCCTGGGTAACCCTTTGGGTCCCCACTCCGTATTCATTAGCGGCGCATGTATACATTGACGTCATAAGTGAGCTCCTTCATGAATCCTTCGGCAGTGGCACCTCCACCGACGATGATGACAAAAGCCTCGGAGTAATTCCAGGATTATCTGATGCGCATTTCAGATATACCTAATGAGATAATCAATGATCAAGATACATCAAGAATTAGGTGCCTGCTGCGTGAGATGGGGCATGTGCTCCCAAGTGGCGCCACTGCTGTTGTCATGAACTCCTACGCGGAAGTGAAACACCTCTGATAGCGGACCTGAAATCCAAGTTCAAGATGCTCCTCCAAGTGGGGCTGCCTCACTATGTCATTCCCCACGCCGCCGCTGCCATCGAGCTCCGCCTCTGACACTACTGGTTGCTTGACGTGGCTCGATGCCAGAGACCCTCGGTCTGTGGTGTACATATGCTTTGGGACGGTGGTAATGCCGTCGCCAAGTGAGGTATCGGCTCTCGGGGAAGCTTTGGAGTCTACTAAGACCCCATTTTTATGGTCCATCAAGGAACACGTGATGGCGTACTTGCCCAAGGGGCTCCAAGAGCAGACGAGAGCGTACAGGAAATTCATTCCATGGGCTTCGTAGGGCCAAGTGTTGAGCCACCCGGCGTGCGGGGTCTATGTGACACACTACGGGTACAACTCGGTGTTCGAGAGCGTGGCGGGTAGCGTGCCGATGGTATGCAAGCCATTTTGGGCGGACAACATGATGAATGGGAGGATGATAGAGGAAGTGTGGGGTATTAGAGTGAAAGTAGAAGGTGGGGCCATAACGAAGAGTGGGATGGAGAAGGCATTGAAGGTGGTGTTGAGGGGTGAGGATGGGAAGGAAATGAGGAAGAAGGTTGGTGAGTTGAGGGAGAGATTGGTGGAGGTTGCTGGACCCGATGGGAGTGCTGAGGCCGATTTCAAGGTCCTTGTGGAACTCATCTCCACTTCATAAAGCACATCATGCACTAGCTTTGATTTGCAGCAAATTTTAATCAATCTACTAAGTGATGTGTCTCAAACAGTCATTGCTAGTAAAAGACCCCCTACTTGCTTAAGTTCTATTGAAGTCCAACATAATATTTAGTAAATCAATGTCATGTACTCATGGTTAATGCTTTTGATGCTCCGGGTATGATTTGAACTCTCCATTCTAATTTTGTTATGGCTTCAAATGAGTTTTGATGTGAGCTTTGCTATCATAATAGTGTTTGGGTTACTATGAAAATAACAACATATTATAAGTCATAAATTCTTAAATGAGTAAACCCACAAAAATATATAATAATTTATTATTTAGTTTCTTGTGGTCCTAAAAAGAACGTTATTTTCACGGAATATTAAAAGATTTGTAACCTAATCATTTTCTTTTAATATCTTTTTGCTTGATTTATTCCTCCATTGAATTGGAGGAAAACATGATCTTTTATCTCTTTGGGATTGTGATTGAACATGACATATGAAGACTGAAACTAGGGATAGAAAATTGGTCATGCAGATACAAGTCTTATATATTTTCATTAATCAAAATCTATTTTATTTACATTTGAGATTTCACAGTATTTAATACTTGAAATGTTAAAAAGGAAATAAATTAAGCATTGAAAACAAAAGAATTACCTAATTAATAAAGACATAAGAACTGGAAAATACAATAAAGACTTAGGAATTAGATGATGCATTAAAACACCTAAATACTTCGACTTTGGCTTTGGAAATGTATAAGACAGTTAAGACTCATGAAGTTAGGACCGAAGATGTTTGACCACATGCAGGAAAGAAATTGCTGGTAGCTGTTGTGGTAGCGGTGGGCGTGAGGCACGAGGCTCTCCGAAGTGCCCCGCACGGTACGTGCACAAGACAAGTGGATGCACGGTTTTTTAAGTTCAACGTCAGGGAAATGCAAACAAAAAGTAAACAAAAATTAGGTAAGCCGAGATTAATCTAGATTCAATATCGTTTTTATTCCCAACAAACGGTCTGGATGCATGATTAAACTCGCGTCACAATCTAAGTAGTAATAGAATATACGATACGTCATTTCTCAAAAATAAAGAATTTCGATACATTACGATATGTGATATATTAAATGAAATTTTTATTTTTAATTAATTTAATCTTTTATTTTTCGAAATCACTGTTTACCCTAATTTATTTATTTTTTTGTAAAAATAAAGAAAAATCAAAAAGAAAAATCACTCCCTCGTTTTCTTTTATTCATTTTTCTCATTTTCTTCTCTTCTTTATTTCTTTTTTTTTTTTTTTTTTTTTGTACTTTATATTTTTCTTGCACTAGATATTAAAAATCGAGAGTTCAAAGAACTACAAAAAAGGCTGCCGGAAAAGAATTTTTCAAAATAATACTATGTTATGAATTTCCCTCGTTCCTCACCTCCATAAATTTATTTCCCTCGTTTCTTTTCCCTAACCCCTGTCAGGCCCCAATTCCCTGGTTTTCTTAAGCCCCCATCAAAAATTTATTTCCCTTGTTTCTTTTCCCAACCCCTATCAGGTCCCCCTCCGCAAAAGAAATTATTTCCCTCATCTCCTCCCCCACCCCCGCGCGTCCATTTGTATATGGACCCGCTTTTAATTCAGATATTTATCGAGGTCCCGATTTATTTGTTGATAGTGATGAAGTTATCAACTTGTCGAGGAGCTATTTTGATAAATGGTTCCTACATGTTTGATGTGGTGTTGGTTTCACGCTCCCGTTATCTTAATATTGAGCATTGAGATATATTCTTTTTACATAATCAAAATCTTGCATTGCATAATTTGACCCTTTCTTTCTATCCATATAAAATTTAACATATGAATGTCAAAACATAAATTTACAATATAAATTTGTTTTTGTGATCATTTGAGATTCGAATAGTATTTAAGGTTTTCTTGTGGGAATATAAAAAGTTGTCCTTTCCCTTCTGTTAATAAGTACAGGGTCAGAAAAACCTTTGCTCCTATTCTGACACACCTTCATCAATTCATCTCATCCGTCCTTCGTGCTTCAGTCCTTCGATTTATATATGATTTAATACATATCCAACGTGTTTTTCAAAAAAAAAAAAAAAAATACATATCCAACGTGACGCATTAGATGCCAATATATTATGTTCCATATATAGCAAACCCCTGTACTCCTAAGCGTCTCCCCAAAAGAGGACTCATTTCGGATTTCCCCATTTCCTCGAACTACAACACAACTTACCACGTAAAAGATGACAATCCAGACCACCATGTCGTCCGAAAAACACATCGCTGTCCTCGCCTACCCGTTCGGCAGCCACCCTTGGCCTCTCGCCAACCTGCTCCTCAAGCTCGCCACCACCGCCTCGAATGTCCGCTTCTCTTTCTTGAACACGGCCAAGTCCAATGGCGTCATCTTCCCTCTGCCGTTAAGAGCAGAGCTACCCAGCAACGTCCGAGTCTATGAAGTCAGCGACGGCTTGCAGGACGATTGCCAAGGGGCGACGAAGCATCCGAGAGAACACGTGGATTTGTTCCTGAAAGCGGCGCCCAAGAGTTTCAGAGCGGCTGTTGATGCTGCAGAGCAAGATGCGAGGAAGAAGGTGAGTTGTTTACTGACAAACGCTTTTTTGATTTTCGCAGGCGAAATGGCAGAGAAGATGCAGGTTCCCTGGGTAACCCTTTGGGTCCCTGCTCCGTATTCATTAGCGGCGCATGTATACATTGACGTCATAAGTGAGCTCCTTCATGAATCCTCCGGCGGTGGCACCTCCACCGACGATGATGACAAAAGCCTCGGAGTAATTCCAGGATTATCTATGATGCGCATTTCAGATATACCTAATGAGATAATCAATGATCAGGATACATCAAGGATTGCGTGCCTGCTGCGTGAGATGGGGCGTGTGCTCCGAAGTGGCGCCACTGCTGTTGTCATGAACTCCTACACGGAAGTGAACCCAACACCTCTGATAGTGGACCTGAAATCTAAGTTCAAGATGCTCCTCCAAGTGGGGTGCCTCACTGTGTCATTCCCCCCGCCGCCGCTACCATCGAGCTCCGCCTCTGACACTACCGGTTGCTTGACGTGGCTCGATGCCAGAGACCCTCGGTCCGTGGCATACGTATGCTTCGGGACGGTGGCAATGCCGTCACCGAGTGAGGTATCGGCTCTCGGGGAAGCTTTGGAGTCTACTAAGACCCCATTTTTATGGTCCATCAAGGAGCACGTGATGGCGTACTTGCCCAAGGGGCTCCAAGAGCGGACGAGAGCGTACGGGAAATTCGTTCCATGGGCTCCGCAGGGCCAGGTGTTGAGCCACCCGGCGTGCGGGGTCTATGTGACACATTGCGGGTACAACTCGGTGTTCGAGAGCGTGGCGGGTGGCGTGCCGATGGTATGCAAGCCATTTTGGGCGGACAACATGATGAATGGGAGGATGATAGAGGAAGTGTGGGGTATTGGAGTGAAAGTAGAAGGTGGGGCCATAACGAAGAGTGGGATGGAGAAGGCATTGGAGGGGAGGTGGTGTTGAGGGGTGAGAATGGGAAGGAAATGAGGAAGAAGGTTGGTGAGTTGAGGGAGAGATTGGTGGACGCTGCTGGACCCGATGGGAGTGCTGAGGCCGATTTCAAGGTCCTTGTGGAGCTCATCTCCACTTCATGAAGCACATCATGCACTAGCTACAATTTGCAGCAAATTTTAATCAATCTACTAAGTGATGTGTCTCAAACCGCCATTGGTCATGAAAGACCCCCTACTTGCTTAAGGTCTATTGAAGTCCAACGTAATATTTAGTAAATCAATGTCATGTACTCATGGTTAATGCTTTTGATGTTTCAGGTATGATTTGAACTCTCCATTCTAATTTTGGTATGGCTTCAAAGGAGTTTTGATGTGAGCTTTGCTAGCATAATGGTATTTGGGCTACTATGAAAATAACAACCTATTATAAGTCATAAATTCTTAAATGAGTAGACCCACAAAAATATATAATAATTTGTTATTTAGTTTCTTGTGGTCCTAAAAAGAACGTTATTTTCATAGTATATTAAAAGATTTGTAACCTAATCATTTCTCTTTTAATATCTTTTTGCTTGATTTATTCCTCCATCGAATTGGAGGAAAACATGATCTTTTATCTCTTTGGAATTGTGATTGAATATGACATATGAAGACTGAAACTAGGGATAGAAAATTGGTTATGCAGGTACAAATCTTATATATTTTCATTCATCAGAATCTGTCTTATTTACATTTGAGATTTCACAGTATTTAATACTTGAAATGTTACAAAGGAAATAAATTAAACATTGAAAACAAAAGAATTACCTAATTAATAAAGACATAAGAACTGGAAAATACAATAAAGACTTAGGAATTAGATGATGCATTAAGACGCCTAAATACTTCAACTTTGGCTTTGGAAATGTATAAGACAGTTAAGACTCATGAAGTTAGGACTAAAGATGTTTGACCACAGGCAGGAAAGAAATTGCTGGTAGCTGCTGTGGTAGCGGTGGGTGTGAGGCACGAGGCTCTCCGAAGGGCCCCGCACGGTACCTGCACAAGACATGTGGATGCACGGTTTTTTAAGTTCAACGTCAGCGAAACGCACACAAGAAGTAAACAAAAATTAGGTAAGCGGAGATGAATCTGGATTCAGTATCGTTTTTATTAGGTAAACAAAAATTAGGTCATGACTAGGACCAAAACAAAAATTAGGTAAGCCGAGATGAATCTAGATTCAGTATCGTTTTTATTCCCAACAAACAGTCTATATGCATGACTAAACTCGCGTCACAATCTAAGTAGTAATATAACATTTGATATATCATTTTCAAAAATAGATAATTCCGACACATTATGATATGTTATATATTAAATAAATTTTTTATTTTTGATTAATTTAATCTTTTATTTTTGAAATCACTATTTAACCTCATTTATTTATTTTTTGTAAAAATAAAGAAAAATCAAAAAGAAAAATCACTCCCTCGTTTTCTTTTATTCATTTTTCTCATTTTCTTCTCTTTTTTATTTCTTTCTCTCTCTTTTTTTGAACTTTATATTTTTCTTGCACTAGATATTAAAAATCGAGAGTTCAAAGAACTACAAAAAAAGCTGCCGGAAAAGAATTTTTCAAAATAATACTATGTTATGAATTTCCCTCGTTCCTCACCTCCATAAATTTATTTCCCTCGTTTCTTTTCCCCACCCCCTGTCCGGCCCCCCCCTTCCCAACCCCTATCAGGTCCCCCTCCCCGAAAGAAATTATTTCCCTCATTTCCTTTCCCCACCCCTGTCAAGCGCCCCCTCCCCCAATAAAATTTCTTTTTCCTCATTTCTTTCCCCCAAACTCTGTCAGGTTATCATTTCCTTTCTTGAAAATCATACACTAAGTCCCATCAGAAACCTTATTTTAATTTATTTTCTACTCTTCTCACTAAAATTTAAAAAAAAAAAAAAAAAACTTAAAAACATAGCCCTCACCTACTTCTTCGCTGCATGACCCTCTTTCTCTCGATTGTCTCACAATCACTCGCCACCTCGCCTCCGGCCCTTCCTCCTTCGCAGCCACAACCTCACCTCTAGCCCTCCCTTACGAGATCCCAATCGTGGCCTTTTAGGTCGCCTTAGTCTCTATTCTTCCTCTGACCTTCCCTTATAGTTGTGGCCTCACCGTTGCTCGCGACCTCACCTCCTCTCCCTCACCCTCGCCTCAACCTTCCATTGTCTTCTACAACTATTTTCGCTCCCTTTGCACTTGCAGACTCACCCCAGAAGCTCATCATGCCTCAGACATGCATGTCGGGACGTGTTGGAAAGAGTTGATCATGTATCGAAAAATCTGACTCGTGTTGATCGTGTGCCCGAGCGTGTTGGACACGACATGGAAGTTCTTGCAATGTGTCCGTGCTTCATAGGTCACAATAACTATGATAAAATATTTATGGCACGATAATACATGATCAAGTTACAATTACGTTCAAAACTTTCGGTTGGGCATCCTAATAATTTTGTAGGCTCAACAACAAATAGAAGTTTCAGAAATGAGAAACAAAGAGTGAAATAAGCGTAGGCAATAACACTAAGGGTACGTTTGTTTGTGTTTCTATTCAAAAATTGTTTCAGGGAACAGAAAATAGAAAAAAAAATATTTCTATTCCGGGGAACAATTTTTGAACAGAAGAACACGTTTGGTATATTTGTTTGAAATAGAAAAAGAAGAGAAACACATTTGGTAAACTTATATAATTTCTTTATTTTTTAATAATTTTATTTTATTTTTCCTATTTTCTTTCTTATTTTTCCTATTTTCTTTTTTCTTTTTCTTCTTTTAGCTAGCGGCCTTGCCTTGGTGGGTAAGCTCGAGCTTGCCCAGCCACTGGCGACCCTCGGCCTCGTTGGGCCATCGCCAAATCGGCATCGCTGAGCCTGGCTGGTGGCTGGGCGAGCTCGGCCTCGCCGGATCTGAGCGAGCTCGAGCTTGCCCAGCCAAGGGGCCGGCGACGCTTGTCGGAGCGTCGCCGGCCTTGGACAACCGGTCGTCGACCATGGCCAAGGCCAACGACTAGCCAAAGAAAAAAGAAAAAGAAAAGAAGAAGAAGAAAAAAAAAAAAAAAAAAGAGAAGAGAGAGAAAATTTATTCTTAAAAGCGTAATGAGGGCTTGGTCAACGGCTTAACAACGGGACTCTTTGAGTCAAGGCTATTGAAAGAACAATTATGTATTCATCTCCGGGTTTACAAGTCAAGAACCCTGCAAAATGAGAAAGAAATAATCTTGCTCGCACTTCTTCGAGCAATGCTTAAAAACATATGAACTCCTACGTTAATTCAAGTGCCCTAATCAGAAAAGACTTTGTAAGGGACGTAACGTAGGCTGGATTCATGGGTTGAGAAACGAAAGGTTCATTGGCTCAAAATGTGTGTAAATGGTGAGAATTGATGATCATCTTGGCATTGCCACCAATTTTCTTTTTCACCATTGGGGATTGTCTTCATGAAGTGCCCCATTGATTGCTCCATTGGGATTCAATTCTTGCAATTGACAGTCATCTATCTTGACTCTCTTTTTTCATCTATGGGCATTGGCCTTGCTTTTACCAGGCACACTGCTTTTTCATGCCCTTAGTTCTCATTCATTTTTTCTTTCACTTTTTTTTATGGGCATTGGCCTTGCTTTTACTAGGCACACTGCTTTTTCATGCCACTTAGTTCTTTTTTGATTTCAATTCTTGCGCACAATGCATGCATCAAGAAATTACACTTTGATGACACTCGAACTTTCAAGGGTCTTCATCTGCCTTTTGCCTTGCCCCAGTGTGGGGGATGATCACCAACTGGGTTTAAAGAAATGAAACTACAAGCTCAAGTGGGCTATACAAAGGATATAAGTGTATAGGATAGAGAAAGAAATGCTCTTCGTCATCTTAGGGCACTTAAATTACCACACGAATTCAATGTAATAGCATAACTTGAAGATTGATGCAAGTGAGAGCAAGAAAATTTCAATCCATTTTCTTCACCTCATGATGTTGTCTTACCTCCAATTTGCCCCAATGTGGGGTGGTTCTTGACAGGGGTAGTTTGAAAAATCTCCACAAGTGTATAAGGCTCAAATAAGTTAAGCAATGGATCATATGTAGTGTTTAGGATAGAGAAATGAATTGCCCCTCATCATTTCGGTTATCGTACCTTTCGCGAGAGAACTCTTTACCTTGCGGATATGGAACTTCCTATACTCATCTCACAAGTGTATAAGTAAGGGACTGTGTATAGGATAAGGCTTGCCTTTCATCATTCTGATATGTCTCATTCAGCATTCTTAAGCATTGATGTCTCTTAATTGAGTTGTCTATCTTGACAAAATCTCCTCATGAAATTGGTGAGCTAAATCAATATGAAAATTCTCTTTTTAAAAGAGTCCAACAACATTAAGCATGAAAAGCTTTCGTGACTTCAAACAGACAAAACATGCTCTCATAAGTATGAAAAATATGATTTCAAACATTCCATCAAGGAATTATCCCACGAAGGGACTATCTCAGCAATGGGTGTGCTTGGATTGCCCTTTTCAAAAGGGAACAAACACACAAATTGATCAATCAATGATGAAAAATCCGATCTTTGATTCAATGAAATCTGGCTTTTGCCCTTGCACAGAACAACGTGCATGAATAGGATATTATGCATCATCAAAGTAAATTCAAATTGCATAACCATTTTGGTTTGGATGGAGATTTGGTCTCAGTCATGTCACCACTAGAATCTATGCCGCCCCAATTCGTCATCTGCAAGGAGAAGAACAGAATGTCAATTCCAAAATTAATTATATTCGTGAACGCAATGTATCCATTTCATCAAAGACAGATGATTCTCTTTTGGCCTGTTCCATCATTTTCTCATGGGAATGAGAAACTTCATTTGGCTTTCAAGAACGACATCTCACACAAATTGTAATGAGATGTGCCACACATCACACTTTGGGATCTAAATGATCTTCTTTTGACTTGCCCTCAGTTTCTTATTGATGTGCAAGGAAATGCTTGGGACAAGTAGTGTCTAATGTCTTTCTCTTGAGAGATGTCATCACAATCAGCTAGGAAATGATCCTTTGCTCCCACGTCTATTTTTCCTTCAGATGTATGTTCCCAAATCAACAGGTCCACTATCACTGGAAATTGACGCGTTATTTTCAAATGCCTCTTTGTTATGATCTGAGACATGAGGTAAATGAGTTAGAAAAACAAACAAGGGTAACCTAATGCATGCTTTTTTTGAAAGGGTTTCAAAAATGATTTTTTTATGACAAAGCATGAAGAAGCCCAGTCCTCAGAATTTCTCCATGAATGATGTTTTCTTTTCATTGTTGGATATCGTCACCGGGCTGGTTTGGTATACCCCATCATGTCCTCAAAACAAAACTTGTAATTTTATTGATATCCATCAACCGAATTACAATTATTGGAATATGATGTTCAAGCATTGAAGCAAACAGAAGAAATTGAAACCAATATCTAAAAGCAATAGAAATTCCCACACAGGGGAAGGTGCAACTGAACATGCCCCTAATTAAATAAGGAAAGCAAACTGCCTAGGACCATGAATTGTGTGCTTGAATTCTTCACCCTCCTTAGTCTTATGATGTGAACTCTCCAGGTCAGATATTTTTCCCTCTGGACTAGTCCTTTCATGGTGCCATCAAATTCAGCTGTCTTAGGAAAATGAGACGGTTCAAAAGTTCTCTTGGCTCTCTTCATGGAGTTGCAATTTCTCATTGAAGATAAATCGCAACACTTTTGCTCAGCAAGATAAGCTCTTTTTGATCGATCATTTTAGATCTCAATCGTGAACGGATGGGTGAGCGGGATCGCTCCATAATCACCTAATGGAAAAGAACGGGAACATATAAGTATGGGGTGTAAATAAAAAGTCAGTCCATGACAATGATCTATCAACTTTTTTTCATTTTTTTTTCATTTTCTTATTCATGAAAAGTTTTTACAGGAAGTGAATTTCCTAAAGAGAGCTAGAAAAATGAACACCCTAGCAAGATCAAATTTCCTATGCATGAATTGAAAACAAATTTTCCAAAGTTTTTTATTTTCGAAAATGATTCATTGTATGGCAATTTTCTCATTTCATTTTGATTGACAAAGGAATTAGATCAAATGACTATCCTAAATTGTCATGGACAAACCAAAAGCACGAAAAAAATAAATTGTAAGGTATAGGGATAGAAGACTTACTTCACCAAGAAAAATCAATGGCAATCACATAGACAAGCGCATGAAACGCAAGGTTCGATTTCTAACTAGGAAGGCTAAGCAAGGTGGAGCTAAAAGGGTGAGATAACTTAGTTGCAGCCTCGCATACTAAGGGTGCGTTTGGATGGGCATTTAGAAAGCCCATCCAAGCCCCAAAGCCCCTTCAGCCCAAATTCGGGTGTTTGGCAACAATCTTGAAGGAGCTTTCAAATGAAAGCCGGGCCTTGGGGATGCTGAAGCTTCAATTAATGAAAATATTTAAGTTGTCGATTTTGCCCTTAAAAATTTCTTGAAAACCCACTTTTGTCCATTATTAAAACAAAAACCCTAGCTCTCCGTCGCTCTCTCCTCCCTCCTTCTCCCCTTCCGTCGCTCTCTCTCCCTCGTGATACCAGTTCTTGCTCGAGCGACAGAGAGTCCAAGGGAAAGCAGTGAGCTAGAGCGGCAGAGCTTGAGTCGACACGTCGCCCGCGCGCCAGCTCCATCGACGACTCCTTCCAATCGGCACCATCGAGCCGGCCGAATCAGTAAGCCCAGGAGCTTGAACTCCTTCCAATCGAGGCCTTCTCTGTCTCATAGTCCTTCTCCACCTCTGAATTCCAGTCCCAGGAGCTTGAACTCGAGCTCGCCGGATGCCTTCCTCAAAATTCCGGCTCCCTCCCGGCCATAGCCGATGATTCTGCCGCCAAAAACCCCTTCTCTGAAGTCGTGGTCTTCCTCCTCTTCGCAAACATCGGAAGTAGGGAGAGGTTCATACGTTATCAAGAATATCAAGAATGCGGTAGCTTCGGATGTTTCGGTGTGAATACGAGCTGTGGTGGGAATTCATAGCGTCCCGAAGCTTCCTCCGCCGCCTCCTCCTGTGCCGCCACCAAGATTTTGGGAGAAGCCGATGCCAATTCATGATCCGATCACGAGACGACCTCCGGTTCTCGTCGCACCTTTAAGACCTCCTGTGTTTCAAAACTTGTCGAATGACGAAATGCAGAGTGGTAGTGGCAATGTTGAGGCTACTAGGCCGAGTGACGAGACCCCCAGGCCAAAATTGAAGCCTTTGCATTGGGATAAAGTTCGAGCCAGCTCGGACCGGGCTATGGTGTGGGATCACCGAGATCTAGCTCCTTTCGGTAAGTATTTTCGTTTCTTTGATGAATAGATATTAGCTACTCCTTGATCGATCCTTTTCATATTCGATATAGAAAGTTGCTCTAACGTGTCTTCTTTTGGAACAACGCGTGGATTTGGTCTCTGCAGAGATTTATAAGTTTGTTGAATCTGGGTTTGGTTTGCAGACTCAATGAGGAGATGATTGAGACCCTATTTATGGTAAATAGCTCAAAATTAAGTCCCAAAGATAGCATTCCGCGTTCGCTCGACTTCGTTGAACCCAGGAGAACCAAGTTCTTGATCCTAAAAAGTCGCGAGAACATAGCAATTTTGTTGAGAGCACTCAATGTGACCATTGAGGAAGTATGTGAAGCTCTCTTAGAGGGTAAGTGCTTTTCTTCACTGGACTGTTGTACGTTGCAGCCTGTTTCTTTTTTGGGTAAAGACCTATGTTGATTCTATTCAAATAATGTGTGCTTCTTTAAATCATGTAGTTGGTAAGATCTCAACCTGATGATATCCCAAAATCTATTTGTAATGAGTTTTAAATTGTTTGAATTAGTGTTTCGATTTTCTTTTTTGAAAACAAGGTAAGTGAGCATTGCGGACGTGGCAACTTATCTTTTCTCTTGCTAAAAGAAATAATGTGAGGAGGGAAAAAAAAAGAAACCAGTGTTCTACGTAATTGTGCAGGAGCTGCCTTTTATTGATTTTCCATCTTTCACTCTTAGTTTGAAGCATTTCGCTTCTTTCAAATAGGTAATGCCGATTCTCTGGGGGAGTGAATTACTTGAAAGTTTGCTGAAAATGGCCCCGACCAAGGAAGAAGAGCATAAATTGAAAGAGTTCAAAGATGAATCACCATTTAAACTAGGTCCAGCTGAGAAGTTTCTCAAGGCTTTGCTAGACATACCTTTTGCATTTAAAAGGGTTGATGCAATGCTTTACATTGCCAATTTTGACGCAGAAATCGAGTATCTGAGACGGTCTTTCGAAACTTTGAAGGTATTTTTTTGTTAGATCGTGGCAAAATGCGTGCATATCTATTTACTATGTCAATATATGTCACTCCTTGCACCCCACTCATGTGAATTGTAATTGCTCCCTACCATTGTCATCAAAGTGGCATGAATGTGTTCTGAAGGCGTTTCTTGGATAAATAATTAGGATTCACTGGTCTTATGTGATGTCTAAGCCGTGACCATCCTTTTTAAGTTTTTATCATCTATTGGACAGTTTGATTACTCCTTGTGTGCTCAAACCATGACCAATGTCTTATGTTTCAATCATTCCGCTTTTGCCAGCAAGCACACTATCACAAGATATTTACTTTCACCGACTTTCAAATCGAAGTATTATATGTTTACCTCATTCTCTTGTACTTTATTTTGATCTTTCAAGAAAACAGTTATGGTGTAGAATGCCCAATGGTAGGACTTTTCTCTCTGGATACATTACTATGCTTACTAATGGATAACGTCCTGCGTTGTGTATGTATAATATATGTATGACCACTATCAGAAAGGCTAGAATTTGCTGTTGGATCAATGTTAGGTCATCCAGACATGAGCTCTGGAAATGCTTTTATTAATTGTTCAATTTAGATTGTACATCTAATATGTTGGAATACCTTGTACACGATATTCTCGCTGCTTGGCTTAATGATCCAATAAATCGCAGAAAGTTCCGTCGGCACTTCCTAAAACTCCTTGCACATGGCTAAACTATTATGAACAGCTTTTACTGAGCTATTGCTCTGTCTTCTTCTCCTATGTGAATAACATGACAACTTCAGAGAGAAATCAAAAGAAGATGGCGGCCTTGTCAATGGCCCAAGATCTGAATCCCGCCTTTCTTCACCCTCAAACGAATCAGCTTATCCTTAGTGTTGCAGTTCCATTCTTTGATGTTCCTCACACATGGCTGAACTATGATTTATGTTTTCTTTCATGATCCTGGTGCCATTAAGTAAGATGAGTGGCGTTTCTCTTGTGTTCAAAATTCTAGAGGAGTTTTTCCATTTCGTGTTGGTTGATCGCTACTAATCCTAAAAAAAAAAGATGGTTTTGTCATCCTCTAGGAGCTGCTCACGTCTTGAATGTTCACAGGCAGTCTGTCAAGAACCCAGGAACAGCAAGATGTTCTTGAAGCTACTGGAAGCCGTGCTTAAGACTGGGAACCGCATGAATGTAGGTACCAACCGGGGTGATGCGCAGGCATTCAAGCTGGACACACTTCTCAAACTTGTAGATGTGAAGGGCACTGATGGGAAAACTATTCTCTTGCATTTCGTTGTCCAAGTTATCCATATATAAAGCAAGTGAAGATTGTGATAGCAACAATGACTTTGCGCAATTATAGACGAAGAAATGCCCTGAATGATGCACATTTTGCTAGAGTGGATTTGGATCCCAATTTATATACAACGGATTCTAATGATGTAAGTGAGGAGAGTAATGCTTCAAATAATGATGTAGCATCTGATATGGCACATTTACGTGATCAAATAGCTATGAATTTAGGAAATAATTAAGGATATTTGTAATTTTTAAGGATAATGCGCTTCTTTCCTCAAATCATATGTTATCATGTTTTTAGTGTAATGAAAGTATTCTTCATGTAATTGAGAAAGAGAGTACGTAAATTTTTTCCATTTGATTTTTTTAACAAAATAAGAAATTTTAATTTTAGTAAAATTATTTACACAACATTCTTAACATTGTTGTCAAATATAAATTAAAAAAGTCACAAACATTATTTTTTAAAATTTTAAACAAATTAAAATTAAAATATTTAAATTAATCACCAAAGGGGCTTTGCAAATGTGTTTTCTACCAAACAGCATTTCTCTCAAAGTTTTTTTTCAAAGTAAAATTTACCAAACAGTCTTTACATTTCCTCCAAGCAGTTTTGGGCTTTCAGCATTTGATGCTGAACCAAACGCACCCTAAGTCAAGCCCTTCTAACTGGCTCGAGTCAAGAATGATACCCCAATGCGACGCAGCCTCGCGGGCAGAGGTAAACGTTCTTGACACCAAGAAAGAAAATTTCGGGATTGAGTTGGGCAACCTCTACTATGCGGCCTCGCGGTCGAAGTCGTATCCAACTGAATACCATCCTAAATATCCTAGTGCGGCCCAGGTCCGGCGGCAGGTTGTGTGTGCAAAAGTGTAGTGTTAAATGCAAAGCATGCACAACAACTTAAATCACACAGCACTTCAATAATTTGAATCTAAAACATACATCCCCAACTCCATCCTGCAAGACAAGGGTTAGCAAAGACTACTCCCCTTATATCTCTCAATCTGCAAAAACATTTAACACCTTCAATGTTAGGGACTACCTGGGATCTTCGCTGCCAAACAAAAATATTTTTTTTAAAAAAAAAAGAAAAATTGGCCTAAGTCCACTAAGAGTTTCAACTCCGTCCCCAGCGGAGTCGCCAAGCTGTCGCGACCAAATTTTCGGGTGTGAACCACCTAGGGTTTGGCTAATGGATTGTTAAGCCTAGACTTAACTCGGGCTCTCCCAAGCCCATACCAATTCGCAACTTAGGTTTGAATTCTTAACATGCAAATAATTTTCAATTGGGAGTCGCCACTAACCTATTTTTGGTGGGTCGATTAGAAACCCAAGTAAAATAATGGGAGGTTTACTTTACTCCTACGAACCAGAGATTGTGAGTTCACGGACTTGGTTACGCTAGATTTCTCTAACGCCCTTTCGGTACCTTTCTTTTTATTTTTGAAAAATGTTTGGCAAACAGCTTAAATTGATTTTAATTATCTCCCTAACATGTGAGGTGATCATGCGGGTGCGCAAACCACCAATTTAACACCCAATAAAGTAATAAATAAAATTACGGGACTTACCTCGTAGCAACGAAAGCATCTGCGTTGTTAGATCAGAATTCACATCAACAACCTAGATATGATTTCTAATTAACACGCAATTTCTCTTTTTGTTTTCACTTTGTTTAATGGGAGCTTAATCTATATGCAATGCATGCAAATAATCTAATATAACATGGCAATATGACCTAAATTACATGACATATATAAGCATGCAGTCTATCTTGAAACATGAAATGGATTTATTCTAATTTTTTTATTTTCAATGAAATTTGGAATTAAAGAAATGCAACTATTAAATATGCAATCTAAATGAATCAAATGACCTAATTTTACATGACATGTGCATGATTTTTTTGTATTTTCTTTTATGAAAATTCGTAGTTAAAATTGCTAAAAATCAAAATCTAACTAAAGTGAGATATTATCTATCTTAAGTTAGGAAATAGACCAATCCTATCTTATTCTAGAAAATTATCTCGTCATGCAATCCTAAAAATATTATCTAACCTAGAACTACATGCATTTAAGAAAACATATTCTATTATGCAATTTTATCCTAATCTACATGGAATGCCAATGCAATTTTTTGTATTTTCGAGATAAACATAACAATAAAAAGATAAGCACCAAATCATCCACACCCATCAAAGATATTATTAATCGTTCAAATTTGGAAACGATATCTAATCAGGCTTGATTGTTCCGTTAATAAAATCAATAAATTGATCTTAAGTCTTAAAGATCAAGATATCAATTTTATTCCCGTGTGATTAATTATTCCATCTAAAGCCTTATAGATAGAATAAAAAATCGGTGTGCGGTTGCGAATTAAGCAATAAATTCTAATTGGAAATACATCTATTCTTGAAATATGCACGTAAGATATTGATAAGCTTGTATTAGGCAATAAAATATCCAAATCAAATTTAGATAAGATAATTACCTAATTTTGTAAATAATGCTACCAAATTCGAATCGAACGGAATCTGCTCAACGAGTGACGGCGATGCATGGTTGTGTTCGGCTAGATGCGGAGACGGGCAGCCATGGGCGGATGATTAGTTTCCGCAATGGCACTAGCGTGAAGGATTCATGAATAACAGTTTGCGTCGAGGCGGACGATGACGGGCTCACGACCCATGAACCTGCAAGAATAGAAAGTTTATAAAATCAATGCGATTCGGACACGAGCGGGAATGGCAGCATCGGGGCTTCGGACGAGTGCAGGAGCTCCGCCTAGGTTATTGGTCGTGGAGACAAAATCCACTATTTCGAAAGAAGCATCTTCCTGGATCCTCGTGTCGAACATGATAGTGAGTAAACGTCTTCACGATCTCCTGGCCAAAAAGTAATCCTTCTGATTGCATGAAGTAAAATCACAAAACCCACAAATTGTCAAATCTAGACAAAATTCAAGAGAAGACAAATCCACTGCCTGCACTTATTTGGCCAAATTGTGACCTTTTCTACCAGAACGGGTTACTTTCTTCAAGCTCATCAGTCTTTTACACCCGTGGTTTTTCTCAACTTTGTCCCCTTTTGAATTCATGGGACACCACGATTTTGTTGCTTGTCGTGGACAAAAGCACCGATAAACCTGCAAAAGAGAGCGAGAACACAAGGAATCGTCTGGGATATTATTCTGAGGGACTCTTGGACTGCTGTTCCCAAGTAGCTGGAGTAGTTCACGATTGATGGTGGCTTCGTCGGGCTACTCGCGGCGTTGAAGAGCTGAGGCGCACGGCCGTCGGAGTTGCGGCGTCGTCCGGCAAGTCGAGGCGTCGGGATGGGTTCCGGCGAGCAGTAGGGGGCGTTGGTGACTGGAACAAGTGTGGCAGCGCTCGGGGTGGCAGAGGTGGCGACGGCGAGCTGCTGGTGGTCGAGGAGCAGGAGATCGAGCGGCAAGGAGAAGACCCGTTCTTCTTCTGCTTCTGTTTTCGTTTTCTTCTTTTTCTTTTTGGTTTTTCTCTCTCCTGCTTCTGCAGCTGCACGTCCCCTCTCTCTGCCCTTGTCCGGTTCTGCCCACTTTTCTGACTTTTTAACTTTCCCACGGCAAGCTTTCTTCCTTTTTTGTGCTTCCTTCTTCAAAGGAACGAAGGGAAAAGAAGAAACTCCCCAACCTTTTTCTCTCCTCAATTGCTCGGCCGATTCTCTCAATTTTGTCGCCGAACCCTCTCGATTTTTGTGTGCGCTGTGCTGTGGCCGTGTATGGATGTGTATGGCCACCCCAATGTGGCCGTATATCAATTCGTGTGGCCTCCTCCCTTGAAACCCTACGCTAAAAACCTTTTTATAGGCTGAACATTAGGGTTTAATTTCCTATTCAAGTCAACATCCGCGAAAATTTCTTTTTCGCACGCAATATTACTTTTTATTTTCCACATCCCCTGATTTTATTGCCTAAAAATAATATTGCAACCCAATTTTCTTAAATTCCAAAAATCCACCGTAATATCATTTCAAATCTCTATTTAGGTAATTTTTGTCATTAAAAGAAAACGGGCTCGGGCCAATTTACTTGCTTCGTGGGCTTAGTTCGGCCCGCCAAATTAAAGCTTAGAACGATTAATTCGAACCGATCTGTCACCGACCCAATGTAAATGCAAGATGCACCTAAATCTATATGCCACACAATTAATTATTTTTTTAGGGATAAAATTGACCCCTAATTTTTATGTGATAAATGGCTAAATGGGTCGCCAAAATTTAGGTGTCAACAATGGGTGAGAATTGTTTGGAGTAGTTATCACTAATGTGTGACTATAGCATGTTGGAGTATATAATGCCTCAAACTAGCAGTATTCCTTTTTCAGGTTAGACCACGACTTCGAAAAACATGTGTTTTCAACGTACGTAGGGCGGAGGATGACCTAAGAAGAGTCTGTGAGCTTTTCTTGTGTACTCAAGAATGTTCCTAAGAACATCCTCGCCAGGTCTTCTTGGATCATTCTCAGTTCTTTGTATGTTGAAAACCTATGCTTCCCCATCTAATTTGGCAATGTCCTCGTGCATCTTCAGTATAGAAGGCATCAATTTGCTTCTTGAATTGACAAATAGCTTTCGCAGGTTCCCACCTTGCTTCACCTTTAAGCAGATCCTTCCATTAGATCGACACTTTCATTTCAATGCACAATATCTCTTGGCGGTCGAGTCATGCATAAATGGTAATGGTGCACGGAAGTGAGAGTATTTAATTTGATGGAAGGATATATATGAGAACGAAGCAAACTGGAAAGCCACGGAAGCTTTTGGCAATATAAGAAAGGACGTGGCCTTAGGTCTAGAGGTTTTTAACGTACGAGGACCAAGGATGAAAATTGGGCAAGCTTTTCTTGTATACTCCTAAGGGCATTATGAGAATTATATATTATTTTAGAGTGACTGCGGATGAAGAGATAGAAAACCTCATATATATTCTCCCCTTTATTTGTATTATCTCACAAACAATAAAGAATTCAAAATTTTCCTCTTTAAGAATTTTCGTGACATATGCATCCGTGATCGCTTTTGGCCCCTGTTGAGATGATGGGTTTGTCATTGCTTCGCCCCTTTTTATTGTGCGAGTTTTGGATTCTCTTTAAGATTTCATGTACTAGGGTGCACATGATAACCATTAGATTTCTCTATTTCTCTATTTTTTTATTCCTCAAAATAGGCTTGGAATAGAATTTTATTTAGTAACACAATTTCATTTTTATATTTTTGGAACAAATTTCTACTCCATAAATTGATTTTAGACCAGATATCAGAAATTAAAATTTGTAACTTTTCTATTTTTAAAACAAAAGTGAAAAATAAAAACTTTTCTCATCATTACTTTTATTACCATCTAGTCACCGCCCGTGGGGCGCTACTATTGTCACCCATCGTTGGATGCCAGTCACTAGTCACCCACTGGATGCTAGCCCCCAACCGCCAATCGACTGTCGTGGATTGTTGCCGACTGGCGTAGGATGCCTATCAGAGGTGGCCCCCAGCCGTTGATCACCAGATGCTGGATGCCTCCCTTCACCACTTGAGAGGGAGAAATTTCACGTCGCTTTTAAATGACTTTCTATTTTAAAAAGAGAACTTCAAATGCATATTTTTGCTGAGAAACTTACTTGAAGAATAGAAATAGAAAAATCAATCTCTACCTAAAAATTGATTTTTAGAACAGAATGGTTGCATGCGCGCTCTAAAGATACACCTTATTTTGTAGAGAAATTAAAATGGATCGGAGAAGGGCAAAGGTGTAAATGGATTTATTGACAATACGAACAATACTTAGGATGCGTTTGGTTCAGTTTTTAGGAAAAGCCTTTGGAAAAATACAAAGGCTTTTAGCTAAAAGAGTTTTATGAAAAGCAAATACTATTTGGTAAACTGAAATTAAAAAGTGCCTTGAAAAGTAACTTTAAGAAAAAAAACTATTTGGTAAAAACACATTAGAAATGTCCTTTGGTATGATTAATTTTTTTTTAAAATTTTAGTTCATTTAAAATTGGAAAAAAATAATTATAGCAATTTTTACGATTTGAATGTTGAAAGCAATGTAAAACATTGATAAATTTGTAATGGCAAAAAAAAAAATCACATTTATTTTTTAGTTAAGTAATATGAAAGGTTCCAACAGAGTATTGAAACGAGCGAAACCCATAAATTGAACGATTCCTCTTCAATCGTTTGTGAGAATTTGCCAAGTCAATTCATAAGTGAAATTGCTCCATCGTCTTTTTGACATTTTGTAATTTAAATTCATAGCATTTCCACAGGTTATATATATCAACTTTATACCTGTGGGATGTGTGCATATTTTCGAGACAAACCTTGAGCTAATTGATGTTGTATTCTATGCACAGACAATCATGTCAAACAGAAGGTATATCAAGCCAAGGCAAAGATCATGGGTACATTGATAGGTCACATGAACAACTAACATTGTGTTTTCTAATTGAATCATGGACTTGCTCTAATCAATTGTACAATACAGAGGAGATGGAAATCGTCTAGTCCAATTGCATTCATTCCCTGACAAATGTAGCTCGAAACTCATTTAAATCAAAAAAGATGCAACGAAAAAACAAAACAACAAAGATAGAGACTCTTTCACATCTCCAAACAAGGCAAACCAAGGACCTGCTCCTATATGATAGTAAAGCACTCGTCGCTCAGCTAGGGGCCGGTTTCATGGACTTCTGCCCACGCTTCCATTCAGCCAAGCAAACCTTGTCAGCGTTATCTCGCACATGTTGCAAGGCCTACGAAAATGAAAATTCACAATGGTGAAAATGATATATTTTCAGCCAATTGTGTAAGAATGACCCTTATTGCATATCATAATAGAGATGAACTCGGCCTGATGCAGAGACACCATAATCAATCGAATTTTCTAAAACAAAACATTTTTTTTTTTCCTTTTTTTGTATCTTCAAAGGTAATTGAAACCACCAACTACAGCTATTACACCTCTTGAATTGTTCTATATTGAAATAGGATATGCACAATATGAAACAAGTTACCCATTCGTGAGCAGCCACGTTGGTATTCATTCTCCCCTGTTTCGATGCGGTCGAGAGTTCGGATCCCCGTGTTGCTAGCAATTAAGTGGGGGACCCTGGCAGTAGGTTGCTGGGTCAGCTTCCCCCGAGGTATAATTGCTGTTTGGCTTCCCCCACGGAGGCCCGTGAGATCCCGAATTGGCGTAAGCTGACAAGAGCATACTTCGATGGATTCTCGGTCACCAAAAAAACAAAAAAACAAAATAATCTCTCAAATTTTTACAACCCTCCTTTAGATTAAAAGGAGAAAGAGCACACGGAAAATATTACTACTATGAAGTTTCTAAATTTACCACTACGTTGGATAAAAAATGAAAACCTCCAACACTTAGGACACCTAAAGACGTGCAACAACCAATTCCAAATTTATCTAGTCCAATGAATGACTTATAGAGCAAAGTCAGGACATGGTTTAACACATGCCAATATTAAACGAAAGAGATTCACTATCTGCTTCAAGGAAAAGCACACAAGCAGCATCCTTCATAATGAGAAGACAATATGAGGGTGTCATGGCATTATAACTGAACTTTTCCTCACAATGGTTCGGCTCTAAACATCATTGGGAGCCCTCATGCCTTGTTGCACTGTGTCATATTTTCTTCAAGATCTCAATCTACATAAGCCTTTGAAAAGTAGCATCTCTAAGGAATGTAACGGAGTGTCCCGTGGTGCTAACTTAGGTCTCCTCTACATCTATTACACATTCGTGCCGGTAGTATGAACTTCCTTGAGCACTAACCTGACAGTCCAATTGAACTTCAAACGTAATGTGTATGGTTTTCCCTTTGCCAAATATCATTCTATTCATACAAGAAAAACCTCTAAATGCCTTCCTTGTTCTTGTGCTATTAAACTAAGAATTTTCCAAGAACTCAACTCATATACAAAATTAAGATAAGTAATAAGTTCTGCAGCAAATTTCCATTCGATGCAACTCTAGGAGAGAGCAATATTGGATATGACAATAAAAGATCATACAAATGCCATAGACAAAAAACCAATATGTTGTCGACACCAGATAACAATCAAAAGTATGAAATCTAACATGTGTTGTAATTGAATGGATCCAAATTCCAGGCAACATGCTCTTAAAATTTCTAATAGATATGAAAATAAAAGGAGCAAAAACAGCAAGTTTCTAACTAAATAAGTGCCCAATGTACTAGCGAGTTCAATATGATCCAACTAGAGGAACAAGTCGATATGACAATCTTACTGGAAATAATGTTTTCTATTCTTAGCCTCCTCTTTCCCTAGAAAAACGGTAATCAATTGATTGCCATTGTGGTTTTTACTTAGAATAGCCAATCAAATCGAATCATGTTTGAGCCAAATCAAAGGTGACTAAATTGTCGATTGAGTTGAGTTGGACATTAGTAGCAGAGATTAGTAGTGAAAGCGAAGGTACCTTGCCATGGAGCTACGGAGAGAGAGTAAGCTATCGCGATAGGAGTTGCACTTGTGCTTTTGCTTTAGGTGCTTCATGAACGTGGCATTCCATTTCTTTGGAGCTTTTATAGTCGTTGGATTTGGGATGAAGAAGATTTCTAGGGATTATTTTGGAGCCCAAGGGAGGGCTATGAGGTCGTCACACCCAAGGCACAATGACGTCGAGGTTGCACGATCTTAACGAGCCTCGCAACAATAGCTCTGGAGCAACGGTACAACTGTCAACTAGGCAATCAGCGGCAACCATCAACCAAGCAATCGGAGGCGATTGGACAAGTGATATGCCCCCAACAAGATGCGAGGCGAATGACAAAAGTGAGCACATGAGCGAAGAGAGGTGAGAGAAGAGACATACATCTAAGGATTTTTATGTTAAAAGGGGTAAATGTGGAATTACATTTAATGACAAGGATAAGATTGAAATTTTTAAAAAATTCATTAATCCGGACTCGTTGGATGCCGGGAAAGCCAAAATGCCAAAGCAGGTGGGAGGGAGTCTCGATTTAAAGGCCTTATAGAGGCCTTGGGAATGCTAGCATTTGCAAAATGGGCTTCCAAAATTTAAAGCCAAACACATTAGCATTCGGCTAAGGGTGTTTAGAGGCTTGAGGGACTTTGCAAGGCTGTTCCCAAAACGCAGCCCAGCATTTACCAAGCCCATCGTAAAGGGTCACTTTCAGCCTTTCGGCTTCCAAAGTCAGCCCCTTTATAGTCGATCATGAGCGCAGAGCTCGGTTGTTGACCAATCATGTAGTGATCGTGCTTAACCTTAGGCCATAAACTCATTGACACTGCTTCGCCTTAGCTGCCAAGAAGAAAATCAAAATCTCATTACTTTTGGAGAAGAGAACATACCGAGGTAAGTAAAGTCTTATCAAGCACCTGAAGACAAGATCGAAAGAACCCCCCGTTCAAAATATTTTGAATATTTTATGAAAATTAAGATGTCAACGACACATCCCAAAATCTGGACTTGGGGCTCAAAGGGGGAAAAAAGGACAAACAAGAAGAGAAAGTAAACCTTGGGCTCCAAACCGACCCAAAAAAAAAAAAAACCGTGGGCTCCAGGGCAAAATTGATTAGGAATTGGATTCTCCATTTTCCGTAGAACCTTCCAGGATATGTATCCCGGAAAGCTTATGCCCTTTTTCCCTTTATTTATTCCTTTTCTTTCTAAAAGAAAAAAGAAGTTTTCAGATACTCAATTCCGAGAAAATATTCAGTGGTTAGTGCACGCTAGGTCATCCGCTGACTTGGTGCGCACAAACCAATGAAATACCGGCACGTGTCCTCGAGCGGGACCCGCTGAAAAAGGAAGGCGCTGGTTTTTTGGTCGGCTCGGCTCGGCTCCACCGCAGAAGAAAGGATGGTCAGCGTATTCCTCCCGCTCAAAATTTTTTCTCTCTCCTCACTCGAATTTGCTGGGTTTTTCTCTCTCCTCTCTCGCCTCTCTCACTCTTCCCTCCCTCTCTCTCTCTCTCTCCGACGAACAAGACGCGACCTCCCAGTCTCTCTGTGCCCTCCCTCTTTCCGATCGGCAAACCACCGCCAGCAACTGACGAACTACCGCACCGGACCGGCAAGAGGACCGCGACCTCCCTCTCTCTCTCTGTCCTCCCTCTTTCCGACTGGCGAACCACCGCACGGGACCGGGGAGAGGACTGCGAACCACTGCATGGGACTGGTGAGAGGACCGTAACCTCCCTCTCTCTCTGCCCTCCCTCTTTCCGACCGGCGAACCACCGCCAGCAAATCAGACCGTGTTGGAGATATCTCCCATCGTCGCCTTCATCTTCTTTCCCCCCCTTTTTTTGTTTTGTTGTTTTTTTTTTTTTTTGCCCCCTAGTGTTCTAATGGTGGATCTGGAGTTGCATATGGAGGACGACCTGATGTCTCACATCAACCTCGATGGCTTCTTCGGCGACCTCCCTGAGGCCGCCGACGTCATCGGCGCTTGCTCCTCGACGAACGCGTCATCGTCATCTCCAGACTTGGGGCTCTCGTGGTTCGACGAGATCGAGAACATCCTGATGAAGGACGACGAGGACGGCGGAATTGTCGGTGGCGGGATTAGGGCTGATTCGAGCCAAGAGTTCTACGATAGGTTCCTCGCTGACGTGCTCGTTGACTCCCCTGGAGATGGGTCCGCGGAGATAGCCAATGGGTCCAGCGACAAGGAGGAGCCTGGATGGTCGGATGACGGCGGGGTCGAGGCTACGAAGGTTGATGGGGCTAAGGGTGGCAGTGAAGCCTATGATCCTGCTTCTAAGAAGCTTAGGAGGTACATTGATTGATCGTTGCTGCTGAATTATTCGATTGGTTGCTTTATGTTGAATTTTGTTGTAAGTCTTTGTAAAACTGAAATGAAGGTCATTAGGGAGGGGTCCATACATCATCTATTTTACCTTTGTAACTCAGTTTCTTGGGAAAGGAAAAATTTATTTAGTGGTTTGCCTATCGACAATGTAGCATTTAGTCAGATGCATAATCTATTACAAATGTTTTGGTATATGTAATGTAAAATTGTTTGATTATGTGGTTGATAGAGAGAATATGAGGAGTTCAAGGTGCGAATCAATGCTTTGGTTGCAAAGGCACAAAAGATGCCAGAAGAAGGGTGGACAATGCAGGATGGGACTGCCTAGCCTAGAAATAACCCCAGGGATCACCCTGGAATGATACAGGTATACAATATTAACCAGTATTCCAAAAGCATTTAAATCAACCCTCTCCCCTCTTATGTATCTAGTTAATGTTTTCTTTTTGTTGTCGAAAATAATAGGTTTTCTTGGGCCACAGTGGGGGACTTGATACTGATGGAAATAAGCTACCTCGACTTGTTTATGTTTCTCGTGAAAAGCAACCTGGTTTCCAACATCACGAGAAAGCTGGAGCCATGAATGCTTTGGTTTGTCATCTCTATACATCTTATGAAGCTTTTCTTGTCATGTGTCTCTTTTAGTGACAGGCTGACATCTATAACTGTAAACAAATGAATGTATGTTGGTGTGATTCTCCATTTAGGTTCTTCATCGCTTGCTTGCATTGAAATTTATATCTATATGCATTAGGATCCTGATTAATGGATCTCTAGGTTCGAGAAATCGCATTCCAAGTTCACGCTACATTTATTGAAGCTTATTCTTTTTTTGCTTTCAGTTCGAATGTACAGTTGGAATTATTTTTTTCAAGGATCAGTTACCTTTTGTTTCCCCGTGGATCGTAATGTTGATAGTGGTCTCTAGCTTATATTGAGGATTTGTTTATCATAAAGAGATTCATTGTTCCCGACCCTACTTTAACTTAATACTATTTCTCTTCATATTGAGAAACAAATATTACGGTTTGATTTTGCCGCATTGCTGCTTGTCTGAATGTTGTTCTTATCCACTGGAGAAATTGGTTAGATCTGCTTATTACTTTTTGGCATTTCTGAATTTATAACTTACTGTTTAATTTTGTGTAGATCCGGCTCTCAGCTGTCCTAACCAACGGAGCGTATCTTTTGAATGTTGACTGTGATCATTACTTCAATAATGGTAAAGCATTGAAAGAAGCAATGTGTTTCATGATGGATCCTGCTTATGGAAAGAAGACGTGCTATGTGCAGTTCCCACAACGTTTTGATGGGATTGACTTGCATGATCGATATGCTAACTGCAACATTGTCTTCTTTGATGTAGGTGTCTCTTCATCTTTTTCCTACTTCCAAAATGCTAGTTGTTTATGTTCATTTGTTGCCTTTTTTAACTGAGCTAGATTATCTTATTTATGATCTCAATGCAGATTAACTTGAAAGTGCTTGACGGCATCCAAGGTCCTGTCTATGTTGGAACTGGATGTTGTTTCAACAGGCTAGCCCTTTATGGATATGACCCTGTATTGACTGAGGAAGATCTGGAACCAAATATTGTTGTAAAGAGTTGTTGTGGTTCAAGAAAGAAGGGGAAGGGTGGCAATAAGAAGTACATTGACAAGAAAAGAGCAACGAAAAGAACTGAATCCACCGTTCCAATTTTCAATATGGAAGATGTTGAGGAGGGGGTTGAAGGTAGGTCTTGATTTAATTATGAGTTTCCTTTTGTATCTTTGGATGTTAGAAAACAGACTTATACTGGTCCAAATGCCTGGACTTACTCCATGATTACTGTCAAAACTAGCCTGAATTGATGTCAGATTGGGGTTATCTTACCTTGCCCTTAAAGGACCCCCTTAAGCTTTAGAATAAACCAAAAAATGTCTCTCTTTTGATGTCACTTAATTGTTCAACTGACTTAACAGTACCTTTGCTATGTGTTATATCATGTTAACAGCATTAATTTGTTTTGTAGGATATGATGATGAGAGGTCGCTCCTGATGTCTCAGAAAAGTCTAGAGAAAAGATTCGGTCAGTCTCTTGTTTTCATTGCGGCTGCTTTCATGGAACAGGGTGGCCTACCAGCATCTACCAATCCCACAACACTTTTGAAAGAAGCCATCCATGTTATAGCTGTGGCTATGAGGACAAGACTGAATGGGGCAAAGAGGTATGTTATGATGTTATACGATTTCTATTCCAGCTGTAAAATTCCATGTCATATGGTAGGAATTGACTTGATGTTCTTTCTACGAACAGATCGGATGGATATATGGTTCTGTTACAGAAGATATTTTGACTGGATTTAAGATGCATGCTCAGGGTTGGATTTCAATCTATTGTATGCCTTCTCACCCAGCATTCAAGGGGTCTGCTCCCATCAATCTTTCTGATCGTTTAAACTAGGTTCTCAGGTGGGCCTTGGGGTCAATTGAGATTTTGCTAAGCAGGCATTGTCCTATATGGTATGGATATAATGGGAAATTGAAGCTCTTGGAGAGATTGGCGTACATCAATACAATTGTGTATCCCCTCACCTCAATACCGCTGATTGCATATTGTATTCTCCCTGCATTTTGTCTTCTCACTAACAAATTTATTATACCTGAGGTAAGTGATACTTCTCTCTTCATTGTAGAGTATTCAATCTCATGTATTTTGTTTGTTGTACGTTAATCCACATTGACTCTATTTAAGTGAGATGAACAAAAGAAGGGTCATTGTTTACTTTTGTCATCTGATCTTAGCATCTCCACCTCTTTGGAATGGAGTTAATGTTCTCTTTGTATTTAGTTTTCGAGTGGCTTTGCATCTTGTTTTAATAAAGCTTGGATGAGAAACCATTAGGAAACATTGGTAAAAGAAGATGCCTAAACATCATTCCAATGGCTATGGTGGTTGAATAATATTCAGCCGATAGCTGGCAAACATAGGCCTTTTGATATAGGTAAATAGAAAGCCCTAAGTCAACCATATTCTAGGTGCCCTTACTGTGTGGTCACCAAAGTCCTCTTCACAGGTGGACTCTTTGTATTCTTTAGAGTATGATCATGATCCTCAATTTCATTTATCTGCATTTTTTTTTTACCTTAAAAATGATGTAGCTGTTAGTCCTCGCTCTTCTGCATCATTTGTACATTTAAAGTAATCTTCATTGACAAAAGACAGCTCAATTACGATGCTAGTTTCCATTTTTATTAGATATTCTCCTTATTATGCTATACTACCGATTTCATAAACTAAATATAGTTGTCTCTACGCTAGACTATCTAGAGCTACATGTAAGTAATTTCAACGTAATTAGAGATTGTTTCCTCTTTTCTTTCATCTGATGACTGATCCGAGGTTAAAAAAAAAAAAAAATTTGCAGATAAGCAACTTTGCTAGCATGTGGTTCATTCTCCTTTTCGTCTCAATTTTCGCGATTGGTATTCTTGAGCTCTGTTGGAGTGGTGTCAGCATTGAGGATTAGTGGAGCAATGAGCAGTTCTGGGTCATTGGTGGTACATTCGCTCACCTTTTCGCTGTGTTCCAAGGGCTTTTTGCTAGCATTGATACCAACTTCACAGTCACTTCGAAAGCAGCCAATGAGGAAGGAGACTTTGCTGAGCTTTATGTGTTCAAATGGACATCACTTCTCATTCCTCCGACCACAGTTCTTATCGTGAACATCATTGACATTGTAGTAGGTGTGTCTCATGCGATTAACAGCGGGTATCAGTCATGGGGTCCACTGTTTGGCAAGCTGTTCTTCGCCATATGGGTTATTGCTCACCTTTACCCATTCCTGAAGGGTCTGTTGGGTCGGCAGAATCGTACTTGTACGATTGTTATTGTGTGGTCTATCCTTCTTGCTTCCATATTCTCATTGCTCTGGGTACGGATTGACCCTTTCATCTCGGCCTCCACAAAATCTACTGCAAATGGTCAATGCGGCATCAACTGCTAATTGTATAATGCTCGCCTGTGGGGGGAGCCATCTTCAAGTGCTTATTGTTCTTTTATGTATATAACAAGATTCTCATTGCCACCCAAAGTCACTTTTCATCATTGAGGCAATACTTTCGTCCGGGAAGAAGGTGGGTGTAAAACAGAAAAAGCAGAGAATGTCATTTTTTGTCATGTCCGTTCCACAGTTGCCCGTGTTGGATCAAAACAGGCATCTTGAACCTTTTATTCGTTTGTTGTTATTTATTGTGCAGTATTTTGTTGTTTGATCACAAGAATGTAGCACTTTCGAACTTAATTCAGCAGTTAAAGGTTGAATACAGAACAAGTTCATTGGTCAAGCTTAAGTCGACGCCTTTATTACTGTTCCCACAATTCTCTTGCAAATTGTCAACAGGTCTCTCATCAACGCAAGGCTCTACGGAAAGCATTTCCCGCACGTCGATTAATTCTCTCTCACACTACTGATAATTGAAACGTGTGATGCTTTTGTGTTCTTTGTATATCGTCAAATTCAGATTCGACGGAGTTGAATTATTGCCACTTTTCGATTTCATACTAAGTAGCAATCCCTTGGAGCCGCAGGTTTGCCAAGATTGGTAGGGCAGTGAGAGCTTGCCTTGCAGGGTAACCAGCCATAGTTTGGATCAGAAGCAAAATCAAGTAAGCAAAAAAGCTTTCCTGAAACTGAAACATCATACTCCAAACATGAAACTATTATTCATTCAAATCGACAATCCAGTAAGCAAAAAAGCTTTCCTTATGTTAGGTACTCCAAGAGATTTATGCACACGCAAAGTAGCCCCTGTGAAAAACATTGCGTCTCAATCAGCATGTTCTTGGACAAATTGGCTATCTTTCTTGGTTCGACTCTTGCCAACTCATCTTCTTATGAAAGGCAGTACTCGCATTATCAAAACATGCCAGTACCTTCTTTAGAAACACATAGAACTCCAAAAGAAAAGTAAAACCCTCGAATATCTTTGCGAGTGCATGTACAACCAACCTTGGTAACAAGAACTTCCTTGAAGAATTCTTCTGAAGAAATCCTATGAGCAAAAGAAAACAACATAAACTAAACCATTCAATCGCAGTATACAAAATAGTCATTTTTATCCACTCTATTTGTAGATGACCCATAGCAAAAGACCTCGCATTTTTTCTTGTCAAATATGTGGTTACGCCTCTTCATCATCCTCAACCAGAATCCTCTTGCACGCTTCGTAGCACATGAAGGATATCCCAGCAGCAGGCACCGACTTCATGTAACTAGGGCCTAAACCTCCACCGAGCTACACCATGGAAATTGACACCATGAACAACTGCTGTCTTGTAGGCTTATTCATAACAAATAGACAAATATCCATTTGTAACACTTTAGGTACTAGTGCATATGAATGTCAGAATCAATTACCAGACTAATTAAATGCATTCCCTTGATCTAACGTGACATAGAAAAGTCAATGTAAAGCTGGAATACACATTAATCCAGTTCATAGATAGCAGAAGCAAGTAAAGTTAATTAGCAGCTACCCTAAATGCACCACTTTCAGCGATAAAAAGAGGAAAGAAAAAGAAGAAAAAAGCTATGCGCAGGTATGACACTTTGCCGAACAGAATCATGGATTGATGGCACATGGTACTTGATGATTTTTTCAGTTGGAGAGACAATATGGATCACAATTGTACTAGAGGAATCACTTGATGCATAAAAGATACTGCCAACAAACCAATTGAACTATATTCACCTTTGAAGATTGTTAGCCCAGTGAGATATAAGAAGCTCCACCACTTTTCCGATCTGTCCAGCAAAGAACAATAAAAGAACATAAGCAAAAATCATCTGTCATGTATCCATCACATTCTAGTTTCACATCACAGATATCTTTTTGTCCTACTACGTGCAAACTGTCATTGATCACATATTCCAGGATTCAAGCAGATAATTATGTCCAGGGCACTTCTTTGAAATTTTGTATCTTCTTTTGATCCATACTCTCCATAACAACATGAAAAGCCTAAATCATGTTCTCAGCAGAAACTTTTCACAGGAAAACCCCAGAATTGTCAGCGGGTCATTTTTACCACTCAAACGATAGTTCTCTATATATTTTGCAGCAAGTTACTCATGCAGATTTCTATCCAGAAACTGACTGGACTTCTAATTGAAGAGATCAGCAATCGATATACAATGACAACAGTATTTGTATGTCCAAGTAGGCTACTGTACTTGTCTTACCTCTCTCTGGCCATCCTCCAACATAAAACAATTACTTTCGAAACCCCTCTCAGACCCTTTCCACTCTTGACTGTGTGGAGATCAGCAAAAGAAAGAACAAGAAAAGGCAAGATAGGATTATTTAGCAAGCAGGAGAGCAAAGGGAATGATAACAGATCACTTGCTAGGTAAATAAATCTAACAGGGTTCAATTCCAATAAGGAGAAAGTCCTGCAATTGGCGTAATGCGAAATCACATGGCAGATTCAAGACGACAACATTTGATATATGTGAGCTTTCACATTAAAGCCACAGCACAACCCCACAAACAAATGCTAACAAAATGCTATACTTCGACGCAGGCTTCGATCTGACCAACCCAGCTGATTTCCTTAGGCTTAAAAGCTGATTTCCATTGCAGCGTCTCATCTAACATTTTCTTTGCTTTATCTATGTTCCAGTTCCAAGCTTCCAAGTATCTCCTCAAGCATGCATCATCACAATACTTCAAACTTCACCCAGAGAGTGGTTCCATAGCTTTCTTAAGCTCATTCACCTGCATGCAAATGGACTTAAAATGTAACTGTATTTCTCCTATATTCTGGGAAGGAACATTGATTATTATTCCACAACTCTAGAAAATCAATGCATCATGAGACATTAAACACATATATGAAAGGGGTACAGATAAGGGGGTGTATTGACGGTAAAGTATTATCTGCAAAAAGGGCCACTTCATGGTTTCTCATGGCCAGAAAAACTACTGACCTAGGTCAACCACATAGTCAGCCATGGAAATTAGATAAATATGAGCAATCGATCAAGGAGATACACTCTGCGAAATATCCAGTCCTTACAAGCGCTGTAATTTTGAAATCTTAATTACCTTAGATTCAAACTGCAGCGAGTCATCTTCCTCACTGTGGTGAGAGTTACTCCATCGACGAAACATGGTGCCTGCAGCCACAAAAATTGAAGGAATTAATAATATCTTTAAAAACTATTGATGGCCTACTATAGAAGTAACAACTCACACCATATAAGAACATGTACAGATATTCAAAAGACATGAGGCCGTCGAGTGGACAGAGAAAAGCTGTCGTCGGGAGGGAGCGACGGTCGTCGGAGGAATCGCACCGGATGGAGCGTCGGATGAGGAAGAGGGAGCAAAGAGGAGAGAGAAGACTGTCTGCTCTTCCACCACGAGGAGAGAGGGAGACAAAACCCAGAAAATTCAAGGGAGGAGAGAGAAATTTTAAGCGGGAGGGTTGCACATTTATTACCCATCCGTCTGTCCTTTCTCTGTCAGTTGAGCCGAGCCACCAACCGAGCCGAGCCGAGAGTTATTTGGGAGTAGGAGAGAGTGAGAAGAGAGAGGAGAGAGAAAGAAGCGAGACGAGAAGGGAGAGCAGACATGGACTTGCCCGCTGGACAGGTGTCGACCCGTGAATGGATCAGAGCACGGATGACGTGGCCCTTTGAAGGTACCTAATATTTTCTCCTCACTCATTACGCGCTACATGGCTGGTTGACTCCATCCTGTCAGAATTTTTTGAACCCCTTATTTTTCTCTTTCTCCGTTTCTTTGCCATTTACTCCATTTTCTGACAAAATCTATCCTACTCCTCTCTCACCATCTTTCATCTTCACAACAACTCTACTGCCTCCTTCCCTCCTTTGCTCCGCTCTCTCTCTCTCTCTCTCTCTCTCGCTCCCTCCCCTGCTCTGCTCTATCACTCTAGCCTTCTTCACAACCCTTCTGTGCCTCTAATCCCGAGCACGCCTTCGCCATCACATCCCAAAGCCTTATTGGCGGCTTCAATCTGTCGTCTGCGTCCAACCAGCCCGAGTTATGGTTTTCCCCTCTGTCGTGAAGCAAACTGTCTGTCTTCATGACCCCTCTTCGTTTCATGACCTCTACTCCATATTTTATCCAATTTTTTTTTCTTCTCATTTTCTCAGAAATTTCAAGGAACAAGGACGTAGTGTCTCTTTTCGTGACCAAACAAGCAGCCGCCTCCTCCTTGAGGAGTCCATCGGCGAATCCAGCTTTGTGCCCCCAATTTGTGGTCTAGGCGAGCTCGCTGACCCCTTTTCTCCCATTACTGTTACACCACCGCTTCTGCCTCCGCCTTACCTCCCGCAGGCCCGTTCGCGGCTTCGATTTGTGTTCTGTGCTCAACGAGCTCAAGTCAGCATTTTACCCATCTTTGACGATTATATGCCAACAAGCTCGAAACAAAGGAGGACACCGGCTTTAGTAGTGTCAAATTCAAAATCTGCACGTGATGAGCAATGTTTTATGGATTTCTGTTTGTTTGATGGGCATTTGAGTAGTTATTTTTTGCGGGATTGAGATTTTTGTTTACTAGTGGTGTATTCCCATAGCTAGCTAATTGGTGTTGTGGTTTCAATTTGGCTATGCTTCAAGAACCTTGATAATTTCTCATTTTTCAAAAATAAAACAACTATGAACATTCGTTGAGAGGCATGAATCTAAGAGCAAGAATAGATAGTGGAGATATATTAGATGAATGATGAATAAAAACAATAAGTTTTCATATATATATATATGTGTGTGTGTGTGTGTTTGAATAAGTGTGCAAAAAAGAAAATGTTGGGCTTGTCTTGTTATTTTGAACATCCTCAATTAATTTAAGTTGAGATTAGTATCAAATTCGAGTTCATTCATGTGTCTTTTTACCCTTTTGTCGAACAACCATTTCTATGAATTTCCTATGAGACCTTGTTATAGATCAGTCCTTGTAATTTTTTGAATCCAAGTATGTATTGATGTATGGTATACACTAGCCATCGTTGCGTTAGCCATTGGGTGAATTTTTTTTATTATATATTTCATAGTTGTCAAGAATGAATCCGAACATATATTGTTTGTCTTGTACTATGTTGTTCGTCTACTAAATGGAGATAGTTAAGACATCTTGAGAAAGGAACAGTGAACAAAGTTGTTTCCATCGTTAAAAGCCCTCCATTTTGGAGTCAATGCCAAGAGGTGTTGCAAGTTCTTAAACCACTATTTGGAGTTTATTGTTTGTCTCGTACTGTGAATTCAGCAACTTCATACTTGTATGAAGTGATGGAGAGTGTAAAAGAATCTCTGAAGAGGCTTTTCGACGATAATGATGGTAAATATGAGTACATATGGAAGCTTTACTATGATGTGGGAGTTGAAGTAATCCATCTAGTGCATGCAGTTATAGCTTCTCTTAGTATGTCCTACCTTTTAAGTGACAATTTTCACGAGAGTAAAGAAAAGAAAGACGGAGTCAATTATGCGCTACAAATGATGGTTGCTGAAGAAGAACAAGAAGCTTTCATGGAGCAAGTGCTATAATTCCGCAAAAGAGCGTCAAACTTGTTCACGTGTGCAGCAAAAACAATGTTGAAAGCATCTCAGATTTTTCTCATTCAACCCTCTGCTCTGGCGTCCGACATCTCCACATGGTAGTTCATGAGTGCTCAGAGACCACGTTAACTTGGCGGTCCGGAATCACCCAATATTTTCTCAAAAGGACTGCAAATAAACCTCCGGAATGCTAAGCCTTGCACCACACGGGGCAGTCATCATAGACTCTTCCGTTTTATTCTCATTCCTCTTCCTCTTAATTATTCATGCACTTCGGCGGAGAGGTTAATTTCACCTCCAGAATTTGCAATACAGATGAGGACAATAGAATTAATTTGAAAACCCAAAAAAGAAAAAGAAAAAAAAAAAAAAACCGCAAAAAAAAACCACAACAAAAATTAATATATTGCGAACCTTCACGATGGCAGGGGTGCTCGGGTATTGACCACCAATCTCGGAGGTCTGAACAGTTTTAGCAGCCTACCGACACGCAGACCCCTGGAGTGCCATAAGTTGGCACAAAAGGACATTTAAATACCAAAAGTTATGAAAGTAACAC
Organism: Eucalyptus erythrocorys; assembly: GCA_014182555.1. Lineage (NCBI taxonomy): Eukaryota > Viridiplantae > Streptophyta > Magnoliopsida > Myrtales > Myrtaceae > Eucalyptus > Eucalyptus erythrocorys. The sequence continues at coordinate 13,608,988 of CM024599.1, read as the reverse complement.
CTAAGTGCCAATATCAGAGCAAAATGAATCATTTGAGTGGCAATCTGGCCAAAATCCAGTCAAAACGCTGACATGAAGATTTTCCGGCGAGACAAAGGCAAAACAAGCGTCATTTTAGTGTTGAAAAAAATATATAAACATTAATTAAATTTAAAATTAAAATTAAATTTATTTAAACATTTAAAAATGACAATTTTTAATATTAAAATTAAAAAAAAAAAAAAAAGGGAGGGGAGGCGAAGATGGCCGAGGGCACCGCGAGTGTCGCCTCGGCGGCACCTTGGCCATAGGGAAGGGAAGGGCCACGGTCGCCGGCCGACCCTTACCCTTGGTCGTGGTGCTTTGCCGGGGAGGCAATGGCGGCGGGCGAGGGCTGAACCCTCGGCCCGTCTCCACCCCCTTTTTCAATTTAATTTTTTTGAATTTTTTAATATTAGTATTTGTATTTTTAAATATTTTAAGTAAATTTAGTTTTAAATTAAATTTAATTAATTTGTACATTAATTTATTGTCACTTTAATGCAAAAACGAAGTCGTTTTTGCATTATTTGGCCACGTCCCGCGTGCAAAACGGCGTCGTTTTGCACTTACTTCGCCAAAAATTGTGCACGTCGGCACTTTGACCAAATTTTGGCTGAAGTTACACTTAAATAATCCATTTCTTTTCTAATGTGGCACTTAAGTGTCATTTTCGTAACTTTTGACATTTAAGTGATATTTAAGTGTCCATTTGTGCCAACCTATAGTACTTGAAGCATTCTTCTGCAGCAGCCTACCCGTGATTTTGAGAAAAGTGTTTAAAAAGTCATAAACCTTTTATATTTGTGTCAATTTAATCATAAGACTTTTTTGGTGCCGATTTATCCTAAACATTTTTATATAGTGTCAATTCAATCATTTCCAATTAATTATGGCCGGATTTTACTAACTGAGCATCAATCGGCTGATGTGATACAATTGGCGCTAACATTGACAACTTTTAGTAATATTTAAATATTTTTAAATTTTTTCGCTGAGGTTGATGTCAACCTCGAGCCTTCATCAATGGCCGTAAGGGCGGTCTCGTGCTGGGCTGGGGAGGGTTAAGCCTTGATGGCCATGTGTAAGGCTGGTCGACCTCGTCGGCCACTAGCTAGGCTCAAGCCCTCACTAGTGGCCGCGAGGGCGAGCGTCGCTAGCTTGATGCGAGGCCAGCTCGAGGTAGCCCAGGCGTTGAGGGTAGCCTCGCCACCTAGTGCAAGGCGGCTCTTGTGGCAAAGCCTTGCCAACCGTCTTCTTTGGCCAGTCGCCGGCTGGAGGAAGGAGGAGGAAAAGGAAAAAAGAAAAAAAAAGAAAAAAATTCAAAAATATTAAAATACTATTAAAAGTTGTCATATCAGCGCTAATCGTGCCACGTCAGTCAGCCGGCGCGTAGCCAAAATTAGTAGGAAGGGACTGAATTAGCACTAATTAAAAATATTAATGACTAAATTGGTACAATAGAAATGTTTAGGACTTTATAACACTTTTCCGCAAAATTCCTTGAGAGGTGGAGCAGCCAGGATGATCAATGTGATCTTCCAGGGCGTTGTTTGAGCGTGCAGGTTTGAGCGTTTAAATAGAGGCTTTAGAGAAGCGGGCAGTGGAGGCAGTTCAGAAGAAGGGGAGCAGACTATGGAAAAAGAAAGAGAGCATTGCGTAGCGAAGGCGTTCTGGAGGCGTGGAATGCGCCGGAACCTTCTCAGCCTTGTTAACGCAAGAACTACTTTTGGACACTCGCGTCTCAAAATGTTTCATTGGACGATTCTTGCACGATCCCTTCCTTCTGCACAGATGCATATCTTGCCAACCCATGTCGGATTTTCAATATTAGCTCCTGCTCACGACCATCCTTCTAAAATCTCTCTCTCTCTCTCTCTCTCTCTCTCTCTCTGTGTGCAGACTCCATTACCAAACATCTCTTTCTGCGCCTGCTCTCCATTCCAGCGATGGTACGTGCACGCATTCTTTTACTCTGATGTCCGTTTCAATCGTGTACAGTCATGGAAAAGATGTCATCAGCTCATTGAGCTTTTGCATAGTTGATGGGTTTTTGGTTTTGTAATCGAGATCCGAATCATGCGTGCAAGAGAGGCCGGTACATGTTGAAAAATGTGTTCTTTGATTGATGTTTTTTGCAGTCTCTAACGACTTTGATGTTCCGATCACTGGTCAGGCTAGTAACGTCGCTCATCGGTGAGCCCACCACCTCCGTTTCTACATTTCTATACTACAGCGCCTTGCTGCCGCAGAGCGTCATTCTTGAGAGGCTAGTCCGGCACGAGCTGCTCGACCATGCGTTTTCTCATCTATTTCTCGAGGTGTTTTTGGTGATATAGGATTTCCGGATCCGCTTGTTCTTACTTTTTGGTTGATGCATGCCCCTTTCAAAGATTCAATTTCCATGTTAGAGATGGATAGTTCTCATTCATGAATTTGGCGAATGCATCATTGATTGTAACCAGGTCACCAGCCACGATGAACATTTTAATTTACTACCTCAACATCAAATATCAAAGTTGTATATCGCAAAGTCAAATTGACTTTTAAATGGAATAAAAGATAGAAGCTTTTAGTTTTCTTAGTTCTTGAGCTTTATTTTCATTTAGCAGGCAGAGTTGCCGAACGGTATATTGACTTACTTATAGTATGTGATTGTGAAGAGACCATATATCGCAAATTCAATATTTCACCATGATTTACATTTTGAAGTGATGAAAAAGCGCGATTTGACCTAAGATTACAATAGGAAACTGCTTATTCAAGGCCCAACTATTTCACAAAAAGAAAAAAGAATAAACGGGTTCCCGGATGGGCCCCCCTAATTGAGCCTTAATGATGAACCGACCCCATCAGGGTTTCTGGATGGGCCCGCTAATTGGGTCTAAATGACGAACCGACTCGATCAGTTCATGGGGTTCATGATCGACCCTGCAATGAAAAGCAGCACGGCAAGGAGATTTTTTTTTTTTTTTTTTTTTGGTCGTACACCGCAAGGAGATTAGAGATGAACAGATGTCAAACCATCTTAATTTGCATTTTTTCCTCTAGTCATCTACGCTAATTGACAGATAGGGCTGGGTCGGGCCGGGCCGACACAGATTTTTTTTTTTTTAACATCCCTGGCTAAAACCCATCGGTAAAACCTTCTCTCTAGAAATTAGCTATATAAGCTCCCATCACCTGAAGCATTGAGATAATTGTTCAAAAAGTGGCAAATTTATTATATGACGGTCAATTTATTCATAAATTTTTCAATTGTATCGGTTTTATCTTAAACTTTTAGATGATTTATCAATATAAACTTTTCAGCCAATTTTGATCAAAGTCTGTTTCTAGATATTATTTCTCTAACAAAAAAAAAAAAAAAAAAAAAAAACACATATGTCAGGCATTAGCAGGGTCAAAACACAACACTCCACAAAAAGCATTGAGTATTATGCATTTAATAGTCAATTGCCTCAATATCCTCCTTTTTTTGAGGTTGATGGCACGTATGATAACCATTATGTTTCTTTATTTTTCTAATTTTCTATTCCTTAGAACATGTTGGTAATGTAATTATATTTTTCTATTTCTTGAACAAATTTTTACTCCAAAAATAGGTTTGGAATAGAAATCATAAGTTAAAATTTTTTAACTTTTTTATTTATTGAACAAAAGTGAGAAATAATAACTCTTATAATTGTTTATTCTCATCACCACTCGTCGAGTGCCCACTATTGGTCTTCGGCCATCAGTCGCCACCACCAAAATTCGATGGCTCACCACTATTTGTCGGTCGTTGAAGTCCATCATCGAAGGCCAATCATCGATGGTTGCCCGCTGCCTATTGTTAAGAGGGAAAAATTATGTATTATTATCAAATGAATTTCTAGCCTAGGAATAGAGATTTTTTATTGTTATTAAACACATATTTTTACTTAAAAACTCGTCCAAATAATAAAAATAGAAAAATCAATCTCTAGTTTAAAAAGAAAAAATGGAATAGGATGGTTATTATCTATGCCCAGGTGTTCAAATATGAGATCTATAGATATGATGAAAATATATATAAAAGAAAAAATATTTATGCAAAAACCAAATCAAATAGTTTATCTAGTAAGTAAATGCATGCTTTAATCTCTCAAGGGCAACACATTAGAAGTAAGTTTTTCAAAAATTATCCGCTCCCCTTTTGGATCGTCCAGCCAATTAGATTAGTCAAATTGACTGATGACCTTTTTAATAAATCAGAAAGAAACACGTGCATGAAAATCTAAGTACTGAATTTCAAGTAATTGTCATTCTTAGTGATGTAAAAGAAAAGAAAATATTATTCGATAATAGGCGAATATAGAGTATTGATGACATTACCTTCTTTCCTAATTAGGAACCGTGACTATTTCTTGTAGATTTTAGGATTTGAGTAATGCAATGAACGATATTTGTATGCCTTTCTAACGGATTAATTAATTAATTAACCGCATATTGACCTAGCAAATTAGTGATTTTTTTTTTTTTTGCGTAATTGAATCTTTTAATCGAAAACCATTTAAACACATTTCTTCTCATTGGACCTTCAATCACATCTCTTTTCTTACACATTCGGAAACATTATACCATGCTCTTTTGCTAATTAGTTATAAAAATGATGGCAATTAGTTCGGGCATTTATTGAAAGATCCCTAATACAAGTAGTGCTAGACATGTGTAAATGTTACACTGGAAAATGCCCGATGGCCAGTTAAAAATAATTATTTATGAACGATTCGCTTCAAGTGTGAGACGACCCTCAGCCTACTTGATAGGGCATGCATGATCAATGCTAGCAACTGATGTGGGTTAGAGAAATAGGAGTCGGGACCAATTATGGGGTTAGACTTAGGAAGTATTACAAATGATGGGGCAGACTTTGAATATTTGGAGGAGTTGCTTCCCGACCTATCAAGATTATGGGTTGGATAGCATTTTCTTTTGAATTTTCACCATGCACGAAGGGTTTGAGGACCAATTCAGGCTCACCTTCCAGTTCAACTTTCACGTTGAGTTCTTTCTAGACAACTTTACATCCATTGAGATTTAAGTAGAATTGTCCTTTCAATTCCATTCCTAGTAGTTCAACTTCAATTTTCCTCTTCATTTTACCTAAATCTAAAATCCGATCAAATTGTGATTGGATTTGAACCAAGCACAAACTTGTTCATGTCTACATCATCTCAATCGATTTATGACTGAATCGATACCAATACAATAAGTTAACACTTTTTCCCAAATTTCAGAAAAAAAGTGAAGACCATATGTATTTTGAAGGAAAAATGTAATTCTATTACTTTGTATATTCTTTGTTCATGTATGCTCATATTTATATGAAGACGATAGGTCTTGGTGTGCTAGTTGACGAAGTGGGTGGACCGTGAACTCTCAATAAAAGGGTTCAATCAATCTTTTGAATGATTGATCGTATCTAAGTATGTAACTTTGATTCAGCATGCTTCCAGGTTGGAAAAATGTACAAAGAAACCTCCCACAAAAGGTCTGTCGTGAATGGGAGGAAAGAAACTGCTCGTGTTGATTGCCTTATGCTGTTGGGAGATATGGAAACCGCCCTTTCGACCGAAGAAACTCAGTCTTGACCGGAAAAGAAGGGTTGCTGCTTGCCGGAGAAAGAGCATGGAAGTCTATACGTATCAAAACTGACTCTTTTGCTGCAGTCATGGATATCAACGCTGCGAGTGGAAATGTTACCAGGAAAACGAAACGCAGACTGGAGGAGACGTGGTTTCGAGGTATCTTGTCCATTTGCTCCGGTCACTTCGATGAAACTGAACTCGAACAGTACATGGTAAGCGTTTCGTGAAATCGAGCAAGGCACTGAAAGGCCGCCGCTTTCACCTGTTCTCATCGGTTCACTCTTCCTCATTGAGGATGGAAAGGAGAAATTCAGAGGATTTTCTCTGGACAAGCAGGCCCTTGCGTTGCATACAATGTAAATAATGGAATGCATTGAATTTGTTCAATGTGGTGCTGAATTGTTTTGATAATGACCATTGTCTTTACCTCCGGCATCTACCACGGCCACACAACCATCACAAACGTGATGAACCCCATCTCGCAGCTATTAACTATTAGGCATTTCGTGTCTAATAGCGGCAATACTACTTATTATAAGGGATGTGGAGAACGAACAAAAGAAGACTCGGAAGTCTTCACGTGATCTGTTGGAAGCTGTAAATGATATGCAGATGAGGATATCATCTGATAGCTTATCAGTGCTCATCAGACCCATCTCAAAGTCCATGGGCCCTCAGATGCTTGTTCAAAATGTGCAATAGTTTAATGGCCCAAATGAAAAGAGTCTCAATAGTATACTGTCATATTTTAGGCAAGTATTCTTTTTTATTTTCATCATTACACAATTTAGTTCTTTTTTCGAATGCATCTAAAGTAATGGATCCTTTATTTAGAGTTTCCATTCGATTTCGAAATTTTTTGCTCAAGTTGTTCTTTCATGGGCAATGCAGATTAATATGTAGGGATAGATATTACCTCTCCTTTTTCCCTTTCAAAAAAATTGAAATGATTGAAGTTTTTCTATTTGGAATTGTCTTAGGTCTAATTCCTATTACTTTAGCTAGATTATTTGTAACTGCATATTTACAAGCTACTCCTGTATAAGGAGCGAGGTATTGTAACGTAGTTGGGGAATCCGCCGTTTCAGCTACCACAATAGTGTATTCCATAACTCCCCTTTCCTGGAGAGTATTCACTACCTGAGCCACAGAAGATGCTTTATCAAGTTGCAAATTGGATTGTAAAACTTATCATGGAGGAAGTCTACCTCTTAATTGGCTATCTAAGCCTCCGACCCTTGTGAGATCTCTTATGTTTTGAATCTAGCTTTCCTTGTTTTTCGAACCAAAGCGTTGAATGAAAATAGTTTAAATTTCAACCGAAAAAGAAGAAGAAGGGATAATAGTAATAACATAATAAACCCCGGTGAGATTCGATTTCATCTTCTTTTCTACGTTCCATAATTCATGCTGATTCGGGGAAAAAAAAAAAAAAAAGCCTTATGTAGGGCATGTTGAACAACCTTTCGGCCACAAAAAGGAGAAAAAAAGCATTCCTTCTTTTTTTTTTTTTTCCTTATAATTTTCTTGTGAAAGAGAGAAAAGCATCCCTTCTATTTAATTGTCATCATAGATTTGATGATATTACTGAAGCTTTTTTCTCGAAACAACGGCTTTCAAATTGATACAGTATTTATAATGACCCAAAAAAGAATTGATACAGTATTGACTCCTAGACTAGGGGACCTCTTTGAGCTAGAAATGTATCATGGTCGTTCATTGTCTTGATTTAATTCTCGTGCCATGAGCAAGCAACTTTGTGATGGACAATGACATATTTGAAATAAATAGTCTTATTCTTAATATCAAGCTGCCCAAGGGTGTAAGGAACCGGGAACCGCTCACCCCTAGCCCAAGCACCGGCTAAATCGTTGATCCATGCAGCTCCAAGCCGTTTTTACTATTTTCTTAGCTGCAAGACATGCAATTGCAACTTTGACTATGAAATATAGAGTTTTATGAAACTTTTCGATTAGTGCAGTAGCTTGCTGCTTCTTGCATCTCCGTAATTATATTCAATTTGGAACTATTTAAGGAGAACTCGCTCCACACCTTGTTTTCTCAAATAAAGATGAAGATGGTCGTTAAGGGCCTATTTGGCAAAAACTATTTTTATTCTCCGGAACAACTATTTCTTTTCTTTTGTTCTAAGGAATGAAAAAAGAATAGAAACATGTATAGTAAAATTTTTGTTTCTGAAAAAAAAAAAAAATAGATTTTTTGTTCCCGAGAATAGATTTGGAAACAATAAAAACAAGAAGTAGAAAAAGTAGCTTCTTGTTCCGGGAATAATTTTTTATTTTCCTTTCTCTTCTCGTTTCTTCTTCCTTTTGGCCGGTCGCCGGCCTTGGTCATGAACGGCGACCGGCTAACAAGGGGCCGACCTCGCGAAGCGTTGCCAACCCCGACGACACCAAGCCATGGCGAGGCTCGGCAAGCTTGCCAAACCTCGCCCAACCAATCTTTGACCGCCACTGTGGCCGGAGACCGGCCACAAAGAAGGAAGAAGGAGAGAAAACAAAAAACCAAAAAGAAAAAAAGAAAAAGAAAAAGATAATAAAAATGTTAAAAAATTAAAAGAAACAATAAAGTTATACAATTCTACCAAATGCATTTATATTCCAGGGAATAGAAATTTTGTATAGTTACCAAGCGTGTTCTTATACTCAGAAATTGTTTCTGGGAACAAAAACAGAAAAAGTCATTTCTAATCAAAAATTCTTTCCGGGAATAGAATTGTTACCGAACACGTCTTAATTGACTAGCAAACTTAGGGTTACTATGGAAGATCGTCCTCCTAGAGGAACTCTATACTATCTTATCTGGCAAGTTGTCCAGTTTCAGCGTCGACCGTAGTTTTGATTGGGGTCAATAGGACAATGGTTAATATAGCTTTTTCCTAAAATTATCATAAGAAGCGCACATCCCATTATACCGTATAGAAGTTCAAACTGTTGCTTGTTAGTTTCGGCGTTCTTGCTGTAGTAACCACCTTCAATCTTCCACATATCCTATACATGCCGCCTCATTGCTGAAACCACAAATTTATCCTTGCTCGTAGAAAGTTAATCACTAACAACAGCTGCACAGCACATGATTATCGTGTTGTATTTATGGTAGGTTAATGGATCAACAAAAATGAGCAAAATGAAATTCGTTATTTTCATTCACGTATTTCATTAATTCATGTATTTCTTGAGTTCAAGTATCTCTTGGATTTGTGTATCTATTTAATTATTGTTTGATGTATCTTCTGAATTCTTGTATTTATTTAATTCACGGTTCACGAACCGTTTCCGTACATGAATTCAAAAACTCTATATATACACTTGAAATTCTTCATTTCAAGAACAACTGAAAGAAGAAAACACATCTACATCTCCCTTGAGTTTCTTTAAGTGTGCCGGTTTCAAGAATTGTATGATAGAGTCATATTCGCATGGTACTGATACTAGCAAGTTAGAAGTGTTGTATCTTGATGGGCAAAGTTTATGAAGCTGTTTAGCACTATTAGCAAAAACTAATCGTTTTAGGGAGATTTGATTAACCGTATCTTACCTCCATTTACTTGATTATTTTATTATCACTCCCCCGAATTAATTTTCTGGTTACAATAAATAGTGGTACGTATTTTACCTCCAATACATCTTTTCCTTCTTCTTCTTCTCCTCCTTTTTCCATATTTTTCGAACATGTCGGTGTGGAAGATGGCATCTCTTCCTTGCTATAGTCATAAAAGTGGGTCCAAATTACCCTTGGTGTCTAGCTCGGGCCCATGACCATCACAGACAAGATGGGTCCCATGGAGCAGCTAGCAAACAGAGCCAATGCTAATGCCTTTCCCTGTCTAATAGTGCCGCTAATCTTTGATTTGCTTGGGATAATAGCAGAATAATAAAACCCCACAGTGATTGTCAATCTCACGATCCATCTTAGCTTCCGAGGCTTATTCTTCACGTTCCACAATTCATGCTAATTGAAAAAGCATGCTTTAGCTTTATGCCCGGCATCTCTACCGACCCACTCGGCCACTGGACAAAATCAATGGGAAAAGTATTTTAAAAAATTATTATTACATTAGTATTTAGAAAAAAATCATATATATTTTTTGCATTTATTCTTTCTTTTTTCTCTTATTCCTCCTTGGGCTTCTTCTTGTTGGCCACTAGGCGAGGGTAGTGAAGCCCTTACTGGCAGCCGGCAAGAGTCCCAACCTCACCCAAGGTTGTCCAGGTTGATTCAAGTGAGGTCGAGTGAGAACCGGGCGAGGTAGCTCTATTCATTAGGATTAGGTGGATACATGTGTGAAAATGAAATATCTATTAAAAAAATAATCACTTTTTTCAATCACAAAAGATGAAAGAGGAAAGTGAAATATGTCGAAAGAAGATCAAAAGAAGATCGATACGTTAATGGACCGCCTTTTCTGGATTACAGAAGAAAAAGGACCAGGAAAAAAGCGGGAATTGTCGGGAAAAGCGAAAACAATTAATTCACGTGTCTCACGTGTCTGAGCGTGGGACACATCAATAGATCCACATGATCCAGAAGAAAATTAGGGCGAAATCCTTTCTTTGAGGCCGATGCCAAGTCCCGTGACTTTCCACTAATTTTCTAGCCTAGCTGACTCTGTGGACTGAGCTCGTGGAGTTTGGTTTATGTTCCTTTCTTCGTGTTCGATTAATCAGTAGTCAGAGCATTATTTGAGATTAACGAAATAAAAAAATGTATCGCCCGATTAAAATTGTATCATTTCTAAGGTCTGCTCTGCGTTGATTAGCTCCAGAGACGCACCCACTTATATTGGGGCCCGTTCAAGAGAGTGGCGGACAAGGGATCCAAAGGCAGCGAGGCCGCGCGACCCAGACCTCACCGCGACCCAAATGTCGCGGCGGTCGCACAACCTCGCCGGTGATCACTTCCAGCTAGTAGCATGGGCTTTGATCCATATTGCAAATTAATGTTGTATCTCTCCCAAAAGTATTCAAAAACCGATATCCCTGTTTCGCTGTCATCAATCATAAACCTAATCGATCTTTAGTTGATTATTTAAACATTTTGACCGCGATCAATTCTTCTTTTTTCCATTTGTTTACAGAAAATGATCAATGGAGGTACAGTGGATACCCGAACCTAATGGTTCGGGATATGCATGTTAAATGAAGGAAAGCTTCATTTCTTGGATGTAGATAAGCATGTTGCGCCTTATGTATTATCTACAAACGGGTTTTTTTGCTCAAAAATTGTTTCCCAGAATAGAAATAGAGAATAACTATTTCTGAAAAAAAAAAAAAAAATTGTTCCCGACCAAGAAATATTACCATGCGCAACGTTTACTGTCACACGATTGTACCGTCCTGATAGCACAACTCATGATTTAACATGTTGTCCTATGTGACACATTAAAAACAGCCAATAATTTCTATTCCATATAAAGCAAACTCCTCTACTCCTAGGCATCCAAAAAGAGGACTCATTTTGGATTCCCCATTTCCTCAAACTACAACATAACTTATCACGTAAAAGATTGCAAATCCAGACCACCATGTCATCAGAAAAACACGTCGCCGTCCTCGCCTTCCCGTTCGGCAGCCACCCTTGGCCTCTCGCTAACCTGCTCCTTAGGCTCGCCACCGTCGCCTCAGATGTCCACTTCTCTTTCTTGAACACCACCAAGTCCAACGAGGTCATCTTCCCTCTACCATCAAGAGCCGAGCTACCCAGCAACGTCCGAGTCTATGACGTCAACGACGGCTTGCAGGATGGCCCCCGTGAGGCAACGAAGCATTCAAGAGAACACGTGGAGTTGTTCCTGAAAGCGGCGCCCCAGAGTTTTGGAGCGGCTGTTGACGTTGCAGAGCAAGACGTGAAGAAAAAGGTGAGTTGTTTTCTGACCGACGCTCTCGTGATTTTCGCAGGCGAAATGGCAGAGAAAATGCAGGTTCCCTGGGTAGCCCTCTGGGCCCCCGCTCCGCCTTGTTTAGCAGCACATGTGTACATTGACGTCATAAGTGAGCTCCATCGTGAATCCTCCGGTGGTGGCGCCTCCACCGACAACGACCACAACGACGACAAGAGCCTTGGAATAATTCCAGGATTATCTATGATGCGCATTTCGGATTTACCTAAGCAGCTAATCGATGATCAAGACACATCAAGGAGCGCATGCATGCTGCGCAAGGTGGGGCATGTGCTCCCACGTGGCACCACCGCTCTTGTCATGAACTCCTACACGGAAGTGACCCCAACACCTCTGATAGCGGACCTAAAATCCAAGTTCAAGATGCTCCTCCAAGTGGGGTGCCTCACTGTGTCATTCCCCACGCCGCCGCTGCCATCGAGCTCTACCTCTGACACTACCGGTTGCTTGACGTGGCTCGATGCCAGAGACCCTCGATCTGTGGCGTACATATGCTTTGGGACGATGGCAATGCCGTCGCCAAGTGAGGTATTGGCTCTTGGGGAAGCTTTGGAGTCTACTATGACCCCATTTCTATGGTCCATCAAGGAACATGCGATGGCGTACTTGCCCAAGGGGCTCCAAGAGCGGACGAGAGCGTATGGGAAATTCGTTCCATGGGCTCCGCAGGGCCAGGTGCTAAGCCACCCGGCGTGCGGGGTCTATGTGACACACTGTGCGTACAACTCGGTGTTCGAGAGCGTGGCGGGTGGCGTGCCGATGGTATGCAAGCCTTTTTGGGCGGACAACATGATGAATGGGAGGATGATAGAGGAAGTGTGGGGGATTGGAGTGAAAGTAGAAGGTGAGACCATAACGAAGAGTGGGATGGAGAAGGCATTGGAGGTGGTGTTGAGGGGTGAGGATGGAAAGGAAATGAGGAAGAAGGTTGGTGAATTGAGGGAGAGATTGGTGGAGGCTGCTGGACCCAATGGGAGTGCTGAGGCCGATTTCAAGGTTCTTGTGAAGCTCATCTCCACTTCATGAAGCACATCATGCACTAGCTCCAATTTGCAATAGATTTTAATCAATGTACTGAGTGATGTGTCTCAAACCGCCATTGGTCGTGAAAGACCCCCCACTTGCTTAAGGTCTATTTAAGTCCAACGTAATTTTTAGTAAATCAATGTCATGTACTCATGGTTAATGCTTTTGATGTTTTGAGTATGATTTGAACTCTCCATTCTAATTTTGGTATGACCTCGAACGAGTTTTGATATGGGCTTTGCTAGCATAACAATATCTGGGCTACTGTGAGAATAACAACCTCTTATAATTTACAAATTCTTAAATGAGTAGACCTACAAAAATATATAATAATTTGTTATTTAGTTTCTTGTGGTTCTAAAAAGAACGTTATTTTCACAATAGATTAAAAGATTTGCAACCTAATCATTTCTCTTCTAATATCTTTTAGCTTCATTTATTCCTCCATCAAATTGGAGGAAAACATGATCTTTTATTTATTTGGCAGCTGTGATTGAATATAGCATATGAAGGAATTTATTCCAAATATATCTAACTTTGCTCGTAGCTAGGATATAGCTTGCCAAAATGCCAAACTCTTGAAGATCATAATTTGTAGATAAAAATGATAGGAGAGAGCCATGATATGATATGACTCTGATGTGGTTGTGTGATGGGCGAGAGTTGTTTGGAGTGATTATTGCTAATGGGTGGGTGTATGGGAATAGATGTCTATGGATTAATATGAATGCAGGATAGTTTATGAATGGAACCAAGGTGTATAGGATGTGCCACCAGCCAAGTATCAAGATTGGGAGCGACGAAGTTCACCACTAAAACCAAGATAGAAGATTTCAAAATAAGATAAGCTCACCACTGAGACCTATAGAAAATCACCAATCGAGGATACAAGACTTCTTCGCTCACCACTAAGCAAGAACCCAATTTTCAGGGATACTAAAACTAGGGATAGAAAATTGGTCACGCGGATACAAATCTTACATATTTTATTTATTAAAATCTGTCTTATTTACATTTGAAATTTCGCAGTATTAAATATTGAGAATGCTACGAAGGAAATAAACTAAGTATTAAAAACAAAAGAGTTACCTAATTAATAAAGACATAAGAACTGGAAAATACAATAAGGACTTAGGAACTAGATTATGCATTAAAACGCCTAAATACTTCAACTTTGACTTTGGAAATGTATAAGACAGTTGAAGACTCATGAAGCTAGGACTAAAGATGTTGGACCCCATGCAGGAAAGAAATTGCTGGTGGCTGTTGCGGTAGCGGTGGGTGAGAGGCACGAGGTTCTCTGAAGGGCCCCGCACGGCAAGTGCACAAGAAATGTGAAGGCACGGTTTTTTAAGTTCAACGTCAGGGAAATGCAGACAAAAAGTAAACAAAAATTAGGTAAGCCGAGATGAATTTGAATTCGGTATCGTTTTTATTCACAACAAACAGTCCAGATGCATGACTAAACTCGGTTAGAATCTAAGTGGTACTGACCTGTGATACATGATACGACACGATATAACATGCGACACATCTTTTTTTCAAAAATAAAAATTCCGCACCATTTGCGATATGTTATATATTAAATGAATATTTTTATTTTTAATTAATTTGATCTTTTAATTTTCGAAATCACTATTTAACCTCATTTATTTATTTTTTTAATAAAAATAAATAAAAAAAAAAGAAAAATCACTCCCTTGTTTTCTGGAAGATGCCCATGTTTTCTTTTATTCATTTTTCTCATTTTCTTCTCTTCTTTTTTTATTTCTCTTTTTTTTTTGTACTTTATATTTTTCTTGCGCTAGATATTAAAAATCACAAATTCAAAGAACTACAAAAAGGGGCTGCCGGAAAAGAATTTTTCAAAATAATACGATGCTATGAATTTCCCTCGTTTCTTTTCCCCAACCCGTCAGGCCCCCATTCCCTGGATTTCTCAACCCCCAACAAAAATTTATTTCCCTGGTTTCTTTTCCCAACCCCTATCAGGCCCCCCTCCCCCAAAAGAAATTATTTTCCTCATTTCCTTTCCCCACCCGTCATTCCCCCACTTCTTTCAAACTATCATTTCCTGTCTTGAAAATTATACATTAAGTCCCATCAAAAACCTTATTTTAATTTATTTTCTAGTCTTCTTGCTAAAATTAAACTAGAAAGGAACTTAAAAACATAAACCCCGTCTCCTCCATCCCCGCGTCGCATGACCCTATTTCTCTCGATCTTTGGTCTCTCTCAATTGTCTCACAATCAGTCACTGCCTCGCCTTCAGCCCTTCTTCCTTCGCAGCCACAACCTCACCTCCAGCCCTCCATTATGAGATCCCAGTCTTGGCCCTTTACGGTCACCTTAGTCTGGCCTTCCCTTACAGTCGCGGCCTCGTCGTCGCTCGTGACCTCACCTCCTCTCGCTCGCCCTCGCCTCAACCTTCCATCATCTTCTTCAACTATTTTCATTCCCTTTGCACTTGCAAACTCGCCCTAGAAACTCACCATACCTCAGACATGCGTATCGAAATGTGTTGGGAAAAGTTGACCATGTGTCAAAAAATCCAACTCGTGTTGACCATGTGCCCGAGCGTGTCGGACACGACATGTAAATTCCCACAATGTGTCCGTGCTTCATAGTTCACAATAACTATGATGAAATATTTATGGCGCAATAATACATATCAAGTTGCAATTACGTTCGAAACTTTCGGATGGGCATCCTAATAATTTTGTAGGCTCAATAACAAATAGAAATTTGAGAAATGAGAAACAAAGAGTGAAATAAGCGTAGGCAATAACACTAAGTATACCTTAATTGAGAATTTATTTCTTCAAGGTATTTGAGAATGTGTGCGCTAAGAACCATAAGTGATTTTTGAATAGCATGTTGATCTTAACCTTTACACAAAAAACAAAAGAAGAAAAAACTTGGACCAACCCAACCCGATCGCCTAGGTTGTATGCCCTTCGGGTCTGGGGTTAGGTTAGGTCGAACACAATCCTTTAGTGTTTTGGATTAGGCATCATGGAAACCAAACTTGTTGACAGCTTAATTAACAGTCATGTTGCTGTCCTTGCCCTCCCATTTGGCAGCCCCACGTGGCCTCTCGCCAGGCTCCTCCTCAAGCATGCTAGGTCCACCCCTAACCTCCGCTTCTCTTTCTAGAACACAGCCAAGTCCAATGGCATCATTTTCCCTCTGTTCTCGAGAGGTGGTGAACCCTAGAAATCCAAGTCTATGACATCGTCAACGTCTGAGTTTAGCATTTTGACAAGCTAAATCCTCACTATGAGCAAAGTTTGATAATTTTGGAATAAATTTCTTCATATCCACGGCGTCAACAACATTCCAAAACTCTGTGGCAACACTTTGAGGGACAACTCCGTGGGTTTGTAGATGAAAATGATAGGAGAGAGCCATGATATGATATGACTCTGATGTGGCTGCATGATGAGTGAGAATTGTTTGGAGTAGTTATACTAATGTGTGATTGTAGCATGTTCAGTTCCCGGTTCTAAGAAAGCAAGTTTTGGTTCCCGGTTCCCTTTTTCTGGGAACCGGCGTTCCCGGTTCCGATTCCGGTTCCCGAAAAAAGGGAACCGAGAACCGGAACCGGAACCGATCTAAGTTCAAAAAAAAAAAAAAAATCCCTAGCATGTCGCTCAACCCCCCACGTGATTTCCCTCCCCTTTTGCCGATTTTTCCCTCCTTTCCCCTTTCTCTCTCTCTCTCTCTTTCTTTTCAACCTTTTTCCTCCTCACGTCACTTCCTGCCTCCCCCAACTTTTTTCTTTTCTTCTCTCTGTCTCTTCTCTTTCCCCCTCTCTTGGCTGAAACCCCCCTCCCTTCTTCTCTTCTTCTTCTTCTTCTTCTTAATCTTCTTCCTTCCTCTTGCTAGCCGCCGCTTCACCCACCACCACACCGCCGCCCCACGCCTTACTCACCACAACCTCTTGGCCACCGAACCACCACCACCCACCGCTCGTCCGACGAGTCGTCTTGCCGTTGAGCCCGACAAGTTGTCACGCCGTCCGCGTCGCCCCTTGCCGCCGTGAGCCACCGCCGCCGTCCCCAAGCCACCGTCACCACCTCTTGCCACTGCTCGCTCGGCCGTCTGGGCCGTCGTTGCTTCGAACCGCCACCGCCTCCGTTAGAACCGAGCTCTTCCCCCCTTGGCCGTGGGTTGAGCCGCGACCGCCGCCGTCTTCACCGCATCGTCCGTGCTGTCGTTGGTGCCGTGAGACTCGGGTCTTCTTTGCCATTGCCAGACCTCCCTCGACACTGCTGCTGGACACCGGCACCCCTGCTTGCCTCGCCGCTCAGCCGCTTGACGTCGACACCGCCATTGGTCGCCGCTCGTCCCCTTAGTGGAGGCTGCTTGCTCGCCCAGCCGCCCCGACACTACTCGCCGCTCGCCTAATATGGCTTATCATCAAGGAGTTTGTAAGTTTGCAAACTGATCCTTTTGGTTGAACTAAAAAAGACTTAAAATTGACAAGTTTTCTGTCATGTGTAGTGAACAAGAAGCACCACCCTCCATCACTGAGAGACGGAGTGTGGCGTTTACAGAAAGTAGACAAAGACGGTGCTCTACATAAGCGCATGATTTCAAGAGGAATCAACACTATTCAAGATTTCCTCCAGTTGTACGAAGGTGATGCATCCTCTTTGAGAAATGTAGCAACCATTTCTCTTCTAGCCGTGCTAATTTCCCATTTTCTGTATACGTTATTCTAAGCATTGTTGACTGTCAAATCCACTACTTCTTGTGTGATGCAATGTTATTTAAGATATTTGGCAATCGGGTTGCAAACGGAATATGGGAGATGATTGTCAATTATGCCAGGACCTGTGTGGTTGACGATAACAAGACCTACACTTACTATCAAGCTTCAAACCAGGCCAGTATACTGTTCAACTCAGTGATGAAAGTGGCTCAAGCAACACTTGACGGCCAAACTTACCTCGCTAGACCAATTGACCCACTCTCGAAGGTACATAAAGCATAGTCGAAACTTTCATATCAAGCAAGTAGATTGTCAAACTATGTGGCCCTACAGAAGGGCTTGTATGTATCATTCTTGTCCATACATACCATAATCACTTCACTTAAAATTCGTAAGTATTCCATTTGATTTCGAATTTGATTGAATTTGTCGTTCGGTCGACAGATTTTGGTGCAGAACTTAAGAAGGCAAGCTTACTGCAACAAGAATCAACGGGTGTTGCTCGATGCCTTACTCAGCCATTAATTAGACTAAGCCCATGCCAAACCTGAAAATGAAACTGAAAAAAAAAAAAAAAAAAAAAAAAAAAAAAAAAAAAAAAGAACATGTTGGAACCCGGAACCGACCCCGGAACTTGTGACAGGGTAGATTCCAGGTTCTCGGTTTTGACAGGTAGGTTCCAGGTTCCAAAAATTGAGGAACCTGTACTCGATGGTAGGTTCCAGGTTCCGTATGAAACCAGACCGGAACCGGGAACCGCTCACCCCTACCCTCGTCAAGCACCCCCTCCCCCTAATAAAAATTTATTTCCCTTGTTTCTTTCCCCCACCCCGTCAGCTATCATTTCCTTTCTTGAAAACTATATACTAAGTCCCATAAGAAACCTCATTTTTAATTTATTTTCTACTCTTCTTGCTAAAATTAAAAAGGAAGAAACTTAAAAACATAGCCATCAACTCCTCCTATGTTGCGTCGCACGGCCCTCTTCCTCTCGATCTTTGCTCTCTCTCTCTCTCTCTCTCTCTCTCTCTCTGTCTCTCTCTCTCTCGTGATTGTCTCGTAATCGCTCACTGCCTCGTCTCCAGCCCTTCCTCCTTCGTAGCTGCAACATCGCCTCCGGCCCTCCATTACGAGATCCCAATTATGGCCCTTTGTGTCGCCTCGGTCTCTACTCTTCCTTTGGCATTCCCTTACAATCGGGGCCTCACCGTTGCTCACGGCCTCACCTCCTCTCCCTCTCTCTCGCCTTAACCTTCCATCGTCTTCTTCAACTATTTTCTCTCCCTTGCAGACTCTCCCCAGAAACTCACCATGTCTCGGACATGTGTAAGAACGTGTCGGGAAGAGTTGACCATATGTCGAAAAATCCGACTCGTGTTGACTACATGTTCAAGCATGTCGGACACGATATGGAAGTTCCTGCAATGTGTCAATGCTTCATAGGTCACAATAACTATGATGAAATATTTATGGCATGATAATACATTATCAAGTTGCAATTATGTTCAGAACTTTCGGTTGGGCATTCTAATAATTTTGTAGGCCCAACAACAAATAGAAGTTTGAGAAATGAGAAACAAAGAGTGAAATAAGCGTAAGCAATAACACTAAGCTATGTCTTAATTGAGAATTTATTTCTTCAAGGTATTTGAAAATGTGCGCGCTAAGAACCATAAGTGATTTTTGAAAAGCATGTTGATCTTAACCTTTGCACAAAAAATAAAAATAAAAAATAAAAAACTGGGACTAACCTGACCCGATCACGTGGGTTGTATGCCCTTCAGGTTTGGGGTTAGGTTAGGTCGAGCACACTCCTTTAGTGTTTTGCATTAGGTATCATAGAAACCAAACTTGTTGACACCTTAACTAACGATCATGTTGCTATCCTTGCCCTCCCATTTGGTAGCCCCACGTGGCCTCTCGCCAACCTCCTCCTCAAGCTGGCTAGGTCCAACCCCAACCTCCGTTTCTCTTTCTAGAATACACCTGTAACATTCTCGATTTCGACCCTTATTTTGGTTCTAACTAGGAGACTAAGTTAGATAGGCATTGGATTAGTTAAACCTTCATAGAAAATAAGTGTGAACAAGTGTGAAAAGCATTAAATGGGGGTGATGAGTATAAAGGCTTAGGTGTCCTAAGTAATTAGTGAGAGAAAATGACTCATAAGCTTAGGTGTATAGTCATCATGACAAGCCATTAATGAATGAGGTAAATCACATGTCCATGTGTCCCTATTAGATTAAGGTCATAATTTCCTCTACTTTGAGACTTCGAAGACAAGTAATTTCTAACTTTAAATGCTTGATGAATCATTAGCCAATTAATGAAGGATGGTCTTGGAAGACCATTAGGGGCATCACCTCTCCTCCATAGACTTGCCACCTTGAGTTTCATAGGTTTTGATTTCCCAGTTTTTCGAAATTGCTGGACCTTTTCTACTTTCCAATATTATAGAGCTCTTTGTACTTGGAATTTGTAGAAACTTTCTTCATGAAAGTTGTTCAAAACATCTTAATATATAACATACTTAAATTTCAGATTTTTCTAAGGTGAAATGGTTGGAACGAGAACTCAATTAATTATCGTACAGAACCTACCTAGTATAGTGAAAGCGGTAACCAAGTTGTTTTCTTGAATTCTTATAAAATCTTCCCTTTCGAATTTATACATGCTTTCTTCATAAAAATTTTATATGACATCCATATCTACTACATTGTAATATTTCAAAGAGTTTTGTGAAGATTTGGATTTCAAAATGAGTCTCTCTCTCTCTCTCTCTCTCTCTGATAGTTGAATATGCTTGTCGAACGAATTTTTGGGTTGTGTTTAGTAAATTTTTTCTCTTTCCACAACACGAATTTGGCTAAGTTTCCTTAATAAAAATGTTTATTAAGATCTTCTCAACAACATATTAAAATTTTATAATTTTTTGAGCTCGTTTGATAAGGTAATAACACTAAATTCGAAAGTTACTCGAAACTGTTCTTCAACTTAGAATGGGAGATTATACGCCAAACTTGGAGAGGAAGGGCCTGCACGCCTAACTTGAGGAGCAAGCCATCTAGAGTCTTCTTGGATTGGAATAAAGATGCATTAAATGCTCTTGGACCATAATGCATTAATGATAAGTTGAGTCATATGGTTTAGGTGTCCCCTAATTAATATAGCATCATTACAAAGATGACTCAACCCTCAAATGACCCAATAAGAAAAGAAATAAGCGTGGCCTTAAGAATTAGACTAGCCACATCTTCCTCCTTAGCCTTGCCACCTTACCAACCTAGGCTTGCAACCCAAAGAAATCCTATTGGTCAATTTGGAAAGGTAATGATGAGAGATCTACTTATAAATAGAGGCATTCCCTCTAATACCACACACGCCACCCCATCTCTACTCCCTCACTTTCTCTCTTTCTCTCACGCCTTCTCATCATCGTCCTCTCTCCCTCTATCGGCCTTGCTCGTCCATTGTCTCATCGGAGGACCCTCTATTGGTAAAATTACCTATAGTTCATTGAGGTTTATCGAAGGTAAGTCGAGTCTCTAACTCTTAGCTAGGGTGATAACCAACATCATCGAGTTTAGTGGTGTGCTCACCCGTGTAAGCTACATGTATGTTGTAATGTTCTTTTGTATGGTTTGCTTATGTTCACATGATTGAATGCGTTCATGCCATCGGGCTTTGTATGCATTGGCTAAGATGAAAGATGAAGAACTAGCTTGTGTGATGCACTTATATGATGCACCTAAAGAGGAAAAAACATCCGTCGCCACATAGCACTGGCGTCGATGCCTCGTTCATTGAACAGGATGCCCTGGTTGAGCCATGATGCTTAGGTTTAAGCCAGGATGTGTCGAGTAAGCTAGCCCTAGGATGCTCTGGTTGAGCCAAGATGCCTAAGTTGAGCCTGAATGCCTTGGTAAGCCAACGCTAGGATGCCTCGGTTGAGCCGGAATACCCTGGTTGAGCCAGGATGCCTAGCTTGAGGCTGGATGCCTCGATTGAGCCGGGAGGGCTTGGTTGAGCCAAGACGACGATAAATGAATTTGCATGACTAGTGTTTTATGCATAAGCATGGTATGTTGATATGTTCATTAACAAGTAGAAGGTAAGCATGCATTGAAATAAGAAGTAATAGAGATCTACATGTAGTCGAGGTGTAGCGATAAGTTTGCTAATGATGTGCCATCAATATTGCATTGCGAGTGTTGTACCTACTAGATTTTGATGATCGGATATCTTCCTAGTAGAGTTACTAAGTTCATGACTCACCCCGTTGTTTTTCATATTATAGGTATGAAGGGGTTGCAGTCTCGATAGATGAGCTAAAATTTACCCCGGCCTTTTGAGCATAAAGCATGTAATGGTTGTGAATAGAATGATTCATGACAAAAAAGGCTTGTAAATATAACTAATGTAATTGTATATTTTTAAATGATTGTTATCCTGGCTGCTTCTTGTTGTTAGGGTGTTGTACATACGCTTCCGCATGTGCTTATGAAAAGATAAAAAGAAATACGACAGTGATGCGCCTAGGACGTCGCAAAAATAATCCTTGCTACTCGTGACCCTGGGGATAAAGTTGGGGTCGTTATAACAGCTAAGTCCAATGGCGTCATTTTCCCTCTGCTCTCAAGAGCTAGTCAACCCTAGAAATTCAAGTCTATGATATCGTCAATGTCTGAGTTTGGCATTTTGACAAGCTAAATCCTAGCTATGATCATAGTTTGATATATTTGGAATAAATTTCTTCATATCCACAGCATCATAAATTTGGCTATTGATTTGATGCGATCAATTTTGAACTCACTTCAAATTATTAATGCAGCTGTTAATTCTGAACTTACTTCAGATTATTAATTCGGTCACTGGATTTGAACACGCTTCAGATCTTTGATTCGCTCGTAGAGTTTGAAACTCATTTAAGATTTTGTAAACTTTGAAGCGCTTTCATCAGAACTTTAATTTTTGACCCAATTCAATCTGATTCGCTCAATTGCAAACACATTTGCAATATTATCTCTCTTGTTCAAATATCATTCTAATTGATTATGATGTGTGACATCCTTAAGTTCATCATTGAGCTGGCAACAGGACTTGTACTAATACATTAGCACAACCAAGAAAACCGATTGTCTAAATCAATCTCCTATTCTGCAAATCATGAGTGACATCTAGTAATATATCATGGCTACCTAGATAGTGTGAAATGTTTTTAAAACATAATGAACCTATCAACTTTGGCGACCGTGTAATTCGATCATTCTGTTTCATCATGTCCCGATCGAACAAAGGCTATGAAACTATTGGTCAAGCCACCGATTCGATCATATGCCCAAATATGATTGACATATATTTCTTTCAGACTTACGTCCATATTGTAAAGTCTATTTCAAATGAAAGACACTCAAACTTTACTTCAGACAGAACACACTCAAACTTTACATACAGAACGAAACACAAGTCCAAAACATGACAAGGTCTAGAACGAAACACAAGTTCAGAACGTGGCAAATTTAAAACGAGGCATGTTTAGAATGAGACAATTTGACAAAACGTAACATAAGCCCCAAACATATAATGGCTAGTGATCTGGTTTGGATTCTACATTAAGATAGATTTGACTGACTCAATCTAATTGATTGATAATTGGATATTGAAGACAAGAACTTTCTAAACGAAGAAGCTCTACTTGTGGAAACCAAGATTCTGTTTGTATGGGTGATCAGAATCAATTTTTTGTCACTCAACGGCTACTAAATCTTCTAGATATAGATTTGTCCAATGGGTAGATTGGAAGACGATTATCTAGATACTGTCCAATGGTTAATTTGGAAATTGAGGAGTATTTAACGAGATTAAGGACTGTCGTGACCTCTCTTTTTCCATTCGGGGGAA
The DNA here is from genome assembly GCA_014182555.1 of Eucalyptus erythrocorys. NCBI lineage: Eukaryota > Viridiplantae > Streptophyta > Magnoliopsida > Myrtales > Myrtaceae > Eucalyptus > Eucalyptus erythrocorys. The sequence continues at coordinate 13,585,794 of CM024599.1, read as the reverse complement.
AAGAAAGAAGGTTTAGGGGTATTTGCCTAAAGAGGCGGATCAATGGCCCTAAATTAGGTGCGGGCTCTCCCAAGCCCACACCTTGTGCGACGTTGATTTTGTTTTTTAGTTCTTAACAACCTATGCAATTCTAGGAGTCGCCACTAGCCTATTGGGGTCGGCTAGAAACCAATCAAGACACGGGAGTGTTGTCTCGATTCCTACGCAACCAGAGATTTCTAGGAACGAGGATTTGTTTACGCTAATGTTTTTATTAGCGCCCTCGCAGTACCACTAACTTGGAAGGTTGTTTATCTAAATGGCCACACAATCTTGATTACCAATTAATATATTTATGAAACCACTAAGTATCCATGCAAATGTTTGTGTAATATTTTTTAATGTCTAGACTAATCCGAACATACTTTAGAAAAGAAATTTACACTCAAATTATTGAAAAGTGGTGCAGTAAATAAACATCCAAGAAATTGAAATGACTTGAAAGTAATGCGGAAAAGAAAGACCCAATACAAGTCGGGAAAATAATATTACATGGCTTTATTATCACGCTATGGGATAGGACCCCCATGAGCGAAATGAGAATTCAAATATGCATGAAATTACTCTAAATAATTTTAATTTAAGCAAAATAGATTATTTATAAAAATGGTTATAAAATACTAAAATAGCATTAAATTAGGAAAATGACCTTTTAAAATTAGGAAAATTTCATAGATGTCATTTCTATCATAACTTGATACCATCCATCATTTTTGTAATTTTTTTGAAATTTTCATATTTTTAATTTTTATTTAAAAATAATTCCCTAAACCAATATATGTTGATTTATACTAATATGGAACTGCCCAGTACATGAATATAACAAGAACCTAGCTCAAATCGACTGTTTCAAGATTGAAGCTTGGTTTACGCATTTCGTCGGACACTTTGCGTGCATCAAATCACCCCAGACCAGCTTCCTCAGGCCATGTTTGCGGCCTTCAATCTCAACCCATAAGCAATCTCACGTGAAACTAAAGTATCAAGATTATACTACCACATGTAAGGAGCAAGGTTATATAGAAATCATGGCTAAAAACACAAAATAACTTGGTTGAAATCGGTCTCAAATGTGTGGGTTGAGCTGATTTTGAAATCTGGGTTTGCACCCAAGTCAACCAAACATGTCGCATGCCCATATTCAAGCCTCGACACTCATCACATGCAAGATCTACGAAAAATATCACTTAATTAAAATGAAAGTAGGTAACATGCACTTTCAAATACAACAAACATCACAGAGAACGATCAACTGGACACATCAAAACGAACTCTCCAAGCTGCATACATGCATGATCTATGCTGGCCTACCATGTCTTAATGTGGATTGGCTTGGTTTTTGGCTCTTGTTATAGACGGTTTCATGGTTCAAAAGGAGATTTAAAGAGTAAACTGGGTTGTCCTATGCATCATTTGTACTCCCATATAACATTCATCAAAGTCACAACGACAAAAAAAACGCATGTAAAGGAGAGTAACAAGTCAAGCATGTAGGGGTATTGAAGAGGTTTTAAACACTTAGAAAAATTTCCATCTCGGAAATCAGTTCTCCGGACTAGTTTTCCTCTTGATTTTCATGATCAAAACATGTTCAAACTCAAACAAGAATACATCTAGGATGCTTACCTTGCTTCCTAGTTTCTTTTTCAAGTGACTCTTGGTGGAGGAAACGAGAAATTATCTTCCAGGGGGCACGTGGAAGATGGCTCCTTCAAACTAAAAGTGAGATCTACAAAAGAAACAAACTGACAACGAAGGTTTTCGTTGACCTCCAAAATTAGGCTTCAAGACCTCTTTTGTTGGCCAAATTAAAACCAACCAAAACTATATATATATATATATATATATATATATATATATATATTCTATTTTGGGTTTTAAGTCATGTATTTCCTCATTTGTCTCTCACTTTTCTCAAAAACACTCGCATTTCCTCACTCATGACTAACTGGGCTCAACACCTACAAAAATCTTAGGACTCCATTTGCCCGGTAGGAGGGTATCTTTTCGGGGGGCTTTAGGAGGTCTTCCCGATCTCCATTTTGGACGTGTGACCTATGGTTAGAAAGATCTTTGAGCTAAGTTTCACTTTCTAGTTGAAGGTTTTGGCTAATTTTGGCTGTAAGTTTGTGAAAATTTCACTTTTCTCTCTAAAGGTTGATCTGAAATTTCTGGGTTTTTGCTTTTCTGGAGTTGCTTTTGAGGGTTTTTTTTGGGCACGGTCGTGAGCTCTCTTCTCCTCCTTTTCTCTTACCTTTCGTTCCTTGAAAGAGCTTCCTTCAGTGATCTTCTCCCCCAAATTAAGGGATTTTTGGTCGGTCTTTTGTCCACCTACCAAACCCACCAACTAAGCTAGTTCACCCACTTTCTGACCTAGCCAAATTTTCAATTTTTGCAGCTGTTGAATGTGCGGATTTTGCTGCGATTTTCCCGTGCTTTTGGTAGCTTATCCCTGACCAATTTTTGTCCATTTGTACTACCAATAATGGTCTTCCATCATGTGCAAATATCAAGCTAATTGGGTGGCTGAGTGGAATATGGTGGGCCACCAATATGCCTACTTAGCACCTTCGAATTAAGACTTAACCATGGGCTGGGTTTTGGTGGCTGGTTTGAGTACTTTAATCCATCAATTTGGCTGCAATTTTTGATCCATTAGCAAGCTCATGTATATTAGTTTAAGATCTTGACCATTTTTTGCAATTGTCTCTACCCAATTTTGCTAGGAAGTCCCTCAAAGTTGGTCATTTTCTTACCCGAGAATGCCCAATTCAATGCAATTTGGTTCTTTTTGTCCGATTCGATTGATTAGACCTAACCCAAGTTCAATTTCAACTCAATTGGGGGCCAAGACGATGATTTAAGGGCTTGGGCAAAATTTTACAAAATTTGCGAATTGGCCCCTCAACTTTTGGAAATTGCATTTTGGTCCCAACTTGTCATTTTAATTCCAATCTGACCTCCTAGGCTTGACTAGTCACATTTAGATCATTGGCCCCAACTTGCTTCTTTTATATATATATATATATTTATCTTATCTCTCTTTTTTATATATATTTTTAATTTTTTTCTTTTTTTCTTTTTTAGGAAAAACATCTTCCATTTTAAAAACCATATTAAACACCTAGATAATCTATATATATATATATATATATATATATATATATATATTTATCTTATCTCTTTTTATATATATATTTTTAATTTTTTTTCTTTTTTTTTTTTTTAGGAAAAACATCTTCCATTTTAAAAACCATATTAAACACCTAGATAATCTATATGCAAGAATTTGACATGAAATATTTTTGTGGAAGAACAAGTTCCATTTTTCAGAAATGATTTTTGGACAAAAATTTATGTGTCAACAAGGACCGATGATCAAGTAAGAGACGGAACATAGAGTTTATAATTCCAAAGTTCATACACTTGTCTTTCATGAGCTTAAACGTTTATGATCGTGAGAGAAATACCAAAAGAGTGACTCAGTGAGATAATGCGATCTACCACCGAGTGTTTGCACTTAAAGTTGTAATCTCTTATTGATCGCATAGTGGAATTTGGCCAGAAAGTTGTTAGCGTGGGAGAATGGACGTAAGCTTGATCTAAGCCGAATCACTATAAATTTCGTGTGCAACATTCTCTTTCCTTAACTCTTTATATTTAAGTATGTTGCATACTTACAGATTATTTCGGAAGTCTATTCCATCGCATAAGAGATTCTGAACTTCTACCAGAAGTTTGGTGGTTCGCTTATCAGACTCTGATCCTTATTTAGACTTTCTTGAAATTTATTTTATTCTATATTTATTTGTCAATGTTTATTTTAAACACCTATTCACCCCCTCTACGTGTTTATACTAGCCCTTTCAAAAGACATATTTCATATTGCACACACATGTGCCTTCATATATAAACAAACTATGACCATCAAGTATAAAGACGGTTCGATGAAGCGTCAAAATGCGCACTTATGAACCACCGGCATCCAACATACAAGTTAGCATCATGCTTCAGGTCTAAGGATCTTACACCTAACCAAAGTATGAACGATCAAACATTGACCCCGCTAAAAAGCTTCCATGTCGCCAATCGTTCTATGTATGTCACATTTAGTGAACTTGTCCAAGACAAGCACCTATGTTCTAGCTCAGATATCACAATACCCAATGACTTGTGACTCATCATCCCTTTAAGTATCTAATACTGAAGTGAAACTTGAGAACACACCGGTCTCAACAGGATCATCAATATCCTCTCAATGATCCATCGAGCAAGAACTATTTAAAGATTTAGCATAACTGTAAACCCGTTACCCATATTCTTAACACCTTAAGAATAGGTTCAGTCGTAGCTAATTTTATGGACTTCATTCATATAAATTGAACGATGAATGAAAAAAGAAACTTATTTGCCATTAAATAATCCCTAACATGTAACTATTACATGGTTGCTTTAAGGCATACAACTAACAGTATTATGTGCATAGACAATCATGTCAAACAGAACCATTTCAAAGTATATCAAGCAAAGGCAAAGACCATGGATACACTGGTAGGTCACATGAACAAATAACATTGTGTTTTCTAGTTTGCTTTAAGGAGTTATCTTGATAAATGGTCCCCGCATGTTTGAAGTAGTGTTGGTTCCACACTCCCGATATCTTAATATTGAGCATTGAAAAATATTATTTTTACATAATCAAAATCTTGCATTATTTAACGATACCATTAGCTTGGAAAAGAGATGGTCAATGCTCAGCCACACATTTTCCATAGGAGGGAGAAAGGTTTGTATTTTGCTTGTCACTTTCCCACTTGCTTGTGTGGAAAATAGGAAACGTTGATGATTATGTTTGACTTTCACGCCATTGTACCCTCCTGCTAGCACAACTCGTGATTTAACGGTACTATTAGCTTGGAAAAGAGCAGGTAAATGCTCAGTTGGACATTTTCCTTAAGGGAGAGAAAAGGTCTGTATTTTGTTTGGCAATGTCCCACGTGCTCGTGTTGAAAGAAGGAAAAGTTGGTGATTAATTTGTACTGTCACATGATTGTACCGTCCTACTAGCACAACTCATGATTTAACACGTATCCTATGTGACGCGTTAAAATCAGCCAATAATTTATATTCCACATAAAGCAAACTCTTCTACTCCTAAGCATCCAAAAAGAGGACTCATTTCGGATTCCCCATTTCCTCGAACTACAACATAACTTACCACGTAAAAGATTGCAAATCCAGACCACCATGTCGTCAGAAAAACACGTCGCCGTCCTCGCCTTCCCGTTCGGCAGCCACCCTTGGCCTCTCGCCAACTTGCTCCTTAGGCTCGCCACTGTCGCCTCGGATGTCCACTTCTCTTTCTTGAACACGGCCAAGTCCAACGAGGTCATCTTCCCTCTATCATCAAGAGCCGAGCTACCTAGCAACGTCCGAGTCTATGACGTAAGCGACGGCTTGCAGGATGGCCACCGTGAGGCAACGAAGCATCCGAGAGAACACGTGGAGTTGTTCCTGAAAGCGGCGCCCGAGAGTTTTGGAGCGGCTGTTGATGCTGCAGAGCAAGACGTGAATAAGAAGGTGAGTTGTTTTCTGACCGATGCTCTCGTGATTTTCGCAGGCGAAATGGTAGAGAAAAGGCAGGTTCCCTGGGTAGCCCTTTGGGTCCCCGCTCCGCCTTGTTTAGCAGCGCATGTGTACATTGACGTCATAAGTGAGCTCCGTCGTGAATCCTCCAGCGGTGGCGCCTCCACCGACGACAACAACGACAACGACAAGAGCCTTGGAGGAATTCCAGGATTATCTATGATGCGCACTTCGGATTTACCTAAGCAGCTAATCGATGATCAGGACACATCAAGGAGCGCATGCATGCTGCGCGAGGTGGGGCATGTGCTCCCACGTGGCACCACCGCTGTTGTCATGAACTCCTACGCGGAAGTGACCCCAACACCTCTAATAGCGGACCTGAAATCCAAGTTCAAGATGCTCCTCCAAGTGGGGTGCCTCACTGTGTCATTCCCCCCGCCGCCGCTGCCATCGAGCTCCGCCTCTGACACAACCGGTTGCTTGACGTGGCTCGATGCCAGAGACCCTCAGTCTGTGGCGTACATATGCTTCGGGACGGTGGCAATGCCGTCGCCAAGTGAGATATCGGCTCTCGGGGAAGCTTTGGAGTCTACTAAGACCCCATTTCTATGGTCCATCAAGGAACACGTGATGGCATACTTGCCCGAGAGGCTCCAGGAGCGAACGAGAGCAAGGCTCCAGGAGCGAACGAGAGCATACGGGAAATTCGCCCCATGGGCTCCGCAGGGTCAGGTGCTGAGCCACCCAGCATGCGGGGTCTATGTGACGCATTGCGGGTACAACTCGGTGTTCGAGAGCGTGGCGGGTGGCGTGCCGATGGTGTGTAAGCCATTCTGGGCGGATAACATGATGAATGGGAGGATGATAGAGGAAGTGTGGGGGATTGGAGTGAAAGTAGAAGGTGGGACCATAACGAAGAGTGGGATGAAGAAGGCATTGGAGGTGGTGTTGAGGGGTGAGGATGGGAAGGAAATGAGGAAGAAGGTTGGTGAGTTGAGGGAGAGATTGGTGGAGGCCGCTGGGGCTGATGGTATTGCTGCGACTGATTTCAAGGTCCTTGTGGAGCTTATCTCCACTTCATGAAGCGCATCATGCACTAGCTCCAATTTGCAGTAGACTTTAATCAATCTACTAAGTGATGTGTCTCAAACTGCCATTGGTCGCGAAATAAATGTCATGTGTTCATGGTCAATGCTTAAGGTCTATTTAAGTCCAACTTAATATTTAGTAAATCAATGTCAGGTACGCATGGTCGATGCTTTTGATGTTTTGGGTATGGTTTGAACTCTCCATTCTAATTTTGGCATGGCCTTGAATGAGTTTTAATATGGACTTTCCTAGAATAACAGTTTTTGGGCTATTGTAAGAATGAGAACTTGTTATAAGTCACAAATTCTTAAAATTGTAGACCCCACAAAAATTATATAATAATTTGTTATTTAGTTTCTCGTGATCCTAAAAAGACCGTTATTCTCATGATAGATTAAAAGATTATAACCCAATCATTTCTCTTTTAATTTCTTTTCGCTTCATTTATTCCTCTATCACTAATTGGAGGAAAACATGATCTTTTATCTCTTTTGTAGTTGCGATTGAATATAGCATATGAAGGAATTTATTCCAAATATATCAAACTTTGATCGTAACTAGGATATAACTTGCCAAAATGCCAAACTCTTGAAGATCATAATTTATAGATGAAAAAGATAGGAGAGAGTCATAATATGATATGACTTTAATGTGGTTGCGTGATGGGTGAGAGTTGTTTGGAGTGATTATTGCCGATGTCTGAGTTTGGCATTTTGACAAGCTAAATCCCGGCTGCAAGCAAAGTTTGATATTTTTGGAATAAATTTCTTCATATCCATGGCGTCAACGGCATTTCCAAAACTCTCCAGCGACACTTTCAGGGACAACTCCGTGGGTTTGTAGATGAAAATGATAGGAGAGAGCCACGATATGATATGACTATGATGTGGTTGCATGATGTGTGAGAAGTGTTTGGCGTAGTTATCGCTAACGTGTGACTGTAGCATATTGGAGTATATAATGTCTCAAACTAGTTGTACTCCTTTAGGTTAGACCACGACTTCAAAAAACATGTGTTTCCAACATACAAGGGGCCGACGATGATCTAAGAAGACTCTGTGAGCTTTTTTTGTGTACTCTGGAATATTCCTAAGAGCATCCTCGCCGGGTCTTCTTGGATCATTCTCAGTTCTTCGTACATTGAAAACCTATGCTTTCCTATCTAATTTGGCAATGTCCTCGTGCATCTTCGGTATGGAAGGCATCAATTTGCTTCTTGAATTGCCAGATGATTTCCGTACGTTCCCACTTTGCTTCACTTTTAGGCAGACCTTTGCATTAGATTGACACTTTCATTTCGGTGCACAATATCTCTTGGCGGATCGAGTCATGCGTAAATGGTAATTGTGCACCGAAGTGAGAGTATTTAATTTGATTGAAGGATATACATAAGAACGAAGCAAGTTGGAAAGCCACGGAAGCTTTTGGCAATTTAAGAAAGGACGTGGCCTTAGGTCTAGAGGTTTTCAAAGTACAAGGACCAAGGATGAAATCGGGCGAGCTTTTCTTGTGTACTCCTATGGGCTTTGTGAGAATTGTATATTACATTAGAGTGACTGTGGATGAAGAGATAAAAAAACCTCCATTGAGAAATACTTATATATATATATATATATATATATTTGAGATTCTCCTCTTCATTTGTATCATCTCACAAGTAATAAAGAATTCAAAATTTTCCTCTTTAAGAGTTTTTGTGACATATGCATCCGTGATCTCTTTTGGCCCTTACTGAGATGATGGATTTGTCATCGCTTCGCCCCTTTTTTAATGTGTGAGCTTTGAATTATCTATAATATTTCATGTACTAGGGCGCACATAATAACCATTAGATTTCTCTATTTCTCTATTTTCCAGTTCCATGAAATAGGCTTGAAATAGAATTCGGCTTGGTAACGCAATTTCATTTTTATATTTCTGGAACGGATTTCTACTTAAGAAATAGATTTTGGACTAGTTATTAGAAGTTAAAATTTTTAACTTTTCTATTTGTAGAACAAAAGTGGGAAGTGAAAACTTTTCTCACCATTCACTCTTGTCACTGCCCACCCACCGCCATGGGGCCTTGGATGCCCATTGTCGACTGCCGTTGCATGTCATTAGATGTCAGTCACAAGCCGTCCCCCGGATGCTAGCCCTCAGTGGCCAATCAACGGTCGTTGGCCGTCAAACACCTATCGGATGCAGCCCCCAACTATTGGTCACCGAACATTAGATGCCTCCCATCACCATTCGGGAGTGAGAAATTTTATGTCATTATTAAATGAATTTTTATTTCAAAAAGAGAATTTCAAATGCATATTTTTGCTTAGCAACTTATTCGAAGAATGAGAATAGAAAAATAAATTTCTAGCCAAAAATTGATTTTTGGAATAGAATGGTTACACGCATGCCCTAGAGATACACCTTATTTTGTAGAGAAATGAAAATGGATCGGAGAAGGGCAAAGGTGTAAATGGATTTATTGATGATATGAACAATACTTATGGTGCATTTGGTTTAGCTTTTAGGAAAAGCTTTTAGGAGAATGCAAAGGCATTTAGCTAAAAGAACTTTATGAAAAACAAATCTTATTTGGTAAACTGAAATTAAAAAGTGCCTCGAAAAGTAACTTTAAGAGAAAACTATTTGGCAAAAACACATTTGGAATGTCCTTTGCTATGATTAATTTAACTTTTTTTAATTTTTAGTTTGTTTAAAATTGAAAAAAAAAATTATAGCAATTTTCACGATTTGAATGTTGAAAATAAATGTAAAACATTGATAAATTTATAAAGGCAAAAAAAAAAATCAAATTTATTTTTTAGTTAGGTAATATGAAAAGTTGTAGTAGAGTATTGATATGAGTGAAACCCATGAATTAATGATTCCTCTTCAAACGTTTGTGAAGTCAATTAGTAAGTGAAATTGCTTCATCATCTTTTTGACATTTTGCAATTTAAATTCATAGCATCCCCATGGGTTATATAAATCAACTTCATACCTGTGGGATGTGTATGTATATCTGAGACAAACCTTGAGCTAATTGATGTTATATTCTGTGCACAGACAATCATGCCAAATAGAACTATTTCAAGGTATATCGGGCAATGGCAAAGACCATGGGTACACTGATAGCTCACATGAACAAATAACATTGTGTTTTCTAGTTGATCAGGGACTTGCTCTAATCAATTGCACAATGCAAAGGAGATGGAAATCATCTAGTCCAATTACATTCATTCCCTGAAAAATGCAGCTCAAAACTCATTTAAATAAAAAAAAAAAAAAAGATGCAACAAAAAAACAAAACAACAAAGATACAGACTCTTTCACATCTCCGAACAAGGCAAACCAAGGTTCTGCTCCCATGTGACAGCAAAGCACTTCTTGCTGAGCTAGGGGCAGGCTTCATGGACTTCTGCCCACACTTCCATTTAGCCAAGCAAACCTCGTCGGAGTTATCTCGCACATGTTACAAGGCCTATGAAAATGAAAATTCACAATGGTGAAAATGATATATTTTCAGCCAATAGTGTAAGAGTGATCCTTAGAGTCCGTTCGTTTTGCGGAAAATGGGCCATTTCCGGAAAATATTTTCCCAGAAGTCACTTTCTAGGAAAATGACAATATTTTCTGGTGTTCGGCTAAAACCTGAAAGTGTTTCGGAAAATATTTTCCGGTGTTCGGTAAGGAAAATATTTTCCGTTCACCAAATTGACGAGCGTGAGTGCTAAGCTCGAGGCTCGCCAGATCGACGAGCGCGAGTTTAAGATCAATAAGTTTGAGGTTCACCTAGTTCGACAACTAGCTAAGAAAGAAGAAGATAGGAAACAAATAAAAGGAAAATAAAAAATAAAAGGAAAAAGAAAAAAGGAAAAGAAAAAATAAAAGAAAATAAAAGAAAAAGGAAATTAAAAATAATTCAAATTAAAAAAGAAAAAGAAAACTAGAAAATAATTCGAATAAGAAAAAAGGAAGAAGAAATGAGAGGAGAAAGTGAAGATTTGTATAGGTGTGAGGTAAGAAATATCAAGTGAGGAAAATATTTTCCACTTTTCAAAAGTAGAAAACATTTTCACTTACTTTAGAAGACTTTTTTCTTGGATGGAAAATATTTTCCCCAATGAATTCATTTTCCATGAAATGAACATCGAAAATCCGGAAAACGTTTTCTCGGAAATTATTTTTCGCGAAACAAACGGAGCCTTAATGTATATCATAATAGAGATGAACTTGGCCAGATGCAAAGGCACCATAATCAATTGATTTGTCTAAAACAAAACATTTTTTTGTATCTTAAAAGGTAAATAAAACCACCAACTACAGCTATTACACCTCTTGAATTGTTCTATATTGAAACAGGATATGCACAACATGAAACAAGACTGTTAAAAATGATTACAAGCACCCATGAATTCAGCATCGGGGAGGAATGTAATGGAAGAGAGAGTTAGCATCAAATTGAAATATCCATTTAGCATTACAAGAACATATTCGAAGTCTTGGAGAAAAGTCCTATTGTGCCAAAAAGAGAATATGCTTACCAAATTCTAATACAGAGTTCAAGAATTCTTATATCAAATTGTTAAATGGAAAACCACAACATTAATGAACAAAAGACCAATCCTATTGATTTCCAGAATTCTTAACAAAATCTTCCTGGAATTATAAGGGACGAGAGTTCCTAAAAATGCAGAGGTAGACTCGATCCAAAATTTCACACAAAATAATCTCTCAAACTTTTACAACCCTCCTTTAAATTAAAAGGAGAAAGAGCACACATAAAACGTTACTGCTATGAAGTTTCCAAATTTACCACTACATTGAATAAAAAATGAAAAACGCCAGCACTTAGGACACCTAAAGTCGTGCAATAACCAATACCAAATTTATCTAGTCAAATGAATGACTTATAGAGCAAAGTCAGGACATGATTTAGCACATGCCAATATTAATTGACTATCTGCTTCAAGGAAAAGTACACAAACAACATCCTTCATAAGGAGAAGACAATATGAGGGCGTGATGGCATTACAGCTGAACTTTTCCTCACAATAGATCGGCTATAAACATCACTGGGAGCCCTCATGCCTTGTTGCACGGCGTTATATTTTCTTCAAGATCTCAATTTCCATAAGCCTTGGAAAAGTAGCATCTTTAAGGAATGTAATGGAGTGTCGCGTGGTGCTAAGGTCTCCACTACATCTATTACACATTTGTGCTGGTAGTATGAACATCCTTAAGCACTAATTTGACAATCCAACGGAACTTCAAACGTAATGTGTACGGTTTTCCCTCTGCCAAATATCATTCTATTCATACGTGAAAAACCTCTAAATGCCTTCCTTGTTTCTATGCTGTTAAACTAAGAGTTTTTGAAGAACTCAACTCATATGCAAAATTAAGATAAGTACTAAGTTTTGCAACAAATTTCCATTCGATGAAGCTTTAGGAGAGGGCAATATTGGATATGACAATAAAAGATTGTACAAATGCCACAAACGAAAAACCAACATGTCGTTGACACCAGAAAACAATCTAAACTATGAAATCTAACGTGTCTTGTAATCGCATGGATCCATATTCTAGACAACATGCTCTTAATAGATAGGAAAAGAAAAGAGAAAAAAAAACAGCAAGTTTCTAACTAAATAAGTGCCCAATGTACTAGCAGAGTTCAATACAATCCAACTAGAGGAACAAGTTAATATGACAATCTTACAGGAAATAATGTTTTCTATTCTCAAATTCCTATTTCCCAATAAAAATGATAATCAATTGATTGCCATTGCAGTTTTTTCTTAGAATAGCCAATCAAATCGAATCATGTTAAATCAAAGGTGATTAAATTGCCGATTGAGTTGAGTTGGACATTAGTGGCAGAGATTAGTAGTTAGTAGTAAAAGTGAAGGTACCTTGTCATAGAGCTACAAAGAGAGAGGAAGCTATAGCGATAGGAGTTGTGCTTGCACTTCTGCTTTAGGTGCTTTGTGAAGGTGACATTCCATTTCTTTGGAGCTCCCATAGTCGTTGGATTTGGGATGAAGAAGATTTCTAGGGATTATTTTGAAGTCCAAGGGAGGGCTCTGAGGTGGTTACACCCAAGGCACAATGACGCTAAGGTTGCACGATCTTAGCGAGCCTTGCGATGATAGCTCCAGAGCAACGGTACGACCATTAACCAAGCGATCAGCGGCAACCATCAACCAAGCAACTGGAGGCGACTAGGCAAGCAATATGTGAGGCGAATGACTGCAGTGAGTAGACGAGCGAAGAGAGGTGAGAGGAGAGACATAGATATGAGGGTTTTTATATTAAAAGGGATAAATGTGGAATTACATTTAATGAGCGAGAATAAGATTGAAAATTTTAAAAACATTAATTCGGATCTATTGCATGCCGAGAAAGCCAAAATGCCAAAGCAGGTGGGAGGGAGTCTCGATTTAAAGGCCTCTAGGGAATGTTAGCATTTGCAAAATGGGCTCCCAAAATTTAATGCCAAACACACTAACATTCAGCTAAGGGTCTTTAGAGGCCCAAGAGGCTTTGGAAGGCTGTTCCCAAAACGCAGCCCGGCATTTACAAAGCCCATCGTAAAGAGTCACTTTCAGCCTTTCGGCTTCCGAAGTCAACCCCTTTATAGTCGAGCGCAGAGCTTGGTTCTTGACCAATCATGTAGTGATCGTGCTTAACCTTAGGCCATAAACTCATCGACACCGCTTCGCCTTAGCTGCCAAGAAGAAAATCAAAATCTCATTACTTTTGGAGAAGAGAACATACCGAGGTAAGTAAAGTCTTATCAAGCACCTAAAGACGAGATCAAAAGAACCCCCTCGTTCAAAATATTTTGAATATTTTATGAAAATTAAGATGTCAACGACACATCCCATAATCTGGACTTGGGGCTCAAGGGGGGAAAAAAGGACAAACAAGAAGAGAAAGTAAACCTTGGGCTCCAAACCGACCCAAAAAAAAAAAACAAACAAACAAACCTTGGGCTCCAAGGCAAAATTGATTAGGAATTGGATTCTCCATTTTCCCTAGAACCTTCCAGGATATATATCCCGGAAAGCTCATGCCCTTTTCCCTTTATTTATTCCTTTTCTTTCTAAAAGAAAAAAGAAGTTTCCAGATACTCAATTTCACCATAAATAAACTCCTGCTACCACCTTCTCCATCCTCGTCATTCTCTTTCTGCGTCTCAGAATCCCCATCAACCTCCGTCGTCGTCGTCGTCACCGTCATCTCGCCATGCCGAGCAGATTCCCGGGAGCCATCACGCAGGACTGGGACACCGTCGTCCTCCACAAGTCGAAGCCCAAGTCGCAGGACCTCCGCGACCCCAAGGCCGTCAACAAGGCCCTCCGCTCCGGCGCCCCCGTCCAGACCGTCAAGAAGTTCGACGCCGCCTCCAACAAGAAGGCCTCGTCCTCGGCGCTCCCGGCCGTGAGCGCCCGGAAGCTGGACGAGGCCGCGGAGCCGGCGGCGCTCGAGAGGGTGCCCGGCGAGGTGCGGCAGGCCATCCAGAGGGCGCGGCTGGAGAAGAAGATGAGCCAGGCCGAGCTGGCGAAGCAGATCAACGAGCCCCCCAAGGTGGTGCAGGAGTACGAGAACGGCAAGGCGGTGCCCAACCAGGCCGTGCTCGCCAAGATGGAGCGGGTCCTCGGCGTCAAGCTCAGGGGCAAGATCGGGAAGTGATCGCGGCCGCGGGGTCGCCGGAAGAATCATCGACGTTGGCGGCCGAGGACGCTGCGGGTTTACGATCTCCTCGCTTGATCGCTGAGGAATATGAGAGTAGTTGTTATACCGCATCTGTCTTCATTAGAAATAACGTCTGAAGCTCGTAAATAAATCTTGATCTTTGTAATTCCTTTCTTCTCCTCCTCTTTATCGGTTTCTTCTTTTAAGCGCATTTGTATGGAAAATTATGAATGCATGCCGACTTCTTAGTTTGGGTAAATTTTCTACATCTTATTTCGAATCTTGCCAGATCAATTTGCCCGATGGTTTAAATTCACCACAAGCGATGATGGCAGAAACGATGGATTTCCCCCTCATCGCTTTCGATCTTGCCTGCCCCCATTTGAGGAAAAAGAAAGGATCTTGACCAAAGATCAAGATCCTACCATATTCTACCATCACTCGTATTCGATCATGGAAGAACTTAAACATGGGACACGCGATGAAGTCAGTACGATAGATGATGGTATAATTTGAGAGATAAATCAGGATAACAGGGCAGTCCCCGCCGAGATTTCCTAGCGGAGCTGAAGAAAAATTGCGGGCCTCAAGACCGATCGTCTTGTGATCTAGCTACTACTGCCCGTAAGACGACGGATACTGCTGCGTGTCGTGATTGTGCAGACCCTGACTCGATGCTGGCGGCGGCGGCTGCAGTACATATGCACCCCCGCGATACGAACTTGCGGTGCTGCTAGTGTCCACGATGGGCGAATAGGTTAGTCTCTGGACGATGGGTGAATAGGTGGGGGAATACTCTTGAGGGATCATGATTTGAGCTTTGGCCGGACGGTGGGACCTCCCATAGGCCGACGACGCATCGGTCCTCCCATATGGTGGCGGCGCATATGCAGCTACGCCTGGAACTTCATAAGCACCCTGGCCAGGATAACTGTAAGGGGTGGAATATCTTACAGCAGAGCTGAGGTGCGCAAGCGGAAGCGGGTTCCTCCGGTTGAATGACGGGCCAGGATTAGCAAATTTCGCCGCCTTGGCTGGGTGGGTTGAAGGTTGTCCGCCACTGCGGCTACCGCCAGGTCCAGGGGCTCGTTTGTTGGAAGGCTTGCTACCAGAAGATGAGTTCTTCTTTCTTTCCGCCTTGGCTTTCTCCAGAATGGCCGCTCTCTTCTTCAAGCTGTCGAGAGGGAAGACCGACTCGAGTTTCTGGTCTTCCACGCACTTGACGACCGCCTTGATAGCGCTCAATTCGATAGTACTAGCCTCCTCCTGAAAATTCAAGCCACTTCAGGTGAATAAAGTTGACATCAAGAACAGAATTTACATGTAGAAGAAGAATATATGGACGATCACGAGGCGCTCTCCTCTTTTGTTTATAAATTTCTGGTTGCAGGGTTGGTGCCGTGGGGGAAGAGAGAAGATCAAGAGGTTAAACCTACCGCAGAGACCACACTGTTATTGCCGCTCTTCAACACATTTTGAGCATTCTTCTTGGCGTTACCCAGGTACGACTTCAGAAGTGAAGCGGGCAAAAATCTCTCGGTCATGCCCGCCTCAGTAGCAAAATAGACAGCCTCTATCTCCTTACCATTCTTCACCAGTTCCTCAATAATGTCTGCACAAAACCAGAAATGACTTACTCAGCACAGTTTCACCAAAAGATCCTTCTGCACAGATGAGGCATTTAAAGGCATACTTTCCAAGCACATACATAACGAATTTGCTATCCATTGTCATAGAATTGAAATGCAGCAGAACTTTTAAGCTTTGGCCCAATATTCAATTTGAAAACCTTTAGGCCTATGCAGAGTTCCATGTCGAGCACCTCAGCCTTCCTTTTCCCCTTCTATTCTTTATGTCCATGCTATTCCTATGATAGGTCAGGGAGTAGGAGGCCAACCCTGACATGGCATTTCTACTCTCACAACATTAATCGGCCAACAGATTAGCACCTCATCTGAAGGAAGCCTTTACTTACAAATGTGTAGCTTCTTCTCACGCATTAGCACTGACAACTGAAATAGTCTTCTATCCAACACCATTACTTCTATAAGACAAGAGCTCCTAATGCAACAATTACATATTCTATTTGATTCACTGCCAATACCCAGAAAATCTGATATTTGGATTCAACTGCTATCACTTCTAATCCTAGTCATCTATTCGATCAGGGCAGCCTTACTCTAACAATTAAGAAAATCAACTACGTTAGGACTGTTCTTTAATCCATTATTTGATTTGCCGCCTAGGAAGGAAGAGCTAATCTTTCTACTCTACCAGTTTTATGAAATATCGAGTGACCCGCTAATTCATCTGCACAACGCTTATTCACCATCAGGAAAGACCGGAAATCCAGTAAGATAAGAAGGGTCCGGTAAGAGGCAACTAACATGCTAATAACAGCATATCATGGGCACTATTCTAAGATGCCATTGCAATAATCCACCAGCAGAAGCCAGCAAGTATGAGCATTCCCAATTGCAGAACCCCCCTAATTCCCTCCTGTATCTTTTTCTTTCCCAAGGGCAGGAAATATAGGGTGACATTGTGGGATCTCTCATCCTAGGACGGATCTCCCACCTATTTCTTTCCATGAGCCTTTTAAGGACCTGCGCAGGTCCAAGCCTGCAAATATGAGCATTCCCAATTCCAAGAAACAGAGAAAAATCGAAGCTTTGGCTCCTTGTTAAAAGCACAACAGATTTGAGATTCACCAGCATTTGCTCATGCCCTTATGGTGAGGATTTTTTTTTTTTTTAATTTCCTTCTAAATTTACTATAGCTCTGAAGTCAGAGAGCATAGAGGAGATATTGAGCGGACAGCTTCTAATATGGGGAGATCAAAACAGGCTTCCAAACGATTGTCATTCAAAGAACTTCACTGCCTACGATGTTCTACATTTCTGAGAAAAGCACGTGTTTCTAGCGTTTTCAGCATATTCTTTAGCTAAAAGAACTCAATTATACACGAAGATCTATCATTTGTCTTCATTTCCATAGCAATCCAGAAAAACCCAAATTCACCGATATACATATGTTTCAAAGGACTGTCATAACTACATATTGATCGGGAAAGCATCAAGAACTGGCATCCTGCCATTTCCTTCGAAGTTCAATTCGGAAATCACATGCATTTGCAAAGAAAGGAACTTTATATATGAGCACATTGTACCTGGTAATTTCTCCCCGAAATCTAGAGCGACCGCGAGCTTAGCTAAGTCGTCTCTTCTCCGCACGAAATCCACCACCAGCTTCCTCAAGAAACCTTCGTCGAACCTCGATTTCAGCCCGAACGCCACCACCATTTGAAGGATCATGACAGCCTCCGCGGGCCCAATCGCTCCGTCACTCTCTTCTCCCGCCCCGCCCGCCCCAGTAACGCCCTCCACCTGCTTCCTCCACGCGTCGAGGAGGGCGGCGGCCCTCTCCACCACGCTCCGGGCATACTCGGGCCGCAGCGCGTCCGCCCTCTTCGCATCCGGAAACAGGGCCTGCACCAATAGCCCGCACGCCCACCGCTTATCGGCCACCCCGACCTTCGCGGACTTGTTCTCCAGGAACTCCTCCACGGCGTCCAGCACGAGCCGCGGCGGGTCCACGGCCTCCTCGACGGCCGCCGGCATCTCCGCCCGCAGCGACGCCGACTCCTTCCTCTTCGAGACGAGGAACTTCACCAGCCCAGAGGAGTCCATCCGCCGCGCGAACGACCGCAGCGAATCGGCCAGCCCGCCGGACCCGCCGCTAGGGCCGGGGCCGCGCTCCCCGAGGTCGGCCAGGGCGGCGGCCCTGCGCTCCTCGACGAGCGCGGCGGCGGCGGACTCGCGGCCGGGGAGGGAGGCCTCGCGGCGGGAGAGGGACTCCGTGGCGGCGAGGGAGGAGGAGGCGAGGGCCTGGAGGCCGGCTTCGACGGCGCGGGTCTTGTCGTCGAGGGAGCGCTGGAGGGATCCGAGGCGGTCGGAGAGGGCGGCGAAGAGGCGGGCGCAGGCGGAGAGCGCGCTCATCTGGGACTCGAGGCCGCCGGCGAACTTCCGCACCCTCTCCGTCTCGATCACCAGCTCCTCCGCCATCGCCTCTCTCTCTCTCTCTCTCTCTCTCTAGCTCGCTCGCTCGCTCGCCCTCTCTCTCTCTAGCTCGCCGGCGGAATGGGCAAGCGGGGAAGAAGACGGGAGAGAACGACCTCTAACGGGCCGGGTCTGCCGGACATGGCCCGGCCCATCAGGCCCACCCGGCCCATTTTGAATTGACGGGCTTGGCCCAGCACGGGGCCCTGGCCTGTCAACATCAGGAGATGGGCACACTTCATCTTCTTCGTCTTCTTCCAACTTCTTTTCTTGCGCGGAACAGCTGGAAGTTTCGAGCTTCTGTCGAGAGCAGCAGCACGCTGTAATTCCTCGAAAACGACGGCTGCGTTTCTAGCTCGCGGGGTCGCCGGCTTTTAGCTTCGCCGGCGACCTCCGCAGCCTAGTTCGACGGCATCCCCGGTTGGTGAACGCCGTCGACGGCGACGGACTAGGCGTCGTCTTATCCGTGGCGTCGAAGGGTTTTATGCTGGTTCCCTACACTTTCCCAGCAACCTTGTTCTCGGACTTTCGATGGTACGACCTTTGGGTTTGTCTGTCGTGTTCGAGAATACGATTCGCTTTTCGATGTACCCATCATCCAACTTCACTTTCAAGCTGCCGGTATCCTGACTAGACTCTTTCTAGTTTTCTTCCCTCCCACGCGTGCTCTCATTTAATAATCGATGGGGAGTTCGTCATGCGGCGCACATCGCCTCGAATTTTCTAAGGAATCATTGCCAACTATTATCGTCGCTCACTTTGACTCGGGGATTCGAAGGAGTACCGATTCATGGCGAATATACGGATCCGAATACCGACTACATGGATTTAGCTGGTTGGATCGATGAACGGAGATCCAAGACAATCAGATAAGATAAAGAGAGACAGAGAAGAACTTCAAGACATGTTCAGTATACACAACATTTCGAGAGAGAGAGAGAGAGAGAGAGAGAGAAGCTACATGAGTTCACCGGCCGAAGCGGTATTCAACATAAAAAATCAGACAAGGAAAGAGATCCCGACGACCAACTTTCATTTCGCCACTCTTTTCTTGGCGAAGGCCCTGGAGGCCGGGTCGGCGAACCTCACCGAGAACGACCTCGACAGGTTCTCGGGCTCGTCCCACGCGATCCCCTGGTCGAAGTTCTGCAAGTAGTTGTAGAAGTCGTACGGGACGAGGGCCTCGGCGGTCGCTGGCGGCGGCATCCTGCCGCCCTTCTCCTTCCTGAGCCTCGTCCACAGCTCCCTCCACCTCTGCTTCCCGGGGCTAGATCCGCTCGCCGCCGGCGGACGCGGCGGAAGCGGCGTCGAGGGGGCCGACGACGACGTGCCGCCCGAGCGGCCGAGATGGGCGGTCTCGCCGTCGGAGCAGCCCGAGTTGCACTTGCACCAGCTCCTGAGGTCCATTGGAGAGAGGCATGGGAGGGCGAGAAGGTTCGCTTTTGCTTTTGCTAATGTGAATCGGAAGGGAGAGACTCGGCTTTTGGACACCCTATGTTTGGTCCATGGCCAACTGGAGATTGGTCTTTTGTAGTACTACTTGGGTGTTGAGTGTCTATGCTGGCAAGTGCTGATGTCACTTTGTGCAGCATTCAAGTCATTACAACTTGGTTCAAATTAAAAATAAAAAATAAAAAAATGTGATCAGACGTGCTAGGTTCAATTAGATTCTAGTAATTTCTTTTGGTGGAGGTTTGCCTGTCTTTTGCGCCTTTTAGAGAGATTTATTTGTCAAGGTGTAAATACTTCACCGACAAAAAAATAAATAAATACTTCGAACCTTTTTTAAATTGATATGAAAATATTCTTTTTCTTTAAAATAGAGGAAAGGATATCGTGTATCATTTGAAAAAGGTTAATATGCTCTTGGTCAAGATAATATTTAAAGTTAAATGGAAATTTTAAGTAGGGCCGTGAAATGGAGCCATTTCTTAAATAAAAACTTCGAAAATGGATTTTGTTTAACTTGACAATTTGTTCACAAATCACCGCCAGCTTATCGGCTAGGTGCCACATTTTTCATCCGGTTGAACTTTCTAAGTCATGATAAGGAGCATTTTCGTCTGGAATCATCTTTTAAAATTTTCTCTCTTTTTGCTTTTTGCTTTTTCCTTTTCCCTTTTTCTCAGATCCCTTGTCCACCACTCTTGAACGGGCCCCAGTATGAGTGGGTGCGTCTGCAGAGCTAATCAACGCAGAGCAGACCTTAGAAATGATACATTTTTTAATCGAGAGATACCATTTTTTTATTTCGTTAATCTCAAATAATGCTCTGACTACTGATTAATCGAGCACGAACGACAACAAAATATTGAAAAGAGGAACAGAAACCAAATTCCACGAGCTCAGTCCACAGAGTCAGCTGGGCTAGAAAATTAGTGGAAAGTCACGGGACTTGGCATTGGCCTTAAAGAAAGGATTTCGCCCTAATTTTCTTCCGGATTATATGGATCTATTGATGTGTCCCACGCTCAGACACGTGAATTATTTGTTTTGGTTTTCCCTTGACAATTCCCTCTTTTTTCCTGTCCTTTTTCTTCTGTAATACAGAAAAGGTGGTCCATTTTCCACCTCATCATGTATTTAATGTACTGATCTTCTTTTAAGACATTTCACTTTCCTTTTCTTCTTTTGTGATTGGAAAAAGTGGTTATTCTATTCATACTTATTTCATTTTCACACATGCATCCACCTAATCCTAATGAATGGAACTACCCCGCCTGGTTCTCACTCGACCTCACTTGAAACAACCTAGACAACCTTGGGTGAGTTTGTGACCCTCGCCGACTGCCATTAAGGGCTTCATTGCCCAAAGAAGAATAAAAGAAAAAAGAAAGAGAATAAATGTAAATAATAATAATAATAATAATAATAATAATTTAAAATTGTCACGTCAGTACCGGTCGGATGGAGTGAATTAATACTGGTTTAAAAAAATTTATGATTAAATAGATTCTTTTTTTTTGTCAGTCATATTCTATACTTATTCTACACTCACTCTCAGACTTTTGCTCTACCTCTTGCAGGGTGTGGGAGTCGAAACCCACTCCTGAAACTTGCGCATCCCCACCCCATCCCTCCCTGAGAATGTGGGGGTTTGAACTTCTCATCTCCTTCTTCCATATTGGAAGGGTGGCCACTGAGGCGAATCGCAGTGGTTTGATTAAATATATTCAACCGAAAGATTTAAAATTGAATTAGTACTAATACAATGATTTATGATTTTTTTTTTGGTACTTTTCCCATTGATTTCGTCTAGTGTATCAATTCAACGACCAAAAATGGGTGGACTCTATTCATTTTTTTCATTCTTCTCCTCTCTTTATATTTTTTGAGGTGGGAAAATGTAAATGCACACTTAGCGGTTGAACACGGATGAAGGAATTGACACGGAACCCCGTCCTTCTCAAGCAACCCCTTCGAAACGCGAAAGCTTCCACGGAATGTCTAAGCTTTTTGATTCTCTCTGTAGAGCCCTTCACGGAACTGTCAGTCGACGCCACGGAAAAAGATATCGCGATGGAATATGCCGTTTCGAGTACTTCCAGATGCCCCCCCGCCCTATTTTCCTCTTTCTGTGGCCGAAAGTGGGTCGGTCGAGATGCCGGGCATAAAGCTAAAGCATGCTTTTTCAATTGGCATAAATTGTGGAACGTGAAGAATAAGCCTCGGAAGCTAAGATGGGTCGTGATTCTACTATTATCCCTAGCAAATGAAGGATTAGCGGCACTATTAGACAAGGAAACGCACTAGCATTGACTCTGTTTGCTAGCTGCTCCGGGGGACCATCTTGTCTGTGATGGTCGTGGGGCCGGGCTAGACACCAAGGGTAATTCGGACCCACTCTTATGACTATAGCAAGGAAGAGATGCCATCTTCCGCACCGACATGTTGGAAAAATATGGAGGAAGAAGGAGAAGAAGGAGGAGAAAGATGTACTGGAGGTAAAATACGTACCACTGTTTATTGTAACTGAAAAATTAGTTCGGGAGAGTGATAATAAATAATCAAGTAAATGGAGGTAAGATATGGCTAATCGAATCTCCCTAAAATGATTAATTTCTACCAATTGTGCTAACTTCATAAACTTTGTCCGTCACGATACAACACTTCTAACCTACTAGTATTAGTACTATGTGAATATGACTCTATCGAACAATTCTTGAAACCGACACACTTAAAAGAAACTCGAGAGGAGATGTAGATGTGTTTTCCTCTTTCAGTTGTTCTTGGAATGAAGAATTTCAAGTATATTTATAGTGTTTTTGAATTCATGTACAAAAACGGTTCATAAACCGTGAATTAAATAAATACAAGAATTTAGAAGGTACATGAAACAAAAAGTAAATAGATACATCAATTTAAGAGATGCCTAAACTCAAGAAAAATATATGAATTAATGAGATACGTGAGTGAAAATAATATATATCATTTTGTTCATTTTCGTTGATCCATTAACCTACCATAGATACAACATGACAATCCCGTGCTGTGCAGCTGTTGTTAAAGATTAACTTTCTACGAGCAAGGATAAATTTGCGGCTTCAGCAATGAGGCGGCATGTATAGGATATATGGAAGATTGAAGATGGTTACTACAGCAAGAACGCCGAAACTAACGAGCAACAGTCTGAACTTCTGTACGGTATAATGGCGTGTGCGCTTTCTATGATAATTTTAGGAAAAAGCTATATAAACCATTGTCCTATTGACCCCAATCAAAACTACGGTCGACGCTGAAACTAGACAACTTGCTAGATAAGATAGTATAGAGTTCCTCTAGGAGGACGATCTTCCATAGTAACCCTAAGTTTGCTAGTCAATTAAGACGTGTTCGGTAACAATTCTATTCCGGAAAGAATTTTTGATTAGAAATGACTTTTTTTCTGTTTTTGTTCCCAGGAACAATTTCGAATATAAGAACACGCTTGGTAACTATACAAAATTTCTATTCCTTGGGATAAAAATGCATTTGGTAGAATTGTATAACTTTATTGTTTCTTTTAATTTTTTAACATTTTTATTATATTTTTCTTTTTCTTTTTTTCTTTTTTTCTTTTTTTGTTTTCTCTCCTTCTTCCTTCTTTGTGGCCGGTCTCCGGCCACAGTGGCGGTCAAAGATTGGCTGGGCGAGGTTTGGCAAGCTTGCCAGAGCCTCGCCATGGCTTGGTGTCGTCGGGGGTTGGCAACGCTTCAGCGAGGTCGCCGGCCCTTGTTAGCCGGTCGCCGTTCATGACCAAGGCCGGCGACCGGCCAAAAGGAAGAAGAAACGAGAAGAGAAAGGAAAATAAAAAATTATTCCTGAGAACAAGAAGCTACTTTTTTCTACTTCTTGTTTCTGTTCCAAATCTATTCTCGGGAACAAAAAATCTATTTTTTTTTGGAAACAAAAATTTTACTATACATGTTTCTATTCTTTTTTCATTCCTTAGAACAAAAGAAAAGAAATAGTTGTTCCGGAGAATAAAAATAGTTTTTGCCAAATAGGCCCTTAACGACCATCTTCATCTTTATTTGAGAAAACAAGGTGTGGAGCGAGTTCTCCTTAAATAGTTCCAAATTGAATATAATTACGGAGATGCAAGAAGCAGCAAGCTACTGCACTAATCGAAAAGTTTCATAAAACTCTATATTTCATAGTCAAAGTTGCAATTGCATGTCTTGCAGCTAAGAAAATAGTAAAAACGGCTTGGAGCTGCATGGATCAACGATTTAGCCGGTGCTTGGGCTAGGGGTGAGCAGTTCCCGGTTCCTTACACCCTTGGGCAGCTTGATATTAAGAATAAGACTATTTATTTCAAATGTGTCATTGTCCATCACAAAGTTGCTTGCTCATGGCACGAGAATTAAATCAAGACAATGAACGACCATGATACATTTCTAGCTCAAAGAGGTCCCCTAGTCTAGGAGTCAATACTGTATCAATTCTTTTTTGGGTCATTATAAATATTGTATCAATTTGAAAGCCCTTGTTTCGAGAAAAAAAGCTTCAGTAATATCATCAAATCTATGATGTCAATTAAATAGAAGGGATGCTTTTCTCTCTTTCACAAGAAAATTATAAGGAAAAAAAAAAAAAAGAAGGAATGCTTTTTTTCTCCTTTTTGTGGCCGAAAGGTTGTTCAACATGCCCTACATAAGGCTTTTTTTTTTTTTTTTTTTTTTCCCGAATCAGCATGAATTATGGAACGTAGAAAAGAAGATGAAATTGAATCTCACCGGGGTTTATTATGTTATTACTATTATCCCTTCTTCTTCTTTTTCAGTTGAAATTTAAACTATTTTCATTCAACGCTTTGGTTCAGAAAAACAAGGAAAGCTAGATTCAAAACATAAGAGATCTCACAAGGGTCGGAGGCTTAGATAGCCAATTAAGAGGTAGACTTCCTCCATGATAAGTTTTTACAATCCAATCTGCAACTTGATAAAGCATCTTCTGTGGCTCAG
The DNA here is from genome assembly GCA_014182555.1 of Eucalyptus erythrocorys. Lineage (NCBI taxonomy): Eukaryota > Viridiplantae > Streptophyta > Magnoliopsida > Myrtales > Myrtaceae > Eucalyptus > Eucalyptus erythrocorys. The sequence goes on along the minus strand of CM024599.1, from coordinate 13,560,890 downwards.
GTAGTGAATACTCTCCAGGAAAGGGGAGTTATGGAATACACTATTGTGGTAGCTGAAACGGTGGATTCCCCAACTACGTTACAATACCTCGCTCCTTATACAGGAGCAGCTTGTAAATATGCAGTTACAAATAATCTAGCTAAAGTAATAGGAATTAGACCTAAGACAATTCCAAATAGAAAAACTTCAATCATTTCAATTTTTTTGAAAGGGAAAAAGGAGAGGTAATATCTATCCCTACATATTAATCTGCATTGCCCATGAAAGAACAACTTGAGCAAAAAATTTCGAAATCGAATGGAAACTCTAAATAAAGGATCCATTACTTTAGATGTATTCGAAAAAAGAACTAAATTGTGTAATGATGAAAATAAAAAAGAATACTTGCCTAAAATATGACAGTATACTATTGAGACTCTTTTCATTTGGGCCATTAAACTATTGCACATTTTGAACAAGCATCTAAGGGCCCATGAACTTTGAGATGGGTCTGATGAGCACTGATAAGCTATCAGATGATATCCTCATCTGCATATCATTTACAGCTTCCAACAGATCACGTGAAGACTTCCGAGTCTTCTTTTGTTCGTTCTCCACATCCCTTATAATAAGTAGTATTGCCGCTATTAGACACGAAATGCCTAATAGTTAATAGCTGCGAGATGGGGTTCATCACGTTTGTGATGGTTGTGTGGCCGTGGTAGATGCCGGAGGTAAAGACAATGGTCATTATCAAAACAATTCAGCACCACATTGAACAAATTCAATGCATTCCATTATTTACATTGTATGCAACGCAAGGGCCTGCTTGTCCAGAGAAAATCCTCTGAATTTCTCCTTTCCATCCTCAATAAGGAAGAGTGAACCGATGAGAACAGGTGAAAGCGGCGGCCTTTCAGTGCCTTGCTCGATTTCACGAAACGCTTACCATGTACTGTTCGAGTTCAGTTTCATCGAAGTGACCGGAGCAAATGGACAAGATACCTCGAAACCACGTCTCCTCCAGTCTGCGTTTCGTTTTCCTGGTAACATTTCCACTCGCAGCGTTGATATCCATGACTGCAGCAAAAGAGTCAGTTTTGATACGTATAGACTTCCATGCTCTTTCTCCGGCAAGCAGCAACCCCTCTTTTCCGGTCAAGACTGAGTTTCTTCGGTCGAAAGGGCGGTTTCCATATCTCCCAACAGCATAAGGCAATCAACACGAGCAGTTTCTTTCCTCCCATTCACGACAGACCTTTTGTGGGAGGTTTCTTTGTACATTTTTCCAACCCGGAAGCATGCTGAATCAAAGTTACATACTTAGATACGATCAATCATTCAAAAGATTGATTGAACCCTTTTATTGAGAGTTGACGGTCCACCCACTTCGTCAACTAGCACACCAAGACCTATCGTCTTCATATAAATATGAGCATACATGAACAAAGAATATACAAAGTAATAGAATTACATTTTTCCTTCAAAATACATATGGTCTTCACTTTTTTTTTTCTGAAATTTGGGAAAAAGTGTTAACTTATTGTATTGGTATCGATTCAGTCATAAATCGATTGAGATGATGTAGACATGAACAAGTTTGTGCTTGGTTCAAATCCAATCACAATTTGATCGGATTTTAGATTTAGGTAAAATGAAGAGGAAAATTGAAGTTGAACTACTAGGAATGGAATTGAAAGGACAATTCTACTTAAATCTCAATGGATGTAAAGTTGTCTAGAAAGAACTCAACGTGAAAGTTGAACTGGAAGGTGAGCCTGAATTGGTCCTCAAACCCTTCGTGCATGGTGAAAATTCAAAAGAAAATGCTATCCAACCCATAATCTTGATAGGTCGGGAAGCAACTCCTCCAAATATTCAAAGTCTGCCCCATCATTTGTAATACTTCCTAAGTCTAACCCCATAATTGGTCCCGACTCCTATTTCTCTAACCCACATCAGTTGCTAGCATTGATCATGCATGCCCTATCAAGTAGGCTGAGGGTCGTCTCACATTTGAAGCGAATCGTTCATAAATAATTATTTTTAACTGGCCATCGGGCATTTTCCAGTGTAACATTTACACATGTCTAGCACTACTTGTATTAGGGATCTTTCAATAAATGCCCGAACTAATTGCCATCATTTTTATAACTAATTAGCAAAAGAGCATGGTATAATGTTTCCGAATGTGTAAGAAAAGAGATGTGATTGAAGGTCCAATGAGAAGAAATGTGTTTAAATGGTTTTCGATTAAAAGATTCAATTACGCAAAAAAAAAAAAAAAAAAAAAATCACTAATTTGCTAGGTCAATATGCGGTTAATTAATTAATTAATCCGTTAGAAAGGCATACAAATATCGTTCATTGCATTACTCAAATCCTAAAATCTACAAGAAATAGTCACGGTTCCTAATTAGGAAAGAAGGTAATGTCATCAATACTCTATATTCGGCTATTATCGAATAATATTTTCTTTTCTTTTACATCACTAAGAATGACAATTACTTGAAATTCAGTACTTAGATTTTCATGCACGTGTTTCTTTCTGATTTATTAAAAAGGTCATCAGTCAATTTGACTAATCTAATTGGCTGGACGATCCAAAAGGGGAGCGGATAATTTTTGAAAAACTTACTTCTAATGTGTTGCCCTTGAGAGATTAAAGCATGCATTTACTTACTAGATAAACTATTTGATTTGGTTTTTGCATAAATATTTTTTTCTTTTATATATATTTTCATCATATCTATAGATCTCATATTTGAACACCTGGGGCATAGATAATAACCATCCTATTCCATTTTTTCTTTTTAAACTAGAGATTGATTTTTCTATTTTTATTATTTGGACGAGTTTTTAAGTAAAAATATGTGTTTAATAACAATACAAAATCTCTATTCCTAGGCTAGAAATTCATTTGATAATAATACATAATTTTTCCCTCTTAACAATAGGCAGCAGGCAACCATCTGATGATTGGCCTTCGATGATGGACTTCAACGACCGACAAATAGTGGTGAGCCATCGAATTTTGGTGGTGGCGACTGATGGCCGAAGACCAATAGTGGGCACTCGACGAGTGGTGATGAGAATAAACAATTATAAGAGTTATTATTTCTCACTTTTGTTCAATAAATAAAAAAGTTAAAAAATTTTAACTTATGATTTCTATTCCAAACCTATTTTTGGAGTAAAAATTTGTTCAAGAAATAGAAAAATATAATTACATTACCAACATGTTCTAAGGAATAGAAAATTAGAAAAATAAAGAAACATAATGGTTATCATACGTGCCATTAGCCTCAAAAAAAGGAGGATATTGAGGCAATTGACTATTAAATGCATAATACTCAATGCTTTTTGTGGAGTGTTGTGTTTTGACCCTGCTAATGCCTGACATATGTGTTTTTTTTTTTTTTTGTTAGAGAAATAATATCTAGAAATAGACTTTGATCAAAATTGGCTGAAAAGTTTATATTGATAAATCATCTAAAAGTTTAAGATAAAACCGATACAATTGAAAAATTTATGAATGAATTGACCGTCATATAATAAATTTGCCACTTTTTGAACAATTATCTCAATGCTTCAGGTGATGGGGGCTTATATAGCTAATTTCTAGAGAGAAGGTTTTACCGATGGGTTTTAGCCAGGGGATGTTAAAAAAAAAAAAATCTGTGTCGGCCCGGCCCGACCCAGACCCTATCTCGTCAATTAGCGTAGATGACTAGAGGAAAAAATGCAAATTAAGATGGTTTGACATCTGTTCATCTCTAATCTCCTTGCGGTGTACGACCAAAAAAAAAAAAAAAAAAAAAAAAAATCTCCTTGCCGTCTTTGCTTTTCATTGCGGGGTCGATCATGAACCCCATGAACCGATCGAGTCGGTTCGTCATTTAGACCCAATTAGCGGGCCCATCCAGAAACCCTGATGGGGTCGGTTCATCATTAAGGCTCAATTAGGGGGGCCCATCCGGGAACCCGTTTATTCTTTTTTCTTTTTGTGAAATAGTTGGGCCTTGAATAAGCAGTTTCCTATTGTAATCTTAGGTCAAATCGCGCTTTTTCATCACTTCAAAATGTAAATCATGGTGAAATATTGAATTTGCGATATATGGTCTCTTCACAATCACATACTATAAGTAAGTCAATATACCGTTCGGCAACTCGCCTGCTAAATGAAAATAAAGCTCAAGAACTAAGAAAACTAAAAGCTTCTATCTTTTATTCCATTTAAAAGTCAATTTGACTTTGCGATATACAACTTTGATATTTGATGTTGAGGTAGTAAATTAAAATGTTCATCGTGGCTGGTGACCTGGTTACAATCAATGATGCATTCGCCAAATTCATGAATGAGAACTATCCATCTCTAACATGGAAATTGAATCTTTGAAAGGGGCATGCATCAACCAAAAAGTAAGAACAAGCGGATCCGGAAATCCTATATCACCAAAAACACCTCGAGAAATAGATGAGAAAACGCATGGTCGAGCAGCTCGTGCCGGACTAGCCTCTCAAGAATGACGCTCTGCGGCAGCAAGGCGCTGTAGTATAGAAATGTAGAAACGGAGGTGGTGGGCTCACCGATGAGCGACGTTACTAGCCTGACCAGTGATCGGAACATCAAAGTCGTTAGAGACTGCAAAAAACATCAATCAAAGAACACATTTTTCAACATGTACCGGCCTCTCTTGCACGCATGATTCGGATCTCGATTACAAAAACCAAAAACCCATCAACTATGCAAAAAGCTCAATGAGCTGATGACATCTTTTTCCATGACTGTACACGATTGAAACGGACATCAGAGTAAAAGAATGCGTGCACGTACCATCGCTGGAATGGAGAGCAGGCGCAGAAAGAGATGTTTGGTAATGGAGTCTGCACAGAGAGAGAGAGAGAGAGAGAGAGAGAGATTTTAGAAGGATGGTCGTGAGCAGGAGCTAATATTGAAAATCCGACATGGGTTGGCAAGATATGCATCTGTGCAGAAGGAAGGGATCGTGCAAGAATCGTCCAATGAAACATTTTGAGACGCGAGTGTCCAAAAGTAGTTCTTGCGTTAACAAGGCTGAGAAGGTTCCGGCGCATTCCACGCCTCCAGAACGCCTTCGCTACGCAATGCTCTCTTTCTTTTTCCATAGTCTGCTCCCCTTCTTCTGAACTGCCTCCACTGCCCGCTTCTCTAAAGCCTCTATTTAAACGCTCAAACCTGCACGCTCAAACAACGCCCTGGAAGATCACATTGATCATCCTGGCTGCTCCACCTCTCAAGGAATTTTGGGGAGAAGTGTTATAAAGTCCTAAACATTTCTATATTTCTCTCTTTCACAAGACAATTATAAGGAAAAAAAAAGAAGAAGAAGGAATGCTTTTTTTCTCCTTTTTGTGGCCGAAACGTTGTTCAAGATGCCCTACATAAGGCATTTTTTTTTTTTTTTTTGAATCAGCATGAATTATGGAACGTTGAAAAGAAAACGAAATTGAATCTCACCGGGGTTTATTATATTATTACTTTATCCCCTCTTCTTCTGTTTTCAATCGAAATTTAAATTCTTTTCATTCAACGCTTTGGTTCAGAAAAACAAGAAAAGCTAGATTCAAAACATAAGAGATCTCACAAGGGTCGGAGGCTTAGATAGCTAATTAGGAGGTAGACTTCCTTTATGATAAGCTTTTACAATTCAATCCACAACTTAGCTAACGTTAAGGGGATAGTATACTATTGAGACTCTTTTCATTTGGGCCGTTAAACTATTGCCCACTTCGAAGAGGCATATGAGGGCCCATGGACTTTGAGATGGGTCTGATGAGCACTGATGAGCACTGACAGCTATCAGATGATATCCACATTTGCATATCATTTACAGCTTCCAACATATCACTTGAAGACTTCCGAGTCTTCTTTTGTTCCTTCTCCACGTCCTTTATGATAAGTAGTATTGCCGCTATTAGACAGGAAAAGCCTAACAGTTAATAGCTGCGACATGGGGGCCATCACATCTGTGATGGTCGTGTGGCCATGGTAGATGCCGGAGGTAAAGACAATCGTCATTATCAAAACAATTCAACACCACATGGAACAAATTAGTAATGCATTCCATTATTTACATTGTATGCAACGCAAGGGCCTGCTTGTCTAAAGAAGATCCTCTGAATTTCTCCTCTCCATCCTCAATGAGGAAGAGTGAACCGATGAGAACAGGTGAAAGCGGCCTTTCAGTGCCTTGCTCGAGTTCACAAAACGCCCGGCATGTGCTGTTCGATTTTAGTTTCATCGAAGTGTCCGGAGCAAATGGACAAGATACCTCGAAACCACGTCTCCTCCAGTCTACGTTTCGTTTTCTAGGTGACATTTCCAATCGCAGCATTGATATCCATGACTGCAGCAAAAGAGTCAATTTGATAAGCATAGACTTCCATGCTCTTTCTCCGGCAAGCAGCAACCCTTCTTTTCCGGTCAAGACTCGAGTTTCTTCAGTTGAAAGGGCGGGTTTCCGTATCTCCCAACAGCAAAAGGCAATCAACATAAACAGTTTCTTTCGTTCCATTCACAACAGACCTTTTGTGGGAGGTTTCTTTGTACATTTTTCCAACCCGGAAGCATGCTGAATCAAAGTCACATACTTAGATACGATCAATCATTCAATGGATTGATTGAACCCTTTTATTGAGAGTTCGCGGTCCGTCCACTTCGTCAACTAGCACACCAAGACCTATTGCCTTCATATAAATATGAGCATACATGAACAAAGAATATACAAAGTAATAGAATTACATTTTTCCTTCAAAATACATATCGTCTTCACTTCCTTTTTGAAATTTGGAAAAAAATTTTAACTTATTGTATTAGTATCGATTCAATCATAAATTTGATTGAGATGATGTAGACATGAACAAGTTTGTGCTTGGTTCAAATCCAATCACAATTTGATCGGATTTTAGATTTAGGTAAAATGAAGAGGAGAATTGAGGTTGAACTGCTAGGAATGGAAATGATAAGAAATCAAAGGGGCAGACGGAATTGAAAGGACTAATTCTACTAAAATCTAAATGGATGTAAAGTTGTCTACAAAGAACTCAACGTGAAAGTTGAACTGGAAAGTGAGCCTGAATTGGTCCTCAAACCCTTCGTGCATAGTGGAAACTCAAAAGAAAATGCTACCCAACCCATCATCTAGATAGGTCGGGAAGCAACTCCTCCAAATATTCAAAGTCTGCCCCATCATTTGTAATACTTCCCAATTCTAACCCCATAATTGGTCCCGACTCCTATTTCTCTAACCTACATCAGTTGCTAGCATCGATCATGCATGCCCTATCGAGTAGGCCGAGGGTCGTCTGACACTTGAAGCAAATCGTTCATAAATAATTATTTTTGCTTGGCCACCAGGCATTTTCCGGTGTAACATTTACACGTCTGGCACTACTTGTATTAGGGATCTTTCAATAAATGCCCGAACTAATTGCCATCATTTTTATAACTAATTAGCAAAAGAGCATGGTATAATGTTTCTGAACGTGTAAGAAAAGAGATGTGATTGAAGGTCCAATGAGACGAGAAATGTGTTTAAATGGTTTTCGATTAAAAGATTTAATTACCCAAAAAAAATCACTTAATTTGCTAGGTCAATATGTGGTTAATCAATTAATTAATCTGTTAGAAAGGCATACAAATATCGTTCATTGCATTACTCAAATCCTAAAATCTACAAGAAATAGTCACGGTTCCAAATTAGGCAAGAAGGTGATGTCATCAATACTCTATATTCGCCTGTTATCGAATAATATTTTCTTTTCTTTTACAGCACTAAGAATGACAATTACTTGAAATTCAGTACTTAGATTTTCATGCACGTGTTTCTTTCTGATTTATTAAAAAGGCCATCAGTCAATTTGACTAATCTAATTGGCCTGACGATCCAAAAGGGGAGCGGATAATTTTTGAAAAAATTACTTCTAATGTGTTGCCCTTGAGAAATTAAAGCATGCATTTACTTACTAGATATACTATTTGATTTGGTTTCTGCATAAATAATTCTTATATATATATATATATATATATATATATATATATATATATATTTCATCGTATCTATAAATATCATATTTGAACACTTGGGGCACGGATAATAACCATTATATTCCAATTTTTTAACTAGAAATTGATTTTTTTTATTTCTATTATTTGGATGAGTTTCTAAGTAAAAATATGTGTTTGATAACAATACAAAATCTCTATTCATAGGCTAGAAATTCGTTTGATAATAATACAAAATTTTTCCCTCTTAACAATAGGTGGCGGGCGACCATCTTCTTAGCTTTGAGTGGGCAATGGCGAGAGGCCGGTAGCACGTGACTAGCTTTTGGCGAGCAGGCAACAAGGACCAATGATTGGCTTTCGATGGTGGACTTCAACGATTGGCAACCAGTGGTGAGCCATCGATTTTTGGTGGCGGCGACTGATGACTGACGATCGATAGTGGGCGATCAATGAGTGGTGATGAGAATAAATAATTATAAGAGTTTTTATTTTTCACCGTTGTTGAAGAAATAAAAAAGCTAAAAATTTCAACTTATGATTTCTATTCCAAACCTATTTTTGGAGTAAAAATTTGTTCAGGAAATGGAAAAATATAATTACATTACCAACATGTTCTAAGGAATAGAAAAATAGAAAAATAAAGAAACATAATAGTTATCATATTTGCCATCAACCTCAAAAAAAAGGGGGATATTGAGGCAATTGACTATTAAATGCATAATACTCATTGCTTATTGTGGAGTGTTGTGTTTTGACCCTGCTAATGCCTGACATATGTGTTTTTTTGTTTTTTTTTTTGTCAGATAAATAATATCTAGAAACAGAGTTCGGTCAAAACTGGCTAAAAAGATTATATTGATAAATCATCTAAAAGTTTAAAATAAAACCGATATAATTGAAAGATTTATGAATGAAACAATAAATTTATAACTTTTTGGACAATTATCTTAATGCTTCATATGATGGGGGCTTATATATAGCTAATTTCTAGAGAGAAGGTTTTCCTGATGGGTTTTAGCCAGGGGTGTAAAAAAAAAAAAAAAACTGTGTTAGCCCGGCCCGACCCGGCCCTATCCTGTCATTTAGCGTAGATGATTAGAGGAAGAATGCAAATTAAGATGGTTTGAGATCTGTTCATCTCTAATCTCCTTGCGGTGCTGCTTTTCATTGCTGGGTCGATCATGAACTCCATGAACTGATCGAGTCGGTTCGTCATTTAGGCCCAATTAGCGGGCCCATCCAGAAACCCTGAAGGGGTCGGTTCATCATTTAGGCCCAATTAGGGGGCCCATCCAGGAACCCTTTTATTCTTTTTTCTTTTTTTGAAATAGTTGGGCCTTGAATAAGCAGTTTCCTTTTGTAATCTTAGGTCAAATCGCGCTTTTTCGTCACTTCAAAATGTAAATCATGGTAAAATATAGAATTTGCGAAATATGGTCTCTTCACAATCATATGTTATAAGTAAGTCAATATATCGTTGGGCAACTCTTCCTGCTAAATGAAAATAAAGCTCAGAATTACAAAAACTAAAAGCTTCTTTTATTCCATTTTAAAGTCAATTTGACTTTGTGATAAATAACTTGATATTTGATCGAGATGGTAAATTAAAATGTTCATCGTGGCTGATCACCTGGCTGTAATTGATGATGCATTCGCCAATTAATGAATGAGAACTATCCATCTCTAACATGGAAACTGAATCCTTGAAGAGGCATGCATCAACCGGAAAGAAAGAAGAAGCAGATCCAAAAACCATATATCACCAAAAACACCTCAAGAAATAGATGAGAAAATGCATGGTCGAGCAGCTCCTGCCGGACCAGCCTCTCAAGGATAACGCTCTGCGGCAGCAAGGCGCTGTAGTACAGGAATGTAGAAACGGAGGTGGTGGGCTCACCGATGAGCGCCGTCACTAGCCTGACCAGTGATCGGAACATCAAAGTCGTTAGAGACTGCAAAAAACATCAATCAAAGAACACATTTTTCAACATGTACCGGCCTCTCTTGCACGCGTGATTCGGATTTCGATTATAAAAACCAAAAACCTGTCAACTGTGCAAAAAGCTCAATGAGCTGATGACATCTTTTTCCATGATTGTACACGATTGAAACGGACATCAGAGTAAAAGGATGCGTGCTCGTACCATGGCTGGAATGGAGAGCAGGCGTAGAAAGAGATCTTTAGTAATGGAGTCTGCAGAGAGAGAGAGAGAGAGAGAGAGAGAGAGAGAGAGAGATTTTAGAAGGATGGTCGTGAGCATGAGCCAAAATTGAACATCCGACATGGATGGACAAAGATATGTATCTGCGCAGATGGAAGGGATCGTGCAAGAATATCCAATGAAAGATTTTGAGACGTGAGTGACCAAAAAGTAGTTCTTGCATTAATATTTTACTTTATTAATACGTTCATGATGTGATGTAATTAAAACACGCCATTTCGTCTTGATATGTTATGATGGAAGGACGTCATTAAAAATGGTACAAGAAAATCATATAAAAAAAATTGCTGAAAATAACCATTAAAAAGGTTGGTAGACAAAACATTTAGAAAGAAATTGTTCCCTCTTCCTCTCTCATTTCCATCAAAGAAAAAAACGTGTTCCGTTACTCCTTTACGAAAACAATTGACATTTACGCTATGGAAATTGGATACTTTCCTCGTGACTGCATCCAGACTATCGCGAAGTTATATTGTTCGTTGATTACCTATAATTCAACATTCGTTTCAGGATAAATTGTTCATTACAAATCCAAAAGAGGTTAGTCGTCTTCCGCCGACTTTCTTCCTACAATTAACAAGGCTGAGGGTGCGTTTGGTTCAATATTCCCAAGAGATTTTCAGCCTTTAAAGCCCCTTGGGAAAATACTAGACTGTTTGGTAACTATTTTGAAGTAACTTTCAAGTGAAAATCAGCATTAAGAAAGCTGAAAGCCCAATGCTAAGAAGGACTAGCTTTGAACTTTCAATATTTAGCCAATTACTGAAACTTTCTTTTTCCAAAACTATCATCACTCATTCTTCAAATTTGTTATTTTGCCCTCATTATTTATTTTTTAAATGTCAAAATAATGCTAAAAAAATCAAATTCATATAAATGCTAAAAAAATTAAACATATTTTGGTCTTTTAAAAAAAAATCATTTATATATTTGATTTTTTAGCATTATTTTCAAATTCATTTTTAAAAATTTACATCGTTATTTTTTTTCAATTTTAAACAAATAAAAATTAAAAAATTTCGACAAAGGATTTGGTATTTTTTTTAAAAAATGATATATATGTATTTGATTTTTTTGTAGCATTATTATCAAAATTTACAATTAAAAAGTTGCATACATTATTTTTTTTTTCAATTTTAAGCAAATAAAAATTAAGAAATTCCAATAAAGGTTTTGGTCTTTTTTTTAAAAAAAAAAATCATATATATATATATTTGATTTTTTTTTTAGTAATATTGTCAAAATTTATATTTAAAAAGTTGCATACATTATTTTTTTCAACTTTAAACAAATGAAATTTAAAAAAAAAAAAACTAATATTAATCATCTAAATGGCTTTTCAAATGTGCTTTCTATTTAATGGCATTTCTCTCAAAATTACTTCTCAAAGCATAGTTTACCAAACGTCCTTTGTATTTGTCTAAAGTCTTTTAGGCTAAATCATTTTGCATTTTTCTAATGGGATTTTAAAATTCTAAACCAAATGCACCATGAGAAGGTTCCGACGCATTCCACACCTCCAGAATGCCTTCGCCACATAATGCTCTCTTTCTTTTTCCCAAGTTTGCTCCCTTTCCGCTTCTCTCAAGCCTGTATTTAAACGGTCAAATCATGCCCTAGAAGATCGCTTTGATCATCCTGGCTGCTCCACCTGTGGAGGAATTCTTGGGAAAAGTTTTAAAAAAATCTTAAACATTTTATATCTATGTCAATTTAGTCATAAACTTTTTTTTGTGCCGATTTAGTCCTAAACATTTTTATTTAGTGTTAATTCAATCATTTTCAGCTAATTTTGGTTGGCGTCGACTGGCTAACATTAACAATTTTTAATAACATTTTAATATTTTTGAGTTTTTTAATTTTAATTTTCTTTTTATTTTTCTATTTTCCTTCTCCTCCTTCTCCTTCCTCTAGCCGACAACTGGCTAGAGGCAACCGTTCTACCACAAGGGCATCCTCGTGCTCACCACCCTAGGGAACCTGGGTTGCCTTGAGTTGGCCTTGCACCGGGCTAGCAAGGCTCACCCTCACAGCCACTAGCAAGGGCTAGTGGCCAACGAGGGCGAGGCTCTTGCTAGCCATGGGCGAGGTTGGTTGACCTCGTTGGCCACTCGGCAAGGCTCAAGGTTGACCTTGACCTCATCGAAAAAATTTAAAAATATTAAAATATTATTAAAAGTTATCCATGTCAACGCCGATCGTGCTATATCAGCCGGCTGGTGTTTAGTCAGCAAAATTCGGTAAAAAGTAATTGCAAATGACTGAATTGGTATCATGTAAAAATGTTTAGAACTTAACTGATAAAAAAAAAAAGTTTAGGACTAAATTGATACAAATATAAAATATTTATGACTTTTTAATACTTTTTCCGGAAGTATGGGGTGGCTGCTAAAGCTGGTCAGTACATGGGCACCCTTGCCATTCGGTGAAGGTTCACAATATATTAATTCTTGTTGTGGTTTTTTTTTTTTTTTCTTTTTTGGATTTTCAAATTAATTCTATTGTCCTCATCTGTATTGCAACTTCTGAAGGTGAAATTAACCTCTTCGCCGAAGTGCATGAATAATTAAGAGGAAGAGAGATAATGAATAAAAGGGAAGGGTCTATGATGACTGCCCCACGTGGTGCAAGGCTTAGCATTCTCGAGGTTTTTTTTTTTTTTTTTTTTGGTCGTAATATGAATTTATTTAATAAAAGTGTTCAAACATAAGTGCTCGCTAAGGGAGCATCCAAACAAAGTAACTCCCAGAGGGGTTGAGGGGGATAAGTTAACCAATTACAGGGCAAATAATTTAGTCTTTTGACCTTAGCTACCTAATCCGCAACACGATTTACCTCACGTCTGTAATGGGCTAATTTTAAGTGTTGAAATGAGCACATGGGCTGCTGGGCCTCAGAAATTAAAGGTTGTACTTCCCATGGAGTTTGGACTGAGTTGGAAACAGCATCTACCAACTCTGAACAATCTGACAGAACTTTAAGTACTTCATTTCTTCTAGTTTTGAGGAGAAAGAAAGCTTTGATAAGGGCAAGGGTTTCAACTTGAAGGGCAGAGGCTGCGCTTCAGGTTTAGTGAATCCATCAACGATTGTCCCTAACGAGTCACAAATCACTCCAGCTATAGCTCCGGCGTTTGTTCCATCGACGAACGACCCATCAATGTTCACTTCAAGCTTTCTTTGCTTTGCTTTTGGAGAAAATATTGGGTGATTCCAAACTGCCAAGTCGGCGTGGTCTCTGACCACTCATGAACTGCCATGTGGAGATGTCAGATGCCGAAGCAGAGGGCCGAAGGAGAAAAATCTGAGGTGCTTTCGATATTGTTTTTGCTGCACACCTGAACAAGTTTGATGCTCTTTTGTGGTATTATAGCACTTGTTCGATGAAAGCTTCTTGTTCTTCTCTAGCAACCATCATTTGTAGCGCATAATCGACTCCGTCTTTCATTTCTTTACTCTCATGAAAATTATCAATCAAAAGGTAGGACATATTAAGAGAAGTTGTAGCCGCATGCATTGAATGGATTACTTCAACTTTCATACCATGATAAAGCTTTCATATTTACTCATATTTGCCATTATTATTGTCAAAAAGCCTCTTGAGAGATTTTTTTACTTTCTCCATCACTTCATACAAGTAGGAAGTTGCTAAATTTGTAGAACGAGACAAACAATAAACTCAAAATAGTGATTTAAAAACTTGAAACACCTCTTGGCATTGGTTCCAAAATTGAGGGCTTCCAACGATGGAAACAATTTTGCTCGTTGTTCCTTTCCCAAGATGTCTTGATTGTCTCCATTGAGTAGACAAACAACATAGTACAAGGCAAATAATATATGTTTGGATTCATTCTTAACAACTATGAAATATATAATAAAAAAAATTCACCCAATGGCTAACACAATGATTGCTAATGTATACTGTACATCAATACATGCTCAGATTCAAACAATTACAGGGATTGATCTATAACAAGGTCTCATAGGAAATTCATAGAAACGGTGAAAAAGGGTGAGAAGACACATGAATGAACTCAATTTGATACTAATCTCAACTTAAATTAATTGAGGATGTTCAAAATTAACAAGCCAAGCCTAACCTTTTCTTTTATGTACACTTATTAAACATATATATGAAAAACTTATTGTTTTTTCATCATTCATCTAATATATCTCCACTATCTATTCTTGCTCTTAGATACATGCCTCTCAATGATTGTTCATAGTTGTTTTATTTTTGAAAAATGAGAAATTATCAAGGTTCTTGAAGCAAAGCCAAATTGAAACCACAACACCAATTAGCCAACCATGGGAATACACCATTAGTAAACAAAAATCTCAATCCCGTAAAAATAACTACTCAGATGCCCATCAAACAAATAGAAAATGATTTCAATTGGCGATCAAACAAACAATTGGGAATTGCCCAGACTGCTCGGAACCGGATCGAACTAGACCAGAACCGATAGTTCCCACGAAAACCAGTCCGATTCCTGGTTCTAATTTAGTGGGACTGATGAGTACTAGTTCGGTTCCCCATTCTAGGCATGGAACATCGAACCGGCATATACATATTAAGACAAAGAAATTCCATATTAATAACTTAATTGTAATGTAGTTTTTCAACCAAATAGATATGTATTTGTATTTTTTTGGCCTTATTGACTAATATTGTCTCTTGGGTGTGTAATAAGATTAACATTCTTACTCTCTCTCTCTCTCTCTCTCTCTCTCTCTCTCTCTCTCTTTTTTTTTCCATTCTCATAATCCATTTACTTATTTTCTCGACCAAAACAAATAAACAAACGCAAATGAATGAGAAAACTGACTAGGGATGTTGATAAGAGTCAACAACTTTTTTTAAGAATATAATTAGGCTTTTTCAGAGCCATTCCCATGATTTGATGTGGAAAAAGATGGATCAAATAATTAATATTTTAATTTTTATGGAGATTAGGACTTTTAATGTATAATATAATTTTTCACATATTTCTAATGTCGAAAAACCTTTAAAAGATCACATCATGACCTTCGAAAAAATTAAGTTTTTAGCTAATAAGTATTGTTTATTTATGTTGTCCCATAACTTTTAATTCTCAATCAAAATTAATAGCTTGTAATTCAATTCGAATACATGGCTGAACAAGTTTTCTAGGGATTAAGAATTAATTTCTTGGACCCATCCAAAAATTGAATCAGAAAATATAAATTCATGGGGCCCACGGATGAGTCTTTTCAGAATCAACATTTAATGGATAATTCCCAATATCAAAGTGGGAACTGCTTAATCAGATCATACTCACCTCAATCTCCAACTGTCCTCGATTCAGTGGCCGAGGATGTCAAGCAACCCGAGTCTCAATAAAGTGTGCCCGGCAAAACTTCATGAATCCCATCATTACCGAGCTCAGTCATCATTGCTCGTGGCCACTTTTCACGGCCCCGTTGACGCTCATCGCCACTCCCACGCGGTTTCTTGCCACCCAGGAACGCACTATCCCTCGCCCGTTCCGCCCTGCCTTGGCAAGAACAAACAATGGAAGATTTGGGCGACTCTGATCATCATCATCAAAATATCATGGTCCATCAGAAACTTGCACGTTCATCGCACGTACAATTCACGTGCGATCCCTGTGTAATTCACGTACAGTCGGTGAAATGGACAATACTGCAATATGGAATTAGCAAAAATTGGCTGGAGAGTCTAATTTCTCACAAGACATAACTTTAACTATAAGGATGTACAGAGCGCACCCAAAGATCGGTCATGACACGCTGCAAATTCAACCTAATGGAGGTCCATCAATTGCAGGGAAGAAACCAACCAAAAAATCGGCTCGGATAGTCGGATCGAGCGAGTCACCGCACAAAAGAGGAGCTAGTGAAAGAGATATGTGATCGCAAGGGCAACTAACCGGAGGACGTACGCAATTCCTTGATCAATCGCCTTCCCCGCATTCGAGAGAGAGATAAGCAAAATAAGGCAGGATCGGTAGACTGATCTCGAAATCGAAGAACTCTGTCGTGAATGAAAGATAATTCCTACGTTTAAAGAACAGGGAGAGAGAAAAGGATGCTTCGGCGTACCATGGTTGGAAGGACCCTCTGGCGCTGCCAATGGAGCCATGGACTGTCCATAGCTGGGCTGAAGAAGAGTCCAGAAGATTCAAACGAAAATTGAATCTCTGACATTCATGATTCCTTAAATTTTCAGCACTTTCTTCGAAACTTACTCGAATATTTTCATTTTTCTTTTTAAGTTAAATTATTTTGTTATTTCAAAGGAATCACAGTTCACTTTTGAAATAGATCAAATCTTTAGAAACCTTTCTCTAAATACTTGAAGTTTGTAATCATTTGGATTGAAGACAATTTTTCATCATATATTGTCGGCCAACCCAGCCGCCCTAAGGAGTTTATTTTGGATCCATCGCTACGTGGAAGTGCCTTGGGTCATACATTTTCTTTACTTTCTTCTTTCAATTTCAATTTCTCTATTTTGTCCTTTTAATTTCATGTGCATTTTAAATTTGTTCCCTTTATTACTGAACACTTTTAGTCTTGGATGATAGATAGGCCTCAAAACTAGTTATGCATGTGGTGAACGTGGAAGGAGTTTGTAAACAAATGGCTAACATATACTCTTTTCAAAATGGCAACCATGCACCATTTTACGAAAAAGCTTTCATATCCCGATGCTCTAATTTCCTGCCATACCTGAATTGTCTTTATCTTTAATGGGCAAATTTGTTTTTTCCCGGTCGTCGAGAATAACATTGGCTATGGCAATAATTATGCATGACAAGTGGCAAACATGCATTTTTTTTAGGATGGTGGTTACCACGCATTATTTACAGACAATTTTCTTGTCTTTCAAACGTTGATCTTTTAACATCTTTGGAATCAAAAACATTCATCTTTTGCCATCTTTCAAATCTAGTTGCTTTGCTCAAACTTATGACCTCGTAGAAGAATGTACGACCTTTTTACCACTGGACTAACACGCTCGGTGGTGTATTATAGACGAAAAGTTCCCGCAATATATAAACAAGCGTAGCTAACCGCCAGAGGGCCTCACTTTACGCTTCTTTTTTTGTCACCATGAAAGTGAATGTGGAATTTGCGCCGGTGCTGCTCCTTTTCTTCAGTCTTTCTCTGTGTGAAACGGCATATATTTCCGAAGAGGACGATTTAGACTTGGAAAGACAAGTCAGGACTATGAACAAGCCATCCATCAAGACCTTTTTGGTAATTTTTCTCCAAACCTTTCTTCTGCAATAGTCTCATTTGAATTTCACAAAGATATTGCAATCTATCACGTTAATCTTTGAAGTATGATTGCTACTCGACGAATAACTAACTGTGTTTGATTTTATCAAGACTACAGAAGGAGACACAATTGACTGTGTTGATATAAATAAACAACCGGCACTCGATCATCCTCTACTGAAGGATCACAAGGTTCAGGTAAAAATTTATCATTGTCTCCTAAATCAACCGAGAAATATCTGGACCAACATCGGATAATTTAGGTGAAATGGTCTACTTGATACTTCTATAATCAGTTTTTTCTTCTTGTAGACAAAACCGAATCTACATGTCACTAGCTTGCACCAAACTTCTCCAAATGCAAAATCGATTGGATTTGGGTTGGAAGAACCTTGCCCGATTGGAACAGTACCCATTCGTCGAGTAACAAAAGAAGATTTGATAAGGGCAAGATCCTTGCCCAAGATACCGTCCGTTGCAGCTATGAGACAAAATACCGTTGTTTCGAATCAACATGTACTATCCCTCTTTCTCATACTCACATGCATATTACAATATCATTAGTGATTTTTTATTTAAATCTTTTAATGAGATTATGTACGTATGAATTTCATGAGACCACATGTCAAATGTCCACTTATGACAATCTCAAAATATGTTGTTTTCATGATTTGTGTACAAAAAGAAAATCAATACATCTTTTAAAGTAAGACTGGTAGGCATAGGTGAGCAAGAGATTATTTAGTTTCCTTCACTTTGTAGCAGTCTAAGTTACAAGTTATCAATTGTAGGTGGTATCTCTAAAGGACAACAATATAGAAAATATTAAATATGGAGGAGGTGGAGATGTGACGGTCTACAATCCAACTGTTGCTCATGACCAGTTCAGTGCACATAATATATGGATAGAAACTGGTCCCCCAGAGCATGTTAGCATGATCACATATGGTTGGATGGTAAGTGATTTTTTAAGTAAGTCAATGTCATCGTTTTTTCTTTTCTTTTCTTTTTTTAACACAAGTTCAATATGTGGTGAAATGATCTAAGAGGAAATTCTCTTATTTTCCTAGGTTGCTCCACAATTATATGGCGATACTCTTGCTCGGACGTTCACATATTGGACAGGTGAACTATGACGATGATAATTAATTTTTAACCGAACCATAATTTGAAATTTATTGACCAAAGCATTGTCCTCATAAGGTGATGGCCATCGCAATGGGTGCTACAATGTACTATGTCCGGGTTTTGTACAGGTGGACAGGGCAATGTTTCCTGGTGATCCAGTAGGTCCTACTTCAACTTATGGTGGACCTCAATATGAGATTATACTCCGTATCCAACAGGTATGTCTGATCTTTTCAAGGTTCTTAAGATAATGATTTTTGCTAAAATATATTAGAGACTAATAGTTGTGTTCTTTAAATTTAGAAACTTTCCATATCATTCTACCCTACGGAAAGTTATTCGTAGAAGCATATAATCATTCATGTTATATAATTATCATGGCCGCTAATACCAAGTATATTTCGATATCATTATTAAATAAACTAGTGTTAATAATTTATGCATTTTTTGCATTACTAGCACTTATCATCAAGATTTAGTTCTAATCAGGATAAAACTACTGGGAATTGGTGGTTGCTTGTAACCAAGAAAGCAATTAAAGTAGGCTACTGGCCAAAGGAACTATTCCGGTATTTGCGCAACGGCTCACTACACACAGCTTGGGGAGGAGTTGGCATGGCTGGAAGTAATGGATTCTGTCCACCGATGGGAAGTGGCCACAGGCCTGATGGTAGAATGGACCATGCTGCCGTCTTTAAACGACTTTATTGGGTTCGATCGGGTGGCAAATCCCTACCTCCGGATATGACGACGGTGTGGGTGGACAGATCCAATGTTTATGATTTGATGAACCATCACCGTACTGTATTTTATGCTGGCTACATGATTAGCTTTGGAGGTCCAGGAGGTTATTGCAAGTTATAGAAAATTTAAATGAAAAAGTTATCTCGAGCAATTCAAATAATAAAGTTATCGATTTTCTATTGCACACCCTTTGCTTTGTAAGTGATGCTCATTTTCATTTCCCTTCTCTCGTGATCGAGGTGGCCATCGCATGTGAAGCGACCTCAATGGTAACTGTAATTCTTTCAACAGCTTCTTGGGAATTTCCAAATATTTTAAATCCCTACCAGCTCTTTCAACCAAAATGGTCGAGCGGATAGATAAATCCGGCATCTATGGTTGGAAGAGAACTTGTTAAACAATGACAAATGAGATACATAAATTCATTAGAGAGACCTGGCAAATTGTTGCAGGGGTTAAACTTCATATAAAAAATGCTTATCTTCAACAATTTGATAAGCCAAAACCCCATTTTTCATTTTATGGATTCCCTTTTACAATTAATATTCACATCTTCTTTTCCTTTCTTGTGATTGAGATTGCAATTACTAGCGGTTAGGATTAGCAAGAATAAACCTCAATAATGCGGTAGGCATGCTAACATATATAAGTAATCTATCGTGTATTCTAAATGTTTTCCTAAAGCAAACTACGCGTGGCAGGAGAGGAGGCAGTAGATGATTGATTAGAACGAAAATGGATTGGGTTTGCGATGGGCATTTCTCTAATGGGTATATTAGACAATTACATTTGAAAATCTGAGAATTTAGTCATTTAATATGTGAAATTAGCGCCGCCAATGTTCTTCTCAAACATGTGCACATTGCCACCATTTGATAAGCACTCGACCATAGGATAAATCAACCAGCAATATGGAATTAGCAAAAAATGGCTGGATAATTTAATTTCTCAGAAGACATAGCTTTAATTACAAGGACGTACAGAGCACCCCGAAAATGGGTCACAACACGCTGCGAATCGGACCTAATGGAGGTCCGTCCATTGCAGGGGAAGAAACCAACCCAAAGAATCGGCTCGGATGGTCAGATCGAATGAATGGCCGCGCCTAAGAGGAGCTAGTGAAAGAGGTATGTGACCGCAAGGGCGACTAACAGGAGGGTGTACGCAATTCCTTGATCAATCGCCTTCCCTGCATTCAAGAGAGAGAAGCAAGATAAGGCACGATCGGTCGACTGATCTCGAAATCAAAGAGCTCTATCATGAAAGAAAGAACAGGGAGAGAAAAGGGTGCTTACGCGTACCATCGTTGGAAGGACCTTCCGGCGCGGGCGACGGGACGGCGGACTGTCCGTAGCCGAGCTGAAGAAGGGTCAAGAACATGAACCCGACGATGACTGGGACGAAGCACGATCTCACCGCGTTCATCTTTGAGGAAAAAAGAGGCTCCAAAAGCAGGAGAATCGCGAGACCTGGACGGAGATCGGAACTGAGAAGCGAAACGGGGAAAAAGAGAATGGTGGGATGGGAGGATTTGCGGGGACGCCGGGTCGGGATCTTGAAAGTGCCTTATATGAATGCAAGCCGGGTGGGTCAATTTGCATTTTCCTGGAAAGTCGAGAGCGAGAAGAAACACGTCGGGGACGCTGAGTTTTGAATTTTTTACTACTTTTTCGGATATGGCGGCTTCTATTCTTTGACTCGGGAGACGATGGCGACTCCTGCGCTGCCTCGTGGCGAATTGGCGTTTCGATTTTGACCGATGGTGGGAACCGAACCGACCGACTCTTCAGCTTTCCTTAATCTGGTCAACATTTCAACCCGCGTCTTCCTCGAGAGTTCCGTGCGGCAAAACCCCTCCACCTTCCCCTCGCGTTTCTCCAGATTCTAGAACCCGTCGAGCGTCTCTCGTGGATCGGACAAACTCATCAGGAAGTCGTGACGGAATAGGCAATCCCATAACCATTTCCGCATCGGAAGATTTCAGATGGGGTGAAATTTCAGCTGAGAAAACCCACTTAACTTCCCCTTCGTTTCATTGCGAACAGCCCGATCGAGACAAGACGATCGAGTCAAAGTAAGTGGTCGAAGCCAATTTCGGGTTTGGTTTCTCCACGAAAAAGGGCAATGTTTTCTCGGGTGTTCTGGAGATGGTGTCGTACAAATGTCATAAGCGGATGGCTGCTGAGCTGCGCTGATCTCTATGTATTTCAGCCGTGTGAATCAAGAGATTCGGGAATACTCCCTGTTGTCGTCGTTTTATCGAAGTTTTGAGTCCGATCAGAATCGGAAAAACCCGAAAGGAGGGACTGAACTCAGGTTTTAAGGACTGCGTTTGGGAGAGAACCCATCACCCATTTAAGTTGCTTGTGCCGAAAACTAGTTCAAACCAGGAATCGTTGTCCTTTGATCCTTCAGTTTGGCACCATTCGAATGTCGGGAAGACTAAAAACATTCTCTCGAGAAGTGGTTTTTGGTCCACTGAGCTGCCCATTAGCGTCAGGGACATCAAACCTCGGCGAGTTAACAATGCAGGGTATCCAAATTGAAAAGCATGAAGTAAAAACCAATCGACACGACTACCATGTAACGCAAACATCAACTCCGGTTCATATTTAGTCCTCGTATTAAAACGAATCTTTATACAAAATCATCCCCCCGACAGAAATCGACCTTGTGTAGGAGCCCTTGTCCGAAAACGGTGGGCGCTCACTACCTCAAGTGTTCGAACTAAGATCCTTCATGTCAAAGCAAAAACTGGGATGCGTTTGATCAAGTTGTTCTTGGGCGAGCATCACTTCCTTAGATGTGACTCGCTGGCCACTCACCACCCTTCCTTGAAAAGCCAAAAGAAAGCAGCAGAATTCTCCCGGGAATCAAAGGAGAAGATGGACGAAACTAAAGCACTTTGATTCCGAAACTTTGCCTAGCACCCATTCTCATTCGTTCGCTTCCTTCTGCCGCTACATCATTCCGCAACCGCACATATTCGTTTCTTTTCGATCCCCTTTCTTCCCCCCCAATAAAAGAACAGAGATTCTTTGCTATTTCGTTGGCTGCTAAGGCTTTGCGTTGCCAATATGTGCCACCCAAACGTTCCGGTTTCCCCCCTTGCGGACCCGGCTCAGCGTTCGAGATGGCAGGTCTTGCCCGCGACGGGCATCAGTTCAACAGCGGAGGCAGGCGTGCTGGCTAGGGAGGTGGCAGCACCTGAGGCCGGCAGCAGGGGCGGCGTGATGAGGCGGTGCGTGTGCTCGCCCACGGGCCACGCGGGGTCTTTCCGGTGCAGGCTCCATATCGCGGAGTACGTGTGGAGAAGAAGATGCGCGCGATGACTCTACACGCATGTCTCGGTCATGTATAAAGAAACATTGAAAGACGATGTGTTGAGGGGCATGAAAGTGAATTCATCAGTCTCGTCGTACGTCCTCATCATCTCGCCTTTTTTTCTTTATCACCTCAATGATGAATGTTGCGAGGTAAGATGTCTCAATCTAGTCCATTTGTCTTTTTTTCATCTTCTCTCTCGACCTACTCCGATCGATGTAAAAGTTCACGGCTCACGAGCTTGGTTGGTGCCGACAACTTGTCGAATGCTAGTTATGAACTCTTGTAAACCGATCGGAGATTCTGAAGTGCGAACCGGTAACTTCCCGCATGCGTAGAGTCAGAATCCACTTCGGCGCATGGGTTATGCCAATCGTTAGCTATTGATTTGCGATTGATTGAGCTCACAAAAACTATTTTCATCTCTGCATGGATCGAGATTCTTCAAGGTGGATTAAGCACGATCCTAGGGTCAAGCCCAGCCGGATTGGGCCGAGCCTAGCCCGCCTGGCCCGAAGACGAATATTTTATTCGATGGGCGCGTCTGGGCAACAAATTAGGTACTCGAGAGCTTGGTCAAAGCCGGTCCAACGGCCGATGGTTTTTTGGGTAGCGAATTTAAGCTCACCATTTTGGAAAATAAACTAATAAGAACTTAAAGTGATTAGCTACAGAAGGAGCTAAGAGTGGATTTGGTTCAACTTCATAAATGGGCTTCGAGTGTAAAGTAAATGTTCAAATCTAAAGTCTCTTCCGGAAATGCAAATTGTGTTTGATAAAAATTCTTTGTAAAGTCACTTTAGATTCTAGTATTGTTTGGTAAAAAAACTTTTATGATAAGGTTTAACTAACTTTCTTTTCTTTTTTATTAAAAAAAAACTCAAAAGCCTTTGCTAGAGCTAACGAAGGCTCAGCCTCTGATGAGCCAAATTTGGCATCAGTAATGACCTTGGGCAACCTCTAATTAGGGTTGTGAGACCTAAGTAGCAGTTGCCCAATCTTAGGCAACCTCTAGCAACAGTCACCTAGGTTGCATGACCCAAGTTGGCCTTTTGCTTGGCCCTTTATCAGTTCCTCATTGCTAGCCAAATTGAAAAATTTGACAAAAAAGAGAAATAGTTCCAAAAGGGGCAAAACCAAAAAACTAAAAAATTAGTGAGGATAATTTTGATAGGAAAAAATTTTTGAATCCTAAATTTAGGATTCCATAAATCTACTTTAGAATGCTGGATAGCTTTGGATGTTTAGTGTTCCCTAAGTTAGCATTAAACTACTTAAAGCACTTCATCATTTTCTCAAAAGACTTTGGAGGCGAAGCGTCAATTTTTTTTTCTTTTTCGGGTAAGAGGTGGAGTGTCAATTGAAAAAGTTTAATTAAACACATATTTAATTCTTTATGGCTATCAAACCTGCAAATCTCAAGACAGAAGGTGGCACTCACATCACAACGTCACAATGTCAACATCTCGCAAGGCGACCAAGGGAAAACCTTGCACTTGAAATCGATCCATGGTGAATTAATAATTAGGAAATTTCAAATAAGTACATAAACTACTAACGGCCATCTAAATTTTTCGTCGGCTGGCGAGCGCGTGAACCTCACATGACACCTTGCGTCTCAAATCCCATCCAGAGAGAGTGCCGAACCAATGACGTGGACAAAAAATAAAATTACGCATTTTCGCTCCAACAACAGGGCTAAAAGCCAAGATTAGCGGCAAGCCCGACAGACAGGACCCCCAAACTTACCAGTCAACGGTAAACTACCAGTCGTGCGTTCGAACTGCAATTGCCACGCCCACCTTCTCTCGTCGCCTTTTCCCCTCGCTCGAGCTTGCGTGGATTTAGCAAAATCTCCGCTGCTGGGCTGATCGCTAATGCCCCATTAGAGCTACCTTCGTTATCTTTCGGTGCCGGTCTCGCTTTCTTGTCCCACGGCTTTTCGTTTCCTTGCTATTAAAAAAAACCGAGTAAAGGGGACGCCTTTTTCGGGTTTCTTCACGGGCTCTCCTCGACCCCGATCGCCCTTTCGTTTTCAAATTCGAGCTGGAAGTCTCCGCTTTCTGGAGTTCTCCAATTTGGGTTTTCTTTAGTTCGTGCCTGAGTGGCTGTTTGTGGTGGGTGTGAGATTAAGAGAGAGGGAGGGAGGGAGAGGGAGAAAACGAGAGGGAGATTGGATCGAGGGAGACAGGGATGGCCCGAGCAGGGAACAAGAACATACAAGCCAAGCTGGTGGGTATGTCTTTCCCTTTTCTTGTTTTTTTCGGTCTGCGTTTGTGTCGATGATTCTCCGTCGAGTTTTGAATTTAGGGAGAGGGGATTTTGCATCAATCGAGTGTGCTGCTGCTGTATGTTGCATAGGGTGTGATTTTTTGGAGATAACTCCCGAAATATTTGCGATCGGTTATGCTGTTGAGCTTGTCGAATGATTCTTGATTAAGATCGAGCTGCTGCATAATACTGCATGGCGGATTGCTTGGATAGGAAGCCAATTCTTGGAGTATAAGTTCCGTGGATGAAAATTTGTCAACTGTAACCCCAAAAGGAATGTGCTTGCTAGCAATTTGTTATTTGAATTGGGTGTTTATTTATGCCTAGTAGAATGCAGCTTTTCATAATATCAATGTTGGATTACTACTCTTTGTCTGGAATTTCGCCTGGGTAAGAAAGTTGGCTCTGAGAAGAGCTTGCTTGAATCTCTTTCTCATATATGCATTGAACTCCTTGCTGGAAATATGCATTGACTTCTGCTTATTCAATGACAATGCGGAAAATGGGAGGAAAGTTCTGGATTAATGACGGTAGGTGACTCTTGTCATAGGTACTTCTTGGGGACATGGGAGCTGGAAAAACAAGTCTGGTGCTGAGATTTGTCAAGGGCCAATTCCACGAGTACCAGGTACGTTACATCTGTTCCACCACGCTTCAAAAAAAATTACTGCATCTGCAGCCTCTTGACTGGAGTGAGTTGCAGGAATCCACTATCGGCGCAGCCTTCTTTACTCAGGTCTTGTCCCTGAACGAAGCGACTGTGAAGTTTGATATATGGGATACGGCCGGACAGGAAAGATATCACAGCTTGGCTCCAATGTACTATCGAGGTGCTGCTGCAGCTGTCGTTGTCTATGACCTCACTAGCATGGTATTAATGTCTCAAGTTTGATACAACAATTAATGCAAGTTCTTTATAATTTTGTTTAGAGGGATGGAAGCAGGGTTCTATTATTTAGTCTTTAGAATTACTTATATTCAAGGTTTTGCTTTGATATTGCTGAATGCCTTGTAATCACGTAATCTGCTTAGAGGTAGTTTGATATCTTTATGTTTTCTGGTGAAGATAATTTATCATTGAATAATGGTGATGGAGCATCTAAACAAAGTTTGTGGAAGTCCTGGATTGAACATTATAGTACTTAGGAGATGGTGCTCATATATTTGCTTCAATGAAGTACCTCAAGTGGAAAGGCTTATTGTAAAACTTATTCTCCCCTGATACCTTTTTTGTTAACTGGTACCAGTAAGAGATCATCTTAACCAATTCAAGTTCTTTTTCCATGGCTTCAGGACTCATTTCAACGGGCCAAAAAATGGGTTCTAGAACTGCAGAGACAAGGTAACATTAAAAAATTTATTTGAGCTCTTTGTATTGTCTCTCTTTTTCGTTTTCTTTTTCTAACAATTGGAGAGAAGGTTGCTGCTTGTATATAGGTTAAAAATACTGGATGATTTAAATCATATGATTCTCTAAGCTGCAGTTAAAACTTCATAGGTTTTCTTTTCCTTATGTTAAAGTAGTTAGGCCTTAGATTTCTGTTTTCATTTCCAAGCTTCAGTGGGCTTCATTCATTTCAATATTCACTTTATAAACCATGCATCTTCCTTTTTACTATGCTTTGAAGTTGAGTCCATTAGCGGTTGCATCTGTACTTTTTATTCTTTAGTGACTATGCACAAGAAGCATATTTCATTTAGTAAATAGTACTTTGAAGAGGTGTCTTAGACATTGTGTGTTGGGATGTCGTTGACTCATTTCCTTTCAAATGACTTGATTTTCCTATATCAGATTAATGGTGCACTTGCAAACAAGTTCAACGTATAATTTCATTAGTCTGTAGAAGTTTATGCATTCTGTTTCTAAACAAGATCAGTGAGAAATAAGACCTCAAAGATATTTTCTATATTGTTGTAGCTGGTGAATGTGTTTTAGTAATCGTTGTAAATTATACGGTAGTGTTTTGTGAATAATCTTGGTGCTAATATGACAGCAGGGAATCCCAAGTTAATAATGTTCTTGGTGGCGAACAAGGCAGACCTGGAGCAGAAAAGGCAAGTGCAGAATGAGGTATGTGGAATATCCAACCATCTTTACTTTAGGCATAGACTTCTTTGAGAAGGAAACAAAGTGATGCAACATAAAAATTTCTGGCACTTTTTATTTTTTCAGTGGCAGCGCCCAAAATATTATGAAACTACTCTTCTTTCCTTTGGATTTTCCTGGCAGTGAAGGCTGCATTCATTTTCTGCATAGGGATGACATATTTTTGGCTTAGCATATTTGTCTAAATGTGCCTAGCGTCTTTATCTTAGATAAGAGAAGATTAGATTTTCTATCTATTACAGTCGAATCCCCCTACTGGCAGTGGCAAGTGTCATTTTTTAAGTGTAAGAAGCCAATCACTTCCTTCCAGTATGCCTGCTGTAAAAACCGATCAAATCAAATTCTATTGCTGATGCTCACGGAAGTTTTGACTCCCATCAATGACTATGACATTCTTAAAAATCTTTTTCTTCATCAGCACCTTCAGCTTAAATCAAAAGGAACCTCCCTAGTGCTCTCAATCCTCAGTGACTGTGTGTAGACTTTCACAGTTCCTTGGCTTTATCAGAATATCATTTCTCAGCCCACCTAACAGACTCTTGAGCCTTGCATAACTCCACCGTGCTTTGACCAAAAAATGCTTCTACTTTTATTTATGGAGTTTTCTGTGATTCTCTTAAAAATGAAGTTATGAGCTGCATGCGACTTTACAACTGAGATGGATGTAACTGCAAGCTCCTTTCCTGATATCATGCATGCGATATCTTATTTCTCTCAACATCAGTGATTACTCAAGTGACATCCATATTTCAGGAAGGCGAGCAATATGCTAAGGAAAATGGTTTGTCTTTTCTTGAAACTTCAGCAAAGACTGCACAGAATGTCAATGAGCTTTTCTATGAGATAGGTAATTTCATGGCTTTAAATGTTAATTTTTCAATTTGACAAGGCAAACGTTTTATTTTAGCTGGCTGAGCTTGCTGCTCCTGCGAAACTGGATACATTTATCAATTAGGCTGGGGTGTTTATCAAGTGGATAGGAATTGCCAACCTCAATTGTTTTGCAGTTAGTTTTTCTGCATTCATATATTCCCTGATAAACTGAAAGCTGGAAGTTTAGATATAAGCAATTTCCAGCTGCTCAAAGTTCTTCCCCTCCTTTTTATCCCTAAATGTTGAATTTGTTCAAAAGTATTGCATAAGATAACCATGCTCCAGATGTAGCCCTACTTCTGTTGGAATGCATGGTCTGACTGATTTATCTATTGAGAATTTTCCCTTAGCCCCAATAAGCTTCAATATACTCTACATACAACTTTGTGCAGCGAAGAGAATTGCAAAAGCTACTCCTTCACGACCGACTGGAATGAAGCTGCAAAGACAAGAAAGTCGAAGAAGCTTATTTTGTTGCTCGGGGTGATTCCAGTGCTGGCTCTCTGTATGTATTTTGCCTCCATGATTCTATTACTGAGAAGATGGGTTCGTTAAAGTTAGTATGAGATAACTATTGATGACAAATAACTCCTAAGTTGGTGGGTTCAACAGTGAACTATCATAATGAGTGCATAACATTTGTTCCTGGTAACCTTTCTATTTTTGAGAACAATCTCTGTTCAAAAATAGCTTTTTCCATTTCTGTTCTCATAAACAAAGAAATAGATTTTTTTTTTTAACTTCTTGTTTCTATTCGAAGTCTATTCTCCGACCATTTTTCTATTCCGAGAAATAGAAAAATTAGTTGATGTTACTAAACGGAATTATGTTCCTTTTCTATTTCAAAGGACAAAAGAACAGAAAAAGAGAAATAAAATGGTTATCAAACAAGCCCTTAGACTGCCAGATATATTGTTTGTAAGGTTTTGCATTCTTGCTATTGTAATTTTCGAATCTACCATATATCCTATGTGTGCCATCTTTGCTGAAATGCTACAAATTTACCCTTTGCATAACTTTTTTTTTTTTTTTTGTGTTCTCAGTAAGGAAATTGCTGCGAATGGCTGTGGTGGATGTACCTCTTGTGGTTGTTGATGTTGAAGACGGAATCTCATTCAGACCCTGGCTCGTGAATACTTTCATAAGTACACAGTATTTCACTGGACAAAATCCTTTGCTTACCATTTCAATTGTATCACATTGTCCTTCATGTGGTAAGGGTTATGAAAACTCGTAAGCAATAAGAAATGTTGCTCCAAAAATGGTCGTTGTGTTTAACGTTTTTCAGGCATTTTTAGGCTGCTTGTGGAGGATTCCTGTTGCTTTTTACACTGATTTGGTAAAGGAGTGAAAAGTTACTAGCCTCATATACTAGTACTAATTATACGTGGAGAAATCACTAAAAACTAACATGTTCAACCTGACATTTTTCTATGGATAATTAGTATCGAGACGAGAACTAAATGGCATCGCTACTGTTTTTTTTCCTAATGAAAAGTTACTAATGCACAATAATAGTACTAGTTAACTCTTAGTTATATATATAGACATTTTTTTCAAGTCAAAATTTTCACAATGAATAAGCTATGGAGTACCGGGTACGGACTTTTCTACGGGAACAAAAGTTATTAATACGTGTAAAGAAAGAACTACAAACTACTTTTCATCGTCAAGGGGCTTTTTATTCATACAGGGAAAAGAAAAGGAGTTTCTTTAGAAGACAATAGTGCACGCAGGAGTAAATGGAATACTGAGAAACATAAGGCTTGATCAGAAAGACTTCCTAGAAAATAGATGTACAGGCTTATTGAATATTTCGGTATTGATCCACTTATTAAACTTGTATATCCGCGCATCACGTTATTCTGGAAGCAAATTTGCAAACGTTGTCCCCAATCATCACTCGAATAAACCAATGGATCCGCAAGGTCATGGTCGATGCAAGGAGCAGTTGGAATCCAAAGAGAGGACTGAAATCGTTATCGCAGAGGACAAAAGCCTTGCGGGTGGCTCCAGTTCCGTTTCTCGGCATCAGTGCGTTGGAACCAACAAAACCATGAAAAGCAGAGACATTTTTGCTTCTTTTTTTATAGCCCAATTTGTTCTTCTTTTCAATTCCGTGGGCAGTTCACATGCCAAGTCTCGTAATCCCAACACAGGCCAACCGGCAATGGACAAGAAAAAAGCCTGCTTCCTATCCTGCTTCTGCTAAGGTAAGAAGCTGGACGACGTACCGCTAGCTTTCCAAAAAGCCCACCACACATATCGGACCAAAACGAAAGAAAAGTGAAAGCATAGTCCTCTGCTGATTTATCAAGAAAGATATCAGCAGAATAAAAGAAAATCAGGACGTTTTCAGTCAGTGCTGTCAGTACAACCGGGGCTTGGGTGGGCGAGCTCTATCATCTATGTGCATGCCTGCAAAGAAACAGGGTAGCGAAAACTCACCCTCCATTGATTATCACTTTGCTGATGCACAAGACACCCGATTCCAAGAGGTTGGAGAACCAAGCAGATTTTCTTGCAGATTTCTACATAGCATTTTGCAGAAAATGCACCAAACTAAACTGAACTACACTTCCACGAAGGAGACGCAGAGGGGGCTTCTGCGGATGAGAACGAAAGGCCATTATTGCTATGTGAATGAGAATCACGCTCTGATGTGCACAGGATCCCTGCATCTCTCAACGGAACAGAGCAGCCCTGAGCGGGGACTCTGTCGGGATGATGGTTCTGCCTCTTGTACGTCTTTGTCATCGTCACCGTCACCAGAAGAAGCCCCGGCCTCTAACCTCGATGCCGACTAGTCGGGAGTCTTCAATGGAGTGGTCACCAGTCGATTCAGGCGGCTCACGTCATCGTCATAGATAGGGTTCGATGCGTGCACCAGACGTTCAGATGCATTGCCCTAGTTATAACTTCCTTGCGCAGAAAAGTTCTGAACGTGCTGCGTCACGCGGTCGACAACTGGTGTTTGTGGATAACTAATCGGTAGGCCACTAGGGAGAAAAGGGAGCTTGCCTTTTCCAAATGCAAAGTGCCTTAAGACAAGCGCTAGGCAAGCACAATCCAACGTGTTGAGGACAATGTCGTGGCGGGGCAGGCAGAGAGTCTTTGCACCCCAGGGGACAGCGTCGTGTACAGGGTGTCCCTCTGCTGATGCAACCCAGGACAGTGTCTCGTAGAAGAAAGTATAATGCTTCCGATGAAGCAGCACGAGTGAACACCTTGGCTGGCTCCAATGGGGCCGTTGTTTACTCGCGAGGGAGGGAAAATGACCGACGATATTTTCCATCTACCTTTTCTTTTCTTGCATTGTGATCATTTTGGTGCCCAAATGTACAGACACCTCAGTCAAGCGTTTACTATTACTAGAGTAAGTGTCTAACAGATACATAATGACTGGAAGAAGAGGAGAGAATCATTTGAAAATACTTATTTTATTTAGATCGAAACAGATACATAATATTAGTTAAAGAAGACATGCAATTGCAATTTTGACACGCCTAATAATAGTAGAGTTCTCTGAATATAGCAGTGCAGTATCTTCTCCACTCTACATGCCATCTCACACCAACGCCCGCATGGGGTACACGAGTGAAAAAAGAAGCTTTTTGCTGCTTCTCGCGTCTCCGCAATAATCTTTAATTTGAAACCTTTTAAGGAGGACTTGCTCAGGACTTTGTTTGCTCTAGTAAAGATGGCGATATTCAATTATTGGCTATCAAACTTAAGGTTACCTTGGAAGATCCTCCTCATACTTGTGGAGGCGTCGGTATCTGAAGGAATCCTCTACTTTCTTTTCAGGCACATGAAGTTGTCCATGGTCAGCATCACCCTGAGTTTCCACGGGCGCCAACAAACTAATGGTTCGCACTACTTTTTTCTAATGTTTAACATAACAAGTGCACGTGTCTGTATACAGGTTTAGATTATTGTTTGTTACCGTCAGCGTTGCTGTAGCAATTATCTTCAATTTTCCATATACCCTATATGTGCCACCATTGCTGAAATCACAAATGTTCTCAGAAAGGTAATTGCTGAGAGTTGATGTGGCGCACGCAATTGGCAATGTTGAAGATGGAACATCATTCAGACCCTGACTCGTGAATACTCCACATGTACACAAAATTTCACTGAACAGAACCTTTTCTTACAACGCAACTGTATCACATACTCCTTCACGTGAAAAGGTTTATGGAACTCATGAAGAACAATGCTGCTTTGAAAGCTTGGTGCTTAAAATTTGATTATGAGTTTTAGATTGAAAATCTCTATTTTGTGCTACTATTGCATAACTGGTAGTGAGTGACGATAAATAAGTGATTGCAAATAGTAATTTTACCTTGTGGAAAAGTTACTAGTCTCTTATAACTAATGCATAACTAGTGCTGATTATAGTTATACAATGAGAGATATTTGTGTTATAACAACATTTTCCATATGGGTGAACGATTCTAGGACAAATCCAGGTTTCACTTGGATAGATAGAGTTCCATCAACAAGACTACCTATCCCAAACAGATATATAGAATTTCATCAACAAGAATCCCAAACAAAACCATTTATAAGTGAAGTAATTTGTCAAACCTAACAAGAGTAAGTCATATTATTCCATCATGTAAAGTAAATGAAAGAGGTTGATTCAAGAGAAACACATGTAAAAACAGTAGTGATTAGCTAATTTGAGGTTTTCAAAGTGTAAACTATACTGGATTTTTCCTACAATATATATAAAAGTTGCAAGTGGATTCTAGTATGAAAATTGGTGAAAAGATCCATAGACACTACTAGTTTCAAGATTACCTCAGTTCAGTCCAATTCTTTAGTTCCTGGTCCAATTCTCTAGTACCCGATTCGGTTCTTCAATTATACAATTCCCAGTTTGGTTCAATTCAGTTCCTACATGGAAATTGGGAATCGGGCCGAATAGTACTAATTCCGCAAAATTTGAAATCAGAAATCAGATCAAGGAATCCTGGAACCAAAAACAAAATCAATTTTTAGGGTTAGTCCAGTTTGGCCCTCAATTTTACCCAAGATCCATGCTCACCCATAACTTGCTACACATCAAATGGATAATTCACTCATCATGTATGAACTCTTGTTTCTCTATATATTTACTTGGACAAAGTACTAATAATTAATATGTTCCACTTGACTTTTGCACGTGGATAACTGCTCTCTATTCGGAGAAATAAACACTATCTCTTAGGTATATATATTAAATTAGAGTATCACAATGAATAAGTGATGAAGCAAGAATACTTATCTCTCTGCTTGAAAAATATGGAAGAACCTCCGAACCGCAACTCACTCTTCATCGGAAAAAGTTTTAAATCATTTCATTTAGTGGCCTATCCGACTTACCCTAAACTCATCGCTCTTCTTCTACACAAAACAAAATTGTCTCTTCTGAAATTTAAAAGTAAAAAAATAGTTTCTAGATTTCATAAAAAAATTATAAAATATTTTATATGAGTATCTCTAGAAATTCTCTAACAAATCAATGGCCAACTTGGGACTAGGAAGGCAACTGATTAAATGAAAGGCTCCGACTCTGAGAGATAGACGTTGCAAATATTTACATGAGAAACAGCTAATGACCTCGGCCAAATCACGGAGTCAACTCCATTTTCTAATAATTTCCTTTTTTATCTAAACTGCATTTCCTAATGATGGTGACAAGAGGAGTTCTATTCTCTTGTTTTAAGGACGAGAAATGGACTGCAAAAAGCCTTTTTCGAGAGGTAAACCTCAAATCCGTAGTTATCTTAATGTTCAAACCGGACTCTAGGCTAATACAATTATTTGCATTTTGTAATCGAGGAAAATTGATTGACGAAATTGCCACTTTCTTTTATAAATTCATGAATACTTCCAACTACATAAGGAGAAACTGTTCGAGAATGATCACTTGTCTTGTTCGAACATCCACATGCAATTAGCATATGACCTTATTTTGTGAGCAAATTTGCAAGCGCTGGTCCCAAACATTATTCAAACAAGCCAATGGCTACCAAGGATCATGGCCGATGCGGGGAGCAGTTGGAATCCAAAGAGGGGGGAACCATCTTTATCGCAGGGGACAAGAGCCTCGCGGACGGGACAAAGTCCCGTTTCTCGAAATCAGTGCGCTGGGAACCAACAAAACCATGAAAAACAGAGACGTTCGTTCTCACTTCTTTTTTAAGCCCAATTTGGCCTTTTTCATCTCCATGGGGCGGTGCACATGCCAGCTCTCGTAATCCCAACACAGGCCAACCAGCAATGGACAAGAAAGCCTGCTTCCTCAGCTCTGCTGAGATGTAAGAAGAAGCTGGACGACGTACCACCCAGCTTTCCAAAGCACACCCGCGCCATGTCAGACCGAAAAACAAAAAAGTGTAAAGCGAAAAAGCAACTGCCCCTCCGCTGATTCATGGAGGAGACATCTACAGATGAAAAAGAGAAGGAGCGAGCAAACGCGACAACGGAAAGAAAACAGGGCAGTTTCAGTCAGTACAGGCGTGGCTTAGGTGGGCGAGCCCAATGTGCATGCCTACAAAAGAAAGAAAAGTAGCGAAAACCCACCCTGCATTGACCATCACTTTGCTAATGCACATGGCACCCAACTCCAGAAGGTTGGAGAACAGAGCAGATTTTCTTGCGGGATTTCTACATGTCTTGTTCGTAGAAAATGTAGTGACCTAAACTAAAAACTGAAACTAGACTACCACGAAGGAGAAGTAGATGGGGTTCCCGCGGAAGAGAACGAGAGGCCATTGTTGCTTCGGGAATGAGATTCGCTCCCTGACGTGCACAGAGACCCTGCATCTCTCAATGGAACAGAGCAGGCCTGGGCGGGGAGTTTCTTCATCGGGGTCAATGGCGGGGTGACGGGACTTTGCCTGGACGATGGTTCGGCCGCCGCTTCTATGTCGTTGCCGCCGTCGTCGTCGTCGCCGCTGGAAGAAGCCCCGGCCTCTAACCTCGATGGCGACGAGTCCGGAGTCTCGAACGGAGTGTTGTTCGCTAGCCGATTCAGGCGGTTCCCGTCGTCGTCGTAGATGGGGTTCGATATGTAAACCAGATGCTCGGGCGCATTCCCGTAGTTACAACTCCCCCGCACGGGAAAGTTCTGAACGTGCTGCGTCACGCCGACGGAGGCGAAATTCGGGGAAGAAGCGGCAGCGGCGGCGAGACCAATTTGGCGGGGGCTCAGCTTCGGCTTCAGTTCCGTTCGGCCGGCGTCGAGGGAAACCGCGGGGAACAGGAGGCTCCGGGGGGCATCGAGGACGCCCTGCGCGTAGAAGCTGCCGAGAGGAGAAGTGCGCAGCGGAGCGTCGGCAAAGGGGCTAGCGGCGGGAGGGGCGGAGACGGGGGCGTCCGAGGTGGCAGCGGTCTTCTGGAGCCTGCGCCGGCGAAGCAGAAGGGAGCAGTAGAGCTCGGCCAGGAGAACCAGGACGAGGCCCAGCACGATGGCGAGGCTGCCTGCCATCACCAGCGTCGCTCCCATAATGACCTTCGACGTTCCCTTCATCTCTCTCTCGCTCGCTCTCTTTCTATAGAGTACGTGCACGAGTGTAGAGAGTAATTTTGATGCCTTTTTGAAGAACGAGAGAGAGATTTTATGGAGGATATAGTGATATAAGGAGCTGGCTTTGGCGGGAAAGTGGTGCTAGGACCTCGAAAGAATGGGAAAAGAGGGATTTGGGGAAGCGAATCTTTACATTACAAGGGCATTGGGCCTCTGGAATGTTTAGGCTCATCACTTGAGAGAGGGCTTCTGCTTCTGACCCTTCTTTTCACTGGGGGTTCTGTCTGACTCCGACAGCACGGTGTTTTACTTATGTACGCCCTTCGTTCCAACAGGTCAAAACACTACACAAAACGACAGCAGGGATAGGGCCAGCGACCTCATACGACGACAACAGAAATAAGAACTGACAATAGCATCGCCCAGCACTACCTTGGTCAAGTCGTGGTATGTACTGCCCGAACTAATGAAAAAAAAATCGAAGACTACCGAGCACCCTTTTTAAAGTGTGAAACTCCGGTACAGTAGCAACACTGGCACAATCGATCCTACATCTGTCCTGTATATATCATGAAATCCTAAGGAAACACTAATACATTCCCTTGACAATCGGGTTCGTGGAATAACTGAACGGTAGGCCACTAAGGAGAAAAGTGAGTTTTGCCTCTTGCAAATGCAAATGCAAACACAAATGCTCTAAGACTAAGTACAATCCGATGCAATAAACAATCTTGCGGTATGCACTTTGCTGGATGGTGCTTGGCTTGTAAAATTGCTAATGATATCTTCATGGGAAGGCAGAACACACTGGGAGATGAAGCAGGCGGGGGAAGTCTTTGCACCATGGGACAGTTAGTAGAAAGAATCAATGTGCTGATGTAACCGAGACAGTGTGTCGTAGTAGAGGGTATCATTCCGCCCATGAATCTGATTAACTTCCTCTCAAGGCTGCAATTCTAGCTGCCAAATCATCACAATCTGGCAAGTTTGGGTGAACATGCCGAGCCAGGTTGGGCCTCTCAGGCTGAAATGAAGCAGCACGAGTAAAAACCTTGGCTGGTTCCAATGGGGCTGCTGTTTGTTCACGTGGGAGGGAAACTGATCGTGGAGGAAGTGAAACGACTTCTGGATCGTCGTCGTACTTAGGCCTGCTATTATCAACTGGGGATCCACCGATGTTGGTGCCTGAACCATGGGCACGACGGCTTCTACTCTTTCTTCTCACTTTTCCAGGTTCATAGGCAGAAGGTTTCTTGCTGTAGTGCATCAACAGCTTGTCAATGATCCTTTCCTCCTCATCTTTCTCGCCACGCTCATCATCAAACAGTATCTGCAGGCCACGTCTTGGATCATCTTTTCTCCTACTTCTTGATGGTCTTCTTCCAGTACGAGCATCCTCATAATCAATCTCATCATGAGCAGATCGTGATTTTGAATGTTTCCTCCTTGATGATTTTGGTTTTGGGACAGGATAACCACGCATGTCATCTTGGTAAGGGAATTGTTTATTATCATCATGACTTGTCATTCTTCCAGGCCCAACTTCCTTTCTCTCATCATCAGGATAAGATGAACTTAAATGGACTTTCTCAATAAATGGACCAGGAATTTCACTTTTAGGTGCCGAAGGAATTTTTGAACCTTCAAAAACAGACTCCGATTTGGACCCATACTTGCCATCCTTCGGGGGTTTAACATTTGGCTTAACATAAGGAGGTGGCAGAGGACTTTTGCAGTAGGACCTTTCTATATCTTCTCTCCTGGCCTTCCTCAATGAGTTAGCAGCATGGTCTTCATTGCCATTATTGTCATTAGCAGATGGGGCATCCTTAACATTGGTCTTTATGTAGGTTCCAGCAGAATTAGGCAGTGTGCCTTGTTTCCAGTGAAGTGAACCATCCCCATGCTCCCTTTCTAGGACAGTTCTCTCACTTCTGTTCTGGTACTTCAATCCACCAGCGGTGTCTTTATATCCTGTTTCATGAGATTTTATTGGTTTTGGGCTACTATCCTCCTCAATTTTATAAGGGCTGTGACCAAGCCTTCCTCGTTGAGTACCATTAGTGTCCTTATGTCGTCTTTCATGAGATGAAACACCAGATTTAACTTGTTTCAAGCTAGTACCCTCCTCAGCTTTATAAGAGGCGAGACCAGGCCTTCCTTGTTGAGTATCATGATCATCTTTCCTCGAGAAAACGTCCTCAAACTCATTCCACTTGTTGCCAGTTGATTCAAGCTTTGGTTGAGGATTGAGGTCATTTCTTCTAAAGCCATTGGCTCCCACGTTATTATGGAACCTCTGCCCTTCATCCACTTCTTCAAAACTTTGCTTTGGAGGGAAATTCAGCTTATCTCCTTTCAAAGGTATATACTTGGCATTCGTTAATTTAGAGTAATCAGTGGCATGGGAAAGAAGTCCGTGATCTGGTTGCTCCTGCAAGACACACAAACAGAGTCAGGATATGAATAGATGCACTTGGAGAATATGTCTTAGCTTTTCATGTAAGGATAGTCTAACACTCGAATACAACAAATGCGCAAGAGCGTACCTGGACAGTCGAAGAGTTTCTGGACATTCTCTGTTCAAAAGCTCTTGCATCCCACCTTATCGAAAACTCTGATGCTATGCCTTGCATTAGCTCAACTTTCTTTTTCAGTGTAGAAGGCTTTCCGGATAATTTATTGGAAAACTGAGAGTATTTCAGGTAATTAGTAATATAGCAAAGCTGCACATTAATAGCTTAGCAAGCATTATCTGAGGTAGGGGGTACCTCTTGATTTATGAAACAGTCCAAGGAATTTCCATATCTCTCTTGGAAACTATCCCTAAGGTCGCGCAACTCTGGCAAATCAGAAAATCTTGCAGCAGCAAACATCAGGGAGGATACAGCCTCTCGACATTCCTCTGGGCATCCACTGAAAGGAACAATGCGATAAATGAAAAATTATCTTAGCTCAAAATGCTTCAGTCTAGTGTAGAACAGCAAGAACGGTATTTGGTCAGAAGAGTAAGAAGCAACACAGTAAAGCTCTAGTGGAGTTTATAGCCGGGTACTTCATGACAAAACATTTAACTAATAACAATAAGGTTTTTATTGTCGGTATCCCAGTGGTAAGATTTGACATCATGGAAATCGTCACACTTTTTGTCTTGTGCTTTTCTTTCTGGAGTTTCAGTTGATATTAGGAAAAAAAAAAAAAAAAAAAATCTCGACAGAGATGTTTAACAGCTGGGAAGAAATACACAGGAGAAAGAAGTCTTTCACAGCCAAACACCAATAGAAACTGCAATGCAATACCTGGAAAAAAACAAAAAATGCAAATTTCATATGCCACGAACTTCCTGAAGGTGTGGTCATTCATCAGAATGCTTGCTTCGGAAAGAGCAACAGCATCTGCACAGACACATCAGTGACTTGCTACATGGCAACAGCAGTTGCTCATGAGCATCCCTAACTGATGTCATTTATCACTCACGCCTTCCACGAGACTGGAGCAACTTAATTGTTGCAGTCTATGTACTAAGTGACATTGTTGCAGATACCAACATGAGGATTTGGTGACCAAGTTTATTTATGGGAGATGATTAGCAAATAGGGATTTAAAATTCTCCGGACTCTACTTCATCATATGTCCTCACAATTGAAAAGAGCCACGTCTCTATTCCACAGGAAAGTAGGAGTAGTTGAGTTAAAGAGCTATGGACTGCAATTCTTCTCAAAAAAGATGGAAATTTTTTCCATGAATTACTAGCTAACGTAGGGCAATAACCTTGGAGTTGAAGGTCATACCTCTGCTTTTGCATTGTCGACATTTGCTTCAACAAGAACTCGCAACACAGATCAACATAATCATAGCATGACGAGAGCGTCAATTCGACCAGAAGTCCTTCAGCCTGCCCCAGCAATCACCACAGAGATTACTTGTTTAAGTCGGAGCTACCAAATACACCAACGTTAAGCACAATACCAAAAGCCATCGACATCCACTCAAGAACTATGGCAAAATCAACCGTTGTCCATTTTACATTCTCCTAATGCTACCACTAAATGCAACTGCATCGTTGCACTTCTGTAACTCAAAACAACTGAACATATAGTCATTCGATTTCTCCCTCCTGTTCCATTTGCAAAAGAAAAGATGTTCCCAAAAAGATTCAAATTTTTCCAAAACTCTGCAAACATAGCCACCTCCTCACCACATTCACACCGTCTTTTTTTACTGGAGACTATCACATCATAAACAAAATAGAAACAGAGCAAGTCCAAATCAGACCACGCAAAAGGACCGAAAATCGCGGAAAGAAATTTATAGGAGTCAATTACCCGTCCATAAGCATTGATGTCGAGGCCATTGGCGAGGAGATCGGCCATGTCTTTCTTCAGGAACTTCTGCGTCGCCTGCCGCTTCCTCCGTATAACATCGATCCTCGACCTCGTCAGCTTGATCAGCGATTTGCTGCCAAAACAAGAACCGCACAAAAAGTCACGGCCCCCGAACACCAACCGAAACGGCACCGCGGCCACAACGCGCGGAGCAACAACAGCACGGGCGAAAGAGAAAAACCGGACAGAAGAAAGAGATCTGAGGAGCTCACCACTTGGCGGCGAAGCCGCGACCGAGCAAGCCGTCCAGCATCGTTCCGGCGACGGCGGCGCGGGTCTCGTCTCCTCGGCGAGCGACGATCACCGAGTCGGGGCGAGTCAAGGCGGGAGCGACTCAGCAATGCAGCATGCTCCGGCGATGCAGATCGAGTTCGGCCATGGAAGAGAGAGAGAGAGAGAGAGAGAGACTGAGAATGCACGGTAACGTCTCTCTCTCTCTATCTGTTAGAGAGAGAGAGAGAGAGGGGGTAGGGAGAGAGAGGAGAGAGAGAGGGGATGGGTCAGTGAGCACGCTTTTTCAAAAAATAAAACTGGGCACAACTCAGTGAGTGGGACGGCGAGCGGAGGGCGAAGTTACGATAATGACCTCGCCCCCCACGTTCTTAATGTTTTTGGAAGGATCTGCGGTCAATCAAATATTATCATTGTTAAATATAGAAAAAAAATTTAGGTCATTATTAGGTTCTATTTGTTCCCAAATGAATAATTTAAAAAAATATTTTCTTAGAACGACCGCTTGTGGCTATTGAAATAATTAATTTATATAGAATGTCTTCCTTATTGACAATATCTTTTCGATGAAAATATTTTTCAAACCTTTTGTTACTTTAAATAATGATTTTCATGAGTGTTTTATTTCTAGAGAATATTCTTGTTGGGACCGCATCCAAATCAAGTCCGATGCTTTGGGAAAGTATGTTAATACAAGCCAAAATATATCATTCCGATTCTAATGTGATTCCAAAATCTTTGGTCGTTCTAATTTGATACTCAGCCTCTATGTAGAATTTCAATGTAATCTTAGTTGACTTTTGCTTGAAGTTTCTTACATGATCTCTTGCCAAGGTGAAAACAAAAGCCCAATGGGGGGATTCATATAAAAATAAAAGGATGATGCTGCGAATGATTCTAAATTTTGGCTTAACGTGCAATATAATCCATGAACTCTTAATTTGGTTAATAAAATTTTAGAACTTATAATACATGTTCAACTTAAATCTCGAATTATATGAAAATATCATGTGTTGTCCTTTCATTAATTCAAGTTTATAAATAACATTAAACATTTTTATATATCTCAAGGATTGGGTTGGATAGATATCAAAATTTTAGAGATCATAATAAATAATTTAAAAATTCGTTGATTAAATTGTATATTAGAAAAAATTTCATAGATCATTTGCATCATTTTCCCCATAACGGAAAAAAAAGCAGAAGGGTAGTACGGGAAATGGACGAGAGGCCGGTTCGGGTAGAGAGAAAGGGATGGTTGCCGTTGGATGTGGGGGCTTTCAGCGGGTCAAGTGGGGAGTGGATGGCGATGGAGATCGTGACGGTGATGAGAATGGTGGTGGTGGAACCGTAAAAATGATGGCGGAATCGGGACGGGAAAGGAATCTCCTCAGCTGGACCGCACATCTTTGCGCCTAATTTAGCGGGCTTTTAGTCAACTTTTTGGGTCTTTAATTAAAAATTTAATTGTTTTGGCTTCTTTTATTGGGAGATGGAGCACAGATAATTTAAATCCTAAATCAGACATGACAATTAAGAAAAAGGCACGATTCATTGAATGATTTCAAATAATTCACGTCTATCCACCGTCTACGCATTAAATTTTAGGGCTTTTGCTGCATCAGGGAAACTATTAATAAGTGAAAGCAAGTAAAAATCAACGCGATTTGAAGATGCTTTGCTTTGTTTTGGTTCTTCCGTTTCGATTTT
The DNA here is from genome assembly GCA_014182555.1 of Eucalyptus erythrocorys. NCBI lineage: Eukaryota > Viridiplantae > Streptophyta > Magnoliopsida > Myrtales > Myrtaceae > Eucalyptus > Eucalyptus erythrocorys. The sequence goes on along the minus strand of CM024599.1, from coordinate 13,519,079 downwards.
TTTCATGATTCTTGGATATATAAAAGGTTCAATGAAATTTTATTTTGGACTTTAAAACTATTTCAAAATCTTTAGTTTTTTAGTGCAGCACACCAAACCTAATTTGCCATCGAATAATACAACACGGGATGATGCACCAAAATATAAGGCATGAAAATCAAACACAGCGAAAGTTGAACCATAACTCCATTTCGTTTTTCAATTATTTCCCTCTATCCAAGAAACTTTAAAAAAGAAAAGTGACAAAGAGCACTGGACATTTTCATTTTTTGCACCCACCATATTTTGGCCAACTCAAACGTCCCCCACCAAAAGAAGTCCGATCCGGTTCATTTTTTAAAGAAGAATGGTACAAATAATGGTTTTTTTTTTTCGAAAAATAAAGGTTAGTGATTACTCAACTAAATAAAGGTTAGTTGAGTAATCACTAATCAGACACATTCATGAATGACCCACTACCTCCTTTGCCATTGCTCCACTTTCAATAACCACCCACTCAAATAGTGAGGAAAAAGAAAAAAAAACCACCCACCCACTGAATTTTCTCCTCTACTACCAAATCTAACAAATTCTCTTCAGCATATAATCATTCAATTTGCACGTCCTTAATAACTACCCACTGCATATCCACTTAATTAAATACTAGCTAAAATTCTTTAAAAAAAAAAAAAAAAATTTCTTCGCTCTTAATCTAAGGCAGATTCATTTTATGAAAAACAATTTTCAAGAAATGGTTGCCGAATTTTCTGGCGAACACGACCCTTTGACTCACCAATCTAGCAAGGCCCGAGGCCAATGAATGTCGAGTTTGCCTTTGGCCGGTTGCTAGCCGTTGCTGTGGACCAACCAAAGAAGGACGAGGAGGGAAAGATAAAGGAATTTTAAAATAAAAATAATTAAAATTTTGATTTTTAAATAAAAAATTCTTAAAAGGAGTGCATGGAAGAAAATCAAATCAAAATTTTCATACCGAACAACAATAAATATTTTTTTTAATTCATTTACAAATTTTTTTCGAGCACCGAAAATATTGTCGTTTTATTGAAAAATAACATCTTGGAAAATATTTTTCAAAAAACGTCACATTTTTTTTTTAAAGAAATGAACATAACCTAACATAAATAATTTATTCTGAAATACAGTTGAAAATATAGTAGCAATGAGAACCTAGCTAACTCATATACATTCTCACACCAATAATTTTTTTTATCCACCAGGCTGGGATGCATTAATTTTCCCATGACCACATTTCCAGGAAAATAATAACAAAAAATTCTTCTATTAATGGGGCATTTTAGTTTATTTATATTTTAGTTGCTCAGGTGGTGGAGTATATCGATTTCTCTGCCCAACCAGGGGGAAGAAAAAACCGTCGACCACGAAGAATCTTTCTGAAGCAATTTCATTTTAATGTAATTTAAATAAGGTTCGAACTGTTTTTTAGTAATTTTTCCTTCCGTAGCAAGACGACAACCTAGGCAAGATCAAGTCCCAAAAGAACAGTTATGTCAGCTTTTGGAAAGTTGGAGAAATAACTGATTTTCCACCTACTTAGATTATATATTTTTGGACTGTTTCAACATTTTTTCTAAGGTTGGATTTCTATTTTCTTTTTTATTGTTTGTTTGATTCCTCCCCTCTGCAGTTGATCAACAACTTATCTGACCATTTTTTTTTTTCCTAAAACAAAAGATCACCTATGAATGATATGCTAATCATTCATCTATTATTGCAGAGGGATATTGATGTGGGAGCATTCAACGTATCTTTATCGACAAACTCAGAACCATCGATGTTTGTCCAAGTCAATAAAGAAATTGGGCATTATATACTTCGATGAATCATTTTAAATGAATAATGTTAATTAATTATCAATACTTGGTGGTATATCGATAACTATTATTGGGAGACCATTTTAGACGTCTTGTATGACCAATTGATGAAGTTTCAAGAGGATTAATTTTTGATCAAGGGAGAAGCATGGATTTGGAAAGGCTAAAGGTTCATGAATGCGGTTCAAAAATACGAAAAGCCAAAAGTTTGAGAATACGGTTCGAGAATACGGAAAGCTAAAGGTTCAAGAATGTGGAAGGCCGAAGATTAAAGGCATTTAGTTTTCGTGCTAATTAAGGTATTTCTTAAGTTCCTAGGTGTCTTTTATTGTTATGTAGCTCAAGAGTTGAAGGTTTAAGTTCTTAGGTCATTAAGTTTGTTTTTAATATTTCTTAAGGCTAAAATCCTCCTATAAACAGGGGAAAACTATCCAATGTAGGGGTATACGAATTTGATCAATAAAAATGATGAGATTTCCTCTGCTTGTGTGAACTCTTTCAGAGAGTGGATAACTCATTTCGGTCTCTTTATTATTGGATCGTAGATCACTCCTTGGTGGTGAGCCAATAAGCCCTTTATCCTTGGCTAGTGGAATATTTAGGCCTTGGTAGTGAGCTTCTCCTATCCCGAAGTCCTTTATCCTTGGCTGATGGAAGCTTTAGGCCTTGGTAGTAAGCTTCGTAGATCTCGATCCTCATCCTTGGTTGGTGGCGTCGCCTTTATACCTTGGAATGAGATCACTCTATCTTTTCTTATTCCCCTTCATTTCTTTCCCGTATACACTACTCCATACACTTAACCATAAAAATCCCAAAAGAAAAATTTCCGTTTTGGAATCACTCGTCCCATCACGAATCAGATATGTTGTAATTTCTCAAATCTAAATTAAGTTAAGGTTTTTTTAACATAAAATGAATCATTTGAAAAATAATTGTCTGAAAAATAATCATTTTTATTACTTACAAAAATGAATAAATGAGAAATATTTTCATTGCTCATGAAAATATTTACATATAAACTGTTGCTAATAGTTAATTTTTTAATTAACTAATTATTTTAAGCAGCAAAAGTAATCATTTTTTGAAATTAGTCATTTCAATGAAACAAGCCTAGCTTAAAAATGTTAAAAAATCCAGTTCATCTCTATATTTAGCTCAATTCTAGTGATTGGACTGAACGTCACTTATTTTGGATTGTCTACAAGTACTTTGAATTAGTTTATAATCTCAGTCGACTGCAAAGAAGTATTGAATTGATCTTGTACCGAAAAAAAATTGTATTTCCTATAGAGACGCTTGTTAAGAAATGGATCGGATGAATATGATAAGTGACTTGAATAATAGTTTTAAAATCTAGAATTTGTTAGTTTTATAAAACCTCTCAATTGTCTCATAACATGAGTTTAGGTGCCTTCAAAAATGTCAAGGGGCAAATTCCATCCATGAGATAGGATTGAGTGTATTTTTATGAGATATAGATGCCTCTATCTATTAGGGGTGTGGCAAAAGAATCAGAAAGCACTCAGGACAGGATTGGATTGGCCCAAAACGGGTTATTCCAATGGGGATCGATTCGGTTTCTAGTTTCAATTTACTAGAGTCAGTAAGTATAGGTCCGGTTCAAAGTGTGGAATTGCAAATCGACATATATATATATATATATATATATATATATATATAATTTTAATTTGTATGTTTTAACTTTGCATATCAAAATCCAAGTTTCCCTTTCGTCTCTCGTCTCACTTATCTTGCGGCCTTGCCTCCCTCTCTCACTCTTGCTTTCAATGGCCTCTGGCCTCATCAATGCATCTGTCACTCTCGCTCCCAATCGCCTCCAACCTAGTTGCTCCCTCCGTCATTCTTGATCGCCTCTAGCCTCCAACTTTGTTAGTCACTATTAAGTCTCATGTCTCTTTTAAAGTAGATAGTAGATTTCCCACTTTAGGGATCGGGCCTTTGTTTGTGAAATTCTAAATGTGATGAACATGTTGAACAAGTTTTTGGCACCGTTGCTGGAGATTGAGTTTGGAAAGAAAAAACAGAAAAAAGAAGGAGAAAAGGGAAAATTTTAAAAGACGAAATTGCCATTCACCAAACAGTGAATTTAAGCCCTTATTTGAGACTAATATAGTCACTTTAAGTATTTATTTGAAATATTATCTATTTCAAGTCTTTATTTAAGAAAATGAAAGCACTTTAGGCACTCATTTGAAATAATAGCCACTTCTACCCCTTATTTAAAAAAATGAGCGCATTTGAGTTTTTTATTTGGAATTTTCCCTTATTTTTATATAATTATTAGCCTTCTATTTGGTCTTTGCATGTGTCAAGTAATTCCTTTGCTTAATTCGCTTTCAAGTCTCAACACAATGTAAGAGATGCTAAACTCTTAAGACTCCGTTATATGAAGGTTTGAGATTTCTAAAGAAGAGATTCACCTTCACTATATTTTCTGCCGACATTCCATAGCAATTTCCCTTTTCTGGCTTCTCCAAGTTTGCTCCTTCTCTCACATTCCATGTGGCTATTGTCATTGAAACATATGAGACAATCTGACTATTTGGTTTTATATCCTTACAGGAGCATCGATCGTGACTTTTGACTAGCCACATTCTCACAACCCAGATGCCTCCCTTGAATCGACTCTCATCTTTGATGACCTAAAGGGGTCAAGCGGTGGAACAGATCATAATAAAGGAAGGTGAATTGCTCCACTTTGGACAGATAAATCGCACAAATTTGCTAGGACATTTCAATCCATTCCATGGAATCGATGGGCGGTCCCAATTCCATTTTTTTAGAATTGGTCCTTAATGGGCGGTCCAATATTTTGAAACCGATCACCCCTACAATCTATCGATCCACATGGGTGATTAGGGGAAGACTGCAATTTATGATTGTTTGAGATCTGCTTATCTCTAACCGCCTTTGGTGTTGCTTTTCATAATAGGGTCGATCATGAACCCCATGAACTGATCGGATCGGTTCATTTTTTAGGCCCAATTATCGGGCCCATCCAGGAATCCTTTTTTGATTTTTTGAAATAGGTGGGCCTTGAAAAAGCAGTTTCCTTTTGTAATCTTTCACACTTTTCAATCACTTCTCAATGCGGAAAATAAAACTGGAGAGTTACATAAACTACAAAGCTTTTGACTTTATCCTATTTAAACGCAGATTCGACTTTGTGGGACACGATTTTGGTATTTGATTTCGAGTTAATATATCAAAATGTTCGCCGTAGATGACGATCCAATTACAATCACCCATACATTCACCAATTAGTGAATGAGTACTATCCATCTCTTGTAAGGAAAATGAATCTTTCAAGGGGCATTGACCGAAAAGAAAGAACAAGCGAATCCCAAAAACCCCTATATCACCAAAAACACCTCAAGAAATTGACGAGAAAATGGAACAGGTAATTATCATGGTCGAGCAGCTCGTGCCGGACCTGCCGCTCCAGGACGACGCTCTGAGGCAGCAGGGCGCTGTAGTACAGGATGGTGGTCACGGAGGCGGCGGGCTCACCAACGAGCGACGTCACTAGCCTGACCAGTGATCGGAACATCAAAGTCGTTAGAGACTGCAAAAACACCAACAAAAAAACACATTTTTCAACATGTACTGCCCTCTCTTTTGCTCATGATTCAAAACTCAGATCACAGAAAAACCAAGACCCATCATTTTTCCATGATTACACACGATTGTAACGGACATCAGAGCAAAAGAATGCATGTACGTACCATGGCTGAGATGAAGAGCAGGCCCAGAAGGAGATGATCAGCAATGGAGTCTGCACAGAGAGAGAGAGAGAGAGAGAGAGAGAGAGAGAGATTTTAGAAAGGCAGTCATGAGTAAATTTGACCTTAGTCTCTATCTATAGATCTTCAGCGGTTGTTCAGACCTACCCGTCCATCCATGGGCACGTATGTCGAGTCAAAAGCTTTGCGATCCGCTGCTGGCCTTGCTCCAGCAATTTGTCCGTTTAGTAGACAACCGCGGTTCAAACGCAATGCTGAAGGGTAGTTCAGAATCAAGGACCCCGCGCTTGCGGGCTAAAAAAATAGACCGTAAGCCACGTTGGATGGGGCGATTTATTTTGTATATGCGTCTGACATATCAAATGCATATCTTTTGAATCTTCTTTACCCTATTTTGTAGGGATCTCGCCGATACACGAATAATTTATTTTCAAAGGCAAGGAATCGTTGGTGGGTCGATGAGAATGAGACCGGAAAGAGAAAGTCAGATGGCTCTGGTAGTGGTAGGACCCGATGGGGGGAAAGAAAAATAGAACTTCTGCATCAATCAGCTTTGCTGATGAGTGATGAATATTCAAGAATCTTTTTCGCGGATGGCCTCGCCTTTTTGAATAGCTACCAATCCCTCTCCCTTGACCGCACGGCAGCTGAGGCGGCCTGCCAGCAGCGGCGGCAGCAGTGGTGGCGACCAGCCGACCTCGCCTTGGATGGCTCATTGGAGGTTGGAAGGTCTGTCCACAGCATCCAACTTCACCTTATCGGCGAGCTATATAAATTTATGTTAGTGGCGTTGATACTTCATTCAAGGAAAGACCAATCTTTTAGAAGCACAACGAAGCCGAGCCAAATTAAAAGTAGAATTTTTAAGCACATGCATGCTTGAAAAAATAAAAAGAATTGATAAAGGAAAATTTAAAAAATAAAAAGCAAAAAATCTGAGTGTTGAGAGTGGGATTTGATCCCGAGCCAAATTAAAAGTAGAATTTTTAAGCACAGGATGCTTTAAAAAATAAAAAGAAATGATAAAGGAAAATTTTAAAAATAAAAAGCAAAATACCTGAGTGTTGAGAGTGGGATTTGAACCCACGCCCTTTCGGACCAGAACCTTAATCTGGCGCCTTAGACCAACTCGGCCATCTCAACGTGACTGGTGGAGACGGTCTTAGAAATAAATAAAAAGAGAAGAATGGAAAGACAACCATCCTAATAACAATTATCACTATCAATAGATCTGACGATGATGATAATGGCAATTGAAGATCTCGTAATAAAGAGTGCCCCTTAGGCATTTGCTAAGCACATAATTAAGAAAATTTAATAGGGACTAATCATGATAATTCCATGAGACTGGGCAACTCGTAGCAATTTCATGGGCCTAATTGAAGGGAAATGTCTATCTTGACTTAGCTCTTCTGCGCAAAAGTGACTCTCAGTTCAAATCTAGGCCCAGTTCCCGTTCGACTGTACATGGGTCTTTAGCCTCACCTGCGCAAAAGTGCTGCCCTAGCAACAAATAATGAAAATTGGATGATGATTGAATTTGCTAGCATGATTAGTCTAGAATTACCGTCATGTAATATTTTGGAATGGCTCAGAAAAAACTTGGTATCTAAAATTAGATATTTCTTCTTGCCATTCAATATTCTACCATAATTAAAAGTGAACGCTTTGATATATAAAAATATGCATATTGACACTTACGGACACATAAACACATTGAACCTATTAATATCAATTTATGATTTTTATTTTTATTTTTTGTTAGAAAAAGTCTACTTTCATTAATTTAAGTGAAACCTTCATTATAAGATACTTGGGCCCTTGGGCCTTCGAATAAATAAGGTCCAAAGAACTGAAGGAGGATTAGTAGTCCAATTACAAACAAGATTTTTCCTTTTATGGGCCTTAGCGATCTAATCCGTCAGCCCAATCACACAAGAAGCAAACCAATCTATAATTTGACATAACAAAACGTTGCAGTACACTTTCGAACACCGTTCATCCTTGTTGATCACAATTCATTTAGGAACAAATCCAATGACTGTGAGAGGGCACCGTTTAAATTGCCGATCACATCGTTTTAAATTCAAATCGATGCATAACCAGAAATTGCCGCGTCAGCCGCGAGTGTGCCCCTGGTCCAACGACCAGCCGCAGTCGACCGTGTTTCACCCTAATCTCTAAGCTAACATAAGTCGTGGCTCTTTCTTGCCAATTGCTTGCCACACCATCCTTCCTCTCTACTGTCAACATGAAGACGCATTTACTTGATCTTCAACTTCGAACCTAATTTCGACACATCACCGGGGTCTAGGGCTCGTGGATGTGACCCGTCTGATGTATCGCACAAGCCTCGCCCACTTTTCTCCTCCAATCAAGATCGCTACCACTGAAAGAAGTTGGGTTCCACCATCCCTTGGTTAGGAATAGCAAGCCTTTGGGGCATCATATCAACCGACACTTTTTTGGGCTTTATCTATTATTAGTAATAATAATTAAGATATTCGCTTTTTCTAATCAGAAAAATCAAAATTTTATAAAAGGTCCAATTGACCGAACATCACCCAATAATTCTCCAAATGTACATGTACAATGACTTTTATCTACCAAGGCGGTTGAGATTGGTGTTGTCACAATCACATCGCAATCTTTGAGTCGTGTCCTTGAATTGATTGGAGGGACAAGTAATAAAGAACGATCTATGATGGAATATACCCTGGTTGGTCTTTCGTTTCTTTTTAGATGTTCACCACTTGAATTCATTAGGTACTCCAAATTGATCACGAACATAATGTGAGACTTGCTTGTTTTGTCTACCTATTCAAGCTTTTGCATCAAAATTGTTAAGATCGCACCACATGCAAACTTGACGTTGTCCTATAATTTGCTCAGCCGTCAAAGATCAAAGGTTACGTGTCTACCATTAATTTGCTTTGCTTACTTTGGGGGGAATTTTTCAGACTATAGGTTTGATGTGTATACTTGCAGCGATCGAAGCAAAGGCCTATCCAATTCTTATATATAGCAATAGAACTAGAAATCTAATCAATCTCTATATCTTTCACTCTAATTTGATCCACAAGATGACAACGAAATTCTTCTAAAGTTCGCAAAATGATCGTTGTCACGATACTATTGTGAATATGGATAGGAGAAGGGTGCTCTAGAATATGAAGATATACCCAAATTAATAAAGCTGCTTGGTGGGTTCATAGACTCTTAGGTGAAATGAGATGGCAATGTACAATCGACTGTTCCTTAAAGTCAAAATCACCCTCTAATTCTAAGACAATACAAGGAACTCTAGACCCTCCTAATCCTAATTAAGAGATGCTTTAATCTGAATTACTTCTAGATTTGCAACGGGGGTGGCATCCAGCAGATTCTCCTAAGTCGGCTCGAGCCACAAATCACTTCAGTCCAATCAGGCTTTTTCCTTACCAATTAGACTTCGCAATCCACGTCTAAATCCGGCGGAAATCAATCGAAATTATTTCACCTTTAGTCGTCACTTTCTGATTTTTGGATTCTTTTGCCCTTTCTGATACATTCTTGTCCTTTTCGGCTTTCCACCTACGCCGTCTTTAAACCAACCGACGTTCCTGAGAATGAACGAAGAAAGATGGTGTAATTGCCTTTCATCATAGGGAAATTAGGTTTCGACAAGTCCCTTAAGTATTCACAAATGGGGACCTAGTTAAGGGTCAGGTTATGGTTGGTAGAAAAAAATGGCCCAACGGACAATTAATGGATAACGGAGAATCGGCGCAGAATCTAGGGCTGCGCATGACAAAATTTCTGTTGAAGAAATTGATTTCTCGCGAAATCGAGAAATCAATTTCTATTCCCGGACAAATTTCTGAACAAAGAAACCCGTTTGATAATAACTCAAAATTTCTATTTCGAAACAAATCCGTTTGATAACAGAAAAAAAAAAATTTCTATTTCTATGAATCATGCTGTCCCCATCCTTTTACCTCACTCTTCTTGATGTTTGTCATGGTAATTTAATTTGATAAAAGTTGGTAAATCACTTTAGTTTAGATTGGTAATTCGATAAAGTAGTTAGGAACTTCAAAACATTAGCAATTTATGTAAATAAAAGCTAGTAATTAGTATAAAAAATGCTAATATGCAAACTATAAAAGATTTGGTATTTTCAAATGCTAATATGCAAATAGTGAATGTATTTATTCTCCTTATTCAAGATTTGTTACTTTCGCAACTTTTGACTCTTAAATATCCCTTTGTGTCAACTTTTGGCACTCTAGGGGTTCGGGTGTCAATTTTAGACTAAATTGGTAAAATTTTGAACTTTGGCATCTAGATTTAAGATTGATTAGACAATTTCTCCAAATAGACTTTTGATTTACAAATTGTCGCGACCTCTTTTTTTGGCGCCCGCAGTTAGGTACGGGCGTCGACGGAGACTAATGGTTCGACTAAATTTATTAGGTCCGGACTCTCCCAACTCCACTAATTCATGACTTTAATAGTCTAAATTTTTAACCTATAAGTTAATTTTTAAAATGGAGTTGCCACTAACCAATTTGGGGTGGGTTGATTAGAAACCCATGCGAAGTATTGGGAGAAATACTCGCTCCTACGCAACTAGAGAAATTAGGATCGAGGACTTGATTACACTTAGTTAATCACTAATGCCCTTTCGATACCTAATTTTGTTTAAACCCTAAGGTTTTTTGGATGTTTGAGGGATTTTCCATGCATTTTGAGGAAAAAAAACATTTTTTTGGGTTTTTTCTATTTTTGAACACAAAAGGGGCTTTTTTTGGATTTTTTGGTATTTTTAAGAAAATACAAGTCTTTTTGGCTTTTTATGAATTTTTTGACTTTTTTATTTTTGAATTTTTTTGGAAAATATAAATATTTTTGATTTTCTTTTTTGGAAAATAAAATGTTTTTTATTATTTTTAATTATTTTTCGAAAATAAATCATTTTTTGATTTTTTGAAAATAATTTATTTATTTATTTTTATTTATTAAAATATTAATTATAATAAAATAATATAAAAAACAGACTCGGAGTTTGAGGAGGGGAGAAATGGGAAAGGTGAGGAGAGAGGGTCGACTAGGGTTTGTTTCTTGAAAGAGTGGGTATGGGAAAGAAAACAATTTCATTTCTCAAACGAAATAGAAAAGCTACAATTTCTAAACTTCGATTTCTCCTCCAAAATAATTTACGAAGAAGAAATTTGTTTGAAATAGAGAAATCATTTTGCGTTACCAAACGGGTTTTACGTTTCCACACCTCTTCTTAGGGAACAGAGAAATTGAGAAATTGAGAAACAGAAATTTTACCATGCGCAGCCTAGGTAGCTTGGTTACTAGCTGCAATCGTCAGCAAAAGCGTGAATAGAAACTCACTACGCTTGTTTCTGACTAACACGGTAATAACAGAGAAGCGATGAATTTAGGTAACTCGGCTAGTAGCTACAACTACGAGCAAAATGTGAGCAAGAGCTTACAATGTTTGTTTTCAAGTACGCAGCCATAACAGAAAATCCCCAAGTGCTAGTATCCACTCAATATCTCACATCATTAATTTAGATGGATAAGAGATAATGTACGGCCATTAGTCCAATAGGAAAATTCCAAAACACACACACAATCTCTTTGCCTTTATTATTAATTTACCTAGTTGAGTTGATAATAGGCTGATGCTTCGGAAACTCAAGTTGATATGGAAAAATGGAACACGGCCAAAAAATAAAGTATAAACAATGACCACATTCAAAAGTCATGTCGCATGTGGATTTGCAGAATCCAGTGGTTAAAGTCATTGTTTCTGAATTGTTTATCAAACGCACTCAATGACAATCATAACATTACTTGCTAAATGAGCATTCGAGGAAGTTGATAAAGATTTAGAAGGGTCTCGATGTCACATGCGAAGTGTAAATAGAGCAAGAAAATTTGGCACTGTCGCGACGGTCCAAATTGAGATCCCAAGTATGATGCTGAAGATGCTGCTTGAAAGTTGAAATGTCATGATTTCGGGGCGCATGAGAGGACAGGAACAGAGGGGAGTTGGAAAAGGGTTTTTGATTGTGAGCCGCTTTCGATTTTGTCGTTTCTTTGGATTTTGCTCAACGGCTGAGAGCGTTTATTCATATTTTTCTCCCCGTGTCCCTAGCTGTAACGCCCAAAAACAAAATTATTCAATCCGAATTACGATGGAAAAAAGGCTGGGGCCTACACGTGGCCGAGCCCAGGGCCGACACGTAAGAGTAGCCAACGCGCGAGAGAGCATACTTAGGCCAAACGCAAGGTGGGGAAGAGAGGCAGGCATATTGAAGGCCAAATCTAAATGCAAGGCACGCCAGCGCCACCGTTGGGGTGGTCCTTCTTCTCTCCCCCATCCACGTCCCGGGTCTTGGGCGCGTGTACACGCTCCTCTTTATACGTCAAGAAAAGGAAAATGATTGGAAAAAGGGTAACTAAGGTTTCTTTTTTTTTTCCCCGCATTTTTTTTTTCATTTTCAACGTTTAGATCTATTGGAAAAATAAGTCAATATAAAATGTTTTCCTAATTAATGGAATATTTATATTTAAAATTAGGAAAATGATTTCCTTTTAAACAAATCGAAAATCATTTTTACGTAATAGGACTAGAATTCCATGCTTAAAACATAAACTTTATATTCGGGTACATGAACCTTAGCATTGGTTTCTAGGGTCCTTGACGTTCAAGGATTGACTCCCCTACCCTCGAGCGTGAGTCCATTAAGGCCAAGCCCATGGGCCTGAAGCCTATGCTCAAATACATTGAGGCTAGACCTAATTCCACAAAGACCAAGTGTAGGATTCCGGTACCCATACTTAGGTCTTGAGCACCAATGCTTAGGCTTGGGTCCTCGTTGCTCAAGCTAGTGTATATCAAGCCCAAGGCTTAAGACCCTGGTGCCTATGCTTGGGTCCATGGTGCTCGAACTAATGTCAATTGAGGCCAAGGCTCAAGATCCTGGCGCCTCTTACCCTGATCCATTAAGGCCAAGCCCTAGGCTCTAGCACCCGTGACTGTATCCCCAACACTTGCTTCGGGTCCATCAAGGCTTGGCTCAGGATCTTGGTGTCACTGCTTGGGTCTTTGACACTTAGACTTGTGTCTATCGTGATCGGATTCAAGACCCCTTAGTGCCTATTCTTGGGTCGTTGGCATCTATGCTTGGATCCATTGAGGTGGTCTAGAATCTCGACGTGCTACACCCAAGTCCATTGAGAGTTAGGCTTGGGCCCATCAATGTTAGGCCTGAAACCTTGATGGTATGCTCGAGGCTAACCTCAATGTACCAAGGTTTGCGTGACCAAGGTTTGCATGTTGGCGACTTGAGCTCAAGCGCTGGGGACTAGGCCTAGTCATCAGGGTTTAAGGACTCTAGCTTCGGTGTTGAGATCCGAGCACAATTAATAGGTTCTTGAGCTCGACTTTTGTGGACCCGAGATCAATGCGTGTGCTCATGCCCAGGTCCCTAGTACTTGGGTCAAGGTCCATTGAGGCTAAACATAATACCCTAGTGTCAGCACTTAATTCTCTGACTGCCCATACAAAAGTCACTAGCATATGAATAGTATATGTCCTTTCAAAAAAATCAAATCACATTTTCCTTACTAAATGGTAGAAAATATTTTCCAATTTATTTTTAGGTTGTAGCCAAATACCAAAAACTATATTTGTTTTCCTAAAAATGATTTCCTGGAAGGCATTTTTAACATTTTTTGCGAAACAAACGAAGTCTTATGAAAATAAATGATTGGAAAGATTTTCTTAAAAATGATCCTTTATATCGCTTACGAAAATGAATGAACGCAGTGATCATTTTTGAGAAAATATTTTTTTGTAAAACAAATGGAGTCTAAAATAAAAGCAAATTAGGAAAAGAAAAATCACACGAAAATTTAGGGCTGTTTAGGGTGCGCATGGCAACGCTTACGGGCTGGGGAGTAGTTTTTTTTTAGAAATGCTTCTTTTCTATTTCTATTAAGGGGACAATTTGGGTAAAAAAACCCGTTTGGTAACTACACAAAATTTATACTCTAGAAATAGATCGACCTCCGGCGGCCGGCGACGACATGCGGCGGCGGGCGGCGATCGCCGGCGGCGGCGGCGGTCGGTCGGCGGTCGATCGACCTCCGGCGGCCGGCGGCGGGTGGCAATCGGTCGGCGGCATCCGGCGGCGGCGGGCGATCGGTCAACGGTCGCCGGCGGCGGTCGGCCGGGCGGCGGTCGGCCGGCCGGCGGCGGCGGTCGGTCGGCGGCGTGCGGCGGCGAGTGGCGGTCAACGGCGGTCAATGGGCCGTGTGCAAGAGAAGAATAAAAAAAAAAAAATTTCACTTATTTCTTAAACTTGTTCAGGAACCGAAGCAACTTTTTTACTTCGGTTTTTGTTCCAAAACTATTCCGGGCTAACTTTTTGTTCCGGGAATAAAAAAACAACTCGACGTTACCAAACGGATTTTGTTCTTTTTTATTCCGGGGAACAAAAAAACAGAAATTGGGAGAAGTAGAAACGTTACCATGCGCACCCTTAGTAACCATCTAAACAGTGCCTGATTCTGATTCTTTTTTTCCAGGGAGCAGTTTGAAAACAGAATCGCGTTTGGTAAAATTTTTATTCTCAGGAACAAATTTGGAGTACAATCAAGAATAAAAAAAAAAAAAACTTGACTTTTGTTCAGGGAACAAAAAAAAGAATAAAAAAAGTGGAACTCTTCTTCCTCTGCCCAAACGCTCTCTCCTATACATTCTCTCCCTCCTGTTGTCGTTCGCCACCGTCTATCATCGTTGTCCACCATCCGCCGATCGCTAGCAATTGGTTCGGCGAGCTCGCCAGTCTAGGGCAAGTTCCGACGAGCTCATTGAAGGCAAGCCCAGCCACCAATAGGGCTGGGCGAGCCTCGCAATTTGGCAAGGTCGAGCCTCGCTGGTGGCCAGGTGGGCCTCGCCCAGCCCCAATGAGGCTCACTTGACCACTGGCGAGGCTGAGGGGCTGGGCGAGCCTCTCTGATGGCCAGGTAGGGCTCACCCAGCCTTGGCGAGGGCCGGCCTCACCGAGGTGGGATCGTTGGCCGAAATTTGTTCCTCAGAATAAAATCGTTACCAAATACGCCCTTAATCTACCTACTCTCTTTTTTGGACAATTGGGCCCCCTAAAATGTATGGTTTTTTTTTTTTGGCTTTTTTGAATTGTTTCTTTTGTGAAAAATAGAGAGTGAAATGCTGATATTAGTTGTTCAATGCCGACATTGCATCCCACGTGGAATTTAAGGAATAAGAAAATGAATTTTGCAGTTAAAATATTAAGAAAAAAAGGAAATCGCAAAAAAGAAAAAAGAAAAAAGAAGAAGAAAGAAAGAAAGAAAGAAAGAAAGACAGTGTTGAAGATATAATTGAAGATCCTAACTATGACATTGATTCTAATTGATTCAGTGGATTTATAATGGATTTAGTGAATAGGAAATTATGATTCTTTGTATATTATTTCCTAATTTCCTTTTCATTCTTACACTATAAGTAAATCGTTGTAATTGTACACAATACATCAATATACAGAAAATTCCCCCTCTCCATTATTCCTTATTTTTTGTCATGGTATTAGAGCAGCCCTTCATCTTGGCCTAACTTCCACAAATTCCAAGAATTGCCTTTGTCTTTTTACTAAGGTGTTACTATAGTCCTTCATCCTGGAAAACAAACCAGCAAAGCAATTAGAAATTTAGAATTTTTTTTTAACCATGGTAAAATATAAGGACACTGAGAGCTCCTCAATAGAGGAGACTCCCCAAAGTTAAACTCTATTGAGATCGGATGTTACCATCCTGCTTGAAGAGGAATAACCATCTGTCTGAAAGCAATTTCCTATTTTTGACCAAATTCCTTAGCCCATTAAGTGGCCTCCCACTTTTCAACCAATTCATTGGTACCCTGTCCAAGCCCAGTGAGGCACTGGTCTAGGAGAGGCATGGGCCCAACATCCATCTAGAGGAGTAGGTTATTTGGGCATTACAAGCCAGCCTAATAGAAATCAACTGGTTCTTCTATCAAATGAGAGCAACCCAACTAATGATTTGGGTTAGCCGAATTCGGGTCACAGACCTGGATCCATGCTAGGTCAAGGGACGAATCCCCACCTCGCCTCCTCGCCCGGATTCATGCCGTATGCCTTCCCCATTGGCGGCAGCAGCCGCCCCGAACCAAGCTATCCCCTCTATACTTCGTCGGCCAACGAATTGAAACTTCGCCTCATCAACCTCTAGCTAACCAAACTGGACAATTGTACTACCTAGACTTGGGATTTCTAACAGGTGCCTGTCACCAAAGATAAGGATGACTTCCTTAACAAAGCTGTCCTCTTCTCGGTTGATGAACGCAACTAGAGGCACTGGCGAAGATGCAACTGGTTAATGCGTACTTGGATTGGTGACTGGCTCGCCCTCAACATCGCGGTTGGGCTCCTACCAATTGAAGAGGCGAAGCGGTTTTGGGATAGCATTCGAGAGATGTATGGGCACCTCGACCAAGCAAAACTCTTCATAATCATCTAAGCATTAACGGACTTGAAGTAAGGGAACCTCTCGGTTATCGCTTGCTTTAATCGCCTCTCTACCTTATGGAATGAACTCAAGGTGGCGGAAGAACACCTAAAAGGACCCGAGAGCGCGCTGAGGCAATATAAGGAAATCAAAGAATGGGAGAAAGCTACAAGATTCTTATTCATCTTCAATGAGTCCTATTCAGCGTTTTGATCCCAGATTCTTGTGATGGACCCTCTGTCGCCACTTGGCCGCATATATTAGTTGGCAATCCAGGAAGAAAATCAGCACCTCATCACAATTGAGCACACTCGAGGGGGAGAAGGCATGGGTCTCATGGCCCTTTCTTTTAGTGTCGGCTTCAGCGAGAAGGCTATTGGAGGAGGTAGCGAATCTCTTGAAGCCGCTAGATATCCAAAAATGGGTTCTGTGGTTACGACAAGAAGAAGAATTGTAGAGAACCCTAGGGTTTTTCACGCGAATGGCTGGGATCGTCGCTTGACAACGAATGACGTAGATCAGAAAATGGGGATGAACAGCTGGGGTTAGTGTGCGGTGGTGGATGGTTCAAGATCGCACACAGTGATGGACGGCTCAAGATCGCCCATTAACTTGCTTGAATTGGAGGGCCCTTATCAAGCCACGTCTACTCCTACTTACAAGAGATCCTATGGCTCATATTAGGCCATGTCATTAGGAAATGTCAGTAGGCAAAATGGTAAATTCAAAAATAAATATTGCAAATATTGTAGACGCCCAGACCATACTATTAAGACATGTTAAAAACCGCATGGCAAACCTACTGATAAAAAAAAAAAAATCCTAAACTTATCATGCTTCCACAAAAAGGACCGAGACGGGCCACAATAGACAATTACTCAGGATTAGTATCAACATATTGTCTAAATCTTGAATCAGCTAAAAACCAATGACAAAAGCGCAGGGTTCTCAAGTACCTTTTTTTCACAAGGAGAATTCTTTTTCAGTTGATGGATGGATAACCGGTACAGGAGCTAGTGACCCCATAATTTGCAATAAGCATTTATTTTCTCGTGTGGTTAAAGGATCTCAACCTCCCATCTCCCATATCAATATGTCTTCCAAATGGAAACTGTTGAAGAAAAATTCCTTGAAGTTTTGAAGTTAACAAAACAGCCTCGTCAGTAAAGTCTGAAGAATCCAAGACTCAGTCGGTTAAGTCTGAAGAGTTCAAGATCCAAAGGTTTTCCGTCTGAAGACAGTCAGACCCAAAGTTCAGTCTGAAGTTTTTCTGTCTGAAAACCTCCAGACCCAAATCTCAGTCTGAAAACTGTTTGCGATTTGCCAGGCTGACAGCAGGTTATTTTTATGGTTAAGGAAAGTAAGATTTGGATATTATATTCCCTAACTTATCCATGAAATATCTCTGGCTGTGATTGTGAGCTCGGAAGATTTATTCTTCGGATTTTATCCGTTGAAGATCAAGCGAATTTTTGGAAGGATATAATTTTGGGAACTCAAAATCCTGATTGTATGGGCGAACAGGATTGACGAGCTATTGTCTACTTATATTTTCGACAACGTGAAGATCACTTAAATTGATTCAGTCCAACAAGTTGATTGGATGAATTCTTGGAAAGTGCCAACGGGTATGAAGGCACGGAGGCTATTTAAGGTGGATCGAAGTTGCTCGAAAGTAATGAGAGAATTGATAGAAAAATCTCGATGTTAGAACCTCTGAAATCTCTTGTTCTCTAAAATCTCTAGTGTTCAAATTGTGTATCAAAGAGAGACAATTATAGTGCAAATCAGCAAGAAGCTATAGAAGAGACTTTCTGCTGAAGAAGTCTAGTTCGTGAATTGTAACAAGCTCTAATTTGCTACATAGTGATTACAGCCAGTTGGCTGTCAGTGTGGAGAGTGGACGTAGGCTTGCAATAAGCCGAACCACTATAATCATTGTGTCAATTCTCTTTTACTCTATTCTATTTACTTTATGAATGCATGATCTATTTGTTATTGATATATTCTTCATATTAAAATATTATTCGGTAAAAGATTCTAAAAGAATTCCGCAATCACCTATTCACCCCCTTCTAGGTGGTTTTACTAGCCTATATCAGAAACAACATCCATGTTACCAAGATCGAAACTGTTCATCTTGGTCCGAACTTTGTCCTCAAGAGTGTCCTATACATCCTCGATTTTGAACTCAAGCTACTCTTTGTTTCAAAAGTTTGCATGGATAATTTATGTCATGCTATATTCAGTTCCGATAATTGTTTCTTTTAGGAGCATTTGACAGGCAAACTGATGGGCTTTGGTAGTGTTGCATAAGGACTATATTTCTGAATTGATTCTCGAGGAGATTTAGAATTATTAAATAAAAGCATTTTGTGTAATGCTATCAATAGAAATAAAAATCTCCTTTTTAATCAAATATTAGGTCATAATGCATGTTTTCCACATCGTAAATGTCTAGCATGTCCTTTGGCTAAACAATCCCAAGCATCCTTTCCTACAAGTACTTCTCGAGTCGACAAACCTTTTTCACTGCTTCATATGGATATCTGGGATCCTTATCATAGCACTAATCATGATGGCTCCCGTTTCTTTCTTACGATTATTAATGATTATACACAGGGCGCTTGGGCCTATCTCATGCAATTAGAAAGTCAAACTTTTGCTCATCTATCGAATTTCATTTCTTTAGTCAAGAATCAATTCGATCAATTTGTGTAACGAATTCGGACAAATAATGGCGTAAATTCTTTAATTTTGATTGCATCAAGTTTTTGTCTTCACACGAGATACTTCATGAAAGTTCATGTAGCCTAACATCTCCTAAAAGTAGCCCGTGCATTAAAATACTAAGTCTCTATTCCTGAAGTTTTTTAGAGAGATTGTGTAGTAACAGCTGCTTATGTAATTAATCATATGCCAACTAGAATCCTTGGTGGTAAAACTCTTTTTGAGATGCTATACAACAAACAACCAAAAAATGATCACATTCCAGTATTTGGTTGTTTATGTTATGCAACAAATGTGGGTCCCATGGATAAAATGGGTCATTGTGCTACTCAGTTTGTCTTCATGGGATACCCTTTGCTTTAGAAGGGATATAAAGTTATGGAAATCTCTATAGGGCACTTCTTTATAAGTAGAGATGTCACATTTTATGAGGATATATTCCCATTCAAAGATATGATATCTTCTACGACTCCGTCATCAAAAGGCCGCGCCTTTTGCTATGTCAAGAAGACTTATCAATGGCTTCGCAATACTTATTTGTTGCCTCGAAACAATCCATGCCAATTCCACAAGAGCCATGTGCTTCTCTAGCATCATCTAAAGTTGGGTCCCCGGCATTATCCTAGGCATTATTTGAGGAAGTTCCTAAAGCTACGGCTTCACTTACAATTTGTAGATTTTCTAGCACCTCAACAAATAGTAGATGATCGACTCAGTGTTCTGGACGACAAACTCACCCACTTACATGGACTACGGACTACATTTACTCAGCACTGTGTTCTTTAGGTACAAAATATCCCGTCTCCTCATATGTCTCCTTTAATCAACTATCACTAGAATGCATGTTTTAGGAACTTCCTCAAATAATGAAGCCGTTCTCTCAAAAGAACAGGAACCATCCTCTTTGCGTGAAGCATCGCAGGATTCTCAATAGCAATGCACAATTGAATCAGAACTTAATGCGCTAATGAAGAACCATACTTGGGACATTGTTCCACTACCCCACACAAAGATTGATTGGATATAAATAAGTATATAAAATCAAGCTTAAGTCATATGGTTCTATTGAACGTTACAAAGCTTGATTGGTGGCTAAGGGATTTACAAAAAGAGAAGCTTTTGATTGTTAGGAGACCTTTTCTCCTATTGCAAAAGAAGTCATTGTTCGGTCCCTCTTATCCATTGCTGCTATTCGTAGTTGGTTGTTGCACTAAATGGATGTCCACTATGCTTTCTTCATGGTGATCTAGATGAAAAAATATATTTGGAGCTTTGACAAGGATTATGCAGACGGGGAGAGTCTTGGGTATTTCGTCTATGCAAATCGCTATATGGATTGAAATAAGCATTTAGACGCTACAATAAATAGTGCAGGATTTTAGCATTCTAAACATGACTATGCCCTATTTACATGGAATGTATGTAATTTATTAATTTACTTGTTGACATACGTTGATGATATTCTTGTGATGGGAAATAATAACTCTCATGTTGTAAAGTTCAAAGAATATATGCAATCTACCTTTCATATCAAGGATTTGGGACCTCCCAAATATTTTTTTGGGTATTGAGATTACTTGTTCTGATAGAGGCATCAATCTTAACCAGAGGAAATTCATCCTAGAAATCATTTTAGAAGTAAGATTGTCAGGGTGTAAGCCAGCTATCATACCGATTGAAGAGAACAACAAGTTGACTACTCATGAGTATGATATGAGTTCCTCTTCATTTATTGAGGATCCATTGCTCAAGGATCCATCAAGATATCAGTGACTTGTTGGGAAATTGATATATCTTATCATAACAAGACTTGATATATGTTGTGCAGTGCAAATACTTGCCAATTCATGCATAGTAGTTTGAAACAGTCTCATATGAATTCAGTTCTAAAAGTTGTGAAATATCTGAAGGGGTGTCTAGGACTTGGAATATTCTTATCTTGTGACTGCAACATGCCTTTTGTGATACAGATTATGCTATTTGCCCGATAACCAGAAGATCTATCAAGGGTTTCTGCATCAAATTGAGAGATTTGTTAATCTCATGGAAAACGAAGAAGCGATTAATTGTATAATTGTGATCAGTTGAATCGGAGTATTAGGCCATGGCGAAAATTACCTGCAAAGTAGTTTGGATACGACAATTACTCTTAGACCTTGGATTACAGGTCAATGGACCAACTAAACTGTTTTGTGAAAATGATGCTACACTCAAATTGGCGGCAAATTTAGTATTTCACGAAAAAACCAAACATATAAAAGTTGATTGTCATTTCACTCGAGATAAGATTACAAAGAGAGTTCTTGTAACAAAAGGGAATTAGAACTGTCGATCAACCAACAAATATCTTCACTAAGCCACTATGTTAGAGACAAAATGCATACTTGTTGAGCAACCTAGGTGTCCTTGACATATACAGGCCACTAGCTTGAGAGGGAGTGTTGAACATATAATTGAAGATCCTAACTGTGAAACCAATTCTAATTGATTTAGTGGATTTGTAATTGAATTAGTGAACAAGAAATTATGATTCTTTGTATATTATTTCCTAATTTTCTTTTCATTCTTACACCATAAGTGGATCGTTATAATCAATATATAGAAAACTCTCCCTCTCCATTCCTCCTTATTTTCTGTCAGATAAACAAAAGAGAGTGGTGATGGCTGAAGTTGAAAGGTAAAAGGTAGGCTTAACTTTAAACAAGAACTCCTCTATGGAAATTTAACAAAGTGCGTAAAGAAAGTAAATACATTAAGACACCACTGTTGACACCTAAATTTTTGGGGATAGTTTTTGCTAGATAATTAAAAAAAAAAAATCATCACATGGCATATAGTTTATTTTAGGCAAGTTTTATTTTATTTCGTCAAGATTTTAGACAATATACTGGGGGATGCAGTTTTGCGCAAAAAGGGGAATTTTTGGATAGGATATGCAAAAAAATTTTCAGCGATATATTTAGGGGTATCGTGCGTAAGTAAAATTAGAAATAAAATATACCCCAAAGATTTGATTTTTCGGCTTATAAAAAGGGCTCGTGTACAGTGAATTTTGGGGGGGTTCCTTTTTGTTGAAAAAAGGCACAAAGGGAGTAGAAATTTTCGAAGAAGATTTCGTGAGGGGGGTGGACGTCTGTTTTTTAAAAAAAGGGGAGTTCTCTCGTTTTTTTGTTAACAGGTCAACAAAGGACTTTGTCCTTTCTCGACAAGGTGCAGAGGGAAAAGAAAGGGAGGACACGAGAGAACAGAAAGGTGGGCAGCCCATGCAAAAAAAAAAAAAAAAAGGAAGAAAAAAGAAATAGAAAAAAAAGAAAGGGAAGGGGAAGTCTTCGTCTTCATCTTCTCCGACCAGCCCGAGCTGGTCCCTTGCTCGCGACACCCCAACGCCCTCCTCCACCCAGATCTGCTTGCGCCGTCGTGGCTGCACCAACGCCGATCCGCCTCCACCGCGGCTGCCCGTCTCTACATGCAGCACAACCAGACACCGTGTCTCTGAGCAACGCCTCGCTCCGCCTATGAAGTCGCCGCCGCCCTGAGCCCAGATTCAGATGCCGGAGCCCCCGCGCCGGCCTTGATTCGCGCCACCCAAAGGACACCAGGAGACCCAAAGGCTCCCCCGCTCTGTCCCGACGTCCTCGCCGTCCGTGAAGCCCGCATCACCGCCATCGGACACCGAAGCTGCACCCCGCTGAGCCGCTCCATCCCCTGTTGCGGCGCTTCCATCTCCATCGCTGCGACCCCGTGCCGACCCGCAACAAACCCCTCGCCGGAACCCTCGCCGGAGATCCCTCCCCTCTCACCGGCGGTAACCCACCGAAGCCGTGGGTAACAAAGCAAGGAAAAAAAGACAAAAAAAGCAAAAAGAAAAAAAAGATTAGGTAGATTTCATTTTGTTTTCACTTTACTTTATTAGGTAGATTTACTTTATTTCGTTTTTTTTTTTATATATCCTATTTTCTTTATTTGAAGTATTTGCCCATGCATAAATGAAAATTCAGGTATATCACCCGATTCGCAACCGCGCCGGATTTTTTATTTCGTCTATAAAGCTTTAGATGAAATAATTAATCAAGCGGGAATAAAATTGATATTTATTAATCTTTAAGGCTTAAGATCAATTTATCGATATTACTAGCGAAATATTGTCCCATGATCTGAACGATGTGTGATATTTTTGGATAATTTTGAATGGTCTTAATTGCTTTGTTTATATTAAAATATGTCAGAATTAGAATATCGCATGTTTAGAGTTATTTGCACATTTAGGTTAAGCATCTTATTTATCATGAATTTTCAAAAAATAAAAGAATGAAAACAAAAAAAATCAAAAATCAAAAAAATAAAATCAATTAATTTAGGTTGCATATTTAATTGTTAATTTCGAAATAAAAAAGGAAATAAAAAGAAAAAGCCCAAAAAATGTTGAATTAGGGTTAGGTTTGTTTTATTTATTGTCATGCATATTTAGAATAGAAATTTTATTTTAAATCATGAAAAAGGAACAAAAAAATTCATTTAGGATGTTAGTTTTATTATTATTTGAATTGCATGTCAAATTTTGATTAATAAAAAAAAACAAAAATCATCATGCATATAAGATTATGGCATATTTTGCACGTCATTGCATTTTAGGGATTAGCGCATATTTTGCACGTCATTGCATTTTAGGGTAAAGTTGCATGTAGCTTAATTCTAGATTGTTATTTTTTTTGTTTTTTATTATAAGTTTAGATAACATTAGATAGATGGCATTTCAGGATTATTTAGGTTAAGATAATATTTTAGTTTAAATTAGGATTTGGCTCAACTTAATTCCTAATATAAATTAAATGGGATCTTAATCTAGTTAGATAACTTTCACATTTACCTAATTTCGAATTTTATAAAAAATCCAAAAATATTAGGTACATGTTAATTTGCATAATAGGTTCATTTAATTAGAATTTGTTCACTAGCAACATTAGGTGCATGTTAATTAATTTGTACTCTAGGGTCATTTAGTTAGAATTTGCATATTAGAAAATTAAATCATTTAGTTAAAATGCATGTTTCATAAAAAAATTCTAATTTCATTCAAGATTTAAAAAAAAACCCCAAAAAATTGTTTGCTTGGCATGTTAATTCCTTTTGATGCAATTTATTTATTTACCCATTTTTATTGAATGTTTAATAGTTGATGATTACCCGTGTGGTCACCATATTTTGCATGATAGTAATTAGGTTAAAATAAATCCAAGCTGCCTGCATAAAACATTTTCAAAAAATAAAAGAAATGGTACCGAAAGGGCATTAGAGAGGTCTAATGTAACCAAGTCCCCGTACCCTTAGTCTCTGGTTCGTAGGGGTAAAATAATTCTCCCGTTATTTTACTTGGGTTTCTAATCGACCTACCAAAAATAGATTAGTGACGACTCCTAATTGAAAATCAATTGCATGCTAGGAACAATGTTTTTGTTTGGCAGCAAGGATTCTAGGTATGTCCCTAACATTTAAGATGTTAAATGTTTTTGCAGGTTGGGAGATATAAGGGGAGTAGTCATTGCTAACCCTTGTCTTGCAGATTGGAATTGGGGATGTATGTTTTAAATTCAAGTTATTGAAGTGTTATTTGATTTAAACTGTTGTGCATGCCTTGCATTTAACACTACATTATTGCACACACAACCTGCTGTCGGACCTGGGCCGCACTAGGATATTTAGGATGGTATTGAGTTGGATACGACTTCGACCGCGAGGCCGCGTAGTAGAGGTTGCCCAACTCAATCCCGAATCCCGAAAGTTTCTTTCTTGGTGTCAAGAATGCTTACCTCTGCCCACAAGACTGCGTTGCATTGGGGTATCATTTTTGACTGAGCCGGAGTTAGAAGGGCTTGACTTAGTATGCGAGGCTGCAACTAAGTCATCCCACCCTTTTAGCTCCACCTTGCCTTGCCTTCATAGTTGAAAATCGAACCTCACGATTCATGCGCTTGTCTATGTGGTTGCTTTAATCGCCTCGTGAAGTAAGTTTTCTATCCCTTACTCTTGCAATTTACTTATTGTATTTCGTCTTTCTTTCGTCGGTCCATGACATTAGGTTGGTCGAATCCTGGTTTATAAACAATGGGAAGATCCGACATTCGATTCGTGCCCGCATCAAAGGTTGAACTTAAATCATGGTGGGATCGTCTGGGCCATGATGGCCAAAGCTATGTCAAAAGTAGACTGGGTCGCCTTCTTCTCCTCCTCGACATCGATGTTCAAAGTGGTGTCATGCAAGCACTCGCTCATTTCTGGTGCCCCCAAACATCAACGTTTATATTTGGTAAGCATGAGCTGACTCCGACCATGGAGGAATATAGCATCGCCATAGGAAAACCTTTGGAATCGGAACTAATAAACCCACCTCTTGAAATAGAACCTGAATCAATTTTGTCTGATTTTCTTAGGATGGACAAGGATCAAATTAAAAGAGTGTTGAAAGATAATTGTCTTGCATGCCCTTTTTCCTTCCTAGATCAAAGTTTTGCCGATGCAAACACTCTTTTTAAAAAGCAAGATCTTCCTCTTAGCCTTTTTCGGGTTTATTATTTTTCCTCTTTGCAAAGGCGCCATTAATCCTACTATTACATGGGCTGTCAAACAAGTGTGTGCTAAGGTTAGTTTTGTTAATACTATCATAGCTGAAACATTTTTGTCACTCACTCGATTTAAGGAAGATGAGGATAAAACTTTTCATGCACCAATTGAACTCTTACAAATTTGGTTATTTTCTCACATGAGTAAGGTCAATATTCGCATGAATATTATTAATATCACTGATTCCCATCATCCTATTGAGGTATTTAAAAATCATCAGGATCGAACTCCAAATCTTTCTTACTCAAAATGGATAAAATTGTTGAAAAATCCCAATACCAAGATTTTCCTATGGCATGCTAAATGGTTCCAAGTCTTCGAGGCACGTCTCTCTCATGGTGATGATGAGCCGATTCCACTATTGGGGATCACCGGTGCCACTTCCTACTATCCACTCCGAGTGGCCCGTCAATATCGAGTTATGCAGGACCTGCCGCCCCCTCTCAAGCTTGGTTTGTTCCAAATTCAATTCACTACCAAGGATGGTGATCACAAGAGATGGCTCTGTTGCATCGAACAAGCCTGGCTCGCATGTCGCAAACAAAAGTTGAGCCTGCCCGAGGATGAGCTTGAAGGGAAGGAAAAGCTTTACCATGACACTACTCGATACATCCGTCGACACAAAATTCCAATTTAGTATCTCCCAAAGGTGCCAGATGTGACTGAGAAGCCCACTCGGCAAGCAGAGCTTAATCGTCACAAGAGGAAGATTGAGCAACTTGAGAAGCAAGCTAAGAAGGATGCCAGAGAGAAGAAGCAATTACGTCGAGCGTTGGCTTCCCATTTGTTTATGGATCGGGCCAAATAAAATGGCTTGAGTCAATTTAGTCTTTTTACTTTAGCTTAATGTTTAGGAAGTTGAGTCATTTACTTTATTTGTCAGGAACCTTTCAAATGTCATTTTCACTCAATTTCATTAATAAAAGTGGTTAGATTTTCGTCATGGGCCGGCATATTTCATATCAAAGTGCTTATGTATGTTCATTCATGTTTTATTAAATTAGGTGGTAACGGATCCTCCACGCTCACCCATTATCACGCGATCAAGGGCCAAAATTGCGGAACAAAATGAGATGCGTGATCGTATGTCCAACATGGAAGATCAGCTCAGTCAGTTAGCTGCCTCCATGGAGGTTATAATGACTCAATTCAAATCATTCCAAGTCAATCCAGCTCAGCCACCTGTTCTTCCCCAAGCTGTTGTCCCAAAGCGAGCGGATAAGTCCCAAATGAGTGATGACGACATGCCCGGTTTAGAGGAAGACCCATTCCCGATCAATGTGGAAAAGGGTAAGCCTGCAAACATCTCCAAGACGGAACCAGATGAACGCTTTGCAAAGCTTGAAGAAAAAGTGAAACAACTGCAGGAGTCACAGAGCTCACTCCCCTTCGACTTGTCGGTCTACGAGAAGGTCAAGATGCTAAAGAAGTTCAAGATGCCGGAATTTGAGAAATACGATGGTACTACATGCCCAAAGTCTCATTTGCAGATGTACCACGTACACATGGCCCGGTATGTCAAGAATGAGCCCCTCATGATTCAATCATTTCACGCGAGTTTGACTGGGCCCGCACTAAACTGGTATGTGATGAAGAATGTGAACCTTCTAGAGACTTGGAATGAGGTGGTCGATGCGTTCCTCAAACAATACAAGTTCAACATGGACATCGCTCCCTCCCGAGAAGACCTTGAGAGGATGGAGAAGAAAATGAGTGAGTCATTCAAGGAGTATGCCATGAGATGGCGGAATCTGGCTGCTCAAATCACTCCTGAACCTACTGACAAGGAGTTGATGAAGTTGTTCATAAAGATCCTCCCGTCTGAGTTCCGTAATCGGATGGCAAGTATGTATGTCGAGAGTTTCAACCAGCTGGTTCCTGTGGGAGAACAAATCGAGATGGGCATAAGGGAAGGATGGTTTGCTGAACC
Organism: Eucalyptus erythrocorys; assembly: GCA_014182555.1. Classification (NCBI taxonomy): domain Eukaryota; kingdom Viridiplantae; phylum Streptophyta; class Magnoliopsida; order Myrtales; family Myrtaceae; genus Eucalyptus; species Eucalyptus erythrocorys. Next base: position 13,491,654 of record CM024599.1, on the reverse strand, counting down.
GTCAAGTAAAAGATTTTCTGCCAAGAAGGAGAAGGAAGCTACTATGGACGTAAATGTGGCTTATAGCCAAGAAAGCACCAACCGTGGCCCGGCCGTCCAAATTAATGCAAGGCAGCAACAAACCACTGGTCGTCAACCATTTGCAAATAATAGAAGGGAGTTCACTCCTCTCCCTGGATCTCCATCCCAAGTGTTGGCAGTCCTACGAAAGAAAGGCTTGCTTACCAGCGAACTAAAGCGCCCTAACCGCGAAACCCTTCGTGGCTATGATCCGACAAAGAAGTGTGATTACCATAGTGGGGAATTGGGGCATTCAACTGATGAGTGTTTCACCCTCAAGCACAAGATCTAAAACCTCTTGGATACGGAGGCTTTTTCGTTCCAGATTGCTTGGCTAAACGTCCAGAAAAACCCGCTACCGGAGCATGAGGGTACCGTGAATGCTATTCTGGAACCTGAAGTCGGTCGCATCAAGAACTCGAAGGTACATGTGGCGGATGCCTACAATGGCCTAGTGAGAGCTGGGTATTATCCGGACCATGAGAATATCCCCCCATCACTAATGAAGGAAAGAGTTGTCAAAATGGTTGACGACGGCATTATAATATATGCCGACCATAATTGTGTAGTTTCCACTGTTTCTCACATCATCATCGATTAGGAGGAGGAACAAGCCGCCCTCATTGCTGAAAAGGAAGAAGCCGATCCTTCACTCGCGGACATGCCCCCGTTAGAAGATGCATCTGATGATGAGATAGTGATTGAGATGCCACAATCGTATGAGTATGTCAGCAATAAGGCCGTCCCTTGGTCCTATGACTTAGATGTTGATGTTGTTACAAGGTCTGGCCGGACTTATGCTCAAGCAAATGCTTAACCTGCCAAGCCAGTCACTGATGAAGAGGCCAAGAAGTTTCTGGCTGTGATTAAAACAAGTGAGTACAACGTGGTCGACCAATTGAGGAAAATGCCTGCCCAGGTCTCTTTGCTTGAGCTCCTGCAGACATCGCCCATGCATCAAAAGGCATTGATGAAGGTGCTAAGTGAAATTCATGTGCTAGAGACGATTGAGGCAGACAAGTTAGAAGAATTTGTAGGATCAATCCTTCTCAAGGATTTGATCGCCTTTTTCTGATGAGGAATTCCCTCTTGAGGGTAGAGGGCACAACAAGGCACTTTATATATCTGTCAAGCACAAGACTACCCATGTGTTCCGAGTGCTCATTGATAATGGGTCCGCCCTAAACATATGCCCGTTGGCCACCCTTCACCGCCTCAAAGTTGACCCATCCAGGATACATGGTGCAACGACTTCTGTACGAGCTTTCGATGGCACAAAGAAGGACATGACCGGGCAAATCCACCTTGATATACAAATAGAGCCGGTCGTCTTCAACATTCCCTTCCAAGTGCTGGACATCCCTACTGCATTCAACTTCCTACTAGGTCGTCCCTGGATACACACCGCGGGAGCAGTGCCTTCAAGTTTGCATCAGGCTGTGAAGTTCGTGATTGAAAGGAAGCTGGTCACCGTGTATGGTGAGGAAGATCACCGGATCTATCAGGAGACGGCCATCCCCTATGTGGAACCAGATTCTGAGTTTGAAGCAAGCTACCACTCTTTCGAGTTAGTATCCACCATACATGCTTCTCCTGACTCGACGCCTCCTACTCCCGAAGTTTCAAATGTTGCTCTTATGGTGGGAAGAATGATGGTCGGGAATGGTTTCGTTCCTGGTGGTGGTCTTGGAAGAAATGGCCAAGGCATTCAAGACCCCATTGAAGCCCCTCAGAGGTCCTATTTTGCTGGATTAGGGTACCATGGAGGAGGTGGACAAAATTTTGGAGGAAGAAGGCAAGAAGGACCGAACCCGACGCCTAACCAAAGGCAGGGCAGGCAAAACCCGTTGCCCCCAAGTATTCATGAGACATTCCCTGGTCCCCCGATAATGATGCAAGATGAGGCGGAAGTAATAGACACCCTGGGGCAGCCGAGCGGCAAGTTCGACTACCTGGTGAAGTATTCGGCCCCTCCCAGCTTTTATATTGATCCCCGTGAGATAGTCCTAGATGGATGGGGTGGCATGGACGATCTGACGCCCCCGAAGGCTGAGAACCCTGATGATATGCCGAAAGGAGTTACAAGCTTGTTTGACGACATCGTCATTGGAGCCATTGACGAAGGGTCTCCAGAAGAAATGGGCTCGGGCCCACAAGAGTAACTCATTTATTGCTTCTTCATGTCCCCTGCGTGGGAATTTTTACTGCTTTCTAGGAATAATTATCGCTATCTAGCGATTGTTCTCGATTTCTTCTTTTTCATTTAGGACTTGAATTCGTATTTTCCATTCAATAAATGTAATTGATTAATGAATATCAATAAAATTATAAGTTTTATTTTGAGGGCATGATAAGGTGCACCAAATCAGCCCGGTGATGATATCCAGCAGATAAAAAAAAAAAAAAAAATCCAAGGAGAATTCTGAGGCCTGGGCTTTATCATGCTTTCTCGTGTCAAAATGTTTTTTTTTTTAAAAAAAAATGCTTTTGCAATTGCTTTTCAAAAATCTTTCAAAAAATCTTTCAAAAATACAGATTACTCTGTTTGTTTTTCTAATTTGTCTACTTCCTGTTTCAGGGATAATCTTACAGCACGCAAAGGCGTGGAAATGGTCCAATTCAATGCCACAAATGCTAGTGACGAAGTTCCTGGAGACTCGATTGAAGATTCCATTGAAGTGCAGCGTAGCTGGGAGTGGCATGAAAAAGCCAAGACGTTTACGTCCGAACAAACTGTCACTATTAATTTAAGTGACACTGAAGAAACCAAGGAGGTCAAATTGGGGCAAATCTCCCCAAAGATGAGGTTGAGCGCCTAATCCAGCTGCTAAAGGAATATCAGGATATCTTTGCATGGATTTATGCTGACATGCTTGGTTTAGACCCGGCAATCGTGGAGCACACCTTGCCTACTAATCCGGACGTGCCACCTAAGAAGCAGAGGCTACGGAGGACTAAACCTGAGCTCTTAAAAAAGATTGAGGAAGAGGTGATGAAGCTTTTGAAGGTGGGATTTATTGAAGTTTCATGATATCCTGAATGGGTAGCTAACATTGTGCCAATAATGAAGAAAGATGGCCGGGTTAGAGTCTGTGTCGACTATTGGGACTTGAATAAGGCCAGCTCGAAAGATGATTTCCCGCTACCTCACATAGACGTCCTTATGGATAGCACCGCTGGATTTGAGTTATTCTCGTTTATGGATGGTTTCTCCGGATATAATCAGATAAGGATGAAGGAGGGAGATAAGGAGAAGACTGCATTTATCACTCCATGGGGAACCTTTCATTATAAGGTCATGCCCTTTGGACTCAAGAATGCAGGGGCAACCTACCAGCGGGCCATGGTAACTCTATTTCACGATATGATGCATAAGGAGATAGAAGTCTATGTTGATGATATGATTGCAAAGACCCAACCTAGGAGAAGCCATATTGAAACTTGAAGAAGTTGTTTGATCGTCTTCGCGAATTCAAGCTTTGATTAAATCCCGCTAAACGCGTGTTTGGAGCAACATCTGGTAAATTACTCGGGTTCATTGTGAGTAGTAAAGGGATTGAGATCGACTCATCTAAAGTCAAGGCCATATGTGAGTTACAACCACCATCAACGGTCAAAGAAGTCTGAAGCCTCTTGGGGAGATTGAATTACATCGCCCGATTCATTTCCTAACTGTCTGAAACTGCCAAGCCGTTCTTCAAGCTCCTAAAGAAGAATGTGCGAGTCAACTGGGATGGTGAGTGTCGTGAAGCATTTAACAAGCTGAAGCAGTATTTGATGAATCCACCAGTTTTTGTCCCACCCTCACCGGGGCATCCTTTGATTCTCTATCTCACTATCCATAGTGAGTCATTGGGTGCAATGTTAGCTCAAGAAAGTCCTGTTGACAGAAGAGAACGGGCCATTTATTACTTAAGCAAGAAATTCACTGTATTAGAGCTGAAATATTCTGATATTGAGAAAACTTGTGCTGCATTAGTGTGGGTGTTGCATAGATTGCGGCAGTACACATTGCATTACCAGACGTTCCTTGTAACTGAGAATAACCCTATCAAATACTTGCTTGATCGGCCAGCTTTGGTGGGTAAGTTGGCTAAGTGGCAAATCCTACTCTCGGAGTTTGATGCACAGTTCATGCCACAGAAGTCAGTTAAAGGTTGAGTGATCACTGATATCTTGGCTGAGAATCCAGGAGTCTCAAGTAATGATGACGGTTCCCCAGATGACCGTGTTTTGAGTGTAAATGAAGGCTCATGGACAATGTTCTTTGATGGAGCCGTAAACTAGTCTGGTTCTGGTACTGGGGCGGTCTTGATATCCCCAAACGGACAACACCATCCAGTAGCTGCGAAGTTGGTGTTCCCATGCACTAATAATGTAGCTGAGTATGAAGCTTGCATCCTCGGACTCCAAGCTGCAATCGAGGTGGGTGTGACCAAATTGAAAGTATTCGGGGATTCTGCACTGATCATACTATAGACCGTAGGAGAATGGGAAACCAAGAACCCCAAACTGCTCCCACACCACAAGTATCTAGAAGACCTGGTAAAGGAGTTCAAGGAAATTTCGTTTGAATACTTGCCGAGGTGTCATAATCAATTTGCGGATGGACTCGCAACTTTGTTGCAAGTCACTGACGAATTGGAAGTCGAGCCATTGAAAATAGAAGTTTTGCCGAGGCCGACTTATTGCATGATCATAACTGAAGAATCTGATGGAAAGCCATGGTATTACGATATCATGAACTACATTAAAAGCAGGAATTTCCTAAAGGAAGCACTCCGGCTGATAGGAAATACATCATGAAGATGGCATCAAAATTCTTCGTTAGTGGCGAAGATTTGTACAAGAGGTCTCATGATTCGGTCCTATTGCGGTGTGTGGATGCAGCCGAAGCTACTCAAATCATGCAAGAAGTGCACGAGGGAGCATGTGACCCTCATATGAATGGGCACATGTTGGCTAAGAAAATTATGAGATTAGGCTATTACTGGCTCACACTAGAGAGTGATTGCATCAAACATGTACGAAGATGTCACCGTTGTCAAATCCATGGTGATAAGATAAACGTTCCTCCGACTGAGCTGCATCAGTTTTCTGAGCCATGGCCTTTCTCGATGTGGGGCATTGATGTGATTGGCCCAATAAATCCGAAGGCTTCAAATGGGCATCGGTTCATTTTGGTGGCAAATGGATTGAAGCTACCTCATTTGCAAATGTCACTGCATGCAATGTTGCAAAATTCATCAAACGTGACATAATTGCTCGCTATGGAGTCCCCGAATCAATCATTACCGATAACGGGACAAATCTGAACAACAAAATCATTGATGAGCTGTTCAACGAGTTCAAGATTAAACATCTGAATTCGTCCCCTTACCGCCCTCAAATGAATGAGGCTGTGGAGGCTGCCAATAAGAACATTAAGAAGATCTTGACCAAGACAACCGAGAATTATCGAGATTGGCATGAAAGATTACCCTTCGCGCTAATGGCATACCGGACATCGATCCGCACTTCTGCCGGGGCGACCCCTTTTGCTCTAGTATATGGCATGGAGGCTGTTCTACCCGTGGAGGTGGAGATCCCGTCCCTGAGAGTTTTATCCCAAGTAGAGTTGTCAGAGGCTGAATGGATGCAACAAAGACGTGAACAGTTGAACTTGATTGATGAGAAGAGACTTAAGGCTCTCTACCATGGCCAGACTTATCAGCAGAGAGTGGCCAGATCCTTCAACCGAAAGGTACGACCGAGACATTTCGAGGTAAATGATCTTGTTCTAAGGAAGCTGTTGCCGATCTTTCCAGATCCTGGGGGGAAGTTTGCCCCAAATTATAGCGGTCCGTATGTGGTGAAGAAGGTACTTCCCGGAGGTGCTTTGATTCTAGCAGAAATGGATGGTCATCAGTTTTTCACTCCAGTTAATTCTGATGCTGTCAAGAAATATTATCCATGATAGAATTTGCTATGAATTGCAAGCACTTTCATGATGAATAAATTGCCTCAATAAGTTGAATTGTTCAAATTTATTGCAAATTTTGCATGTTCTCCATAATGAATTATGCGAGATGAATTGAATGTGTCAAATGGGATATCTTGGAATGATGAAAGGCAAGCCTTATTCCATACACTATTTCATACACTAATCCCCAGTGAGTTGTGTGAAAAATTCCATGCCCACAAGGAAAAGGGCGGTCTTGCAAAAGGTAAGTTATCTGAAGTGATGAGGGGTAGTTTCTTCCTCTACCCAAAACACTACAGATGTATATCCATTGTTTAGCCCTTTGAGCCCACACACATGACGAGTTTGTTTTAAATTATCCCTATCAATGATCATCCTACATTGGGACAAATTTGAAATCCATGGTAGGAATTTTCTTACTCACACTTGCATCAATCTTCGGGTATTGCTTTCGTGATGTAACTGGTACGATAATTGAAGTGCTTTAAGATGATGAAGAGCAGTTATTTCTCTATCCCACACACTTTCATCCATTGCATAGCCCACTTGAGCTTATGAAATCATTTCATATTAAACCCAGTTGGTGATCATCCCCCACATTGGGGCAAGACAAAAACATTCAAGTGGCATGAGCTAAAATGCCAGCAAAAATGGAGATTTTGTCCAAAGAAAAAGTGCAAAATAGGGCATGAAAAAGCAGTGTGCTTGGTAAAAGTAAGGCCGATGCCAAAGAAAAATCAAACACCTGATATGGTGAGTTGCATTGAAAAAAAAAAGAAAAAAAAAAGGCTCAAATGCTGTTGCAATCAATGAGTGCAAAGAAAATCTTCAAGGAAATTGGTGGAAATATCAAGATGATCACCAACTTTTACCCTCTAAACACTCTTTGAGCCTAATGATCCTTTCGTTTCTTAACCCATGAACCAAGCCTATGTTACATCCCTTGCAAAGTCTCTTCAGATTATGGCACTTAAATTAACGTAAAAGTTCATATGTTCGAAAGCATCGCTCGAAGAAGTGCGAGTAAGATAATTTCTGCCTCATTTCTTATGTTTCTTGACTTGTAAACCCCAAGATTGTGGAATATCTCTCATTAAAAAAGCTTGACTCAAAGAGTCCCCGTTGTTAAGCCGTTGACCAAGCCCACATTACGGTCCCTCTTAAAGACCTCTCAGATTGGTAAGATCGTACCACTTGCAAGATTGCTCAGACCCTTGTTTGGCATGATGAGGGTGAGATAGAGTGATTGACAAAATCCTACATCAAAGGTCAGGATCAAATAGCCATTTTTATGAGGATGAGAGAAAAATCCTTTCAGACCAAAAGATCCCTCATTTGTCACATCTATGACACTCATGTGTTCAAAATGGAAATTAAATAATGCAAGATCATTAGGAACCTCCATTAAATTGATGCATGTTTATGATTGCAAACGCATGTTACTTCTCCTATAACCATATTTTGCAGGAGATGTATCCCCGAAGATCAGAGATGTTGCCCGGTAAGTATATCTCTATCCATACCTTGAATATTTGTCATTGCACAGGTATTCCCTTTTTAAGTATACTGACACTCAATTGAGTTGTCCCCAAAGATTTTTCTCCAGATTCAATCTGATTAAGGCGATCGAAGAATGGTTCGGGTCCTGGTCAGATGATTTTTGTCGCAAGGCCGGGCGACCGAAGAATGGTTCGGGTCCTAGCCAAGCAAAACTTCAGTCTAGGTGACCGTAGAATAGAATGGGTCCTAGACAACATTTATTGCTTTAACAAGTGACCGTAGAATAAAACGGATCCTGAAAAGTAAATTTCTTCGTCGAGGCGACCGTAGAATGGTACGGGTCATTGACGACACTTATTGCTCTAATAGGCGACCGTAGAATAGAACGGGTCCTGAAAAATGAATCCTTGTTTAGGTGACCGTAGAATGGTACGAGTCCTAAACAAAACCTTTCTGCTATACTGGACGACCGTAAAATGGTATAGGTCTTGGAAAGCAGTTCCCTTCCGCCATACTAGGCGACCGTAAAGTGGTACGGGTCCTAGGAAAGCGGAATCTTCACAAAGCCATGTTACTATTCTGGGTGACCACAGAATGGCACGGGTCCTGGACAAGTAACACCCGCTACCTCGAATTGCTCTATCCTCCTCGAAGGTAAGTTATTCTAGGTAAGTTCATTAGCACTTCCATGCATCATATAAATTGCATTAAAAAAATGGAACTCGTTTTCCAAAAAATCACTCATTGCATGTGCATGACCAAAATTTAGGTCTCAATTTGTCTTTGAATGTAACCTCTGCGAGCTCGCCTTCAAAGAGGGGCAGTTGTTGACACCTAAATTTTTGGGGATAGTTTTTGCTAGATAATTAAAAAAAAAAAAAATCATCACATGGCATATAGTTTATTTTAGGCATGTTTTATTTTATTTTGTCAAGATTTTAGACAATATATTGGGAGATGCAGTTTTGCGCAAAAAGGGGAATTTTTGGATAGGATATGCAAAAAATATTTCAGCGATATATTTAGGGGTATCGTGCGTAAGTAAAATTAAAAATAAAATATACCCCAAAGATTTGATTTTTCGGCTTATAAAAAGGACTCGTCTACAGTGAATTTGGGGGGGTTCCTTTTCGTCTAAAAATGGCACAAAGTGAGCAGAAATTTTTGAAGAAGATTTTGTGAGGGGGGCGGACGTCTGTTCTTTAAAAAAAGGGGAGTTCTCTCTTTTTTTGTTAACAGGTCAACAAAGGACTTTGTCCTTTCTCTAACAAGGTGTAGAGGGAAAAGAAAGGGAGGACGCGAGAGAACAGAAAGGTGGGCAGCCCACACAAAAAAAAAAGGAAGAAAAAAATAGAAAAAAAAGAAAGGGAAGGGGAAGTCTTCATCTTCATCTTCTCTGACCAGCCCGAGCTGGTCCCCCGCTTGCGACGCCTCGACGCCCTCCTCCACCCAGATCCGCTCGCGCCGTCGTGGCCTCACCAACGCCGATTCGCCTCCACCGCGGCTGCTCGTCTCTACATGCAACACAACCAGACGCCATGTCTCTGAGCAACGCCTCGCTCCACCTACGAAGTCGCCGCCGCCCTGAGCCCAGATTCAGATGCCGGAGCCCCCGCGCCGACCTTGATTCGCGCCACCCGAAGGACACCAAGAGACCCAAAGGCTCCCCCTCGCTCTGCCCCGACGTCCTCATCGCGCCATCCGTGAAGCCCGCATCACCGCCACCGGACACCGAAGCTGCGCCCCGCTGAGCCGCTCCATCCCCTGTTGCGGTGCTTCCATCTCCATCACTGCGACCCCGTGCCGACCCGCGACAAACCCCTCGCCGGAACCCTCGCCGGAGATCCCTCCCCTCTCACCGGTGGTAACCCACCGAAGCCGTGGGTAAAAAAGCAAGGAAAAAAAGACAAAAAAAAAAAAAGCAAAAAGAAAAAAAGATTAGGTAGATTTCATTTTGTTTTCACTTTACTTTATTAGATAGATTTACTTTATTGTTAATACCCTAAAAAACCCCAAACTAGTACACTTATGACAAATTTACCCTAAACTAATTTTTTGACCATGAAAAACCTCAAACTGGTATACCTGTGACAAATTTACCCCGACTAACAAAAAAAAAACCCTAAACTGGTACATTTATGACAAATTTACCCTCAACTAATTTATTCGACTGCAAAAAACTCTAAACTGGTAAATTTGTGACAAATATACCCTTCGCTAAATTGGATTAATATAAAAAAATCACAAAAATTGTAAAATGTAACAAACAGAGTGTAAAATCCCAAATTGGTATATTAATCAACTGTCACGTGTCATTTAACTTAATAATTTGACGATAAAATTTAATAAAAACTAACATAGGGTAAATTTGTAACAAGTGTACCAGTTTGGGGTAAATTTGTCAAAGATATACCAGTTTGGGGTTTTTGGTGGTCAAAAAAATAGTTTGGGGAAAATTTGTCACAGGTTTACCAGTTTGGGGTTTTTCAGGGTATTAACCCTTTCGTTTTTTTATATATCCTGTTTTCTTTATTTGAAGTATTTGCCCATGCATAAATGAAAATTTAGGTATATCACCCGATTCGCAACCGCGCCAGATTTTTTATTTCATCTATAAGGCTTTAGATGAAATAATTAATCAAGCGGGAATAAAATTGATATTTTGATCTTTAAGGCTTAAGATCAATTTATTGATATTACTAGCGAAATATTGTTCCATGATCTGAACGATGTGTGATATTTTTGGATAATTTTGAAGGGTCTTGATTGCTTTGTTTATATTGAAATATGTCAGAATTAGAATATTGCATGTTTAGAGTTATTTGCACATTTAGGTTAAGCATCTTATCTATCATGAATTTTCAAAAAATAAAAGAATGAAAATAAAAAAAAATCAAAAAAAAAATAAAATCAATTAATTTAGGTTGCATGTTTAATTGTTAATTTCAAAATAAAAAAGGAAATAAAAAGAAAAAGCCCAAAAAATGTTGAATTAGGGTTAGGTTTGTTTTATTTATTGTCATGCATATTTAGAATAGAAATTTTATTTTAAATCATGAAAAAGGAATAAAAAAATTCATTTAGGATGTTAGTTTTATTATTATTTGAATTGCATGTTAAATTTTGATTAATAAAAAAAAAAAAAACAAAAATCATCATGCATATAAGATTAGGGCATATTTTGCACGTCATTGCATTTTAGGGTAAAGTTGCATGTAGCTTAATTCTAGATTGTTATTTTTTTTTTGTTTTTTATTATAAGTTTAGATAACATTAGATAGATGGCATTTTAGGATTATTTAGGTTAAGATAATATTTTAGTTTAAATTAGGATTTGGCTCAACTTAATTCCTAATATAAATTAAATGGGATCTTAATCTAGTTAGATAACTTTCACATTTATCTAATTTCGAATTTTATAAAAAAATCTAAAAATATTAGGTACATGTTAATTTGCATAATAGGTTCATTTAATTAGAATTTGTTCACTAGCAACATTAGGTGCATGTTAATTAATTTGCACTCTAGGGTCATTTAGTTAGAATTTGCATATTAGAAAATTAAATCATTTAGTTAAAATGCATGTTTTATAAAAAAAATTCTAATTTCATTCAAGATTTAAAAAAACCCCAAAAAATTGTTTGCTTGGCATGTTAATTCCTTTTGATGCAATTTATTTATTTACCCATTTTTATTGAATGTTTAATAGTGGATGATTACCCGTGTGGTCACCATATTTTGCATGATAGTAATTAGGTTAAAATAAATCCAAGCTGCCTGCATAAAACATTTTCAAAAAATAAAAGGAATGGTACTGAAAAAGGGCATTAGAGAGGTCTAATGTAACCAAATCCCCGTACCCTTAGTCTCTAGTTCGTAGGGGTAAAATAATTCTCCCGTTATTTTACTTGGGTTGCTAATTGACCTACCAAAAATAGATTAGTGGCGACTCCTAATTGAAAATCAATTACATGCTAGGAACTTGAACTTAAGTCGCAAATTGGTATGGGCTTGGGAGAACCCGAGTTAAGTCAAGACTTAACAATCCATTAGCCAAACTTTAGGTGGTGCACCCTGAAAATTAGGTCGCGACAACCACTAAAAAAGCTTTTCTAATCGAAGACAAGTATTGGAATTAAGCAATCCAATCAAATTCAAATTTAATGTTCAAACTTCATAAAAATTTATTTTAAATGCTCGGTTTAAGAGGCCAATTGTCTTAATGCGATTTTCATGATTGACAAATTTATTAAGGCCATATGTTAAGTGAGATTTGTGAGTTGAGTTTATTGCATAGCTTGATTTAAGTTATTGCCTTCTTCATGTTTAGGTCTAGATTTTAGGTATGGTGTCTAATGAAAGTGACATCATATTGTGTAATCAGGTAAAAAAAAGGGGTGTTCTCACTAGTAAGCTAGACTATTTAGTGACTCGTTATTGGGTAGTTATGAAAAGGTTGTCCTGATCATAATTTCCTCTCTTTGATCAAAAAATTGTCTTCCTTATAGTTATGCATGTAAATACGCAAATAGGCTTGCATGAAGCATTCAATTTGTCTCCTGTTCAAATGCAACCATGTAATCTCCCATCCTTTAAGATAATATTCATAATAACATTTAGCTCTCATAATACTTAAAAGGGTTAATACCCTAAAAAACCCCAAACTGGTACATCTGTGACAAATTTACCCCAAACTATTTTTTTGACCACCAAAAACCCCAAACTGGTACATATGTGACAAATCTACCCTCCGTTAGCTTCTGTTCGATTTTGCCGTTAATTTTGCTGACGTGGTTGCTGACGTGGCAAGCCATGTGGAAATTCACAAGTTTAATACCGTTAAAAACCCCAAACTGGTATATTTGTGACAAATTTACCCCAAACTGGTATATTTGTGACAAATTTACGCCAAACTAGTATATTTATGACAAATTTACCCCAAGCAAGTATATTTACGAGAAATTTACTCTAAATTAATTTTTTCGATCATAAAAAACCTAAATGGGTACACGTGCGGCACATTTACCCTCTTTCAATTTTCCCAAATTTGATTGAGTTGTGATTACCAATCAATTTTATTTTCCGGATTATTTTATACGTGGCATTAACCTTACTAAAACATGTAATATAAGATTAAAACAATATGAACTTTTGATAGTTGCTTAATTTCATTCTATATTATTATGAAAATATTTAGTGTGATCATTTCATTGATTCAAGTTAATGGAATTTGCTAATTTGGTTTCTAATTCGATACGTTTGAACAGTGGAAAAAAAATGCTATGCATGGATTATTCACGTAAGATATTCAATTTAAATTAATCAATTATGATCCTCACCGAGCCCTCATCAACCCTTTTTCTATAGCCAAAACAAGGGCCTGTAGCCCTTGTCTTTTTTTTTTCCTTTCCTTTTTATTTATTTTTTTATTTTTTAGAGAAAAAATAGCTTTTCTTTAATCTAATTCAATTAAGATGTTAGTTAAAAATTAGGATTTGAGCCTAAACGACATTGTTTTAATCTTATATTACATGTTTTAGTAAGGTTAATGCCACGTAGAAAATAATCCGGAAAATAAAATTGATTGGTAATCACAACTCGATCAAATTTGGGAAAATTGAAAGAGGGTAAATGTGCCGCACGTGTACCCATTTAGGTTTTTTATGATCGAAAAAATTAATTTAGAGTAAATTTCTCGTAAATATACTTGCTTGGGGTAAATTTGTCATAAATATACCAGTTCGGGGTAAATTTGTCACAAATATACCATTTTGGGGTAAATTTGTCATAAATATACCAGTTTGGGGTTTTTAACGGTATTAAACTTATGAATTTCCACATGGTTTGCCACGTCAGCAACCACGTCAGCAAAATTAACGGCAAAATCGAACGGAAGCTAACGGAGGGTAGATTTGTCACATATATACCAATTTGGGGTTTTTGGTGGTCAAAAAAATAGTTTGGGGTAAATTTGTCACAGGTGTACCAGTTTGGGGTTTTTTAGGGTATTAACCCTACTTAAAAAGGCAACAACGACCTAAGATCCTCAATTATATTCATTTTGTTACATTTATCTTAAACTTTTTTTGGTAACACCAAAAATCTCAAACTTGTACCTGTGTAATATATTAACCTTCCGTTTAAAGTTTTGCTAATAAGATTTGTTAGAAATTTGCCTACATGGACCCTAGATGCAAGTTGACTTATGTAAAATAGTAACGATGTTGTTTTAATTGAAAAGTTATCTAACGAAATCATGACGGAGGGTAAATGTGTCACATTGTTACAAATTTGGAATTTTTTATGTCACAAGAAAATATTTGATGATAAATGTGTCAATAATGAATATAGGTTAACAGTTCTAAGGTGGGTGGTTCTCACTTTGGAACTGGAACTACTCACTAAAGATCAGTTTCGAAAAATTGACAATGGGAGTTGCGTGTTGGTTCTGTGGACTTAGTTGACAACTAGATCGCTGGTCCAGTTCCCAGTTGAAATGTCCTCACTTCAAAAAAGGTGTGAAACTTGAGAGCAAGCAATCAGGCTAAAGGCAATCAAGAGCGAGAGTGATACAGGGAGTGATGAGCCCGTAGGCGATCTAGAGCGAGAGATAGAAAGGGATTGATGAGGCCACAAGATGGAGAGAGGGAGGTGAGGCTACGAGATGAGTGAGACGAGAAATGAAGAAAAATTAGAATTTTGATATAAAAAGTTAAAACTTCAAATTTTTTAAATTTTATATATGAATATATATTTGTATGTATTAGTTTGATTTGGATGGACAGTTTTACACTTAAAACCAGCACTCACTGGTTCCAATTATTGGAATCGAGAACTATCACTTCTGGGATAGTTTGATCTAATTTTAGGCGGTTTCAATTCTTTTACATACTCCTAATGACTGACATAATTTGAGATTTTCAATGTTATAAAAAAAAGTTCGAAATAAATGTATTGCAATAGGCATAGTTTTAAGATTTTTTGTGACTTTTACCCAACTTAAAATATACTTAGAATTGGTTACTAGAAATATCTAAACTATTAGCATGCGACATGGAATACATTTATATCCCAATAATAATCCCCTCAAGCGAAGGCCAATTTGCTTCCCAATGACTCGAGCATAGATCGTTATGTGTGAGGCTTATGGGTGATCAGTTCCTAACGTTAGAAGCGCGGCAAAAATCCGATACCTTCATCCGAGGAAGATTGCCAAGGGGGAGCCCAAATCTGAGCTCGTTAATATATCCAATTAGACCCACATTCACTTTAAAACTTAAATCGATGAGTTATGGGTTAATTATGATATATTAACTATTCTACGATATATTAATTATCCGATGTGGGATTTCTATGACACAACTCGCTCACACATACATCTTAACAATCTCCCCATCACGTGTGAGTTCAAAGTTAAGTTCACTTCCCCTTAATTTAGGCATCCATTTGCATCAATTTTCTTATGGGCCTATGTGAGTACATCACAATGCCCACATGCCCAAAAACCGCAACTATGGGTTCTGATACCATTTGTTGAGAGCACACAACAAAAATCCAATACCTTCACTTGAGAAGATCGCCTAAAGGAGCCCAATTCCGAGTTCGTTAATATTTTTAATTGAACCATATTCACTCAAAAACTTAAGCCAATAAGTTATGTGCCAACTAAAATATGTTAACTATTTTATACCACATTAGTTCTCTAATGTGAGATTTCTCTTACACAATTTACTTACAAATACATGCTAACACTTGGTCCGGTCCAATGGAATCAGTCACTATTTTTTTTTTCATGTTTCCATCCAGATATCTTATTGTCTAATAACAAGCTCCTATTTCCTTGCAAACAATAAACTTAACCCGGTAATTTTTTTGAAGAAATAAAAAAAAAAAAAGTATGTGTAGTCCGTCCGGTCGAATCTAGTTCAATTTCACCTTGAAACCGGGAACCGGACTATTTAGACACCTATTTACTTTTAGGAACTAGACCTCGGATCAACATTCTTGAGAATTGGACTCAACCAGCCAATTCGGTCTGGCTTGGGTTATTCTCAAGTGATCTGTTTTGCACAACCTTAATGAGGCCCTTGTACAGATGATTATATATACATATAAATGTCTATACATATATATATATATATATATATGTATGTATGTATGTGTATATGTATGTATCGAAGCCATATAAAGAAAGGAATTGATAAATGGGTGAAGGGGGATTGTACAGAACCAAACTCGATACCTTCGATACAAATACCGACTCGAAAAATATCCAGAACTGTTCACTCCAAATATTCAAAAGCACGTGACGGGTACACAAGATGACACCCAGCATCATCTCTTCGCATAATGTCATCGCGGTGATGAAATCAATTGCTATTTTAGTGCTAACAAGTTGGGATTAAACACATCAAAAGTACTTCCCTTTAGCTTTTTTAGCTATCAACATGTAGTAAACTAAAAGATAATCTTCTCCCACCCATTGAAAAAAAATAAAAATTCCTAATACTAAAGTCATCATGTCCACGGTTCCAACGAGATGCCCACTAAGATCGGAATATATGTGGATTAGCAATGTCCATATATAGAAAAAAAGAATTTCGCACAACACTCAAAACCGCCCATCTCTCTCCACCCACGAATTCTGGGGTTTCGCCCCTCTGCTCTCGATTATCATATTCCTCGATGTCTTGTTCCGGAATGATAGCATGGGAGTTGTTGCTGTTAGTCACAAAAAACGCTATTCTATGACCTCCATAGCTAGAATAAAAACAAATGTAATCGAGTAAAAAAATTGACACACATGTTTTAGAATTCAATCATTTTTTATGCAAAAGCATGTTCATGATACAAAAGCGTGACCATTCAAGCGTAAGTGATATCTGTATCATTGATTCAATAAAACAGTCCCTCACCCTTAAAGCTTAAAAAACACTCACTTGTGAGGATAATTGTGAGTGTTGAGGTTAGAAGAGAGACCTTAACATTATTTATAGAGTTTTCAGCTATACTCTCTTATTATGGGCCAAGCTCAACTCAACTCATACTAGCTAGCCACATATTAGACTAATTAAGAAACATTTTATTTCATTTTAAACTAATCTCATAAAACGTTAAATTATTATATCAATTAATGTAGGTAAGGGTAATCGGTTCCTGGTTTGATTCGGTTCCACCTAAGAATTGAGAATTAGATCGGGAGAACAGATTCCCAACTTTTGGGACCGAGAGCCAGACCGGACCGATCCCATGGAACCGATTATTTAACAAAAAAAATTAAGAAAAACACAAGAATTGTTACTATTTTTAAGAAATTAAAAAAAAATATATTTTTTAAAAGGGTCGGTCTTGTTGGTTTGGTTTGCTTTGGTTCCTCCTAGAACCAAGAGCCAAACTGACAATCACTGGTTCCATTTTTATGGAATCGGGAACCAGACCAAATCGGTCGGTCTAGTCCGATCCGAGCAATGCCCGGTTTAGGTAGTTTGGCGTGTTCACCCCTAATTATAGGCCACATTAAGAAAATTCTTACGACTGTCAGTCGTGGCTACTGATCGATCTCTATGTCGCTAAAGCTATCAACGTCCGCTTTTCTTAATGTGAAAGACGGAGCTGCGTCGTCATCGGAAATAACAAGCTCCACCCCTTGGCTCGTTTTTTTCTAATGAAGGGGATGGTAGGTCGCAAGAGTTCCAAGGAACCTTCTTCGACATGCGTTTCATAATTATTTTCACAAGGGACGTCGCCATTGGAGAATGGGAAAGCATGCTCGTCATAAAAAATGTCGACCATAGCATATCAAACCCTAATAAGGGTAGGTCTTAGGTTCAATCGAAGGTGATAATTTATTGCAATTATAAAAGTTGAACCTTTATAGACTTTGGAATCGATCATAAAACTTGTAATGAGATAAGTTTTAAGTTCTAAGATATGCAGGATAAGTACTATATTCCAAAAAATAAGGGATCTAGTTTAACGGGTTAGTTCCAAATTCTAAATGGAACTTGTATGAAATCTAAAATCGCTTACCCCTACTATTGGCCTCTTCTCCATTCTGCAATTGCATCCCCCATCATTCGGGTTGTACTAATCTTCTCATCTCCCTGTCTAGTGTCCACGTCCCGATTCTAGGAGGAAAGGAAAATGTCTGGAAAGAAAGGTAACTAAGACTCTATCTGTTTCACATTTTCCTTGTTTTCGATGTTTGTATCGCTTAGTAAAATGAGTTAATACAAAATATTTTCCTAATCAATGGAATATCTTTATTTAAATACAGAAAAAAATGATTTTCTCGGTAGCATATTGAAAGTAATTTTTCTATAATATGATGAGAACTCACCACTTAAACCAGAAACTTTATACTTAAGCACAAAAATCCCAATGTTGGTTCATGGGTCCCAACATCACGACCGTACTCCTGCACCTGAGCCCACAACCCTAATGCCCGGGCCCATGAACAAAAGGGCACCCAATGGTTTGCAGCAAACATTAGCAAGTCAAGGAGATAGAATTACTGATCAAAAGAAAAAAAAAAAAGGAGATAGAATTAGAAAGAGCCCATGAACGAAAGAGCATCACTCAGCGGGCATCAACGACAAAGCAAAAAGGGGGAGCATCGGATCGGCCGGTCTCGGGATTGGAGGCCGTCGGAACAGGGCGCTTTGAAAGATAAACATAGATGGATCGTACCCTCGGAGGGGACAAAAGGAGGTTGCTATGCCCTCGGTCATTCGATGATCGTTCTGGTCTCTTGAACGGGGAATTTGGGAGGAACGCAAGGGCGTCGTTTGCAACTCAAATCGAACCGATTGCCCTTCTGGAAACCATAATACGCCTTCAAGCACTATCTGACAAGTGCATGGAGTTAAATCAGACCACTCTAATCTGATAAGAGGGGCGTCAATCACTGATTCGGCTATATCAATGAGGCCCAGGCTCGAGTAAGGTTTTTCTCTTATCTTAATCGGGTTCATTGCAACTGTGAAGCAAACCAAATCGCTGATTGGATAGCCAAAGCCCAAAGATGAAATGTCCTTCCTTCAAATTGGGCTTCCCACCTCGCTCAAGCCTTTTAAGCTCTTATTTGTTTTGAAACTTTTATTATGTCTGCTCAAACTTTAGCATTTTGAATGAGAATTAACTTTGTAACCCCCTAGAAAAGGACATGTTGATGGCGTTCCTCGTAATAGATTTCTCTAAAAGTGCCGCCCTAGCAACAAATAACAAACATTTGATAATATGATTGAATTGGCAAGGCATGATCGGTCTAGAATTGCCGTCACGTGATATCTTGGAGTGGTTCGGAAAAAAATTAGTTTTTACTTAGAATTAGATTTTTTTTCTCACCATTTGATATTCTACCATAATTTAAAATGGACACTTCGGAAATATGAAAAACATTTGAGGACACACAAACACACCGAACTTATTAGTACCAATCTACGATTTCACATCACAAAACATTGCGATACATTTTTCTCACAAGAAGGCATTGGAGCAACTTTAATCCTTGTTATTTGCAATTCATTTAGGAAGAGATCTAATGAGCATATGACATCACCGTTTGCATAATCAATTATACTGTTTGAGTTTTACCATTAAATCCGAATCGACGCATAACCAAAACTTGCCGCGTCAGCTGCGACATAAACGTGCTGCCCCCAGTCCAACGACCAAGTGCCGTCGACCGTGTTTCACCCTCACCTCCAAGCTAACGTAAGGCATGGCTCTTTCTTGCCGATTGCTTGCTACCCCATCGTCCCTCTCTACTGTCAATGTCAAGACGCATTTACTTGATCTTCAACCTCGAAGCAAATTTCGACACATCCCCGGGGTCTAGGACTCGTGGATGTGACTCACCACCTTATGATGTATCCAGCAAGCCTCGCCCACTTCCTCCTCCAATCAAATCGCTACTACTTAAAGAAATTGGGTTCAGCCATCCCGTGGCCAGGAATAGCAAGCCTTTGTGGCATCATATCAATCGACACTTTTTGGGGTTTTATCTAATAATAATAATAAAGATATTCGCCATTTCCAATCAGATAAATCCAAATTAAGTAAAAAGTCCAATTGACCGGACATAACCTAATAATCCTCCAAATATGGTTGTGCAATGACTTTTGTCCCCTTCTTTAGAGGCGCCTGACATTATGCCGTCACGGTCACATCACAATCTTTGGGTCGTACCATGTCACGTAGGTGGATCAAATTGATTGGAGGGACAAGTTATGAAGGACGATCCACAATGGAATATACCGTTGTTGGTCTTTCGTTTCTTCGTAGATGTTAACCACGTGAATGTGTCGAGGTATTCCCAATTGATTGTGAACATAATCCGAGAGTTGCTTGTTTTGTCTACTTATCCAAGCATTTGCATCAAAATTGTTAACATCATGCCGCATGCAAAGTTGACTTTGTCCTTTAATTTGCTCAGCTGTTAAAGATCAAGGGTTTTGTGTTTACAGTTATTTTTGCTTTGCTTATTTTGGGGGGAATTTGTAGGAACGTATCCTCGATGCGTACGTTTGCGATGATCAAAACGAAAGCCTGTCCAATTCTTATATACAATAACGGAACTAGGAATTTAATCAACCTTTATGTCGTCCAGTCCAATTTGACGGGGGAGATGGCAACGAATTTCTACTAAAGCTCTCGAAATTATCATCATCATGATCCAAGTGTGAATGTAGATAGTAGAAGGATTCTCCAGAATATGGAGATAAATCCACATCAATCAAGCTACTTGGAGGGTCCATAGGCTCTTACGTGAAATGAGATGGCACTGTACAAATGACTGTTCCTTCAAGTCAAAATCACACTCTAATCCTAAGAAAATACGAGGAACTCTAGACACTCCTAATCCTAATCAAGAGATACTTTAATCCTGAATAGCTGCTAGATTTGCAACGAGGGGTGGCATCCAGCAGATTCTCCAAGTCGGCTCGAGCCCCAAATCATTTCAGTCCAATCAAGCTTTTTCCTACCGATTAGACTTCCTAATCCACACCTAAATCCGGCGGAAATCGATCGAAATTATTTCGCCTTTAGTCGTCGCTTTCTGACTTTTGGGATACCTTTCCCCTTTCTTGCATTCTTGCCCTTTTCGGCTTTCCACATACGCTTGTCTCTAGCGCACCCATGTTCAGCCAACCAATGTCCCTGAAAAATGAAGAAAGAATTTGATGGCGTAATTGCCTTTCATCAGAGGGAAATTAGGTTTCGACACGTTCCTTAGTATTCACAAATCGCAAATTGGTTAAGAGTCGGGATATGGTTGTTAAGGAAAAAATGGCCCAACGGACGTCCATTGGATAACAGAGAATCGGCACGAAATCTAAGTAGCTTGACTACTAGCTGTAATTGTAGGCAAAGTGTGAGTAGAAACTTACAATGCTTGTTTTCGACTAACACGGTAATAACAGAGAAGCGAAGAATCTAGGTAGCTCACCAGTACGGTACAACTACGAGCGAAACGTGAGTAGGAAATCACTGTGTCTGTTTTCGAGTGCACGGCCATAACAGAACATCCCCAAGTGCTAGCATCCGCTCAGTATCTCACGTCACTAACTTGAACGAATAATAGAGAACTTAGTGCCATAGCTCTAATAGGGAAGTTCCAAAAAGAACATGATTACCCCGATTTCTTGGCCTTTATTATTAGTTTATCCATTCGAGTTCATAATAGGACGGTCGATACACCAAGAACTCGAGTCGACACGGAAAAATGGAGCGCGTCCAAAAAAGAAAATATAAACAATGGTATCACTTAAAAGTCACGTTGCGCGTGAATCTGCAGAATCCAGTGGTTAGAGTTGTTATTCCGAGTTGTTTATCAAACGCACTTAACGACGACCGTAATACTACTGGCTAATCAAAATAAAGTTAAGTATCGGTATGAACATTCGAGTAAATTGAAAAAAATTTAGAAGGGTCTCGACATCATATGCAAAGTGTGAATGGAGTGTGACGGTCCATATTGAGATCCCAAGTTTGACGCTAGAAGATGCTGCTTGAAATGTCATGATCTCAGGAAGCATGAAAGGACAGGCATGAAGGGGAGTTGGAAAAGGGTTTTGATTGCGAGCCACTTTCGATTTTGCATTCTCTGGATTTTGCTCGACGGCTGAGAGGTCTGTCTTGAGCCTCAATTCGAAGACTGGACAAACTGCAAATCGAGTTCTACTTGTCCATCTTCCGTTTGAGGACGCCACAGATTTTAGTAAAGTTTCTGATCAGATCATAATTTAGGGTTTGCTTGTAGAATGAACTGAATGAAGATGAGTTTTTTGGTGCGGTGATGCCAAGATTGAGCAGGACTTAGGAACTTGACGAGGAGAACGCAAAGATGCTTCTCATATAATATAGTAGATGAACCATCAATTTGAGCTGAAACTCAAAAGGACCGCTCAAGCGTGAAATCATTGTATTTGGCATCATAGAGAATTGAATTTGTGTTGTTGCACTCCATCCTATGTATCTAACTTTAATTTTTTTTAGATAAGTACATTAAATGTCCTAAAACTTATTATGAAAGTGTAGTTAAGTTCTCAAACTTTCAAAAATTGGAATTAAGTATTAAAATTTGTCACGAATATGCAATCGAATCCTAAAACTTTCAAAAGTTACAATTAAATGCTAAAACTTGTTGTGAAAGTACAATCAAATTTTAAAATTTTCAAAAAATGCTATAAACAAAATAACTTGATTTGATCAATTTGAAAAATTTTAGGATTTGATTGTATTTTTTCAAAGTTTTAGAACTTGATTGCACTTCTTGAAAGTTTTAAGATTCGATTGCACTTTTATGACAAGTTTTAAAACTTAATTGCTCTTTTTGAAAATTTTAAAACTAAATTGTATTTTGTTAACAAGTTTTAAAACTTTCAATAGACTTGTTACTTCTTCTTTTTTAAAAGTTTTTGCAACCTAATGGGGTCGACACTTGTTGCTCGTGGCTTGAGGGTTTAGTCCTACAATCACCCTAGTTATTATTATCTTCTTGGATTAAAATTATGAAAAACTTTAAACTGGTACATTTATGAGAAACTTACTCCAAACTAATTTTTTGACTAACAAAAACTCCAACTGGTATACCTGTGATAAATTTACCCTCCGTTAATTTTCTGTAAATTTTATTATCAAATTGTTAAGTTTGATGACATGTGGCAATTAATGGGTGTACCGGTTTGGGGGTTTTATACCCAATTTGCCATAAGTTTGTGATTTTCCATAATATTAATCTAAATTAATGGAATCAATGAAAGGTAAAGTTGTCGCAAATGTACTAATTTGGGGTTTTTGGTAGTTAAAATTTAGTTTGAGTAAATTTATTATCAGTATACCAATTTGGGGTTCTTCTTGGTATTAACCCAAGAAAATAATAATAACTAGGGTGATCGTATGACTAAACCCTTAAGTCGCGAGGAGCAGGTGTTAGGACTCAATTTAGTTTTAAAAAGATAAATAAATAAAATGGATAAGTGCATTGAAAATTTTAAAATTTGTTAACAAAATATAATTTAGTTTTAAAACTTTCAAAAAGTGCAATTAAGTCATAAAATTTGTCATGGAAGTGCAATCAAATCTTAAAATTTTCAAAAAATGCAATCAAATCATAAAATTTTCAGAAAGTGTAATCAAGTTCTAAAACTTGTCAGATTAATCAAATCAAGTCCTTTTATTGATAGCATTTTTTGAAATTTTTAGGACTCAGTTGCAATTTCATGATAAGTTTTAGGACTTGATTGCATTTTTTTTAAAATTTTAGGACTCAATTACACCTTCTTGACAAGTTTTAAAAATTAATTGCAATTTTTGAAAATTTTAAGATTTAATTACACTTTTATAACAAGTTTTAGAACTTTCAATACACTTATCTCAAAAACAAATTTAAAGTTAGATATATAGGATCGAGTGCAACAGCACAAATTCGATTCTCTACGATGCCAAATACAATGATTTCATGTTCGAGCGGTCCTTTCAAGTTTCAGCTCAAATTGATGGTTCGCCTACCGTATCATATGAGCGGCAACTTTGAGTTCTCCTTGTTAGGTTCCTAAGTCCTGCTTATTCTTGGCATCACCACACCACAAAACTCATCTTCATTCAGCTCATTGTACAAGCAAACCCTAAATCATGATCTGACCAGAATCTTTACTAAAATCTGGGGCGTCCTCGAATGGAAGATGCACAAGTAGAACTCAATTTGTAGTTTGTCCAGTCTCCGAACTAACGTTCAAGATAGATCTCTCGGCCGTTGAGCAAAATCTAGAGAACGCAAAATCAAAAGTGGCTCCCAGTCAAAACCCTTTTCCAACTCCCCTTTATACCTGTCCTTTCATGCTCCCCGAGATCATGACATTTCAAGTAGCATCTTCTAGCATCACGCTTGATCTCAATTTGGACCGTCACAACAGTGCCAAATTCTCTTGCTGCATTCACACTTCGCATATGACACCGAGACCCTTCTAAATCTTTGTCAATTTCCTCAAATGTTCATATCCATACTTAACTTTATTCCAATTAGCCAGTAGTATTATGGTCGTCGTTAAGTGTGTTTGATAAACAACTCAGAACGACAATTCCAACAACTAGATTCTGCAGATTCACACACAACGCAACTTCTGAATGGTATCATTTTTTATGTTTTCATTTTTGGACGCATTCCATTTTTCCACGTTGACTTGAATTTCTAGAGTATCGATCTATTATGAACTCAAATGGGCAAATTAATAATAGAGGCAAAGAGATCGTGGTAATCATGTTCTTTTTACAATTTCCCTATTAACTCTATCTTTTTAGGACCTTCAAACAGTTTCGACTTGGTTATCTAAAATCGGCTCATTTGGTTGCAAATTTCTAAATGATCTGACCGTCGACGGTCTCTAATTGACTTAGCACGAGACTCATGGTGTGACAGTAAATGTAATAACCACTAACAGTCTGCGTCATCACGATATATAATTGACGGTTGAGAATGAATTCCACTAGACATGGAAATCACGTCTCGCTCATGCCCTTGTCGCACGTGATGAAGAAGTCTCGAGACATCGTTGTCCTTTCAAAGGAGGAACCAAGCCGGAGTCGAATTAGTGGATTTCGCTTATCCCTTCGAACCTAAGTCAAGTCAATAAAACCAATCAAAAAAATAGGAGTTGAAAAAGGAAAATACTCTCGAATTTCATTGGTTTCAATTCGGCTTTAGGTGGTCGGACAATTCTCGTGTCATGACCGAGAAGCAAGCGGCAGCTATCCTCTTGGGTCATGTCTTTCCAGTTGTCGCAATTCGTGTAGCAAGCGATCAGAGTGGGAAGTAGTGGGTCCACATATATATTTTTCTTTTGGGTCCTTTCTTTGGAGGTCCGAATTGACATTCCCTATTTGGTCATTCTTTTCATTCCATCGATCGTCCTTTTTGCTCTATAAGCCAATAAAATTGTTACGTTAGTTTTCCTTTTCATCAAAACAATTAATTTTTAATGATTTCGGACTTTATTTGTTTCGTGAAAAATTGAACATACTTTTTAGAAAGTAACTTTTTCAGAAAAATAACAAAATTTTTGGGTATTTGACTAAAACTTAAAAATGAATAGGAAAATATTTTTAGTAGTTCAATATGAAAAACTTGATTTGATTATCCCAAGAAAAATTAGCCAAACAATTTAAAATTTTAACTATTTTTCCTTTTCATTTGTTCTTTTTCTTTTTTTTTTTCTCCCTCGACCAATCATCGGGCCATGACAACGGCCGACGACCAGCCATGGGCAAGGGACGAGCTCCCCTTAGGCCGATAAGACTTGACCTTGCTAGATTCCTATGAGCATGAACTTCGTCAGCCTCGGGCGAGACGCTCCACCTTGCCAAATCTGGCAAGGATATCATGGCTCACGAGACTCTTGCCTCTCCCAAACCCCAACCTACCGCCACCCTCTCCCTTGGCAATTTGGAATTCACCATCCTCAAACACCGACATCTCCTCTTCCTGGCTCCTCCCGAACACATCCTCCAACCTTTCCCCTCCCACGGCCATCCTGATCCTCTCCGGAGACATCCTCAGCTGCCCTCCCTCGTATACGGAGCTCTCGAGCATCTTTGCTATGGAAGCACCGGAAGCGTCCTCCCCCACGACCTCCTTTTGCCGTCGATGACAGAGAGGAGGCCGAGGCGGCGAGTAAAGCCGTAGCCAAAGAAGGCCTTGCAATAGTGAGGCCTCAATGCTACGCTTGAAAGCGACATGGGAGAAGAACATGAAGAGAGGACGCCCCTAGTTTTTGCCCCTCACGGATTTCTGACCAACCTAAATTTGTTTCTTCACGCGCTCCTTTTTTTTTTTTTTTTTTTTTTTTTTCCATATTCTACATTTTCCTAAAAAAGGACGCTCAACCTACGAGAATCAGTTATGACATTTCAATACAACGCAGCAAAGAAGAGACTTTTAAGGTTTTCGAGGCATTAGATCCTAGCGAGATGTTTGCTTTACTCAAGCTAACATTTTAGCTTCCGCTTCGCCCACCTCTTAAATCTTGAACTTGCTATAAACAAAGTTATAATCAAAAGAGGGGATATGGGCAAGCACAAAGTATACCATCGCACGCCTCGGATGAGCTCGACATTTTACTATGAAACGGCCGACAAATTGCGTGGAGCCCTATCATATATAGACAACCACGGACTCTTGGAGAGCGAGAGGCCTACACGTGGCCGACAAATTGCTCCCCACGTCCCTCGCAATAGCACCCAAAAACAAAGCTATTTAATTCGAATTACGAGAAAGAAAAAAAGCGAGAAGCCTACACGTGGCCGAGCCAGTGGCCGACACACAAGGGGTGGTCGATGGTCCAGCCAGGAGCCGACGCACGACAACATACTCTGTCCAAAATGCAAGGTCGCGCCAGCGCCACAGTTGGGGGAACCGTGGACCGCTCTCCTCCGTTCTGCCATTGCATCCCCACTGGTTCGGGTCGTGCTAATCTTCTCATCTCCCCTCTCCATGTCCCGGATCTAGGACGCGCGGGTACGCTCTCCTTTTATACCTCAAGAAAAGAAAAATGAACGGAGAAATGTAAGTGAGGATCCCTAATCAACTGAAAATTTATACTGAAGTTCAGAAAAATTACTCTTTCTTTAAAAAATTGGAAATCATTTTCCAATTTAGTGCTTAAATCTGGAACTTTACACTTGGGCACAAGAATACCTACATTAGTTCCCAAGGTCCCTGATGTTCAGGATTGAGTCTCGCCACCTGAGCTTGAGTCCAATGAGATTGAGCCTACAACCCCAGCACGAGTACCTGTATCCATCAAGGCTTGGCCTAGTTCAACAAAGGCCAAGTGCAAGATCCCAGTATCCATGCTCGGATCCTAAGCAATTGATGCTCTAGCTTGGATCCCTAATGCCAAGCAAGTGTATATCGAGGCTAAGGCCCATAGCCTCGGCGCTTGTTCTTGAGACCTCGATACTTATGCTTGCATCCCTGATGCCCGAGCCAATGTTAATTGACGTTGAGGCTCTCGGCACTCACGCCCCAGTCCATCAAGGATGAGCCCTAGACCCCAACACCAATGCCCATATCCCCAACACTCGATCTAGGTCAATCAAGGTCGAGCTCGAGACCTTGATGCCATTGCTTAGGTCCTCAACGCCTAGGCTCATGTTTATTGTGGCCAAATCCAAGACTCCTAGTGCTTAGATTAGGGTCCTCGACGTTTGCACTCGGATCCATTGAGTCCAGAACCTAGATGCTGGGACTGGGCTCAAGCTCAAGTGCCGAGGACCTAAACACGGGCACTGAGGTCTTGAATTTACCCTTTATGGACTCAAGCTCGGGTGCCAAGATTTAGGCATGGGCACTAGGTCTTTGGGCTTGGCCACTATGGACTCGAGATGGAGCACTAGGGATTTGGGCATCGATAGTAAGTTCTTGGGCTTAGTTTTTGTGGACCCTAAATTGATGCTTATGCTCGTGCTCGAGTCATTCACAACCGAGTCATGGTCCATCAAGGTTGGACCTAGGACGCTAGTGCCCACATACGATTCTCCCACTATCATGTATAAGTCACCAGCACTCGAAATAGTATATGTCTACTTAGAAAAATCAAATCAGACTTTTCCTTACCAAATGATAGAGAATCCATCAACGCTGGACCTAGGACGATAGTGCCCACACACGATTCTCCCACTATCATGTACAAGTCACCAGCACTCGGAAGAGTATATGTCTATTTAGAAAAATCAAATCAGACTTTTCCTTACCAAATGATGGAGAATAATCTCCAATTCATTTTTAAGTTTTAACTAAACATCGAAATATTATTATTTTCCTTGAAGACATTTCTCATATTGTTTGCAAAACAAATAGAGTTTCGTGAAAAAAAGTGATTTAGAAAATATTTTCTTAATAACAATTATCTATTACAAAAATGAATCAACAAAAATATTTAGATATAAATTATTATCAATAATGAATTCATTAATTATTTTAAGTGATATAAATGATCATTTTTAAGAAAAAATTTTCCAAATAATTTACTTTTTTGCCAAACAAATGTAGTCTAAAATAAAAGCGAAACAGAAAAAGAAAAGTTATAGGAAAATTTAGTCCACCAACTCGGCCCCCTAAAATGTATGCTTTTTTTTTTTTTTCGTTATTTGTTTGAATTGTTTTTTTTTTTTAATGAAAAATAGAGAGGGAAACGCTGAAATTAACTGTTGAACGCCAGCATTGCATTGCACATGGATTTTAAGGAAGAAGACAAGGAATTTAGCAATAACGGATGTTAAAAAATAAAATTAGTATTAAAAAAATAAGAAAAAAACGAAATCACAAATTATTTAAAAAAAAAAAAGACAAACAGAGGAGTGGCGACGGCTGAAGTTGAGATGTAGAAAGGCGGGCCAAACTTGAACAAAAACTTCTCCATGGAAATCTAACAAAGCGTGTAAAGAAAGTAAACAGTTTATTAAGAGACAACTAAAAAGCTTTTCTAATCGAAGACAAATATTGGAATTAAGAAATTTGATCAAATTCAGATTTAAAGTTCAAACTTCATTAAAATCTATTTTAAATGCTCTGTTTTAAAGGTCAATTGTATTGATGCATGGACCAATTTATTTGGGCCTTCTATCAAGTGAGATTTGTGAGTTAAGTTAAGGAATAAGTGTTGCGAAGTCCTAAAACTTACAAAAAGTGCAATCAAGTCTTAAAATTTGTTAAATTATTTCAATCGAGTCCTAAAGTTAATACCATCAACTTTTTAACGGAAAATACTGACATGGCATTTAAAACTAATTTTTATTTTCCATGTGGCTTTTTAATTTTCATTTAAATTAGACTTAAAAATTAGAAAAGAAAAGTTACAATTTATTAAAAAACAACATAGTTCAAAAAAGAAAAAAAGAAAAAAGGCAACCGCCGCCTGTCATTGGCCCCTCCGACAATGGTAGCGACGGCGATGGTGACGGCGAGGGAGGAGCTAAGGGTGGCGGTGAGGAAGAGCTGCCCTTTTTTTTTTTAAAACAATTTTTAAATATAAATTTTAACTTTTCCTTTTAGTTTTTAAATCTTTTTTTTTTAAATTTGAATAAAAATAATTAAAAAGTCATCTGAAAAAGAAAAATTATTTAAAAGGTCACGTTAGCGCTAGGTCAACATTTCCGTTAAAAAGCTAACGGTGTTAATTTTAACTCGATTCAAAACGATTTCAAAGTTTTAGTGATTTCATCAGATTTCAGTAAATTTTAAGACTCAATTGCATTTTGTGAGAAGTTTAAAAACTTTTATAATACTTATCCCTTAAGTTTATTGCTCTAGCTTGATTTGAGTTATTAACTTCATGTTTAGGTCTAGATCTAGCTTGATTTGAGTTATGAGCTTCATGTTTAGGTCTAGATGTTAGGCCTAATGTCTACTGAAAGTGACATCTGCTGTGTAACAAAAAAAAGAAAAAGAAAAAGAAAAGGTGTTGTCACGTGTGAGCCAGACTGTTTGGCGACTCCTCATTGGTTGGTTGTGAAACAGTTGTCCTAATCATGATTTCTTCTCTTTGACCGAAAAATTGTCCTCCTTATAGTCATGCATGTAAATAAGCGGAAAGGTTTGTTGAAGCATTCAATTTGTCTCCTGTTCAAATGTGACCATGTAATCTCCCGTCCTTCGAGATGATATTCATAGTAACATTTAGCTCTCATAATCCAACGACCAAAAATCTTCAATTATATTAATTTTGACACATTTATTCTATTTTTTTAGAACATAAAAAATCACAAACTTATATCAACATATCATCTTATGTCAAAGTTTTGTTAGTGAGATTCGTTAAAATTTGCCTATAAAAGTTTTCCTACATGAACCCCAAATGCAAATAATGTTGACTAAAGTTATAAAAAAAAAAAACAACATTGTTTTAATTGAAAAATTGAATATAAATGTGTCAACAATGGATAAGGGTAATCGGTTCTAAGGTGGGTAGTTGTCACCCTTACCTTAAAATTGTCACCCTTACCTTAAAATCGAAAATTGCCCACTAAAGATCAATTTTGAAAAGTTGAAATCGAAAGTTGCCTATTAGTTCTATGGACTTAGCTAGGAACCGGATAGCCAGTTCGATTTTTGATTGAAATATCCTCACTTCGGAAAATGCGTGAGACCTGAGAGCAAGTGACGAGGTTGGAGGCAATCGAGAGTGAGTGTGATTGAAGGCAATCCAAAGCAAGAGTGAGAAAGGGATCGACGAGGCTCTAGGCCACCAAGGTGAGGCTACAAGATGGAGAGAGGGAGGTGAGGCCATGAAATGAGTGAGATGATAAACAAAGAGAAACAAAGAAAAAACTAGGATTTTGATATGAAACGTTAAAACTTAATTTTTTAAAAAAATTATATAAATATATATATTTGTATGTAATGGTCCAATCTTAGTAAGTAGTTCCACACTTAGAATTTGGAAATGGACCAGTACTCGCCGATTCCAATATTGGAACTAAGAACCATTAGTTGTGGATTGGTTCAGTCCAACTTTAGGCAGTTTCAGTTTTTTTTCACGCTCCTAGCAATAGGTATAATTTGGAATTTTTGATATTACAAAAAAAAAAAAAAAAAAAAAAGAGAGAGAGAGTTCAAAATGAATGTGTCATAGTGAGTATAGTTTGAGATTTTTATGTGACTTTTACCCTACTTAAAATATATCCACAATTGGGTACTCCAAATATCTAAACTATTAGCATCAAGAAGGAGTTCCAATCCAAGCTCATCAATTTATTCAGTTAACTCATCTTCACTCAAAAGCCTAAACCAATGGATTATGAGTCAATTATGATATATTAAATACTCTACATCTGATCAATTTTTTGATGTGGGATTCCTTTAGTACAATTTACCAATGTGGAATTTCTCTAATACAACTTACTTACACATGTATTATATAATCTCTTCCTCACGTATGAGTTCAATGTTAGGTATACTTCTCTTTAATTTAGGCATCCTTCTAGGCCTGTGTTGCCACATGCCTGAAAACCACAACCATGGGCTCTGCTACAATTTGTTGGAAGCACATATCAAAAGTTTGATACATTCACCTGAGGAGGAAGATTGCTTAGAGAAAGCCCAAATCCGAGCTTGTTAATATTTGATTTCACTTAAAAATTTAAGTTAATGGGTTATGGGCCAATTATGATATATTAACTGCTCTACATTACATCAATTCTCCGATGTTAGATTTCTCTAACACAATTCACTTATACATGCATTCTAACACTTGTTACGATTCTCAAAATTGGGAATCGAGAATTAGTGATCCAGTCCGATCCAATCAAACTAGTCACTATTTTTTTTCCCTAGGTATCTTATTGTCCAATTACAAGCTCCTATTTCCTTGGATACAATAAATTACCCACTAATTTTTTGAAGAAATAAAAATAATAAAGAAATGATATGTAGTTAGTTTGATTCTCTCTTGAAACTGAGAATTTGACTATCTAAACACCGGTTCTACTTTTAGGAACTATAAATTAAATTGACACTCTCAAAAACCGAACTCAACTAACCGATTCGGTTTAGTTCGAGCAATCCCGATTTAGATTCGTTTTGCACACCCCTAGCGAGATCCATGTACAGGCAATTCTATAGATCCAAGGCATTTAAAGAAAGGAATTGATAAATGGATGAAGGGGATTGTACAGAATCGAACTTGACACCTTCGATACAAATACCGACTCGAAAAATACCCGGAAACGTTTAGTCCAAATATTCAAAAGCACGTGATGCGTATACAAGACAACACTCAGCATCATCCCCGTGCATAATATCGTCGCGCTGATGAAATCAATTACTATTTCGGTGCTGACAAGGTGGGATTACACGCGTCAAAAGTACTCCCCTTTTTCCTTTTTTCGCTATCAACGCATATTAAACTAAAAGATATATTCCCCCGCCCATTGAACTTCCAAGTACAAAAAGTAATTTCCTATTACTAAAGTCATCATGTCCACGGTCCAACGAGATGCCCACTAATATCGGAATACATGTGGATTAACAATGTCCATAAATAGAAAAAAAGAAAAACCTTTCTTTACCCTCGAATTCTAGGGTTTCGCCCCTCTGCTTTCGATTATCCTATTCTTCGACGTCTTGTTTTGGAATGATAACGTGGGAGTTGCTACCGGTCGCAGCTACTGGTCGATTTCCACGTCGCTAAAGCTGTATTAGCTGGGGCGACAACACCGTTTGTTTTTCTTATTGCGAAAGATGCAGCCGCATCGGAAATGGGAATTTCCACACCTCGGCTCCGTTTTTTTTCCCCTTTTAATGAAGGGGGATGGTAGGTCACAGAAGTTCTAAGGAGCCTCCTACGACATGCGACTTGTAATTATATTCGTGAAGGACATCGTTGGCGAATGGGAAGTATCCTCGTCATAAGAAATGCCGACCATCGCATATTAAACCGAAGAAAGATTAAACTAGTATAAAGAGATATTGATTATGATCATAATCATAATCATCTCTTTATACTAAACTAGTATAAAGAGATGATTATGATCAATATTGCAAAAGATCTATCACATCAAGGCTGACTTTAGTAGGCAGAAGTGTTGATACCAAAAAATGACCAATTTTCAAGTTGCAATCAATCAATAACTAGGGTTTTTTTGGTCGACATGAACATAGTTTGGTCAAGAAAGTAATGAACGAGGGAATTGAAGAGATATAAGTTGTCGGTCATAACTGTGAAGTACAATCAACAAAAGCCCTCTTGAGTAGTTTGAGAGTCGATTGATCAAATTATCAAAAAATTAATTGACGGTAAGTGGTATTAAGTTGTGACAAGTGTTGAAACCAAATACTGTAATTTCTCCTTAACACGACCGACCTTGAAATCTCGAATAGTAATAGAAGTAAACACAACAATCTTGCGCTCTCATATAACTTTCCAATTCTGTCAACCACCGTTCTCAGTTCTCTTTTCCCCTCTCTAAAAACTGACGATGTCGACGACGTTTGAGCTCAACGACTCCCGTCCCGCGCGTGGGGGAAGACCCACACCTGCCCTCGCAAATATCTAAGAAACCTTGTCGGGGCTCTGACCTGTAACATGATGAATGGGGAGCGCGGGGTGGGGCCCACCCTCTCCCCTTCTCCAAGTATCACTGCCCATCCCGATTGGTGCCACGTTAGCTACGAGACCCCCTCGGTGGTGGCTACTGTCGAGTCCCATCTCTTGCCTATTTTGCTCCATATATATATATACAAAGTCCGTCTTTTCTTTTGAATTTAACCGTGCCAAAGAGAAAAAGGTAGCTCAGCTTTGGCCAATTCTCTCTCAACCCCAAGAAAAGCACTCTCTCGCCAAACCCCATTCTCACGAGAAGAGCTATCGTCCAGAGAGAGAAAGAGAGAGAGAGAGAGAGAGAGTGACAGGGTCTCTGAGAAATGTATACCAGCGTACATGGGGTGGAGGCGGCGGCGGCGGCCGCCAACGGCGACGCCATCGCGCCGTTCGTCATGAAGACCTACCAGATGGTGAGCGACCCGGCGACGGACAACCTCATCGCCTGGGGGAAGGCCAACAACAGCTTCATCGTCGTCGAACCCCTGGACTTCTCCCAGCGCCTGCTGCCCGCCTACTTCAAGCACAACAACTTCTCCAGCTTCGTCCGCCAGCTCAACACCTATGTAAGCCCTCCTCCCCATCGTTCGATCCTCGTTGTCCGTCGGGCATACGTGGATGTATTTGGAGAGTGTGTTGATTCTTGTTGAAGCTGTGAGTTGTACAGCGACCGGGACTGATTTCTTGATGTGTGGTTTTTTATCTTCGCTAGGGTTTCAGGAAGGTCGATCCGGACCGATGGGAGTTCGCGAACCAGTGGTTCCTCCGCGGCCAGAAGCATCTGCTGAGGAACATCGTGCGGAGGAAGCACAGCAAGGGCGCCTACTCGCAGTCGAAGGGCGGCGGCGACGCCGACATGGACGAGGAGGAGCTCGCTAGCGAGATAGCGAGGCTGAGGCAAGAGCAGAGGGCCCTGGAGGAGGAGATTCGGGGCATGAGCAAGCGCCTGGAGGCGACCGAGCGGCGCCCTCAGCAGATGATGGCCTTCCTCTACAAGGTCATCGAAGACCCGGAGCTGCTGCCTCGGATGATGGTGGAGAGGAACAGGAACAAGCGGTTGGCGGTGGCGAGCGGCGAAAAGAAGCAGCGGCTCATGATCTCGTCCGCCGCGGTGTCGTCCTCCTCCTCGTCGGGCATGGGGGTCTCGAGCTCGATCAAGAGCGAGGACGACGACGAGGGCACCAACTTCGGGGTCATGTCCTCGCCCGAGGTCGAGGGGAATCCGGACATCAGCCGCTTTTGCGACTTCACCGCGGTTCCGGCCTCGATCGACGGCGGGATCGGCAGGCACATGGCCCTGTCGCCACCCTACAACGACCTGGGTGGATACGGTGGCGTGGCGAACAATCAATTCGGGTACTTTACGGAAATGGCGGTGGCCGGAGGGGAGGCCAGTCCGCCGTCGCCGCCTTATCCTTTTTCCCTCTTGGGAGGTGGCTTTTAGTTGCCTTATCACGAATATTATCTTTCATCTTGTCCCTTTGTATTAATTCCTTCTATTTTCTTTTTACATCTCCCTTCTTGGTCAATAATTCCCCTTGTAAACAGCAAAAAAAGAAAAAAAGAAGAAGGATCGATTACGTGTTCAATTTACTACTTCCGGCGGATTAGCAAAGTTAGGTGATTCTATTCGAGGAAAATGATGTTCTTTTATAAGCAAGAATAAGCATGACTACAATTAGAAGCAAGAATCGAGGAACTGTGTAGTTGGAGTGACGTTGAATGTTAGGAAAGCTTTAGGGTTTTCCCCATTTTTCTACTTGCCCATTTTTCCATTTGGCTATTAAATTGCTCGTTGAACCCCAACGGGTGAACTCAAGAACGTAATTTTGTGATTATTTTACAGAAAAGCGAATTCTCAATTTAGTAACGAAAACATCATCTACGGAACACATGGTTTAAAGCTAGATTAAAATTTTTGTAGTTGAATTAACCCGGTCTCAATCTGAATATGGACTGAAACCTACCTCTCTCTCTCTCTCTCTGTGTTGACAAATAATGCGTCGGGCTACCTCGTCAAAGGGGTAGTGAAGTCAAAACTTCAGGCTAAATTCGCCATAGCCCTGGTGATTGACTTTTTGGGTGGCCCAAAAATCAATTTTGAATTTTGGCATACCCCATCCGATAAATGCACGACCCTTTCCTTTTCCTATTTCTTTTTTTTTAATCTTCTTTTTTGAGATAGGCATGTATAGCTGAGCATCACTAGAAAAACTACAGATAAAACTACCCTTCTCTCCTCTGAAAAAGGTTAAAAAAATAGTGGTGGTGAGCAGAAGAAGGACAAAAAAAAAAGAAAACAGTGGACCAAAAGGGAAAGAAAACGTCCGCTCGGAGGCTCCTGGGGACCACGCGAAACTCCCCAATCGGAACGCCCCCTCGGGCGGGGAAGCGGCCTGTATGATGACTACTATAGGCCATATCCTCCATCGACTCCTCTGCAAAGTAATTATAATCCAAACCGACCAATGACGACGACTAAACCTCCGCGCGGCAAATTGCATCGAGAGATCGACCAATCCGACCGGGTCACGCGGCGCCGAGTCTCGGCCGCCACCGAAGCCTCGGGTTATCCTAAGAACCACGCAGCCAAGCACGAGTTGCATGATTCCCATTGGGTAAAACCATAAAACCTTGGCTAGGAAAAAGCTTTGGAGCTAAACTATGGTTTTATCGACCATCGGAAGGCCGAGCGAGAGAGAAGGAAAGCAGCTGTGCTGCGAGGGCGGGGCCCTCTTCGCCGGGCGTCGGGATCGAAGGTGACGAGAGGGAAGGGAGAAAGGGCGATCACGTGGGCCCCGCTCCTTCGGCATCGACGGGACGCGTGTCGGGACAACAGTGCGGGGCCGGGGCGGGGCCCACTGCGCTAGCCAATTAGAAGGAAGTAAGTAAGCAAATCTATCTGTACTATCTTACCACACACAAAAAAAAAACAAAAAAAAATAGATAAATAAGTGTATATATATATATATATAATATATGTATATATATAGAAAAAGGATGGAGGATGTGGGGACAAAAGCATCCGGTCCTTTTCGCTTTTTCTCCGGGGGATGTGGGGACCAGTCCGCCGTGTAGGGCGACCACGTGGGGGCTGTTTTTTGGACGGGTTTCGTGTCGAGTTCCCAATGCGTCGCCTGTCCTTTCCCCCTCTTTTGTCCTCATCCTAGCGTTCACACGAAGTTAAATTTTCTGACATAAATTTCCCGCATCTGTCCTCATGTCAGAAAATTTAGATAATAAATTACTCACTCACTCAATAATTTAAATTTTAAAAATATTTAATAGTAGTTTCATCAAATCGCATAATATATCAAAATTAAATCATCTCAAATTTAAATCTCCCCAACAATATCAACTCCAGTCAAGTACTTATGAGTTTTTAAAATGCTACGATAGAGGAAAATATTCGACAGCATGATCCCATATCGATAACACGAGATGCGCCATCAAGGCCATGACCTCATCGGCGCGTGAGAGGGTTCCTTTCCCAAGGTGGGATCGAGCTCGGTGAAGCTCGTGCTTCATGTGATATTTGTGGTAACAAAAAAGAAGGTTTTTGCTTTCGGGCATGATGATGGATGCATTAGCATCACGATGCGCGTAAATTGCTTTTTATTTCGTCACTCCCTAACGAAGAACGGGCGGCATTATTGGTGCGTGGGGGCAATGAATATAATGGTTGATCGCGCAGAGATTCGTGGCGGGTCCATCACCCTCCTCCCCCCCTCCAAATATGCCTCGCACATAATCAATTTTGTTAATTGATTTCTTATTCATCATGGCTATATTGGGCAACGAGTGACGAAGAATATACTCCCAACCTTTTTTCCTCCCCCCCATTATTTTATTATTATTTTATCCATTTGTTTAGTGGGGGAAATTGGTGGAGAAAAGAGGGACGCGAAAGGTGGGGGGAAAAGGGATGGCGACACCTGTCCCGGGATGCGCTCCCGAGGGGGAGGAAAAGAGGGCCGTCATCGATTAGTGGTAAAATCCGGACCGTGTATTAAGGCCCGATGCTGTTCCTTTTTTTTTTTTTTAAACACATTCTCTCCGTCGACTATTGTTTAAAAATATTAAGACGTGGTGGAGAGATGACCCACGTATCGTGGGCTTAAAAAGAAATGCTTCGTCTTCTTTTTTTTTGCCCCTTAAAATCGAGCAAGACACGTGACTAGACCAAGAAAGTAGTCTTAGCACGTGGGGCGTGGGGTTGGCGACGTGTCCACTAGGTAGTGCGTCCACCGCAGTCATCGAATACAGCGAGGACTGTACTACAATCGAGGGTCAGGTTGTACGAATCGCGACAGATCGTAGCTCCTTTTTGGACTCGGAAGTGATTTTCAAATTGTAATTCTATGCATAGCATATCCTAAACTTTCATTTTATTCATTATAATTCATGACTTTTGATATATATTATATAAAAATATTTAATGTTCTTATTTTATTATAGTTCAAGATAAGTCACATAAAATTCTATTTATTGTTAGTTCAATCGAAATGTCTGAATGGGACATTAATTCTTTTTTTCGTGCTTGAGTCGATTGTAAGACATTATTTTTCACTGGATAAATTGAATGCTTCGGAAACACTTCTTCTCAAGTAGTTCGGGAATAGAACGAACAAATTGAAAATTTATGGATTAGATGGATTACATTATATATTAAGTTGTAATTCATAAATTATATTACATGTTAGATCAAATTTATAGGGATTATTAACGTTATTATC
Organism: Eucalyptus erythrocorys; assembly: GCA_014182555.1. Classification (NCBI taxonomy): domain Eukaryota; kingdom Viridiplantae; phylum Streptophyta; class Magnoliopsida; order Myrtales; family Myrtaceae; genus Eucalyptus; species Eucalyptus erythrocorys. The sequence continues at coordinate 13,453,798 of CM024599.1, read as the reverse complement.
CCTTTTTTTTATCTTCCGATGGTGATCTTAGCTTTTCGAGGTGAATGGGGGCCGAGCTGCATCGTGTTCTCCATCATTTCTCCAAATTTGCCCAAAAGAGCTAAAAAAAAAAAAAAAAAGCTATTTTTTTATGCAGCAAGTGGAGATTCTATGTTTTTGAGTTGTCCCTGGAGTGTCTCGACTCTAATGATATAGACATTTCCATTTTACATATAAAATGCGTGTGAGTATTTGAAAATAACATATTTTTGCCATTAATGATGGAGAAATAAGTGTTAGCTGGATTCGCTCTCATGTGGAGGTAGCCTAATAAATAGCAAGCTCAAAATGGCTTAAACTCATCCGATAAGTCATATGAAGAAATGAGGTTTTTCATTATCTTTTAAGTGGTAACTGCAAAGAAGTTATTAGAGACGTAGTAACAAGAGAAAAGGAAAAAACAGAAATATGATGTTTAGGGATCAGTTTGATTTATATCAAGCTGGCATTGGAGGTTGATTCGTAGTCTGATTGAACTAAAATTTTGTCAGCGCGTTCATGGCACACTCTTCTTGAAGCTGGATAGTTTGATTTTTGTTTGAAGCTCCCTACATTAGGTTTTTCGTGAATTGATCAAAACTTACGTTTTTGGTCAAATTTATCCTTGATCTCTTATAGAATTTAAGCATTGTCAAAATTATGCTCTTGAGGTCTTTATTGCTATATACCTCTAGTATTTACTAAAGAAGAATTTTATTCACCCAATTTTGTTGATAGTGAAGATTTTTTGGTGGACTCCGGTCCTGTGGTTTTTTATCTCCTCATACCGAGGAGGTTTTTTTTACGTAAAAAATCATCTTGTATTTGCATGTTTAATATTTATTTTGCTTTATTATATCGATTTCTATTAAGTTTATATAAGATGAGAGATTATTTTATTTCACTCCGTTAATTCGATATTGTCCGAGTTGTTACTATTCTCCCATCAAAGTGGTATCAGAGCTTTGGTTATTGCTTGATTGTGTTAAACAATGGAAACAAATACAAGAATAATAGTTATATTGAATGGTTTAAATTATCATATTTGGAAAGGAAAGATGGAACGCTTTTTATATGTGAAAGATTATTATCTGCCTGTATTTGCTGAAGAGAAACCGGAGAATAAAACTGATGAATGGTCTATATTTCATCGTCAAGTGTGTGGTTATATTAGGAAGTTGGTGGATGATAATATTTTGAGCAATATTATTAAGGAAACGGATGCATGCAATTTGAAGGATTATCTCGAATAGTTATATGCACGAAAAACTGGGAATAATAAGTTATTTATAATAAAATAGATGATGGCTTTAAAATATCAATATAGTACTTGTTTGAATAATCATTTAAATTCTTTTCAAAGAATTATTAATCAATTAGTTGCGATGGGAATCGAATTTGATAATAAGATACAAGTATTAAAAATTACTTGGTACTTTGTCAAACTCATGGGAGATGTTACGAATGTTTTTGTCTAGTTCTTCCTTGGATGGTATGATTACCATGGATTTAGCCAAGAGTAGTATTTTTAATGAAGAGATGAGAAGAAAGACACGGGGATCATCCTCTTCATACGCTGATGCCTTGGTTGTTAAGAAAATGGGAAGAAGTGAATCTCGAGGCTTGAGAAATAGAGATAAAAGTAGAGGCAAATACAATGGATTTGCTAATGTTTAAGTGCCATTATTGCCATCAAAAGGGATATATTTAGAGGTTTTGCTATCAGTTCAAAAGGGATAAACAAAAAGAGAAAGGTAAAGAGAAGAAAAGTGATAATCATAGTGATAACAATCGTGCTGTTGCATTAAAATAGGATTTTCTCATTGTTTTTTATGGTGATGCGGTGAATCTTGTATGTCATGAAACCAGTTGAGTAATTGATAGTGGTGCATCCATTTATGCTACATCTTGTAGGTATTTCTTTACATCATACATGTTAGGTGTCTTTGGATTTGTGAAAATGAGAAACAATGGGCTGGCTAAAATTATAGGCATTGGTGATGTGTGCTTAAAGAACGGTAATGGCACGAGATTAGTATGGAATAATGTTAAGCATATACCTAATATTTATTTGAATTTGATATCCATAGGCAAGCTGGATGATGAGGGGTATTGCAGCATTTTCAATGATGGTCAATGAAAGCTTACCAAAAGTTCTTTAGTTATGATTAGAGGTGAAAAATATTCTTCATTGTACATTATGTAGATAAAGTCGTCCACAGACAAAATTAATGCACTAGACAACGAAGAGAAAGTTGAGTTATGGTACAAGAGACTCAGTTACATTAGTGAGAAGGGTATGTCAATATTGGTTAAGAAGAAACTTTTTTCAGGTATGAAAAGTTCAGAGTTGAAGAGGTGTGCCCACTATTTAACAAGAAAACAAAATAGAGTTGCATTCAAAGACTTCCTTCCTTCAAGCTTGATTTAGGCTTTGTTTGGTTCGGCATTCAGAAGGGGCTTTTGGCCTCTAAAGGGGTTTGGGCAAAAGCGGGTGGTGTTTGGTTCAATATTTTGGGGACTTTGGGGAGATGCAATTGCATCTCCAAGACCCTTCAAGGGGCTTTAGGGGAATGGAGGGTCCAAGGTGCATTTGAGATTAGCATTTTCGGAATGCTGGGGCTTTGTTTAATGAAAATATGTCAGTTGCCAATTTTACCCTCGTTTATTAATCAAAATCCGTTTTTGCCATTTTCTAAAGAAAACCCTAAAAGCCTCCGTAGCCTCACGCCTCCTCTCACGACTCCTCTCCTCTACACTCTCACGCCGCACTCTCACGCCTCCTCTCCTCTGCACTCTCACGCCTCTCTCAGTCATCCCTCACCGTCTCCTTCACGAGCTGCTATCCGGTGTCCATCCGAGATCAACCATCCCAACCTCGAAGATCGCCTCCCACCGTTCTGCTCTTGCGCTCGTGTTGCGCTCATAGTAGGTCAATTAGGTAAGCTCGGAAGCTTCGATTCCATCGCTCATTCGTCCGATTCGCGGTCACCACTGAAGATTCTGTTGTCGTCCCTCACCATCTCCTTCGCGAGCTGCTCTTCGGTGTTCATCCGAAATCAGCCATCCCAACCTCGAAGATCGCCTCCCGCCGTTCTGCTCGCACACTCGCCTCTCCAGGTAAGACTTCCTCAGTGCCGTTGCCTTACGGTGCCGCGGCCTCAAGTTGGCTTCGGTTCGCCCTTTGTGTTTTGGTCAATCGCCAACTGTTGAGTTTTGTTCGCTTTCGCACTTTGTTCAGTCCGAACCTTTCATTGCTTGTTCGGGGCGGGCTGAACCAAACTGGCTTTGCTTGGTCCCCCTCTATCGGCTGAACCAAACCAACTTATTTAGAATTCATCCATTTTCTCCAGTAAGAGTGAAAAGATTCTTGTTAGTTGTAAGTTTGCTGTAAAAGTATTTGGGGATGAAGAAAGTAACATATTTTTGGCAAGAAAGATGAACTCTCAATTTGAAAATATGGTGGTCCCAGGAGGAGATTTGAGTCCTTTGTTCGCCTTAAGTAAATTTTTGTATAGTAAGGCAAAAAACAGTTTATGTGGGGCATCAGATGGTGGGGCTCACACGGCTAATCATCAAAATATAAACTTTTTCGTCAATTGCTGTAATGGTGGTAATTCGACTTTCTAATAGAGTCTTTAGTTCCGTAGCTCTTGAAGTTCTATGCCACATATATGAATCAGTCAGCATCTAGACTCATAGGGAATCTGGAATTGGAATATTGAAACAGAAGCACAGTATTTAATGTGCTCCATTTTATAGTTTGTTATTGTAAATTTGTCTATGGTGGTGTTTATATATAACAAAATCTTTTATGATATTGGGAAGTAAGGACAAGAGGAGGTCCTGCTCTCCACGTTCAAACTGATAAGCTCCTTTATCTTCACCGAGAGAAAGTAATTGCTCTCAATTGGTCTATCATGCATAAAGATTAGCACTCTGATTCTCGAGTTTCAATAGATTTCATGAATAGCTGGTGATGTTTGGATGATATTAGCAAAAGGGAATGGATGGAAAATAGCTGTTATTCGGTTTTTATCGAGCTCTTATCTATTGCCATAAGTTTGCTTATTGAATGTATCTCATATCTTATTTTACAAATATAATTTCAGGTCCTTACTACTAATGTTACTGCTTTGGTTTGTAATGGGATTCTATCGTACAAAACTCATAAAGAGATTCTTCCTAAATAGGTACATCCTTCCTGGTTGCTTATTGCATTTTGTAGGGATCTCTTAAGTTTTGCTATGTATCATCCAAGTTTTATTGTTTTGAGTTTTTAATTAGAAGTCTACACTGGTAGAGGATACTTGGCTTTTGAATAGCAATTCAGCATCTAAGACTACTTTTATGCAACCAAGAAAATAAAAACAACTGTAGACTTGTGAAGGCTCGCTACATAGCTGATGTTGCCATTCGAAAGTGCAATTTGTAATCAGAATAAGGAATTGAGATTATAAATAAAAGAGAATTTTTTTCTTCTCTTTTTGTGGATGGCCATTAATTTGATGCATAGATTACCTTATATTAACAAATTCGACAGAAAGAGTAACTATCAGTTCATGAAATCACGAAGCAGAATTTTGAGTTCAAAATTCACATCTGGGAGTTAAATAATCTCATGAGAAAGTCTGGCCAAGAGCATGGAAAACATGCCAGCCTTTGATAATTGTTGGAGGACGATAATCAGTCAGCAAATGTCACCTAAAATTTTGTTTCTTCACTAACATACAAATGCACATATGAATGGTTGTTGCTTGTGAAAAAAAATACTTCTCAAGATTTGGTGCCTTATTGTATGTGCAGGGGTTTGGGTTCTCTTCCTCGCGACACTCCTTCACGCTCGCTGCCCTCAAGCTCTCCTGTCACGCTCGCGCTCGTGCTTGCTTCTGTCCAGGTCAGATTTTCTCAATCCACGGTTGCCCATCGAACTGAATTGTCCTCCAGTCAGTTTAATTGCATTTTCAGTGTACAAAATTCTGAATTTGATGGGAGTTTGGTGGTTGATTGGTTATTTTGAGCCCATTCTGAATTCAAGTTCCTTTGCTTTAGCTAGACATATACATTTGCCTTCTGATCTCGCACTTTCGCTCTCCCGAGTTCCATTTCCTGCTTTTATGACGGTGGTGACTTCATTCTTATCGTCTAAGTTTCAGATATTTGGTTTCGAGCCTATGTTGTCTATTTCAATTTCTAATGTTGGGGCTTGGTTAATATTTTTCTGCTGTGAAGAGATGTGAAGCTGTTTCTTGATCTTATCTTCTACATCCAAAGGTTACTTTTTCCCTTTTTTTGGTGGATCCTCTGCCTCAATAGTGGGAAAACCACCACCTTGTATCTTGTACAGCCCTAGACTGATATGTTGTTGGTTTTTTTTTTCCCTTGTTTTTTGGGCCGATACCTAATACAATATAACATTGATTTGTTCTTTACTAGTTCACATTTATTTGGCTCTAATTCAATTGTTGAATTTTTTCTTTATTATATATCTCTCAAATCTATTCATGCTCAAATTGTTGAAAGATGGCGAGTTCAACAAAGGAAAAAGGCATGTTGGACCGCTGAAGACGTGGAAACATTTTGTAAGTTGTGTGTTGAACAAATCGATAAGGGTAATCGTCCGGCAATGAACAAGAGAGATGGATGGACTATCATAATTAATAAGTTCGAGGAGTTGATGGGCAAAATGTACGATAAAACTAAAATGAAGAGTAAGTGCGATAATATTAGGGAAGAGTGGAAAAGATGGAGGACATTGGTTTATAGTGAAACGGGATTAGGATGGGATCCAAGGAAGAAAACCATCGATGCGAGTGATGAATGGTAGGAGAGCAAAATCCAGGTGTTTATCATTTGTTCTTTTACTTTTCGATTAAGTTCTTATTTTCAATTATATACAACTTACTCAAATGCTTTTTATAACAGGCCAATCCTAAGGTTAAGGTTTTTAGGACGAAAGCCATACCTCCTGATCTTGAAGTGTTGCTAGATAGAATGTTCAGGGATACGGTTGCTACTAGAGGTATCACTTGGAATCTTGCACAAGGTTTATGTGTTGATGGGAATGTTGATGCCACACAACCCAATATTGGTGATGCCGTAGGATTTACTGATGATAATTTGGAATGTGATATGAGTGAAAATATTGATGAACCAATTCAAACTCGGGCTCGTAAAAGAGTAGCGCGGACTTCAACGAGGGAAACTCGAGGAAAGAAAGCCAAACATTTGAGCCCGACACAATTGCTTGGAAGCCAAATTAACAGGCTTTGTTCTGTTGTTGAAAGTAGGAGTGCTGATGCTGTTGCCTCTCGAGCATATGAGGGATTCGGTCCTTACAAGGAGCTCATATCTATGTTGGATGCCATACCGGAGATTGTGCAAGATGAAAAGCTATACTTTTTTGCAATTAAACATTTTAAGGACAGGGTGGACAACAGGCAGGTCTTCATGAGCTTGAGTACCGATGTCCTGAGGGTGAAGTATCTCAAGCTTGAGATGGAAGAACTTAATCATAACTAAGATATTGTCATAGCTTCTTATTTGAATTCTTGAATATGCTATTTTATTTTTATATGCGTACTCTATTTAAATTATGTATGGACCTAATTTATATTAATGTTTTTAATGTGAGAATTGTTTCTAATTGGGGTTCGCTTTATGTGGTTGACTTTGCATATATATGTTGATTGATACTATTGTTTTTCTTAATGGATTGTCAATATTATTCATTATTTTTCTTATTCTAACTCTATATTTTGTTACATTAGGCAATTATGGATGATTCTCAACAAAAGGAAAATCGTGAACAAGAGGAAGATGAATTCCTGGATTTGCTTTTAATTGCTAATGCTTCAATTGCTTATTGTGCATAGCAAACAACCTTCTATGACCTCATCATATACAAGTCATGCATGGATGAGAGAGTTGATGGCCGAAGATACTAATCCAATAAGATGCTATAATATGTTTAGAATGCATAGGGATGTATTTAATAATTTAACACGTGACTTAGTAACACGTTATGGCCTTAAAGGATATAGGAATACTAATGTTGAAGAATAGTTGGAATGTTTCTTTATATGTTGGGACATGGTATAGGTAACAGGATAGCACAAGAATACTTTCAACGTTCTGGGGAAATTATAAGTAGGCATTTTAGTTTAGTTTTAAATAAAGTATGCAATATGGGAAAAGATTTGATCCAATCAATTGATCGACAATTTCGGAAAGTTCCAGAGAAGATTAAGAAAGATCAACGATTTTATCCATATTTTAAGGTAAGTTATGATTGTATAATAAAAACGAAAAACTAAATTTAAATCACGTAATTTTTGCATTATTTGTTTTAGGATTGCATTGGAGCTATGGATGGTACACGTATTCAAGCAACGTTACCGGCGTATGATCAAATTCACTTTATTGGTCGAAAAGGAAAGACTACGCAAAATGTGTTGGCTATATGTAATTTTAATATGGAATTTATTTACGTTTGTGCCGATTGAGAGGGACAAGCTCATGATACTCGTGTCTTCTATGATGCCATTGGAAGACGTGGTGCACAATTTCCTCATCCACCTCCAGGTTGGTTAATTAATGGTTTATGTATATCCATATATATATTTATGGGGCATATGTTAATTAAATTTATATTATATTTGTGTAGGAAAATATTACTTAGTAGATACTGGATATCCAAATCTCACGGGTTATTTGGGGCCATATAGAGAAGTTAGATATCATTTGCCAGAATTTCGACAAGGTTCTACACCTACGGGTCATCGAGAAGTGTTCAACCGTGCACATTCCTCACTTCGCTCAGAAATTGAACGAGCCTTTGGCGTATTAAAAATGAAATGAAAGATTTTAACTACTATGCCAAAATATCCTTATGAAAAGCAAGTGCAAATTGTCATAGTTAACAATTTTATAAGAAAAAATACCGTAACTGATACGGATTTTGAAACAGCAGATTTGGATCCTAAGTATGGATATTCAGTCGACCATGATGTTGTAATTGAGGGGACAAGTGTTTCAAATGATAATGCATTCCCTGACATGGCATATTTACGTGATGTAATAGCTATGAACTTGATAAATAGTTAAGGATGTTTGTAATATTTAACTATTTATTTATTTCTTTTGGACATATGTTGTTGTCATGTTTATTGTAATGAAATTGCTCTATTTTTAATTGAGTATGATGTGATTTTTTTATTTAAAATTTTATTAATATGTCTCTTATACATTATTCTCAACTTGAAAATAATATATAAAAGTTAAGGTCATTGATTTTTTTTTTTGATTTTAAACAAATTAAAGTTGCAAAATTTTAATAATTGGCACATGAAAGGACTTTCCAAATGTAAAGTGTTTACCAAACAACATTTTCCCCAAGTTGCATCTCAAGGCATCTTTTCAATTTTGTTTACTAAACAGCATTTGCATTTTGCCAAACCCCTTTAGATTAAAGGCCTTTGCATTTCCCCAAGGACATTCCCCCAAAGCCGAATCAAACGGGGCCTTAGTGCATTAAGATATTTGTGGTCTTATGAAGACAAAATCTCTTTATTTTGTTATTTTCATAGATGATTATTTAAGAAAAATATGGGTTTATACCTTGAAAACTAAAGATCAAGTATTATATACTTTTATGCAATTCAAGCTTCAATAGAGAGACAAATTGCAAAAAAAAGTTGAAATGCATTTGAACTGATAACGGGAGAGAATACATTGAACCTTTTGATGAATATTGCAAACAATAGGGTATTCAACATCAAAAGACATCTCCAACGACACTTTAGTTAAATGGCTTAGTTGAGAGAATGAATATGATACCAATTGAAAGGATAAGATGTTTACTTTCATAGTTAAAACTGCCAGGATTCTTTTGGGGTGAGGCGTTTAAGTACCGATGCACATATACTAAATCTTACTCTATGCGTTCCTCTAGAGTTTAATGTTCCCACTAGAGTTTGGACAGACAAAGATGTTTCTTATACTATTTGTATGCCATTGGGTGCAACACATTTTTGCATATCTCCAAAGATGAGAGGTCTAAACTTGATATAAAAATACGACAAAGCATGTTTCTTGACTACGGACATGATATGTTTGGTTACAGATTTTATTATCTAGTCGAGAAGAAAATTGTAAGAAGTAGAGATGTTGTGTTTATGGAATATCATACAATACATGATATTGAGAAATCAGAGATGATTTTAATGCCATAAGTTAGTGATGACTTAGTTGACTTGGATCCAATTCCTCTCACACATATTTCTGCACAGGTCGATGAGGAGCAGCAAGAAGTGAACATTCCAGATAATGGACATGTCTCTGAACATGTTGAAATAGATAACATTATTCTTGAACCAGAAGCTCTATTAGATGCTCCACCGGATATTCCAGTCTGGAGATCTGTTAGAGACCGATACGACCTTCCACTAGATATTCTAAGGATGAGTATGTATTATTGACTGATGCAGGTGAATTAGAGTGTTATGTAAAAGCAATAGAAGAGATGAGTACAAAAGTAAATGGCTTGATGCTATATAAAATAAAATGCAGTTACTTTATGATAATCATACTTTTGAACTGGTGTAATTGTCTAAAGGCAAAAAAAAAACTTTGAAGAATAAGTGAGTGTACCCAGAGGTTTTTAAAGTAAAAGGGAAGGATGACTATGTGCGCAAACTAAAGAAGAGTCTCTATAGCCTAAAGTAAGCACCGAGACAGTGGTATAGTTATGATGGATCAGGGCTACAAAAAGACTTTGTCGGATAACTGTATGTCTATCCCAAAATTTTTCGATGATGATGATATGTTGATGATTGGTAGGAATGCTTCACAAATTGAGTTGTTAAAGAAGCAATTGAATAAGTCTTTTGCCATGAAAGACTTAGGCGCAGCAAAACAAATTCTTGGCATTAGAATTACCCGAGATAGAGATGCCAAGAAGTTGTTCCTATTGCAAGAGAAGTACATCGAGAAGATTCTTCATAAATTTTTCGTGAACATGGTTAAAGTGGTGAGTACTCCTCTTGCTGCCCACTTTAAGTCAAATGCAAAGCAAAGTCCTATGATTGATAAAGAGGAAAATGACATGGAAAATGTTCCATATGTTTAAGCAGTATGAAGCTTAATGTATGCGATGGTATGTACACGTCTAGACTTAGCACATGCAATTGGAGTTGTTAGTCGTTATTTGTCAAATCCATGTAAAGAGCACTAGAATGTAGTAAAGTGAATCATGAGGTATCTTTAGGGAACTTCCAGTTTGAAACTCAATTTTAGGACCGGGAAACTTGAGTTAATTGGATACACAGATTCTGACTTGGTAGAAGATATTGATACTCATAAATCTACTTTTGGTTATTTGATTTCTTTTGCCGGTGGGGTTGTGTCATGAAAGTCAAGATTGCATAAATGTGTTGCACTTTCCACAACAGAAGTTGAATTTTTTGCAGTGACTAAAGTTAGTAAATAGATGTTATGGCTAAAGAAGTTTTTGGAATAACTCGGGTTCAACTAAAAGAGGTATGTATTATTTTGTGACGGCCAAAGCACGATTCATCTTGGTAAGAATTCATCTTTTCATTCTAGATCGAAACACAGTGATGTTAGATATCATTGGATAAATGATGTTCTAGATAAGAAGCCGTTGTAACTTGAGAAAATTCATACAGACCATAATGGTTCTAATATGATGACGAAGCTTGAACCTTGCTGATTGATAGCAGGGATGATGCATCCCTTCGCATTGTCGTGAGGGGGAGATTTGTTAGTTGGATTCACTTTCATATGAAGAAAGCCCAATGAATTGCAAGCTTAAAAGAATTTGAGCCCATATGATAAGTCATATGGAGAAATAAGGTTTCTCATTATTTTTAAGTGATAGTCGCAAAAAAAGTTATAGAGACACAATAATAAGAGAAAAAGAGAAAGTAGAAAATTTAGGGTTTGGGGATTAGTCTGATTTATATCAAGTTGGCATTGGAGGTCGATTCATAATCCGATTGAGCTGAAAATTTGGTGGTGCACTCTTCTCGAATCTGGACCGTTTGATTTTCGTTTGAAGTTCTCTACACTAGATTTTTCGTGAATTGATCAAAACTTGCTTTTTTTTTTTTTGTTAGATTTATCCTTGATCTATTATAAAATTTAAGGGCATTGCCAATAATGATGTTCTTGAGATTTTTGCTGCTATGTACCTCTAGTATTTACTACAGAAGAACTTTGTTCACCCAATTTTGTTGATAGTGAAGATTTTTGAGTGCACTCCGGTCTCGTGATTTTTTACCTTCTAACATCGAAGAGATTTTCCACGTAAAAAATCATCTTATGTTTGCATGCTTGATATTTATTTTGCTATACCATATCGATTCCTATTAGGACCAGATCGATTCGATCTAGTCTAGTTTTGAGGTGGAACCAAGAGGGCCGATTCCCAAATTCCGGGATCGAGAACCAGACTGACCGGTCCTGGAATCAGGAATCGAACCGATCGATCGGTGGTCAGTTCGGTTTGGTGGAATTGGTAAATTTATTGTTTTAGGCCAAAAATAAAATGAAAAATAGGAGAAATTTGAAGGAATTAGAATTTTTTTAAAGAAATTTAAATATAAATATATATAAATATATATAATTAACTGGTCCAGTTCAGTTGGTCCGGTGGATCCGATTCCCACTTTGAAATCGGGAACTAGACGATCAACCATCAGTTTCAAAAGCGGGAACTGGGAACTGAATCACCTTCTTTGGGAACTGCTCAAAATCGGCCGGTCCAATTTGATTCAGTCTAGGCAGTTCCTAGTTCGAGCGGTTCTTGGTGCACACCCCTAGTTCTTATTAGGTTTATATAAGAGGGAAAATTATTTTATTCCGCTGCGTTAATTCGATATTGTCCAAATTGTTACAGTTTTCTCATCAATAAATTCGTGACTTTTCCACTAATTGGATTGGCATCATCGATGGTCGCGTTCTTTTTCTGACAAAGTTAAGCTGTCATATAGATAACCGCGTTCTTTATATATATTTGTTTTAAGGTGACAAGAAAAACAGGTTTTAATTTTTTTTCATATGTTATTTCTATGTATGTCATATTGCAATAAAAATAATCGTTCGCCTTTCGGAACCTGTGCCCTCGAACAACATTCACATCCAACCAAGCATTTGTCATGTGGCTCGAACAGCCGATGGAAAAACGGTGAAAATTCATGGCGTGCGCCCTAGATCGGTTTGGCCCCATCACGAGATCCGTAGATCCCACGCGGGGATCAGATGATTAAACAGACGACATGCATTAGACCAATATGTTTCGAGTGAAGCTTATAATTTTTCCATAATGGTAGGCTTCCTTTTTGTTCATGTGATGTTAGAGTATCGCATATAAATCGATCATGTATCGGGTATCGATTGTATATCAGGTATGTGACCACATGTATGGAGCTGCTACTCATATTTAGTTACTTCTATTTTTAGAAGAGATGGTGAGTGACTCAAGTTACTAGTGAACTACTCAAGTTCGAGTAGCATATTACCTAGACTTAGCTTAAGGTCGTTTTTTTCCCCCGAGATTTGATAGCTCGAGTACTTAACTCGGTCAAGCTCGAGTTTGAAAATACTCGACTTCAGCAGCTCGTGAGTCTATTGCGATAATTGTATTTTCTAAATTTGAATGCGTATGCATTTATAGATAAAAAAAAAATAAAATCGGGAAAACTGATGAACAATTGCGTTCTGCAGGCTTCGAGCTCGAACTCAAGCTTGAAAAGTGATGCTCGGCCCTGTTTCGACCAAGCATGGATTCGTGCACGTTCGAGTCAAGTCGAAAAAAACAAGAATGAAACCCGGTTCGAAATTGGACATACGTAAATGGGCCAGTTTTTTGGATCAATTCGAGTGGACTGGGAGTGTGCCCAGCCCGACAATAATCTAATGGGTCCAATGAATGCGAGTGACTTGCACGGCCCATTACCACTACAAATCAAATCCACAATTCCAGAGCCCATTAATGCAAAATGAGTGATTACTTTTTCTATTTGGGTGGCAGGTGAATGGTAATCTCTGCTCTTTATTTAAAGATGAAATTTGAGACTTTATATGCTAACTAATAATCCTAAAACTAAGTGTGCACTTGTTTCTCAAAAAATAGATGATTTGAAAATCATTTTCTTAAAAATGATCACTTTTATGTAGAAATTAAGAATGTTCAAAACAAAATGCTTAAATCAGGTATTACTTGGGTTGGACCAGACTGACCCATTGATCTGGTTCCAACGATTATTGATCTAAATTTTGGTTCCTAAAAATAGAACCGGTGTCCAAACAGTTTGATTCCGATTCTAAGGGTGACTCGGATCGGATTGACTATATATATTTTTTTATTTTATTTCTTTAAAAAAAATAAAATGCGAATTAAATACTATATCGGTTTGATTCCAAAAAAAGGGAAAAAAGTAGTGCAAAAAAAATAATTAGTTTCATCGGACCAAACTGGAACCAACGATTCGATCTAATTCCCAATTTTGATTTTTAGGAACTAGATCTAACCGATCATTTTGAAATTTATTTTCATCAATCACAAAAATGTATGGACAATAATTATTGTTGATGGTGAATTTTTTTACTCAACTAATTATTTCTAGCAATGCGAGCAATCATTTCTTGAAAAATTAATTTACAAATCATTCTTTTTTTTCTTATTTTTTTATAGGGGAAAGGGGCCTTAAAAGCGAATCAACATTGATCTAGTGTCTCGCGTTTGCCTAACCATCTCATGGCTTTTCCTTTCTCTACCAATCATGTAATCAAACCACAAAGATCGATCCCTCAGAAATCTTTTGGTTATTCTTGAAATGAGGGTCATTCTTTTAGTGGGAATAAAAGCATCCCGAAAATCGCCTTTCCATATTGACATCTCGCCTTTTCATGATTTCCTTTGCCGCTTGGAATGTAAAGACAATAATTTGCGGCCATTTTAATTTTAAAAACTCACATGCTTTAGACAGATTCCACGGGGCCTAATATCCCATTATTCGTACCGATATTTCATTTAAATTACATATAAAATCACCGTCAAGAGCGAAAGTTAGGTACGAATTTGTACTCAACCGAACCCCACTGAAGAACTTGCCATTGTACACGAAGCGATTGGATGCACGGGGCGGGTCGCTACAACAAGACCGATCAATAGATCTACTTCAATAACCGACCAAAAAAAAGAAAGATCTAATTCAATGCTTCGCTTTGCCGTACATCCCGTAATGAGCTGCTTTGGGGCTAATGCTTGCCTACCCCTTTAATAATCATAACGCTGCAATTTCCCCTTTGGTCTTTCTTAATCCTTTTTCGTGGGGATAGTAATGTCTCCCACGTGTTCAATTCTAATTTTTCTTCCTTTCTTTTGATTTAAATAGATCAAGGCAAGTTCCATGCTTCCTTCCTCGACAGGCTAGCCGATTAGATAAGTAGGGTGCCTTTTCGTTACGTTTATTTATTTTTGTTTTCATTTACAAACAACAAAACCGTCCAACTTGTCGTTTTATTTTTGTTTATTTGAACGTTTCTTCGTTAAATATAATGTCCAGCTATATCTAATCATAAGTGTTAATTTAATATCATTTTCAGTAAACGTATATGTCATGTTTCCAGTGATTACTTGTGCTTTCTTTATTCTGTTGCTTCTGGTTGCTTTTTACGTACAATCTGTATTATTAAAGTATATATCAACTAATTAAAAAAAATGAAATAAACAGAAGCAACACGCACGCGCGCGCGTACACACAAACACACACACACACACACACACATATATATTTGGTAAAAGGTAATAAATATATTAAGAGAATGCCAAATGTATAAAAGATCACGACACCAAAAACTTGCACTCAAAATGAGTAATCATAATGAGTGAAAGGAAGTCGTGATGTAAAACATAAAGACAGCACCCGAAGGAAGGCACACAACAACAAGAAGGCACGGCATAAACAACTGGCAAGATACAAACACCTCAGCGAAGGAGGAGAAAGAGGACGGCTCTAGAGCACCAGCCGTTCCTTGAAGCGTCAACAAAAGCTTACGGGTCCCCCGAAAAGATAATGGGATCGATGCACCAACTCCTTTGCAACCTTCTGTTCCTGAAGTTATCCTCGACATTTCTAAAAGTGCTAGCCCTATCCCTAACCACCTTAAAAAGATGATTCTTCATAGTCAGGACGGTAAGGGGTTGTTCTCTGAAAAGAATGCTATTCCTATTTTTCTAGATAAATATGACAAAGAGCCCCAAAGGAAAAGCGAGCAATGCATTTAAAGAAGTCCTTACCCTTCAAGAAGGAGGTGGCCCAATGGAGATTCTCTTCCCAAGACTTGTTCCGCCAAGGCAAATTGCATCTTGGCGCCCAAAAGAAAGAAACTTTGGTCGTGATAGAGCAATCAAAAAATAAATGATCTATGGAATTAGGCATCCCACTGCAGAACGCGCAGGATCCCCTCTCAATTCTACCATGGGACAATAACATAGCTTGAGTGGGCAATTTGCGCTTAGCTATAAGCCAAAGGTTAAGTCGATACCTTGGCGTAATTGCATTATTCCAGATGAAATCATGCCAAAAGATGTTGTTTCGCTTCCGCTTGATGGATTCCCAAGCAATTACGACCGTGAATTGACTCGACGGGTTCTCCCTCCAGCAAAAACAATCCGCAACCTGAGAAGGGGATGGAAGAGGATGATCCCACGACTCAAGGACTATTTTGAGAGCCTGCCCAGCATCAGAGAAAAGATCTACAAAACACACATAAATATTTGATGATATTAAGACGAAAAACTAATCATATTTCCCACTTCAAAACAATAACATTATTGTTTAGCCTACTTAAGCAAAGTCTACTTAGTAAAAGACAAACAAAAGTTTCCCTCCACTAAACTAAAATTAGGGATAAACGGAATCACTTTTTTTATTATGAAAATTAAGAATATTTTGCTTCAAAGATAATAGGGTCATGTTGATTTTTGTTTTTGAAATTACCAATTTTATAGTTAGCCATTCAAACAGTTTTTTCATGTGAGAAAACTATTTTCTGGCTTTTAAAAAGAATTGTTCATGAAAAAACGTAAGAAAACGACCACTAGATGTTTTATGAGTAAGTATTATCATACACCAGCGGTGTAAAAAGAATTTTACTTAGCTGACACTGACATTGTTCACCATTAATTTAAGTGTTATAAAAACCTACTTTCTCAATAACCCTTAAATTTATGGTGGATAAGATCACCCGTCTAAAGTTTTCTGTATCTCGACAATGTATGCTTTAAATTCCATGTTTTATTGGAGCAACAATTTTTTATCTTTTGTAAATACTATGATAATTTTGGAGGATTTATTCTCTTTCTTCCATATTTCTTTGATGCTAGTTCCATCCAAGGGCGGGGACCATTCCCCGATTTATATTTATAGAGTAGAGGTGATCAATAGGCAAGCGGCTTATCCAAGCTCGGGAGATAAATGGATGGGCTTAGGTAATGCCGTTACATGAGAAAGCTCGCCCCGCCCAACTTTGACTCGCCCCACCCCGGTCAGAAAATTACTAAACAAATAATTTGTGATGGGGTTTGGGCAATACGTTAGGCTCAGCTTTCGAGCTGGGCCAAACCCAAGCCGCCCAATGACCACCTTTAGTATAGGGGAAGCACTTTGGAACCTCTTTTGAAATTATGAAGTTTATTTACTTCTATATGGGGAAGAAATGGAGAAAAGAAGCTATAGCTTTTCTGATTTTTCGTAGCGTCTATAGTTGAAGTTTAACAATTGGCCGTATTGCTAAGAAAAATATATATATTTTATGTCACTTTATGTTTGGAGTGACTTTATTTGAACTCTTTTACATTATATATTGTGACACTCGAACTTTGACCTTTATTTCACATAAAACAATTACAATCTTTTAAATTATTTTACAGATGGACATGTACATAATTGTTTGTAAAATTTTTTTATGATTCTTAAAAACTTGGAATATATACATTTTTTTTTTTTCAATTTCCAAGTCTTTGATCATCACGACTTTGCTTCTATCCAAGAACTCAGGATGTGATTTAGAAAAAACAAAGGAGTTTTTTCACACTCTCTCCCATAAAAGATATTCTATATGTTTTTCTATGTGTGTGAGTTCTTGGCTTAGCTACCTACTTGATACTGCACATTATATTCTAGCCGTCTCTATGAAGTAACGAGGTTCGTGTGTTAATGGGATCTCCCTTATGCACAGATTATCGCCCACCTGGAATGTGATATTGTAGCTTCTAATTCGATTACCAGTTGGATTTCCCTTGAGCACAGACTACCGCTCCTGTGGAAGATCACATTGGACTTTTTAAAAATTTATTATATCAAATTTGAGTGCGGAAAACGCTCTTGTGGATTTTTTTTTTCTTTTGTGTTGTTCTTTTTAACATTTTATATATTGCATCTGATTGGTCTCATGGAAGTATTGAGGAATATGTTTGATATATATGGAGGATATTAATGAAATAGCGTATCGAGTCAAGTAACTTGCTTGGTCTCAATCAATCAAGATAAGCACTTGTCGTGTAGCTTATCAATGACTTAAGTTTTTGAGTAATAGAGTGGACCATTTGGTGATCTCTCCATGATGAGTTACTGACTTGGACAGGAGAGGGAGAGAGAGATTTATTGGTGTGGACATGTGTATCTGAGAAGCATGCCTTAGTTTGGTATGATTTAGGTTGCGTTAGTGATGTGTGAATGCGGAGAAAACTCACTTGAGAGCAACAAGCGTTTATTTAATTCAGCAAAAGGTATAGTTGGATATTTAGTTTTAGGTGGGTCGACAAGGATTCCAGAAGCTCAATTACGATCTATACGTGTATATGGGTCTGTGTGTCCTTCATTTGCTGCTGTTTCTTTTCATTTTAATATCCATTCTCGAGTTTGTCTGTGGGTCGTGGTTGTCTTGTAGTACATGGATTGGCAATAATGTAGTATTAAATTTGATACCTAGATATTGGAATCTCCTTTTCCATTTTTTAAAGCCTATATGATGAGAATCCGACGAACTTTTGCTGAGACTTCTCCTTGGGGCTTCCCCATTCTGATCATCCTCAGCATGAGCTCATGGATTTCAATTCGGAGCTTATTGTTAGAATATCTAACCAAATATTTCAATCTTACTCTGATATCTCTTTAGATTGTCTAACTTAAAAAATTAGTTCAATTGACCGAAGGATACCACATGCATATAAAAAGAATATAAAACGCTTAAGTGATGTGAGATGCTTTTAAGTGAATATAGGTACAATTAGATATATCAGGGAAAAATTCCAAATAAAGACTCAAAATGAATCTATTTTCTCAAATAAGGATCCAAAGTGAACTTTATGTTAAATAAGGACTCGAAGTAGACTGATTGTTTCATATAAGAACTCGAAGTGAATTTTGTGTCAAATAAGGACCCAAAGTAATCAAGTTAATCTCTATTGAGGACCTTAGTTCGTCGGCTGACATTTTCCGGCGATCAATGAAGACATTGGATTTTTGCAGTAAATTCCCCAACAGTGGTGTTTCAAAGGTTGATTGGTGGGCACTGTGTATTGGTATCGTAGACTTAGTGAGGAGTCTTAAGGATCTTCACAGTTGTCGTATGCAGTTTGCCATCACAGTTTGGTCTAGGAAAGGATCATGGGTGAAGGACATGTTTGAGGGATAGTTGAAGATTCGAGTTGAGATTTATTGCTACCGAAGAACAACGGGCTTGGAATGAGGGAGCTAGCGCCATGTGGTAGGTACCCACCTATGCAGGGAGGGGATGTTGAGCACACATGCGAGTGGTCTGATGTAAAGAGGCTACACATTGAATGAATAGAGCTCATAGAATCAATTGATACTACCTAGTCGATCCAACTAGATGGATTTCCTCGTTATGAAAGCGTTGAATTTCTTCGGTGCTTTCTCCAACGCCACGGCTCCACAATGTCAACTCTCGTGCCCCACCAATTTCATTCTTACCTTTCCTGTCTTCATGCGTATTCCCAGTACCACTCCTTCAACTATTGTATAAAGGAAATAATGCAAAAGCCTGGAATCGCACAAGATCCTTCCAGGAAGATGAAGTCATGCCATCTTCGTCGACACCACACAAAGCATTTCAGCAATAAGCTAAACTACAATTATACTGTCCAGCAAGTTGACACTGCCTTCAATTAAGCTCTTCCGAGTCCAGACGGAATATTTTATGAAAAGCGAGAGCCAACAAGTGTTATAATAAGCTGACATTGCCTTTTCTTTGATCGGACAAGAAACCTACCTCGTAGGTGGACCCACGCGTCCATGCATAAAATTCTCCACTAATTTTATGAATTAAGCGAGATGCGAGCCAAATGAGTATATGCATTCTTCGCAAGTCAAATTGAGTCAGGTTAAATTAGATTGCCCCATGTCAATCCCTGCATTATTTGAATAATGCTAGAAATGTTAAGAAATCATCTGGCAAATTAGTTTACTAAGTGATGTAGCGGTCTGTTAGTAATTATTTAAGTGAGTTGGCACAATCAAGCAACCATCGGGAATTTGTCACATTAGCTAAGTTAGTAACTCTAATATACGGGGCTTTAGTTTATCCATGATGACTTGGATTACTTTGATTGACCCATTCAAAAACTATATAATTATTTGTTTTCACTATACTGCACATAAGTTTGCTAATAAGATTAAAATTTGTGCAACCTTTATGTAAACTCCACATTTGTTCAGAATATTAAACATATCTTAGCGAACAGATCTGTACAATAAAATTGGAACAACTCGTCAAAAGACCCTAAGAGGGCCCAAAAAAGATGATAGATATTTGCAATTAAGGGTGTTTAGGTTCCAAGGAGGAAAGGTATTCATTGTACCTTGGAATCTACCCTATAGGTATGGTTTCAATGTTGAACCTAAAACCTATCTTATTGACTCATGGAACCACCTTGGAATTTGGATTTTTTTTTCCTTCAATTTTGAAACTTGGAAACTATCTTATAGGCTTGTTGAACTACCTTGAAATTTAGAACCTAAAGGTTCTAGGACATACTGTATTTTTTAAAACTTTTCTTTTGAATAAAAAATTCTTGCAGTTTCAATTATTAACTCTTTAAATGTTCATTGCTTAACATAAAAGAGTAACAGGACAAAATACTTGTTCATGTCTAATTGTAACACAATCCCAAAATGGTAATAACATCGAAGTAAAAGACGACAAAATAAATCAACTTATACCCATATAAATGAGTTTACATGGAAACCTAAAACTAAAAGGTTTCGTCCTAGATTTGCCAAGCTCGTCGCAAACACAGGTACATGGATATTAGTTTTTTCCTCATGGGGTTGGAGATTGCTATTGATTAGGACTTTCACACTTTTAAAGTTAACAAATTCTAAAAGAGAAAATCATAAATAACTAAGTACACATATATGATATACTTACTAAAGAAATCATAGACAGGGACACGACTAACTTCTATCTTTTTACAAAGTATCTAGGACAGCGTACAACACGAGTACATGGGGTACCACCACAAACCGTAGAGCTTACGCTAAACTCATTGGTTTTGAAACATAAACCCACCTTATGAACTCTAATATCCACTTTGAAACCTAACAGCATATAGCACGATTACATGGGAGTATGACCACAAACCCTATAGCTTACTTTAAACTCATTGTTTTCGAATCATGAAACCCACTGTATGAACTCCAATATCCACTTTGAGACCTACCCAACCACACCCATTTTGCAGGGTTTGCACGTTCTTTAGGTTTCTCATGCACGCTCTTATTTGCAATTGGACAACCTAAGTCATCGAGCATTATAAATAATGAAAGGTTACATGAGACGCATAACCATATTGTCTTAAACGTCATTGACAAAGAAAAGTTGGTGCATGCACATATTCATTTTGAGACACCACATGCTACAATGCGCAAATGCTCCTAGCGCATTAAAGGGAGGTCTTATGTCAAATTTGGCAAGTTTGAGATCTGTAATATGCTAAATCAGGGTATAATACTTCAACAAAAGTTGCATTACCATCGCCCTTACCTATGAACTTGTAGAGCATTAGCTTCTTTTATGTTTCCACTTACTCATTCGTTCGTAGACCTCTACTATTGGCAGATGCCAAACAAGCTGAACTCCAAATGATGAACTTTATTTTGCACTATTACTTTAGGCTTTTGCGTTTCTAGTCAGCAAACGAGAGATACCATTAATCTATGTATACCTTTTCTATTGCGAACCATCACTCCCCACGAATGCACGTCAACCGTCTTGGTTACATGCATTAGGTAAAGTTTTGCCACATGGCGAATCGAATTTGAGGTTGTGGGGTCAAGATAAAGGTTTTCGTATTGAATTATCATAAATCTCTATTTTCGAAGAAAAATTTCCCTCTATAATTGGGGAAATTTCTTTTGCCCACCTGGCTGGGGCGAGCTTCCTATGTCCGCTAGTGATTTTATCCGCAAGGTAGAGAGCGCAGCCCTTAACATTATTCTAAGTGGAAGACGAGATGTGCCACATTCGAACTAAATGCTTGACCATTGATCATCCTCTTAAGCTTTCTGATTTTGTTTCCATTATACAGATAAAAAATATAGTAAAAAAATTATTCAAAAAGTTATAAATCTATTGTCATTTTTGCCAATTCGGTTCTAAAACTTTTGATTTTGCCAATTAAGTCTTAAAAATTTTCATCTTTTACTAGTTAAGTTCATCTGACCAAAATTGGCCAGAAATTACTAACGTAGACATTTTTCATAATTTTTAAAATTTTTTATGATTTGTTTCTTTTTTCTCCTCTTATTTTTTTAAAGGTTTTGGAGAGAGAGTCGGCGAGGGTTGTCAACCGACCCTCGACGGCTCTAGGAGACGGTGTCATTAGCAACCCTCGTTGGACCTGAGAAATGGTATTGTCTCTCTTGTCAGCTCTAGGAGAGGGCATCGCCTCCGGCAAGGGCCATGACTTTGGGCGAGGGCTGCTAGGCCCTCGCTCAGCTAGCTTTGGCAAAGGCGTCGCGGCCCTCACTGATTTTGCATGAGGGCATTGAGGCTATACCCCAACTTGGCGAGGGAGGCAACGCCTTCGCTTAGAGCCAGTGAAGATCAGCTAGCCCTTAATTTCTCAAGATAATGAGATAAGTATAATAGGAGTGCAAAAAGTTGCGTATGATGCTTAATTTAATACCAAGCGGATCACTTAAGTGACAATTTTTTTGTAAAAACAATCACTTAAACATAAATTTTGATTTGAGTCACCATAAATCCGACGTGGTTATATCTTATTAATTTTCCAATTGTATGTGGCTTCCTGGTGTGCCTAGTTAGCATATAACTTCTAAACAACGTCATCTAAAAGTTGTAAATAATGATAATTTGAGTGCCAAATTTTATTTAAAATGATCACTTCAGTATCAATCGTTATTAAAAAACCGATCACTTCAGTGTCAAGCACACCGCGTAAAAATGCCACATAGACTAGATTTTCTTAAAAATTTGCCAATTCATATTATAATTTTAATTATAAATATCACGTAATTAATTTAGTCGGAATTTCTAGCCGTTGCCACTTAAGTGATTGTTTTTTCTCCGATTTGACACTTAGGCATCGTTTGGTAACCATCCAAACAGTGCTTGATTATGATTTTTTGTTCCTGGGAATAAATTTGTTCTTGGAATCAGTTTTGGACAAAATTTGAGAATAAAAAAAAATGTGATTCTGCGTTCAAGAATCAGAAAAAGAATCAAAATAGTGAAACTCTTCTTGTTCCCTTCTGCTATCCCTTGACCACTGCTCGTTGCCGTTCGCCGCTAGTCACTGGGCCGGGCGAGGTCCGGCGAGCCGGAGGCGAGCCCAACCACCGGCTAGGCGAGGCTCGCCGAGGCGGGCGAGGCTCGCTTGGCCACCGGCGGGGCTCGCCCGGCCTCGGTGAGGCCGAGCCTCGGCGGGGTTGGGCGAGCCTCGCCTAATTGCCGGCGAGGCTCGGCCAACGAGGGCCGGCGATGCTTCGGTGAGGTCGCCGGCTCTTGTCAGGCCGGTCACCGGTCCGGTGATCGGCCACAAGAAGAAGAAGAAGAATAGGAGAAAAAGGAAAAAAAGAAAAGAAAAAAGGAAAAAAGAAAAGAAAAAAGTAAAAAAAGTAAAAAAAAAATTGTTTAAAAATTAAAAGAAATTGATTTGGAACAGAATCAATAAACACGTTATCAAATGCAATTCTATTCCAGAATCAGAAATTTTGGACAGTTACCAAATGCGTTTTTTTACTCAGAATTAGTTCTCTGGAACAGAATAAAAAATAATCATTTCTTGTCAGAACCAGTTCCCAGGAACAGAATCGTTATCAAACGCGTCCTTAGTAAGCTGGTGAAAATTATTGATACTAAAGTAAGCATCATACACAGTTTTTGGTATTTTTAGCGTACTTATCTCTAGATAATACATGAAGCACATAATTTCAAACTCAAATATTTAGTATGCTGATCTTAGAGGATACTAATCCTACGCCTATTGCACATTTTACGTAGGATGCAGAGTGTAATTTTTTTCTACAATCATACCTACAAATTCGTTCACATTAAAAGCTTGAGGTTTTTTTTTTTTTTTGGGTAAAAGGTAAGTAGTAAATTGACTTTTGCACAAAAAGCTATATAGCTATATAGCAAGGGGACCTCGGCACCAGTTTACACTCAGAAAGACAGGAAGTCCAAACGAGTGGCAGGGGGTCCGGGGGGGAGAAAAGGGGAGGAAAGAGCTGCGAGAGAGATACAATGCAAATAAAAACAGCAGCAAAAGAAGGTCAAAACAGCAGCCAACAAAGGAGACGAGGGGAAAGAACACACAACACTTTAGCCCGCATGAGGGGTTTAAATGGTTAAAGTCTAAAGTTATGATTGACATATGCTCCTTCCCTCTCTCTCTCTCTCTCTCTCTCTCTCTCTCTCTATCTCACACGCGCGCACAAAACGCATTTGCGCAAAGATTGCATCATGCACACGTCTCGTCGCTGTTCTCTCGATGCTCTTCGCTAATCACGTACGAAACATGCTGGACAAGAATAACAGAAACCAATCTTCTTTCTTTTTCATGGGAAGCGACTTAAGTTCTCACTAGCTAAAAGCTCACAACTTTTTATCTTAGTGAACCCTTCATTATGCACTAACCATCGACCTAACTTTTAAGCATGACAACTATAAAAGGGGAAAAAAATATTATTCTAGAGGAAGAAATTGGGGAGAAAAAGCTCAATCATTAAGGATTGCATTCCCTTCAAAGCATTTGCAATCATGCATGCATTATTAGGTCAAAATTATTCTTTCAGGTAAAAGTATAGATCGGTGCTCTTGGGGATCATGCATGCATTATTAGGTCAAACTCATTGATGGGTCTCTTGGGCTTCTTTTACCCTAAAAACTAGCTCAAATGGTGATTGATAGAATTCGCAACTCTTCCATGTGATTGTTGAATCCAAACTTATTCGTGACATGAACTCTGATATCAGTATTGGGTGGTTTTTAGATCTCTTTGATCCCAAAAACTAGCTCAAAAAAGGGGAGATTTTCTTTTACACTTATAAATCAACTTCGAGTCTCTACCACACATGACTTGTCCATGGGATTTATATACTTTTTCATACACATGTAGTTCCTCTCTATCGATCAGCTTAAGCTTTTAATCAAACATTCTAACATGATATCATAGTCAAGTTCTATCCTAGCTTATTTCATCTATGTGGCCCTTTGTTTGTCAAACTCCACATATTGTTCCTGATCTGGCTTGCATGTGAAAGGGGTCATTGAAGTATCTTGTATCACTTGTTTATGAGATTTATAAATTCTTCACATATTAGGTCTCTCGTTATCTATCAGCTCAAGTTTTTAGGTTGGACCTTCAAAACTTCCAAGTACTGTATTTGAAAACGATGGGTAACATATATAAGAAGGGAAGATGGCATCCATCAAGTTATTTGTTTATGAAGATCTCTTTATTCCATATGCTTTTGGAGCCCCTAGCTTTCATGTTCCCAATGGCCACGATCGATGGTGGAAAACGTCCCCTAACTGTAAATCACTCGAAGAACAGTTACTTCAATATGACGCTTCGTGTGTACTCTAGGTAATAATCCCCACCTCCAGAAGTTGACTGCTGAACACTCCCACCTACATTCGAAACATCCAATCACGTTCAACTCTTTTTTTCATGGTATCGACCTCGCGAGAATCATTGCCGAAATCATTAGTCAAGCATAACATGCGAGATTCACGAAATCATTGTGCCGAGATTAGTGCATATTTTGAGGTTAAATAATGAAATAGTTATACCCACCCATAGGTAGTCGTGATGGTTGGCCTTTACTACCTTATCACGAGGGAATGAGTTCGAATCTCTAGATGCTGGCGACTTAAATGGGGGTCTCAGGGGTAGTTTACTGGGCCGGCTTCCCAAGGGTTTACGTCTAAATAGCGGCTTGCGGCGAGACCTCACTAGTGCTACCAAGCACCAGAGGGTCATATGATTCCCGAAGGGTAATATCCGACGGTCCCTCGACCATAAAAAAATAATAATAATAAATAATAATGATACAGTCATTGGCAAGAAGGCATAGGTAGAAACATGGCGGATTGGTCTGTAATTGCTTTGGAGGTGTCCCTACATGCAAACGAGGAGAAAAGTGTTAGAAAAGTCAGAAACCTATTATATTGATACCAATTTAGTTATAAACTTTTTAATGGTATCAATTTAATCATTCCGGCTACTTTTGGCTAGATATTGTTATCGTGGACACTGACCAGCCTACATGACATAGCCAGCACTAATGTAAATAACTTTAATAATAATTTGAATTTTTTTATTTATTCTTTTCTTTCTTTTTCTTTCATTTTTTTTTTTTTACCCTTCCCCTTCCTCTAGTTGGTTGCTGGACCTTGGCAATCGGCCAGAGGCAAGGGCCGATGAGGGTGAGCCTCACCATGGTTGGGTGAGGCTCTACCCTTGCCAGATTCAGCAAGGGCGAGCCTTGCTAGCCTAGTGCAAGGTTGCCCTTGTGGCCTGTGGCCAGGGCTCGAGCCTCATCGGGGGTTGGGCAAGGCATGACCTCCTCAGATTGGATGTGTTGGCCAGAGGTCAATGAGGTCCTTCGCCTTTGGTTGGTCACTGGGGTCTAGCGATCGGCTAGAGGAAGAGGAAGGGAAAAAAAGAAGAAAGAAAAAGGAACTAAAAAAATAGAAAATTATTAATATATTATTAAAAGTTGTTTACGTCGGTATCGGTCGTGCTACATAGACTAACCGGCATTCATATTAGCAATATTCGGTCAAAATTATTCGGAAAGATAGAATTGGCTTTACGTTAAAATATTTAGAATTAAATTGGAACTATTGAAATGTTTGAGACTAAATTAGTATTAATGAAATAGGTTTAGGACTTTTCTAATACTTTTCCTTACGGAAGAGTATCTTGCCTTATGTCTCATATAAGAGACATATTATCAATCGGTTCAAACGTAGCTAAGGGGACCAGCGTTTCATCGAGTTTCTTTTCGAGCACTCATGATCATTCGATTGAAAGGGACTTGTCGTGTTCCATCATGTCACAGTATATTCGAAGCATAAAAGTTTCGTTTTCTCGATCAATGGATCTTGAAAGTATGGGATATATGTTGGTTCAGAAGAGCAGCGAGATTCTGCTTGGTTTTTATGACAAAAATAAGAAAGAACTCGAAAGGGGCGCATGTTCTCCGAAGTTGGTGGAGGGGTTCTTCTTTGTTTCTCTGCCTCCGCGGGAAGTGAAAGGTGGCACTGCGGATGGAAGAAAACAGGGTACTCGAGGCCTAAATTTAAGATCCTTCGGTTTTCAATTTTTCGCCCCACTCATATTGCCAACCTAATTTGGGAGGATCCGGATCACATGGGATTGGAATGTCGGGGATCGGAATCCCGTGAGAAATCGCAAGTTACCCCATTCTAAAAGGATCTTGGGATGGAACACAATATGATACGACAATATTGAACAATTCAGTGAAAAGGGAATTAGGTCTGCGCGCGTTTGTCTCTTTCATATGGTTTAGCCAAGTGTATGCACATACATGCTTGGTGGCATCGCATCTTATCTTTCACATGCATGCGATGAATCTATTCACAGTGATCCTCCCGATTCAGTGGATTAAGTGTCCAAAAGGAGTACATCGAAGATGAAACGAAGTTCACTTCAAGGCTTCTTTGATGTTGATCAATGATTTTTCATAGATGCTTGAGATTTGAGTTAGATTACACAATGTCACATACGCCTTTTTATAAAATTTTCACAAGAAAAATGAGAAGGCTACACCTCCATTTTTGAAAATATCACCTAACCTAATCCTAAATTTATTGTATGAGTGTCAATTTAGTCTTAAACATTTCAATTTTACCATTATAATCCTAAATATTTGTACAAAATTCCAATGTAGTCGTTTTTGTCGAATTTTACTAGAAGTCACTGACATGATAGTCCAATCATCCTCAGCCGGTTTATGCGGCATGCCACCATGTCAATGACTTATGCTTAATTTGGGTTAGAAAAAGTATATTGAAATTCCATACAAAGATTTATGACTAAATTGATAAAATTGGAAAATTTTTAGGATTAAATTTGTATTCGTATAATAGATTTATGACTGATTGGACAATTTCTCCAATTTTCAAGTCTTAGGAAAAGTTAAATTTCTTGGAAAGTTCTGCCAAAATAAAGAAATGGCATGCATGCATAGGGAAGTTTATTGCTAGTTTATGGAGAAAATCATATGTATACATCAACTAAGCTCTTCATCAAATTTAAAACTTAACGTCACAAAAGTTCCGACGTACCATTGCACTCATTAAAGTTAGTAAACAATGCATTTGCATTGGAGACATTGGTTAGATAGCTATGACGTCGATTGCTAACGACGAGATGGAGTATTGCAGTAAACTTAATCCACTTACTATAAATAGTTTTAAAAGTAACTCGAAACTTTTCAAAGAGCCTACATACTTTTTGTAGGACTGAATTTATTTCCTTGGATTCTTTGGAATGAGTCCCGTATTGAAAATTTGACCTAACAAGAAGCGGTTAATATAACGAATTATATGGGTCAAGTTAAATGAGTTAACCGCTCCATCCCTCGTAGATTACCCGATCGGGGACTTCACTCTCCTAAACACATCTTCGAATTTTTAATTTAGGGTCTGTTCGTTTCGCGGAAAATGAGCCATTTCCGAAAAATATTTTCGCGAAGTCATTTTCCGGGGAAAATGACAATATTTTTCTGGTATTCGGCTAAAACCTGAAAGTGTTTCGGAAAATATTTTCCAGTGTTCGGTAAGAAAAATATTTTTCGCTCACTAAATTGACGAGCGCGAGTGCCAAACTCGAGGCTCGCCAGATTGATGAACGCGAGTTTAAGATCGATGAGTTTGAGGTTCACCCGATTCGACAACTAGTAAAGAAAGAAGAAGATATGAAACAAATAAAAGAAAAAAAAAAAAAGAAAAAATAAAAAAAAAAGAAGGAAATTAAAAATAATTCAAATTAAAAAAGATGAAGAAAACTAAAAAATAATTTGAATAAAAAAAAAGGAAGAAGAAATGAAAGGAGAAAATGAAGATTTGTATAGGTGTGAGGTAAGAGAGATCAAGTGAGGAAAATATTTTTCACTTTTAAAAAATGGAAAACATTTTCCCTTACTTTAGAAGACTTTTTTTCCTTGGATGGAAAATATTTTCCCCAAGGAATTCATTTTTCATGAAACGAACACCGGAAAATCCGGAAAACGTTTTCTGGAAATTATTTTCCGCGAAACGAACGGAGCCTTAATTACTTTTCTGTTCCACTTCATGTGTAAACTCCAACTCCATTTAACCTCCAACTCCATTTCAAAACACGAACCATTTATATTAATGTCAAGGCCCTGTTTGGTAACGTGCCAAACAGTGCCTCATTCTGATTTTTTTGTTCCCAAAATCAATTTGGGACGAGAATTGTGTTTGGTAAAATTTTTGTTCCTGAAATCAGTTTTAGACAAGATTTGAGAATAAAAAAAAATATGATTTTGCGTCCGAAAATCAAAAAAAGAATCAACACAATAAAACTTTTCTTCTTTCCTTCTGCCATCCTACGACCGTCGCCCGCCGTCGCCCGCCGCCGTCCGCCGCCACCCACCACCGCCAGTCATCGGCCGCCGGTCCGGTAAGCTCGTCGGAGGCTCGCCAAGCTAGGGTGAGGTCCGGCGAGCTCGCCGGAGGCAAGCCCCGCCACCGGCGAGCCTCATCGGGGTTGGGCGAGGCCCGCCTGTCCACCACCGAGGCTCGGCCGACGAGGGCCGGCGACGCTCCAGTGAGGTTGCCAGCCCTCGTTCGGCTGGTTGCCGGTCCGGCGACCGGCCACAAGAAGAAGAAGATGAATAGGAGAAAAAGGAAAAAGAAAAAAGGAAAAAAGAGAAGGAAAAAAGGAAAAAAAGAAAAGAAAAAAAGTAAAATAGTAAAAAAATTATTTAAAAATTAAAAGAAATTAATTTGGAACAGAATCAATAAACACGTTATCAAACACAATTCTATTCCAAAATCAGAAATTTTGGATAATTACCAAACGCTTTCTTTTACTCAGAATCAGTTTTCGGGAACAGAATAAAAAATAATCATTTCTTGTCAGAATCAGTTCCCTGGAAGAGAATCGTTATCAAACGCGTCCTAAGTAATCAAATTCATAAGCAAATCCTTCCTCCCACACGTTGTTAATTACTGATTTTTGAAACCATTTCCCTTTCCATGGCGTTCTATCTTTGTTGGTAATAATTTGGTGAGTCCTTGTGACCTTCAAAATTCGAAGGAACAGGGGCTACGTTGTTAAAAAGCACATGATGGCTGCTCTAGAGAAGGCCTTTAAATCGAACGGTTTGCAACTGTGGAACCGTCTTGGGGGGATCACGCGAGGCTTCGCTTCTTCTCTTCAATGGATTCTCTCTCCTTGCTGGAAACCAAAGAACTAGTGGGACCACCGTCTTCCAATTCGAGATCTCTCAAGAAAACCCCAATAAAAAAGCGTCCGCATCTCGAACATTAAATGGTTGACCTTTCAATTTCATGTTTGCCATCCGTTTTTGTAAGTAGTTTCCTTTCACCCATAATAAGATTCTGGCATTAGCAATATTCCAGTCACTGTAAAAAAAGAAAAAAAGCAAAGAAGAGAAAAAGAAAAGAAAAGAAAAGAAAAGAAAAGGGTAATGCTCATCCTAATTTTTTAATTTACTTTATTTTGGCCAAAGAATGTTCTTTCTGAGTCTCTTAGGTACATAGTTGTGCGTTTGCCCTGTGGTGTCGCCGAGTTCAAGACGATGGTGGTTGTTGGTAGTTCATGGAAGTTAATTGCTTCAATGGAGTTGCCCCACTAATTATATAATCACTTGACACTCACCAAACTCGTATATATATCTGAAACCCTGTTCTCTTCATCCTCGATTACACCTTTCTGCCTCTCTCTCTCTCTCTCTCTCTCTCTCTCTCTCTGTCTCTCTCTCATTCTACGCTTCTTAGGTCTATCTTACATCGTTCTCTTTTTTCTTCTCCTAGGGAGCACAAAACATAGGGCGCACACCTTTCGTTTGAATTTAGAGGAGAGGATAAGACTCACAAGCCCTTTTCAGTCAATCCAACCCCAGAATTCCAAGAAAAATGCCCCATAACATGCCTCGATTTCCTTAGGCGACAAAGAAATTATCTTCTCGAAATCTCACTACCAGTGTAAAGCGTGCATTAGCTTTCCACATCACGCTCCGTCCAATCATTGTTGAAGCATAGTAATCTCTTCTATGTACACCCTTTGATCTCTCAGATCACATGTTAATGGACTATCTTAGAGAAATGGAAGGTAAGCGAGTTCAAGATCCTTTCGTAGCTAACATGAAGAAAGCTGCTACCTGTGTATGTGTTACTGGGCCTTTGATAGTTGGCGCTGGCCCGTCGGGGCTCGCCACTGCTGCTTGCCTAAAAGAACAAGGTGTGCCGAGCTTGATCCTTGAAAGGACTAATTGCATAGGATCCTTGTGGCAACACAAGACCTATGACCGCCTTCGCCTTCACCTCCCTAAGCAATTCTGCGAGCTTCCCCACATGCCATTCCCCAAAGAGTTCCCAACCTACCCAACAAAGCAACAATTCATTGCCTACTTGTATTCGTACACCAAACGCTTTGACTTGAGGTTGGTTTTCAATCAAACAGTCACGAGTGCGGAGTTTGATCAAAGTTCACAGTGCTGGCGAGTCAAGAGCTCGGGTCATAAGGGGGAAGAGACCGAATACTTGAGCCGGTGGCTGATTGTCGCGACAGGGGAGAATGCCGAGGAGCTCGTCCCACAATTTGAAGGGATGAGCGACTTTGGAGGGCCGATTCTGCACACAAGCTCTTACAAGAGTGGTGAGGTTTTTTGTGGGAAGAGAGTATTGGTGATTGGATGCGGGAATTCGGGGATGGAAGTGAGCTTGGATCTTTGCAATTTCAATGCCTGTCCATCTCTTGCTGTTAGACATTCGGTAAGCACTAATCGGGCTTTCTGTTCCTGTGAAAAACCTAGCAAATTTGTCTACCCTTAATATATACAATGAGAAAAGAGTTTTCCCTTTTCTGGGTATTTTGGATTTGCGTCATTTCTACTAAATTTTATTCCATCCAATTATTTGCATCACATAACTTCTTCAAGTTCAAAACAAGAACTCTTTCTTTCTTTAGTAAAGCTTGTGTTTACTCCCCAATGACTAGGGTAAAAAATTCGATAAGAAACGAAGTTCATTGTCGCCGCTGTAAAAGAGGCATCACTTCAGCCATTGCTGTTTGACCCCGCAATCCATAAGCATAAAAAGAAACTGATTACGAAGTGCCTTCTTTCAGCTATATTGGGTTTTCAAAGTAGTATTCTTTTAATCACTGACAAACAATCAAACTGTTATTAAGTGTGGTATGATCTTCCATTAAAAAAGTGTGTTAAATACAGACTTTCTTGGAGTTCGCTTTGCATGCGCAAGATGGACCGCATGGCCAGGAAAGAAAAGGGTTCAGCTTTCAGAGGTTGCAGTAAAGTTAGGGGTGAAATAAATGTAATATGCGAGCGTCGTGCCCTAGATCTTTTACAAGCTCATCATAATATATATGTGATCTCATCTTTTTGGACCATTGGTTTTTTATGCTTTTGAAGCGACTTTTTCTTTCTGGAGTGTTTGCAGGTGCACGTCTTACCTCAAGAGATGCTCGGAAGATCGACTTTTGGCTTGTCCATGTGGTTGCTCAAGTGGCTCCCCATCAGCCTAGTGGATTGGTTTCTACTATTAATGTCGTATTTTATCCTCGGCGACACCACTAGCTACGGCCTTAATCGCCCGAAGGTCGGCCCTCTCCAGCTCAAGAGCATGTCTGGGAAGACGCCGGTGTTGGACGTGGGCACGCTTGCAAAAATCAAAAGTGGACATATCAAGGTCGGGTTCCTTATTTCCTTCTTTCGATCTCTATCATCGATGTGATAAGCAAATCCAGTTGTTATCCTCAAAGTCCTAATTAGTATCTCCAATTAGCATTCATTTGCAATATCAATGCCACTTTTGATGAGAGACGCGCAAAGATTATTGATCTGGCGCGGGTTGCAATTGTGTAGGTTTTTCGTGGAATAAAGAGAATACGACGCCATGCCGTGGAGTTTGTTGATGGGAAATCAGAGACCTTCGATGCTATTATCCTCGCGACAGGCTATAGAAGTAACGTGCCCTCGTGGTTGAAGGTAAGACAAGCTGTTTCTCTCTCTTTCCTCTTCTTTTTATCCATCGATCGAAAATCAAAATCTATAAATTAACTCTCTTTTTTCCTACAAGAATGAAAAAAGACCATTGAAAGAGCAATTCCTTTTTTTTTTTCTTTTTTTGTTTTGCCATAATTAGGAGGGAGACATGTTCTCTGAGGAAGATGGGTTCCCAAAGAAGCCATTCCCAAATGGATGGAAAGGCAAGAACGGGCTGTACTCGGTGGGATTCACCAAACGCGGCCTCCTCGGTGCTTCCATGGATGCGAGAAACATTTCTCAAGACATATGGCAACTGTGTCATTTAGATGTTGAAGGCATGCATTTCAGGGCTTTGTCTCATGCAACACCTCTACTTCCCTAAACAGTTGGAATTATAAATCCTTGATTTCATCAATTAGGAGCGGAAGCAGCAACATGTTGCTGATTTAAGTGGGAAAAGAAAAAGACTAGAAAAGGGAGAGAGAGAGAGAGTGAGTGAGAGAATTTTACAAGAATTGATTAAGTTAGTGACATGAAGGTCATTTTCTTTGGTGGCCAGATAGGTGAACCGAAGAGGATTTCGGGGGAAAGAAAAAGAAGAAGAAGTGAAGGAAATTAAATTTATAAAATTTGTATATGTGTAAATTGTTGTAAGTTTACTGTCCTTTGTTTAGTTAGATATATTCATCACAGATGGGAATGAAAGCTTGGGTGTTAGTGCTAGAAATTTCTGTAGAAGTTGAATTAGATGGTCGTTCTTGCTTAAGTACTTTTCTCTTCCACAGTGCATTTGAGAGCAATGTATATACAGCAATGTCCATTTATATAGATGATCTTATTTTGCACAATATGGGTCTTTGTCATCAACATGTGCCCATCAATTCTAGTGCCTGGAACTATTTCTACATGTTTGAAATAACATAGAAGCTAACCGGGTCTTGCAATTCAATATCAAATGCGAGAGAATAAAATTATAGAGCAATCAAAAAGAAATATATGGACACTATAGATTTACGTGATTCGATTTAGTGCTGATGTCTCATCCACCAAGAGAATCAGCTGCCAAGAAAATTATCATGAATCTGGAGAAATGTAGAGCTTACAATCACTCAATAGTTTACGTGTTTCTAACCCTAAATTACATTCAAAAAAATTCTCAATTGTGTTTACTCATAATCTCTAATAGTGATATCTTCAATAGAATTTCAAGAGAGATACTGAACACTCTAATGGAAACTCTGTAAAATATGAAGAGAAGCCACTTTATTTTGGTTGAACCGAGAACCCACCCACACAAAGAAAGATTTCATTTTTATATATTCATGTGCGGCTTGCTGACTCAAACATGGAAACCTTGATTTTCGGAATTCTTTTACTTTTTCAATCCGAGAACAAGCTCCACCATGGACTTCGACGACATCTAAAATACCGGTCGGACTTCTATCAGGTCGGGCTTCCGCCATAAACATAAATATAATGATCGGTATACTTATGTTACACGTAGAAGCACATGTGTACGGCGTATGACATACGATCTGGAAGCTTCTTCATGCCACGTGTGCGAGGCTTAGACTTCTTATGATTGGTGCTTTTTGTCCCACCTAGAACACTTTGCGTATTTTAAATGAATTAGAGATCATTGGTCATACCCTTAGGGACCATCCATATATCATCTTTTGATGGAACCGAACGTGAAAGCGTCATTCGGGAGGCGAGGAAAAGCGATTAGGAGCCGGGCAACTGTCCCGAAGGAGTACGTGGCCCTCAGATAATTTTCAGCACTGAACTTACGTATAAGTAAAGGAATGTCATTCATCTTTCATATGATTTCACTTTTTTACATTCTACTGATAAAAGAGAATCTCTAATTCCGAGTGCTTTAGATTCAACAGGCGTTTCATAACTCAAGGTACGACAACAGAAGGGCCAATAAATCACTCTGCAAGTCCAATGAACCGCTTAACTTCAAGGGCTGCAGTCTGCGGAGGTGGCCTTGATCCAGAATTGTCCGCATGCATTTGGTGGGGCTTGAACAGCCTGACTTTCAGTTCTCGAGTTGAAAATTTCCTTACATCCAAATCAACCACACCAACCGCGGATGTTCACATTTAGGGGATCTAAATCTAGGCAATAGACGGGAATTTGGTTGTTGGCCAACGTTCACAAGCAAAGGAGGAGAAGACATTCGCCACTTAAACTCAAAGTACAATGAAAGAGAAAAGTCACTCAAAACCCTAAATACAAATACAAACATTACAAATCACTGGGATTCGCCCCAGTGACCACCATTCCAACATGGAAGGGGGAGGTGAGGGGTTCAAACCCCCATCTTCTCAGGAAGGGATGGGGTGGGGACGCGCAAGTTTCAGAAGTGGGTTTCCACGCCCACGCCCTGCAAGAAGCAAGACAAAAGTCTGAGAGTGAATGTAGAGTAGATATAGAGTATGACTGACCAAAAAAAAAAAAATACAAACATTACAAACTAAATCCTAAGAAAATTATTGAAACTATCATCACAAAATTTTCCAATGCATATCAAATTATCATAAAAATCATCAGATCAGTACGCAAATTAGGTGCTACCTTTCGGATGCTCACCCCATCGTCTTTTTTTTTTTTTTTTTTTTTTTTCTTTTATTGGTCTAATCTCGTTCTATTTTTGCTTTCAATTATTTCAATTTTTGATGGTCTTAAAAACCTTCATGTTATTCACGCCTCATCTTCTAATTATACCATGTGATACTAAATGGCAAATTGAAAAATAATGAGCCTACCCTTAGCTATGAAAGTATATTCGATTTTGCACATATTAATGTACGTAACTTCAAGTAGGATTTTGTCAGAAGTATGAAGAAAAGATAGAATATTCAATCATTTAAATTTGCCGGGAAGTACGTCACAGTGATTTGTTTAAGATCTTCTTCTGTTTTTAATTAGTCCCTGCAGGACTCAATTGGATATAAACCCGAAGATTTTGTTTTTTGTTTTTTGTTTTTTTAAAGAAGAAGAAGTAGGTTTTCAAAAGCAGGTCACCACAAATTGGACTGATGGTGACGGCGCACTTGTGCACCAAAGGGAGATTTTGAAATATGAATGCAAACTCTCCTGCCAAGAATTTTCCGACCATTAAAAAAAAGTTTTAAAAGAATTTCGTAACAACATTTTGTCGTATTGATCTTCTTAACTAGTATCTTAGTGACATTTGCTCGGCAATCAATTAAGGTTTTTTTTTTTTTTTTTTTTTTTTTTTTTTTTTTTTTTTTTTTTTTTGCAGTTTTTTATGCACCAGTCTTCTTTATATTATGCGGCCAATGACTTAAGATATTGTAATATAACACCTGAAATACTTTATCTTTTCAAATCGTGCACTTTTCTAATTTTCAAAATGTCTCGACGTAGTGCTTTTTTTTTTCCCCTGCTTTAATTAACTCGATTAGTTCTCTATGGATACATGGGAACAAGGTCCTTCTTAGAGAGAATACCTCAAAGTCATGTAGAAGTTATTTGTTATATGGTGAAAGTCGGAAGGAAATAAGAAAGCAAGTGAGGTTGATGAATTAGCAAAGCCATTGAAGTAGCAAATATAACTACCTTAAAAGAGAAGATTACATGGATTATTATTCAAAACATCGGCAGAGGAAATAATCATCTTAGAAATAGGATTTCGGCTGATAATGCGTACATAGTTTTTAATAATTGTAAATAAATTCAACTCACTAATAAGTGAAAGTTTCAATGTCATTGCTTTTTGTACAAATATTGTTTTACACAGGCAATATACCTTATGTATTAACTGTTCAGGAGGGGATACACATAAAAAAACTTTATAACAAATACATACAACTTTTCACAAAAGCTAAAGGACATCCTCTTTTTATAAGAAAGGACATCAACAGTGAAATCGGTTATTTTCATAGACACTGTTGTCAATAAGCGTGCATTCAAAAATGATAGAGAGGGGTCCTAATTGATGATACAATGCCGCAAATAGTTGGTACCTTCTTTGAATAATTTCATGCACATTGTTGGCATTTAAAAGGAAAATAAATATCACGTCCTTCTCCATATCACTATTTAAATCTTTAGAATGAGTTGATATACACACCTTTCACAAATCATTTCCATTTTTGTTGACTGAAATAGTTGACTAGTGAAGTGGATCAAAATGAGTGGACGGTCCATTATTGCATTGGTTTGGCTAATTGCTAAACTGGAGAGCTAAGAGAGGTTTGTTGTTAGGAGTTATATCCCTACCAAAGTCAAGTATGGCGAATCATTGGATTGGCTTGAGAAGAGATGAAAGCAACCCAAGACTAGGAAGGGGAGAGAGAGAGCGATGGAGACCATCAACGTCAAAGAGTTCTTGGAAAATCCCATCATTTTAGGACCCAAAAATGGGTCCTACTAATTATTGCCTGCCCCATAAGATATCTTCTCGGTCCACGGCTTCATCAGCTACTACCGTCTAACACTAATTTCTTCCTCACATTTCAATCGCTTTTTTCTTCATTCTTCTTTTTTTTTTTTTTTTTTTCCTTCTAGGCTCGCTAGAGGAGACTTCAAGATACGACGAAAAACCATCAATCAGATGACTCAAGATACTATTAACTGTACTAATTAATGTGCTTTCACAGCGCACAGCAAAAATAAGTACATAATTTCATAGTCCAAAATTCTGATAGGATAACAATAACAATTCGAACAATATCGAATTAACGCAGCGAAATAAAATAATCTCTTCTTTTATATAAATCTAATAGGAATCGATATAGTAGAGTAAAATAAATATAAAACACGCGAACACAAGACAATTTTTTACGTGGAAAACCTCATTGATGTGAGGTGATAAAAAATCACGGGACCAGAGTCCACTCGAAAATTTTCACTATCAACAAAATTGGGTGAACAATGTTCTTCTCTAGCAAATACTAGAGGTATATAACAACAAAGACTTCAAGAATATAATTCTTGGTAGTACACATGAATTTTATAAAAGATCAAGGATAAATCTGAGAAAATACTCAGGTTTTGATTAATCCACGAAAAATCTGATGTAGGAAGCTTTAAACGAAAATTAAACCGTTTAGATTCGAGAAGATTGCGCCACGAACATGCTGACAAATTTTCAGCTCAATTGGACCATGAATCGACTTCTGATGCCAGCTTGATGTAAATCAGACTTTGCCCCAATCTCTAGATTTTCTACTTTCTCTTTTTCTCTTGTTATTACGTTCTTTTGCGGCTACCGCTTTTAAAGATAGTAAGAAACTCTATTTCTCCAAATAACTTATTATATGGGCTTAAGCCATTTTTGGGCTTGCAACTCATTGGGCTTCCTCCATATAGGAGTGAACTCAAGTAACAAATTTGTCATCGAAAAGTAGGACAGCCTATATAGATGATCTCAAGTTATGATTCTATTTAAATGTTGTCATGTAACAGTTTCGTGGGTTATGTTGTTTTGATGTACTTACTACTGGGCGTAATCCAACAGTCCCAAGTGATAGCTCATGGATAGCAGATGGATCATACATGCGATTTAGGAAACTACTCAGTCTGGACTCTTTTCCTGAAGTCTTTTGAGTCATCATCTGGACTCAAGAAAGCAAGCTCGAGCTTAAAACAAGCTGTGTCTTTCATAGTGGTTGCCGCCTCCACCAATTGCAGTCACCGAAATGCCCAACGAGCGATTGAGGTAAGAGTTGTTGGTTCATCTGTTCCATAAGCCAAGTGTATATTTTGTCGAAAAACGCTTGAAAACGCCCTAGCTGTCCCCTGATATAGAAAGCAACCCCCTTCGCTCTCTCCCTTTCGCTCTCTCTCTCTCTCTCTCTCTCTCTCTCTCTCTCTCTCTCAGCCCTACAAAAGATGTGTGCTGCATGGTCCAGAGGCACGTGACTGTCCTTGGCGCCGTTGCCTGTCGAAACCCTGGCTCTGCATTGGCCTGGAGGGCTTAAGGCGAGTGCGCATATGGCGTTCATGCTCATCCGCAGCTCCCCTCTGGTCCCATCCCGATATGTTGATGGGATTACACGAGGTGCTTTTATTCAATGTGGTCCAACAAGAGTATTTATTAGGGTTATACGGCTAGTCATACCAATCTTTGGGGTTTTCTATAATTCCTGCGCCTGGACCATTCCCTGCTACTGCAGAGTAAATGCGTCGCCTCATGAGCTTGACGTCGAGATGGACGATGTGAACTCTATATTCTCTTTGCATATTCTTTTTGTTGAATGTCGGCAAGTCAGTGACATGATATGGCTTTAGGGTTTTCTTTCCCCTGCTTAAGATTGCCATACAATCTCAATTTTAGAGAAAATTACCAAAAAAAAAATTCTAAATTTATAACATGTATGCCAATTCAGTCACAAACTTTTTAATTATATCAATTTAATTATAAATATTTCAATCGTGTCCATTTAGTTTTAAATTTTTTGAAGATTTGTCAATTTAATTATTTTGTATATATTATTTTTGTTAAATCTTGGCAAGTCAATGACACGACATGGCTTTAGGGTTTTCTTTTCCCTGCGCAAGATCACCATAGTCATGAAGTATACGCACTCAATTATAGAGAAAGTTACCAAAAAAAAAATCATAAATTCATTGTATTTGTATCAATTTAGTCTCAAATTTTACAATTATATCAAATCAATCCTAAACTTTACAATTGTGCCAATTCAATCCTAAATCTTTCAATTGTGCCAATTTGACCATTTCCAATCCTAAACTATTCAATTATGTTAATTTACTCTGAAATCTTTTGACGATTTGCCAATTAATACATTAGGACCAATTTGGGTTAGAAAATACTAATATGGCGATTTAATTAGTGTCGATTGTCTTACGCGACATGGTCGGTATTAACATGGATAATTTTTGATATTTTTTTAAAAAAATTCTGAATATATATATTTTTATTTTTTCTTTCCACTTTTCTTTTCCAACTCTTGGCCGACAAGGGTTTGAAGGTTGTCAGCCAACCCTTGCTAGCCATAGGTGAAGACTTGCGACCCTCACTTAAACCAAGTGAGGGTCACGACCTTGGCTTGGATCAAGGTGAGGGCTAACACCTTGCCGGCCAAGAGTTGGAAAAAAATGTAAAAAAAAAAAAAATAATAATAGGAAAACTAATTTAGAAAAATTTAGAAATTTAAAAAAAAAAAAAAAAAAAAAAAGACAAAAATTTGTCTACGTCCATGCCGGCCTTGTCACATAGTACAGTTGGCATTGACTAGATCGTCTCGTCAGTGTTTTCTAGTCAAAATTGATCAGAATGACTAAATTGACTAATCGTCAAAAGTTTTAGGACTGAATCGGTACAAATGCAATAAGTTTAAAACTTTTTTGATAATTTCCCCCTTAATTTTAGATAGAATCTCTTTATTATGAAGAAACTACTTATTAAGAAAGCAAACATGTTTATTGAGGTTAATAAATGCAAGATCGACTATGGGATATTTTCCACCGACAGTAGTAAAGGATAGTGGTCTTAGCATGAATTGGCATTTCTATCAATCACGTTTGGACCCACTTATCAAGTAGGTGGTCTTGAAGACGGACCAACCATCGAAGTAACAATCACCATTTAATAGAAACCATGCGAGAGATTTGGTCTTATATCACCCTCATCATGATCTTTTGGAGCTGATGTCGCCCTACATATTCATATCTGACATGCAATCATTATGATTATATCTAATTCCATGGAGTTAAGTTTACTGGGTAAAGCATTTTGGATTTTAAGCCTAAATAAAGGGTAAGGTCTCATATTTGATTCTTAGTTGGTCTCGTTTATTGATGCCAGAAATTGAAAAAGTAAGTTCCACGTGGAGTCGTTGTTCTCATCATGGATGATTTGTCTTTAACTAGATCGAGCACATGTGCTTAGATCAAAATGAGAGTTCATTTTAGGTGGCAACCAGAGAGATAACCAAATATTTCCTTAACTTTAACTATAATATATTGCATCTTAAAATATCTAGATAAATAACGGGATTCATTTTGTTATAAATTCAGGTTTTATGAGAAGCAGTAGCCTGACTGGTATAAGAGCTCAAATCTATTTGAATATGGAGTGGAAGTCCAATACCTTTATAGGATGAGATTATAAAAAAGAAGCCTAATTCTAAACTCATTAACTCATCTAATGGTTCGATGAAAAAGAAAAAAAACTCATCCAATGGACCCTTATCTTCTTCTCAGAAGCTTAAATGATTAGTTATGTTCCAACTAGAATATACCAATTGTTTGACCTTACACTAACATGTCTTTCTTACGCTTAATGTTAGGAGCACGCAGTAGAACTTGATGCCTTTTTTCAAGGAGATCACTGAGAGGGAATCCAAGTTCAAGCCCATCAAAATGTCCAATTGAACCCATATTTACTTAAAAGCTTACCAAGGAGTTATAGGTAACTACTTTATATCACATCAATTCTCCGATAACACAACTCATTTACGCGGCATCCTAACAAACTCCTTCTCATGTGAGAACTTAGTATTAGGCCTGCTTCCTTTTAATTGAGGTATTATTCTGCATCAACTTATGGGCCTCCATTTCCATGCCACAACACTCACCTACCTAGAAATCATAACCATAAGCTCTAATACCATTTTGTTAGAAGCGCATAGTAGAAGCCCAATGCCTTCTTCCAAGGTATTGCCAAGAAGGAGCCCAAATCCTAGTTCGTCAATATGTCCAGTGAATCCACCTTCACTCATAAGCTTAAGCCAATGAATTATGAGTCAACTATGATATGTTAACTGCTCTACACCACGTTAATTTTCCAATATAGGATTTTTCTAACATAACTCATTCACACATGCATCCTAACACTTAATACCCTCACAAGTATATCTCCACAAAATCATTTATCAAATCAATGTGGCACAACACCCCTCTTAAATTTATCCCGCTTGTTACTCCTATATTTTTCAAGGATATCTTATTAAAGTGGCAATGTTTCCACGGTACTTTTCAATGTGCGGGTCAAATGTCAAGGGGAGTGCTAATAAATATAATAGATGTAATTTGTAAGTCATTTACTAATAATTTATGCACTCTTCGCACGCTCACTAAACTCCCAAGAGGTTGTCTAAATGATCAAGTGCTTGGTGGTTTTAATCATGGCGAGTCCCACTCAGATAAACCTTAAGAGTCATTCATGTCACTTAATGAGTTGCGTCATATTTAGCACATATTGGTAAATGTGTCTTGCATATTTCAACGGATAAGTTATCTTGCATCCACCGGCTAATCACAATCCATTAAATTTCTACATTTAGACAGAAGCCAACTTTTGTCATAGTTTTGACGGCAGGGCTAATCACGTAATTGGTAATTACGTGTGAAACCACTTCCGTTTATCTTTGAGCGAAATTAGGGAAGCATTCGGTAATTCAACCAAGAGTTATCTAATCGGTGCCACAATGGGAAAACGACGAAGGGGGTAAGTACAAAGAGCAAGTGCGACTTTATACGTGGTATTGACAAGGGCAACTCATGCAGGCGCGAGATTCTTCTCCAGTCATATGAGGATGACTACTCCTTAAAGAGGGTGGGAGAGAGAGAGAGAGCGCATCGCCCGTTCCGAAGATTCACCTTACACTTTGATTCGGATCTTGGAAAGCATTCAACATGAACCCAAGGAAAAAAGAAAGTTGCATCGATCCTCGGACCGCCAATATATTAGCCATTAGAAGCCGTTGTGTAATCCATCACGCAAGCGGAAGCTGCTGTGTAACGACATAGTACTAATGTGTTAGGTAATGTCGCCGGACGGTATAGAGTGAATTAGGCGATTCAAGTACCAATCTATCAACCGGGGGTCTTTAGTGCGGCCTCTTACTGTACCTCCATGACTTTTCGTTTTCGACCTATGGACCACCCACTTGGGCTACTCGTCTTTCATCAATCATATGTACATCTTTCCCTCCACGTGTTGGGGAGTCTCTCGTAGAAGTCTGGAAGATCTCCGGGAAGATACTCTTTTTCTCCTCTCGTGCAGCAACATCCGATCTAGCTCTTGGACATTGCAGGAATCTTAGTACCATTGAGCGAAGATACAAAATTCTCTTTTTTGTCGTGCAACTTATAGAGCATAGTGGTTTTGTATCTTTATCAGTCCACGAACCAAAGGCTGGAATCTGACAAAAAGAAAGACCTCCCTACTGTGTGCACAGCAAAACACAGAAATCATTTCATTGGGGGTTTTCCTTATATGTTCCGATTAAAATGAGGGTGAAAAAGGGATCAAGTACTCAAAAACGATAGAGTTTGAAACTGTGTAAATGAAATATAGTATGAATGATGTCCATGTCTGAAACCAATCAATTAGAAAATTGATTGATTCAAAAAATGCCTCTTATCAGAAAAAGATGCGATGGCGAAATAATTACATCACTCCCTATTAGTACTCACTTATTTCAAAGTAGATCAGAAATAGATGGGATGGCAAAATAATTACTTCACTCCTTATTAGTACTCACTTATTTCAAAGTAGATAAGCTTGCTACGCGGAAGTCCACAACAAAAGGCCATCACGTATCATACTCTCCGGCTCAATCATTACTCGGAATTCAACCATCTCAGAGCATAGACCCAGAGGATCAGCACTGAAATTTTTGGGAAAGCGTCCTATGATTGATGGACAAAGACCTCGAAGATTTCGGGTGATTTCAAGGGTAGAAATTGTCGTTTAGCTGCTGGAATTTCAAAGGAATATCGAGGGCATCTTCTCTCGGGATATATGC
This sequence comes from Eucalyptus erythrocorys, assembly GCA_014182555.1. Lineage (NCBI taxonomy): Eukaryota > Viridiplantae > Streptophyta > Magnoliopsida > Myrtales > Myrtaceae > Eucalyptus > Eucalyptus erythrocorys. The sequence goes on along the minus strand of CM024599.1, from coordinate 13,410,198 downwards.
TTTGAAAACGTCGCAGTTAAGTCCATCTGGGGAAGAAGACTTTGAGGCCTTTCCAAGATTCCTCGTTAATCTCAAATGGGTTTTATCATCATCCTAGCGATCCATTTCGAGAAAAGAGGCCCCAACAGGCAAATATTTTCCATGCTCTAGGGTCCGTCAGCTACGAAATCTCCTCCCGTTAGGGCTTACTACGTCCATATTGATTGGATAAAATCAAGTTGTCTTTCTCTAACTCGGCTAGGCCATCCCCTTCACCTTTAACAGGATTTGTTCCGCGTGTCGTTGAGTTGTGTTGTGTTGGTGATGAAGTCTCTCTGGATTTGACTTTGAGGGACTTTCTCGAGAAAATGGGCTGAGAAAATGGATCTATTTGTTTGAAAAAACTGTTTCCAAAAATGTATTTTCTGACTTTCCAGTATTTGGATAACGGGAAATTTATTGATCTACATAAAACATTTTACACTGACTCAAACTAACAGATTTAAATTGGGAGAAAACAACCTTCTTTTTGGCTAGAACAAAATCACTTTCTCTAAACCATCAAATAAGTTAAAAATAATTATTTTCATAAAAATATGATATTCATGAAAAATAATTTCTTTTATCATGAAATTTTCAATGAAACAAAAGCTTCCTTAAGTCCAAAAAATTGTCATGATCAACCCAATAGACTAAAATATTCATCCTATCACAAGGCATTGATAGCCTAGTTCACACTAACACCTTCTCAAAAGTGAAAAGCAAATATTTTATATATGCAAAGAATCACAAATATGAAGTGATTTAGAATAATAATTTAGGCCATGCCATGATTGCAAAATTTACTGGTATGTTTAAATTGAATTCTACTTTTTGCTTTTTACTTCTTGTTTAATATGAATCACCAGGCTCGTGTACTTTAACTCTTTTTTTTTAAATCTAAAGCTCTCGAAAGTTTTGCAAGACACAAATATTGATATTGAATTAACATATAATTTTTTAATAATATTTTGAAATTGGTGTAAATTTTCAAATTTTGTTCTTAGAATAGAAAAGTACATTTTGCTTAATTTATTGGGATAATAACTTGAAAAACCCAAAGCCGGTATATATGTGACAAATTTACCCAAAACTACTTTTTTAATTATGAAAAATCCCAAATGAGCACACCCGTGACAAATTTATCCCAATTAATTATAAAAAAAACTTTAAACCGATACACTTGTGATAAATTTACCAAAAACTAATTTATTTGACAGCCAAAAACTCTAGATTGATACATTTGTGACAAACATACCTTCCATTAAATTGGATTAATTTTACAAAAAATCACAAAAATTGTATAACTGTGACAAATGGACAGTAAAATCCCAAACTAACATACTACTCAACTATCACATATTACTGACAAAAAAAAAAAAAAAAAAACTATCACATATCATTCAATTTAATTATTTTGCAATAAAATTTAACGGAAACTAACAGAGGGTAAATTTATCATAAGTGTACCAGTTTGAGGTAAATTTGTTAAATGTGTATCAGTTTAGGATTTTTTGTGATAAAAAATTAGTTTTGGGTAAATTTGTCACAGGTATATCAATTTGCGATTTTTTAGAATATTAATCCTAATTTTTATAAATGTAAACAATCTTTATGGCTATGCAAAAAGACCACATCAGCAATCATGATCAATTATGTCATTAGTTGCATTTCAGATACTTCATTGATGAGCCTAAGAACATGATATTTTATATATCAAGAAAAGCGAATATTTATATATCAAGAAAAGCGAATATTTTCGTGATCATGCTGACGACAGATAGTATTTTTCCCTAATAAGTTTGCGAAGAACCTCCATTTTTCCAGGAGATTGCCATCGTCGATTATGAAATAGAAGGATTTAAGCGATCATAGTGATACTTCGATTTCTAAGAGACTTAACTGTTCGTTCCTTGACGTACCATCATGCAAATCTAACAATACCTATTACAAACTTAAAAAGGAGGTAATCTTTTTCCTTTTTTCTTTTTCTTTTTGGTGTGAATAAGTTTAGGAGGATGGGAGGCTACCCCATGCCAAGATCAGGCCGTATTACGAGCTTAGAAGGTCTTATAATGGATCAAATCACCCATCAAAATGGACTGTTAGCAGCATGATTCGAATATGGACATGATGTGCAGAAAGTTTCGGCCTTCCAACAATTTTTTTTATTTAAGCCGAATACAAAGGGAACAAGGAGAATTCACTTATAAGTGTCCTGACCCCAAAAAAGGAAAATGAAAAAGAAGAGAGATGAAACTTAGACTTTTCCTCAAAAAAATAAAAATAAAAGAGAGGAGTTAATGGGCTCTTTGTGCAATGGGCCTCACATAAGTAATCTCACTAATTGAGTCCTCAAATGTTGTTCACAAGTTCGGACGGGCATTAGGCCCGTTATCTATGTTGTTGGGCTCAGGCAAGAGTTTTGGAGCCAGCAGCGAGAAATCCGTGTACATATTATATATAGTGTTGTAGAACAAGTCTACAAATTCAACAATGCACATAAAACTAAATTAGAAAATGGAGAAAATCAAACAGAAAAAAGGAAGCAGAGAAATATAGATTGAGGCAAGGCACTTTTAAGAAGCTTTCTTCAAGGTAGTTATTTCTCTGGTACGAGCAAATGGTTTCGATAGATGTACTAGCTCAATAATACAGTGTCTCTAATGAGAACGCAAAATCAATGCACTTCAAAGTGTTCTTCAACCACAAACTCAAACCCATAAGTTCAAGAGATATATGATATGGTGGAGAAGAAAAAAGTTCACATATATGGATTTGCCATTGTATTTTTTCAGCCTTCCTTTTTTATCTATTTAAACACCTAACAAAGTGAATGGGTGTGTTAATTTCGATAACTTCAAGTATTGCAACTTTCTTCTTCTCTTCCACCATATCATATTTCTCTTGAACTTATGTTCTTCAACCACAAACTCAAACTCATAAATTCAAGAGATATATGATATGGTGGAGGAGGAGAGGAAGAAAGTTCACATATTTGGATTTGCCATTGTATTTTTTTCAGCCTTTCTTTTTGATCTATTTAGACATCTAACAAAGTGAATGGGTGTGTTAAAATTTGGGATAACTTCAAGTATTGAATTTCCCCAACAAGTCAAAGGGAGAATCTCTTCGATGCATCATACCTTTTGGACCAAAATTGTTTCTAAGAATTGTACCTTTTGGGGAAAAAAATATTGTTCCTTGCACCAAATACAACGATGGCATTATTTCAATTTCACAACCCATTCAGTCATTTAAAATTTGACCAACCCATTTTATTGCTTCCTTTTATTTTCCTCCAAAATAAAATGTATATAACCAAACACAATGGAAAATATAAAAGTCATTCGCAACAAATATTAGTAGCAAATACATCAAAATATTTATATATATACAACTTATGGTCTTATGATGGTAACGACGTTAAGCAAAATAATGGCCGACCAGTGTTGACATGGACTTTTTTTAATAATACTTTAAATATTTGATTTTTTAAAAAATTTTCTTTTCTTTAATTTTTCCCCCTCTACTTGGGGCTGGGATGCCCTTGCTGACACTGGGTGAGCGTGTTGTGGCACTTGTTAGCTTTGAGTGAGGATTGTGATGCGCTCGTCAGATCTGGCCAACCCTCGGTAAAATCGTGATTTTTGGAGACGGTTTAGCCTGGAAGTTTCGGTAATAGGAACAGAGGACTCCACCGTCTATAATTAATTATCTAGGAAGAATCTGATCTTGATTTCTTCATGAAATTTCTGCCCTTATGTCTTGGCTATCATGTGGTAAAATTTCATAATTTTTGAAGGCCGTTTGGATACTTAATTTCGGAAAATCCAAAAACTGCGCAATCTGGTGTGTCCGAAATTTGTAAGCTGTGATGTATGAGCTATATCTTTTTGTGTGAAGATTTTTAGGGTATGTATTCTTCATGAAATTTGTGTTTTTATGTCTCAACAATCACGTGTTCAAATCTCATAAATTTTTAAAGTTATTTGGGTATTCAATTTATATATTTTCTAAAATTGTGCATGCTGGATTTTGTAAGTTTCAAAAGCAATAATGTGTGGACTATTTTAAGTTGTATGAACAAAATGGATTATGTTGTCTTAAGTGGTTGAATCATGCTGCACATGTGATGATATTTGGCATTTCATGTAAGCATCAAATGCTAAAAATGATCTTGTTACCAGCATATCATATGGCATGTTGAAATTGAGCCATAAATGTGAATGTGAATTATGATAAATGAAGATGCCGTCGGAAGTGTGAGCCGACAATTCCCCGGGAGTGTCGGGATGCCCAGAGGTTCGAATGAGTCGATGCCTTTTGGATGCCTGGTTGTATTGAGAATACATGCCCAGAGGTTTTCCCCGGGAGTGTCGGGATGCCCAGAGGTTCGAATGAGTCGATGCCTTTTAGATGCCTGGTTGTATTGAGAATACATGCCCAGAGGTTTTCCCCGGGAGTGTCGGGATGCCCGGTTGTATTATGATACATGCCCGTAGCATGAGGGGTTGTATTATGATGCATGCCCGGAGGGTAGGGGTAACCATTTTCATGGCGAGCCCCGGAGATTCTTCGTGACGCCAGGTGGGATGCGAGATGCCCAAAGGTTCGAATGAGTCGATGCCCTTTGGATGCCCGGTTGTATTTTGAATACATGCCCAGAGGTTCCCCGCGATGCCAAGTTGGGTGCGAGCGATAAATGTGGGATGCAATTACTGGTCCCGGGAAAGAAAAATGTGATGATCCAATTGGAAGATAAAAATTAAGAAATTGAAATTGAATCATGCATGGTATGATGACATGTATGCATGGATGTTTGATGATGAGTGCATGGATGTATATGCACCTATGGCATGATGGTATGTGCATGGATGCTTGATGATGAATGCATGTATGTATATGCACCTATGGCATGATGTTATGTGCATGGATGCTTGATGATGAGTGCATGGATGTATATGCACCTATGTCATGATGGTATGTGCATGGATGCTTGATGATGAGTGCATGGATGTATATGCACCTATGGCATGATGGTATGTGCATGGATGCTTGATGATGAGTGCATGATGGAGTATGCATATATGGCATGATGATGTATGCATGACTACAAGGTAAGTAATGCTTGGATGCATAAATGATGTGCACTATACCATGATGTCTTGATTGTTTTGTATGATGCATGAGTAGCTGTATGGATCTTTATTGCTGAGTGGTTGTACTCACCCCTTTAGGAGACTAACATTTCAGATTAATAAGATGCCGCTCCCTCCTGTCACGCGGGGTACTTTTTACGGCATTCCATCTGACGTGGAAGTCGAGTGTATGGAGATTGACTGTCCCACCATCCCTGGTTTGACTTTTATTCGGGTTTGTGCGCTGTTGATTTATGAGGTGGGCTTGACTGGGGGCCCAGTTGTCCAGGAGTTCATATCTATCCACGTCCGTCGTGACGGAGTGATGTGGGGGATATTGCCGTCGCCACCACCCGACGCACTAGGATGGGTGTGATGGCCCTCGTGAGGAGTAGGAGCTGACACATTTTTGGACATAGCCGACACTTGTAGATGGATGGTTCTATATATGATTGACAGGGAGGGTCGAGGGGTTTCTTTTTGAGCTGTAGCCAAGTTAGCTATAAGTCTTGGCTTTTTCTTTTTGGCTGTACCGACCCGAGAAATCCATCTTGTTAGTATGTAAATAAAGAGTGGTTCGGCTTTATCTTTCTTATGATGCTTAGTTGGTGTGCATTGCCTCATGGTTATTGGAGGATGAATTGGTGAGACTTGATATGCTTCCGCAATTAAGCTGCGCTAGGACCGTTTCCAAAAAAAAAAAAAAAAGCCTAAGAATTTCGGCTCTTCTTTAACCCTGAAAAAAAGATAGGTATCTGTGGCGACCTCAGTTGGTTTAGGGGTGCTACAATCTTCAAAATCTATATTGATGTTTTTACATTTCTATGATTGTATAGGTACTATGGAAGAGGGATCAAATAGTGTGTCTAATGAGCAGGTACAATCAGTCGAACAATTCTTAGATGATGATGATCTTGACATATCTATAGCGTGGTTGTGTATAGTTGCGATAGACACATTTGTGCATACGAGAGAAGCTATTAGGGACAATAAATTATCAGGACTAGAATGGATAATGGAGATTGTTCATGGACATTCAGATATGATATATGAAACATTTAGGATGGAGAGATATGTTTTTTTTTGAATTTATGTGACTTAATGAGGGTAAGAGATTGGTTGAAAGATAGTCGATTTGTTCGAATAGATGAACAAGTTGGGCTATTCTTATGTTTGGTTACTCACAATAGCTTAAATAGAGATTTATGTGAGAGATTCCAACATTCGGGAGAAATGATTAGCAAGTATTTCAACAAAGTGTTGAAAGCAATGATCAAACTTTCAAAAGAGATAATCAAATCACCGTCCTATGTCATTCCACAAGAAATTCTTATGGATCCTAGTCATAAACGCTACTTCAAGGTATGATTTTTATATCGATTTTATACCGTCAAATACATGTAGTTGATAATCTTATATGATTTAGATTGTTAATATATTGACAGGGCTGCGTAGGTGCTATAGATGGCACCCATATAGATGCTATCGTCCCTGTGTCTCAGCAGGTTCCATTTAGAGGCATGAGTGGGAAAACAACCCAGAATGTGCGTGTGTTTGCTCATTTGATATGAAATTTACTTTTGTGTATGCTGGATGGGAAGAATCTGCCAACGATTGTCGAGTGCTTTCGGCAGCACTCGAAACTCCTCAACTGCAATTCCCCCGACCACCACTTGGTATTTACTTTATTTATAAAGACAAATTTATGATTATATTATGGTTGAATATCACAACAAATTTATATATATCATGTTATAGGGAAATATTACATGGTAGATTCTGGTTATGCAGCACTTCTAGGATTTTTAACTCCATTTAGAGGCGATCGGTATCATCTTAGCGAGTATAGAGGGAATGGAGGATGACCAAGAATAGTAAGAGAATTGTTCAACAAGAAGCACTCTTCACTAAGAAATGTAATTGAGAGACCATTTGGGACATTAAAGAATCGCTTCACCATTTTGAGATAGATGTCTCCATTTACAATTCGGAAGCAAGCACTTGTTATAATTACTTGTTGTGCTCTCCATAATTACATTCGTGATCAGGATACGATGAACTGAAACTTTTCCTTATCCGGAGTATCCATTCGGACCTAGAGAAGTGGAGGTTGTAGATAATACATTGCATGATGCACATGAAATAAACATGCTTAGGATAAGTATTGCAAATAAAATGGTAAGGGATCAAAATATGCCTGAGATTTCATAACTTTGTGTTTCTGACTTTTGTAATATTGTTTTTAAGTATTCACTTATCAAATTCAATATGATGAAGTTGAACAATGAACTATATTACTTCATTATTGTGATGTCATGTATGAAAAAGTCTATGTAGAGATCTATAAGATACTCTTCTTTTAACTAGCTCTTATTGTACAAACTTTACTTACAAAATTTTTTTCTAAGTATGCACATATGACCATCACCCACCATGAACAAAATTAAATTGATGAGCATTTCATGAGAATGAGAATTCAATACCAAGTTTACACTTTATTAAAAAAAAAAAAAAGGCACGTGAGAAAAATTTGGTACAAACTTTACTTACAAAATTTTCTTCCAAGTATGCACATATAATCATGTTCAGAATGTTTGTTTTCATTCACCATGAACAAAATTAAATTGATGAGCATTTCATGAGAATGAGAATTTAATACCAAGTTTACACTTTATTAAAAATTAAAAAAAAACACTTGAAAAAAATTTGGAATAGAAATTTTGTGCAGTTATCAAACGTGTTTATGTTCTTTTTCTATTCTAGGAACATAAATTTTGTGCAGTTACCAAACGTGTTTCTGTTCTTTTTCTATTCTAGAAACAAAAATTTTGTGCAGTTACCAAACATATTTTTTTTGTTTAAAAATTGTTCCCCGGAATTTCTGTTCCCTGGAACAATCTTTAAACAGAAACACAAACAAACGCATCCTTATTGATCTATATAAAACATTTTACACCGACTCAAAATAACAAATTTAATTTGGGAGAAAACAACATTCTTTTTTAGCAAGAACAAAATCACTTTCTCTAAACCATCAAATAAGTGAAAAATAATTATTTTCATAAAAATATGGTATTCATGAAAAATAATTTCTTTTATCATTAAATTATCAATGAAACAAACGCTTCCTTAAGTCCAAAAACTTGTCATGATCAGCCCAATAGATTAACATATTCATCCTATCACAAGGCATTGATAGCCTAGTTCACACTAACACCTTCTCAAAAGTGAAAAGCAAATATTTTATATACACAGAGAATCACAAATATGAAGTGATTTAGAATAATAATTTAGGCCATGCCAGTGATTGCAAAATTTGCTGGTTTGTTTAAATTGAATTCTACTTTTGCTTTTCACTTCTTGTTTAATATGAAAGACGAGGCTTGTGTACTTTGACTTTTTTAAAATCTGAAGCTCTCGAAAGTTTTGCAAGACACAAATATTGATATTGAATTAACATATAATTTTTTAATAATATTTTGAAATTGGCGTAAAATTTCAAATTTTGTTCTTAGAACAGAAAAGTACATTTTGCTTAATTTATTGGGTTAATAACTTGAAAAACCCAAAGACAGTATACGTGTGACAAATTTACCCCAAACTACTTTTGTAATCATAAAAAATCCCAAACAAGCACACCAGTGATAAATTTACCCCAATTAACCACGAAAAACTCCAAACCATTTGTGACAAATTTACCAAAAACTAATTTATTTAACTGCCAAAAACCCTGGATTGATACATTTGTGACAAACATACCCTCTGTTAAATTGGATTAATTTTACAAAAAATCACAAAAATTGTATAACTGTGACAAATGGACGCTAAAATCCCAAACTAATACACTACTCAACTATCACATATCATTCAATTTAATAATTTGGCAGTAAAATTTAATGGAAACTAACAGAGGGTAAATTTATCATAAGTATTTCGGTTTGAGGTAAATTTGTTAAATGTGTATCAGTTTAGGATTTTTTGTGATAAAAAATTAGTTTTGGGTAAATTTGTCACAGGTATACCAATTTGGGATTTTTCAAAATATTGACCCTTATTTTTATAAATGTAAACAATCTTTATGGCTATGCAAAAAGACCACATCAGCAATCATGATCAATTATGTCATTAGTTGCATTTCAGATACTTCATTGATGAGCCTAAGAACATGATATTTTATAAATCAAGAAAAGCGAATATTGCCGTGATCATTCTGACGACAGATAGTGTTTTTCCCTGATAAGTTTGTGAAGAACCCCCATTTTTCCAGGAGATTGCCATCGTCGATTATGAAATAGAAGGATTTGAGCGATCATAGTGATACTTCGATTTCTAAGAGACTCAAGTGTTTGTTCCTTGACGTACCATCATGCAAATCTAACAATGCCTATTACAAACTTAAAAAGGAGGCAATCTTTTTCTTTTTTCTTTTTTCTTCTTTTCGGTGTGCATAAGTTTAGGAGGATGGGAGGCTACCCCATGCCAAGATCAGGCCGTATTACGAGTTTAGAAGGTCTTACAATGGATCAAATCACCCATCAAAATGGACTGTTAGCAGCATGATTTGAAAAGGGACATAATGTGCGGAAAGTTCCAACCTTCCAGCAATCTTTTTATTATACAAAGGGAACAAGGAGAATTCACTTATAAGTGTCCTGACCCCAAAAAAGGAAAATGAAAAATAAGAGAAATGAAACTTAAAGTTTTCCTCAAAAATAAAATAAAAGAAAGGAGTTAATGGGCTCTTTGTGCAATAGGCCTCACATAAGTAATCTCACTAATTGAGTCCTCAATTGTTGTTCACAAGTTCGGACGGGCATTAGGCCCGTTATCTATATTGTTGGGCCCAGGCAAGAGTTTTGGAGCCAGCAGCGAGAAATCTGTGTACATATTATATACAGTGTTGTAGAACAAGTCTACAAATTCAAAAATGCACATAAACTAAATTAGAAAATGGAGAAAATCAAACAGAAAAAATGAAGCAGAAAAATATAGATTGAGGCAAGGGCACTTTTAAGAAGCTTTCTTCAAGTTTGTTATTTTTCCGGTACGAGCAAATGGTTTCGATAGATGTACTGGCTCAATAATACAGTGTCTCTAATGAGAACGCAAAATCAATACACTTCAAAGTGCTCTTCAATCACTGACCAAAAAAAAAAAAAAAAAAAAAAAAGTGCTCTTCAACCACAAACTCAAACCCATAAGTTCAAGAGATATATAATATGGTGGAGGAGAAGAAGAAAGTTCACATATATGGAGTTGCCATTGTATTTTTTTAGCCTTCTTTTTTGATCTATTCAAACACCTAACAAAGTGAATGGGTGTGTTAATTTTGGATAACTTCAAGTATTGCGACTTTCTTCTTCTCCTCCACCATATCATGTATCTCTTGAACTTATGTTCTTCAACCACGAACTCAAATGCATAAATTCAAGAGACATGATATGGTGGAGGAGAAGAAGAAAGTTCACATATTTGGATTTGCCATTGTATTTTTTCAGCCTTTCTTTTTGATCTATTTAGACATCTAACAAAGTGAATGGGTGTGTTAAAATTTGGGATAACTTCAAGTATCGAATTTCCCCAAAAAGTCAAAGGGAGAATCTCTTCGATGCATCATACCTTTTGGACCAAAATTGTTTCTAAGAATTGTACCTTTTGGGGAAAAAATATTGTTCCTTGCACCAAACACAACGATGACATTATTTCAATTTCACAACCCATTCAGTCAATTAAAATTTAACCAACCCATTTTATTGCTTCCTTTTCTTTTCCTCCAAAATAAAATGTATATAGCCAAACACAATGGAAAATATAAAAGTCATTCACAACAAATATTATTAGCAAATACATCAAAGATATATATATATACACACACACACACAACATATGGTCTTATGGTGATAATGACGTTAAGCATAATAATGGCCGACCAGCGTTAACTTGGACTACTTTTAATAATGTTTTAAATATTTAATTTTTACAAACTTTTCTTTTCTTTAATTTTTTTTCCTCCACCACTTGGGGCTGGGACGCCCTTGTTGACACTGGGCGAGCATGTTGCGGCACTTGTTAGCTCTGTGTGAGGATCGTGATGTGTTGACACCTAATGTTGACCATGCTACTTACTTGTTCATCATATAAAAATTATATTAAGCATTTCATAGCATTGCATTTAGATAATAATAACATTTAGGATCAAACTTATCTTTTAGAAAATAAAAATAGAGGATAATAAATAACATATAAAATAAAACATTTGGTTGTGGAGGGAGATTTTGAAAAATTTTGAATAATGAAGCATTTTTCTTGTTGAACGTATTTCCTCATTTCAAAATACGATTGGTAGCGGTTGTGTGATTTTGGGGCCATTTTTCTTGTTGAGTGGTTGAGTGAATATATGCAATTATATTGGTGTTGACACCTGATTTTTAGTCGATACGTCATTAAAAAAAATAAAAATAAAAAATAGAGAGAAAATCCCAATTAGTTCGCAATTAATCGTCGCCGTTCATTAATAATGCATCATGGCCATTGAAATAGGCATGTGCTCAATTAGGAAAACTATTCAAAGATCAAATCCTAACCCTCAGTTCAGTCCAAGGGCTGAGATTTGATCATCTGAAAATATATTAAAAAAAAAAGGAAAAGGGTGGGGGCGCTCTCATTTTTTCGCGCGCGGATTCTCTCTCACGAGCTCTCTTGAAACCTCCCGACACACTCTCTCTCTCGCTTCTCCTTCCTCCCGCACCAGAAACCCTAGGCTGGAGACCCCCGATCTCCGGCGAGTCAACACCAATCGACAGCGGCGGTGACAGCGACGGCGGCATACGGCTTCCGATTTGTTGCTCTGTTCTGTTTGTCCGGTGATTCCCCTACGGCGACGAAGCTCGGATTGGTCTCCTCTGTTCGTCGTCTACTGTCCGCTGTTCTTGCTCGCTCTTTTGCACTCACAACAACAAGCGGACGAAGACACTGTTGCCGTTCAGAGAAAGAGTTTGCCTCTGTAATCATCGGCTCAACAACGATCTCTCTCTAGATCCGGCTCATCGGATCGGTGAGCTATCTCACTCTCTTTTGATTCGTTAGGGTTTTGGTCTCTGATTTCTCTCGTTCGCTCCCTCTTACTTGAACATTTTGCTCAATCGATCGCTCGAGGATCTCGACTTCTCTCTCTCTTTCGGTTTTTCGTAAGTTCCGATCGGAGGTGAGGGTTTTCCTCCATTGGCAAGCGATTAGAGATCAAGCGCCAGCGGTTGGAGATCGTGAGGACCTGATTCTTTCTCGGAGGTCGGACGTTTGCTTGCTCGATTGGTGTTTCTCTCTCTGGATCGAGTTCGCTGGATCAGGTTCTCTCTCTATTCCTCTCTCTTATTTGCTCTGTTTCGCGCGAGTTCTGTCGCTCTCTCTTAGATCGTTCTCTCTGGCTCGATCATGATCTGTATATGGAAAACCGCTAGGCTCTGTATCTGGTGTTGAAGTAGATCAGGATTTCTGTTGTAGAACAGAACTAGTTGCGACTGGATTTCATGGTCAAAATACAAGAGTAATGTTGCTGCAATGATAGTCGTGTGAGGGCAAAAGCTGAGGGTTTGAATAAACAAGTATGAGTCATTAATTCAAAAGTGGAGATTAAGAACTTGAGAGTGAAAGCAGCATCTTATTGAGGATGTGCTATTGATTTGATCTTGCTTGGATGATGTTGTGGTCGCTTGATTTTAAGTTGCTGATTTGCCCTTGCGTTTTGGTCACTAAAATGAGATGCCTGTCATACGTTTGTGAAGATGCCTGAATGAATATCTGCACAGTGTCTTCATCAATCTATATGCAAGATATTCATGGTTCACTTAAATCATGATGCCCATATTGATTTCATCTTGCTTACTGTCGATCTAATCATTCTGAGCAATTTTAGCTTTATGACATGCTTAAAACCTGTGCTTATTGACTTCGTTGATTGTGAGTAATATTCGTTTTCACTTTGAACCAGATTGAGTTTTAGAAAGTAATAAATCTCTGTTTTGGTCTGGTTTTACTCAAGTTTGGGAAGTATTTCTAGATCAAGCAGAGATCAATTGATGGGTAAAACTGATGTTTGAAGTTGGCGGATATAGGCAGAAGTTTGTAGAAATAAAAACAGGGTTTGCTACTTTTGTTGATCCTTTTAAAGTTGGGTTTGCCATGATTTTTTTTTTTTTTTTTAGAACTACTTTCTGTGCATTGTTTGGATGGTTTTGTAAACCATTAGTTATGCATTATGTTTTAATTCACTTGTGGCTGATTTACATGTTTTCATGATTATCATTTTCTGTCTATCAATTTGATGTCAATTGGACCCAACTTCTTTTAGGAAGTGGGCTCGTTTTAATCTTTCCTATGGTGCTGATTTCGCATGATTTGCACATCAATTGGACTCAACTTCTCTTGTGATGCACATGATAGAAATCTGTCATAAAATGAAATTCAGAACCCTTGTTGTTCCCTTGTTAAAATTGACCTCTTTTCATTCTTCTATGATTTTTTTGTGAAGGATTCTAAGTTTGGGTCCTTAACAAAAGTTGTTCGTCTTTCTTTTGTTCACACTATGATTTGCACATCAATTGGACTCAACTTCTCTTGTGATGCACATGATAGAAATCTGTCATAAAATGAAATTCAGAACCCTTGTTGTTCCCTTGTTAAAATTGACCTCTTTTCATTCTTCTATGATTTTTTTGTGAAGGATTCTAAGTTTGGGTCCTTAACAAAAGTTGTTCGTCTTTCTTTTGTTCACACTATGGTAAAATTTCATATTCTTCAGATCTTCTTTTTAGGTCAAATCACTATTAATGTGTCATGACGTCCTAATATTTTGCTGCATTTATGATGTGGTATTGTGCATTCTTGAATTTTCATGAACTTCTATGTAGCTCATGTTTTTTTTTAAAAAAAAAAAAAAAACTTTTGCCATGAAAGTTGTTTCCCATGATTGGGTGTGCATTTGATTCTATCTTGAGGCTAGTTTGGTTATGGACTGATGCTATTTTGATCAAGTAGACTCATACCTGCTTATGAGAAGATATAGCTTTAATTTCATGACAATTTGTCATCAAACAATCACAATCTGCAGTCTCGTGTGCTCTGTTACAATTTTGATTGCATGCTGAAATCATGGATTATAGATGTCGCAATGGATAATAGATGATCAATATGTTGATTGTGATCATTTGCATTCTCTGGAAATTCGGAGCTACAATTTGTAAATGATTAAGTGTTCTGTTTTCATGCTCTACTTTAATGACCTGTGTTGTTTGCCATTTTCACATGATTTTTTGTGATTAGATTCTAAAGTTGATGCCTAAATGAAAGTTGTTCATTAGGTTCCAATCTATATCAAATAAAAATTTTGTGATAATTGAAGATCATTTACCCAGGTCGAATATGTCTAGAATATCCTTGACTTTGTTTGAAATTTTGCTGTTCTGATTGGTTCTCTGTTTTGGTTGACCTTTTGTACAGATGATCTGATACGAGCTAGTTGCTGTGGTTTTCTGTGTTTGATGCCTTCATGAGAGTTGAAGATGGTTCGACTAGCTTTCCAACAAGCTATAACACACCCTGATCCGATATCATTAGCCACATGAAATCTTCTTTAAAAAGTTAAGGAGTAATTCTGGAAACTTGTTGTGTTCTTACATTTTAGTTGTGTCACTTACTAAATGATCTGGTTCACGATGCATAAAATTTCCAAGTTTTCATGTTGTATTTCCAAATTTCTGAATCATGCTTTTGGCTTGGCATCAATGCTATCTGAGGTTTGAAACATGTTTAGAATGTCTTTGAAGCTTGATCAGTTGTGCCCATGATGCACCTAAGCTTGCCTTGATGACTAGATACATTCCATGACTTGATGAACTGATATCTCCCTTTTCATCAAATCTTTTAAAATGATGTCCTTTGTCAATTGTCTATAAAACGGTTTTAGGTATCATGTGGGTTACATATTGACTGCTTCATACCCCTTGAATACATGTGTTGAGCGAATTCAATGGTGCATGTGTTTGAATAAGTGATCCTTAGTTGGTTCACTCATTGGTTTGGATTGATTAAGAATCAAGATCATATGGCCTAAATGAATGTCAATTAATATGCTTCGTATGTGATTGTTAGATAAATGACTTAGGTGTGATGCAGGATAATGTAAGTGCTTTTGGGATGCCGCATAGAACTTGACTTAGGGACTTTGTGACTTTAGTCACCATTTGTGAACATAAAAAAAATGTCTTGCTTTTGATTGTTTTGATATGTGACGATTGTTTCTTTCATTTGTATGCATCTAGTCATCCAGATTTCTTAGATTAGGTTTAGATTAAGGCCCCAAAGATGGACCTTGGTGGAGGTCGATGTCTACTCCGACCGTTATCATGTAATGCTCATTTTCTCGACATATGTCTTGGGTTCCTTGTGTTGTATAAAAACCGACGAGTTGCGGGTCTTCTCTTTTTCTCTCATTTTTCTTAATTGTGCTCTCTTTCATATTTTTTAGGATTGCATGATTAAGTTTACTACTTTTTCTTGATTGTTTACTTCCTATCTTTCAATTTCAATTTCATTGATTGTTTTCATTTTTTTTAGAAATAGAATAGAATGAAAGTAATCCACCATGCATGGTCACTTAGTATAAAATTGATGATCCCTAAAAGGTAAGAAGAAATGCATGGACATGATAAAAAAACACAACATACTGTTTAGGTACCGAAAGGGCGTTAATAGAAATATTAGCGTAACCTAAGTCCTGGAACCTAGATATCTGGTTGCGTAGGAATCGAGGGAATTCTCCCGACCCTCAATTGGGTTTTCTAGCCGACCCCCAAAAATAAGGCTAGTGGCGACTCCTATATATTTCTTAGGTTATTAAATAACTAGATCACATAAAAACTCGTCGCGCGGGATATGAGCTTGGGAGTGCTCGTGATCTTGTGAGGAAACTCACATGATCAAATATCCCTAATCCTCCCCCCGCGAGGGGTAGGTCGTAACAATTGGGAAATCTTCACTTGCAAAAACAAACTTGAGTTTTTCCTCTATAAATAGAGAGTACAAGGCTTCAAAATGAGGGGGGCTTCTCTTGATCGAAAGAAGAAGAAGAGAAAAGTAAAAAAAAAAAAGTGAAAATAGAGAGAAGAAAAGTGAGGATGTAAATAGAGGGGGCAGAATAGAAAGTATAGCAGAGGGAGATATGAGAGAGAGAAAAACAGAAGCTACAATGTTCTCTTCTTCCTCCTGATGTAGCCCCTTGTCCGCATCGGCCTCGTGCTCGCATCGGTCCACCGCGCCTGCACTGCCTCTACCGTTGTTGCTCCGCCAACACCAGCGCCTGTTGAAACCACGACCTAGTGCCTTTGCTGCACTTCCACCTCATCGGTCACTGCCAACCCATTTGCTGCGACAACCTCGACACCTTTGCTGCTGCCGATAGCCTAACTCCGTTGCTGTCTTTGTTCTCATCGCGCGACGACCTTGACGCCACTTCTGTTGCTCGTCCGCAAGCACCATGCAACGTCCCTACAACCCGTTGATTTGGCCACTGTCGCGAGCCAAAACTTGAACCCGCTGCAACGGCGATTTCCCCCTTTGTCGAAGCCCAATGCCACCGCACGTCAGCTATTGCGACACCACCTCTGCAGCAACTGACGCCGTCGCACCTGTGCACCCACGAGCTCGCCTTGAGGCCACTGCTCACCACCACCGTAGCGACCCGCGACCCAATTATTTCTCGTCGGTCACCGATGCCCTGCCTCTGTTGCCGCCAGTCGATCGAAGCTTCGTCCCACTGGTCGCCGTTCGCGAGGTGCACGAAGCCACCTTTACTCCTCTGCCAACGCCTACTGAAGCCTCACCTTCCTATTGTGCGCTGGCACTGCGCGTTGATTTGCGAGTCGCCGGTGAATCGCGCCCAACGTTGCCCTTGTTTAGCACTGACGCCCAAGCCCTGTTGTCGCATCTGCACTGCCACCCCTCGAGAAAGCCGTACCTTGGAATAGGTAAAAATTTTAGGCTAAATTTAGTTCGAGTATTTGGACTCTTAGTTTGTGATCCTGACTTGATTTGTCACATATAATTGTTATCTAATCAGGAATTTTGTCATATTAACCCATAATAATAAAAAATATTGAACCGCAAGACAGCGGGTTAGATTTTTGATTATTTCAACTTTTTATGGCAAATTTATGGATTGTTTTGCGTAATTGATTCGCATTAAGATAATATGTCATTGATATACATTGGTGGATTTTTAATAGGACATATATTTTGGTGCGTTATTGTTATTTGCTCATCACATATCATGCATCATATGTCATATCTAGAATTTAAGTACTTAGGTCCATACACATTTCATGTTTAAAGCAATGCATTTTGATTTTTAAGATTCATATAGAATTAGGATAATTTTCCTTTAATAAAACCAAAACTAAAAAAGACAACACAAAGGTCATTTACTTGATTAATTAATAGGTTAGTTAATAATTAATCCCATTTTATGTCATCATCGTTTAGTGTAGGTTGCATATATGTATAAAAAAAGAATCATTAAAAAAAATCATAAAAAGAACATGCATATAGAATTACCATGTCATCCATCCCATATCATGTAGCACATACATATTTAGGATTATGTAAATTAGATTGCACACATATTGTGATGGTTCAAATTATGTCATATGAATTGCTTCTCACATGTCATTAAAGTAAAATTCATGCATATGAAATTTAAATTAAGATTGCATATAATTAACATTTTTAAAGAAAAAAAGAAAAATTAGGTGCCATATCATTTAGAAATTATGTTTAGGGCATGCATTTTTAGAGAGTAGACCTTAGTAAGGTTGTAGTTAATGATTTCTTACAATCTATTACTTCGATTTACTGAATGTTATTTCATTGATTGTGCACCTACATTACCACAATTTGCATGTTAGTAGCTTAGGTTAAAATTAATCAATATTGCCTGCGAAACATTTTTGAAATTAAAATGAAAAGGTACCGAAAGGGCGGTAGACTAATCTAGCGTAACTATGTCCCCAGACCTATTGAATCGCTGGTTCGCAAAAGTAAAGTATTCTCCCATACTTTATTTGGGTTTCTAACCAACCCTAATTGGTTAGTGGCGGTTCTAAATTGAATATAATTGCACGTTTAAATGGATTAATTTCTTAGTATCAAGTCGCGATTGGTAGGACTTGGGAGGGTTCGTGCCAAGTCTTCGGACTTAGTAATCCGTTAGCCTTCTTTGAGTAATTCTCCCTCAAAAATTTGGTTACGACGGCTTGGTGACTTCGCTGGGGACAGAGTTAAAACTCATAGTGGACATAGGCCGATTTCTTTTCAAAATATTTTGTTTGGCAACATGGAAATGAGGTACGCTCCTAACATGAAGTGTTAAATGTTTTTACAAAAAGGAGGTATAAGGGGAGTAGTGCTTGCTGACTTTTTGTCTTGTAGGAAGGTGTTGAGATTGAATGTTTTTCTTATATATTGAAGTATTGCTTGCATAATAAATTGTTGTGCATGATTTTCAAATTGTTTTAGCACTACAAATTGTACACATAACCTGCCGTTGGACCTGGACCTCATTTAAGGATCCTAGGATGGTTTTGAGAAATGAACCAACCTTGAACGCGAGACCGCGATGTAGAGGTTGCCTTTCTCAACCTCGAAAAACTTTCTTGGTGTCAAAATGTTTATCCTTGTCTGTGAAACTGCGTGATCATGGGATTTCCTTTTGATCGAGCTAGAGTTAAGAGGACCCGACATTTGTACGTGAGACTACGACTAGTCGGCACATCCTCTTGTCTCTAACTTGCTAAGCCTTGTAGTTTAGGTGTTGAGCCTCACATCTCATGTGCTTGTCTATGTGGTTGCCATTTTTCCTTTGTGAAGTAAGTATTCTTACCTTATATTATGCAATCTATTTACTTTATCGCACTTTTTTTTTTTGTCCATGGCAAAAGGTCGATCGTGCGTCTTAGTCTACATACAATGGGGAGATCCGATGTTCAATTCATTCGAACTCCCAAGATTGAGCTCAATGTGTGGTGTAATAAATTAAGTAAAGAGGGTCAAGATTATGTGGAGTCAATACTAGGACGGCCCATCCCCCTTTTGAATATTGGCATCCATAGTGGTGTTTTGCAATCTATATCACACTTTTGGTGTCCCGAGACGACAATTTATATTTTTGGTAAGAATGAGTTTACTCCAACACTAGAAGAGTATAGCGTTATCATAGGAATGCCCCTTGAGATTGAACTTGTTAGGCCACCTCTTGGTATGGAACCCACATCAATTTTATGTCAATTTCTAAGAATTAAAACTGATGAGGTTAAGAAATTTTTGAAAACTAATTGTAATGCATGCCCATTCTCCTTTTTGGTTGGTCATTTTTTAAATCAATCTTCAATGCGCCAAAAGGGTAGGATATTCATCTTAGCATCCTTTGGACTTATAATTTTTCCTCATCGAAAAAATGCTATTGATCTTTCGATTGCATGGGTGGTCAAATAAGTATGTGCTGGCATGAACTTTATAAACATGATTTTGGCTGAGACATTTTTATCCCTCAACCGTTTTAAACAAAATGGAGGAAAAATCATGAATGCCTATCCTGAACTTTTACAAATTTGGTTTCTTTCTCACATGAAGGAGTTTAGTCATTTCATGCATCGAGGTGAAATTGATAATTCTAACCACCCAATAAAGAGATTTTCAATCTTAGAGAAAAAGTATACTGGAAAATCATTTTCCGATTGGGTAACTTTTCTTAAAGATCCAGATCTCAGGGGCTTCCTATGGTATGCTAAATGGTTCCATGTTAGTGTGGCTCGTTTCTCTCACAAGACAGATAATCTAGTCTACTGATGGGAATCACTAGTGCGACATCTTACTATCCTTATAGAGTGGCCCGCCAGTATCGAGAACTCCAAGATATCCCACCTCCTCTCCAAGTGGACCTGTTTCAAGCCCGCTTCGTACGCAAGGATCACAAATACCTCGATGAGATCGAACACCTTGAAAATGCATGGAAGGAATACCATCTGGAAAAGATAGTGGTGCCTAGAAGGCTGAAGGGAAAAGAGAGGGCTTTTCACGCCTCAGATTATTATATCCACCATCACAAGATCCCTCAAGCTCTACTTCCCATGATACCTGAAGTGACCGTAAAGCCCACTCGTAAAGCACAAATTGAACATCTTGAAAAAATGGTGGAAAGGAATGAGGCTCGTATCTCTGAGTTGATTTGACAGAACAAAAAGCTTTGAAAGATTGTGATCTCCCAATTGTATATAGAAAAGAACCATTAGATTTAGGAGTTTGATTTTGACTTTAGGGTGTTATTTCAATTTCTTAGATTGATGTTTTAGGAATTTAATTTCCTAGGGAGTTATTTTGATGTCTTCAGTTGATGTCTTTGGAATCTGATTTCACTTAATAAAATAAATGATCGACCGTTTTCATAGACCAATCTCATTTGTTATGATGCTTACTGTATTTTTTTACGTTACTAGGTAACAACATGGCTCACCCAAGATCACCAATCTGTACTTGTTCTAGAGCAACAATGGCTGATAACACCGAACAAATGCGTGTTGCTGAACAAACTCGTGTCGCTGCCCTCGAATCGGAGATGAAGCAAGTCCTTAATGTTCTTGAGCAGCTCTCTAGGGCCTGTTTGGTAACCATCCCAACAGTGTCGGATTCTGATTTTTTGTTCCCATAATTAGTTTGGGGCAAGAATCGTGTTTTGTAAAATTTTTGTTCCCGAGAACAAATATGTTCCCGGAATCAGTTTGGGACAAGATTTGAGAATAAAAAAAAAAGTTGATTCTGCATCCGAGAATCAAAAAAAGAATCAACACATTAAAACTCTCTTCTTCCCTTCCGCCATCTCACGACCATCACCCGCCGTCGTCCGCCACTGCCCACCGCCGCCCGCTGCCGCTCACCACAGGTCGCCGGTCCGGCGAGCTCGCCGGAGGCTCGCTAGGCCAGGGCGAGGTCTGGCGAGCTCGCTGGAGGCGAGCCCAGCCACCGACGAGGCGGGCCTTGCTGGTGGCCAGGTGAGCCTCGCCCAGCCCCGGCAAGGCCCGCCTATCCATTGGCGAGGCTCGACCTCGCAGATCTGGCGAGGCCCACCTGGCCACCGGCGAGGCCGAGCCTTGGTGGGGCGGGCGAGCCTCGCCCAGCGGCCGGCGAGGCTCGGCCGATGAGGGCCGGCCTCACCGAGGGCTGGCGATGCTTCGTTGAGGTCGCCAGTCCTCGACCGGCGACCGACCACAAGAAGAAGACTGATTATAGGAGCAAAGGAAAAAAAAAAAGAAAAAAAGGAAAAAGAAAAGGAAAAAAGGAAAAAACAAAAGAAGAAAAGTAAAAGTAAAAAAATTATTTAAAAATTAAAAGAAATTAATTTGGAATATAATTAATGAACACGTTATCAAACGCAATTCTATTCCGAATCGAAATTTTGGACAGTTACCAAACACGTTTTTTACTCGAATCGCCGGGAAACAGAATAAAAAATAATCAGTTCTTGTCAGAATCAGTTCCCAGGAATAGAATCGTTACCAAACGCGCCCAAAACAAATCGATTCTCTCCAAGCAAACACTGTCCCATCAGCTCCACAAGTTGAAGTGGTGTTGCCACAATATGCTCACATGGTTGATCCAAGAGATAAAGGCAAGAATACATCTACAATTGGGCCATCAACCTCTGATGATGCCTCCATGGTTAAAATTACTGATGCGCCTCAAATTGTTGTTGATAATGCGGTACAAGTGATACATTCAGCTGTACCGAAAACTGAGCAAGAAAAATGCTTGGCAAAAATCGAGGAGAAACTTAAGTAGCTGTAGGGTTCATTTAGCCAAGGCCCAACTGATCTCTCCCATTATGCAAAGGTCAAGATACCAAAGATGTTCAAAATGCTAGACTCTGAAAAGTATGATGGCACCTCTTGCCCGAAGATCCATTTATAGACTTATGTGATTAGGATGACCCAATATGTTGATAACATACCCTTGATGATTCAACAATTTCAAGCAAGCATGATAGGACTAGCGTTACAATGGTACATTATGAAGAAAATTAATCTACTAGAGACTTGAGAGGATTTGACTAACGCCTTCTTCAAGCAATATAAGTATAATATTGGTGTCACTTCATCTCGAGAAGACTTACTTCCCACTAAGAAGAAGAAGACGGAATCTTTCAAGGCATATGTCACGGGATGGAGGATCGTAGCTGCTCAAATTACTCCGGAGCCGACAAAAAATGAGCTAATGGATTTGTTCATGAAGACACTCCCGCTTGAATATCGAAATCGAATGCTGGGTTCAACTGCTGAATAACTTAATAAGCTAATCCCTATCGGCGAGCGAATTGAAGTAGCCTTGCGTGATGGATGGACGTCTGACCAAACCAGCTCGTATAGGAGAGTCTCAACCAAGAAGGATAAGGAACCTGTAGCAGAGGTTAATGCAGCTTATGTTCAACCACCTCGCCCTACCTCGAACACTCAACAGGGAGGAGTATGACTATTCTTTGGCCAACAGAAGAACTCTTCCAGGCGTCAATTTATGCCTCTTCCAAAGCCTTTGTCCAAGATTTTGCCGACCCTTCAAAAGAAAGGATTACTCGCTAAGGAGCCTAAGCGATCTAACCTCGAGCGTTTCCCCAAATATGATCCTTCCAAGACATGTGCTTACCATATGGGGAAAGTAGGACATTCTCTTGACGATTGTTATACACTGCGACACAAAATCCAAAATCTTTTGGATGCTAAGGTGGTCTCATTTTGCGATGCACAGCCGAACATCCAGAATAACCCTCTCCCTAACCACCAAGAAGTTGTGAATGTCATTTTCAGTTTTGATGCTGGTCGAAAGAAGAGCTTGAAAGTACATGTAGACGATGTTTATAATGGTTTAGTTCGAGCTAGATATTATTCAGACATAGGAGAGCCCACCATATTTTAGAAGACGCAAAGAGTTAAGGCAATGTCCAAGAAGGGGATGATTGTTTACGCAGATCATACCGACATAGTTTCGACTATCACTCCAATCATTATTGATATGGAGGACGAGTTTTCTGATTTTGAGGATAAGTTTACTGGCTTGAATATTGAAGCTAACGATTCCCTAGCTCTTAACATGCCACTGTTGGAAGATGCGTCGGATGAAGATAGATTAATCATTAATGATGTGCAATCATCAGATATTGAAGAATTGATTCTCGATGTTACGCAACCCTATGTATATACAAATGATAAAGCGGTACCATGGCGTTATGATGCGGAGATAGATGTGGTCACTCGATCAGGACGCACTTACGCTCAAGCTAGTCATTGATGAGGAGGCTATAATGAAGGCAAGTGAGTATAGCGTAGTGGACCAACTTCGTAAAATGCCAACACAAATCTCCATATTAGAGTTGCTTTTGACATCGGAGAAATATCAAAAGTCCTTGATGAAAGTCCTTAACGAAGTACATATCCCAAAGTCCATTGAATCTGAGAAGTTGGAGGAATTTATGGGGGCCATTTTGTTAAAGGACTAGATTGCTTTCTCTAATGATGAATTCCTAGATGAAGGAAGAGGACACAACAAAGCCTTTTATATCTTAGCCAAGTGTCGAAATACCTTGGTGTCCCGCATACTCATTGATAATGGATCTGCTTTAAACATATGCCCTCTAGCAACTCTAAAGCGTCTTGGGTATGATTTGGGGAAAATTCGCACAGCTAAGACCTCTATTCGAGCATATGACGGGACCAAAAAAGAAGTAGTTGGGGAAGTTAATTTAGACTTGCAAATAGGGCCAATGCTATTTAATGCAGTTTTTCAGGTCCTAGACATATCTACAGCATTTAACTTTTTGTTAGGTCGTCCATGGATTCATGCAGTGTGGCATCCTAAAAATTTCATAACAATTCCTAGATACACAACGGTCCATGACTAAGTGACAGAAGCACCGTCGGACTATATTATCATAATTAGACCAATAAGTTACAATTAAGGGCCGAGCATTGAATGAATTATTGTTTTGTTGGAAATGTATCTTATGCTCATGTATGACCAAGATTGTACGAGAGATGGATTGATAAATCATGAAGCCATCGGACCAAGAATGCCGACCGAAAATACCTCATAAAGTACAAGAGTTAGAATTTAATTATAAGGAATTGGGCCACTAATTGCCGGCCCAAAGCAGCCCAAGACAATCCACATCCCCTCTTAAATTAGTCGCATAATTAGTCAACTAATGGGGAAGAGTTTGACTAAGGGGCCTCCACCGTTGGGCACCTTGCGGCATGCAAGGGAAGAGGTGTCCACCGAAGCTGCTTGAGGAAGCCACATCCGCAACAACTGTCCTCCATGCGTGCAGCCACCATAGAAATTACATGCAATCTCATGATTAGCTAGCTAATTAAGAAAACAAAGAAAAGAGGGGGCGGAGTGAACGAGAGAGAGAGAAGGATCGAGAGACAGAGTGAGGCCGAGAGAGTGAGCGGGCAAGCAAGTGAGAGAGAGGGAGAGTTTGAGCGAGATTTCGAGAGAGAGGGTGTGTAGTGAGCGGTCCGAGCGTGTGAGGGCAGAGAAGGAAGGCCACCCTCCGCCTGTGCCGTGTCCGAGCTGCCGCTGTCGACGCCACCGATCCCCGTCGCCGATTGAGCCAAGCCGAGATCCCTGAACCCCTGTTTTTGGCTAGCAACCAAGTAGGAAGACTTGAGGCAAGTAGAAGTTCATTGATCTATGTTTTGCTTGCTGTTATTATCTAGTGAGGTGTTGATAGATGTGAGAAAATGAGGAATTGAGAGCTGCATGTTGATTTTGGACAAATAAGATGGAACTAGATTAAGAAACTAAGTAGAAACAGAGCATGTTTTGGTGGATTTCGGTTTTTGAATTGAAATAAGAACTCAAGTATCTAGCTATGGTGAATTTTTGGAAGTGAAGAGGCTATATTGTGGTGTAATACACTTGTAAACACTTGGCTGGGGACGTTGGATGCTGAGATTCAAAGAATAGGAGTAGTTCTCTTTAGGATAGTAGACTGTTTTTGCAGAAGACAGTATGACCTTTAGTGATTTCATGATTTTTCTGTAATTATCTAGCCAAAATTTGACTTTGAATCCTCAATGAAAGTTGTAGGGTACATCTTCAGGAACAACATATCAAATATTTAGAATGAATGAACAAGGTCTGACCAATGAAACAATTTTTCTATGAAAATGTTGAAGCTGGAAGTTATTACAGAATGTTAGCAAGGAATTCAGAAATTATTACTCTCGATACGTAAGGAATTTGACTTGGTGTTCTTCATGAAAATTTTTCCTTTAGGTCTCATTGATAACATGTCGAAATTTCATAATTTTCTGAGTTTATTTGGGAATTTTTCCGAAATTATTACCAGAACTGTGCACTTTAATAGTCGAGCTGTTTTACTTCGAATCTGTACAAATTATCCCCAAGGGTTAATATATTTTGAAATGTTATGTGATATGATGATACTGGCATTGATATGTTGTGCAATATCGAGATTAGAGAAAGGATTCATGAGACATCTTGTCATTGTATATGAAAGTATTTTTTAAAATTAAGATGTTAATTGATATTGTTGGACCCTCGAGTCAACGATGCCCCAGGAGTTGGGATGCCCAAAGGATCGAATGAGTCTATGCCTTGTGGATGCCCGATGGCCTTAGCGGCTGAATGCCGAAGGTTTTTCCTCGGGAGCTTCAAGATGCCCGGTTGTATGCTAGTCGGTACATAAATCCGGAGGGCCGGGGTAACCATTCTCATGGTGAGCCTCGGAGGGTTTCCTCGTGATGCTAGGTGGGGTATGAGATGCCTAGAGGCTTGATATACTCCAGATGCCCGGTGGCCCTAGTGGCTGAATGCCGGAGGCTTTCGCGATGCTAGGGTGGATGCGAATGCTCGGAGGGATGCAAACAATGGTCCTCCGGGGGATGAAACCTTTTGAATGATAAAATGGATGATTCTACTATGTGTGTGTGTGGTCTGGTTATAGGACTAAGTTGTATAGCATGGAATGGGACATGTCAGTACAGTTTGGCCCTATGATCGGGACTTGGGTAACTGGACATGATACATCTTGACACTTTTGAAATTATATATTTGCCATTGCATTAAAGAATTTTACGAATTTGATGCATATTTATTCTTGTGATTACCCGTTATTGTTTGTCTCGCATGAATCTAGATTCGGACGATATTGCTTGATATAGTTTGATGAATCTTTTACTGCTGAATGGCTGTACTCACCTCATGTGGCAACTAACATTTTAGATTAAAAGATGCCTCTGTTGCCTGTCACTCGCAATACTTTTTACGGTGTCCCAGTCGACGTTGAGTGCATGTGTTCAGAGCACACTCATGTCAAGATTTGAGGATTGGTTTTCATCCGAGTTCGGGTTTTAGTCATGTATGATGTTGGTTTATCTGACAGCCTCGTGGTTCAGGAGTTTCTATCACTGCATGTTCGCCGTGATGGGATCATGCTAGGGATGTTGCCGCCGCCGCCAGCCGATGGACCGGGCTGGGTGTGGTCGTGTGTGACGGGTAGCAGATGAAGCTTTTTGGACTATCGGCACTGTCTAATAGACTTTTGTATAAGGCTGAATGGAAAGGAAAGCCAGGGGGAGGTCAGTTATCTTTTGTTATGAAGACGGGTATAGAAAACCACAAAAAATTTTGATGTACCAACCGATGTTATCTATCAGGCCTATGTAAATAAAAGTGTTCGGCTTGACTTATAAACCTGTCTAGTAGGTGTGCATCGTTTCAAATTTTGGGATAGGGAGATGTGATTTCGCTTCCACTATACATTTATAAACTGCGTAGGGACCGATCTAAAAGTTATAAACTTCAGGTCAAGTATGAGAGAGGTAAGTGAACTGTGGCGACCTAAACGGTTTGGGGGCTGTTTCGGGGGTGCCACACGCAGCAGGAGCAATTCCTTCAAGTCTTCACCATAAAGTGAAGTTTGTGACGAAAGGGAAGCTTATTATAGTCCGAGGAGAAGATGAGTTCAAAATTTATCACGAGACGGCTATCCCTTATATTGAACCAGATTATAAAGAAGAATTCAGTTTTCAAGCATTTGAGTTGGTTTCGACCATTCACGTTTCTTAAGGCACTACCCTACCCACTCCAAAATTATCAAGGTTGTTGATCATGGTAGGCAAGATCATGGTAGGGAGTGGCTTTACTCTAGGTAATGGTTTAGGTCGACATGGTCAGGGCACTCCCCAACCAATTGAGGTTGGGCGGAATTCATATACGACTGTATTTGGCTATCATGGTAAAGGTGGACGATTCTGTAGAGGAAGAGGACAAGGACGAACTGGCTTCACTATACCCCATGTTAGGTCCACATTCCTTGGGCTTGTGAAGATGATCAATGAGGAAGAAGGGGTGATCGATAACTATGTTCAATACTCCAAGCCTCCAAGTGCTGACGTCGCTGTTATTCTTGTTGGATAGGGAGACAAGCCGATTGCAGACACCACTCAATCCATTGGAAAAGACGACACACTTGAAGGAATGACTGAATTGTTCGAGGAGAATTTAGTGTTTGCCATTGACGAAGCTTGATAGTAGGAGAATTTTAATTATTTGCACATTGCTCTACGAAGGAGTTTTTATTGCTTTCCTTATTTGCATGTTACGATTTTCATTTCTAGGATTTCTCTCATTTTAGTAATGTAATTTGCTTTTCATCCAATAAAATACATGGAGATTTTTCATATTTTAAGGGTATGTTGAAGTATACCAAACTAGCCTTGTGATGAAATCCTACCAAAAGAAAATGGCAATGAGCTAATTTTGAAGGCTAGGCTTCTTTAAGTTCCCTTTAAAAATTTTTCAAAGTAAAATAATTTTTCAGCATTCATCTAATTTACCTTGTTTGTTTCTTTTAATTATCTACTCTATGTTTCAGGTGCAACCCTGCGCACATTTGCTTTAATAGAGATAAAGTGTTAAGTCCAAGTTATGAGGAGTAAGATGATTTAACGGATATTCAACGTAGTTGGGAGCAACAAGAAAATTCGAAGCCAATCATGTTGGGCAGACTGTCACCATAAATCTTAGTGACACAAAAGGCACCAAGGAGGTTAAAACTGGGGCAGACTTGACCAAATCCAAAGCTCAACGCATGACCCAATTGTTGAAGGAATACCAGGATGTCTTTGCCTAGTCTTATGCTGATATGCCGGGTCTAAATCCATCCATTGTTGAACATTGTCTCCTGACTAATCCCGATGTACCTCCCAAGAAGCAAAAATTACGGAGAATTAAGCCAAAACTTTCCAAGAAAATAGAGGAGGAAGTCATGAAACTCCTTGACGTGAAATTCATCGAGGTATCACGGTATCCCGAGTGGATAGCAAATATAGTGCTAGTACTGAAAAAAGATGGTCGCATTAGAGTCTGTGTCAACTATAGAGACTTGAACAAAGCTAGCCCCAAAGATGATTTTCCGCTGCCTCACATCAATGTTCTAGTGGATAGTACTGCTGGCTTTGAGCTCTTTTCTTTTATGGATGGATTTTCAGGATATAACCAGATTAGGATGAATGAAAAAGACAGAGAAAATGGTATTCATCACCTCATGGGGAACTTTTTGCTATAGGGTCATGCCTTTTGGCCTTAAGAATGTCGGGGCAACATATCAACGGGCCATGATAACACTTTTCCATGATATGACGCACAAAGAGATGGAAATATATGTTGATGATATGATTGCCAAAACTCGACAACGAGAAGATCACGTTAAGATTTTAAAGAAGTTAATTGAACGACTTCGTGAGTTTAAGTTACGTCTTAATCCAGCAAAGTGTGTGTTTGGAGCAACTTCTAGCAAATTATTGGGTTTCATTGTCAGTGGTAGGGGCATTGAGATTGATCCCTCAAAAGCCAAAGCAATTTGTGATTTGCGCCCTCCAACCACGATGAAAGAAGTCCGAAGCCTTTTAGGGTGATTGAACTATATAGCTCGATTCATCTCTCAACTCTTTGAAACTACGAAGCCTTTCTTCAAGCTTCTTAAGACGAATGCCCAAGTTGAATGGGATGATGAATGCCAGGAAGCATTTGAAGAGTTGAAGCGATACTTGATGAATCCACCCATACTCGTTCCTCCTACACCAGGGCAACCTTTAATTCTCTATCTCACAATTAATAGAGAGTCGTTGGGAGCAATCTTGGCTCAAAAAATATCGACAGATAGGAAGGAATGTGCCATTTACTACTTAAGCAAGAAGTTCTCAACAATAGAAATGAACTACTCTAATGTTGAGAAGACGTGTGCCGCTTTAGTATGGGTTTTACACAAACTGCGGCAATACACCTTGCATTACTAGACATTTCTAGTTTGTGAGAATGACCTCATCAAGTACATATTAGAACAACCAGCTTTGGTGGGGAAATTAGCAAAATGGCAAATCCTGATTTTCGAGTTTGATGTGCAAAGTGTACCACAAAAATCAGTTAAAGGTTGAGTAATTACGGACATGTTAGCAAATGGCACTATGAGGATGCAGGATGAAGACGAATATGATCCCCTGGATGATCGCATTTTGACAATGGAAAAGGAGTTGTGGACTATGTTTTTCGACGGCGCAATTAACCTATCAAGGTTTGGTACTGGAGCGGTTCTAATTTCTCTCGATGGTCAACATTATCCTGTAGCTGCAAAGTTAGTATTTCCTTGCACCAACAACATAGCTGAAAATGAAGCGTGCATTCTCGGCTTGCAGGTGGCCGTTGAAATGGAGGTTAGCAAGTTGAAGGTGTTCGGTGATTCTGCACTTATTATCCTCTAGACTATTGGAAAATGGAGGACTAGAGATGCCAAACTAGTCCCTTACCATGATTACCTGGAAGACCTTGTGAAGGAGTTTGATGAAATATCATTCGAATACTTGTCAATGTCTCATAATCAGTTTGCAGATGCACTTGCAACGTTGTCTTCTATGCTCAAAGTTACAGAAGGATTAGAAATTGAACCTTTAAAGATTGAAGTGTTTGCAAAACCAGCCTATTGCATGGTAGTGACAAAAGGACTGGATGGAAAACCATGGTACTATGACATCATGACCTATATTCAAAGGCGAGAGTTCCCAGAAGGTAGCAATCCAGCTGACTGAAAGCATCCTATGGAACTTGTCTCCAAGTTCTTTATTAGTGGGGATACATTATACAAATAGTCCTTCGACTCCGTCCTACTTAGATGCGTTAATGCTAAGAAAGCCACTCAATTGATGGAGGAAATACATGAAGGAGTGTGTGGTCCTCACATGAGCGGTCGCATGTTAGCAAAGAAAATTATAAGGTTAGGTTACTTCTGGCTGACCTTGGAGACTGATTACATTTAACATGTCCGAAGTTGCCACCATTGTCAGATTTATGGAGACAAGATAAATGTTCCTCCAAATGAACTGCATCAAATGATGGAACCATGGCCTTTTTCAATGTGGAGCATCGATGTAATCGGCCCAATTAACCTGAAAGCCTCAAATGGTCATTGTTTCATCCTTGTCACCATCGATTATTTCACAAAATGGATAGAGGCGGCATCTTATGCAGTTGTTACTGCAAAGAATTTTGTGAAGTTTATGCGACGTGATGTTATTGCCCGTTATGGCGTGCCTAAAGCTATCATCACAGACAACGGGACGAACCTAAACAACAAGCTTGTCAATGATTTGTTCAAAGAGTTTTAAATTCGTCATTTGAATTCATCGCCTTATCACCCTCAGATGAATGGTGCGGTTGAAGCAACGAATAAGAACATCAAGAAAATTCTTGTAAAGACAGCTCATAATTATTGTGACTGGCATGAAAGCCTTCCTTACGCTCTGATGGCGTATAAGAATTTAGTTCGCACGTCTACTGGGGCAACTCATTTTTCTCTATTGTATGGCATGGAAGCAGTCCTGCCAGTTGAAGTAGAAATCACTTCTCTAAGAGTATTGTCTCAGTCTAAGCTGACGGAAGCTGAATGGGCACAACAGAGGCATGACCAACTCAATATGATTGATGAAAAATGATTGAAGGCCATATGTCATGGTTAATGTTATCAACAGCGGGTGGTCAAGTCTTTCAATTGGAAGGTTCGCCCAAGACATTTCAAGGTCCATGATTTGGTGCTACGCAAGATGCTACCAATTAACCTTGATCCTCGCGGCAAATTCACTCCAAATTACAGTGGGCCATACATCATGAAGACAGTACTTCCTGGAGGTGCTTTAATTTTAGTAGAAATGGATGGGCGGGAATTCATAAATCCTGTAAATTCTGATGCTGTAAAGAAATACTACCCATGAATAAAAGGGCTCGTAAAAGCCTTTCCCTCGCTCAAAGTTGGTCAAATCTCTAGTGTGTGAAATAGGCTAGTGAATCAACCTAGAGGGGGGTGAATAGGTTGTTGCGGAATTCTTTTGGAATCTTTTGCGGTGGAATACGTTGATATCAAAGATATATCAATAATAAATAGATCACGTATTCATAAAGTAAATAGAGTAGGGTAAGAGAGAATTGACATAAGGATTATAGTGGTTCGGCTTAGTTCAAGCTTATGTCCACTCTCCACGCTGGCAGCCAACTGGCTGTAATCACTATGTAGCAAACGAGAGCCGTTATAGTAAACGGACTAGACTTCTTCAATAGACAGTCTCTCCTACAGCAACCTGCTGCTTTCACACTATATCTCACTCTCTTCGATACACAATTTGAATATGAAAGATTTTAGAGAACAAGTGATTTTGGAGATTCTAACATCGAGATTTTTCTACCCAGTCTCTCCTTATTTCTAAGCAACATCGCTCCACCTTAAATAGCCTCCGTGCCTTCATAACCGTTGGCACATTCCAAAAATTCATCCAATCAACCCGTTGGACTGAATCAATTTAAGTGATCTCCTTGTCGCCGAAAACGTAAGTAGATAGTAGCTCGTCAATCCTGTTCGCCTATACAATCAGGATCTTGAGTTCCCAAAATTAGATTCTTCCAAGAATAAACTTGATCTTCAACGAATAAAATCCGGAGAGTAAATCTTCCAAGCTCTCGATCACAGCCAGAGATATTCTATGGTTAAGATTAGGAAATACGAAATCCAATATCTTACTTTCCTTAGCCATGAGAATAACCTGTGGCCAGTCTGTAAAAATTGCGAACTGTCTTCAGACTTAGATTTAGGTCTTTGAAGGTCGTTAGACTGAAACTGAGTCTTGAAGGTCTTCAGACTGAAACTGAGTCTTGACTGACTTCAGATGGAAAAACTTCAGACCGAACTTCTGGGTCTGACTATCTTTGAAAACCTTTAGACCTTGAAAATTTCAGACGTAATCGACTGAGTCTTGGAGTCTCTAGACCGTACTGTTGAGGCTGTTTTGTCAACTTCAAAACTCCAAGGGATTTTTCTTCAACAGTGTGTAATGATGCATGTTTTATTTTTGCAGGGGCAAAGAATAGATGTGAATGATGGTGTCTTTTATCTTTGTAAGGAACCTCTATGAGCTTCCTTACAAAGAGGGGGCAAGACATGGACACCTAATAACTTTGACTTTATAATATGAGGTGCAAGAATAGAGCACCACCTCTTTATCATTATAGAATGCTTTCACATGATATTGTGCAATTCACTAATTTCACTTGAAATTTATCAAAATGGATAATTCAGTGAAGGATGTCAAGTTACTTGAACATGCTAAATGAGGCGTGAAAGGCAAGCCTTATCCCATACACAGTCCCTTGTCTATACATTGTGAGGTGAGTATGGAAACATTCAGTGTTTCATGTGAAGAGTTTTCTTGCAAAAAGTACGACAACTAAAATGACGAGAGGCAATTCACTTCTCTACTAATGAACCCTTGTTATACCCTTCTTTGAGCCTAAATACTTGAAAAATTTCTTTCATATTACCCCTGTCAAGGACCACCCCACATCGGGGCAAATGGAGGTAAGTCGACATTGGAGGTGAGGGAAATGTATAGAAATTTTCTTACTCTCACTTGCTTCAATCTTCATGTGTTATTATTTCAAATGAACTCATACAAAATTTAAGTGCCTCGGGATGATGAAGAGCATTTCTTTCTTTATCTTACATACTTATATTCATTGTGTAGCCCACTTGAGCTTGCAATTTCATTTCATACGAACCTAATTGGTGATCATATCCCACAATGGGGCAAGCTGACTGTTTGAGCGGCTAATCTGGAGTGCCAATGGAAGATAAAGACCTCCGAGCACTAAACGTCTTAAAAAAAGAAGAAGAGAAAAATGACTGATGAATTGGAGGGACATGAAAAAAGCAGTGTGCTTGATAAAAGCAAGGCCGATGCCCATCATCAGAGAAAAGGACTTTGAAAAAATGTTGAGAAAAGATCCCTAGTAAAATAATCATTGGCATCAAGTGATGAACTCTTGAGCCAATGAGGGAGTCTGTCAAGAAGACAATCCATGGCAAAGAAAAAGACCAATGACAAGGCTTGAATGATCACCAACTCTATACACATCTTTGAGCCTGATGAATCCTTTCGTTTTTGAACCCATGAACCTATCCTACGTCACGTCCATTGCAAAGTCTCTTCACATCAAGGCACTTAAATTAACGTAGGAATTCATATGTTTATAATACTCGCTTGAAGAAGTGCGAGTAAGGTTTTTTCTATTTAATTTCGTAGGGTTCTTGACTTGTAAACCCGGAGATGATATTCGTAAAATATTCATTTCTGAGCCACCAAATTTTTCTTTGCTGAGCCGTTGACCAAGTTCACGTTACGATACTGGTAAAGACCCCTCAGATTGGTAGATTGTACTGCTTGCAAGAAAATTCAAACTCTTGTCGATAGGATGATGATAAGATTGAGTGATATATTCCTGCATCAATGGTCGGGACAAATAACCCCTCCTAAATAAGAGCGAGTGAAAAGCATTTTCACACTAAAAATGTCTCATTTAGCATGTTCAAGAGAGTCACGCTATAAGTGAAAATTGTCTTAATGATAATTTTTCTCGGAAGTTTGATAAAGCCATCATGCATGGACCTTCATTGAATTTTTTTTCTTAAATGAATTTTTCCTCAAAGACCGAAGGATCTATCTTTGAAACCCTGAGTTTGTTCAGTCATCTTTGAATACTTGATGAGAATTCCAAGTACCAATTTATAAAATGTTTTCAAATATCTAGTGTGAATTCTAGATATTTGAACCTTTAAACGCTTGATGTAACTTCTAAGTGTTTGTCTTTTCAAACATCTTATGTGATTTCCAGATGTTTAGTAAATGTTTTCAAATGTCTGACATAAGAACAAGATTTTTGAAATTTCAAGTACTTGATGTAATTTCCAGGTGCTTAGAATCTGATGAGAGTTCCAGATCCCTGAAGACTTTGTTTCAAAAAAAGAAAAAAAAATCTCTTTGAGCCTTTCAATTATCTGAAGGGAGTTCCAGATGTCTGTTAGGTCTCATAGGAATCATTTTACACCTAATAACACTCTTCTAAATCCCCAAACAAGTACGATAGGTCTGTGTTCTTCTTTGCATTTGCATTTCATTGGGCATAGACACATTGAGATCTATGTTCCTGACCAAATCATTGCATTTACATTGCATTCTTTATTGCATGACCTTTCATTTCAAAAGGGATTAAATTCATTTGAGTCCATTTCTTTAAAAAAAAAAAAAGAGAGAGAGTCATTACAATTAACATTTGCATATTCATTTCACATTCATTTTGCATGGTTTAAATTTAGGTGTCATTTATCTTTGAAGGAAACCTATACGAGCTTCCCTTCAAAGAGGAGCAGCTGTTGACACCTAATTTTGACCATGCTACTTACTTGTTCATCATATAAAAATTATATTAAGCATTTCATACCATTGCATTTAGATAATAATAACATTTAGGATCAAACTTATCTTTTAGAAAATAAAAATAGAGGATAATAAATAACATATAAGATAAAACATTTGGTTGTGGAGGGAGATTTTGAAAAATTTTGAACAATGAAGCATTTTTCTTGTTGAATGTACCTCCTCATTTCAAAATACGATTGTCAGAGGTTGTGTGATTTTGGAGGCATTTTTCTTGTTAAGTGTGTGGATATACGCAATTATATTGGGAAATCTTCACTTGCAAAAACAAACTTGAGTTTTTCCTCTATAAATAGAGAGTGCGAGGCTTCGAAATGAGGGGGGCTTCTCTTGATCGAAAAAAGAAGAAGAGAAAAGTCAAAAAAAAAAAAAGTGAAAACAGAGAGAAGAAAAGTGAGAGGATGTGAACAAAGGGGGCAGAACAGAAAGTACAGCAGAGGGAGACGTGTGAGAGAGAAAAACATAAGCAACAGTGTCATCTTCTTCCTCTCGACGCAACCCCTGTCTGCGTCGGCCCTATGCCCGCGCCAGTCCATTGCGCTTGCACCGCCTCCACTGTTGTTGCTCCGCTAGCATCGACGCCTGCTGAAACCACGACCTAGTGCCTTTGCCTACACTTCCGCCTCGTCGGTCACTGCCAACCCATCTGCTGTGACGACCTCGACGCCTCTGCCACTGCTAACAGCCCAACTCCGTCGCTGTCTTTGTTGTCACCGAGAGACGACCTCGATGCCACTTCTGCTGCTCGTCCACGTGCACCGTGCGACGTCCCTACAACCTGCTGATTTGGCCATTGTTTGCCTCCGTCCGTGAGCTAGAACCTGAACTCGCTGCAACGTCAGTTTCCCCTTTTGCTGGAGCTCGACACCACCGCACCTCAGCTATCGCTACACCACCTCTGCAGCAACCAACGCCACCGCGCCTTTGCACCTGCAAGCTCGCCCCGACGCCATTGCTCACCACCACCGCAGTGACCCGCGACCTAATTGCTGCTCGTTGGTCACTGACACCCTGCCTCTATTACTGCCAATCGACCGAAGCTCTACCCCGTTGGTCGCCGTCCACGAGGCCCACGAAGCCGCCTCTGCTCCTACTCCACCGACGCCTGCTGAAGCCTTACCTCCCTATTGCTTGCTGTCACTGCGCATTGATCTGCGAGTTGCTAGTGAATCGCGCCCAACGTCGCCCTTGTTCAGCACTGACACCCAAGCCCTGTTGCCGCATCTACGCCACCACTCCTCGAGAAAGCCGTACCTTGGAATATGTAAAATTTTTAGGATAAATTCAGTTAGAGTATTCGGACTCTTAGTTTTAACCACAAGACGGCGGGTTAGTTTTTTTATTATTTCATCTTTTTATGGCAAATTTATGGAATGTTTTGTGTAATTAATTCACATTAAGATGATATGTCATTGATATGCATTGGTGGATTTTCAATAGGACATATATTTTGGTGTGTTATCGTTATTTGCTCATCACATATCATTCATCATATGTCATATCTAGAATTTAAGTACTTAGGTCCATACACATTTCATGTTTAAAGCAACACATGTTGATTTTTAAGATTCATATAGAATTAGGATAATTTTCCTTTAATAAAACCAAAACTAGGAACAAAAAATGTTATTTAGGTCATATAGATTTCTTAATATGCATACCACATGTTGCGCTTTAGTTAGTGAGTCATAGTTTAATGTTTTAGTATTCCCATCGTGTAGCTTTTTCTTACTTAAAAAAAAAGCCAAAATTAGCATTGCATCATTATGCTGATGCCCTCGTCAAATCTGGCCAAGTGAGAGCCATAACGCCATCGCCTATAGCTAAATAAGGTCAACTATCAACTAGGGGTGAGCGGTTCCAGGTTTCAGGTTCCAAGGTCAGTTCCAGGTTCCAATAGGTTCCTTTTTTTTTTTTTTTTTTTTTTGTCATTTTCATATTTGAACTATAACATATGTGCATACTCTACAGTAACTTCCCACATCTTAGCAAACATACCAATGCCAACTGCTAAGAATTTGGACATACATAATCAAAACTAGGGAAACTAGAGAAGACTGACTAAGCGTTATAGAAGACTAACCTTATGCAACCAATGTTTAAGACGAGCTATTGGCAATCTAAGACACCAATCCTCATACATATTGAGAATGTGGTTCATGATAGCCATCCTGTGTCTACCCTCTAATGCAGATATGAAAACAACAGTTATAGACTTCACTTGTTAAAAAGCCATGTCAATGACTCCATGCAAGTTCCTCTCTTACTTAAAAACATGTTAGGGCATCAAACCATGTTTCATTAATGGCCTGTTCAACATTAGTCTACTTATAAGGACATTCTTCTTGTTTGATCTCCTAAAACAACACAGGAGTTACTAGTATTGCAATCTATTCCCAAAATACCAATTTACTGTTTGACCCATTGATTTTCCAATTGCTCACATAAGTTCATAGATAACTATTTGTAAATGTAGCAAACCATCAATCTCATTTCTAGAGAAATCTTTCAGCAGAATTATGAATGCAAGACTAGGGGCAACAATCTGCACAAGAAAGGCAAGTCGTCACAAACCCACTTTTTGATAGGTACGGCTCCAAGTGTTGCCCTCATTCAAAGTTCAGTAAATAGATTATATAATCCCCAATCCCTCAGGACAGGATCCAAAAGCAGGCACGGCACCAAAGGCTCTTCTTGTTACAATAACAGAATTCCCATAGTCTTCAAAAATGGCAAATACTTTTTAGGTACGAAACAGTTCTCAGTTTGGAATGTTCGATCAATATAATTCGATTCAACAAGCTTCAAGAGATGGGCAGAAACAAGGGACAAAATCATGTAGCAATATTGTTATGAGCATATCTTTTTTTCATCAAGTAGAAATCTATCCTGACACCCGCAGACAGAGGAAAAGGGCTACTAGAAAGGAGAACTGGAAATAACATAATGAGCCATCACATAAGATGCGTGTGAAGAAAAGGGAGCATCACAGGAGGGACATCTATAAGAAAGGCAAACCCAGGGAATCAAAGTCTGGATTTCTTTAGGAACAGCTTTCATCACCTCTTCATATAGCATCAAGTTCTTCTCTCCAAGGACATCCTTCTTGTTGACAATCACAACCAACCCACGTCCTTATACTATAGCTTGTCCGACTATGACCCTTTCGGCATGCTTCATGCTTCATTGTGCTTCAGCAATCTAAAAAGGTAGGGGCAAAAAATGCATCAGTTCTAACAATTGAATCTATTTATGCAGAAGTACCGACTTTAGTTGAGCAAGTTACAGAAGGAAAATGAACTGAAAATTTCTAATACGGGGATGAAGCTTTCAGATTTAAACCCACAAGATGTTGCCACTGGCATAATGATGCCATCAGAACTCCATCAATTTGAAATTGTTGGCATAATGATATGGTACATCAAAACTCCATCAATTTCCAGCAAAATGATGCTACAAAATACAAATGGCAACTCAAAATTTGCTACCAGCAACTTGCTCATCCAGAATTTGAACTCCAAAAACAATGAAAATGACACCAGAGGGACTATAATCATTGAGCAATCTCGTACCCTTGGAGAGAAGGTCTAGAAATCCAATTTCACCGGGTGAGCGATGTTTGGTGTTGAGTAGGGATGTCGGTCGTTGGTCTTCGGGGCAACAGCATCAGGCGTCACGACTGCTGGCGTCTGGTCGTTGGAGCAGAGGTGGAGACAATAGCAGCAGCGTTGTAGGTCAGAATCGGAGACCTAGTGACCAGAGGCGGTGGGTCGTGAGCGGAGACAGTAGAATCGGCATCGTCAGGGCTTCTGGTGTGAGCAGCAGCGGTGGGTCGCAAGCGAAAACAGCAGAATCGGCGTTGTTGGGACTTCTGGCGTGAGCAGAGGCAGTGGGTAGCGAGTGGAGACAACAGAATCGGCGTTGTCGGGGCTTCTGGTGCGAGCAACGGCGATGGGTAGCGAGCGGAGATAGCAAAATTGGCATCGTCGGGGCTTCTGGCGCGAGCAGAGGTGGTAGGTCGCGAGCAGAGACGATCTCGGCTCAGATCTGCCTGCGTCGGGTAGTTGGCGACGGGCGTCGAGGCAGAGCACGACAGCAATGGGTAGAGGCAGAGCATGGTAGCGACGAGCGTCGAGCGGCGAGGGTTCGCGCGAGCGACATCGGCTACTGGTGCCCAGCTGCAGTGGCCTTGAGGGCGAGCAGCGTTCAGTGGCGAGACTCAGAGTGGCGTCTGGCGGCGAGACTCTGAAAAACTGAAAGTGAAAGGGTCGGGAGTCTCGGGAGTCTCAGGGGTGGGGGTTCCTTTTGGAACCCTAATCGATTTCGCGACCGGAACTGGGATCGCCGGCTCTCGAAAAAAATGGAACCGGGAACCAGAACCGGTCCTTTAAGAACTGGGAATCGAAACGGAACCTCCGGTTTGGTTCTCTGGTTCCTGGTTCTACCCGGGAACCGCGCTCACCCCTACTAACAACCCTCGGTGGCCTTGAGTGATGAGGAGAAAAACTAAAGAAAAGAAAAGAAAGAAGAAAACAATTATAAAAGAATTTTAAAAATATTAAAATATTGTTTAAAAAAGTCCACATTGATGCCTGCTAGCCAAAATATGCCAAAGTGGACTAAACCGCCACAAATGAAAAAGGTTTAAGGTTGAATTGACAAAAAAACAGATTTAAGACTAAATTGACAAAATAATATTTATGACTAAATTGATAGGATTACGATAGGTTTATGTCTTTTTGGTAATTTTCCTCTATTGCATGAAGGCTAATAGGGTTTAAAATTTTCAATTTGATCAATTTAGTTCTCAATCTTTTAATGATTTGCCAACATATTTGTTCCTGTTAAACTTGGATGGAAATCACTGACGTGGCTATTAGCTAGCCTACTTCGTATGATCAAAGTTGATGTGGATAATTTTCACAATTTAAAAAAAAAAATCAATTTTTTTTTTTCATTTTTCACTTCCCAGAAGGGCCACTAGATCCAAAAGACAAGAAGAGTTTAGTGCTTTAGCACTCGTTTCTAAGATTGAACCCAAAAGTATGGAAGAACCCTTGGCTGATGAAAACTGGATTGAAGCTATGCAAGAAGAGTTTAGACAATTCAGCATCAACGATGTTTGGGAGATAATTCTTAAACCTAAAGGTAAGTCTATTA
Organism: Eucalyptus erythrocorys; assembly: GCA_014182555.1. Classification (NCBI taxonomy): domain Eukaryota; kingdom Viridiplantae; phylum Streptophyta; class Magnoliopsida; order Myrtales; family Myrtaceae; genus Eucalyptus; species Eucalyptus erythrocorys. The sequence goes on along the minus strand of CM024599.1, from coordinate 13,369,946 downwards.
TTGGAGCTAAATGGGTTTTCAGGAACAAGGTGGATGAGAAAGGAAAAATGGTCAAGAACAAAGCAAGACTCGTGACCAAAGGATATACACAAGAAGAAGGGATAGGCTATAACGATACCTATGCACCAATAGCGAGGTTAGAAGCAATTAGATTATTACTTGCTTTTGCTTACTATAAAAATTTGAGGTTATTCCAAATGAATGTAAAAATTACATTCCTAAATGGATTCATCCAAGAAAAAGTCTATGTGGAACAACCACCTGGATTTGAAGATCCAAGAAAGTCAGACTCAGTCTATAGATTAAAAAGGGCCCTATATGGACTGAGGCAAGCACCTCGAGCTTGGTATGAAATGTTAAGTAAATTCCTAACTCAAAATGGTTTTGTTAAAGGAAAGGTAGATACTACTTTGTTCATAAAAAGACAAGGTAAAGATTTTCTACTTATTCAAATTTATGTTGATGATATCATTTTTGAATCACTTAATAAATATCTATGCAAGAAGTTCTTTAGATGTATGCAGGATGAATTCGAGATGAATATAATGGGTGAGTTAACTTTCTTTATGGGATTGCAAGTTAAGCAGTCCAAGAAAGGTATTTTTATTCATTAAGAAAAGTATACAAAAGATCTCATCAAGAAATTTGGATTGGAAAATTGGAAAAAGACAGAAACACCAATGTCAAGTTCTTCAAAGTTGGATAAAGATGAAGGAGGAAAGAGTGTAGACCAGAAACTTTACGAGAACATTATTGGTTCACTTTTTTATCTTACTGCATCTAGACCTGGCATTTTGTTTAGTGTTTGTATCTGTGCTAGATTCCAATCAAATCCCAAAGAATCTCATTTAAGTGCTGCAAAACGCATCATCAAATACGTTGCAACTACTCCAAAGCTAGATCTGTGGTATCCTAAAGAATGAGACTTTACTTTCCTTAGACATTCAGATGTAAGTTTAGCAGGATATAAAGTTGATAGAAAAAGTACTTCTGGTACTTGTCAATTGCTAGGAAACAAGCTAGTATTTTGGTTCTCAGGAAAATAGAGTACTGTAACTCTTTCAACAACTGAAGTAGAATATGTGGCTCTTAGGAGCCGTTGTTCTCAAATTTTGTGGATGAGGCAACAACTAAGAGACTTTGGAATTGAAGAATTGTGCACCGAGATCAAACGTGACAACGCTAGTGCCATTAATCTCACAAAGAATCTAATTCTTCATTCAAAAGCAAAGCACATAGAAATTCGACACCATTTCATTAGAAATCATGTTTAGAATGGAGAGATTATGATTCAGTTCATTGACTTGAAGAATCAGTTGACAGACATATTTACAAAGCCACTGGAGAAAAGCCTATTTGGGTCTATTTGCACCAGACTGAACATCATATCTTCTATTGGTTAAAGTCTAAAGATGATCAGGCTCAGAACGTCCAAGAATTACGACTATAAGTTAATTCTTCTTCAATGCAAGTAATTTAATTTTAGGATGAAATTTCAAAAAGGTACGTTTATTTTTGAATTGCTACTTACCTATTTTATTTTTAGAAATTATCTTTTTCGAGTTTTGAATTAATGGCAGTTTTTCATTTTTGAAAAAGGCAGTTTTCATTTTTATTTTTTTTGTGACGAATCGTATACCCCGTTTCATTTGCTTTATATACCGTCGAAATTCTTCCTCTCTATTTACACTCACTCAAACCCTGGAATATAGAGATCCTACTTTCTCTCATTTTCTCTCAAGTTTGATCCAAAAAGCTTTCACATTTTTTCAACGAGCGAGTTCAAGAAATCCTCGAAGACAGTGACGATGTCTTTCCAGAAGAAGTCTTCTAGAATTGCGAACGGGGGACCATAGCACACGCCAGAGGGTCCTACCCACTTTGATCTAACCGAGGAAGAGGATTATCCTCAGTAGCAGCAACAACAACAAGATTCTCAACAGCGTCACTTTTCATAGCAAGGTGTTGAAGAAAAATCCCTTGGAGTTTTGAAGTTGACAAAACAACCTCAACAGTACGGTCTAAGGACTCCAAGACTCAATCAGCTACGTCTGAAGTTGTCAAGGTCTAAAGGTTTTCAAAGACAGTCGGACTCAGAATTTCGGTCCGAAGTTTTTCCGTCGAAGTCGGCCAAGACTCGTTTCCATCCGAAGACCTTCAAGACTCGGTTTCCAGTCGATGACCCTCAAGACCCAAATCTAAGTCTCGAAGACGGTTCGCGATTTTTACAAAGCTAGCCACAGGTTATTCTTATGGCTAAGGAAAGTAAGATATTGGATTTCGTATTTCCTAATCTTAACCATGGAATATCTCTGGCTGTGATCAAGAGCTTTGAAGATTTGATTCTTTGGATTTTATCCGTTGAAGATCAAGATTATTTTTGAAAGAATCTAATTTTGGGAACTCAAGATCCTGATTGTATGGGCGAACAGGATTGATGAGCTGCCGTCTACTTACGTTTTCGGGACAAGGAGATCACTTAAATTGATTCAGTCCAACGGGTTGATTGGATGAATGTTTTGGTAAGTGCCAACGGGTATGAAGGCACGGAGACTATTTAAGGTGGATCGACGTTGCTTGGAAGCAAGGAGAGACTGGTAGAAAAATCTTGATGTTAGAATCTCCAAAATCACTTGTTCTCTAAAATCTTTCATATTCAAATTGTGTATCAAAGAGAGTGAGATATAGTGCAAAAGCAGCAGAAGGCTGTAGGAGAGACTATCAATTGAAGAAGTCTAATTCGTCTATTGTAACGGCACTCTTTTGCTATATAGTGATTACAGCCAGTTGGCTGCCAGCGTGGAGAGTGGACGTAAGCTTGGTCTAAGCCGAACCACTATAATCCTTGTGTCAATTCTCTCTTACCCTACTCTATTTACTTTATGAATACGTAATCTGTTTATTATTGATATATCTTTGATATCAACGTATTCCACCGTGAAAGATTCCTAAAGAATTCCATAACAACCTATTCACCCCCCTCTAGGTTGATTCACTAACTATTTCACAAGGGACTCAAGTTCCTCCATAGCAACAAACAGAAGAAGAGATCATTGAAGATGTTGAACCCGTAAGAACACTGAAACTCAAATTTCTCTTTAAACTCTACTCTAATTTAAATGAGGGTGGTACTACGATGACTTTCATCGATGAGTTTTTACAAGAGAGAGGGTACAAGAACGAAACTTTGTTCTTACAAGCTATGGAAAAATTAGGCATTGCGCCTGTAGGTTTGGCAGCAAGGACTTTTGCCAACTTTCCTAGTGATCCACGGTTCGGAACTTTTAATCAGCCTGAAGGGAAGGATGATGATGAAAGGATGTACACAAACTTTCAGCCTAGGATGGGCGTCGCTGCAAATGTTCGTGGTGAAGGGACGAACTTATTTCATTCTAAGGACCACAGGAAGACTTATTCAAAACTGCTGAAGAGAGGGGTGATGAACCCTAGAAGTGTAGACTTTGATTTTCTTAATTCTTTGAAGGCGAAATTGAGGGAGAAGTTTGCTCTCCTTAAACTTGAACAATTCTGTTCAAAGACATCTGTCGCCTACCCTAAATTGACTTCCTATTTCTATTCAAATTTGTCTTTTCTAGCGAATAGATTTTCTTTTACGGTTAGGGACAAAGAAGTTATGGTGGATGTAGACACCTTGGTGGATGTGATTGTCTGGAATGAGAGAGTTTCCAACCAATCAGTGTATCTGTTGGTCACGCAACTTTGCCTCTTGTTCGGGACAGGTTTGCTGAAGGCAGGATTTCTTACTCTAGAATGACTGCCTCCAATATTTTGCTTCATAAGATTGTGATCAACTGCATCAGACCCAAATCAACTTCAAAAACTAATGTCTCTCGCTTAGAAGCAAAGCTAATGTATGCAATCAACATCGGATTCAAGTTCTTATTGCCTCACACTATCCTAATGCACATATATAGGACAATTGCGAAGGACAAGGGGTAACTCTCTTACTCTGCACTTGTTACTCGACTGTTCAGACATTTCAACATTTAGTTTCCTACTACTTTGTGTGTTCAAACCATTGCTCCAATGGTGGTTAGACTGAAGATGGTTTAAAAAATGAGACTGAAAGAGCTGAATCAGGCATTGGAGTGCCTGAAGGAGAAATCCCTTGCCAAAACTAAACAAGACTCTACAACGAAGAAGAGGAAAGGCAAAGAGCCAATGAGAGCACCGATCAAGAAGAGGAGAGCCCTTATCTTGCAGGATGAAGAAGATGAGGATGATATCACTCTCTCTACTTTTGCCTTAAGAAATTTAAGGAGCTTTGTTAGTTTTAAGGAGACAGAGGACAGAGAGAACAGAGAAAGAGAAGAGACAGGGAAGAGCAGTGAAGAAAGAGAAGAAATGAGAATAGAGGAAGAAGAAAGAGGAAGAGAAGAAGAAGAAGAAGAAGAAGAAGAAGAAGAAGAAGAGGGTCAAGATGACTTTCTTGAGCCAACATTTGTTGTATCCTTGTTAGATGACTCAAGAAAGAAAAGGAATGGAAATGCAAGAGAAGAAAGAGAAAAACATCACTTGGGTGCTGAAGAAGAGCAAGAACAGGAAGAGGAATTCCTTTCTCCACCTGAAAGGACAGAAACGGGGGGAGCAACTGACAAAAGAGGTACTTCTTCACCTGTTTTTACTAGTGATGTTAGTAGATCTCCAGCAGATCTAGAGGATGTCTATGCCTCTCAATTCCCTGAAGCAGATATTGAGGCATCCACTCCGAGTCCTAGTGATCAAACTGCTGATGTTCCCTCACATTTCAAGACTCCTGGAATTGATTTGGCTGGACCCAGTGCTACAGAACCAACAACAGACTTTCAAAGGCTACTAGATCTCATTTTGGAACTGAAGAGTCAGGAATATGGTTTCGAGTTTGAGATGGAGAACCTAAAGACAGCTTTAGAGTCAACTTTAGACTCTCTACAAGAACAGTAACAAGCCCTGAAGATTCAAGTGCAAGAAACTGCAAAGGGTGAGGATATTCAACAGCTCAAGGAGACTCTAAGGAAGCTGGAGGAGATTGTCAAGTCTATGGAGGATTTCCAGATTGTTCGCATCCCCAAACAACCATGATTTTTACCCAACTCTTTTTATAGTAATTCTCCACTTTTTGCTGTTGACAAAAAGGGAGAGAGTTTGTGCAGATTTGACCTGACTTATCTCTTGGGTACTTTTTGCTTGATGTTTGACTTTGATGACTTTTAGGACTTAGGTACTTGTTGGTTTGGTTTTGGACTGACTTTTGGTATACTTTGGACTTTTGACTGCTATTTGACTTTGAATCTTTTTGACGCTTGTAGTAACTAAGTTCGTGATATTGATTATGGCTGGATAGTTATTTACCTTGCAGGATTAAAATATTTTTTGTGGTTGTAGAATCGATGTTATCCAAGTCCTAATCAACTTATTTTTATAAGATATCACGTTTTGCTTAAGTGTTGTTTTGCAGGTCAAAAATTTTCAAATCTACATGAAAGTTTTGTCACCATAAAAAATGGGGAAATTATTAGAGAAAACTCCTTTATTATTTTAAAGCTGACAAAACCTTTCCAAAAGACTAGTCTAAAGACTTGCAGACTCAAGTGTTATAGTCTGAAGAACTTCAGACTCTACCGTTAAAGTATGAAGACTGCCAAACTTTAATCTCAAAATCTGCCTTCATTAACAGTTTCCAGACTGAATAATGAAGAATTATCCAGATGCAGGATTATCTTCAAGGATTTGATTTGCATGATTTTTGGAAGACCTTATGGCTGGATATAGCATCTACTTGATTGATTGTTCTGATTGGAATCAACTCCGATATGAAGATCTTTTGAAAGACGAGCAAACTTGGAAGGTTCTACTTATGGAAACCAAGATCTTGATTGTATGGGCGAACATGATTGACGCGCTTTCATCTCTTATCATCTAACGACTTGAGATCTCCTTAATTAATTCTGTCCAATGGGTAGATTGGAAGAATTCGTTTGGAAAGTGCCAATGGTTGTGAAGGCATGAATGAGTATTTAAGGTAGACCCTCTTGTTGCTCAAAAGAGTGTGTGAAAGAAAAATTTCAAAGTCTGAAACTTTCTAGTTCCTCGCTCTTTCACTCATAGAGCTCAAGTTATATACAAAAGAGAGAAACTCTTAATGAGACTTTCTGAGAGACCAGTAGAGACTTTTCATTAAGAAAGTTGAAGATCACAAGTTGTAAAATCTCTCTTGATTCATAGTGGAATCTAGCCAATAGGCTGTCAGCGCGAGAGAGTGGGACGTAGGCTTGATTTAAGTCAAACCACTATAAACCTTGTATTCCTATTATCTTTCCTTAACTCCTTACTTTTATTCGTAGCTTTATTTGTCTGCTCAATGCTGAATATGTTCATAGTCAATTATGTTTTAAAGGCAATTTACTTCTTTAAGTCTTGCGAAGATATTTATTTACACCTATTCACCCCCCTCTAGGTGTTTATACTAGCCCTTTCAGATTTATGTTCATCAACTCATGTATTGAGTCAACTATGAGAGTAGCAATGCACTAGGTGAAAGCTTGGGTAGGAAGCGGAGGGTGCAAAGGGCTTTGTAGGGTAAGCCTAGAGCGATTTTTCAGCGAGCCCAAACATATCAAGACTAAATTTTATAGGCTCAATTAGTGGCCTAGACCTAAATCACAAATTTGGCTGAATCAGTTGAGTTCGGTGGGGCTATTTCAGGTCAATGCCCGACTTTTCCAAGAATGAAATTTGTTTATTTATATTCAAATTTGAAAACTTCGACAAGCACAATCAAAATAAGCCTTTAAGGTACTATGAGAACTCGTTTAAGGTTCAATAATCAAATATAACTCCTCTACTGAAATTGCTTAGTGAACTCATCTCAAAGTTTGGTTTGATCTAAATTCAAAGTAATTAAAAGTATAAGGGCAATATTGCGCATTGAACGTACAATTAATAATGATAGTAATAATAAAAGGCCATCGCTTTTGATTAGAAGTAGTATTCAGAGTTCACGTAAAATCACTTGAAGGTCGTACATAAACCTTTCCTCAGCACTACTGTGTTTACGTATGGAGCCTTCACCTGTGTTCTCTCGCCAACCCAAATCGCATGGCCTTTGATTGCACGACAGTTGGACTTCGTTCGATGTCTTGGTTAACAACACGTAAGCAATCCGAATTTGTGAACTGAAATGTGAACTGTGATGCTGAGTCAAATTTGAACAATGGTGAGGAAAAACCCCCACGTTGAACAGTCAATGAAGATGTGGTCTTCTGAAAACCCTCGTGTTTCAGCCCCCTTTGAGGACCAAGTCCTCTTGGCTCACCGGAAATCTCGTTCATCTATCCTTAAATCTGCAGAAAGTGCAGAATCAACCGACCCACCGAACTCACTAGGTTCATTCAGTCATTCTTATCATGTGGCTCATGATTTCATGGTGCTCTTGCCTGGTCATCTTCTGCCTACTGCAGGCAAGTCATAGGGCCAGCGGTGTAGCTTATCGGAGCCACTCTTTCCGAACCAAACTCTCGTCTCCTCTGGCAATATATTCGAGCTTGGGTTCTTCACGCTGAGCGGGTCAGAAAATCAGTATATTGGCATACGGTACAAGAACTTGACGCCTTCTAAGATTGTGTGGGTGGCCAATAGGGAACGGCCGCTTGAGTACACTGATCGGTCTGCAAAATTAACGATAGCTAGTGATGGGAATTTGAAGCTCATGGATGGACAAGAAAATATAGTTTGGTCTACCATTGTCTCTAGTCGGTCCAATTATACATTTTTGGTGCTATTAGATAAATGTCACCTAAAGAAATGAAATCTACGCACCTCGATTTCAATGGGACATAAGCTTAGATTAGGGTAGAGTTAATTGTCCCACAAGCACAATCAAAATAAGACACTGTCAGAACTTGTTTAAGGTTCAGTAATCAAATATAACCCATCTACTCAAATGGCTTAGTGAACTCATCTCAAAGTTTGGTTTGATATAAATTCAAAGTAATTAAAAGTATAGGGGCAATATTACACATTGAACGTACAATTAATAATGATAGTACTAATAAAAGGCCATTGCTTTTGGTGGGAAGAAGTATTCAGAGTTTCACTTGAAAGTGGTGCTTAGACCAGAAAAGATACTAAAGATTTGGCCTTTCCTCAGCGCGGCTGAGTTTACGTATGGAACCTTCACTCATGTTCTCTCGCCAACCCAAATCACACGGCCTTAAGTCATTTGTTTGCACCACTCTTGGACTTCGTTCGATGTCTTGGATAACACGTAAGGAATCCGAATGTGTGGACTGAAATATGCAACTGTGACACTGATTCAAATTTGAACAGCGGCGAGGAATAACCCCCACGTTGAACAGTCAATGAAGATATAGTCTTCTGAAAACCCTCGTGTTTTAGCCCCCTTTGAGCACCAAGGCCTCTTGGCTCACAGGAAATCTCGTTCATCAATCCTTAATTCTGCAGAAAGTGCGGAATCAACCGACCCACCGAACTCACAGGGTTCATTCAGTCATTCTTATCATGCGGCTCATGATTTCTTGGTGCTCTTGCTTGGTCATCTTCTGCCTACTTCAGGCAAGTCATAGGGCCAGCGGTGTAGCTTATAATATTACTCCATCGGAGCCGCTCTTTCTGAACCAAACTCTCATCTCCTCTGGCAATATGTTCGAGCTTGGGTTCTTCATGCTGAGCGAGTCAGAAAATCAGTATATTGGCATACGGTACAAAAACTTGACGCCTTCTAAGATTGTGTGGGTGGCCAATAGGGAACGGCCGCTTGCATACACGGATCGGTCTGCAAAATTAACGATAGCCAGTGATGGGAATTTGAAGCTCATGGATGGACAAGAAAATATAGTTTGGTCTACCAATGTCTCTAGTCGGTCCAATTATACATTTTTGGTACTATTAGATAAATGTCACCTAAAGAAATGAAATCTATGCACCTCGATTTCAATGGGACATAAGCTTAGATTAGGGTAGAGTTAATTGTCCCACAAGCACAATCAAAATAAAACACTGTCAGAACTTGTTTAAGGTTCAGTAATCAAATATAACCCATCTACTCAAATGGCTTAGTGAACTCATCTCAAAGTTTGGTTTGATATAAATTCAAAGTAATTAAAAGTATAGGGGCAATATTACACATTGAACGTACAATTAATAATGATAGTACTAATAAAAGGCCATTGCTTTTGGTGGGAAGAAGTATTCAGAGTTTCACTTGAAAGTGGTGCTTAGACCAGAAAAGATACTAAAGATTTGGCCTTTCCTCAGCGCGGCTGAGTTTACGTATGGAACCTTCACTCATGTTCTCTCGCCAACCCAAATCACACGGCCTTAAGTCACTTGATTGCACCACTCTTGGACTTCGTTCGATGTCTTGGATAACACGTAAGGAATCCGAATGTGTGGACTGAAATATGCAACTGTGACGCTGATTCAAATTTGAACAGCGGCGAGGAATAACCCCCACGTTGAACAGTCAATGAAGATATAGTCTTCTGAAAACCCTCGTGTTTTAGCCCCCTTTGAGCACCAAGGCCTCTTGGCTCACAGGAAATCTCGTTCATCAATCCTTAATTCTGCAGAAAGTGCGGAATCAACCGACCCACCGAACTCACAGGGTTCATTCAGTCATTCTTATCATGCGGCTCATGATTTCTTGGTGCTCTTGCTTGGTCATCTTCTGCCTACTTCAGGCAAGTCATAGGGCCAGCGGTGTAGCTTATAATATTACTCCATCGGAGCCGCTCTTTCTGAACCAAACTCTCGTCTCCTCTGGCAATATGTTCGAGCTTGGGTTCTTCACGCCGAGCGGGTCAGAAAATCAGTATATTGGCATACGGTACAAAAACTTGACGCCTTCTAAGATTGTGTGGGTGGCCAATAGGGAACGGCCGCTTGCATACACGGATCGGTCTGCAAAATTAACGATAGCCAGTGATGGGAATTTGAAGCTCATGGATGGACAAGAAAATATAGTTTGGTCTACCAATGTCCATAGTCGGTCCAATTATACGTTTGCGGTGCTATTAGATAGTGGGAATTTTGTTCTGGAAGATGGCAATTATGGCGAAATATGGGGAAGCTTCGAGGATCCGACAGACACTCTTCTTCCAACAATGAAGATAGAAGTAAATGTTAGGACTGGAGTGAAAAAGTTCTTAATTTCCTGGAGAAGCGACACTGATCCATTCCCTGGAAGTTTCTCGACTGGAATGACATCCGGGACGCCGCCTCAAGCTTTCACTTGGAATGGTTTGACCCCTTACTGGAGAGGCGGGCAATGGGACAAATCAAAATTTATTGGCATACCAACCATGGACCAATCATACAAGAGTGGCTTCACTGTCCAGCAGGATACTCAGCAGGGAACCACTTACTATTCGATAAATAGATACGATATCTTTCTATACATGTTCATTTCTCCTGGAGGATCTCTCACGATAATGCGCTGGGATGATGGAGCTAAGGCATGGTTGATGGATTGGGCAGCACCGAACAATACTTGTGAGATTTATGGAACTTGTGGTCCATTTGGAGTTTGTAACTCATTGAATTCGCCCATTTGCAGATGCATAGATGGGTTTGTGCCAAAGTCAAATGAAGAATGGGACAGTGGAAACTGGACCAGAGGATGTGTAAGAGAGATGGAATTGAATTGCCAGAAAAACACAAGCACATCGACTTCTACAAATGTAAATAAAGATGCATTTTGGCAAATGAGCCAGATGAAATTACCCGACTTGGGGGACTATATATCAGACAATGGAGATGAAGAAGGATGTGAAAGCTGGTGCCGGAGCAATTGTTCTTGCTTGGCTTATTCTTACGTCAGCACCATTGGGTGTATGGTTTGGAGTAAAGACCTCATTGATCTTCAGGAATTTCCCACAGATGGGGAAGGTCTATTTGTTCGAGTTGCACATGTAAAAGAAGGTTAGAAATTTGTTTCATTAAGATGAGTTTGAGTCGACACCAATCATCTTTTACATAACTCTCTCCTTTTTCAGGAGGATCGCAACACAAAGTAGTTATCATCAGCCTAAGCACTATTGCAGGGATTATGTTCTTTGCAGTATTTGTTTTTGTTCTTTGCAAATGGAGAGCTAACAAAAGAGGTACTATTGAAAAGCTATATCAGTGTTGTTAGAGTAATGTGCGCGCTGTGAAGAAATATACTAATTCTTCATCAATGATAAACACAGGAAACTTGAACAAAATTCAAAGGCTCCTTGATTCAGTAGATACACTGGAAAAATCGACTAAGCTGACACAAGGAAATGCATGGCAAGAGCAGTTGAAGCAAGATGATTCACCGGAATTGACACTTTATAGTTTTGATAGCATACTACTTGCTACAAACAAGTTCAGCACGACAAGTAAACTTGGGCAAGGAGGGTTTGGCTCTGTTTATAAGGTATGGCCATTCTGCAGGACATTGTCAATGAAAATATTTCAAGGTTTAAAAGCTATGTGAATTGTGAAACAAGGGAAGCTGAAAGATGGGAAAGAGGTAGCTGTGAAAAGACTTTCCAGTACCTCAGCCCAAGGCATTGAAGAGTTCAAGAATGAGATCATCCTTATATCGAAACTCCAACATCGAAATCTTGTTAAACTCATGGGTTATTGCATTGAAGGAGAAGAAAAGATTTTGGTATACGAGTACTTGTCGAATAAAAGCTTGGACACCTTTCTTTTTGGTTGGTCTTTCCTATCTCGGATTAACTATTTTTCTATAATGTATTTTCTGCATAGCATTAAAACTTGAAAACTATTCTTGTTTGTCATGTTTGTTAGATTCAAGAAAGAAGGCAGAACTTGACTGGGGCAAACGATTTCAAATAATTCAGGGGATTGCAAGGGGGCTGCTCTACCTCCATCGAGATTCTTGCCTTAGGGTCATACATCGATACTTGAAAGTAAGCAACATTCTCTTGGATGAAAAGATGAACCCAAAAATTTCAGATTTTGGGCTAGCACGAATGTTTGAGGGCACTCAAGTTTTGGTGAACACTCAAAAAATTGTTGGAACATTGTAAGCTCTCTAGGCCTATTTGAATTATCAATTCATTGAGTCAATCTCTTCAAGCAGATAGAAATGATTGATTTACCACAACGAACATCTCTGTTCATGCATGTTTTATCCCCATTGTCTATCGATACAATCAAAGAGTACATAACATGTTTAACTTAATTGCAGTGGCTATATGTCTCCTGAGTACGCCATGGGTGGAATATTTTCCGAGAGGTCCGATGTCTATAGCTTCGGAGTGTTGCTATTGGAAATAGTAAGTGGCAAAAAGAACACGGCCTTGTATGACCAAGGACATCTGAATCTCCTTTCCTACGTAAGTCCCAAATTCCAAACTTTATCAATATCGTAAATTTGCTGCAATATTATGACAGTGTTCTCACTTACAGGCATGGCAAATGTGGAGTGATGGCAAAGCATTGGACCTAACGGATGTAGCAATGGCTGTTAGCTCTCCATTGGAGGTAACAAGATGCATCCATGTTGGGCTTCTCTGTGTTCAGGACCATGCCACGGATAGACCGAACATGTCGAATGTGGTTCTGATGTTAAGTGGCGAGTTAGATCTTCCTCAGTCGAGGCAGCCTATATTCACTTTCCAAGCCGGAATACCGAATCTTTCTATTCCATCACAGCAAGAAAGCATCTGGTCTGTTAACACTATCACTAATACAGTGGTCAAAGGAAGATGACGACCATTTATTTTCATTTTTATTTTCCCTTTTTTGGAGATGACTTTGTTGTTATTTTTTTTAAGATTTTAGTGTTAATTTAATTCAAGGATGGCTTTAGTCCACTCTGAACAAAGGGTCGAATTGGCTGCCCCACTTTATACATGGATTTTAGGCTGCAAAGTTAGGGTTTAGAATGTATACTTTTTTGACAAAACATAATCGACGCAGCAATTTGTTCTAATTTGCAGTAGCCAAAACTGTTGTTGTAATTAAGGAGAACTACCAAGTAATTGCAATCTCTCTCATTGCCAGTTGTATTTTGAAGATTCGATTTCCTGGGTTTTTGGACGAAAGATATCATTACCAAAGACTAAAGTACCACCCCCCCCAAAGAGAAGCATGATGAGCATTGGCAAAGGACAAAGTATTTCCAGCTTCTTCAAGTATGATTCCCATATATGATTTACCTTCTTCAGATGTCAAAAGAAGTCGTCTATGTCTGTGGCAATTATATGTCAGCTAGCGATCAATTCAATGAGTGAACAATTGAATTCGGATAAGCTTCGCATGAAAATGGAAGGCTAATGTCAACTAGTGATCAAAATCGGAGCCATGTGATCCTTAAACTAAAGAGCTGAAGAGTTCCTGGTTTGCTTGGAACCCATATAATACCTAGCTTCATTGAACATTAAACTTGTGGGGAAAATTACCTTATTAATCCTAAACCTATTGTAGAAATGCGAATTCAATCCTAAAATATTTAATTTTGCAAATTCAGTATCCTGCGTAAAATTCTAATGTAGTCATTCTAGACAATTTTTGTTGGAAATCGCTGGCATGTTGTAGGACGGCGATGACTAGATTACTACGTTAGTAATTTCTAGCAAAAATTAACCGGAAAGACAACGTATTTTTCGCAAATATTAAATTGGCAAAATCGAAAACTTTTGGACGGAATTGACATCTATATAACAGATTTAGAATTAATTGGACTATTTCCACGAAACTTTGTGTTATTGCATTGACAAAACATTTGGCCAACAAGTTTCATCCGAAGCCGCTTTGACCCCTCTTATTATTATTTGTACATTTTAAAGTACAGTCAACTTGGAACAATGGTCAAGAGAAGAACGCCAATTTTATTGGCTTCTCATCGAAAAAGATAGTTTTTAAAAGCCAACATTTGACTGACGATGAAGCTTCTATTGCGTAATTCAGATTGACTTGTCAAACTGCAATGACATCTTGATCTCTTGGCATTCTAGAAATGCATATGAACTGGCATAGGTATCATCAGCTTACGATATAAAGCTAATTTTGTACGATAACAAGATGTCTGAAGCTATCTCTAAGAGGATTTATGGCCTCACACCTTTGGCAAAGTGTATACGTTTGCAAAAATCTCGCCTTCCTGTCAGATCTGCAGGCAAAATCGAAAGGCGAAGAATCGGGAGCCTCTTAACATCCCGAAGTAAGCAACAACCAAACACAGTAGGCTCCTATCACAATATTGCTTAAGATGTGTCTCTACTCTTCCTTGGTCATGGTCAACCTTCTTCAGGCACATCATAGCACTGCAGTTTATAACATTCCTGCAGCCGAACCACTCTTTCAGAACCAAACTCTTGTCTCCTCTGGTCAAACCCTTGAGCTCCGTTTCTTCACCCCCAACGAATCAGCCAATCAATATGTGGGCATATGGTACAAGAATGCGACTCCTTCCAAGATCATCCGGGTCGCCAATAGATATACGCCACTTGCACATTTAGATCATTCAGCAAAATTAACAATAGGCAGGGATGGGAATCTGAAGTTCATGGACAAGCAATAAAAGGTAGTTTGGTCCACCAATGTTTCTGTTCAGTCAAACTATACTACATCAATGCTTTAGGAAACTTTGTTCTACAACACGGGAATTCCATTGAAATATGGGCAAGCTTTGATGATCCAACTTATACTTGATAAAGCTAGTACGGGTGAATAGGTGTTTGTAAGAAATCTTAACAAATAAAATAAATTGCTTGCAAAGTCTAGATGAAGATCAGAATGACGAGATTCCAAACTTCTACAATATTCAGAAAGTGTGCAATAGACTTTAAATGAAGGAGATAAAGAGAGAAAAGTGCACACAAATTTTTTTATAGTAGTTCGGCTTAAATCAAGTTTACGTTCACTCTTCCACACTGATAGTCTACTGGCTAGATTCCATTATATGATCAATCAAGAAATTACAACTTGGTGAGCAAACAGTCAATGGGAGAAATTTTCTAACTCGCTAAGACACTATTTTTTTGTTTTCTCTCTAGATTACACTTTTTAAAAAGCTCATAGATGAAAACTAGTAAAATTAGGAGTGATCGGGTCTAGGGTGGGTAGGGTTTAGACCTAGACCCTGTACTCGATCCTGTTATAATCAGTTTCCTTTTTTTAGACCTTGTACCCGACCCTGTTTGTATTGGACCCTGTACCTGACCCACCTTGTTTTTCTGGTTCGGTTCCATGGTCAACCCTGTTTCCATTGAAACTTGTTTTGCAATCTCCCACTATCCTATATGACTTCGAATTTTATATTAACACATGAGAAAATAACGTAATCCTCATAATTTGTATCGGAACATTAAGTACTTGTAATAAATAAATACATGAACTTTTTGACTAAATAAAAAATTAAGGATCCACGAGGCTAATTATAATAAATAAAATCATAAGGCAAAGAATTAACAACAAACATGGGTCTAATATTAATCTTATTCCCACAACTACTACATGAAGCTACTCATTTATGCAAGCATAACTCCTCCTATAAAAGAGAAATTATGTGAGTCAATCCACGTGGTACACAACAATTTGGCGACAACGACATCATTCATCTATCGGACGGTGCGAGAGGGAGCCGATGAGGGGAGGAAGCAAGTGAGGAAGAGGAACGATGTAGGAGGAGTGTCAAAAGGAAAAACGTCGTGTGATTGCGAGAGTAAGAATAGAACTAAAGACGAAAAAATAGAGTTTTGGACCTATATTTACAAAACCGGTTCCAAAACCAGTCCAGGAACCGGTTTCTAGGTGGGTAACCAATCAAACCCGGTTCTCGAACCGGTTTAAACCAGTTCCAAATTTTGGGAACCTGTTCCCGGACCGGTTTCAATAGGAACCAGTTCCCGAACTTGTTTTCCGGGTGGGCCGGTCCAGTTGCACACCCCTAAGTAAAATGATACCTAAATTTTACTATTTTATTTATGACTTAATCACATACAAAATTAGGAATTAGTCGCTAAAAAAAAGAAAAAAATAAAAACAAAAGTAAGGAGTAAAATAAATAACTTTCATTAAAATGCATCGTGTATGTTTTCATTAAAATTCGTTACGCGTAGACATTAGGAGCATCTACATAACTATCACTAATTATTAAATCTAAAATTTTTTAAAAAATCGAAAAAAAATTAGTTAGATTACTTTTTTTTAAAAAAGCTTAGGGGTTAGGTCGGGCCGGACCAAGCCCCTCTTTCTTTTATCGTTCCCCAGTGCAGCCTAAGCCTTATCCTGCTCGGCCCAGCCCACACCCTAGCTTCTTCCTCCTGTTGTCCTTTGCGAGCAAGACTTGCAAAAAGAACAAACAGGCGGCACAGGGAACAAGGGAGGCAGGGGCAATGCTCGCCAGGAGTTGGTGGTCGAGGGATAGGCTGGCAAGTTGCAGCTAGCATGGCAGGAGGCCGAGTGCCCGCGGAGAGAAGAAAAGGAGCGGGAGGGGACTCGCAGGAGGAGCGAACAGAATAGCGAGCACCGTGAGTGAACTAGAGGGAAACCAGAGAGAAAAAGGAGGAGAGGAAAGGTTCGTGGAGGCTAGCCAAGGAGCCAAGGGCCCCCGAGACGCCTTGCCACTACTGGAGAGCTGCCTGTTAGTTGTCGACCACCGCCGTCTCCTCAGAACTAGGTAGGCATTTCACCAAACACTTGGTGTGCGTGTGTGGTACCGGCTCCCTCAATCATTTTGAGCGAGCTCCGGCCCTCCTTCCTATCCCCATTGCACTTCCTGAGCTCTGGTAGATCTCCTTAGATCCTCAGTTTTACGCTCGGGCCTCAGCTGAGCCTAAAGTTCTCGATCTCGTTAGTGCACATCACTTGTTCGACGAAATGTTCGACCGAAGCCTGCCCTTGGTTCGTTGTTTAGAGCTGCTGCAACCTCTCTCTCTCTTTCCATCTCTCCCTCTCTTGCTTCTAGACGTCCATTAGGTTGAGTTTTCGAGAGCCACATTGCCGGAGCCTAGGGGAAAGCGGAGTCGAGGGACCTCGTACTCAGCGTCGTTGAGGCTTGCCCAAAAGCGTCCTTTGTTGTCGCCGCCGAGGCTCTCAACCTCAAGGGGTCGAGAGTCGCTCTCTCCTTGCCCAATCGTAGTAGAACTGCCGCATGTTGGCCGGAAAGTCACCTGGGCTGCACGCTAGCGCAGTGCCCCCTAGTCGTAACTAGGTAGTCGCATGCAGAGGGTGCTGGCCGAGCTAGGCCAAATCACAGATCTGGCTCATGTTGGCCAGAAAGTCACCTGGGCTGCACGCTAGCGCAGTGCCCCCTAGTCGCAACTAGGTAGTCACGTGCAGAGGGTGCTGGCCGAGCTAGGCCAAATCACAGATCTGGCTCGCTTGGGCACCCTCGCTCCATAGCCCAACAGCCTAGAGTTAGTTTGGGCTGTGGGCCTATGGGACTTCTTTTTTGCGAATAGGGAATTGGGCTTGTCAGTTGGGTCCAATCCCCAAATTAGGCAAAGGCCCAACCACCCTTGGTCGGGCCTACTTCCTTCGGGCGGGTTTGACTTGACTTGCCCTCAACTGGGCCGGACCCTTGTAGGCCGGATCAACCCGCCCAATCGGGTCAGACCCAGGTCAAGTCAAACCGGACCCGACCCGGTCTAGCAGAAAAAAAAAAATATATTTTTTACAAAATAAAATTTTTTAAAAAATAATAATTAAAATTTTCGAAAATTGAAAAAATGTAGAGTTTGGTTAGAAATTGTCATGTCTCGCATTCTTAGTGTAATTAGGCTTTTATTTTCTCATATATTGATTATATCGCATTTTAATTTGCATATGAAATTATGTTTGATTGCATGTGCTCAATTTACTGCAATTAGGATTTTGGTTGCTAATTGTTATTTTAATAATTGTGTACCCGCATGATCACTTCGCATGTTAGTGGATAGATGTAAAATCAATTCAAACTGCTGTCACAACCTCTCTTTTGCCGTCTGGGGAAAAGAAAGAAGGTTTAGGGGTATTTGCCTAAAGAGGTGGACCAATGGCCCTAAATTAGGCGCGGGCTCTCCCAAGCCCATATCTCGCACGACGTTGGACTTTGTATTTTAATTCTTAACAATCTATGTATTTCTAGGAGTCGCCACTAGCCTATTGAGGTCGGCTAGAAACTGATCAAGACGCGGGAGTGTTGTCTCGATTCCTACGCAACCAGAGATTACGAGGAACGAGGATTTGTTTACGCCAATGTTTCTACTAGCGTCCTTGCGGTACCACTAACTTGGAAGGTTATTTATCTAAATGGTCACACAATCTTGATTTCCAATTATAACCCTTATCAAATTGCTAAGCGTCCATGCAAATGTTTTTGTAGATTTGTTTTCCTTAATGTCTAGCCTAATCCTAACATAATTTATAAGAGAAATTTACACTCAAATTATTGAAAAGCGATGCGGTAAATAACATCCAAGAAATTGAAATGACTTGAAAATAATTCGGAAAAGAAAGACCCGATACAAGTCAGACAAATAATATTATATAGCCTTGTTATCACATCCCGGGACAAGACCGCCATGAGCGAAATAGGAACTTAAATATGCATGAAATTACTCTAAATAATCTTAATCTATGCAAAATAGATTATTTACAAAAATGATTGTAGAATATCAAAATAGCATCAAGTTAGGACAACGAATTTATAAAATTAGGAAAATCTGATAAATGTCATTTATGCCCTAATTTGATAATATCTAATTTTTTTTAATACTTTTTGAAATTTTCATATTTTTCTTTTTTATTATTTTTTTAAAATATTAATAATAATTCTTTAAACCGATCTATGCTAACATGGAATAACAAGGCACATGAATATCACAATAACCGAGCTGAAATCGACTGTTTCAAGATTGAAACTTGGTTTGAGCATTTAGTCGAACACTTGGCGTGTACCAAATCACCCCAAACCAACTTTCTTGGGCCATGTTTGCAGCGTTCAATCTCATCCCATAAGCAATCTCATGCGGAACTAAAGTATCAAGATTATACTACCACATGCAAGGAGCAAGATTAGACAGAAATCATAGCTTAAAATGCAAAAGAACTAAGTTGAAATTGGTCTTAAATATGCGGGTTTGAGCTGATTTTGCAAATCTGGGTTTGAACCCAAGTCAAGCAAACAAGTTGCGTGCCCATATTCAAGCCCCAACACTCATCACATATGAGATCTAAGGGAAACATTACTTGATCTGAGTGAAAGTAGGTAACATGAGCTTTCAAATGCAATAAACATCATAGAGAATGACCAACCGAGCACATCAAAACAACCTCTTTAAGAAGCCCACTGTAAAGTCCTCACTGACCAGCCATGAACTAATGTGGATAGGCTTGGTTTTTTACGATCTCATAGTTCACACGGGATTTAAAGACCAAACCAAGCTGACCTATACATCATTTGTACTCCAATATAACATTCATCAAGCTCATGAAGACAAGTAATGCACGAAAATAGACAAAACAAATAAAACATGCAAGACTCTTGAAGAGATTTCAATACTGGGAAAAATCCTAGCCTCAAAAATCAGTATTCTTGACTGGTTTTCCTCTTGATTTTTCATGGTTGAAACATGTTCAAAATTGACCAAAAATACATCTAGGATTATTACCTTGCTTCCTAGTTTCTTTTTCAAGTGGCTCTTGGCCGAGAAAGCCAAGAAATTATCCTTGGGGGCCTGTGGAAGTTGGTTTCTTCAACTGGAAAATGAGATCTGCAAAGAAAGAACTGATAACAAAGGTTTTTGTTGGTCCCCAAAACTAGACTCCATGACATTTTTTGTTGGAAAACTGAACACCAAACAAAATCTTATGTATTCTAGTTTGGGTTACAACTCATATTTTCCCTCATCTGTCTCTCAATTTTCTAAATAGCACTCGCTTTCCCTCACCTATGACCAACCATGCTCAACACTAGAAAAATTTTCAGGCTTTCTTGACCCGCCAGGAGGGTAGTTTTCGGGGGGTTTTAGGAGACCTTTCAGAACTCCATTTGGGACGTACAACCTATGGATGGAAAGATCTTTGAATGAAGTTTCACTCTCTAGTTGAAGGTTTTGGCTAATTTTGGCTGCAAGTTTGTGAAAATTTCGCTTTTCTCTCTAAAGGTTGATCTGGAATTTCTAGGTTTTTCTTTGAGTTGCTTCTGGAGGTGTTTTTGGAGGACGACCGTGAGCTCCCCTCTCTCCTTCTCGTCTCCTCCCTTTCATCCCTCGAAAGAGAATGCTTCTTCAATCTTCTCCCTTGAATTCATCAATCTATTTGTTGGCTTTTTGCCCTTCTGCCAAGCCTACCAATCGAGCAGTTCACCCACTTTCTAACTTAGCCAGAATTTTCAAATTTTGCAGATGTTGAGTGTGCGAATTTGGTGCGATTTTCCTGTGCCTTCAGCAACTTATCCCTGACCAATGTTTGTCCACTTGCAGTACCAATAATGGTCTTCCATCACGTGTAGAGATTGGGCTGGTTGGGTAGCTGAGGAGGATATGATGGGGCTACCAAGTTGCTTACTCAACAACTCCGAATTGAGAACAACTCATGGACTGAGTTTTGGCTACTGATTTGAGTGGTTTAATCCATCAATTTGGCTACAGTTTTTTTTATCAATTAGCAAGCTTGTGTATAGTAGTTTAAGATCTCGACCGGATTTTGCAATTGTCCCTACCCAATTTTGCAAGAAAGTCCCTCAAAATTAGCTATTTTCTTATTCGAAAATACACAATTCAAGGCAAATTTGGTCCTTTTGGCCCAATTTGATTGATTCAACCTGGCCCAAGTTCAATTTCAACTTAATTGGTGACCAAGATGATGATTTAAGGGTTTGGGTGAAATTTTACGAAATTTGCAAATTGGTCCCTCAACTTTTGAAAATTGCATTTTGGTCCCAACCTGCCATTTTAATTCCGATCTGACCTCCTGGGCTTGGCTAGTCACATTTAGATCATTGGCCCCAACTCTTTTTTTTTTCCCTTTCTTTCATTCATTTTTTTAGTTTTTAATTATTTTTTAAGGAAAAACATCTTCCATTTAAAACACTATATTAAATGCCTAGATAATCTATATGCAAGAATTTGACATGAAATATTTTTGTGGAAAACCACGTTTTCATTTTTCGGAAATGATTTTTGGGCAAAAATTTAGGTGTTAACAACTGCCTGACAAGAATTTTTTATTTTAAAATGAACAATATTGGGTACCGAAAGAGCACTAATTAGTCAATTAGTATAATCAAGTCCCCGACCCCAGATTCTCTGGTTACATAGGAAGTGAGGTACACTCCCATGCCTCACTTGGTCTCTAACCAACCCCAACAAGCTAGTGACGTCTCCTTTTTTGCGAAATTCTCAAGAGTACCCTAATGTCATGTGAGGTATGGGCTTAGGAGAGCCCGTGCCTAATCATGGGCCTTAGGACGTCCCTTAGGCGATACCCCTAAACTTGTTCCCTCCCCCCGAGGGGTAGATTGCGACACCTTAGACTTTGGAATCTCAAATTCACATTCCCACACACTTCTAGACCGAATAAACCTAGAATAAACTCCTTTAAATACTCCTTCACCCCATACTAGCCGTTGGTAATCTTCAGAGAAACTTTCTTTCTAATCAAGCCGTTGGATGGAATCAATTAAAGTAATCTTATGGCCATTGAAGTTAGGAATAGAATTTCCACTTGATTCTATTCTCTCATACAATTAGAATCTTGATTTCCATAAGTAGATGCTTCCCAAAAAAAAAAAAAAAAAAAACTTGTCTTCAAAATTGACTTCATCAATTTGTGATTGATTTTATCAACGAAATTATATAAGGTAAGCGAAAGCTAGACGATGTAGAATAATTTCCTAATAAGTTCATTATGGATCTGTGTTGCAAAATCGATAAGTCTGAATTTGTACTCTTCCTCATTTTGGACACGAACTTGTTCTAGACTTCGTTAGAATGGGAAGTTTCTGAGAATGAATAGACTTTGGCAAAAGTCTTCAATAGATCCTCATAAATAACTTTAAATGCAATATGTTTTTAACATAAAAGTAAGAACCATAAAATTTTCTCAACTTCAAAACTTGGTAGGAGTTTTCTCAACAATCTTCTAATTTTTATGATTTTTAAATTTTTTATTATTTGAATATTTTTATGATTTTTGTCTTTTCTTTCCTTCTTTCTTCTTCCTTTCTTTTTTTAACATTGATAATTTTTTAAAAAAATTATTATTTGAATATTTTTATAATTTTTCTTTTCTTTCCTTCTTTGTTCTTCATTTCTTTTTCCTTCTTCACCGAGGTGAGAGTCGTCATTGCTTGCTAGAGGCAAAGCTTGATCAGGTGAGGGCAAACCCTAGTGAGTGATCTCCTTGCCCAAGCCATGGCAACCTTGTCGGGTGTCACCTTTGTTTAAGCGATGCTCGGCGAGGGCTAGCCTTGCCAAATCTAGCAAAAGGAGCCCTCGCCTGGTCGAGTGTCGCCTTTGGTGAGTGACGATAACCCTTGCCCAAGTGAGGCCAACTTACCTAGCTATAGCCATTGGCTAGTCATTGACAAAACGATATAGCCATTGGCTAGTCATTGACAAAACGAAGAAGAAAGGAAGAAAAAAGAAAAATATATATTATTAAAAATTATTCATGTCAACAACATCCGGTTAAAATTAATTAAATTGACACTAAATCAAAAAGTTTATAACTAAATTGACACAATTAAAATGTTTAAAATTAAATTGGCACAAATATAATAAGTTTATGACTTTTCTAATACTTTTTCCTTGATTTTTTTGTAACATTACTAAACTCTTATATCTAATGTGCACACCAAATTACAATTTGTTTTGGGGTGTAGTTAATTTACAATGTAAAGATTTTTATGAAATGGTTTTTCAAACTTTCCTGTATTTAGTTTGTTGAGAGTACGATAAAAAGAAACGCTTTCATGTTTTTGGATTGTTAGAAAACTCTCTATTGGTATTCCCTCCGCTTTGTTTATTTATTGTGGTATCACTCATCGATTTCTTTTTTGGAATGGAGAACCATTCTCATGTGAAGTTTGTTGAAGAAAAAACCCTTACGAGTTTTGAAGTTAACAAAACATCCTCCTCAGTTAAGTCTGAAGAATCCAAGACTTAGTCGCTTAAGTCTGAAAAATTCAAGACCAAAGCATTTCCGTCTGAAGGTTACCAGATCCAGAAGTTACGGTCTAATGATCTCCAGACCCTATCAAAGTTTGAAGACAGTCAGACTTAGTTTTGCGATTTTGCCATGCTATCGGCAGTTTATTCTAACAGATAAGGAAATCAAGAATTGGATATTATCTTCCTTAATTTATCCGTGAAAGATTTTTGGCTGTGATTCTAAGCTCAAAAGATTTTTGGATTTGATCCGTTGAAGATCAAGCAAGTTTTGGAATGATCCACTTTTGGAAACTCAAGATCCTGATTGTATGGGCGAGCATGATTGACGAGCTATCTTATGCTTATATTCGACAAACATGAAGATCACCTTAATTGATTTATTCCAACGGGTAGATTGGATGAATTCTTTTGGAAAGTGCTAACGGATATGGAGGCACGAAGGAGTATTTAAGGTGGTGTTGTAGTTGTTCGAAAATAGGTGTGAGCCGATAGAAAAATTCGAAGTTTGAACCTCTGAAACTCCTTGTTCTCAAAATCTCCTGAGCTTAAATTGTGTACAAAGGGGAGATACTTACATTGTGAAATTACGAAGAGCTATAAAATAGACTTTCAACAAAAGAAGTCTAGATCGTAAGCTGTAAAGTCTCATTTGCTACATAGTGATCACAGCCAGTTGGCTATCAGCGTGGAGAGTGGACGTAGGCTTATAATAAGCTGAACTACTATAAATTTCGGTGTCAAAATTCTCTTACCTTACTCTCTTTATTGCTGCGTGATCTACTTATCGCTAATTTTATTTCAAGGCAAAGGATTTTTGTTAAAGGTTTTAAAAAAAATTTCATAAACACCTATTCACCCCCCTCTAGGTGTAATTACTAGCCTTTATCAATTGGTATCAAACCAGGTTGCTTATTTATTGGAAGTGTTTATACTTTCTAAAGCTAAAGATCTATGGCTAGTATTTTGGCTCTAGGTTTGATTGAAGACCAAAGCAACACTAGACCTCCTTACTTCGATGGGAAGGAATACAACGTATGGAAAAACAAGATGAAGGCATTCCTAAGATCCAAAGATCCTCAAGAATGGGATGTGGTAGAAAAAGGAATTGTTCCTAAAGTTGCATCAACCACAGGGAAAGAAATAGCTGATGGAATGGGACTGTCACAAGCCGAAATTTCAAAAAGACAAGCCCTTGATGCAAAAGCTATCTATTCTCTATATTGTGCTTTATCTCTGACTGAGTATAACAGAATTTCATCTTGTGAAACAGCTAAAGAAGTTTGGGATAGATTGCACGTCACTTATGAAGGAACAGATCGAGTTAAAGAAACCAAGATCAATATCCTTCTTGGACAGTATGAAGCCTTCAAGATGAAGCCAGGAGAATCCATCACAAATATGTTCAGTTGGTTTACAGAAATTGTAAATGGCTTAGCATACCAAGGACAGCCAATCTCAGGACCAATGAAGGTCAATAAGCTGTTGAGAGGACTCTCCAAAGATTGGAATCACGTGAAGATTTCCATAAGAGAAACACAAAGGATCATGCCTCTTTCTGTAGATGAGTTGGTTGACACACTTCAATCATATGAAGCCGAGCAATTCAATGAGGACTTTGACACCAAAGGTAAGAAGTCAATTGCTTTAAAATCTAATGATGATTATGATGTTACAGATTCAGAAGAAGACTTGGATGACGAAGAGTTGGCACTTCTGATTAGAAGATTCAGAAAGTTAAATAGAATAGGAAGAAGGTTCAATGGGAAAAGACAAAACAATCAAAGATTTCAAAAAGAAATCAAATGAAGAAGACGATACCAACAAGGAAGTTGTTTGCTTTGAATGCAAGAAAAAGGGACACATTAGACCCAACCGTCCCTTATTGAAGAAAAAGAAAGGAAAACCAAAAAGGTTTAAGAAGGCACTCAAAGCTGAAACATGGAGTGACACAGAATGTGAAGAAAGTGATGAAGAGTATGCCAATATCTGTCTAATGGCAGACTCAAACTCAAACACAGACTCAGACTCAGACTCAGACTTAGACTCAGACTCAGACTCAGACTCAAACTCAGACTCAAACAGTAATGTCAAGGTTAGAAATTTGAAAATTCCTACCAAAGTGTCAAATTACATTGATGAACTTTGTCTTAGTCTTAAAGCTTCTCTTAAAAGGATTTCTGAACTAAAAATGGAGAATTCCAAATTAAAACAACAAGAAAAAACTTTGGTTGAAAAAGTCGAGAATCTAGATAAATGTCTTGCTGTATCAAAAGAAAATGAAATTGTCCTTTCAAAAGAAAATGCTTGCTTGAAAGAAGATCTTTTAAAAGTCACAAAGAAATTTTCAATGAGATATGAAAAATTGGACAAAATTCTTTCAATTCAAAGACCCTATTTCAATAAATTTGGTCTAGGAATGACATATGAAACCATTTCTTTGATTGATTTTCCGAAGGAAAAAGAAAGAATCAAGAATAGGCCTACAAAATCTTTTTACAAGAATCATTTTCAAAAGGTTTTTGTAAAGCCTGTTGGAAGAAATGTTCTTAAATGCTCAAAGTGTAAAAGCTTAGAACATTTTGAGAAGGATTGTCCCAAAGTTTGGAAACCTGTTAAGAAAAGTTGGGCAAAGACTGTTTATGGTACTAACAATGATGGACCCAAGAAAGTTTGGGTACCAAAGAAAACTTGAGTTTTTCATTTAAATGCAGGTCACTATCAAGAAGAAAATTAAGTGGTATTTGGATAGTGGCTGTTTAAGACACATGACGGGAGATTCAACTTGCTTCACAAAACTCTCTCAAGTAAAAGGAGGAAATGTTTCATTTAGTGGCAATAATAAAGGAAAAATTATTGGTCGAGGAACCGTAAAAATAGGAAACCTCACAATCAACAATGTTTCTCTAGTTGAATGTTTAAATTATAATCTTCTAAGTATCAGTCAGCTGTGCGACACTAGATACAAGATCAACTTTCAAGAAGATACTTGTTCTGGAACAAGCAAAGATCTCTCACAATCATTTACTGGACGAAGACATGGAAACATCTATTTGCTGGATATAAAGTCTGACAGTTCTCAATGCTTGATATCAATTCAAGATGAAGCCATTCTTTGGCACAGAAAGCTTGGACATGTCAACTTGAAGCAAATTGCAAAAGTTTCATCCAAAAAGCTTGTCTGAGGACTTCCTAACTTGAAGTATCAAAATCATGAATTATGCACACCTTGCGTACTTGGAAAACAGATTAGAAATTCTTATAAATCAATAAATCAGGTATCTACTAAACGTGTTTTGCAACTATTACACCTGGATTTGTTCGGTCCAACAAGAACACAAAGCATTGGAGGTAAAAGATATTGTTTGGTAATAGTAGATGATTATTCTCATTTTACTTGGGTATTCTTTCTTTCAAATAAATCCGAAGCTTTATCTTATTTTATTAAGTTTGATAAGAAAATTCAAATTGAGAAAGGTTATACAATTTCAAGTATTCGAACTGATCATGGTGGTGAATTTGAAAATCAAGATTTTGCTAAATTTTGTGATCATTCTGGCATTTAGCATAATTTTGTATCCCTATACACTCCACAACAAAATGGAGTTGTACAGAGGAAAAATCGTTCTTTGCAAGAAATGGCAAGAACTCTTTTGATTGAAAGTAATATTTCTCCTCATTTTTGGGCTGAAGCAACTTCAACTGCATGCTACATTATAAACAGAATTTTTCTAAGACCTATTTTAGAGAAAACACCTTATGAATTGTTCAAAGGTAAGAACCTATCGTCTCTTATTTTCATGTATTTGGTTGCAAATGCTTTATCTTAAAAAATTCAAGTGATCAAATTGGTAAGTTTGAAGAAAAATCAGATTAAGGAATTTTCCTTGGCTACTTAGTGTCAAGTAAAGCCTTCAAAGTTTTTAACAAAAGGACTCAGGCTGTGAAAGAATCCATGAATGTGAAGTTCGAAGACTCAGTTCAAAATCAGACTCAACCTGAAGATTATGAATCTGGCCAAGTGTCTACAAATCCCCTTGAAGAGAAACAAATCTCAGATGTTCAACCGCAAGTCATATCAGTGGCTCCCACTAAAACAGAGACTCAGCAAAGTGACAAACCAATTACAAATTGGAAGCATAAATCTAGTCACCCTATAGATCTCATCATTGGCAACATTGATGAGGGAGTTCGTACAAGATCCAAAAGGCGTGAAGAGTCTAGTGCTTTAGCACTTGTTTCTGAGATTGAACCCAAGACTGTAGAAGATGCATTGAAAGATGAAAGTGGATTGAAGCTATGCAAGAAGAAATGAATCAATTCAAAATCAACAATATTTGGGAACTCGTTCCTAAGCCAAAAGGTAAGTCAATTATTGGAACCAAATGGGATTTCAGGAACAAACTGGATCAACAAGGAAAGGTGGTGAGGAACAAAGCAAGACTCGTGGCAAAAGGTTACACACAAGAAGAATGAATCGACTATGATGAAACCTATGCTCTAATAGCAAGGTTAGAAGTAATAAGATTACTTCTTACTTTTGCTTGCTTTAAAAATTTCAGGTTATTCCGAATGGACGTGAATAGTGCATTTCTAAATGGAATTATCTAATAAGAAGTCTATGTATAACAACCACCAACATTTGAAGATCCAAGAAAACCAAATCTTGTCTTCAAGCTGAAGAAAGCTTTGTATGGTTTAAAACAGGCACCTCAAGCTTGGTACGAAAGGTTAAGTAATTTTTTAATTCAAAGTGGTTTTTTCTAAAAGTAAAGTAGATACTACTTTGTTTATCAAAAGAGAAGGGAAGGATTTCATACTTCTTCAAATTTAAGTTGATGATATAATATTTGGTTCTTCTAATGAAAATCTTTGCAAGAATTTTTTGAGATGTATGCAGAATGAATTTGAAATGAGCATGATGGGTGAATTGAACTTCTTTTTGGGACTTCAAGTCAATCAATCAAAAGAATGAACTTTTATTCACCAAGAAAAATATGCAAAAGATCTCATCAAGAAGTTTGGAATGGAGAATTGCAAGAAGACAGAAACTCCTATGTCAAGTTCATTAAAGCTGGGCAAAGATGAAGAAGGAAAGAGTGTAGACCAAAAACTATACAGGAGCATAATTAGTTCACTTCTTTACCTTACTGCCTCTAGACCTGATATTTTGTTTAGTGTCTGTATTTGTGCTAGATTTCAATCTAATCCTAAAGAATCTCACATGACTGCTATGAAGCGTATTATCAAATATGTTGCAACCACATCTAAGCTAGGTCTCTGGTATTCCAAAGAAGGAGACTTTACTCTCCTTGGATATTCTGATGCTGACTTGGCTGGCTGTAAAGTGGATAGGAAAAGCACTACAGGTACATGTCAACTATTGGGAAACAGGTTGGTATCTTGATTCTCAATAAAACAAGGTACCGTAGCTCTTTCAACTGCTGAAGCAGAATACATAGCTCTTGGGAGTTGCTGTTCTCAAATATTATGGATGCAACAACAATTGAAAGATTTTGGAGTTGAAGAATCTTGCATAGAAATCAAGTGTGACAACACTAGCACGATCAACCTTACAAAGAATCCGATACTTCACTCAAGAGCAAAGCACATTGAAATCAAGCATCATTTCATTAGAGACCATGTTCAAAATGGTGAAGTGGTGATTCAGTTCATTGATTCAAAGAACCAATTGGCAGACATATTCACAAAGCCCCTAGAGAAAGCTCACTTTGAATCAATTCGCTCAAGATTGAATATCGTAAGACTTGAAGAGGTTCAGACTTCTAAGCTAGAGTCTTGAAAAGTTCAGACTCAAGGCAAGGTCTGAAGGTGTTCAGACTCAAAGGTAAGATCTGAAAGAGTTCAGACTTCAAGGTAAAGTCTGGAAATTTTCAGACTCCGATGTAAAGTCTGCTTGCATGTTTCGTCATTCTTTATGATGTATTAAACTAATAATTGCTTTTGAAATATTGAAATCTGCTTTTTATTCGATTTCTGACACAATTATGACAGTTTTCTTTTTAAAAAATTTGTAGTTTTCCTTTTCAAAATTGACAGTTTTTCTTTTTCTTTCTTGCGACGGTTCAGTATCTCTTTCTTATCTTTTCTTGCTATTTATACTCCCGAATTTTCGTCTTCATCCGTCACAACGTTCAAAAGTCATCTCGTTTACTTCTTCTTAAAACCTTAAAAGCCTAAAAAATTCTCCACTAGCGTCCCTGTTTGATTTCTTTACTCAGTAAAAATCCAACCTTTTTGCGAATAAGTTGAATATTCGCTCACGATGAAGCATGTCTTTGAGAAAGTCATCAAGACTCGCTGGAAAGGGACCATAGAGGCGACAAAAGGGTCCTACCAGAGTGGACCTTACGGGCGAAGAAGATTCTCCACAAAGGGAAACTCCGAGTCAACAACAGTATCAAGAAGAAGTGATTACTGAGGCTGCACCGGTAAGAACCTTGAGGCCCAAGCTTGCTTATTCACTGTATAGAAAGTTGAAAGATGGGGGTACAGAGTTAAGGCTGATCGATGAATTTCTGAAGGAGAGAGGATATAGAAACGAATATATTTTCTTGCGAGAAATCGAAGATTTAGGTATTGTTAAGAAAGGGCTCGCAAAGAGCACATTTGAAAATATACCTAGTGATCCATGGTTTGGAACCGCTAATCAGCCGATGGATGATGATGAAAGGTTGTTCTCTCAATTCCAACTACAGATAGGTGTTGCAGTGAACACCATCTGTCCCCAAAGAAGTTTATTTTGCTCAAGAGAACATGAGCGAATCTATACTAAGTTGCTAAAGAGAGGAGCAATGAATCCTAGAAGTGTGGATTTTGATTTTCTTGACTCAATCAAGATAAATCTCAGGGAAAAATTCTCTAGGCTGCAGCTTGAGAAGTTATGTACAGACGTGACAAGTGGTTATCTTGAATTCACAGCATACTTTTACTCCAACTTGTCGTTTTTAGATGCAAACAGGTTGTCCTTCACTTTTATGGACAAAGAATTTGTTGTGGATGTTGATACTCTTGCTGATATAATTGGGGTGGAAAGAGGGTGTTTCCAACCAATTAAAGTATCCACAGCATATGCTACACTTGAGATTGTGCGAGACAGGAGTTTGGAAGGTAAAATATTCTACACCAGGATGAATCCCTCAAATATTCTGCTGCACAAAATTATCATAAATTGTCTCAGACTGAAGGCGACCTCAAAAACTGACGTCTCAAAAACATAAGCCAAACTCATGTCGCTCTAAATGAAGGCAGGCCCTTTTCACTTCCCCATGTTATCCTCTTCCACATGTACAGGACAGTGGTAAAGGATAAAGGCCAATTGCCTTATTCATCTCTTGTCACCAGGTTGTTTAGGCACTTTAAGATACAAATTCCTACACCTTTATGCGTGACCAACTTAAGTCTTATGCTTGTGGGATACAAAATGGTGATGAAGATGAAACTTCAAGAGTTGAACACTGCACTGGAAGGACTGAAGGAGAAGACACCTTCAAAAGAGTTTGCTACTGCTGCTATCAATAAAAAGGGCAAAGAGCCCGTGGCTGTTCCTGAGAAAAAGAGAAGGAAAGTCATCCTACAAGATGAGGATGATGATGAAGAGTTTGACTATACCATGACTCTTTCTGCTCTTACAGGATTGAAGAGCTCAGTCAGTTTGAGAGTTGACAATCAAGAGAGAGCAAGGAGAGAAGCAGAAGCAAAAGAAGAAGAAGAGAGATTGAGAAGAGAGGAAGAATAGAGAAAGAGAGAAGAGGAAAAGAGAAAAAGAGAAGAAGAAGAAGTGAGATAGAGGAGAGAAGAGGAGCAATAGAGAAGAGAAGAAGAGGAAGAACGAAGAAGAGAAGAAGAAGAAGTCAAAAGAGAAGAGGAAGAAAGAAAAAGGAGAGATGAAGAGGAGAGCAAAGCTCAAGAAGATTTTGCAGAAGAATTTGAGCCATTATCTGCTCAAGAAAACTCTGGAAAAGAGACTGAATTACATCACTCTGCTGGAGATGAGAGAGAAATTGGCGAAGAATACTTGACTCCACCTACTGGCAACAAAACAGGGGGAGCTGCTGCTGATCAAGATACTTTATCGCCACTTCATACTAGTGATGTTAGTAGGTCAGGTGCTGATGCAGAAGACATTTATGCATCACACTTTTCAGAGATTGAAGAATCCTCTCCATCTGACAGGCAAAGGGCTGAAAAAGAAGCACCTAGCTTTCACACTCAAAGAACAGAGTCTGCTGGTCCATGTTCAAGTAATGCTAATTCAACATATTTTTCTCAACTATTGGATATCATGTTGGACATTAAAAAGCAGGTTTTTGGGATAGATTACGAGCTGAGAGACCTGAAAAAGGCAATGCTGGCTACTTCCTTGTCAATGCAAGACCAAATCAATGCCCTTAAACTTCAAGTGGAATCGAATGTAAAGGGTACTGAATTGGAACCAGTAAAGGAAGCTCTCACCAGCCTTGAGAAGACAGTGCTATTGAAGAAAAATCCCTTGAAGTTTTGAAGTTAACAAAACAGCCTCATCAGTAAAGTCTGAAGAATCCAAGACTCAGTCGGTTAAGTCTGAAGACAGTCGGACCCAAAGTTCGGTCCGAAGTTTTTCCGTCGAAGACAGTCGGACTCGCCATACCGAAGACCTCCAGACCCAAATCTAAGTCTGAAGACTGTTTGCGATTTTGCCAGGCTGAGGGCAGTTTATTTTTATGATTAAGGAAAGTAAGATTTGGATATTATATTCCCTAACTTATCCATGGAATATTTCTTGCTGTGATTATGAGTCCGGAAGATTTATTCTTCGAATTTTATTCGTTGAAGATCAAGCGAATTTTTGGAAGGATCTAATTTTGGGAACTCAAGATCCTGATTGTATGGGCAAGCAGGATTGACGAGCTATTGTCTACTTATATTTTCGACAACGTGAAGATCACTTAAATTGATTCAGTCCATCGGGTTGATTAGATGAATTCTTGGAAAGTGCCTACGGGTATGGAGGCACGGAGGCTATTTAAGGTGGATCGAAGTTGGTCAAAAAAGATGAGAGAACTAATAGAAAAATCTCGATGTTAGAACCTCTAAAATCTCTTGTTCTCTAAAAATCTCTCGTGTTCAAATTGTGTATCAAAGAGAGTCAATTATAGTGCAAAATAACAAGAAGCTGTAGGAGAGACTTTCTGCTGAAGAAGTCTAGTTTGTGAATTGTAACAAGCTCTCATTTGCTACATAGTGATTACAGCCAATTGGCTATCAGTGTGGAGAGTAGACGTAGGCTTGCAATAAGCCGAACCACTATAATCATTGTGTCAATTCTCTTTTACCCTACTCTATTTACTTTATGAATGCATGATCTATTTGTTATTGATATATTCTTCATATTAAAGTATTTTTCAGTAAAAGATTCCAAAAGAATTCCACAATCACCTATTCACCCCCCTCTAGGTGGTTTCACTAGCCTGTATCAATTGGTATCAGAGCCTGTTGCTTATTTATTAGAAATGTCTATTATTTCTAAAGCAAAAGATCTATGGCTAGTATTTTGGCTCCGGATTTAATTGAAGGGCAAAGCAATACCAGACCTCCCTACTTCGATGGAAAGGAGTACAACGTATGGAAAAACAAGATGAAGGCATTCCTAAGATCCAAAGATCCTCAGGAGTGGGATGTGGTGGAGAATGGAGTTGCTCCTAAAGTTGTATCAATCACAGGAAAAGAATTACCTGATGGAGTGGGAATGTCGCACACCGATTAAGGCTATCTATTCTCTATATTGTGCATTATCTCCTACTTAGTATAATAGAATTTCATCTTGTGAAACAGCCAAAGAAGTTTGAGATAGATTACACGTCACCTATGAAGGAACAGATCGAGTCAAAGAAACCAAGATCAATATCCTTCTTGGACAATATGAAGCCTTCAAAATGAAGCCAGGAGAATCCATCACGGATATGTTCAGTTGATTTACAGAAATTGTAAATGGCTTGGCATATCAAGGACAGCCAATCTCAGGACCAATGAAGGTCAATAAACTGTTGAGAGGACTCTCTAAAGATTGGAATCACGTCAAGACATCCATAAGAGAAACACAAAGGATCATGCCTCTTTCGGTAGATGAGTTGGTCGACACACTTCAATCATATGAAGTCGAGCAATTCAATGAGTAATTTGACACCAAAGGTAAGAAGTCAATTGCTTTAAAGTCTAATGATGATTCGATGCTACGATTCGTAAGAAGACTTGGATGATGAGGAGTTGGCACTTCTGATTAGAAAATTCAGAAGGCTAAATAGAAAAGGCAGAAAGTTCAATGGAAAAAGACAAAACAATTAGAGATTTCAAAAGAAATCAAATGAAGAAGAAGATACCAACAAAGAGGTTGTTTGCTTTGAATGCAAGAAGAAGAGACACATCAGACCCAACTGTCCCTTATTAAAGGAAAAGAAAGGGAAACTTGAAAGGTTCAAGAAAGCACTCAAAGCTAAAATGTGGAGTGACACTGAATGTGAAAAAAGTGATGACGAGTATGTCAATATCTGTCTTATGGCTAACTTAGACTCAGACTCAGATTCAAACTCAGACTCAGACTCAAACAGCGATATCAAGGTTAGAAATTTAAAAATTCCTACCAAAGTATCAAAATACATTGATGAACTATGTCTCAGTCTTAAAGGCTCTCTTAAAAGGATTTCCGAACTAAAAAGGGAGAATTCCAAATGAAACAACAAGAAAAAAATTTAGTTGAAAAAGCTGAAAGTCTAGACAAGTGTCTTGCTGTTTCAAAAGAAAATGAGATTGTACTTTCAAAAGAAAATGCTTGCTTGAAAGAAGATTTGTTGAAAGTTACAAAGAAATTTTCAATGGATTCTGAAAAGTTGGATAAAATTCTTTCCATTCAAAGACCTTATTTTAATAAATCTGGTCTAGGAATGACACATGAAACCATTCCTTTGATTGACTTTCCGAAGATAAAAGAAAGAATCAAGAATAGGCCAACAAAATCTTTTTATAAGGATCATTTTCGAAAGGTTTTTGTAAAGCCTGTTGGAAGAAATGTCCTTACATGTTCTAAATGCAAAAGTGTAGAACATTTTGAGAAGGATTGTCCCAAAGTTTGGAGACCTATCAAGAAGAGTTGGGCAAAGACTGTTTATGGTACTAACAATAATAGACCCAAGAAAGTTTGGGTACCAAAGAAGACTTGAGTTTTTCATTTAAATGCAGGTTACTATCAAGAAGAAAATCAAGTGGTATTTGGATAGTGGTTGTTCAAGACACATGACAGGAGACTCAAATTGTTTCACAAATCTCTCTCATGTAAAAGAAGGAAATGTTTCTTTCGGTGGCAACAACAAAGGAAAAATTGTTGGTCGAGGAACAGTGAAGATAGGAAACCTCACAATCAACAATGTTTCTTTGGTTGAAGGATTGAACTATAATCTATTGAGCATTAGTCAACTATGCGACGCTGGATACAAGATCAACTTTCAAGAAGATACTTGTTCTGGAACAAGCAAAGATCTCTCACAATCCTTTACTGGACGAAGACATGGAAATATTTATTTGCTAGATATAAAGTTTGACAGTTCTCAATGTTTGATATCAATTCAAGATGAAGCCATTCTTTGGCATAGGAAGCTTGGACATGTTAACTTGAAGCAAATTGCAAAAGTTTCTTCCAAAAAGCTTGTTCGGGGACTTCCTAACCTCAAGTATCAAAAGCATGAATTATGCACTCCTTGTGTACTTGAAAAACAGGTTAGAAATTCTTATAAATCTATAAATCAGGTATCCACTAATTGTGTTTTGCAGCTATTACACATGGATTTGTTCGGTCCAACAAGAACTCAAAGCATTGGAGGTAAAAGATATTGTTTGGTAATAGTTAATGATCATTCTCGTTATACTTGGGTATTCTTTCTTGCAAATAAATCTGAAGCATTAACTTATTTTACTAAGTTTGCAAAGAAAATCCAAATTGAGAAAAGATATGCAATTTCAAGTATTTGAACTGACCATGGTGGAGAATTTGAAAATCATGATTTTGCTAAATATTGTGATGACTATGATATTCAACATAATTTTTCATCTCCATACACTCCACAACAAAATGGAGTTGTAAAGAGGAAAAATCGCTCTTTGCAAGAAATGGCAAAAACTCTTTTGATTGAAAGTAATATTTTTCCTCATTTTTGGGCTGAAGCTACTTCAACTGCTTGCTATATTTTAAACAGAATTTTTCTAAGACCCATTTTAGAGAAAACACCTTATGAACTGTTCAAAGGTAAGAAACCTATTGTTTCTTATTTTCATGTATTTGGTTGTAAATGTTTTATCCTAAAGAATTCTAGTGATCGTATTGGTAAGTTTGAAGAAAAATCAGATGAAGGAATTTTCCTAGGCTATTCTATAACAAGCAATGTAGCACCCCTGAACCAACTGAGGCTGCCACAGTTACCTATCTAACTTCGCTTTACATATTGAGCCGTAAATTGTTAGGCTCTCTTATCTTTTTTTTTTAACGGTCCCAGTGCAAAATCTTACAGCGGAAGTAAAATTAACATCTTCATTTCTTTCCCTGACAATCATAATACAATGCACACCGACTAGTTCATCAGAGTAAAAAGTCAAGGCCTGAACATTCTACATAGTAGAAAATGGACACCTTTATTTGGTACATCTGAGAACCAAGGTCCTCTACACTCTGCTATACTTCAAAAGATGACCGACGTCTTCTTCATTAGTCGTACACTTAAGGTCCATCGATCAATGTCGGCATCCAAAAGTTCCCTTCTTTGTTATCCTCCTCCTTGCGGTCATATCCAACCACTCAATCCATCTACTCATCTGAAATGTTAGTCCCCAAAAGGGGTGAGTACAACCACTCAAAGCAAAGATATAATCTCTAAACTACCCATACCTTGCAATCAAGCACATCACAACAACATGTAAGCATCATAGACAAGCATTTCAATCATCAAATTGCAGTCATATCATACTTTCACCAACCAGCATCTTAACTATGTATACACATCTCATCATGCAAGCCTTTCATAATTTCACAAGACAATCAGAAAACTTTAGAATATCAAAATCATGATCGCAGGTGAACAATTCAACCACATGCCTTGACATTAACCTCAAAGCATACATCCATCAAACATGTGTGCTCATAATGCAAGCATTTCTCATGTTCATCTGGTTCATCACTCATACACTTGCACATTAACATCTTTTATACATATGAACATGTCACATTATTCAGCATACACATATGCCAATATTTCTCCCCATGTGCATGACTCACATGATCAGCTCAATTCATGCTCATGCATAAACACATATGCCAATATTTCACCCCTTATGCATGACTCACATGATCAGCTCAATTCATGCTCATGCATATCAACAACTTCATGTGCACCTTTCACAGTTTCACAATGCTCATGCATTCGTATCAAATTCTTGCAATTTCAAATGCAAATCCCGGTAAGAACCAACCGGCTTCCGGCCCCCCACATTCCGGGCATCTCACACCCAAAACTGGCATCGTGAGGCATCACGGCACACACGCTCCGTGCTTCCGGCATTTGCACTCTCTGGCCGAGCATCTCACACCCCAACTGGCATCATGAGGCATTCACGGCACACACACTCCGTGCTTCCGGCACCCCCAACGCTCCGGGCATCTCTACTCCGAGGCCATCCAGATTTACGCACACAGGGCTACTGGGCATCCGGCATTTTCACTCCCTGGCCGGGCATCTCGATACTCCCGAGGAATAATCACCCATGTCATGCAATTATCTCTTTCATATGCATGCTCTTATGACATGTTACATGATGTTCAATTAGGCAACAGCAAACTACATCACATGTCCTCTCTCACAAGACATGGATTTCACTTAAACATGCCTCATTACATGTTCCATGCTATTCATGAGCAAAAACAGCAAGCAATGCCATGTATGTTCACTCACATGACATGAATTTCACTCAACATGCTTTAACATATCAATGCTCCACAATTCAGCATGTATTCGTTGAAAAGACAACTCATTTAAACCACATATATCCTTAATAAAGTATGAAATTCATGCATACATAACAATTATGGCCACATGGAATGCTCCTCATGTAATATGCACACTCCAATGATGAATACCAAAGGAAATGACACACGGCCATGTCATCACAACCATATCTTTGCAAAACAGCATACATAGCCTTCAAAGAATCTATATTTTTACCATTTATTTGGCCATATCATGTACTACCATTTAACCACAGCAATATTCATACTTAATAGCACAACTTTCATCAAGGAATTATTCTCAAATAGCTCACACTTGAGAAGATATGAATTTTACAAAAACAGGTTTTCTATTCACAACATCCAGCATACACGGTATTCATATTTCAAGAAATTTAATGCCCTAATGTTGCTCAAAAATCACCATTTTTAACTATGTTGTAGCCAAGAGTCTAATGAACACATTCCATGAAGAAATCATCACCAAATTCGTACTCCATGAGTTTCCACAATTCACACTAATCCTCGGTATACTGTTTATCACCGCCCAGCAGAACATCACAGCAAAATGACCTCAATTGAGCTATCTATCCACCTCCTTTTGTTCTGATTTTTAGATATGTTATATACCAGCAAGTAATGCACAACTTTCATGAAGAAATCGAGTTAAGAAAACCACAAAAACATC
The DNA here is from genome assembly GCA_014182555.1 of Eucalyptus erythrocorys. Lineage (NCBI taxonomy): Eukaryota > Viridiplantae > Streptophyta > Magnoliopsida > Myrtales > Myrtaceae > Eucalyptus > Eucalyptus erythrocorys. The sequence goes on along the minus strand of CM024599.1, from coordinate 13,332,097 downwards.
ACCAAAATAGCCACGCAAGTTTCTGTGTTCAATCCAACAATTTCCAGAATACAATGACAAGAAAATTCAAGCATTTCACCAAGCTATACTGAACGAAATGGGCTCAATTTTTAGTATGTTATACCCCAAGATGTCCTCAACAAATCATAAGAAGAGGTCGAATCATAATTCCCAACAAAACTATACAAACTGCTAGCATCAAGATTGAAAGGTCTACAAACAACTCCGAAAACCCTCCGGTTCCTAAGGAATTGGTTTTCACCCCTCAAACACCATTAAAATGCCCTCATTTTCGACTATGTTACAGTTAAAGAGGTGTTCTACAACTTCCATGAAGACATCAAGGTCCAATTCCCACTCTAAGAACCTCTACCAACGCATACAAGCAAACCGTGCAAAGCTGTTCTTAGTGACCCGATTTACTCCGGTTTTGGTTTCCCTCTAAAAACTCAACCATCCAGCCAAGAATTTCGTGATTTCTACCACTACACACCATCACAGGAAGCATGAGAAGACCAGAGATTGATCTTGCCTTTGATTTGAGCAAAAACGATGGAGAAACGGTGACAAACGATGCAGCAACTTCTCGGTCCTTCCTCCCTCTTCTTCTTGCCCGAATTTCCTCCTTCTCTCTCACTCTCTCACTTTCTCTCTCTTTGGTCGACCTAGAGGGCTAAATGGCCGGTCACTCCCTTCTTTTACACCTCAATTGCCACTTATCAAGCTTTAGAGTCTCCACTCCATGCGCGGCGACATGTGGCAGTGAGGTGGACAGCTTGACGCCACCTCACCAAGCTCTCCCTCTCCTTGGCCGAAGCTTGCATTTCTTTTGGGCCTAGTTGGTCCAATTACATTAAATCATTAAGCCCACATGAGCCTAATTAAATTAAGCCTTGACCCACCCAAGTAATTCCTTGGCCGTAGAGCATATATGTATACATAAATTCACTCAATTCCAAACACTAACCAATTTAAACCTCATAGCCACTATGTCCACCAAAATAATTCAATTACAACTCAATAAACCAAAGTCTAGAATTTCACAATTCAATTAATCACAACCTCACATCTTGATAAGTTGCCAAAATAAAATTGAGGATGCCACAAGCAAAGCCTTCAGAGTTTTCAACAAACAGACTCAGACTGCGGAGGAATCCATGAATGTGAAGTTTGAAGACTCAGTTTAAAATCAGACTCAACCTGAAGATTATGAGTCTGGCCAAGTGTCTACAAATTCTCTTGAATAAAATCAAATCTCAGACACTCAGCCGCAAACCAATTCGGTAGCTCCAACTGAAGAAGAGTTTTATCAAAGTGACAAACCAACTACAAATTGGAAAGACAAATCAAGTCACCCTGCAGATCTCATCATTGGCAATATTGATGAAGGAGTTCGTACAAGATCTAAAAGGCGTGAAGAGTCCAGTGCTCTTGCACTCATTTCTGAAATTGAACCTAAAAATATAGAAGATGCATTGAAAGATGAAAGCTGGATTGAACCAATGCAAGAGGAGTTGAATCAATTCAAAATCAACAATGTTTGGGAACTAGTTCCTAAACCAAAAGGTAAATCAATTATCGGTACCAAATGGGTTTTCAGGAACAAGCTTGACCAACAAGGAAAAGTGGTAAGGAACAAAGCAAGACTTGTGGCAAAAGGTTACACACAAGAAGAAGGCATCGATTATGATGAAACCTATGCTCCCGTGACAAGGTTAGAAGCTATAAGATTACTTCTTGCTTTTGCTTGTTTTAAAATTTTCATGTTATTCCAAATGGACGTGAAAAGTGCATTCCTAAATGGAATTATCCAAGAAGAAGTCTATGTGGAACAACCACCAGGATTTGAAGATCCTAGAAAACCAAATCTTGTTTTCAAGCTGAAGAAAGCTTTATGTGGCTTAAAACAAGCACCTCGAGCTTGGTATGAAAGGTTAAGTAATTTCTTAATTCAAAATGGTTTCTCTAAAGGTAAAGTAGATACTACTTTATTTATTAAAAGAGAAGGCAAGGATTTCATACTTGTTCAAATTTATGTTGATGATATAATATTTAGTTCTTCTAATGAAAAGCTTTGCGAAAATTTTTCAAGTTGTATGCAGAATGAATTTGAGATGAGCATGATGGGTGAATTAAATTTCTTTTTGGGACTTCAAGTCAAGCAATCAAAAGAATGAACTTTTATCTACCAATAAAAGTTTGCAAAAGACCTTATCAAGAAGTTTGAAATGGAGAATTGCAAGAAAACAGAAACTCCTATGTCAAGCTCATCAAAGCTGGATAAAGATGAAGAAGGAAATAGTGTACACCAAAAGCTATACAGGAGTATAATCGGGTCACTTCTGTACCTTACAACATCTAGACCTGATATTCTATTTAGTGTTTGCATTTGTGCTAGATTTCAATCTGATCCTAAAGAATCTCACATGACTGCTGTGAAGCGTATTATTAAATATGTTGCAACCACATCTAAGTTAGGTCTGTGGTATTCCAAACAAGGAGACTTTACTCTCCTTGGATATTCTGATGCTGACCTTGCTGGTTGTAGAGTGGATAGAAAAAGCACTACAGGTACTTATCAACTATTGGGAAACAGGATGGTGTCTTGGTTCTCAAGAAAACAGGGTACCGTGGCTCTTTCAACTGCTGAAGCAGAGTACATAGCTCTTGGAATTTGTTGCTCTCAAATTCTATGGATGCAACAATAATTGAGAGACTTTGGAGTTGAGGAAACGAATACAGAAATCAAATGTGACAACACAAGCGCAATCAATCTCACAAAGAATCCAATACTTCATTCAAGAGCAAAGCACATTGAAATCAAGCATCATTTCATTCGAGATCATGTTCAAAGTGGTGAAAATGGTGATTCAGTTCGTTGATTCAAAGAATCAATTAGCAGATATATTCACAAAGCCCCTAGAAAAGACTCATTTTGAATAAATTCGATCAAGACTGAGTATCGTAAGATTTGAAGATGTTCAGACTCAAAATTAAAGTCTTTAAAAAGTTCAGACTCAACGTAAGGTCTGAAGGCATTCAGACTCAATGCAAGGTCTGATGGCATTCAGACTCAACGCAAAGTCTGATGGCGTTCAGACTCAAAGGTAAAGTCTGAAAAGAGTTTAGACTCTGAAGTAAAGTCTGAACACTTTTAAACTCTGTCTTTTAGACTTTTTACGTATTTTAATTTTTCATATTCCTTGCATTATTTTATTTTTGTTAATTGCTTTCCGAATTTTCAAAATCTCTTTTTACTCTAATACTAACATGCAATTATGGCAGTTTACATTTTCAAAAAGGCAGTTTACTTTTTCAAAATTTAAGTTTATTTTTAGCAGTTTTTATTTTCCTTTTAGGCGACGGTTCAGTATCCCAGTTTTATTTTTATTTTCTCCTACTATTTATACTCTCAAATCGTCACTTTCATCCGCTACTACTCTTTTGAAATTCATCTTCATTCTCTTTCGCTTTCAAAACCCTAAAAAGCTCCATTTTCCATTCCTGTTCCATTATCTTTCTCGACAAAAATTCCATCTTTTTTAGCGAACAAGTTGAACTTTCTCTTGTGTTCCAAGAATGTCGTCCTGAAAGTCTTCCAGAATCGCTGGCAGGGGACCGCAAAGACAACTAGAGGGTCCTACAAGAGTGGACCTAACAGGCGAAGATTCTCCTTAAAGGGAGATCGAAAGTAAACATTTTGAGGAAGGGATCACTGAAGCAGAGCCGGTAAGAACCCTTAAACCACAGGCTGCTTTTGATCTTTACAGTAGACTAAAGGCCGGGGGGGAACGAGCCTAAAGACAATTGAGGATTTTTTGAAAGAAAGAGGATATAAAAGTGAGTATATCTTCTTGCTGGAGATGGAGAAGATGAAAGTTGTTGAGTAAGGAACTGCGCAAAGGACACTTGAAAACATTCCGAGTGATCCGTTTTACAATACTGCTAGTCAGACTTTAGACGATGATGAGAGACTTTTCTCTCAATTCCAGCCGCGATTGGGTGTGGCTGTGAACTCTGTTTGTCCTTCGGGAAGTCTGTTTCGGTCTAAAGAGCATGAGCGAGTGTACACCAAGTTGTTGAAGAGGGGTGTAGTAAATCCAAGAAGTGTGGACTTCAACTTCCTTGATTCGTTGGAGATAAATCTTAGAGGGAAGTTTGCTAGGCTGCAGTTAGAGAAATTCTGCATGGATACGACAAATGCCCATCCTGAACTCACAGCTTATTTTTATTCTAATTTGTCGTTTCTGGATGTGAATCAGTTGTCTTTTTCTTTTATGGACAAAGAGTATATAGTTGATGTTAACACTTTGGCTTATGTTATTGGGGTGGAGAGAAGGAGTTTCCAACCAATAAAAGTGTCTACAGCCTATGCAACTCTGGAGATTGTGTGTGATAGAACTGTAGAGGGCAAAATATCTTATACAAGGATGAATGCCACAAACATATTGCTACACAAGATCATAGTCAATTGTATTAGGCCCAAGACAACCTCAAAGACCGATGTCTCCAAGACTGAAGCCAAGCTGATGCTTGCCATCAACCAAGGCAGACCCTTTTCTCTCCCACACGTTATTCTTTTCCGGGTTGCAGTAAGCGTGGTTAAGGATAAGGGTCAATTGCCTTATTCATCGATCATCACCAAGTTGTTCAGGCACTTCAAAATTCAAATTCCTGCACCTCTATGCTTGACCAATTTAAGTCTGATGCTTGTTAGTTACAAGATGGTCTTGAAGATGAAGTTTCCGGAGCTAAATGCTGTGCTGGAAAGGTTGAGGGAAAAGACACCTTCAAAGGAGATCCCACTGCTTCTTCAAAGAGAAAGGGGAAAGAGCCCATGGCTGAGAAAAAGCATAGAAAAATCATCCTGCAGGATGAAGAGGATGAGGAAGATTTGGATGATGCCATGACTTTGTCTGCTCTCTCAAAATTGAGGAGCCTAGTCAGCTTGAGATCTGAGGCTGGAGAGAGGGCAAGGAAAGAAGCAGAGGAGAAAGAAGCCGAGAAGCAGAGGAAAGAGGAAGAAAAACAGAGGAAGAGAGAAGAGGAAAGGAAGAGGAGAGAAGAAGAAAGAAAAAGGAGAGAAGAGGAACAGAGGAGAGAAGAAGAAGAGCAGAGAAGGAAAGAAGAAGAACAGAGAGAAGAAGAGGAAAGACTGAGGAAGGAAGAAGAATTAAGAAGAGAAGAAGAAGAGATGAGAAGAGAAGAGGAAGAGAGAAGGAAGAGGAATGAAGAGGAAAGCCGAATGCAGGAGGATATGGCTGTAGGATTTGAGCCATCATTTGCTCAATCGAGGGAAAAGACCGAGAAACATCACAGTGCTGATATGGAAGGTGGCGAGGATTATTCGACTCCACCCACTGGCATCAACACAAGGGGAGTTGCTATGGATCAAAGAACTTTATCGCCATTACATTTTAGTGATGTGAGTAGGTTAGGTGCTGACGCTGAGGATGTCTATGCATCTCTTTTCCCAGAACATGAAGAATCCTCTCCATTAGAGAAGGAAAGGGCTGAGAAGAATGCTCCAAGTTTCCAAACTCCTAGAACTGAATCTGCTGGTCCTAGTGGAGGTAACACTAACTCGACAGCTTTTACACAACCGTTGGATGTTATGTTGGATCGAAAGAAGCAGGTGTTTGGAATGGATTTTGAGCTGAGGGATTTAAAGAAGGCAATGCTGAGTACTTCTGTGAATATGCAAGATCAGATCAACGCACTTAGAGCTTAAGTGGAATCGAATCAAAATAGTGCAGAATTGATTTCAATGAAGGAAGCTCTTGCTAATCTCGAGAAGACAGTATAGACGCTCAACAAATTTCAGCTTGTTCGCATCCCTGGAGAGCCCTAAATCTTTTGAAAAATCATCCCTTATTCACTCTACCTCCTTTGATGGAACAAAAAGGGGGAGAGTTTTGCAGATTGGAAGTTTGTTTATTTGTTTTTGTTTTGAACTTTTGTTTTGAACTTTTATTTCGTTATTTTTAGACTGTTTTCATTATTTTTGATTTGGATTTGGATTGGGCTGTTTATTCGAACCTCTATAACCTTATGCTGATGTTTGGATTTCTAGACTTGTGAATTTGCATTGCAGAATAATTATATTTGTGAGGATAATTGTTATTGGACTAACATTTTCTATTTTGCAAAAATAATCCTCAAAATATATATGAGTTCTCTTTGCAGGTTATAAATTTGCAAATCTGCCAAGGTGTTTTGTCACCATCAAAAAGGGGGAGATTGTTGAAGAAAAATCCCTTGAAGTTTTGAAGTTAACAAAACAGCCTCGTCAGTAAAGTCTGAAGAATCCAAGACTCAGTCGGTTAAGTCTGAAGACAGTCAGACCCAAAGTTCGGTCTGAAGTTTTTCCGTCTGAAGACAGTCAGACTCAGTTACAGTCAGAAGACCTCCAGACCGAAATCTAAGTCTGAAGATTGTTTGTGATTTTGCCATGCTGACAGCAGGTTATTTTTATAGTTAAGGAAAGTAAGATTTGGATATTTTATTCCCTAACTTATCCATGGAATATCTCTGGCTGTGATTGTGAGCCCGGAAGATTTATTCTTCGGATTTTATCCATTGAAGATCAAGCAAATTTTTGGAATGATCTAATTTTGGGAACTCAAGATCCTAATTGTATGGGCGAGCAGAATTGAGGAGCTATTGTCTATTTATATTTTCGACAACGTGAAGATCACTTAAATTGATTCAGTCCAACGGGTTGATTGGATGAATTCTTAGAAAGTGCCAACGGGTATGGAGGCACAGAGGCTATTTAAGGTGGATCGAAGTTGCTCGAAAAATATGAGAGAACTGATAGAAAAATCTCGATGTTAGAACCTCTGAAATCTCTTGTTCTCTAAAAATCTCTCGTGTTCAAATTGTGTATCAAAGAGAGTCAATTATAGTGCGAAACAACAAGAAGCTGTAGGAGAAACTTTCTGCTGAAGAAGTCTAGTTTGTGAATTGTAACAAACTCTCATTTACTACATAGTGATTACAGCCAGTTGGCTGTCAGTGTGGAGAGTCGACGTAGGCTTGCAATAAGCCGAACCACTATAATCATTGTGTCAATTCTCTTTTACCCTACTCTATTTACTTTATGAATGCATGATCTATTTGTTATTGATATATTCTTCATATTAAAGTATTCTTCGATAAAAGATTCCAAAAGAATTCCGCAATCACCTATTCACCCCCTCTTGGTGGTTTCACTAGCCTATATCAAGTGCACTCGCTTAGTGAATACCATATTGTTCGCATTCCCAAGTAGCCCTGAATTTTCATCAACTCCACTCTTGATTCCTCTACCTCCTTTTGATGGGACAAAAAGGGGGAGAGTTTTGTAGATTTGAGCTTTTATTTCATTTGTTTTGTTTTTGTGTTGGTGGACTATTTATGTTTATGACCTTAAACATTTGGGTTGTTTAAATATTTGAACTTATGACTTTATGCACTGATGATTGGATCTGTTAGACTTGTAAACTTGCAGGATCATTATACTTGTGAGGATAATTGTTTTTGGACTAGTATCCTTCTGTGCTTGCAGAAGTATTTCCTCAAAATATGTATGAGTTTTTTGTTGCAAGTTAAGAATTTTACAAATCTGCCGAGGTGTTTTGTCACCATCAAAAAGGGGGAGATTGTTGAAGAAAAATCCCTTATGAGTTTTGAAATTAACAAAACATTCTCGTCAGTTAAGTCTGAAGAATCCAAGACTTAGTCGCTTAAGTCTGAAGAGTTCAAGACCCAAGTGTTTCCATCTGAAGGTTACCAAATCCAGAAGTTATGGTCTGATGATCTCCAGACCCTATCAAAGTCTGAGGTCAGTCAAACATAGTTTTGCGATTTTGCCAAGCTATCAGCAGTTTATTTTAACGGATAAAGAAATTAAGAATTGGATATTATCTTCCTTAATTTATCTGTGAAAGATTTCTAGCTGTGATTCTAAGCTCGAAAGATTTTTGGATTTGATCCGTTGAAGATCAAGCAAGTTTTGGAAGGATTCACTTTTGGAAACTCAAGATCCTGATTGTATGGATGAGCAGGATTGACGAGTTATCTCCTGCTTATATTCGACAAACATGAAGATCACCTTAATTGATTCATTCCAACGAGTAGATTGGATGAACTCTTTTGGAAAATACTAACGGATATGGAGGCACGAATGAGTATTTAAGGTGGTGTTGTAGTTGTTCGAAAATAGGTGTGAGCCGATAGAAAAATTCGAAGTTCGAACCTCTGAAACTCCTTGTTCTCAAAATCTCTTGAGCTCAAATTGTGTACAAAGGAGAGACACTTACAGTGTGAAATTACGAAGAGCTGTAGAATAGACTTTCAACAAAAGAAGTCTAGATCGTAAGCTGTAAAGTCTCATTTGCTACATAGTGATCACAGCCAGTTGGCTGTCAACGTGGAGAGTGGACGTAGGCTTACAATAAGCCGAACCATTATAAACTTCGATGTCAAAATTCTCTTACCTTACTCTCTTCGTTTTATTGCCACGTGATCTATTTATCTCTGATTTTATTTCAAGCCAAAGGATTTTTGTTAAAGGTTTTAAAAAAAAAAAAAATTCATAAACACCTATTCACCCCCCCTCTAGGTGTAGTTACTAGCCTTTATCAAAGTTTTATGTGAATTGAAAGGTTAAGGGCCCGTTTGGTTCGGTTTTTGGAGAATGTCTTTTGGAAAGTATAAATACCCTTGAGTTAAGGGAGTTTTACGAAATGCAAACAGCGTGTGGTGAATTGTAATTTTAGAGTGTATTGCGAATTAATTTTGGCTAAAATATTGTTTGGTAAAAATTGCATTTGTAAAGGACTTTTACTAAATTTAAAAAAAAAAAAGATTTTTGTAATTTTTTTTTAAGTCGATTGGCCAATTGGCCAGATCTGGCTGCTGAACTGCTGAATCTAGTAATCGGACAGCAAGATTTGGCCCCCGAATGGCCTCCCTGGGTCGCGCGATTCAAGCCATCAGTTGCTTGGGTCGCGTGACCCAAGCATCGCCTGAGGTTCGGCAACGGTCGCCTGGGTTAGGTGACCCTCAGGTGGCAATCGCCGACGTGCACGACCCCTTGGCCAATAGTTGACAGCCTCCAATCGGCTTTCCGTGCAGCGGTCTTTAGAGAAGATGAACAGTAATCGATGCCAACACTTGCATTCCCAAAATGCAATACCTCGAGACTTACTTTGAATTAAAGGCCCTAAGGGTGTGTTTGGTTTAGCATTTTGAAAGCTCATTGGGGTCTTAAATGTTGAAGAAAAATCCCTTATGAGTTTTGAAGTTAACAAAACATCCTCGTCAATTAAGTCTGAAAAATCCAAGACTTAGTCGCTTATGCCTGAAGAGTTCAAGACCCAAGCGTTTCCGTCTAACGATTACCAGACCCAGAAGTTACAGTCTAATGATCTCCAGACCCTATCAAAGTCTGAAGTCTGTCAGACTCAGTTTTGCGATTTTGCCAAGCTGTCAGCAGTTTATTCTTACGGTTAAGGAAATCAAGAATTGGATATTATCTTCCTTAATTTATCTGTGAAAGATTTATGGCTATGATTCTAAGCTCGAAAGATTTTTGGATTTAATCCATTGAAGATCAAATAAGTTTTGGAAGGATCCACTTTTGGAAACTCAAGATCCTGATTGTATGGGCGAGCATGATTGACGAGCTATCTTCCACTTATATTCGACAACGTGAAGATCACCTTAATTGATTCATTCCAACGGGTAGATTGGATGAACTCTTGGAAAGTGCTAACAGCTATGGAGGCATGAAGGGATATTTAAGGTGTGTCGTAGTTGTTCGAAAAAAATGAGCCGATAGAAAAATTCGAAGTTCGAATCTCTGAAACTTCTTGTTCTCAAAATCTCTTGAGCTCAAATTGTGTACTAAGGAGAGATACTTACAGTGTGAAATTGCGATGAGCTGTAGAATAGACTTTCAACAAAAGAAGTCTAGATCATAAGCTATAAAGCTCTCATTTGCTACATAGTGATAACAGCCAGTTGGCTGCCTGTAACAGCCCGAGCGGCGGTGCGCGGAGAGGAGGGATGGCGGTGCGTCCGCGCCTCAGTCTCTGGACATGCGCAAGGAAGGGGTCTCTGTCCCACATCGCCTAGGGAGGGAGTTCTGGGCCAGTATATAATGGCTTGGGCCCCTCTTAACTTGTATGATACGTTTTAAAGCCGTGAGGGAGGGAAATGGCTTCGTGCAATCCCATCCAAAGCGGACAATATTATACAGTGGGGCCCGGGTCGTTACATTGCCAGCGTGGAGAGTGGACATAGGCTTACAATAAACCGAACCACTATAAACTTCGGTGTCAAAATTTTCTTACCCTACTCTCTTTATTTTAATAGCTGCGTGATTCATTTATCTCTGATTTTTTACTTCAAGTCAAAGGATCTTGGTTAAAGGTTTGAAAAGAATTTCATAAACACCTAGTCACCCCCCTCTAGGTGTATTTACTAGTCTTTATCAATTGGTATCAGAACAGGTTGCTTATTTATTGGAAGTGTTTATACTTTCTAAAGCTAAAGATCTATGGCTAGTATTTTGGCTCCAGGTTTGATTGAAAGCCAAAGCAACACCAGACCTCCTTACTTCGATGGGAAGGAATACAACGTATGAAAGAACAAGATGAAGGCATTCCTAAGATCCAAAGATCCTCAGGATGGGATGTAGTAGAGAAAGGAATTGTTCCTAAAGCTGCATCAACCACAGGGAAAGAAATAGCTGATGGAATGGGACTATCACAAGCCGACATTTCAAAGAGACAAGCCTTTGATGCAAAAGCCATCTATTCTCTGTATTATGCTTTATCTCCTTCTAAGTATAACAGAATTTTATCTTGTGAAATAGCTAAAGAAGTTTGGGATAGATTGCACGTCACTTATGAAGAAATAGATCGAGTTAAAGAAATCAAGATCAATATCCTTCTTGGACAGTATGAAGCCTTCAAGATGAAGTCAGGAGAATCCATCACGGATATGTTCAGTTGGTTTACAGAAATTGTAAATAGCTTAGCATACCAAGGACAGCCATTCTCAGGACCAATAAAGGTCAATAAGTTGTTGAGAGAACTCTCCAAAGATTGGAATCACGTTAAAACTTCTATAAGAGAAACACAAAGAATCATGCCTCTTTCTGTAGATGAGTTGGTTGGCACACTTCAATCATATGAAGTCGAGCAATTCAATGAGGACTTTGACACCAAAGGTAAGAAGTCAATTGCTTTAAAATCTAATGATGATTCTGATGTTACAGATTCAAAAGAAGACTTGGATGACGAAGAGTTAGCACTTCTGATCAAAAAGTTCAAAAAATTAAATAGAAAAAGAAGAAGATTCAATGGGAAGAAACAAAATAATCAAAGATTTCAAAAGAAATCAAATGAAGAAGACGATACCAACAAGGATATTATTTTGCATTGAATGCAAGAAAAAGGGACACATTAGACCCAACCGTCCCTTATTGAAAAAAAATAAAGGAAAACCAGAAAGGTTCAAGAAGGCACTCAAAGTTGAAACATGGAGTGACACAAAATGTGAAGAGAGTGATGAAGAGTATGCCAATATCTATCTTATGGCAGACTTAGACTCAGACTTAAACAGTGATGTCAAGGTTAGAAATTTAAAAATTCCTACCAAAGTGTCGAATTACATTGATGAACTTTGTCTCAGTCTTAAAGCTTCTCTTAAAAGGATCTCTGAATTGAAAAAAGAGAATTCCAAATTGAAACAATAAGAAAAAAATTTTGGTTGAAAAAGTTGGAAATCTAGATAAATGTCTTGCTGTTTCAAAGGAAAATGAAATTACTCTTTCAAAAGAAAATGTTTATTTGAAAGAAGATCTTTTGAAGTTATAAAGAAATTTTCAATGGGATCTTAAAAATTGGACAAAATTCTTTCAATACAAAGACCTTATTTTAATAAATCTAGTCTAGGAATGACATCTGAAATATTCCCTTGATTGATTTTCCAAAGGTAAAAGAAAGAGTCAAGAATAGGCCCACAAAATCTTTTTACAAGAATCATTTTCAAAAGGTTTTTGTAAAGCCTATTGGAAGAAATGCTCTTAAATGCTCAAAGTGTAAAAGCTTTAAACATTTTGAGAAGGATTGTTCCAAAGTTTGGAAACCTGTTAAGAAAAGTTGGGCAAAAACTATTTATGGTACTAACAATGATGAACCCAAGAAAGTTTGGGTACCAAAGAAAACTTGAGTTTTTCATTTAAATGCAGGTCAATATCAAGAGGAAAATCAAGTGGTATTTGGATAGTGGCTATTCAAGACACATGACGGGAGATTCAACTTGCTTCACAAAACTCTTTCAAGTAAAAGGAGGAAATGTTTCCTTTGGTGGCAATAACAAAGGAAAAATTATTGGTCGAGGAACCATGAAGATAGGAAATCTCACAATCAACAATGTTTCTCTAGTGGAAGGTTTAAATTATAATCTTCTAAGTATCAGTCAGCTGTGCGACACCGGATACAAGATCAGCTTTCAAGAAGATACTTGTTCTGAAACAAACAAAGATCTCTCACAATTTTTTACTAGACGAAGACATGGAAACAACTATTGCTGGATATAAAGTCTGACAGTTCTCAATACTTGATATCGATTCAAGATGAAGCCATTCTCTGGCACAGAAAGCTTAGACATGTCAACTTGAAGCAAAGTGCAAAAGTTTCATCCAAAAAGCTTGTCCAAGGACTTCCTAACCTGAAGTATCAAAAGTATGAATTATGCACACCTTGCGTACTTGGAAAACAGGTTAGAAATTCTTATAAATCAATAAATTAGGTATCCACTAAACATGTTTTGCAGCTATTACACCTGGATTTGTTCAGTTCAACAAGAACACAAAGCATTAGAGATTTTGCTAAATTTTGTGATGATTCCGGCATTCAGCATAATTTTTCATCTCCATACACCCCACAACAAAATGGAGTTGTAAAGAGGAAAAATCATTCTTCGCAAGAAATGGCAAGAACTCTTTTGATTGAAAGTAATATTTCTCCTCATTTTTGGGCTGAAGCAACTTCAACTGCATCCTACATTATAAACAGAATTTTTCTAAGACCTATTTTAGAGAAAACACCTTATGAATTGTTCAAAGGTAAGAAACCTATCGTCTCTTATTTTCATGTATTTGGTTGCAAATGCTTTATCTTAACTAATTCAAGTGATCGAATTGGTAAGTTTGAAGAAAAATCAGATGAAGGAATTTTCCTTAGCTACTCAATGTCAAGTAAAGCCTTCAGAGTTTTCAACAAAAGGACTCAGGCTGTCGAAGAATCCATGAATGTGAAGTTCGAAGACTCACTTCAAAATCGGACTCAACCTGAAGATTATGAATCTGGCCAAGTGTCTACAAATCCCCTTGAAGAAAAACAAATCTCAGATGTTCAACCGCAAATTATATCAGTGGCCCCAATTGAAACAGAGACTCATCAAAGTGACAAACTAATTACAAATTGGAAGCATAAATCCAGTCACCCTGCAGATCTCATCATTGGCAACATTGATGAAGGAATTCGTACAAGATCCAAAAGGCGTGAAGAGTCTAGTGCTCTAGCACTTGTTACTGAGATTGAATCCAAGACTGTAGAAGATGCATTGAAAGATGAAAGTTGAATTGAAGCTATGCAAGAAGAATTGAATCAATTCAAAATCAACAATGTTTGGGAACTCGTTCCTAAGCCAAAAGGTAAGTCAATTATTGGAACCAAATGAGTTTTCAGGAACAAGCTGGATCAACAAGGAAAGGTGGTGAGGAACAAAGCAAGACTCGTGGCAAAAGGTTACACACAAGAAGAAGGAACCGACTATGATGAAACCTATACTCCAGTAGCAACGTTAGAAGCAATAAGATTACTTCTTGCTTTTGCTTGCTTTAAAAATTTCAGGTTATTCCAAATGGACGTGAAGAGTGCATTTCTAAATGGAATTATGCAAGAAGAAGTCTATGTAGAACAACCACCAGGATTTGAAGATCCTAGAAAACCAAATCTTGTCTTCAAGCTGAAGAAAGCTTTGTATGGTTTAAAACAGGCACCTTGAGCTTGGTACGAAAGGTTAAGTAATTTTTTAATTCAAAGTGATTTTTCTAAAGGTAAAGTAGATACTACTTTATTTATCAAAAGAGAAGGGAAGGATTTCATACTTGTTCAAATTTACGTTGATGATATAATATTTGGTTCTCCTAATGAAAATCTTTGCAAGAATTTTTCGAGATGTATGCAGAATGAATTTGAAATGAGCATGATGGGTGAATTGAACTTCTTTTTGGGATTTCAAGTCAAACAATCAATATAAGGAACTTTTATTCACCAAGAAAAATATGCAAAAGACCTCATCAAGATATTTGGAATGGAGAATTGCAAGAAGACAGAAACTCATATGTCAAGTTCATTAAAGCTGGACAAAGATGAAGAAGGAAAGAGTGTAGACCAAAAACTATACAGGAGCATAATTGGTTCACTCCTTTACCTTACTGCCTCTAGACATGATATTTTGTTTAGTATCTGTATTTGTGCTAGATTTCAATCTAATCCTAAAGAATCTCACATGACTGCTGTGAAGCGTTTTATCAAATATGTTGCAACCACATCTAAGCTAGGTCTTTGGTATTCCAAAGAAGGAGACTTTACTCTCCTTGGATATTCTGATGCTGACTTGGCTGGCTGTAAAGTGGATAGGAAAAGCACTACAGGTACATGTCAACTATTGGGAAACAGTTGGTATCTTGGTTCTCAAGAAAACAGGTACCGTAGCTCTTTCAACCGTTGAAGCGAATACATAGCTCTTGGGAGTTGTTGTTCTCAAATACTATGGATGCAACAACAATTGAAAGATTTTGGAGTTGAGGAATCTTGCACAGAAATCAAGTGTGACAACACTAGCGTGATCAACCTTACAAAGAATCCAATACTTCACTAAAGAGCAAAGCACATCGAAATCAAGCATCATTTCATTAGAGACCATATTCAAAATGGTGAAGTGGTGATTCAGTTCATTGATTCAAAGAACCAATTGGCAGACATATTCACAAAGCCCCTAGAGAAAGCTCACTTTGAATCAATTCGCTCAAGATTGAATATCGTAAGATTTGAAGAGGTTCGAGACTCTAAGCTAAAGTCTTGAAAGTTCGAGACTCAAGGTAAGGTCGAAGGTATTCGAGACTCAAAGGTAAGGTGCGAAGAAAGAATTCAGACTCTGAGGTAGAGTCTGGAAATTCTCAGACTCTAACGTAAAGTCTGATTGTGTGTTTCGTCATTCTTTATTTTATGATAATTGCTTTTGAAATATTGAAATCTGCTTTTTATTCGATTTCTGACATAATTATGGCAGTTTTCTTTTTCAAAATTCACAGTTTTCTTTTTCAAAATTGGCAGATTTTCTTTTTCTTTCTTGCGACAGTTCAGTATCTTTTTCTTATCTTTTCTTGCTATTTATACTCCCAAATTGTCGTCTTCATCCGTCACAACGTTCAAAAGTCATCTTGTTTACTTCTTCTTAAAACCCTAAAAGCCTAAAAAATTCTCCACTAGCGTCCCTGTTTGATTTCTTTACTCGGTAAAAATCCAACCTTTTTGCGAACAAGTTGAATATTCGCTCACGATCCAAGCATGTCTTCGAGAAAGTCATCAAGACTCGCTGGAAAGAGACCACAGAGGCGACAAGAGGGTCCTACCAGAATGGACCTTACGGGCGAAGAAGATTCTCCACAAAAGGAAACTCCGAGTCAATAACAGTATGAAGAAGAAGTGATTACCGATGCTACACCAGTAAGAACCCTGAGACCCCAAGCTTGCTTATTCTCTGTATAGAAAGTTGAAAGATTGGGGTACAGAGTTAAGGCTGATCGATGAATTTCTGAAGGAGAGAGGATATAGAAACGAATATAGTTTCTTGCGAGAAATGGAAGATTTAGGTATTGTTAAGAAAGGGCTCGCAAAGAGCACATTCGAAAATATACCTAGTGACCCACGGTTTGGAACCGCCAATCAGCCGATGGATTATGATGAAAGGCTGTTCTCTCAATTCCAACCACGGATGGGTGTTGCAGTGAACACCATTTGTCCCCAAGGAAGTTTATTTCGCTCAAGAGAGCATGAGCGAATCTATACTAAGTTGCTGAAGAGAGGAGTAATGAATCCAAGAAGTGTGGATTTTGATTTTATTGACTCAATCAAGATAAATCTCAGGGAAAAATTCTCTAAGTTGCAGCTTGAAAAGTTCTGTACAGACGTGACAAGTGGACATCCAGAATTAACAGCATATTTTTACTCGAACTTGTTGTTTTTAGATGCAAACAGGGTTTTCCTTCACTTTTATGGACAAAGAATTTGTTGTAGATGTTGATACTCTTGCTGATATAATTGGGGTGGAAAGAGGGTGTTTCCAACTAATTAAAGTATCCACAGCATATGCTACACTTGAGATTGTGTGAGGCAGGAGCTTTGAGGGCAAAATATCCTACACCAGGATGAATGCCTCGAATATCCTGCTTCACAAAATTATCATAAATTGTCTCAGACCGAAGGCGACCTCAAAAACTAATGTCTCAAAAACAGAAGCCAAACTCATGTTCACTCTAAATGAAGGCAGGCCCTTTTCACTTCCCCATGTTATCCTCTTCCACATGTACAGGACAGTGGTAAAGGATAAAGGCCAGTTGCCTTATTCATCTCTTGTCACCAGGTTGTTTAGGCACTTTAAGATACAAATTCCTGCACCTTTATGCATGACCAACTTAAGTCTTATACTTGTGGGATACAAGATAGTGATGACGATGAAACTTCAAGAGTTGAACACTGCACTGGAAGGACTGAATGAGAAGACACATTCAAAAGAGTTTGTTACTGTTGCTGCCAAAATAAAGGGCAAAGAGCCCATGGCTGTTCCTGAGAAAAAGAGAAGGAAAGTCATCCTACAAGATGAGGATGATGAAGAAGAGTTTGACGATGCCATGACTCTTTTTTCTCTTACAAGGTTAAAGAGCACAGTCAATTTGAGAGTTGACAATCAATAAAGAGCAAGGAGAGAAGCAGAAGCAAAAGAAGAAGCAGAGAGAATGAGAAGAGAGGAAGAACAGAGAAAGAGAGAAAAGGAGCAACAGAGAACAGAAGAGGAGAGACAGAAAAGAGAAGAAGAAGAACGAAGAAGAGAAGAAGAGAAGAAGAGGAAATGAGAAAAGAAGAGAAAGAAAGAAAAATGAGAGATGAAGAGGAAAGCAAGGCTCAAGAAGATTTTGCAGAAGAATTTGAGCCATCCTCTGCTCAAGAACACTCTGGAAAAGAGACTGAACTACATCACTCTGCTGGAGATGAGATGGAAATTGGCGAAGAATACTCAACTCCACCCACTAGCAACATGACAGGGGGAGCTGCTGCTAATCAAGGTACTTCATCGCCACTTCATACCAATGATGTTAGTAGGTCAGGTGCTGATGCAGAAGACATTTATGCATCACACTTTCCGGAGATTGAAGAATTGTCTCCATCTGAAGGGCAAAGGGCTGAAAAAGAAGCACCTAGCTTTCAGACTAAAAGACCAGAGTCTGCTGGTCCAAGTTCAGGTAATGTTAATTCAACATATTTTTCCCGACTGTTGGATGTCATGCTTGATCTCAAAAAGCAGGTTTTTGGGATGGATTACGAGCTGAGAGACTTGAAACGAGCAATGCTAGCTACTTCCTCCACAATGCAAGACCAAATCAATGCCCTCAAACTTCAAGTGGAATCGAATGTAAAGGGTACTGAGTTGAAATCAGTAAAGGAAACTTTATCCAGCCTTGAGAAGACAGTGAACTCGCTCAGTGAATACCATCTTGTTCGCATTCCCAAGTAGCCCTGAATTTTATCAACCTCATTCTTGATTCCTCTACCTCCTTTTGATGGGACAAAAAGGGGGAGAGTTATGCATATTTGATTTGGGCTTGTGATTTGAGCTTTTACTTCGTTTGTTTTGTTTTTGTGTTGGTAGACTATTTATGTTTATGACTTTAAACATTTGGGTTGTTTGAATATTTGAACTTATGACTTTATGCATTGGTCTTATGAATGGATCTGTTAGACTTGTGAACTTGCAGGATCATTATACTTGTGAGGATAATTGTTTTTGGACTAATATCTTTCTGTGCTTGTAGAAGTATTCCTCAAAATATGTATAAGTTTTTTGTTGCAGGTTAATTGTTTTACAAATTTGCCGAGGTGTTTTGTAACCATCAAAAAGGGGGAGATTGTTTAAGAAAAATCCCTTATCAGTTTTGAAGTTAACAAAACATCCTCGTCAATTAAGTCTGAAGAATCCAAGACTCAGTCGCTTAAGTCTGAAGAGTTCAAGACCCAAGCGTTTCCGTCTAAAGGATACCAGACTTAGAAATTACGGTCTAATGATCTCCAGACCCTATCAAAGTCTGAAGTCAGTCAAACTCAGTTTTGCGATTTTGCCAAACGTAAGGAAATCAAGAATTTGATATTATCTTCCTTAATTTATCCGTGAAAGATTTCTGGCTGTGATTCTAAGCTCCAAAGATTTTTGGATTTAATCCGTTGAAGATCAAGCAAGTTTTGGAAGGATCCACCTTTGGAAACTCAACATCCTGATTGTATGGGTGAGCAGGATTGACGAGCTATCTTCCACTTATATTCGACAACGTGAAGATCACCTTAATTGATTCATTTTAACGGGTAGATTGGATGAACTCTTGGAAAGTGCTAACGGCTATGGAGGCACGAAGGGATATTTAAGGTGTGTCGTAGTTGTTCGAAAAAAATGAGCCGATAGAAAAATTCGAAGTTCGAACCTCTGAAACTTCTTGTTCTCAAAATCTCTTGAGCTCAAATTGTGTACTAAGGAGAGATACTTACAATGTGAAATTGCGATGAGCTGTAGAATAGACTTTCAACAAAAAAAGTCTACATCATAAGCTGTAAAGCTCTCATTTGCTACATAGTGATAACAGCCAGTTGGCTACCAGCGTGGAGAGTGGACATAGGTTTACAATAAGCCGAACCACTATAAACTTCGGTGTCAAAATTCTCTTACCCTACTCTCTTTATTTTAATAGCTGCGTGATTCATTTATCTCTGATTTTTTACTTCAAGTCGAAGGATCTTGGTTAAAGGTTTGAAAAGAATTTCATAAACACCTATTCACCCCCCTCTAGGTGTATTTACTAGCCTTTATCACTAAAGCCCCTTGAGGAAAATCTAAGGTGTTTGGCAACCATTTCCAAAAAGCTTTCAAGTGAAATTTTAGCCTTGGAAAGGCGCTTAAAGCAAGTCTCTGCTTACTTTGAGCTTTCAAATGAGTCAATTACTGAAAATTAGTCAGTTGCCCATTTTGGCCTAAAAAACTTACTAAAAATCCTATTTTGCCCTTATAAAAATTAGAACCCTAGATCTAACGCAACCTTCGTTCCTTCTCTTCTCTACCCTTCACCTCCACCTCTTCTTTGCTTTCTTCGCTCCTTTGCGCGTTCGCTTCACTCTCTTTTTTAGTTTGCTCATCCTCCGCCAATTCAAAGTTCTCTTCGTCTCCAAGAAGAATTGCATGTGGGTATCTGGTTCTCCATCTCGGTGGTAGTTTCAATCTGTTCTCAATCATTCTCAATCCTCATCAATTTACTCGCCCTCTACAAGAATTTGCCCTCTTCAATTTGCTCAGCCTTTGGCACTTCGATCTTATAATCTTTGAGATTTTTATTAGGTTAAAGAAAAAGTGGTGGGACTCACTTTAAATAAAAGAAGAAAAAGAAAAAGAAAGAAGTTGAAAGGTCAATAAAGCAAAAAGGGAGGGGAGAGGGCTCGGCTAAATAGAAGCCGAGAGGTCCCTCAACCAAAAAAGAAAAGGAAAAAAAAACAAGAAGAAGAAGAAGAAGAAGAGAAAGGGGAAGAAAGGAAAGGGGTTTTGCCGCGTGCACGCCACGGAAGCCTCACCAAGCCGACTCGACTCCATAACACAGCACCTGGTAAGAGATTAGGCCCCTTGTTCGTCAAATTGAAATAATTTATGGGTTTATGGCTCAAATTTGGAATTCTTGGTAAATCGAGCGGCGAAGTCAGATTTTGGAGTCGTTAAGCTGCGTATTTTTTAAGGAATGGTTGTTTAGGGTATTGTGGAGCCATGGGATTTTACGGATCGTGATTCGAGCTTTATGGTTTGTCCGAAACAAAATTTCAAAGTTTCCCGCATGTAGTGAACAATACACATCCAGTAGATTTGGGCCCATATTTTGTCATTTTTCAACTTGATTTTGGGGCGGCTAAGTTGGGATTCTTGTAGTATGTATCAAGGGCTTACTATTGACTATAAACACATTCGGATCGGGGTTCGAAGGAGAAAGTGAAGGCGTGATCAAGTTTTGCACTTAAACTCTGAGTTGCAAATAGCTTGAATAATCGCTTTGGTTATGCGATTTGTTAGCGTGTAGGAGTCTTTTTGTTAGAGTTAAGGTGTAAATTAGTCGTTTCATAATTGAGATAGAGTTTTATTAGATTTTAACATTTTTCTTCGGTTATTTGATAGGGCCTTGAGTTCGACGATGAGTATGGTTCGTCATTTGGTCGTAGTCGACGAGGTGAGTGGTACTATATCTTCTTTGATTTTGTAAAATCATGTCTTGAAGTATATATATGTATATATATTGAATCGAGAAGAGCATTTTTATTGCATAAAAGCTGGATTGAGCAATTGCTACTCTTTGGTTAATTGTGAATGTTTGAAAAGCACGTTATACAAGGTTTGTGGAGAAATATATATGAAATTGCCCTACGACTGATTTATGGAAAAGTTTATGATGATTTGAGAAATGAATATGATGTTGAAGAAAAATCCCTTGGAGTTTTGAAGTTGACAAAACAGCCTCAACAGTTCGGTCTAAGGATTCCAAGACTCAATCGGTTACGTCTGAAGTTTTCAAAGTCTAAAGGTTTTCAGTCTAAAGACAGTCAGACCCAAAAGTTCAGTCTCGAAGTTTTCCGTCGAAGACAGTCAAGACTCGGTTTGATCGAAGACCTTCAAGACCCAAATCTAAGTCGAAGACAGTTCGTGATTTTTGATGGTCACAGATTATTTTTATGGTTAAGGAAAGTAAGATATTGGATTCTATATTTCCTAATCTTAACCATGGAATATCTCTGGTTGTGATCGTGAGCTGGGAAGATTTATTCTTCGGATTTTATCCGTTGAAGATCAAGCTTATTTTTGGAAGAATCTAATTTTGGGAACTCAAGATCCTGATTGTATGGGCGAACAGGATTGACGAGCTGCTGTCTACTTACATTTTCGGCGACAAGGAGATCACTTAAATTGATTCAGTCCAACAGGTTGATTGGATGAATTTTTGGTAAGTGCCAACGAGTATGAAGGCACGGAAGCTATTTAAGGTGGATCGATGTTGCTTGGAAACAAAGAGAGACTGGGTAGAAAAATCTCGATGTTAGAATCTCCAAAATCACTTGTTCTCTAAAATCTTTCATGTTCAAATTGTGTATCGAAGAGAGTTACGTATAGTGCGAAAGCAGCAGGAAGCTGTAGGAGAGACTGTCTATTGAAGAAGTCTAGTTCGTGAACCGTAGTAGCGGCTCTCAATTTGCTACATAGTGATTACGGCCCGGTTGGCTGCCGGCGTGGAGAGTGGACGTAGGCTTGGACTAAGCCGAACCACTATAATCCTTGTGTCAATTCTCTTTTACCTTACTCTATTTACTTTATGAATACGTGCTTTATTTGTTTTTGATATTAACGTATTCTACCACAAAAGATTCCAAAAGAATTCCGCAATAACCTATTCACCCCCTCTAGGTTGATTCACTAGCCTATTTCATATGAAATGGGTGATGGGCTATGTTGCAAAATGTTATTTGTTTGGTTTAAGATATTGGTGTCTGTATTGGATTTCTGGTATTGGAGGATGGTTATTTATGCTCAATATGACTGTGAACCCAGTGAGGGGTTTTTGGGGGTATGCATACCAAGTTTAGGATATCCTTCTGGGCCGAGCCACTGGCTTTGTAGGTGGAGACATTGCCAAAGGGAGAATCTTGGTCACCTTTGTTGAAGAAAAATCCCTTGGAGTTTTGAAGTTGACAAAACAGCCTCAACAGTACAGTCTAAAGACTCCAAGACTCAGTCGGTTACGTCTGAAGTTTTCAAGGTCTAAAAGTTTTCAAAGACAGTCAGACCCAGAAGTTCGCTCTGAAGTTTTTCCATCTGAAGTTAGTCAAGACACAGTTTCAGTCTGAAGACCTTCAAGACTCGGTTTCGATCTAACGACCTTCAAGACCCAAATCTAAGTCCGAAGACGGTTCGCGATTTTTTTTACAGGCTGGCCACGAGGTTATTCTTATGGCTAAGGAAAGTAAGATATTGGATTTCATATTTCCTAATCTTAACCATGGAATATCTCGGGCTGTGATCCGAGCTTGGAAGATTTACTTTTCGGATTTTATCCGTTGAAGATCAAGTTTATTCTTGGAAGAATCTAATTTTGGGAACTCAAGATCCCGATTGTATGGGCGAACGGGATTGACGAGCTACTGTCTACTTACGTTTTTCGGCGACAAGGAGATCACTTAAATTGATTCAGTCCAACGGGTTGATTGGATGAATTTTTGGTAAGTGCCAACGGGTATGAAGGCACGGAGGCTATTTAAGGTGGATCGATGTTGCTTGGAAATAAGGAGAGGCGGGTAGAAAAATCTCGATGTTAGAATCTCCAAAATCACTTGTTCTCTAAAATCTTTCATGTTCAAATTGTGTATCGAAGAGAGTGAGATATAGTGCGAAAGCAGCAGAAAGCTGTAGGAGAGATTGTCTACTGAAGAAGTCTAGTCCGTATACTGTAACAGCTCTCGTTTGCTACATAGTGATTACAGTCAGTTGGCTGCCAGCGTGGAAAGTGGACGTAGGCTTGGACTAAGCCGAACCACTATAATCCTTGTGTCAATTTTCTCTTACCCTACTCTATTTACTTTATGAATACGTGCTTTATTTATTTTTGATATATCTTTGATATCAATGTATTCTACCGCAAAAGATTCCAAAAGAATTTCGTAACAACCTATTCACCCCCCTCTAAGTTGATTCACTAAGCCTATTTCAACCTTGTCACAAGGCGTTGTGTCATGACTATGGTTAGTTATTGAGCAAAAGATTAGTTGATGGATGGACCACCGATGTATGTTTGATATGAGATGAATCAATGGATAGACCATTGATATGTGTTTTTGATGGAGATTATTCAATGGATTTGACCATTTATATTTGAATTTTGATGGCGATTTAAATGATTTTTCTATATTAGTATAAAGCTTTGATGATAAGAAATAACTCTTATATGATTTGATATGTATTTTATATATTGAGTTGGCGTTATGAAGTTGGTATTGTTTTGTATACATGCATAGTGGTTGTTCAATTTGCTTAGAAGATATATACTACTCACTGAGCTTATGGTTGCTCACCCCTCTATTTCCAAATCTTTTCAAGTTCCTCGGTTAGCGGCGAATAGAGCGAGAGCGCCGTTGGTGGAAAGCTTTTGGTGAGTTTTATTTTGTTTTTGGTATGGTTTAAGGAAGTGATACACATGATCATTGCTAGTGGTTGGATTGTATGAGTTCTAAATATATATCTTTTTGGTGGATTATAAAATCTATGATGCTGCAACCAATTTGATGGTTTATCTTATATGTATATATTCAGTTTGAGATAGATAGATAGATAGATAGATAGATAGATATAAGTTTGATATCAGGTTGTTTGGTTGTGTTTGAGGCTGCATCCTTCGTGTGGAAGGATGGCCATGTCATCCCCATTCTTAATAGTTTTGGGGTGTGACATCTTGTGGTATCAGAGCCAGGTTATAATTTTTGGGTATAGATTCTATGGATCATTGTGAACTTCTGAGTTGTAGGTGATGATCTTACTCTAAGCAGTTTTGTGGAGTTAGTAGACATGGTTAGTTCCAATTGTAGTTTGCTTGGAGGCAAGGTGAATACTTAAGTCTTTGATTTAAGAAGTGATAAAATTTAAGTGATGATTCTTTAAGTTGAGAACTTGAGGCTCATTGGATTTAATAGAAGCTAGCTATGTTTTTATTTCGGCGATTTGAGGAGTTATAGGCATTCAGTCGTAAGTGATGATCTCTTAAGTGGTGATATTCTATGATAAGATTTAAGATAGACAAATTTTTGCTTGGAAATCTCAGATTCCGTAAAGAACTAGGATAAATTATTTTGGGAGATAGTTGAGATTGGAATTTGAAGAAGTGGATCTTGTTTTTGAGATATTAAGAGTTAATTATTTCAAGGCGCTAGATGGGCAAACTTGGATCATAAGTGTTATCAATAATCTCTTCTCGAGGTGTTAGTAAGAACACAAAAAAAGTATTTGGAAGTTTTTGTGCTATTAATAAGAGTTGGTTTGCACAAACCTTCAAGTGGTTGATGTGATTTTCTTAAGTTGTGATTTGTCTAGGTGTAGATTTCGAGGACATTGTGAGGTTGTGTGTTAGTTTATAGCGTTTCAGTCTTTTGTTAAGCATTGGGATGTATGTTTCATTTGGGGTGCAATTGATCATTGATTCTTATTTGTTGAAGCTTATTTCACCTTCTAAGGCATAACAAAGGCAAGCAAGTCATTACTGTTGATACTAGTAATTTGTCTTAAGATTTTCATGGTGCGGTTTTGACAAGGAGAAAAGAGAGAGAGAGAGAGAGAGAGAGTCCAAGTCTCGACTCAGCAGGGAGGGAGTAAGACAAGGTGTTCAAGATGATGAAGTTCATGAAGGTTCTATTAGTGACACCAAGGATGGTTAACCAAAGCATATTGCATGGGACATACTTCATTTATGCAGATGATGAGCTTTAATTGATTTGCTCATAAGAGGTTAGAGGGAACGATGACGACAAAAGAGAACTTCGGAATTTGTTAGAGCATCGAGCGATTTCTGATTTCTCTCACTGTAATCACGGATAGTCTACCAATCCTTATATGTGCATGGCATGCTGGACCTCTCACAAGGTATAATAGATTTCATCCTCCTGATGATGATAACAGCATGAAACTTAGGAAACTTTTGAGCAGGAAAAGCGTTTCCAAACTCCTTCGTAGTGGTTTCTATGAAAGTTTAGATAAGTTGATACAGGAGTTGCTGTTGGTACTGCAAGTCTTAGGCTCGTGGCTCCAATGAGTTCATGGAGTGACTGTTAAGAATGGGCAAGTGCGTAATTTGACTGTGGGAATTGCGTTGTTAGATTCTTATGCAAGATGTTGAAATGTTGGTGGCTCTTATAAAGTGCCTCAGGGACAAAAGAACCTGGATTTGATTTCTTTCAATGCAGCCATTACTCGGTTTATGTATAATGATCTTTTCAAGAAGACTTGGTACTATTTAACCAACTTAGGATGGTCAGCATTGTACTTGGTATAGTGACAATGGTATCTGTAGTGCAAGCACGTGCTGCTTTAAGATCACTGAGACTAGAATATGTTCACAGTTTGACATTGAAGGTTGGTCTTCATCATGCATCTCTAAATAGTTCATTTTGAACATGCATTCTAGTTTGATGGATTTATCTGGTGCCACAATTTTTTTTTCTTTCATTTGATGGAAAACAAGGATATCATTAATTGGACTATGATGCTGAGTTAATTTATCAGCCTTGAACGTTCTTCTAATGTGATGTGATGTGACGAAGTTTTTCGAATGGATAAGGGATGTTAATGCCAATCGTGATGAGTAGTTACTATTAGTTGTTATCAACCTAATCTCTACTTGTGTAATATTAGGAGATTCAACTAAAGGTACACAAGTACAAGCTCAGGTTATTGTTTCTGGGTTTGCTAATGAGGTTTCTATTTTGAGCTCTCTTGTTGCCAAGTTTGAAGTGTGGTCAATTAGATCTTTCAAGAATAATTTTCAATCTTGTTCAGCAATGAATTCAGGATGTGCACATTTTGGATGTCTACAAAAGGCTTTTCGCCTTTGGGTAAGAGCACAAGAGGAAGAAAGCTTTTGTCTTGATTCCATTGTATGAATTGGTGTTTTAGTCACTTTTGTGGAACTTGCCACATTGGATCTTTGCAAGTAGCTTCACCGTCATGCAAAAGTAATCGCATAGAATTACTTGAGCAAGTAGATAACCACCTGTCTTTGGTCAAAGCTATGAAGGCATTGAGGGAAGAAGAAAGGAGAGAAGAAAATACAAAGAACGGATGACCATTATGTTATCTATTTGTTAGTTGCAACAAGATCAATTATAAAGGAGGAAAGGCCAATCCACATCTTGCTTGTCCAGAGTAGCTCACAAGGGAGTTGGGTCATAGCCTACAAGAAATTATAAGTAATGGAAACCTAAGTGTAACTTATGAGCATCAATGAATGCTTTTTCAAATGCACAATCAAAGTAATTATTCGTATGTTGGCCATGTGGGGTATGGTTTAGATAAAAATTCTATCAGATGACAACTGAGGATGACGATAGTATCTGCCCTTTGAATAGGAAGACAAATGACATATATGGAGTCTTTGAGAACTTATTCTTTTTGAGCCATGCAAGAAAGGCTTCTCTCGTGTGAAAAGGAAATCTAGTATGAAGATGTACATGTACTACATGTCAAGAGTCGTTGTGATCATTGAGAATATATGAAAGGATCCAATGACAAAACCTTGGAGAGAGGTTACTATGGGCTTGAAGGGTCATAATGCGGTAATTTAGCAAAGTTTTGTTGTAGCAAAAGGTGACTATTGTTATGGTGGAATTTGGAACTATTGATCCACTAAAAGTTATTAGGACTGCTTTGGTTGATGTTGTCAGTGGGTCATCCTTATTGACGACAATTAAAACAGTTGTGGCCAAACTCCCTATAGCCGAAAAGGAGGAAAAAGATAGTGTTATGGAGTGTATCAATTTCTTGTTACGAATAGAATGGGACATATGACAAGGCCTTGGTTATGTTATAAAGAAATGACAAGTAGAGGTGTTAGAGTGGACGAGGCTGTCATGATTAGCATTCTTTCAGCACGTGCACATATCTTTAATTGTCAAGAAGGGAAAATTGATCCGTGGGTTGGCAATGGAACTTGGGAACTTGAGGAAGAGGTGAGGCGCAAATACCCGCATTTGTTTGATGATTGAGGCAACTTAAGATTTATTCAAATTTCAAGGACGAAATTTCTTTTAAGGAGGGTAGAATGTAATATTTGAGATTTTTATTAGGTTAAAGAAAAGGTGGTGCGACTCACTTTAAATAAAAGAAGAAAAAGAAAAAAAAAAAAAGAAGTTGAAAGGTCAATAAAGCAAAAAGGGAGGGGAGAGGGCTTGGCTAAATAGAAGCCGAGAGGTCCCTCGACCAAAAAAGAAAAGGAAAAAAAAAAAAACAAGAAGAAGAAGAAGAAGAAGAAGAAGAAGAAGAAGAAGAAGGAGAAGAAGAAGGGAAGAAAGGAAAGGGGTTTTGGCACGTGCACGCCACGGATGCCTCGCCAAGCCAACTCGATTCCATAACGCAGCACCCGGTAAGAGATTAGGCCCCTCGTTCGTCAAATTGAAATAATTTATGGGTTTATGGCTCAAATTCGGAATTCTTGGTAAATCGAGCGGCAAAGTCTGATTTTGGAGTCGTTAAGCCATGTATTTTTTAAGGAATGGTCATGTAGGGTATTGTGGAGCCGTGGTATTTTACGGATCATGATTCGAGCTTTATGGTTTGTCCAAAACAAAATTTCAAAGTTTCCCGCGCGCAGTGAACAATACACATCCAGCAAATTTGGGCCCGTATTGCCATTTTTCGGCTTCATTTTGGGGCGGCTAAGTTGGGATTCTTGTAGTATGTATCAAGGGCTTTCTATTGACTATAAACACGTTCGTATTGGGTTCAGAGGAGAAAGTGAAGGCGTGATCAAGTTTTGTGCTTAAACTCCGAGTTGCGAATAGCTTGAATAATCGCTTTGGTTATGCGATTTGTTAGCGTGTAGGAGTCTTTTCATTAGAGTTAAGGTGTAAATTAGTCGTTTCATAATTGAGATAGAGTTTTATTAGATTTTAACATTTTTCTTCGGTTATTTGATAGGGCCTTAAGTTCAACGATATGAGTATCGTTCGTCGTTTGGTCGTAGCCGACGAGGTGAGTGGTACTATATCTTCTTTGGTTTTGTAAAATCATGTCTTGAAGTATTTATATATATGTATATATATATATATATATATATTGAATCGAGAAGAGCATTTTTATTGCATAAAAGCCAAATCGAGCAATTGTTACTCTTTGGTTAATTGTGAATGTTTGAAAAGCATGTTATACAAGGTTTGTGGAGAAATATGTATAAAATTGCCCTGCGACTGATTTATGGAAAAGTTTATGATGATTTGAGAAAAGGATATGAAATGGTTGATGGGCTATGTTGCAAAATGTTATTTGTTTGGTTTAAGATATTGATGTCTGTATTGGATTTCTAGTATTGGAGGATGGTTATTTATGCTCAATATGACTGTGAACCCAGTGAGGGGTTTTTGGGATATGCATACCAGGTTTAGGATATCCTTTTGGGCCAAGCCACCGGCTTTGTAGGTGGAGACCTTGCCAAGGGGAGAATCTTGGTCGCCTTGTCACAAGGCGTTGTGTCGTGACCATGGTTAGTTATTGAGCAAAAGATTAGTTGATGGATGGACCATCGATGTATGTTTGATATGAGATGAATCAATGAATAGACCATTGATATGTGTTTTTGATGGAGATTATTCAATGGATTTGATCATTGATATTTGAATTTTGATGGCAATTTAAATGATTTTTCTATATTAGTATAAAGCTTTGATGATAAGAAATAACTATTATATGATTTGATATGTATTTTATATATTGAGTTAGCGTTATGAAGTTGGTATTATTTTGTATACATGCATAGTGGTTGTTCGATCTGCTTAAAACATATATACTACTCACTAAGCTTGTGGTTGCTCACCCCTCTATTTCCAAATTTTTTCAGGTTCCTCGGTTAGCGGCGAATAGAGCGAGAGCGCCGTCAGTGGGAAACTTTTGGGGAGTTCTATTTTGTTTTTGGTATGGTTTTAGAAAGTGGTGCACATGATCATTGCTAGTGGTTGGATTGTCTGAGTTCTAAATATATATCTTTTTGGTGGATTATAGAATCTCTGATAGTGCAGCCAATTTGATGGTTTATCTTATATGTATATATTTGGTTTGACATATATATCAGGTTATTTGGTTGTGTTTGAGGCTGCGTCCTTCGTGTGGAAGGACGGCCGTGTCATCCTCATTCTTAGTAGTTTTGGGGTGTGACAGATCTTCTCTTCATCTCCAAGAATCGCAGGTGCATATCTGGTTCTCCATCTCGATTGTAGCTCTGAACTATACCCAATCGTTCTCAATCCTCATTGTTGTCGTGCGTCTTGTTCGCTCACATTCACGTTCGCTTTTCTTCAATCTAATCGTGCATCCTATGTGTTCATGTTCAATTTTCTTCGAGCTAATCGCAATATGGTCATCGAGTTATATTTTTTAATCGCCCGTGGTTGTTGTCTAAGTTGCTGAGGACTTCGCTCGATTTTTCTCGATAATTTTGCAGAAAATGTGAATTTGTGGATTCCAATGTTGTGGTGCTCCTTTTAGTGCATTGATTGGTAATCCCTTTGATTGGAAGTATATGGGCTGAGCTTGCGCGATCTTGCTTTTCATGCTTAGCTTGAGTTGTTCTCATTCTGAGTCATTGATTGCTAACTTACATTTCGGCACTAATTCATTTGTGCCAAACATTGTGAATGTGGGAGAGGTTTACGCAGATTGAATTGTGAATCAGGAAAAGTCCTAATGGGGATTATGTAGATAGAGAGGCTTGGGGTTTGGAGACTCTCTGGCTCTTTTTGGCTTGGGAGATGAGTTGTGATGCTGCAAATGTGCATATCTCTTGATTTACATGTACACTGTGTTATAGGCATGGAAGCTGCACAAGAAAAAGGAGCTAATAAGCTTAGTGGACACATCTCTGGATGGGGAACATCATGGGTAAGAGGCATGCCTATTCATGACGATTGGTCTTCTTTGCAAAGGGTATACCAAGGCTTCAACCATCCATGTTGACTATCATGAAGATGCCGATGGACTTAGCTAAGGTTAATGACAGTGAAATATCGAGATCCCAATCACTTTCAGAATTCATGAATCTAATTACTGAGGAAGGCCTGAGTGGTCACTCAAAGAATTCATCTTCCACTTTATCTGGGGAGTCAAGCGGGCTAGATGAATCACCTTTATGGTTGAAAGATGATGTGCTATAATGACCTTCAATTCTATCTATGGTAGGAGCATTTGAACTTTTATGTACGTTTTACATGTATAGAGAGAGTAGATATATGAGAAATTGTGTTGTCTCAAGTTCTTTGTACATAGTATTTTGGCTTGATCAAATAGCTATAGGAGATATTTAAGGATGTTTATACTTTTTTGAGGATAATAAATTTCGTTCCCCGAGGCATATGTTACTCCGTTTATTGTAATGAAGGTATTCATTTTTTAATTAAGAAAGAGACCATTTTGATTTGAATTTTTTCCATTTGAATTTTTAGCGTTGTTGTCAAAATTTATATTTAAAAATTATATGCATTATTTTTTTCAATTTAAACAAATAAAAATTGAAAAGCTAATATTAATCACCGAAATGGGCTTTTCAAATGTGTTTTTTACCAAACGGCATTTCTCTCAAAGTTGATTTTCAAAGTGTAATTTAGCAAACGGTCTTTGTATTTGCTCAAAGTCCTTTACACTAAACCGCTTTGCATTTTCCAAATGAATTTTCAAAATACTGAACCAAACGCCAATTGGAGATGCAATTGTATTTTCCCAAAGTTGAGCAAACATACGAACCAACCACGTTTGCATTGGCCAAAGGACTTTAGAGTCCCAAAGCCCATTGCAAATGCCAAACCATACGAGGCCTAAGTTTGTAAATTATTACATTTATCTTTTGTTGGCATCTTTTTTAGGTTGCTTTATTTTTTAAAAAAAAAAAAGTAATATTCGTAACTAAAATATTAGTAATATCATCTTAGTATCTTATATTAAGAACAAAATATAATTATCATAAAAATGATAATTTTTTAAAATAAGAACTGAACACCAAAACCCGATTCAAGCGAAAGTTTCTCTAGTTGGTGTCATGGTCCAATCAACATCCCTCTGTCAAGAAGACTGTTTCTATGGTCGCTCAATAATACACATCAACTGACTTGAGAACATGATGTCAAGAAGAAACGCGCCCTAATATATTAGCTAGTGAATGTTCATCAGCTAATAAATAAGTAGATCTACTCATGTATCGAATCAACTATGAGAGTAGCAATACACTAGGTGAAGGCTTGGGTAGGAAGCAGAGGGTGCAAAGGGCTTTGCAGGCTAAGCCTAGAGCAATTTTTCGATGAGCCCAAACAGATCAAGACTAAATTTTATGGGCTCTATCAGTGTGGCCTAGAGCTAAATCACAAATTATTTGGATGAATTACTTCAATTCAGTAGGGCTATTTCAGGTCAAAGCCTCACTTTTTGAAGAATGGAGTTTATTTATTGTCAAATTTGAAAACTTCGACAAGCAACGAACTAATTAATGTGAAGTTATTTATAACTATATAAATGTCACCTAAAGAAATTATATCTACGCACCTCGATTCCGATGGGACATAAGCTTAAATTAGGGTAGAGTTAATTGTCCCGCAAGCCCAATCAAAACAAGACACTGTCAGAACTTGTTTAAGGTTTGATAATCAAATATAACTCATCTACTTAAATGGCTCGGTCAACTCATCTCAAAGTTTGGTTTGATATAAATTCAAAGTAATTAAAAGTATAGGAGCAATATTGCACATTGAACATACAATTAATAATGATAGTACTAATAAAAGGCCATTGCTTTTGGTTGGAAGAAGTATTCAGAGTTCATGTACAATCATGAGAAAGTGATGTAGACCAGAAAAGATACTAAAGATTTGGCCTTTCCTCAGCATGGGTGAGTTTACTTATGGAACTATCGCGACCTAACCTCAAATAAACCACTTATCGTTTGACTAATGGATTACTAAATCTAAACTTAGCTCGAGCTCTCCCAAGCCCATATCAATTTAACACCCAAAAAAATAAATAAATAAATTATGAGACTTACCTCATAGCAACAAAAAGTATCTGTAATGTTATATCAAAATTCACATCAATAGTCTTAGATATGATTTCTAATTAACACGCAATCATTTAATTTTTTTTTTTAAGATTTTCTCTTATTTAAATGAAGTCTAGAAACTTCGTGCAATGCAATGCAATGACGTACAAAATTTTTAGCTAAAATGAGATGCAACATGCAACCAACTTGCAAACTATATGTCACGCGACGTTTATTAAATGACCTAATCTAATGATAGGAAAAGATTAATTCAACTATTCTAACATATATACATTTAGGTGATGTGCAATAAATGGCCTAATTCTACATTACATGTGCATGATAATTTTTGTGTTTTCATTTATTTTTAATTAAATTTCAAAATTAAAATTACCCAATAATTACACATGCAATCTAAGTTAATGAAAGGAAAAACTAACATCCTAAATTAATATTTTTTTTGGGATTTTTATTTATGAAAATTCGCAATTAAAAATTTT
Source organism: Eucalyptus erythrocorys (assembly GCA_014182555.1). Taxonomy (NCBI): domain Eukaryota; kingdom Viridiplantae; phylum Streptophyta; class Magnoliopsida; order Myrtales; family Myrtaceae; genus Eucalyptus; species Eucalyptus erythrocorys. The sequence continues at coordinate 13,299,418 of CM024599.1, read as the reverse complement.
CTATTCTAAACATGAAAAACTATCCTAAAATAGGTAACGTCCTAGCATGAACCTAATCTAACTCAAATATATATTTTTTGGGATAAATGAGGCAATTAAAGCGAGATGAGCAAGTCATTCACGGCCATCAAAGATATTATCTATTGTTCAAATTTGGAAATGACATCTAATCAGCTTGATTATTTTGCTAATAAAATCGATAAATTGATCTTAAGCCTTAAAGATCAAAATATCAATTTTATTCCCGCATGATTAATTATTCCATCTAAAGCCTTATAAATGGAATAAAAAATTGACGTGTGGTTGCGGATTAGGCAATAAATCCTAATTGAGAAATATGTCTATCAATAATAAATGTGCACATTAGATACTAATGGACATACATTAGGCAGTAAATATATCAGGCACGTGTATCTTGCCTAAATTTGAAGATAATCTTTCTAAATTTGGGCCGAATGCAATCGGATCGGGAGCACAATCAACTCCTTGGGCAGAGGGCAGCGATGGCAACAACGAGGGGGGCTCAACTACTGTGTTGGTTGTAGCAACGGTAAGTGTTGCAGGTCGTGTTCAGCGTTGGGATCGGGCTGCTGGCGTCGTGGTTTGCTGTAGCAATAGGTGCGGGGACTGACGAAGCGGTGGAGTCGGCAGCAGCAGCAACTGGTGCTATAGCAGGGGGTGAAGACCGGCTCGACAGAGGGGGATCGGGAGTTGCAGGTGCCACAATAGGGCACGGAAGGGCGACAACCAGTGCGGCGAGGGGGATCGAGCTGCTAGCACGGCGATCGTTGCGACTGCAGATGCTATAGCGGCGTCGGGGGGCTTGCACTGCAAAGCAAGGGCGAAGGTGAGGCGGAGCTTCGGCCGCTAGCATCGGCAGCAGCATTGGTAAGTGCAAGGGGCGGCGTTCTGACGCAGCAAAGCAAGGCTGTTAGAAAATAGTAAAATTGATTTTGTTTTTGCTTAGCTTATTTGTCTTTTAATTGTTTTTTGCCTAAGTGTGGGAAAGCAAGAGTTTGACGGTTTGCAAACCGCCAAAGAAAAGTGTGCTGCAGTGCAACACTTAAACCACCAAAGAAGAATAATCTTGAAGAAGCCACAAGCTGATCAAAAGAATGGGCACATATTAAAATATTATTATAATTGCTACTGGAGTCTTCAAGAGCACGAAGGAAGGTGGAACTTGTGGCTGGCAATCTTTTTATTCACACTGAAGCAAGAAGAAAAGTCGCAGCCCACAATTGTTGACTCCTTAGCCAAGAAGAAAAGTTCAACTTCAGCTCTTGCATGTTGAATTCAATGGCGGTGGAGTTCAATTGGTGGAAGATGCTTATAAATATAGAGTTACGTTAGTTTATTTAAAGAGAGAGCATGAGATAGCTTTAGAAGCATTTAGAAACAGAGAGGGAGAGTTTTAAGCTTAGCAAAGTCTTTGCAAGGCATATTGAGTAATATATTCTCTTTTGTTTGTTTACACTCTCTCCCTACCAAATCTTTCTGGTTTCAATAGGGGCTGTGTGGCGATGCTGAGGTGGAAACGGTGGGCAGCGGTGGTTTCACAGCTTCGGACAGAGATGGTGACGCGAGCTCACGGGTGAGGGGGGAACTCCGTTATGGAAGAACAGTAACAATTCGAACAATATCGAATCAACGCAGCGGAATAAAATAATCTTCCCTCTTGTGTAAACCTAATAGAAATCGATATAGTAGAATAAAAATAAATACCAAGCACGCGAACACAAAATGATTTTTTACGTGGAAAACCTCCTCAATGTGAGGAGATCAAAAACCACGGGACCGAAGTCCACCCGAAATTCTTCACTATCAACGAAATTGGGTGAACAATGTTCTTCTCTGGCAAATACTAGAGGTATATAGCAGCAAAGACCTCAAGAACATAATTCTTGGCAATACACATGAATTTCACAATAGATCAAAGATAAATTTGACCAAAAATGCGGGTTTTGATCAATCCACAAAAAACTTGATGTAGGCAGCTTCAAATGAAAATCAAACCGTTCAGATTTGAGAAGATTGCGCCACAAACATGCTGACAAAATTTCAGCTCAATCAGACCACGAATCAACATCCGATGCTAGCTTGATGTAAATCAGATATTGCCTCAACCCCCAAATTTCCTACTTTCTCTTTTTCTCTTATTACTACATTTTTTTGCAGCTACCACTTTCAAGATAGTGAGAAACCCTATTTCTCCATATAACTTATTAAATGAGCTCAAGCCTTTTTTTTTTTTTTGGCTTGCAACTCATTGAGCTTCCTCCACATAAGAGTGAACTCAGCTAACAAATCTCCCCCTCACGACAATGTAGAGGAATTCACCATCCCTGCTATCAATTGGCAATGTTCAAGCTTCTCTCTTGGAAGAGTCTTCGTCATCATATCAGAGCCATTATGATCTGTATGAACTTTCTCAAGTTCCAACAATTTTTCATGTAGAACATCCCTTATCCAATGATATCTAACATCAATATATTTCGATCTAGAATGAAAAGATGAATTCTTACCAAGATGAATTGCGCTTTGATTATCACAAAATAGCACATGCCTCTTTTGCTTGAACTCGAGTTCTTCTAAGAACTTTTTCATCCATAGCATCTCTTTACTAGCTTCAATCACTGCAATAAATTCATCTTCGGTTGTAGAAAGTGCAACACACTTCTGCAATCTTGACTTCCATGACACAGCTCCACCCGCAAAAGAAATCAAATAACTAGAAGTAGATTTACGAGTATCAATATCTCCCGCCAAGTCAGAATCTGTGTATTTAATTAACTCAAGTTTCTCAGTCCCGAAACTAAGTTTCAAATTTGAAGTTCTCCAAAGATACCTCATAATCCACTTCACTGCATTTCAGTGCTCTCTGCCTAGATTTGACAAATGGCAACTAACAACGCCAACTGCTTGCGCCAAGTCTGGGCGTGTACATACCATCGCATACATTAAGCTTCCTACAGTTTAGGCATATGGAGCACTTTCCATATCTTTCTTCTCTTTATCAGTCGTAGGACTTTGCTTCATATTTAACTTAAAGTGGACAGCAAGAGGAGTACTAACCACTTTAGTCTTGTCCATGTAAAATTTTTGAATGATCTTCTTGATATATTTCTCTTGCGACAAAAACAACTTCTTAGCATCTCCGTCTCGGGTAATTCTAATGCCAAGAATCTGCTTCGCCGAGCCCAAGTCCTTCATGGCAAAAGACTTGCTGAATTGTTTCTTCAATAACTCAATTCTTGAAGCATTCTTGCCAATAATCAACATATCATCAACATAAAGCAAGAGAATAATAAAGTCGTCATCAGAAAATTTTTGGACAAACACACAATTATCCGATGAAGTCATTTTATAGCCTTGTTCTATCATAACTGACGCAAACTTTTTATACCACCGCATCGGTGCTTGTTTTAGGCCATAGAGACTTTTCTTCAATTTGCATACATAATCCTCTTTCCCTTTCACTTTAAAACTCTCAAGTTATTCCATGTATATCTCTTCCTCCAAGTCACCATGTAAGAAGGCTGTTTTGACATCCATTTGCTCAATCTCCAAATTTAGGAAAGCTGCCAAGCCTAGTACCACACGGATAGAAGACATTTTCACTACCGGATAAAATATATCATCAAAATCAATACCCTTTCTCTGACCGAATCCCTTAACAACCAATCTAGCTTTGTACCATGGTTGTGAAGTATGTTCATCTTGCTTCAACCTATATACCCACTTGTTCTTCAAAGCTCTTTTACATTTATGTAACTTCACCAACTCAAAAGTATGATTATCACAAAGTCACTGCATCTCCTCTCGCAAAGCATCAAACCAATTGCTTTTATACTCATCTTCTATTGCTTCTGCATAGCACTCTGGTACACCTGCATCAGTCCATAATACATGCTTATCTTCAAAATACCTGGTGGAAAGTCGTCGGTCTCTAACGGATCTCCGGACTGGAATAACTAGTGGAACATCTAATTGAGCCTCTGGTTCAGGAATATTATTATCCGTTTCAACATGTTCAGGAACATGTGCGTTATTTGGAAAATTGACTTCCTGCTGCTCTCCATCAACTTGTGTAGGAATATTTGTAAAAGGAACTGGATCCAAATCAACCAAATTATCACTAACCTGTGGTGCTGAAATCATCTCTGCTTTCTCAATATCCTTTATTATTTGATCTTCCATAAACACAATGTCTCTACTTCTTACAATTTTCTTTTCAACCAGATCATAAAATTTGTAGCCAAGCATATCCTGTCCATAACCAATAAATATGCACTGTCATGTTTTCACATCAAGTTTAGACCTCTCATCTTTGGGAATATGCACAAATGCTTTGCACCCAAAGACACGCAAATAATCATAAGAAACATCTTTGCCTATCCAAACTCTGTTAGGAACATCAAACTCAAAAGGAACGTATGGAGTAAGATTTAATACATGCACAACTGTACTTAAAGCCTCACCCCAAAAGGATCCAAGTAGCTTTGACTATGAAAGTAAGCATCTTACCCTTTCAACTAGTGTTTTGTTCATTCTCTCAGCTAAGCCATTTAACTGAGGCATCTTGAGAGGTGTCTTTTGATGTCAAATACCTTATTGTCTGCAATATTCATCAAAAGGTCCAATATACTCTCCCCCGTTATTAGTTCTGATGCATTTCAATTTCTTTCCAGTATGTCTCTCAATTGAAGCCTGAAATTGCTTAAAAGTATCTAATACTTAATCTTTAGTTTTCAAGGTATGAATCCAAATTTTCCTTGAAAAATCATCTATGAAGGTAACAAAATAAAGAGATCCACCAAGTGATTTTGTTTTCATAGGACTGCAAACATCAGAATGCACTAAACCAAATATACCTAACTTTCTTGAAAGATGGGAGCTTTTAAATGCAACTCTATTCTATTTTCCCGCTAAACAGTGAGCACACTTCTTTAGTGCTAAACTTTTCAATCCTGAAAGGAGTTTTTTCTTGGCCAATATTGACAAACCCTTACTCACTGATGTGACTGAGCCTCTTATGCCACAACTCAGCTGCATCTTCGCTGTCTACTGCATTAATTTTGTCTGTGGACAACTTTGCCTGCATAATGTACAATGAAGAATATTTTTCACCTCTAGCCATAACAAGAGAACCTTTGGTGAGCTTCCATTGACCATTATTGAAGGTGCTGCAATACCCCTCATCGTCCAACTTGCCTGTAGAAATTAAATTCAAGTGGATATCGGGTATATGTTTAACATTATTTAATACTAACCTTGTGCCATTGCTGGTTTCTAGGCACACATCACCGATGCCTACAGCTTGAGCTAGCCCATTGTTTCCCAGCCTCACAAATCCAAAGTCACCTGACCTGTATGATGTAAAGAAATCCATACGAGATGTAACATGAACGGATACACCACTATCAATTATCCAACTAGTCTCATGAGATACAAAATTCACCACATCACCATCAAAAATAATGAGAAAGTCTTCTTTAAGTGCAGCAACACAATTGTCATCACTGTCATTATCACTTTTCTTCTCTTTACCTTTCTCCCTTTATTTCTCCATTTTTTACTAGCAACAAAACCTCTGAATATGTCCCTTCTGATGACAATAATGGCACTCAATATTAGCAAATTTATTATACTTACATCTGCTTTTATCTCGACTTTTATTTCTATTTTTTGGACCTCGAGACTCACTTCTTCTCCTTTTCTCAACAACCAAGGCATCAGAATGTGAAGAGGACGATCCTTGTGTCTTCCTTCTCATCTCTTCATTCAAAATACTACTCTTGGCCAAATCCATGGTAATCATACCATCAGGGGCAGAATTAGACAAAGATGTTCGAAACGTCTCCCATGAGTCCGGCAAAGTACCAAGCAACCATAGTACTTGTATCTCATCATAAAACTTGATTCCCATCACAGCCAATTGATTCATAATTCCTTGAAAAGAATTTAAATGATCAATCAAACGAGTACCATCTTGATATCTCAAAGCCATCATCTGTTTTATCAAAAATAACTTATTATTCCCAATCTTTCAAGCATATAACTGTTCGAGCTTTTCCCATAAAATGCGTGCATTGTTTCCTCAATAATATGGTTCAAAACAATATCATCCACCCATTGCCTAATATAACCACACACTTGACGATGAAATATAGACCATTCAGCATCAGTTTTATTCTCTAGTTTCTCTTCGGCAAATACGGGCAAATAAAAATATTTCCCATATAAAAGGTCTTCCATCTTCCCTTTTCAAATATGATAATTCGAACCATTCAATGTAACCATTCTACTCGTATTCGTTTTCATTGTTTAACACAAGGCAAAAAAAAATCAAGCAATAACCAAATGCTCTAATACCACTCTGATGGGAGAACGGTAACAATTCGAACAATATCGAATCAACACAGCAGAATAAAATAATCTCCCCTCTTGTGTAAACCTAATAGGAATCGATATAATAAAATAAAAATAAATACCAAGCACGTGAACACAAGACAATTTTTTACGTAGAAAACCTCATCAATGTGAGGAGATCAAAAACCACGGGACCGGAGTCCACCCGAAATTTTCACTATCAATGAAATTGGGTGAACAATGTTCTTCTCTAGCAAATACTAGAGGTACATAGTAGCAAAGACCTCAAGAACATAATTCTTAGCAATACACATGAATTTCACAAGAGATGAAGAATGAATCTGACCAAAAACGCAGGTTTTGATCAATCCACGAAAAACCTGATGTAGGCAACTTCAAACGAAAATCAAACCATTCAAATTCAAGAAGATTGCGCCACAAACATGTTGACAAAATTTCAGTTCAATCGGATCACGAATCGACCTTCGATGCCAACATGATGTAAATCAAATATTGCATCAATCCCCAAATTTCTTGTTTTTTCTTTTTCTCTTGTTACTACGTCTTCTTGCGGCTACCACTTTCAAGATAGTGAGAAGTCTCATTTCTCCATATAACTTATTATATGAGCCCAAGCCTTTTTTTTTTTTGGCTTGCAACACATTGGGCCTCCTCCATATAGGAGTGAACCCAACTAACACTCCGACGGCAGACGGAACGGCAGGCAACTCGAGCGAGCTGGCGGAGCGACGGTGTTGCTCGGAGACTAGCTAAGGATGGCTCGAAGCGGCAGCAAAAGGGGATCGGCCATGGTGGGGAAGGAGCTCGCAAAGAAGAACGGTGCTTTTTATTTTTTCTATTTTGTCTTTTTTTTTCTTCTTCTTCTTTTTTCTCTCCCTCACGTCACCCTCACGTCACATGTTGCACCCACTCTTTGCACACTTTCAGAATTTCAAAACCCCACTCTGGTGTTGACTTTGACCCAAAAAGCAAAGAAAACCCCAAAAACCGAAAGTAGAACCCCATTATGAAGTGATAAAAAGAGAAGACCCCCCTATCCGTACGCGAGTCGGCTTTTATAAGTGAGAGGCTTAATTTTTGTGGAACATGAAAATCAATTTCGCTCATGCGCAGCCTCCTGAATATACTGTCGAAATATATGCACTCACACGCAATATTCTCTTTTATCTTTTTTCTAATATTCCATCCGAAACCTTCGTTTTTGCCAAAAAATATGTTCATCGGTCTATATTGCCCGAATATATGAAAAATCTCATATCATATCATTGAATATTAAAAAAATTAACGTTCATCTATCATCGGTCCAATGCAAATAGAATAAAGTGTTGAAGAAAAATCCCTTGGAGTTTTGAAGTTGACAAAACAGCCTCAACAGTACGGTCTAGAGACTTTAAGACTCAGTCGGTTACGTCTGAAGTTTTCAAGGTCTAAAGGTTTTCAAAGACAGTCAGACCCAGAAGTTCGGTCTGAAGTTTTTCCGTCTGAAGTCATTCAAGACTCAGTTTCAGTCTAAAGACCTTCAAGACTCAGTTTCAGTCTAACGACCTTCAAAGACCCACATCTAAGTCTGAAGACAGTTCGCGATTTTTACAGGCTGGCCATAGGTTATTCTCATGGCTAAGGAAAGTAAGATATTGGATTTCGTATTTCCTAATCTTAACCATGGAGTATCTTTGGCTGTGATCGAGAGCTTGGAAGATTTACTCTCCGGATTTTATTCGTTGAAGATCAAGTTTATTCTTGGAAGAATCTAATTTTGGGAACTTAAGATCCTGATTGTATGGGCGAACAGGATTGACGAGCTACTGTCTACTTACGTTTTCGGCGACAAGGAGATCACTTAAATTGATTCAGTCCAACGAGTTGATTGGATGAATTCTTGGTAAGTGCCAACGGGTATGAAGGCACGAAGGCTATTTAAGGTGGATCGATGTCTCTTGGAAACAAGGAGAGACTAGATAGAAAAATCTCGATGTTAGAATCTCCAAAATCACTTGTTCTCTAAAATCTTTCATGTTCAAATTGTGTATCGAAGAGAGTGAGATATAGTGCGAAAGCAGCAGGAAGCTGTAGGAGAGACTGTCTATTGAAGAAGTCTAGTCCGTTTACTGTAATGGCTCTCGTTTGCTACATAGTGATTACAGCCAGTTGACTGCCAGCGTGGAGAGTGGACGTAGGCTTGGACTAAGCCGAACCACTATAATCCTTGTGTCAATTCTCTCTTACCCTACTCTATTTACTTTATGAATACGTGATCTATTTATTATTGATATATCTTTGATATCAACGTATTCCACCGCAAAAGATTCCAAAAGAATTCCGCAACAACCTATTTACCCCCCTCTAGGTTGATTCATTAGCCCATTTCAATTGGTATCAGAGCAGGTTGCTTATTCATTAGAAGTGTTATTACTTCTGAAGCTAAAGATCTATGGCTAGTGTTTTGGCTCCAGGTTTAATTGAAGGACAAAGCAATACCAGACCTCCCTACTTCGATGGCAAGGAGTATAACGTATGGAAAAACAAGATGAAGGCGTTCCTAAGATCTAAAGATCCTATGGAATGGGATGTAGTGGAGAACGGAATTATTCCTAAAGCTACATCAAGCACAGGAAAAGAAATAGCTGATGGACCAGGATTACCACAAGCAGAAATTTCTAAGAGACATGCTCTTGACGCAAAGGCTATTTATTCTCTATATTGTGCATTATCTCCTACTGAATATAATAGAATTTCATCTTGTGAAACAGCCAAAGAAGTTTGGGACAGATTGCACGTCACCTATGAAGGAACAAATCGAGTCAAAGAAACCAAGATCAATATCCTTCTTGGTCAATATGAAGCCTTCAAAATGAAACCAGGAGGAACCATCACGGATATGTTTAGTTGATTTACAGAAATTGTAAACGGCTTGGCATACTAAGGACAGCCAATCTCAGGACCTATGAAGGTCAATAAATTGTTGAGAGGGCTCTCCAAAGATTGGAATCACGTTAAAACATCTATAAGAGAAACACAAAGGATCATGCCTCTATCAGTAGATGAATTGGTTGGCACACTTCAATCCTATGAAGTCGAGCAATTCAATAAGGAATTTGACGCAAAAGGTAAGAAGTCAATTGCTTTAAAATCTAATGATGATTCTGATGTTACAGATTTAGAAGAAGACCTGGATGATGAAGAATTGGCACTTCTGATTAGAAAATTCAGAAGGTTGAATAGAAAAGGTAGAAGATTCAATGGAAAGAAATAAAACAATCAAAGATTTCAAAGGAGATCAAATGAAGAAGAAGATACCAGCAAAGAAGTTGTTTGCTTTGAATGCAAGAAAAATGGACACATCAGACCCAACTGTCCCTTATTGAAGAAAAAGAAAGGGAAACTTGAAAAATTCAAGAAAGCACTCAAAGCTGAGACGTGGAGTGACACCGAGTGTGAGGAGAGTGATGAAGAATATGCAAACATATGTCTTATGGCAAACTCAAACTCAGACACAGGCTCAGGCTCTGACTCAGACTCAGACTCAGATTCAGACTCAGACTCAAACAATAGTATCAAGGTTAGAAATTTAAAAATTCCTACCAAGGTATCAAAATACATTGATGAACTTTGTCTCAGTCTTAGAGACTCTCTTAAATGGATTTCTGAACTAAAAAGGGAGAATTCCAAAATGAAACAACAAGAAAAGATTTTAGTTGAAAAAGTTGAAAGTCTAGACAAGTCTCTTGCTATTTCGAAAGAAAATGAGAATGAACTTTCAAAAGAGAATGCTTGCTTAAAAGAAGATTTATTAAAAGTCTCAAAGAAATTTTCAATAGGTTTTGAAAAGTTGGATAAAATTCTTTCTATCCAAAGACCTTACTTTAATAAATCCGGTTTAGGAATGACACAAGAAATCATTCCTTTGATCGATTTCCCAAAGGTAAAAGAAAGAATTAGGAGTAGGCCAACAAAATTTTTTTTATAAAAATCACTTCCAAAAGGTTTTTGTAAAGCCTGTTGGTAGAAATGCTCTTACTTGTTCAAAATGTAAAAGTGTAGATCATTTTGAAAAGGAATGTCCCAAAGTTTGGAGACCAGTTAAGAAGAGCTGGGCAAAGACTGTTTATACTACTAACAATGATGGACCCAAGAAGATTTGGATACCAAAGAAGACATGAGTCTTTCTTTGCAGGTTACCTTCAAGAAGAAAGTCAAGTGGTATTTGGACAGTGGATGTTCAAGACACATGATAGAAGACTCAAGTTGTTTTACAAAATTCTCTCATATAAAAGGAGGAAATGTCTCTTTTGGTGGTAACAACAAGGGAAAGATTATTGGTCAAGGAACTGTGATGATTGGAAATCTCACAATCAACAACGTCTCTCTTGTTGAAGGATTGAACTACAATCTATTGAGTATTAGTCAATTATGCGATTCTGGATACAAAATCAACTTTCAAGAAGATATGGAACAAGCAAGGATCTCTCACAATCCTTTACTGGACGAAGACATGGAAATATTTATTTGCTAGACGTAAGGTCTGACAGTCCTCAATGCTTGATATCGATTCAAGATGAAGTTAGGGTACTATGGCTCTTGGTTCTCAAGAAAACAGGGTACTATGGCTCTTTCAACCGCTGAAGCAGAGTACATTGCTCTTGGAAGTTGTTGTTCTCAAATTCTTTGGATGCAACAGCAATTGAGAGACTTTGGAGTTGATCAAACTCATACTGAAATCAAATGTGACAACACCAGCGCAATCAACCTCACAAAGAATCCAATACTTCATTCAAGAGCAAAGCACATTGAAATCAAGCATCATTTCATTCGAGATCATGTTCAAAATGGAGATGTTGTGATTCAGCATGTAGATTCAAAGAATCAATTGGCGAGATATATTCACAAAACCCCGGAGAAGGCTCACTTTGAATCAATTCGTTCAAGACTCGGGTATTGTGAATTTTGAAGATCATCGACTCAAAATTAAAGTCTCGAAGGCGGTTCGAGACTCATCGCTAAGTCTGAAGGGTGTTCAGACTTAACACTAGGTCTGAAGGCGGCTCAAACTCAAAGCAAAGTCTGAAAGTGTTTCAGACTTTTCGTAAAGACTAATTATGCTCAGACGCAAGGTAAAGTCTGAAAAAGGGTTCAGACTCAGAGGTACAGTCTGAACATCTGTCAGACTCTGTTTAATCTCTTTACGCTTTTTAACTCTCTCTTTATTTTACTTTTGGTAATTATTTTTCGCTATTTCAAATTCGATATTTCAAAATCTCTTTTTACTCTTTTTCGACATGTAATTATGGCAGTTTGCATTTTCAAAAAGGCAGTTTTCTTTTTCGATATTACGGTTTATTTTTGGTAGTTTTTTTTTTACCTTTACTTTTTGGCGACGATTCTTTTTCCGGTGATTTCTCTCTCACTATTTATACTCTCAAACTGTCACTTTTACTCTCAGCTACTCCTTTGCGATTCATCCTCATACTCTTTCACTCTCAAAACCCTAAAAAGTTCTTTTTGCTGTTTCCGTGTCATCTCTTTTTCGCCACAAAGTTTCCATTTTTCCTCACGTTCAAGTTGAAAATTTGCTTGCTCTCCAAGAATGTCGTCTCGTAAGTCCTTCAGAATCGCCAGCAGGGGACCACAGAGACAGCAAGAGGGTCCTACTCGAGTGGATCTAACGGAAGAAGATTCGCCTCAACAAGAAGCTGAAAGTCCACACTTTGAGGAAGTGGTTACGGAGGCAGAACCGGTAAGAACTCTCAAACCTAATGTGGCGTACGATCTCTATAAAAGGCTTAAGGATGGAAAGGTTAGCATTAAGACGATCGAGGAATATCTGAAGGAAAGAGGGTTTAGGAGCGAGTATGCATTTTTGATCGAGATGGAGAAGCTGAATGTTGTTGGTGAAGGTACTGCACAGAGGACGCTGGAGAATATTTCAAGTAATCCACTTGAAAATACTCTTGCTGAGACCCTAGATGATGATGAGAGATTGTTCTCTCACTTTGAACCTCATTTTGGTGTGGCTGCTAATACTGTTTGTCCTTCGGGAAGTCTATTTCGGTCGAATGAGCATGAACGAGTTTATGTGAATCTGTTGAAGAGGGGAGTGGTCAATCCAAGGAGTGTAGATTTTGACTTCCTAGATTCGATAAACATTAATTTAAGAGGAAAGTTTGCTAGGTTGCAACTGGAGAATTTCTGCACGGATATGACTGAGGCCCACTCTGAATTGGCGGCTTACTTTTAGTCGAATCTATCTTTTTTGGATGCAAATCATTTGTCCTTTTCTTTCATGGACAAAGACTATGTTGTTGATGTTGACTTGTTGGCTGACATTATTGGTGTGGAAAGAAGAGTTTCCAGCCAATCAAAGTCTCAACAGCCTATGCAACCTTGGATATTGTATGAGACAGAACTGTTGAAGGCAAGATATCCTACACTAGGATGAATGCCACGAATGTTTTGTTGCATAAAATTGTCATCAACGCATCCGGCCAAAACGACCTCGAAGGCGATGTTTCCAAAACAGAGGCAAAGCTGATGTTTGCCATCAACCAGGGCAGACCCTTCTCACTTCCACATGTCATTCTTTTCCATATGCATAGAAGCGTGGTAAAGGATAAGGGTCACTGCCTTATTCATCCATCATCACCAAACTTTTTAGGCATTTCGATATTCAAGTACCTGCATCTTTATGCCTAACTAAGTTGAATTCGATGCTTGTTGGTGAGAAAATGGTGATGAAGATGAAATTTCCAGAACTGAATGCAACACGGGAAAGGTTGAGGAGGGAAACACCTTCAAAAGAGATCCCCACTGCTTCGTCGAAAAGAAAGGGCAAAGAGCCCATGGCTGAAAAGAAAAGAAGGAAAATCATCCTGCAAGATGAGGAGGATGAAGAAGATGCCATGACTCTGTCCACTCTCTCTAGGATGAGGAGCCCCGCTGTTTTGAGAACGAGAGGCTGAAGAGAGAAGGAGAAGAGAAGCGAGAGGAGAAGGAAGCCGAGAGACGAGAGGAAAAGAGAAGAGGAAAGAAAGAGAAGAGAAGAAGAAAGAAAAAGAAGAGAAGAAGAGAAGAGAAGAAGAGAAGAGGAACAGAGAGAAGAAGAAGAGAGACAGAGGAAAGCTGAAGAAGAAAGAAGAAGGGAAGAAGAAAAGGAAGAACTGAGAAGAGAAGAAGAAGAAAGGAGGAAGAAGGATGAGGAAGAAAGCAAAATGCAAGAGGATATGGCTGCGGGTTTTGAGCCATCCTTTGCTGGGGAAGAGACCGAGAAACATCCAAGTACTGAAATGGATGTTGGCGATAAATTTTCTACTCCACCCACTGGCATTAACACAGGGGGAGTTGCTGCAGAACAGGGAACAATATCGCCACTACACTTTAGTGATGTGAGTAGGTCTGGTGCTGACCCTGAGAAGGTTTATGCATCCCACTTCCCTGAATATGAAGAATCCTCACCTGTCGAGAAGGAAAGGGCTGAAAGGGAAGCTCCTAGTTTCCAAACTCATTCTCGCGGTCCAAGTGGAAGCAATGCCAATTCCGCAGCCTTTACTCAGCTATTGGATATTATCTTTGGACTTGAAAAAGCAGGTTTTGGGATGGACTTCGAGATGAGAGATTTGAAAAAGGCGCTGCCGAGTACTTGATGAACATGCAGAACGAGATCAATGCACCGAGAGCACAAATGGAATCGAATCGAGACTAGTGCAAAATTAGCTTCAGTGAAGGAAAATCTTGCCAAACTCGAGAAGTCAATCTAGGAGCTTAGCAAGTTTCAACTTGTTCGTTTCCCTGCAGGCCCCTAAATCTTTTCAAAACTTTATCACATTCACTCTACCTCTTTGATGGGACAAAAAGGGGGAGAGTTGCGCAGATTTGATTGCAGGTTTTGAAGATTTGAAGTTTTTGAAGCTTTGAGAAAGCTTTGAGAGTTTTTTATTTTGATGTTATTGAGTTTTTATTTTGAAGTTTATTTAGACTGTTTTCGTTTTTCGATTGGGTTGTTTGAACTTCTATGACCTTATGCTGATTTGATGATTTGGATCTAGACTTGTGAATTTGATTGCAGGATTATTATATTTGTGAGGATAATTGTTATTGGACTAATACTCTGTTTTGCATAAATAATCCTCAAAATATATATGAGTTTTTCCTTGCAGGTTTTTAAATTCACAAATCTGTCGAGGTTTTTGTCACCATCAAAAAGGGGGAGATTGTTGAAGAAAAATCCCTAGGAGTTTTGAAGTTGACAAAACAGCCTCAATAGTACGGTCTAGAGACTCCAAGACTCAGTCGGTTACGTCTGAAGTTTTCAAGGTCTAAAGGTTTTCAAAGACAGTCGGACCTTAAGTCCGGCCTGAAGTTTTTCCGTCTGAAGTCAGTCAAGACTCAGTTTCAGTCTGAAGACCTTCAAGACTTAGTTTCAGTCTAACGACCTTCAAAGACCCAAATCTAAGTCTGAAGACAGTTCGGGATTTTTACAGGCTGGCCACAGGTTATTCTCATGGCTAAGGAAAGTAAGATATTGGATTTCGTATTTCCTAATCTTAACCATGGAATATCTCTGGCTGTGATCGAGAGCTTGGAAGATTTACTCTCCAGATTTTATTCGTTGAAGATCAAGTTTATTCTTGGAAGAATCTAATTTTGGGAACTCAAGATCCTGATTGTATGGGCGAACAGGATTGACGAGCTACTGTCTACTTACATTTTCGGCGACAAGGAGATCACTTAAATTGATTCAGTCCAACGGGTTGATTGGATGAATTCTGGGTAAGTGCCAACGGGTATGAAGGCACGGAGGCTATTTAAGGTGGATCGATGTTGCTTGGAAACAAGGAGAGACGGGTAGAAAAATCTCGATGTTAGAATCTCCAAAATCACTTATTCTCTAAAATCTTTCATGTTCAAATTGTGTATCGAAGAGAGTGAGATATAGTGCGAAAGCAGCAGGAAGCTGTAGGAGAGACTGTCTATTGAAGAAGTCTAGTCCATTTACTGTAACGGCTCTCGTTTGCTACATAGTGATTACGACCGGTTGGTTGCCGGCGTGGAGAGTGGACGTAGGCTTGGACTAAGCCGAACCACTATAATCCTTGTGTCAATTCTCTCTTACCCTACTCTATTTACTTTATGAATACGTGATCTATTTATTATTGATATATCTTTGATATCAACGTATTCTACCGCAAAAGATTCCAAAAGAATTCTGCAACAACCTATTCACCCCCCTCTAGGTTGATTCACTAGCCCATTTCATAAAGTAAGATAAAATAAAATAAAAACTCCTAAAACTATATGTTACGCAATTTAATTCTTATATTTTTGTCTAGGGATTAAAAATTAATCCCTAATTTTTAGTACGATAAATAAATGACTGGGTCGCTAAAAATTTAGGTGTTAACACGAACCTTCGTTCGTGTTCTCTCGCCAACGCAAATCACACAGCCTTAAGTCATTTGATTGCACCACACTTAAACTTCGTTCGATGTCTTGGATAACACGTGAGGAATCCGAATTTGTGCACCGAAATGTGCAACTGTGACACTGAGTCAAATTCGAACAGCGGCGAGGAATAGCCCCCCACGTCGAATTGTCAATGAAGATGTGGCCTTTGAGGACCAAGGCCTCTTGGCTCACCGTAAATCTCATTCATCTATCCTTAAATCTGCAGAAAGTGCAGAATCAACCGATCCACCGAATTCACTAGGTTCATTCAATCATATCCACCGAATTCACTAGGTTCATTCAGTCATTCTTATCATGCGGCTCATGATTTCTTGGTGCTCTTGCTTGATCATCTTCCACCTACTGCAGGCAAGTCATGGGGCCAGCGGTGTAGCTTACAATATTATTCCATCAGAGCCGCTCTTTTCGAACCAAACTCTCGTCTCCTCTGGCAATATATTCAAGCTTGGGTTCTTCATGCCGAGCGGGTCAGAAAATTAGTATATTGGCATACGGTACAAGAACATGACGCCTTCTAAGATCGTGTGGGTGGCCAATAGGGAACGGCCGCTTGCGTACATGGATCGGTCTGCAAAATTAACGATAGGCAGTGATGGGAATTTGAAGCTCATGGATGGACAAGAAAATATAGTTTGGTCTACCAATGTCTCTAGTCGGTCCAATTATACGTTGGCGGTGCTATTAGATAGTGGGAATTTTGTTCTACAAGATGGACATTATGGCGAAATATGGGGAAGCTTCGAGGATCCAACAGACACTCTTCTTCCAACAATGAAGGTAGGAGTAAATGTCAAGATAAAATCGTTTAAAATAGGAAACATAATCCTATGAGAAGTTGACAAAAGAATAAGGGTTTCACTCATATATATATAGACTTGTGGCCGTGGATAGAAGAGGGTTGATCATGAAGAATTGGTCTTGAAGCGCTGTCTCGTCGTCGAGTGCCTGGGAGGGGTTTTCTTTGTCGTTCTTGTTCGTGAATTACATCCAAGAAAATTTAGTGTTCAAGCCAATTAAATCTTGTGGTAAGATTTGCGTGTAATTCATTCATGAGATTGAAAGATTATTTCATGAAGAATTTTAGGGCTTAACACTATGTGTATTTTTTGGGTGTAATTGGGGCTTGGGAAACAACGAGAGAGTGTTTGAGTGATTCGAGTGTGTAATCTCCTTGTATCGCTTGATCTATAGTGAAAATCGCTGCTGCTCTTCCCGTGGACGTAGGTCTTTACGACTGAACCACGTAAATCCGATATCCGATTTATTTTCTTCTTCTGTCTATATTGTTATTCGATCGCTCGCCCTATCGCAATAGAATGGAACAATGGAAACTGGACCAAAGGATGTGTAAGATGGAATTGAATTGCCAGAAAAACACAAGCACATCGACTTCTACAAATGTAAAGGAATATGCATTTGGGCAAATGAGCTAGATGAAACTACCCAACTCGGCGGACTATGTATTAGACGTTGAAGATGAAGAAGGATGTAAAAGCTAGTGTCGGAGCAATTGTTCTTGCTTGGCTTATTCTTATGTCAGCAACATTGGGTGTATGGTTTGGAATAAAGACCTAATTGATCTACAGGAATTTCCCAAAGCTAGGGAAGATCTTTCTGTTCGAGCTGCACATGTAAAAGCAAGTTAGAAATTGTTTCATTAAGATGAGTTTGAGTCGACGCCAATCATCTTTTACATAACTCTCTTTCCCATTTCAGGAGGATTGCAACACAAAGCAATTATCATCAACCTTAGTACTATTGCAGGGATTATGTTCTTTGCAGTATTTGTTTTTGTTCTTTGCAAATGGAGAGCTAACAAAACAGGTACTATTGAAAAGCTATATCAGTGTTGTTAGAGGATTGTGCACGCTATGAAAAAAGTAAGCTAATTCTTCATCAATGATAAACACAGGAAATGCATGGCAAGAGCAGTTGAAGCAAGATGATTCACTGGAGTCGACCCTTTATAGTTTTGATAGCATAGTACTTGCTACAAACAAGTTCAGCACGACAAGTAAACTCGGGCAAGGAGGGTTTGGCTCTATTTATAAGGTAAGACCATTCTGCAGAACATTGTTAATGAAAATATTTCAAGGTCTAAAAGCTATGTGAATTGCGAAACAGGGGAAGCTGAAAGATGGGAAAGAGGTAGCTGTGAAAAGACTTTCCAGTACCTCAGCCCAAGGCGTTGAAGAGTTCAAGAATGAGATCATCCTTATATCGAACCTCCAACATCAAAATCTTGTTAAACTAATGGGTTACTACATTGAAGGAGAAGAAAAGATTTGGTATACGAGTACTTGTCGAATAAGAGCTTGGACACCTTTCTTTTTGGTTGGTTGTTTTTATCTTGGAATAACTATTGTTCTATAATGTATTTTCTGCCATAGCATTAAAACTTGAAAGCTATTCTTGTCTGTCATGTTTGCTAGATTCAAGAAAGAAGGTAGAACTTGACTGGGGCAAACGATTTCAAATAATTCAGGAGATTGCAAGGGGGTTGCTCTACCTCCATCGAGATTCTTGCCATAGGGTCATACATCGAGACTAGAAAGTAAGCAACATTCTCTTGGATGAAAAGATGAACCTGAAAATTTCAAATTTTGGGCTAGCACAAATGTTTGAGGGTACTCAAGTTTTGGTGAAAACTCAAAAAATTGTTGGAACACTATAAGCTCTCTAAGCCTATTTGAATTATCAATTCATTGATTTACCACAACGAACATCTCTGTTCATGCGTGTTTTATCCCCATTGTCTATTGATACAATCAAAGAGTATATAATATGTTTAACTTAACTGCAATGGCTATATGTCTCCTGAGTACACCATGGGTGGAATATTTCCTGAGATGTTTGATGTCTATAGCTTTGGAGTGTTGCTACTGGAGATAGTAAGTGGCAAAAAGAACATGGCCCTGTATGACCAGGGACATCCAAATCTCCTTTCCTACGTAAGTTCCAAATTCCAACCTTAATCAATATCGTAAGTTTGATGCAATATTATGACTGTGTTCTCACTAACAGGCATGGCAATTGTGGAGTGATGGCAAAGCACTGGACCTAATGGATGTAGCAATGGCTATTAGCTCTCCATTAGTGGTAACAAGATGCATCCATGTTGGGCTTCTCTATGTTCAGGACCATGCCACGAATAGACCAAACATGTCGAATGTGGTTCTGATGTTAAGTGGCGAGTCAGATCTTCCTCAGCCGAGGCAGCCTATATTCACTTTCCAAGCCGAAATGCCAAATCGTTCTATTCCATCATAGCAAGAAAGCATCAGGTCTGTTAACACTATCACTAATACTGTGGTCGAAGGAAGATGACGACTATTTATTTTCATTTTTATGTCCCTTTTTCTGGAGATGATTTTGTTGTTTTTTTTTTTAAGATTTTAGTGTTAATTCAATTCAAGGAGGGCTTTAGTCCACTCTGAACAAAAGGTCGAATGGGCTGCTCCGCTTTATACATGGATTTTAGGCTACAAAATAGGGGTTTAGAATGTATATTTTTTTGACAACATAATCGACGCAGCATTTTGTTCTAATTAAGGAGAACTACCAAGTAATTTCCATCAATCTCATCACCAGTTGCATTTTGAAGATTTAATTTCCTAGGTTTTTGGACAAAAGATATCATTACCAAAGATAGACTAAAGTCCCCCCAAGTGAAGCATGAGCGTTGGCACAGGACAAAGTATTTCCAGCTTCAGTATGATTCTCAAATATTATTTACCTTCTTCAGATTTGATAAGAAGTCATCTATGCCTAAGGCAATTAAATGTCAGCTAGTGATCAATTCAATGACTGAACAATTCAATTCGGATGAGCATTGCCTGAAAATGGAAGGCTAATATCAGCTAGTGATCAAAATCGACACCCAAACCCTGGAGTGTCAAAAGTTGGTACAGATGGACACTTAAGTGCCAAAAGTTACAAAAGTAACACTTAAGTGCCAAAATCGAGCAAAATAGATCACTTGAGTGCCAATCCGGCCAAAATGCTAACGTGACGATTTTTCGACGAAGCAAGTACAAAATGGCATCGTTTTTTGGTGCTAATGTGGTAAATAGTTAATATAAAAATTAATTAATGAAATTTAAAACTAAATTTATTTAAAACATTTTTTAAAAAAAAGTGGCTGAGGGCTGAGCCCTCACCGCCGCCGCCTCCCCACGCCACCGGGAAAAGTTGACGACGGAGGGGGAGGGTCGATCGGGGTCGCCGAGCCCCGGCAACCCCGGCTAACCGACGATGAGGGCTCGCAAGCCCTCGACCTCGCCCATATCTGGCAAGGGTCGGCAGCCCTCGCCCGGCCAAGCCAAGGGCCACCGTCCATTGAGGTGACCCCTAGCAGGTGGCCACCCTTGGCCCGGCCAAGCAAGGGCCACCGACCCTCACCTGGATCTAGACGAGGCCGAGGGCTGCGACCCTTGCTTGGATCCGGGCGAGGGCCGTGACTATCAACCCAGATTGGGGTGAGGGCTCGTGGGCCCTCGCCGCCGATCGACCATGGTCGCCGAGCCACGGCCGGGGGCCAACGACCCTAGCCGGCCCTCTCCCCTCGTCGCCGACCCTTCTTGGCCATGGCGGGAGGCGACGACGATGAGGGCTCAACCCTCAGCCGCATCCCTTTTTTTATAAATATATATTTTTAATATTTGTATTTTTATTTCTAAATGTTTTAAATAAATTTAGTTTTAAATTTAATTTAATTAATTTTTATATTAATTGTTTACCATGTCAGCACCAAAACGACATCATTTTTGCATTGTCTAGCCACGTCAGTGTGCAAAATGACGCCATTTTGCACTTACTTCGCCAAAAATTGCACACGTCAGCATTTTGGCCGAATTGACACTTAAGTGATTCATTTTGCTGTGATTTTGGCACTTCAGTGTCACTTTCGTAACTTTTGGCACTTAAGTGTCCCTTTGTGCCAACTTTTGACACTTGAAGCGATCTCTTGCCAATCAAAATCGAAGCCATGTGATCCTTAAACTGAAGAGCTGAAGAGTTCTTGGTTTGCTTGGAACCCATATAATATCTAGCTTCATTGAACATTAAACTTGTGGGGAAAATTACCTTACTAATCCTAAACATACTGTAGAAATGCGAATTCAATCCTAAAATTTTTTTAATTTTGTAAATCCAGTCCCTACGTAAAATTACAATGTAGTCATTCTGGACAATTTTTGTTGGAAATCGCTGGCGTGCCACGTAGGACGGCGATGACTAGATTATTACGTTAGTGATTTCTAGCAAAAATTAGCTGGAAAGACAATGTATTTTTCGCAAAGGTTAAATTGGCAAAATTGAAAAGTTTTAGACGGAATCGATATCTATGTAACAGATTTAGGATTAATTAGACTATTTCCGTGAAACTTGTGTTATTGCATTGACAAAACATTTGGCCAACAAGTTTCATCCGAAGCCGCTTTGACCCCTCTTATTATTACTTGTACATTTTAAAGTACATTCAACTTGGAACAATGGTCAAGAGAAGAACACTTATTTTATTGGCTTCTCATCCAAAAAAAAACAGTTTTTAAAAGCTAACATTTGACTCACGATGAAGCTTCTATTGCATAATCTAGACTGACTTGTCAAACTGCAATGACATCCTAATCTCTTGGCATTCTGGAAATGCATATGAACGGGCATAGGCATCATCAGCTTCTGATATAAAGCTAATTTTGTATGATAACAAGACATCTGGAGCTATCTCTAAAAGGATTTATGGCTTCACAACTTTGGCAAAGTGTATCGGTTCGCAGAAATCTCGCCTTCCTGTCAGATCTGTAAGCAAAACCGATAGGCGAAGAATGGGGAGCCTCTTAACATCCCGAAGTAAGCAACAACCGAACACAGTAACCTCCTATTACAATGTTGCTTAAGATGTGTCTCTACTCTTCCTTGGTCATGGTCAACCTTCTTCAGGCACATCATAGCACTGTAGTTTATAACATTACTGCAGCCAAACCACTCTTTCAAAACCAAACTCTTGTCTCCTCTGGTCAAACCTTTGAGCTTGGTTACTTCACCCCAAATGGATCATCTAATCAACATGTGGGCACATGGTACAAGAATGCGACTCCTTCCAAGATCATCTAGGTTGCCAATGGATATACATCGCTTGCATATTTAGATCATTTGGCAAAATTAACAATAGGTGGGGATGGGAATCTGAAGCTTGTAGACGAGCAACAGAAGGTAGTTTGGTCCACCAATGTTTCTGTTCAGTCAAACTATACTACAGCAATGCTTTCAGATGTAGGAAACTTTGTTCTACAAGATGGGAATTCCATTGAAATATAAGCAAGCTTTGATGATCCAACTGATACTTGATAAAGTGAGTGTTAACACTTAGAGGGGGTGAATAGGTGTCTACAAGAAATCTTAACAAATAAAATAAATTGCTTGCAAAGTCTAGATGAAGATCAGAATGACGAGATTCCAGACTTCTACGATATTCAGAAAGTGTGCAACGGACTTTAAATGAAGGAGATAAAGAGAGAAGTGCACACAAATTTTATAGTGGTTAGCTTAAATCAAGCCTATGTCCACTTTCCACGCTTATAGCCTACTGGCTGGATTCCACTATATGATCAATTTACAACTTGGTAAGCAAACAGTTAATGGTAGAAATTTTCTAACTCACTAAGACACTCTTTTTTCTTTTCTCTCTAGATCACACTTTTTAAAGCTCATAGATGAAATCTAGTAAAATGAGAGTAGTCTTAGACTTTAGAATCTCAAATTCACGTTCCCACACTTCTAGACTGAATAAACTCCTTTCAATACTCCTTCACCCCATGCTAGCCATTGGTAATCTTCAAAGAAACTTTCTTCTAATCAAGCCATTGGACAGAATCAATTAAAAGAATCTTGTGGCCATTGAATTCAGGGATAGAATTTTCACTTGATTATGTTCGTCCATACAATTAGAATCTTGATTTCCATAAGTAGAGATTTTCCAAAAAGAAACCTGTCTTCAAAGATTGATTTCATCAATTTATGATTGATTTTATCAACGAATTTATGTAAGATAAGTAAAATCCTTCGCTAGAAAGTTAGACGATGTGGAATAATTTCCTAATAAGTTCATTCTGGATTTGTGTCACAAAATCAATAACTTTGAATATGTACTCATTCTCCTTCTGGACACGATCTCGTTTTGGACTTTGTAAGAATGGGAAGAGTTTCTGAGAATGAATAGATTATGGCAAAATTCTTCACTATATCCTCGAAAATAACTTTAAATGCAATATGTTCTTAACATAAATGTAAGAACCAGAAAATTTTGTCAACTTCTAAACTTGGTAGGAGTTTTCTCAACAATCTTCCCCTTTTTTATGATTTTTAAAAATATTTTTTATTTGAATATTTTTATGAATTTTGTCTTTTCTTTCCTTCTTTCTTCTTCCTTTCTTTTTTTTTTTATAACATTGATAATTTTTAAAAATATTTTTTTATTATTTGAATTTTTTTATGATTGTTGTCTTTTCTTTCCTTTCTTTTTCTTCCTTTCTTTTTCCTTCTTCACCTAGGCAAGAGTCGTCATTTCTGCTAGAGGCAAAGCCCGATCGGGTGAGGGCAAACCCTAGTGAGGGATCCCCTTGCCCAAGCCATGGCAACCTTGTCGGTGTCACCTTTGCTTAAGCGACGCTCAACAAAGGCTAGCCTTGCCAGATCTAGCAAAAGGAGCCCTCGCTCGGTCAAGTGTCGCCTTTGGTGAGCAACGGTAACCCTTGCCCAAGTGAGGCCAACTCACCCAGCTATAGCCAGTGGCCAGTCATCGACAAAACGAAGAAGAAAGGAAGAAAAAAAAAATATATATTATTAAAAATTATTCATGGCAGCAACATCTAGTTAAAATTAGTTAAATTGACACTAAATCAAAAATTTTATAACTAAATTGACACAATTAGTTTAAAAATTAAATCGGCACAAATGTAATAAGTTTATGACTTTTCTGACACTTTTCCCTTGATTTTTTTGTATCATTACTAAACTCTTATGTCTAATGTGCATACCAAATCACAATTTGTTTTGGGGTTTAGTTGATTTACAATGTAAAGATTTTTTTGAAATGGTTTTTCAAACTTTCCTGTATTTAGTTTGTTGAGAGTACGATAAAAAGAAACGCTTTCATGTTTCCGGATTGCCAAAAAACTCTCTATAGGTATTCCGTCCTCTTTGTTTATTTACCATGGTATCACTCTTCGATTTCTTTTTTGGAATGGAGAACCATTCTCATGTGAAGTTTTATGTGAATTGAAAGATTAGTTTGTAAATTATTACATTTATCTTTTATTGGCATCTTTTTTAGTTTGCTTTATTTCAATAAAAAAAAGTAATATTCGTAACTAAAATATTAGTGATATCATCTTAGTATCTTATATTAAGAACAAAATATAATTATCATAAAAATGATAATTTTTTAAAATGAGATCTAAACACCAAAACCCTACTCAAGCGAGAGTTTCTCTAGTCGGTGTCGCAGTCCAATCAACATCCCTCTGTCGAGAAGGCTATTTCTATGGTCACTCAATAGTATACATCAACTGACTTGAGAACACAGTGTCAAGAAGAAACACACCCTAATATATTAGCTAGTGAACATAGATCTATGTTCATTAGCTAGTATATAAGTAGATCTACTCATGTATCGAATCAACTATGAGGATAGCAACGCACTAGGTGAAGGCTCGGGTAGGAAGCGGAGGGCGCAAAGGGCTTTGCAGGCTAAGCCTAGAGCAATTTTTCGGCGAGCCCAACAGATCGAGCCTAAATTTTATGGGCTCAATCAGTGGCCTAGACCTAAATCACAAATTATTTGGGTGAATCAGTTCGGTGGGGCTATTTCAGGTCAAAGCCCGACTTTTCCAAGAATGAAGTTTGTTTATTTATTGTCAAATTTGAAAACTTCGACCAGCAACAATCTAATTAATGTGAAGTTATTTATAACTATATAAATGTCACCTAAAGGAATGAAATCTACACACCTTGATTTCGATGGGACATAAGCTTAGATTAGGGTAGAGTTAATTGTCCCGCAAGCACAATCAAAATAAAACACTGTTAGAACTTGTTTAAGGTTTAATAATCAAATATAACTCATCTACTTAAATGGCTTAGTGAACTCCTCTCAAAGTTTGGTTTGATATAAATTCAAAGTAATTGAAAGTATAGGGGCGATATTACACATTGAACATACAATAAATAATGATAGTACTAATAAAAGGCCATTGCTTTTGGTGGGAAGAAGTATTCAGAGTTCACATATAATCACTTGAAAGTGGTGCGTAGACCGGAAAAGATACTAAAGATTTGGCCTTTCCTTAGCACGGCTGAGTTTACGTATGGAACCTTCACCCATGTTCTCTTGCCAACCCAAATCACACGGCCTTAAGTCATTTGATTGCACCACTCTTGGACTTCATTTGATGTCTTGGATAACACGTAAGGAATCCGAATGTGTGGACTGAAATGTGCAACTGTGACGCTGATTCAAATTTGAACAGCGGCGAGGAATAACCCCCACGTTGAACAGTCAATGAAGATGTAGTCTTCTGAAAACCCTCGTGTGGGTGGCCAATAGGGAACGGCCGCTTGCATACACGGATCGGTCTGCAAAATTAACGATAGCCAGTGATGGGAATTTGAAGCTCATGGATGGACAAGAAAATATAGTTTGGTCTACCAATGTCCATAGTCGGTCCAATTATACGTTGGTGGTGCTATTAGATAGTGGGAATTTTGTTCTGCAAGATGGCAATTATGGCGAAATATGGGGAAGCTTCGAGGATTCGACAGACACTCTTCTTCCAACAATGAAGATAGGAGTAAATGTCAGGACTGGAGTCAAAAAGTCCTTAATTTCCTGGAGAAGCGACAGTGATCCATTCCCTGGAAGTTTCTCGACTGGAATGACATCCGGGACGCCGCCTCAAGCTTTCACTTGGAATGGTTCGATTCCTTACTGGAGAGGCGGGCAATGGGACAAATCGAAATTTATCGGCATACCAAACATGGACCAATCATACAATAGTGGCTTCACTATCCAGCAGGATACTCAGCAGGGCACCACTTACTATTCGATAAATAGATACGATATCTTTGTATACATGTTCATTTCTCCCGGAGGATCTCTCACGATAATGCGCTGGGATGATGGAGCTAAGGCATGGTTGATGGATTGGGCAGCACCGAACAATACTTGTGAGATTTATGGAACTTGTGGTCCATTTGGAGTTTGTAACTCATTGAATTCGCCTATTTCCATATGCATAGATGGGTTTGTGCCAAAGTCAAATGAAGAATGGAACAGTGGAAACTGAACCAGAGGATGTGTAAGAGAGATGGAATTGAAATGCCAGAAAAACACAAGCACATCAACTTCTACAAATGTAAAGAAAGATGCATTTTGGCAAATGTGCCAGATGAAACTACCCGACTCGGGGGACTCTATATTAGACATTGGAGATGAAGAAGGATGTGAAAGCTGGTGCCAGAGCAATTGTTCTTGCTTGGCTTATTCTTACGTTAGCTCCATTGGGTGTATGGTTTAGAGTAAACACCTCATTGATCTTCAGGAATTTCCCACAGATGGGGAAGATCTATTTGTTCGAGTTGCACATGTAAAAGAAGGTTAGAAATTTGTTTCATTAAGATGAGTTTGAGTCGACACCAATCATCTTTTACATAACTCTCTTTCCTATTTCAGGAGGATCGCAACACAAAGCAATTATCAAATATGCAGGAAAGTTTTGTCACCATCAAAAAGGGGGAGATTGTTAGAAAAAATTCCATTATTGTTTTGAAGCTGACAAAACCTTTCCAAAAGACTAGTCTGAAGACTTGCAGACGTAAGTGTTATAGTTTGAAAAACTCCAGACTCTACTGTCAAAGTCTGAAGACTGCCAGACTTTAATCTCAAAATCTGCCCTCACTAGCAGTTTCCAGACCGAAGAATGAAGACTTATCCAGATGTGGGATTATCTTCAAGGATTCGATTTGTATGGTTTTTCGAAGACCTTATGGCTAGATATAGCATCTACTTGATTGATTGTTCTTATTGGAATCAACTGTGATATAAAGATCTTTTGAAAGGAGAGCAAACTTGGAAGGTTCTGCTTATGAAAACCAAGATCCTGATTGTATGGACAAATAGAATTGATGGACTTTCATCTCTTATTATCTAACGACTCGAGATTTCCTTAATTGATTATGTCCAACGGGTAGATTGGAAGAATTTATTTGGAAAGTGCCAACGGTCGTGAAGGTATGAAGGAGTATTTAAGGCAAACCCTCTAGTTGTTCGAAAGAGTGCATGAAAGAAAAATTTCAAAGTCTGAAACTTTCTAGTTCCTTACTCTTTCACTGATAGAGCTCAAAGTTGTATACAAAAGAGAGAAACTCTTAGTGAGACTTTGTGAGAGACTAATAGAGACTCTTCACTGAGAAAGTCGAAAATCACAAGTTGTAAAATCTCTTTTGATTCATAATGGAATTCAGCCAATAGGCTATCAGCACGAGAGAGTAGACATAGGCTTGATTTAAGCCAAACCACTATAAATCTTGTGTTCCTATTCTCTTTCCTTAACTCCTTACTTTTAGTCGTAGCTTTATTTGTCTGCTCAATGATGAATATGTTCATAGTCAGTTATGTTTTAAAGGCAATTTACTTCTTCTAAGTCTTACGAAAATATTTATTTACACCTATTCACCCCACTTCTAGGTGTTTGTACTAGCCATTTCAATTGGCATCAGAGCTTATGTGCTTATTTATTGAAGTATTTGTTACTTCTTAAGCTAAAGATCTATGGCTAATATTTTGGCTCCAGGTTTGGTTGAAGGCTAAAGTAACACCATACCTCCTTACTTTAATGGGAAGGAATACAATGTGTGGAAAAACAAGATGAAGGCATTCCTGAGATCAAAAGATCCTCTGGAATGGGATGTAGTAGAAAAATAGATTATTTCCAAGGCTACATCAACCTCAGGAGAGGAAGTTGCAGATGCTGGAGTATTGACACAAGTGGAAATAACCAAGAAACAAGCTCTTGATACTAAAGTCATCTACTTTTTATACTATGCTTTATCTCCTAATGAGTGTAACAGAATTTCATCTTGTGAAACGGTAAAAGAAGTCTGGGACATGTTGCATGTCACTTATGAAGAAACCGATCGAGTTAAAGAAACAAAAATCAATATCCTACTCGGACAGTATGAAGCCTTCAAGATGAAGCCAGAAGAATCCATCACTGAGATGTTCAGTCGTTTCACAGAAATTGTAAACGGTCTAGCATATTAAGGACAACCAATCTCAGAACCCATGAAGGTCAATAAATTGCTGTGTGGACTCTCCAAAGACTGGATCACATGAAGACTTCAATAAGAGAAACCCAGAGGATCATGCCTCTTTTAGTAGACGAATTAGTTGGCACGCTTCAATCATATGAAGTGGACCAAATCAATGAGAAAGAAGATCCTAAAGGTAAGAAGTCAATTACTTTAAAATCTAATGATGATTTTGATGATACAGATTCAGAAGATGACATGAATGATGAAGAGCTAGCACTCATGATAAGGAAGTTCAGGAAGCTGAAAATGAAAGGAAGAAGATTTAACTGGAAGAAGCAGAGCACTCAAAAATTTCAGAAGAAATCAACCAAGGATAATGAGACCAACAAAGATATGATTTGCTTCGAATGCAAGAAAAAAGGGGCACATCAGACCCAACTACCCTTTGCTGAAGAAAAAGAAAGGAAAAGCAGAGAAATACAAAAATGCTCTTAAAGTAAAGATATGGAGTGATACTGAATGCGAGAAAAGTGATAAAGAATACACCAATATATGTCTAATGGCCAATTTAGAATCAGACTCAAACTCTAAAACAGATTCAGACTCAGACTCAAACAATGAAATCGAGGTTAACAATTTAAAAATTCCTGTTAAGGTTTTGAAGTATATAGATGAACTCTGTCTTAGTCTCAAAACATCTCTTAAAAGGATTTTCGAGCTGAAGAATGAGAATTCTAAACTGAAACAACAGGAATTATTTTAGAAAGAAAAGTTTATAAATCTGGATAAAAGTTTGTTGATATAAAAGAAAACACAGATTCTCTTTTCAAGGAAAATGCTTTTTTGAAAGAGAACACTTCAAATATCACAAAAAGATTTTCAAAAGGATCTGAGAAGTTGGAAAAGATTCTTTTTGTACAAAGACCTTATTTTAATAAATCTGGTTTGGGTATGACTCCAGAAACCATTCCTCTAATTGATTTCCCAAAAGTAAAGGAAAGAATCAAATGATGATCCACAAAAACATTTTACAAAAATCATTTTAAAAGAGTTTTTCTAAAACTTATTGACCAAAATGCTCTCAAATGTTCAAAGTGTAACAGCTCAAAACATTTCGAGAATGAATGTTCCAAGGTTTGGAGACTTGTTAAAAGAGATTGGACAAAGACTATATTTAATACTAACTCCTTTGAATCTAAGAAAATATGGATACCAAAGAAAGCTTGAGTTTTTTTTTATAATTACAAGTCACTATCAAAAAGAAGATCAAATAGTATTTGGATAGTGGCTGTTCGAGACACATGACAGGAGACTCAAGTTGTTTTATAAAGCTTGTTCATATAAATGGTGGAAAAGTTTCTTTTGGTGGAAAAAGCAAAGGAAGAATTATTTGATGTGGAACTGTGAAGATTGGAAGTCTCACAATCAATAATGTCTCCTTGGTGGAAGGATTGAATTACAATCTACTCAGCATAAATCAACTGTGAGATACTAGATTCAAAATTAAATATTTCTCTCAATCTTTCACTGGACGAAAACATGGGAATATTTATCTTCAAGATATAAAACCAGAAAGATCTCAGTGTTTAATATCTATTCAAGATGAAGCAAACATTTGGCATTGAAAGCTTGGCCATGTTAACATGAAGCAAATTGCCAAGATCTCCTTGAAGAAGCTTGTTCGTGGCCTCCCCAACCTGACTTATCAAAAGTCTAAATTATGCACGCCATGTGTTTTGGGAAAACAGGTTAGAAATTCTTTCAAATATTTAAATCAAGTTTCTACTAATCGAGTTTCGCAACTTCTGCATATGGACCTCTTTGAACCAACCAGAACTCAAAACATTGATTGAAAAAGATACTGCATAGTAATCGTGGATGATTACTCTCGTTTTACTTGGGTTTACTTCCTGGCAAGTAAGTTTGAAACCTTTTCTCACTTTTCAAAGTTTGCCAAGAAAGTTCATGATTGCTCTCGTTTTACTTGGGTTTACTTCCTGGCAAGTAAGTTTGAAAAAGGATATGTTATTTTAATCATACAAACAGACCATGAAGATGAGTTTGAAAATCAAGACTTTGCAAAATTTTGGTGATGAATCTGGTTTCCAGCATGTTTTCTCTTCTCCAAACACTCCTGAACAAAATGGGGTTGTGGAAAGAAAGAATAGATCTTTGCAGTAGATGGCAAGATCACTTTTAATTGAGAGTAATATTTCCTCTCGATTTTGGGCTGAAGCGGTCTCTACAACATGCTATATCATTAACAAAGTGTTTCTGAGGCCTATTCAAGAGAAAACTCCTTATGAAGTATTTAAAGAAAAAAAGTCAAATGTTTCTTACTTTCATGTGTTTGGTTGTAAGTGTTTTGTTTTGAAAAATGAAAATGATCGAACTGATAAGTTTGTAGAAAAATCATACGAAGGAATTTTCCTTGGCTACTCAACCTCAAGCAAAGTCTACAGAGTATTCAACAAGAAGACTCAGCCTGTAGAAGAATCTATGAACGTCAAGTTTCAAGACTCTATGCAGAATCAACTAGATCAAAATCAACTTGAAGAATCTGAACCTGCTCCAGATTTTGTTAAGTCTAATTCCCCTGAAGTGGTTCAGACTTCTGAAGATAAACAACAAGATGAACCAAAAGATTTAACTGACATAGAGGATCAGCAAACTCTAAACCAACTATCAACTAGAAGCATAAGTCAAGTCATCCCAAGGAACTCATCATTGGCAACATTGATGAAGGAATTTGCACCAGATCCAAAAGGCAATAAGAGTCTAGTGCTTTAGCACTCATTTCTAAGATTGAACCCAAAAGTATAGAAGAAGCCTTGACTGATGAAAGCTGGATTGAAGCTATGCAAGAAGAGCTCAAACAGTTCAGCATCAATGATATTTTGGAGCTAATTCCTAAAACTAAAGGTAAGTCTATTATTGGAGTTAAATGGGTTTTTAGAAATAAGGTGGACGAGAAAGGAAAAGTGGTCAAGAACAAAGCAAGACTCGTGGCCAAAGGACATACGCAAGAAGAAGGTGGCTCGCGATGCCTCAACGATGGCTAGTGCCACTCGTTGGCAACAAGTAAGTGCTGTGACCTTGCCAAACCTTCTGGAAAGTAAACAATGGAAAAAATATATATATTCAGAAAACATTTAAATAAAAAAAAACGTTCACATCAATCTTGCTTGTGCCATGTAGTGGCCAGCTATTGAAGAAAAATCCCTTGGAGTTTTGAAGTTGACAAAACAGCCTCAATAGTACGGTCTAAAGACTCCAAGACTCGGTCAGTTACGTCTGAAGCTTTCAAGGTCTAAAGGTTTTCAAAGACAGTTAGACCCGGAAGTTCGCCCTGAAGTTTTTCCGTCGAAGTCGGTCAAGACACGTTTGATCCGAAGACCTTCAAGACTCGTTTCCGTCTAACGACCTTCAAGACCCAAATCTAAGTCGAAGACAGTTCGCGATTTTTACAGGGCTGGCCACGAGTTATTCTTATGGCTAAGGAAAGTAAGATATTGGATTTCATATTTCCTAATCTTAACCATGGAATATCTCTTGTGATCAAGAGCTTGGAAGATTTATTCTTCAGATTTTATCCGTTGAAGATCAAGTCTATTCTTGGAAGAATCTAATTTTGGGAACTCAAGATCCTGATTGTATGGGCGAACAGGATTGACGAGCTACTGTCTACTTACGTTTTCAGCGACAAGGAGATCACTTAAATTGATTCAGTCCAACGGGTTGATTGGATGAATTTTTTGGTAAGTGCCAACGGGTATGAAAGCACGGAAGCTATTTAAGGTGGATCAATGTTGCTTGGAAATAAGGAGAGACTGGGTAGAAAAATCTCGATGTTAGAATCTCTGAAATCTCTTGATCTCTAAAATCTTTCATGTTTAAATTGTGTATCGAAGAGAGTGAGATATAGTGCGAAAGCAAACATTTGTAGGAGAGACCGCATCTCCGGAGAAGTCTAGTCCGTATACCGTAAACTGACTCTCGTTTGCTACATAATGACATGACCCGGTTGGCTGCCGGCGTGGAGAGTGGACGTAGGCTTGGACTAAGCCGAATCACTATAATCCTTGTGTTAATTTTCTCTTACCCTACTCTATTTACTTTATGAATACGTGCTTTATTTATTTTTGATATATCTTTGATATCAACATATTCTACCGTAAAAGATTCCAAAAGAATTCCGCAACAACCTATTCACCCCCCTCTAAGTTGATTCACTAGCCTATTTCACCAGCGACTATGTTAGAATTATTTGACTAATTGGTCAAAACGACTAATTAGCAAATTGTCGAAAGATTTGAGTCTTAATTGACAAAATTAAAAATTATATGACTAAATTGACCATTTTACAATAGGTGTAAAATGTTAACAAATGATCATGAGTTTGGTGGACCGATAAATTGAATGTTCCAAATGCATTTGAATATGTGAACCATGTGGATACAATAATCTATTCTAAGCATAGTGCCATTGCTTTAGTCGTAATGTATAGTTCGCAACCGTGCTTTTTTTCTAGGAGAATAAAGTCTTATGGACATTCCGAGAGTGTCGTAGATGGACCCCATACTCTCTCGCATTGATAGGTGATAATCCTGAAAATCCTTATCCTGACCCGTCAAAATGGTATAAAGCATTCCTCACAGAAATGATCGAACCTCAGCGGGCCTAGCTGGGCGAGCCGTGCCAAGAAGGAAGTAGATCACCAAGCTTGACTTGCCCGTTTGCTCAGAGGATTTGAAGGGCTGCCGCGCCCATGATTAGCTCTCTATCATCGATTTGATTAATGTATGGTCACTTTTCGAATCTACATACACATACGCTAGGAATGAATGCGTATACGACGCACGTATATGTAACATCGGTGGCATAGCAAAGAGAAACAATTTGACTATTGTTGCAGCTAGCTTTTATGTCACTTGGTCAATCCATTCCAATTTATTCCAATGTGGTTTTCACCAAATTACGTAGTAAAATCCCGTATCTTATTGGATGCGTAGAGAACGCTTGTCTAGTGGCGGAATCCAAAGAAACCGCGCACGCTATGGAGGCAAATCTATATGAACAGATCAGTAAAATTACGATGTACAGCCACATTCAGGAGAAAAGACTCCAGAAAGAATTTGAGGACATGCAATTTGTCCACCAGGAATTGAGGCTAGCTGTTGATGAGAATATGTGAACCTCAAGTGAAAGAGCCATGGCAACAACATGACCAACCCCAGTTCATTTCCCCTTTCTTCGTCATCTTTGCCATGTATTCTGATGGGACCGAAAGGTGGAAGTTAAGAGGCATCATCTGCGGACTTGGCCTACCTGAGCCGTTGGCGTCAGCACCTCAAAGAACTCGTTGTACATCTCGGTGAAGAACTTCTCAACGATCTCGAGATAGGCCGGGCAAGTGAGAAGTGAGTAATAGTGAAGGACCTCTTCGATGTCTAGCACGTGATCGATGTTGCTCATGTCCATCTTCTCCAGCTCCTTCAGCTTCTGTGCAATCAAGCCACTCCTCGCCTCCCTCACACTTTTGGAACGTGATGAGCCCTCTCTCCTCTTGTCATGGGAAGAGCTGCTTCTCACCATCTTCTTGCCTGGGAATTCTCTCCTCTCTCCGTGATCGTTCTTCGATGGACTTGTTGGCTTGGACAAGGACAACTTCGTAGGAGGATTCTCTTCATGGGTGGCCTTTTCTTGAACAGCGTCCATGAACGTGGCGGCCCCGTCCTTGCCCCTCTTCTTTGCCTTATGATGGTTGCCGTTGTTGGAGTCCCATCGGTCGGTGAAGTCGGCATAGAATTGTTCCAAGTCCTTGGAGGGAGGAGGGTACACAGTGCTTCCACCGGCATTGGAATAAGGGTTGACGAAGGGGTTCGGTGTTTTCGGCAGCTTTTGGTAATCGCCGCCGGAGAGGAAGGACTTGACGCTCTTTAGGGTTCTTTGGAAGAACTTCCTGGTGTTGGAAAGGGAGTTCCTGAGCAGCATATTATCGATGCCCTTGCCTTTAACGGCGGATTCGGTGCCTGTCTAAGTGAGATACGACCCTTCCCTTGCGCCTGCAGAAAACTAGAAAGAAGAAGGGAGATAGAAAAATTCTCCAATATGCCCTCTCGCTCTGTCTATCTCAGATATGCTGTTTAGCTGGTGGCGAAGGGTTTCTTTATAGGGACAAAACTGAAAGTAGTTCTTGTACCTCCTTCTTTGGCTTCCATTTCATTTTGGTTCTTTTGTCTGCACACGCTCCTCCTCCTCTTCTTCTTCTCTTCTTTTCGTCCCCACTTCATTAATAATTTCTCCAGCCATACGAATGAAGAGGGAGGGAGGGAGAGAGAGAGAGAGAGAGGTGAAAAAGGTTGTGACCGTTTAATCAAAATGGAGAAAGGCTTTTCTTTACTTTCACTTTGGAAGATGGAGTTGGTGTGTAGCCCCTTTAGGAGAAAAGGAAGGAGCGGGTGTTGCTGGTGGGTGGTTGAATTGAATCTCTCAGATCACTACTTTTCATTCACTTTTTCATTATTGTTGTACGAATTCGATTTCCTAAAAGTGCATATTATTTCCATTATAACTATATAACCTACTGTGAAGATAAAATAGTGATAGGAATGTGTAGAAGAATTTATGAAATTAACATGATCAGATAGATTTTAAGGTGAATATTAAGGTTTATAAGATTGATTTCACTATTCCATGTTTAAAAAATATTGAAATCAGTCAATATAAAATAGGTTTCCAGGCAGGGCAAATTCCCAGCACGACTAGGACCTGCACCCACCTAGTCCGTAGGGGTTGATCCTTCGTGTAGATCTTATTTGACAAGTACTCCCGCCCAAGTTGGCACTGAAAAAGCTAAGTAGATAAACATCGAGTAGCAACTATTAAAGCTGACTAATCTTCATGATGCAAGAGTGCCGCGAAGTGAACGTCAATGAAAAGATAACCGGCTTTCCTCAATGGTGACATATTTCGATTGTAATGAGCACCTTTTTCGTTCTAGAGCCAAATGACAATACCAATTTCAACTTTTTAAGGGTTTTCAAATGTCATTCTAGCCTTCTAATCATATCAAAAAGGTACCTAACATTTTGAATTTGTTTTAATCTATGTCCGGTCCTGTAAACCTCTTGTCTGTGAGAGGGAATAAGTCCCTCCAAAATTCCAATTTTGCCCCTAAGGAGAGAAGATTTATCTAGGTTTGTTATTCAAGGAAGTATATCCAAGGGAGAATAATTAAACATATGCATAATCCAAGGGAGAATATTGTAGGCCATATCAGTCGTTTTTTTAATTTATAAAAAATATTATTGAACCTCTTGGTATGAAGAGGAAAGGAAAAATTAGGTTCTTCAAAATATTGTAGTGTTAATTGCAATGCTATAAATACTTAAGGTGAAAAATGAGAAAAGAAAAATATAACCAAAATCAATTTTTGGATGAAGTCTAGTCTTGGGATGGACATAAATATGATTTCAAAAGATGAATTTTTCTTTTCTTTTGAGTAAAATGATGATAAAATTCGAAAGCCGAGAAAATATGAGGGATTTCGTAGCTCTTCAGCCTTTTTTTCAGTCGTGTGCACAATCAATTGCGCATTCTCAAGCCAAAGAATCAAACCAAATTGGCAACGGAATTCAAACACAACGTAAATTGAAGGCAAACCAAAGATTAGAGAAGTCTCCAATAGACGATGAACATCTGGTCCCCACCCAGTAGCGAGCGAATGATATTTTTCCGGATCCGACAGAAGCATGAGCTACGAAAATTGGGCGATAATGGGATTCCGGGCTGCCCACATTGTAATGCAATCATCCCGCAAATCGCGCAGTCCCTGAAGCTGCGCTGACTGGATGGACTCACGGAAATGGATTGATGGACCAAAAGCTAATGCAGCTGGAGATAAAATAAGGGGGCGAAAGGTCCGCTTTTGCCAGGATGCATGAAGTGTATGTACACATGCTCTTTGAAAAAGTCTTATGAATAGATAAAAGTTCATTTTCTGAGCATAGTGGGCATGTTTTCCTCCTTGTCTTCTCCTTTTCCGAGACCACGACTTTTGCTCATAAACGTTGAGATTTCCTTTTTCGAAAGTTGATTTCTTGGCCATCTTTTTTCCATAGAATAAGTTTTGCCTCCTCCGTGTCACCACAGACGAATCATTTAATGAGGCATACCTGGTCCCAAGAACTTATGTAATTGGGATGGGAGGAGAAATCGAGTAAAGCGATTGGCTATATGCACCATTGGATCCCAACTTCGAACGGTCGCATTCAAATTGTGAGAACATTTGAAATTTTCTTTAGTTCGAACTTTCTTTTTCTTTCTTTCATGCTTTCTAGCTATTTATGAAGAGTTCCAGGAGCCCGGGCTCAGAGATTGAGGCTCAGGTGGAGCGCTAGTCTTGGATCTCAGTCATGTTGTGCTGGGCCCCAGCCAAGGTTGACCGGGGTCGACGACAGCCACGGGTTGTTTTTTTTTTTTTTTTTTTTTTTTTTTTAAGGATAAAGGCTGCCGCCAACATCGAGGGTAGTCAGGCTCGCAAACTCGAGCCACGAGAGATGGGGGAGGGAAGAAATAGAGAGATTGAGGCTGTGGCTTAGTCGATGTGGAGTCTAGTGATGGGCTCGACGAAGATAGCGGAGTCGAGTGGTGGCAGCGGAGGTGGCACGAGTAAAGGCAAGGCAGAATAGAAGGGGTAGCAGAGGGAGTAGGATGAATGCTTAGGATTTTTCTCATCAGTTGGTGTTGGATTGTTGTAACGACAGGATTGTGACGGTCGATAAAGTGGAAACAAGTTATGAGATTAATATAGGTTTTGTACCTTGCTCAAATGATAGGCTCCATATCTAATAAATCTAAGATGGTATTTATTGAAATGTCATGGACAATTTCCTAGCATGATAACTGCATTTGATTATCTAAATATTATATAAAGCAAAGAGAACTTCCTACTCTCAAGGGATTACAAACCTTTTTTTCCTTTTCATAGTATCTTCAATTGATTAATTTATAGATATTTCATTTATCGACAAGTGCATAAATGAAAATTTCTAATCGATTATTTACATATTCCAATTCTAGAATTTTATTTTTCAATTGCAGGCACGACCATGCAAAACACGAATTCAAATCTCGCAATATTTTTCTCTTTATTAGCTCAAACATATGCAATCTGTTCACATATTGACAATAGTTTCTTCCATTAGTCAATAATTTTAATATTTCATAATAGGATCGAAATCTTATGAGCGTCAAGTTTTTTTTAATAATTTTTCATATCTTTTGGCATACACATAACCCTGAGCATTACCAAAAATGATCAAGCACAATGCGGGGAACAAACTGGCAGCTGTTGATACCGACCGGAGAACCGCCCGATCTAACTCGACCGTGACAGTTCGCTGGACGAACGCACGCTTGGCCACTGACGGTTCGCCACGTGTCGCGCGTTGGGAGCCTCGTCGCTCTCCGAAGCGGGAAGCGCGCGGGTGATTGGCGGCTCCAGCAAGTCTCCAAGGGCTCCCTCCGTGCTCCCTAAGGTTACTCTCTCCTCTCCCCACGCCCCAGGTGTTCGGACGTGAAAAGCTCGTACAATCGGATTTGTCCGAACGACAATAACTTCCCATTCATTTTGGTCATAGCGTAAATTGCCTAGAAATTAGTTTTAATTCTTAGGGATCTAAATTCTCAAAGTTTAGGTAGAATTTATTTATGCCTAACCTAAGAAAAGAAAAGAAGAGGGAAATTGCACTAAGGTGAGGACTTATCGATAGCGAAAAATGTCAAGGCATGGATTGTGTATGCTATAGAAGTTCAATATCTCGTTAAATTACTAGATGCAAGCAATTTCGTATCTCATTTACTAGTGACAGTGCCATAAGTAGCTGAGGGGGTGACTCGACACTTTTAATGTATTTACTTTGTATCTATCAATATTTTGAGTATTTACAAATGTAATATTTTGTAAGTTTTGACTCGTTAAAAATTTTCAATGATGAATTGGGCCCAAATGAAACTTAATAAGTCCAAATCATGAAGAAAAGTGTACAAATTATAAATCCACTCAGCTATCAAAAGGCTTAAAGAAGAAATGGGAATGATTGAAAAATGAGGCTTCTAGCCTACGAACTTTCATTTTTATGTAATCATATTCCTTAACTCTCAATTTAAATTTGAATATCTATTCTTGTACGCGATCCCTCTTAAAGATACTTTGAATTGCTTTTTCAACTACATGATTGCAATAGGACATTAGTTTAATCCCGTGCAAGAAATGTGACCTATGGTTTATGTCACTGTAGTTTCTCCACACTTATTTGCATGTCATTCGAGCTAAATCCTTGGCGCATCTCCTAATTTCTCGATATATTGTTTGTCGGGGAAATTGTCCAATTGATCCTGAGCCTATTGTATGGATATAAACTTAGTCATAAAATTTTTCAATTTTGCAAATTTCATCATAAATCTTTCCGGAAAATTCCGATATAATTTTTCTGATTAATTTTCAAAAATCACTGACGTCAACTAGTGATGACTGGACTGCCACTCTAGCTATTTTCGGCAAAAATTGACTTAAAAGACTATATGAGAATTTCACACAATGATTTATGATTAATTTAGCAAAAACAAAAAGTTTGTGACTGAGTTGACATCTACACATTAAGTTTAAGACTAATTTGACTATTTTCTCAATTGTTTATTTGCTTCAAGGATAAAGTTGGATTACATAATAGATAAAAGTCTAAGGATTGAACTTTCAAAGTTTCAAGATTGATAATTGAATTGGAAACATCGTCGAACTTTATAGTGCTGCAAGCGCAGTTTTTCTTACACTACAATAATATTTCACTAGGCCCCTGTTTGTTTGTATTTCTTTTTTTTGTTTATAAATACATTTTGTATTTTTTTTGTTCCAGGGAACAAAAAAATAACAAAAACACGTTTGTTTGTGTTTTTGTTCCAAATCTATTTTTTTGTTCCTAAGAACAAATTTGGAACAGAAACAATAAACAAGAAAAACATGTTTCTTATTTCTAAAACAATTTTTAAGAACAAATTTTCTCTCTCTCTCTTTTTCTTCTTTTTTTTTTTTTCTTATTTTCTTTTCCTTTTTTCTTCGACCGGTCGTCGGCCTCAGCCATGGCCAATGACTGGCCGTCAAGAGTCGATGACCTCGCCGGAGCGTCACTGACCCCCCGCAAGGTCGAGCGTTGCCGGCCCTTGGCGAGGCCGAGCTCACCCAGCCACCAGCGAGGCTCGATGTCGCCAAACCACCGCTAGGTCGGCGTCGCCTGACGGTGGCTCGACGAGGCTCGGCCTCGTCTTGGCTGGGCGAGCTCAAACTCACCCAGATCCGGCGAGGCCGAGCTCGCCCAGCCACTAGCGAGGCCGCGCTCGCCCGGCCAAGGTGAGGCCTAGAGCTCGCCCAAATTCGGCGAGGCCAAACTCGCCCAGCCATGGCGAGGCCACCAACCTTCATTGGTCGGTTGCCGGCCATGGCTAAGGCCGGCGACCGGCCAAAAGGAAGGAAAAAGAAAAAGAAAAAGGAAAATATATATATATAGGAAAAAAAAAAGAAAATAGGAAAAATAAAATAAAAATATTAAAAAAATTAAAAGAAACAAAAAAAAAATTATATATGTTTACCAAACGTGTTTATGTTCTTTTTCTATTTTTTAAACAAATTTACCAAACACATTCTTCTGTTCAAAAATTGTTTCCGGAGTAGAAATATATATATATTTTTTTATTTCTATCCTTTGGAATAGAAATAAAAAACAATTTTTGAACAAAAATACAAACAAACGCACCCTAAATTGCCCCCACAGGCCGAAAATTGTAACTCCATACATAATATTATTTTACCAGATTCATGAGATTATTTTGGTACTTAATTGAGACCGTGATTAATCTATTTAATATACATAATTCCATCTTGTGTTAAAATAATATTCTGTCGCGTTGCCCCTACTAATAAAAGATTTTAACTCTGCCATTGCTGCCTATCAACTGTGGATTGCGCTCGCATTTTATCTAATTCATGAGATCAATTAGGTACTTAATTGAGACTGCGATTAATTTATTTAACAATAACTTTTTGGTCGAGAGAGAGGTCGTGTCGTATTTTTTCTACAAGTAAGAGGGTAGGAATGGATGATCAATGCTAACAATCGCTCTATGTGTTAGAATTGGAGTCCCATACTTATGGTTGGATTGTACGATTTGAGCAATACTCAGCCTCATTTTGAGCCGACCATCACCATTGCACCACCAAATACAGGCTGAAATGCAATCAGGATTATCCTATGTCTAGGGAACAGGTCGAATCTACACTATAGATGAACTTGGATTTCATGAGATCGTGGTTGCGAGCGGGGGCATTCGAACTCGTGAACAAGGGTCCAAACGGCATGAAAGTAGGTTTTTATCCAACTCTTTTAACCACGTCAGTAACAGAGAGTTGTCATATTTATCGTTCGTGTTTTTTCTTCCCAACAAAATGTGTGCATTCAAGACCGTGGGCTTGGGTTACCTATGTTATTTGGACCACAGAGAAGTAAGTTTTTTTTTTTTTTTTTTTTTTTTTTTGGGTCAGTAACCACAGAGAGGTAAGTCGGTATCCGTACTTTGACACGAAGCCCAATGTTTAGGACCATTAATTAATCATTAATGTGGTGAACCCTCAATCTTATGAACATTAATCAAACAAATGCAGCTTAACCTAAATGATCTATATCTATTGTTTTTTTTTCCCATTTCTTCTAGATAATAAGAATACCTGAATTTTTTGTTCGACTAATCTCTAAAAATGTCCCAAAATATTTCGTAGCCAACACATGTGCAGGGCGCGATTTTCATACTTAGATTGTAATTTTTTCTTACAAAAAGTTCATTGCCTCATTTAATATGATTCTTCTAGACAATGATCTGTATCGATGCATGTGCACTAGTCTGCCTTTCTGTCATTTCGGTGGAGCACAGTTGCACTAGTCCAATGTGTTTGTGGTCCAGACTCCATACGTTGTTATCATATAGGCCTCCCGATATTGTGCTATCTGAACTCTACATAGATTGACTAGAAAAAAATCTCTATGTAGGGGCCAGTGGGCCACGAGTAGTATGGTCCTGGGGTTAACAGGACCTATATACCATCTCTAACCTTTTTTTTTTTCTTTTATACCCAGGGAATCCCGTCAGTCGTTCGTAATCTTACAGCCGTACATAGCCGCCAG
The DNA here is from genome assembly GCA_014182555.1 of Eucalyptus erythrocorys. Lineage (NCBI taxonomy): Eukaryota > Viridiplantae > Streptophyta > Magnoliopsida > Myrtales > Myrtaceae > Eucalyptus > Eucalyptus erythrocorys. The sequence continues at coordinate 13,258,022 of CM024599.1, read as the reverse complement.
GTAAACTCTGGAATGACGCTAGCGGAGGACTCATCACCCCAACATTACGCTTAAGATGCCGATGCTTCCACTGAAGTTTGACCCCCCAACTTTTCCCCCAAGGTTGGGTTTCTTATCCAGCGGAGCCACCAAGGCTAGTGGTTCATTTCTAACTTTTTTAATAAGTTGCTTTTGTAAGTATATAACATCTCTTGCTAACGAAAATTGCATCATTTTCACTATTAAAGATAGCCAAAAATAGAGAACCGAACTAGTTTTTAGTTGGTTTGATCTGGTACAACCAGACAACGCAATTTTAATGAAGTGACCTGGTTTCACACATTAGAAGATATGTTTTCAAACATGACTAGTAACTTCAGGCACACAATTTTGTTTATATGACACCGCACGAAACAGTCTGGACACAACACGACATGATATGATTGACTAAGATGAAGATAATCATTGACATGTCTTCCTTAGTAAGTGAATCATTTTGTATGTTAAATAAAGGTCATTAACAAAATCCAAGCTCAATTTTTTTTTCCTTGCTTAAAATTAAAAGGATACAAACTCAAATCAGCACTAATTACAAACACAAGCACAATGTATTGCCAGACTCACAAATCCCTGATTTCGAGTCGCCTAACTAACCAACCACTTCTAGCATTAAGGCTAGCAAATATCAACAGCATCCATTTATCATCCATGTTATTTAAGGTTGACCCATTTATACAGGAATAATAAATACGCAATTCGCCGGTAAGATCGCTTCAACCCATTTACTGAGATTGGTGGTCTAGCCAGCCTATGTGCTTCCTCCATAGGCTTCCAAAAAAATCCCCAAATTGATCACCCCTCGGACCAGATAATGGGTCGGGCCGGGTAATAAAGACTATATTGACAACTAATCTTTGCTTAGTGGATAGATGGAGGGGATCAGCAAAGCCCAAAACCCAAAAAAAAAAAAAAAAAAAAAAAAAAAAAAAAAAAAAAGAGGAAAAAGCCTTCGAAAAGAGCCCAAGCTTACACCCTACAGAACGCACGTGAAACACAGAGAAACAGAGAGAGAGAGAGAGAGAGAGAGAAGGGGGGGGATTCTCGAGACCCGAGAGAATGCAATAGACAACACAGCACCAGCAGAGGTTGATTTGCACGACGGAGGCCGGGTATGCTCGAGCCCCAAGAGAATGCCAAACCCATTAATGAGAAGAAACAGAGCATCAACGGAGATTTGATTGCACAAAGGAGAGGCTCGACAGCCCAAAAGAATGCGACCATTAATGAGAACGTAACAAAGCCTAAAGCCCCTACCTCTCTCTCTCTCTCTCCATTTACGGCCTACCTCCACGGACATTCTTTAATCAAGCAATCCCATTTGTTGCAAATAAAAAAGTCATTTCGTTTTTCGCTCCCTCCACCTCGTCATCAATTCGAAAGGGTCGTCCTAGATTCCCACAAAAAGAATCGCAGAAGAAGAGATTTCCCAAAAAAAGGAGAAAACCTGCGCTGCTTACCCTGCATCGTATCGATGGCGCACAGGACAGAAAGGAGGAGACACGGAAGCGCATCAGGGCCTGACCTTCTATTATGTGTTCATGTAATATTGCTGTCGCAGGGCTCAGAGGCTCGCAGCGAAAAGGCTAAATTCTGTTAGGAGCGCCCCACTGCGTCGCTGGCGTCGCTTCCCATTAGAGCCTCTCAGTTTTGTGCGCATTACCTATTCCTGGGGACCCTCTTTTGACTTTTCTTTCCCGTTTTATCTTTTCCCCTGTTTTCTTCCTTCCTCTTCCTTCCTTTTTCCCCGTTCCATCGCGTGTCTTCTCTTTCGTTGCAGTTCTCCGAAACGGACGTATCGCTGGTTCCCCTTTTTCAAAATCTTTTTCCGGGGGTGTTTCTGCAGGAGTTTTGTGGAGAATGTTTAATCTATCCATAGTAGTTCTAGACTAGACTGAAATTAGTTATGGAAATGTTGAGATTAGACTTGTCAACTATTTGTGCGGTTAGTCGAAGAATATTTACTGGAGTTAAAATAGTAAATGACAAGCAAGGCAAGCGGTTGTTATCTGTTATGGTATCTGTTAAAAGGTCTGTACCTGTAAATTCTGAGATGTAGCTATTAATCTCGAGGGTTTCAATCAAAGCTCGACATGGTTATATTTTCATGAATTATTGGCCGGAATCGTCATGTGCGGTTGCTTCTGGATACTATGTTGTCCTTTTTACTTCGTGGGTAAATGCAGGATCGGAAGGACAAAAAATCCAAAAGTCATTCATTTCCCAGTACTAGGAAGTCCTAAAGTCATTAATGTAAGTGTCCTAAGTGTCCCTAACACAGTGCATTTCTCATGCTTTGGACATTTGTTTGAAAACTCAAAGTGAAAGAGCAATGCACAGGGAAAAGTCAAATGTACTTTATAACTTTTAGATTAATTTTCCCAACATTTGTTTATGCTTCATAAGCGGCACAATATTGTCAGATTCAAGGAGGGAAAAAAGGCTCTGTGAGAAAAAAA